>OY856413.1:641439733-644189733 GCA_963693085.1 Alisma plantago-aquatica | reverse complement strand
ATAACACTGGTTAAATGACATTATACAAAACAAAACAATCCATAAAAAAAATTGGCCAGGCAGCCGCCTAGGCAATCCTAGGCGGCGCTAGGCACTCGCCATGTGCCCATTTCCATTATAGGTAGGCGACGGCCTAGGCGGACCCCATTGGCCGCCTAGGCGGGTGCCTCAACAAATCATTATATATATCTTTATATCAATGTATATCAATGTTTGTATATACATCACATAAATTCTATATATATGAAGATATACACATACATAGGCACACTATACATGCATAATAATACATTTTCATGTTTTTATATATATTTTCTTAATTGAAGAATTTCATTTATTTATGCTCAATTTATCACTATACATGCATAATAACACATTTTCATGTTTATATATATATTTGCATAATTGAAGAATTTCATTTATTTTTATAAGCTCAATTTATTATTTATGATTATATGGAAAGAATATATCCAAAATCACATATTCTCTCACATGTCTCATATACTCTATGTGGTATCATCTCTGCTCGTATATTGGATAACGCTTTTTTGAACAATGTTTAGAATCACCCTATATGCTCTTCCCAAGTCATCAATTTAGTTTTGCCTCTTCTTTTAATTGTGCTTGACTCTATAGCATTGTTTTAAATTAGTAAATTTATCCGTCTAGGTTGCACATTTCATACCATCTCAGGGCGACCGCCACGAGCCTTATGTAACTTTTCCACAAAACTCGCTAGTCGCCAACCCTACTTCTCTATATAATCATTTCTCAAGCGATCTTTCCGTAGTTTCCCATTTCATTGCAGCATACACATTAAGATTCATCTTGTTGACACCTTGTTTCTTCACTGCTCAACATTCACTCCATTGAACATGACTACCATTATATTCTATAATCTTTTTTGGTCTGAGCGCGATCTTTTTGGTCACATTGTTTCAACTATACTCCATTTCAACCATCCTGTTGTTGAAAAGCAACTCTCCTAAACGGGAAAAAGCAAGGTACCCCCTCCTATCTCAGCAGGATATGCCAATAACAAACAAACTTCGTCTTATACATTGACATCCATTTGAATTATAGAACTCACCTAACGAAATTTATCACATTTTGGCGCATCCACTCCATGTTTAACTTGGCCACCAACGCTCACAATTTTAGATTGGCTGAAATTGCAATACATATACAAGGGTTTGTTTTCGTTGATCTTATATCTATAAGCTTGCAACACATATTTCCAATGTTTCTTTTTGTTATTTTATCTTTCATTAGTTTCATTCCATAGTCACAAATTCAGATTCACGATATATTCGACAAGGTTGAACAAATTGATGTTTGAGAATTATGTAAAAAATCTAAAAAAATTGGGGGAAAATCGGTAAAAGTTTGGTCAAAGAGTCAAACAAACCACGTAAATTCAGACAATACAATATGTATGTATGTATATATATACACACTACATAGATACACATGATTTGCATGTTGACTCTATATACCCAAATATCAAATCATATAGCATGCTCTCCTCCCATAAACTAATATTTGTGAAATCTGGGTGTATTTTATAAAATTTTGGGCAAATTTGTAAATTTTATTAATACATTCATAGTTTGGGTTTCTTACATTTTCAAGGCTAGCATTCATCTCATGGAAAGTCTGTGACTGTGCTAGAATTTTGTGACCATGGTTTCATCAACAAACACAATATCTTCAACAAATAACATACACCAACGATATCATCTTGAACGTGCTTTACGAATTCATCCATGGCATAAAGAATGTAAAATTCTGTCTTTAGAAATGAGATTATGGACCCATGTTTTGACATACCTTCTTAGTGTTGCTGGCATGGTTTTAAAAAACCCGCCTTGAGGCTTTAAAGGCGTACGCCTTGAGGCGAGGCGGCCTCCAGTACGCCTCGAGGCTTAAGCCTCCATCTGCGAGTGAGAGGCGTGCGCCTCAGTAAGAGAGGCGTATTGAGGCGCTCGAGACGTTTCTGAGGCGTATGCCTTAGACTGTACCTCTAAAAAAGTTTTTTTAAAACTATTTTGGGCTTGATATGGGCCAAACTAACCCAGATTTGTATATATATGTATGTGCATACCTATATATGTGTGTGTTTATGTCTATTTACAACTATAGATATGTTATATACTGATATCATTGTATGCTGCATGTATGTACACATACTTGTGTGTGTGTATATACATGTGTGTATGCTTACAACTATGTATGCACATATTTGTATCTATATATGTGTATGTGTTTGTAATAGTGTGTATATATAAAAATGATATAGATGTGTTTATATTTTTATATATGTACATATGATAATATGTGTGTGTCTATATGGTCTATACACGTATATATATATGTAAATCTGTATATATAACTATATATGTACAAATATGTATTCATATATACATATATATATATATATGAGATTGTATATAAATATAAATTTACATATGTACACACACACACATATATATGTATGTATGCCTCGGTACAATCTGAGGCTTACGCCTCTGCCGCCTCGAGGCTTACACCTCACCTCGCTGAGACGAAAACACCTCGATGCGCCTCACTCACTTTAAAACCTTGGCTGCTGGTGCATTTGGTTTCACCCCTTTTCCTTCGAGAAGCCTGGCTCCAAACTGTAGAAAAACTAGCGATTTCCTCACCATATGAGAACTCACCATGACAAGTGCCTCTCCAACCATATCCGTGCGGCCTTGAAATGATATTCCCTAAGATATCGAAGGAGTGGGTTTGATATTGGCATCCGTCTCTTCTCGTCTAATTGCACACTCCCAACTTCCATGATCTGCCTTCTATTCAATTTATGTGAATAACATCAAGACAGTTCACAAGGTATCCTTTTCATCGATCAATTACCTCGTGACCAGGGGAACGATTGCCTTAATGAGTGGCGAAGATTGCTCTTAAGCTGTGGGCGGTGATGGTAAAGAATTGCACGAATTGGTGTCGTGGAACAAAATTTTGATGGAAATTGCGAAATTTCATTTTTTTTGCAATCGAACCTTGAAACCTATGACCGACAAAACGCACAAATGCAGGGAATAGGGCGTAATTTTACATAAAAATTGACCTTAGGTGCAAAATTTCGACAAAAATGGTGAAATTTTGCAGCAAAAAGCCACTTTGGGCCATAATTGCAAAATGGTACAAAAACACAAATTAAAGTTCGAGAAATTTGTTCCTAAGGCTGATAATACTACATCTTGGGTATTTTGGCATTTTTTAAGATCTCTTGCTTCTAAAGGCCATCTTTCTTAACTCTAAGGTATGTTTCCCCTATCCCTAGACCATTTATTAATTACCTTCATCAATTTCTACACTCTTCTATAGAGATATGGAGAAATACTCCGAAAATAACAAATTGTTTTCTTGGATCTATGTACAAGTGTCCCATGTAACCTAGTTAAATTCTAACACTAGACTTGTACAAGTTGTAGTTGGTAAGTTTGGAACTTGTAACTGTAAGTTTTAAATTCTAAGCTGTATCTTGAAGCTTTTAACAGTCTAACTGTCTAGCAGACTTGACATTTATGTTCATTTGTGCACTCACTCATCAAGACATGTATCCCACCTTGACCTCTAAATATATAAAATATAAATGTATTATATAGTCTAGTGTGATTATGTCTAAACATTGTGTTTGCAAAATTATATAAGTGAATTCCTTCATTTTGTCATCGAAAATGCCATAGAAATTCTGTTGAAATTCTTCACTTACAAATGTGGGAGACCCCTCCCCACATATCCATTATGAAATATTATTGCATATTTGAGTAGATCTTGGCGTTTTGATTGTCCTGGTAAATTTTCATGATTTAATTTTCTTATTTGGTCGGCTTTCTTTGTTTGCTTTCCCAAAACTTAATCGAATCTTTATGCCCCATAATAAGAGAAATTGGCTTTTTTTGGTGAAAACTGAGATGTTGGTACATTCAAGTCTCCTTTCTTCCTATAAGCATTCCCCTATCTCTATATCCATTTCTCTTTTCTACCTAGAAAGGTAGTCTTGCTTTAGGGCGTCGAAATTGTTAGGGCCGTAAATATTGAAATTTCAGCCGATATTTTGGAAAATTTTGGTTTCTGGGCCATCAGACACGACATCGAAATCGAACATTTAATTCCTTGATTGGTGCAGCTGTGGACAAGAGGAACTTAGAGCTGGAGCTTTTTTTACATGAATTGTTGTCACCCTTGAGATTTCTTAGAAGTTTCACATGATAGGGTTGAATAATTTACAGAGTGCCCATTTTTTAGAATGTGAATGGCGTATGGTTTCTATGTATCATGGGGCCAAACAGATCGTCACGATAAATTATAGAAGGCATGTAGTTGGCCTGAGATATCCCTGGGTTCCTAAAAAGGTTGTTAATGTCATTTTGGGCTTTAAAACGTTTATCAGCTGCCACACATATATGTGAAAGGTTCTGGATTTCTCACATGCGGCTATAATCCATTTTATTGAGCAAGAATAGCGATCTGACAAATTAGCAGTTTGTCTCTTGTTTTTGTTATAATCATTCTGTTTTTCAAGGAAGATTCTGCCATTTTACTAGGGCTTGAACCTGTAGAAATGTGGGCGTTTCTTGGTATATATCACTATATGGATGATATTTTTGTCCTCAGGTTCAATTTGGCATTTTTAGCCATTTCCACACAAAATTTGAAATGAAAGATATGTGACTTAAATGACAACCTCTCTATTACATTTATTGTGCAAAAGAGCTTATTCATTGTCAAAGATACACAACTTAATGAGCAACCTCTCGATTACATTTATTGTGCAAAAGAGCTTATTCATTGTCAAAATTAACATGGGCTGGTAAATCTCCTGAAACTATTTTACAGCCTCCTTGAATCCAATGGCACTCTTGTCCATGGATGCAGGGGCTTGGAAAGAGACTTATAGCTTTAAGATAGCCTCTGTGTTGCAGAACAAAGTGGTTGCCTTTTTGATAGAAGCTCACCAAGGGGGATATCCATGTGCAGAAGAGAACCATAGAATCGATCTTATTTTCAAGGCGGTTGTGGGGAAGATCCAAGGTTGCATGCCAGCATCAACATTCAGGTAAACCTAGGATGGTAGAGGGGACTATGGCATTTTTGGATGCAGAAGTCATCCCTTATGTCCAAGAAAGTGTTTATCTATGAGACTATTACTCAGCGAGGACATAAAACCCACCAAAGTTGGTGTTTTTTGCCTCCATTTTGCTTCTCTATGCTAACTTCTAGTGACGTCAGAGCCCATATATGCAATTGCGTTAATTGTCGACCCAAAATTTGGTCGATACCCATGGAGTCTGTCCAACATGTCTCTGTGCCCAAATGTAGCAGGCATGCCAGGGATGCTGATATTTACAAGAAAAGCTTGTAGCCGTGATTAAAAAAGCGGTCCACTTCACGCTTAAGCGCCCGCTTAAGCGTTGTGGAAGGGACAAACATTATTTTTTGGGCTTAGGCGGGTGTTGAGGCGGACTGAACCGAAGCGGCCGCTTTTTAGCAAAAAATTCCGCCTCGGCCCGCTTAATTGTGCCCGTTTTAGCGGCCCGCTTCAGCCGCTTTCTGGCAAAGTGTGGTTATATTGTCGATTTAATATCCTAATTACATAGCCCCTTAAACCCAAACACCCCATCAACTTTCCAATAGAAGATGTTAGAAGCCGCCGACAATAATGTCGATAGGAAATGGTTTTTGTGGTCCTTTTGGTTTCCGATTAGGATTAGGAATCTGTTCCTATTCCTTGTCTCCCTCGTCCATCAATAGAAGGAGCAGCAACGGCTACACAAAACACACTAACAATGGCAGTTTGTTTGGAGTTAAACAAGTCGATCCTTGGCAACCAAAGGAAAGTATCTCGAAAGGAGGAGATGTTGCATCCCTGGAGTCTGCCTAGAGTCTGAGAATCACCCAGTCACCCCTAGACGTCAAGGCTAACAAAGGGGAAGCAAGGACCAAGAACAGAGGTTATAAAGCTTTTGCTGGGTCGACAAGTTAGTATTTTAACTGGTCGCTTCTCTTAAGTTAACATCTCGCTTCTGATTTTTATATACAATGATGTCATGGGTGTACTAGTTCTCTATTAGTGATTAATAGTCACATACTCACATTTGTGACTTGCAAAAAAAAATGCTTCGTTTCAGTACACATTCACCATACTCCATTACTGTTTTCAAGTGTAATGATTCTCATTGTTTTGTAACTTACTACCTATGTGCCTAGTGCCTACATATTTGAATTTCTTTTGAATTTTGTAACGACTCGACATATTGTAGATTGGTAACTAAAACTAATAAATAATTGAAGATAATATGATTCATACCTACTCAATGCATCTATATAGGATGATTTTGTTACTTGTTCTAGGAGTGAGGGCTAGGTATTTGTTTGATGTCTGAGTGTTTTTTAGCTTGTAACCATTTACTTTTACAATTAGGACCCTATTTGAGTTTTCACTTTCACAGTTGTTAAATTCGACACAGTTGAAATCTTGTGCCTTGCTCAGAAGCATGTTTGAGTTTTCATTTGAAGTGAATATGTTTGAGTTAGGTTGAACCTTAAATTTTGTTTATAGATTATTCCACCTGGTTATAATTGATTGAAAATAATGCTCTCATTCACTAAGATATGAGCGTATGGTTGCAACAACAATTCGTATTATACAATTATCTGCTTGGATACTGTTTATCAGCTAGTGTGCTGCAAATGTTGTTCTTGAAAAACCTTAAGCAGACTCTAGCTATTTAAGAAAAATAGAGGGTGATACTTCCCTATAGGGGTCCACTGGAAACTCTCTACCATGATGATGGAATATCTTGTCACGTGGAGCTGATAGGGGAAATAGTTTCAAAACTGAGCTTGAAGGTAGAGTATTGCAGCATAGCTGTCCATCCCTTTATAGTAGTAGTACTCGGATCATTAGTCAGACAGCCCCTTAGTCATATCTATCTGATTGTTATATTGTTTTGTGCAAAATCAAGTGCTTTAAGGTTGTGCTTCTATTTATATATTGTGTATAAATATAAATGTTGTGATACCCCAGGTGCCAAAGAGTCTTTACTTCCCACTATTTCTCGTTAATTCTGTAACAAACTTGGTATGGTATGCATGATACATTTCTCTGGATTTTGGGGTATCTGTCGTGATCTTTTTTTAAATTTCACTTGAATCTAATGTGTTTGGTGTTCTTATACTCTTCTTCTTATAAGATTAACGATCTTGATAGACCACTAATATCCGTGAATAGCTGCTGCCAGTTTCTGGATTTTATCTGTTGCTTGTTTTCTGTGTGGCATTTGGACAATGGATCTTGCTCCAGGCATGTCCCATTAGATCAAATAGTAGGGTTTCTTGATTTACTTCCCCACTGCACATCTCAGGGTTTGTGCTATTATTGGGGCAGCTGAGGGGTCGCCCCATCTTACTCTTGTTCCTCCAAACTCATGGTTTTTTTTATTTAAAACTGTGATTTTTCAGAGCAGTATTGGCATTGGATTGCAAGTTTCTTATGATCTTTCTAGTTTCTCTGGGGACACTTACATAATTGGATGGCTAATATTTTTATGTAAACTGTTGGACATCATCTAGAACTCACAATTATCATATTGTTTTCCCTGTAGAGTTCATCTGCTATCTCAAGCGCTGATCTTTTTGGTAATGACTTGAATAATTCAAATATCGATCTGACTGCAGCTGACCTTATAAACAGGTTCTCTTTCCAGGTATCTGCTTGTAACTAGGCCTGTCATTTTTGTCATGGGAATATTTATAGTAGTTTGCCTTCAACGATTCCTTGTTGATATCCTTTCTTACATAGCGGTAGATATTATCCGACTTGATTCTGATTTTACTTTTTCCCAGGCCACTCAGGATATCAACTCCCTAAAGAACATGGCTGGGGAAACAGGGAAGAAACTGACATCTATAGCTTCCAATTTCATCTCAGATCTTCAAGACAGAATCCTCTGAGATTGTTCGAGTTGAGTGATGAGGAATATAGACAACTGTATCAGTAGAATGCCAACATTTCTATACATCAGGTGATTGGCGTTGTTTATTGCTCCTGTTGCCCTCACTAAAACAAGTGTGTTGAAACAAATAAGTTTCATTTGTCGGGGTTGAGATTAATGAGAGGTATTTGAGTTGGATTAGAAACTGAAGTATACAACGATTTGTGTATTTAAATGTTGAGAATGTAGTCTAAACCATTACTGGTTATGTATTCATGATCGTCATTCATTCCAACAGTGGATGTTCATTTTTAGCAACAGAAAAAAGACTTACATGCACTGAAACTAGATACGGAAGCGTGGTTACTGACATCATAGAATAACAGGAGACGCTACTAAATTGTCTGACATTCCATTAATATGTCTAGCCGC
This sequence comes from Alisma plantago-aquatica, assembly GCA_963693085.1. NCBI lineage: Eukaryota > Viridiplantae > Streptophyta > Magnoliopsida > Alismatales > Alismataceae > Alisma > Alisma plantago-aquatica. The sequence continues at coordinate 644,181,316 of OY856413.1, read as the reverse complement.
CACAGTGCTACTAGATTCAGAGTTTATGCTACCCTTGAAGGCTTTTATGGAGCATAACCTCCGCTTCCCCCAGCACCTCCGCTGTGGCTGGAGCTGGCTTCACGAGTGTCTCCTCCATAACCATATCCATATCCGTGGCCTTCCCCATTCCCCATAGCTGAAGAGCCAGCCCAGCTGAAGGAGCTTCCCTGGTTATCCCCACTGCCACTGGGAATGTTCCCTCCTCCAGCACCACCCATGTACTCACCAGCACCGTATGACCCTCCATGTCCTCTAAATGTCCATTCACCGTGATTAGGGAACCCATGCTCTTCGCCCCAACTGTAGCTGTAGCTGCCATCGTCCGTGGGGCTGTTGTTGTTATCACCGTAGGCCTGACCCGCCCTGCCATTTCCTCTAGGGAAGTTGAACCGGAAGTGATCTGCTCCAGCTCCACGGCCATTTTGCTGGCTCCAAGCTGCACTGTAACCACGGCCGGCATTGGCTACACCTGCTTTGTAGCTGGAGTTGGGGCTGTCTCTGCCATCACCAGACTCTTCAGACTCTGCAACCGGACCAAGAAGGGATCTGCCGAGACAATCTCTAGTAGCTGCAAACAAAACAAGAATCGTGATGCCAAGATATCTACTAGTAGTATGCATCCTAGCTTACGGACTACAGGTTAGCAAGATAGTTGATTGGGTGATGGAATCCTTGTCCATTGGGAGCCTTATTTATAGGCTGGGGAGGATGTAGTATGTGGAACAAGGTGTTTCACTGTTGAAGCATGGTGGCCATTATGCTGTCTGATATAGACAGTTGAGCATTACTAAGATGGTATTACCTCGACACCCTTGTCTCAACTAGTGGGAAGGAAGCCTCTGCATCTGTGGGAACAGAGAAGAGTGGTCTGTGTTCCCATGCAGAGCAGGGGCATCTTGCCCTCTCGGTGCTAGCTTTGGTGCGCCCTGTCTAGGGTATTGGTAGCAGCTGGGAAGGTTATCACAGCGGCTTGCCTTTTTCCTAGCTCTGGGGTAGGTGCTTTCTGTGGCTCATGTTCCGCAGGTATAGAGTGCATCTCGCCGCTAAATTCAATATGACCCTTGTTCAACTTCAATCTCCCTGTAAACATTCTTTACCTTGGTTATTTCCAATACTCGGGAAGATTAGTGGTAGTATGGAGCGTTTTTTCTTCTTCAGAAAAGGCAAAAGACCGTTCGTGGGACGGCGCCGCTAATGCGCTAATACGCAAAGGTAAATAGATATCGGCTTTTAGTAAACGATCGGATAACGAGACATCATGATGGAAAGTAGCCTGTTGATGGTTTTGTGGCTCATCTTTAATCTGGTGGCATTTTAGAAATACTTGCGCAACTCTTCAGTTAGCCGTTTCGTAAGATATGGAGCGTGCCCCAAAAGCAATGATGCTGAGATCTATCAACATCCGTCGCTTTACTCCAGATAATGTGGATATGGATATATATAAACATTTTCTAAAAAAAAAATACATTTTATGGATTTTTTTCTCACACATATGGATAGAAGTATCTTAAGTATTTTTAAGAATATCCAAACGTGAAAAACCTTTCCGATCTTTTTAAGGAGACAATTCGGTAGTAAACGGCAAGGATGGGGTTTCACGTGTCACAACAATATTTTAGATTAGAGCAAGTTCCCAATTCGATCGAAGTGGTTGGCAGAAGGGAAGATGCCCGTCACGGTGTTGGTGACGGTCGTGTTGGTGACGGTCGGGACCGTGGTCGTCCGTCTCCGGTTTGTCGGCCGAAGATAGCGTGATCTATATTAACTTAGGATCGTTTGGGTGACTGTTGTCAAACTGCTGTAGTAGTTGAGGAATTATGGGATTTTGACTATCTAATTAACAAAGTATGTACTTTTCATTTGCGTTGTTTGGAAGACAGCGAATTTTAAAAATTATATTTATAATGCTATAATTTATTTTACTTTTTTGGTAAACATATACTTAGAATGAAGGATTTATATTAATCCCATTCTTTAGCTACTTGTTAGCTACTTATTTATACGGGTATACCGAGATTTGTTCTGAACGTTCTGACCAGATACTTGAAGCTAAGCACAACCAAATTTCACCCACGTGTCTTTGTTTCCGCTATTAAGTCCAAATTCAAAATCGTACACATTAATTATTCACTTTGATCATAAAATATTCTCAATTTTACCAAATGGAAAGACAACTTTTGACACCATGATTTAACAAGTAACTAGTTAGCATAAGCATCCAAGAATATACTTATATTCTCAAACATAGTCAACGTACACCACACAACAATATACTGATCAATTGATTAACTGTATGTTACAACCACATCAACCACATTGGCTATACATGCACCGCAATAATCTCCACAACATAACACCATTCTAAAATTGTCTCACCATAAACCACAACAACACGTTGTCTCAAACGTCAATATTGTCACAACATACACCACAACAATAAAATTGTCTCAACATTAACCACAACCGTAAACAATATCCACGAAAGTACCTGAACTCCTCCACAAACTAAGCATAGTGGACATAGTTACTAGAAAATCAATGATAATTAGAAAAGTGGAGGAAGGAAAAATATAGAGCAGCGATACTGAGATATATATAATCGGTCGATATTGAGTAGTTATATATATTGAGCAACTAGCTAAGATATTGAGCAAATAGTGGCCAGATATATATCTCAACAAATACTAAGCAAAAAAATGTTTATCCATGCTCCCATCCACATCCCAAACTACAATATTCTCTACACCTTGAATGTCTATCTCCATGTGTTTGACTCCTCTCATTCACCAACACCAGTAAGGGGCATGGCCATGGATAGTGCAACTAGAAAGCTGCCCACCTGGCATAGGGCTGTAAATGGGTATTAGTAGACGGGAAAACCCGCAAATCCGGACTCTTTAAAAATCCGTCATGGGTCTAAAATCTTGGACCCGTAGAACTGTGGACCCACATACCCATAGATCCGCATATAAACGACTCCACTAATGAGTATGCTTGGACCCAGACCCGTAGAACTGTGGACCCGTTATACATAAATAATTACTTTAGTAATATGCTATTATATATAACTTACTAGTCTAATTAATATAATACTTCATACTACATATTACTTTAATTAAAATGAGGTTAATACTTGTCATCTAATTAAGAATTAGCTATACTAATTACAACAATGACCAATATATGTAATATTAAAATCAAATTAGTTACATGATATGCTACATTATTGAAACACTGTGATGATGACTACAAATATGTAAATAATTAACTCAACTAGTCTTCAATCTACAGAGTATTACTTTGTTCAATATAACTATTGCATGTTTATGTCTTATATAATAGCAATATCTTGTTATAAGAATATATAGAATGTTGTTGTAAATTTTCTTACATAAAAAGTATGGTGTTTATATAGAACCGCTTACTCGCATACCCGCACTGCAGACCCATTTTATTATGGGTATGTGTATGGTGCGGGTCTACATTTTTATTATACAACTCCGAAATCAAAACCAGACCTGTTAAATTAAATAGATATGGGTATGGGTATGGTCAGATCCGCACCTCCAAACATCAACTCCGACAACAACTTTAGTACACCCTGATATTTTTCTATCTCCCCCCTCCACCCCACTGCCTCCACTGCATCAACACTTCCAAGAAGCTATCACCTCACACTCATGAGCCCACAACCTCCACCCTTCAAACATCAACAACCAAAACCACCATAACTAACACCACCACCTCCAAACACTAGCACATTCACCATAATGGCCACCACCATAACCACTACCACCACCTCCAAACACACGCACATCTACCCAATTCATTTTCCAAATGATTCCACTATGGGATTCCAAACACTAACCAAGTATTCTATTCTCACAAAACGTGACCGAACTTGGAACCGACTATAATGACATGAACTTATGAAGAGCAACAGTTGGTCTGATGAGGCGGGAAGAATTCTTATCGATGAAAGAAGCTTATCATGGACCCTAACCATTTGTGACAACCATAAATTGATAAACAACCATTTCGTAAGTACATTTGACACACCAAACACTCAAATAATGAAGGCAAGAATATTACCCTTAGAACCCAACAATAACTATAAGATATATAACAATACTATTTGACTAACCATAATGGATTATCAGTCAAATATTGAAGGCCACTAAGGTTCAAAAGCCACCCACTCACCTACCATCATCACCCATCATGCAATCAACAACCACCACCTAATCCACAACCACCACCACCTTCAACTATCACACAATCCACAACCATAACCCAATCACCCATCTCAGTCATCACTCAATCATCCAATCATCATCCAATCACTCAATCATCACTCATCACTCATCACTCATCACCAACATTCAACAAAACATTATAGACCCAGTCCACCCACTCACCCTCAATCATCACCCAATATAAGCCCTTTATGATAGACCGTTGACCACCTACATTTTGAGAAACAAGAACACCATGCATTTCTTGCAATTCATAACACATTCACATTTATGAAAGACCCAATGTCGATTCCGCATATGATAGACCCAATCCACAACCAATCCAGTAACCTCTAACGACCATCCCCTATTACCATCAAACACCTACACTCCAAAACCAATTTTGAGCAACAAGTCAAATCAACCAATCATACACTTCCCTTTCCTCTTCAACCAATGCATAGAGTTTTACCCAATCCACAACCTATCCACTACATTTCACCCAATTCAAAACCAATCCTCCTACAACCACCATGATTTACTCCATTTCCTCCTACAACCACCATCCAATTCAACATAAAATAATAACCGATTTCCTTTCCTACAACCGCCACCCAATCCACAACCATCATCCAATTCACAACCCTATAGAACAACCATAAAAAATACATAGAATGACCATAGAAATATAATAGGACATACATAGATACCTTTAGCTGCATTTGTCGTATATCTTTAGTGAAAACACACGTAGTTGAGAGAAAAATGAGAATATACTAGAAACAACACTATAGCAAATAACTCACCATAAGAATGAGGTATAAGAAAAGATCAACATGAGACATAAGTTACCTATGGTATATTAAAGGAAAATCATTTCTCTTTTTATCTCAAAGGATAGAGACTTCAACAAAGAAAATTCTTCTCATTTTCTACAAATCAAAGGTTCACTTTCCATCTTCCGGTCGTCATCAAGTCCATCAATAGAAAAAATTTATCAGACACAACATTTGAATTAAAACCCTTTGGATCTGATAAAGTCTTCACAAATTCCTAAAAGCTCAAAGCCATCTTTACAACAAAAGTGCCAATTGAAGTACCACCTACCTTCTTCCTTGAGGGTGTGCTCTTAATGGTACATGATGGCTTCTATATTTTTCCAGTTGAGCTAGTAGAGGATGTATCCTCATCCATGATCATTGTATCCATATCATCCAATGACTCCAAATTCATCATTCATTCACTTCAACAGTTGTTTCTAGACCTTTCCCGTGACCTTGTCCATGGCACACATATTTAAAATTTCATCTCAATTTAGGATGACTTTCCAATAAAACTTCTTGACATTCTCATGTGACTAAAAAGTTTATATTAGTGGATGCAACACATTTTGAGTTAAAATGGTGAAGATTTGAAAAACTTAAGATCAAAATATCTTCATGTACTTAGTCCATGCATCTTCATCCTCAAAAATAACCATTTTCTTTGTGTTTTCCTAGTCAAACTCTCTTTAAGAGAGAATCCCACTCAAAGTTGCATGTGTCATCTTCCATGTTCTCACATAACTTCCCACGTTTGCAGTTGAAATTTTAGTGTGGAATGTAGTATTATTTGCCGTTGAAATTGAAGGTAGGGTAAATCATCCACTATCTCCTTTATGACTTAGACTCTGTTGATCTCTTAGGATTCGAACTAAATCCCTTTCCTCATCTAATCCCTCACAGAAGTAGTCACATTGTGCATTGACTTTTCCTTCTTTTTTTTCCAAAGCCATTTCACAGCCTTATACAATCACACATACACACATAAAAAAAGATAACCATGAAACTAAAATCATAAAGATACAATCCATTTTAAAACCATGTACTTATGAGTTATAGTACATATGAAAAGATAAAACTAGCTAGTCATATGAGTTATATTTCATATGAGTTCTAGTACATATGAAAAGATAAAAATGAGTAGTCATATGAGTTTTAGTACATATAAACCATAAATAACCCCTGTTTGTTGATAGTCTTCAAACGTATCATGTGACAAGGCATCTCAAAAGTCAGTCCACTAATTAGTCACCTCCACACGTGTAATGAGATAATCTCCAAGTGTTTGTCCCGTGATCTCTCTGTCCACTACATTGAGAATTCTTCTATGCCCAACTTCTAATACATGATACTATGGTTTTTCAAGTAGGATACAATTGTGTAGCATACAGCTATTTCTTATCCTCACTTGTGCCTTGAGGAAAAAAGAGCTCATCCTTAAAATAATCCATCTACTCTTTACCAGTCCAAAGAATATCTAGATTACATTTCTTGCACTAGAGTTGCGTAGTTTTAGATAGCTCCTTATGATTTGTTGGCCTATTCCCAACCCACTCATTCATGTGATACTTTATTCCTTGATATGGAACTAGAAACCTTGGATAATTTGTGCATATTACATCCATGAGATAATACTTTCCTATCAAAATTATAAGTCACATAATAATATTATATCATATTTCTATAAGAACTTGAGGTAACAATATTTAGAAGTTGTAATGCAAAGACTGTCCTATTTAGACATTGTATTATTTAATACTATTGAATCCGTTGCGGAACCATTCCAACCAGTAAGTGCATAGATGAACTTCACGTCAGGATTACAAACCCCCAACTTGTTGGTGTTTATGATCCCTTTCCTATTGTGATAAGAAGGTTACTTCTCAACCAGAACTCTTAGAGGAGTTTGAGTTCCACGTAGTGTATGAAGACATTCCTGTTTAAATAAAAGAAACATTACCACTCATAAAAACAAGTAGGAGTGTATAAATGTATAAGTATCACTTTAATAAACATATGTACCTCAAACCATTTTTCATCTCATGACATCCATTCCACTGAGAGTGCACTTGTGTAGTTTTGTATATTCTTTTCTCACTCTCATAACAGTACAAAGGAATGCTTGGAACTAGTTGTTTCTTATTTCTTGGGACCTATGATAATGAAATTGACTATTAGACAGTTCTAACTATGAGCTTGGATGTACAAGAACATCATAACAAATCCTTCAACAACAACATGTTTAATGGGTACTATCCCCCCGATCCCTACTAATATTTCACTATCTTCTGAAATCCACTTTTCTCTCACTCACAATTTTTCAATACGATCATCAAATATACCATTGTATAATCTATTCAAATAGAACTTCCTCACTTCATCCAAATCAGTAGAAGGACCTATCACCATGAAACCACCATGGTAACATGTTTCCACACACATCATATTCATGGTAACAACACCAACACTGATTTTCTTTCTCTTATCTTTCTTCCTTTATCCTCTTCCTCATCCATTATTCACTTTCTACAAATATTCTCTAATAGATTAATCATTCTGAGTGAAGGAAAATAAAACATTAAAAAACTTCAATTGAAATTATTATCAGGATATACTTACATATATGCAAGGATACCTACAAGTCAAACCAATTATAATCATATTATTAGTGCAAAAATACCCACTATTCACACTTAGAATCAAATTTTACAATGCATTATGAATGAACATCCATTATTACTGAAGATTAGCAATATAATATCAATAACTATGCACCATTCAAGACTAAGTACTAAAAGTGGTATTTGATATGAATACTAAATTGAGCATTGATGTAGATAAAAATAGTTAAACACTCATTAACTACAACCACACAAAAATGTGATAACTTGTGGAGTTCTAATTGAAGACTCGTTAGGTTATATAAGAAACAATGACCTTAAGCACAAATATTTGCTAGAATATTGTCTACTAGAGAGAATCTTCAACACAATTATGAAGTTGTAAAGATCCATTAGGGGAACTTGGGATGTGATTAGGTGACTTTTACAAATATGCTTTAAGAACATTCGATGATTACGTCAAAAATTTATGATTAAATTAAGGTTGGGATGTTCCAATCCTAGGCATTTACATTCATCCTCAATTGTATGATAAGTAATCCCAAAGACGAGTAGAAAGTAGACAACAATTAAGCTAGATCAAGGAGACATGAATCATACAATTAGACTAAGACAAAATAATTATATTCAATCAACATTTGACCAGTTTTAATAAACTAGAGCTAATCACATCGATGATGGAAGATATGATATTGAAGATAATAACTATAATAGCTCTTAAATTATTTTCTATAAAGTGTTTAGGGAATATGAAGCCCTCAAATCAACTAGATCATAAAGAACTCAAGTTTAGATGTCAGACAACAAATAGTTCGATCTACTGAGAAGGTGAATAATTAAGAGTAGAAAGATTAGAAGCCATGTCATACCTCCTTATTCTATAGACTATTGATGTGATAGAAATTCTCTTCTGGAGGAATGATTGACTCATGAGAGAATGAGATAATAAGTGTGAAGTAGAAGGGTAGTTTTGCTGTATGACTTCTAAGAGTGAATAAGGGGTGGGGTTTGATGTTGGATATGGGTACTAGGATATATCATTATTTGAAGTGTCTAGGGGTCCAAGGAAAAAGTGTGGACTTTAGGACTTATGCAAATTTAAAGCCTTGATTTTGAGGGTGATTGGGAGGTGCCCTGTATCAAAGAATTTGCCTAATATACAACAATTTACATGTGACATATGTTATCAATATGTTATGTGACATACCTGATGGATTAGGGTGAACCTTCAATTTCCCATTTTAAGGTATAGAAAGTTGATCCCAATAAGACTTTCTTGATTTGCATAATTTCACATGTATTTGCTTTACACAGTTTCATAGAGTACGAGAATTGATCTTGGATGAGTAAAATTTTGTTTGGGAAGGAGAATAAGAAGGAAAATAGAAGAGAAAGGTGAATCTTGGACTCCATATCTTCTCTTTTGCCTTTAACCTCTCCTATTGACCATGACAATGATATGCAAAGAGAAAATTCACTTGTTTTATATGTAGTGAATTCCTAACTAGAATTCATAATTTTTTTTTCATGAAGAACTTAATTATGCAACATGTTAAAAGAGACTAATACAAATGGAGTCCAAATTGTGCATAATCTTGAGTAGGAATATTATCTATTTGTGAGACGATGACAAGTAGAAAAGTGAATAAATGGAATAATTAAATAGTTGAGAAACATGGAGTTGTCATGAAAAAGAGAGTATCTTAATACAAAATGAGAGGATAATTTAACCATGATTACTTATGGAGGTAACAAAAATGGGGGGAGGGAAGAAGTTTTTCACTCTCAGGACAAGGTCCAAGGTATGACAAATAACCACAAATTGAGGCCAAATATGACCCTAATTTTGGTCACATAATGCCAAGAGTGAGACTAGATATGAAATAATATGACCAACATGAAATTTGAAATCACAAAGAGGTAGAACACTAATAGTTTCAAAAATAGTTTTCTATTGAACCCTTAAAGTTAAAAGATCAATTATGAAGAGTATACACTCAACCTTGAATGTGAAAATTGGTTTCATTTCTCTATTGGATATGTGTTTGATTTATGCATGTTTCATTGATTTCCTTGAGTTAAAGGAAGTGTTTAGTTTAGTGTCTTCAACTATATGGGAATTTAATGCATTGCCGTAAATATGGTGAGGTGTTTGATTCATTGCCTTATACATGACATGTTACTTGATTCATCACATCAAACATGACACGTTTAATTTGAGTTGCTTGTTTCATTTCCTTAGACATGTCATGCAATTTGACCTTCCTTCAAACAAGGAGAAGTTTTACATTTGTTGCATCAAATATGTTAGGTTATTTGATTGATTACCCCAAATAGAGTGACATATTCCATTGCCTCAATCAAAGCAATGGCTTGTCAATTGTAGGTGTTGAAATCCCATTTTTGATTCATTTAGTCGATGAGCATGCTGAAACATACTCTTTATCTAATAATTTTCCACATACTTTAAGCCCATTTATACATTTTCCATATGTTGAGGGTTCACAGATAAAGGACACTCATAATATAGATTCTAAGCCCAATTTCAACTCTAGTTTAACTTTATACTAGCCTCTTTTAGTAAATCTCCCAATTTAATTATCCAATAGTTCAATTTCCACCCATTGAAGTCTCCAATTGTATTCACTCCATGTCAAAGAAAGGAAGCACTTAATATCTAAATTCAAAATCCACTAGCCTCACAAAATGTAGAGGAAATAAGAAATTTGGAGAGGAAGACATCTCCTTTTCTCCTCAAGATTGGAAAATATGGAACAAGAGTGTACTAGACATGTGGTATGATCCTATGTTCCATGAGCTTGTGAGTCCTACAAAATGTCTTAATATGTAAGGAACCACATGCCTCCTTCCCAGTCTAAAAATGCACAAGATGAAGTCACTTTCCTAAAACTCTGGATTCCATCCATCATCCCTAAACACCATGACTCTGTAGAGCACCTATATATACCTCCATACCCAATAATATACATCTCCTTGTTTGAATATTATGAATCTAGAAAGAAAAATAACCTTCTATTCCATATGGCAATACTCTTCCTATATAGAAAATCCTTCTTCTATAACAACAATTAGACACATTGGGAGTATACTGAATGATAATGAGGCACAACAAGCCTACAAATTTAGTTCTAATTTCTTTAATTATTAGATCTAGATCATTATCTACATCTTCAAACCATCCTACTTGATTCTTGGATTTTAGGTTCAGGTCAGTAGTTAATGTTGTCATTGTTCTAAATGTTTAGATTCTCACTTGTTTAAAATCTAAGTACCACTCTTGTTAGGATTGGTTGATCTCACATTCATGATCAAATCATATGCAAATCTAGTCATCTTAACCATGATGACCTAACACGAGCATACAAATTTTGAATCTACTTTGATCTTGATTGTTACTAGATGCTTCCCTTATCATATCCTTTACACATCCATCCATGACCTATCTGCTCACTGATTACTACTAGATGGATTTCTTGCATGACATGATCATATGATAGTCTAGTTAGTCTACTGACAATTTTTCTTTTCTAATCTTTCATATTCCATTAATATATTAATGATATCACATCATATAAGGATTTCTAAGTTAATAAAGTACCTCTAAATCTTACTTGTCACAAAATTTCCCATAGTCCACTCAGTTTTCCTATCACTTATCTTTGAACCCACAAAACACCTCTAATTCCTTTCACCTAAGAGGATTCTGTATCATGGGAGATCCTCAAGAGATTGTGAACTAGGGTTATAAGCATTGATAATGGAAAATTCTAGGATCATTTTCAAGCCTTAAGGACTTGTACACATATTGTTTTGTTCTTTTTTCCCTTCTTTTGTTTTTAGCCCAAATCTACAATCTAATTCAACTATATTTGGAGCTATGTTTAGCACATACAATACTAATTTTTTGGGGAACACATGGGTGCCTAACACTTTCCATGACTATGATAGGATTACATTACCTACTCCCACAACCATGATTTCCTTACTTTATGCACCCTTGGATGGAGTTATATTGTGGTCATTTTTTGTTTTCTCTATGATTCATACAACAATTTGTAACTTTTCTTATTTTACTCACAAAAAGTAATGACAATTATGACTTCCTTATCTACCACATTTTATTTTTTCTTTCCTTAGTTTAATGATCATATGAAAGCTAACCTTTTTTTACATGTAAAACATTATGGCCACTGTGCTGGGGAGTTTTGGACGATCCTAGTCCCTTTTCATGTTTATTGACTATTTATTCAATTCATTATTTGGATTTTCCTTTCACTTTCCTTATTTGGTTCTCATTTTGTTTCGAAAATAAAGTAAACAAGATAGATAATATAAAGAAAAAAAAGGAAAGGAGAAGGAGAGAAGGATGAAAGGAGGTATAAAGTGGAACCATATTCCTACTTTCTCTCCCATTTCAACTCCATCCTACCTTTCTCCCTTACAAATAAGACACAAACAATAAAATACAAAATCAAATTGAAAGAAAGAGGAAAGGAGTAGAAAGAGAATCATTATCCTACTTTATATCCTATTTGCCTCCCTCTTATGTTTCTCACTTCCAACAATAAAATACATAAAACAAAAGAGGAATGGAGAATGAAAGAGGAGGAAAGGAGGTAGAAAGAAGAATAGTGTCACGAATTTCTCTCCTATTTCATTTCACCTACCTCCTATCTTCCTCCCCTCTTTTGGTCACCAAAGCATGCTTCTCCTTTACATTATTTTTTGAGGTGGATAAAACACCACAAAAATAATCTATTAGAAAAGTGCATCAATCCATTTACAAGGGGAATTTACAAAAAAAAAGAAATATATTGTACAAGACAAGAATGGTAGTTCAATCTGTATACACATGGAACTTAGCAAGAAAAGGATATAAGACCATGCACCAAAGATATCATAGATCATATTGAAACATGATTAATTAACTATAGATAACAAAGCAAGGATCAAGAACAACTTTGAATATCCACTTAACAGTTGGACCAAGTGTAGTTGACAAAGCACACATAGTCTTAAAAATGACTTCATTCTTGCTATACAGGATGAAGTATACAATAAAAACAAAAGATGAGAAAGAGAACAATAATGTAAACTGAATAAGAGTATAAAGAGAATGAGAAAAAGAAAGAAACAAAGAGAAAGGTGGGCACCACTTTCATATCTCCTCTTCTATCTTTTCCCTTCTCTTTCTTATCTTTCTTTGTCCATTTGATCCCAATTTGGTTCCATAAAATTTTATAAAAAAATAAAACCCAATAATTACACAAGAAATCCAATATTTTCAAATGTATAAATTAAAACCCAAATGATGACAATAATAGTAATTGTAATACCAATATAAATGATTTTCCTTTCATGTGAAGATACTTTCTCTTTCCTTGCATGTTACCATTTGTTTTGGAAAGAGGGAACACAAATTACATGTTTGCATGAAGATTTCTTATCAATGCCTTTATGCTTAATCTTTCTTGTGGGATTACACTTGAAAGCATAATATTTACATATTCACATATTACACTCTGACATATGCATCTATGGAAGGGGTTCCAACTCTCACACCAGATCTTAGCATGAGACCCACCAATAGTAAACAATGCTAGATGCCCAAAGGCCTCGATAACACCACCTATTTTAGGATTGATGACTGATTGCAAACACCATGATCACAAAGTGTATTGAGAGTGGTATCCATTTCCAAAAGAAGTAAAATTATCTTACATGAGTGCCATAAAATCCCATCAAGAGCAAGGACCCTTGCCTCCTTTACATGTCATGTTTGAGTGTGGACGTAAACCATGTAATTCATGGGATAAGGGAATTTTCTTTTCTTCCATGTATATGATGCATTGTTTATTTATCATTTTCATAGGCTATTTTGTACTGATTTTTGTGCACTTTTTGGTCAAGTCTCATATTAGTTGCGCATCATTTCCTTTATTAGCAGGGGACACTCAATTGCTTCAAATTTGCATAATTTTAATATTCTCAAGTGATTTAATAATTTTATAGAACTTATGTTCGAATTTAGTGCATTTCAAGATTGTTCACGAATCTATACAACGGGTACTACCGACTTTGGAGTCAGTGGTACCGACATTGCTCAGTATTGAAGAGGGAAATGAATCGAGAAGACTCAATAATATTGATGCGACAGTTGATACTATCGATGAGGTTACAATGTTTTTGTCAAAGAAATTCAAAGCAACTTGGTACTATGGACACACAGTCAGTAGTAATGACAACTTGACAAGTGGTCTTATAATTAAAGAAGTCGGTAGTATCGATACACAATCGGTAGTACTGATGGATAGGGATCAGGAAAATCTGAGGGCTGCGTTTAGTCCAATGGTGATGTTTTAACTCACCCTAAGTCATGCCAATGACTAAGGGGAGTTATGGCCAGACCTAATTATCTCGTCCTTTTCCATTGTACGATAAGGGAGAGCAAGGCGAGGAGATAGCAAAGAAGGAGGCAAAGCAAACAATCCGAGCACTTCTAACGGACGAAATTATAGCCAGAAGGTAGCAAATCAGCACGTGCGCAAGAAGGGAGCATTTGAACCGTCGACTTTAGGGGTTCTTCATATTCTCCAGGTTTTTCCTTTCTCCTTTGATGTTATTGACCATGGAAACTATGGGGGGCTAATCCTCATGTTCCTTCGGACCTGGGAGTAGCCCGATTATGCATTGTATTTGACTCTTATGCATTAGTCAATCAATTTCTCTTAATTTATGGATTTCTTTCTATGTGAATGAATGAATTATTTGTGCTTGATCACCATAGATAGTACTTGGACTGTTAATTGCTTTGAAAAAGGAAATTAATAGTTGGAAGTTACAGAAATACACATTTTATAAAACCCTTTGGGAAAGGTGGTTTAACAACATGAGGATATACCCATAGAATTCGATAAGGCACCTATCTAATAACACAACCAATATGAGAGTGGGGTTGGTATTAGGTTAGGTAGTGAATTACACTGTGAGAGTGAGTAATTCTTGTTACAGGCTTATAATCTAGGGTTAAGAGAGATTTCTATTAATGTATTTAGATTAAAATGAAATATTAAGTGTGGTGAAACCATTATCCTAAGGAATTCACTAAGACTGAGAACAACAACCATAATTTAGATTTATTTTCTGTTAAGATAACCAAACCAATCATTCAAATTTTCATAGGACAAATCTGATCGTACTACAATTAGTATAATATCTGAAGTAACGTTTCCCTATGTTCGACATCCGGGCCTCATATGCTTGTATTACTATGATAGTGTATACTTGCGTTCTAAGTGTATAGTAAATACCTATCAAGTTTTTGGTGCCGTTGCCGGGGAAATGATAACTTCAACACTATGAGTGTTGTAATCGGCCATTCTAGGCCAACCCTTTTATTTTTTTATTATTTCATTCAAAGCTGAATTTTAATATCTTTATTATTTCTACTATTAGTATCGTGTTCTCACAACTATTTTTACTACTTTCAGGTACTAGTGCATGGTGCATACCTGAGCCCACGACTACGGAGAGTCGTTCTCACTAGGCTTATATCTAGCAGAACTCCTTCGTAGAGAATGGGAGTACGGAAGATCAATGGACAAATTTAATCAAACTCCACCATCTATGTCGCCTCCTGAAGGACCTGAGCCACCTGAGGAACCTGAGCCGACAGAAATAGGTGACCAAGCGGAAGAACATACAATATGGGAAAGGATCAAGACATCATCTTCTACTACACAAAAAGGGCCAATCAAAGACAAGTGATCAATGTGAAAAACTACAAGATCGATCCAGGATTGGTGTCATTCGTCAAATCACAAGACATTCATGGCCACAATTTTGAGGACCATACAAAGCACATCAGTAATTTTGTCAAAAATTATGATATGATCAAGATAGATAGGATACCGGAGATTGTCATATACTTGAAGATATTCCCATCATCTTTGGTAGACAATGCTAAGTCTTGGTTTCATAACCTTGACGATGAGCACATTGAAATGTGTTCTTCGAGCGGTACTTTCCACCACAAAATACAAATGACCTGGTAAAGAAGATCCATAACTTTAGATAGCAAGCTGACGAGTCATATTCAGAGGCATGGGAGAGATTCCAAAACATGTTGTAGAAGGTCCCCCACCATGGTATTACTTTGTTAGGCCAGGCGAAGATTTTCTACTATGGTATGTGATAACCTCCAATTTTGGATGATTATCTTAGTCTTTTCTTTAGTTTTCCACACTCTTTATAAATTAAAATTAGACATAATCCCTAAATATTCCCTCTTATTGTAAATATACTATTAGACTAACTTTTCCCCTTTATATTTGCAGAAAAAGACACAAAAAAACCATAAAAGACTCAACTAGCCTCAAGACTGCATGGGCTCAAACGGTCCCAAGACCGCATGAAGCCAATCGGTCCCGAGACCGCAAGGAGTCACACGGTCCCAAGACCGCATGAAGCCAATCGGTCCCGAGACCGCATGGAGTCACACGGTCCCAAGACCGCATGAAGCCAATCGGAACTGAGACCGCATGAAGTCACACGGTCCCGAGACCGCATGAAGCCAATCGGTCCCGAGACCGCATGGAGTCACACGGTCCCAAGACCGCATGAAGCCAATCAGTCCCGAGACCGCATGGAGTCACACGGTCCTGAGACCGCATGAAGTCAATCGGTCCCGAGACCGCATGAAGCCAATCGGTCCCGAGACCGCATAGAGTCACACGGTCCCGAGACCGCATGAAGCCAAACGGTCTTGAGGCCCAAACGGTCTTAAGGTCCAAACGGTCTTGAGGTCCAAACGGTCTTGAGGTCCAAACGGTCTCCAAACCATTTGGACTTCACTTGAGGCCTATAAATAAGACCCCAAGGGTCCTCCAAAAGACATCAAGTTTCAGACGTCCAGAGGCTACCTCAATCACTCCAGAGTAAATCCGACTTCCATCCTCCGCCCAGGGGCTGCCGGTCTGAGACCCATACTCCATCTCGAAGCTGCTTTCTCTCTCTCCACCAAAGAAGGTGGGAAGAGGGGATCTCGTCATCACACAACCTGTGAAGCTGGTGGATCATCTCTCTCTCTCCCCAAGGGGTTGACTTTCCTCTCTCCTTTGTGGGGATGACACACTCTCTCTCTTCTTGCCTCCTTCTTTGTCCTAGTTATGAGCGAGTAGTTTCTCTCACTAGGGTGCGGGGAGTAGACCCGCTACCCATGTTTTCATATCATGTAAATGTAATCCATAGTTTGTAATATAGAGTTATTATCTTTTCAGTTCAACATCAAACGTTTAATGAATTCTTGTTGCTTGATCATCAACATGTGTTACCTTTTATCTTTTAGTATGAATTGTTTACGTTTGTACTATTAGATTCGAAACTCGTTTGTATGTTGGTTCTTGGTGCATGTATCCACCATGCATCTGTTTCTGTATCTAGGAGTGTCTTTCAAGAAGTGGAGTATACTCACTCCCATCGTTGTACTTTCATGCTATGAAATGGAATCAGTTGACGTGTGAAAGTACAACCTTGATGAGTCGAAGAACACACTTTGCGAAGGGAATGATGCAAAGTAGTTGACCATTCATTCGGGGATGGCTGACTTTGCAACATTCCCGCACTTCTTGTAGTTAGTTCTCCGAAAGGAAACTAAGTCTACAAAGATACTAACTGACTAAACTCTTGTTGCAGGTTATGTTTTACTTTGCATGTCTTGATCCATGTGTAGTGGCGGTGAAAACCAATCACACCCTAGTGACTTTTATCATTATTTAACTTCTTTAAATTTACTTGCTTGCTTTATTTTACATGTTCTTAGTTTAAAAAACAACAAAACCAACCTTTCTATTTAAGTGCCTACTATTAAGAGACTAAGTGAAGTTCTAACGTTTTCCATCTTGTTGCTTGCAACAAGACCGTTGTACTGTGGATTCAACCCTTAACTATACTACGATAAGACTTCCACGTATCTTAGCATACGTGGGTGGAGTTCTCTATCTAGTATAAGCAAGGCTAAACCTAAAGACTTACTATCTTTAGGATTTTTAGTTGGTGCACGCAATTCCACGTAAGTGGAAGCTCCATCAAAAATTGGCGCCATTGCCGGGGACACCAAAGACGCCCACGAAGGTAGTGGCGAAGGAATGTGCGACAAATTAATCGCCTTTTTAAGTCAGCATACACGGGCTTACGACAACAAACATTTTCATCGCCCTTCCTTCAGCCACAAATGCCCACAACAAATCCGGGAATCAAATGACTGCGGCTTCCACGTCCTCTACTGGATGTACACCATCATGGTCCTCCAAAGACCAATAGAGGATATGACTGATGTGGATTATCATGCTCTACGCGGACAGTTTGCAGCTAATCTACTTCGAACACCAGGGGCTAACTCCGGCTTAACTTAGCCTGCAGCCCTTGTCATCGTACTTCTCAACCTATCACTTTGACACTCTGAGGATAGAGTGAGTGATAAGTTAGGGGGGGGGGTACATTAGACAAGGGCGAGGTATCATTTCTAAATCCCTCTTCTTCCATCTTCTCCTTCCTTCCTTTTTTGTACATATTTTCTTTTTTTTTTTCCTTTACACATTCTTTTTAATTAATTCTTTTGGAATAAAGTCACCCTCAGCTAACTTTAGAATCATGGTAGTCCTCAAAAGTAAATAGAACTTAGACAGATAATGGCGACTTAATAATGTCTCTCCACTATCGATTTTCATGCTTTTGTTTCACTTCTATATCTGACTCTCCACATGTCAATATCAAGGAAGAAATAAGCCAAGCTCTCAAGGATGAGAGGGGCATCAGGCGACTTTCAAATCAAGAAGTCTTGCAAGAGGATCACAAAAGGAAACCAAATAAGTGCATGTTGAAAAACTCTAAGAACAACTTTCCTCCTTCAAATAAAAGAGGCTTGGCTGCCCAAAATAATTTCCCAAAAAAACCCCAAAACCCATGCCTGTGAGTCTTCGAATAAAAGCCAGAGAGTTGAATAAAATTATGAGAGTTGTGCCATAAATAAGGATCTATATGAAGAACCGATGAAGGTCTCACCCGGTCGGCACATTTAGCTTCCATCACGAAGGCAGATGTGTCGTGCCCGGTAGTGAAACCCTAAGGTAACTAAATATATGAAAGGCTTATAAAGGACTCACCCGGCCGGTACATTCAGCTTCCCTCACAAAGGCAGATGTGTCGTGCCCAGTAGTGAGATTCTAAAAGCATAGACAACCCCTCCCCCACTTGAAGGGGGAGTTACACTTCAAGCCTTTAGCCAACCCTCATACCCACTCTAGCTTCCAGTAGGTTCTTCAGAGAGGTATAAAGCTGATTAGAGTCAACAACATGCACAAAATAAAAGTAGTCCCGATGCAAGCTACGAGATACGAAAGGAACCTGAGACCCAAGCAAATCTTAAAACCTGAAAGAGTCAAGGCAAGCAATAAGACCTGATATGACCTTAGGAGAACCCAGGTTGAGAATTGAAGCAAGAGTATGGAAATCCTAACTAAATAAAATCGCCTCTCCATTACATGCCTCAGCTCTATCTAACTTGAGGACAAGCTAGACTCTAAGTTAGGGGGGGTGATAACCTCCAATTTTGGATGATTATCTTAGTCATTTCTTTAGTTTTCCACACTCTTTCTAAATTAAAATTAGACATAATCCCTAAATATTCCCTCTTATTGTAAATATACTATTAGACTAACTTTTCCCCTTTATATTTGCAGAAAAAGACACAAAAAAATCATAAAAGACTCAACCAGCCTCAAGACCGCATGGGCTCAAACGGTCCCAAGACCACATGAAGCCAATAAGTATCGAGACTGCATGGAGTCACATGGTCCCAAGACCGCATGAAGCCAATCGGTCCCGAGACCGCATGGAGTCACATGGTCCCAAGACCGCATGAAGCTAATCGGTCTCGAGACCGCATGGAGTCACACGGTCCCGAGACCGCATGAAGCCAATCGGTCCTGAGACCGCATGGAGTCACACGGTCCCAAGACCGCATGAAGCCAATCGGTCCCAAGACCGCATGGAGTCACATGGTCCTGAGACCGCATGAAGCCAATCGGTCCTGAGACCACATGAAGCCAATCGGTCCCGAGACCGCATGGAGTCACACGGTCCCGAGACCGCATGAAGCCAAACGGTCTTGAGGTCCAAACGGTCTTGAGGACCAAACGGTCTTGAGATCCAAATGGTCTTGAGGCCCAAACGGTCTTAAGGTCCAAACGGTCTTGAGGCTGAAACGGTCTTAAGGTCCAAACGGTCTTGAGGTCCAAACGGTCTCCAAACCGTTTGGACTTCACTTAAGGCCTATAAATAAGACCCCAAGGGTCCTCCAAAAGACATCAGGTTTCAGACGTCCAGAGGCTGCCTCAATCACTCTAGAGCAAATCCGACTTCCATCCTCCGCCCAGGGGCTGCCGGTCTGAGACCCATACTCCATCTCGAAGTTGCTTTCTCTCTCTCTGCCAAAGAAGGTGGGAAGAGGGGATCTCATCATCACGCAACCTGTGAAGCTGGTGGATCGTCTCTCTCTCTCTCTCCAAGGGGTTGACTTTCCTCTCTCCTTTGTGGGGATGACACACTCTCTCTCTTCTTGCCTCCTTCTTTGTCCTAGTTAGGAGCGAGTAGTCTCTCTCACTAGGGTGCGGGGAGTAGCCCCTCTACCCATGTTTTCATATCATGTAAATGTAATCCATAGTTTGTAATATAGAGTTATTATCTTTTCAGTTCAACATCAAACGTTTAATGAATGCTTGTTGCTTGATCATCAACATGTGTTACCTTTTATCTTTTAGTATGAATTGTCTACGTTTGTACTATTAGATTTGAAACTCGTTTGTATGTTCGTTCTTGGTGCATGTATCCACCATGCATCTGTTTCGATATCTAGGAGTGTCTTTCAAGAAGTGGAGTATACTCACTCCCATCGTTGTACTTTCATGCTATGAAATGGAATCAGTTGACGTGTGAAAGTACAACCTTGATGAGTTGAAGAACACACTTTGCGAAGGGAATGATGTAAAGTAGTTGACCATTCGTTCGGGGATGGCTGACTTTGCAACATTCCCGCACTTCTCGTAGTTAGTTCTCTGAAAGGAAACTACGTCTGCAAAGATACTAACCAATTAAACTCTTGTTGCAGGTTATGTTTTACTTTGCATGTCTTGATCCATGTGTAGTGGCGGTGAAAACTGATCACACCCTAGTGACTTTTATCATTGTTTAACTTCTTTAAATTTACTTGCTTGCTTTATTTTACATATTCTTAGTTTAAAAAACAACAAAACCAACCTTACGATTTAAGTTCCTACTATTAAGAGACTAAGTGAAGTTCTAACATTTTCCATCTTGTTGCTTGCAACAAGACCGTTGTCCTGTGGATTCGACCCTTAACTATACTACGATAAGACTTCCACGTATCTTAGCATACGTGGGTGGAGTTCTCTATCTTGTATAAGCAAGGATAAACCTAAAGACTTACTATCTTTAGGACTTTTAGTTGGTGCATGTAATTCCATGTAAGTGGAAGCTCCATCAGTATGCACAAGGGAGAAAGGACTATGCTTGATAGTGTAGGAGCAAGTTTCTTCCTCAACAACAAGCCAACCTGCTGTCATGAAATCTTAAAGAACATGTCCAAGAATCAAACATGTAGAGATGAAAGAGAGCACCCGACAACCCTTAAAAGTCTTAGGGAGTTCAAGGTCATTTCTGCACTGAATGAAAAGCTAGACTTAATTGCTAAAAAGTTGTGTGCTAAGGATGGACATTTTTCAAAAGGGGAGGATGAGGAGTGCAAATTTGCATGACATCAACAACAACACAGAAATAATGACTATTCTTGGAGGAAAGATCCTAAGTTCTCCTGGAAGGATCCCAACAATTTTCAATAAGACCCGTCCTAGGAACAACGGTCTAAGACACAACAAGTTGGTGGCCAATCACAATATCAATAGGACAGGAGTCCCAGTAAAATAGACCATATTGAAGAGATGCTCGGGAAGCTAACAAGCCAAAATGAAGTGCTGATCGGACAGAATCAAAGAGAACTCCAGAACCAAGGGGCACAAATCCGCAATATTGAAACACAAATTTCTCAAATAGTAGCAGAAATGGCTTCCTTGAAGAAGCCGAGTCAGTAGGGGTTCCCATCCAACACCAATGTGCCTTCTGGAAATCAACAAGTCAAGGCAACTTTACTCTGCAGTGGTAGGAAATTGTTGAATGATGCACCATCTAGTTCGGATGCAGGTGAAACTATAGGTGCTATAGACAAGGTAGTGACAATGGATGCATCTGAACCAAATGTTGTAGCAGAGGAAAAGACAGCTGAGGAAGATGTTGAAGATACAAAGGAAATAAGGAAAAAGGCATATATGCCATCTCATCAAAGGAAAGTGGTGAAATAAGTTCCCTTTCCAAATAGTCTGAAGGCAACAAAGGCTGACCAAAAATGTCAAAATTTTTTAGACAACTTCAGAAAATTGCATGTCAATATCCCTTTAATTGACGCAATTGAGAAGATCCCTTCTTATGGCAAGTTTCTAAAATATTTGATCAACAAGAAAAAGAGGATTGATGATTCTGAGGTGGTAGTTCTGAAAGAGTCAGTCAGTGCATTCATTCTAGGTATATTGCCACCGAAAAACCAGGATCCGGGCTATTTCAATACATCATGGTTTATTGGGAAGATAAAGTTTGGAGAGGCCTTATGTGATTTAGGGGCTAGCATCAACCTAATGCCCTTGAACAATTTCAAAAAGTTAGCTCTATAGGAGTCCAAAAAGAGAAATATGACTATTCAGTTGGTGAAAAATCATGTGGTGAGGCCCTATGGTATTTGCAAGGATGTTCTTGTCAAGGTGGATAAGTTTGTGTTTCCCACAGACTTTGTTGTTATGGAGATACATGATGGACAAGGCAATGAGTTACTACTGGGGAGACAATTCCAAACAATGGCTGACATGATTCTGGAAATGGGCAGAGGAAGACTGACTTTGGGCAACAGAGAGGAGCGATTCAAAATCTTAATGCCCACTCCTACATAGACTGCAAAAGCTAAATCCCAATGTCATATGCTGCAATAGGTCTAAGAAAATGTGTCACTATTTATAGGGAAGCCATATCTTGAGATGGCTCATGTTATGACGCAAGTCCACAAGGGAATACTAGCAGTGGGAATTTTGTACAACACAAAGGAGATATCTCTGACAAAGGCGGTGCAACATCCTGATAATGAAGAAGAGGAGTTTTTCCCAGCAACAATTGAAGAAGCAACCTCAATTGCAATTGTCTAGGCGTACCCGCTATTGCCCGTAGAGGCATGTCTCATGAATCTAGTAGATGATTATACCAAATAATGTTCTTTGAAAGAGTGTGTTTTGCTTCTCAAAATCTTGCCATGTTACTATATAAGGCATTTTGAGGATTTGAGACCTCCCCCACCACTACTGGTTCCTTCTTTACTGAGTCCCCCATATTTAGAGCTGAAGCCAGTGCCACCTCATTTAAAATACATTTTCTTGGCGGTAGAGGAGAAACTTCCAGTCATAATTTTATATTCTCTAAGTGTGCGGGAAGAGGCGCAGTTGCTTGGGGTACTAAAGAACCATCGAGCTGTATTTGGCTAGTCAATGGCAGACATAAAGGAGATCTCCCCTAGTTTCTATCAACATAAGATTAGAATGGAGGGAGGAGCAAAAGCTGTAGTGAAACCTCAATGATGACTCAACCCCATCATGAATAAGGTAGTGAAAAAAGAGGTAGTAAAACTTTTGTCTGCATGTATTATATATTCTATCTCTGATTCAAACTGGGTTAGTCCAACCCAGGTGGTTCCTAAAAAGGGAGGACTGATCTCTACTAGACTAGTGACTGGGTGGCGTGTTTGCATTGACTACAGACGTTTGAATGCCACAACACTCACAAACCATTTTCCCTTTTATTGACCAAATTTTAGAGTGGCTCACTGGATGCTCTCATTTTTGTTTTCTTGACGGTTCTTCGGGATACAATCAGATTTCTATCGAGCCACAAGATCAAGAGAAGTCGAGCTTCACTTGTACCTATGGCACATTTGTGTATCACTGTATGCCTTTTGGTCTTTGCAATGTACCGACCACTTTCTAGCGATGCATGCTTGTCATTTTTTCTGATATGGTGGAGTGATGTCTGAAAGTGTTTATGCATGATTTTCAATGCATGGGAAGTCCTTTGAAGATTGTCTTGACAATTTAGATAAAGTTTTGCAAAGATGTGAGGACACTTACCTTGTGTTGAATTGGGAGAAGTGTCACATAATGGTGAGTGAAGAAATTGTCTTGGGACACAAATTCTGGCATCCAACTTATAAAACACGAGATTAACTAAGCGGAAGCGAATCATTTGTAGCAGATTGCTATAAATCACTAAAAAGTAAAATTTTTTTCAAAGAGATCCACACATAGGAAATCTTTTTCATCAAGATACAAAGTATAATATTTACATTCTATTCTATAAGTACACAACCTGTACTATCTATTCTCAAGGATTACAACATCAGCTGTCCTATTCAACATTATATACAAACATCATAAAAACCTCGAGGCATCAAGCCAAAATCTCAGATCGATTAAATAAAAACATTGACTACTGACTCCGAGGACCTGAGAGTACAGAGACGACACATAGGACTTTCTAACTATAAGACTAGACAGGCAGTATCTCCACCTGAGATATTACTACTGTCCTCGACGCTGCTGTTGTTCTTTCTCTGCTAAAGTTTTCCCACCTCCTTGTCCACGTTCACCTAAAAACATTGGATCCCACGGGGGTGAGACAATTATAAATTGTCCCAGCGGGAGATATAACTCTCCGCCAAAACATCATTATTGCAATTAAATATATAAAACTGGACAGAGGATAGGCAGTTTAAAGCATTCTCATCCTACAGCATTGTAACTATTTATGATAGAACAATAGATCAACTATTCACTTAATAAGGAATAGGAAGAACATGTATATCATTTATCCTTCGTATCATACCATCATGTCAAACTTCTCTTGTGACATTCATTATCTTGATATGTCACCCATGAGACATTCTTAATTCAACTTATTGGCCTTGGTCAATATGCTAAATAGATTTTTGGTTATATTGGACATGAGAGTGTACATCATCATGTCTTATTCAGGCATTGGTCTATACCAATCCTTTATAAATATTTCAGGCATTGGATTACACCAATCCTGTGCAACTAGTGCAAGCATTAGACTTGTATTATTACTGTGTATCCATTCTAAGTATGGAACTATGTCAATCTTGTATAACCATTCCAGGTATTGAACTATGCTAATCCTATCCAACTATTCCAGGTATTAGGTTATTACCAATCCTGTATTATTATTCCAGGTATTGGATTATTTCCAATCATGTGTTATCATTCCAGGTATTGAACTATGTCAATCCTGTGACATTATTCCAGGTATTGGGATTCAACCAATCCTGTGTTATTATTCCAGGTATTGGGTTATTACCAATCCTGTGTCATCATTCCAGGTATTGAACTATGTCAATCTTGTGACATTATTCCAGGTATTTGGATTTAACCAATCCTGTGTTATTATTCCAGGTATTGGGTTATTACCAATCCTGTGTTATCATTCCAGGTATTGAACTATGTCAATCCTGTGACATTATTCCAGGTATTGGGATTTAACCAATCCTGTGTTATTATTCCAGGTATTGGGTTATTACCAATCCTGTGTTATTATTCCAGGTATTGAACTATGTCAATCCTGTGACATTATTCCAGGTATTGGGATTTAACCAATCCTGTGTTATTATTCCAGGTATTGGGTTATTACCAATCCTGCGTTATCATTCCAAGTATTGAACTATGTCAATCCTGTGATATTATTCCAGGTATTGGGATTTAACCAATCCTGTGTTATTATTCCAGGTATTGGGTTATTACCAATCCTGTGTTATTATTCCAGGTATTGAACTATGTCAATCCTATGTAACCTTTAAAACATTTTGTTACCTCTCACTAGGCAACATCTAACCATATGGCTCATAAGACCATTACACATCTTTAGAATTCAGGCATGTTCATTACTCTTAACATTTATCATTAAATGATTCTCAGTACAAGGTATGAGTTCATTCCTCATCCTTATCATGGTATGATTACATCATACTCATTAGTTTGGCTTACCCTTATTCTTAAGGTATATTAGCCTATGCTTGTTAAGATATATCAAACTCATTACATTTTATTGCAACAATCTACATAACACACTTCATATATTTCTTACTCAAATAGATTGGATTTGAAATGCATTAAGGTACATCACTTTCCTCATCATCTCTATCTTCCTTGAGTTATCAACTTATCTTGTATTAAGGCACTTCCCATCTTAATACTTTCATCCATTGACCTATCACTCTCATCATGAAGTGCATAGGTCACACACAAGAATGGTCCAACTACCTTTAATGATATGGACTCATTTTAGGTTAAGGCATCGCCTACAATAAGGTTGCCTATACTCAATCCTTTAAGGTATTTCACCTTTATAAGGTTTCACCCTCTGCTTTATTATCAGGGTTCTGGTTTGTCATCATACTGCACAAGGTTAGGGCTTTAAATATTATAACTCCATTTAGAATTTCACCTACCTTTACCCTTTATTAGGGCTTTGGGGTTTCACTTACTATTCATCCCAACTAGGGTTTCTCATGACATCACCCTCAATTAGGGTTTCTCATGGCATCACCATCAATTAGGGTTTATCATGGCATCACCATCAATTAGGGTTTTCCTTTCCTATCAATGGGGGATACTCATCCCAATTAGGGTTTCACTCTTTATTCCCATAATTGGGGTTTTACATTATGTTACCCTGAATTAGGGTTAAGATTCATTAACCTTCTGGATTAGGGTTTCATGATCTCTTTATTAAGGATCATAACCTAATCATCACATGATCAATACTCATATACGAATTCCTCTCTATCTTCCTCCCAACTTGATTAGGTCACATCAACCCTTCAATCAAGTACATACAACTATGGTTAACGTAGTGTACTAAGACATTACTCTCATAACCTTTTAGGGTTAATTAATCTAAAGGTATTGATCATCTAGGTACTTTAGGGTTTCAACATTTGTACCTAGCCTTAATAATCATCATTGGATCAATGGATCATTCATCATCTTAATTCTCAAGAGATTCAATCACATTGGACTTCCATTACATAAGGTATTCAAATGAATTGACCAATTGGATCTTCTATTACAATAGGTATCCAAGTGGATTAACCAATTGAGTCCTCAATTACATTAGGTATCCAAAAGGATTAACCATATTGATACTCAAACAATTTTGATTACTTGGGCCCCAAACGGTCTTGGTCTTTCAAAGTTCAAATGGTTTGAAACCGTTTGGTAAAAGTGACCTTCAAGATCGTTTGCTAAAGTACCTTTTTGAAACCGCATGAACTCAACCGGTTTAGGATTGTTTGGTCCCAAACGGTCTTGAGACCATTTGGTCCCGGACTCAAATGGTCTTGAGACTGTTTGGTCCAAACCTCCTCAAAACCGCATGGACCAAAGATGGTCTCAACTACTCCAATCGGTTTAGGTTCTCAATGTTGATTCCATCAACCATTGTATTCATGTAACTAATCATCAATTGGACCTATCACCATACTTTGATTGAGTTAAGTAGGTCATCCTTCAACTGATTTGACTCTCAATTGACCCTCAATTGGTCATCAATTAGGGTTTGAATCAATTGGATTAGGGTTTGGAATCGATGATCCTTCAACATCAAACAATGTGTAACTAGTTACTTTATAACTATTGGACCATCATCCAAATTGAACATGACCTGACCCCAAACGGTCTTGAGGTCGTTTGGATGACCTCCAAACAGTCGTGAGACCGTTTTCCCATCTCATCACTCAAATCCAAGTCATCCAATTAGGGTTTGGATCATTGGATTGATCACCAAACCAACATTTGATTGCACTTCAACTTAGTATCTTCAGATCTTCAAACACCTAACCATAGTCAACCCTAGACCTAAAAATGGTATTGGGTGACCCCAAACGGTCTTGAGACCGTTTGGATGATCCCCAAATCGTTTTGAAACCGTTTGGGTCAATCAACCCAAGTTTCCAACTTAATCAAATTACAAATCAACACTTAACCCGATTAGGGTTTTGGTGATTGATGGACCTTCAACTCATGAACCAATTGGAACTAATCAATCATAATTGATTGGTCATTAACCTAGATCATTTTCAAAAGATCTCCGAATGGTCAACCCTGCTCAACACCACCAAACGACCTAAAACCATTTGGTCTCATGCGGTTTGGTGAAACCGTTTGCTTCTAAACGGTTTGAAACTGTTTGCTCCCAAACGGTTTGGGAAACCGTTTGAGCAACAAAAGTAAACCGTTTGCCTTGGATATTTTGGAGAGGTGTGTGCTTATAATCTTCAAGCTCTGAACTCACGAAACCTGCTGTGGTTTCCATGGTGATTGCATCAATCAACCAAAACAAATTTTGGGAATGTAAAAAGGATCACCAAGTGATAAAGAATTAATTGAAATAACAATATTAAGGGTTCAAGTTATAAAACCCGCCTCCAATTGAGCTCCAAAGCTCCAAGATCACGGCAAAAATGGTGGATGAATCTCTTGCAACAACCCCTAGGCTCGTCCTCAAGCTTTTGGTTGAAAAGTTTGGCTAGGGTTGAAGAGGAGATCAAATTAAGAAGAAATCAATGATTTACTTTCAATTTCCACCATGGAATCAATGGGAAAAGAGGTCAAGAACCTTACCAACAGGTTGGGGTCGTCCTCGTCCTGTTCCTGAGCTTCTCTTGGGATCGGCCAAGGCAAAGAAAGAAAGGAAATCCGAAGAGAAGTCCTTAAGTGAGTGGAAAAAGGGATATGTATAAGGAAATCCCAAGGAGAGAGAAAACGAGATTATTTCCTTTAATTCCCAAAATAATTCCACCAAATCCTCCTCCATTTCTTGTCCACGAAGCCATATTCATGTTATTGCAAAACCTCTTCATTATCCAAGAATAAAGGGAAAAGAAATTAAGCACCTTAACCCTTATAATATTAATATCCATTTTTGAGTGGAATTTCTTTTTCTTATAATAATGGTCAGTGGAATTTCACCTCCTTAGGATATGCTCGTGCCTTTGCAAGTCTTAAGCTCGTCCACACACATATGAATCCAACCATTTTAATTTTGGTTGAAGGCCCCTTCAATTATTTTATCTATTTTTGCATTAAATTGAATTAGGGTTCCAATTAGGCTTAAATCTTGATTATTTTAATATCAAGATTCTCTCTCCTCCAACTTAATTCAAATGAGGCACCCCTCTCATTTTCTTTTCTCTAAATGATGTCATAAACATTAGGGACCTTATTGAAGTGGTAATTTGCATATTGAACATTAGGTTTTGGGTAAATTGCACTTTACACCAAAACTAGGTTTTAATGCACAAACATTGTTCAACAAGCTCTATCTTGGTGTCCAGGCTTGTGGAAACCATACCACTACATCATATTCATTATTATGATGTCTCAACATCATAGGAACATATTATTATGTAACATTTGTAAGTTAGCCCCTTAACTTGGGTAATTTGCACTTTAGTCCAAAATAAGCAAACAATTCTTCAACATTGTTCAAATAGGACCAAAATTGAAACATAAGTTCCTCATGAGCCCTAATTACTTTCAAAAGATAAGATTAATCATATACTCATCTTTATTTATTAAAACACCTAGGGTTAAAGCATAACCCAAGTTAGGGATGTTACAAATTATCCACCCCTCATAAGGATTTCGTCCCCGAAATCTCGGATAAAGGAAAATAGTTATTATTCATGCATCATATCATCATGTACTCACATAATACCTCATTATTATGGAGACACCATAGAGTTTTGATCAATACAAAGTTATTACATACAAGTTTATCATGGAATGATTCACATGGAACATATACCCCATGTTCCTTAATTAATTCAGCCTTTCTCATACAAGATTCACCATTATATTCTATCATTCACTTGGGACTATAAGTCTTTTTCTGATTTAATTGTGTCACCTTACCTGATGACACAACACAAGCTTTCCTTATTACATGCACTAACTATCTCATTAGTTGTGCATTTTCTTACCATAAGAAGAGGTTACATATCAACCAAGAACTTTTCTAAAGGGTATCTTCAATTGTTATGTTTATGAAAAACATAAACCCCTAACATGTGATGTTCATATTATTTTACATATTTAATTTGATTTCATGGTTGACCATTCCAAGTAGTCAACATGAATCATCTGATATATCTTTAGGTACCAGGATTTCTTACCTTGGTACCTATCACATGTGTTGAAGACACATGACATCTTTATCTTCCTTTCATCTTGGAACATTACTTATTACATATATCTTCATCTTGGAGCCAAAGCCCAAGATAAACTGATACCTTTCTAAGTATCCATCACATAAACATCTTTGTATTATGCACATCAAGTGTCCTATGACCCACTTGATTGCCATGTCCTTGAAAGGAAAGAAAACAAGGATTCATATTCCTCGTATTTATTCCTGTGTTTTCAACTATTCATGAACCATTTACTCTTCATCTCATCCTAAGTTCCTTGCCCTAAGCTCAGGAATCTATAAGGATGATCACATAACATTATTCTTTTCTTTATTATTATCTAAGATGTTTATGATCATCTTAGGATCTCATCACATTTTCCATTCCCACATCATTGAAGGGATCTTTACAATACTTATAACTTTATTGGATAAGATTCATCTCCCTTATTTTCATTCTTATCTTATGAGGAGTATACTTTTAATTCCTCATACAACCATGCTCATCTGAGGTTATCTTAGATTTCTCTTTCTTATGCTTAGGACAGGACACATTTATTCATTGCATACTTCTTATTTCATGATACTCATTAGATTGTATCAGAATGACTGCTTGATCAGAGCAATCAAAAAGATAACAATCTAAGAGTCTCCATACTCACTTTATCATCAACAGTTGTATACCTGGACAGGGTATATAAATACTTAGATCAAGTAGTATGCACTTACTTTATTTTATGTTTTTCATCTCTTTAGATTTAGTATATTTAATATCTCATATTTCTTCTGAGTTCCTTTTTCATCTCTTCCCTTTCTTGATGGAGAAAGAGAAACTTCAAAACATATTAAAGAATATTAAACTGAACACAAATTTCATACTACTATCTCTTCCTCATATCCTTAAAGGATTATACAGATGAACTAAACAGCAACTACTTTTCTTATAGTAGGAAACAGAAGGTAACTCAAAATAGAAAGTTCTATCTTGACAAGTCTACCTTTTACAAGATAACTAGCATCTTATCTACCCCAGAACATAGACTTAGTTGTTATTTGTTATTGCCTTTGTCCTTTACTACCAGAAGTAGATGGACTAAACTGTGACACTTGTCTTTGTCCTCTATCATATGCTCCACTGGACTGAGGTCCTTGTGGGTTTTGTAGATTATTCCTTGACTGCTGGGTCATTTCACTGTTTCTCCTTGGACATTGTTGTCTAAAATGTCCTAGCTGTCCACATTTATGACAAGCTCGACCCCAACTTGATGACCCCTGCATATGTGCACTATATTGTTGTTGGACTGGTGAATATTTTGGTTGTCTGCTGCCACTACTCATTAGTCCCTGTGACTGTGTAGACTTTCTTTTGAGGTTTGTCTCATGTTTCTTTATCGTAGATCTTTCTATCCTCCGTATAGACTCCACAAATGTGGCAAACCTCTCCCTACTTTCTAGGGAAGATGCCGAAAATGAAATCTCAACATTCAATCCTTACTCAAAACGTCGAATCTTTTCCTCCTCAGTAGGAGCCATTTGGGGGAAAAATCGTAAAAGTTCCATGAACTTAACCTCATATTCACTTATTGACATGGCTCCCTATCATATTTTCTCAAACTGTGAGATATTTTCATCTAAATAAGTCTTTGGAAAATACTTATTGACGGATTCTCGACGGAATTCCTCCCAGCCAACATCTTCATCATTCCTTTTTATTTCTTCTATAGCCCACCAGTGTCCAGCACTACCTTTCAAAAGGTACACTGCATGTTTAACTTTGTCAGCCTCTGGGATACTAAGGATCTTAAAGGCTTTTTCTAACTCAGTGAGCCAGAGATCAGCATCTACTGGATCAGATGTTCCAGCATATTCAATGGCTCCGACACGACATAGTCGTTCAAAGGTTTTACCAGACCCATATCCCTCATTGGGAGTTGGTGCCCTGGGTGTTGATGCTGGCATCCGATCTGCCATATACCTTAGTGTGGTCATGAGCTGCCCAAAAAGATTATGAATATCTGGGTTTCCTCTCATGACTTCATCAACATGGGGATTTTCAGGCACTGGTTCCTCCCTTGCCTGATCCCTTGCACCTCCCACTGGTGCAGCAACATTGCTCTCAACAACGTATTCTTCACGTCCTTCAGACATCTTTAAGTTATATATCTTCTTTTACATAAGCAGAAGACACTATAAGATATACCGAGGTACACTGAGAATAGACTCGATACCTAGTCCTATGTCTCTGTAGACTCAGCAAACCTAGATCTCTGATACCACTAAATTGTGGCATCCAACTTATAAAACACGAGATTAACTAAGCGGAAGCGAATCATTTGCAGCAGATTGCTAAAAATAATTAAAAATTAAAACTTTTTGCAAAGAGATCCACACATAGGAAATCTTTTTCATCAAGATCCAAAGTATAATATTTATATTCTGTTCTATAAGTACACATCCTGTACTATCTCTTCTCGAGGATTACAACATCAGCTGTCCTATTCAACATTATATACAGACAACATAAAAACCTCGAGGCATCAAGCAAAAATCTCAGACCGATTAAATAAAAACACTGACTACTGACACCGAGGACCTGAGAGTACATAGAAGACACATAAGACTTTCTAACTATAAGACTAGACAGGCAGTATCTCCACCTGAGATATTACTGCTGTCCTCGATGCTACTGCTGTTCTTTCTCTGCTAAAGTTTTCCTACCTCCTTGTCCACATCCACCTAAAAACATTGGATCCCACGGGGGTGAGACAATTGTAAATTGTCCCAGTAGGAGATATAACTCTCCGCCAAAACATTATTATTGCAATTAA
This sequence comes from Alisma plantago-aquatica, assembly GCA_963693085.1. Classification (NCBI taxonomy): domain Eukaryota; kingdom Viridiplantae; phylum Streptophyta; class Magnoliopsida; order Alismatales; family Alismataceae; genus Alisma; species Alisma plantago-aquatica. The sequence continues at coordinate 644,148,344 of OY856413.1, read as the reverse complement.
ATATATATGTGACGACCGTCTCGCGAAAACAAGATTAACTAATGCGGAAGCGTTCATCAAGCAGCGGATTAGCGAAAATCACTAAAAATTAAAACTTTTTGCAAAGGGATTCATTCATAGGAAAACTCTTTCATTCAGAACCAAAGTAAAACTTTACATCCTGGTTCATATATATACATCTCATGTACTTTTGCTTCTCGAGGAATACAAACATTAACTACTCTGTCTTAACTGTACACAGGTAGTATAAAACCCTCGAGGCACTAAGCCAAAATCTTGAAATCATTAACTACTACTCCAAGGACCTGAGAGTACAGAGACGACACATAGGACTTCTATATACATCTGAACATTACATGACAGTCAATGTCTCCACCTGAGACTTTACTGATGTCCCTGCTACTGCTGATGTCCTTCACCTCCTGAAGGATTCCTGTCTCCTCGTCCGCGTCCACCTAAAAATGTGGTTCCCACGGGGGTGAGACAATTATAAAAATTGCCCCAGCGAGAGATATAACTCTCCGCCAGAAACATTATTATTGCAACTTAATAAGATAAATATGAATAGGGAAATCATATTTATTTGACAGCAGATATTTTAATGTCTAACAGATTAAAGCATTATTCTATATCAAAGCATTGCAACTGTAACTTGATAGAATCAACATGTCACTTATCCTTTAATGAATAGGAAGTACATGTATAACATCTATTCAAACAACAGAATCATTACCACTACATTAACTTTCTTCAAGCTTAGATCATATATCTAAAGCCTGGCATTTTCAATGTGGAGTCATGGCCCGTAGCCATACTCTTTTCATAAGTGTTGGGATCTTAATCCCTCACTTCATCACTGGGTTTTTCTCGTCCTTTCACAATTTCAATACCATAACCATGAAATCCTGGGTATTCAAACCCTTTGTTCATCACTTGAGCACTGTTACCTCTTTCTCAGGTAAATAACACCTTTAGGTCATTTGACCAAGGTAAGTATGATACTTGCTACACAAGCATCCATCATGGCACTTGATGCACATTAACTCTCTTGCCACCTCTTACCAGGCACAAGGTATATTATGGCACACAAGGCCCAATTAACAATTCAAACTAATAATACATCATAGCTCATACCTGGCTATGCTCATCATCTCATAATACCTGCATGGTTAGCACATATAATAGCAGTACATCAATTATCTATCAATACCATGCAAAAACAATGTATTAATAATTCAAGGGTATTACCCTTAATCCTTTACCAGGATTTGGATTTCCATCACACATAGCTCATCAGAACACTGTACATCTTGTCACCTTTCACTAGGCAACAACTTTATTCACATGGCTCACAAAATCATTCACATCTTGTCACCTCTCACTAGGCAACAACTTTATTCACATGGCACACAAGGCCATTCACATCTTGTCACCTCTCACTAGGCAACAACTTAAAACAAAGGCTTACAAGCCCAACTCATCTTGTTACTTCTTTCTCAGTAACAAAAACATAATGGCACATATGGCCAATCAATTCTTATCAAATAAACATCATAGCTCATACCTGGCTATGATCATCAACTCATGAGACCTGCATGATTGTCACACATGATAATAGACTTATCAAGTTCACAACACATCATGCAATATAGGGTAACACCACTATTCCCTTACCAGGGTTAGAGTTTACCATCAATTAGGGCTTATCATTCCCTTTTTCCCAAATTAGGGTTAGGGTTCCCCATTTCTCATTAATTCAGATCCTCTTGAGTTGACCAACTTTGTCTTGTATTAAGGTATTTCCCCTCTTAATACATTCCATCACAAAATACTCACCCTTAGCATATAATGCATAGGCCACACATTAGAATTGTCCAGCTATCTCACATGATATGGACTTATCTTAGTTTAAGGCATGGCTTTATTATAAAGTTACCTATAAACAATCACAATGATACACCCTCAACTAGGGTTTATAAGGATACACCCTCAACCAGGGTTCACAATGATACACCCTCCACTAGGGTTTCACAAGGATACACCCTCAACTAGGGTTTACAATGATACACCCTCAACTAGGGTTTCACAAGGATACACCCTCAACTAGGGTTTACAATGATACACCCTCAACTAGGGTTTCACAAGGATACACCCTCAACTAGGGTTTACAATGATACACCCTCAACTAGGGTTTCACAAGGATACACCCTCAACCAGGGTTTACAATGATACACCCTCAACTAGGGTTTCACAAGGATACACCCTCAACTAGGGTTTACAATGATACACCCTCAACTAGGGTTTCACAAGGATACACCCTCAACTAGGGTTTACAATGATACACCCTCAACTAGGGTTTCACAAGGATACACCCTCAACTAGGGTTTACAATGATACACCCTCAACTAGGGTTTACAATGATACACCCTCAACTAGGGTTTCATAAGGATACACCCTCAACTAGGGTTTACAATGATACACCCTCAACTAGGGTTTCAACTCAATAACCCTGACGATTAGGGTTTATGTTCATGATTAGGGTTTCATGATCTCTCTACTTTAAGGATCATGCCCCTAATCACCACATGAATCATATTCATATATGAATTCATGCTATCATCATCTCAACTTGATTAGGTCATATCAACCCTTTAATCAAGTACATACAACTATGATTAACATAGGGTACCAAGTCATTAGTCCTATAAGCAATTAGGGATGCATTCCCAATTAGGGTTTCTCATGAAATCACCCACAATTAGGGTTCCACATGGATGCACCCTCAATTAGGGTTTCACTTGGAATCACCCTCAACTAGGGTTTCACATTGAATCACCCTCAACTAGGGTTTCACATGGAATCATCCTCAACTAGGGTTTCACATAGAATCACCCTCAACTAGGGTTTCACATTGAATCACCCTCAACTAGGGTTTCACATGGAATCACCCTCAACTAGGGTTTCACATGGAATCACCCTCAACTAGGGTTGAATTCAATAACCCTGTCAATTAGGGTTTATATTCATGTTTAGGGTTTCATGATCTCTTTGATTAAGGATCATAACCCTTATACACCACATGATTCATATTCATGTATGAATTCATGCTATCAACTTCTTAACTTGATTAGGTCATATCAACCCTTCAATCAAGTACATACAACTATGATTTACATAGTGTACCAAGTCATTGATCTTATCAGCAATTAGGGTTCATTCCTTAATTGACACTAATCACTTAGGTACTATTAGGGTTTTAACCTTTGTTCCTTCATTGGTTAACATTACTAACCATCATTGGATCAATAGTACATTCATCATCACATTGGACCTCCATTACATAAGGTATCCAAAGGAATTAGGGTTTACTATTCATCCTAATTAGTGATTTCACATGTAGGCAACCTCTTAATAGGGTTATACATGAAATCGGCCTCAATTAGGGTTTACATCATGTATTGGATCCATGCATTTGTTATGCATTAATGACTAGTACCATTAAAGGTATCTCCCACCTAATCACATTAGGTTTTCAAAAAGGTTTGATCCATTGGACCTTATAAGGTATCCAATTGAATTAGGGTTTCCAATGTTGATTCCTTCAATCATTGGATTCATGGAACCAATCATCAATTGGACCTATACCCATACTTCAATTGAGTTTAAATAGGTCAACCTTCAACTTATTTGACCCTTAATTAACCCTCAATTGGTCATCAATTAGGGTTTGATTCAATTGAATTAGGGTTTGGAATCGATGATTCAACAACACTAATCAATGTAAGACTAGTTGCTTTGAAACCATTGAACCATCATCCAAGTTGGGTATGACCTGACCCCAAACGGTCTTGAGGTCGTTTGGATGACCTCCAAACGGTCTTGAGACCGTTTGCCCATCATATCCCTCAAATCCAAGCCATCCAATTAAGGTTTGGATCATTGGATTGATCACCAAATCAGCATTGCATTGTATAACAGCTTGGCACCTTTAGACCTTCAAACACCTAACCATACTCAACCCTAGACCTCCAAACGGTCTTGGGTGACCACCAAACGGTCTTGAGACCGTTTGGATGAGCTCCAAACGGTCTTGAGACCGTTTTCCCATCATATCACTCCAATCCAAGCAATCTAATTAGGGTTTGGTTCATTGAAGTGCTCACCAAATCAGCAATCTAATGCGGATCAACTTGATATCTTTAGACCTTCAACCACTGAACTATACTCAACCCTAGACCTCCAAACGGTCTTGGGTGACCAACAAACGGTCTTGAGACCGTTTGTATGACCTCCAAATGGTCTTGAGACCGTTTGCCCATCCAACCTTTGGACTCTAGTGAAAATTCATCATGGATTGGTCTATCGAGTTGATCAACAAATCAGCATTTAGTTGCAGTATGATTTGGTACCTTTGGACCTTCAATTGGTCAACTATACTTGACCCCAGACCTCCAAACGGTCTTGAGGTGACCCCAAACGGTCTTGAGACCGTTTGGATGATCCCCCAAACGGTCTTGAGACCGTTTGGGCTAATCAACCCAAAATCTCAAATTAGCTCATTGTGATTTCAGCACTGATTTCAATTAGGGTTAGCCCAATTGATTAGCCTTCAACTCATCACTAGTTTGGAATTAACCCCTCAAATTTGGAGGGTCATTAACCAACATCATTATGAACAAAAAACTCATACGGTCAACGCTTGGTCAACGCACTCAAACGGTCTTGAGACCGTTTGCCCAAGCAGGTCAAGTTGATCAGGTTGAAAATCAGCACTTAATCCAATTAGGTTTCCCTAATTGATTAGGCTTCAACTCACGATTCCTTGGGATTTAACCCATAAAACTTGATGAGTCATTAGCCAATATAATTAGGATCAAAAATCTCATACGGCAACGCTTGGTCAACGCACTCAAACGGTCTTGAGACCGTTTGCCCAAGCAGGTCAAGTTGATCAGGTTGAAAATCAGCACATAATTCAATTCGATTTCCTAATTGATTGGCCTTCAACTCTCGATTCCTTTGGAGTTAATCCTTCAAATTTCGAGGGTTATCATCCTACATAATTAGGAACAAAATTCCCAAACGGTCAACGCTTGGTCAACCATCTCAAACGGTCTTGAGACCGTTTGCTCCCAAACGGTCTCAAACCGTTTGCCCTTAAACGGTTTGCTGAAACCGCATAGCCAATCAAATTAAAACGATTTGGAGTAGCTATCAAAACGGTTTTGCTTGGTAATTTTCTTTGGATAAGCATCTAGGATGATGTCATCATCCCCTTCCTTCGAACAACCAAGAACAGCAACCATTCTTGATGGAAATTGCAGCAAGAAACAAGAGTGCATCAAATTGAAGAAATCAATCAACAAAGCATAGAGAATTGATGCAATAGCAATGTTTAAGGGTTTGAGTTATAAAACCCGCCTCCAATTGAGCTCCAAAGCTCCAAGATCACGCCATTAATGGTGGATAAAGCTCTAGCAACTCCCCCTAGGCTCGTCCTCAAGCTTTTGATTGCAAAAGTTGGCTAGGGTTGAAGAGGAGATCGAAATAAGAAGGAATCCATAATTTATTTTCGATTTCCACCATGAAATCAAGGAGAACGAAGGTCAAGGGCTCACCCACAGGTTGGGGACGTTCTCCCTGCTCCTCCCTAGCTCCTTGGTCGGTTTTGCAAGCAAGGGGAAGAAGAAAATCCGGAAAAGGCCTTGGTTTGGGCTTGGAAATGGCACTTTTATAAAGAAATTGATGAGAGAGAATATGCCTTATAAAAATGCATTAAGTTCCAAAAATATGGCCGCCTCTTCCCCTTAAAACCCCTTAAGGACGAGGCACCTTCCTTTGCCTTTAATTCTCCTTCATTATCCTCAATTTAAAGAAAAGCAAATTAAGCACCTTAATGCTTATTATATTAAAATCCATATGTGAGTGGGTTTTCTTTTTCTTATAATAAGGTGAGTGGAATTTCACCTACTTAGGATATTTTCGTTCCTTATCTTGGCAAAGGAACGTCCATCCTTATTCAAAATCAACCCAAAACATTTTGGTTGAAAGCCCTTCAATTATTTTTATTCATTTTTGCCCTAAATCAAATTAGGGTTTCAATTAGGCATTAATCTTGATTATTTTAATATCAAGATTCTCTCTCCTCCAACTTAATTCAAATGAGGCACCCATCTCATTTTATTTGCTCTACATGATTCCAAGAAACATTAGGGACCTTATTGAAGTGGTAATTTGCATATTGAACCCTAGGTTTTGGGTAAATTGCACTTTTCACCAAAACTAGGTTTTAATGCACAACACTGCTTTACAAGCTTAATCTTAGTGCCCAAGCTTGTGAAAACCATACCACTACATCATATTCATTCTTATGATGTCTCAACATCAGAGGAACATCTTACCATGCAACATTTGCAATTTAACCCCTCAACTTGGGTAATTTGCACTTTAGTCCAAAATAAGCAAACATTGCTTCAACATTGTTCAAACAGGACCAAAATTGAAACATAAGTTTCTCATGAGCCCTAATTACTTTTCCCAGGATAAGATTAAGAATCTACTTAACCTTATTAAGCAAAACAATCTAGGGTTAATTCATAATCCAGGTCAGGGATGTTACAAATTATAAACCCCTAACAAGGATTTCGTCCTCGAAATCCCAAGAAAAGAAGGGATAGATTGTTAATTAACCATGCCCTCAAGTATCCACATATCATCTTAATATCATGGAGACATCATGAACTCTGTGATTCCACACAAAGCTCCTTTCATTAATTCCTCCTTATCACTGTTTATGTTTATCAAGGCATAAACCCCTAACATATGATGTCCATATCATTGAAAGGAAGAAGCATAAAAGAACATACTTCAATAATCACTCAAGAATACTTATCAAAAGGAAAAACATATATATCTAACAAAGATAATTCACTTAGCAAACTCTATGTAATTGGGAATGTTCACATAGCTTTTCCTTTTTGTTGGGAATGTTCACATAGCTTTTCCTTTTAATTGGGAATGTTCACATAGCTTTTCCTTTTAGTTGGGAATGTTCACATAGCTTTTCCTTTTATTTGGGAATGTTCACATAGCTTTTCCTTATAGTTGGGAATGATCACATAGCTTTTCCTTTTAGTTGGGAATGTTCACATAGCTTTTCCTTTTTGTTGGGAATGTTCACATAGCTTTTCCTTTTAGTTGGGAATGTTCACATAGCTTTTCCTTTTGGTTGGGAATCTTCACATAGCTTTTCCTTTTAGTTGGGAATGTTCACATAGCTTTTCCTATTTGTTGGGAATGTTCACATAGCTTTTCCTTTTAGTTGGGAATGTTCACATAGCTTTTCCTTTGGGTTGGGAATGTTCACATAGCTTTTCCTTTTTGTTGGGAATGTTCACATAGCTTTTCCTTTTGGTTGGGAATGTTCACATAGCTTTTCCTTTTAGTTGGGAATGTTCACATAGCTTTTCCTTTTGGTTGGGAATGTTCACATAGATTTTCCTTTTTGTCTCATTATACTCTCTAGATTGTTTCAGAATGACTACTTGATCAGAGTAATAAAAAAGATAACAATCTAAGAGTTTCATACTTGCCTTATCTTCAATAATCATATACCTGGCCAGGGTATATAAGTATTGAGATTAGGTAGTATGCACTTACATGCTATCATATTCCTTGCTTTTCATATCATCATAAACATAAGATTTAACATACCTAGATTTTATCCAGACATCTCTTCTATACCTCTTCTTCTTTCATAGAGGTAAGAACAATATAGAGCATTTATAAGAATATTGAACAGAATTCAAATTCTAGTTCTCATCATTTCTTCCCTATATAGAAACCAATAGGGAAATCAAAATCAACAATCTTCCTTTTTATAACAAAAAGGGTTTAGTGTACTCAACATGTACACATTTATAACATACCTTGTCCTCATATCATGGTCTTATTAGTCTTATTACTAATGCAAAAACTAAGCCATGGAATCTTACATGTGAAAGGTTAAGACCTTTACACTTACTTAGTGGCTACTGCCCTGGTACACTAGGCATTTATTGCACTATTAGTACCAAAAACTTGGCTTTTAAAAACCATTAGGCAAATGTCTCTAAAATTATAGAGACCATTCCCTACTTCTCAGTTTATTTCCCCTTCTTGGGCACTGCCATCACAGATATACTGTTTGTCCAGATTTATGGCAGAGTCTACTTTCTTGCCATTTATTATTCTTTCCCACATTTTCCCTTGTTCCAACATGACTAAGTCATTTAGGAACTCTTTTAAAGCTCAAGATTTCTGTACTAAGGACTGATAATCTAGGTTGTAAGGCTAGTATCCAGTCCCCTATATGCATTATTGTTGCCCTAATCTGCCCAACAAGAGCATGATCATAGGATTATCTATCCTGGTCAGGTCTTAATGGGGATTCTCAGGCACTCATTCTATTCTTGCATGATCCTTGCACCACTTCTTGGTGCAACAACATTGCCCTAAGCAATGTGTTCCTCGTGTTCTCCAGTCATTTTCAAGTTCTTCTTCTCCTATGTGAGTAGAAGATACTATCAGATAAACTGGAAGACGCTTAGAACAAACTCTACAACCTTAGTCCTATGTCTCTGTAGACTCAGCGAACATAGAGCTCTGATACCACTAAATTGTGACGACCGTCTCGCGAAAACAAGATTAACTAATGCGGAAGCGTTCATCAAGCAGCGGATTAGCGAAAATCACTAAAAATTAAAACTTTTTGCAAAGGGATTCATTCATAGGAAAACTCTTTCATTCAGAACCAAAGTAAAACTTTACATCCTGGTTCATATATATACATCTCATGTACTTTTGCTTCTCGAGGAATACAAACATTAACTACTCTGTCTTAACTGTACACAAGTAGTATAAAACCCTCGAGGCACTAAGCCAAAATCTTGAAATCATTAACTACTACTCCAAGGACTTGAGAGTACAAAGACGACACATAGGACTTCTATATACATATGAACATGACATGACAGTCAATGTCTCCACCTGAGACTTTACTGATGTCCCTGCTACTGCTGATGTCCTTCACCTCCTGAAGGATTCCTGTCTCCTCGTCCGCGTCCACCTAAAAATGTGGTTCCCACGGGGGTGAGACAATTATAAAAATTGCCCCAGCGAGAGATATAACTCTCCGCCAGAAACATTATTATTGCAACTTAATAAGATAAATATGAATAGGGAAATCATATTTATTTGACAGCAGATATTTTAATGTCTAACAGATTAAAGCATTATTCTATATCAAAGCATTGCAACTGTAACTTGATAGAATCAACATGTCACTTATCCTTTAATGAATAGGAAGTACATGTATAACATCTATTCAAACAACAGAATCATTACCACTACATTAACTTTCTTCAAGCTTAGATCATATATCTAAAGCCTGTCATTTTCAATGTGGAGTCATGGCCCGTAGCCATACTCTTTTCATAAGTGTTGGGATCTTAATCCCTCACTTCATCACTGGGTTTTTCTCGTCCTTTCACAATTTCAATACCATAACCATGAAATCCTGGGTATTCAAACCCTTTGTTCATCACTTGAGCACTGTTACCTCTTTCTCAGGTAACTAACACCTTTAGGTCATTTGACCAAGGTAAGTATGATACTTGCTACACAAGCATCCATCATGGCACTTGATGCACATTAACTCTCTTGCCACCTCTTACCAGGCACAAGGTATATTATGGCACACAAGGCCCAATTAACAATTCAAACTAATAATACATCATAGCTCATACCTGGCTATGCTCATCATCTCATAATACCTGCATGGTTAGCACATATAATAGCAGTACATCAATTATCTATCAATACCATGCAAAAACAATGTATTAATAATTCAAGGGTATTACCCTTAATCCTTTACCAGGATTTGGATTTCCATCACACATAGCTCATCAGAACACTGTACATCTTGTCACCTTTCACTAGGCAACAACTTTATTCACATGGCTCACAAAATCATTCACATCTTGTCACCTCTCACTAGGCAACAACTTTATTCACATGGCGCACAAGGCCATTCACATCTTGTCACCTCTCACTAGGAAACAACTTAAAACAAAGGCTTACAAGCCCAACTCATCTTGTTACTTCTTTCTCAGTAACAAAAACATAATGGCACATATGGCCAATCAATTCTTATCAAATAAACATCATAGCTCATACCTGGCTATGATCATCAACTCATGAGACCTGCATGATTGTCACACATGATAATAGACTTATCAAGTTCACAACACATCATGCAATATAGGGTACATGTCCGCAACTCCCAAGGGCTGCAAGGCTGTTCAAGGGCTGCAAGGCTGTTCAAGATGACATTCAACCTTGTGTACATGTCCGCAACTCTTTCATTCTTCCCCATCTTGAAGTTCTCAAGTAGGCCGCCGAGCATATAGACCTTGGCCTCCTTGACTTGCTCCGTCCATGACACTCCCAAGGGCTGCAAGGCTGTTCAAGATGACATTCAACCTTGTGTACATGTCCGCAACTCTTTCATTCTTCCCCATCTTGAAGTTCTCAAGTAGGCCGCCGAGCATATAGACCTTGGCCTCCTTGACTTGCTCCGTCCCTTCATAGGTGACACACAACTTATGCCAAATCTCATGCGCCGTGTCCCAAGAAGAGATGCGGTTGAACTCCGATGGTGAAAGGGCGGCGTAGATGATGCTCACAGCTTTAGCATTGAGTTGAGCACGCTTCATCTCATCTTCCGTCCACATGGTGATGTTCCCCTTCGGCTCTTCATACTTGAGATGGACTATCTTCCACATCTCGTAGCTGTTCAAGGCTCTATCCATGACACTCCCAAGGGCTGCAAGGCTGTTCAAGATGACATTCAACCTTGTGTACATGTCCGCAACTCTTTCATTCTTCCCCATCTTGAAGTTCTCAAGTAGGCCGCCGAGCATATAGACCTTGGCCTCCTTGACTTGCTCCGTCCCTTCATAGGTGACACACAACTTATGCCAAATCTCATGCGCCGTGTCCCAAGAAGAGATGCGGTTGAACTCCGATGGTGAAAGGGCGGCGTAGATGATGCTCACAACTTTAGCATTGAGTTGAGCACGCTTCATCTCATCTTCCGTCCACGTGGTGATGTTCCCCTTCGGCTCTTCATACTTGAGATGGACTATCTTCCACATCTCGTAGCTCACGCCTTGGATGTAGAATTGCATCCTTCTCTTCCAATATAGGAAGTTTGTGCCGTCGAAGACCGGGGGTCTCATGGAGAAGATTCCTTCAAGATTGAGTGACCCAAGAGCTGAATCGCCCATCTTCTCCTACTTGTTGAAGTATCTTGGAGAAGACCTGCTCTGATACCACTTGTTGGATCAATGGGCTCTAGAAGGGGGGTTGAATAGAGCTTCACAAACTTCACAAAAGTGATTAGACCACCAAATTATATTAAGTGCAGAACTTAATTCAAAACAGCAATTTGATGTCCTAAACTAGCATACAAAGCAAGGATAAGAGACAAGGAAAGCATGCACTTGGACAGGTGGTTTAGAGTGGTTCCATGTCCTAAACTTAGGAGCAATGTCAGTCCACTACCTAGAGTTGGTTAGGCTCTAGGATTTGTAACTTGGTTCTCTTATATATATCACACAATAAGATTACAAGCTACAACTACCAACCATCCAAGGACTTATATATCAAGCCAAGATCTTCTACCTCACCAAGGACTTACCCACCAAGCAAGTAGTCTTCCACCTTCTTCAAAGGAATTACCCACTCTTGCTTTAGTCTTCGGCCTTGCAGGATTTACCTATCTTGCTTGAGCTTTGCCTTGCACCTCTCCTTCACTTGGAGAGCTTTAGCACCTTCCTCCTTCACTTGGAGGCCTGGAGCAGCTAGCCTTCTTCTCCTTCACTCGGGGAAGAACAGCAACCTTCTTCTCTTTCACATGGAGAAGAAACTTCAATCAATCTTCATAGAGAGTGGAGATGGGAGAAGTGGAAAGGAGAGCTTTACAAGATTACAAATGATAGCTCTCATACATGGGATCCTAACTCACTCATACTCACGAATTTGCTTTGAAGGTAGAGAGAGAAAGGGGCTCAAAGGATTAGAAAACACTCAACTAAGGCTAGGACCAAGCATATGTGAATGAGCAACCTTGGAATGAAGTCCAAGAGGTCCTATTTATAGTTGAGGGTGTCCCTTTGAGGTTGGGAGAGTTAAGTGGCACAAACTAGCCGTTTTACAACTTGCAACGGATCTATTTTGAGTCCCACCTACTCCTCCAACGGTTGGAATTGCTTTTTCTGCATTCCAGTACAGTCCGATCGGCCGAGTTTCATTAAAGGCAATTCGGCCGACACACTAGGCGACAAGTCTGAGAGATAGACTGTCGGCCGAGTTTCCATGGGGAAACTCGACCGATCGGTCGACCTTCAGACTTGACTGATCAGTGGATCGGCCGAGTTTCCTACCATTGAAACTCGACCGAACAGGGATCGGCTGAGTTGGAAACTCGGCCGACAACCCAGAAAATTCCAGAATATATGGATCGGCCGAGTTTGGAATTCGGCCGACAAAATCCCTGTTAAGGGTATTTTGGAATTTTCATAAACTGTACAAACGATGGATTTTTGAGTCCCAATCATTTTATCCATCTTAGATACAATGCAAAACATGATTATGAGTGATTACATAAAATGTTCTAAGACTCTAAGGGCTATATTACAAAGCGGTTAAAAGTCACATGTTTTGCATGTGCCGGAAGAGTAGCTTTGGAGATAAAAGTGATTCTTTTCTTGTATCTAATATCTGCAATGATCTCAAATAGATTTGTTAGATACATATGAATGGAATGGTTAAGTCATTATCAAAATATGGGCAATGTGCGACACCTAGGTCAACAGGGTCAAGTATAGTTGACCAATTGAAGGTCCAAAGGTACCAAATCATACTGCAACTAAATGCTGATTTGTTGATCAACTCGATAGACCAATCCATGATGAATTTTCACTAGAGTCCAAAGGTTGGATGGGCAAACGGTCTCAAGACCGTTTGGAGGTCATCCAAACGGTCTCAAGACCGTTTGGTGGTCACCCAAGACCGTTTGGAGGTCTAGGGTTGAGTATAGTTCAGTGGTTGAAGGTCTAAAGATATCAAGTTGATCTGCAATAGATTGCTGATTTGGTGAGCACTTCAATGAACCAAACCCTAATTAGATTGCTTGGATTGGAGTGATATGATGGGCAAACGGTCTCAAGACCGTTTGGAGCTCATCCAAACGGTCTCAAGACCGTTTGGTGGTCACCCAAGACCGTTTGGAGGTCTAGGGTTGAGTATGGTTAGGTGTTTGAAGGTCTAAAGGTGCCAAGCTGTTATACAATGCAATGCTGATTTGGTGATCAATCCAATGATCCAAACCTTAATTGGATGGCTTGGATTTGAGGGATATGATGGGCAAACGGTCTCAAGACCTTTTGGAGGTCATCCAAACGACCTCAAGACCGTTTGGGGTCAGGTCATACCCAACTTGGATGATGGTTCAATGGTTTCAAAGCAACTAGTCTTACATTGATTAGTGTTGTTGAATCATCGATTCCAAACCCTAATTCAATTGAATCAAACCCTAATTGATGACCAATTGAGGGTTAATTAAGGGTCAAATAAGTTGAAGGTTGACCTATTTAAACTCAATTGAAGTATGTGTATAGGTCCAATTGATGATTGGTTCCATGAATCCAATGATTGAAGGAATCAACATTGGAAACCCTAATTCAATTGGATACCTTATAAGGTCCAATGGATCAAACCTTTTTGAAAACCTAATGTGATTAGGTGGGAGATACCTTTAATGGTACTAGTCATTAATGCATAACAAATGCATGGATCCAATACATGATGTAAACCCTAATTGAGGCCGATTTCATGTATAACCCTATTAAGAGGTTGCCTACATGTGAAATCACTAATTAGGATGAATAGTAAACCCTAATTCCTTTGGATACCTTATGTAATGGAGGTCCAATGTGATGATGAATGTACTATTGATCCAATGATGGTTAGTAATGTTAACCAATGAAGGAACAATGGTTAAAACCCTAATAGTACCTAAGTGATTAGTGTCAATTAAGGAATGAACCCTAATTGCTGATAAGATCAATGACTTGGTACACTATGTAAATCATAGTTGTATGTACTTGATTGAAGGGTTGATATGACCTAATCAAGTTAAGAAGCTGATAGCATGAATTCATACATGAATATGAATCATGTGGTGTATAAGGGTTATGATCCTTAATCAAAGAGATCATGAAACCCTAAACATGAATATAAACCCTAATTGACAGGGTTATTGAATTCAACCCTAGTTGAGGGTGATTCCATGTGAAACCCTAGTTGAGGGTGATTCCATGTGAAACCCTAGTTGAGGGTGATTCAATGTGAAACCCTAGTTGAGGGTGATTCCATGTGAAACCCTAGTTGAGGGTGATTCCATGTGAAACCCTAGTTGAGGGTGATTCAATGTGAAACCCTAGTTGAGGGTGATTCCAAGTGAAACCCTAATTGAGGGTGCATCCATGTGGAACCCTAATTGTGGGTGATTTCATGAGAAACCCTAATTGGGAATGCATCCCTAATTTCTTATAGGACCAATGACTTGGTACCCTATGTTAATCATAGTTGTATGTACTTGATTAAAGGGTTGATATGACCTAATCAAGTTGAGATGATGATAGCATGAATTCATATATGAATATGATTCATGTGGTGATTAGGGGCATGATCCTTAAAGTAGAGAGATCATGAAACCCTAATCATGAACATAAACCCTAATCGTCAGGGTTATTGAGTTGAAACCCTAGTTGAGGGTGTATCATTGTAAACCCTAGTTGAGGGTGTATCCTTGTGAAACCCTAGTTGAGGGTGTATCATTGTAAACCCTAGTTGAGGGTGTATCATTGTAAACCCTAGTTGAGGGTGTATCCTTGTGAAACCCTAGTTGAGGGTGTATCATTGTAAACCCTAGTTGAGGGTGTATCCTTGTGAAACCCTAGTTGAGGGTGTATCATTGTAAACCCTAGTTGAGGGTGTATCCTTGTGAAACCCTAGTTGAGGGTGTATCATTGTAAACCCTGGTTGAGGGTGTATCCTTGTGAAACCCTAGTTGAGGGTGTATCATTGTAAACCCTAGTTGAGGGTGTATCCTTGTGAAACCCTAGTTGAGGGTGTATCATTGTAAATCCTAGTGAGGGTGTATCCTTGTGAAACCCTAGTTGAGGGTGTATCATTGTAAACCCTAGTTGAGGGTGTATCCTTGTGAAACCCTAGTGGAGGGTGTATCATTGTGAACCCTGGTTGAGGGTGTATCCTTATAAACCCTAGTTGAGGGTGTATCATTGTGATTGTTTATAGGTAACTTTATAATAAAGCCATGCCTTAAACTAAGATAAGTCCATATCATGTGAGATAGCTGGACAATTCTAATGTGTGGCCTATGCATTATATGCTAAGGGTGAGTATTTTGTGATGGAATGTATTAAGAGGGGAAATACCTTAATACAAGACAAAGTTGGTCAACTCAAGAGGATCTGAATTAATGAGAAATGGGGAACCCTAACCCTAATTTGGGAAAAAGGGAATGATAAGCCCTAATTGATGGTAAACTCTAACCCTGGTAAGGGAATAGTGGTGTTACCCTATATTGCATGATGTGTTGTGAACTTGATAAGTCTATTATCATGTGTGACAATCATGCAGGTCTCATGAGTTGATGATCATAGCCAGGTATGAGCTATGATGTTTATTTGATAAGAATTGATTGGCCATATGTGCCATTATGTTTTTGTTACTGAGAAAGAAGTAACAAGATGAGTTGGGCTTGTAAGCCTTTGTTTTAAGTTGTTGCCTAGTGAGAGGTGACAAGATGTGAATGGCCTTGTGTGCCATGTGAATAAAGTTGTTGCCTAGTGAGAGGTGACAAGATGTGAATGATTTTGTGAGCCATGTGAATAAAGTTGTTGCCTAGTTAAAGGTGACAAGATGTACAGTGTTACTTCAACAAGTAGGAGAAGATGGGCGATTCAGCTCTTGGGTCACTCAATCTTGAAGGAAGCTTCTCCATGAGACCCCCGGTCTTCGACGGCACAAACTTCTTATATTGGAAGAGAAGGATGCAATTCTACATCCAAGGCGTGAGCTACGAGATGTGGAAGATAGTCCATCTCAAGTATGAAGAGCCGAAGGGGAACATCACCACATGGACGGAAGATGAGATGAAGCGTGCTCAACTCAATGCTAAAGCTGTGAGCATCATCTACGCTGCCCTTTCACCATCGGAGTTCAACCGCATCTCTTCTTGGGACACGGCGCATGAGATTTGGCATAAGTTGTGTGTCACCTATGAAGGGACGGAGCAAGTCAAGGAGGCCAAGGTCTATATGCTCGGCGGCCTACTTGAGAACTTCAAGATGGGGAAGAATGAAAGAGTTGTGGACATGTACACAAGGTTGAATGTCATCTTGAACAGCCTTGCAGCCCTTGGGAGTGTCATGGATAGAGGTACCATCAATGCAAAGATCTTGAGATCTCTTCCAAAGAGATGGGAGCCAAAGGTCACTTCAATTGAAGAAGTCTACAAGCTGAGCGAGTTGTCAACCGAGGAGCTGGTTGGTAATCTCTAAGAACATGAACCAAGGCTCGACAAGCAAGAGGAAGAGGAGAAAAGAGAAGAGAAGGAGTCCAAGAAGATGAAGGACACAGCCTTCAAAGCTCAAGTTGAAGAAATGATGTGGTAACAACAACTTGCCATGAAGTCTCCCTGCCCTTCCTCAAGCGAAGATGAAGGTGCAAATGATCATGAAGCCAACTATTCAAAAGGAAGACACTTCAAGGGCAAGCCATCATCCTCCACTCCTAGGTGCTACGAGTGTGGTCAAAAGGGCCACTACAAGAATGACTGCCCAAAAGCCAAGAAGGGCTATCATAAGAGCAGCCACAAGAAGGATGACAAATACAAAAGAGAAGCCAAGTACAAGAAGAAGAACAAGAAGGAGAGAAGACCCAAAGATGCAGCTCATGCGGCATGGGAGGAGTCTTCTACTTCAAGTTCCTCAAGCTCCGAGGATGGTGAATGTCACCTTGCACTCATGGCTTCTACTAGTGAAGAAGTAATTGAGGTAAGTGAGGTAAGCAAGGTAAGTGATGAAAGTTTACTTGATTTATCTAAGGAAACCCTCATTGAAATGCTTAATGATTGTCAATCATCTTTTGCTAAATGTAAAGCTAAAAGAAAAAGATTAGGAAAGATAGTTGATGATCTCTATGCCAAGATTGACATTCTAGATCAAAATGAGAAATTACATCTTGATAGCGTAGATTCTTTACAAGGGCAATTTCTAGACCTTGAACTTCAATATAATGGAGTAGAGGTTGAGAATGGTACTTATCTTAAAACTATTGAAAATCTTAAGATAGAGAACCAAAATTGCCTAGATGAGCTAGATGTTCTAAAAACTGAAAATGTTGAACTTAAGCTTATTGATGATGCTAGGAGAGATGAAGTGTATGCTTATCAAAGAGAAATTGTTGTCCTTAAATCTGAAAATGCTAAACTTCTTGCACAAACAAATGATTTATCTTCTAGAGCTATCTTGCCTAGAAATGAAGTTGCAAACTTAACTCTTGAAAAAGACTCTCTTCTTACTAAAGCCCTCTGTCTTGAGGCCGACCTTTTGCATGCTAGAGAAGATCTTGCTAGTTTATCTACTACCATTACAAATCTTAGTGATGATAATGCTAAATTAAGATCTACTTTGCAAAGGTTTCTTTCGGGTAAGAAGTCTCTAAATGATATTCTAGAGCACTCTACCAAACAAGTTGGTACTAGTGGTCTAGGATACAATGCGACTACTCCAAAAGGTAAGAAGAAGAAGAAGGGTAAGAAAAAGAGTGTGGAAACTCCAATTTTCAATGGAGAGTCTTCCGGCTCTAAAAACCCCATGGTATGTATGCATTGCAAATGTGATGATCATTATTCTACCTATTGTCCTTACAAGCCTAAGGGGACCAACCCAAATATGAAATGTGTCCCCAAGCTAACCCCGGACCCCAAAGTTTGAGTTGGGTTCCGACATCCTTTTTTCTTGCAGGTCACAAAGAAATGGATTGTTGATAGTGGCTGCTCTAAGCACATGACTGGAGAAATCAACCATTTCAACAAATTTGTGAAGAAGAAAGGAGGATCGGTAACCTTTGGGGACAACAAAAAGGGTAAGGTTATAGGTGAGGGTGATGTAGGTAATGAATTGTGCATTAAAAATGTTTTGCTTGTTGATGGCCTACATCACAACTTAATTAGTGTTAGCCAATTATGTGATAATGGTTATTTTGTGCTCTTTACTTCCTTAGAATGCTTGCTTCTAGATTCCCTGTCCTATAATGTCATATATAAGGGAACTAGAAATGGTAATCTATATGTGATTGTTCTTGATGCTTTAAAGCCCATACTAAATAGATGCTTAGTCGTGGATAAAAACGATCTTTCGCTTTGGCATCGACGTTTAGGTCATGTGAACCTGCATCAAATGAAGAAACTGAACAAAAAGGACTTGGTTCGAGGACTTCCTAAATTGGATTTTGAAAAGGATGAGGAATGTCAACCTTGTACTCAAGGGAAACAAACCAAATCCTCCTTCAAATCCAAAGGAGTCATGAGTACCAAGAGAGTTCTAGAGCTTCTTCATATTGATCTCTTCGGACCTATGAGAACACAAACGCTTCGTGGCTCCAAGTATTGTCTTGTTATAGTCGATGATTTTTCTAGATTTACTTGGACTTTCTTTCTCGTTTCTAAAAGTGATACACTCGATGTTTTCTCGAGCTTTTGTAAACGAGTTGAAAACGAAGCTTCTTGTCATGTTGTTTCCATCCGTAGTGATCATGGGGGAGAGTTTGAAAATGATCTTTTTGAATGTTTTTGTGAAAAATCGGGTTATTCGCACAATTTCTCTTCTCCTCGCACACCCCAACAAAATGGAGTTGTTGAGAGGAAGAATAGATCGCTACAAGAGATGGTTAGAACCATGCTTCTTGAGTATGACACTCCTAAGAAGTTTTGGGCTGAAGCCGTTAGCACCTCATGTTTTGTGCAAAACCGAGTTTTCACTCATCCAACTTTTAAGAAAACCCCTATGAACTATGGCGTGGTAGGAAGCCGTCAATTGATTTCTTTCATGTGTTTGGATGTCCGTGTTTTGTTTTGAACACCAATGACTCTCTCGACAAGTTTGATCCGAAATCCTACAAGGCTTTCTTCCTAGGCTATAGCACTACTAGCAGGGCTTTTAGAGTGTTTAACATTGAACTATCTAAAATAGAAGAATCTATAAATGTTAAATTTATTGAAACTAACCCTGGTATTGGCAAGCATTTGGGTGATGATGATGTTGCAGATGAAATCATTCCTGTCTTAAAAGAGCTCAACATCAAAGACAAAGGTAGGCAGGTTGAAGAAGAAGAGAAAGAAGAGGAAAGGAAGGATCCCACTCCCCGCTTTGCAAAGAATCACCTCAAGGAGTTGATCATTGGCAACCCGTTTGAAAGAGTGAGGACACGAGCTGCACACAACAAAGAACAAGCAGACAGTGCCTTCATCTCTCAACTGGAGCCAAAGAACATCAAAGAGGCCCTTGGCGATGATGAGTGGATCCTTGCCATGCAAGAAGAGCTTGAGCAGTTCGAGAAGAACCGTGTGTGGACCTTAGTGCCAAGACCAAATGATAGAAAGATCATTGGTACCAAATGGGTTTACCGCAACAAGCTTGATGAGCAAGGAAAAGTGGTAAGGAACAAAGCAAGGTTAGTAGCACAAGGTTACAATCAACAAGAAGGTATTGATTTTGATGAAACCTATGCTCCTGTTGCTAGATTAGAATCTATTCGTATGCTACTTGCCTTTGCTAGTTATAAAAATTTCTTGCTTTATCAAATGGATGTTAAAAGTGCGTTTTTAAATGGTACAATCGAGGAGGAAGTATATGTTGCTCAACCTCCAGGCTTTGAAAATGATAAGTTACCCAATCATGTCTATTTCTTGCAAAAAGCTCTCTACGGACTCAAACAAGCACCTCGAGCTTGGTATGAGAAACTAAAGAACTTTTTGTTAGATAACGGGTATATCATGGGCAAAGTTGATTGTACTTTGTTTCTAAAACACACTTCCACCCATTTTCTCATAATTCAAATATATGTTGATGATATTATATTTGGCGGAACTGACCTTGATCTTTGCAAAGAGTTTGGTTCTCTTATGCAGAGTGAATTCGAGATGAGTATGATGGGTGAGCTGACCTTCTTCCTCGGCTTCCAAATCAAACAAACCAAGGAGGGTAACTTCATCAACCAAGGCAAATACACACTTGAACTTCTTAAACGCTTTGGGATGGAGAACATGAAGCCAATGGATACACCCATGTCAAACACTGCCAAACTTGACAAGGATGAAGAAGGTGAGAAGGTAGATGAGAAGCTCTATAGAGGTATGATCGGAAGTTTACTTTACTTAACTGCCTCTAGACCTGATATAATGTTTAGTGTTGGCTTGTGTGCTCGCTTTCAATCAAGCCCTAGGAAATCACATCTTGTTGCTGTCAAGAGGATTTTGAGGTACTTAGCCAAAACTCCAAATTTTGGACTATGGTACCCTAAGTCAAGGGACTTTACTCTTGTAGCATATAGTGATGCTGACTACGCAGGTTGCTTGATTGATAGAAAGTGCACAAGTGGCACTTGCTTCCTCTTGGGACCATGCTTGGTGTCTTGGTTCTCCAAGAAACAGAGCACAGTGGCATTATCAACTACCGAAGCTGAATACATTGCAGCCGGAAGTTGTTGTGCCCAGGTCCTATGGATGAAGCAAATTCTCCAAGACTTTAACATTCATTTTGATGCTTCTCCTATTTTCTGTGATAACACTAGTGCAATAAATCTTTCTTATAATCCAATATTGCATAGTAGAGATAAACACATAGAAGTTCGCCATCATTTTCTCCGTGATCACATTGTCAAAAAGGATATTTATATCACACATGTGGATACGGAAAATCAGTTGGCCGACATTTTCACTAAACCGCTTGCTAGAGAAGAATTTAACTTTATTAGATCAAAATTGCTCATAATCTCTCTTGATGATGTTGAATTGCTCTCTAATTAGTTGGTTACATCTTATGTGTGTTGCTCTTGCTTATAAATGCTTTGATTGCTCAAAATGCTTGTTTTTGATAAAATTTCTCTTGTTTCTATCTCTTCTTCGGGCTTTTTCTCACAAATTGGGTTTTAATCGACAAATAGTACCCTATGATGATGGGAATGTGCCTAAATATGCTTAATATACAATCTAGTCCAACCAGAAAAATTGCATTCGGTCATTTGAGGCTAGGGCTAGATTTTAGGTTTTTTCCTCATCAGGGTTTCTGTCGGCCGAGTTTCCAACTCGGCCGATCGGTCGGGTACAGGGCACCTGTGCGCTCTGTCGGCCGAGTTTCCTTTTCCTGGAACTCGACCGATCGGCGGCAGGCTGGTTTAATATTTATAGGAATCGGCCGACTTGCTCCCTCTCAACTAGAGCAAAGTCGACCGAACCCTAGCCGTCCAGCCCGACCCTTCCTCCCCTGGTGCTCCTCTCTCTCTCTGACCGTTTTCGCCCCCAAATCGACCCGTTCGTTTGTTCTTGCTGTTCTTGGTGTGACACCTGCTCTCTCTCTCTCCGCGTGGATCGGCTCCATCTCCTCGTTTTCCTCTCCAATGAGGTCCCAACACCGGAAACGTGCCGTTCCCCCTGCCCCTGCAGTTCCTCTTGCACCTAGGTATATGGCATTTGATAATCTTTCTTTTGTTGACAATGCTACTGTTGCTCGCTACAAAGAGCTCCTTCCTCACTCTCCCTTTCCTTTTCGAGCTCTTTATCAGCCCCATAGCTTTCACGCCGACCTTTTCGAAGCTTGTCAACTCTTTCGCACACATCATCTTGAAGCTCTTTGTATTGAGGATGCCCGTTTTCATAACCTAAAATACAGCTCCAAAGCCGTACGTCAATTCTACGCTAACTTGCGGTGGAATTACGACTCTTTGGTTCCCCCTTCGGACACCTCAATCGTTTTGACGTCTATGATTGCCGACCAACCTTTTCATATTACCGAACGCTCGTTCAATCTTTATCTAAATGGCAATGTTGGCACGGCTTCGTGGATTACCGATTACCCTACTTATCTTGATCTCTTGTATCCCGAGGACGTCTATAGGACCATTGAGGTTGACTTGATTGATATTCATAAGTTTCTCAAGCAACCCGATTTTCCTTATAGAAAGAAGGGCACTCTGCCATCTTCTGCCCTGTCCTCTCCTCGCCGTGTTTTGGCGTTCGTTCTCAGTTGTAATGTCCATCCCAAGAAAAATCAAACGGACATCGCTGAGAATACAGCTATGATGATGTATCTGCTTTTGAAAAACCAAGGAGTCAAATGGGCTCGTTACATCCTTCACCATATGACCTATTTTGACTCGGGAAAGAACACCAAGGGCACACATCTTCCATATCCTGCCCTAATTTGTGGTCTTTTCCAGCATGCCACTGGAAAATCTCTCTTTACCGATTTTCTCTACCGCCCTGATCGTAAAGGAGTTTATATCAGTGAGACCACTCTTCAAAAGAGTGTCCCTACCTCTGGTGCATCATCTTCTTCTGCTCCACCTCCACCTCCACCATCATCTGATGCACCTCCTCCTCCACCCTCCACAGCTGCACCACCTCCTCCTGAGCCATCTTTCCGACCTCCTCCGCAGCCGGCTTTTGCTGACTTCCATGTCTCCAATGAGGCCCTCATGGGGTACCTCATGCATCAGCAAGCCTACAACATGCAGGTCCAGCAACATCACCATCAGGATCTGTGCCACATCATGTCTTCCATGTCTTTGACTTGCCCTCAGCCCTACCCCACCTACGAGCCCTACCCCGGTGGTGACTACGCTTCTTTTGCGTATAGTCAGTTTTATCCTCCTCCACCCCCTTCTGCTTCCGCTGATCACTCTGCAGGTGGATACTCTCCTCCAGTTCTGGCGCTCCCAGGTGGTCGTTTGTCTGATCTTCTGGCCCAGTACACTTCTTCTGCTCCCCCTATTGAGGTTGCCTATGAGTTACATGCTCTAGGCATGTCTTGGGCCGAGCAGAGTGCGAGGTGGCCCGGGCGTGCTTGTGGTCCTCCAGACGAGGATATGGCTGACCAGGAGGATGCTGAGACTGACGCTGATGAGGCTACTGCGACGGATGCTGAAGACGAGGATGCGGATGACGATGCCGATGCTGAAGACGAGGCTACACCAGCTGCTGCTCCTCCTTCCGATGATGGAGATGAGGACTACCAGCCTGACGAGGACATGGAGGCTGCCGTTGATGATGTTGACATAGATTAGTGTAGCTTAGAGTTGATGTGTCTAGTTTAGTCTCGGATGACCATGATATATCTTTTTGGACTATGATTGTATTATTTACATTAGGCACATCATCTGAGTTGTACTATTGCTACTCCGTTTGTCCGTGTAGTTTTTGTCTTATGGTTTCTTTTGGAAACACTTTGTATGGCTTATCTTATAGTGTGTTCCATATTTTGATGAATGACAGGTTTTGCTTTCGTGCTTTATCTTGGTGTTTATCTGTCTCTCTGTGATTTGGTTGATTGAGTGTTTGGAGAAGACCTTGCTTTTATGCTCTTCTACCCCCCTGCCTTTTTGAGATGACAAAGGGGGAGAAAGACCTCAATCATATTGCTTTTATTGCTTGTATGGTTCTTTTCTTGTCTACAAACTACAATGCATCTATACTTGTTTAGAATCATATAATATATATATATATATGATATGGTTGCTTGTGTGTTAACTAACCATGCAGGAACGAGTAAGCATGAATTGAGGGGGAGCATTACAAATTGATCATATTTGCATCCCCTTGCAATTCCCTAAAGAAAAGGTATAATTTTCATGTTTTTTTTCAATATGTTGAGGAATGGTTTGTCATTGTCAAAAAGGGGGAGAATGTTGACCTAGGTGTCGCACATTGCCCATATTTTGATAATGACTTAACCATTCCATTCATATGTATCTAACAAATCTATTTGAGATCATTGCAGATATTAGATACAAGAAAAGAATCACTTTTATCTCCAAAGCTACTCTTCCGGCACATGCAAAACATGTGACTTTTAACCGCTTTGTAATATAGCCCTTAGAGGCTTAGAACATTTTATGTAATCACTCATAATCATGTTTTGCATTGTATCTAAGATGGATAAAATGATTGGGACTCAAAAATCCATCGTTTGTACAGTTTATGAAAATTCCAAAATACCCTTAACAGGGATTTTGTCGGCCGAATTCCAAACTCGGCCGATCCATATATTCTGGAATTTTCTGGGTTGTCGGCCGAGTTTCCAACTCAGCCGATCCCTGTTCGGTCGAGTTTCAATGGTAGGAAACTCGGCCGATCCACTGATCAGTCAAGTCTGAAGGTCGACCGATCGGTCGAGTTTCCCCATGGAAACTCGGCCGACAGTCTATCTCTCAGACTTGTCGCCTAGTGTGTCGGCCGAATTGCCTTTAATGAAACTCGGCCGATCGGACTGTACTGGAATGCAGAAAAAGCAATTCCAACCGTTGGAGGAGTAGGTGGGACTCAAAATAGATCCGTTGCAAGTTGTAAAACGGCTAGTTTGTGCCACTTAACTCTCCCAACCTCAAAGGGACACCCTCAACTATAAATAGGACCTCTTGGACTTCATTCCAAGGTTGCTCATTCACATATGCTTGGTCCTAGCCTTAGTTGAGTGTTTTCTAATCCTTTGAGCCCCTTTCTCTCTCTACCTTCAAAGCAAATTCGTGAGTATGAGTGAGTTAGGATCCCATGTACGAGAGCTATCATTTGTAATCTTGTAAAGCTCTCCTTTCCACTTCTCCCATCTCCATTCTCTATGAAGATTGATTGAAGTTTCTTCTCCATGTGAAAGAGAAGAAGGTTGCTGTTCTTCCCCGAGTGAAGGAGAAGAAGGCTAGCTGCTCCAGGCCTCCAAGTGAAGGAGGAAGGTGCTAAAGCTCTCCAAGTGAAGGAGAGGTGCAAGGCAAAGCTCAAGCAAGATAGGTAAATCCTGCAAGGCCGAAGACTAAAGTAAGAGTGGGTAATTCCTTTGAAGAAGGTGGAAGACTACTTGCTTGGTGGGTAAGTCCTTGGTGAGGTAGAAGATCTTGGCTTGATATATAAGTCCTTGGATGGTTGGTAGTTGTAGCTTGTAATCTTATTGTGTGATATATATAAGAGAACCAAGTTACAAATCCTAGAGCCTAACCAACTCTAGGTAGTGGACTGACATTGCTCCTAAGTTTAGGACATGGAACCACTCTAAACCACCTGTCCAAGTGCATGCTTTCCTTGTCTCTTATCCTTGCTTTGTATGCTAGTTTAGGACATCAAATTGCTGTTTTGAATTAAGTTCTGCACTTAATATAATTTGGTGGTCTAATCACTTTTGTGAAGTTTGTGAAGCTCTATTCAACCCCCCCTTCTAGAGCCCATTGATCCAACAGACCCCAGACCTCCAAACGGTCTTGAGGTGACCCCAAACGGTCTTGAGACCGTTTGGATGATCCCCCAAACGGTCTTGAGACCGTTTGGGCTAATCAACCCAAAATCTCAAATTAGCTCATTGTGATTTCAGCACTGATTTCAATTAGGGTTAGCCCAATTGATTAGCCTTCAACTCATGACTAGTTTGGAATTAACCCCTCAAATTTGGAGGGTCATTAACCAACATCATTATGAACAAAAAACTCATACGGTCAACGCTTGGTCAACGCACTCAAACGGTCTTGAGATCGTTTGCCCAAGCAGGTCAAGTTGATCAGGTTGAAAATCAGCACTTAATCCAATTAGGTTTCCCTAATTGATTAGGCTTCAACTCACGATTCCTTGGGATTTAACCCATAAAACTTGGTGAGTCATTAGCCAACATAATTAGGATCAAAAATCGCATACGGTCAACGCTTGGTCAACGCACTCAAACGGTCTTGAGACCGTTTGCCCAAGCAGGTCAAGTTGATCAGGTTGAAAATCAGCACATAATTCAATTCGATTTCCTAATTGATTGGCCTTCAACTCTCGATTCCTTTGGAGTTAATCCTTCAAATTTCGAGGGTTATCAGCCTACATAATTAGGAACAAAATTCCCAAACGGTCAACGCTTGGTCAACCATCTCAAACGGTCTTGAGACCGTTTGCTCCCAAACGGTCTCAAACCGTTTGCCCTTAAACGGTTTGCTGAAACCGCATAGCCAATCAAATTAAAACGATTTGGAGTAGCTATCAAAACGGTTTTGCTTGGTAATTTTCTTTGGATAAGCATCTAGGATGATGTCATCATTCCCTTCCTTCGAACAACCAAGAACAGCAACCGTTCTTGATGGAAATTGCAGCAAGAAACAAGAGTGCATCAAATTGAAGAAATCAATCAACAAAGCATAGAGAATTGATGCAATAGCAATGTTTAAGGGTTTGAGTTATAAAACCCGCCTCCAATTGAGCTCCAAAGCTCCAAGATCACGCCATTAATGGTGGATTAAGCTCTAGCAACTCCCCCTAGGCTCGTCCTCAAGCTTTTGATTGCAAAAGTTGGCTAGGGTTGAAGAGGAGATCGAAATAAGAAGGAATCCATAATTTATTTTCGATTTCCACCATGAAATCAAGGAGAACGAAGGTCAAGGGCTCACCCACAGGTTGGGGACGTTCTCCCTGCTCCTCCCTAGCTCCTTGGTCGGTTTTGCAAGCAAGGGGAAGAAGAAAAGCCGAAAAGGCCTTGGTTTGGGCTTGGAAATGGCACTTTTATAAAGAAATTGATGAGAGAGAATATGCCTTATAAAAATGCATTAAATTCCAAAAATATGGCCGCCTCTTCCCCTTCAAATCCCTGAAGGACGAGGCACCTTCCTTTGCCTTTAATTCTCCTTCATTATCCTCAATTTAAAGAAAAGCAAATTAAGCACCTTAATGCTTATTATATTAATATCCATATGTGAGTGGGTTTTCTTTTTCTTATAATAAGGTGAGTGGAATTTCACCTACTTAGGATATTTTTGTTCCTTATCTTGGAAAAGTAACGTCCATCCTTATTCAAAATCAACCCAAAACATTTTGGTTGAAAGCCCTTCAATTATTTTTATTCATTTTTGCCCTAAATCAAATTAGGGTTTCAATTAGGCATTAATCTTGATTATTTTAATATCAAGATTCTCTCTCCTCCAACTTAATTCAAATGAGGCACCCATCTCATTTTATCTGCTCTACATGATTCCAAGAAACATTAGGGACCTTATTGAAGTGGTAATTTTCATATTGAACCCTAGGTTTTGGGTAAATTGCACTTTTCACCAAAACTAGGTTTTAATGCACAACACTGCTTTACAAGCTTAATCTTAGTGCCCAAGCTTGTGAAAACCATACCACTACATCATATTCATTCTTATGATGTCTCAACATCAGAGGAACATCTTACCATGCAACATTTGCAATTTAACCCCTCAACTTGGGTAATTTGCACTTTAGTCCAAAATAAGCAAACATTGCTTCAACATTGTTCAAACAGGACCAAAATTGAAAATAAGTTTCTCATGAGCCCTAATTACTTTTCCCAGGATAAGATTAAGAATCTACTTAACCTTATTAAGCAAAACAATCTAGGGTTAATTCATAACCCAGGTCAGGGATGTTACAATATAAAACTGGACAAAGGATAGGCAGTTTAAAGCATTCTCATCTTAAAGCATTGTAACTATTTATGATAGAACAATAGATCAACAATTCACTTAATAAGGAATAGGAAGAACATGTATATAATTTATCCTTCATAGCATACCATCATGTCAAACTTCTCTTGTGACACTCATTATCTTGATATGTCACCCATGAGACATTCTTAATTCAACTTATTGGCCTTGGCCAATCTGCTAAATAGATTTTTGGTTATATTGGACATGAGAGTGTACATCATCATGTCTTATTCAGGCATTGGTCTATACCAATCCTTCATAGATATTTTAGGCATTGGATTACACCAATCCCGTGCAACTAGTACAAGCATTAGACTTGTATTATTCCTGTGTATCCATTCTAAGTATTGAACTATGTCAATCTTGTGTAACCATTCTAGGTATTGAACTATGCCAATCCTGTGCAACTATTCCAGGTATTGGGTTATTACCAATCCTGTGTTATTATTCCAGGTATTGGGTTATTTCCAATCCTGTGTTATCATTCCATGTATTGAACTATGTCAATCCTGTGACATTATTCTAGGTATTGGGATTTAACCAATCCTATGTTATTATTCCAGGTATTGGGTTATTACCAATCATGTGTTATCATTCCAGGTATTGAACTATGTCAATCCTGTGACATTATTCCAGGTATTGGGATTTAACCAATCCTGTGTTATTATTCTAGGTATTGGGTTATTACCAATCCTGTGTTATCATGCCAGGTATTGAACTATGTCAATCCTATGACATTATTCTAGGTATTGGGATTTAACCAATCCTATGTTATTATTCCAGGTATTGGGTTATTACCAATCCTGTGTTATTATTCCATGTATTGAACTATGTCAATCCTGTAACATTATTCCAGGTATTGGGATTTAACCAATCCTGTGTTATTATTCCACGTATTGGGTTATTACCAATCCTTTGTTATCATTCCAGGTATTGAACTATGTCAACCCAGTGACATTATTCCAGGTATTGGGATTTAACCAATTCTGTGTTATTATTCCAGGTATTGAGTTATTACCAATCCTGTGTTATTATTCTAGGTATTGAACTATGTCAATCCTGTGTAAACTTTAAAACATTTTGTTACCTCTCACTAGGCAACATCTAACCATATGGCTCATAAGGCCATTACACATCTTTAGAATTCAGGCATGTTCATTACTCTTAACATTTATCATTAAATGATTCTCAGTACAAAGTATGAGTTCATTCCTCATCATTATCATGGTATGATTACATCATACTCATTAGTTTGGCTTACCCTAATTCTCAAGGTATTTTAGCCTATGCTTGTCAAGGTATATCAAACTCATTAAATTTTAACACACTTCATATTTCTTACTCAAATAGATTGGATTTGAAATGCATCAAGGTATATCACTTTCCTCATCACCTCTATCTTCCTTGAGTTATCATATTATATTGTATTAAGGCACTTCCCATCTTAATACTTTCATCCATTAACCTATCACTCTCATCATGAAGTGCATAGGTCACACACAAGAATGGTCCAACTACCTTTAATGATATGGACTCATTTTAGGTTAAGGCATTGCCTACAATAAGGTTGCCTATACTCAATCCTTTAAGGTATTTCACCTTTATAAGGTTTCACCCTCTGCTTTATTATCAGAGTTCTGGTTTGTCATCATATTGCACAAGGTTAGGGCTTTAAATATTATAACTCCATTTAGAATTTCACCTACCTTTACCCTTTATTAGGGCTTTGGGGTTTCACTTACTATTCATCCCAACTAGGGTTTCTCATGACATCACCCTCAATTAGGGTTTCTCATGGCATCACCATCAATTAGGGTTTCTCATGGCATCACCATCAATTAGGGTTTCTCGTTTCCTATCAATGGGGGATACTCATCCCAATTAGGGTTTCACTCTTTATTCCCATAATTGGGGTTTTACATTATGTTACCCTGAACTAGGGTTAAGATTCATTAACCTTCTAGATTAGGGTTTCATGATCTCTTTATTAAGGATCATAACCTAATCATCACATGATCAATACTTATATATGAATTCCTCTCTATCTTCCTCCCAACTTGATTAGGTCACATCAACCCTTCAATCAAGTACATACAACTATTGTTAACATAGTGTACTAAGACATTACTCTCATAACTTTTAGGGTTAATTAATCTAAAGGTATTGATCATCTAGGTATTTTAGGGTTTCAACCTTTTTACCTAGCCTTAATAATCATCATTGGATCAATGGATCATTCATCATCTTAATTATCAAGAGATTCAATCACATTGGACTTCCATTACATAAGGTATCCAAATGAATTGACCAATTGGATCTTCTATTACAATAGGTATCCAAGTGGATTAACCAATTGAGTCCTCAATTACATTAGGTATCCAAAAGGATTAACCATATTGATACTCAAACAATTTTGATTACTTGGGCCTCAAACGGTTTTGGTCTTTCAAAGTTCAAACGGTTTGAAGCCGTTTGGTAAAAGTGACCTTCAAGATCGTTTGCTAAAGTACCTTTTTGAAACCGCATGAACTCAACCGGTTGGGGATCGTTTGGTCCCAAATGGTCTTGAGACCATTTTGTCCCAAACAGTCTTGAGACCATTTGGACTCAAACGGTCTTGAGAGCATTTGGTCCAAACCTCCTCAAAACTGCATGGACCAAAGATGGTCTCAACTACTCCAATCGGTTTAGGGTTCTCAATGTTGATTCCATCAACCATTGTATTCATGTAACTAATCATCAATTGGACCTATCACCATAATTTGATTGAGTTAAGTACGTCATCCTTCAACTGATTTGACTCTCAATTGACCCTCAAATGGTCATCAATTAGGGTTTGAATCAATTGGATTAGGGTTTGGAATCGACGATCCTTCAACATTAATCAATGTGTAACTAGTTACTTTAAAACTATTGGACCATCATCCAAATTGAACATGACCTGACCCCAAACGGTCTTGAGGTCGTTTGGAGGACCTCAAAACGGTCTTGATACCGTTTTCCCATCTCATCACTCAAAACCAAGTCATCCAATTAGGGTTTGGATCATTGGATTGATCACCAAACCAACATTTGATTGCACTTCAACTTAGTATCTTTAGATCTTCAAACACATAACCATAGTCAACCCTAGACCTCCAAACGATCTTGGGTGACTCCCAAACGGTCTTGAGACCATTTGGGTGATCCCCAAATGGTTTTGAATCCGTTTGGGTCAATCAACCCAGGTTTCCAACTTAATCAAATTACAAATCAGCACTTAACCCGATTAGGGTTTTGGTGATTGATGGACCTTCAACTCATGAACCAATTGGAAATAATCAATCATAATTGATGGGTCATTAACCTAGATCATTTTCAACAGATCTCCAAATGGTCAACCCTGGTCAACACCACCAAACGGTCTGAAACCGTTTGGTCTCATGCGGTTTGGTGAAACCGTTTGCTTCTAAACGGTTTGAAACCGTTTGCTCCCAAACGGTTTGGGAAACCGTTTGAGCAACAAAAGTAAACTGTTTGCCTTGGATATTTTGGAGATGTGTGTTCTTATAATCTTCAAGCTCTGAACTCACGAAACCTTATGTGGTTTCCATGGTGATTGCATCAATCAACCAAAACAAATTTCGGGAATGTAAAAAGGATCACCAAGTGATAAGGAATTAATTGAAATAACAATATTAAGGGTTCAAGTTATAAAACCCACCTCCAATTGAGCTCAAAAGCTCCAAGCTCACGGAAAAAATGGTGGATGAAGCTCTTGCAACTCCCCCTAGGCTCGTCCTCAAGATTTTGGTTGAAAAGTTTGGCTAGGGTTGAAGAGGAGATCGAATTAAGAAGATTTAATGATTTACTTTCAATTTCCACCATGGAATCAAGGGGAAAAGAGGTCAAGAGCCTTACCAACAGGTTGGGGTCGTCCTACTCCTGTTCTTGAGCTTCTCTTGGGTTCGGCCAAGGCAAAGAAAGAAAGGAAATTTGAAAAGAAGTCCTTAAGTGAGTGGAAAAAGGGATATGTATAAGGAAATCCCAAGGAGAGAGAAAATGGGATTATTTCCTTTAATTCCCGAAATAATTTACACCAAATCCCCCTCCATTTCTTTTCCACGAAGCCATCTTCATGTTCTTGCAAAACCTCTTCATTATCCAAGAATAAAGGGAAAAGAAATTAAGCACCTTAACCCTTATAATATTAATATCCATTTTTGAGTGGAATTTCTTTTTCTTATAATAATGGTGAGTGTAATTTCACCTCCTTAGGATATGCTCGTGCCTTTGAAATGCTTAAGCTCGTCCACACACATCTGAATCCAACAATTTTAATTTTGGTTGAAGGCCCCTTCAATTATTTTATTTAGTTTTGCATTAAATTGAATTAGGGTTCCAATTAGGCTTAAATCTTGATTATTTTAATATCAAGATTCTCTCTCCTCCAACTTAATTCAAATGAGGCGCCCCTCTCATTTTATTTGTTCTAAATGATGTCAAGAAACATTAGGGACCTTATTGAAGTGGTAATTTGCATATTGAACTTTAGGTTTTGGGTAAATTGTACTTTACACCAAAACTAGGTTTTAATGCACAAACATTGTCCAACAAGCTCTATCTTGGTCTCCAGGTTTGTGGAAACCATAACACTACATCATATTCATTCTTATGATTTATCAACATCAGAGGAACATATTATTATGTAACATTTGTAATTTAGCCCCTTAACTTGGGTAATTTGCACTTTAGTCCAAAATAAGCAAACATTGTTTCAACATTGTTCAAACAGGACCAAAATTGAAACATAAGTTCCTCATGAGCCCTAATTAATTTCACAAGATAAGATTAAGCATATACTCATATTTCTTTATTAAAACAACTAGGGTTAAAGCATAAACCAGGTCAGGGATGTTACACAAAGTGTCCAATAGAGGCATGAAGGTATACCCGATCAAAATAGAGGTGATCTCCAAACTACCTCCACCATCATCAATGACGGGAGTAAGGAGTTTTCTAGGACATGCCAGATTTTATTGCCGCTTTATCAAGGATTTTTCAAAGATTTCTAAACTGCTCTCTGAATTATTAGAAAAGTATGTTGACTTTTAAATTTGATGAGCAATGCTTGAAATCTTTTGAGGTGTTGAAGGAGAAGCTGGTCTCCACGCCCATATTGTCTAGGCTCTAGATTGGAGCTATCCTTTTGAGCTGATGTGTGACACATCAAATTACGTAGTAGGGGCTATTCTGGGCCAGCACCAAGACAAGTTCCCTATCATTATCTATTATGCATAAAAACTTTAAATGATGCCCAATTTAACTATACAACAAATGAAAAGGAATTGTTGGTGGTTGTTTTTTCTTTTGAAAAATTCCATCAATATCTGATTGGGACTTAGGTTGTGTATGGACAGATCACACATCTATCAAATACTTTCTACAGAAAAAGGATGCCAAGCCTAGGTTGATCAGGAGGATCTTGTTATTGTAGGAATTTGACATAGAAATAAAGGATAAAGTCGACACCACAAATGTGGTGGTGGATCATCTCTGTAGGCTTGAAAGTGTGGATGATAAGGATATTAGAATACCCATTGTGGAAGAGTTCCCTGATGAGAAACTCTTTGCTATGAAAAGAAAAGACCCATGGTTTGCAAAAATTGTGAACTACTTGTCTCGTGGAGAGTTTCTAGGACATTGGGGGTACCGAGAGAAGAAAAGATTCTTCCACTCCTTGAAGTACTATATCTGGGATGACCCCATTCTGATTAGGTAGTGTAGGGATGAAATTTTGAGAAAGTGTGTGCCAGATTGTGAATTTCAAAGCATTTTGGCAAAATGTCATTCTTTACCTACATGAGGTCACATGCTAGTTCTAGGTTAGTGGCTAAGGTATTAAATGTGGTTTTATTGGTCGACAATTTTCAAAGATGCAAAAAATTTTGTTCGTCAATGTGACGCATGTCAACATGCAGATAATATCTCAAAAAGACACGAAATGCCTCTGAATGTTTTTTAGGAAATAGAGGTGTTTGATTTATGGGGCATAGACTTCATGGGCCCTTTCGTGTCTTCAAATTATAATCTATGTATATTACTTACTGTAGATTATGTATGTAAGTGGGTGGAAGAAATTCCAACCCACACCAATGACACACATGTGGTATGTAGATTTGTAAAACACCACATCCTTTGTAGGTTTGGGGTGCCCAGGTTGATAATCAGTGACGGTGGTTCTCATTTCACTAATAAGAAATTTGATGTGATTTTGACTAAGTATGGGGTGAAACATAGAGTAGGTACTCCATATCATCCCCAAACTCAAGGCCAAGTTGAAGTGTACAATAGGGAGATAAAGAAGATTTTGGAAATGTCAATTTCAACCAACATGACCAACTAGATCATGTTGTTCAATGATGCTCTATGGGCATATAGGACCGCTTATAAAAACCTATATGTACTACTCTTTTTAGGTTGGTTTATGGGAGGGCTTGTCATCTACCGGTGGATTTAGAGCACAAGGCTAAGTGAGCTCCAAGGAAACTCAATTACAATTTTGAAAATGTAGGGAAAAAGCAATTGTTAGAATTGAATGAATTGGATGATCTTAGGTTTGATTCTTATGAGAGATCAAGAATTTATAAGGAAAAAATTAAGCAATTTCATGATCTCCATATTTTGCATAGGACGTTCACTCCAGGACAAAAAGTGCTTTTATTTAATTCTAGGTTGCAGCTACATCTTGGTAAGTTGAGGTCTTGATGGAGTGGACCCTTTGAGGTGATTAAGGCATTTCCCCATGGGGCTGTAGAGATTAGTAATGGGTCTGAGCCATTCCTTACCAATGGCCAACATCTCAAAGATTACTTTGGGGAGATGTGACGAGGAAGGAAGATGAGTTGAAGCACGTTGAGCTTCACTAATTCAATGAAGTTTTGAATCTTTGATCCTATGACGTCAAACAAGGGCGCTTGTTGGGAGGCAACCCAACCATATTTTATGTATTTTGTATTTCAAATTTTTAGCTTTGTAGTTGCATTTTACATTTTTACTTAGTTAGATATAAAAGGTACCTTGATGCATTTTGTGGAGTGTGCATGCTAAAAAAAGTCGGTACTACCAAGTCCAATCTCAGTACTATCGACAATTCTATAGGGACAAATATGCAATCAGCTGAAAAATCCAGTACTAATGAGTGCAATCTCGGTGCTACCAACAATGGTACAGGGACATAGATGCAATTGACTACAAAATTCAGTACTACTGAGCCCAATCTTGGTACTACCGATGAGTCTACAAGGAATTTGCAAAAATGGAGCACCACATACCAGTACTATTGACACATATCAGTAGCACTGACTTTCTGTAGAGAAGAGGGCCAAATACCTGATAAGGATTCAGTAGTACCGACACCTCATCAGTAGTATCGACGACATTCTGGGCCGCATGATCGATACATCAAGCTCCAACTTAGAAGCACCATTGCATTTCAATGTATCGGTACTACCTACATCTGACGTTAGCAATCTGTAGGGAGCATCAAAGAGTGATTATGATCAACCACATCTAATAGTCGGTAGAGATGATCCATGGGACATGTCAGTACTACCAATGTCCTATCGGT
The DNA here is from genome assembly GCA_963693085.1 of Alisma plantago-aquatica. NCBI lineage: Eukaryota > Viridiplantae > Streptophyta > Magnoliopsida > Alismatales > Alismataceae > Alisma > Alisma plantago-aquatica. The sequence goes on along the minus strand of OY856413.1, from coordinate 644,112,865 downwards.
ACTATCGACCCACAACGATCCGCACAAATAAAACCGGACCATTGTGACCATCAGTAGCACCAAGAATGCGAACTCTCATCCAATCGTCAGTACTACCATGCAATGTATGTACTACCAATGTGGTTGCAGGTTGGCAGCCATAATTATAAAAGGAAGGGAATGTGAATCTAACTTCTTCACACCTTCTCTTCCCCTCTCTCAAGCACATAGCTGTGAGCATCGCCAAGTATCCAGATGCTACACCAAGCTCTAATATCTCTAAATCCCCTTCATCCAAGGAAGATGTCTGCTAGGCGGGAGGCTTCTTCATCGATGGGGGTTCCTCACTTAGTTCGTAAACAAAGCCGGATATCCCATCCCAATACTGATATCAAGAAGACGTATGAGGAGTTGCACAAGCGGGAGATTGTGGCTACATGATATGGAGACCGTGCCTTCCTCGACTCCATTGGCCTCACTAGTAATATGCAGAAGGTCTACGAGCTTCAGGGGTTCGTATGTGACCACCCCTTCTTCAACGAATGACCTACATATCCTGACCTCGTCTGTGAGTTCATTGTATCCTTGGAGATTTGCATCATCTCTGAGCATGGGGATGGCTGGGGGACAGACAAGGTCTATTTTTGGCTCTACAAAATTGAGTTTATGATGATGCTCCAGTAGTTCAATGCCATGTATGGATGGCCATCTGACGATGATCGTTACTACCCTGGCAACTTCAACATTGAGGCGGCGTGGGAGCTATTTGTTGGGTTTCCAGAAGGCTAGCACATCAGCTGGCACACCATCTCCTTGATGGACATTGAGCATCCTATTACTCGTGTGCTTCACAACCTCATCACCAACACTCTTTTAGAAAAGTCAGCTCAAGGAAAATGGAAGTGTCAGAGGGTCGATCTTTACTTCATGTACAAGATGCTAGAGATGAGAACCCGAAGTCTAAACATTGGAGAATTAATCCTTCAACACATGATGGGAGTAAGGCGACAAGTGTAGACAAAAAACCTCCAAGTCACTTTGAAGGGTTGATCATGGCCATTGCTCTCCATCTACACCTTGACCTCTCCACCTTCAATCCACTGAAGCCAACAACAAAATTAGATCTCAAGAATTCCAAGAGATCTGGCCTCATCAACACGCACTTTAATGATGTATATGCGTGTTGTAAAGTGGGGACCCACTATAAGGAAAGGAAGCTTCCAAATTCCATCTTCGACCTACAAGGGGTAAAACTCCTACAGTGCCCTGTGGATAGCTCAAGTGAGGAGGAGGAAGAAGATGACGACGCTGAGGAGGAGTGTTACAATCCACATCGAGGTTAATCAGTAAGTACCTCGATTAATGTGAAGTAACCTTGATTAGTGCTAAGTACCTTGTTAAACATCATGGTTAATCAAGATAAACTAAGATGTGAATCAATAGTCGAGATTGATTCATCTGAGGTAATTAATGTTAACTGCAATGTTAATCATTAAGTTAATTACGTAAGACAATTAACCTAGATAAGATGGTCTAGTTGCTGTGTTTTTATGCCTTGATGTTGTAGAGGATCTCATGCTTGAAAATTTGCAAAAAACAAATCACTCGATTTGGACCTCCGAGGCAAACGTTATGATGTTTTCTAGTTCTTGGGTTGAATATGCAATTTACCCATTTAATTGGCTATTAATTCCTTTCTCCCTTATCTTCTTCCCCCGATTGATTCATAGGAACTGCCTAAAGCGACGCCCAAATAGCCCGATCGGCTAGCAGCAAGGGAGAGGAGCAGGGGCCGATTTTGGGTCTCCTTGGCTTCGATTCAGCTGGGTAATGCTTCCTCCATTCTCCTTCCTCTACCCCGCCCCAACCTCCTGTAATCCGGCCAGCTAGGGCGACTGGACTGCTGCAGTGCAACAGCTGCACTGCACGGCCAGAAGCCGCCTTGGGCGCACAAAGAACCAGGGAAGGGTGCCATCGAGCTCGGCTTTGAGGTCCATGCATGAATCCGCAGCTCCAGATGCATTTAGCACCTAGCTTAGCTCATTTCCTCCACCTATGCATGAGACAACTACTGCTTGGTTGCAGCATGTTCAATCCAGGGCAGACCTGAGGTTGAAGACAACCCCGTTGATGCATTTCTAGACGATTTTGGTCATCTTGAACCACTGTGAGTAGAATCTCACTCCCCAAAGCAAGTATTAACTCCATGAAATAGACGATTTTAGTTCGATCTGTGTTATTCTTGGGTAACAATGCTTACCCAAGTTTCAGGCAGTGACAACATCGCCTAACTTTTATTGCACGATTCACTTCATCACGTTTTGCATGATTTGGTTTATTAATTGATTAGTATGATTTGGACTAGTGGAATTATATGATTGATCAAAACCTAAATTGCTCAGTTTAAAAGTGGAATACAGTAGCACACAAATCTAGGGTTTACAGTAGCTATACAGTTTAGGAATAAATCCAGTTTGTACGATTCTAGTAGTTTACTAGATGCACTATTTTTAAAGAAATAACGATGACATGAAAATGTCTATGAAAATCTAGTTTAACACTCCCTATTATATTTAATGTGCGTGGTTTAGTCTTAACACAAATTGGCACGTTTCACAAGGACATCATTAGAAATTCTCAGTTATTATCAATAATTCATGTCATGATAAGTAATTAACTCTTAATTGAGTTATGTGATGCACAACTCAAGATTTGGGTTGATGTGCACATTTTCCAAGAAAGTACAATTAATTTACATATGTTAATGATGATTGCTCATATGTCAAGTAATTAAACTTTATCAGTGTATTAAGAGGTTCAATTGCATGAATTTAGTGTATAAATGTCAAGTGGACATGTAATCTATTTATTTAAGAATGTCAGTCTGCCTGCAAGTATAATAATGTTGATTTATCAGTAAATCACAATGTTTAAATATACTACTCTGCCAAGTTTAGCATGATGTACATGTGGCATTATAAACTTTAATTAAATAGACGCAGTACCCTAGAGATACCAGAGTCAAGTATAAGTACGAGAATGGTACAATATAGTAAGAGCTTTCCAAGAATAATAAAATAATAGACTTAAGGGCCCTGAACACCGTAGAACCCCTATGTGAGGTCTGCACCTTAGGGGTGAAACGACCTAACCCTGGCAGCGTCCTGTATACAGGGGTCGGAACGTGCTATCATGTGGCACGGGGGATGGAGCCCTAGTGGAAGTCTCCTTAAATTATAGTTTGTAGTGTCCAACATCAACCAGAAGTCTTGGTGGCACTGGAGTACAAAAAAATGTGTCCAACATCAACCAGAAATCCTGGTGGCACTAGAGTATAGAAAAGACAACAGGTGGCTTGACTCTCTGCCTGTGTGCTTAGGTTAGAGGAGGAGTCCATTTTATGACACAATTGGAGTGTCGAGGCCAGAGAGCCAGTTTCCCTATTGTAGACCAGGAGAGTAGTCAGACTTAGCTATCCCGGGGTGTCAACTAAGTCTTGTACAGTGGGATCGTAGTTTGCTATGTGTCTTCATATGTAGAGTACACTACATATGATCAGGGCATAAGATAAAATATATTCATATAGGTTCACAAAGTTTCTTATAAGTTAAAGAGTTAAGAAAGATTTGAGTTAGATTCACAACGGTTGTCCTTTAAATGAAATTCTAGTATTCTCTGTTATTTAATCGTATCTACAACTTTGCAGTAGTTGTTATCTTAATGATATGTTGACATCTCCTGTCATTTAAATTATATTGCTTAAATATGCTCAGTATAGTATTATCTTGTATTTTATTCCAATTAATAATCATAAAATGAGTTATCTGCGATGGTTGGGTGAAATTCTATTCACTGAGCCAGTAGCTCACCAACCTACTGAAACATTTTTCATGTCAGCGTCAGCACGAGGTAGGTGAAGGATCGTACCACCTAAGTTCTTAGAAGGTAGTTTGTATTTAGATAGAGGTCTCTTATTCTTTTCCCCTCAGTCCTTGGGCATGTGGTGTGGTAGAGAGAGAATGTGATGTAACATGTAAACTAGTTTTAAGTTATCTGTTGTGGTTTATATTCTGCATGGAAAAATGTAATATGTCATGTAACTCTGTTTTATCTTCCTAGTAAGGTAAATAGTAGTTGCTTCCACAATTTAGTAAGATTTCATTTTATTCCAAGTTATTAGATTTTCCTTTGTTAATTTTAAGTAACTAAGTAAAGAGAAGGTTAAGGGTGGTTTACCGAGGGTGACTCCCCAGTCTCTGGGGTCATTAGAGATGGCATGGGGATTGGGACGTCACAAGTATTTTGGTATCAGAGCATAGGTTGAGTACGTAGTTACTCTAAGTCAAGGTCAGGGGACAATAAGAGACCAATATGATTAGGACTTATGTGTTTTCCTTCTAACTACAATTTTCTAACAGGAAATGTTCTGTTATACTATTGCAGATGGCAGGAAGAGGACGTGGTCATGAGGACCAAGCTGAGAGCCACATTGGACATGATCCTCAAGATATGGGTCCAGGTGGTAGAGATGATGTTGATGAGGCATCAAGGATGTACATGATGTTTCTTGAGACCAGGGAAGAGTATAAGATGGAGAGGCGAGCTTCTACCTCGAGCAACAAGGAGCTGATGAGATCCTATCAGCTGATTAAGAAGCTTGGAGGTACTGAGTTCACTGGAACTACAAACCCTACAGTGGCAGATGAATGGCTGAGATAGTTAGAGAAAGTGTTCCGTCTGATGGAGCTGTCTGAGGAAAGACAAATCAATCACACAATTTATTTGCTTAAAGGTGATGCAGAGCTCTGGTGGCGTGGAGTGGAAGATAAAAGGAGGGACACAATACTGACTTGGAAGGATTTCATTGATGAATTCCATCTTAAGTACTACCCACCTACCTTTATGAGTGAGAAGATAAGACAACTGCAGAAAATCAGACAAGGAAGTATGACAATTGGTGAATACGAGGCACATTTCACAAGGTTGGTGAATTTTTGTCCGCAACTTGTTCCTAATGATGTAGAAAAGTGCATAAGATTTCAAGAAGGATTAAGATCAGAGATTAGACACACCGTTTCAACCATTGGTCAAAGAGATAGAGAAAACTTTGGGGAATTTGTAGAAGCAGCGAGACATGTAGAAGAGTTAGTTAATGCTGAAAAGCAGACTGAGAGTAAGAAAAGAGATGGAGACTTTATTCGAAGGGGACAAAGCAATGGTGGATACTGAGGAGGTGGTGGTTTCTTTTCAAAGATAGGATGAGGACTTGGCTCTTTTGGTAGACAAGGATCTAGTTTTTCATCAAGTGGAGGAAGACCCAATTCTGGAAGATGGAGTACACAGTCTACATGGACACCTCCAACTAGGTCGTCAGGATCTTCAATGTCAGTGACAGGTACACCAAGGCGAGAGACGCGAGCATGTGATATCTGTGGAAGACCACACTCAGGACAGTGTTGGGGGATAGATGTTCAAGGATGTCATCAGTGCAGATAGATGGAACATTTCAAGAGGAATTGCCCCAGTTACAACAGTCAACATCACAGGGCTCCCAGTCACAATACCTAAATGTCCCGAGACGGGCTCCAACTGGAGGACCCAGTTCCTCTGTAGCTTCAGGTTCTCGAGGTGGTGCAACACCCAGTGCTAGGGAAGGACAATGAGGACATCATGGGAGAGGAAGAGCTTCAAGACACTTCTTCTCTTTGACACCACAAGAAGGTATTGTTTCTTCCCAAGTAATTATAGGAGGAATGCTTTTATTTAACAACATTTCAGTTATAGTTTTGATAGATCCGGGTGCTACTCACTCATTTATATAGAGTTCCTTAGCTTGTGAGCTTAACTTGTTAACCCAGGAGTTATCGGTTGAGTTGTTGTTGAAGGTTCCGTTAGGACCGACAGTGTTAATGGAGTTTTGTCCCGAATGTTTGTTGACCTTTGGTGGTTACACCATTGCGGTTAATCTTATACCCCTATATATTAACTCTTTTCAAGTTATCTTGGGTATGGATTGCCTAGAGACGTATCGAGTTCAACTCGACTGTTGGAAGAAGGAGGTTTTCTTTCAACAGGGTGGATTTTCTTGTGTCTTTTATGGAGACATGAAAGGTTTGCCTACGTGTATCATATCAGCCGCTGTAGCTGATAAGACATTGCAGAAAGGTTGTGAGGCGTTCTTGGCACATGTAGTAGATACCAGAGCAGAGAATAGCATAGTCAACCTATGGGATGTGCCAGTCATCTGTGAGTTCCCAGATGTTTTCCCAGATGAGTTGCCAAGTCTACCTCCTGAAAGAGGGTTAGAATTTGAGATCCATGTGTTTCCAGGTAGTTACCCTGTAGCACTTCCAGCCTATAGAATGGAACCTGTAGAGTTGAAGGAACTCAAGGTTCAGTTACAAGAATTACTGGATAAAGGTTTCATTCGACCTAGTTCTTCGCCATGGGGAGCTCCAGTCTTGTTTGTGAAGAAGAAGGATGGTACTACGAGGTTATGTATAGATTATAAACAGTTGAATAAGATCACCATCAAGAATATGTACCCGTTGCCAATGATAGATGATCTGTTTGATCAGTTGTGTGGATCAACGATCTTTTCTAAGATAGATTTGAGATCTGGGTATCATTAGTTGAGGATAAAGGCTTCAGATATTCCTAAGTCGGATTTCAGAACAAGATATGGGCATTATGAGTTTCTAGTCATGTCGTTTGGACTGACTAATGCCCCAACAACTTTCATGGATATGATGAATCAGATTTTCAAACCGTTTTTGGATCAATTCATAGTAGTTTTCAAAGATGACATTCTGATTTATTCCAGAGATGATGAGCAACATGAGCAACATTTGAGGACAATGTTACAATTCTTGAGACAACACCAGTTATATGCTAAGTTCTGTAAGTGTGAGTTCTGGTTAGCTGAGGTGTCTTTTCTTGGACATGTCATCTCAGGAGATGGAGTAAGTGTTGACGCTAAGAAAGTTGAGTCTTTTCTATCGTGGGACCAACCTAAGACTCCTATTGAGATCAGAAGCTTCTTAGGATTGACATGTTACTACAGGAGGTTCATCCAGAACTTTAGTGTTGTAGAGTCACCTCTGACACACTTAAAAAGAATGCACCGTTTGTCTGGTCAGACAACTGTGAGAAGAGTTTTCAGATCTTAAAGAAGAGGTTGACTACAACACCAGTGTTGATCCTGCCCAAGAAAAGTAAAGGTTACATAGTGTTTTGTGATGCTTCCAGGAGAGGTTTAGGCTGTGTGTTGATGCAGGAAGGAAAAGTAGTATCTAACACATTTATACAACTTAAGAAGAATGAGGAAAATTACCCGACACATGATCTGGAGTTGTCTGTAGTAGTTAATGCTCTTAAGACATGGAATCACTATCTTTATGGCGAGGCATGCCAGGAGTTTACGGATCATAAGAGTTTGAAATATATTTTCACCCACAAGGATCTGAATCTTAGACAAAGGAGATGGTTAGAATTGATCAAGGATTATGAAGTAACGATAGATTATCATCCTGGTAAGGCGATTGTAGTAGTAGATTCCCTCAGCAAGAAGTCAAGTTCAACAACTGATGTATTCTCTATGGCATGTTTCAAGAGAGACCTGCTAGTAGAGATGCGGAAGTTGAACTTAGACTTAGGGGTGACAGAGCAAAGTGGTTTGATTGTACAGATGCAAGTCAAGCCTATTTTTTATGATCAGATCAGGGAACTTTAGCAGAGTGACAGTGAGTTATAGCAGATCATGTAGGATATGACAAAGGGAAAGAGACCAGAGTTCAAATTTTCTGATGATGATTTGTTGTATCAGCATGAAAGGTTGTGTGTACCTGGAGGTAGTGATTTGAAAGAAAGGATTCTTGAGGAAGCACATGCATAGATGTACACTATGCATCCAGGAAACACTAAGATGTACAAGAATCTCAAGGAGTTGTACTGGTGGTTAGGTATGAAGAAGGATGTACCTGAGTACGTGGCCAAATGTAGTGTATGCCAGAAGGTTAAGGCTGAGCATAAAAAAACTACAGGTACCTTGCAATCTTTTCCAGATACCAGAGTAGAAGTGGGAACATATCATAATGGATTTTTTGGTAGGGTTGCCCAAGAAACCTAGAGGATGTGACTCGATATGGGTGATTGTGGATAGACTGACGAAGTCTGCTCATTTTCTTCCTGTTAAGTCAACCTTTGATGTCACGAAGTTGACTAAGATATACGTGGATGAGATAGTCAGGCTACATGGTATCCCAGTTTCAATTATATCAGATAGAGATCCTAAGTTCACCTCCAGGTTTTGGAATCAGTTGCATCGTGCTTTGGGCAGAAAGTTGAGGTTCAGTACAACTTTTCACCCACAGACAGATGGTCAGTTAGAGAGGACCATTCCGACTCTTGAGGACATGCTGAAAGCATGTGTCTTGCATTTCAGTGGAAGTTGAGAAGAACATTTGAGCCTTATAGAGTTTTCATACAACAATAGTCACCATTCCAGTCTTGGTATGGCCCCGTATGAAGTTCTGTATGGAAGAAAGTGTAGATCACCCGTATGTTGGTACAAGGTGGGTGAAAAAGAGATTCTTGGACCAGAGATAGTGGATTTGACTACTAGAAAAGATTATAGTGATCAGAGAACAATTGAAGGCTGCACAAGATAGATAGAAGAGTTACACTGAGAAGAGGCGTAGACTGCTTGAGTTTAAGGTTGGTGATGAAGTGTATTTGAAAGTTTCACCATGGAAGGGAGTGTTGAGGTTTGGCAAGAGAGGCAAACTAACTCCTAGGTTTATGGGCCCATATCCTATCGTTGAAAGGATTGGACCTGTAGCCCACAGGTTGGATTTGCCATCCGAGTTGGCTAATCTACATGATGTGTTTCATGTATCGATGCTGAAGAAGTGTTACCCTGGTATGGAGAGTTACCCTGGTATAGAGAAGATAGTGGACCCAAAACCTACACATCCCAGATTAGATGTGTCCTTTATTGAAGGACACATATAGTTGATCGGAGGATCAAGAAACTCAAGAATCGTGAGATTCTTCTAGTGAAGGTTTTGTGGAGGAACCATAACTTATAGGAAGCCACATGGGAGCTTGAGTCAGAGATGCATAACAAGTTTCCTTTTCTCTTTTAGGAATTTCAGGATGAAATTCTTATAAGGGAGGGAGATTGTTACAACCCACATCAAGGTTAGTCAGTAAGTACCTCGAATAGCGTGCAGTACCTTGATTAGTGCTAAGTACCTTGTTAAACATCATGGTTAATCAAGATAAACTAAGATGTGAATCAATAGTCGAGATTGATCCATATGAGGTAATTAATGTTAACTACAATGTTAATTGTTAAGCTAATTACCTAAGATAATTAACCTAGCTAATATGGTCTATGTTTTTATGCCTTGAGGTTGTAGATGATCTTGTGCTTGAAAATTAAAAAAAAAGTCACTCAATTTGGACCTTCGAGGTAAAAGTTATGATGTTTTCTAGTTCTTGGGTTGAATCTACAATTTACCCATTTAATTGGCTATTAATTCCGTTCTCCCTTATCTTCTTCCCCCGATTGATTCACGGGAACCACCTAAAGTAGCGCCCAAACAACCTGATCGGCCAGTAGCAAGGGAGAGGAGCGGGGGCCGATTTTGGGTCTCCTTGGCTTCAATTCAGCTGGGCGACGCTTCCTCCTCCTTCTTCCTCCATTCTCCTTCCTCTACCCAGCCCCAACCTCTAGTAATCCGGCCAGCTAAGGCGGTCATCCTACTACAGCGCAGTAGCTGCACGGCGTGGCTAGGAGCCGCCTTGGGTGCGCAAAGCACCCGAGAAGGGTGCCATCGAGCTCGACTTTAAGGTCCATGCCTGAATCTGCAGCTCCAGCTGCGTTTAGCACCTAGCTTAGCTCGTTTCCTCCACCTGTGCATGAGAAAGCTGCTGCTTGGTTGCAGTAGGTTCAATCCGGGGCAGAACCGAGTTTGAAGACAACCCTATGGATGCGTTTCCAGATGATTTCGGTCATCCTGAACCACTGTGAGTAGAATCTCACCCCCCAAAGCAAGTATTAACTCCATGAAATAGACGATTTTGGTTCGATCTGTGTTATTCGTGGGTAACATCGCTTACCCAGGTGCCAGGCAGTGACAATATCGCCTAACTTTTATTGCACAATTCGCTTCATCACACTTTGCATGATTTGGTTTATTAATTGATTAGTATGATTTGGGCTAGTGGAATTATATGATTGATCAAAACCTAAATTGCTCAGTTTAAAAGTGGAATACAATAGCACATGAATCTAGGGTTTACAATAGCTGTACAGTTTGGGAATAAATCCAGTTTGTATGATTCTAGTAGTTTACTAGATGCACATTTTTCAAAGAAATGACGATGACATAAAAATGTCAATGAAAACCTAGTTGCACGCTCTCTATTATATTTAATGTGCGTGGTTTAGTCTTAACACAGATTGGCATGTTTCTCAAGGACATCATTAGAAATTCTCAGTTATTATCAATAATTCATGTCATGATAAGTAATTAACTCTTAATTGAATTATGTGATGCACAACTCAGGATTTGGATTGATGTGCACGTTTTCCAAGAAAGTATAATCAATTTACATATGTTAGTGAAGATTGCTCATATGTCAATCAATTAACTTTTATCAGTGTATTAAGAGGTTCAATTGCATGAATTTAGTGTATAAATGTCAAGTGGACATGTAATCTATTTATTTAAGAATGTTAGTCTGCCTGCTAGTATAATAATGTTGATTTATTAGTAAATTACAATGTTTAAAATATATTGCTCGGCCAAATTTAGAATGATGTATATGTTGCATTATAAAATTTAATTAAATAGACGTGGTACCCTAGAGATACCAGAGTCAAGTATAAGTATGAGAAAGGTACAATATAGTAAGAGCTTTCCAAGAATAATAAAATAATAGACTTATGGGCCTTGAACACCGTAGAACCCCTATGTGAGGTCTGCACCTTAGGGGTGAAATGACCTAACCGTGGCCGCGTCCAGTATACGGGGATCAGAACATGCTATCAGGTGGAACGGGGGACGAAGCCCTAGTGGAAGTCTCCTTAAATTATAGTTCGCAGTGTCCAACATCAACCAGAAGTCCTGGTGGCACTGGAGTACAGAAAAGCATGTCCAACATCAACCAGAAGTCCTGGTGGCACTAGAGTATAGAAAATCCAATAGGTGGCTTGACTCTCCGCCTGTGTGCTCAGGTTAGAGGAGGAGTCCATTTTACGACACAATAGGAGTGCCGATGCCAGAGAGCCAGTTTCTCTATTGTAGACCAGGAGAGTAGTTAGACTTAGCTATCCCAGGGTGTCAGCTAAGTCTTGTAGAATGGGATCGTTGTTCGCTACGAGTCTTCATATATAGAGTACACTGCATATGATCATGGCATAAGATAAAATATGTTCATATAGGTTCACAGAGTTTCTTATAAGTTAAAGAGTTAAGAAAGATTTGAGTTAGATTCACAACAGTTGTTCTTTAAATGAAATTCTAGCATTCTCTGTTATTTAATCGTATCTACAACTTTGCAACAGTTGTTATCTTAATGATATGTTGACATCTCCTGTCGTTTAAATTATATTGCTTAGATCTGCTCAGTATAGTATTATCTTGTATTTTATTCCAATTAATAATCATAAAATGAGTTATCTGCAATGATTGGGTGAAATTCTATTCATTGAGCCAGTAGCTCACCAACCTACTGAAACATTTTTCAGGTCAGTGTCAGCACGAGGAAGCTGAAGGATCGTACCACACAAGTTCTTAGAAGGTAGTTCATAGTTAGATAGATGTCTCTTAGTCCTTTCCCCTCGGTCCTTGGGCATGTGGTGTGGTAGAGAGAGAATGTAATGTAACATGTAAACTAGTTTTAAGTTATCTATTGTGCTTTACATTCTGCATGGAAAAATGTAATATGTCATGTAACTCTGTTTTATCTTCCTAGTAAGGTAAATAGTAGTTGCTTCTGCAGTTTAGTAAGATTTCAATTTATTCCAAGTTATTAAATTTTCCTTTTAAGTTAATTTTAAGTAACTAAGTAAAGATAAGGTTAAGGGTGGTTTACCGAGGGTGACTCCCCGGTTTTCGGGGTCATTAGAGATGGCAGGGGGATCGGGGCATCACAAGGAGCAAGATATAGAGGAAGAGGAAGATGAGCCTACCATCCCTATGACAAGGAGGTAGGTTCCATGCAAGCATCCACGTCATTTTGTAGCTTCCAATTCTTCTGCTCCACCACCCTCTCAAGAGGATGACCTATATACGACATGCTACAGGAGATACAGTAGGGACAACAACAACAGTCAGCTACATTAGCATGCACCCTTGATGTCCATGGACGACTGTATGAAAACTAGCATGTGATTTTCTAGAAGGAGCAGCTTCTCTTGGCCAACCAAGAGAACATGCATGTGTTCCTGCAGTGGACAGAGGGGTACCAACTACCATTCTTTGATCATTACTGGAGCCATGGATATTTTGGTTGCTATGCACAACCTCCACCCATGACGCCACAGTAGGCCGGTTTTCAGGGGATGTTTCCACCATATGATCCCACCATGCCTCATCTACCACCACCACCCATGTGATTCAGTACCACTATTCCACCTTATGTTTGAATTATGCTATGTGGACATAGTCAAGTTCAAGCTTAGGGGGATAGATGGAACAATTTCTATCTTTAGCTTTATTTTCTTTAGTTTTTATTTGTTTTTGCCTTTTTGTTTTATCCTTTAAAGTGTAAGATCCACATCTATCTAGTGTAATCATGGAGCTTAATTCATAGTCAGGTCATATGGTCTCAGTTATGTGCAATGCAAATTAATTAAATGAAAAGTGCGGCTTAGTTGCAAATTTTCTTGAGTTGTACCACTTAGAGGAAGTGTTTGGGTTAGTCAGCTTAAGGACATTTAATATGAATGAACATCTTAATTATTCATGAATAGTGAATGAAGATGGGGTTTGAAATTAAGTTGATCAAATAACTAACGAGACCTTAAATTGAAATCTAAGAAAGAAATCCTAAGGTTACCATGTCATATGTCATCAAAGAGGGACACATCATAATTTTAGGAAAGGCTTTGTCTTTTAATTATGTGATTCCACCTCATTTTTGAATTACCACCTTAAGATGAACATACTCCAATTTATGTTCTCTTGTTGCATTGCATGGCATAATCAATGACATGATAGCTAGTTTACTTTTATTGCATTCGAAAAAAAAAATAGATGTATGCATTACAATTTTTTGTGCATACCATTTTAGTTGCATACACAATTTCATGTAGATTACATATGTTCCATAACATTCATTTTTATTTGTCATGTAGATATTAGTCTCATTTTATAAAGTTGAGATGTAGGGATATACCTCCACGTCTGAAAAAAAGAAAAAACAAAGAGAATGAATAATATGTAGTGAAAGCCCAAGCATAATGTCAATCATGCTAAAATCATGGGCTAATAATGATGAAAAAAAGTTTGTCAATGTTTCAAAGTTATGAGGGAGAAAGTATGACCTTAACTCTTCTTGAAGAGATGAAGAAATCCACATGACACTTTTTTTTTCTTTCTTCTTTAATTCTCATTTGGTTGATGAGATTTCTTGATTCATGCATCATTTGAAAAAAGGCATTAGGATTCATGCATGCTCTTATTTTCACTCATATAGATTCATCATATTTTTGCATAAATAAGTTGGATGTACTAGTGATTCTTCAACATGCACCCATTTTATACCATCCATTGCTCTTATTGGTAAGCCACTTATATGTTTTTCTCCTCATTAATGTTCATATGGAGAACTGCTTCCAAGTAGCTTAGTAGTTAGGAAGAGCAATGTAGATTAGGGAATCACATAATGCGCCAAGCAAATGCCTGACTGAGTATGATCTTAACTACTCTTTTGATAGTGTTCATTGATCTAAGGGTGGATATCTATTATGGATGTTTTTGGTCGCTAAAGAGTAGTTAATTGTTTAGTGACTAATGAGATCCCATTTGGACCGCCAAGTGGGGATAGTTGAGAATTGATGTTCATATTATTTTGTACTTTTGCTGTCTTATCTCAAATAGATTTGAGAGTGTGTTTCTCAAGGATGAGCAACATTTAAGCTTAGGGGAGTTTGATGCATTGATTATTTGTCATTTTTCATAGGCTATTTTGTATTGATTTTTGTGCACTTTTTGGTCAAATCTCATATTAATTGTGCATCAGTTACTTTATTATCTCATGATACTCAATTGCATCAAACTTGCATAATTTTAATATTCTCAAGTGATTTAATAATTTTCTAGATCTTATGTTCAAATTTTGTGCATTTCAGGAATGTTCAAGAATCTACACAACTTGGTACTATTGACTTTGGTGTCGGTGGTACGACACTTGCTCAATATTGAAGAGGAAATGAATCAAGAAGACTCAGTAGTACCGACATGACTGTCGATACTACCGACAAGGTTACAATGTTTTTGTTAAAGAAATTTGAAGAAACTCAGTACTTTCGACACACAGTCAGTAGTAATGACAACTTGATAGGTGGCTGTGCAATTAAAGAAGTCAGGAGTATCGACACATTGTCAGTGGTACCAATGAATTGGGATCAGGAAGATTTGAGGGCTGCATTTAATCCAACGACTGAGGTTCTAACTCACCCTAAGTCATACCTGTGACTAAGGGGAGTTACGACCAGACCTAATTATCTCATCTCTTTCCATTGTACGACAAGGGAGAGCAAGGGGAGGAAATAACAAAGAAGAAGGAGGCAAACTGAATGATCCGGGCACTTCTCGTGGACAAAATTACAATCGGAAAGTATCCAATCGGCACTTGTGCGAGAAGGGAGTGTTTGAACCGTCTACTTCAGGGGTTCTTCATGTTATCCACATTTTCCCTTTCTCCTTTGATGTTCTTGACTATGGAAACTATGAGGGGCTAATACCCACATTCCTTAGGATCTGAGAGTAGCCCTATTATGCATTGCATTTGAATCTTATGCATTAATCAATCTATTTCTCTTACTTTCTGGATTTCGTTCTATGTGAATGAATGGACTATTTGTGCTTGATCACCATAGATAGTATTTGGACTATTAATTGCTTTGGAAAAGGAAATTAATAGTTGAAACTTGTAGAAATACACATTTTTGGTTTAACAACATGAGAAGGTACCCTGAGAATTCGATAAGGCACATATCCAATAACACAACCAATACAAGAGTGGGGTTGTTATTAGGTTAGGTAGTGAATTACACTGTGAGAGCGGGTAATTCTTGCTAAAGGCTTCTAATCCAGGGTTAAGAGAGATTTCTATTAATGTATTTAGATTAAAATGCAATGTTAACTATGGTGAAACCATTATCCTAAGGAATTCACTAAGACTAAGAACAACAACCATAGTTTAGATTTCTTTTCTAGTTAAGATAACCAAACCAATCATTCAAGTTTTCATAGGCCAAAGCTAATTGTACTACAGTTAGTACTAGTTTCTGAAGTAAAGTTTCCCTGTGTTCAGCATTCAGGCCTCGTAGACCTATATTACTGCGATAGTGTATACTTGCATTTTAAGCGTATAGAAAATACCTATCAGTATACATCTCTAACATTTTTGAATGATTATTTCCTTGCATATACTGTTTATACTACATAACATGCTGATGCAATCACACACATCGAGATGAACATTCTCGTACACAAATTATAAAACCTACTAAGTTCCTTTATAAATCTCATAACCTAATTCAACATATCTAGGTTAACAAAATCACATCTTGACTTCTTAATTTCTCATTGCTCATACCACACTATTGATCTATCAAAAAAGTGATGACTTCCACCACGTCAAGGTGACACTCTACCGCTGAGTTATATCCCTTCCCCTATCCAAAAATAGAACTGACTAATCCTAAAGCAAGTTGCTGAGAAACTCAACACCACTATTCCTAAAGAATGACCCTTGAAAACCTCTCAAGCTGCCTTCAAATTTTAGTATTTTTGGTAATTTACCTTATTCCAAAAGAGAATCAAAATTTAACCTCAACCATCAAAGGACACTCTACATGAGAACCTTCCAATGCTTGTGTACCATAAGCACGCCAAAATGCAGCCAAAATTTTAGCCTCATCACATTATCCTACCAAACATACAAATCTTATCCAAATCACATACTCAAAGTTACTTTGTACACTGGTTAAAATTCAACAATTTCTAGTACATGTGTAAAGGCTGTTGAAATTCACTCACATCTAGGACCCCCCTCGTATTGCAACTTTCCAATTTGATATAAAAGATGATATGCACCACAATGTAATTAAAATTAGGCTTAACTTGCACCTCATGATATGTTACCATCACCTTTAAATGAGGAGACATAAAAGACTTCCCAAACCTAACCCATCTACTCATCCACTTAAGTTTTTTTGACTCCTACACTATAACACCCCTGACCAGGGTTTTGGGAGAACCATAGAAGCTTTGCCTAAATAAATTGTTTAGAATCCTTGTCTTAATCTTTTGAAAGGTAATTAAGACTAGAGGAGAGTTTATTTCTCAATTTTGAACTTATATGCAAATTGTTTTGCCTTATATGATAACTTTGGTAAATATTGCAATTTACCCAAATGAGGGGTTTACGCGTAAATTATCACCTCTAGAATGTTCCTTCTCTATCTTAGCATCAACTAGAGGAAAGAGAAAGAAGGGGGTGCCTTGTTTGAGTCTTGGTTGAATGATAACACTCTTTTTGGTAAAAGAACCAAAGAAGGTCGAGTATTTTGAACCTTATATGAGGTTATGTCGAGCTATGAAGTGTATATGGGAGTGCCTATCTGCTTGGAAGAAAAGTAGGAGATTTAAGATGATGGAACCGATATGCACAAACTGATATTGGTTTGTAGGAAACCCTAGCATGATACAAAAGTAAATGTATGGAAATTGATATACATGAACAGCTACCCCTTTTGGTTTGTTACATGAGTAGGACTACTATCTTTTCAATTATATAACCTGTCAGCTAAGACTAATAATAGGACATGCTGATATCTAGAAGATAGCCAAGTCAATACACATACTTGCACCATCACATGGATGGCCAACATGACTTGTGATACTCTAAAACCATACGTTATTGTTAGGCCAATATGGTTAACCCAAACTCTAATCTGATACACTCACAATCCAAAACCCCTCTGACCTGACACGTCATGTGAAGATGGGGGCATTACACTCTTGAAATCCTGGGCCGATACACCAAGTAGTGGCAAGGCCAATAGGTGAGGGAACTAAGGTGTTGAATAAGGGTTCACCCGATAAAAATCAAACCCTAGAGGCCGATATCCCATAGTGAGAAATGGCCAAAACATAAAGGGATAGCTAGATTGATACTCTAGTTGATAGGGTGGCCGATACCCTAGTTGACGGTGTGGCTGACACACTAGTTGGTTGAGTGGCCGATATCCTAGTTATAGGATGGCCGATATACAATAGTTGATGTGGCTGATACACAAAGAGATAGTGTGGCCGATACCCTAAAGTACATTAAAGCCGATGTACCTTCTCAAGAACCTCTAAAATGATACCATTTGACATGCCTTGGCCGATACAAGTAATGGTACCTTGGCCGACATAAGTAGATGTGTCTAGGTCGACATAAGGATTAGAGTGAAGGCCGATACACCTTGTTGAATATAGGACGATAACCTTGATGAGTGTAGGCCGATACACTTTGAATACAATCAATGGATACATTATGAAGTAATGAGATGGATGCACTTTAATAAGTGTAGATTGATAAACCCTAAAGAAGGTTAAATCAATGTAATAAGTATGTTGAAGTCAATATCCTAGTAAGAATAAGAGAGAAATTTTTACTATTCACATGAGAAAGGATATACTTCATGTTGATAATCAGTTGATGATATTTGAGGAAGTATGTGATAACATCCCATTTTATGCACTTTTTGCATATGTTTTATGCTTCTCCTAGCATTCCTTTTATTGACTTTTTTCACTTTTTGTAGTACTTTATACCAAAAATCTCAATTGCACACCTCTTCCACCTTTGTAGGGTCATACCAAGACACAGTCACGATTAGCACCTCGACCGCGGTCATCGACCACTAAATACCCCCCAGTGGTTGAAGCCCTCATCTTCATATCTACACCCCACGACCGCGGTGCTCCCTTCGATTGTGGCCTACGACTTGCACACCACGACCGTGGTGGGAGGCTCGAATGAGGTCAAGCCTCGACCGACCGCGGTGGGAGCCTCGACCGAGGTCAAGCCTTGACCGACCATGGTGGGAGCCTCAACCAAGATCCTACCGCAACCGTGGCTTAGATGGTTAAGTCGGTGGGCAACACCTATAAATAGGCCACCCACCTCGAATTGTCACATCATTAGATCATCAAGGACCACGAAGTGCTGCCAAATTCCATAGTCACTCACATCCATATGATCAGTTTGGGCTCTCTGAAGACAAAAGCTAGAGGAGAGAGAATACTGACCACCCTCCTCTTTAAAAGAAGGAGAAGCCTCCACATCACCCATTCCAGATCTAGATTCGAAGGAGTATATTGGTGTATCGCCATCTTCTCTCTCCATCTAGATCTATCATCTCTGTTACTTTGTACCCACCCCCTCTTCATGGTTGTGATGTGAATGATTTTACCGTGCGTTAAACGCAAGTGCACGTATCAAAGTAATATAGGCCTTGTGAGGCCCGAGTCGAACTCAGGAAAACATAAATTGCAGTATACTACTACTAACTGGTCACGATCAGCTAGACTGATTGGAAAAGTTGATTGTTGAGTTTAAAACAAAAATAAAAATAAAACAAAAAGAAACAAAAATGAGCAATGATTAAGTGTTTAATTTAATCAAATGGAATGAGAATCCTTAGGGTTACAGTTTCACCATGAGGTTTCACTGCACACAAATCTACACAATTAACATAATTCGTTCTCTTTCCCTGATTATGGCCCATATTCAGAATTGCTCGCTTCTGCGATACAATTCACTACCTAGTTCTAGGTCAGTTCCACACCAGTAGTAACTTATACCCTAGATCTAGGTGCTTTAATTATTTCTCCGAGTATCCACCATTAATCCTACATTACCTTGTCTAAGGAATTTATTGATTAATGTGTTAATCATGCCTTTTCAACAATATGATTCCGCCTGTAATTCACATACCGGCCCTTACCAACCACAGAACGATAACTGTCCTTTAGATGAAAATAATCATTCATGAAAGATGTCTACCCTAAGAGCACGAAACACTATCAAGTAAAGCAGTTAACATAATAAGATCTTCAGGTTCAGGCTTGGTGCATCTTGTGATGTCCTATGTACGTTGCTAATTTCCTAACTACCATCTAAATGGAAGCAGATCTCATGATATACATGAATGAGGAGAATATCATGGGTGGCCTACCACTTAGAGCAACAAGTGGATGGAATGGGTGGATATGGAAGAAAAGGAAGCACAATATAGTCGATCATGCAAAAACAAAAAATGAATGACCTATCATGATGCGAATGCAAATGAAAATATCCTAATGCTACATTTTTTTTCTTCTGTGAAATTATGCATGCACTATCATTCCATCTCAAAGTGAGATGGAATATCTAAGTAACTACACCATGTGCTTGTTCTTCCTAAAATGCGAGTGAGAACATGTTCCTTTCTCCCTCTTATTCATACTTTTTTTTTCTTTTTTTTCATTCATTTTTTCAAGCCCTCATTTTCATTAATGGTAATGGATTATTTGTTGGTCTTCCTTCTTTTTTTTCTTCTAACTGGCACATTTGATGCATTCTATTCGGAGGGAATGGAACAAGTTCAACACCTTTAATTTTTCAGAAGAACATACAACACATGACGTACAACTATATGCTCAAAAGATGCAAATGCACTTCATTATGACAATTATGCAACTAAATGACATGCACCTTTAGGATAATGTGCATGTATAACTACTCTATATCTTTCTTTTTCCATTTTTATGCAAAACATGCAAAAATAACTATAATACATGACCTATCTACGCGGGATGCAATCAAAGAGTGAAAGACAATAATGTGATCCCAGTTCTTATGGTGGAGAGTGAATGAAATTGCGGTGGATCACATCACAAGACTAATTGACAGAACCTTCATATAGAATTATATGTCCCTCCTTACTGACTTGTGTACCAATTAATCAAGGGGTTTCTCTCTCTCACTTCAAATTAAAGTCACATTATCATTTGGTTGGTTTAGGCTCAACATCCATATCAATCCTCTTATAATGAACCATAAGGATATACAATCATGTTCAAATGTTTTAAAGTTGACCTACCCAATGAGTTCCACAAGCGATGTCCTCAAGTTTTTATAAGACAAGCTTACAATTTCTTAAGATTTTTTTCATTAAAAATCATTTTCTCACAAAGCCCCAAGTGAAAACGAGATGACATGCAATTAAATTAGACTCCAATGATTATACTAGATAGATAGTGGATCCTACAAAATAGTAAATCTAGCAATTGAGAAAATTAAGATAAAGAAAGATGAAAATTGCAAAAACAAATAAAAGATCAAATAAAAAAACTAGATAGATGCTATTCTAGCACCCCCCTAAGCTTGAAATCAACTATGGCCTCATAGTCAAAATCCTAACTTAAGAGGTGGAACAATGATACCTCTTTTACTGCTCTGGTGGTGGGTGCAGCTGGTACTGCTGGCCACTGGGATCCTAAGTAGGAAATTGCCCCTGAAATTTGATGGAAAGAATTTGTCCTCTTTTATAACTGTGGCTGGCATTGCTGATGGTCTATCGATAGTAGTGATAAGGTGTCGATACCATCGACACCCTCCATGGATATGCATTGTGGACCGCTCGATGAAGACTGTAGATCATTGACGTGTGCGTCGATACCATCGACGAGGCCACCAATAGTATCGACGTCTGCATATGCCTTTGCTCTTTGTGAGGTCTGGCCCTACAACTGTGCTGATGATGTGTTGATACCATCGACCAATGTGTCGATGGTATCGAGATTGCTGAGAAGGCCCGATCTGAAAATCTCTAGACATCTCGCTAACCTCGATGGATTGGTTGATACCATCAAATCTCGAGCATCTATGTGCCTGTTCCCTTGTCGATACCATCGACGAGGCCGTCGATAGTTACGATGGGATGAAGTTTCGGCAGAAATTTTACTATTCTAAATTCGATACCATCGACCCATTTGTCGATGGTATCTACTGTTTCCCAGCCTACACACTCAACAAACATATCAGGGTATCATTTTTACAAACTAACTACAACGGTAATAAAAACTACTTAGGAAAACAAAAAATAAAGCACATGAACATGTAATCTACCAAGGTTGGGTTGCCTCCCAACAAGCACCCTTCTTTAATGTCTTAGGCTGGACGATACAGATACCTTAACCTGGGTTGTCAAAGGATGTCTCTGATATTTTATTTGGCAATTTGAATTTGACTCTATCATTACCAATCCCTAGCATCAAGTAGCCTCGCCCAATGGCAGTGATTACATCAGCCGTAGCTTGGAACGACCTTCCCAATAACATCATACATTCTTATAGCTCATGCATGCCCATTACTACAAAGTCAACAGGGAGGATGAATTTGTCAACTTTGACTAGCACATCCTCTCATATATACCTTGTGGCTTAACAATGAATCCATCTGCCAACTCGATTGTCATGGAAGTTTGTGTTGGCTTCTTCAATCCCAGCTTTTGAAAAGTGGCAAGTGGCAAGTGGCATAAGATTAATGCCTGCTCCTGAGTCACACTATGCTTTTGGAAAATATTTCCACCTATGGAACATGGGATGTAGAAACATCCTAGATCTTTCCTCTTTTTTGGCAGTCTTCCTTGAATTATAGAACTCACTGTTTCATCAACACATACAACATCTGTATCTTTGATCTTCCGTTTCTTGTTGATGACGTCTTTCATGAATCTTCCATATGAAGGAATTTTCTCGATAGCTTCCACCAACAGAATGTTGATGTGGAGCTTCTGGAAGATCTCAAGAAATTTCTTGAAGTGCCTTTGCTCTTTCCTCAGCTTCAGACTATCCGGGAATGGCACGTTTGGCTCCTTAATGCGCTTGTGCGGTGGAATGTATGTAACTTTAGGGATCTCCTCCCCTAAGCTTGCTTCAACGCCACCATTCAGGATCATATTTGGTACATCATCTGTGGATGGCATGACTTGTGGCCACTTCTCCGTATTGCTAGTGGCTGCTCCACTCCGAAGTACAACTTTCACCTGCTCTTCCGAACTAGGAATCTCTTCAGAAATCTAAGATGTGGGCACAATAGTGGTGGAATCTTGGAGTGAGCTGCATGGTGTCCCACAACCTCCTAGCAATCCATATAACCTGTGAGGGTATGGAACTTTGGGTTTGTCCTCCAAGTCTATACAAATGATACTCTGCTCATGTACCTCCTCAATAGGAAGATCTGATGCTTTGCTGACTGACATATATTTAACCTGTCGATGTGGCTGAGCGGGCTCTACATTCCCAACTGGTTTTTGTTGAATGATTTGCTTCATCACAGCCACCTCAGTCACAATTTGGTTCATGGTTGTCTCTAGAGTCCTCAGTTGTGCACCATGACTATGTAGAGTCTGACCAAATTGGTTCAGAAATCCCCCCTGTGACTGAATTTGCTTGCCGAATGTATTCATCAGCTCTTGGTTTTGCTTTATTACTTGATTGAGCAACTCATTGCTCTTGTCCTCTGCACTCGGCTGTGGTTTTTGCTCTGGGTCTTGTTGAAAATTATTTGGATCCTTCCATGAAAATTTCTTATCCTTTCTCCAAGAGTAGTCATTGCTCCTATAGCCCTATTGATGCATATATTTTACATATTCTTCCTCCTCAGACCCACTGCTCTCCTTCTCTAAGATATTCTTGGCCAGTAGGTCCATCTTATCATTTAATGATTGAATGGCCTTTGCATCACTTGCAACTTTGACCTATTCTGGTGCATCTCTTTCACCCCAAGATTGCTTCTTGACCATATTCTTCAAAATTTCTCGACACTTAGAAACTTTGTTATTTAGAAAGAACCCTATTCCAGCTGAGTCTAGAGTACTCCTATCATGTTCATTAAGATAAAAATAAAGAATCTTCGCTTGGGTTTATAGATCTAGCCGATGTGGGCATCTTTGCAGCATGATGTTGAAACGCTCCCAAGCCTCTGAGTATGTCTCGCCCGCCTGTTGTTTGAAGATATGGATCCTTATGAAAAGATCATTTGTCTTCTCGGGTGGGAAATACCTCTCAAAGAACACTTCTATCATCATGTCCCAAGATTCAACATATTCGTCATCCAAATTGTATAGCCACTCCCTTGCATTTCCTGCCAGAGATGATGGAAACAGTTTTAGGTAAATGGCTTCCTATGGAAACCTATCCACCTTCACCATGTCACAGTTCTCCAAAAATGTGCTGATGTGGGCCACTGAGTCCTCATTTTTAAGCCCATGGAAAGCCTGTGACTTGACCAACTGGATCAGCACTGGGTCAATCTTGTAACTGGGTATTTTGATAGCCTATTTCTTGATTGACCCCTTCTGTGTAGAAGAAGAAGCCTGAATCTTCTCCCATATAGTCTGTTCCTCGGCCATTACGAAAACCTCAAATTCTTCTTCAAAGTCTCCAGGTGGTGTATTTATCCGCTCATCTTCAGATCCCGAAGGCGGAACCTCAGGTGTCAACTGTGTGTAGTCCGTACTATGCGTTTTCACCATACACTAGTACCTGAAATGTGGAAAATCGAATAAGTACAGTGCTAGACAGATAAAGAATCTGAAAGATAGACAATTAATCCCCGACAACCGCACCAAAAACTTGACACGATTTTACCGTGCGTTAAGCACAAGTGGACGTATCGAAGTAATATAGGCCTTGTGAGGCCTGAGTCGAACTCAGGGAAATGTAAATCGCAGTAGACTACTACTAACTGGTCACGATCAGCTAGACTGATTGGAAAAGTTGATTGTTGAGTTTAAAACAAAAATAAAAATAAAACAAAAAGAAACAAAAATGAGCAATGATTAAGTGTTTAATTTAATCAAATGGAATGGGAATCCTTAGGGTTATAGTTTCATCGTGAGGTTTCACTACACGCAAATATACACAATTAACATAGTTCATTCTCTTTCCCTGATTATGGCCCATAGTCAGAATTGCTCACTTCCGTGATACAATTCGCTACCTAGTTCTAGGTCAGTTCCACGCCAGTAGTAACTTATACCCTAGATCTAGGTGCTTTAATTATTTCTCTGAGTATCCACCATTAATCGTACATTACCTTGTCTAAGGATTTTATTGATTAATGTGTTAATCGTGCCTTTTCAACCACTAATCCTCCATCATAAGTAATTAACAGTATTAGAAATCGACTATGGTGATCAAGCATAGTAAATTGCAATGGAAACATGATAACATATCAAGGGAAAGTGAGACAAATTATGATAATCAATATAACATTGTCATACAATGATTCCCCGGGCTACTCTTGGTCCTAAGGACAATGGGGATTAGCCCCGCATGTTCATCTCAACAGTACACATGGAGAAGAAAGAGGAAGACACGAGGAAATGAGAGAAAATATGATGTAACCCCTGAAACGGAGAAGATCCGGGTGATCCTCGGTGCAAGATGCACGATTTGCAACCTTCTGACAGTGAAATCATCCGTCTGTGGCTCTAGAATCTCCCAGGGTGTAGCTCTGGGCTCCTTTCTTTGCTCTTCTCCTTCCGGGACTTGTGCGGCTGAGTGCAACGTCTTCCTCAGGTCTTGTCTATCTTTTCTTAGGTATAGGCATGACTTACGACCGCCAAAAGATCGCAACTGTTCGATCATGGCAATTCTGGGTGCAACTATGATACGACGATGTCGATACCATTGACGGGGTGTCGATGGTATCTACACCTTAAGGTGCACTTTTAACACTAAAAACAATGGAATCCGTCACTAGAACCTGGTGAACTCTCAATACTATCGACGATGCCATCGATAGTATCGATGGGCTTGACTTAATTCCTACTGAGATGATCTCGAGACCATCGACGGATTTGGTCGATGGTATCGACTTGGATGCTCTCCCTCCAGCCTGGGTACTGACGCCATGTCGATGGTATCGACAGAGTCATCGATGGTATCGAAGGGTCCAGATATACAAAGTACTTGAAATAGAGAGAGGAACACATATCAAATCCAAAAAATTCTGATGATTTCTACAAAATTAGATAAAATAAACTAAATTTGATGCAAATAGTGATTATAGGCTAAAGGAATATGAATCATGCTATTATAGTCATAAAATGACACATAACCACACAAAACAAGTATGAAACCAAACTATAAATGCGACTCAAATTCACTGCATCATGATGTATCTATCATTGTGTAACGCCATTATGTTACTCATTAACATGAGTGGCTAAACACTTAACTCATGTTGGGAGTAGACAAAAAGGCTCTCCCAACATGTACATTCTTACTTCCCTTTGAATATATATGCTCTTATCAAGATTATCTCCATACGCTTGTTCTTAATGCTTTACTTGTATGCTTAGTTACCATGTTGTGATGTTTGATCGTTGGTACCTCAAAATAGTAGTATCTTCTTTATCTAGTGTTGTGGAGTAGTATGAATGCATGAGAATGTTGAATGCTAAAGCTTATTACCGTATGGTTTGTTTTGTGGTTGTAAGGTGGTTATCTCGAGAGGGAGGCCACCTTAGATCCTAGATCTATTCTTATCTCGAGAGAGGAGGGAATATACATTTTTATAGTTGTTTGTAATCTTGATAGGAGTATATCAAGGGGTGTGGGTTTTGCATGTTGGTGAGAGACCTTAGTAGGTGAAACCCAATCCAAGTTTCCTTCCATATCTTTGTTTCTTACCACTCATATCTGTTTTTCTCTTGTTGTTATTTTCTTTCCTTTAACTTCCTTTGTTTTGACTTGTGCACCATCGTTCCTTAGGGAACAACCTTTTAAAACCATTTGTTTGTCCAGAGTGTATGAGTGTGAGACACTACATTCTTAACACCTTCCAACTTTGTCCCTGTGGTTCGACCTTGATTACTACGTTAGACCCCGTATAATAGTTGTGGGGGCTTGAGTGTCAGGTTATAATGTTAAAAGTCTGACTACTTTGGATCCGCTCCATTTTGGACGCACAAATTAGGCCGATCAACTTTTTGACACCATTGTTAGGGACAAGGCAAAATGGCACTATTAAGAACTTGAGTCCACTCACTATACTCCCGTGCCTCAAGCTTAGTGATAAGCTTGACTACACATAAACCTTAAATCTGCTACCCTGCATTCACGTAGAATAGTTCATTTTAACACATCCAGTTTCCTAACTCGACTGTTCAGGGAACCCAAGGGAAGCATATCCGTTGGATTTTCCACCTTAACCTCAAGTCACCATGCCGCCTCGTGTGGATGGAAATCTTACTGGGGATGATCAGAATGCAAGAGTTCAACATGAACCCCCACCACATGAGATAGATGAAGATAGAGATGACCATCACTCAGATGGTCGTCATCGTGAGGAAGATTGACATGAGGAAGAATGACATCACCATCACTATAGAAGGCACCGTCACAATCACCGTGAGGTTGAATGTGAGCGTGATGACTGGAACAACGAGAGTGAAAATGATGAAGAAGGAAAAACTCTTAGAGAGTTGGCCGCAACCAGAGCCAACAAATCCAAATGCCCAATTGCCATCCCACACTTCAATGCAACAAACTTTAAATTGATACCAGTTGTAATCTTAATGATCCAGAACAAATATTTCCATGGAAATTCAAGGAGCGAAAATCCGTACCATCACCTTGATGCCATCAAAAAATATGCGATACCATTAAGTTGAGGAGAGTCCCTCAAGAAGTGATATATTGTAAGGGATTAAACTTCTCCCTTGAGGATAAAGCTCTATCATGATACCTCAACCTATCCCACCTATCCATAGATGGATGGAGACCCCTTGCAAATGTCTTTGTTATTAAATTTTATCCTACTGAGAGAACTATCTGTAATTTGCAAAAGATCACTTATTTCATGAAAAAACTGGGAGAGAACCTTCATGATGTGTGGGAACGCTTTCAAGAATACTAGAGAGATTTCCCCTACCACAACTATTGTAAGGGGTTCCTGGTGACCACCTTTTACAATGGGCTAACTCCCGATGAGAGAACTTCACTGAACGCAACTTTTGGGAGTGACTTTCTTGGAAAGAAACCAAGTAGAACTATGAAGATAATTGATAACATGGCTACGCTGCAAGCGAACATGGATTACGATAGAAATGATAGAAAATAAATGAAGAAAGTAGGATATGAAGGACTATCTATTGAAACCAAGGCCTTGGAGATTATAACAACCCAAATTCAGAAAATCACCACCGATGTCAAACAATTAAAAGACACTGGGGCCAAGGGCAAGAAACACATGGAGAAAGTCATGAAATCCGTTACCTATGGAGAAGGAGGACATGGAATTGACAATTGTATCTATACTCAACTAGATGAGAGCAAAGAACGTGAAAGTGAAGAAGAAACTGAGAATGTCTCCTATGTTAATTTCAAATGACAAGATCATCATGGGTTTAACTATGGCAACAAGGAAGCTGCGGAAAACGTGCATCAAATGAGTAATTCGTCTAAACCTCCTCCAAGATTTGATAAGAAAAGAGGGCCAACTCAATACACTAAGAGCACTA
This sequence comes from Alisma plantago-aquatica, assembly GCA_963693085.1. Classification (NCBI taxonomy): domain Eukaryota; kingdom Viridiplantae; phylum Streptophyta; class Magnoliopsida; order Alismatales; family Alismataceae; genus Alisma; species Alisma plantago-aquatica. The sequence continues at coordinate 644,085,075 of OY856413.1, read as the reverse complement.
ACTATCAGACGAACAAGAGAAACTACCAAAGTCAGAATAGAAATGTAAGTCAACAAGGGAAAGGATAAGGCCCAAGGCCGAGCCAAGCCAAAGACAACAACCAAACTGACATGATTGCTCAACTATTCAACTTCATGAAAAGACAAGCTTTGGTGAATGACCAACTTTCTCAAAGTGCTATCACCAATTCAGGAGTGCTAATTACAATGCAAACTCAAATAGCAGACATTCAAACTTACCAAAAGCAGATTGCTCAACAACTTGCACAACTAGATAAACTCACAAAAAACCCTTCGGGGAAGATCCCATCAAATACTGAGACTGCAAAAATGGCCACTCTCTGATCTGGGAGAATGTTGGAAAATGCTAACACTAACAACACCAAAGAAGGAGGAAGTCGTATTAATTAGCAATCTGAGAATGAGAAAGCAACTGAAGAATCGAAAGGGAAAGAACAAGCTGTAAGTGGAAAAGAAGAAGGCAACCACAAAAAGAAGAAGGAAGAAGAGGAAAAGAACTCAGATCCTATAGGAGAAGTCCTTTCGAAGAAAAACCCCTATGCCCCAAGAGTTCCTTTCCCCTAAAAATTGATCAAGGCACACTTGAAGAAGAGGTACAAAAAGTTTATGGAAGCAGTTTAGAAGCTACACTTGGATGTACCCTTTCTCAATGCAATCGAATAAATGCCTACATATGTAAAATTTTGTAAAGACTTAATGATGAGGAGAAGGAGAGGAGACCACATCGAGATTGTTCAATTGGCATAAATTTCAAGTGCCTTTGTTCAAGATGAGTTACCAGCCAAGAAGAGAGACCCCGATGCATTCAATATACCCTTCTGCGTTGGAGACAATGTGGAGAGAAAGGGGTTAGCTGACTTGGGAGAGAGCATTAGTATAATTCCCTTGACTCTAGAACAAAGGCTTGGGCTACTAACATGGTGAAGACAGGGATGAGAATCAAGTTGTCCGATCACACATTCACAAGACCTGTAGGAATAGTTGAAGATGTTTCGATACGGGTTGAGCGGTTCTTCATACCGTGCGATCTAGTAATTATAGACATGGTCGAGGACTCTAAGTGCCTAATGATATTTTGGAGGCATTTTATCACAACAGGGAGAGCCTTAATAGATGTAGTAGGAGTCATCACCTTACGAGTGGGGGATGATCACCTCAATTTTTGAGTACAAGACACCATGAGGGGACCTTCTCTCTCTGAGTCAGTTTACTTTATGGATAGCTACAATCAATATTGTGAAGAGGTACAAGAGGACAAGGAAATTGTCGATCCCCTCATGCAAGCCTTGAATAGTTAGGACCCTACAATGGAAGGCCAAGAGGTTGTAGAGATATTGGACTACTTGAATCAACCTGAAGAGGACTTCAACAATGATGAAGAGATATTCGAGACCGTGAAGTATGCTTTGCTAGAGTAAATACCTAAGGAGAAGAAATCACCAAAGACAAAACCAGAATTGAAACCACTTCTGGAGGGGCTGCAATATGAATTCCTGGACAAAGAAGAGAGGAATACATTGATTGTTAATGCCAACTTAACGGATGACCAACTGGAGAAGTTGCTAAAGAAGATCAGGCTGCATAGAAAGGCTATAGGGTATTCTATAGAAGACATCAGAGGCGTTAACCTGACCCTATGCATGCAAAGAATTCATCTTGAAGAAACAACTAAGCCTTTAGCTCAACCATAGAGGAAGCTAAACCAAATGCTAAAGGAAGTCTTAAAGAAGGAAGTTATAAAGCTGCGAGATGCTGGGATCAACTACCCAATAAGTGACAACAACTGGGTTAGCCCCATCCATGTGGTACCCAAGAAAGGTGGAATGACAATGATATGAGGAGAAGATGGAGATGAAGTAGCAATGAGGACAGTGACATATTGGCGTATGTGCATTGACTACCGCAAGATAAATACTGCTACCAAAAAGGATCACTTCCCTCTGCCCTTTATAGACCATGTCCTAGAGAGACTAGCTCACCATGACTACTTTTGTTTTCTGGATGGATATTTGGGGTTTTATCAAGTACTCATTCATCCTAACGATCAAGAAAAGACAACTTTCACTTGTATTTATGGCACTTATGCCTTCAGAAGGATGCCGTTCGGTTTGTGTAATGCACCATCGACTTTCCAACGTTGTATGGTATCTATATTTACAGACTTTCTAAAAGACATAGTAGAAGTCTTCATGGACGACTTCTCTATATATGGAATAGATTTTGAAGCATGCCTAAGAAACCTATCCTTAGTGCTGTAATGCTGTGAAGAAAAACACCTTGTCCTAAATTGGGAGAAATGCCACTTCATGGTTCAAGATGGTATTGTGCTAGGCCATAAGGTTTCTAAGAAAGAAATTGAATTGTATTTAAGTAAGATTGAAGCCATATCCAAACTCCCACCACCAAATTTGGTCATAGGAGTATGAAGTTTCTTAGGACGTAGGATATTATAGAAGATTCATAAAAGATTTCTCTAAGATCGCGAAACTACTATTGAATCTCCCGATTAAAGATGCTGAGCGTGAATTCACCAGTGAATGTCTAGATGCCTTCAATACCCTTAAAAGAGCATTAATGACAACACTAATCCTACATGCACCATATTGGGAGCTACCTTTTGAAATCATGTGTGATGCCAGTGATTATTCCATTGGGGTGGTCCTTGGACAAAAGAAAGAAAAGAGACATCATGTGATTTGCTATGCAAGCTGAACCTTGGACGAAGCCCAAGTAAACTACACTACAATTGAAATAGAAATGCTGGCTATCATGTTTGCTTTTGATAAGTTCAGATCATACTTGGTAGGATCAAAGGTATAAGTGTACACTAATTACGGGACAATAAAATACCTTATGTAGAAAAAGGACACAAAGCTGAGACTTTTGCGATGGGCTTTGTTACTGCAAGAATTTGACCATGAGATCATTGACAAAAAGGGAAAAGAAAATGTGGTGGCGGACCACCTTTTGAGGATAAATTTTGATGAAGAAAACAATTTCCAGTGAATGACAACTATGTCGATGAAGCTCTTTTGATGGCTCAATCGAAAGAGAAGAGTCTGCCTTGGTTCTCAAACATTTGTATTAATCTAGCATGTGGACAACTTCCATCAGAGATAACATATAATAATAAGAAGAAGTGATTCTCCAAGCTAAAAAATTACTATTGGGATGACACACTATTGTTCAGGAGGTGCTCTGACAACTTATATCACCGATGCATATAAGAAGAAGTACCTTTAATCCTCAAAGAATGCCACTCCTTGCCTTACGGGGGATACCTAGGAGGATAAAGGAAAGCTGTAAAAGTTTTGCAATCAGGATTTTACTAGAAAACTCTCTTCAAGAACGCTGCATCATTTGTCAAAACATGCAAGGAATGTCAACTTACAGGAAACATCAATAGAAGGAATGAGATGCCAATGGCAGATTGGGTGGAAGTTGAAATCTTTGGTGTATGGGGGATTGATTACATGGGACCTATTCCATCGTCAAAAGGGAACCAATATATAATTGTTGCTGTCGATCACATCCCCAAATGGGTTGAGGCTATCGCCACCCAAACCTGCCACTCCAAAGTGGTCATAAAGCTATTCCAGAAAACTATCTTCCCACGCTTCAGAAAATACCACACACTATTATTAGCGATGGAGGATCACACTTTGGTGAAAGGCAGTTTGAAGCTCTATTGAGAAAGTATGGGGTGAAACACAAGGTTGCAACACCATATCACCCACAAATGTCAGGGTAGGGCAAAGTGTCAAACAAGCAGATTAAATAGGTACTAGAGAAAACTGTCAGTCGTATAAGGAAGGACTGGTCCATGAAACTTGACGACACACTTTGGGCTTACCAAACAACATATAAGACACCTATAGGTACAAAACCCTACATGTTAATTTATGGGAAGTCTTATCATCTACCTATCGAACTCGAACACAAAGCCCTATGGGCTATACATATTTTGAACATGAATCTTGATAAGGCTGGACAGAGAAGATTCCTTCAACTCTAGGAGCTTGAAGAGTTGAGACTGCACGCTTATGAGAACACAAGAATTTATAAGCAGAGAACAAAGGTCTGGCATGACGCCCATCTGAAGAAAAAATATGTTCATCAAGGAGACAAGGTCCTTTTATTCAACTCAAGTATCAGGTTATTTCCTGGAAAGCTGAGAACAAGGTGGTCATGCCCTTTTTCTGTCATGAAAATATCCATCATGGGTGATGGAGATAGTAGGAGACAAGTCAGGAACCTTCAAAGTGAATGGGCATAGAGTGAAAAGATATTATGAAGATGAAGCTTTTATAAGAAGGATAGAACTCAGTTTGGGGGAAACCGGCCCAGTAACAAGTGGAATGAATGAGGACGTAACTACACCTGCTGAAGGAAAATGAAGATAGATGATAGAGAAAGTCAAGCTAAAGACTTTAGACAAGCACTTCTTGAGAGGCAACCCAAGTTTTTGTTGCTTTCTTTAATTCATATTTTACTTATCTCGTACTTTAGTATTATGAGCTATGTACCTCTCATTTTTTAGTATTTTAGGTTTCCGTACCTAATAGTGGTGTAAATATAGTTTGGATATTAATCTCTCTCTAACAAAAAGGGTTTTGTTGGGAAGTACAAGTTCTTGCTTTAGTTGATTCATGTTAACTTGGTTGGGAAGGATGACAATTGTGGCTTGAACTGTGGCCACGGTATGAGCTGCAGTCATGGTACCCACTCTTTGTGCACTAGGCCGCGGTCCCATCATATGGAAGAAAGAACCAGACTGCGATCATGGTGATCATTCTTCCGCGGTCGAGGTGACCCAAGGTTGTATATAGATAAAACCTACTGACATCATGGTTCTTCTTTCGCTCCTAACTTTCCAGGATTCCTGAACGATTGAACGATACTCCAAGACGCGAATGCACGAGACAACAAACGAGCTCGATTCAGACCCTCGCCGACTGATTTGCATCTTTACTACAACAATACTCTTCCGCGTCTACCTCTTTCACAACCAATTCGAGTCGATTAACCTAGCTGAGGTACTCATTAAATGCTTTCTCTCGACCCCTATCATCGCGACTCCTCATTTTTCTTAAGTTTCGTAGTCTTTTTCATGCAGACAACATCCTATCGACTTGTGTAACGTCACAACGACCACCATGACTCTACCTTCTGAGTTCAATGAAGCTCGATGACATTTTTCCTCAGACACACAATTTATCCAGGCATCTTTTAACCTAATATTGGGCTTAGCACTGCGATTCTACTCGCGCTATCTCGACGCTTTGGCCTTTGGCTGATCAACCCTTGAACAGGGACCTAGACTATGATCGCCATGATTTCAATCGAACAAGTACTTCTCTTCTGCAGTCGTGACACTATATCCTTGGCCGCGATCGCGACACTCCTTAAGCGTGAAGACCATCAAACTACGACCGCGATCATGACACTTTCCGCGATTGCAATGTTTCTTTATCGCGGTCGCGACATGTTCTGCTTGCTTATCACCCACTGTGGTCACGGTGCCCCCATGCCGCGATCGCGACATACCCATTTTCTGGTTCGATACCTAGCATCTATAATGCCACAATCACAATTCCTTCTTCGACCGCGACACAACTTCCTGTTTCACGCCGCGGTCGTGACACTTTGAGCCTTGCAAGAAAATTATATATATATAATAAAATAAAATAGATGATGATAAATTAAAAGCTAATACAATTATGCTAACAACAAAATTAATGTTAAAACTTTCAGAATGTCGACTTCGACTGAAGATACATTGATGAAGAAGGCAACCTCATTGAAGGGGTAGGGGAAATCTTGGAGAAGATAACAAACACGTTGAAGGATAACCCAAACCTCTCCCCAACAAAAAGGCTTTAGTTGCAGCTAATGAAGAAGAAGTACAACTACATTCTGGCCCACAAAACACTAGAAGAGTCCGAGGAGTCCCCGAACACATACTAGACTTAAACTTTTGAATACCAACCTCCTGAGACTGAGCTAAGGAAACTAGAGAAGAGAAAAGATGAAGCCAAGGAAGTGAAAAGTGGCAAAAAGAGGAAGGTGACGACCATAGAAAAATTAAAAGGGTAGGAGAAAGAAGCAGCCCCTGAGGAAGTCGAAGAGATAGAGCTGATGGCCCTCAACCAACAAAGGACAAAATTTATGCCAAGAGATCCTACACACCAGTCACAGTTTGACTGGAACTGCAGACTAAGGGGTTCAAGCTGATAAGATACTTAGACGTCGAGGACTTCAAGAAGATGGGAGTTTACGATAGGGTAATCAATTTCTTGGAATGTGCAAATTTGCACACCCTATGCAACTCAGAAGCCCCCTCCCTAACACAATTGATGACAAAGTTCATGTCATCATTAGAGAAGTTCCCTGTCAGTGACAGTGAATGCAAGAAGGGTGGCGACAACTTCAAACTGGAAGTGAGATTAGGAGGAAAGTCTCACATAATCACAGAGGCTATGCTTAACACAATATTCACCAGAACAACTGAAGAAGCACATGCCTGCTCCACCGCGCTAGAGAAAAAGACATCATCAGGTACAACAACCACAAAATGTGGGAGAAGCTAATGGGAGAACAAGAATACAATTCAAAGAAGTCAAAGGCGACTCTCATTACCTCATGCTTTATCAGGGTGGTGTAGAAGATAACAACCAACACTATCTTTATAAGATCAGAAACCAACGGTGTAACAAAGGGATACCTATTCATAATATGGTCAATGCCAAATAAGAAGCCCGTGAAAATAGGAAGAATCCCGATTGAAAGGCTATCAGCCACAGTAGGAGGGGAGGTGAAACAAACAAAGGTGTTCTGCATGGGAAGTTAGATTAGAAAAATAGAATATCACTTCGTGGATGTAGATGTGTTGATGAATTATAAGAAAACAAAGGGACATATAAAGATTGATATAAAGTTCCTCATTAACATGGGGATCCTGGCATAGAAAGGAAATAAACTCTTCTACAAACAAAGCTTCTCCAAGATGCTCCTCCCTCTCCCAGAAATGGCATATTATGATGCCCACAAGCTGCAACCCACCCACGAAGACATCGATAAGATGTACTCGGGGGCCATCCACACTACTATAGACCAATCATCTATAGCTAGCAAGAAGGAAGCAAGAGATAAATCTCTAGAAATAGAGACGAGGAAGAGGAAAAAAAGAAGCTAGCAATAAGAAAGAAAAAGAAAAAGACATCAGAAAAGCCCATCACCAAGAGCCTACCCTCACCACACATTCCAGTTGAGATGGCAATGAGTGAAGGGTGCCAACCTAAAGTGGAAATCACAAAAGGAGGCGAACATGCACGTTTTGAATCCACAATGAAGGAACAACATGTCGAGATCGAGCAAAAAAACAACCAAGCATGCAAGGATCCCGAGGCTGTACCCGACTCCATAATACCAGAGGTGACCCTACAAGTGCCAGGGCAACCAGAGGCGAGCACTTCTAGACCAGCAACACAAGCTAACCCAACAAGAAGCAAGCAGGATCCATGACCAAAAGAGCCCATATCAACTACAACACCAGTAGAGAAACAACAACAACACCGCCCGCAAATGTTCGATGATGTACTGGGCAATAAGTTTGATGCCATGTGGCAACACATGCATCAAACTTTTGAAATCAATTTAAATATTACCTCTAGCCTGTGTATCTAACTACACCGGTGCAAATTTTACACGAGAGCACTGAGGCACTCCCCTAGTTCATGCAAGGGGTAATCAACACATAGAATGTGCTGATTGGAGCTCTAAAGACTCTAGCCGAGGAGATGGAGGATCTTAGGAAGGAGCAAGATGCCATAAGAGCGGACAAAGAGCTAATGCAGAAGGGGTATCAGGAAGTGTTAGACGACCTAAAGAAGGAGTATCAATGCCTAGATGACAAACATCGACAACTGAATGTTGACGCATAGATGGCCGACGGTAGAGAAAGAATACAAAACATCTAACAAGCCCTTCAAAATCTCATGCTTCCTCGAGCCCTTCGAGCACGGACAAAGACGATGATGATGTAGGAGGAACCAATGTAGGAGCAGCCTCAAAAGACAAAAGTACCAATGTGAATACTTCCCCAAGGGCAGAACCACATGCAAAGGAAGCACCACCATAGTAAGAAACTAATCAGGACAACAAAGCAAAGAAAACAAATGCGTTGTCAAGGGCTTTAGACTTAAACAACAGCCCAGAAGAAGATAAGGCTGTGTCAGAGGACCCCAAACATGTCGTCTTCACCTAAGTAGAAAGCATCACGACAGAAGATCAAACATCATGAGAAATAAGAGATTTCAACAAATTCTTAGACGACCTGACATTCAAGATGGATATCTGCAATGACTTCCTCAAAGATCCGGAGCAATGTGAACAAGATGATTCCTTTTATGATGGAAAAATGGCCGTGACGTTAGCCACACTCAATGCTGCAGAACTAGAGCAACCATCAGAAGTGAATCAGCCAATAAAAGACATAACTGTAGAGATATCCACGAAAGATGAAGGCAAGGCAACATCCCAAACTCCAAAGGAAACAAGGGTTCAACCTTCAACCACGGAAGTACCGCCCACAACAATGCAAGTAGTAGAAGACAAAACTGAGAAGATGAGGAAGGTGGGTTCATGACTTTCTTCACAAATGAGCAGTCAGGAAGTAGAGCACACCATTCAATGAAGTACAGTTAGGTGTGGCTCCTCCTCTACCCTACATGATGGTGGACATGGACATGACCACATTATTAAGAATCACATGTAGAGATGTCCATATCATGGCAGACATACAAGACGACAACCTCCTCAGAACTGACATTGTTTATCACAAAAAGAACAGGTTGCTTATCAGAGATCACTTTAGAGGGATTTTCCTAAAATGAGCATGCATATATAAGAAGCTATTCAAAGTACTGTGTGCCACTCTGCTTGAGGAGTTCTTACATCCTGACAAATTGCAACAAGTATTCAATGGCACCACACATCTAGTAGGGCTCATGTTCGATAACAATGAAAAAGCTACTGATGTGATAGAGCTACAACGTGTAGTGAGTAAGGATGAAATGAAATCATTTTCCTACCCATAAGGACTGTAAAGAACTAGGCATTGATTGTTGTCAACTTATACGAGAGACAGACAATAGTGCTCAACTTCTATGCAACTGAATTGGACAACCCCTACCCGATCTACAAAAACAAGAAGCAACATATATCTTAAAGGTTCCACTATGTCGGCAACGAGCTATACAAATGGCAGACAACATACATAAGGGGATGTGGAAGCTATTCTCCATCTGCAAAAAGGTTTCTCAAGAAAAGGCTAGAACATGGGACTATGCCTTTATAGTGATCTGAATGATGGAATCCATCAATAAGGGAGTCCTACTAGAAGACCTCTACATGGAAGATCTGCATGGGTTGCGTGGTATCTATGCAATGGAGGTTATATATGATCGCCGCTTCTTAAATGTCCCGATGATGACTTCAGATACAGTACCATGACAACATCACCAAGAAATGCCTCTCCCTAAAAAAAACATGGAGAGAAGAACTTATGACCATGTGGATCGATCCTATAGAACCCGCCAGAGCGGTAGCTTGGAAGGAGGGCTGGGAAGCCGACACTCCCGACAGAGCAAAAAGAAAACCCGTAAGTGAGCCAGAGCATCCTCCAATGACAGAAAATACAAAAGAACAACCTCTAGCGAGCCAGCCAAAAGAAGGAGAAATAGAGTAAGACAATCTGCTGGAGATTAAACCAGATGAGCTGGCTAGAGAAATAGTGCCAACCTTCAAAGATTTCATTAGGTGGAGCTACGAGAGCCTACCACTAGAATCCCTACATTTAATAATGAAATCTTTGAAGGAAGATGACACGCCGACATAAGCAATCAATCTTTGAAAGGGATGACATCTGTGTGCTGAAGGACGACCTCCGAGATACGTTGAAAATAAGAGGGTACCTCTTAGTCAGCACCATGTTGGCTTATCAAGCTCTACTAAATGACAACATGCCAAATGTACACATGACCTACTTCCTTCTAGTGGATGACATCCAGAAAGATAAAAGATCGGGGGAAAAGGAATGCCTACAACAAAGCCTGGAGATATCTCTTCCAGATTACATATTCCTTCCTATTCTACATGATAGTCATTGGACTTTGTTAGTAGCCAGTGTCATAACAAGGACTGCAATACTTTACAACAGCTCGGAAGAAGCCTTTGCACTGAACAAAAGAACGAACATGACTACTGCAAAGACACCTACAGAAGAAAAGGCAATCACATGCGCTGAGGAAATTGTAGGGATGCTCAAGAGTCACAGAAAAGGGTACAAGCACAAAGAAGGCAAAGACTTCAAGAAGACGCAGTTATGCCATAGAAGCCCTCAGCATGTGCTTCTGTCAAATGACAACGACTTCTATTGTCTGGCCTGGATGCCCTTGCTATGAGGAACATGAAGCTGGAGGGTATGCAATATGAGAAATACCACCCACTACGCAGTGTATGCCAACATGCTCCTCGAGTCAAAGTGGGCCACCAAAACCAATTAGAAGAAACAAAGGAAGTCCATTTATACATATAACTATAATTTTGACACCCGAGTCAGGGTGAATGATAAGTTTGGGGGAGGATTCATAAACAAGCGTAAGAGGTACAATTTCATCCCAAATTTTCAAAAAATTGCTTGTACATATTCTCATTCCCGCCAAACTAATTTTGCAAAAATTATAGTTTAAGGAAATTTTGTTATGATTCACAATTTTTCTTAGCTTCCCCCTTGAATTTGTCTGTTCCCCTACTAAATGCTGTAGTGCTACTATTTCTAGAGAGGAATAAATGAACAACTAACATAAATAAAAGTAAAATGAGAAGCATAACAATACAATTTTATCTCATTCTTACAATAAAACATTGTGTGTGTAACAATCCTAAGCTTATGAAAACCCTAGAAATTGGAGGACTTCACCGAGCCATACTCCCGACCAACACCCTAACCTGACGGTTCCAGCCAGAAAATCCTCACTTCCCTCGAGAAGAAAACAACTACCCCTTTTGAGTTTGATTATCCCCTCTTTGGGATGAAAAGAGGCTTGGCCACCCAGAAGACCGTATAGAAACCCCCTCACCCAAACTTGAAAGGAAATATGAAAAGCCAAAAGAAAAAAATATAGAATGGGAGTTGTGCCCAAAAGATGCAGAAGGGTCCCACATGGTTGGTGTATTGCGTACTCATGAATGTAGATATGTCATGCCCGTAAGTGGAATTTTGAAGCCGAATTCATCCACCTACAATCCTAAACGACCCTCAGACAACCACCTGACTTAATGTCAGGAGCCCTTGCAGAAACATTGTCCTTATGACAGTTTGTGGGTGAGGGAAATTTAGGAGAAGAGAAAAACACTTAAAGGCTGAAGCCTACATGAGAACACCAACATAGGGCCAACTGAAAATAAAGGAAGGGAGTGAAAGCTACCCCTCAATGAGATGTTCTACCTATAGGGCTAGCAACCTAATGCAGGAAGGGGTAAGTTGTTGAGATAGAGAGACCTTTAATACCAAAAGGTAGTGGCAATAACTCGAAGTCATGCAAATCTAGTAATGAAGGGGGATAAATTGGATTTTAGGATTGAACAAACGTACCACAAGAGTTTTGTTGTAAGAATGAGATAACTCAGTAGTGTTAAGTTTTTTGCAAAATTTTGTCACACTTTGATCACCTCTATGATTTCGAGCCTACCCTTAGCCTCAGGACATGCTCGATTCTAATTTTGAGGGAGTTGATAACATCCCATTTTATGCACCTTTTGCATATGTTTTATGCTTCTCCTAACATACCTTTTATTGACTTTTTCCATTTTTAGTACTTTATACCAAAAATCTCAATTGTACACCTCTTCCACCTTTGTAGGGTCATACCAAGACATAGTTGTGTTTAGTACCTCAACCATGGTCATCAAACACTAAAGACCCCCCCCCCCCCCCCAACATGGTTGAAGCCCTCATCTTCATCTCTATGCCCCACGACCGCAGTGCTTCCCTTTGGTCGCAACCTACAACTTACACACCACGACCGTGATGGGAGCCTCGAGTGAGGTCAAGCCTCGACCAACCATGATGGGAGCCTCGACTAAGATCCTACCACAACTGTGACTCAGATTGTTAAGTTGGTGGGCAACACCTATAAATAGGCCACCCACCTGGACTTGTCACATCATCAAATCATCAAGGACCACAAAGTGATGCCAAATTCCATAGTCACTCACATCCATATGATCATTCTGGGATCTCTAAAGGAAGAAGCTGGAGGATAGAGAAGACTGACCACCCTCTTCCTCAAAAGAAGGAGAAGCCTCCACATCATTCATTTTGGATCTTGATTCGAAGAAGTATATTGGTGTATCACCATCTTCTCTCTCCATCTAGATCTATCATCTCCGTTACATTGTACCCACCCCCTCTTCATGGTTGTGATGTATCTATCATTGTGTAACGTTGTTATGCTGCACATTAACATGTGTGGCTCAACACTTAATTTGGGTTGGGATTAGCCACTAAGGCTTTCCCAACATGTACATTCTTGCTTCCCTATGAATATATATGCTCTTATCAAAATTATCTTCATACACTTGTTCTTAATGCTTCACTTGTATGCTTAGCTACCATTATGTGATATTTGATCGTTGGCACCTCAAAAGAGTAGTATCTTATGGCCATATGGTTTGTTTTGTGGGGTGGTTATCTTGAGAGGGAGGCCACCTTAGATCCTAGATCTATCCTTATCTCGAGAGAGGAGGGAATATACATTTTTATGATTGCTTATAATCTTGATAGGGGTATACGAAGGGGTGTTGTTGACCTAGGTGTCGCACATTGCCCATATTGTGATAATGACTTAACCATTCCATTCATATGTATCTAACAAATCTATTTGAGATCATTGCAGATATTAGGTACAAGAAAAGAATCACTTTTAACTCCAAAGCTACTCTTCCGGCACATGCAGAACATGTGACATTTAACCGCTTTGTAATATAGCCCTTAGAGGCTTAGAACATTTTATGTAATCACTCATAATCATGTTTTGCATTGTATCTAAGATGGATAAAATGATTGGGACTCAAAAATCCATCGTTTGTACAGTTTATGAAAATTCCAAAATACCCTTAACAGGGATTTTGTCGGCCGAATTCCAAACTCAGCCGATCCATATATTCTGGATTTTTCTGGGCGGTCGGCCGAGTTTCCAACTCAGCCGATCCCTGTTCGGTCGAGTTTCAATGGTAGGAAACTCGGCCGATCCACTGATCGGTCAAGTCTGAAGGTCGACCGATCGTTCGAGTTTCCCCATGGAAACTCGGCCGACAGTCTATCTCTCAGACTTGTCGCCTAGTGTGTCGGCCGAATTGCCTTTAATGAAACTCGACCGATCGAACTGTACTGGAATGCAGAAAAAGCATTTCCAACCGTTGGAGGAGTTGGTGGGACTCAAAATAGATCCGTTGCAAGTTGTAAAATGGCTAGTTTTTGCCACTTAACTCTCCCAACCTCAAAGGGACACCCTCAACTATAAATAGGACCTCTTGGACTTCATTCCAAGGTCGCTCATTCACATATGCTTGGTCCTAGCCTTAGTTGAGTGGTTTCTAATCCTTTGAGCCCCTTTCTCTCTCTACCTTCAAAGCAAATTCGTGAGTATGAGTGAGTTAGGATCCCATGTATAAGAGCTATCATTTGTAATCTTGTAAAGCTCTCCTTTCCACTTCTCCCATCTCCATTCTCTATGAAGATTGATTGAAGTTTCTTCTCCGAGTGAAAGAGAAGAAGGTTGCTGTTCTTCCCCGAGTGAAGGAGAAGACGGCTAGCTGCTCCAGGCCTCCAAGTGAAGGAGGAAGGTGATAAAGCTCTCCAAGTGAAGGAGAGGTGCAAGGCAAAGCTCAAGCAAGATAGGTAAATCCTGCAAGGCCGAAGACTAGAGCAAGAGTGGGTAATTCCTTTGAAGAAGGTGGAAGACTACTTGCTTGGTGGGTAAGTCCTTGGTGAGGTAGAAGATCTTGGCTTGATATATAAGTCCTTGGATGGTTGGTAGTTGTAGCTTGTAATCTTATTGTGTGATATGTATAAGAGAACCGAGTTACAAATCCTAGAGCCTAACCAACTCTAGGTAGTGGACTGACATTGCTCCTAAGTTTAGGACATGGAACCACTCTACTCCACCTGTCCAAGTGCATGCTTTCCTTGTCTCTTATCCTTGCTTTGTATGCTAGTTTAGGACATCAAATTGCTGTTTTGAATTAAGTTCTGCACTTAATATAATTTGGTGGTCTAATCACTTTTGTGAAGTTTGTGAAGCTCTATTCAACCCCCCCCCTTCTAGAGCCCATTGATCCAACAAGTGGTATCAGAGCAGGTCTTCTCCAAGCTACTTCAACAAGGAGGAGAAGATGGGAGATTCAGCTCTTGGGTCACTCAATCTTGAAGGAAGCTTCTCCATGAGACCCCCGGTCTTCGACGGCACAAACTTCCTATATTGGAAGAGAAGGATGCAATTCTACATCCAAGGCGTGAGCTACGAGATGTGGAAGATAGTCCATCTCAAGTATGAAGAGCCGAAGGGGAACATCACCACGTGGACGGAAGATGAGATGAAGCGTGCTCAACTCAATGCTAAAGCTGTGAGCATCATCTACGCCGCCCTTTCACCATCGGAGTTCAACCGCATCTCTTCTTGGGACACGGCGCATGAGATTTGGCATAAGTTGTGTGTCACCTATGAAGGGACGGAGCAAGTCAAGGAGGCCAAGGTCTATATGCTCGGCGGCCTACTTGAGAACTTCAAGATGGGGAAGAATGAAAGAGTTGCGGACATGTACACAAGGTTGAATGTCATCTTGAACAGCCTTGCAGCCCTTGGGAGTGTCATGGATAGAGGTACCATCAATGCAAAGATCTTGAGATCTCTTCCAAAGAGATGGGAGCCAAAGGTCACTTCAATTGAAGAAGTCTACAAGCTGAGCGAGTTGTCAACCGAGGAGCTGGTTGGTAATCTCCAAGCACATGAACCAAGGCTCGACAAGAAAGAGGAAGAGGAGAAAAGAGAAGAGAAGGAGTCCAAGAAGATGAAGGACACAACCTTCAAAGCTCAAGTTGAAGAAATGATGCGGCAACAACAACTTGCCATGAAGTCTCCCTGCCCTTCCTCAAGCGAAGATGAAGGTGCAAATGATCATGAAGCCAACTATTCAAAAGGAAGACACTTCAAGGGCAAGCCATCCTCCTCCACTCCTAGGTGCTACGAGTGTGGTCAAAAGGGCCACTACAAGAAGAAGAACAAGAAGGAGAGACGACCCAAAGATGCAGCTCATGCGGCATGGGAGGAGTCTTCTACTTCAAGTTCCTCAAGCTCCGAGGATGGTGAATGTCACCTTGCACTCATGGCTTCTACTAGTGAAGAAGTAATTGAGGTAAGTGAGGTAAGCAAGGTAAGTGATGAAAGTTTACTTGATTTATCTAAGGAAACCCTCATTGAAATGCTTAATGATTGTCAATCATCTTTTGCTAAATGTAAAGCTAAAAGAAAAAGATTAGGAAAGATAGTTGACGATCTCTATGCCAAGATTGACATTCTAGATCAAAATGAGAAATTACATCTTGATAGCATAGATTCCTTACAAGGGCAATTTCTAGACCTTGAACTTCAATATAATGGAGTAGAGGTTGAGAATGGTACTTATCTTAAAACTATTGAAAATCTTAAGATAGAGAACCAAAATTGCCTAGATGAGCTAGATGTTCTAAAAACTGAAAATGTTGAACTTAAGCTTATTGATGATGCTAGGAGAGATGAAGTGTATGCTTATCAAAGAGAAATTGTTGTCCTTAAATCTGAAAATGCTAAACTTCTTGCACAAACAAATGATTTATCTTCTAGACCTATCTTGCCTAGAAATGAAGTTGCAAACTTAAATCTTGAAAAAGACTCTCTTCTTACTAAAGCCCTCTGTCTTGAGGCCGACCTTTTGCATGCTAGAGAAGATCTTGCTAGTTTATCTACTACCATTACAAATCTTAGTGATGATAATGCTAAATTAAGATCTACTTTGCAAAGGTTTCTTTCGGGTAAGAAGTCTCTAAATGATGTTCTAGAGCACTCTACCAAACAAGTTGGTACTAGTGGTCTAGGTTACAATGCGACTACTCCAAAAGGTAAGAAGAAGAAGAAGGGTAAGAAAAAGAGTGTGGAAACTCCAATTTTCAATGGAGAGTCTTCCGGATCTAAAAACCCCATGGTATGTATGCATTGCAAATGTGATGATCATTATTCTACCTATTGTCCTTACAAGCCTAAGGGGACCAACCCAAATATGAAATGGGTCCCCAAGCTAACCCTGGACCCCAAAGTTTGAGTTGGGTTCCGACATCCTCTTTTCTTGCAGGTCACAAAGAAATGGATTGTTGATAGTGGCTGCTCTAAGCACATGACTGGAGAAATCAGCCATTTCAACAAATTTGTGAAGAAGAAAGGAGGATCGGTAACCTTTGGGGACAACAAAAAGGGTAAGGTTATAGGTGAGGGTGATGTAGGTAATGAATTGTGCATTAAAAACGTTTTGCTTGTTGATGGCCTACATCACAACTTAATTAGTGTTAGCCAATTATGTGATAATGGTTATCTTGTGCTCTTTACTTCCTTAGAATGCTTGCTTCTAGATTCCCTGTCCTATAATGTCATATATAAGGGAACTAGAAATGGTAATCTATATGTGATTGTTCTTGATGCTTTAAAGCGCATACTAAATAGATGCTTAGTCGTGGATAAGAACGATCTTTCGCTTTGGCATCGACGTTTGGGTCATGTGAACTTGCATCAAATGAAGAAACTGAACAAAAAGGACTTGGTTCGAGGACTTCCTAAATTGGATTTTGAAAAGGATGAGGAATGTCAACCTTGTACGCAAGGGAAACAAACCAAATCCTCCTTCAAATCCAAAGGAGTCATGAGTACCAAGAGAGTTCTAGAGCTTCTTCATATTGATCTCTTCGGACCTATGAGAACACAAACGCTTCGCGGCTCCAAGTATTGTCTTGTTATTGTCGATGATTTTTCTAGATTTACTTGGACTTTCTTTCTCGTTTCTAAAAGTGATACACTCGATGTTTTCTCGAGCTTTTGTAAACGAGTTGAAAACGAAGCTTCTTGTCATGTTGTTTCCATCCGTAGTGATCATGGGGGAGAGTTTGAAAATGATCTTTTTGAATGTTTTTGTGAAAAATCGGGTTATTCGCACAATTTCTCTTCTCCTCGCACACCCCAACAAAATGGAGTTGTTGAGAGGAAGAATAGATCGCTACAAGAGATGGCTAGAACCATGCTTCTTGAGTATGACACTCCTAAGAAGTTTTGGGCTGAAGCCGTTAGCACCTCATGTTTTGTGCAAAACCGAGTTTTCACTCATCCGACTTTTAAGAAAACCCCCTATGAACTATGGCGTGGTAGGAAGCCGTCAATTGATTTCTTTCATGTGTTTGGATGTCCTTGTTTTGTTTTGAACACCAAGGACTCTCTCGACAAGTTTGATCCGAAATATTACAAGGCTTTCTTCCTAGGCTATAGCACTACTAGCAGGGCTTTTAGAGTGTTTAACATTGAACTATCTAAAATAGAAGAATCTATAAATGTTAAATTTATTGAAACTAACCCTGGTATTGGCAAGAATTTTGGTGATGATGATGTTGCAGATGAAATCATTCCTATCTTAAAAGAGCTCAACATCAAAGACAAAGGTAAGCAGGTTGAAGAAGAAGAGAAAGAAGAGGAAAGGAAGGATCCCACTCCCCGCTTTGCAAAGAATCACCCCAAGGAGTTGATCATTGGCAATCCGTTTGAAAGAGTGAGGACACGGGCTGCACACAACAAAGAACAAGCAGATAGTGCCTTCATCTCTCAACTGGAGCCAAAGAACATCAAGGAGTCCCTTGGTGATGATGAGTGGATCCTTGCCATGCAAGAAGAGCTTGAGCAGTTCGAGAAGAACCGTGTGTGGACCTTAGTGCCAATACCAAATGATAGAAAGATCATTGGTACCAAATGGGTCTACCACAACAAGCTTGATGAGCAAGGAAAAGTGGTAAGGAACAAAGCAAGGTTAGTAGCACAAGGTTACAATCAACAAGAAGGTATTGATTTTGATGAAACCTATGCTCCTGTTGCTAGATTAGAATCTATTCGTATGCTACTTGCCTTTGCTAGTTATAAAAATTTCTTGCTTTATCAAATGGATGTTAAAAGTGCGTTTTTAAATGGTACAATCGAGGAGGAAGTATATGTTGCTCAACCTCCAGGCTTTGAAAATGATAAGTTACCCAATCATGTATATTTCTTGCAAAAAGCTCTCTACGGACTCAAACAAGCACCTCGAGCTTGGTATGAGAAACTAAAGAACTTTTTGTTAGATAACGGGTATATCATGGGCAAAGTTGATTGTACTTTGTTTCTAAAACACACTTCTACCCATTTTCTCATAATTCAAATATATGTTGATGATATTATATTTGGCGGAACTGACCTTGATCTTTGCAAAGAGTTTGGTTCTCTTATGCAGAGTGAATTCGAGATGAGTATGATGGGTGAGCTGACCTTCTTCCTCGGCTTCCAAATCAAACAAACCAAGGAGGGTAACTTCATCAACCAAGGCAAATACACACTTGAACTTCTCAAACGCTTTGGGATGGAGAACATGAAGCCAATGGATACACCCATGTCAAACACTGCCAAACTTGACAAGGATGAAGAAGGTGAGAAGGTAGATGAGAAGCTCTATAGAGGTATGATCGGAAGTTTACTTTACTTAACTGCCTCTAGACCTGATATAATGTTTAGTGTTGGCTTGTGTGCTCGCTTTCAATCAAGCCCTAGGAAATCACATCTTGTTGCTGTCAAGAGGATTTTGAGGTACTTAGCCAAAACTCCAAATTTTGGACTATGGTACCCTAAGTCAAGGGACTTTACTCTTGTAGCATATAGTGATGCTGACTACGCAGGTTGCTTGATTGATAGAAAGTGCACAAGTGGCACTTGCTTCCTCTTGGGACCATGCTTGGTGTCTTGGTTCTCCAAGAAACAGAGCACAGTGGCATTATCAACTACCGAAGCTGAATACATTGCAGCCGGAAGTTGTTGTGCCCAGGTCCTATGGATGAAGCAAATGCTCCAAGACTTTAACATTCATTTTGATGCTTCTCCTATTTTCTGTGATAATACTAGTGCAATCAATCTTTCTTATAATCCAATATTGCATAGTAGAGCTAAACACATAGAAGTTCGCCATCATTTTCTCCGTGACCACATTGTCAAAAAGGATATTTATATCACACATGTGGATATAGAAAATCAGTTGGCCGACATTTTCACTAAACCGCTTGCTAGAGAACAATTTAATTTTATTAGATCAAAATTGCTCATAATCTCTCTTGATGATGTTGAATTGCTCTCTAATTAGTTGGTTACATCTTATGTGTGTTGCTCTTGCTTATAAATGCTTTGATTGCTCAAAATGCTTGTTTTTGATAAAATTTCTCTTGTTTCTATCTCTTCTTCGGGCTTTTCTCACAAATCGGGTTTTAATCGACAAATAGTACCCTATGATGATGGGAATGTGCCTAAATATGCTTAATATACAATCTAGACCAACCAGAAAAATTGCATTCGGTCATTTGAGGCTAGGGCTAGATTTTAGGTTTTTTTTCCTCATCAGGGTTTCTGTCGGCCGAGTTTCCAACTCGGCCGATCGGTCGGGTACAGGGCACCTGTGCGCTCTGTCGGCCGAGTTTCCTTTTCCTGGAACTCGACCGATCGGCGGCAGGCTGGTTTAATATATATAGGAATCGGCCGACTTGCTCCCTCTCAACTAGAGCAAAGTCGACCGAACCCTAGCCGCCCAGCCCGACCCTTCCTCCCCTGGTGCTCCTCTCTCTCTCTCCGGCCGTTTTCGCCCCCAAATCGACCCGTTCGTTTGTTCTTGCTGCTCTTGGAGTGCCGCCTGCTCTCTCTCTCTCTCTGCGTGGATCGGCTCCATCTCCTCGTTCTCCTCTCCAATGAGGTCCCAACGCCGGAAACGTGCCGTTCCCGCCCCTGCCCCTGCGGTTCCTCTTGCGCCTAGGTATATGGCATTTGATAATCTTTCTTTTGTTGACAATGCTGCTGTTGCTCGCTACAAAGAGCTCCTTCCTCGCTCTCCCTTTCCTTTTCGAGCTCTTTATCAGCCCCATAGCTTTCACGCCGACCTTTTCGAAGCTTGTCAACTCTTTCGCACACATCATCTTGAAGCTTTTTGTATTGAGGATGCCCGTTTTCATAACCTAAAATACAACTCCAAAGCCGTACGTGAATTCTACGCTAACTTGCGGTGGAATTACGACTCTTTGGTCCCCTCTTCGGACACCTCAATCGTTTTGACGTCTATGATTGCCGGCCAACCTTTTCATATTACCGAACGCTCGTTCAATCTTTATCTAAATGGCAATGTTGGCACGGCTTCGTGGATTACCGATTACCCTGTTTATCTTGATCTCTTGTATCCCGAGGACGTCTATAGGACCATTGAGGTTGACTTGACTGATATTCATAAGTTTCTCAAGCAACCCGATTTTCCTTATAGAAAAAAGGGCACTCTGCCATCTTCCGCCCTGTCCTCTCCTCGCCGTGTTTTGGCATTCGTTCTCAGTTGTAATGTCCATCCCAAGAAAAATCAAACGGACATCGCTGAGAATACAGCTATGATGATGTATCTGCTTTTGAAAAACCAAGGAGTCAAATGGGCCCGTTACATCCTTCACCATATGACCTGTTTTGACTCGGGAAAGAACACCAAGGGCACACATCTTCCATATCCTGCCCTAATTTGTGGTCTTTTCCAGCATGCCACTGGAAAATCTCTCTTTACCGATTTTCTCTACCGCCCTGATCGTAAAGGAGTTTATATCAGTGAGACCACTCTTCAAAAGAGTGTGCCTACCCCTGGTGCATCATCTTCCTCAGCTCCACCTCCACCTCCATCTTCCTCAGCTGCACCTCCTCCTCCACCCTCCACAGCTGCACCACCTCCTCCTGAGCCATCTTTCCGACCTCCTCCGCAGCCGGCTTTTGCTGACTTCCATGTCTCCAATGAGGCCCTCATGGGGTATCTCATGCATCAGCAAGCCTACAACATGCAGGTCCAGCAACATCACCATCAGGATCTGTGCCACATCATGTCTTCCATGTCGTTATCTTGCTCTCAGCCCTACCCCACCTACGAGCCCTATCCCGGCGGTGACTACGCTTCTTACGCGTATAGCCAGTTTTACCCTGCTCCACCCTTTACTGCTTCCGCTGAACCCTCTGCAGGTGGATGCCCTTCTCCGGTTCTGGCGCTCCCAGGTGGTCGTCTGTCCGAGCTCCTGGCCCAGTACACTTCTTCTGCTCCCCCCATTGAGGTTGCCTATGAGTTACATGCTCTAGGCATGTCTTGGGCCGAGCAGAGTGCGAGGTGGCCCGGGCGTGCTTCTGGTCCTCCAGATGAGGATATGGCTGACCAGGAGGATGCTGAGACTGACGCTGATGAGGCTACTGCGACGGATGCTGAAGACGAGGATGAGGATGACGATGCTGATCATGGTGCCGAGGCTACCCCAGCTGCTGCTCCTCCTTCTGATGATGGCGATGAGGACTACCAGCCCGACGAGGACATGGATGCTGCTGTTGATGATATCGACATAGAGTAGTTTAGCTTAGGAGTTGATGTGTCTAGTTTTAGTCTCAGTTGACCATGTTACATCTCTTTGGACTATGATTGTATTATCTACATTAGGCACATCATCTGAGTTGTACTATTTCTACTCTATGATATCCTTGTAGTTTTTGTCTTATGGTTTCTTTTGGAAACACTTTGTATGGCTTATCTTATAGTGTGTTCCATATTTTGATGAATGACAGGTTTTGCTTTCGTGCTTTATCTTGGTGTTTATCTGTCTCTCTGTGATTTGGTTGATTGAGTGTTTGGAGAAGACCTTGCTTTTATGCTCTTCTACCCCCCTGCCTTTTTGAGATGACAAAGGGGGAGAAAGACCTCAATCATATTGTTTTTATTGCTTGTATGGTTCTTTTCTTGTCTATAAACTGCAATGCATCTAGACTTGTTTAGAATCATATAATATATATATGCTATGGTTGCTTGTGTGTTAACTAACCATGCAAGAATGAGTAAGCATGAATTGAGGGGGAGCATTACAAATTGATCATATTTGCATCCCCTTGCAATTCCCTAAAGAAAATGTATAATTTTCACATTCTTTTCAATATGTTGAGGAATGTCTTGTCATTGTCAAAAAGGGGGAGAATGTTGACCTAGGTGTCGCACATTGCCCATATTTTGATAATGACTTAACCATTCCATTCATATGTATCTAACAAATCTATTTGAGATCATTGCAGATATTAGGTACAAGAAAAGAATCACTTTTAACTCCAAAGCTACTCTTCCGGCACATGCAAAACATGTGACATTTAACCGCTTTGTAATATAGCCCTTAGAGGCTTAGAACATTTTATGTAATCACTCATAATCATGTTTTGCATTGTATCTAAGATGGATAAAATGATTGGGACTCAAAAATCCATCGTTTGTACGGTTTATGAAAATTCCAAAATACCCTTAACAGGGATTTTGTCGGCCGAATTCCAAACTCGGCCGATCCATATATTCTGGAATTTTCTAGGCGGTCGGCCGAGTTTCCAACTCAGCCGATCCCTGTTCGGTCGAGTTTCAATGATAGGAAACTCGGCCGATCCACTGATCGGTCAAGTCTGAAGGTCGACCGATCGGTCGAGTTTCCCCATGGAAACTCGGCCGACAGTCTATCTCTCAGACTGGTCGCCTAGTGTGTCGGCCGAATTGCCTTTAATGAAACTCGGCCGATCGAACTGTACTGGAATGCAGAAAAAACATTTCCAACCGTTGGAGGAGTTGGTGGGACTCAAAATAGATCCGTTGCAAGTTGTAAAACGGCTAGTTTTTGCCACTTAACTCTCCCAACCTCAAAGGGACACCCTCAACTATAAATAGGACCTCTTGGACTTCATTCCAAGGTTGCTCATTCACATATGCTTGGTCCTAGCCTTAGTTGAGTGGTTTCTAATCCTTTGAGCCCCTTTCTCTCTCTACCTTCAAAGCAAATTCGTGAGTATGAGTGAGTTAGGATCCCATGTATGAGAGCTATCATTTGTAATCTTGTAAAGCTCTCCTTTCCACTTCTCCCATCTCCATTCTCTATGAAGATTGATTGAAGTTTCTTCTCCGAGTGAAAGAGAAGAAGGTTGCTGTTCTTCCCCGAGTGAAGGAGAAGACGGCTAGCTGCTCCAGGCCTCCAAGTGAAGGAGGAAGGTGATAAAGCTCTCCAAGTGAAGGAGAGGTGCAAGGCAAAGCTCAAGCAAGATAGGTAAATCCTGCAAGGCCGAAGACTAGAGTAAGAGTGGGTAATTCCTTTGAAGAAGGTGGAAGACTACTTGCTTGGTGGGTAAGTCCTTGGTGAGGTAGAAGATCTTGGCTTGATATATAAGTCCTTGGATGGTTGGTAGTTGTAGCTTGTAATCTTATTGTGTGATATATATAAGAGAACCGAGTTACAAATCCTAGAGCCTAACCAACTCTAGGTAGTGGACTGACATTGCTCCTAAGTTTAGGACATGGAACCACTCTAAACCACCTGTCCAAGTGCATGCTTTCCTTGTCTCTTATCCTTGCTTTGTATGCTAGTTTAGGACATCAAATTGCTGTTTTGAATTAAGTTCTGCACTTAATATAATTTGGTGGTCTAATCACTTTTGTGAAGTTTGTGAAGCTCTATTCAACCCCCCCTTCTAGAGCCCATTGATCCAACAGGTGTGAGTTTTGCATGTTGGTGAGAGACCTTAGTAGGTGAAACCTGATCCGAGTTTCCTTCCATATATTTGTTTCTTATGGCTCATATATGTTTTCCTCTTGTTGTTATTTTCTTTCCTTTAACTTCCTTTGTTTTGACTTGTGCACCATCGTTCCATAGGGAACAACCTTTTTAAAACCATCTGTTTGTCCAGAGTGTATGGGTGTGGGACCCTGCATTCTTAACACCTGTCGACCTTGTCCCTTTGGTTCGACCCCGATTACTATGTCAGACCCCATATAATAGTTGCGGGGGCTTAGTGTCAAGTTATAATCTTATAAGTCTGACGACTTTGGATCCACTCCATTTTGGATGTGCGATTTAGGCCGATCAGTATGCTTGAACACTTATGGTAATATTATAACTCGTATAATGAGAATTAGGGTTTGATTGATGAATATACACTTGGAAACCCTAAATCAGTTACAAGGGGAAACCCTAACCCTAATTATGAGAGGGTTGCAATTTAGATGATTCTCTTTATGTCATGGTCATGATATTTACTTGATATTGCATTTTATATGAAATACTAACCATGCAGGTGTTTGAAATGATGAGCATAGCCAGGTATGAGCTATGTTGATTTAGCATTATACAGATTATATAAGGCCTTGTGTGCTATATGATATACTTGTACAACAAGTATGATATATATGGGCCTGATGACCTAGAAATGAATGTTGCCGGGTAAAAGGCGACACTGTTCAATAATGAACTGAGGGTTGATACCTAAACATGTGATCATGATAATGATAATGTTGAAGGGATGAGATTCCCAGTATAGTGTTTAGGGGATTAAGATCCCAGGATGAGTATAACAAGATGTGATCCAATTGATCCAAGATTTCTTGAAAAACATATTACACCTTTCTATGTAGCATTTATCTAAGATTCATGCTTGTAACTTGATTGATGCTAAAAGATACTATAATGAACTTACTCTATCAAGTGAACTAAAAATGTAGTTGCCTTGGCCATAGATCTATTCACTGTTAGGATTTGCTGAACAGTGAAACAAGTTTTACTCGGAGTATATATTATTGAATATGCGGGCTGAAAGTCATCTGTATGTGTCCTTAACTAACATCATTAGCTACAAGATATAAACCTAAATATTAGTATTGACTATGGGTCATACCCTAACAAGAGTGTGGTTGTATTGTGACTCAATAAACAATCAGGATTGGTTACATACCACACCCTGGTATAACAAGGATTGATTACAGGTCATACACTGATATGAGAACATGTTATGCACCGTATCTCTATAGCAAAGAGATTCTATATGCTAGGCTAGCTATATTGCAACTTGACTCATATGTATCTTCCAATAATCTCATACTGACCGAGATAGGAGAGGTTGTAGATTCTTTCTCTTCCATAAAACCTTTATGGCACTGATGCTTACTTTGCAGTGGTTAGGTGGAGCATGGAAGGTACATTCCCATCTATGTAGGGAATAAGATTGACTGTTAAAGGATGTAATCAGCTGTGTAGCATAGTTGTTTAAGGATCAAATATGGGAACTTTGATTTAAGCCTTGCCTTATTTCATACTATTTAGTTTATAATAGTTATACATGTTCTTCATATTCCTTTTAAAAAGTGACTAAATGATCTATTGCTCAGCTATAGATATTTGAACTAATGAGATGTTGAGATTGCTCTATCCAACATATAATCAATAGTTATACTTGTTTAATTCAATAAAGGTTTCTTTTTCTCTCATTCATAAAAGTTTAATTGTGATAATAATAATGTTGGAGGAGAGTTATATCTCTCGTTGGGACTGGTTGTCTCACCCCTTGAGTTCCACATCTTTCTAGGTGGACGTGCATGAGGAGGTAGATATCGTGCAATAAAGAGTGGGAAATAGTAGCAAGGACAATGGTAACAACTCAGGTTGAGTGTGCTATTATGTGTCTTGTAGATATAGGGTCCTATGTGTCATACCTATACTCTCAGGTCTTTGGGAGATAGTGTGCAAATAGTTCTATAATCCATTTGAGATTTTGGCTAGTACGCCTTGATGCATAATGTTGCTTTTGTGTATGTTTTGGTAAAGGAACTATTATATCATATCCTTACAAGGTGATGGAACAATGTATGTATAAAGTGAACCATGTTATATATATGGTTTGGTTCTTTCTGAAAAGAGTATCCTGGTAGTGGATCTCTTAGAAAAAAGGCTTTAATTTTTAGTGATTTTCAATAATCTGCTGTTAATGATTATTCCACACAATTTAATGTCATAATGCTATCAGTTTGATAGCGGTCGTCACAATTTTTGGTATAAAATTCTTAGGTTTGCTGAGTCTATAGGGATATAGGTTTAAGGTCATTGAGTATTTTCTAGTGTACTCCAGTTTATCTTATAATGACTTCTACATATATAGAAGAAGAAGTAAAGCTTAAAGATGTCTGGAGAACACAAAGAACATGTTCTGAGAGCAACATTACTGCACCAGGACGAGGTGTAAGGGAACAGGTGAGAGAAGAACAAGTGCCTGAGAATCCCCAACTTGATCAGACTATGCTGGAGAACCCTACTTTTCATGCTCTCTTTGCGCAGTTCATGATGATAATAACACATATGGAAGACATGATACTAGAACCACCACCTAGGGCACCAGTTCCCAATGTAGAATCTTCGAGTTCTAGTAAGACTTTTGAATGAATACACCATGTGGGAGCTATAGAATATGCTAGAACAGCTGACCCATAAGATGCAGATCTATGGCTCATTGAGTTAGAAAAAGCTTTTAAGATCCTCATCCCATAAACTGACAAAGTTAGGCATGCCATATGCCCATTAAAGGGAAGTGCTTGCCATTGGTGGGCCATCAAATAGGAGAGAAGGCCTAATGTTGAGGTTGGATGGGAGGATCTCTGACGTGAGTCCACCAATAAGTACTTTTCTCGGATGTACGTGGATGAGAAAATCTCACAGTTTAAACATATTAGGTAAGGGCCTATGAAGACTAATGAGTATGAAGCTAAGTTCATGGAGGTTTTGCAATTTTGTCCGCACATGGATACAACAGACTAGGAGACGTTTCAACAATTTGAAAAGGGTCTGAACGCTGAGTTAACCACTCCTACAGCTGCTCTAGAGAATAGGGAGATAGTTTATACATTTTTGGAATTGGTTAGGAGGATAGCAAGGTTAGTAATTGAGAAACGTAAGGCCAATTTTAGGAAAGGACCTTCCCAGTTCCAAGGATAGAGGTCCAAAAGATACAGGAAACCAGGGTTTTTTTATGCCATCAACACCACAGAGGTTCAATGCTCAGACACAATGGACGTCAAGTAACGGTAGGGGCTTTAATTTTTCACCTACTAGAGCCCATAGTGCGGCATCAATGTCATTGACTGGGCCGTCTAAGCCATAGTAAGAGACCAGAACCTACCACAAGTGTGGGCAGACATGACATCTGATGAGGGATTGTCCAGTAAGAGATACTAAGGTAACCCAACCATCAAGGAAAAGTTAGCAAGTTTCTCAGAGGAAACAATTCAATAATGGTGCAGGAGGATGAGGACATGGACATGCGTCTCAAGTAGGTTCATCTGCACAAGGTAACAAAGGACGTGGTCGGCAATAGGAAATAGTGAGATTCTATGCTATGAGTCAGCTAGAAGCGTTAGTCAACCCATTATTCGTGACAGTCAGATGGAGTTATTTCATTCTGATACATATTCATCTTGCTTCATATCTATTTTGATTAACCCAGGCGCTACACACTCCTTTATCACTTGTGAAGTGATTCATAACTATCTTTTTCCTATTAGTCAAAGAACAGATAACTTGCTATTAGAAACTCCATTAGTTGGTTCCGTAGTGTTACAAGAGGTATGTTCCTCCTGTCTTCATTCTTACTTGGAACACAACATTCAAGTGGATCTTATACCACTTGAGATGCATGGATTTGATGTAATCTTTAGGATGGACACCTTGGAAAAGTATAAGGTAGTCTTGTATTGTGGTTCCAAGCAAGCTATGTTCACATAAGGTGGTGAGACATGGATCTTTCAGGGAGACAGGAAGATTCTTCCCACATGTCTAGTATAAAAAATGATAACTGAGAGACTATTACAAAATGGGTGTGATGCATTCTTAGCACACTGGTGGATACTAAGGTAGAAAGTCCTAGTATTCTTGAAGTGCCAGTTGTCAGGGAGCTTAAGGATGTGTTTCTTAAGGAATTTCCTAATGTTCCTCCACCTTGAGAGATTGATTTCGAGATCAATATAGTTTCAGTACGCAACTAATAGCTCAAACAACCTATAGGATGACTCCATCTGGGATGGCATAATCATTGAAATAGTTGCAAGAGTTACTTGATAAAGGTTTTATCCGGCCAAGTACATCGCCGTGGGGTGCTCTGGTACTTTTTGTAAAGAAAAAGGATGGATCTATGAGGTTATGTATAGACTATAGATAGTTGAACAAGGTGACAATAAAGAACAAGTATCCTCTGCCAAGGATAGATGATTTGTTTGATCATTTGTGTGGTACAACAGTGTTCTATAAGATAAATCTAAGGTCAGGATATCATCAATTATGGATTAAGAAGGATGACATATCCAAATCATCTTTTCAGACAAGGTATGGTCATTATGAGTTTATAGTTATGTCATTTTGTCTAACTAATGCACCACTCATGGATTTGATGAATAGAGTGTTCCAGCCATTCCTTGATCAATTTATAGTGGTCTTTATAGACGATATACTAATATACAGTCGAGATAGCCAACAACATGAACAACATCTTCATCAAGCATTGACTTTGTTAAGAGAACACAAGCTATATGCTAATTTTAAAAGTGTGAGTTTTGGTTGTCAGAAGTATCTTTTGTAGGACATATCATATCTGCTAAAGGTATTTGTGATGATCCTAAAAAGGTGGAGTTTGTTCTAGAATGGGAACAACCTAAGACACCAACATAGATTCGTAGTTTCCTAGGTTTGGCAGGTTACTATAGGAGGTTCATCAAAGACTTTAGTTATGTAGCATTACCCCTAATTAGGTTAACCAGGAAGAATGTTCCTTTTGTCTAGAATGACAAGTGTCAACTCTCTCTCCAGTTGTTAAAGGAAAAATTGACCAGTGCACTGGTGTTAGTGTTACCTGAGCAAGGGAACATATACATTGTCTTTTGTTATGCTTTAAAGAATGAATTGGGATGTGTGTTGATGAAGGATAAATGAGTGATGTATTTTTCCTCTCGACAAGTTAAGAAACACAGGAAAATTATCCTACACACGATCTAGAATTGGCTGTAGTGATTCATGCCTTGAAAATCTGGAGACATTACATGTACGGGAAAAAGTGTCAGATTTCACATAACATAAGAATCTGAAGTACATCTTTTCACATCAAGAATTAAACATGAGAAAATGTCGCTTGATGGAACTAATCAAAGAATATGATTGCATTATTGATTATCATCCAGGAAAGGCTAATGTGGGGGCAGATGCATTAAGTAGAAAGTCCTCATTTTCATTCACAGATAAGGCACTGTTGAATTCTTTGGTGTGTCATTAGTGGGACATGCTAGTTTCCTTACGACAGATGAATGTAGAGATGGAAGTATCTTTGATAGATGGATTGTTGGCACAGATGTAGGTAAAACCTACACTGATACAATAGATCAAAGAAGCACAACATGCTGATACTGTGATACAATAAATTAGATCAAAATATGGCAGTGAGAAGCAGGAAGGCTTCAATAAGTTAGAAGATGAGATATTTTGTTACCATGGTAGGATTGTGGTACCTGATGTTAATGACTTAAGGAAGATAATTATGGAAGAAGCTCACTCATCTATGTATGCTATGCATCCAAGAAGTACCAAGATGTATCATAATCTAAAAGATATGTATTGGCAGCTTGGATTAAAGAAAGATGTAGTTGAGCTCGTTATGTGATGTCCAGTGTGTCAACTAGTTAAGGATTAGCACCAGAAGCCTGTACAACCATTACCTATACCATAGTAGAAGTGGGATCATGTGACAATGGATTTTGTAGTTGGTTTGCTTAGAACAACCAAAGGTCACAATTCCATTTGGGTGATTATTGATAGATTGACAAAGTCAGCACATTTTCTTCCTATTAAGACAACATACACTGCTAAAAAACTTGCACATGTTTATGTAGATGAGATAGTGTGGTTGCATGGAGTCCCAACAACAATTGTGTCTGATAGAGGTCCTCAATTTACAAGTCACTTTTGGGAACAATTACATGCAGCTTTGGGTATATAGTTAAAGTTTAGTATTGCTTTTCACCCTCAAACAGATAGAAAATCTAAAAGGACTATAGATACCTTGGAAGACTTTCTTAGGGCATGTGTTCATCAGTTTGTAGGTAGTTGGGATATACATTTGAGTTTGATAGAGTTTGCCTACAATAACAGTTATCAGAAAATCTTTGATATGGCACCATATGAAGCATTGTATGGTAGATGTTGTAGATCTCAGTTATGCTGATATGAAATAGGAGAATACCAACTTCTTGGTCCTGAACTTGTATAATAGACAACAGAAAAGATTAAAGTGATACAACAACAGTTAAAGGCAACATATGATAGATAGAAATCATATGCTGATAATCACCGTAGAGCTTTAGAATTCCATGTTGGAGACACAATGTATCTCAATATCTCTCTTTGGAAAGGTGTTCTCAGATTTGGAAAGAAGGGTAAGATGGCTCCTAGATTTATGAGACCCTATCTGGTAATAGCATGTGTTGGAAATGTAGCCTATAAGTTGGAACCACCACCTGAGTTCCATAGACTACATCCAATATTTCATGTATATCTGTTGAGAAAGTGTCACCCTGATACACAACTTGTATTACAACGTGTAGTGGCAGGATTGGATGAGGATATATCCAATGTGGAAGGTCTAGTATTGATTCTTGACATAAGAATCAAGAAGTTGAAAAGTAAAGACATAGTACTTGTTAAAGTTCTCTGACATCATTGTGGTGTTGAAGAAGCCACATGGAAGCTGAAGGAAGAGATGAGGAGGAAGTGCCCTTCTCTTTTCTCTTGAGATTTCGAGGACGAAATCCCTATTAGGGGTTGATAAATTGTAACATCGCTGACCTAGGTTTTGGGATAACCCTAGAAGCCTTGCCTAAGTAAGTTGTTTAAAATCCTTGTATTAATCTTTTATTTGGACTTGATGAGAGTTTATTTCTCAATTTTGAACTTATTTGCAAATTGTTTGTGCCTTATATGATAACTTCGGTAAAGATTACAAATTACCCAAATGAGGGGTTTATGTGCAAATTATCACCTCTAAAATGTTCCTTCTCCCTCTTAGCATCTACGAGAGGAACGATAAAGAAGGGGGCACCTTGTTTGAGTCTTGGTTGAATGATAAAACTCTTTGGGGTAAAAGAACCAAAGAAGGTTGAGTGTTTTGAACTATAGATGAGGTTATGTCGAGCCATGAAGTGTATATGGGAGTGCCTATTGACTTGTAAGCCATAGAAGAGGTCCCATATCAGTTTGGAAACCTTTGAAAGTGTTCAAAACGGGCTAAGCACCTCAAGTAGGTAAAACATATCAGTTTACATGTTCCTTGTAAAAGTGGTATCAGTTTGCACATAGAGTGATATTGGGTTGTGATATCTTGTCAAGCAAGATACCCAATGACTGATATCTTATCTATGGATTATCCTCAAGAGTTTTGCATGAAAATATAATTATGGATGCATGAAGCCACCATGCATGGACACATGTCACTTAAGTGCACATGGTGATGACACCTTACACATACTCTCTCTCTTGAACCTCAACTATATATACCACTCTTTTCACCTCCTAGTAAAGATTTTGACTACTTTACCATCTCTTACTTGGTGGACTATCCTAGGAGCTTAAGGAACAAAGGGAAGGCTGAACAACTTGTCTAAGGTAAAGCCATGAATATCTTAAACCTTGAAAAGACGATGCTTCTCGGATCATGATTCTTTCCTTCTCTTTTTTAGAAGTGTTGTGATTGAGTCTTGGACATTTGATAAGTCATATTCACTAGGGAACGTGAAGCTTTAGAGCTTGAAACTCTTGTGTTTATCTTGAGGCAGGTTATATAACTTGAACCCAATTTTATTATTATTCACTCTCTATTATTCAATACTTGATGATTCTTTCTCTATTTCGATTTTTCTTGTTTGAATGATGGTTCTATGAGCTCTAATGGATATATGGGGCTGTTGTCCATGAACTAGAGTAGTAATGGACAAAAAATGGGAGCTTGAAGATGATGCAAATGATATGCACAAACAAATATTGGTTTGTGGGAAACCCTAGCCCGATACAAAAGTAAATGTATGGAAACCGATATACATGAACTCCTACCCCTTTTGGTTTGTTACATGAGTAGGACCACTATCGTTTCAATTGTTTAACCTGTCATCTAAGACTAAGAATAGGGAAGGCCAATATATAGAAGATAGAAAAGTTAATACACATACTTGCACCATCACATGGATGGCCGACATGACTTGTGAGAGTCTAAAACCATATGTTGTTGTTAGGATGATATAGTTAAACCTAACTCTTATCCGATACACTCACAGTCCGACACCCCTCTAACCTGACACATCATGTGAAGATGGTGCCATTACAATCTTAAAAGCCTGGGCTGATACACCATGTAGTGGTAAGGCCAATAGGTGAGGGAACTAAGGTGTTGAATAAGGGTTCACCCGATACAAATCAAACCCTATAGGCCAATATCCCATAGTGAGCAATGGCCAATAGACAAAGGGATAGCTAGATTGATACTCTAGTTGATAGGGTGGCCAATACCCTAGTTGATAGTTTGGATGACACACTAGTTGGTTGAGTGGCCGATATCCTAGTTATAGGATGACCGATATGACGGGTTTTAGGGGAGACAGAGAAGGCAGCGGAAACAAAAATTTCTCCCCAAACCCATACCGAGGAAACGCGTCAACGTCTATATAATAGGAAAGGATGGTTTGTGGAATCATATCTTGTCCCGAGGCTTGCTCGGTGACTATACCTCGCGCAATGCGCGGTCTTCAACTCCGGACTTCGACGGTGTCTGTGCAGCTCCTAGTCACACCGGGACTGACAACTCCTACTCGAACCGGACTGTCGGATGATAGTTGTCCTCCTAAGCGGCAGTGTCCTCCCGCCTCTATAGTAGTCCACACGGACCACCTGGAACTCCACTCTCCTTGTCCCACAAGGAAGTGGAAGGAGTTGCACCCTCCTGTTGACGTACTAGTCGCCAACATGCTCTCCTGCCTCCTGTTACAACTGCAGTTGTCCTTCCCTTGCTGCACCTCCCTTTTGCGGGAAGAACTTGCTCGGGCTCTCTCACGGTTACCAAAACCAGAGAGAACGACAACTTGCAGAGCAACTGGTTGCACTGAGCTGTACTTTGAGAAGCCCCCAATACCCCTATATATATAGGAGAGTCATGGGACAGGGTTCTCCATCCCGGGCAATGCGGGACTAAAGCAGGAGTAGAAGGGTTCGAGAATTTTCCACCAAAAGCAACCATCTCGCAACCTGAACTGATCGGTTCACTGCTGAACCGATCGGTTCGGCCATTGAGCCGATCGGTTGGACCTGAGCCGATCGTTTGGGGCACTCCAACCGATCGGTTGGTGCCCTGAACCGATCGGTTGATGGTCCTAATCCGACTCAAAAAAACTTTCCTTGTTTCTTTCCCAATTGGTATCGAATACCAATATTATTCCCAATCAAATTGGGCAATTTGAAACGAAAGGAAAATCCTTGCCGACATGACTTTCCCAACTGATCCGTTGCACCAGTTGAGCCGATCGGTTCAACCCTTGAACCAGTCATTTCAACCTGGGCATGAGCCGATCGGCCTGGACACTCCATCCGACCGGTTCAGCAACCTCAGCCGACCGGTTCATCACATGAGCCGATCGGTTGGGAGCACAGGTTGGGCAAAATCAGTCAAATGCGATTTCAATCAATCCGATACTCCAATCAATGCGTCCAACACCTTGAACCATACGATATTGAGCTATCGACTGATTGAGTGTTTAATTGAACTACTAAACTCCTTTAGTAATCAATCTAAACATTGCTTTGTGGACAAAACTCCTCTTCCAGGTTAAATCCTATGTGTGTGACCCTGCAGGTCCATTTCACGTTGGCAGTGAAAGTCCATAACACTTATGATTTCACAAGCAAAGAGCGGTGCCTAGTCACACATCAGTGCTACCCAAGTGAAAGTAGAAAGTTGGAGAACAACTTTCATCCTACAATCCGTGAATGGTGTTACAGCGAATGTATAATTCCTTTGTCACTGATATCCCGAATGAACTCGAGGCATGGAACAGTCATCCTGTCAACGTTCATTCACTTCCTTGATCTCAGAGTAGACTGGAAGAGATATGTATGACATCAGTATCATATACTGATTAACACATGCGTGCACGCCTTTCTCAATCCTACTCATCAAGTGGCCATGGATATCAAACTCCCTCAGGAGGGACAAATCCCATATCTATCACTCACACCTCAAAAGCCCCATGTGTCAAAGCCACCCAATCATCACCTTTATAACAACCCATGTTTCAGGATTGTGTTTGATGATGTCAAAGTGTGCCCAACGACATGTGTTGAGTGCAGTGATTTCAGGTCTAAGAATCACACTCACCACCATCACTGTGAGTACTGACTGTGACTACCATCTCATGGTTCCATGTGTCAAACTCACGGTGGGTCTGTCCGGTACCTTGTTCTCTAACAAGTACCTATGTGTTTGGTTTGATATCTCTATATCATGACTAATGAGATTCTGTCATCAACCAACACCACAATCTAGTCTTGTGTGTCATTGCTGTCTATCTACCTTCCACAATGACATCCGACTAGGGACATAACAAGAATGTACAAACTCTTAGCATCCGTATGATCTCATCGTTCAGGTCATGAACCTGAAGGCATACGTCATTGAGTACTGTCATTCTCTAGACATTCAATCTGTTCTATCACTATCTCATATGACTGAACCAGAAAGAATTAGAAGCTCACCTTTTATGTTTATCAAATCAATCTTAATGTATCCCATGATTGGCTCTCAGGGCATACATACCAACAGACTCCCACTTGCACTGCGAGCCAATCACCCATGAATCATATTCATAGTGATTTTCAAACATGTCCCACATGTTACTGTGCTGTAGTGCCAACATAGTGAGTAATGGCAACACCTTGCCAAAGTCTGTATAAATTGCATGTCTCTCATCTCTTCACTGTACGTCACACGTATGAGATGGAGTTGCCATAATATGCGATCTAGTATTCCATTTGCTAACCTTTAGCCACATTGCATGATCAAGGATTCCAGACTTGTCATCAATGAGTGGAATATAAGTTCATCTCATGAACTTTCAGATCCATATAGTATCCACTGCTGTTCACTAACACATAGATACTCGACATTTCCCTTTTAAATGGCTTTCTTGGAACACTTCCAATTATCAACAAACATTCACTTTTATACATCTCATGTATATATATTGCGATTAATTTTCTGTCCTTTCGGAAGTTCGCATCAATGTAACTCTTTACATCGAACTCTTCTCCATAGAACTAGTGCTTCACAAGCACTTATCAAGTTCTCATGGTATTCCAGTAACCCTTACTGGAAGCAGACAGACATCCACTCGTCATGTCCCACATACGAGTTTTCAGGATGAGCACATCATATTGCCATGTCCTACATACAAGATGATGAATGCATTTTATTCTTGCCATGTCATACATGCAAGATAATGGGATGATTACATACATGATAGATCCATATCTATTCTTAGTGTTCCCATTCTTCATAAGAATTGGACACTTGGCCTTGGGATACTTATATCCATATAACATGGACAAGTTTTCTCCCACTGAATATGTGCATACTAAACACTTCAGTACAGATTGCCAATGTATGCTCTCTCTTTCCAGGTCAAGAGATTTTCGAGAACTATCTCTATAGATCTCTATTCCTATCACATAGGAAACATCTCTATCTTCCTTAAAGATAATTTCCACTTTTGGATTTCCAATCTAGAACATTTCAATTTCACATTAATATGTGGAATGTGAATACGCTCCCACTAAATCACAGATCCCTTCTTTATCTTTGACATATCAATCAAACCCTTCGACTATATCATCAAAGTAAAGATCCAATTTTGAGTTGCTTGTACTCAATCAATCACATTGATTAGTCCATTGTAACTTATAGACTTCATTTGCATTAGTGGATTCATAAACCTTATAGGTTGTGTCACGTACACATCCTGGTTTTATTCCTCATAGGAATGCGGTTTTAGTATCCATATGCAAAATGTCTTAGTCATTAAGTTGCAATCAACAAGCATCATCCTTCTCAAAATGTTATCCATGTGTCTTAACACTTAAGACTCTTTTGTACTTATGGATATGATCCAATGAGTGCTACCATCAAGGTCATACCTTATGGTTCACATGGATGTCATTTAGGATGTAACGGTCATAAACCATAACTCAAGATTTGGTTCCTCATATTCATCTTGATAGTTGACTCATCACATGAACAACTCATCACATAGATAATTGAGGTGTATCTGTTAAAGATATAAGAACTCACAACCCTTGTGATTCTTAATTTCTTTTATTAGTATGGGGTATTCTTTTATTAAGAAGAATTCAGTTATTTGATAATCATTCTCTAACTCCTTAGAGTATGATTCCTTCTTGATTCAGACATCACCATGCCTTAATCATGAGTTCACTATGATACACTATCATAATCACTCATAAGGATCTCAAACATTTGGTCCAAGTATTTTATTCATTGATCTCATCAAGAATTAATACTTTACCAAATTTGTACTTCATTTATGATAATCTTGAACACTTCAAGATATTCATATTGGTATTTCTCTAAACACCATTTGAATTATTAGCATTTATTCCAATAGGTATGCAAATACATCACATGTATTCTACCTAATAGGATAATCATTCTCCCACTACATTAGTGAAGATTGATTAATCATGTCCAAGATATTCATGTCCCTTACTGGTTCTCTAACCAAAAGAGTCTAGTTTTATCCATCACATGGAAACTAGAAATGAATTTCTCATGATTAATGCTAAAGAAAAATGTTTGAGTTATCTATAACTTTTAGGTATCGTCTTATCTTATGCATATCAAATATCACAAGATAAATAAGGCATTTCCACAAAGATCACATCTTTATAAATTGAAACATCTCTTTATTAATTGCCATCATTGTCATACAATATGCAAAAATAAAGTGTTTCTATCTATTGGCAAGTATGAAATAGCAGTTCATAACTGTATTACATGCCTTATTGGCTGAAAATAAAGTAAAGTATTCCTATCTATAAAGGCAACACTTGCCCCAAGTAAGAATGCTTTACACTTTACATCTTGATATCATATATCTCAAAAAGTGTTACAAGTTTATTTACATGACACCTTTAAGTAGAGGCTTCAATCGCCTCCTTCTTCTTTTGTTCTTCCAGGTAGAGAGGACAATTCCTTTTCCAATGTCCTGGTTTTTTGACAATGGTGGGAATTTCCTTTCTTGGTCACGCCTCCCTTGGCCTTGAGAGCTGAAGATGGCTTGGACTCCTGGCTAGCTTCAGAACCTTTCTTAGCTTTTCCCTTGCCCTTGCGCTTGGACTTGCCTTTCTTGCTCGTGATCACCATCACGGACTTAGGCTTGTCCTTCTTCATCTGTAACTCGGCTGTCCTCAACATGCCCAACAACTCTGACAGTGGCCTATCAAAGTTGTTCATGTTGTAGTTCATCACAAACTGACTGTAAGATTCTGGCAACGATTGCAGTATCATGTCAGTAGCCAACTCTTGGCTCAGTGGAAATCCCAGTCTTTGCAGGTTCTCCACATACCCAATCATCTTGAGTGTGTGAGGACCAACTGGATCTCCTTCTGTCATGACGCACTTGAACAACGCCCTAGAAACATTGTACCTCTCTTGCCGTGCCTGATCTTCATACATGTTCCTGAGATGCAGAATCATCTCTATGACACCCATGTTCTCATGTTGCCTCTGCAACTCATGGTTCATTGAACATAGCATCAAGAACTTTACATCAATGGCATCATCAGAATGCTTCTTGTAAGCATCCCTTTCTGTCCTTGGTGCATTAGGAACGGGTTCCTCTGGAATTGGAGTATCCAGGACATAGAGCTTACGCTCTTGAGTGAGAACAATTCTCAATGTCCGATACCAGTCATGGAAGTTTGTCCCATTTAGCTTGTCCTTGTCAAGGACCGATCGCAATGAAAAGTTGTTGTTGTTTGTTTCCATTTGAACTTCAAAAGGAAAATATGCAATTTTAGTCCAAAACTCAATTTTGACTTATTTGATTGATTTGAAAATTTGACGATATAATTAGGCCTTTAATTAATTATCGCTCCCACTATTTTACTTCAAATCGATAGCCCTCACCATCAATTCGGAAGATTGCAGTGCACGACCTTCTAGTGGGCAAGATCCTGAGATCCTCTAAGTCATGGACCAGCTAGGGCTGTCACCCACAACATAGATCTCTCAGGTAGGCAACTTTTGCCAATTGCATCATATGCAACTCTTGATAAGATGTCATCTACAACTCCTTGCAATGATCATCTCCATGCCTCAAGGCGCTAGATCCTATATAGGTCACCTTGTTAAGTCCGACCCAAAGCAAACACGATGAACATGCACCCTGCTTGGGCAGACCCACACATTCATCCTTCACGCTTCCACGAGATAGACGGTGCACCACGCTTGGGCGTGCCCACACTTGGTCGATCAAGCTTTTCACGTGTGTCGCATTTGGAAGGCATCTAAAACTTAATATTTTAATGAGGGATTTGGTTTTATATACATATACATATCCAATCACCACAATACATAGTACGTATCATATACATGCTATATCCCACAGAAAACATGCACAAACGATAAAAAGCGATGATTATGGCCATCCTAATGTGATTCCTCGAGCCAAGAGGAATCACGGTCATCTAGGTCTACATCACATGCAACCTGTATAAGATGAACTCTGTGCCTTGCCATCCGAGTAGATCAACTCATCACATGAACGATCTGTACTCTCCAGCCGGTCGTCTGGATGCCACCAGCCGATCGGTTGGCTCCTCCAACCGATCGGTTCGCCTGGTCATCGTGCATCTCGTCATGTCTGCCACCCGCTCGTCTCGCTCCTCGAACCGGTCATCAACCGATCGATTCACTCCTTGAACCGACCGTCTGGAAGGTCAACCGATCGGTTCATTCCTTGAACCGATCGTCTGAGCAGTCGTCTTGATATCCACCGGTCTTTGACATAACAGGAAATAAAATCCTATTCTATTTATTACATTGCTTTAAAAGGGAAACCCCGAGTTACATTCGGGGGGAGCAAAGGTAGGAAAGAATCTCGAATTATTTCGAGTTACATCAGGAATAAGAGAGGGAAGATCGGTGCGCAGACCGAGAGGCAAGCAACCACAAACAACCACACACAGATAGGGGTTTTATAGGCCATAATCATGCTACATACATCCACCACAAAACTCGTTTAAGGGCGACGCGTATCGAGTGCATTAATAATACATATCATATATGTAATTAGGGATTTGTGGATTTAGGATTGGACATGCATAAATCCAATATT
This sequence comes from Alisma plantago-aquatica, assembly GCA_963693085.1. NCBI lineage: Eukaryota > Viridiplantae > Streptophyta > Magnoliopsida > Alismatales > Alismataceae > Alisma > Alisma plantago-aquatica. The sequence continues at coordinate 644,045,365 of OY856413.1, read as the reverse complement.
ATTCGCATCGCATGCAATAAATAAAGGCGACAAACCAAAATCGATCATATCGATATTCTTAAAATATAAAACAGCTGACGTGGCTCTAATACCACTGACGGGTTTTAGGGGAGACAGAGAAGGCAGCGGAAACAAAAATTTCTCCCCAAACCCATACCGAGGAAATGCGTCAACGTCTATATAATAGGAAAGGATGGTTTGTGGAATCATACCTTGTCCCGAGGCTTGCTCGGAGACTATACCTCGCGCAATGCGCGGTCTTCAACTCCGTACTTCGACGATATCTATGCAGCTCCTGGTCACACCGGGACTGACAACTCCTACTCGAACCGGACTGTCGGATGACAGTTGTCCTCCTAAGCGGCAGTGTCCTCCCGCCTCTGTAGTAGTCCACACGGACCACCTGGAACTCCACTCTCTTTGTCCCACAAGGAAGTGGAAGGAGTCACACCCTCCTGTTGACGTACTAGTCGCCAACACGCTCTCCTGCCTCCTGTTACAACTGCAGTTGTCCTTCCCTTGCTGCACCTCCCTTTTGCGGGAAGCACTTGCTCGGGCTCTCTCACGGTTACCAAAACCAGAGAGAACGACAACTTGCAGAGCAACTGGTTGCACTGAGCTGTACTTTGAGAAGCCCCCAATACCCCTATATATATAGGAGAGTCATGGGACATGGTTCTCCATCCCGGGCAATGCGGGACTAAAGCAGGAGTAGAAGGGTTCGAGAATTTTCCACCAAAAGCAACCATCTCGCAACCTGAACTGATCGGTTCACTGCTGAACTGATCGGTTCGGCCATTGAGCCGATCGGTTGGACCTGAGCCGATCGTTTGGGGCACTCCAACCGATCGGTTGGTGCCCTGAACCGATCGGTTCATGGTCCTAATCCGGCTCAAAAAGACTTTCCTTGTTTCTTTCCCAATTGGTATCGAATACCAATATTATTCCCAATCGAATTGGGCAATTTGAAACAAAAGGAAAATCCTTGCCGACATGACTTTCCCAACTGATCCGTTGCACCAGTTGAGCCGATCAGTTCAACCCTTGAACCGGTCGTTTCAACCTGGGCATGAGCCGATCGGCCTGGACACTCCAGCCGACCGGTTCAGCAACCTCAGCCGACCGGTTCATCACATGAGCCGATCGGTTGGGAGCACAGGTTGGGCAAAATCAGTCAAATGCGATTTCAATCAATCCGATACTCCAATCAATGCGTCCAACACCTTGAACCATACGATATTGAGCTATCGATTGATTGAGTGTTTAATTGAACTACTAAACTCCTTTAGTAATCAATCTAAACATTGCTTTGTGGACAAAACTCCTCTTCCAGGTTAAATCCTATGTGTGTGACCCTGCAGGTCCATTTCACGTTGGCAGTGAAAGTCCATAAAACTTATGATTTCACAAGCAAAGAGCGGTGCCTAGTCACACATCAGTGCTACCCAAGTGAAAGTAGAAAGTTGGAGAACAACTTTCATCCTACAATCCGTGAATGGTGTTACAACGAATGTATAATTCCTTTGTCACTGATATCCCGAATGAACTCGAGGCATGGAACAGTCATCCTGTCAACGTTCATTCACTTCCTTGATCTCAGAGTAGACTGGAAGAGATATGTATGACATCAGTATCATATACTGATTCACACATGCGTGCACGCCTTTCTCAATCCTACTCATCAAGTGGCCATGGATATCAAACTCCCTCAGGAGGGACAAATCCCATATCTATCACTCACACCTCAAAAGCCCCATGTGTCAAAGCCACCCAATCATCACCTTTATAACAACCCATGTTTCAGGACTGTGTTTGATGATGTCAAAGTGTGCCCAACGACATGTGTTGAGTGCAGTGATTTCAGGTCTAAGAATCACACTCACCACCATCACTGTGAGTACTGACTGTGACTACCATCTCATGGTTCCATGTGTCAAACTCACGGTGGGTCTGTCCGGTACCTTGTTCTCTAACAAGTACCTATGTGTTTGGTTTGATATCTCTATATCATGACTAATGAGATTCTGTCATCAACCAACACCACAATCTAGTCTTGTGTGTCATTGCTGTCTATCTACCTTCCACAATGACATCCGACTAGGGACATAACAAGAATGTACAAACTCTTAGCATCCGTATGATCTCATCGTTCAGGTCATGAACCTGAAGGCATACGTCATTGAGTACTGTCATTCTCTAGACATTCAATCTGTTCTATCACTATCTCATATGACTGAACCAGAAAGAATTAGAAGCTCACCTTTTATGTTTATCAAATCAATCTTAATGTATCCCATGATTGGCTCTCAGGGCATACATACCAACACGATATACAATAGGTTGATGTGGCCTATACACAAAGAGATAGGGTGGCCGATACCCTAAAGTACACTAAAGATGATATACCTTCTCAAAAACTTCTAAACTGATACCATTTGACATGCCTTGGATGATACAAGTAATGGTACCTTGGCCGACACAAGTAGATGTGTTGAGGATGACACAAGGATTAGAGTGAAGGCCGATACACCTCGTTGAATATAGGTCGATACACCTTCATGAGTGTAGGCCGATACACTTTGAATGCAATCAATGGATACATTATGAAGTAATGAGATGGATGCACTTTAATTAGAGTAGATTGATAATCCCTAAAGAATGTTAAATCAATGTAATAAGTATGTTGAACTTAATATCCTAGTAAGGATAAGAGAGAAACTTGTACTACTCACATGAGAAAGGTTATACTTCATGTTGATAATCAGTTGATGATATTTGATGAAGTATTCTTGAACACTTATGGTAATATTATAACTCTTATAATGAAAATTAGGGTTTGATTGATAAATATGCACTTGAAAACTCTAAATATAATACAAGGGAAACCTTAACTCTAATTATGAGAGGGTTGCAGTTTGAATGATTCTCTTTATGACATGGTCATGATATTTACTTGATATTGCATTTGCTATGAGATCCTAACCATGCAGGTGTTATGAAATGATGAGCATAGCCAGGTATAAGCTATGATGATTTAGCATAATACAAATTATATAAGGCCTTGTGTGTTATATGATATACTTGTACATCAAGCATGATATATATATATATATATATATATATATATATATATATATATATATATATATATATATATATATATATATATATATATATATGGGTCTAATGACCTAGAAATGATTATTTCGGGGTAAAAGGTGACACTATTCAATAATGAACTGAGGGTTGATGCCTGAACATGTGATCATGATAATTATGATGTTGAATGGATGAGATTCTCAGTATAGTATTAAGGGGATTGAGATCCTAGGATGAGTAGGACAAGACATGTTCCAATTGATACAAAATTTCTTGAAAAACACCTTTCTATGTAGCATTTGTCTTTAACTCATGCTTGTCACTTGATTGATGCTGAAAGATGTTGTAATGCATTTAATCTATCAAGTGAACTAAAAATGTAGTTTCCCTGGGCATAGATCTATTCTGTGTCAGGATTTGCTGAATGGTGAAATGAGTTTTAACCGGACTGCATATTATTGAATATGCAGGGTGCAAGTCATCTACATGTATCCTTAACTAACATGATTGTCTACGGGCCATGACCCTGAATATTAGGATGACTACAAGTCATACCCTAACAAGAGTGCGATTGTACCGTGACTCAATAAACAATCAAGATTGGTTACGGACCACACCCTGATATAATCATGATTGATTGTGAGTCATACCTTGATATGAGAACATGCTATGCACTGTATCTCTATAATGAAGAGCTTCTATACGCCAAACTATCTATAATGCAAATTGACTCATATGTCTCTACCAATAATCTTGTACTGATCGAGATAGGAGAGGTTGTGGATTCTGAATCTTCCATAAGACCTTTATGGCACTGATGCTTACTTCGCAGTGGTCAGTTGGAGCATGGAAGGTATATTCCCATCTCCTCATGGCATAAGATTGATTGTTAAAGGATGTAATCAGCCGTGTAATGTATTTGTTTAAGGATCAAATATGAGAACTTTGATTGAAGCCATGCCTTGTTTCATACTGTTTAGTTTATAACAGTTATACATGTTCTTCATATTCCTTTTAAAAATTGACTAAATGATCTATTGCTCAGTTATATATATTTGAACTAATGAGATGTTGAGACTGCTCTATCCGACATATAATCAACAGTTATACATGTTTAATTCAATAAAGGTTTCTTCTGCTCTCATTTATAAAAGTTTAACTGTGATAATAATAATGTCGGCGGAGAGTTATATCTCTCGCTGGGACTTGTTGTCTCATCCCGTGGGTTCCACAACTTTTCAAGTGGACGTGCACGAAGAGGTAGAAATCGTGCAGTAGAGAGCAGTAGCAGCAGCAAGGACAACAATAACATCTTAGGTTGAGTGTGCTATTATGTGTCTTGTAGATATAGAGTCCTATGTGTCATCCTTATACTCTCAGGTCTTTGGGAGATAGTGCGTAAATAGTTTTATAATCAATCTGAGATTTTGGCTAGTATGCCTCGATGCATAATGTTGCTTTTGTGTATGTTTTGGTAAAGCAACTGTTATCTCATATCCTTATACGGTTATGGAACAATGTATGTATAAAGTGAACCATGATGTATATATGGTTTGGTTCTTTCTGAAAAGAGTTTCTTGGTAGTGGATCTCTTAGAAAACATATTTATTTTTTTAGTGATATTTGATAATCCGTTGTTAATGATTATTTCCGCATAGTTTTGTGCGATAATGTTGTCAGTTTGATAGCAGTTGTCACAATGTTTGGTATCATAGCCTTAGGTTCGCTGAGTCTACAGGGACATAGGATTAAGGTCGTTGAGTCTATTCTAGTGTCCTCCAATTTATCTTATAGTCACTTCTGCTTATATAAAAGAAGAAGTAAAGCTTCAAGATGTTTGGAGTACACAAAGAACATGTTGTAGAGAGCAACATTGCTGCACTAGGAAGAGGTGTAAGGGAACATGCGAGAAGAGAAAAAGTGCCTGAGAATCCCCAACTGGATCAAACTATGATGGAGATCCCTACTTTTCATGCTCTCTTTGGGTAGTTCATGACAAGTGTAACACATATGGTGGATAGGATACCAACACCACCACTTAGGGCACCAGTTCCCAATGTAGAATCTTTGGGTTCTAGTAAGACTTTTGAACGACTGTGCCATGTGGGAGCTATAGAATATGCTGGAACAACTGACCCAACAAATGCAGATTTGTAGCTCATTGAGTTAGAAAAAGATTTTGAGATCCTTATCATCCCAAAAACTGAAAAAGTTAGGCATGCTATGTACCTATTAAATGGAAGTGCCGGCTATTGGTGGGATATCGAAGAGGAGAGAAGGCCTAATGTTGAGGTTATATGGGAGGATTTCTGACGTGAGTTCACCAATAAGTACTTTACTCAGACGTACATGGATGAGAAAATCTCACTATTGGAATGAATTAGGCAAGGGCCTATGAAGATTAATGAGTATGAAGCTAAGTGCATGGAGCTTCTGCGGTTTTGTCCGCACATGGCTACTATAGACCAAGAGAGGATTCAACATTTTGAAAAGGGTCTGAAGGCTGAGTTAACCATTCCTACAGCTACTCTGGAGAATAGAGAGAGATTTAATTGTCCATATTAAGTCCACTAGGGCTGCGCCGGAGGCGGCGGCTGGCGACCCAACCCCGACCATGGGGGATTGGGCGGATCCTAGAATTGATGTCACTCAAGGCAGGGCGTGGGTTGCTACGGTGGAGAAGCCCATGGAGGTTCATCGAATTTTCAAACCGGTGATTTTTAATGGTGACCCTTTGAGCCCTAATTTCCGCACCAACGATAGCAGACCTTGGATGAAGGTCTCGGCTGTTGTGGTGGAGACCATGGATGCCTTTCACAAGAACTCAGTCATAGTTCAAGTGATGGGAAACAGAGTGGCAATTTAACACCTCCACGGCTGGATGATTCAGAGCTGGCAGTTGAAAGGAGAGATGCAATGTTCCCCCTTGGTCGGGGGCCTTTTCCTGGTGAGATTCACCAATGAAGAGGACATGAGCATTGTAGTTGACAAAGGGCCTTGGTTCTTCGACAGGAAACTGGTCCTTACCAGGCGCTGGTCACCGAAAGCAGATATGAGAAGGGCTTCTCTCACAACAACCCTGATCTGGGTGACTCTTCTGGAAGTCGGTCTGCATTGGACCCGAAGAGCCATCACTATCATCGCCCATGGCATTGGAACCCCTCAGATCATCGAATTCCTCACTATTAGCATGTACGTTGGTGCTGCCGATGTTTGTGTGGACGTCAAAGATGATAAGAAGCCCCCTCACTCAGTGATGCTAAAGATGCTAGAAGGGAAAGAGTTGGAGGTGAAAGTCCTCTACGATGCCCTTCCGGACCAATGCCACACCTGCAAGGTGTTCGGGCATATGTCTGGACACTACCCTGGGGAAAGATGCCTATTTCCTGAGCCTCCTATAGTTAGAGGCAGAGAACCAAGTAGGCAGCCACCCGCCAGCAAAAGGGGTAACTCGTCCAGCCGCCCCTCTAATGGTGACCGTATCTAGAGTTCTAGGCCTATCCCAAACCCACCCAGGGTCCTTGTGGTGATGCCGACTCCTATGGTCCCTGCTACGGCCCCCTCCGCTACTCAGAGTGGGTCTACGGTGGTGCCTTCTTCTGGTGTTGTGGTTACTGGAGGGGTGATTAATGATACTGCCAATGTGGGTACAGAGGTAGCTATTACATCTAATGATATAGCCAGGGTAGTTGGAACCAGCTTAAATGCTGACACTGACGATAGGCAGATGATGCGATGATTTTGAGTCGCATTTATAGACTTGTTTGATACGGGTTTTATGCATTTATTAGTCATTTTCATGGTTAATGTTGCATAATTCATTCATTTTGGTCTATGCTACTTCTTTATGTCAAATTCCCTTTATTTGAGCATTTTGAGTATTAATTATCAAAAGAATATATTTTGTGTGTATTTATGTGGTTTCGTGTGTTAATTTCAGGAAAAACAAGTATCTGCTGCCATCGATACCATCGACCGGACCAGAGGTTGCCAGCCGCAAGGACCAGAAGAAAGTCGATACTATCGACATGGATGTCGATGGTATCGAGATACCATCAGGTTGCTGGCGAGAAGTGCATCGATACTATCGACCAAAATGTCGATACTATCGACTGGTGGAGCTACATCGACACAAAACGACAAAACCGTCGCTACAGGTTCGTCGATACCATCGACCCGCGTCGATGGTATCGAGATGACATCAGGTGCGCAGACGAAAGAAAAGAAGGATTGCCGCTATCACGCTAGGTTGATACCATCGACCCGCATCGATGGTATCGACACCGTCAGATATGAGTTTGTTTTAGATTAATCTTAATCGGACGGCCGTGGTTAATTGGTGACCTAATTAGGGAAATATACCTAATGACAGCTCCCTTGACTGGGGAATCACGTCATTAGTTGCTGCACACATCCCGGAGAGCAAGGAGAGAAAAACGGAGCATGAGAGCATGCCCCAGCCGATCCGGACACTGAAGAAGACGAATTCCACCACCGAAAGGCGGGAGAATGCGGATTCCACGCCAAGGATCGATTGGACCTTCTCCGTTCAGGGGTTTAATCACTCAATCACGTTTTTCTTCATGTTTCCCTTTTTCTTCTCCACATTGTACTCTGAGATGAACATGCAGGGCTAATCCCCTTTGTCTTTAGGACTGGGAGTAGCCCGGGGATTCATTGTATGATGATTTTACAATAGTAATTCATATCTTATCTCTTAAATCCGAGGTATAGTTTCGTTTTCTCCAATATATTGTTATGCTTGATCACCATAATAATAATATAATGCCCTTAATTGCTTTGAAAGAAGAATTAATGGTTGAAAAGAGACAGAATTTACATTAATTGACAAATCCCTTGAACAAGGTGGTGTAAGATTAATGGTGGATACCGAGAGGTCATTTTTAATGCACCTAGTTTAGGGTATAGGTTACTACGACAGTGGAACTGACCTAGACATAGGTAGTGAATTGTACCACGATAGTGGGCAATTCTGATTTCAGGCCACTACTCGGATAGAGAGATAAAATTGAGTAACTATATAGAATTTAATACAATGAAAACCCACAGTGAAACCGCAATCCTAAAGATCTCCATTTTGAATTGATTAAACCAACATTTAATCGATTGCTTGTTTTGTTTTATTTTTATTTTCTTTTAATTTTAACAACAACTCTCAACTATTTAATCGGCTTAGCTGATCGTAAGTAGTTAGTAGGAGTCTCCGACGATTTCACGTATCCCTGAGTTCGACTCGGGCCTCACAAAGGCCTATATTACTTCGACGCGTTTACTTGCGTTTTTGCGCACGGTAAACCTGCGTCAAGTTTTTGGCACCGTTGCCGGGGATACGGAAAATCGTCGGCACTTCGAGTGCTGCGAGCGGCCACTGTAGGCCACATTTTTATTTTTTTATTATCATTTCAAAAATTTATAATTTATTTTCTAAATATTTGCAATTGTCAAGCACTGTACTAAATTTAATTTTTCTATTGGCAGGTACTGTGCATGGTGCAGACGCGTAGTACTGACTACACGTGGCACACACCAGAGGTTCCGCTGGCGGAACTGGAAGACGAGGGCGAGTATAATCAAGAACATCCGAAGGACATACTTTCTGAACCCGAACAAGAAAAGATGGACGAGCCACAGACAATATGGGAGAAAATCAAAGCTTCTTCCTCATCTGCTTCCAAGGGGCCGATCAAGAAGCAAGCAGTGAATATTCTGATGTACAATATTGATCCGACTCTAATCAACTTGGTGAAGTCCAATGCTTTCCATGGGCTCAAAAATGAAGACCCCGTCGCGCACATTAGTCAATTTGTGGAAAATTGCGATATGATAAAAATCGACAGATTTCCACAAAATGTGCTCTACTTGAAGCTCTTCCTGAGTTCTTTAGCAGGAATCACGCGAGAATGGATACATAACTTGGACAATGAATACATGGAGTCTTGGGACCACATGGTGGAGGTTTTCTTTGAGAGGTTCTTTCTGCCCGAGAAGACCAATAACATGATCAGAAAGATCCACAACTTCACCCAACAAGAAGGAGAGACCTATTTTGAGACCTGGGAAAGGTTTCAGATCATGCTAAGGCGATGCCCGCATCACAGGCTTGATAAGGAGACCCAAGTCAAGATCTTCTATTTTTCTCTCTCCGAGCATGATAGAAGCAACCTCGATTCAGCCAGTTCTGGATTCTTCTTGAATAACACAGACACTAGATGTTGGGAGATCCGTAAGAATATGGCTAAGAAACAATCATGGGGCGAAAGAGGCGCCGTGGAGCAGGTTCGAGTAGTAGGTGAATCTAAAGCAATAAAGGAGCTGTCTTCTCGCAAAGAAACTGCTTACAAAGGAGGATACTGAGTCCGAAGACGAGGCTCAAGTGAAATTCATGAGGTAGCAGCAAGGCTACAGGAATAACGACTATTCATGGAGGAAAGACAAGAAGTTCTCGTGGAAGGATCCAAATAACTTCTTGCAGGATCCGGATGCTAAACCCCAGCCAGTAGCGGAGGATAAGAGCACAGAGATGCTCAATCAAGTGATAAAGCAAAATCAAGAACTCATGGCTACTTTCGGCCAACAAATAAAGCAACAAGGGGAGTTCATGAACCAATTTGGGCAGACATTACAGAGCCATAGCGCTCAAATGAGGACAATAGAGACATCTATGGCACAGATGGCTGCAGAGATAGCCAGTTTGAAGAATCCGGCACATCCAGGTTTCCTGGGAAATACTAATGTTCCAGGAGGAAACCAATAAGCGAAGGCCATCTTGCTAAGAAGGGGCAAGAAATTGTTAAATCCCAGGGCCGATGAAGCAAGCAAACCCCAAGCTGAAATTGTAGGTGAGGCTACTGAGGAGCTGCCCACACCGGTCATAGAACCAGTCGATGACACAACAATGGATGCTACTGAAGACCCTATTGCAGAGGAGGAGGATCCTCAGAAAAGGACACCCTATGTGCCACCGCATCAAAGGGCACAGGCTGTCCCAGTCCCTTATCCGAACAGTACTAAGGCAAGGAAGGTAGACGCCCAATTCAAAAAGTTCTTAGACAGTTTCATAAAGCTTTCCATCAACATCCCTCTATTGGAAGCTATTGAGCAAATCCCTTCTTACGGGAAATTTCTAAAGGATATCATCACCAAGAAGAGAAAAATTCCAGACACTGAGGTAGTTGTGCTTAAGGAGCAAGTTAGTGCCTTCATCATGGGCACATTGCCACCAAAGAGGCAAGATCCGGGTTGTTTCAACATTTCATGCTATATTGGGAAAGTCAAATTTGGTGAAGCACTATGTGACTCGGGAGCAAGCATCAATTTAATGCCCCTTTCTACATTCAAGAAGTTGGGATTAAAGGAGTCACGACCAAGTAACATGACAATTCAATTGGCGGATAACTCTGTGGTGAAACCATATGGGATTTGTGAAGATGTGCTAGTGAAAGTGGATAGATTTGTATTTCCTGCAGATTTTGTCACCATGGAGATGCAAGATGAACAAGGCAATGAGCTATTACTAGGAAGACCATTCCAAGCTACAGCTGACATGATACTTGAGATGGGGAGAGGTCGGTTGACCTTGAGTATAGCCGATGACCGATTTGAGATGGTCATGCCTTCTAGCGCTACTTCGCCTAAATCCAAGGAGTAATGTCACATGGTAAAACACTTTGATAATACCATCTCACTTTGTCTAGGGAAGCCATTTCTAGATATGGCTCATGTGATGACCAAGGTGGACAAAGGAACTTTGGCTGTAGACATCATGGAGCAGACCAAAGTAGTATCCCTTTGCAAGGTAGTCGGGTTCCCAAATGATGAGGATGAGGACATTCCTCCCTCTACGGAGGATGATGCTATAGAAAATTCAGTTTTTGATGCATATCCGGAATTACCACTGGAGGCTTGTTTAGTCAACATCACTCATGATTGGATGAGAAGCAAATCACTCAAGGAGTGAGCCAAGATGCTTCAGATGCTTCCATGCTTCTATGCGAGGTATTATGAAGATTTAGGTGAACTTCCCCCTCCGCTTCAATCATCATTGATCAGCCCGCCGGAGTTAGAGTTAAAGCCACTGCCACCGCATCTCAAGTACGCCTTTCTAGCTGAGGAAGAAAAGTTACATGTGATCATTTCTGCATATCTGAGTGCGGAAGAGGAGGACCAGTTGTTGATAGTGCTGAAGAACCATGAGGAAGCATTTGGGTGGTCTATTGCAGATATCAAGGGGATTTCCCCTACCTTGTGTCAGCATAAGATTCAGCTCGAGGAGGGAGCCAAGCTGGGGATCCAACCGCAACATCGACTGAATCCGAGCATGATGGAGGTGGTGAAGAAAGAGGTGATTAAGCTTCTCTCCGTAGGTATCATCTATGTGATTTCAGACTCGACATGGGTGAGTCCCACACAGGTAGTCCCTCAAAAGGGGGGAATAACTGTCACTCAAAATATTTTGAATGAACCTGTCACCACCCGCTTGGTAACCGAGTGGCGAGTTTGTATATATTACCGACGTCTTAATGCCGCTACGCTAAAGGATCACTTTCCTCTCCCATTTATTGATCAAATTCTAGAGCGCTTAGCTGGCCGATCTCATTTCTGTTTTCTGGACGGGTATTCGGGATACAATCAGATTTCAATTGACCCTAAGGACCAAGAGAAATCTACTTTCACTTGTCCTTATGGAACTTTCGCGTATCACCGCATGCCCTTTGGATTATGCAATGCACCAGCGACTTTTCAGCGTTGTATGCTCGCCATTTTTTCTGATATGGTAGAACGCTGTTTAGAAGTCTTTATGGATGATTTTTCAGTTTATGGTGCTTCTTTTGATGAATGCCTTTATAATTTGGATAAGGTGTTACAGAGATGTGAGGACACACATTTGGTCCTCAACTGGGAGAAATGTCATATGATGGTGAGTGAAGGGATAGTGCTAGGACATAAAGTGTCTAGCAAAGGTTTGGAGGTAGATCTGGTTAAAATTGAAGTAATTTCTAAATTGCCCCCACAAAATTCGGTAAAAGGGGTAAGAAGCTTCTTAGGACACGCCAGATTTTATCGTCGGTTCATAAAAGATTTTTCTAAAATCGCCAAACCTCTATCCGAGCTTCTCGAGAAAGATGCCGTTTTTGATTTCAATGACAAATGTTTACACACGTTCAACGTGCTGAAGGAGAAATTGATTTCCGCACCAGTTGTTCAAACACTGGATTGGACTAAGCTGTTTGAACTCATGTGTGACGCATCAGATTTTGCTGTAGGAGCTGTGTTGGGATAGCGGGTGGACAATAAACCCGCCGTAATCTTTTATGCCTCTAAGACTTTGAATGATGCCCAACTAAATTACACAACTATTGAAAAAGAATTGCTTGCCGTTGTTTTCGCTTTTGAAAAATTCCAGCAATATTTAGTTGGATCGAAAGTAGTTGTTTGGACTGATCACGCCACTATTAAATATTTGATGGAGAAAAAAGATGCCAAACCTAGATTGATTAGGTGGATCTTGCTCCTACAAGAATTTGATATCAAAATTAAAGACAAGGCGGGGATTGAAAATGTTGTAGCGGATCATTTGTCTAGGTTAGAGAGGGTGGATGAAAAAGATTTACACATACCCATAACCGAGACATTTCCAGATGAACAATTGTTGAAAGTGAATTCTAAAGATCCTTGGTTTTCATATATCGTGAATTATCTTGCTTGCAGGATCATCCCGGATGATTGGACATATCAAGAGAAGAAGAAATTTTTCCATTCTCTACGATATTATTTTTGGGATGACCCCATTCTTTTGAAGCAATGTAGGGATGGTGTTCTACGCAGGTGTGTACCTGAGGAGGAATACGAGAGTGTTCTTCGTCACTGCCACACTCTACCTACGGGCGAACACCATGCGAGCTCTCGTACAGCTGCCAAAGTGTTGGAAAAGTGGCCTATATTGGCCTACCTTGTTTAGAGACGCCTATGAGTTCGTGAGACAATGTGATTCCTGCCAAAGAGTGGGTAACATTTCAAAGAGACAAGAGATGCCCCTAAATGTTTTCCAAGAGGTTGAGGTATTTGATCTATGGGGTATAGATTTCATGGGACCCTTTGTGTCCACAAATTCAAATTTATATATTCTTTTAGCTGTTGACTATGTGTCGAAGTGGGTAGAAGCAATCCCCACAAGGACTAATGATTCTTCTATAGTGTGCAGGTTCATTAAAGAAAATATTTTATGCAGGTTTGGAGTGCCCCGGATGATCATCAGTGATGGGGGTACACACTTTAGGAATCAAAAGTTCTCGGCCTTGTTGAAGAAATATGGGGTAAAACATAACATAGGTACCCCGTATCACCCGCAAACTCAAGGACAAGTGGAGGTCTCCAATCGCGAAATTAAGAAGATCTTGGAGCGTACGGTGGCTTCCACGAGGAAGAATTGGAGTGCCTTGCTACCAGATGCATTGTGGGCATATAGGACGGCATACAAGACACCTATAGGCACCACGCCTTTTAGGTTGGTGTACGATCGGGCTTCTCGCTTACCAGTGGAGTTAGAGCACAAAGCACACTAGGCATTGAGAAAGCTCAACTTGAGTTATGATGTGGCGGGGAAGAAGAGATTGCTTGAATTAAATGAATTGGATGAGATGTGAATGACTGCATATGAGAACTCTCGGATATACAAGGAGCGCACTAAGTTGATCCACGATCGCCACATTCAGATGCACACCTTCAAGAAGGGAGATCGTGTGTTGTTGTTCAATTCAAGGCTGAAGTTGCATCCCGGGAAGCTAAAATCCCGGTGGAGTGGACCATTCATGGTAGAAGAGGTCAAACCACATGGCGCAATCATGATACGCGATGGTGAGACTACATTTTTGGTGAATGGACAGAGGTTGAAGCTATATTTTGGTGAAGATTACACAAGGAAGGTGAATGAGGTCAAACTCATTTCACTTTTGGATGCATGATGTGCCTCGAGTCGTCTAGCCTAAGACGTTAAATAAGGGCGCTTGTTGGGAGGCAACCCAACCATTGGTACCTTAGTTTAGTTCATTTACGTTCGTAGTTTTATTTGTTTTAACTTAGTTTGTAGTGTAAAAAAGACACCGTGATCGTTTGTTACATGTGTAGGGCTGAGGCAGAGTCGATACCATCGACCCTTGTGTCGATGGTATCGACCATGGTACAGGTTGGCGACTGCAGGAATCGCACTGCGTCGATACCATCGACGGCCTCGTCGATGGTATCAACATACCAACAGGCAGATCGCAAGAAGAAGTCAATGGTATCGACATGGGTGTCGATACTATTGAGATCTCTGAATATTTTTAGAACAAATCATCTCAGGAAAGTGGATACCATCGACGGGCGTGTCGATGGTATCGACACATTCATGCAAAGAAGGTGGCGGCTGGGCCTCGCGAGGGTTTGACCTAATCAGAGAGTCGATACTATCAACTCGCGTCGATAGTATCGACGTGCCACATCAACGATCTGCGAGGAAAGATCAACGGCGATCGCAGCAATAAGGAGTTTGATCTGGGGGACGGGTCGATACTATCGACCCGCGTCGATAGTATCGACGCGTCAGCAACCCGAGCCCCGCAGATCCAGCCATCGACAACCATCGATACTCGCGGAGGTACGAATCATGTTACCTGAGTCGATACCATCGACTCGCGTCGATGGTATCGACGGGCAGACAGTAGTGCCGGCCACAGCTATATATGAGGAGTATTTGAGTCAGATGACATCACACCTCCAGTGCAACTCTCCTTCACTTGTGCCGAGCGTGTTCCAGAGCTATCCAAGCCCGACGACGAGAAACACCGAGCTAGTTCTTCATCGAGCGGAGATTCGCTTCTCCGATCTTCACCGAGCTCCCTTTCTATTCCTCTTTCTCTCACAATCATGGTGCACGTAGCTGGTGCGTCATCTTCACGCGCGGACTCGATGGACATCCCGGAGTTCATTCCACCTCTGACCGCGTCAGTTGCACGCCCGCGGCTGATTCATCCATTTGCGGAGGTGAAGAAGATATACAAGGAAATTCTGAAGAGGAAGATTGATCCGACCCGTTATGTTGAACGGGAAACCATCCACAACCTCAGGTTCGAAGTGAACCTCGCCTACGTCTTGAAGGGACAGGCGCATCGTACGAGCAGAAGACCTGACGAGCTCGAGTATCATGCTGATGGCCAGCCGTTCTTCGACGAGTGGCCTACGTACAAGGAGTTGGTGGCTGAGTTCATGGCGTCACTAGACGTCTGCGTCGTGCCGAACAACGTCATAGCCACCGACCGCGAGTGGATCAAAGGCCGGGTGTCGTTTCAGTTGTACAACAATGACTACAACATTACACTTTGGCAGTTCAATGAAATCTTCAACTGGAATCACTCACGGTCCGACTACCGGCGACCGAACAACCGCACCGACTACGATGCCATCTTCGCCGAGCTGGTTACGGTGCCGCCGGGGAAGTCAGTAAGCTACCATAATGATGCGGTAGCTGATTTCGAGCACCCTTTCGTCCGAATACTGCATCGGATGCTCAGTTCGACATTGTTTGCTCAGGGTGATTTGGCCCTCAGCAAGTTTCAGGAGACTGACTTATTCTTTTTGTATAAGCTCCTGAAGCGACAAGAATGCAATTGGGGTGCCTTCTTTCTGTAGAGAGTTTTGGCGGTGAAGAGGAGTACCAGGAAAGTGCCAATTCACTTTGGCGGGCTCATCACCAAGCTAGCCTTCTACCTTGGGCTTAATTTCCAGCAGCTCACTCCTCTATCCAACAGGAGCAAGGTGAACTTGCAACATTTGCACCGGTCCAATCTCATTCTTCTTCGAGATGGCTTGGCGTATGCGCACTGCCATGTCAACCATGCCTACCAGGAATGCTCATTGCCCGATCCGGCTTCAACATCGAAGGGGCGCAACACTTCCGATGGCCTATCATAGCCATCGCAGACTCCGATGAAGACGGCGGCAACGGCAACGACAACGACAATGATGACGAGGCTGAGGAGGAAGAGGAGGCATTCACACCTCTTCGGGCACGTGTGGCACCACGGAAGCGTCCTCGGATGCATCCGGGTGCATCTTCATAATCACAGCCTTCGCCACCACCACCACCCTCGCAGCCAAGCGAGGAAGCTTATTCCATGCAGGGTATGTATGCTATGCTGTAGGAGATTCAGCAGACGCAGCAGCATCACATGACGATGTATGCTGGTATTCAAGACACTACAAACCAGCTACTAGACAATCAAAGGGAAATGTTCGAGAACGAGCGTCTTCTCCTTGACAACCAACAACAAATTCATGATCGGTTGCAACGGATGGAGATGCAACATCAGCCCTTCTACGACCACTATTGGAGCCAAAATTACTTTGGAGGCTATCCACAACCTCCACCTAGGGCCCAGTTTGATCCAAGCTTCCAGGGGGAGTATCTGTCTTGGGACCCTACGGCTCCGCAGTACCTGCCTCCACCTGAAGAGTAAAAGAGGTATCTCTGTTCCAACCTTTAAGATTGTTTTTGACTATGAGGCCATAGTCGAATTCAAGCTTAGGGGGGTGTTGGAACAACTCTATCTTTCATTTTCTCTATTTTTAGTTTTATTGCCTTTCTTTCCTGTCATTTGTTTTTTGCAATCTTAGTTTGTTTTAGGATCCACATTCTATCTAGTGTAATCGTGGATGTGTTTAATGTTGAGTCATCTCAGTTGCATGTGCATGGGGAATTGAGGGAAACTAAATTTTTTTTTGAGTGTTCGCAAGCTTGAGTGTTGTTTAACCTTGATCACTTAACTTAGAAAATGATTAGTTTTGTCAACTTTAAAATAGAGAATCACAACTGTATATTCCTAATGATTCATGAAAGTGGACGGAATTGGTTGTTTGAGCCTAAACTGACCAAATGATAATGAGACTTTAATTTGAAGTAAGAGAGAAAAAACCTCTTAACTATGACACAGGTCAGTAAGGAGGGACACATAATATTTTTCAAAGGTTCAGTCAACTAGTCTTGTGATCTATCCACCTCATTGTTTTTCATAATCCACCAAGAATTGGAAGTAAAGTACGGTTTTAACCTTTTTGATTGCATGGCATGTAGATAGGACTTGCATTGAAACCATCTTCATATGTTTTGCATGAAAAATAAAAAGATTAGAATAGGTATATATGCACATTACCCTTAGGTGCATGTCATGTAGTTGCATTCATAACTTTTATGCATAAAGTATGTCATGTACCTCATTTATTCTTTAATGGTGAATTAAATTGTTCCATACCTTCCAAATAGTGCAAATATTGAGTTATGCAGAAAAATAAGCCCAATAAGTATTCATTGCCAATTATGGATATAAGGGTTTGAAATGAAAAAAGAAAAAAACAAAAAATCTGAAATTGAAAAAAAAGAGAAAGTTATTTAGAAGCAACAAGAATAAGAAGGAGAAAGGAACATAATCTCACCTGCATTTCAAGATGAGTGAGTACATGATGTAGCTTAATTAGATATCCATCTCATTTTGAGACGGATGGTTAGTGCATGCATCATTCCACCCAATCTTAGGCATTAGGGCATTTTTCATGTGCATTTGCATCATTTAGGGCATTTTTGTTTTATGCATGTTGAAATCATATAATATTTCCACTTCTTCTATGAGCCACCTATTTCATCCACCCGTTGCTCGGATTGGTAGGCCACCATGAATTTCTCCTCACTAATGAATATCAGGAGAACTGCTTCCATGTAGATGGTAGTTAGGGCGAGCAACGTAGTATATAAGATCAGAAGATGCACTAAGTCTGGATCGGCGAATTTTATTACGTTAACTGCCTTATGTGATAGTGTTCATAAATTTGAGGTTAATATCTTTTATGGATGATTACTGTAACACCCCTGACCTGGGTTATAAGATAACCCTAGGTGTTTTGCCTAAATATGAAATTAAAAGTTTGTAATTATCCTTTGGTATGTAATTAAAGCTTTTATGGAACATAAGTTTCCCTTTCTGTCACTTATAAACCAATGTTGAAGTGTTGGTTGCAATACGAGGACCTATGTGCAATTTGCCCAACCAGAGGGGTTAAACTGCAAATTTCACATGTTTATATGTTCCTTTAATGTTGAGACAACATAAGAATGAATATGATGAGGTTTAAGGGATTTTCCAAGCTTGAGCACCAAGGTGCAGCTGTGGAAGCAACCCCTGTACTTGAAAACCCTAAATTGGTGTAAAATGCAATTTACCCAATTTGAGGGGTGCAACTTGTAAAATACATCATCTAAAACATCTTTTATGGCTCTTGGCATCATTTAGAAGAGAAATGATGAAAAGGTTACTTCAAGTGAATAATCATATAGTAAAGAACACCTTTGTGATTGAATAATCAAGGTGTATGTATAATAGCCCTTTTATGTGTATGCTTTAGTGATGGGTTGATCCTCTTTGCCTTCAATTCTTGACCTTAGAAGGAGTTTGTCCTTAGAAATAAGATGAGGGGACGTGCAAGGAAGAAAGGAAGGACTTAGATGAGAAAGGAGGAAAACATATGTCCTTATGTTGAAAATTCACCCAAGTATATATATAACTTTCCTCACTTAGCAAAGGAACGATCCTCTTCCTTTCATTTCTTTTCCCCTTGCTCAAACCGACTAAGGAGAGCTCTAGAGCTCAGGAGGACGACCAAGGGAGTGCAAGGTAGGTTTGGATCCTTCCTTTTTGCTCAATTCTTGGATGAAACTCGGATTTAAGGTCAAATTCATGGCTAGCTCACTTAGCTCCATCTTTCTAGCCATCTCTTCTCAACCTTCCTTGGAGGATTCACCTTGGCCGACCTGTGGAGCTTCTAGGACGCCATTAAAGGCTTGGAGCTCGAAAGCTTGGAGCTCAAGGAGCAAGCTTTAGGCGGGTTTTATAACTCTAAACTTTATGCTTTAATTATACATCTTTTCTATGCATATAGTTGATAGATCTTCTTCTTCCCTATCTTCCCTTGCATCCTTGCAAGCAAAATCGTGAAGAACTGCTACTGTTCTTAAGGTAGAAGATAAGGGCGTTAATTCCTATTCTTATCCACAGATTTTCACTTTATCAAACGACCTCCACCTATTGCTCAAAACGGTTTCAAACCGTTTGGTGGGCAAACGGTTTCAGGGTCGTTTGAGGGCAAACGGTCTTCAAGACCGTTTGGTCCCGTTGACCAAGTGAAGACCGTTTGGGAATCTTGTTCATAATTATGTAGGTTAATCACCCACAAAATTTGAGAGGTTAACTCCAAAGGAATCGTGAGATATGAGCAAATCAATTAGCAAAACGAATTGAATTAAATTCTGATTTGCAATCTGTTTAATTTGCCCTTTTTGGGAAAACGGTCTCAAGACCGTTTAAGATGGTTGACTAAACGTTGACCGTTTGGGATTACTGTTCATAATGATGTTAATTAACGACTCACCAAATTTTATTGATTAATTCCAAACGAGTCATGAGTTGAAGGATGATTAATAGGGCAAACCCTAATTGAAATTAGTGCTGAATCTCCAATGAGTTAAGTTGAGATTTTGGGTTGATTAGCCCAAACGGTTTCAAGACCGTTTGGGAATCACCCAAACGGTCTCAAGACCATTTGGGGGTCACCCCAAGACCGTTTGGAGGTCTGGGGTCAAGTATAGTTGATCAATTGAAGGTCCAAAGGTACCAAATCATATTGCAATTAAGTATTGATGTGATGATCAACTCAATAGATCAAACCTTGATGAATTTTCGCTAGAGTCCAAAGGATGGATGGGCAAACGGTCTCAAGACCATTTGTAACTCATACAAACGGTATCAAGACCGTTTGGTGTCAACCCAAGACCGTTTGAAGGTCTAGGGTTGAGTCAATCTAATGGTTTGAGGGTCCAATTGTAGGAAATTGATGAATTAATGAAAATTGCTGATTTTGACCTAATTGGACTTCAACCTTAGTCAAAACGACTTGGATTTCGGTCAAACTTTGGGCAAACGGTCTCAAGACCGTTTGGATGATGTCCAAACGACCTCAAGACCGTTTGGTCCAAGTTTGAGCCCAATTGGAGGTCAATTGATAGGTTCAACCTTGAATTGATTCATATTGTTGAACATTGATGACCAATTGATTTGAAACCCTAATTGAGGAGGATTGAACCCTAATTGGATTGCAATTGAGGGTCAATTAGATGTCTAAGTGGTTAAGTCTAACCCTAATTGACTCAATTTATAAGTGGTTAGCATAGTTTTAACCAATTGAGGGCTTCAACACACTTATCCATGAACATTGATGACCTTTGAACCCCTTTGGAGGTCCAAACGGTTTGAGCCCATTGGGACCAAACGGTCTCAAGAACGTTTGGATCCAAACGGTCTCAAGACCGTTTGAGACCAAATGGTCTCAAGACCATTTGGGCTCAAACGACCTCAGGATCGTTTGGTCCAATCGATCTCAAGCAAGTTTGATCAAACGGTCTCAAACCGATTGAAGCTCCAAACGGTTTGGAAGTCAACCCTTCCAAACGGTCTTCACCTCCAAACGGTTTCAATACCGATTGGATCCAAATGGTCTCAAGACCGTTTGAGGCCAAACGGTCTCAAGACCGTTTGGGGTGGTTGAAACCGTTTGAAGGTTGAAACCGTTTGGAGATTGGTGATAGTTTGTACTTAACCATTTGATGATGTAATTAGTTCAATAGTGATCCAAATTAAACCCTAATGGTAACCAAGGTCATTAGGGGACTATGTGATTAGTGAGTTAAACCATGATGGTAATCATGTAGCAAATTACCAAAATACCCTTGAGGGGTCTAAAGGGATAAAACCTTGTTCTAATCAAACCCTAATCACATGATGTTGATGTTTTGGCTTATGTTAGTCAATGGAGACTTATCTCAACCCGATCTAGAGTGGTGTTGTCACCATCTACTAGTGAGAAGAGAGAGAAAGTATTTCTAGAGAGAAAAAGTATCCTAGAGAGAGAAAGTACCCTTTTTAGGAGGAAACTCTAGTAAGATACTTCAAATACACATGAATGTGCATGATTAGGGAATGACCCACCTATGTGAGGTCATGGAAACCCTATTTATAATATCTAATGGATCTTAATCCTAATTAAGAGCCTTGATGATGATGTTTCTCTTACATGATGATGTAATGAGTACAATTCACCATGGAGTGAATAGTAAACCCTAAGTTTAGGGTGAAGACATGAAAGATGAATAGTAAACCCTAAATTCAATTGAATAAAACCCTAATTGATGACCAATTGAGGGTTAATTAAGGGTCAAATCAGTTGAAGGTTGACCTATTTAACTCAATTGAAGTATGAGGGTAGGTCCAATTGATGACTGGTTCCATGAATCCAATGATTGAAGGAATCAACATTGGAAACCCTAATTCAATTGGATGCTTTATGTAATGGTGGTCTAATGTGATTGAATCTCTTGAGAATTAAGATGATGAATGATCCATTGACCCAATGATGATTAGTAATGATAAACAAATAAGGTACAAAGGTTGAAACCCTAACAGTATCTAAGGGACTAGTACCAATTAAGGAATGAATCCCTAATTGCTTATTGGACCAATGACTTGATACACTACGTTAAGCAGAGTTGTATGCTCTTGATTGAAGGGTTGATATGACCTAATCAATTTGACATGATGTTAACATGAATTCATACATGAATATGATTCATGTGGTGATTAAGGGTATGGTCCTTAAGAAAAGAGATCATGAAACCCTAATCATGTTTATAAACCGTAATTGACAGGGTTATTGAATTCAACCCTAGTTGAGGGTAAATCCATGTGACTCTCTAGTTGAGGTGATTCCATGTGAAACCCTAGTTGAGGGTGATTCCATGTGAAACCCTAGTTGAGGGTGATTCCATGTGAAACCCTAGATAAGGGTGATTCCATGTGAATCCCTAGTTGAGGGGGATTCCAAGGGAAATCCTAATTTGAGAATGCATCCTTAATTGTTGAATTGTTTACTATTATCCGTTGAATGTACTATGCAGGTTGTTATGAGATGATGGGCATATCCAGGTATGGAATGCCATGTTATATTAATGAACCATGAAGGTTGTTATGAGATGATGGGCATATCCAGGTATGGAATGCCATGTTATATTAATGAACCATGCAGGTTGTTATGAGATGATGGTTATATTCAGGAATAGAATGCCATGTTATATTCATTAAAAGCATGTCTTAAGCTTTATGAATAATGAATCATCTTGATGCACTGTTAAGTGACATCTTTTGTGATTTATGGGCTGTAAGAGCCATAAATGTTGTCAAGGTCAAGCTTGACAGATGACTTGAGATGAAATAACTGATGATTGTGATAAGTTAGGCCTGCTACATTTTAGTATTCTCATATATAGCTGTGTTGTTGTATGATGATAAGAATACTGAATGTACCTAACTAATCAAGTGAAATGTAGAGTCCTGATCATAGATCCATCATTGTCATAGTCTAAATGATGGTGAAGCAGGTTTTTCCCAGGGAACTCCTGGATCATATACTTTTGAGTATATGGGGTACATGGATGTGTAGAACCTTACATCCTAGTGTAGGTATTTGATGTAGATTCTTGTAGTCCGTCATACCTTCACTAAAAGAGAAATGGTGAGAGGATTTGATGTAGATTCTTGTAGTCCGTCATACATTCACTAAAAGAGAAATGGTAAGAGGATTTGATGTAGATTCATGTAGTCCATCATTCCCCACCACACAGTTTAAAAGGTGAGATGCATCCCTACACTCCCTTAAAAACATAATCAACATCGTAGTATATCTGTTAGAGTTATCTACGAGTTATTTGATTGATGTTACCTTGAATAGCATAGATGTTCTCATATTTTATTATTGGTTGAACTCTTGCTTACCATCAAACTGCTAGTGAATACCTTGAAGGCTTTTATTGCTTTAGTTATTCCCTGCTTTGCTTATAAAGCTTCTAGTGGAGAGTTATAACTCTCGCTGGGGCAATTATGTATAATTGTCTCACCCCGTAGACTTCTACTTTTTAGGTGGTCGTCGAAGACGGAGGAACAAGAACTCAGGTGACCAATCCCAGTAGCATCAGGAGCAGTAGTTATCTCAGGTGGAGATCTAGCCTGCTTCATGGTGTAGTATAGAGTCAGTCTTATGTGTCCTCTGTACTCTCAGGTCCTGGAGTGTTTTGAGTATGAATTCTTGAGAAGTTTTGTATCATGTTGTATATAATTACTCAAGAAGTAATTGTCAGTGATGTAAACAGTTAAATCCTTTTTCTATGGAAAAGGTTTGAGGTTTCAAGCTCTTGTCTCAAAAAGTTTTAATTTCTCATGATTTTTGGTCTTCCGCTGTTACCGAATGCTTCCGCACATGTTTAAATCGAGATTAATTCGTGGTTTGGAGATCGGAGCCCACAATTAAGTGGTATCAGATCTCTAGGTTCGCCGAGTCTACAGAGGCATAGGACATAGGAAGTCAAGTCTATCTTTAGTATTCCTTCCTTATCTAATAGAGTCTTCTACTCCTCAGGAGAAGAAGATACTTAAGATGTCAGAGCCGCATCATGAGTATGTGGGAGAAAGTAGTGTCAGTGCACCTCAAGGCGGTGCAGGAGTACCAGAGGTGGAACAGCCTATACCAGAACAACTTAGAGAGCCACCCCAGTTTGACCCAGCTGATATGGGTAACCCAGCAGTCCGGACTATGTTTGGGCAGTTTATGACTGCCATAACACATATAACCGACAGGTTGCCTATGCCTGCACCTAGGGCACCTGTCCAACTAGAGGGGCAAGGTATCGGGAAGACGTTCGAGCGACTACGTCATGTCGGAGCTACCAAGTACCATGGGACTGCTGACCCCGCAGATGCTGATCTGTGGTTGAGAAGAGGCAAACCCAGAAAAGATATCCACAATTCCAGGGTTCTTCATCTATGGACTTTAAGAAGTCTAGATCCTCTACACCTAACCCTCCACCATCTAGACCTAGTTCTCAGACTGAGTGGTCTCCAAGTAGGGATAGGGATCTTAGTTATATTCCAAATCAGGCCTCCAATATAGCATCAACATCGGTGTCTGGACCTCACCGACCTTATACTATACCTAGAATATGTTATCAATGCAGACAACCGGGACATCTGGTAAAAGATTGTCCAGACGGGAATCCAATGATGACTCAACCTCAGGGGCAGAGTCAGCAAGGATCACAAAGGAGGCAGTTTTCTAGTAACAATAGAGGACGTGGACAGACGTCCCGGGCAGGTCAGAGGAAATAAAGTCATTCTGATATTTCATTTTCATGTTTCTATGTGTTAAAGATATGAAAATAGTTGTTTTTGAAATTATTTTGTCTAGTCCTATAAGGACACAAGGGAAATGAGAACTTATATCTCACTCAATGTTCCTTAAAATGTTTTATAATCTCTCTTATCTGTATGTCAAAAGATGAGATTTAGAAATGTTGCCTGGAGGAAATATAGGAATGGAAAATCTTGTGTGTATAAGGATATGAAAAGTGAGGAATGAGACAGTATGTAAGTGCATACTACTTGATCTCAGTAATTGTAAACCCTGGCCAGGTATACAGCTATTGATGATAAAGTGAGTATGGAAACTCCTAGATTGATATCTTTTTGATTGCCCTGATCAAGCAATCATTCTGATACAATCTAATGAGTATCATGAAATAAGAGATATGGAACAATTAAAAAGGGAAGAGCTATGTGTCATTCCCAAACAAACAAAAAGGGAAGAGCTATGTGTCATTCCCAAACAAACAAAAAGGGAAAGCTATGTGTCATCCCCAAACAAAAAGGGAAGAGCTATGTGTCATTCCCAAACAAACAAAAAGGGGAAAGCTATGTGTCATCCCCAACAAAAAGGGAAGAGCTATGTGTCATTCCCAAACAAACAAAAAGGGAAAGCTATGTGTCATCCCCAAACAAAAAGGGAAGAGCTATGTGTCATTCCCAAACAAACAAAAAGGGAAGAGCTATGTGTCATTCCCAATTAAAAAGGGAAGAGCTATGTGTCATTCCCAATTAAAAATGGAAGAGCTATGTGTCATTCCCAATCAAAAAGGGAAAAGCTATGTGGCATTTCCAATTAATAAGAAGAACTATGTGAACTATCCCAATTACATAGAGTTGTAAAGGATTACTGAGTATATTATCCTTGTTAGATATATATGTTGTTCCTTTTGATAAATATTCTTGGGTGATGATAGAAGTATGTTCTTTTATGCCTCTTCTTTCCAATAATATGGACATCATATGTTAGGGGTTTATGCTCTGCATAAACATTGGTAAGGTTGAATTAGTGAAAGGAGCCTTGTGTGGAATTGCAGAATTCATGATACCTCCATGATATTAAGATAATATGTGGAGACTTGAGGGCATGATTAATGAATACTCTGTTTCTCCTTTTGTCTGAGATTTCGGGGACGAAATCCTTGTTAGGGGTTTATGATTTGTAACACCCCTGACCTGGGTTATAAGATAACCCTAGGTGTTTTGCCTAAATATGAAATTAAAAGTTTGTAATTATCCTTTGGTATGTAATTAAAGCTTTTATGGAACATAAGTTTCCCTTTCTGTCCCTTATAAACCAATGTTGAAGTGTTGGTTGCAATACGGGGACCTATGTGCAATTTGCCCAACCAGAGGGGTTAAACTGCAAATTTCACATGTTTATATGTTCCTTTAATGTTGAGACAACATAAGAATGAATATGATGAGGTTTAAGGGATTTCCCAAGCTTGAGCACCAAGGTGCAGCTGTGGAAGCAACCCCTGTACTTGAAAACCTTAAATTGGTGTAAAATGCAATTTACCCAATTTGAGGGGTGCAACTTGTAAAATACATCATCTAAAACATCTTTTATGGCTCTTGGCATCATTTAGAAGAGAAATGATGAAAAGGTTACTTCAAGTGAATAATCATATAGTAAAGAACACCTTTGTGATTGAATAATCAAGGTGTATGTATAATAGCCCTTTTATGTGTATGCTTTAGTGATGGGTTGATCCTCTTTGCCTTCAATTCTTGACCTTAGAAGGAGTTTGTCCTTAGAAATAAGATGAGGGGACGTGCAAGGAAGAAAGGAAGGACTTAGATGAGAAAGGAGGAAAACATATGTCCTTATGTTGAAAATTCACCCAAGTATATATATAACTTTCCTCACTTAGCAAAGGAACGATCCTCTTCCTTTCATTTCTTTTCCCCTTGCTCAAACCGACTAAGGAGAGCTCTAGAGCTCAGGAGGACGACCAAGGGAGTGCAAGGTAGGTTTGGATCCTTCCTTTTTGCTCAATTCTTGGATGAAACTCGGATTTAAGGTCAAATTCATGGCTAGCTCACTTAGCTCCATCTTTCTAGCCATCTCTTCTCAACCTTCCTTGGAGGATTCACCTTGGCCGACCTGTGGAGCTTCTAGGACGCCATTAAAGGCTTGGAGCTCAAGGAGCAAGCTTTAGGTGGGTTTTATAACTCTAAACTTTATGCTTTAATTATACATCTTTTCTATGCATATAGTTGATAGATCTTCTTCTTCCCTATCTTCCCTTGCATCCTTGCAAGCAAAATCGTGAAGAACTGCTACTGTTCTTAAGGTAGAAGATAAGGGCGTTAATTCCTATGCTTATCCACAGATTTTCACTTTATCAAACGACCTCCACCTATTGCTCAAAACGGTTTCAAACCGTTTGGTGGGCAAACGGTTTCAGGGTCGTTTGAGGGAAAACGGTCTTCAAGACCGTTTGGTCCCGTTGACCAAGTGAAGACCGTTTGGGAATCTTGTTCATAATTATGTAGGTTAATCACCCACAAAATTTGAGAGGTTAACTCCAAAGGAATCGTGAGATATGAGCAAATCAATTAGCAAAACGAATTGAATTAAATTCTGATTTGCAATCTGTTTAATTTGCCCTTTTTGGGCAACGGTCTCAAGACCGTTTAAGATGGTTGACTAAACGTTGACCGTTTGGGATTACTGTTCATAATGATGTTAATTAACGACTCACCAAGTTTTATGGATTAATTCCAAACGAGTCATGAGTTGAAGGATGATTAATAGGGCAAACCCTAATTGAAATTAGTGCTGAATCTCCAATGAGTTAAGTTGAGATTTTGGGTTGATTAGCCCAAACGGTTTCAAGACCATTTGGGAATCACACAAACGGTCTCAAGACCATTTGGGGGTCACCCCAAGACCGTTTGGAGGTCTGGGGTCAAGTATAGTTGATCAATTGAAGGTCCAAAGGTACCAAATCATATTGCAATTAAGTATTGATGTGATGATCAACTCAATAGATCAAACCTTGATGAATGTTCGCTAGAGTCCAAAGGATGGATGGGCAAACGGTCTCAAGACCATTTGGAACTCATACAAACGGTCTCACGACCGTTTGGTGTCAACCCAAGACCGTTTGAAGGTCTAGGGTTGAGTCAATCTAATGGTTTGAGGGTCCAATTGTAGGAAATTGATGAATTAATGAAAATTGCTGATTTTGACCTAATTGGACTTCAACCTTAGTCAAAACGACTTGGATTTCGGTCAAACTTTGGGAAAACGGTCTCAAGACCGTTTGGATGATGTCCAAACGACCTCAAGACCGTTTGGTCCAAGTTTGAGCCCAATTGGAGGTCAATTGATAGGTTCAACCTTGAATTGATTCATATTGTTGAACATTGATGACCAATCGATTTGAAACCCTAATTGAGGAGGATTGAACCCTAATTGGATTGCAATTGAGGGTCAATTGGATGTCTAAGTGGTTAAGGCTAACCCTAATTGACTCAATTTATAAGTGGTTAGTATAGTATTAACCAATTGAGGGCTTCAACACACTTATCCATGAACATTGATGACCTTTGAACCCCTTTGGAGGTCCAAACGGTTTGAGCCCATTGGGACCAAACGGTCTCAAGAACGTTTGGATCCAAACGGTCTCAAGACCGTTTGAGACCAAACGGTCTCAAGACCGTTTGGGCTCAAACGACCTCAGGATCGTTTGGTCCAATCGATCTCAAGCAAGTTTGATCAAACGGTCTCAAACTGATTGAAGCTCCAAACGGTTTGGAAGTCAACCCTTCCAAACGGTCTTCACCTCCAAACGGTTTCAATACCGATTGGATCCAAACGGTCTCAAGACCTTTTGGGGCCAAACGGTCTCAAGACCGTTTGGGGTGGTTGAAACCGTTTGAAGGTTGAAACCGTTTGGAGATTGGTGATAGTTTGTACTTAACCATTTGATGATGTAATTAGTTCAATGTTGATCCAAATTAAACCCTAATGGTAACCAAGGTCATTAGGGGACTATGTGATTAGTGAGTTAAACCATGATGGTAATCATGTAGCAAATTACCAAAATACCCTTGAGGGGTCTAAAGGGATAAAACCTTGTTCTAATCAAACCCTAATCACATGATGTTGATGTTTTGGCTTATGTTAGTCAATGGAGACTTATCTCAACCCGATCTAGAGTGGTGTTGTCACCATCTACTAGTGAGAAGAGAGAGAAAGTATTTCTAGAGAGAGAAAGTATCCTAGAGAGAGAAAGTACCCTTTTTAGGAGGAAACTCTAGTAAGATACTTCAAATACACATGAATGTGCATGATTAGGGAATGACCCACCTATGTGAGGTCATGGAAACCCTATTTATAATATCTAATGGATCTTAATCCTAATTAAGAGCCTTGATGATGATGTTTCTCTTACATGATGATGTAATGAGTACAATTCACCATGGAGTGAATAGTAAACCCTAAGTTTAGGGTGAAGACATGAAAGATGAATAGTAAACCCTAAATTCAATTGAATAAAACCCTAATTGATGACCAATTGAGGGTTAATTAAGGGTCAAATCAGTTGAAGGTTGACCTATTTAACTCAATTGAAGTATGAGGGTAGGTCCAATTGATGACTGGTTCCATGAATCCAATGATTGAAGGAATCAACATTGGAAACCCTAATTCAATTGGATGCTTTATGTAATGGTGGTCTAATGTGATTGAATCTCTTGAGAATTAAGATGATGAATGATCCATTGACCCAATGATGATTAGTAATGATAAACAAATAAGGTACAAAGGTTGAAACCCTAACAGTATCTAAGGGACTAGTACCAATTAAGGAATGAATCCCTAATTGCTTATTGGACCAATGACTTGATACACTACGTTAAGCAAAGTTGTATGCTCTTGATTGAAGGGTTGATATGACCTAATCAATTTGACATGATGTTAACATGAATTCATACATGAATATGATTCATGTGGTGATTAAGGGTATGATCCTTAAGAAAAGAGATCATGAAACCCTAATCATGTTTATAAACCCTAATTGACAGGGTTATTGAATTCAACCCTAGTTGAGGGTAAATCCATGTGACTCTCTAGTTGAGGTGATTCCATGTGAAACCCTAGTTGAGGGTGATTCCATGTGAAACCCTAGTTGAGGGTGATTCCATGTGAAACCCTAGATAAGGGTGATTCCATGTGAATCCCTAGTTGAGGGGGATTCCAAGGGAAATCCTAATTTGAGAATGCATCCTTAATTGTTGAATTGTTTACTATTATCCGTTGAATGTACTATGCAGGTTGTTATGAGATGATGGGCATATCCAGGTATGGAATGCCATGTTATATTAATGAACCATGCAGGTTGTTATGAGATGATGGGCATATCCAGGTATGGAATGCCATGTTATATTAATGAACCATGCAGGTTGTTATGAGATGATGGTTATATTCAGGAATAGAATGCCATGTTATATTCATTAAAAGCATGTCTTAAGCTTTATGAATAATGAATCATCTTGATGCACTGTTAAGTGACATCTTTTGTGATTTATGGGCTGTAAGAGCCATAAATGTTGTCAAGGTCAAGCTTGACAGATGACTTGAGATGAAATAACTGATGATTGTGATAAGTTAGGCCTGCTACATTTTAGTATTCTCATATATAGCTGTGTTGTTGTATGATGATAAGAATACTGAATGTACCTAACTAATCAAGTGAAATGTAGAGTCCTGATCATAGATCCATCATTGTCATAGTCTAAATGATGGTGAAGCAGGTTTTTCCCAGGGAACTCCTGGATCATATACTTTTGAGTATATGGGGTACATGGATGTGTAGAACCTTACATCCTAGTGTAGGTATTTGATGTAGATTCTTGTAGTCCGTCATACCTTCACTAAAAGAGAAATGGTGAGAGGATTTGATGTAGATTCTTGTAGTCCATCATACATTCACTAAAAGAGAAATGGTGAGAGGATTTGATGTAGATTCATGTAGTCCATCATTCCCCACCACACAGTTTAAAAGGTGAGATGCATCCCTACACTCCCTTAAAAACATAATCAACAGCGTAGTATATCTGTTAGAGTTATCTACGAGTTATTTGATTGATGTTACCTTGAATAGCATAGATGTTCTCATATTTTATTATTGGTTGAACTCTTGCTTACCATCAAACTGCTAGTGAATACCTTGAAGGCTTTTATTGCTTTAGTTATTCCCTGCTTTGCTTATAAAGCTTCTAGTGGAGAGTTATAACTCTCGCTGGGGCAATTATGTATAATTGTCTCACCCCGTAGACTTCTACTTTTTAGGTGGTCATCGAAGACGGAGGAACAAGAACTCAGGTGACCAATCCCAGCAGCATCAGGAGCAGTAGTTATCTCAGGTGGAGATCTAGCCTGCTTCATGGTGTAGTATAGAGTCAGTCTTATGTGTCCTCTGTACTCTCAGGTCCTGGAGTGTTTTGAGTATGAATTCTTGAGAAGTTTTGTATCATGTTGTATATAATTACTCAAGAAGTAATTGTCAGTGATGTAAACAGTTAAATCCTTTTTCTATGGAAAAGGTTTGAGGTTTCAAGCTATTGTCTCAAAAAGTTTTAATTTCTCGTGATTTTTGGTCTTCCGCTGTTACCGAATGCTTCCACACATGTTTAAATCGAGATTAATTTGTGGTTTGGAGATCGGAGCCCACAATTACTGTCGCCTTTAGGGTAATTATCATTCTGTGGTTAGCGAGGGCCGGTATGCGAATGTCCGGTGGGAGTCATATGGAATGTCTGTTGTGATGCTTTGTTCTTTAGTTGACTCTGGAAATTCTATTCTAAGGATTAGTTGCTCGAGGGCGAGCAATGTTCAAGCTTAGGGGAGTTTTATGCGATGATTTTGAGTCACATTTATAGACTTGTTTGATACGTGTTTTATGCATTTATTAGTCATTTTCATGGTTAATGTTGCATAATTCATACATTTTGGTCTATGCTACTTCTTTATGTCAAATTCCCTTTATTTGAGAATTTTGAGTATTAATTATCAAAAGAATATATTTTGTGTGTATTTATGTGGTTTCGTGTGTTAATTTCAGGAAAAACAAGTATCTGCTGCCGTCGATACCATCGACGGTGGTCGATACCGTCGACCAGACCACAGGTTGCCAGCCGCAAGGACCAGAAGAAAGTCGATACCATCGACAGGGATGTCGATGGTATCGAGATACCATCAGGTTGCTGGAGAGAAGTGCGTCGATACTATCGACCAAAATGTCGATACTATCGACTGGTGGAGCTACAACAACACAAAATGACAAAATCGTCGCTACAGGTTCGTCGATACCATCGATTCACGTCGATGGTATTGAGATGACATCAGGAGCGCAGACGAAAGAAAAGAAGGATTTCTGCTATCACGCTAGGTCGATACCATCGACCCGCATCGATGGTATCGACACCGTCAGATATGAGTTTGTTTCAGATTAATCTTAATCGAACGGCCGTGGTTAATTGGTGACCTAATTAGGGAAATATACCTAATGACGACGCCCTTGACTGGGGAATCACATCATTAGTTGCTGCACACATCCCGGAGAGCAAGGAGAGAAGAACGGAGCATGAGAGCACGCCCCAGCCGATCCAGATGCTGAAGAAGACGAATTCCACCACTGAAAGGCGGGAGAACGCAGATTCCACGCCAAGGATCGATTGGACCTTCTCCGTTCAGGGGTTTAATTACTCAATCACGTTTTTCTTCATGTTTCCCTTTTTCTTCTCCACATTGTACTCTGAGATGAACATGCGGGGCTAATCCCCTTTATCTTTAGGACCGGGAGTAGCCCGAGGATTCATTGTATGACGATTTTACAATAGTAATTCATATCTTATCTCTTGAATCCGTGGTATAGTTTTGTTTTCTCCAATATATTGTTATGCTTGATCACCATAATAATAATCTAATGCCCTTAATTTCTTTGAAAGAAGAATTAATGGTTGAAAAGAGACAAAATTTACATTAATTGACAAATCCCTTTAACAAGGTGGTGTAAGATTAATGGTGGATACTGAGAGGTCGTTTTTAATGCACCTAGTTTAGGGTATAGGTTACTACGATGGTGGAACCGACCTAGACATAGGTAGTGAATTGTACCACGACAGTGGGCAATTCTGATTTCAGGCCACTACCTGGATAGAGAGATAAAATTGAGTAACTATATAGAATTTAATACAATGAAAACCCGCGGTGAAACCGCAATCCTAAAGATCCCCATTTTGAATTGATTAAACCAACATTTAATCGATTGTTTGTTTTGTTTTATTTTTATTTTCTTTTAATTTTAACAACAACTCTCAATAATTTAATCGGCTTAGCTGATCGTAAGTAGTTAGTAGGAGTCTCCGACGATTTCACGTATCCCTGAGTTCGACTTGGGCCTCACAAAGGCCTATATTACTTCGACGCGTTCACTTGCGTTTTTGCGCACGGTAAACCTGCGTCAGCAGATTCATAGCCCACAACGGGTGGGCAACCCATTCTCCATCCTAGAGAACCCAGACCCCGACGAATTGCTAGAGGAACTCACAGGAACCAGCAGGAGTAATGCTCAAGCTAGTGCGAGTCAGAATCCAAGAGGTGGTAGAAGGACCTCCCCAAGGATCAGCACCCCAGGAGGGGGGGGGCAAAACAAAGACCATATGACCATCCTTACATGGAATGTGAGGGGGCCCTCTAGGCCTGACAGGCATAGGAGGTTGAGAGGCATAATCTGCAAGAACCATGCATCGTTAGTCATTATCCTAGAGATGAGAATTAAGAGAGGGTTTGAGAGTAAGATTTCTGGTCTCTTTCCTAGAGATTAGGGGTCTGAATCTAACCTTACTCAAGTTTATGGTGGAAGGATTTCTTTCAGTTGGAACAAAGAGATCTGGGATGTGCATATCATCCATGCTACTGACCAGATCATGGTCACTAGCTGCATCAATAATGGTGGGTTTTACTATGTGATCACGGGGGTCTATGGTCGCTCTTATGAAGGTACGAGACACTCTATGTGGGATGATATCAAGATCTTCACCCAACAGGAGTTACCTCATCTCGTACTGGGCGATTCCAACCATGTACGCAGACCGTCAGAGAAGATTGGGGGTAATCCTATACCGAATTCCATCCTCACTCACTTCAATGAGACGGTTGATGCTTCTGGCCTGGTGCAGATGAACATGGTTGCTGGGATTATGAGTTGGCACAATAGAAGGAATCCCGACAAATGCATCTCCAACAACCTGGATAGGGCTCTTATCAACATCACTTGGATCGACTGCTTCCCAGAAGCAAAAGTGGAATTGGGGGGGGGGGGGCATCCCAATAACGACCATGCTTGGTTGCTTGTCCCGCTCACCAATGCTCCTCCTCCTAACAGACCGTTCCGCTTTCTGAATTTCTGGGTTGATCAAGCGGGGTTCTTCAATGTGGTGAGAAAAGAATGGGATGTGCAAGTTGATGGTAACCCCATCTTTGTCATCTTAGAGAAACTCAAGCACACAAAGGTGGAATTGAAGAAGTGTTCACGGTAGTACGTCAACCTTCCTTCCCTGGTTAAGACAGCTACTGATGATTTTCAAGAAGTTGCTCGTCAGTTGTGTTGTAACCCAACTGATAGTAACTTGATGATTTTCAAGAAGTTGCTCGTCAGTTGCGTTGTAACCCAACTGACAGTAACTTGATGATAGTCGAATAAGAGAAAGTGGCCAGACTCTCATGTCTTGAGAAGGTAGAGGAGCTCTACCACTGGCAGAGGAGCAGAATGGAGTGGGTTAGAGATGGAGAATGCAACACTAATGTCTACTAGAACGCCACCAAGAAGAATCATATGAGGGACTGTATCCATACTTTCCTCAAAGATGACATGTCTACTATGGGGGGACATGAGGAAGTGGCTGGCGAGGCCATTAATTATTATAAGAACCTTTACAATTAGGGTTCCACTTTCACTCCCACGACCCTTCCTACTTCCAGGGTCACGGATGCTATGAACATGGCCTTGTGCGGTCCTGTCTCCGACGAGGAGATTAAGAGGGAGGCCTTCTCCATTGGAGCCTCCAAAGCCCCAGGGCCTGACGGTTCCAATGGGAGGTTCTTCCAATCCTGTTGGGATATTATTAAAGATGACATTGCACGTGTTGTTTGTTGGTTTATGGTTGGAGGATGAATGGTCAAGCAAGCTAACCACTCGTTCATCAAGCTCATTCCAAAGAAGCTTCTGCCCGTTTCCTTGGCTGAGTATAGGCCGATCGCGTGCTGCTCAGTTCTATATAAGATCGTTTCTAAGATTCTAGCGGCTAGACTAAAAATTGTTGTCCTCGAGATCATTTCCAAGAACTAGTTGGCTTTTTTTCTAGGTAGGAATATTTCTGATGGTACCCTTCTTGCTGTGGAGTTTCTCTTGGACTTCAGTAACAAGAGAAAATCTAAGAAGGCTTGTATTAAGATCGACATCTCCAAAGCTTATGACCACGTTAATTGGTCAGCTCTTTGGGAGATTCTTCATGCTCTGGGCTTCTCGTACAGATGGATTAGTATTATCAAACAGTGCATCGCAACTACCTCCTTTTCTCTTCTGATTAATGGAGTTCCTAAAAGGCTCTTTTCTACCTCTAATGGGCTTTGACAGGGGGACCCCCTTTCCCCCTGCTCTTTACTTTGGTGATGGAAGCTTTCTTGTATCTTATGCTGATTGTTGAAGAGAACAATGACTTGAAAACCTTCAAAGTTGATAATGTTCATGTCCTCTCCCACCTTATTTTTGCAGATGATGTTATGGTCTTTGTCGCGGGGCATGCTAACCATCTGCGCAAAGTATGGAGTATTCTTAGCAGTTTTGGCAGGCTCACTGGACTTTATATCAATGATATTAAGTCCAATGTTTTCCTTTCGAGATCTTGGGACAGTAGACATGGGAGGCTGAGAAGCAGTAATGGGGATCCCTATTGGTTCCCTGCCAACCAAGTAACTGGGTATTTCTATTTCGGGTGGTCGGAGAAGAGGCCACAACTACTTCTCTGTGGTTGATGACCTTCTTGCTTCCGTGGAAAGATGATCTGGTTTTAACCTCTCCATGGCGGGTAGGTTGGTGCTGATCAGAACAATCCTCATGACCAAAGTTCGATTCTGGTGCAGACCAACTGACTTTCCTTGCTTCATTATGGACAAGATTCGAAGCATCTTTGCTGGCTTCCTTTGGGGTGGTAGGGGCCATGGCATTGCGTGGAGTTCCTTGGCAAAACCCCTCGAGCAAGGTGGCTTGGGTATTCTGGATCCTACCTTGATTGCGGAAAGGGTGAGCCTTCACAGAGTTGATAACTTTCTCCTCAACCTGGGTTCCTTCTGGAGAGAATGGATGAGGACTAAATACTCATCCCAGCTGAGTGATATTCCCCCTCCTCGCTGCTCTAGGGTCTGGTGCAATATGTGTAGGAACTTGTTCCTAGTAAAGCACGACTACCATCCCACTCCCCCTGGTGGGTGGGATAGGGTGGTGGCAAAGCCATGGATCATTTTCTACCTTGGTCCTGACTTTCATTGGGCTAAGTCTGTCTAGTATAAGGGGCACAACCCAAAATGGAGCTGCTGCCTCTACTGTATTATTCTGAATCGTTTGGCCACTCTTGACAGGATGAGGCAGTGGGGTCTCCGCGTCAACACAACATGCCTTCTCTTCCATTCTACGGACGAATCACACAACCACTTGTTTTTTGATTGCACTTTCAGTGGACACCTTATCTGCAGATGGTCCTTGAAGTGCGGCTGGGGTGGGTCTCCTCCCCGTAAAGTTTTGGATTGCTTTTCTTGGATCCAAAACCATACCACATGTGCTGCTTTGTGAAGCCTGGCCTACTCGGGCCTCGCTGCTATTTGTTTCTTCACTTGGAAGGAAAGAAATAGTAGGTTGCATGGGGCGGCCGAGACTGATATGCTAAAATGTTTTGAGGTTGTGGAACACAATCATTTCTGGTGTGTAAGGGCTAAACCTAGTTCTTATAAAGGTTTGAGCCATTTGGTTAGCCATCAGTGGAGTTTTTGTAGCTAATACCCTCTGTACAGTATATGGGTTCTTCCCTATACTTCTTTGAGATTTGAGTAATATTTTCACTTATCCAAAAAAAAGAATAGGGAGAGATTTTCTACATTTGTGGAATTGGTTAGGAGGATAGAAAGGTTAGTAATTGAGAAACATGAGGCCAATTTTAGGAAAGGACCTACCCAGTTCCAAGGACAGAGGTCTGGAAGCTATAATAAACCAAGGTTTTCTGCACCGTCCACACCACAGAGGTTCAATGCTCAGACGTAGTGGACATCAAGTAAGGGTAGAGGCTATAATTTTTTTTCCTACCGGAGCCCATAGTGAGGCATAAATGTTAATGACATGACTGTCTAGGCCACAACAAGAGACCAAAACCTACCACAAGTGTGGGCAGACAAGACATCTGATGAGGGATTATCCAGTAAGTAATACTGAGGTAACCCAACCATCAAGGTAGAGTAAACAAGACTCTTAGAGGCAATAATTCAATAATGGTGTAGGAGGATGAGGACATGGACTTGCATCTCAAGTAGGTTCATCTGCACAAGGTAATAGAGGACGTGGTTGGCAGTAGGCAACAATGAGATTGTATGCTATGAGTCATTCAGAAGCAGTAGTCAACCCAGGAGTCATGATAGATAAGATGGAGTTATTTCATTCTAATATGTCTTCATCTTGCTTCATATCCGTTTTGATTGACCCAGGCACTACACACTCCTTTATCACTTGTGAAGTGATTCATAACTGTATTTTGCCTATTAGTCATAGAACATATAACTTGTTGTTAGAAACTCCATCAGTTGGTTCCACAGTGTTACAAAGGTATGCTCTCAGTGTGTTCTTTCTTTCTCGAAACACAACATTCCAGTGGATCTTATACCACTTGAGATTCTTGGATTTGATGTAATCCTTTGGATGGACACCTTTGAAAAGTATAAGGTAGTTTTGGATTGTGGTTCCAAGCAAGCTATGTTCACATATGGTGGTAAGAGATGGATCTTTCAAGGAGACATGAAGATTTTTCCTACATGTCTAGTATCGAAAATGATAGCTGAGAGACTATTGTGACATGGATGTGAGGCATTCTTAGCACACATGTTGGATACCAAGGTAGAAAGTCCTAGTATTCCAGAAGTTCCAGTTGTCAGGGAGTTTAAGGATGTGTTTCATGAGGAATTTCCTGATGTTCCTCCACCTCAAGAGATTGATTTTGAGATCAATCTAGTTTCGGTACACAACCAATAGCTCAAACACCCTATAGGATGGCTCAGCTGAGATGGCAGAATTAAAGAAACAATTGCAAGAGTTAGTTGATAAAGGTTTTATCTGGCCAAGTACATCACCATGGGCTGCTCTGGTACTTTTTGTAAAGAAAAATATGGATCTATGAGGCTATGTATAAACTATAAATAGTTGAACAAGGTGACAATAAAGAACAAGTATCCTATACTAAGGATAGATGATTTTTTTTCATCAAATTCATGGTGTAACAATGTTCTCTAAGATAGATCTGAGGTCGTGATATCGTCAGTTATAGATTAAGAAGGATGACATATCCAAATCAGCTTTTAGGACAAGGTATGGTCATTATGAATTTATAGTTATGTTGTTTGGACTAACTAATGCACCGACATCATTCACGGATTTGATGAATAGAGTGTCCATCCATTTCTTGATTAGTTTATAGTGGTTTTAATAGATGATATACTAATATACAGTCGAGATAGCTAACAACATGAATAACATCTTCGTCAAGCATTGACTTTGTTAAGACAACACAAGCTATATGGTAAGTTAATCAAGTGTGAATTTTGGTTGTCAGAAGTATCTTTTCTAGGACATATCATATATGCTAAAGGTATTTGTGTTGATCCTAAAAAGGTGGAGTCTATTCTAGTATGGGAACATCCTAAGACACCAATAGAGATTTACAATTTCCTAGGTTTGCTAGGTTACTACATGAGGTTCATCAAAGGCTTCAGTTCTGTAGCATTACCCCTAACTAGGTTAATCAAGATGGATGTTCCTTTTATTTTGAATGAAAAGTGTCAATTCTCTTTCTAGTTGTTGAAGAAAAAATTAACCAGTGCCTTGATGTTAGTGTTACCTGATCAAGGGAAAGGATACATTATCTTTTGTGATGCTTCAAAGAATGGGTTGGGATGTGTGTTAATGCAAGATAAACAAGTGATTTCTTTGCCTCTCAACAACTTAAGAAACATGAGGATAATTAACTTACACACCATCTGGAATTGGCTACAGTGATTCATGCCTTGGAAATCTGGAGACATTACCTGTACGGGGAGAAGTGTCAGATTTTCCACAGACCATAAGAATCTGAAGTACATCTTTTCACAACAAGAATTAAATACGAGACAACATCACTAGATGGAACTAATCAAAAAATATGATTGCATGATTGATTATTATCTAGAAAAGGATAATGTTGTGGTAGATACGTTAAGTAGAAAGTCCTCATTTTCATTCATAGATAAAGCATTGTTGAATTCTTTGGTGTGTCATAAGCGAGACATGCTAGTTTCCTTACATAGATGAATGTACAACTGGAAGTATTTTTGCTATCTCAATTGTTGGCACAGATGTAGGTAAAACCTACACCGAGACAACATATTAAAGAAGCACAACAAGCTGATACTGTGAAACAACATATCAGATCAAAATATGGCAATGAGAAACGGGAAGGCTTCCATGAGTCAGAAGATGAGACCATTTGTTACCATGTTAGGATCACGGTACCTGATGTTAATGACTTAAGGAAGATAATAATGGAAGAAGCTCACTCATCTATGTATGCTATGCATCTAGGAAGTACCAAGATGTATCATAATATAAAAGATATGTATTAGTGGCCTAGATTAAAGAAAGATGTAGCTGAGTTCGTTATGCGATGTCCAGTGTTTCGACAAGTTAAGGTTGAGTACCAGAAGCCTGTAGAAATATTACAACCATTACCTATACCACAATAGAAGTGGGATCATGTGACAATGGATTTTGAAGTAGGTTTGCTAAGAATAGCCAAAGGTCCCAATTCCATTTGGGTGATTGTTGATAGATTGACAAAGTCGACACATTTTCTTCCTGTTAAGACAACATACACTGTTGAGAAACTCGCACAAGTTTATGTAAATGAGATAGTGCGGTTGCATGGAATCCCAACAACAATTGTGTCTGACTGAGGCCCTCAATTTACAAGTCGCTTTTGGGAATGATTACACATAGCTTTGGGTACACAGTTAAAGTTTAGTACTACTTTTCACCCTCAGACAGATGGAGAATCTAAAAGGACTATACATACCTTGAAAGACTTTATTAGGGCATGTTTTCTTTAGTTTGTAGGTAGTTGTGATATACATTTGAGTTTGATAGAGTTTGCCTACAATAATAGTTATTAGAAAAGCATTGATATGGCACCATATGAAGCATTGTATGGTAGACATTGTAGATCTCCATTATGTTGGTATGAAATAGGAGAATACCAACTTCTTGGTCATGAACTTATGCAACAGTCAACAGAAAATATTAAAGTGATACAACAAGTGTTAAAGGCAGTACATGACAAGCAAAAATCATATGCTAATAATTGTCGTAGACCTTTAGAATTCCAAGTAGGAGACAGAGTGTATCTCAAGGTGTCTCCTTGGAAAGGTGTTCTCAGATTTGCAAAGAAGGGTAAGTTTGCTCCAAGATTTATGGGACCCTATCTGGTGATCATACGTGTTGGAAAGGTAGCCTATAAGTTGGAACTACCACCTGAGTTGCATAGAATACATCTAGTATTTCATGTATCTATGTTGAGAAAATGTCACCCTGATACAGAGCTTGTATTATGACCTGTAGAGGCAGAATTGGATGAGGATATATCCTATGTGGAAGGTCCAATGTTGATTCTTGACAGAAGAATCAAGAAGTTGAAAAACAAAGACATAATGCTTGTGAAAGTTCTTTGGCATCATTGTGGCTTTGAAGAAGCCACATGGGAACTGGAGGAAGACATGAGGAGGAAATACCCTTCTCTTTTCTCTTTAGATTTTGGGGATGAAATCCCTATTAGGGGTTGATAACTTGTAACACCCTGACCTGGGTTTTGGGATAACCCTAAAGCTTTTCCTAAGTAAGTTGTTTAGAATACTTGTCTTAATCTTTTGAAAGGTACTTAAGACTTGAGGAGAGTTTATTTCTCAATTTTGAACTTATTTGCAAATGGTTTGTGCCTTATATGATAATTTTGGTAAAGATCTCAATTTAACCAAATGAGGGGTTTATGTGCAAATTATGACCTCTAGAATGTTCCTTCTCTCTCTTAGCATCAACTAGATGAAAGAGAAAGATGGGGTGCCTTGTTTGAGTCTTGGTTGAATGATAACACTCTTTGTGGTAAAAGAACCAAAGAAGGTTGAGTGTTTTGAACCCTAGATGAGGTTATGCCGAGCTATGAAGTGTATATGGGAGTGCCTATTGGCTTGGAAGCCACAGAGGAGGTTCCATATCAGTTTGGTAACCTTTGAAATTGTTCATAAAGAGCTAAGCACCTTAATAAGGTAAATCATATAGGTTTACATGTTCCTTGTTATAGTGGTATCAATTTGCACATAAAGTGATATTGGGTTGTGACATCTTTTCAAGCAAGATACCCAATGATCAATATCTTATCTATGGATTATCCTCAAGAGTTTTACATGAAAAGATAATTATGGATGCATGAAGCCACCATGCATGGACACGTTTCACTTAAGTGCACATGGTGATGACACCTTACACATACTCTCTCTCTTGAACCTCAACTATATATTCCCCTCTTTTCACCTCCTAGTAAACCTTTCAACTCCTTTACCATCTCTTTCTTGGTGGAAGATCCTAGGAGCTCATGGAATAAAGGGAAGGCTGACAAACTTGTCCAAGGTAAATCCATGATAATCTTCAACCATGTAACTACTATGCTTCTTAGATCATGATTCTTTCTTTCTCTTCTTTCTTCACCAAGTTCCTTACTATGATATCTTCTTTCATATAGAAGTGTTGTGATTGAGTCTTGGACTTCTGATAAGTCAATTCAACGTTGGGAATGTGAAGCTTTAGATCTTGAAGCTCTTGTGTTGATCTTGAGGCAGCTTATATAACTTGAACCCAATTTTGTTATTATTTACTCTCTATTATGTAATACTTGAAGATTCCTTCTCTATTTTGATTTTTCTTGTTTGAATGATGGTTCTATGAGCTCTAGTGGATATATGGGATTGTTGTCCATGAACTAGAGTAGTAATGGACAAAAAGTTGGAGCTTGAAGATGATGCAACTGATATGTAGAAATTGATATTGGTTTGTGGGAAACCCTAGCCCAATACAAAAGTAAATGTACTACCCCTTTTGGTTTTTTACATGAGTAGGACTACTATCTTTTCAATTATATAACCTGTCATCTAAGACAAAGAATAGGGTAGCACGATATCTAGAAGATAGCCAAGTCGATACACATACTTGCACCATCACATGGTTGGCCGACATGACTTGTGATACTCTAAAATGATATTTTGTTTTTAGGCCGATATGATTAACCCTAACTCTAATCTGATACACTCACAATTTGACACCCGTCTAACCTGACACATCATGTGAAGATGGGGGCATTACACTCTTGAAAGCCTGGGCTGATACACCAAGTAGTGGTAAGGCCAATAGGTGAGGGAACTAAGGTATTGAATAAGGGTTCACCCAATACAAATCAAACCCTAGAGGCTGATATCCCAGAGTGAGAAATGGCCAATACACAAAGGGATACCTAGATTGATATGCTAGTTCATAGGGTGGCCGATACCCTAGTCGACGGTGTGGCCGACATACTAGTTGGTTGAGTGGCTGATATCCTAGTTATAGGATGGCCGATATACAATAGGTTGGTGTGGCCAATACACAAAGAGATAGGGTGACCGATACCCTAAAGTATACTAAATCCGGTATTACCTTCTCAAGCACCTCTAAATCGATACCATTTGACATGCCTTGGTCGATACAAGTAATGGTACCTTGGCTGACACAAGTAGATGTGTGTAGGCCGACACAAGGATTAGAGTGAAGGCCGATACACCTTGTTGAATATATGCCGATACACCTTGATGAGTGTAGGCCGATACACTTTAAATACAATAAATGGATACATTATAAAGTAATGAGATGGATGTACTTTAATAAGTGTAGATTGATAAACCCTAAAGAAGGTTAAATCAATGTAATAAGTATGTTGAAGTCAATACCCTAGTAAGGATAAGAGAGAAACTTGTACTACTCACATGAGAAAGGTAATACTTCATGTTGATAATCAATTGATGATATTTGATGAAGTATGTGAATACTTATGATAATAATATAACTCTTATAATGAGAATTAGGGTTTGATTGATAAATATGCACTGGAAAACCCTAAATCAGTTAAAAGGGGAAACCCTAACCCTAATTATGAGAGGGTTGCAATTTGAATGATTCTCTTTATGGAATGGTCATGATATTGACTTGATATTGCATTTGCTATGAAATCCTAACCATGCAGGTGTTATGAAATGATGAGCATAACCAGGTATGAGCTATGATAATTTAGCATAATACATATTATATAAGACCTTGTGTTCTATATGATATACTTGTACAACAAGTATGTATATATATGTATATATATGTATATATATAAATATATAAATATATAAATATATAAATATATAAGTATATATATATATATATATATATATATATATATATATATATATGGGTCTGATGACCTAGAAATGATTGTTACCGAGTAAAAGGTGAGACTGTTCAAAAATGAACCGAGGGTTGATAAATAAACATGTGATCATGATAATGATAATGTTGAATGGATGAGATTCCCAATATAGTGTTCAGGGGATTAAGATCCCAGGATGAGTATAACAAGATGTGTTCCAATTGATACAAAATTTCTTGAAAAACATATTACACCTTTCTATGTAGCATTTATCTATAATTCATGCTTGTAACTTGATTGATGCCGAAAGATGCTGTAATGCAATTAATCTATCAAGTGAACTAAAAATGTAGTTGCCATGGACATAGATCTATTCAGTGTCAGGATTTGCTGAATAGTGAAATGAGTTTTACTCGGAGTGCATATTATTAAATATGTGAGGTGCAAGTCATCTCCTTGTATCCTTAAATAACAGGATTGGCTACGGGCCATAACCCTAAATATTAGGATTGACTACGGGTCACACCTAACAAGAGTGCGGTTGTACTGTGACTCAATAAACAATCAAGATTGGTTAGGACCACACCCTGATAGAATTATGATTGAGTATGGGTCATACCCTGATATGAGAACATGCTATGTGCTATATCTCCATAGCGAAGAGCTTCTATATGCCAGGCTAGCTATAATGCAAATTTACTCATATGTCTCTACCAACAATCTCGTACTGACCGAGATAGGAGAGGTCACAGATTCTGGCTCTTCCATAAGACCTTTATGACATTGATGCTTACTTCACAGTGCTCAGTTGGAGCATGGAAGGTATATTCCCATCTCCGTAGGGCATAAAATTGATTGTTAAAGGATGGAATCAGCCGTGTAGCATATTTGTTTAAGTATCAAATACGAGAACTTTGATGGAAGCCTTGCCTTGTTTCATAATGTTTAGTTTATAAATTGTTCAAGTTCT
Source organism: Alisma plantago-aquatica (assembly GCA_963693085.1). NCBI lineage: Eukaryota > Viridiplantae > Streptophyta > Magnoliopsida > Alismatales > Alismataceae > Alisma > Alisma plantago-aquatica. Next base: position 644,001,154 of record OY856413.1, on the reverse strand, counting down.
TCATATTCCTTTTGAAAAATGACTAAATGATCTATTGCTCAGTTATTGATATTTGAACTAATGATATATTGAGACTGCTCTATCCGACATGTATTTGACAATTATACATGTTTAATTCAATAAAGGTTTCTTGTGCTCTAATTCATAAAAGTATAACATTGATAATTATAATATTAGTAGAGAGTTATTTCTCTCACTGGGACTTGTTATTTCTCCTCATGGGTTCCACAACTTTTTAGGCGGACGTGCACGAGGAGGTAGAGATCATGCAACAGAGAGTGAGCAACAACAACAAGGATAGAAGTAACAACTCAGGTTGAGTGTGCTGTAATGTGCCTTGTAGATATAGAGTCCTATGTGTCGTCCCTGTACTCTCAGGTCTTTGGGAGATAGTGCGTATACAATTTTATAATCAATTTGAGATTTTATCTAGTATGCCTCGATGCATAATGTTGCTTTTGTGTATGTTTTGGTAAAGTAACTATTATCTCATATCCTTACAAGCGATGAAAAATGTATGTATAGAGTGAATCATGATGTATATATGGTTTGGTTCTTTCTGAAAAGAGTTTCCTGGTAGTGGATATCTTGGCAAAAAGGTTTTAATTTTTAGTGATATTCGATAATCCACCGTTAAGGATTATTTCCGCATAGTTTTGTGCGATAATGCTGTCAGTTTGATAGCAGTCGTCACATACACGTCTTATGATCTTTTCGAACAACTATCAATATACACTTAATAACTACAAGAACACCCTTCAGCTCTTCCCAACCTAAATATCATGCTATACCAAAAAGCTTCCTGATCCACCAAAGCCACATTAGGAGACCTTATTGTCATGAAACTTAAATCTCACTACATCAAACTTATACCAAGGGTTTCTTAATCAAATTCAAATACTATATATAACTATAATACTTTTAAGTATAGATCATCTCATAACTGTGTCAAAAGGCTGCCAAAATCAAGATCCATACTCTTTTAAGTATAAGGATTCTTTTTGTTAGATTAGCTTGATGCTAGAAGGCTTCCTAATTTTTGAAGTTTCTATCAAGATATGTGATTTTCTATTTAAACAAAACTCATATATAGAATATACTCAACATGATTGTCTAAACATACAAATATGAATTATATTTAAGATTCTATGATTGTGTTCATGATATACATATATATGCTACATGCCCATGCTCAGATGCAACCTATACTTTATCCATGATGTGATGAATGCCTACTTGGTTGATTTTCCAACTCATACTTTCCAACATGAGGATATCATTTCATATCCTCCCAGTTATGTCAATCTTAAATAGAAAATATAAACTTAATTAGACTCAAATAATGATCCACACATCCATTTATCAATTCAACAAATTATCTAGTTAATAAACATTCAATCCAATAGCACATGGACTTCTCATTATTGCCTATCACATTTAATGGTCTAAACTATGACATCAAACTATCCCACACTATTATTCACTTAAATACATGGGTCATAGACCATAATTATAAACTAGAAAACCTTGGTTCTTGATAATTATGCTTTTGGAATTAAGTCCCTATCAATTTCGAGATACTTATACTATGAGTCCCTTTTGATGAATTAGGAGAAAAATATTGATCTTGATCTTCTATGTTAGTGCATTAAGGATTGTTGTGAGTCTAGGTACTTTAGGAATAAAACAACATATGTAGTAATAAAACAATTACTCACATCAAATGGAAAGTCCTTTTTATCCCAAATTCTAGAATTCTCTTAGTTTACTCATTATCTAAATGTATTAAATAAGTCATATCAAATTAAGTTTATTTGGTGCCTAAAACTTGTGTTGCAAACCGTGATTAAATAATTATTCCATTAATGATCTAAATACAAATTATCTTAGAATATCTTAGAAAAATTGCACTATATCTCATATATCAATTATCTAACAATTCAAAAGGTCAATATTATTTATTTGTGCATGAAATCTCTTAGTTTCTTAAACTGATGCCACCATGATCTATTTACAAAGAAAATAGTCTCATGGGTCTCACTTGGGCCATGGACTGAAGCCATGCAACACAGATAACATTTTTATTCTATCAAAATATATTTATCTAATCATGCCTTATATCCATAGAATTCAAATTTACCAAAATTGAGGATCTATTATTGAACCCTCCTTCAAAGATTTCTTTTCCCAAAATTCACACTTAGTAAGGTCAATTTGATAACTCAATATAGCTTCAAATCTTAGGGAAAACCATACTTATTGGATATCTTTATCTTTTCATCTTTAACAACTTTTATTAATATGTAAATTTCTCAGAATTCTAAGGTTTGTACCCAAATTCAATTCCAAGGTATTTCCACATCCTCATCCATTACATGATATTACTACTTGGTGGTTACACTTTCACTTGTAATTTTCCTTTCACTTAGTGATTTCCTCTTCACCTAAGTTTCCAAAGGATATTACATTTATTTTCTTATAAGGGTGAGGTAACACCTCAAACCCTAGATCATTTCATCATATTCAACTTGGGGTAAATATCCTTGTATGTCAATTTTTATGGAACATAGCATGTAACTACCCAGTCTTTCTCACTCATAATAAGAAGAAATAAGAACTTGGCTAAGTCCAAATACAAAACTCATCCTATTCTAAGAGAAGAGATGGTGCATTCACACATTATCTTTAAAATTTAATTTTGTTTGAGTCATTACCAACAATTACTCCATACCATGAATACCTTATTTCCCCTAATTTTATTAAATTTCATGCACTCACAGGGGAAAGTGATTTTCTCATAATTCACGAGTTTATTCACAACTCCCTTTAAGGTTTTATCAAACATCATTACATGACCTATTGTGTTCTTTATATCTACATCTCATGTCTCATTGGCCTTATTCATTCCCTTAAGATCTCTGGGTTATTGGTACCTTTTGAGTGATCTATTTTTTCACCCCTAAGGGTCTTATTGGTGGTATTATGCCCAAAGAGCCAATCATATGATGATTGGAATGTGGTACTAGAAACCTGATTTGATTATATTAAAGGTAATTTCATCTATTATGTTTGTTTCAATAAAGGGATGATGTAACATACATAGTATATGTATAAAGAATGATGTTACTCATGACATATGCCTTCAGGTTGATGGCATGAACAATGAGATCATATGTATGATAAGAGTATATCCATTCTTGTTATGTCCCTAGTCAAATATTATTGTGGAACAAAAATAGACAAAAATAATACATAATACTATAGTGTGTGTTGACTAATTATAGTCTCATTAGTCATGATACATGATATCAAGTCCCACCAAAAAAAAGATATATGATATCAAGTCAAGAACACATGTACATGTTAAAGAACAACGTATCGAAAAGACCCACTATGAGAGTGATACATGGATACCATGGAATGGTAGTCAGAATAAACTCTCATAGTAATAGTGGTGATTGTGATTCTTAGAATTGAGCTCACTAAACTCATCACATGTCATTCGATGTACTTAGACGTCATACAACGTGACCTTAAATAAGGGTTGCCATAAAGGTGACACTCAGGTGCATTGTGACACATGGGGATTGAGTGTGAGTGATGTAGATGGTATTTTCCCCTCCTATAGGAGATTGATATCCATGACACTTGATAAGTGAAACTAAAAAATGTATGGCCATACTCATGTGATTCAATATGTGATATGTGAACTCACATGTATGTTAGATAGTCTGCTCTACTTCAAGGAACATGGATTGAACATTGAAGAGGATGATGATTCCATGTCTCAAGTTCAATCCAGACATCAGAGACAAAGGAACTATACAATCATGGTAACACTGATCACAAATTGTAGGTTGAAGTTGTTCTCCAACTTTCTGAATTACCTACATAGAAATGATGTGTTTCTAGACAACACTCGTTGCTTGTGATGTCATATTTTGGTTATGGAAATTCACTGCCAACGTAATTTGGGACCTATAGGGTCACACGTAAGGGATGCACTTATAATAGGATTTTATTCATGAATGGTGTTTAACTTGATTACTAAAAATGTTTAAGTATTTAAATTAAATAACTGAGGTTCAAAATTGACTGACTGGACTCTAAAACATGAAAAACACTAGGGGGGGGGTGAATAGAGTTTTTAAAACAATTTTATAAATTATTTAACTCAAACAACCACAAATGAAAATGGAAGAAGGAGACAGGTGTTTAGAGTGGTTCCAACTTTAGCAAATACTAAAGTTGTCAGTCCACTACCCGGTTGCTTACCCAACTGGGATTTTGAAAGTATTAATTTTATTACCTTCACAAGGATTTACACAAAATACAATACTTTCTTTACACCCCTTGAACAACCTTCACTAGAAGTAGATGCACCAACTTGAGGTAGCCTTCTTGAAGTAACTCCAAGCTCCCCCTTGAAGTAGCCTTCCTCTCTAGAAGTAACCTCCCGTTGCACCAGCCTTCTTGAAGTAGCTCAAGGTCCCCTTCTTCACCAAGAAGATCTTCAACCTCTCCAATCCGCAGCCTCCAACCTAGGATTAGCAAGGAGAGTACAAACAACAATAGAGAACAAGAAAGGAAATAGAAATTACAACTTATCCTTTTGTAGCACAAGGCTTGATTTGCCTAGATCAAGCGTGTAGATCTCCTAACCAAAGTGTATGGAAATGTAATTGCAGTGGATAGGAGATGCTAGCCTATAGGACACGAATTTTGAGCTAAGAGAAGAAGTAGCCAATTGTCACTATGCTCAATTTGCTCACAAACAGGTTGCTCAAAGTATGCTCAAAGATTTCTCAAGTGTAACAAGTGAGTTTAGGTGTCCTAAGGCATGTCCTATTTATAGGAATGTCCTACAAGTGCTTAAGGACGTTCTAGACACCTTCTAGGGGTTTCTAAGTGCTTAACTAGCCGTTAGGTACAAGTTTGTTGCTTTAGCAATGACTAATTGATTAATTCTGCAGTTGCTGTCAGAGTCCATCTCAGTCGAGAAATGGTCGACCGAGACACCTACTCGGTCGAACTTTTGTCGACCGACAGGCTCTCTGAATCAAGTGTTTTGCAACGTTTATCTCCAACTTCCAACTACCTTGTCAGATGTGTCTAACGGCTACTTGGGTCTTTCTCGGTCGAGAAGATTGTCGACCAAAAGTGTCTCGGTCAAGGAGTTAGTCGACCGAGATTGACCCTGTTTTAATTTTTCAATTAAAGCACCAAGTGTGTGTATGAGTGTGCATATGTGACACTTATTTGAAGGGGATGACTTATCTAAATGTGATGTTTAGCTAGGGAGAATCTAACGCTTGATTTACATGAAATCTAAGTACTTGTACATTATATATTTGTACAAGTTTTTACAAAGCGATTTCATTTCATGAAAATATAAATATGTAAGCATATGGATTTCCCTAATTGCTTTGTCATCCACCTTATTCCTGCAACACTCAAGTAGCACGTTAGATTAACAAGAATGAAATGTTTGTCATTATCAAAACAAAGGGATTTACAAATGTCCATTTAGCCAACAATCTCCCCCTTTTTGAAGATGACAAACATTTCCTAAATATAAAATAAGAAAGTATAAAAACATGTGAGTTTCATACCTGAAGATTACCTTTGTAAATTTCTTCTCTTGTTTATAAAATGTGTGCTTATTATTCCCCATGAATTATGGAACATGAAATCCAATCCTTTAGGGAATATAGCAACTTTCAATGTAAAGCCAAGAGTTTATGAAACTCATTGATTGGGTTTTGCACAAATACTAAGTTTTATATTTATTTCTCCCCCTTTGTCATTTCAAAAAGATATCCGTTTAAGAATAAAACTCCCCCTTAATTAGATGTCCCCAAAAAAAATGTCCATTAAAAGCCAAAATGATGTAAGTAAAAGTTATTTTTAAGAAGCACAAATATCAAAGAAAACATCTTCGAAAGGAGTGATAAGCAATTGCTTCCTAATTTTGTTAAATTGGTCTAGTGGAAGTGGTTTTGTAAAAATATCAGCCAATTGATCTTCCGTATCAACATGATGAAGGGAAACATGATTCTTGGAGATATGATCCCTTAAAAAGTGATGACAGATTTCAATATGTTTAGCTCGGCTGTGTAAAATAGGATTATGTGCTAAGTTTATAGTGCTCGTGTTGTCACAAAAGATAGGCGTAGATGAAGGAGTAAAACCATAATCATTTAACACTTGTTGCATATAAAGTACTTGAGCACAACAAGATCCGGCTGCCATATATTCAGCTTCAGTTGTAGAGAGGGCAACCGTGTTTTGTTTCTTGCTAAACCAAGATACTAAAGCTCTCCCTAACAGGAAACAACCACCACTAGTGCTCTTGCGATCAAGTCGACAACCAGCATAATCCGCATCAGTATAAGCTTTAAAATCCAAGGATTGTCCTTTTGGATACCATAAACCAAAACATGTAGTGTCGGCTAAGTATCGAAGAATTCATTTTACTGCTTGAAAATGAGAGTGCATAGGTTGTGATTGAAATCGAGCACAAAGACCAACAGAAAACATGATGTCCGGTCGAGAAGCAGTTAAGTAAAGCAAACTACCAATCATGGCTCTATATAAGGAATCATCAAATGGGTCCCCATTTTCATCCTTATCAATTTTTATAGAAGTGGCCATAGGAGTAGTAGCATGTTTGCACTGATCCATCCCAAAACGTTTTAAGAGCTCTTTAGTATATTTTTCTTGGCTTATAAAATTCCGGCAGGCGTTTGTTTAATTTGGAAACCAAGAAAGAAAGTTAGTTCACCCATGAGGCTCATTTCAAATTCTTTTTGCATAATGTCACTGAATTGTGTGCACAACGATTCATTAGAAGCTCCAAAAATAATGTCATCAACATATATTTGCACAACTAGGAAATCAGATGTATATGTTTTGAAAAATAAAGTAGAATCGGAATTTCCAATAGAAAAACCATTATAAAAAAGATATGTCTTGAGCCTTTCATACTAGTTCCTAGGTGCTTGTTTTAAACCATAAAGTGCTTTCTTAAGTTTATAAACATAGTCACCTTTTTCCGATATTTCAAAACCGGGTGGTTGGGCAACATATACTTCTTCTTGAATGATTCCATTTAGAAATGCACTTTTTACATCCATTTGGTAGAGTTTGATGTTTTTATGTGTAGCAATAGCTAGTAAAATTCTTATAGCTTCAAGTCTAGCTACTGGTGCATACGTTTCATCAAAATCTATTCCTTCTTGTTGATTATATCCTTGTGCTACTAACCGAGCTTTATTCCTTATTACTTCTCCTGCCTCATTTAGTTTATTCCTAAAAACCCATTTAGTTCCAATGATGGTTTTATCTTGTGGTTTAGGAACTAAATCCCATACATCATTTTTAGTGAATTGGTTTAGTTCTTCTTGCATTGCTATTATCCAATAATCATCTTTAAGAGCTTCAGATATCTTCTTAGGTTCAATGATAGAAACAAAGGCCATGTTTGCAACATCCTTAAAGGAAGACCGAGTTTTTACTTTATCATTTGGATTTCCAATAATTAATTCTTGAGGATGATCCTTAATAAGTCTAGGTATAGGTTGTGTTTCAGCTTGGTTATTGTTTATAGTATCTTTCTCACTGTCATTTGGTATGTTTAGGTTTTCAAATTGATTAGTAAGATCAATTATTTCTCGTTTTTCTGATTTGGACTCTTCATGAAAAGAGACATGAATAGATTCCTCAACTTTTCTAGAGATAGTGTTATAGACTCTAAATGCTTTGCTAGAGGTAGAATATCCCAAAAAGAATGCTTTGTGTGATTTAGAATCAAACTTATCTCTATCATCTTTGGTATTTAAGATATAACATGTAGATCCAAAGGTATGAAAATAGTCAACTCTAGGTTTCTTAGAATGTATTATTTCATACGAAGTTTTCTTCAAATGAGAGTGAACGGTTACTCTATTTAACACATAGCATGCGGTGTTTACAGCTTCATCCCAAAAGGTTTTGGGTGTGTTATGTTCGAGCATCATAGTTCTAGCCATTTCTTGTAGTGATCGAATTTTCCTTTCAACTATACCATTTTGTTGTGGAGTGCGTGGAGCAGAAAAATTGTGAGTGTACCCTTGAGATGTGCAAAATTCTTCAAATATATGATTTTCAAATTCTCCACCATGATCACTTCTAATGGTACATATTTTGCTTTGTAATAGATTTTCAATCATAGAGCAAAATTTTATAAAAGCATGAATAGTATCATCTTTGGTTGCAATAAAATGTACCCATGTATATCTACTATAATCATCAACAATAACAAAACAATATCTTTTGCCACCGATAGATTGTGTCCTCATAGGTCCAAATAAATCCATGTGAATTAATTCTAAAGATCTACTGGTGCTAAGTTCATGTTTTGGTTTAAAAGAGGTTTTTGTTTGCTTTCCCAATGTACATGGTTCACAATTTTCAACTTGATCAAAGGATAAAGTAGGCAAACCACGAACAAGATCATATTTCACTAACTTTTTGATAACATGTGAACTAGCATGTCCTAGCTTTTTATGCCATAATTGTAAAGTATTTTCATTTGCAAGCAAGCATTTTCCTACTACAGATTTCATAGAGTTAGGTCTAAGGATATAAAGATTTCCAACTCTTTTTCCTTCATAGACAACATTTGTAGTGTTTTCTATTAATAATTTGCAGCAGATTTTGTTAAATAAAACATCATAGCCACTATCACATAATTGAATCACACTTATTAAGTTATGGTGCAAACCATCAACAAGTAGAACATTCTTTATTTCGAGGTTTGTACCAATGTTACCTATTCTAACAATTTTACCTTTACCGTTATCTCCAAAAGTGATTGTTCCACTCTTCTTTTCTTCAAAGGTTTGAAATGCATCCTTATTTCCGGTCATGTGTTTGGAACATCCACTGTCAACCACCCAATCCTGCATTAGAATGTAGGTTTTGGTACCCATGTGATGGTCCGATATGGTTAGAAGCATTTAAGTAGAGACTGTATAAAAATTCTGATTCAGAACTTCAGTCGGTCGACAATTGTTCGACCGACATCTTTCTCGGTCGACTAATCATCGATCGAGAAGGTTGCTGTATTGCAAATTAAAGACAGAAATGCAGCCGGTTGACTAATTTTCGACCGAAATAGTTGCTGTTTGATTTTGATATGTCACAGGCATCTGGTCGGTCCACAAAAGTTCGACCGATTATATTTTCGGTCGACAATACTTCGACCGACTAAGTTTCTGTTTCAGTACAGCAGTTCAGAAAATTATTACAATGCATAAAACCTTTTATTAAGTTGAGATAATACAATATGAATTGCAAAATTAAGCATTTGATCATATCTCAACTGAATTGCATGCTACTCTACTAAGTTTGGGATTTTGGGACCCAAACTAAGTAGGAATCCTTGGTCTTATACGGGCATGAAAATGAATAATGTCCAAGACGTAGACAAAAATGACAAGTAATAGAGTCAACTTCATTTATCTTTCTAGGAATTGTGTTCTTAGGTACGAACATAGTCCGAGTTCTTTTGGGTTGATTTTTCTTTGGATCATATCCCAAACCTTTTCTTCCATTGAAACTAGAGGAGGATTTTAGGATGTTGTCAAGGATATCTTTTCTTCTTAACTCATGTAGGTTTCTTTGTAGCTTAGCAATATCATCCATCTTCTTGTGTAAATCTTTTCTAGCTTGATCTAAATCAAATAATAGGGAGTCTCTTTCTTTTACAACATTGTCATAGTCTAGATGGTTACACATAATTGGTTGAGTCTGAAAATCTTTTAGTTTAGCTAACAATTCAGTCTTTTCTTGAGAGAGAAGATCAACATTTGTTTCTAGAGTGAGTAGCTTGTTAGTGCAATCATTTAAAGATGTTTTTAAAGACAAATTTTCAAGATCAATGTTGTTCATTTCAGAAGAGAGATCATTTAATTTAGCATATAGCTCATCCTTTGTTTTGATAACCTTCTTTAGTTTCTTCTTGACATCAACATATTTATCATGAGTTTCTTGTAAACTAGTAATTAAATCTTCTTTAGGAAGATCAAGTAGGCTTACCTCTTGAGAGTCTTCATCATCTTCTCTTGCCATTAGACATTCCACCTTTTCTTCTCCGCTTTCACTTTCACTTGACTCATCCCATGCAGCTTTATAGGCTTTTTCTCCTCTCTTCTTGTGTGAGCTTTTCTTTCCTTTCTTTGCTTTAGGACATTCATTTTTGAAATGTCATTTCTTTCCACACTCAAAGCACCTAGGAGGAGAAGAAGAAGAACTAGAAATTTTGTTAGATTTAAATCTTCTATATTTCTTACCATTGCCAATCAATGCTTCTTCTCCTTCTTCTTCACTTGACTCCTCACTTTCTGGTGTGATTATCTTTGAAGCTTTTAGAGCCACATCCTTCTTCTTTCCTTGCTGAAGTTCACGTTCTCTTCTTTCTTCCTCTTCTAGGGTTGCTTCATGAGCTTCTAGATTGCCAATGAGTTGCTCCATTTTCAGCCTAGTGAGGTCATTAGCTTCTTCAATGGCTGTCACTTTTGGCTTATATTTAGGAGGAAGTGATCGAAGGATTTTTGATACCTGATCTTCTTCAAGAACAGTTTTTCCTAGGGCATTTAAACCATTAACAATAGAAGAGAATTTTGCAAACATTTCACTAATAGATTCATTTGGATCCATACGAAAGTGTTCAAACTTTTGTTTAAGCATGCTAATCTTAGAATTCTTGACTTGAACTATACCTTCATAAGTTACGGACAGTCTATGCCAGATGTCATAGGCTGTGTCACAGTTTGATATCCTATTAAATTCTCCTACAGAAATTGAACAATATAAAATGCTTACAGCTTTGGCATTCATTTGAGCCAACTTTACCGTGTTTGCATCCCACTCTGCATATTGTGTTTGAGGAAGCTCGTATGGGGTTGACACCATCCTCCATAAGTCCTAATTGATGCCTTGGAAGTAGAACTGCATCTTTCTCTTCCAATATGTGTAGTTTGTTCCATCAAATGCCGGAGGTCTAGCAACAAGTGTTCCTTCAAGGTTAAGGTTGTTAAGCACCCCATCACCCATTCTTCAAGACCTTATTAAGGTTCCTTGAAGCCTGCTCTGATACCAATTGAAAAACACTAGAGGGGGGGTGAATAGAGTTTTTAAAACAATTTTATAAATTATTTAACTCAAACAACCACAAATGAAAATGGAAGAAGGAGACAGGTGTTTAGAGTGGTTCCAACTTTAGCAAATACTAAAGTTGTCAGTCCACTACCCAGTTGCTTACCCAACCGGGACTTTGAAAGTATTAATTTTATTACCTTTACAAGGATTTACACAAAATACAATACTTTCTTTACACCCCTTGAACAACCTTCACTAGAAGTAGATGCACCAACTTGAGGTAGTCTTCTTGAAGTAACTCCAAGCTCCCCCTTGAAGTAGCCTTCATCTCTAGAAGTAACCTCCCATTGCACCAGCCTTCTTGAAGTAGCTCAAGGTCCCCTTCTTCACCAAGAAGATCTTCAACCTCTCCAATCCACAGCCTCCAACCTAGGAGTAGCAAGGAGAGTACAAACAACAATAGAGAACAAGAAAGGAAATAGAAATTACAACTTATCCTTTTGTAGCACAAGGCTTGATTTGCCTAGATCAAGCGTGTAGATCTCCTAACCAAAGTGTATGGAAATGAAATTGCAGTGGATAGGAGATGCTAGCCTATAGGACACGAATTTTGAGCTAAGAGAAGAAGTAGCCAATTGTCACTATGCTCAGTTTGCTCACAAACAGGTTGCTCAAAGTATGCTCAAAGATTTCTCAAGTGTAACAAGTGAGTTTAGGTGTCCTAAGGCATGTCCTATTTATAGGAATGTCCTACAAGTGCTTAAGGACATTCTAGACACCTTATAGGGGTTTCTAAGTGCTTAACTAGCCATTAGGTACAAGTTTGTTGCTTTAGCAATGACTAATTGATTAATTCTGCAGTTGCTGTCAGAGTCCATCTCGGTCGAGAAATGGTCGACCGAGACACCTACTCGGTCAAACTTTTGTCGACCGACAGGCTCTCTGAATCAAGTGTTTTGCAACGTTTATCTCCAACTACCAACTACCTTGTCAGATGTGTCTAACGGCTACTTGGGTCTTTCTCGGTTGAGAAGATTGTCGACCGAAAGTGTCTCGGTCAAGGAGTTAGTCGACCGAGATTGACCCTGTTTTAATTTTTCAATTAAAGCACTAAGTGTGTGTATGAGTGTGCATATGTGACACTTATTTGAAGGGGATGACTTATCTAAATGTGATGTTTAGCTAGGGAGAATCTAATGCTTGATTTACATGAAATCTAAGTACTTGTACATTATATATTTGTACAAGTTTTTACAAAGCGATTTCATTTCATGAAAATATAAATATGTAAGCATATGGATTTCCCTAATTGCTTTGTCATCCACCTTATTCCTGCAACACTCAAGTAGTACGTTAGATTAACAAGAATGAAATGTTTGTCATTATCAAAACAAAGGGATTTACAAATGTCCATTTAGCCAACAATTGACTGACTGGACTCTAAAACAATCGGTTCAAGTGTTGAACCAATCTATTGGAGTGTCAGGTCAATTGGAATCAACATTGGCTGAGCGATGCCTGAACCAGGGCATGAACTGACCGGTTCATCTAGTGAACCAACCGGTTCATGGTCCCAACCGATCGAATCATATGAAGTTTTAATGTAATGGGATTGGATCAAGGATTGCTGCTGATGTCATGATTTGCATTAATTGAGCATTGAATACCAATGTGATTCAGAATAGGAAATTGCACAAACCAACAGATTCATGGCATGAAATGACCAGATCATGCCGAACTGAACGGTTGGGCATGTGAAGCTTCTCCATTCATAGTTTCTAGAAAATTCATGAATTTAGTGTTTTTGAATCCTCATAGACTGGGAATCCTGACCCTAGCCTCTCCTATAAATACAGTGGTACTAGGAGCTTCCCAGATACAACAATAACCTATGAGAATTGTTGTCCTCTCTAGTTGTGATAACCAATAGAGAGCCCAAGAAAGTCCTACCTATAAAAGGGAGCGATAGAAAGGGACAAACAATAGTGGGAGAGCAAATAAGTGCTAGTACATCGACGTTCTAAAGGGAAACTTTTTCCCATTGGCTCTGGAAGCACAATGTGGAGCACCCAATGGTCCACATGGACTACTCTAGAGGTGAGGAATTGTTTGAGCTAGGAGGACATAGTCAACCACCATCTGTGGTGTTGCACCAAGAGGACATTGTAGATGATTATTTGGGTGCTGCTGCCTAAAGACGAAGCACATTGCCACTTGGAGAAGAAGTACGATACTGCATCAAGAGTTGTCTTTGGACTTTCTCCAGGACAAGGTATAACACTTGTTGCCTTCCTTCCTAGATACATTGTTGTTGATAAGATCTTCTAGTTAGGGAATCTGGCATTAATTATTTTTGTTTTTGCTGCCTTACCTGTCACCCCAATTTCCCAATAGTGGTATCAGAGCCATGTCAATTTATGTAGTATCTAGATTTCAATCGATATGATCATGTCTATTTTATTGCATAATGTGAATATTAAACTAGTTAATGTGCATATCAGATAATTTCCATATACTATCCACAAATACACACACACATATATATATGTGTGTATATATATGTATATATATTTATATATATGATATGATATGATATGATATGATAGATATGTAATTCACATGTGTCACCCTAAAAGTTAGTTTTGATGGTGGATGTTAGCATGGTTATGGCCAATAACCCTAGATGTGTGTATGCATGGTTGTGATTTTTTATTCCTATTTATATATTGGTTTGCATATCGAGAATCTCTCCTCCTTTCCAAATGTCAATTAATTCTCTTCTTCCTATTTCCCCTTCTATGTAACTCGAGATTTTCCTTATTACAATGTAATAAGAAATAAGATTATGTTTCTTCAAGAGAAGATGTTCTACAACAGATGAAGTGACCAGTTCATTAGACAAACCAATCGACAAGAGGACTAATGAAGCCATACGATAGGAGGATGAACTGATCAACTGGTGTCCCAACTGATCAGTTGGAGTAGTCCACACATCGGTGAACCTAAGACCAGATGAGCATTTCAAGAACCCAACCGAGTGGCCAGGAGGTGAGCCAATTGGTTTAAGAGTTGAACCGAACAACCTGGATTTATTCAAGCATGGATCTTCATCAACAATAGGTTGCTGCATGTGATGTAGACCTTAGGTGGTTGTAATTCCTTATGGCTCCAAGTAATTATAATAGTATGGCCATAACCATCGATTGTGTTTATAGTTGCATGTTTTCATTGTGGTTATAGCATGTATATGATACACACTTTAAGTATGTGGTGATTGGATAAGTATATGTATTTATATATAAAATCCCTTCATATAATATTACATCTTAGATACTTTACATAAGCAACACACATGAAAACCTTGATCGACTATGTGTAGGCACGCCATGCCTGGTGTGCTGTCTATTTCGTGGAAGTCTGATGGTAGTGATGTGGGCCTACCAAGAAGGGTGCATTACTATCATGTTGGCTTTTGGGTCAGGCTTAACTAGGTGTCCTCAATGAGATTAAGCACCTAGAAGCATGCAGATGGACTATGGAAAAAAGTTGTGCATACTATCTATCCAAGAATTGCATGAGAAGCAATTGGAAAAATTTGCCTACCTTAATAATTGGTTTTGGATGCTAGTGTTGCCCAAGTAATAATTCAATTATTTGGGGTCTTGGCTCACTAGAAGGTTGTACACTACACTTTTTTGAATTTATACATGTGGGTTATTAATTTAAACAAAATAATGGGAGTGATGATTAATTAAAAGCGTAATTAATATTGTCAAACTTATCAAATCAAATTAATCAAAATAGTTTGACTAAAGTTGCAATATCTTTTGTAGAATCTAATGGTAAAAATGCGATTAGTACTCGAGTAGGACTAATTAAAAAAGATTAACTTCCACATCTTGGTTAGGACTTTGAGAAATGTTCTCACTAATAAGCAAAGCTATATGTCCTTGAAAGACCAAAGCTAAATGAACCCGCTTCAAATGTTCCTAAAGATGAAATGGATGCTTACTTAAAGCATGCCAATGATGCCGCAAACATTGAGTACCTTATGCATTTATGTATGAACTATGAGTTGCATGACAGACATGAAAAAATGAACAGTCTCAAGATGGCAAGACATCTTAAATAATCATGTAAAGCAAGAAAGGTATAATGTCTCCAAAGCATTATATGAGTGCAAAATGATAGAGGGAGATCTAGTAGAGCCCAATGTGATCAATATGATTGGGCATGTGGAGTGAATGTGATTTATTTTAGGTCAATAGTTGGCCATGAATATAAGTATGCAAGCATTGCCTGTATCATATAGCTAATTTACAGAGTGCTATCACTTGAGTAACTTTGCAAAACCACTTTTTGAATTGTTTGGCATGTTGATTAATGCCGAGGTAGAATGAAGAAGAAATCCATGATGGTGATGAATGGAAGCGAGTCTAAGGGCAAAGACAAGGACAAGAAGAGTTCTAAGGCTAAGATGAAGTTCTACTCTTCCAAACTCAAGATAAAGAGAGGGGTAAGTGCAAAAGGAATCTATCCTTTTCTTAAATGATTAAGGAAGGAAGGTGCCACCGTTGTCATTTGCCTTGACACTGGAGAAAGGAACTACCCTATTTATATAGAGGATCTTAAGAAGAAGAAGGATATCTACACTTCAAGACCGGAGAAGAAGTAAGCTAGAACTGTGCGGAGAAAGGGTTGCTACCACTATAGTTGGAATTTGTCATTCATCTAATGGGCATGTAATAGAATTAGTGAATTGCTGTTATGTTCCTGCCATTGATAAAAAATCATATATCTTGTATGTAAAAGAATATTATCAATAAATTGATGTTTCTTTTAAAAGATGAGATCTTATATGTCAATTTCTCACAATCTATACTCGATAGTTGTAGAGAAAAATGTGTATGACACATATTGAATGACTTGATGACTCAAACAATGAATACTTATAACATTGCCATCTAGAGCACATAAATGAGAAATGCATACCTAAAATCCATAATGATGGTTATCTAGACTCTTTTGGTTATTGAACCAATAGAGACATGCAAGTTTTATTTATTGGGAAATATGAAAAAAGCATCTTCACAAGATGTAGTGGGAGAATGACTGTTCTATTAGGGCTTATACATACTGATATATACAAATCTTTTAGAATAAATGCTAAAGGTAGTTACCAGTACCTCATTGTATTTACTCATGCTATTAGTAGATATGGTAGTATAAATATCTTGAAGTGTTCAAGGATATCATGAATGAAGTATGTAACTAACTTGGTTAAGGTATTAAGACACTTTGATATGATCAATGTTGAAATATTTTAAACCAAGAGTTTGAGAACCTTTTAGAGAGAGCATGATAGTGTATCACAGTGAACTCCGCCTGAAACATAATGATGTATGAGAAAAAAGGAATCACAACTTGTCAAATTATGGTGCAATTATCAATAAATCTAGCTAATTTTCCAATTTCCTTTTGGGTACATGCTTTATAATAAACCAATGTACCTTATAAAATGGTTCAAAAGACACCATATGAAATACAACATGGAAGTGTCCTAATATGTTTAAGGATTAGGGTTGAAAGCTTCTATAAGAAAATAGTTTCTTGAAAAGCTTTGTCCGCAAATCACATAAATGTCATTTTGTTAAATACTACTCTTATCCCGATTCGAGAACAAAATGTTTGAGTGCCTAGATAACTATATTCCTATAGGGAATTACATTCCAAAGGAATTAATGGGAGAAAAGTAAAACCTGAAATGCTTGAGAAAAACAAGAAAACATTGAACGTAAAGGGGTACAACAAGAACAAGGAGAATCATAGACTGTTGTGAAATCTCAAGTTCCTTATGTAACACAAAAACTCATAGTTCTGGTAGAACATGCCTTGAGTTGAAAGATTATGATATCTTATAACTCAAAAGGCGGCGAGTTGATTATAGATGATGAGTCAACAACCTACATAGAAGCTTTGGAAGAACCATAGTTTGAGAAATAGCTTAAGTACATGAGATACAAGATGGAGTGCATGTAGACCAACGCGGTATGTATTTGTTGGATCCATCAAAAGGGATACACCCCATATGGTGCATTTGGGTCTTTGAGATAAGACTGACATGGATGGTAGTGTACAAACCTATAAGAGCAGATTGGTAGAAAAGGGTTTCAAACTAGTTCAAGGTGTTGAACATGATGAAGTCTTTTCACTAGTTGCCATGGTTAAATCCATAACAATAATGCTTGTTATTATAGCTTAATGTGACTATGATATTTGAAAAAATGGATGTTAAAACCACATTCCTTAAAAGGAATATTGAGAGGATGTGTATGTGATACAACCTAAAGGTTTTATAAATTCATATAATGCAAATAAAATCTCTAAGATACATAGGTCAATCTTTTGATTGAAGTAAGCATCTCAGAGCTGTAATCTTCAATTTGAAAGATAGTCAAAGAGTTTCACTTGAGTCAGAATGAAGATGAAATCTATGATTACAAAAAGTTTAGTGGGAACATATTTATATTCCATATAATGATGGGGAATAATATCATTATACTACATAGATTAAACCTAACAAGGAAAGTACCTTTTTTACAAAGGAGATTAGGCAAAGCATCCTATGGATTATGAATTGAGTCTATATATATAGATCTAGAAAGCTTATCGACCTAAGA
Organism: Alisma plantago-aquatica; assembly: GCA_963693085.1. NCBI lineage: Eukaryota > Viridiplantae > Streptophyta > Magnoliopsida > Alismatales > Alismataceae > Alisma > Alisma plantago-aquatica. The sequence continues at coordinate 643,983,332 of OY856413.1, read as the reverse complement.
AAGATCACATACATTGGTAATATGCTGATGGGGTCCAACATACATGATTCAATGAGAGAAAATCTATCCATTTTACATGGGATTAGTCTCTCAAGAGCCTAGTGTTTTAGTTCTTATGAAGAATGGGAAGACATGAGTGAGATGCCATATGAATTCACAATTGGATCTATCATGTATGATATGTTATGTACTCCTCCCGTTATCTCGTATGTATTGACATGACGAGAGGATATGCAATCATCCATTTGTCTCGTATGTATTGGACATGACGAGTGGATATTTGTCAGATCCTAGTGAGGGTTACTAGAATGCCATAAGAACATCCTTCAGTCTTTGGAAATCGCTAAAAGGATCAGTTCCTTGGTTATGGTAATAAGGAAGAGTTGGGTGTAAAGGGTTACACCTATGCAAGCTTCCAAAATGACATATAGAATTAATGATCACAATCTAAATTTGTGTTTGACCTTAAAAAAGAATTGTAAAGCTAGAAAAGTTCCAAGCTAGAGGTAGTTGTTTAATTATACAATAGAAGTCGAGTATCTTGGTGTTATGAGAACAACAGAGGATACTTTTTGGATCAATAAGATCATATAGACAAACTTGTGGGATGTTCCAACCATTGATGAAACAATAGAAATATTGTGAAAACAATGGAGCTACTAGTTAGGTAAAGGAAACTCAAATAGCATACCATGGAGTTCTATCTCATACGAGAATTCATACAATGAGGAGATCTAAAACTTGCAAAATACTGACTAGAAGCAAATGTTGCTAACCTGCTATAAAAGCACCAATGCAGTAGAATCATGATAAGCATGTTAAGATCACTAGGAATAAGATTCCTGAGTGATTGGATCTAAGTGCACGTGGGATTTTGTTGGTATGTATGCACAGAGAGACAATAATATGATGATTGGAATGTGGCATTGGATACCTAATTTGATAATAATAAAGGTAATTCTGTCTATTATGTTTATCGCAATCAAGATATTTTCATACATACATAGTATATGTTTAAAGAATGATGTTACTTGATGACATATGCCTTCAGGTTGATGACATGAACAATGAGATCATATGTATGATAAGAGTACATACATTCTTGTTATATCCCTAGTCGATATTACTATGGAAGCAAAATAGACAACAATAATACATAAGACTAGAATGTGTGTTGACTGATGATAGAGCCTCATTAGTCATGATATATGATATCAAGTCAAGCACACAGGTACATGTTAGAGACCAACCATGAGAGTGTATCAGACAAACCCACCATGAGAGTGATACATGGATACCATGGAATAATAGTTAGAATCACCTCTCATAGTGATAGTAGTGATTGTGGTTCTAAGACCTGAAGTCACTACAATTATCACATGTCGTTCGATGTACTTAGGTATCATCCAATGCAACCTTGAATAAGGATTTCCATAACAATGATTCTCAGGTGCTTGTGACACATGGGGATTGAATGTGAGTGATGTAGATGGGATTTTTCCATCCTATAGGAGATTGATATCCATGCCACTTGATAAGAAAGTATGAGAAATGTATGTCCATACTCATGTGATTCAATATGTGATGTGTGAACTCACATGTATCTCAGTCAGTCTGCTCTAGTTCAAGGAACATGGATTGAATGTTGAAGAGGATGACAATTCCATGCCTCAAGTTCAATCTGGATATCAGAGATAAAGTAACTATATGATCTTAATAATGCTGATCACAGATTGTAGGTTGAAGTTGTTCTCCAACTTTTCAGAATTACTTAGGTAGAAATGATGTGTTGCTAGACACTACTCATTGCTTTTGATGTCATAAGTTGGTTATGGACATTCACTGCCGACGTAATTTGGGACCTATAAGGTCACACACATATGATGCACTTAGAATAGGATTTTATTCATGAATGGTATTTAACTTGATCACGAAAAGTGTTTAGGTATTGAAATTAAATAGCTAAAGTTCAAAATTGATTGATTAGACTCTAAAATGACTGGTTGAAGTGTTGAATTGATCAATTGGAGAGTCAGGTCAATTGGAATCAACATTGGTTGGACAATACCTGAACCCGGGCATGAACCAATCAATTCATGGTCCCAACTGACTGGTTCATATGATGAACTGTCTAATTCAATGGTCAATTTGATTAGATCATCGATTGATGCATATGTCATGATTTGCATTGATGGTACATTGAATGCCAATGTAATTCAGAACAGGAAACTATATGAACTGATCGGTTCATGGCACAAAATGACCAGATCATGCATGAACTAAATGGTTGGGCATGCAAATATATTGGTTCGCCATTTGTAGTTTCTAGAAAATTCATGAATTTAATCTTTTTGACTCCCACATAGATTGGCAACCCTGACCCTAGCCCCTCCAATAAATAGAGGGGTTCTTGAGGCTTCCCAAACAATACAATAAGCTCCAACAATTGTTTTTCTTTCTAGTTGTGGTAACCAATAGAGAGCTCAAGCAAGTCATACCCGTAAAAGGGAGGGATAGCAAGGGAGAGACAATTGCGGGAGAGTGAATCAATGCTGGTACACTAACGTTTGAAGGGACAATCCTTCCCCTTGGCTCTTGTAGCACATCATGGATCACCCAGTGGTCCACGTGGAATACTATAGAGGTGAGGAGTTTTTCCCTCTAGGAGGGCACCATCAACCACCGTCAATGGTGTTGTACGAGGAGGACGTTGCTGATGACTGTTCAAGTGGTGCTACCTGAAGATGAAGCACATTGCCACTTGGAGAACAAGAACGATACTGCATCAAGAGTTGTTGCTAGACTTACTTTAGGACCATCTATAACTCTTGTTAGCTTCCTTTCTATATACATTGTTCTCGATGCAATCTTCTAGTTAGGGAATCAAACATTATATATTTTTGTTTCTACTGGCTTATCTGTCACCCCAATTTCCCAACACTTATGTTTTATATAGAGTGCCTCTTACATTGACCCCTGGGTCCTCATGAACTCATGAAGGGCTATCTCTTAATCTCATGGTCTTATGCACTTTGAACATGATCACATCCCAACCTCATAAGTGAATGTACCTTTAATCGTCCCTACTTGATCTTAGAGTTGACTTAGGGTTCTAACCTTCCCAAGGGTTCCATTACACATTGTTTATTGAGATGTCATATCTTTATTTCATTACACATTTGATTATTGCCAACAGAAAGTGAGTCTTAAATAAATAAAGGTCTCAACTTGTGAATCACCCAAAGGTATATGATATCAATCGTAGTCGAGGTCGAACCATAGGGATCTAGGCTAGCTAGGTGCACAAGTGTTAATTTTGAACAATCTAAGTCAGTTGCTTTTAAATGGTGTGTTTGGGTTAAATGAATTTAAACAATAAAAACCAAGAACACTAAACACTTGGAGAATGATTAAAGATTAGATCACGAGAGTCTTGGATATGGGATTTCACCTCCATATCATAACTCAATAAAGAACCGCAAATCACACTTATATTAGTCAATCTTCATAGGGTAGGTTGATATCATCTAATAGTACATTTCCCAATGATAAAAGATAGTCCTAACCTTGTATATAATTCCCATACATATACAGGATATCAAGCTACAACCTAGAATCCTCAACATGATCCTAGCCATTCCCATGATCAAGGCCATGTTGTCAAAATAGTTATTCCTTACCTCTTTTTATATCTTTCCACAAATAATAAGAAGCATAAAAAGTGTAAATATGGTGCCAAAACATGCATACAAGAAGATAAACACCGTAACAAGTTTTGAAATAGAAGATTAACTAATATTTAAACATGAATTTCTGATCATATGAGTTATGACATGGGAGCTACTCTCCCATGTCCAAGAGAAGGAGTTTACTCACTCTTGGTGTGAAAATACATGTATAAATGATATGTCATTGAAAGAAACATGACTAGAGAGAGAGGAATACCAAATAAATCTATGGGAGAGAAGAACAAATGGAAATATCTGGCCAAGAGGTGGAGATCCGTCTATGAAAATGTCCTTGCTTCAGCAACCTCTTCTCTACAACTTTGTAAAGGAAAAGAGAAGAGAAATGGAACCAAGAATGGGTTCTCTCTCAAGATTTCCTAGATTTCTCTCAAAAATCGCCCCTCTAAAGCTCTTGACCTGTCTCTGGCCTCTAATTGCTCCAAGTGGTACATGGTTCACTTCCCAAGGGAAGTGGCTCGTTATGTCTAATGAAAATGAGAAATTGTTCATTTCTATAAATTGTAGAAAATAAGCATGATACATTGTGTTTATAGGTCACACGCAATGTCAGATCTAGTTTTTTGAATGAGTCATGCCACGATCGCAAGTAGCACACCATGTGAGTTGATCACACAATGTAAGGATGATTCCCTATTGAATTCTGGGCTTCCCTTACTCCCATCATGTGGTTGAGACACACACCGTGTTTGCACTTGATTCAAGAGTCAGCTGACTGAGAGTCACACGCCGTGTCGAATGGTCCACATGTCATGTTGTTAATTTTCTGTTGAATTTTGAACTCCAAGATTTGGGGAAACTCCAGAAATGCCAAAAGGTCAGATTTTTGACATTTTTTCCATTATGAGTGGAATGTGGTGTACCTGCAATTTAAACATGACATGAGTAAGATCAACAAGAAACAAACATATTAGCATGAATAGGAGTAGAAATGCGATTGTATTGAGTGAAATGAGTAACTAAAATGGCATGAAAATAAGATATGATTCTTGCACATCAACACTTTTCTTGAGGTTTTTCATATAATATTCAACTATATTACACCCATTATAATTCTTTAACCCATATTCTCCTTCATCGCTTAGGGTACACATTATGTACTTTATGTCCCTTCATTGGTCTCATAGCGACCTTCCTTCTCGGGCTTGGTCTTCATGCTCACCTTCCCTCCTGGGCTTGGCCTCATAGTATTAGCCATTTCCTTAGTGACTTATCCTTACTTACCTCAGAGATGGCATACTTGGGTTAAAAAAATATACACAATATATGTTCTTTCATACTTCATATACTTAATATTTCAAGCTTTAGGTGGAATTTAAGGTTAATTCGTAAACTAATTAGTTAACTCACCCTTTTAGGGAAGTTCCTAACTCAAGACAATATTAAAATAATACTTGGTAGTAACAAAAGATAACAGATTCACACTTGAACTAAGATTGATATCACCATAGGAGAACATGTATTTTAGGCATATTTTCCATTATATCATCCATGCATTTACTACCTAAGAGTTGAATGCATTAAGGCCTTATGATCTACTACCCAAAAGTTGGATCATAATACAATGTGATCTATTACCCAAGAGTTGGATAACTATCAAGTACTTTACTACCCAAGAGTTGAAGTACATTTCTTTCTAGAATTTTACTACCAAATAGTTAAAGTACTTAGATATAATGGAATAAATATATCATGTTTCATGTGTTCAAGAATATATATATATATATATATATATATATATATATATATATATATATATATATATATATATATATATATAACAACACGTCATACATGAACAATTATTTCATACAATATGATATGCCAAGTGTTTTTTACATACACAATACGATCACAATTTATAGTAGGCCAAGACCTATCTAATTACCACATGTTCTCATGTCAACTACAACCATTTTCAATGTTTATCATGAATATTATCTCATTTCACTTTCTCATATTAGGTTGTAAACTTTGTTAGAGGTTCATCATGAGATTAACTAGTTACTTCACATTATCATATTTCATGCATGTGGCTAGCCAATTATATATAGAGAACTACTAAGCCATTTCTAAGTGTGCTATTACATCATATCCATACATCACCTCTCAAGTTGGATCACTTCACGCATATATTATGTTACGATTGTGCTAAAAAAACTTGTATGAGTGTCTTGTTAGACATATATCAAAAAGTCCAATTGAGGTTCCCCTAATACGTTGCCTAAGGAGGTGCCGCACTCAAACTCTATGAGCTCTCTCAACTCTATTGTTATAACTAGATCTATATTTCCTCTTTGGTCTAGGGTTATCATGTCTACCTCATTAGTATCGTTCATCAACTTTGCAAGATCTAGCCACTCAAACACATACAGACCCAAAAGATGATATGACATTCACTCCTTACATCTATACTCATAACATATTCTTACCCAACTTTCTTTTTCTCATCAATAAACACTAAAGTCCTAAGTAGGAAAGCACAGACCCAATCATGATGCTTCACGTCAAACTATTATTTCTTACCTCTTCAGGACCTTGGGACTCTCTCTCCCTCACCTAGATGGTAGGTACTTATATCATATACACATATATATAAGTAGTCTCTATCTCTAGGGTTTGGTCCTTCCAAGGACATCTAGGGTACAACAAGCCTATAAGATTCATACATGAAGCAAAGTAATTCATTCACTCATTGGTAGTCTAGTTTAGGACATATCACACAAAATATTTCTCATAATTTCTTGTATATTGGAGTTCAGGTTTCTGACCTTCTCCCTCTGGGTCTCACTCTCTCTTGGTAGTTAACCTTATATCTGGTCCTAACATTAGAGTTCCCCCTTTGTATTAAGGATTGAGGCTCTTGTCAATTCATAGCTTATATTAACTTGGAGAAGAACACATACTTGTGTCATCAAATCATATGTCAACTCTTCAAAACTGAAATATAATTCTCAAATCCGAGTGACATCATCATAGAGCATATTATCTAATTATATAAAACTTAGATCATATCATCTAAACATGTTTCATCTATCCCATCCATCACGTGTCCAACAAGGCTTTAGAGATTTAATTTAGAACTAATATCTCTTCTAGACTAATGTCATTGACTTCCACTTGGGTGCATGACTACCTCCTACTCATACATGTGTTGGGACACATATTCCTATTAGAGTTACTAAGAGGAGGTGGTTAGGATTTTTAGCCACAACCTGACCTAAAAATTTAGGGTTTTCTTCCCCCATCAATCTTTTCCTCATTCTTGGGTTGACCCACCCTAGACTGGGACACCAATCCTAAAAGTTGAATTGAGTGTTTCATATTTTGTGTAACCTTTGACTACTTATGTCATATATTTACATATTCAAAACCCTTCGCATACATCTTGCATCTATTACTCCACGTACCATGCATGGGGATACTAGGGTATCCAAACTCATTGGGTTTTCTCTCTTTTCTCTTTCCATTGCTTAGGGTTTATTTGGATAGAGTTGTGATTTTTGTCATACTTCTCTTGTAATGGAGGGTTAATGTTTAGGAATAGGGTTATGGACTACCCTGCATATTAGGATCCCTTCACCCACTAGTGTTTTCTTAAACCGCCCCTACTTACATCTATGATGTACCCTTACAAGGAAGAACCCATATAACATTTTTTTACCATTTCATCATCTTAACCTTTTATGTACATTCATTGGCATAAGATGCCTAAATCCTACTTATTCTCACAACCCTTATCTTGAGATGAGGAGGGAAGTTGTAATGACCCCGCTTCTTAGTAACCCCTAATCAAGGGAGACCAAGAGGTTAGAGGCATTACCCCAAAATTTAGGATCAATGGTTTAACAATTTAATCAAAAATAATTATCAAATTCTACTAACTAAATTGGAAAGCTGTTATAAAATAAAACTTTTGCATACATTTTCAAAATAGGATCTAAGACTTCTATCCATAGTAGAAATCAAACTGTCTAATCCTCCATTGGATTACTTAAATTCATCTTCACAGATTTTGCTTTACTGTTTGTCCTTTTCAGATAATACCTAAAACGCCGACAAACAAAACGTCGGTCAATATATTGCTATGCTGGTATGTGGGGAACAATCAAAATTTCCACAAATAGTTTCTAACAACCTAATTATTACAAATTAGTTATTAACAATCCAAATTACATTTTCAATGTGACATTCTCAACCACTTTTGCCCTAAACCCTAGATTACCCTCTCTTTGGGTTTTGTCCTTGCAAGGGACAAGGCCACCTTCTCCATCCTGAGCTTGGTGCATGGGGTCACCTCTCATGGTGCCCAATGGTCTTCCCGTCTGGGCTTGACCAATTAGACCTTCCCTCCAGGGCTTGGTCATGCAATGTACATCAGGGTGGTATGTAGGTTCGAGAATACACATATATACTTAATTGTGATCATCATAGAGACTTTATAGGATTGCAGAATTAAACATCCAACAGTTTAGGTTGCATCCAATCGATAAAACATTTGGGAAACGCCGTGAAACTAAATCGATTATTCATAAATAACCACATACCTGATCCACAGTAACTTGACATCCAAGCAAGAATAATCAAGAACAATCAATCAAGCAATCAACAATATCCTAAAATTAATGCATAACACCCAATGTCATAATTTTATCCAAAACATTTTAAAGATTGACTTGGATTCCACTTTAGGATTTCTAAGCCAACTTTAGGATTTTATTAGGGTTTTAGCCTCCATAATGCATTTATCACTTTTAATGCTCTTTTGATCCACAAACCCTAATTTCAACATCATAGGCATGATTGAATTCCAATTAGGTCAAATATATCTTTTTTTACACTAATACCTCCATGTTTATCCTTTTAGGTCATGTCCAGATCATTAAGGCCAATTATCATGTTTAGGTTCCTTTGAGTTGACAACTCAACAAAGAATTATAGTTCGATTCTCAAAGGAACCCTAATTACTATATTTCACATCTTCTAGGTTAGAAAACCCTAATTTATCATTAATTCCACTTTTATACACTAGGAAACCCTAATTACCAAATTAAGGGTATTTATCCACAATTAGTCCAATAACACTATTTTCATGCCTTCTAGATTGATCCTCATATTTAGATTCATTAAATCTCATAACTACCTACATTAGGGTTTTTAACCCTTTTAATGCACTATTAGAATCATGAAACCCTAAATACACAAGTTATGAACATATATATCTAGTTAGACCTCTTTCATCATATTTATGCAAGTAAGTCATACTTTGATTACTAGTATCAACTACTCTATCAAAAACATTAATATTCAAAAGCTAGGGTTTTGATCTAGTTAGTTCATTTAAAGATTCCAACTTTAGATACTTCTAAAATTAGAAACAAAACTAGTCTCTGTAGTATTTTTATTGAATTCCTTGTATTTTTTTGAGCAAGATTCATATATAATTTGTCACGATCAGAGCTAGAAATAGTTAATTACGATTTTCGCAAGGTTAATTACCTTTGGGCCAATCTGTGGCCGCCACGTCATCCAAATGAGTCCTTTTTCTTTTTCACGTGGGTTGGCCCAAATAACATAGGAAAGACACTCCTGCCCTTTTGCTCCTTTACTGGAGTCGGGGGCAGGGGGTCTTTTCCCCCTATGCTTCTTCAACCTCACGATCCCTGGTTCGTGAGCCTACTTCTCGACCGAGTCAACGTAAGGGTTGACTCCTGGCTTCCAGGCCTCCGAGCAGTGGGCAAAGGCACCGAAGACTCTGCCTCCACCCTCCAAACTCATTGGGGAAACTAGATAGATCGACAATGGTCCAAAACTAATAGACGGAAAGGAGCTCTCTCTCCTCCGCAAAACCTGCTTCAGCGACAAGTCTTCACACTGAATTGGAAGAAGGGAGGAGGTTCAGGTGCTTCAGAAGCATCATGCAATCATTTTGGAATTCTTAGAGGGTGCTCAACCCCCCTTATATACCGATTGATCCCAATAGAATCTAATGGAAGTCGTGAGAATTAGGGAAACCCACAATCCTTCACAAACTAGGTCCATCTGGGGATTGTCCTACTTAGATTGGGTTTTTAAACACAATGGGAAAGTTCCCAGGGGTGCACAATCCTTGATCAATAAGGAGTTTGGCCCCAAAATCCCCATGTCCCTGTCTACTTTCCCGTTCTTGATTGGAGTGCAGCTGCCGTCAGATCCTTGATCCACGACTATCAGTTATGCGCCAAGAACAAAGAATATAGCCTAATATTGAAAAATCGTGACATTTAAAGTGACTCTTCTCACTTTAGGGATTCTTCAAAAATCCATAACTCATAAACCGTATATCCAATCGATCCCAAATTTTAAGGGGAAGTCTATAAAGACTTACTTATATTCAAAATTTGAAGCCAAACTCAAAAGAAATAACTTCTTTCCTTCATTTGCAAGTCAAAGACTTAAAAAGCATGCATTATGTATAAAAATACATATTTTCTCTCTCCTTCTTTCCTATTACCTCTATTTTTATTTTTGTAAACATTATAAGACAAGTGGAGTCGAAACCAATCTATATTGATCCCATCATCCATATTTCCACATATATCTTATATTTTCATCATTATCTCAACTTTCCTTCTTAATAATGCTTTATTTGATTTTATCTCTTTCTTCTCCTATTATCTTTGCAACTTGGACTCCTTGAAACCCAAGAAATCCTAAGGATATGAAATTCCTCCTTGAAGGATAATTCTTATCCTTCTTGATGCTTCCAAATCTTTCTTTTCTCATTATTTTAGTTATTCTTTTAATAACTGAATTTATTTTTCTTTTTATTTCCTTTTTCTTGTTATTGGGCCCAATAGCCTATAAGGCCCACAAATTAGACACAAAAGGCTATTATATATGAAATCCATTCATTCAAATCAAATCACACAATTATTTGTTCATATGTCTTTAATAGGAGAAATTGCATTTCCCACCAGAAGAACCAAAAAATGAGGTTGTAACATCCTTCCCCTCTTATAAGAATTTTGCCCTCAAAATTCCACCAAATATATAAACAATCAGGATAAGACTTCCTCATGTCCATCATGGCTCCCATGTGGCTTCACCCTCTCCATGGTGCTTCCAAAGAACCTTCGTCATCTTATATTCTTACATCTGAGTTCTCTCTCACCTTGGTATCTCATACCCTCGTATGTGAATCAAGACATTTTAACCTCTCTCGAAGCTTAATAGGTTCATGGCTCAACACATGGCTCGGGTACATCACATAGTGCTCTAGATCAGACTCATGGAACACATCATACATCACATTATCCTGAGGGGTAAGGCTAAACATAAGCATCTCCACCAATCCATCTCAAATGGATCTATGTATCGGGGACTCAACTTTCTCAACCATAGCTCAGAGGGGTTGGATTTTCATAACACATATTCTCCCATAGTGAACTGCATGTCAGTCTGCTTTGCATTAGCTTATGACTCATGTCTCCCCTGGGCTCTCTTAGCCATCAGATGATCAAAGCAACTTCATTTGCACACACTGTGGTCTCTCTGACCTTCACAAGGTCCTTACACTGACATCATCCTAATGAAGCGGTGACCGAAACAACCTCCCTTACAAATCTTATTACATCCCGATAGTGTTTATGGTGGCTATCATCACAAACTCTAATAGGACAGGAATTGCCCCCATGTATCACCCTGAACAAGTACACACACTCTCAACAGACCCTCTAGTTTGGATCATATTAACCATTAGTTAGGGGTGATAAGCTGTGCTAACTTCAAACTAATATCGAGTTCTTCATGTAACTTCTTCCACCACATGGAAGTGAACTTGAGGTCATGCTCCATATATTGAACTCGGATCATGGTGTAGTTGAACTATCTCTCTCTCATGCATATAGTTCAACTGGATCTGTCACATTGACAACACTCTCTCTTAGGAAAGGGGTTATGTCAGCTTACTAAGGTGCAACATGGTTTTTTGCCCTCCTCGTTTATGTGAGTGCAACATGGTTTTTTGCATAAAAGGTTATCTTCAACATATTTATGAATTTTTTCTGGTGACTTCAAAAGTTTTTCAAATTTTGTCGTTGCCTTTGCCTTTGCACGCGATGTCGACATCTATAATTAATAAAAACAAAGGTATGAACAAATAACATAATTCGTAAAGTAACTGTGGCAATAAGATAATAATGAAGTAGGAAATTTGATCACATTATGGTAGCAACATATAATAATGCAACACATAAGTAGATAATGTAAATTGTTTCGACACAAAAACACAACTACATTTAGCACAAATGTTACAAGTTCATTTGTTTATTTCAATTATCAGTGCTAAAAAAAATCCCTGGTGGGTAAGTGTGACGCGTCGTCAAGAAGTTGCGTTCAATGCCTTGTTGCGCGGCCAATGTGGGGGGAGGCAATAAATCTGCCAATATGAACATATTGTCTCTTACAAACTCTCTCTTGATGTATTGCCATCACATTTGCAACTCAGGCAATGAAATGTAAGGGCTTTCAGTTATGTATACGAACTGGTGCCATGCCTCCATCCAAGCCTGTGTAGAGTATACTCCATTCACACATCTACCCACATGATATTGGGTTCTCATCAAACCCCTGAGAACCATATCAAGCTCGTGCGACCAGATAAAAGACGGTGTCGGCGGTTGGCCAGCCATATCACAGATTCTGTAAGTAATATATTTTTCAAAAAGTAAGGGTGTATATCACAATTAATTGTATTATTTGGTTAGAGCTAACGTGAAGAAAAAATTCGAATAATAATATACATCATTACTAAAACACTCATCAACATGAAGAAAAATTTCATACCGCTGAAAATGTAATATGACGTTTATAAAAGTGCCTAAATTAAACAAGTGTATGATGTTCATAACATCCATTGATAGTCATTCTAAACAGAGAAGACAATGTAAATGCATTTGCCATTCAACGTCATGGAGTCATTTGAGGTGAAGGGATGTCGAGAAGCATACGACAATCTTCCTCAAGATTGGAAACGTTGCGTTCTAAAACCTCATGCTCATACTTTTTCGTAGCGTATAATTCATCGTAGTTGTAATGAATTTCAACAAAGTCCTTCATGTTCATCGCCTGACACCACACTGACTTGCACTCAACAGTTAGTAACATAATCTCCGCTTTCAATGAATCAATTGTTGGGGGGAGATCGACTGCCCAATGGAAGTATCTGTATCGGTCTTTTCCCTAAAATGTAGTACGAGGTACAAGTTAATGGCAAAGAGTGCGGAGCCTCGACAAGGATAGTATATTATTTATTGATGTACTATCACACCTCATGAGTAGGGCATATGTAATACATTTCGCCCGGCCTTTGACTCAAAATGGCAAAGTCATATAACCCTGCATCCTCTGTGTTAAGCCGTAAGGCTGCATTTAGCCCACAATCACACCTCGTAACCTCAGATGGAATCATCGACATCTAATAAAACAGAATTGACGATTAATAGAAAAATATCGGGTTGATGACATAGTTTTCAAAGATAATATGAAGACCGAGTAGCTAATTGTTGCAACAGAAAAGTGGAGTTCATTTAGACATATCATAATATAGTATATCTATGACGTATTGTATCCATCTTCTTCTGATGAAGAGTCATTATCGCTCGTAATTTGAAGTCGGTGGCGAAGATATCGGCGCCTCTCCCACATACTTGAAATTTCTTCTTGTAACCTATATGTGTCTGCTCTAGTTGAACAGACAAAGGCACAATGTTTTGACCAGAACTTACGTTCGATACGTGCATATGCGAGTTGTGATACCATTGCATCCCTAATTGCAGTCAGCGTAGCCACTGTAGGTGGTACTTGCTGCGCAGGCAACCTCATATGGCATCTGGTTTGTACAAGACCCCTACCACATGTAAAATATGGCCTGTGAGGATTGTTGTCTTCAAACCGTCCATTTGCCACATCTGTGGCATCCATGTACACTCGTACGGTGCACTACAGACCACATGGGCACGACGGCATGTCTTTGTCCATTTTTAGACAGAAAACCTAATGAGACATAATTTCACATTGTTTATAAGTAGGCAAATAAAACGGTGAACAATACAGTTTGAGAACAAAAGTTGGTCGTTAGGTTACACAGATAAGGGAGTAAGTGAAACATGTTGTACAACATGTTTCAATGTATGCAAGTTACAAAAGAAATGTATAAATCACTGATTTGCCCACATAGAATTGGCAACATTTTCGCGCAAGACAACTCCCTCTCTAGCATCGACCTGGCTTGTTTGTTGCAGAGAACTCAATTTGTTCGAGATATCAGTGGTAGTATGAGGGTCATCCAAGTTTTCGTCCATCATAGGATCGCCATCATTTTGGTGTCGGATAAAATTGTGAATGATACAACAAGCCATTACAATCCGAGACTGAGACTGCACGGGAAAAGTTGCTCCTTTATGAAAGTATGAAAACCTCTTCTTCAACACACCAAAGGCTCGCTCGACAACGTTACGTAGTTGAGCATGTCGGTGGTTGAACATTTCCTTTTTGCTTGTGTATGAGCCTCTGTTACCCCGATACTCTGCTATATGGTAAGCAACATTTCGATATGGTGCAAGAAATTGCCTGGTGTTGGCGTACCCTGCATCAACAAGATAGTACTTCCCAGCGGGTACTTTGAACCCGCCTGTGGTTGTAGCTGCCTGAAGTACCCTTTGGTCAGCAGCAGATCCCTCCCAACCAGTCATGATATATGTAAACTCCATTGAGAAGTCGACTGCAGCCATGACATTCATGGAAACATTCCATTTTCTATTTCTATATCGGTTCTGCTTTTCGCGCTTCACCAAAACGGGGATGTGTGTCCCGTCAATTGCCCCAATGGCATCCTAAGACAAGTATATAAGAAAAACACAAGTAAATACCAAACTCAACGATGACGATAGTGGTTATATTAACAATGGAATGGACAATGGTCAACTAAGTGATGGTCATACCTTGAAGTAAGGGTAAGATCTCGGACTCTCCCCGATGCGGCGGTGTGGAGTTGTGGATGCAGTTGGCATGATAATATATTCACTGCACAAAGCACACACCACATCCAACACCTCGTTAAACTTTCTACTTATGGTCTCACCACTGTGAATGTAGTCCTCAGCAAGAACACGGTTGGTATGGCCATGGCCAACCATCTGAAGGAAGTAGCAAACTGCCTCCACTGATGACACACCTCTTGTACTTTTCAACAAACCTCGGCCCTCAAGTTTGTGAACAAACGCTAAAACCGTGTTGGGTAGCATACGATACAGATCGTACGCCCTCCTTTCATGGCCGGTTATTATTTCTAAAACCTTTTGATGGCCGCTCCTAATACTAACCGATCTCGGTATTGGTTGGTGTGTGGTTGAGGCGTCTGAATTTCCCATGATATTGTGGGAAATTTGGTCGGCTATTTGGTAGGATATTGCGTTACCAATGTCATAAGCCGGAGAAGACATAACATGCAGTAGTTGTAGAATGTCATCAGTTGTTTCATATTGATGCATACCAGCCATAACGTCTATAATTAAAAGCAATTATCTGCATCAGGGAAATATCGAGATATTGCAGATATGAAATTATGGCTTGTTCCATTAAAACCATTACATAGTACTATAGTTCAGAGCTTGTTCCCAATAGAATAAAATAGTACAACAACAACTGAATAAAATAGTACAACAACAACTTCTGATAAAGTTCATCAAATAAAAGGCAGGATACTGATTTACTTATTAAATTAGTCAACCTCAAAAGTACGGTGTAGATTGTGGCGTGAAGGGTGATTGTGATGCAGAAGCTGCAGAAGCTGTGTTCTTCATTTCCCACAAGTCTTGCAACCAAATGGTAATTTTGTGTGGGGTGTCCATAAGGCTTAGGTAAATATTACAGTTAGATGGATCTTTTATGGCATGCACAAGAGTGGTAAAAACTGGGACAGGGGCGTCAGGGTAGGTTGCATGAAAGTGGTGCAAAATGGTTTGGTATTCGTCTTTATCATTACACCTAGAAGCAATTCCGCTGCCCATCTCATGTACCTTGGAAAACACCTTTGTGAATTCAGACACAACATCATTAGACAGGACACAACTGTCCTGTGAGCTTGATGCTCGCTTCCTACGTCTGATCGTGGTGGGAGTCGTTGCAGCAGCACCTTGGTTGTGCGATCCGCCATTGGTGTCCTCACTTTGTGTCCCAGAATTAACCACGTCTTTAGTGAAACTGGCTGGACCGGTTGGTTCTGGGATGACAAATGAATCAGATGCATCTAGGTCAACAACAACATCATCTTCAGATGCAACACCAGAAGGAGGTTGTCTTTCGGTTGAGGACATTGCATGATGGCCCCTAGCTATGTTCCTCCCCCCCATCAGCTCGACGTCGTGGTAGTGGTAGAATGGTCTGTTGATTAGTCTCGCTAGTTCCCTGTTTGCCTAAAATAGGGGACAACTACTGATTAGGTCAAAAGTAACAAGTTTAATTTAATATATAATAGTCAGGGGAGTATATATTATTAGACATACCGCAAGTGCCTCCCTCCACTCCGGGGTGTTAGGCAATATTGGCTTGTGCCTGTTGTCATCCCATCCAACACCACTTTTGTTGGTTACCAGTTTTATCTTTGCATAGTCTCTCCTGAGGTTCTTCCACCGAGTTTTTAACTGATCCAATGTACCCTCGTTCCTCCCCATCCTGATATGCCAATCGCGTAGCATCTCCCTCCACGCGTCCCTAGTAAATATTCCATCGACGCACCTACCCATGTCATATTGTCTCCTCAATGCCGCAACCAGAGCCTCATCCAACTCTTTCAACCATACAATACGGAACCTCGGGTCGGGTGCAGCCATAGTAGCAATGACACTGCGATATATCAATTTAGTGTGGGTGTTTAAACGAAACCGTCATACGAACCTAGTATGAGACTACGCAGTTGAAAGAAATAACTTGTATTGAAGTAGGATAAGACAAGATCCATTACCCGGACCAGTCATAAGATCCAAAATGTGTACAACAAATTTTAAATTGTAGTTAAATTTGAAATGGTTGTAGCAAACACATCATCAAATAGGTTCATTACAGGAAAACTACATAAATAGCAAGCATTCAGCATGGCATTCACATTCAACGTGTTCGTATTGCTGATGAGATATACCTGGTAAGCCCAAGTGAAGGTTGAAGAGAGTTGCACGGCCAGCGACAAGGTCAGGGACGGTACATACAAGAAATTCAGAGGGAACACAGATTAGCCGAAATAGTGATATTATTTGCAATATAATCAGCAGATGTACATGTGGCATAGACGTAAATGTGGCAATAATGAAAGTTATATACATAATTTTGAAAGTTATACTTGTATGCATAGATGTAAATGTGGAAATAATGGGTATTTGAGGTTCCACTAATATACAAAACATATTTATATAAATTCTGTAATCCACTATACAGTAGTTTTGGACTTAAGTAAGGGATTAAGGATAGCAGTGCTTAAATAGCAGCAGTAGATATTTTTTTATTTCAGTAGATAATTTTCATTAGTTTAGGGTTATATTCAACTTATATACAGAGCTGTTGCAGCTAATATGGCTGCTTGAAGCTTCCTAAAATAATCAAGAAGGGAAAAATATAAACATGATGGATAGAGAATAGTTTCAAGTGGGAGAAAGAGGGATACAACCACATTTGTCAGCCCATTTAGTTGACCACTTTGACAAGATGACAGTGGAGTGGGAAATGAAAGAGTCAGTAGTAGCAAGTGTGGCATATCCATCATATGTTGGGTAGCTAGAAATCCACATTCCACTATACAATAGTTTTTTATTTCAGTAATAATCTAATATGTGGCTATTTAAGTAACAAAGTTGTCTAGGCAAGCAGATGCCAGATGCTTGCTTTGGTATAAATTTAGAGGAATGCTTAATAGTATATAGGATTTCATCAATGTAACTATTGAATACTAAAATTAACTTACACATTGTTGCTAAATATAAGATCATTGACAATGTAACAATGTAATGCTTATTGAATAAAGAGGATTTATGAGTCAAATATGATTCAGAATTCTACATGTCTACCAAGTGAAGGATGTCCAAATCATGCTTTTAGTATGGTTTAACAATAAATTATAAGATACATACATAGTACTTCAATACCAAGAAATAATGAACTTTTCAAATAACTTGAGGAGCAACAATATCATGTAGTATTTCTAAAAATGTTGAAAGCTAGTCATTTCCCTCATGGGTAGAAGATCATCATTGTAAAGCAAAAATTATGTGTGTAACAATTCTGAAAAGAGAATATGCATAATTTTGAAAGTTATACTTGTATGCATAGATGTAAATGTGGCAATAATGGGTATTTGAGGTTCCACTAATATACAAAACAGATTTATATAAATTATGTAATCCACTATACAGCAGTAGTTTTGGAGGCTGTTTTTGAAATTGTAATACATTGTCTCAATTTTAGGTCCATGTCAACAACTTTTTGAAAAATTTAACAGATTGTCCTTCAATTTTAGGTCCATGTCAACAACCTTTTCAATTTATTCAAGTTTACACTCTTCTCTATATATGAATTCATATTTCTCCTATACATCACTGAACATAAAAATTCAATAAAAATAAGCAATAGGGAGTATAATCAATAAACCAAATAGAAAATGTGTTAATCAGTAAACAATACCATAGAACTTGACTGTGTGCTACCATCTTCTACTGAATATTTATAATCATCACATGGTTATTGTGTGTTATCATTATAATCTAAACTAGGATATGGAGTACCACAAGATTGTAAATCATTTCTCAACAATTCAAGAGCATCCTTACTGCAGTTGTATGGTCTTTTAATAGCATTAACCGAGCTTTTCATTGAGTCAAATCTTTTCTTAATCCAAAGACTTCTTGTCAATGTTTAATCTTGATCATTTGTATAGTTTTCTTCATTCATAGGAATTCTGAATTTAGCTCAGAAACTTTCAAATGAACAAAATAAAAATTCATTTTATTAATGAAACAATAAAACTAGTAAGATAGAATTAAGAAAAGAAATTCAACTGTAGATATATTTAAAAATTAACTATTTTAGTTTATATCAATTAGAATTTAGAATTAAAATATTGAATTAACCAATTTTACATTATCAACCAATAATTTATTAAATTTATATATTTGCTTTAAGTTTTATGCCCCCATAAGCATGTATCACTGTCACATTTCAATAATACAGGGACAGACTTAGAAGTTATTTGAAGTATCAAATTAATGTTTCCAAACATGTCTCAGATCAAGAAGATGAATCATATTTCAGTTTGTATTTTTCTATCAAAACCTTATTCTTTACTTTTAACAAATGGAACTTTTAACCTCCCAACCATTTGTTTACTATATAGGTGGTAGACGGAAGAATATGCAATGGTTGTATAGAAGGCAGAAGACAAAATCAACAAATTTATATAAATTCTCTAATCCACTACACAGTAGTTTTGGACTTAAGTAAGGGATTAAGGATAGCAGTGCTTAAATAGCAGCAGTAGATAATTTTGTATTTCAGTAGAAAATTTTCATTAGTTTAGGGTTATATTCAGCTTATATACAGAGCTGTTGCAGCTAATATGGCTGCTTGAAGCTTCCTAAAATAAGCAAGAAGGGAAAAATGTAAACATGATGGATATAGACTAGTTTCAAGTGGGAGAAAGAGGGATACAACCACATTTGTCAGCCCATTTAGTTGACCACTTTGACAAGATGACAGTGGAGTGGGAAATGAAAGAGTCAGTAGTAGCAAGTGTGGCATATGCATCATATGGTGGGTAGCTAGAAATACACATTCCACTATACAACAATTTTTTATTTCAGTAATAATCTAATATGTGGCTATTTAAGTAACAAAGTTGTCTAGGCAAGCAGATGCCAGATGCTTGCTTTGGTATTATGATTCAATCATTAAATGGGGACAAGTAATATAAACAACATGATCAACACCTAACAAATGAACTTCCTCACAAGGTAGATGAGTGCCACCTTTAACTAACATAATGATGTTTAAGTTTATTGTGTTTCTACAAACCTGAAGAATATGAAGCATATTAGGTGATAGACAATTACTTTATCCCAATCCATGGTTGCAAACCAGAACAACAAAAGTTCCAAGTCAAGTATGTTATTTCTGATACCTCTAAACTTGTCTGAGGCACTATTTATTGCTTATAGGGTACTAAGGTACATGGATTACTTATGTAAAGGCACACAATGTAATAGTAATTTGCAAGTGATATGACATCCTACTCAATGGGAATAAATTCTGGCACAATTTACTATTAGGAAAGTATTACACCCACATCAGAAATACATTTTGTTTATCTCAAGGACCATTTTTACTAGGCAAACATTTAATTGTTAGGGATGTATAAATTTAGAGGAATGCTTAATAATATATAGGATTTCATCAATGTAACTATTGAATACTAAAAATAACTTACACATTGTTGCTAAATATAAGATCATTGACAATGTAACAATGTAATGCTTATTCAATAAAGAGGATTTATGAGTCAAATATGATTCATAATTCTACATGTCTACCAAGTGAAGGATGTCCAAATCATGCTTTTAGTATGGTTTAACAATAAATAATAAGATACATACATATTAATTCAATACCAAGAAATAATGAACTTTTCAAATAACTTGAGGAGCAAAAATATCATGTAGTATTTCTAAAAATGTTGAAAGCTAGTCATTTCCCTCATGGGTAGAAGATCATCATTGTAAAGCAAAAATTATGTGTGTAACAATTCTGAAAAGGGAAAAAATGAGTTGAGTAGTTTGATTTTGTTGTATTTTATTTTGAGTAGTTGTTTGGTGGTTCATCAGGTCATAATACTTATTGAGAAAGTTTCAGGGGCTTCTCATTTAGACACATGAACGGATATCTAATAATATTTTACATCTGTCTCTTATTATGGGACATTTCTTCAATAATATGTTATTTAATCTTTCATAACTTTCTTTAGGATTTAAAATATTATCAATCCCCATTAGCACATGTTAAGCAGCCATACTGCAGCCCCACTCAATAAAGAACACAAAAAAGGAAAAATCTGGGCTGCTTAGAAATTAAAGTATATATAGGAAATGCCACCATCGTTCACCTTGAGAAAGTAGGTTTAAAAGTGAAACATAAGACAAGAGCAGAAGGTTTTACTGATGGTATGCTCTTCGTTGAACATCAGTGGACTGGACACACACCAACCATGCTCTGGAATTCCCTGGTATCATTGCCAGCCATACTTCCATTCAATTGGTTATGATTGCATATGTATATTGGGTGTTAACCAGTAACTTTGGAATTTATAGTCATGGTGTCAACTTTCAAACTATGGTTACTTTTATCTATATATCAGAAGGTAACTTGTTGTGGTGAACAAGCAACCACATTGTAGTGTAAAACTAGTGAATGATGATAAAGAACATAATAACTCAATCAGATAAGATTCAAGATCAGATCAGATTCAATCAACATCGTTACTAAAATCAGTGTTACACAATCATCAGCAACTAACAAGTAGTTAGAAGACACAACTTAATACAATCTATAGATAATGCCCATAGTACAAAACACATTTCAAAAGAGCAACAAGGATGTGGCTAATACATTTCTTTCTCCTACATTCTATCGAGCAAGTACTGGGCATTCCATCTAGCAATAAGATCTAGGAATAAACACGTTGAAGTGATGATTATAACATTGAGAAAATGGGCATCACAGGATTACCGCGATCAATAACTTGTTTCCTATCAACCACCAAACACTCGTGGCTCAAGCTAGCATTGGAAAGGGGCGGCGGATAATAGCAAGATCATACCATTTTTTATACTGAAAACCTTGCAATGTTACTGAAAACCTTGCAATGTTACTGACAAGATCGATGAAAAGGGGCGGCAGATACCTACCTTGCAAGCAGCTCGGCGACTTCCCACAACAGCGGCTCGGCAGCGGCGGCAACGGCAGAACAGAAGAGTGTATGGAGGCTTCGAAGGTGAAATGCGACCAGATCGATGATGAAATGCACAAGTATATAGTAGGCGGGACACTGGTTTCTGTTCCTAGGGTTTACTGCACGGCGCTTTGATGCGAGTAGACAACTCAGGAGTAGCTCGGCGTTTGCAGACGAGCCACCACAGCTTTGCCGCTTGATTGACCTGCTACTCCGCCTACTCCACTGGGCAGGGCTTAGGGCACGCCAGTCACCTGCCATGGCTGCCGTTAGAACGACCGATGAAACGATGGCTCAGCTTTATTGCTGGAGAGAATAGTAATGGCGAGGACAGACAGCTCGTCTCAAGGTCTCGGGAGAGGAGGTATCGGGAGGGAAGACAGGATAGGCACAGAGCAGAAGAGCAGAAGATAGGAGGTAGAGGGGAAAGGAGATGAATGTCAGGATGGGTGTCGGGCGAGGGGAGGAGAGGATCGCGTAAACCGGGTTGTGAACCAGAATCCCGCCCCTCATGGGACTGGGACAACCCCGATTTGGGGATTCCGTTATCCCATAACGGAGGAATTTCGGGATTTTGAACCAAACGCGAACCAGCCTTGAACCGGCAGATGTTTGGCAGGGTTGGCACTAAAAGACAGCACGAAACCGGGTTTCGGTCCCGTGCCAAACGCAGGCTTAAGGATACAGGTCTACACCTACCTGGGTTAAACGTACTATCAAGACCTATGTCCGACACAGATCATCCCAGGCTCTACATGCTCCTCTCATAAGCTATCTGGCATACTCTTCTGGCCTAGGTCTCAACCTACTGCCAGCACTGCTGTTGTCCATCTCTACATAGGTGCATGCCTCGTCTCTACTCCTACATGCCCCTTAGGGTTTCTATATGGTCACCACTATCCTCCACGAAAGGGAGCTATTCCTCACCCTCAAAGGCACGACTGCCCAAGGGTGGGTCACCAAAAATGCTAGGTCAAACCTAGCTCAGGATTCTCATGGATACTCAAAACCTCTATGCATGTCAACCCACGTACATACTGCATGGTTAACTATGATATCCAACTCGTCTTATTGTCCCTTTCTCTAACTTCCACTTAGGGTTAGAGTTAGCATCATCCTCAGAGATTGCGTTTGGTCTCTGCCTCTTCTTGGAGACCTCTCCCTCCAAGGCTAACTCTCTCCTCATCCTCCTACAAGAAGGTCTATCCTCAGAGCTCTCCTGAGGGCATGACAAGACACACCATGCCACCTAAGCATGCAACTTATCTTTAGTTTACGCTTAAACTATTAAACTTATGTCTATGACATCTTATTTACATGCTTTTCATTATTTGGTGGAGGATTCCTTCATCCTTATTACTCTTATCCCAAATATAAGAGGGGTGTGGAGAGAGAGAAACCCTAAACCTTAGAACCTTACTTGAATTAGGGTTGAGAAGGGATGAAAAAGATGAGAGAGTCCTAAAGGTATCTTATTTCAAGTCAAGACCTCAGACTTTGGCCAGGAAGTCACACCGCATCCGGGAGTCCACGTGACCGACTAGTGGGGTGGAGGAAAATATTGCCAGCCCCCAAACTGTGATCCTTTTCTAGACACCTCTGTCATTAGAAAATCATCTAATAACTCCCTTGGGTTCTACAGAGTTTGTAAAATTTAATAATTATTAAGGATTAAATGAGAAACCATTTTCTCTGATACCAAATGTAACGACCCCACTTCCCGGTAACCCCTAATCAAGGGAAACCAAGAGCTCGGAGGCATTATCCCAAAATTCAGGATCAATGGTTTAACAATTTAATAAAAAATAATTATCAAATTCTACTAACTAAATTGGAAAGCTGGTATAAAATAAATTTTTTACATACCTTTTCAAAATAGGATTTAAGACTTCTATCCACAGTAGAAATCTAACTATCTAATCCTCCATTGGATTACTTAAATTCATCTACACAGATTTCACTTAACTATTTGTCCTTTTCAGATAATACCTTAAATGCTGACAAACAAAATGTCAATTAGTATATTGCTATACTGGTATGTGGGGAACAATCGAAATTTCCACAAATAGTTTCTAACAACCTAATTATCACAAATAAGTTATTAACAATCCAAATTACTTTTTCAACGTGTCATTCTCAACCGCTTTTGCCCTAAACCCTAGATTACCCTCTCTTAGGGTTTTGTCCTTGCAAGGGACATAAGGTCGTCTTCTCCATCCTGAGCTAGGTGCCTGGGGTCACTTCTCATGGTGCCCGATGGTCTTCCCTACTGGGATTGACCAATTAGACCTTCCCTCCAGGGCTTGGTCATGCAATGTACATCAAGGTGGCATGTAGGTTTGAGAATACACATATATACTTAATTGTGATCATCATAGAGACTTTATAGGATTGCATAATTAAACATCCAACAATTTAGGTTGCATCCAATCAATAAAACATTCAGGAAATTCCATGAAACTAAATCGATTATTCATAAATAACCACATACCTGATCCAGAGTAACTTGAGGTCCAAGCAAGAATAATCAAGAACAATCAATCCAACAATCAACAATATACTAAAATTAATGCATAACACCCATGTGTCATTATTTTATCCAAAATATTTTCAAGATTGACTTGGATTCCACTTTAGGATTTCTAAGCCAACTTTAGGATTTTATTAGGATTTTAGCCTCCATAATGCATTTATCACTTTTAATGCTCTTTTGATCCACAAACCCTAATTTCGACATCATAGGCATGATTGAATTCCAATTAGGTCATATATATATATATATATATATATATATATATATATATATATATATATATATATATATATATATATATATATATATACACACAAATACCTCCATGTTTATCCTTTTAGGTCATGTCTAGATCATTAAGGCCAATTATCATGTTTAGGTTCCTTGGAATTGATAACTCAGCAAAGAATTATATTTCGATTCTCAAAGGAACCCTAATTACTATATTTCACATCTTCTAGGTTAGCAAACTCTAATTTATCATTAATTCCACTTTTATACACTAGGAAACCCTAATTACCAATTTAAGGGTATTTATCCACAATTAGACCAATAACCCTATTTTCATGCCTTCTAGATTGATCCTCATATTTAGATTCATTAAATCTCATAACTACTTGAATTAGGGTTTTAACCCTTTTAATGTACTATTAGAATCATGAAACCCTAAATACACAAGTTATGAACATATATCTCTAGTTAGATCTCTTTCATCAAATTTATGCAATTAAGTCAGACTTTGATTACTAGTATCAACTACTCTATCAAAAACATTAATATTCAAAAGCTAGGGTTTTGATCTAGTTAGATCATTTAAAGATTCCAACTTTAGATACTTTTCAAACTAGAAGAAAAACTAGTCTCTATTAGTATATTTTTTTTGAATTCCTTGTATTTTTCTAAGAAAGATTCATATATAATTTGTCACGATCAAAGCTAGAAATAGTTAATTACAATTTTCACAAGGTTAATTACCTTTCGGCCAATCTGTGGCCGCCACATCAGCCAAATGAGTCCTTTTTCTTTTTCATGCGGGTTGGACCAAATAACATAGGAAAGACACTCCTTCCCTTTTGCTCCTTTACTAGAGTCGGGGGGGGGCATGGGGGTCTTTTCCCCCTATGCTTCTTCAACCTCGCGATCCCTGGTTCACGAGCCTGCTTCTCGACCGAGTCAACACGAGGGTTGACTCCTGGCTTCCAGGCCTCCGAGCAGCGGGAAAAGGCACCAGCGACTCGGCCTCCACCCATCGAACTCGCTGGGGAGACTATCTCGACTGGCGATGGTCCAAAACTAATAGACGGAAAGGAGCTCTCTCTCCTCCGCAAAACCTGCTTCAGCGGCAAGTCTTCGCGCTGATTTGGAAGAAGGGAGGAGGTTCAGGTGCTTCAAAAGCATTGTGTGATCATTTTGGAATTCTCAGAGGGTGCTCAACCCCCCTTATATACCGATTGTTCCTGACAGAATCTAATGGAAGTCCTCAGAAATAGGGAAACCCACAGTCCTTCACAAACCAGGTTCATCTGGGGATTTCCCTACTCGGATTGGATTTCTAAACGTAATGGGAAATTTCCCAGGGGTGCTCGATCCTTGATCAACAAGGAATCTGACCCCGAAATCCCCATGTCCCTATTTTCTTTCTCATTCTTCATTGGAGTACATCCTCTGTCGGATCCTTGATCCATGGCTATCAGTTATGTGCCAAGAACAAAGAATATAGCCTAATATTGAAAAATCGTGACATTTAAAGTGACTCTTCTCACTTTAGGGATTCTTCAAAAATCCATAACTCATAAAATATATATCCAATCGATCCCAAATTTTAAGGGAAAGTCTATAAACACTTAATATACTTATATTCAAAATTTGAAGCAAAACTCAAAAGAAATAACTCCTTTCCTTCATTTGAAAGTCAAAGACTTAAAAAGCATGCATTATGTATAAAAACACATATTTTCTCTCTCCTTCTTTCCTATTTTCTCTATTTCAATTTTGTAAACATTATATGAGAAGTGGAGTCAAAACCACTCTATAATGATTCCATCATACATATTTCCACCTATTTCTTATATTTTCATCATCATCTCAACTTTCCTTCTTAATAATGCTTTATTTGATTTTATCTCTTTCTTCTCATATTATCTTTGCAACTTGGACTCTGTGAAACCCAAAAAATCCTAAAGATGTGAAATCCCTCCTTTAAGGATAATTCTTATCCTTATATATTCTTTCACATCTTTCTTTTTTCATTATTTTTGTTATTGTTTTACTAACTGAATTCTTTTTCTTTTTATTTCCTTTTTCTTGTTATTGGACCCAATAGCCAATAACGCACACAAAGCAGACACAAAAGGCTATTATAAATGAAATTCATTCATTCAAATCAAATCACACAATTATTTATTCATATGTCTTTAATAGGAGAAATTGCATTTCCCACCAGAAGAACCCGAAAAATGAGGTTGTAACAGAAGTACCTTTTAGGATTCATGAAGCAAGAGGATGACAAGTGGATGAACTTAGAGATGATAAGATTAGAGGAAATATTACTTCAGGCAAACCCTAGGTTCTATCCAGACATGTATCGAATTAGTAAAGTGAGTCCTCATATACCGACTTAATGGTGTAGAGGAAAAAAATGCTAGCCCCCAAAACCAAGATCATTTCTAGACACCATCATCATTAGGTTATGCCATAATAATTTTCCTTATATTTCTAAAGATTACTTAAATTATCAATTATCAAATATTATTTGAAAAATCTAGGGCTCTGATACCAAAGGTAAAGACCTCACTTTTCAACGCTCCCACCTAAGAAAGAAACTTAAAGTTGAGATCCATTACCTAAATTCCAAAGATCTAGATTAAATTAATAACAAATAATAGAAAATAATTTCCATTATTTCACAAATGTTGTTTACAAAAAATATAATGATGCCCGTCTAGGAGGTACGTGAAACTCCAACACAGGACTAGTACATATGGGAAAAAGTATATAAAAAGTCCTCCTTCACTTAGATTTAATGTCTTCAGCTGATTTCATCTGATTCATCATGTCAAGATGGCTTTATATATTGCATTTACCTAGAACATCAAAAATCAAAACACAGATCAGTATATTGCTATGTTGTGTACATGGGGTGCAAACTAAATACGTGCATGTAGGTTTAACAACATAACAACCATAGCAATAATTATTATTACATAATCAAACATATGTTTTCTGTTATAATTTCTTGACCCGTACTTGCTCACTCTCTATGCTATACTTTCTCTTTAGGGAATTCTTTGTGGGGTACTCTCTCTTTAGGGTTTGGTCCATGCACTAGACTCTTATAACATTCCCTCACATGTTCTTAATTTTATATCGTCCTTCCATTCCCGACATGACTTGTTAGTGATCTTCCTATCTCGGCTTGATCACCAATCATCACAATGACTTCTTCCTCCCTCATGTTCATTCAACTCACCAGAGATGGCAATTTGGGTTTAAAGTAAGTAATGTTCATATAAGGATTTACACATAAGGCCTTATAATTTGTAGGAAATAAATAATTATCTGAGCTAGTTATTGGCTACACATGCAAGAAACATCCATAAATACCTTAGAAGTTGATAGGAGTGAGAATTCATAACCATAATCGTGTACCTTTTCTTTCATGTAGAAATCGTGCAACATGTGCTTGAGGTATATATCCGAATATCCAAGAATTTAACATAATTAACCAACATTATCTACATGTATGTATACTGTAGGTGTCACTAATCATGTTCAAAATATACTGGATCTATTATATGTCCTAAACTAGGGTTTAGAGTTGTCTCAGGTTTAGATAAAGAATAAGGGTACCAAACCTTAATTCCAACGTATCACAATTCATTAGGTTTACAAACCCAAATGAGGCATTAGGTGAAGCCCTAATTATCAAGTTAAGAATTTTAGATCATTTAGAGAAACTACCTTTAATTTTGCAACACAATATCATAATGTTGGGGCACATTAGGTTCTAAACCCTAATTATCATATATATGACTAAGGACCTTTAATCATGATCTTTATTGTTCAAAACATGTCAAGGACTTAGATCCTCATAAAATTTAAATACATTAGGTTAATGTGAACCTTTAGATCAGATAATGTGCATTAATATCATAGGAAGTTAGGATCTTTAATTTCAGAACCTATTCTATTCATCATCATCATCATCATCATCATCATCATCATCATCATCATCATCAACAACAACAACATTTTGGGTTCTTATTATGTTCAAAAATATTAGATTATATGTCAAATAATTGTGATTCAATATTATTCAACATGTTAATATCCAATCTAGGTTCGCATGCATATATCACTTATTAATCATGTATTAACCCTACTTTGAGAACTAAGATGAGAATTAGGAATTGAATCCAATATTATTCATATTCCTCTTATTTTTCTGATCAATTTGATATATAGTTTTAGTATCATCCAAACTAGAATTTATTTTCTACATTTAATACAAGTTTCATATCACTTGACTTATTGTGGCATGCCACGTCAGCTAAAATACCACTCATATTGCTTATTGCTGGGACAAATTGGGGTATGGGAAAATGGCCGCGTGTTTAACATATGCTGTTTGGGGTGTCCATATCATTTGATCCTGACTCACCCCTTACCCCACGATGATGTTGGGACTCCCATCATTAGTGAGACAATTGTGAGTTGTCCTTGTAGATTCCCGAGATGCAAAGTCTTAAGGAGGCCAAAAAAGCTCCTCCTGTTCTTACCAAACTTGGGTAGGCTTTGCCTACGTCCGGAGGTGGTCAGAGATGGAGGGAAACTATGTAGGATAAAGCTTGATATCAAGCTATCTAGGTTTATGAACATGGAGGCACAAACATGACTAGATGTTTAATAGACATCTCAGAGAGGGTGGAGAAGTTCTGTGGGATTCCCAGTAGGCTTGCAACCTTCTTGCCTCGTACTGGTCTGGTTCTCTTCTCCAGGATGACGATCCTTTTGGGCATGAGTTTGAGAGTCAATGTCTGGTGTTTCTTGGGCAACTAGAAGTGTTCTTCCCCGTGGCTAGAGGATATTGGTGACCTTATACAGGAAATGGAATCATGGTTAAAAGCTCTGCAACCCTTGCAGACCAAGGAGGAGAAAAATATCCACGTGAACAAGTCTTCTTCTTCTTCTTCGTATGCTTTTAATTTTCCATTTTTTGTTTTTGATAAAACTCCATAGAAAGGAAGTATTTATATACTTACCTAGAAAAGCTCCTTTTCCAACCAAAGTTTAGTAAATATATTTTATTTTACCTTCGTTCAGGAAAGATATTGAGTCCAAATTAGTCAGGTACTTACCCCAAACTTGCCTCTTTAGTGATTTTTGAATAATTACATAATTGATTAACTAGGCCCCATAATATCTTAGAATATTTTGGATTTTCTTCCATAATCCTATTTTGGATTATCTATAACATACAATTATTTTGGGTATTTTTCATGGGTACGACACTTCCATTTTCTATTTTGAATCACAAGGACCCATATGTGAACCTTGATTACAAAAAATTAAGTAAATTATACATCTCTCTCTCATCTTTACTCCAATTGGTCCCAAAATAGGATGCTTTCTTTTTTATCATAGAATAACGTTCTGAGGCAAGTTTGTTGACAATGAGATGTTTCTAGATATCTTTCCCTCTCTCTTCAAACAAGGGAACAACATTTAATTATCGCAAGTAGGTCTCTCATCCTTCACGATTTTCTATAGGCTTCTAGGAGCATCTTTTTTTGGTGAAACTTAGAGGGAAACTCATTAATACATTTACTAAATTATATCTTAATTTTTGGGATTTATTGGGATAACTTTAATAACCAAACATTTCTCCTTTAGTATTTCTTTAAAACAATTATACACATGAAATGGAAAGTTCTTTTTATCTCTAGAGTTCTCTTAGTTTAGTCATTGTCTTTATGTATTCCAAAAGTCATATCGAATTATCTACATTTGATGCATCCAATCTGTGTTGCAAACCATGATTAGATAATTTTTAAAATTATATAAATTACAAATTATCTTATAATATCTTACAAACTTGCACAATATTTCATACTTTGATTATCGAACAATTCACAAGGTAATTATTATTTATATGTACATGAAATCTCTAATTTTAAAACTTGTTCCACCAGGATCTACTTGCAATGCAAATTGTCTCATGGGCCTCACTTAGTCCATGGGTTGAAACCATGCCACAAAGATAATACTTTTATTCTATCAAAATATGTTTATCAAATCAAGCCTTATATCAATCGAATATAGATTTACCAAAATTTGAAGATCTATCCCTTCCCCACCATTGTTTGAGTGTGTTAAGACATTAGACTTGATCTTAAACCTACTCTACCTGAGGAATATTTTCTTCTTGTACTATGTAGAGAAATGGAAATTGAACCTTGATTTTCAAGACTACCTCCTTCATATACAAGTGAATATACTGAGTTCCTATTGAAGTTTTAATAGAAGTTTGATACACCTAGAGGGCCATTGGAAGATGTCATGACAGTTGGCGTGTGAGATAATAGTCTCCTTGAGAATATTTATCAAGTCTTTGTTGGAATATTCTACAAATTCATTCATATGAGGCAAGTATGGTGATGTTTGGTGGTTGTTGACCCCCAATGAACTTAGATACTCTTTGACGGTTTGAATATGAAATTTGAACCATTTTCGATGACTACCTCATGCGTTATCCAATACAATATTATGATGCTGTTCTTGAGGAACTTGATTACTTACTGAACTAAAGCGTTGGTGGTGGACACTGACTCCACCCACTTTGTGAAGTATTCTATAGTGACTAGGCTGAAACAATTCCCATTAAAGATTTAGAATTGATTTTCCTGCCAATCCCCCAAAATAGAATGGCCAAGGCATGGCCATGATATATAGAGGAATAGAAAAAGCATGGATGTAGTCACCATGTATATACTAGATTCAATATTTTTGGATCTAATGATAATAATACATTTCTATGGTGTTCTAGTAGTAACCTAAAAAGTATATTTTTTTTACTAGCATGACCCAACTCATGTGTTTGGTGTATATTGATGCGATGATTTTGAGTCACATTTATAGACTTGTTTGATATGTGTTTTATGCATTTATTAGTCATTTTCATGGTTAATGTTGCATAGTTCATTCACTTTGGTCTATGCTACTTCTTTATGTCAAATTTCCCCTATTTCAAGCATTTTGAGTATTAATTATCAAAAGAATACATTTTGTGTGAACTTATGTGGTTTCGTGTGTCAATTTTAGGAAAAACAAGTATCTGCTACTGTCGATACCATCGACGGTGGTCGATACCATCGACCGAACCACAGGTTGCCAACCGCAAGGACCAGAAGAAAGTCGATACTATCGATAGGGATGTCGATGATATCGAGATACCATCAGGTTGCTGGTGAGAAGTGAGTCGATACTATCGACTCAAATGTCGATACTATCGACTGGTGGAGCTACAGTGACACAAAAAGACAAAACCGTTGAACCGTTGCTACACGTTCGTCGATACCATCGACCCGCGTCGATGGTATCGAGATGACATCAGGCGCAAAGACGAAAGAAAAGAAGAACTACCGATATCGCGCTAGGTCGATACCATCGACCCGCGTCGATGGTATCGACACCGTCAGATATGAGTTTGTTTCAGATTAATCTTAGTCGGACGACTGTGATTAATTGGCGACCTAATTCGGGAAATATACCTAATGACGGAGCCCAAGAGGGAATGATCACGTCATTAGCCGTTGCACACATCCCAGAGAGCAAGGAGAGAAGAACGGAGCCGAGAGCACACCCCAACCGATCCGGACACTGAAGAAGACGATTTCCACCACCGAAAGGCGGGAGAACACGTATTCCACACCAAGGATCGCTTGAATCTTCTCCGTTCAGGGGTTTAACCACTCAATCACATTTTTCTTCATGTTTCCCTTTTTCTTCTCCACGTTGTATTCTGAGATGAACATGCGGGGCTAATCCCCTTTGTCTTTAGGACCGGGAGTAGCTTGGGAATTCATTGTATGATGATTTTATAATAGTGATTCATATCTTATCTCTTAAATCCATGGTATAATTTCATTTTCTCAAATATATTGTTATGCTTGATCACCATAATAATAATCTAATGCCCTTAATTGCTTTGAAAGCAGAATTAATGGTTGAAAAGAGACGGAATTTACATTAATTGACAAATCCCTTGAACAAGGTGGTCTAAGATTAATGGTGGATACCGAGAGGTCATTTTTAATGCACCTAGTTTAGGGTATAGGTTACTACGATGGTGGAACCGACCTAGACATAGGTAGTGAATTGTACCACGACAGTGGGCAATTCTGATTTCAGGCCACTACCCAGATAGAGAGATAAAATTGAGTGACTATATAGAATTTAATACAATGAAAACCCACGGTGAAACCACAATCCAAAAGATCTCATTTTGAATTGATTAAACTAAACATTTAATCGATTGCTTGTTTTGTTTTGTTTTTATTTTCTTTTAATTTTGACAACAATTCTCAACTATTTAATTGGCTTAGCTGATCGCGAGTAGTTAGTAGGAGTCCCCGACGATTTCACGTATCCCTGAGTTCGACTCGGGCCTCACAAAGACCTATATTACTTCGACGCGTTCACTTGTGTTTCTGCGCACGGTAAATTTGCGTCAAGTTTTTGGCGCCGTTGCCGGGGATATTGCGAATTGTCGGCACTTCGAGTGCTGCGAGCAACCACTCTAGGCCACATTTTTATTTTTTTTATCATTTCAAAAATTCATAATCTATTGTCTAAATATTTGCAATCGTCAAGCGCTGTACTGAAATTTAATTTCTCTATTTGCATGTACTGTGCATGGTGCAGATGCGTAGTACAGACTACACGAGGTACGCACCAGAGGTTTCGCTGCCGGGACCAGAAGACGAGGAAGAGTATAATCAAGGCCATCTGGAGGAGATAGTTTCTGAATCCGAGCAAGAAAAGATGGAAGAACAACAGACAATATGGGAGAAGATAAAGGCTTCTTCCTCATCCGCGTCGAAAGGGCCAATAAAGAAGCAGGCAATTAACATTCCAACATACAAAATCGACCCTGCATTAATAAATTTGGTGAAGTCGAATGCTTTTCTTGGATTAAAAAATGAAGACCCCGTCGCGCATATAAGTCAATTTGCAGAAAATTGTGATATGATAAAAATAGACAGATTTCCACAAAATGTGCTCTACTTGAAGCTCTTCCCGAGTTCTCTAGCGGGAATCACGCGAGAGTGGTTAAATAACCTGGATGATGAATATGTGGAGTCTTGGGACCACATGGTGGAGGTTTTCTTCGAGAGGTTCTTTCCGCCCGAGAAGACCAATGACATGATCAGGAAGATCCACAACTTCACCCAACAAGCAGGAGAGACCTATTCTGAGACCTGGGAAAGGTTTCAGATCATGCTCAGGTGATGCCCGCATCACGGGCTTGATAAGGAGACACAAGTCAAGATCTTCTATTTTGCTCTCTCCGAGCATGATAGAAGCAACCTCGATTCAGCCGACTCTGGATTCTTTTTGAACAACACGGACACCAGATGTTGGGAAATCCTAAAGAACATGGCCAAGAAACAATCATGGGGCGAAAGAGGCGCTGTGGAATAGGTTTGAGTGGCAAGTGAATCTAAAGCAATCAAGGAGCTGAATGAGAAGATGGATCTTCTCGCTAAGAAACTGCTTGCAAAGGAGGGTACTGAGTCTAAGGATGAGGAAGCCCAAGTCAAATTCATGCAACAACAGGGCTACAGAAATAATGACTATTCCTGGAGGAAAGACAAAAAGTTCTCCTGAGAGGATCCTAATAATTTCCTACAAGATCCTGATGCAAAGCCACAACCTAGAGCTGAAGATAAGAGCACCGAGTTGCTTAGTCAAATGGTGCAGCAGAATCAGGAAATGATGACTATGTTCGGTAAACAACTGCAGTCTTAGGGTGACATCTTGACCAAATTTGGGCAGACGCTGCAAAGCCATGGAGCACAAATGTGGGCGTTAGAAACCACCGTGATCCAGATCTCAAATGAAGTGGCAGCCATTAAGCATGCCAATCAGCAGAGATAGGTTGGGAATGCAGATGTGGTTCAAGCACATCATCAAGTTAAATACATGTCTGTGATCAATGAGGAAGAACTCCAGGTGGCAGAGATAAAGGATCAAAGCAAAATTATGTTTGATATGGAGGCTACACCGGTAATACTGTATCCTCACAGTCATCATGGACTGCCAGGCAGATACACTCCTTTCAAGAAATCCCACCAAGAGCCCATGATGGTTGCACCCCCGCCTAGGAAAGAAGAGCAAGTGAAGGCCGTCTGTGAAGGTGTGGATACATCTATTGTGAGAGAGGAGCCACAACAAGTTATACATGTGGAAGATGATCCGACAAAGTCCACACCAAAGGGAGTCATTGAAGCAAGCTTAGGGGAGGTTGCCCCGAAAAGCTCATCTGTACCACCTCATAAGCGTGTTAATGCGGAAGTTGTGTCAAGTCTGGACAACCCTAAGCCGAAGAAAGAGCACCAGCATTATAGAAAATTCTTGGAGATGTTCAAAAAACTTCATATCAAATTATGTTAGTGGAAATGATTGAGAAGATTCCCGCCTACGGGAGGTTTATCAAAGAAATCATCAATAAGAAGAGGCGGATTAAAGACATAGATGTTTGCCAGATGAATGAAATGGTGAGCTCAATCATCCATGGGAGTTTACCACAGAAGAAAGATCCGGGGAGTTTTTATATTCCATGCTCGATAGGCGATCGACACTTTCCACGAGCTCAGTGTGATTTGGGCGCGAGAATAAATCTCATGCCGTTGTCCACATTTAAAAAGCTTGGGTTAAAGGACATGACAAAGTCAGCGACAACCATTGAATTGGCGGATGGATCTATTGTAAGGCCATATGGAATTTGTGAAGATGTACTCATCAAGGTGGACAAGTTCATCTTTCCTGTAGATTTTGTCATTATGGATATGCCACAGCTTCAAAGTTGTGAGATGCTATTGGTAGGCCGTTTCAAGCAACGGCTGATGTAGTCACTGCAATTGGGAGAGGTACGCTAACGTTGGGGATTGGTCAAGATCACGTGGAGTTCAAGCTGCCACACGATCCTTTGAGCACTTTCTCCAAAGTACCGAGTTGATAAAAAGCTTCAAGTCGTCTAGCCTAAGACGTTAAGTAAGGACGCTTGTTGGGAGGCAACCCAACCATTGGTATTTTAGTTTAGTTCCTTTACATTCGTAGTTTGATTTGTTTTAACTTAGTTTGTAGTGTAAAAAAAGATACCGTGATCATTTGCTACATGTGCAGGGGTGAGGCAGAGTCGATACCATCGACCCTTGTGTCGATTGTATCGACCATGGTACAGGTTGGTGACTGCAGGAATTGCACTGTGTCGATACCATTGACGACCTTGTCAATGGTATCGACATACCAACAGGCAGATCGCAAGAAGTGGTCGATGGTATCGACATGGGTGTCGATACTATCGAGATCTCTGGAGATTTTCAGAACAAATCGTCTCAGGAAAGTCGATACCATCGACGGGCGTGTCGATGGTATCGACACATTCATGCAAAGAAGGCGGCGTCCGGGCCTCACGAGGGTTTCCCCTAATCAGAGAGTCGATACTATCGACTCGCGTCGATAGTATCGACGCGCCACGTCAACGATCCGCGAGGAAAGATCAACGACGATCACAACAACTAAGAAGTCGATCCGGGGGACGGGTCGATACCATCGACTCACGTCGATAGTATTGACGCGTCAGCAATTTGGGCCCCGCAGATCCAGCCATCGACAACCGTCGATACTCGCGGCGGTACGAATCGTGCTACCCGTGTTGATACCATCGACTCGCGTCGATGGTATCGACGAACATACAGTAGCGCCGACCACGGCTATATATGAGGAGGATTTGCATCAGATGACATCACAACTCCAGAGCAATCCTCCTCCTCTTGTGCCGAGCATATTTCAGAGCTGTCCAAGCCCAACGACGAGCAACACTGAGAAAGTTCTTCATCGAGCGGAGATTTGCTTCTCCGATCTTCACCGATCTCCCTTTCTATTCCTCTTTCTTTCACAATCATGGTGCATGTAGCTGGTGCATCGTCTTCACACGCGAACCCGATGGACATCCCGGAGTTCATGCCACCTCTGACCGCATCAGTTGCACGCCCGCGGCTGATTCATCCATCTGCGGAGGTCAAGAAGATATACGAGGAGATTCTAAAGAGGAAGATTGAGCCGACCCGTTATGTTGAATGGGAAACCATCCGCAACTTGGGGTTCAAAGCCAATGTCAACTATGTGCTGAAGGGACAGGCACACAACACGGGCAGATTAGATGATGAGCTGGAGTACCACACTGATGGCCAACCGTTCTTCGGCGAGTGGCCTACCTACAGGGAGCTGGTGGCTGAGTTCATGGCATCACTGGACGTCTGCGTCGTGCCCAACGATGTCATAGCCACTGACCGCGAGTGGATCAAGGGTCGGGTGTCTTTCCGGCTGTATAATAATGACTACACCCTTACACTCGAGCAGTTCAATGAGATATTCAACTGGAACCACTCGCAACATGATTACTGGCGACCGGACAACCGCACCGACTACGATGCCATCTTCGCCGAGCTGGTGACGGTGCCGCCAGGAAAGTTAGTGAGTTACCATAATGTTACTGTAGCTGATTTCGAGCACCCCTTCGTCTGGATACTGCACCGGATGCTGAGTTCTACATTGTTTGCTAGGGGTGATTTGGCCCTCAGCAAGTTTCAGGAGACAGACTTATTCTTCTTGTATAAACTCCTGAAGCGTCAAGAATGCAATTGGGGAGCCTTCTTTTTGTAGCGAGTTTTGGCAGTGAAGAGGAGTACACAGAAAGCCTCGATTCACTTTGGCAGGCTTATTACCAAGCTGGCCTTCTACCTTGGTTTGAATTTCCAGCATCTTACTCCTCTATCCAGCAGGAGCAAGGTGAACTTGCAACATCTGCACCGGTCCAATCTCATCCTTCTTCGAGATGGCTTGGCGTATGCGCACTACCACGTCAACCATGCCTACCAAGAATGCACGCTTCCCGATCCAGTCTTCAACATCGAAGGGGCGCAACACTTACAATGGCCTATCATAGCCATTGATGAGTCCGATGAAGACGGCGACAACGACGACGACGACAATGAAGACAAGGTTGAAGAGGAAGAGGAGGCCTTCACACCTCTTTGGGCACGTGTGGCACCACAGAAGCGTCCTCGTATGCATCCGGGTGCATCTTCATCATCACAGCCTCCGCCACCACCACCGCCCTCGCAGCCAAGCGAGGAAGCCTATTCTATGCAGGGTATGTATGCTATGCTGCAGGAGATTCAACAGACGCAGCAACATCACATGGCGATGTACACCGGTATTCAAGAAACTACAAACTGGTTACTGGAAAATCAAAGGGCAATGTTCGAGAACGAGCGTCTTCTCCTCGAAAACCAACAACAAATTCATGACCGCTTGCAAAGGATGGAGATGCAACAGCAGCCCTTTTACGACCACTATTGGAGCCAAAATTACTTTGGAGGCTATCCACAACCTCCACCTAGGGCCCAGTTTGATCCGAGCTTCCAGGGGGAGTATCTGTCTTGGGACCCTACGGCTCTGCAGTACCCGCCTCCACCTGAAGAGTAAAGCGGTATCTCTGTTCCAACCTTTAAGATTGTTTTTGACTATGAGGCCATAGTCTAATTCAATCTTAGGGGGGGTGTTGGAACAACTCTATCTTTTATTTCTCTATTTTTAGTTTTATTGCTTTTGTTTCCTGTCATTTGTTTCGTGCAATTTTAGTTTGTTTTTAGGATCCACATTCTATCTAGTGTAATCGTGGATGTCTTTAATCTTGAGTCATCTCAGTTGCATGTACATGGGAATTAAGGGAAACTAAATTTTTTTTTGAGTGTTCGCAAGCTTGAGTGTTGTTCAACCCTGATAACTTAACTTAGAAAATGATTGGTTTTGTCAACTTTAAAATAGAAAATCACAACTGTACATTCCTAGAAAGTGGGCGGAATTGGTTGTTTGAGCCTAAACTGACCAAATGATAATGAGACTTTAATTTGAAGTAAGAGAGAAAAGCCTCTTAACTACTACACAGGTCAGTAAGGAGGGACACATAATATTTTTCAAAGGTTCAGTCAATTAGTCTTGTGATCTGTCCACCTCATTGCTTTTCACAATCCACCAAGATTTGGAATTAAAGTACGGTTTTAACTCTTTTTGATTGCATGTCATGTAGATAGGACTTGCATTGCAACTCTTCATATGTTTTGCATGAAAAAAAAATTTAGAATAGGTATACATGCACATTACCCTTAGGTGCATGTCATGTAGTTGCATTCATAACTTTTATGCATAAAGTATATCATGTGCCTCATTTATTCGTTAATGGTGAATTAAATTGTTCCATACCTTCTAAATAGTGCAAATATTCGAGTTATGCAGAAAAAATAAGCCCAATAAAGTATTCATTGTCAATTATGGATATAAGGGTTTGAAAAAAAAGAAAAATCTGAAAAAAAATCTTAAATTGAAAAAAAAGAAATTTATTTAGAAGCAACTAGAATAAGAAGGAGAAAGGAACATAATCTCACCTGCATTTTAAGATGAGTGAGTACATGATGTAGCTTAATTAGATATCCATTTCGTTTTGAGATGGATGGTTAGTGCATGCATCATTCCACCCAATCTTAGGCATTAATGCATTTTACATGTGCATTTGCATCATTTAGGGCATTTTTGTTTATGCATGTTGAAATCGTATAATACTTCCACTTCTTCCATGAGCCACCCATTCCATCCACCCGTTGCTCGGATTGGTAGGCCACCGTGAATTTCTCCTCACTAGTGAATATCAGGATAACTGCTTCCATGTAGATGGTAGTTAGGGTCAGCAACGTAGTATAGGAGATCACAAGATGCACTAAGTCTGGACCGGCAAATTTTATTATGTTAACTGCCTTATGTGATAGTGTTCATCAATTTTAAGGTTGATATCTTTTATGGATGATTACTGTCGCCTTTAGGGTAATTATCATTTTGTGGTTAGCGAGGGCCGGTATGTGAATGTCCGGTGGGAGTCATATGGGATGTTTGTTGTGATGCTTTGTTCTTTAGTTGACTCTGGAAATTCTATTCTAAGGTTTAGTTGCTCGAGGGCGAGCAATGTTCAAGCTTAGGGGAGTTTGATGCGATGATTTTGAGTCGCATTTATAGACTTGTTTGATATGTGTTTTATGCATTTATTAGTCATTTTCATGGTTAATGTTGCATAATTCATTCACTTTGGTCTATGCTACTTCTTTATGTCAAATTTCCCCTATTTTAAGCATTTTGAGTATTAATTATCAAAAGAATATGTTTTGTGTGAACTTATGTGGTTTCATGTGTCAATTTCAGGAAAAACAAGTATCTGCTACTGTCGATACCATCGACGGTGGTCGATACCATCGACCGGACCACAGGTTGCCAGCCGCAAGGACCAGAAGAAAGTCGATACTATCGACAGGGATGTCGATGGTATCGAGATACCATCAGGTTGCTGGTGAGAAGTGAGTCGATACTATCAACTCAAATGTCAACACTATCGACTGGTGGAGCTATAGCGACACAAAAAGACAAAACCGTCGCTACAGGTTCGTCGATACCATCGACCCGCGTCGATGGTATCGAGATGACATCAGGCGCAAAGACAAAAGAAAAGAAGAACTGCCGATATCACGCTAGGTCGATACCATCGACCCGCGTCGATGGTATCGACACCGTCAGATATGAGTTTGTTTCAGATTAATCTTAATCGGACGGCTATGATTAATTGGCGACCTAATTCGGGAAATATACCTAATGACGGAGCCCAAGAGGGAATGATCACGTCATTAGCCGCTGCACACATCCCGGAGTGCAAGGAGAGAAGAACGGAGCCGAGAGCACGCCCCAACCGATCTGGACGCTGAAGAAGATGATTTCCACCATCGAAAGGCGGGAGAACGTGTATTCCACGCCAAGGATCGCTTGGATCTTCTCCGTTCAGGGGTTTAACCACTCAATCACATTTTTCTTCATGTTTCCCTTTTTCTTCTCCACGTTGTATTCTGAGATGAACATGCAGGGCTAATCCCCTTTGTCTTTAGGACCGGGAGTAGCCCGGGAATTCATTGTATGACGATTTTATAATAGTGATCCATATCTTATCTCTTAAATCCGTGGTATAATTTCATTTTCTCAAATATATTGTTATGCTTGATCAACATAATAATAATCTAATGCCCTTAATCGCTTTGAAAGAAGAATTAATGGTTGAAAAGAGACGGAATTTACATTAATTGACAAATCCCTTGAACAAGGTGGTGTAAGATTAATGGTGGATACCGAGAGGTCATTTTTAATGCACCTAGTTTAGGGTATAGGTTACTACGATGGTGGAACCGACCTAGACATAGGTAGTGAATTGTACCACGACAGTGGGCAATTCTGATTTCAGGCCACTACCCAGATAGAGAGATAAAATTGAGTGACTATATAAAATTTAATACAATGAAAACCCGCGGTGAAACCAAAATCCTAAAGATCTCCTTTTGAATTGATTAAACCAAACATTTAATCAATTTCTTGTTTTGTTTTATTTTTATTTTCTATTAATTTTGACAAAAAATCTCAACTATTTAATCGGCTTAGCTGATCGTGAGTAGTTAGTAGGAGTCCCCGATGATTTCACATATCCCTGAGTTCGACTCGGGCCTCACAAAGGCCTATATTACTTCGACGCGTTCACTTGCATTTTTGTGCACGGTAAATTTGCGTCAAATATTCTCCACAAACTTCCTTCATGAGGGATTTTTTTCCTATCTTCTCAGAACACAAAAGGAGAGTCTAGTTATAAGATCTGCGATATGGATGCTCAACCCCTAGGGTGTATTGTATGGATTTTCTCTTGATCACTCGTTCTTCTCTTTGACAAAGGCCTTCAAGGATGACTTGGTTTTCTAAATATTCTTTGATTTTGTGAAACCAAGCCTTCTATTCACTATTGATTGCATTGTCGATGACCATACAATAGGCACATTGAAAGATTGTGCATGCTTTAAAAGAGAAGCTCTGGTCCCCTTGAATGCCAATATTAGAAGAAAGGGTAGACATTAACTTACGAATGCATTTTGCTATGATGAAGTGGAAGGAAATATCCTCTATGTCTTGACTCAGAGAAGACATGTATTCTTGGTAAGGGACCAAATTCTAATGGCAATCCCTCTAGTATTATGGACTTGAGATATCACAAGGAGGGAATCACCATATAACTGGAGACAACATGGCCCTTGCTATTTGGTGAGTTGGAATCCTAGGATGCACGCTTTGTACTCAGCCACATTGTTGGTGGCATTGAACAATATTCATTTGGCTACATGTAATTATTCTCTGTGGTCTTTTTGAATAATTAGTCCTATCCTAACTCCATTGTGATTGGAATCTCCATTGAAGAAGATTGTCCAAAACTCAAGTTTCGTGGAATGACGACAT
Source organism: Alisma plantago-aquatica (assembly GCA_963693085.1). Taxonomy (NCBI): domain Eukaryota; kingdom Viridiplantae; phylum Streptophyta; class Magnoliopsida; order Alismatales; family Alismataceae; genus Alisma; species Alisma plantago-aquatica. Next base: position 643,941,376 of record OY856413.1, on the reverse strand, counting down.
TCTATGAGCAAACCATTGCTATGTCTTCATCAAGGAATTCATACTCATGTGTCAACCCTTCTAGGAGTGGGAAATATATTAATTGATTAGCCAGAGCTTGCACTTTGGCTACCTTCATAGGTAGATATCTGATGTTGACTTTTGATAAAATTAAATATCATTTGGCACATCATCTAGTTAGTGTGTGGTGATCACACAAATATCAAAGTGGGTCATGCTTCAAAATCAACTATAGTATATATGTCATCAAATAGTGGCACAACTTCCTCGTTCTATGTATGAAGGCCAGGCAATACTCTTCATTGTATAATATTGAGCCTCAATATTGTTGAATTTCTTGCATAAATAATAGATAGCGTGCTCATATCAGTCACTGATTGACCTAAGACTCCTCCAATGGATTCTTTGAAGATTGATAATGGAAGAGTGAGAGGATGCCCTTATAGGGTTTTGAGGAAGGTGGCACATTTGAATAATTTTTTTCCTTCCCTTCTTACCCTAGCTGTCGGATCCGTGGTAGATATAAAATGTCATTGATATAAAGACATATAAAGGATAAAAATTATAACTTTGTGAACACTTGTTGTAACGAACCAGAGCTTAGAATCCTACCTGTCACATGATTAGAAATCTAGTGAAGTTTGTTGTTTATATGTGACCAAACAAGGATTACAATTTAGAGTACTTTTACATTATAATTTAATCATTCGACAACATGTAGATAAAATCATGAAATATATTACATATATTTTCTTTATTAACAGAATGGCTGATTAAAACTAAATAATTTGCTTTGAAGTAACCTTTAGCAATTTCATTCCAACAAACATTTAAATTCTCATATAATTTAAATAAATAAGGAATTAATGGACACAATGTATAAAATGAGTAAAGAGTAGAATTTCATGCATAATCATATATATAACTCTTTTTATAATAATGTGACATTAATAGGACTTAATTAAGTAAATGTTGATATGATGTTTTGATAAATATAATGATAATGTGTTAAAATGCGTAATAGTGCCATAACACATAAAAAGAAATCTCAAAATTAAAATATAATGGTAAAAACGTATTTCTTGGGTGTCAATTAGCTTGGTTGCCAAGTTTTAGATTATTTTCATAATAATAACCATCTTAATTCTATTTGAAAAAGAAATTAGGAAAAGAGCCAAAAGCAATATTTTTTTTACTAAAAGTCTTAAAAAGAGAAAATAAACTTCAAATTTAAATCCACATACCAAGTTTAGCCTATGTGAAAATTTTCATCTAATTGAACAATTTTAAATACTCTACTGTAATATAGGAGAGAGAATGTACTTTTAAGCCCAAAATATTAAATAACATGTTAAATAACTCTAGAAGGGATAATTAACTATAGAATCATGTTCCTCATGTTTAGGCGTGACAAACCAATTTTCAATATTTTATAATTTTGTATATATGACTTTGAGATCTTGGTATATCTAAATGATCCCAGAATTTTCCGTGAAGCTTATAATCATTTATTAGATCTGTGGTTAAGATTTCAAAATTTTTGGAGATTGTTTGAATAATTATAAAATTCATGTGTGCCAAAAAATAGTTTTTGGAGATATTTTAATTAAGATAGCTAAACAAATTTGTTTTTTTTGATGAAAATTAGTAGAATTTGTTGATACACTTATACTGAAGTGTGATATAAAATTTCAGACAAATTAGAGCTTGCTTGATGGTTCAAAAGAAATTATACAAGAACTATAGTCGAACTAAATTTAATGATTTGAATCATTTACATTATTTTGGTAAAATAATAAAACTTTCATATCATCATATTTCTTTGTCCAAATAAGGTAAAATTTTAAATGGATATTTTTGATTACAATTGTGATTTTTGATAAATTTTGAAGAAATCATGGATTCACTATTTTGAATATATGGTTTATAAATAGTGTTTCAAAGTATGACTAATGAATGATGTGATTTAAAATACGTCTTAAAGTGTTCATGAGAAAATAAAGTCTTATTGAAGCATTGTGTTATTCTATTTAACGATAAGTGCAAATTTGGTAGATAAGGAATTATTTTAGAAATCAAAATGGTGTTTTGATGGTTTGGTGAATCAGAATGACAATTATGACTTTTCACATATATTTGTTAGGAGAATTATGTAGATCTCCAAGTCTTTCCATTTAGCTTTCTTAATTAAATAGAGAGATAAAGACATAGAAGTTTTACATAATAAAGAATATCTAGTTAACATTTCATAGTGTTGGAAGTTATGGGTTTCCAATATTATAATATTTCAAAAAAAGAAAGTATTGAGGTGTATAATAAAGGCGTCAATTTAATTTAGTAGTATGCCGGTGGAAGACATAATGTATAAAGATAGTACATATATTGATATATTAATTATACCAAGGAATTATGTAGGATATATAAGACTTTTATTGCAGTGGAAATTTATTTTAAATATACATTTTCATGTAAATAATTAATTACATCGTGGAACATATTCCTTGACCGAAAAATTGTTTGAATGGTCAAACCAAGAAAATATGAGTTTCTTTCAACACAATGTGAAATTAAATTATAAAGGAAGTTGACCACAATTTTGATCCTCTACTTATATGAACACACCATTGACTATGTCCATGCACACAACAAACAACTTTGTTTGCTTCCTTGACCCCTCTCTTGTGATTTTGTTCCAAGATTGTGAAGACAAAACACTATTGCAACAAGATGGCCTCTTCTATTCTCCCTTCCCTATTCTTCCCTTCCACCATGACCACAAAGCAACATCTTTTGCCACCGTGATGACCTCTTTCCCAAAGAAGCATGAAACATCATAAAAAACGATCAAGAGTACAAAGATCTTATTCCATGGGACTAGTCAATGGTTAAATTTGTTTTTTTGATCTGAGAATATCACAAGTCTATTTGGCTAAGACAAGTTTTAACCCAACTTGCTAAAAATCAGATGCCTTGTCTCCAAGGCAGTAGGTTGGTGAGACCCTTACCATGATCTTGTGGCGTAGTGGATATTTAGGCTTTCAAATAAGGTATGTGCATCTTTCTTGATTATCAAGGCAATACTATGTTCACCAAAAAATTTCCCATATGAGGCATTCTTGGTTAAAACTTGTTCATCTTTGAATATACATTTCTATTTTCTTGTTACTTCTTGATTTATTGTTGATACTATGAGATTCTACTACTTATGGTCATATGGCCTATTTATTGAGATCATATCTTTTTCTTATTTGAATCATAATGATGATGATTGAAATTATATCTTGTTTTATATCATGTACATGTGAAAATAGACTAGGTTTATTTATAGTAGCATGTACATTTATACTTACCATAATAATTGGGTGCACTATTCCATCCTGAGTGCATGTTTTCACTTATAGTATATACATGGGAATGCCTTTCTGCCCAGGGTGTGCCTTTCCGCCCAAGTTATTTGTTTAGGCTTGACATTTATGGATTTCAGCCCTACATAAATTGAAATAGTCTAGTTGTTTACATGCATTGTTTATGAATTACTGTTGTTGTTAAACAATAAGATTTTCTTTCAACCAATCATCTCTTTCATTATAATTCCTCATCTTTTGGCTTGATAAATACTCTTGGAACTTCTTCTTTTGAACCTCTCATTTACTTTATATCTTGCCTTGACTTTCCTCTATCTTAGGTATTACATAGTTGTTATTCAATGCACATACTCAAATTGTTTGATGTCCCTTCCATTTGTTTTTCCCTCCTGGGCATTGTCTTTCAATCCACCTAGAGGTGGTACAACCTCAGGTGTATGACTTGGAGGACTGGACTTGTTGACATGGACCTGCTAGGTGAAGGTCATGGGAGATAGAGTTGACATAGTTGGATATCCCTCTACTAAGATCATTATGTTGTAACTTTCATGTAAACCATTTATGGGAGATGTGACATCCCTAGTCTTTTTAAAACTTAATCTGATGTGCGACGTCCAAATTGAAATCTCACCTCAGCGAGAATTCAAATTTAAACACCACACACTAGGCTAAGAAGAAGAAAATCAAAGGAAGTCATAAGGAAACAACAGTTGCACATGCACATGAAAAATAACAAAACCATACAACACATGTTCACCATTCAACATATAATTACAACATGAATTGTTACAACATTTGATATAATATATTGAACAACAAACTTTACATATACATGTACTACAACTAAACAATATGATCTTAAGACAATAGGTCCACCTGCACATCAGCTCACCACACAACTCTCAACTATCCTAGTTCTTCGAGATCACATGTCCACAACCTAAACAAAAGATTACATGTGGTACACATCAGCACAATATTCAATAATATTGTACTGAGTATGCCTACATGTCTTTTTATATACCTGTCATTACTAAGCTTGGAAATAAGATAAAACTGATACTTGACAGTTATAAAGAAATATAAGAAAAAACATATACTTGCACAAAGATGTTCATTAACAAAAGTGAACACATATTTAAGGCACATTTTCCATTATATCATCCATGCATTTACAACCTGAGAGTTGAATGCATTATGGCCTTTATGATCTACTACCAAAGAGTTTGGGATCATTATACATGTGATCTACTACCAAAGAGTTTGAGATCACTAATTTATTAAGGTCTTTATGATCTACTACCAAAGAGTTTGAGATCATATACATGTGATCTACTACCAAAGAGTTTGAGATCACTTTTCCAAGCATTATACTACCATAGAGTTTAATGCTTTCATATAACAAAACAAATATATTATGTTTCATTTATTCTTATCCATAAGTATGGAAAAACAAGCAAGATATCATACAAGATCAATCATTTCATCCAATATCATATGCCAAGTATTTTACTACACATATAATGCAAGCATATTGTATAATAAGCCAAGTAAGAGGTAATGGTGTACCTTGATCAAGATAACCTAATCATCATATATTCCTAGATTCAACTATCACTCTTAGTCAAACCCTGATCAAGATAAGATCATGTACTATTATCAGATTCTCATCATCTTAACCGTAGTTGATTCATTTTAGGGTTTACTTAGTTAATTAGGATATTCATCATTACTTTCATTCTTATCTTAGATTTATCTTACTGGATGTAGTTTTCCAGATTATGATTCATTATCTGAACATTAGGTTCCATAGTATTTTATGCTCATATTAACCCTAGTTTATATACATTAACCTAAATTAGGGCTTCATAACATGTATTAAGGTTCTTATTCATATAACATGAATTCTATGCATCTAATTGATATCAAAGTTCCACATTGGCTTTCAGTTACTGATATGTACTTACACTATAATTTCTAGGGTTTCTTGAGCATATGTATAATTATTGCACATTAATTAGGGTTATTAGCCCTAATTATCTATATGGAAAAATTACATGACTTCGTTCATCCAATTTATAATATCTGGCATCATATGGATTCTAAACATGGTTATACATTTAGTGACATATTCTCATATTTTAGGCCATCATTTGCTATTTATTACTCAAGAAATAAGAATTTAAAAACTGACATGATTAAGATTAGTGCATCAAAAGATTATTATTATGTTTCCATTCCATTCTACACATTTTTATGAAACTTTTAGTACCTTATTTGTATTTTTTTGAAAAGCGAGCTATTTTCTATGATTTATTGAAGATCTACATATTTTTGGTAGTATTTACCTCTTTCGGGCCAATCATATGGCGCCATGTGTCCTATGGGCCTACTCAGTCAAGTGTGGGTGAACCATGTGGTCCAACGCAGTTTGCTTCCTCTAGACTCAATTTTTCATTTCTCCTCACTCGCTCAAGTGCCAGGGTTTAGGCCCGCCTGGTCCGAATCTGCTACTAGATCCACAGATCCACAGATCCACTAGCCCGAGCAAAACTCCCTTTTGCTCACATCTCGAACATTTAGTGTATGTGTGAGTCCTATGAGACTCTGTTCTCTATGTGCACCACCGCAAAAGCTGGCTCTGGTGAGCGATCGATAGGGTTCTGGAGCTCCTCATCGGCTGCCAATGGCACCATTAGCTTCAGCGTAAACCTCCAAACCTCCATGACTACTCTCCTCCCTGGGTTTGGGTGTGGAGCTACTTCTCCACTAGGGAACCATCACCTAACCTGGGTGTGGCAGAGCACAAGAGGAGAAATACCTCATGTCCATGAATCTATGAACTGAAGCCTCGAAAATGCGTGAAAAGCCTCCTATATCTCAACTAACGCCTCCGTTTGCGGTGGGAGACACCTGCTCATAGCTTCTGGGAACAACCTTCATCTCTGGCTAAGATACACCATGTAGACCATGGGAACCACCAAGGTAGCTCACTAAAACAAAGGGCCTGAACTCCCCTCAACTCGAGATGCATTTTCTCTTCTTTATTCTTGCTCAAAGTGTCCCTCTACTTCCTTCTATTCCTCTACTTCTTCCAGGTTCTAACTGTAACTAGTAACAGAGAAGAGGAAAAGGAGGGAGGGAGAGATCTTCCTACTATCTCATTTTTTCTCCTCATGGGAGGGGTCAAAAGAAAGGTTGTCTCAGTACTAATCAAACTGTCCATCTACATCTCCCTATCACACCACGATCTCAGCCAAAGGTGGTGGGGAAACATATAGCCTAAACTGGTATATTGCCTTGCTCTAACCGCAAGGTAGAGGACACAATCTTGACCATTGATTACTTGTGTGCATTCAAGATGTAACTGGGAAAAAGTTGAATCCATGGCTCCTTGCATTAGCCACTAGAGGGTGTGTGACACAACATTGGTCTCAAACTTAGCTCAAATCTCATCAATAAAGCAAATTATTTCACAAACTTCAAGTCTAATTACCTTGACCTAGAATCCTCCAATCTTGATGAAATTTTGGACATAACTTTATCACAACTAAAGGTACATTCTATTTCATTTTGGTGCCAAAACTCGATTATTTGTCCTTTCAATTAAATACTTCAGAAGGGCATAACTTTATGGATTTTAATCATAATATTAGCATCCATCACTACTCAAACTTTAACAAAACACTTGGAACTGTCAAGATAACTCAATGTATGAGTTCCAATATGTTATTGGAGATTAAATGATTCCAAATGAACACTCTATCACATCCTACACACCTTAAAAGAAATTCCATCCTCGAAATTAAACCAAAATCCAGTTCATCACAACATATACATCTTAAAAGAATTTTTTCCTCAAAATTAATTCATTCTATTATTCTACAGATAAAACAAAGGTCATCAAGTAAATGCATGACATCCTTCTAGGTGCAACATTCCCATACATAAGCTTGATACGTCAACCACTCCTAGGAGGTTTATATAGAAACTAAGGTGAACTACCTCTCAACTAAAGCTTGAAACATATGTTTTATAAGCTTATGTTAGATCATGACATATCTCATATATTAGGGTTGCATCCTTATCTTTACCCATGAATTAGGGTCCCCACATCATATTACCATATTCTAAGAGAGTTAACTAAAGTTAACCCATTATATCAAGGTGCCGTAATCATCATGTTGTGCTAACTATCAAACAATATTTTTCATCTTTATTAAGCACTAAAAAAATTAACTCCTCATGTAACATGTTTCACTCATATGATCTTATTTCATTGCTCATAATTAAATTGCAACATTTACTAGTGATTTCATCACAAGATTAGCCAACAATATCACATTATCATCATTATTTATGTATATGGTTAACCATTTATATAGAGAACTATTAGACCATTACTAGGTTTTCCATCATGTTACATTCATGTATCACATCTCAACATTAGATCACATTTTTACTTTTATTATATCATGGTCGTGCTAAACAAACTTATGTTAGTGGCTTGTTAAACATATATCGAAACTTCATCTAGTCCAACTAAGGTTCTCCTAACCCATATCATGAGGGTGATGTCATGCTCAGTCTCTCTGAGCTAACTCAACTCTATGAATATCATATATGCACAAATTTTATCTTCCCTCTCTGGTTTAGGGTTCTCAAGTCTACCTCATTAGTACTAATGATAGCCTTACAAGCTCTAACCACGTAAGCACAAACCAAAACATGCTATGAAATTCTCTTTTCATAGGTTCTCTACCCATGATACATGCTTACCCAAAACTCTCTCTTATATATGCAACCACTAGATTCCTACAAGGTACCATCAACCCAAGCTTGAGGCTTTACAGAAACTGAAACATAGTTACCTCCTCCAAGGTCTTAGGACTCTCTATCCCTCACCCAGATGGTAGGTTCTCACATTTATGTTCACATATAAAAGGAATACTCTCTCAGACTCTAGGGTTTGGTCCTCCCAAGGACATCTAGGGTTCCACAAGATATCTATAGGAATCATGCATAAAGCGACTCAAGTCATTCACTCAGGAGTAGTCTAGTTTAGGAAATATCATAACACATGTTCTCAGAATTCTTATATCTTGGAGTTTAGGTTCTCTGACCTTCTTTGAATGGGTCTCACCCTCTCAGGAGTTAACCCTAAAGCTGGTCCTAACACTAGAGGTCCTCCTTTGTAAAATAGCTTGATGCTCATGCTAACTCACAACTTGTCTTAACTTATCTTAGAAAAGCATATATATACTAGCATCATCAAAACTTATCTCAAATTCTCAAAACTGAACCTTAATCCTTAAAGACAACATGTATCATTATAGACTATCCTATATCATCTACATAAGACCTACATCCTATCATCAAAACTTATTTCATATTTAGCATCTATCATATATTCTAACAAGGCTCTAGACATCTAATCTAGAACTACTCTCTCTTCTAGACTGATGACATTCACTTTCACTTAGGATGCATGATCACCTCCTACTCGTACATGTGTGGGGATATATATTTGTAATACATACACTACTACAGAAATAGCCTTTGGCGTCGGTCTTTTAACCCCATTTGGCGTCGGTTTCCGACCGACGCCTATGTGGGCGCCGCTAAAGGTCGAACACTTCGGCGTCAGTTTTTTAACCGACGCCTATTTAACCTATAGGCGTCGGTCTTTTAGTAGATAACCGACGCCAAAAGGGTTCGCGCCACAGAAAACGACGTCATCTAGGGCACTTTCTACGTCGGTGATTTACTAAAAGACCGACGCCTATATTCCATGTAGCGTCGATCTTTTAGTAGATAACTGACGCATAAAGTGTCCTAGATGACGCCGTTTTCTGTGGCGCAAACCCTTTTGGCGTCGGTTATATACCAAAAGACCGACGCCTGGTTGTTTAAATAGGCGTCGGTTCGATACGAATATCCGACGCCATTTCCAGGACTGCTTTGGCCACATTAGGCGTCGGTTATCTATACATAACCGACGCTGTAGGTCTTTGCTGACGGTTTTCTATAAATAACCGACGCCTATTTATATATATATTTTTTCATATCAGTTTACAGGCCTGCTGTGGCTGGTCAGCAGGATGAGAACCTGCAGTTCAGTTTTCTGAACTACAGGTTTACGACATCCATTGATATCAGCCTACAAACAGGCCGCAAACCTGCAGAAGTCACAAGGAAAATTTCACACAAGTACATACATTCAGACATCAATTCAGTTCTCACATTCACACATATAGAAACATTCAAATAAATGTATTAACATTCAGAAATATTCATTTACAAAGTATCATTCATTATCGCTATCAACATCCCAATTATATCTTACAGTTGCCACTGTTTGTATGGCTTTTGCCCATTCTTCTCTTACTTCATTTAATGCTTCCATCGTATATGGAGCATGTATATTTTTTAAGCATTTACCTATAGTGTGGTCAATTTTAAACACCTGCAAAGAGAATGATGTATATATATAAGTAATAATATAAAAATAAGATTGATATATTTCATACTAACTAATGAGACTATATATAATACCTCATGTATGCTATCGATTTCCAATGCGGCATGTTTGATAATCATCTGCATAAATCGCATCACATAGTATGCGCATGCCCAGCCATTGTCTTGTGTAGCACACTATAAATTGAAACATACAAAATAATACAACTAAGCACAATTCACATCAATGATATATACATTGGAGTCGGGGAGTCGGGAACTTACTTGTACGTTCTCCCAATTTATTGGCTGGTTCTTTTTCCTTGGGACCTTTCCTCCAGCCTTTTTGAATGCATCTAAACCCCTACATGTTAATATAACACAGTAAATTGCATAAGTAAATAGTAATGTAATAAAAGATGTTAACGGATATAAAAATGAAATATTTCTCACCAGAATAATGGCATTCTCATTACGTGTCCAATTTTAGGGTTCAATGTACTCCCCGCAGGATCTAGATAATAAACAGTGAATGTCCCGGGGACAATAACTAGTAACTCCCAATGTCTACCGCTAGAGGTAAGAAGTTAACAATTAATAACTCAAAATGCAAAATAAAAATGGAATTTTCTTAAGTCCAAATTATAAATAAAGTAAACTTACTTGACATTGAATGGAGCTATTATTATCGTCTTCTTTTGCTGACCAAAAATTGTAAAAGCATCTATACAGTATTGTTGAACTATCTGGGTCTTTAGCTACCAAACTAATCAATGATGGAATCAAAAATCCCAAATGATCAAATGCAAATTGTTTGCAATGATCTTTGACTAAGTAGCTGCAAAACATATAGGCGTATGCATTAATATATAAGAAACCAGATCACTGGATCTTACACAAGGTATATGGATGTATAAACAAGATCTCACCTTATCCATGTCTCTATCATTGATGTATTCAGCCAATCATACATAAACAGCTCAATAATATCTTGTATAAATAAAGAGCTATCGTATGATTGACCTGCATAATCTGCATCTAAAGAAATAATTATAGGGAAATGTACATTATGTGCCCTTAGCCAACATGCCATTCCCCTACAAGCAGGACCTAACGGGTATGTTAGGTCAGTTGGAACCCAATCGGGTAATGCGGGAAGTGGAAGTGGAGGCCTAGGTGCTCCTGGTGTCTTCTTTTTAACCTGTACATATAATTTCAGATCAGTTGACATCATATATACACATTAACAATCTAAATCAATGTAAATTTATCTTACAATTTCAGTCGTGTAGACGACATCTACTTTGGGCCACAATATCACCCCGCCTTCTGCATCAGCAAGTCTATCAATATCCGGGTGGGGATATGGCAATGTAGCTTCTCTCCAATCGGGTAACACACGTATCGGGCTCACACGAACGTAGCCCTGTGGCATTGGAGTCCCGTGAAACATTGCCCCAGGAAGGGACGGGTAAGCCTGCGCCTCTGCAACAACGTAGTCTTGCATTCTTAAGCGGCATGGCTTCACTGCCTACAAATTTACGTAAAGAATATTATACATATATACATATCATCTTGAAAACATAACAACTTGAAAAGACTAACTACAATGTCATAAACAATACTTACAGCAGACGTGCTAGGCGATGGGTCTCCAGGATTACTCGCAGTCTGTGCATCAGGAGAAGAGTGGGTCGCCATAGGCGTATTGGAAGCCTGAGATGCCTTCCACCGCAGCAATTCTTCCTTGACCTTCTCAGCAACTACATCGTTGACCTTCTTAGCAACTAAATCCTCAACTCCCTTATTCTCCTATACATGGATAAAAGAAACATTAGCTTCTTATTAATGAATTTCCTTTTGCAGTAACATTCTAAAAAAAAGAATAGGTTACCTCTTCTTGAGAAAGTCCCGCTCTGGGTTTGCACTGGGATGGCCCAAAGAATGCTTTGATGCCAACACCAGCGTCGGCACCTCTAACACGTCCAGGATGCTCTGGGTTACCCAGAGCAACTGTCAATTCATCCCTTGTGCCCCGAGGGATGAACGTGCCTTGTTTCCTCTGCTCGTGCAGCTCCCGCTAATCACCATAAACAGAAATTGGTAAGTTAACACCACAAATAATCAATATTCAAACGATTTCTCTAAGAGTTGTATTTTACCATTTTTGCAGCCGCCTCAGCAGTTACATGCTTCTTTATTTCACCCTTCTTGTTTTTCCTGCCAGCTATCCAGATATCATGGTGAGGCATGGGTGTGGCAGACTCCTGAGTAGGAGCAGACTCCTGAGTAGCCGCAGACTCCGCCTGTAGTCTTTGGCGAATGCTTGCATAGCCTTTTGGACCCATAGTGTGGTCATGCACATTCAGTGCACGCCTTGCTTTTTGTGCGTCACCGAGGGCCTAGTTAGTATGCACATTAATGATTTGGTTAGTATCACTAAATGCTAATCTTGAATAGGTGAATACAATGTATATTAATTAAATTGGGAGTGACGCCTAATACCTTGAATTCTTCAGATTTTCTTGAAGCAACAAAATTGTCCCAATCTTCTTTGTCCAAGAAGTTCCATTGTTCAAGGGCTGACTACTTCTTCTTATCACCCTCTTTTATGTATTCTCTATTCAGATTTGTCCTATAATTCCTAAGCATCTTTCCAGCGCGTTGCATCACATTTTTACGATGCAACTTCTCATCCAATGCAAACAGATTATGTAAAATAGAAATGTTATTAACTAGTATCCAAAATAGAATTGCAAATAATAGAATTTGTAATCTACAAAATAGAATTGCAAATAATAATAACTCACGCATAAATCCTTCCATATCAAGTATTTTTTCCCTTGAGGAACTTTATGCCAATTATCATACTTAACACCACAATGGCTCCGAGTGGTACACCCAAGATAGTTTACAAAATTATTGCGGTTCACTCCAATTGCATTTCCTCCATTATCAAACTCCACCACCAATTTGGATCTACTACCACTTAGCGCTAATAACTTCTTCAACAGAGTGATGCCCCTTTTCTTGTTAAGTGTTTGGTGCTGCGCATCAAGTTGCTCCAGTGCTTCAGTGGGTACAGGTGCATCAACCTAAAATTTGATAAAAATAAACACACTAAATTAGCCCAATATAGAAATATAGGATATATGACATAACTAGAAGATAATGAATTTTATAGAAATACAGGATATGTTTTTAGAACTTACATTAGTATCCTCGCCATGCTCGTCATGGACATCATGCTCATCATGGACTTCATGCTCATCACAGACATCATGCTCATCATGGTCAGCCATCTGAAAATGTCATTTAAAAGGCAAACATTTAGCATTTGTATTAACTAGAAAAAGGCAGACATTTAGCATTTGTATTAACTAGAAAAAGGCAAACATTTAGCATTTGTATTAACTAGAAAAAGGCAAACATTTAGCATTTGTATTAACATACATGTCTCTAAAATTGTGATCTTTTATCAATTAACAATCCTTCATTGTGATCTCCGCACACATATAAGTCATCATTAGCTTCAATATTTTGTGGAGTGGGCAACCCAACTGAGAATGGACTGGAGTCATCATACTTATCATAGTACTCTTCTTCATCTATAGGATCTTCAATGAACTATCTTTTACCATGAAGAACAACCGACCATTTATCATTTGCAGGATCATCGATATAGAATATTTGTTTCGCCTGTGACGCCAATATGAATGGTTCACCCTTCTCGCCAATCTTTTCAAAGTTCACCAAAGTGAAACCCAATTCATCCACTATAACTCCTTTGGTGTTATCAACCCAATTACATTTAAAGAGCGGAATTTTGAAATCTATGTAGTCAAACTCCCAAATGTCCTCAATGACACCGTAATATGACATTTTAGCTTCACGTGGACTCTTATCCTTTGCACTTGCAAAGTACATAGTCGACGCTTGAAGAGTGACCCCACTATTTTGGACGACACTCTTATCATCTTGGCGCTTTGTGTAATATGTGAATCCATTAATGTCAAACCCTTCATAAGACATAACATTCGGTTTTTGTTTAAAGGCGAGGCATTTGATAGTTTATGTAATATCATTTGGTGTTTGAGATAGTTGATGTAAGACTTTATCTTCAAACCACTTAGTAAAAGTCTTATTATGCTCTCTAGAAAGCCACATTGAACTTGCTCGAGGATGTTGTCTCTTTATGAAATTGGTATGTTCCTCGATATAAACACTCACTTCGTCCATATTGTGTAAAATATACAAGTGAGCTTGTTCCAACTGCTCACGGCTGATTACTTTCACCCGTGATCCCAAAATTCCTTTGCCCTCCTCAATATTCTTGTCATTATCAGGAGTGTCATTACCACTGAGAAAGTCATTGCAAAAATCCATAACCTCTCTCACCACATAACCTTCAATAATACTCCCTTCAGGCCGATAACGGTTTCGAACATCACCTTTAAAAACGCTCATGTATCGTTCAAAGGGATACATCCAATGTAAGAAAACTGCTCCCAACATTTTCACTTCCCTAGTCAAGTGGACAACAAGATGTACCATGATATCAAAGAATGAAGGAGGGAAATACATCTCAAGCTGACATAGGGTAACAACCACTTCTCTTTGCAAATTATCGAGAGTATCAGGGTCAATAACTTTGCTGCATAGACTGTTGAAAAAGAAACAAAGTCTGGTAATTGCAAACCTTACATGCTTCGGCAATATAGATCGAATTTCCACGGGCAATATTTGTTGCATTAGAGTGTGACAATCATGAGATTTAAGACCTATCAACTTTAGATCTTTCATTGATACCAATCTACGGATGTTGGATGAGTAACCATGTGGCACCTTAACATTTACCAAGCATTCACAAAAAGTTTTCTTCTCCTTTCTAGACAACGTGTAACAAGCGGGAGGTAAGTATGTTCTTTTATTACCCATTTCACATAATTCTGTTAATTCTGACCTTATTCCCATTTCACGTAGGTCTAGTCTGGATTTTATCCCATCTTTAGTCTTACCTGGTATATTTAATAGAGTACCAATGATGCTATCACAGACATTTTTCTCAACGTGCATTACATCGATACAATGCCTGACTGTCAAAGAACTCCAATAAGGAAGATCCCAAAATATTGACTTCTTCTTGAATGAAGAATTGTCACTCCGTGTGGCAATACTACATTGTGATTTCTTACCAAATTCATTGACAATGTCTTTTACTCTTTCATAAACAACATCCCCTGGTATAGGTTTAGGTGCACTCCGTTCATCATTCCATCCATTGAATGCTTTGCGTTTCCTACGATACAGATGGAATTTTGAAAGAAACCTTCGATGACCAAGATATACAATCTTTCCGCCATGTTTTAGTCTTATTGAATCAGTGTTTTCTTCACATATAGGACACGCTTTAGCTCCTTTGACACTATATCCAGACAAATTCCCATATGCTGGAAAGTCATTAATAGTGCAAAACAACATAGCGTGCAAACGAAATGTCTCTCTTGCTGAAGCATCATAGGTCATCACACCTTCAGCCCAAAGTTTCTTTAAGTCATCAATCAAAGGTTCAAGATAAACATCGATATCATTTCCGGGTTGTTTAGGGCCTGATATCAACAATGACAACATAACGTACTTATTTTTCATACACATCCAGGGAGGAAGATTGTATATAACAAGCATGACTGGCCAAGTGCTATGTTGGCTGCTCAATGTCCCGTACGGATTCATCCCATCTGTACAAAGCCCAAGTCTTAGATTCCTATCTTCTTCACCAAATTTAGGGTACAATAGATCAATCTTCTTCCACTGTGGGGAATCAGACGCATGTCGTAGGATCCCATCATTATTTTTCTTAACATTTGCATGCCACCTCAAATTCTTCGCATCTTTCGGATTTGCAAACAAGCGTTGAAACCGTGATATTATAGGTAGATACCACAACACCTTGGCAGGAGAACCAGTTTTGGACTCCCCCGAAGTCGTCAATTTATACCGTGACGCACCACATTTTGGACAATCTTTCAAATCTACATAGTCCTTTTGAAATAATACACAATCATTCGGGCATGTGTGTATCTTCTTGGCCTCCATTCCCATTGGGAACAACATTTTCTTTACCTGGTATGTTGAGATTGGAAGCTCGTTTCCTTCAGGAAGCATTTCTTTCAACAAAGTCAACAATGAAGTGAAGCTTTTGTCGCTCCATCTATTGTTAGCTTTCAACTTATACAATCTCAACACAGCGCTAAGCTTCGTAAACTTAGCACAGCCTGTGTATAACGGTATCTCAGCATCATGCACAATGTTTGTAAAGATAGGAGGTGGATCGGTGTGCTCTACCCTACAACTATCCAGCATCGCATCAACGATGTCTGCTGGAACTGGTTCGTTCACATTTACGTCATCGGAGGCAATTTCTTCTTCCACCCAAGCACTGCTATCGACATCTACTGGTTTCGATTTTGAAATCTCTCCATGCCAGTGCCATTCTGTATAGCCTTGTACAATCCCGTTGCACATGACATGACTTTTGATTTCCTCACCAGTGTTGACTTTCAAGTTGTTACCGCAATGCCTACATGGACAGTAGAACCTATCTGTAGGTTTTTTCCTATGTTCCTCGACAAATCTAATAAACTGATCAAGACCAGATATAAACTCTGGGGTGCAACAATTACGAATGGACATCCATGATCTATCCATTCTATGATCAGAGAAAACAAGTATATATTAGGAAACAAGTATATATTAGGAAAAGATTAGGCAGCATTTCCCCACTGTTCTCTAAGTACATATGTACTTAGAGAACAAACGAGGAAATGCCAACAAACACATTTGATGTCATTCTTATATATAATAAATGTGTACCACCTATCCCATCCTTGAACACCTAATCTCACTAGTAAGTGTATAATGTGTATTGGGTTTTTGAGAAAATTTCGGCAACATTTCCCCGCTGTTCTCTAAGTACATATGTACTTAGAGAACAAACGGGGAAATGCTACCAAAATTTTCTCGAAAACCCAATACACATTATACACTTACATCCTAAGTGAGATTAGGTGTTCAAGAACAGTCCCAAACCGGGGACTATCCAAGATTTACTCCTAATGAGTCAATCTTGGACGGGTTTCTAGGCCAACAAACACAATAATAGATATCTACAATGAAGCCGGACTCCATACAAACAGTATATAATTTAGTGATTGTTCATTCTAATTTATACCAATGTACAAGTAATATAAAAACAATGATTGTTCACATTCTAGGCCAACAAACACATGTGATGTCATTCTTATATATAATAAATGTGTACCACCTATCCCATCCTTGAACCCCTAATCTCACTAGTAAGTGTATAATGTGTATTGGGTTTTCGAGAAAATTTCGGCAACATTTCCCCGTGTACTTAGAGAACAAACGGGGAAATGCTACCAAAATTTTCTCGAAAACCCAATACACATTATACACTTACATCCTAAGTGAGATTAGGTGTTTAAGAACAGTCCCAAACCGGGGACTATCCAAGATTTACTCCTAATGAGTCAATCTTGGATGGGTTTCTAGGCCAACAAACACAATAATAGATATCTACAATGAAGCCGGACTCCATACAAACAGTATATAATTTAGTGATTGTTCATTCTAATTTATACCAATGTACAAGTAATATAAAAAACAATGATTGTTCACATTCTAGGCCAACAAACACATGTGATGTCATTCTTATATATAATAAATGTGTACCACCTATCCCATCCTTGAAAACCTAATCTCACTAGTAAGTGTATAATGTGTATTGGGTTTTCGAGAAAATTTCGGCAGCATTTCCCCGCTGTTCTCTAAGTACATATGTACTTAGAGAACAAACGGGGAAATGCTACCAAAATTTTCTCGAAAACCCAATACACATTATACACTTACATCCTAAGTGAGATTAGGTATTCAAGAACAGTCCCAAACCGGGGACTATCCAAGATTTACTCCTAATGAGTCAATCTTGGACGGGTTTCTAGGCCAACAAACACAATAATAGATATCTACAATGAAGCCGGACTCCATACAAACAGTATATAATTTAGTGATTGTTCATTCTAATTTATACCAATGTACAAGTAATATAAAAAACAATGATTGTTCACATTCTAGGCCAACAAACACATGTGATGTCATTCTTATATATAATAAATGTGTACCACCTATCCCATCCTTGAACACCTAATCTCACTAGTAAGTGTATAATGTGTATTGGGTTTTCAAGAAAATTTCGGCAGCATTTCCCCGCTGTTCTCTAAGTACATATGTACTTAGAGAACAAACGGGGAAATGCTACCAAAATTTTCTCGAAAACCCAATACACATTATACACTTACATCCTAAGTGAGATTAGGTGTTCAAGAATAGTCCCAAACCGGGGACTATCCAAGGTTTAATCCTAATGAGTCAATCTTGGACGGGTTTCTAGGCCAACAAACACAATAATAGATATCTACAATGAAGCCGGACTCCATACAAATAGTATATAATTTAGTGATTGTTCATTCTAATTTATACCAATGTACAAGTAATATAAAGAACAATGATTGTTGACTTTCTAGGCCAACAAACACATGTGATGTCATTCTTATATAATAAATGTGTACCACCTATAACAAACACATTGTCCAACATTAGGTTCAACACTTGAAACATACATTCATTTTCAACATAAAAAATTTGTATCATTAGGGTCCAACATGTGGATTATATGGGACATACACATCAAGGTGGTCATAAGGGAGGATATTTCCTTATTTATGAGTAAGCGATATAAGATTAAGATCCATATAAAAATTAGGGCAAAAGTAAGAAATAAATCTTCTTTAGGATACAATAGACCCTTATGGATGTATTTAGGGTCATAGGTACCATCATAGAACAAAAGGGGCAGAAGTAAGAAATAACAAACTATGAATTGTTGAATTAAAGTAATCACTAAAGTAATACGAACCAGTAGTACCAATCATTAATCACTGAAAGCAGCAAGGAAATCAGTAAAACTAATCATGCATTACTAGTATATAAGGAAACCAGTAGTACCAATCATTAATCACTGAAAGCAGCAAGGAAATCAGTAAAACTAATCATGCATTACTAGTATATAAGGAAACCAGTAGTACCAATCATTAATCACTGAAAGCAGCTTACATACCTTTTCCAGCAGTGGTGGTCGAAGCAGGAAGAAGGGGGTGGCGCCGGGCGTGAGAAGGAAGAAAGGAGCTAGGGCGGCGGTGGGCAGGCAGGTGGGCACCAGGCGTGGCGGCGGTGCCAGTTCCCAGGCGTGGCGGTGGCGCAGGCGGTTGGAGCAGCAGGGCGGGCAGCAGGGGCGGCGGAGAAGAAACGCGCCGGAGAGGGGACGCCGGAGATGGGGCGCCAGAGAGAAGCGCCGGAGAAAAACTAGCAGCAGCAGCAGAGAAATCGCCGGAGAAATCGCCGCAACAGGGAAATAGGGTAGCAATGAAACAGAAGAAAGGGGAAGAGTCGGGCGATCGCGGGTTATAAGTTCCCAAATAGCGTCAGTTGTTTACAACAACTGACGCCTAAACAGCTTTAGCGTCGGTTGTTTGCAACAACCGACGTCCAATTGGACGATATTTTCATGAAAATGTTTGGCGGGAACCACCTTCAGCGTCGGTTATACAAGGATAACCGACGCTGAAAGTGACATTTTCGGCGCAAATTTTCATCGCACATAGGCGTCAGTTTTCTAGGTATATAACCGACGCTGACAATGACACTATTTTTTTTTATCAAAAAATGGATTTCGCGGGCGACTTTAAGCGTCGGTTTTTTATAAACAACCGACGCTTAATACAAAGCGGTACCCGTGTCTGGATGGTCTTCGAATATAGACGTCGGTTTGCTTAAACAACCGACGCCTTATATGATAGGCGTCGGTTTTCCTTAATAACCGACGCCCAGAAAAGCGACACTGAATGCTATTTCTGTAGTAGTGGTATACATATGTAATAAAATATTATATAGTTTTTCTCCAATAAAACAAGCATCAGAGAAATCTACTCGAGCTTCGATCCAATTGGAATCAAAAACCAAATCCATAAAATGAGTGTCCCACACATAGTAGATAATCTAGGGTCATGTCACCTAGTAAAAAGGGTGAGAATAGTGTAGACTGGTGCAACTACTCAAAATATAGATGCATCATATGCCAAAGGTTTCTCTTCTCAAGATGTACACCACTTCAAAATAAGGGAACACCCCATACTACTACACTACAAGGAAAGGATGACATCTAAGGACTTGCTATACAACAAGCACCAGTGTAGACCTAGTTCTCAGACATATAGGTGCTAACCTAGAGGCTAGGCCGGATCTAGTCTCTATAAGAGACTAATCTAACCCTAAAGATTTGTTTTAAGTTCAAGGTTCTTTAGTTTCAAGTTGCATAATAAGCAAATGTCATGTTTTACTATTGTTCATGCTCTGATACCACCTGTGACATCTCCAGATTTTCTAAAACTTAATCTGATGTGCGACATCCAAATTGAAACCAGACCTCAGTGAAAATCCCAATTTAAACACCACACTAAGAATAATAAAATAAGAGGAAGTCATAAGGAAACAATAGTAGCACATGCACATGAACAATAATAAAACCATACAACACATTTTCACCATTCAACATATAATTATGACACAAATTGTTATAGCATTTGATATTACATATTGAACAACAAACTTTACATATACATGTACTACCACTAAACAACATGATCTTAAGACAATAGATCCACCTGTACATCAGCTCACCACACAAGTCTCAACTATCCTATTTCTTTGATATCACATGTCCACAATCTAAACAAAAGATTACATGTGGTACATGTCAGCACAATATTCAAGAATATTTTATTGAGTACGCCTACATGCCTTTTATATACCTCTCATTACTAAGCTTGGAAATAAGATAAAACTAATCCTTGGCAGTTATAAAGAAATATAAGAAAAAGCATATACTTGCACAAAGATGTTCATTAATAAAAAGAGGCACATTTTCCATTATATCATCCATGCATTTACAACCTGAGAGTTGAATGCATTAAGGCCTTTATGATCTACTACCAAAGAGTTTGAGATCATTATACATGTGATATACTACCAAAGAGTTTGAGATCACTAATGTATTAAGTCCTTTATGATCTACTACCAAAGAGTTTGAGATCATATACATGTGATCTACTACCAAAGAGTTTGAGATCACTTTTCCAAGCATTGTACTACCAAAGAGTTTAGTGCTTTCATATAATGGAACAAATATATTATGTTTCATGTGTTCCTACCCATAAGTATGGAAAAACAAGAAAAATATCATACAAGATCAGTCATTTCATCCAATATCATATGCCAAGTATTTTACTACACATATAATGCAAGCATATTTTATAATAAGCCAAGTAAGAGGTACTGGCGTACCTTGATCAAGATAACCTAATCATCATATGTTCCTAGATTCAACTATCACTCTTGGTCAAACCCTGATAAAGACAAGATCATGTACTATTACAGATTCTCATCATCTTAACCCTAGTTGATTCATTTTAGGGTTTACTTAATTCATTAGGATATTCATCATTACTTGCATTCTTGTCTTAGATTATCTTACTAATGTAGTTTTCTAGATTATGATTCATTATCTGAACATTAGGCTCCATAGCATTTTTGTACACATATTAACCCTAGTTTATATACATTAACCTAATTAGGGTTTCATAACATGTATTAAAGTTTATCTTTATATAATATGAATTATATGCATCTAATTGATATCAAAGTTCCACATTAGCTTTCAGTTACTGATGTAAGCTTACACTGTAATTTCTAGGGTTTCTTGAGCATATGTATAATTATTGCATATTAATTACGATTATTAGCCCTAATTAGCTAAATGGAGAAAATTACATGACTTCATGCATCCAAATTATAATATCTCGCATCGTATGGATTCTAAACATGATTATAGAATTAGTGACATATTCTCATATTTTTAGGCCATCATTCGCTATTTATTACTCATGAAATAAAAATTTCAAAAGTTACATGATATCCCTAAGATTAGTGCATCAAAAGCCTAATATTATGTTTTCATCCGGTTCTACACATTTTTCTAAGAATTTCAATACCTTATTTGTATTTTTCTGATAATCGAGCTATTCTCAATGATTTATTGAAGATCTACATATTTTAGGGAGTATTTACCTCTTTTGGGCCAATAATATGGCACCAAGTCCCGTGGGCCTAATCAGTCAGGCATGGGTGAACCATGTGGTCCAACACGGTTTGTTCCTCTAGACTCGATTTTTCTTTTCTCCTCACTTGCTTAGGCGCTAGGGTTTCGGTCCGCCTGGTCCAGATCTGCTGCTAGATCCACGGATCCACAGATCCACTAGCTTGAGAGAAACTCCCTTTTGCTCCTGTCTCGAACAACCATTGTCTGTGTGAGTCTTATGAGACTCTATTCTCTACATGCGCCACCACAAAAGTCAGATCGGGTGAGTGATTGATAGGGTTCTAGGGCTCCTAGTCGGCTACCAATGGCACCATTAGCTTCAGC
Organism: Alisma plantago-aquatica; assembly: GCA_963693085.1. Lineage (NCBI taxonomy): Eukaryota > Viridiplantae > Streptophyta > Magnoliopsida > Alismatales > Alismataceae > Alisma > Alisma plantago-aquatica. The sequence continues at coordinate 643,918,936 of OY856413.1, read as the reverse complement.
ATAAACCTCCAGACATCCATGACTACTCTCCTCCCTGGGTTCGGTTGTGGAGCTCCTTCTCCACTAGGGTGCCATTTCCTAGCCTAGGCATGATGGAGCACAAGAGGCAAAACACCTCAGGTCCATGTATCTATGAACTGAAGCCTCAAAAACATGAGAAAAGCCTCCTACATCTCAACTGCCGCCTCCATTTGCGGTGGGAGACACCTGCTCATAGGTTTCGGGAACAACCTTGATCTCTAGCTAAGATACATTGCGTCGACCATGGGAACCACCAAGGTAACTTACAGAAACAAAGGCCCTGAACTCACATCAGCTCGAGATGTGTTTTCTCTTCTTTCTTCTTGGTCGAAGTTCCCCTCTACTGCCTTCTATTCCTCTATTTCTTCCTGGTTCTAACTGTAACTACTAATGGAAAAGAGGCAAAGGAGGGAGGGAAAGATCTTCCTACTGTCTCGTCTATTCTCCTCATGTGAGGGGTCAAAAGAAAGGATGTCTCAGTCTGAATCAAACTGCCCATCTACATCTCCCTATCACCCCATGATCTCGGCCAAAGGTGGTGGGGAAACATATAGCCTAAACTGGTATATTGCCTTGCTCTAACAGCAAGGTAGAGGACAAAATCTTGACCATTGATCACTTGTGTGCGGTCGATATGTAACCTAGAAAAAGCTAAATCTATGGCTCCTTGCATCATCCACTACAGGACGCGTGACACAACATTGGTCTCAAACTTAGCTCAAATCTTATCAATAAAGCAAATTATTTCACAAACTTCAAGACTAATTAACTTGACCTAGAATCCTCCAATCTTCATGAATTTTAAACATAACTTTATCTCTACTAAAGGTACATTCTATTCATTTTGGTTCCAAATTGATTATTTGACCTTACATTTAAATACTTCAAAAGGGCATAACTTTATGGATTTTAATCATAATATTAACATCCATCACTACTCAAACTTTATCACAACACTTGGAACTCTTAAGATAACTCAACATAAGAGTTCCAATATGTTATTGGAGATTAAAGGATTCCAAAAGAGCACTCTATCACATCCTACACACCTTAAAATAAATTTTGTCCTAGAAATTAAACAAAAATCCAGTTCATCATAGGAGATAAATATGTACTTTTATAAAATTGAATATAGTCATGACATCTAATTCCACTGTTACTTCGGTCATTTTTGTATATCATCATTTGAGAAGCAAAATAAAAAATTATGTCTATTCGAGCATGCTTGTAAGATGTTTGGATAGATGAGTTTATTCTCAAATTGAGTAGGGAATGGATCCCCTCTCAGGTCCCACTCCATACAAGATGGTTATAGAGCCACAATGGCTGGATTTTTGATAATTTCAATTTTGTCTCCCTAATTAGAACCATTGTCTTACATAGTTACCCTCTAAGTGAGATACCCTAAAATATGACCTATAATAATTCATGAGATGATGAAAGGTCAATTTAAGATCATAAGAAGTACATAGAAGAATCATGATAGGTAAATCCTTATGTGAAGAGGCTCTAGTTGCATAAACCCTATGATGTAGGTTAGTTGTGACATGTATCTTTGAATATAATAGGGTTTGAATTGATGATGGAGTTATATTGTGAGGACAATGATGTATTAGTATAAGGAGATCTTAAATGGAAATTGTGACTTGGTTTCTTGCTTTGATTTTGTCCCCTATCTTCAATTTTTTATTGCAAAGTTTTTTCATCAAACTATTTTCTTTATAATACTATACATAAAAAAGTTTTCTAGATTTTGTCAAAGTTTATTTTTAAACTAAGTCCCATTGAAGAAATAGTTAAAGTTTTAGTGGAAAAACCCCAAGATTAGTTGATACTGATTTCCTAAGCCCTAGTTTTGAGGATGAAAGTGATGGAGTACATGAGTTTTGGAAAGATTATCCTTTGAGCTTATGGTTTTGTTTGACATAGTTGGTAAAACATTTCAAAGGGGTGGAGTATAGGTGATTGTTTATGTTGGGATGCTTAGATTTTGAGGAAGAAATCATTTGAAGGGGTGGAGTGTTGTAATGAACCAGAACATAGGATCCTACCGTATCCCATGATTAGAAATCTTGTGATGTTTGTTCTTTATATGTGACCAAATAAGGATTAAAATTTAGAATACATTTACATAATAATTTAATGATGTGGAAACATGTAAATAAAATTATGAAATATATTATATATATCTTCTTTACTAACATAATGGCTGAATAAAAATAAATAATTTGCATTGAATTAACATTTGGTAATTCCATGTCCATAAATATAAAATTGTCATATAATTAAAATAAATAAGGAATTAGTGGACATAATGTATAAAATGAGTACAATGTGGAATTTCATACAACATCATATATATAACTCTTTATGTAACAATGTGACATTAATAGGACTTAACTAAGTGTTGATATAATGTTTTGATAAATACAATGATAATGTGTCAAAATGCCTAATAGTGCTATAACACATAAAAAGAAATCTCAAAATTAAAATATAATGGTAAAAATGTATTTATTGGGTGTCAATTAGCTTTTTTAAAAACAAAACTCGGGAGGTATTCTTATTCATACCCCCCTCCACTTACGGCTGATAAAACATTGGTGCCTGATCCTCCCCCTGATCCTCCAGACCATGAGGGTTAGATGGTTCCTAATAGCCCTCTTGTCTTCAACAAGCTGAGCTATAGGTTCTGGCGGTGTGTAATGGGTCACACAACCCGTACAAATTTTCAGGTGATACTTAGCCAGGTTATCGGTCGTCTGGTTGGCTCCCCTTTTCACAAAGGTAAAAGTCATGTTGTCTATATTCTTTACCTTTGTTATGATTCTTCTAATCACATGACGGTACAATGGAGGCACACTGTCCTCTCTTCTCACCCATTCCATTGCTTTAGCACTATCGCTCTCAACGATGACTCTGCTGACATCCAACCTAAAAGAAACGTCCACCGCAACTTCCATTACAGCCAATTCCCCTGTGCTGACTGCAGTACACTGACGACCGCTACTTCTGCCCTAAATCCATCTTCCTGTGCTATCTCTGGTGACGACAGTGATAGCAGCTCTTCCCCTTTTGGTCGCCACATCAGAGTTGCACTTGATCCAGCCCTCACCGTGTTTGGACCACCACACCTCCTCTGTAGTTCTTCTCTTCTGCACCCCCCCAGATCACCACACCCACTCCTCTTCATCATATTCTCAGTGCCCAACATGATGATTCTATGTATTGTGTCCTTACCATCAAAGACCTTCATGTTCCTAGCTTTCCAAATGTGCTAAGCCGTGATCATCACCATCTCCTCCCCCCCCTTTTTAGCCTTCAGGCATCGGCTCATCCAAGACTCCAGATTCCCTGCAAAAATTTTTGGAATGGACTCTTCAATTCTATAGAGGTGGCACACTTCCTTAGAAGCAGGGCAATGCCGCAGAGCATGTAATGTTGATTCCACCTCCCGCAGACATCTAGGATACATAGTATCTGAGTAAGATGACGTTGATGCCTCCTTGAGTTTGTGAGAATAGACTCTCTGTGAGCTATCTAGAAGAACATCTTCACTCTCTTCAGGCAATGACCTTGCCACAACCTCTCCTAACAGCCCCCCCTTCTGCCATCACTTCCCTTCCTCAGTAGATTTTAGGTAGCAGCTGTCGAAAACACACCCTCCTGTGTGCCTTTCCATATCCACTCGTACTCTCCGCTCATCTCATGAGGTGCCTCCCTATTAAGGATTTGTACAACCACCAATTCAGTGAAAAAGTCCCTTATGAAGTCTCTATCCCAGCCTCCCTGGGCGTTGGCAACACTGCTCACTAGCATATCCCGCATATCCTCCGGTATCGGTTTGGTCACATCGTCAACAAGTTTGTTACTACTCGGTGACCAATTGTCACACTAGAAGTTAGTGGTTCTCCCATCCCCTACCTTCCTATACGAGTGGTTATCGATGAACTCCTTCACGTCAGTCATGGACGTCCAGAAGGGGGTGTTGTTGCTCGCCTTCTTCACAGTATCTACTTTATATTTACACCTGATCCCATTCACCCAAGTTGTTTGTCTCATGGTTTTAATCTCCCAAGAACTCTTGCACAACAACGCCTTATTCCATGTCCTCATCGACTTCCTACCTAGGCATCCCTCCTTCTTTTCCGTTGTAACCACATCCCATGCCACCAGCGACATGGGGTTAGTTTTGTGCCTTCCACCCCATATAAATCTACGGATCACACTATCCATCCAATCACACAACTTTAACGGGACTTTGGCATACTACATCACATAGCTCAGAATCGCCGCCATGGTAGACTTGGCCAATGAAACCCGGCCAGTAAGGGATAGGGTGCGGGCAGTCCAACCATTTACCCTATTCTCAATTTTCTCCAAGGTGGCAGCGTACGTCTATTTTGTAATTCTCACATGGACAACCAGAAACCCCAAATGCCTTCCCAGGTCCTCCATATATTTAAACCCACTGGTGTTGCAGATATCTCATCTTCTTTGGCACTCGACCCCTTTAGAAAAATAGATACAAGATTTTTCGAAGGCCACCTCCTGGCCAGAGACCTCGCTAAATTCTTTTAGGCACTTCACTATGGTTTCAGCCTGGCTAACCGACGCCTTAGAGAAGAAAATCACATCATCCACGAATGCCACATGCATAATCGGGCAACCCTTCCTATTGAGTCTAGCCCCATTCCATCTACCCTCCTGTTCAACTCTAACAATAGCTTATCTTAGCCGCTCCATACAAAGAACAAAGATATAGGGGGAAAGAGGGTCCCCTTGCCTCAGTCCCCTCTTGGCTGTAAATGGCGGGAGAAGTTTACCATCCCAAATAATAAAGGTATGCCCCTGGGTGATAGAGTTCATCACATACTTAACTATATTCGGTGGCCAGTGCGCCTTCTCAATAATATCTTTCACAAAATCCCAATTCATCTTATCATATGCCTTTGATAGGTCTATTTTGATAGCCATGAGGGGTGTAGACTTCATCTTGCACATGTTGTGGACCAACTCCTGCACAAGAATGATGTTATCGGTGATGTGTTTCCCTGGTACAAAGCTACTTTGGTAGGGAGAGATCCATTGATTCATAAATTGCTTCAGCCTGCCCATCACCACCTTGGAAGCGAGCTTCAACACAACACTTTTGAGGGAGATCGGGAAGAAATCACTGCATTTTTTAGGTGTCTTTACCTTGGGGATTAACACCAGAGAGGTGTCACATAGTTGGCTATCCATCCTTTCTCCACCAATGGCCCTGCCAATGGTGATGACCACCGAAGTAGCAGTCGTAGGCTAGGTCCTCTTCAGGAAGAGGGAGTCGACACTGTTCGGGCCAGTAGCTTTATAGGTGTCAATTAGCTTGGTTGCCAAGTTTCAGATTATTTGCGTAATAATAACTATCTTAATTCTATTTGTAATAGAAATTAGGATAAGATCCAAAAGTAATAAACAAATTACTAAAAGTCCCAAAAAGAGAAAATAAACTTCAAATTAGAAATCAGCATAACATATTTAGTCTATGTGTAAATTTTCATCTAATTTGGATACTCTTAAATACTCTAGTGTAATTTAGGAGAGATAATGTACTTTTAAGCCCAAAATATTAAATAACATGTTAAATAACCCCATAAGGGAAAATTAATTATAGAATCATGTTCTTCATGTTTAGGACTAACAAACCAATTTTTAATGTTTTATAACTTCATATATATGACTTTGAGAATTTGGTATATGTAAATGATCTCAGAATATGCCATGAATCTTATAATCATTTATTAGTCTATGGTTAAGATTTCATAATTTTTGAGATCGTTTGAACAACTATAATATTCATATGTGCCAAAAACAATAATTTTTGGAGATATGTTAGTTAAGATGGCTAAATGAATTTGTTTTTTGATTAAAATTAGTGGACGAGTTGATACAATGGTATCAAAGTGTGATATAAAAATTTAGACAAATCAAAGCTTGCTTGATGTTTAAAAAAATATACAAGAACTATAGTCAAACTAATGGCTAAACAAATTTGTTTTTTGATGAAAATTAGTGGAAGAGTTGATACGCGAGTATTGAAGTGTGATGTAAAATTTCAAACAAATAAGAGCTTTCTTGATGGTTAAAAAATTTATACAAGAACTATAGTCGAGCTAAATCTATTGGTTTAAATCATTTACATTATTTTGGTGAACCAGTAAAACTTTCATATCATGAGATTTCTTTGTCCAAATAAGGTGAAATTTTAAACAAATACTTTTGATTACAATTGTGATATTTGATATATTTTGAGGAAATTATGGATTTACTATTTTGGAGATATGGTTTATAAATAGTGTTTGAAGTGATGACTAATGGATGATGTGGTTTAAAATACGTCTTAAAGTGTTCATGAGAAAATAATGTCTTAGTGAAGCATTGTGTTATTTTATTCAAGGATAAGTGCAAATTTGGTAGACAAGGATATATTTTGAAATCATATGTTATTTTGATGGTTTGTTGAATCTTAATGACAATTATGACATTTTACATATATTTTGTTCAGAGAATTATGTAGACCTCCAAATCTTTCCATTTTCTCTCTCTATTAAATGGAGAGGGACATAGAAGTTTTACATAATAAAAAAGATCTAGTTAACATTTCATAATGTTGGAAGTTATGGGTTTTCAATATTACAATATTTTGAAAAAGAAAGTATTGAACCATATGATGCTATTTCCAAGGCTTCATTTTAATTTAGTAGTAGGTTAGTGGCAGACATAATGTACAAAGATGGTATGGAATATTAATATATTAATTCCACCAAGGAATTATGTTAGGAGATATAAGACTTTTATTGTGATGGAGAATTGTTTTTAAATATACATTTCTATATAAAAAATTAATTACATTTTAGAACATATTTCTTGACCAAAAGTTGTTTGAATGGTCAAACCAAGTAAATATGTGTTTCTTTTAACACAATGTGAAATTAAATTATAAGGAAGTTGGATCACAAATTTTCTCCTCTACTTATATAAACACACCCTATTGACTATGTCCATGCACACAACAAACAACTTGGTTTGCTTCCCTGACCACTCTCTTGTGATTTTATCCCAAGATTGTGACGACAACACACTGTTGTAACAAGATGACCTCTTCTCTTCTCCCTTTCTTATTCTTCCCTTCCACGAGGACCATGAAGCAACTTCTCCTTCCATCACGATACCCTCTTTCCCAAAGAAGCATGGAACATCATCAATAATGATCAAGAGTATGAGGATCTTACTCCACGAGACTAGTCAATGGTTAACTTTGTTTTTGATCTGAGAATATCACGAGTCTATTTGGCTAGGACAAGTTTCAACCCAACTTGTTAAAGATCGGATGCCCTATCTCCAAGAAAGTAGGTCGCTGAGACCCTTACCATGATCTTATGGTGTAGTGGATATTTAGTCTTTAAACTAAGGTATGTGCATCTTTACCGATTATCAAGGCAATACTATGTTCACTAACAAATTTCCCATATGAGGCATTCTTGGTTAAAACTTGCTCATCTTTGAATATACCTTCCTATTTCCTTGATACTTCTTGATTTATTGTTGATACCATGAGATTCTACCATTTAAGTTCATTTGGCCTATTTATTGAGATAATCTCTTTCTCTTATTTGAATCATATTGATGATGATTAGTATTATATCTCGTTTTATATCATATGAATGTGCAAATAGACTAGGTTTGTTTATAATAGCATGTACATTTGTACTTACCATAATAATTGGATGTGCCTTTCCACCCCAAGTGCACCTTTCCACTCATAGTATATATAGGGGTGTTCCTTTCCGCCCAGGGTGCGCCTTTCCACCCAAATTATTTTTTTAGGCATAAGATTTATGGGTCTCAGCCCTACTAAAATAAAAGTAGTCTAGTTGTTTGCATGAACTGTTTATGAATTACTATTGTTGTTATATAGCAATATTTTCTTTCAATCAATCATTTTTTATTATAATGCATCATCTTTTGGCTTGATAAATCCTCTTAGAACTTCTTCTTTTGAATCTCTCATTTATTTGATATCTTGCCTTGACTTTTCTCTATCTTAAGTATTTCCTAGTTGTTTTTTACTGCACATACTCAAAATTTGTGATATCCCTTCCTTTTGTCTGTCCCCCTCCTCGGTGTTGTCTCTTAATCCACCCATAGGTTGCAAAACCTCAGATTTATGACTTGGAGGACTAGACTTGGTGACATGGACCTACTAGGTGAAGCTCATGGGAGATAGAGTTGACATAGTTGGATATCCCTATAGTAAGATCCTTGTGTTGTAACTTTTCTATAAACCCTTTATGGGAAATAATGATTTACTTTTATAAAATTGAATATAACCATGAAATCTAATTCTACTTCTAATTTGGTTATTTTTGCATATCATCGTTTGAGAAGCAAAAAAAAGTCTATTCGAGCATGCTTGTAAGTATGTTTGGATACATGAGTTTATTCTCAAATTGAGTAGGCAGTGGATCCCCTCTCAGGTTCCACTCCTCACACCTATTTTCCAACAACTAGACACATTCTTTTTAGTTAAGAACATGAACTTTTAGATCCAAATCCGAATCATCCACCAAGTTGCTGCACAGTTGTCTTCTTCACAACGCCTTCTTGTTGTCTTGTGCAACACATACTCCAAGACTTAAAAATTGCCTTGAAATCTACTTCTTCCACACATATGAGTGAGAACATCATTCACCACCTTAGCCACCAGTTGAAGTGGAACAAGAGTTGTCTACGAGTTAGGCATCCCATAACTCCCTTGGTTCTCCTATCTTGGGATATCATACTTAAAGCAAATTTCTCTCTCTTCAAGAGAGAAATTTTGTGGTCAACTTGTCTCAAAATGTGTCTCTAGTGTGCCTAACACTAATGGTGGAAACCTGCATTATAAAGGAGAGACATAATATTATAATTTCTTAATTCCAATCGCTTTCCTAATTGCATTCTCAAAATCAGTCTCATAATAGAAAACTCAGATTGCCATCCCAGTAAGATGAGTGGGCCTCTTTGTCACTCGACTAGGCGTCCTAGTCTCCTGATTGGGTCCCTGTTGGGACTAAGAGGGGCTACAAGTCACCCAACCCACCAAGTAAGTCACCTGTATTACCACTCCAAGTTCAAACTGGTTAATTTGATTGAAAATCAAATATGGACACTTTCACTGTTATTTTTCATTCACGTAAATCACTGAGTTTCCCGACCGGTCACTTTCCAAAGTAAAAGTCACTCGATCGATTGACATTCAATGGATCCATTGACCCAATAAGTCTACTTTACATTTCATTTGCCCGACTAGGTTGGAAATCTATATGTTTATGAATCAAAACTATTCTAAGCATATGTTTGATTGTGAACCTTAATTCCCTTATGTATCTTTATGCGTGTGACCCAATAGGTTCCTAATATTAACTTTCAACAAGATAAATACAATGAGATAGAAGGTAGACGATAAACAAGCTACTCCACAAACCCTTTATGGATGGCAAATCCAATCCTACAAAACACGACATCCATATACCTTGGGGTCATAACATTACTATGCATAATGTTTTGGACCCCCTTGAGAAAATCTATGGCCTCTGGTGCCAAGAACCCAAAAGTGTCAAACCCAAAGTTATAAAAAGATGTTGATTGTCAATGCATGCTTTCTCATGCTTAACCACTTTGGTTGAGGTAGCTTTCAAGGAAGCATGTCCCACAATAACATCTCCACCTTTCAGTCCCACCAATTGAGAAACCCATGTTAGATCTACACATGCATGCTTACCCCCAACCTAACCAACAATCAAGACATCTGCTGGTCTCAATGTCAACCTCCCCTCATGTGGATCGACCAGTAAAGTCATAGGTGCCTCTTTCTTAGTAACCACTCCTTCGTGTCAAAGTACATCATAAAGAACATCCCTAACAGGATCATGCCTTTACTTTAAACCTAGGAGCTCCTTGCAATGAACCCTATGCTCTCCAAAAGTATCTAAGCACACCTTTTGACAAATGAACATATTTCATCAAAAGGTAATAGAGGGATCATAAGACTATGCCTAAGGATAGTATGATACTCCACTCGTGACATATGTAGTCCAAGTCCATCAATAGGAATATCAAGAAGAAAATCTTGAGAATTCTCCTCTTGCAAACACTTGAAAACTAGTTTTTGTCTAGTTGTCATGTCAAAATTAAAATTAATGTCATTAAATTTTTTGCTGAAAAGGGAACTCAACAAATTGTTTTGGGCTTTAGGGGGGATGGTGTCCTTGTTAGAAAAACAATTAAGATCAAAAGATGGAATCATGATATGAAGACCATCCAAAGTAGAATAAAAATCAGATTCCATCTGCATATCCCAGTATCTCATGAAATATGAATTTAAAGCACCGAAAATTCAGACCTAGAGAACACAAAAGCATATGAAGAAGCCTTTGTTGCCAAGTTTAGCACTGGGCCATCAAGTCTAATGGGTAAGGAAGCCATACTCCATTGAATGCAACCAAAGAAAGGACCTCCACACACTACTATATCTTCAGTAGACCCTCATAGTCCTATATCAAACAATATTAAGCCTCCTTCATGTGTACAAGTTGTAATGTACTTAATACAAACATAAGCTTCATGATACCCATGCAAGATCAGAGTAGAAGAACCTCACTTTTTGGGTCATGTAACTATGGGAGAAGGCACATCAATTTGATGTCCTTGGAAGCCCTCCTCATGACCATATCCTCAATACAACATTTGTCACTACTAACAACTCCTCTAAGTAGCTTGACTCCCAACTGAGGCCTCCCAATGTCCATAGGAAACAACCCCTTATAAAGCTTCCTACAATTTCAAGTAGGCCAAAAAAACTCAGTTTTACAAATACTAAAAAAAAACCCAACCCTGGACCAATGCGCTGAATGTTGTCAGGTACCATGGATACCTCCACTGTGTCTCCGATGATGATCCTGTCATCAAGGTACCAAGTATGAAGATGTAGCCTACATTTTTCTTTGATCTCATGAATTAGAGGATGCATGATAAGGGAAAAAAGAAGTGTCCCCAAGGGATGACCTTGTTGCACTTTAGTGGATGAGCAAATATATTGGTCTCCAATGTACAACCTAGTTTCTTGACCATAATGAAACTCCACCCATAAGGAGATAGATGGACACCTTGTCCTTACCTCATGGAGCAACATATACCTATGCACCAAGTAGAAAGCATTAAAGAAGTCCACTGTAAGCATAGAGAGACATCTGTCTTCATGTCCCTCACTCAACAGCCTATTGATATTGTGCAAAATTGCCTCAGCCCCACCAGATACACTAACTCTAAAGTGGAAGTCATTGAGATACTCTGTCACATCTTTACCCACTCCTATCATAGCAACTTTAGACACAAGATGCCTCCAAATGGTGCCCAATGCAATGGGACATATACTATTGTTAGGATTAAGCAGTGGTGTGAGAGTGCAGGTGCTACAAACTCAGCCCAAATCAAGGGACATCTCTCCTCAACAATAAATTAATCACCAGAGTGATGGAATGTTAGAGATATGTGGAAACTGTTGATCCCTATTGGGCCCTCAACCCATCTCTGCCACATGATGTCTCTTTAGGAAATGTTTTAACACTGTAAAAAATAGTCTCTACATTTTCTATAAGGGTATCTTCATAAAAATAGATATCTGGATTTGAAGGAGGTGGTTTGTATGAGTGTTTAGCCTCCAAATCTTTCATGGTGTCTGAATCATGTGGAGCCAAACTTAAGGAACAAAAAACTTTCATGGCTGCTGTAAAGTGACCATCTACAACCTTACGAAGGTATTTCCTGATGTTGACGTTCTCCTTTTTGTCCTCCTCCATAGATTTATCACTTATGTGGCCAATACCCTCCTGTGTAGAAAGGTTTATCATATTGCTCACTAACTTTGTGATAGAGTCTACTCCACCTCAAGTAGCAAGTGAACTCAAAATATGATGTTGTTGCATCAACTTTCTATTGCCAGATCTTCTCTCCCACCTACTCTTAGGCTTGAACACCTGTAACGTACAACAAGAAAGAAGCAACAATCTCACCCAAGAAGCAATGAAACTTGGGTCAACAACCACTTTGTAAAGAACTGTGCCGAAGAGAATGCATGATGACAATTATGAGGGATGCTATTTACAATAGTTATAGGTGATCTAAAAATGCGATCAAGAAGACCAACATACAAAGTTAGGAAGTTTGTGGCATTTAGGCAAATCAACACCCCGAGGGGCTCTGAGATGCCCCCGAACAAGGCCATTGCCATGATGGCATGCCCAACTCACAACTTGTATCCTCGTGCACCTTCCACACATCCATTTATTATGGACCTTCAAGGTATGCTCTGCTGCAAGAAATAAGTCAAGATAATACTAAATGAAATCTCATAACACTCTACTATGCTCATCACTGGAAAGTGCAACCTATTGAGATGAAAGATTATACATGTGAAGCCTTTGCTTCCTTCTCTACTGTTTGTACAACAATGAAAATTACAGAATGGGAAGTGCAAGCCCCTTGTGTGGAGTTGTGAGGTTCTTAGTTTGTCAATCGTCTCACTGAGGTGTCCTATCATAGAAAAGTTCCAAATTATGGTAAACTGTTGTTCAGAACCTCACAAGAAAAGATTGTTGTCTAGAAAGACATCATTTCCACCCAAGTGATGGGAGTAAGTTGGAGGAAAACTTCAACTTGTAAAGTGACCAGTGTTACCATGATCACACAGTCCTTTGTCATAGATATCTATATTGATACTGAGGAATGGAATTGTCATACTATTTTCATTCAATCTATGTTTCTTGAACTAGAGCAGACTATTTGAGTTATTGTGAGATGAATATCATATATAAACTCACATGAGAATGTCTGTGCATTTTCAAATTCTCATTTATCAAGTGATTGGTATATCACTCCAAAGGAGGGATAAATGCCATCTACATCACTCATAATAATACACAAGTCTTAACATGCACCCAATCATCACCTTTTTGGCAACCCTTATTGAGAGTCATGTTGGGATAGTGGTCAAAGTACTCGGACCAATTACGATTAACGTAGTGACTTCAGGTCTAAGGATCACAATCAACACTATCACATTGAGATATAACTTTGACACGTCATTACATGACTTCCAAGTGTCACTCTCAAGGTGGGCCTATCTTGTACAACTTTTTTCTAATAATAAGTACCCATATATATGAGTTGATATCAATATCATGAATAAAGCGACATAGTCATCACTTCATAATTAGATTTATACATATTCCTTAGGCTATATCAGAGTGACGACTTCCTCTGGAGATGCTAGGGTTCTCTTGGGGCGGCGAAGACTGTGGGAGAGGATCACATGGTGGTCAGAGTCATGCCCATCACAACAGGCTAACAGAACCTTCTGCTTCTTCTGTCTATGGTGCAACTCCTGTTCAGGTCTCGACCATGACTACTGATGTCCCACCTATTGATCAAGACTCCTCCATGGATAGTGAGATGGGAGTCATGAAAGCCACTTCTCTCAATGATACGAAGAATTCGTACGATGAAACCGTTAGCGACAAACTAGTTGGAAGCCTGACCTTCTTAAACCCAATCTCGCCGAACATGTTGAAGGATGCCAACGTAAGAGTTGATCTTAGTGGGGTGTTGCCTGTGTTTTCTGTAACTTTGGATGCTATGAAGACCCTTCTTGATCCATGGAAGTTCGCGGTGGTCATTAATGCAATGGGAATTAATGTGGGCTTCACAGTGTCGGTCAACAAAATCTATTCCATCTGGTCCCCAACAGATGAATTTTGGGTCATAGATCTCGACCAAGGTTACTACATTGTCTAATTCACTTGTGAAGTGGATTACATCACAGCCATGACCGGAGGGCCTTGGACCATATTTGGTAGCTATTTGTCTGTGCAATCATGGTCGCCTGCCTTCAGACCCTCTGATCCCATACCTAGAAAACTAGTAGTATGGGTACAGATTCCAGACCTGTCTGTTTTCTTGTTTCAAAATCAACTCCTTATAAGAATTGGGAATACCATTGGCAAGACTGTCAAAATTGATGCCCAAACATCGCAAGGTCACAGGGGGGAATTCTCTAGGTTGAAAGTTGAAGTGGAAGCAACAATACCTCTCCTACCTGCCATCTTCATTAATGGCAAACATTTCAGGCTTGAGTATGAAAATCTTCCTATTATATGCATGAAGTGTGGCAGATTAGGACATGCCGATTTGGACTGCAAGCATGACATCAATCCTGCCATTGAGTTACCGTCCACATCATCACCGATCCTATCCCGAGAATCTCCTACTCCATGGCTATCCACGCCAAACATCTGGAGCCGCACAAAATACCTACTAAGAAACCATCTAATAAACAAGCATCTACTGCTTCACAACAAAAGAAAGTGCAGGAAAAACCCATCACTGTATCCGAAAATGACGACACTGTGGATGAGCATGGTTTCACTAAGGTTATCAACAAGAAAAATAAGAAGAAAGCCAACTGCCAATCTAATCACGATGCTACAAATACCACTTCTACAAAGAAGCCACCTCATGTAGATAAGTCCAATGGAGTAGTGGACACTGCTATTACCCTCACGAGGGATGAGGTTAGAAAGGGAAGACCGGTCATAGACCCAGGTGTTGAGCACCATTTCCAAGCTCACGGTTCCTCAGTTCATTTTCCCCACAGCCACCCCTTCGTCAAGCCAGGGCGTGAAGGATGGAGTGGGTATGTGATGCTAAGGAACATGAAAATTGTTTATCAGGCTGTTCTTAGTCCTGAAAGGGTAAGGAAAAAGGGGAAGATGGATCACTTGGTTATGTAAGACCCACCAGATGAGCCCATCCAATCCAACGCTAAGAGGAGCCTCGACCTTGAAGAGAATCCTTCTATTTTGGGCTGTGCTTAATCCTGAAAGGATAAGGAAAAAGGGGAAGACATATCACTTGGTTATGTAAGACCCACCAGATGAGCCCATCCAATCCAACACCAAGAGGAGCCTTGACCTTGAAGAGAATCCTTCTATTTCAGCAGTAGCTGATTAAATGATCCAAGACATAGGTGAGCAGCCAGAGGGTCTGCTTGCTGCAATCTAATCTTTATCCCTCTTCTATCCCAACGACATTTTTTGATGAAGATTAGTTGTTGGAATATTCAAGGTGCCTGTCAATATAGGAAAATTTACCTTCTCAAAGAGTTAAAGCATTCTCACCGTCTTCAAATTCTTGTTATTGTGGAACCTAGATGCAGTGGCCCCACTGCTGAGGGTATCATCTGTAAACTTGGTTCCTCATCTTCACACATAGTAGAAGCAATAGGGTTTTTAGGTGGCATTTGAATACTTTGGGAAAACCGTTTCTGTGATATAGATATACTTGTTAATCATCATCAATTACTCCAGTACAGTGTCAACAAGAAATGGCATTTGACTTTCATTTATGGCAATCCCAACCCAACAACTCAGAAACTACTCTGGAAGCGCCTGGAAAATATTTCTAAGCCCATTAGTGGAGCGGGGGCAGTTGTAGGTGACTCCAACAATATGCTTGATATCAATGAGAAGAAGGGTGGCAAATCCTTTGATCACCACTCATGTGAAAAATTTAATGAGGTTCTGTTGAATGCTGACCTCAACAATACTAAAACTCAGGAGCCTTTTTTCACTTTCCAACGGGGCTCGCTATATGAGAAACTTGATCAGGTGTTAGTCAACACATGCTGGCTGCACTCATTTACTACTACTACCATCACAGTTCTTCCCCATCTCTACTCAGATCATAGTTCTCTTCTTATTTTTGTGGAGCAAAGCCATTCAGTTCGCCAAGCTACTTTTAGAATGCGGGCAAGTTGGCATCTATGTCTGGAGTTTCTCTTGTCCTTGCTTCCCAAGTGGGACAAAAATGCACCTTTCCCTATTGCGGCCAACCATTTTTAGATTGCAGTTGTGAAATGGGAAGGTGTGCGCTCGACACGTTAAAGGAAGGAGAAAAACTCCCTCCTCGCATGCATCAAATGCCTCCATGTATCCTCTGAATCCTCTCCTTCTATTGCCACTGACGCTCTAGTCATTGAACTTCAGGAAAAGTAAAATCACTTGCTTGTAAGTGAAGAAGCGGACTGGCAGCAACGTTCCTATATTGACTGGATGTGTTTTGGTGATGGCAATACCAAATGCTTTCAATCTTATGTCAAAGAAAGCATCCATCCTAACAAAGTCACCCGCCTACTCAATTGCTCCAGTGTCTGGGTTGATACTACTACTGTCTTGGAGGCCCTTGTGCATGATTACTTTCTCAAATTAATGACAAAGGTATCTGACCCTGATCTTGTGGATGTATCCAGCTAGCCGGGTAGCTTCCAACCTCTACCGCCCGTAGCTCTACTTTCTATGGGTGTGCCTCCTTCTGCCTTGGAAACCAGAGACGTCTTATTTAAAATTTCCCCTTCTAAGGGACCTGGTCCAAACGGTATATACAATGGCTTTCTTCAGGCTAACTGGCACCATGTTGGCCCTTCAGTGGTAAGTATTGTCACTGATGCATTCCAATCTGGTGTAGTTGACAGGTCCATCACAAATTCTCATATGGTTCTCATCCCAAAAACTAAAGCCCCTACAAAATGTAGTGATCTTAGGCCCATTTCATTGAACAATGGGTGCTTCGAATTAGTGTCTAAAATCCTAGTTGAGCACATAAAACCATTTTGAATGCTTGGATTTCACCGAACCAATCCAATTTCATACTGGGCAGAAGGATCAGTGACAACATACTCCTCGTTCAAGAAGTCATGCACTCCATGCACACCTCTAGCACCAAGAAATCATGGATGTATATTAAGCTAGATTTATCGAAAGCTTTTGTTAGAATGAACTGGTATTTCATCAAGGACACTTTGCAAAGAACTGGTATGCCTGACGTATCTGTTGGCTTAATAATGCAGATCATTACCTCTGGTTCTACATCCATCTTATGGGAAGGAAAGCCGCATGAGCCTTTCAAAGCCACCCAAGGAGTGAGACAAGGTGATCCCATCAGCCCATATGTCTTTGTGTTATGTATGGAACACATCTCATAGGCCATTCTTGGATCTCTTGAATAAAGCTCATGGAAACCGATTGTTCTATCCAAGAGAGGCACCCCCTATCCCATGTGTGTTTCACAGATGACATACTATTATTTTTTGAAGCTTTTGTCTCAAGGAAAATAACATAAAAGTAGGTCTTCGTGCCTTCTCTAAAGTCCCAGGCCAAGCAATATCATAAGAAAAGTCTGGCTATTTCTCCAAGAATGTTAAACGAATTGAAAAACATGCTATCGGTGTTACTCTTGGCTTCCCTTGGACCAACAACTTTGGGAGATACTTGGGTGTTCCTATATTACACCACAAAGTTAACAAAGACATGCATGGTCATCTATCAACATTGATCAAAGACAGGATGAATGGATGGTCCATGTGCCATCTCTCCTTAGCTGGCCGTATAACACTGGCTAAGAGTACCCTATAGGCTCTTCCTACTTACACCATGCAGACTGTGTAACTCTCTCCTACACTTTGTGATGATATCAACAAGCATGTCCATAATTTTATTTGGTCAGGTACTGGGAACCGTCGGCTGTCCTTAGTGGCTTGGAAGAAAGTTACCACCTCCAAGGACTTGGGAGGTCTTGGTATTAAAGATGCCAGAGATCAGAATACCACACTCATAATGAGGAATGTATGGACGTTTCTGTGTGAACTGAACAAGCTGTGGGTCTAACATGAAGGAGAAATACTTCAACAATGATAGAATGATTAGAAAACCTTACTCTTCAACATGGAGCTTTATCAAAAAGCTTCTAATACCAGTTACAAGTCTTTGTACCAAAACCATTAACAATGGTGAAGGAACCAATGTCTGGACTGATCACTGGATCCCCAACCAGCCTTCTATCACTGAGTTTGATGGGTTCTAGATCCCGACTCAGCTAGAAACACTCTCAACGGCCTCCATGACTACTGAACCCGGTACTTGGGATTGGAGCTTTATCCATGCCTTTATACCTGATAAATTCTGGCGTTCTATCAATTCTATTCCACCTCTTATGTCTGACTGTGGTGAGGATGGATGGGCGTGGCCTTTTGAAATCAATGGTTGTATGAGTAGCCACTCAGCTTACAGATGGATTTGTTCCTTTAAAGAAGTTCACTCGCTTGGACATTGGAAATATATATGGAACTCTTCTCTCCCTAAACGAGTTCAGATCTTTCTCTAGCTTTTACAACACAAAGCTCTTCTTACAAATACTAAAAAAGCAAGACGACACATATAGATGGACATTACATGTCAAGTCTTGAATATAGGTTCACATATACGTATCTTCAATCATGAATTAGAATTATTCTTGTATCTTGAATATAGGTTCACATATACGTATCTTCAATCATGAATTAGAATTATTCTTGTATCTTGAATATAGGTTCACCTATACATGTCATCTTGGTGGTGAAAGAGGATAAGACATGGGAGACAAACTAGAAGGCCTCATACCTCCTTAATTCATGGGAGGGCATTTCTAGATAGCTCAAGCCTTTCCAAGGTTGACCTTGATTCTTGTATGGCTAAATTTGTACCCGAGTAAATTTCCTCATGTAACCCCAATGCACACTAGAATGAATTTAAGCGCAAAGAGAATTGTTGTAGTTGTTGGAACAAAAATTTGAGATTGGCAATGTGATACTATAGAATTTGGGGATTTTCTATCATGTCATACACATATACTTCATCCTTTGCATCATGTCATGAAATAGATAAACCACAACTCTATGATATGTAGCTCTGGTGTTTTTTTGAGAACAAATAACATGCTCTTCCCACTCCCTCAGACACCATGACAGGTCAGCAACTCTTTGATACTAGCCAAGGGGGAAAGCGATAGTGGGTCCCTGAGCTTGCCAGCAAGGTGCCAAAACTGGTATAGGAAAGGAGGTAGAAGAGTTCGGCTCATGCTCCAGCTCCACCAAGGTTTCCAAAACCCTCTCAAGGCTTCCACAAACTCAACAGAGCCCAAAATATTAGGAGAAGCTTTGAGACTGCTTGGCCGTTAATGCGTGTCATTCTGTGCACCAAACACTATGAAAAGTCCTAGAGTTTAACCTTATGGTAGTAAGGTACCAAATCCCAAAGGACAGTGAAAAAAGGTTGAAACCCAAATCAATCGTAAGATCACTGGAAAGTAAATTCAGTTTGTGAAGGTTGATTTATACTAATAATAAAAAATAAAGTACGTGAATAAGAAATCAAGATAAAATAATAAAAAGGAGTAGTGGGGGTTTGGGGGATCACCACCAATAACTATGCTTCTTTTCAACAAGTCAACTCTTGAGAATCCATAACCAAATTAGGAGTATGTGAGCACAAGTCTCACAAAGATTGGTCTTTCCAAAAACCTACTGGTCCTGACATTTGCAGATCATCATTGAATCTCCCGACGTATCTCTATTAGAGGTCTCATCGAGAAATACATGAATCCCAAACCAGAGTTAAAGTTTATAGATCACATGTTCACGTCGCCATAGACTATAATAAACAAGTTAAACAACAAAAAAGATCAAAAAAATCTATCAGTGGCTCTCATCAAGAAATTGTGAGTTCATTCTTGTTGGAACCTGGGATCTCGACACCCACACAAGAGTATATTCCTTTTCATTAAAGAACAAGTACAACATTAGATGGATGAAATAATGACAATCACAATCAAGGGACTGTAGTTTCTTTCATATGGAGATCCATGGTCACATCACTCAACAAGAATATATCAACTCATTCAAGAATTACATGGAACAGTTGGAAAACATCTTTTTATTGAAATTACTAGAATTGATTACATTGAAATAAAGTCAGCTATGGGGCTAGCCCCCATGCCCCAAAGTAGAACTACTCAATCATAGATTAAAGAATAGAAGAAAAAACTAGATAACATGGAATGCCCTTTTACTTTGGAGTCCCTCATCCTTTTTTAGGTGAAAAGGAGGGGGAAACCCAATAGGAATGGATTTTTGCGATGACTAAAATTGCCCTCTCTTTGGTATAAGTTGTTCAACTGCATTTAATCACTTGCTTCATACCAAAATCACATTCTCAAACCTTGATTGTATTGATGATTTTATTGTTTCAACATTTGACCAATCTTTTATTGAATTCTTTCCATCGCATAAAAACATATGGAATTAAAACTAATCCACTTTTGGTTTCCCTCTCTAGAGTGCTCTAACTTCTCTCTAGACTAAGGGTGATTTATGGTGTGCACCGCCCAGGGTGGGGTGGGTTCCTCCACCTCGTCATCCACCTTGGCTGCCTCTGGGAGGTGGGGTGACCCGCTCACGGATGTCACTGTGGGTCAGGGTTGGTCTTCCAAGGTGTCCAGGCCGCTGGTGATCCATCACAAACTTGCTCCGGTTACGGAGATGGGCGACCCCAGTCGACCTAGCTTCAGGGCATAGGATGGACGACCCTGGATGAAGATGCCGGAGCCGGTTGTCACTGAGATGGGTGAATTCCACAAGTTCTTTGTTATTGTCCAAGTGATGGGTAGTAAATGCATTATCAACCACCTCTACAGTTGGATGATCCGTAACTAGCGACCGAAGGGGAAGTTGTAGTGCTCTCCTCTGGTCGGCGGTCTCTTCCTAGCCCGATTTACATGTGAGGCGGATCTGAGGGTTGCCTTAGACAAGGGCCCTTGATTCTTTGATTGTAAACTAGTGATCACGAGATGCTGGACTCCGGAGGCAGACATCAGGCGTGCTTCCCTTTCTTCAGCACCAGTGTGGGTCACCCTGCCAGGGGTCAGACACCACTGGTCTAGGAGAGAAATCACCATCATCGCTAGTGGAGTGGGGGTGCCCAAGGTTATCTACTTTCACACTGAAGGGAGATATGAAGGTGCTGCTCATGTCTGTGTTGAGGTCACGACCGATCAGAAGCCCGACGAGGTGGGGATGGTTGAGATGCCTGATGGGAAGGAGATTGAATTCAAGGTGATCTTCGACGCTCTGCCACAACTTTGTTGCGACTGCAAGGTGTTCATCCATTTTACCCATGACTGTCCTGGTGAAAGAGCAGCACATCCTTGCCCCCCATTTTCTTTGGGGAGTGACACGAGTAACAGACCCACCCAAAACAGAAGAGGGAGACTGAGAAGGCCATTGTATAGGAGCCAGGCGACCAACGTCATAGCAACAACAACAACAACAACAACGGTGAGGACTACTGAAGAACCTGTTCGTGATGATAATCAGGTTGGGGTTATGTGATGGAGATTGAGGGCAGAGGATAGGGGCTTAAGACGACTCGGGAAGGGGTTGCCACTCAGGCTATTGTTGCTTCTGTGGTTGTGGCAACAGAGAAAGAGGACAATAGAGGAAGGGGAGGTGTTGGAAGACTCTGTAAATCCATTTCAGGTACTGGAAGACCAAGAAACTGAAGAAGTGGTTCTACAAAATTCTAGAAGAGTAAGCACGAGAAGCGGTGGTGGGGCTGAGAAGATGCATAGAGGAAGATGTAGAGGTAGAGGCAGAGTAGGAGGACGAGGAAGCTTCCTTGGGAGAGGGGAGGTAGTTGAGGGTGCCCAATGACCTTGCTGGTATGGAATGTGAGGGGTGCTTCACATCCTGAGAAGTAGGTAACCCTCAGACATATCATACATGACAAAAAGGTGTCGATGGTGGTTTGCTTGGAGATGAGAATTTGAAGAGAAGTGGCAGAAAGAGAAAAGGGTATGTTCCCCAGTGGTTGGGACTATTGCACAAACTTGAATAGCATTGAAGGAGGAAAGATTGCGATTGGGTGGAATCCAGTGATATGGGATGTGTAGAAAATTTTTGAGAGTGACCAGCTGGTCACTGTAAGTTGTATTAATACAAGGGGGCTTTCACTGTGTCCTTTCAGCAGTGTATGGGTCTAATTCTGAGGTGGACAGGAGAAGACCATGGGATGGTTTAGTTCGATCTATGCAACATACACTTCCTCAATTGGTTGTGGGTGACTTTAACCAAGTAAGGAAGCCTAGGGAGAAATTGGGGGGGACTTCCAGTTCCAGGAACCATCCTGAACATATTCAATGATGCAGTCGATGCTGCAAATCTTTTTGAATTAAACATGAGAGGCGGGCTGATCACTTGGCACAATAAAGGGAACCCCATTAGACGGATATCCATCAATCTTGATCGGGGGTTAGTGAATGAGGCTTGGTTAGACATTTTCCCAGAAGCTGCCCTTAAGTTGGGGGGTCACCCTAACAGTGACCATTCATGGATGGAGGTCCAACTTTCTAAACAACAGAAAGTTAATAGGCCATTTAGATTCTTGAATCACTGGATTATGTGGCCCTCCTTCGAAGGGGTTGTGAAAAATAGCTAGAATGGGAGGGTGGAGGGGAATCCTCTCTTTGTGGTGTCGGAGAAACTGAAAAAAGTTAAAATTAACATCAAGACCTGGTCCAGTAAATTAGTGGATTTACCCAATCTGATCGAACAAGCTAAAGAAGAGTATGAGGGTGATGCGGCTGAGCTTAGGATGCATCCTAATGATCCTGGGTGTATGGAAGCTGAGGCCAAGTCTGGCAAGAGACTCGCTCAACTCGAAAAAGCTCATGAAATATTCGGATGGCAGAGAAGTAGGATGAAGTGGGTTAAAGATGGTGATTGTAATTCCAAAATCTACCATGCTGTAGTTGAAAGAAATAATATGAAGGACTGTATTCACAATTTGATTAATGTAAATGGAGAGCTTGTGGATGAAGTGACCAAGGTGGAGGAGTTGGCGATTGGGTATTTCACTGATTTATATAACATAAGTGGGAATGATACTAGTAGTAGGTTATCACTACTGAATAAGAGGGTAACTGATGAGATGAATATAGATCTTATCAAGTTGGCATCAAATGAGGAAATCAAGGAAGCTTCTTTCTCCATAGGCGCTTCTAAAGCCCCGAGACTGGATGGATTCAATGCAAAGTTTTTTCAAAATTGCTGGCATATTATTTGTAGGGATGTTTGCAATGTTGTGAGGTGGTTCTTGGTCGATGGAAGAATGGTGTGCCAAGTTAATCACGCCTTCATCAGGTTGATACCCAAGAAGACGGGAGCTTCTGAGATGAATTATTTTTGCCCTATTTCCTATTGTTTTGTGATCTATATAATCATATCCAAGTTGCTTGCGAGACGTTTGAAGAACATTTCTCCGGTCATCATATCTCCTAACCAGGCTGCTTTTGTGAAGGGTCGTGCTCTGCATGATAATGTTCTCCTTGCTACGGAATTTCTTCAGGACTTTCATGTGAAAGGCAGCAACAAACAGGTGTGCATCAAATTAGATATAACAAAGGCTTATGACCACATATCTTGGAAGGGCCTGTAGAGCACTATGGAGGCATTGG
Organism: Alisma plantago-aquatica; assembly: GCA_963693085.1. Classification (NCBI taxonomy): domain Eukaryota; kingdom Viridiplantae; phylum Streptophyta; class Magnoliopsida; order Alismatales; family Alismataceae; genus Alisma; species Alisma plantago-aquatica. Next base: position 643,895,455 of record OY856413.1, on the reverse strand, counting down.
GGTTTTCTAACATGTTCATAAATATCCTCATGCAGTGCGTACAGACAACCTTTTTCTCTGTGCTTATCAATGGGGTTCCCAAAGGCCCATTTATAGCTTCTAATGGTCTTAGGCAGGGGGATCTGCTCTCACCCCTATTGTTTACGATGGTTATAGAGAATCTCTCCTTTCTTGTCCAGAAAGCTGAAGACGAAGGGAACATTAAACCGTATAAGGTGCATGGTATTAAGATGCAAAACCATATGATCTTCGCTGATGATCTGATGTTTTTTGTTGCTGCTCATGCTAAAATCGTCAGAGGGGTTAGAGCTGTGTTGGGGAGATTTGCGGACATGTCTTGCCTTTACATCAGTGACATCAAGTCACAAGTTTTCCTATCCAAATCTTGTGATGCAAGGAGAGGACATTTGAAGGCTGCTATTCATTTGGAGATGGGTTCCTTCCCTACTAGATACTTAGGTATCCCCATCTCGGGAGGTGCTGGGAGAGGTTCTAACTTCAACATGTGCTTGGATAATCTAAGGCTCAAGGTTGATAAATGGGTTGGTCTTAATATGTCCATGGCAGGTAGAGCGGTGCTTATTAAAAATGTCCTACAGAGCATGGTTGGTTTTTGGTGTAGACTGGCGGATATCCCGAAGTTTATTTTGGGTAGATTTAGATCTACTATGGCAAGTATTTTGTGGAGAGGAGGGTAGCACAATGTTGCTTGGGCTGCTGTTGCACAACTGAGGCATGGAGGGGGCTTGGGTTTGAAAGATCCTTCTGATATCATGTGGGAAGCCACAACTAAGAGAATACACCAATTCTTGATGGAACCGGACAACGTTTGGAGTGGCTGGATGAGAACCCCGTACGGTTCTTCTCTTAACTGTGGAGCTGAAGATTTGGTGGGATACTCGAGGATTTGTCACATCATGTGTATGATTTGGGACAATTGCAAACAACATTATGAGGCAGAGGAGGGGAACTGGAAGCTAGTTGCGGGGAGTAAACATTGGTGGATCTTGCACAACCAACCTCAAGTTCCTTGGCACCAGTTGATGTGTTGCAAGATACATTGTCCCAAGTGGAGTTTATGCACTTATCGTGCTCTTTTGGGTAGACTTCCCACTTAAGATAGGTTGAGCAGATGGGGGGCTACTGTGGAACCGGCCTGTCTTCTCTGCTGACAAGAACATGAGTCATACATGCATATCTATTTTGATTGTACGTATACAAAATATATATGGACCCGCTGCTCTCTCAAGCTCTTGTGGGGCGACACCCCACCCCTCAGCCTTCAAGATTCCATGCTCTGGATTTTGAATAGAACGAAAGGGGATAGACATATGAAAAGGTTTGCAGGACTTGTTTGGTCCAGTCTGATATACCTGGTGTGGCAGGAGAGAAACGGTAGGCTGCATGGGAAAAAGGAAAGGGATACATTTCAACTTTTTGATGATATTGTATATAGTCTGGTCTAGTTTTGTAAGGCTAACTCGGGGATCTTGTTGAGGATCATACCCGAGGTTTTGTTGATGTGGGGTCTGATGTGACCTTGTAAAGTATACGGAGTGGGTTAGACTCCTATACATTTTTGTAGATTTGATGGTTTAGTAATATTTTACCTTATCCAAAAAATAAAAACATATGGAATTGGCCAACATTCCCAGTCAAAGGAGTAACCTTTTGAAATATAAAATTCTTTCCCACAAATGGAGGAATTTATTGAGTTTTTTCTTTAATATTAGACCATGCTTCATTTCTATTAATTCCCAAATAATGAAATGCTCAGATCATAGGGCCAACTGACCGGCTTGAAAACCACCGACTATATATTTTTCATGTATGTCATTCAGTTTCCTTTCCAACACATACTTTCATGTTAAATTCCAATATGGGATGCACAAGTTATGATCTTTTGGCACGGGGTATACATATCAGGACTCTTGAAAATTATTCAATTATATTCCAAGAGTATTTAATCATTGGAGTGATTGGGCCATTTTCCTACAAAACTGAAGCATTTATAATTAAAACTCCAACTAATGAGAGAAAATATAAATAAGACAATTAATTCTAAAACTAGGAAAGTAATAAAAAATAATACTAAGAAGATATCTAAAAGATGTAAATAAAATGGATAAATACACAGTTATTAAAGTACCTGAGACTTGAATGTTTGCTTGTCCTCAAGAAAAAAGCATCACAAGTAATTCGAATTTGTACTAACAACATGTCTTTCCTCATCCTAATAGCATTAATTTGTTCCTTACATCCTTTATTGGACAAACAAACCAATCTTCTAGAATCACGAAGCACAAAATTCAACATTCTCTATTAAAACAAATTTCTTAACTTATTTCTTTCTTAAGTCATTGTAGATAAATATGGCTTTATTGCCCTTTTACTTTGATACTTTCACATTTATTTGTAATATTTGCACAAGAACATGGATGAATGAGGTGTGGAAGAAGATGATCCCTCCTCTATTTGACTTGGGATGTTTATATTCATGTACTACAATTATATTGATTGCGTGTTCCCTTTGGCATCTTTTGATGGTACACCCCTATTAAATTTATGAGGGGTATGGAAGAATTTTTAGAAGATGATGATGCCACCCCAGACTTGGGGTTTTGCATATAGTGGTTTTGATTTTTGTGAGGTGAATGGTGGAAGGAGACTAATCTTGTCCTTATCACATTGTTTTTCCTTTTTTTGGGGAGTGTCATTGTATTGGTTTGACTCTTCCTATCGCCACATTATAAAAAAGATATGATAAGTTACTTAATAGTTAAAAATTGAAAAATATGTGCTTGATTCCCATCAATTCAATAAGGCTTGCCAATGTTTCCCAGGAGTAATTCTAAGTTGAGATCATAGGTGAATTGGTGAGTTCTAGTCATGGTAGTTTGTAAAATGATTTTGAAGGAAGATTTACTACATTCAAGGGAGTACAATGATATAAGGTATATTCATGTGGATGACTAGATAAGGGCCATTTTTCATAATGAAGGAACAAAAGCAACTAATTTTTAGAAATAAAACTATATGCAAATAAATAAATTGGTAAAGTAAAAATGCTAGAAGGAAGATAGGGGGATGTAATCGGTACGTACTAGGGAAGAAATGCAAAGAGATCACCAGGGAGCCCTAGTAGCTCAAAGAACGTCCATTTGAATGGAATGTGTGTGAGGGTTGGAACCTTGATCAACAGAGCTTCATAGTGCACCTAGTGCTAGGGTGGTTGTGGAAGCTCAAAGGGATGCTCATATTTACTTTAGACTCATAGTTCCTCCAATAGGATCCACAAATTTTCCTTCGTTAGTGAAGGAAGTATTGGAGATAGATGTGAATTGGAGGAGATTGGAGGGTGCTTGACGGGTAACATGTGTAGTTCTATATGTATAAAATTGGTCATAGGATTATCTCTGGTTTTCCTCCATCATATTGATCTACATATGGGAGAATTGATGTTGAAATGAAAGGGACAAAATGATTTAAATCAACATCAGAAGTATTACTAACTTCCTAAAAAACCATGCAATCAACATTAGGATAAATAGGTTTCATTGTTGATATAACATGTAGCTCTAGTTCCTCTATGCAAGATGTTCCTAAGGGTTTAGGAAGGATAAAAATGGGGATATAATCTTACAAACAATGAAAGGGGGCATGTGAACTTCTTCTAAGAGTGGTGTCTCCCCTTATAGATCAACCATATGTGAAATAGGAATTAGGTGTGACAAAGTGTGAGAAAATGTTTCATAATTGGGGGAGGTGGCTCATTATCCAGAGTAGATTCAACCACACATGACCGGTCATTAATAACATCTTGATTATTTTCAATGATGGGAGGAGTTGTTGGATATTCAAGATAAGGTTGACTCTCACGCAGTGACTTTTCATACTCTAGTAGTAAAGCCTCTAGCAGAGAGATAGGAGTACCAAAATCCTCATTGCATGAAAACTTCCATTCATTGGTTAGAGCTAACTCAATGGAATCTAACATAAATGATGTAAACATGGGATCATCATTGTCATTTTAGGGAGTAACTATCTTGAGTTTCTCTAACTCCTCTGGGGTTCTTTGTGATTCGGCCTCTAGTAAAGTAGATAGCATGACTCGTCTATGTTCTAATGTTTTTTGTTGATGTTTTACTATTTCATGTTGCACAACTGCTACTTTTTCTAGGGTTCTGATCCATTCCCCCTGTTGAGGTGTATATTGGTTTTCATAATAAGGTTCATAACCCCCAAGATTTTTTTGGTTACCCTCACCAAACCCATGTAATGATATTCATCATGGTACCCCTCATATTGATTTTGACATTGCTCCTCATAATAATCTTCAGGAAATGGTGGACTGAAATTTACATTTCATCCACCTTGGTGGGAAGACTCGACAATACAAGTTGTCACCATAACATGAGGGGACACATTTGACAATCTGGATTCTTTGAGTGGGCTTCTAACAAAGTAATTATCAAGGCTTGATGCGAGTCTAGTATTGCATGTTGTCCTACCGCTATCTGTTCTTGGGCCCTCACTAGCTTTTGGGTTTCAAAATTAGATTCATATCCCCAAGGTTTTTTTGGTCATACCCCTATTAAAATATGCATAAATGTAGAATGGATCCTTATAATGGCCCTTGGTAAATTGTGGGTTAGGATTTACGTCATACCTACCAGGATGGGAGGACTTGAGGTTACGTAAGGTGATAAAATAATTAGGGGACACTTTAGGATAGTTTAGTGATGTGTGGTTCTAATGGCCACACAATGGTATTTGTGAACCTTAATGTGTAGACAACTTCATATTGAAAGCTCACTTTATTTAGAGAAGAAAATCACATAAAAAATATAGAAGAAACTAAAAATTATTGAAACAAGTAAAGCAAGATAAGTGGTTAGTCAAAAATTACAAAGGTAAGCTTAAGAAATCGTGGAAAGAAATTATAAACAAAACTAGAAACAAGTACTGGAAGAATGGAAAATTAGAAGAAGAAGGAGAAATACTTCTATAATGGGTTTCAGTATGAAAAATAATTACAAAAATTAAGAGAATAAATAATGGAAATAGATTAAAAATTACAAAAATAAACTAGAAAGCAGTCTTATCAAAATGGAAACTCAGAAGAAGGAGGATATACACTACCAGAATGAATTTCGGTAGGAAAAATAAATTTAAAAAATGTAAAGAAGGAAATTACAGAACAATACAAAAAATTATGGAACAACTAAAGTTACAAAATAATATAAACTAAAAAAAGTATAGAACAAAGTGAAAAATTATGAAACAAGATAGAAATTATGGAACAAACTAAAAATTATGAAAAGAAAGAAGAAAAATCCTATATATACAAGCAATCAAATTTGTAAAACAACGTGTGTCATCCCCAGAAATGACACCAATTTGATGCATGTCATTTTGTTCACCAACACTAGGAAAAGACCTAGAGTTCAACCGTATGATAGTAAGGTATCGAATCTCAAAAGGATGGCAGAAAAATGTTGAAATGCAAATTGATCACGAGATAATAGGAAAATAAAATCTGGTTTTTGAAGGTTGATTTATATTAAGAACAAAATAAAGTGTGGGAATAACAAATCAAGATCGAATAATAAAAAGGACTGGGGGTCTGGGGGATCACCACTAGTAACCGTGCTTCTTTTCAAGAAGTCCACTCTTGAAAATCAATAACCAAATTAACACTATGTGAGCACAAGTCTCACAAAGATTGAAATTCCATCAAACCCGTTTGTCTCGATGTTTGTGGATCATCATCCAATTGCCCAATGTGTCTCTATCTGAGGTCTCATCAAGAAATACATGAATCCCAAACCGGCATTCAAGTTTATGGGTTAGATGGTCACGTTGCCATAGACTATAACACACAAGTTAAATAACCAAAAGGATCAATAACTATCAACAAGTCTCATCAAGAAATTGTGAGTTCTTTCATGTGGGAACCTGAGGTCTCAACACCCCACACAAGGGCATATTCCTTTTAGTTGAAGAACAAGTACTAGCTAAGATGGATGAAATGATGACAATCGCAATCAAGGGACTGTAACGTCTTTCTTATGGAGATCCATGGTCACATTACTCCACAATAGTATATCAACTCATCCAAGAATCACATGGAATAGAAGAAAAGCATCCTTTTACTAAAATATTGGATTCAATTACATTGAAATGAAGTCAGTTATGGGGCTAGCCTCCATGCCTCAGAGTGGAACTACTCAAACATAGTTTAAAGAACATATGTGAAAACTAGATAATAAGGAATGCACTTTTGATTTGGAGTCCCAACTCCTTTTATATGGGGAGATGAGGGGGAAAACCATATAGGAATGACTATTGGCAGTGTCTAGATTGCCTTCTCTTTGGTGTTGGTTAGTCAACTACATTGAACAGTTGCTTTAGCCTGGATTCATATTCTCAAACCTTGACTACATTGATGATTTTATTGTTTCAACATTTGATTAGTCTTTGTTTGGATTTCTTTCCACCACAAGCATATGGAATTGGCTGAGTTTCCCAGTCAAAGAACTAAACTTTTGCAATATTAATTGCTTGCCCAATAATGGAGGGATTTATTGATTTTTTCTCTTTAATATTTGACCATGTGACTCTCATTGTTGTTCATTCCTGAAATGACGAAATGATTGGATCGTACTACCAGCCAACCAACTAGAAAGACATCGAATATATATTTTCCATTTAGAGAATTCAATTCCTTTTCAATGCATACTTGTGCGTTAAATTCTGACATGGGATGCACAAGTTATGATCTTTTTGGCACATTAGATATATATCAGGACTGTTGGAAATTGTGCAAATATGTTCCAAGAGTATTTAATCATTGGAGTGATTGGGCCATTTTCCTAGAAAATACAAGAATTTATAAATAAAACTTCAACCAAAGAGATAAAATCTAAACTTAGACAATTAACTCTAAATCTAGGAAATAATCAACAAAACAATGCTAAAAAGATATCTAAAAGATGTAAATAAAATGGATAAATACACATTTATCATCTCAACCTACCGCTAGGTCTTGCACTGGTTGCGGCTCTATGGATCCTCCTCCATAACTTCAACCACAAAATATTCCAACTTCTCCTTCTCTAATCCTCAAGCTTGGTGTCTCAACAATGGGGGCTGATCCTCGTGGTCTCAGGGACATACAAGACACCACATGATAACATGTTGGGAAGACATCAAGCCACAATGGATTTCTTCTCCAACCCACCTCATCCCTCCACCATGGTGGAGTTTTACATACACAAAATGATTACTGACATCATCAATCTTTAAAAGAAACTCTTTAGGACCTGGGGTTGTCTCTGAGGAACCTTGATGAAGCTTTTCCCTCTATGCTTCTCCTCCCTTGTCTGAGATCTATGAGGAATATGGGGATGTGTTGGGAAGAGGGATTTCATACAACTTCACTGTCCACTTCACCTCTCAATCCAGGTGTAGTTAGAGGAGTCATGCCTCTCAGATCAAGGGTACAAGTTAGGATCATGGAGAAATGATTATTTGACAACAATGTTGGTTGATTGTAGAGTCATAAAGGTAAGCTGAGGGAACTAACAATACCGACTGATCAACTTGTGCATTATACAATATGCTTAATCGCATGACACATCATTGCCACAACCACTATCTTAAAAGAAGGATGCAACCAAAGTTTCCTCTTGCATCAAACAGAGAGAAAACGAACACACCTTCAATCACCTATAACATAAGCCGAAGCTCCAATTTAAATAAATTCAAACCATGGGTCCCTCATTATATAAAACTTCTAATTATCATAGTTGAGACCAAAACTCCAACATGTGACCGTCCACTTAAAATCTTTAAAAACCTTATAACTAGTGTATAAAAATGTGACCATCCATCAAATCTTGATTAAACAAGTTCAAGTAAACTTCTTTTGACCCTAAAAATACCTCTTGGGTCATTATGAACAATTTTGGATCCATTTAAATTCAATTGAATATTCAACATTAAAACTCAAAATCATGATCATCACATGTGCTCTCTTAGACTACCATGTAACAAGAAAGCATGTTTCATGGGTCATAGGAGGTTCCTCCTACTGGTATGTATGCCTAGAGAGCCAATCAGATTCGATGATCCTAATGACATATCTTGTAAATGATTTAATTAATAATAAAGGCAAACTTTGTCAATATGTTTGCTCAATTCTGAAATAATGGTATAAGATGATAGATGTCTAAAGAAGAATGTTACTCGATGATGTATGTTTTTAGGTTGAGGACCTGAATAATGAGATCATACAAATGTTAAAGAGTATATACATTCTTGTTATGTCCCTAGTCAGATATCACTGTGGAAGAAAAATAGACAATAGTAATGCATAAGACTAGAGTGTGTGTTGGCTGATTAGAGAATCTCATTAGTCATGATATGTAATATCAATCCAAATACATAGTTACTTGTTAGAGAATAGTGTACCGAATAGACCCACCTTGAGAGTGATATAAGGAGACCATTGAATGGTAGTCACAATTAGCTCTCATAGTGATAGTGGTGATTGTGATTCTTAGACCTAAAGTCACTACACTCATCACATGCCGTTTTCTATATTGTTACACCATCCAACATGACCTTGAATAAGGGTTACCATAAAGGGGATGCTTAGATATGTTGTGACACATGGGGGTGACTGTGAGTAATGTAGATGGGATTTGTCCCCCCAACTGGAGTTGATATCCTGGCCAATCGATAAGAGAGACCAAGAAACATATGCCCATACTCGTATGAATTGTTATATGATATGTGAGGTCACATGCATCTCAGATAGTCTGCTATAGTTCAAGAAGCATGGATCGTGTTGAGGATGACCTTTCTATGCCTCGAGTTCAAATTGGATATCAGAGACAAAGGAACTATATGATCACTATAACACTAATCACGAATGTTGGTTGAAGTTGTTCTCTAACATTACTTGGCTAGAAATGTTGTGTTGCTAGATTGCACTCATTGCTTGTGATGTCATAAATTAGTTATGGACATTTACTAACAATGTAGCTTGGGACCTATAGGGTCACACACATAGGATACACTAGGAATAGGAGTTTACTCATGAATAAGGTTTAACTTGATTACTAAAGTGTTTAGGTATTCAATTTAAAAAACATTGACTGGAAATTGATTAATCGTAACTATGAGTCGACCAATTTGATAACCTCCAATTTTGGGATGATTATCTTAGTCTTTTCTTTAGTTTTCCACACCCTTTCTCAATTAAAATTAGATATAATCCCTAAATATTCCCTCTTATTGTAAATATACTATTAGACTAACTTTTCCCCTTTATATTTGCAGAAAAAGACACAAAAAAATCATATAAGACTCAACCAGCCTCAAGACTGCATGGGCTCAAACGGTCCTAAGACCGCATGAAGCCAATCGGTCCCGAGACCGCATGGAGTCACACGGTCCCAAGACGGCATGAAGCCAATCGGTCCCAAGACCACATGGAGTCACACGGTCCCAAGACCGCATGAAGCCAATCAGTCCCGAGACCGCATGGAGTCACACGGTCCCAAGATCGCATGAAGCCAATCGGTCCTGAGACCGCATGGAGTCACACGGTCCTAAGACCGCATGAAGCCAATTGGTCCCGAGACCGCATGGAGTCACACGGTCTTGAGACCGCATGAAGCCAATCGGTCCCGAGACCGCATGGAGTCACACGGTCCTGAGACCGCATGAAGCCAATCGGTCCCGAGACTGCATGGAGTCACACGGTCCCGAGACCGCATGAAGCCAATCGATCCCGAGACCACATGGAGTCACACAGTCCCAAGACCGCATGAAGACGAACGGTCTTGAGGTCCAAACGGTCTTGAAGCCCAAACGGTCTTGAGATCCAAACGGTATTGAGATCCAAACGGTCTTGAGGTCCAAACGGACTTGAGATCCAAATGGTCTTAAGGTCCAAACAGTCTTAAGGTCCAAACGGTCTTGAGGTCCAAATGGTCTCAAAACCATTTGGACTTCACTTAAGGTCTATAAACAAGACCCCAAGGGTCCCCCAAAGACAATCAAGTTTCATACGTCCAGAGGCTGCCTCGGTCACTCCAGAGCAAATCCGACTTCCATCCTCCGCCCAGGGGCTGCTGGTCTGAGACCCACACTCCATCTCAAAGTTGCTTTCTCTCTCTCTGCCAAAGAAGGTGGGAAGAGGGGATCTCGTCATCACGCAACTTGTGAAGCTGGTGGATTGTCTCTCTCTCTCTCCAAGGGGTTGACTTTCCTCTCTCCTTTGTGGGGATGACGCTCTCTCTCTCTTGCCTCCTTCTTTGTCCTAGTTATGAGCGAGTAGTCTCTCTCACTGGGGTGCGGGGAGTAGCCCTGCTACCCATGTTTTCATATCATGTAAATGTAATCCATAGTTTGCAATATAGAAATATTATCTTTTCAGTTCAACATCAAATGTTTAATGAATGCTTGCTGCTTGATCACCAACTTGTGTTATCTTTTATCTTTTAGTATGAGTTGTCTACGTTTGTACTATTAGATTTGAAACTCGTTTGTATATTGGTTCTTGGTGCATGTATCCACCATGCATCTGTTTCGGTATCTAGGAGTGCCTTTCAAGAAGTGGAGTATACTCACTCCCATCATTGTACTTTCATGCTATGAAATGGAATCAGTTGACGTGTGAAAGTACAACCTTGATGAGTCAAGGAATACACTTTGCAAAGGGAATGATGCAAAGTAGTTGACCATTTGTTTGGGGATGGTTGACTTTGCAACATTCCCACACTTCTTGTAGTTAGCCATCCGAAAGGAAGCTAAGTCTTCAAAGATACTAACTGACTAAACTCTTGTTGTAGGTTATGTTTTACTTTGCATGTCTTGATCCATGTGTAGTGGTGGTGAAAACCGATCACACCCTAGTGACTTTTATCATTGTTTAACTTCTTTAAATTTACTTGTTTGCTTTATTTTACATGTTCTTAGTTTAAAAATAACAAAACCAACCTTTCAATCTAAGTGCCTACTATTAAGAGACTAAGTGAAGTTCTAACATTTTTCATCTTGTTGCTTGCAACAAGACCGTTGTCCTGTGGATTCGACCCTTAACTATACTACGATAAGACTTCCACGTATCTTAGCATACGTGGGTGGAGTTCTCTATCTAGTAATAGCAAGGCTAAACCTAAAGACTTACCATCTTTCGGATTTTTAGTTGGTGCACGCAATTCCACGTAAGTGGAAGCTCCATCAAAAAATTGGCGCCGTTGCCGGGGACAACAGAACGTTTTAATTTCATTTAGTATCTTGTTAGTTGGTTAGGGTTTTACAATTTCTTTTAATCATTAGTCCATATCTTCTTGAAATCATTATATCTCTACCATCATCTAAAAGGTGTATTCTTTTCTCTACTCAGGTAGAACACGTGTATGCGATCATCGCATAACCGCAGATTCTCCCCTGATCCAGAGTACGACTCTGAGGTAGAGATAAGCTTCCATTGCCGCATCAGACTCAATCGCCAAAGAGCCAAGCAAATGGCTGGAGATCAACGCCAGGCTGCATTGGTGATGGAGAGGGTCAACACCGCCATCGCCACTCAAAGAGCACAACTCATCGCTGATACTCGTGCTCAGATTCAAGCGGAGATTCGTGTGGAAGAACAGGCCCGCATCAGAGCTGAAAATGAGGCAGCAAACCAAGCTACTCAGTTGGAACTAAGGAACAAGCAGTTGAGGGATTATGATGTCCCAAAGAACTATGAAGACAACCATCTGGTCCGACCTCCAATCATCAACATCCCCAACTTTGAGATCCGGACCCAATGGATTCAGATCATGCAGGGCATCTCATTCTCTGGAGGTTCTGGAGATGACTGTATGGATCATCTGAAGAGGTTTAAGGCACTATGCCGACTGGTTCCACAAGCCGGAGTTGCCTTCGATGCAATAATGCTTCATCTGTTTCACTTCACTCTATCTGGGAGAGCTCTGAGCTGGTATAACTCACTTGACAGGGAGCCAATAATCACCACATGGGCTCCCCTGGAAGAAAAGTTCTTGGAGAAGTTCTTCCCCCCTTCACTGACTTACGAGATTAGGGGGAAGATTAATCACTTCTCTCAACTTCCCAGAGAATCTCTTGCTGAAGCATGGGAAAGGTTCAAAGAACTTATGCGAAAATGCCCTCATCACAGCATCTCCCAAAACCAACTAATAGAAACATTCTATCGGGGAGTGAGTGATGATATCAAGCAATTTCTAGATTCCTCATATGGAGGAAACTTTATGAGAAAGAATTACGAGGATGCCTGGAAAATAGTCACACTCGGAGCTGAGAATTAGTCCAACTGGGGACGATCAGCTGGAAAAGGAGTCCTCAAGGTTTATGAAGCCGAAGAATCAATGGAGATGAAGGCTATTACTGAAGCCTTGAAAACCATATCTCATAAGCAACAAGCTCTCGAAACTTCTCTTGGAGAGTTTGACAAGAAGAAAAATCCGCTGGTTCAACAGGTCAGAGCTGCCACAGGAACCTGTGAAGCTTGTCATGCATCTCATCATCCAACTCTTTCATGTGGTTTGCTTTATAATGTGTTGATGGATATGCATCCACCACCACAGCAGTATGAACCAATCACTGACCAGTCTGAAGAGCAATTTCCAGAACAAGTCGACTCTATCCATTCCATTCCTGGACAAGTCTATTATAATCCTAATCAGCCAAGGAACCACCGAGGATTCCAATACGGGAACCCTGCTGGGACCGCAAATCCGCAACACCAGACGCAGGGCGGATCCTGTAGTAGGTTACCACCTAGATTCCCAAGCAACTTCAATAACTTCCCGAGATCCAACTACCCCAGGAACCCATCTGACTGCTATCAGTATACTCATCCTCATCTACACCCACAGGTGCACCTTCAGTTGCAGCAACCTCAGTTAGCACTGCCTCCGCAACAACCTCAACAAGGTCAACAACAACTTCCTCATAAAAATACTCCTTCTCAACCGAAAGATGAAATGACTTTGATAAGGAAGATGCTGCAATCCCAACAGACTATGCTCGCTAATCAACAAGCTCAGCAAAAGGCAGTAGAAGCTCAACTTGCCCAAATTGCTGCACAACTGAAGCCTCCAGTAGGCACATTTGCAGGGCATCCCGAATCAAACCCTAGACATGGACAGAATAGGCATGAATAGTTGAATGTTGTTACTACGAGATCTGGACGCACCCTTCATGAAACTACAAGGATCACTCTTGATAATGATGATACACCTGCCTTTATGACGAATGAGAACCCGAAGCAAGGAACAGAGAAGTCCATAGAGGTGCGCAAAGGGCAAAGATAAAGAACAAGCGTCCACAGAGCCAGAAATCTTGAAGTATAAACCAAGGATCCCATATCCGGGAAGACTACGAGAAATGAAAATGGATACCAGGTTCCAAAAATTCAAGGAGGCGATGAAGAAACTTTACAGCGATATCCCGCTCCTTGATGCTCTCTCTGAGGTACCGGCTTGGGCTAAATACCTCAAAACTCTGTTATTAAGGAAGTACATCACCGAGGAACAAGAAACTATCAAGCTTGCCCAAACCACCTCTGATATCATCCTCAATAAAATGCCAAAGAAGAAGAAGGACCCAGGTTCTTTTGGAATTCAATGCTGCATTGGAAATGCATCAATCAAAAAGGGATTGGCTGACCTAGGGACCAGCATATCCATTATGCCCTATTCTATGTGCAAACAATTACGTTTCACCGAATTGCTGCCCACAACAATGACAATTCAGTTAGCAGACTCTACCATCACCACACCTCTTGGAATTATTGAAGATATTCCAGTTAGGATAGGCAAGGATGCCTATGTCCCGTGCGACTTTGTCATCATGGATATTAAGGAAGATCTGAGATACCCGATAATTTTTGGCAGACCTTTCCTCGCTACTGCCAGGGCGCTTATCGATGTTGAAGCTGGTACCATCATTCTAAGGCTCGGAAAAGAAGCAATTCAATTCTGAGTTCTCAATAGCATGAAAGGCCCCAGCATCCAAGAGGAGGTTTTTCTTCTAGACGCAATACAACAAATGTCTCAGTTAGAAATATCTGAGCCATCAGAGGAATTAGACAATGTTCTAACTAACCCAGATGTCGAATTCTCTGCAAATGAGTTGGTTCAACAGTGTCTGCAACACCTAGAGAAGGCTGAAGAAGCACCGATGGCCACCTTTGAGGAACTTAAAGCTGTCACCATTCTAGATGCAACAGAGCCACCTAAGGCTCCTGAGATGAAGACTCTTCCCATGGGACTCAAACATGTCTTCTTGGATGAGGAAAAATTATGCCCGGTTATCATCAGCTCTACCTTAACAGAAACCAGGAAGCAAGACTTCTGGATGAGCTGAAGAAACACAAAAAGGCTATTGGAGATAAGATAACTGACCTGACGGGCATAAATCCAGCCCTATGCATGCACAAACTACCCATGGTCAATGAATTTAAGCCATCACGCGAACATCAGAGGAAGCTAAACCCTAATCTCAAAGAAGTGGTTCGACTTGAAGTCCTCAAGTTACTAAAATCCGACATAATCTACCCTATCTCTGACTCCCAATGGGTCAGCCCCGTCCAAGTAGTTCCTAAAAAGGGAGGCACTACTGTCGTGCTTAACGACAAAAATGAGTTAGTACCCACTAGGACGGTGACAGAGTGGAGGATGTGTATCGATTATAGGAAACTGAACAAAGCCACACGGAAAGATCACTACCTTCTGCCCTTTCTCGATGAAGTCCTAGAATGCTTAGCTCATCAGAAATACTTATGCTATCTCGATGGTTATTCCGGGTTCTACCAAAGACCCATACACCCGGAAGACCAAGAGAAAACTACCTTCACCTGCCCTTTTGGAACTTATGCTTTTCGAAGAATGCCATTCGGGTTATGTAACGCACCCGCTACCTTCCAAAGGCGTATGTCCGCCATTTTCGCAGGATGAACCGAATCCATAATGGAAGTGTTCATGGATGATTTCTCAGTTTACGGAGATTCTTTCGATAACTGTCTAATCAATCTTGGACAAGTTTTACAACGATGCGAGGAAACGCACCTCATTCTGAATTGGGAAAAATGCCATTTCATGGTAACTGAAGGTGTGGTCCTCGGGCACATAGTGAGTGACAGAGGAATCGAGGTCGATAAGGCAAAAATTGATGTTATCTCGAAGCTGTCACCACCGAAAGATATAAAGGGAGTATGGGCTTTCTTGGGTCATGTGGGGTTCTACAGAAGATTTATTAAGGATTTTTCAAAAATAGCAAAACCCATGACCCAACTCTTGACTAAAGATACTGAGTTCATCTTTAACCAAGAATGCATGCAAAGTTTCTCCACTCTCAAAAATGCTTTAATTTCAGCACCTATTCTGAGAGCCCCAGATTGGTCGCAACCATTTGAAATCATGTGCGACGCAAGCGATTACGCCATAAGGGCTATATTAGGACAGCGGATCGACAAGAAACCTTACATAATTTACTACGCTTCTAAAATGCTAGATGAAGCACAGAAGAACTACACTACTACAGAGAAGGAGTTCCTGGCTGTCATCTACGCGTTTGAGAAATTTCGCTCCTATTTGATCAGATCCAAGGTCATCGTCTACACTGACCACTCCGCCATTTGATACCTTATTCAGAAGCAAGATGTCAAACCCAGACTTATCCGCTGGGTGTTGATGCTTCAGGAATTCGATTTGGAAATTAAAGATAAAAGCGGAGTGGAAAACGTCATAGCCGACCATCTCAATCGTCTCGAAGTTGAAGTTGAAGATAAAATCCCTATCCGAGATTCTCTTCCAGACGATCAACTAATGAAGGCTACTCATGGATTCCATTGGCATGCGGATATTGTCAATTATCTAGATACAAGAATCATTCACCCATCCACTTCCTACCGTGACAAAAGGAAATTCCTCCACGACATAAAGCAATATTATTGGGATGAACCTTACATGTTTCACCTTTGTGCGGACAGACTTTTCCGTCGCTGCCTGCCGGAAGAAGAGATTACCCCCGTCCTAGAGCATTGCCATTCAGGACCCACGGGGGGGAGGCACATGAGTGCAAAGAAAACAACTATAAAAGTTCTACAATCTGGCTTCTTCTGGCCAACCATAGCAAAGGACTCCTATGATTTTGTGAAATCTTGCAACAAATGTCAATTTTCTGGCAACATATCCAAAAGGAACGAAATGCCCCTCACAATGTGGCAAGAAATTGAGTTTTTCGAGGTGTGGGGGGTAGACTATATGGGCCCTTTTCCTTCTTCCTATGGTTTCTCTTACATCCTGGTTGTGGTGGACTATGTCTCAAAATGGGTCGAAGCTATACTCACCGTGTCCAACAATTCCAAACCAGTTATTACATTGTTTAAAGATATCATTTTCCCCAGATTTGGAGTACCCAGAACTGTCATATCAGATGGCGGGACCCATTTCCTGGAACGAAGTTTTGAAGCCCTGTTGAAAAAGTACGGAGTCAACCACAAAGTAGCAACGCCTTACCATCCACAGACCAGTGGTCAGGTTGAGGTATCAAATAGACAACTTAAGGCGATCCTAGAAAAGACAATTAATAGAAACCACACTGACTGGTCCACCAAGCTTCCCGATGCCCTCTGGGAATATCGAACAACTTATAAGACACTAATCGGGACAACCCCGTTCCGTTTGGTATACGAGAAGTCATGTCATCTTCTAGTGGAACTGGAACACAAAGCTTGGTGGGCCATCAAACAACTAAATTTCGATCTTAAAAGTGCCGGAGAAAATAGACAACTCTAGCTGCAGGAGCTCGAGGAGCTCCGAATGACCGCTTATCAAAGTGCCATGATCTATAAGGAACAAACCAAAATGTGGCATGACAATCATCTTAAAAGGAAAGACATCACCATCAGTGACAAAGTACTCCTTTTAAACTCCAAGCTCAAGTTGTTCTCTGAAAAACTCCGAACAAAATGGTCTGGGCCCTTCACCATAAAGCATATATACCCAACTGGAGCTATCATAATTGTCGACAATAACGGAGGAGAAAGGACGGCCAACGACCATCGTTTGAAAAAGTACTACACCCCAACAGATAAAATGCCGAGACAGACCATTGAAATCAAAGACGCCACACCATCAGCATAACAACATCACAACTTCGTCGAGCCAGCGACGTAAAACCCAGGCGCTACTTGGGAGGCAACCCAAGACTTCAGCTTCTTTTTTTTATTTCCCGTTCTTTTAATTACCTTAGGTTTTTCTTATGAAAAAATATATAAAAAAATTTCATATAACCAAAACAAACATAAAAATATAAAAATCCTTTCGACCTTTACCCTTTCAAACGGTCCGAAAACCATTTGGAGCCAAACGGTCTTGAAACTGTTTGGAGCCAAACGCTCCTGAAACCGTTTGGAGCCAAACGATCCTCAAACCGTTTGGAGTCCAAATGGTCGCTAAACCGTTTGGAGTCCAAATGGTCGCTAAACCGTTTGACCTAGGGTCGACCCCCGTTTCCTATAAATATAAACCCTCCCCTTCTTTCTCCTCTCTTTTGACTCTCGAGCTTTCTCAAACCCTTGCACAAGAGCTGTTCCATTGCCTCCGTTTTCCTGCTCCCGCGCGGCTCACCTCCGTCAACCTAGCTTCGTGTTCCTTCACAGCAACTTCACCACCGCGCTTCCGCTATCCGCTTCACGGTCGTCATCTCCACCTTCAGCTGCAAGGTAGTCTAGCCACCATCGCCGATGCCTGCACGTGCCCCCACGGCAACCTATCCGACCTTTTCACTTCCACAACCGTCTTCACCTCCGTCATCATCTACGGTGCCGGTGTGGCACCCTCCACCCTCTTTCCATCGCCGCCTTCATCTTTATCACCGTCGGCTCCACCCTTTTCCATCGCCGCCTTCGTCTTTATCGCCATCGGCTCCACCTTTTCCATCATCGCCTTCATCTTTATCGCTGTCGACTCCACCTTTTCCATCGCCGCCTTCGTCTTCATCGTCGTCGGCTCCGCCTCTCTTTCGCCAGACGTTTCTCCTTCCAAACGGTCTCCAAATCGTTTGGGACCAAACGGTCTCCAAACCATTTGGAACCAAATGGTCCTGAAACCATTTGGGACCAAACAGTCTCCAAACCGTTTGGGACCAAATGGTCCTGAAACCGTTTGGAACCAAACGGTCCTGAAACCGTTTGGGACCAAACGGTCTTCAAACCGTTTGGCCTTCCACAATCTCTTAAATTTTGTTAAAATATAAAACCACATAAATACAAATAAAATCCAATTTTATTTCTAAGTATGTTGTTCTTACTCATGATTTTCCACTTTTCAGAAATGGCATCACCAGCCAAGCATGCCACATGATCTGAAGACGCTCCTTTCTGGACAAAAGAGCAAATGATGGAGGACCGGGCCAAACTCAAAAAAATCATAGACAACTACAACAAGACTGGACAAGCCCCACCAAAGGTCAAAATCATTGATGTCTTATGTGACATTGACCGCCTCGACAAATGTCTAGCTGAGGTGCCTGAAGAAGAAATCGAAATATCCTCTAGTGATGAAGGCTGCGAAACGAGCCAAACCCCGAGGACGAGTCCCCACCCAAAAAATCAAAGGGGAAACGAAAGGTCCAGGAAACCGCAACCGGACAACCATCCAAGAAACGAGCAAGAAAGCAAGTCCGACCTGTCACTGCAAGGGAGCAAACCCTGGTAGGAAACATTCCACCAATCACCACCTCCACTGCCGCTCCCGCAACCATCATTGTTCCTTCTTTCCCTCCCGTCACCACCACAACACCACCACTAGAAAACCTCTACATACACACCGCCCCCTCCACTGACAAAATCCTAAAACCCACAAAGTATGTCTGCTCCAGCGTACTTCTTAAGACGGGGATCCATGACCGAATTTTCAACATGCTAGACAAAGCCAACCTTGCAAGGCTGTGTTTGGTACCTGAGATCTCATATTCTGAACCCACAACTGAATTCTTCATCTTTCTTAACAAAGAGCCCATCGACATCATGGATAGATCACGAGATGGAGGTGACCGTAGGCTTGTCACCAACCTCTTCTGTAGCAAGGTTTTCATAACAGAAAATATGCTGAATGAAATCTTTATTGACAACCAGGAGCAGCTAAAGAAAGCCAAGGCAGTGGGAACTGAGAATCCTAATTTCAAGAGGCACAACTTTTGGAAATCTCTGACTGGGCTCCCCACCTATGATGCAAAGACATGCAAGGCATCGAATATACAATTTGGACTAGTGCGCACCTTACACAAAATTCTCGCAGGCACACTCTTCCCTAGGACAGAAGGAGGGAACGTTATAATCTTGGATCTCTTTGTTGTCTGGTCCATTCTAAACGGAATGCCAGTAAACATCGGACATCATATGATCCAGAAATTATCCGCTTACGCCCTGGGGAAGGAAATCTGCATGGGAGGTCATGTCACATCCATCATCAAATACCTCAAGATGGACAAACCTCTACCTAGATGTACGCAAATAAAGGGCGACATCCTCACTAATGAACAAACCTTGAAGAACTCCTTCATTATCAAGGAGAAGGATGTGAAACTACATTACATCTTCTGCCCTACAGTCAAATCATCCAGAACACTGCTACCGCTCCCGGAGCTCGCAAATTACGACAAGGAGAAGCTCCTCTTCACTGATGAGGAGCTCACCAAACTTATAGCTACAGTCAAAGCACCAGCAAAGAAAATAAAGGCGGGGTAGACTGAACTCAGCATCAACGCCTCGACATCTAGCATAACAAAAATTCATGTGAAACGACCATCCACAAGACTTTCACAGAATCAACAGCTGTCGGGGACACCAACTTCAAAACCACATCCAGAAGACAACCCCCTTCCCAACGATCACATCACCACCTCATCTTTAGACTCTTTCATTATGAGTCTAAATGCTGAGCTAACCACCACCACCTCACCACCCTCCACCTTTCCAACATCCACCACCCTTCCCTTTTTCCCCACAACCACACTACCACCCGCATCCTCTTCTTAACCCCTTTTCCCTTCGGGCTCTCCCTTCTCCACTCCTACACCCGACTTTACCACTTTCCCCTACACCTCCACAGTCTCTCCACCATCACTATCACTCCAACCACTTTAACTAGAGATACCACCACCCTTCCCATCCACCACCACCCCGACACCGTTGGTGACCCCCTCCATAGTCACCACGCAGTTCGCGGCACCATCTGTGTCTCTTCCACAAGACACTACCACCCTCCCACATAGACCCCAGCCACCCCACCCTTCCGCTTCTGGGGTCCCCTTTTTCCAATATCGGTGAGGAATTCGGACGTCAATTCGACGTCATCCGAAACCTCCTAACCGATCCTTCTAACATTTTGCATTCTATTTTTTCTTGTGTGCAGGGTTTATCTAAACAGGTGGCCATGATCGACGAATAGAACTGCGCCTTGCCCATCATCCTCTAAGGTTTTCAGCAACGACAAGATGATGTGGCTAAGCAAGTTGATCACATCAACAACCACTACAACAACTTGCCTGAGCTGGTCCTTGGAGCGAAGTGCCAGCAAGAAGCGATGTCTAAGCAAGTTGATGAGATCTCTACGCAGACTCAACCTCTGCCCGAGACTCTCCGCGAGCTCAAGCAGCAACAAACAGCTCTTAGCACGCGCTTGGACAACATCAGCAGTACCCTCACACACCTAAACAATCGCCAAGAGGAGTCAACAAATAATGAAATCCAACAACTACATGCTCAAGTAATAGATCTTACAGCATGACTCCTCTCCGCCGAGGGCTGATATAACGATCTCAAGAAAACACACGACGCACTGCTCGAAACACACGAGCATGTGCAAGTGGCGTTCGATGTGTTACAAGCCACCCATCAGCGGTGCAAAAAGAAAGCAAACAAGAAGCTCACAGCCAAACAAGCAGCTGCCAAAGACAGTGACAATGAAGACAAAGAAGACTCCGACTCCTCTGCCAATTCTAACAATGACACCACTTCCTCCGGTGCCAAATCTGATGATGGAGAGGACCCAGGCCAAGCAGCAGAACCTTCTCAGAAAGGTTCCGACAAAGGTCACCACGAAGGTGGACATCACCCCAAGTCCCCCACAACGAAAATGTAAACATGTCATATGGGGACCAATTCCTTGATTATTCTGCTTTGGGATCCATTGGGGAGTCTGCTAAAGACGTGGCTTTCGCTAGGTTCCACCAATGTATATTACAAACCAGCGCAAGCCCACCAGCAACAACCGCTCAACCTTTCTCCGCACTTGACAAATCAGTGCCTTTCCCCCAAGACCAGGACGAGTCAGAAAGCGTGCATTCAGATACAGATGACGAACTCGATTCTTCTTTTGATTCGGATGACGATCTGCAAGACTATGTAGCAGTCCTAGAACAAACCTCCTCACCCCCTATAGGAGCTCCCCCCGCCACCACCTCTACCGCATAAGATGCATGATTTAGATATGGCGGCCATCTCCACACTAGATGCTCATGACATTTTTATACTGAACACTATTGTCGACGATGCAAAAGTAGGGGACGACATCATCTACCATAACATAGAAACTAAGTGCAAGTTGACACGAGAAGACTTCCGCAACATCCTACGACTACGGTCCACGATGCTAATGGCAATCTTCTGTGTCCTACTCGCCAACTGTATAGAAGTGTACAGAAGCTCTAAGAGGCAACAACCAATTTTTAACGCCTCACCTACTCTGTCTATCGGCCTTTTATACAAAGATATACAGGCAAAATCAATAGAGCGGCTGTGTGCTGGTTTAGCACGGCGGGCACGTTATCTTACCGTGCCTTTTCAAGTTTCGGATCACTGGTTATTTATGATTGTAGACACCGAGGCTCGGGACGCCAAGGTTTATAATTTTTGCGGCACTGAGCTACCTGCCGGTACAATAAATTTCATTGGTGAAGCAGCAGGCGAAGTGAGATGTATACCCTTCTGGCTGCTTAAGTTAATTTGGGCTGTACGCCCATCCCTCCGTCAAGATTGGAGCCAACCTTGGTTCCAAATAATTAACCCACAAGTTCAAGCTGCTGAGGGATTTGGGGACTGCACTTTTTGCACCATCTGTCACATCCATGCGCTGAACCAAGAAATCTCTTTTACTGATCTAGTCGCTGAATATTTTCACTCCTTGCAAGGGCGTTACGCCATGGAGCTCATTTGTGATAGAAGGTTCTTCAAGGACCCGAAATTGGCACCAGATGACGTCCCTTGCTACCTTTTTTTAGCAATACAACGTCCGCAGAGGCGACCCTTCCGACAAACTTTGAAAGAGTTGGAGAAATCCAAGGAGCCAGCCACAACTCCCGAGCAAAGAAAAAGTGACATAGATCTTTTGTCTGCCATAGAACCAACTTTCCCAGACTTTGACCTCAGTGCTTGCAACGGTCTCTCCGACATTGAACTACGCCTCATCATGTCAAGGCTTTCCGCCGAGAAGGATGAACTCGTATTCATGTCTGGTGACATTCTAATAATGGAAGACATGCTTCAAGAGACTATACAGTTTAAAGGATCTCTCTCCGTAAGCTTAATGGCCGCTTATCAATTTCTCCTCGGCCAAAATAACCCCACAACATATATGGTTTCCCCATACATGAAGGATGATCTTTTAAAGCTAAAGAACTTCGGAACAACTGAAGCGCTAATCCCCTTTCTCCAACACACAACGCCGAAGTTCATCATGCTACCCTTCTTTTATCATGAGCACTAGATGCTCCTGGAAACAAACCTACCAGAAGGAACAACTACAATCTATAACAGTTCCGACAGCCAGTACAATCCACGACAGAAGAATTATGTCGTGACACCAAAGACGCCCACGGAGGTAGTGGCGAAGGAATGCATTGACAAATTAATCGCCTTTTTAAGTCATCATACAAGGGCTTACGACAAAGAATATTTTCATCGCCCTTCCTTCAGCCACAAATGTCCCCAACAAATTTGGGAATCAAATGACTGTGGCTTCCACATCCTCTACTGTATGTACACCGTCATGGTCCTTCAAAGACCAGTAGAGGATATGACTGACGTGGATTATCACGCTCTACGCAGACAGTTTGCAGCTAATCTACTTCAAACACCAGGGGCAAATTCAGGATTAACTTAGCCTGTAGCCCTTGTCATCGTACTTCTCAACCTATCACTTTGACACTCTGAGGACAGAGTGAGTGATAAGTTAGGGGGGGGTACATTAGACAAGGGTGAGGTATCATTTCTAAATCCCTCTTTTTCCATCTTCTCCTTCCTTTTTTGTACATTTTTTCTTATTCTCCTTTACACATTTAGCTTTCTTGTTAAATATTTCTTTTAAAATAAAGTCACCCTCAGCTAACTTTAGACTCATGTTAGTCCTCAAAATTAAATAGCACTTAGACATATAATGGTGACTTAATAATGTCTCTCCACTATCGATTTTAATGCTTTTGTTTCACTTCTACATCTGACTCTCCATAGGTCAATATCAAGGCAGAAATAAGCCAAGCTCTCAAGGATGAGAGGGGCATCAGGCGACTTCCAAACCAAGAAGTCTTGCAAGTGGACCACAAAAAGAAACCAAATAAGTGCATGTTGAAAAACTCTAAGAACAACTTTCTTCTCTTCAAATAAAAGAGGCTTGGCCGCCCAAAACAATTTCCTAAAAAACCCCAAAACCCAAGCCTACGAGTCTTCAAATAAAAGCTAAAGAGTTGAATAAAATTATGAGAGTTGTGCCATAAATAAGGATCTATATAAAGAACCGATGAAGGTCTCACCCGGCTGGCACATTCATCTAACCTCACAAAGGCAGATGTGTCATGCCTGGTAGTGAAACCCTAAGGTATCTAAATATATGAAAGGCTTATGAAGGACTCACCCGACCGGTACATTCAGCTGCCCTCACAAAGGCAGATGTTTCATGCCCGGTAGTGAGATTCTAAAAGCATAGACAACCCCTCCCCCACTTGAAGGGGGAGTTACACTTCAAGCCTTTATCCAACCCTCATACCCACTCTAGCTTCCAGTAGGTTCTTAAAAGAGGTATAAAGCTGATTAGAGTCAACAACATGCACAAAATAAAAGTGGTCCCAATGCAAGCTACGAGATACGGAAGGAACCTGAGACCCAAGCAACTCTCAAAACCTGAAAGAGTCAAGGCAAGCAATAAGACCCGATATGACCTTAGGAGAACTCAGGTCGATAATTGAAGCAAGAGTATGGAAATCCTAACTAAATAAAATCACCTCGCCATTATATGACTCAGCTCTATCTAACTTGAGGACAAGCTAGACTCTAAGTTAGGGGGGGTGATAACCTCCAATTTTGGGATGATTATCTTAGTCTTTTCTTTAGTTTTCCACACCCTTTCTCAATTAAAATTAGACATAATCCCTAAATATTCCCTCTTATTGTAAATATACTATTAGACTAACTTTTCCCCTTTATATTTGCAGAAAAAGACACAAAAAAATAATATAAGACTCAACCAGCCTCAAGACCGCATGGGCTCAAACGCTCCCAAGACCGCATGAAGACAATCGGTCCCGAGACCGCATGGAGTCACACGATCCCTGACCGCATGAAGCCAATCGGTCCCGAGACCGTATGGAGTCAAACGGTCCCAAGACCGCATGAAGCCAATCGGTCCCGAGACCGCATGGAGTCACATGGTCCCAAGACCGCATGAAGCCAATCGGTCCCGAGACCACATTGAGTCACACGGTCCCGAGACCGCATGAAGCCAATCGGTCCCGAGACTGCATGGAGTCACACGCTCCTGAGACCGCATGAAGCCAATCGGTCCCAAGACCGCATGGAGTCACACGGTCCCGAGACCGCATGAAGCCAATCGGTCCCGAGACCGCATGGAGTCACACGGTCCCGAGACCGCATGAAGCCGAACGGTCTTGAGGTCCAAACGGTCTTGAAGCCCAAACGGTCTTGAGATCCAAACGGTCTTGAGATCCAAACGGTCTTGAGGTCCAAATGGTCTTGAGATCCAAATGGTCTTAAGGTCCAAACGGTCTTAAGGTCCAAACGATCTTGAGGTCCAAACGATCTCCAGACCGTTTGGACTTCACTTAAGGCCTATAAATAAGACCCCAAGGGTCCCCCAAACGACAATCAAGTTTCAGACGTCCAGAGGCTGCCTCGATCACTCAAGAGCAAATCCTACTTCCATCCTCCGCCCAGGGGCTGCCGGTCTGAGACCCACACTCCATCTCGAAGTTTCTTTCTCTCTCTCCGCCAAAGAAGGTGGGAAGAGGGGATCTCGTCATCACGCAACCTGTGAAGTTGGTGGATCGTCTCTCTCTCTCTCTCTCTAAGGGGTTGACTTTCCTCTCTCCTTTGTGGGGATGACGCTCTCTCTCTCTCTCTTGCCTCCTTCTTTGTCCTAGTTATGAGCGAGTAGTCTCTCTCATTGGGGTGCGGGGAGTAGCCCCGCTACCCATGTTTTCATATCATGTAAATGTAATCCATAGTTTGCAATATAGAAATATTATCTTTTCAGTTCAACATCAAACGTTTAATGAATGCTTGTTGCTTGATCACCAACTTGTGTTATCTTTTATCTTTTAGTATGAATTGTCTACGCTTGTACTATTAGATTTGAAACTCATTTGTATGTTGGTTCTTGGTGCATGTATCCACCATGCATCTGTTTCGGTATCTAGGAGTGCCTTTCAAGAAGTGGAGTATACTCACTCCCATCGTTGTACTTTCATGCTATGAAATGGAATCAGTTGACGTGTGAAAGTACAACCTTGATGAGTCCAGGAACACACTTTGCGAAGGGAATGATGCAAAGTAGTTGACCATTCGTTCGGGAATGGCTGACTTTGCAACATTCCCGCACTTCTCGTAGTAGCCATCTGAAAGGAAGCTAAGTCTACAAAGATACTAACTGACTAAACTCTTGTTGCAGGTTATGTTTTACTTTGCATGTCTTGATCCATGTGTAGTGGCGGTGAAAACCGATCACACCCTAGTGACTTTTATCATTGTTTAACTTCTTTAAATTTACTTGTTTGCTTTATTTTACATGTTCTTAGTTTAAAAACAACAAAACCAACCTTTCGATCTAAGTGCCTACTATTAAGAGACTAAGTGTAGTTCTAACATTTTTCATCTTGTTGCTTGCAACAAGACTGTTGTCCTGTGGATTTGACCCTTAACTATACTACGATAAGACTTCTACGTATCTTAGCATACGTGGGTGGAGTTCTCTATCTAGTAATAGCAAGGCTAAACCTAAAGAATTACCATCTTTAGGATTTTTAGTTGGTGCACATAATTCCACGTAAGTGGAAGCTCCATCACAATTCAACTGTTGAATCGACCAATTCAATCTTTGAGTCAATTTCAACCGGTTCAGAAAATGAACCGACCAGTTTAGAATATGAATAGACCAGTTCAAATTCAAAATCGATTGTTTCAATTTGTGAATCACCTGATTCAATGATGAATAAGATTGGAACAAGGATTGATGTTGAAGTCATGTTGTGCATTAATTATCACATTACAAGACAATATATTTGTGAATAGGGAATGTAGTGAACTGAAAAATTCAAGTGTTGAATTGACTATTTCACACATGGACAAATCAGTTCATAAATGAACCAACAAAATCGTGATTCAAAGCAACTCATGATCAGTCTCTTTGACTCCTAGCTGATATGGAAACTCTGACCCTGATTCTCCTATAAATATGGGGGAATCAAGGCTTTTAGAATACACAAATAACATTGGCAAACATTGCCCTCTCATAATTGTAGTAAAATGAGATTCCAAAAAAAGTGTTGCATGTAAAAGGAAGAGACAACTACGGAGAACAAGTCAGCGCTGGCACATTGGCATTAAAGGGACAACTTGTTTCTGTCAGTTCCAAAAGAACAACCAAGAGTTCCTAATGGTCCCCTGGACTACGTAGAGGTGTGGAGACCGTTTCCACCCACTAGAAGGACGTTATAAACCACCATATGTGGTGCTATACTAGGAGGCCACTGCCAACAATCATCTAGGTGTTGCTTATAAAAAAGCATGTTGCTACCAGGATAGTCACTGGAGTTGCTCCAAGACCAGGTATATGCCTTGCAAACCTTCCTTTCCAATCCATAGTTGTTGACGCGATCCACTGGTCAGAATATGGCAATTTTTTTTATTTATAATGCCATCTCTATGTCACATTTCCCTACAATGGTATAAGAGCCTTACCAATTTACTATGTTTTGGGATTTAATCAATATGATTGATTTTTATTGTATCATCTATTTTATTGCGTACGATGTAAATATTTAAAATAATTAATATGCATTTTCAATTAAATACCACATACGAGCCCAATATATATATGATATAATATATATACAATTTCTACACATCATCCTGAAATCATTTTGATGGTGGATGTAAGCATAGTTATGGCCAATATCCTCCTGAATATGTGTTCATGGTTGAATGGTTTAAATTCCTGCCTTTCAAGTTTGGTTTGTATAACGAGCCTCTCTCTTTTTCCATATGTATGTTAATTCTTTCCTTCATATGCTCCCCTCAAATGAAACTCGAGGTTTAACTTTTATTATGCAACATGTAAAATAGGAATATGATAGTTTTATTTCCTATTTCAGCAAAGGAAAATATTCTACACCAGACAAGTCGACTGACTCAGAAGTTTAAGTGATCGACTAGAGGACTGAGGAGGCCATATGACAGGAGGAGTCAATCAATTGAATGGTGGCCCAATGAATCGAGTGGAGGAGTGCAGACACCGCTTGATCAATATGCCAGTCAACTGATCCAGGAGACCAGTCAATCGACCAGGAGGCCAAGCGAGCGACTCAAGGGTAGAGTCGAACGACTGAGCTAGTTCCAGCATAGATTTTTTTACAGTAGATATTGCTACATACGATGTTAACCTTAGGAGGCAACAATTATTTGTGAATCCAAACAATTGCATTAGTGTGGCATAACCATCACTCTTAATTTATGATTACATTTTTCATTTAAGATGTAGTATGTATATCATACATATCATTAGTTTGTGGTGATTGGATATGGATATGTATTTATATAAATATAAATCCCTCAAACCAATATCAAGTGTTAGATTCTTTTAGGGATGGATTTTAGCTCGACCCAACCTGACTCATCCTGACCCAACCCAAGCCAAACCCAAAACTTGGGTCTAAATGGGTTTGTGGTCAGAGTTGGGCGGAACCCAGTGGTCACAACTTTTTTTAGGTGAAAATTGGGCGAGTGGAGGATGATAGGTGGGTCTGCCCATAGCCCAAACTCGTTTTAGGGGTTTGGTTGGGTTCGTGGGTCAATCTCACAAAGGACAACAACCTGAGTCGTGAAGATGATCAACAATGAGAAGGGGAGGAGGAAGAGAAGGGGGGAAACCTATTACCCTCTATCTGGATGAATTCATACAGAAGTCTAAGGTCCTGGGCTCATCCACGAACACAATCCTGGTGGTGCAAGTGTCAGAGGATGAGTGGTGGCATGCCTCATCAGAAGAGAATTAGGAGCTTCTGTGCAAACTTGCTCAAGATGACTCTGAGGATGATATTTCCATTTGTGGAGGAAATATCCTTAATGTTTTCTTTAGTCAGTTTCTCCTCGTCACCTCTCCCTTTAGCAGATAGAACAACCATGTTGTGGTATTAGATGGATCTACCCCTATCGTTGGGGTCAAGGAAGGAGGAACTACCATAGGGCGACATGAAAAACTTGCAACTGAATGTGTCGGTCGATTGCAACGACAACATGGTCGTACACAACCTCTTATCTCTCTGGTCATCCCCATAATCACCGTTTCTTGGTGGTGTAAACCTGTAGATCCTGTAGAAACCTGTGTGGGTGGATCTTCTGTCACTCTAGACTCACCACATCACATAGCAAGACTCCTCAATGAGGCGTCATGTTCTTCCAGGGGCACAATGGAGCAGCAGATCTGGTGGTGTGTTTCTGCACTGCATAACAGAGTATAAAAAGTAGTATCTACATTATCTTTTCTAATAATTTTATGCATAATTCAAATTCCAACGCCTTTCCTCCTCTCGTGATAACACCATCTTCTCCAATGACTCCTTGAATGATATAACAATATCCCATGGCATGTGAACACTGGTGAGGTAGCGACATAGGTGAAGTTTGGCCTCCCAATGGCCTTCACGTCACATAAGATAAAAACATGATGTAAATTAATAGCTATAAATGGTTTATAATTTGAATAGTCTCTCTTACAAATCGCAATTGTAACAATTACATATAATAGAAAATTATTTATGAGGGTTGGGTCGATAGGAATGGGTCGGGTCGGGTGAAGTCAAGGTCATGTGAGAGTTTTTTTGGAAGGAACCCATAGAATTTGGGTTGGGTTTGGGTTTGAGTCTCAAAAATATGGGTTGGGTTGGGTTTGAGTTGGGTAAAAAAAACTAACCCATTGCCATCCTTAGCTGCTTTTCATAAGAAACACACGTTTAAATTTTGATCGACTAAAAGTGGGCACATCAAGCATGGAATCATGTTTATCATTAAATTACGATTTCATGTAGAAGGGTGAGGGTAGTTATGTTGGCCTACCAAGATCGGGTGCATTGCTATCATGTTGTCTTTTGGTTCAAGCTTAACTAAGTGACCTTAATGAGATTATTTGCCTAGAAGTATACAAATGGACTACGGCAAAGAGTTTCTCATACCATCTATCCAAAAATTTCATGTGATGCAATTGGCAAATATTTCCTACCTTAATAATTAGTTATGGATGCAGGAGTTGGCTAGGTAATAACTTAATTGTTTTGAGGCATGGCTAACTAGAAGATTGTATATTGTAATTTTCCAAATTGATAAGTGAGGGATATCAATTTGAACAAAATAGTGTGAGCGATAATTATTTAAAGGCCTAATTGATGTCATCAAACTTTCTTTAAGCAAATCACTTCAAAAGTGTTTTGAGAAAATGAAATTTCTTTTGTAGAAACTTATGGAAAATGCAACATGTTTTCCTTACAATTGGTCCTTGAGAAGGACAAGTTTATGGGGTATACTTTCCATTGCCCAGTTCATGACGTTGAGAATCATTCTCACACTAGAGCACAAGATCTATGTCTTGGAGACACCAGAGCTGGATGAACTCACTCCCACTGTGCTTAAGGTTGATAGGGATGCTTATAAGAAGAACTCTAAAGATGTCATACATGGCATGTGTTTGATGTTATGCTCAATGAACTATGAGTTGCAGAGACAACATCAGAACATGGATGTTATTGAGATGGTAACACATCTTAAGAACAAGTACCAAGATCAGACAAGACAAGATATATGACGTCTCCAAGGCATTGTTTAAGTGCAATATGGTAGAAGGAGATGCAGTAGGTCCCCATGTGCTCAAGTTGATTGGATACATAAAGAAACTTGCTAGACTAAGAGTTCCCTTAGGCTAAGAGTTGGCCAGAGATGTGAATCTGTAGTCATTGTTGCAATCATACATCTAGTTTGTCATGAACTACAACATGTACGATTTTGACAAGTCATTGTCATAATTACTTGACATGTTGAGAATAGGTGAAGCCCAAATATGTAATGATGATCAATAGAGGCAAAGGAAAGTCTATGTGCAAAAGGAAAAGATAAGAAGAGTTCTAAAGCTAACCAGAAACCTAGTCTTCTTCACTGAAAGCTAAGGGAGGGGTGAATAAGGGAGGAAATTGTCACCACTGTGAAGATGAATGCATATTCATCAAGGTTGCAATCGCCATCCTTTGCCCAATTTTGCTATGATCATTAACTTTTATTGCCTAAATCTCCTCATATACATCTTTACTTAGATTTATTGGATTATCCTTATTTGTGTTTGGTTTATCCATGGTTTTAATTAAACCTCGCATCTCTGTGCAGGCCCACGAGCACTGCGGCCCATCCACTAATCGTGGGCCTCTCTTTGTTCAAGTTACAGTAACTGCGGGTCACCTCTACCCAACCGCGACTCTCACAGCATTAACCCCACCTAAATTGTGGTCCACCATACAACCCTACAACTGTGGGCATGGTGTCGAGCTTCTAACACCTTCCATCTGTGATCGTCATCATCCACTGATCACGTCTGCGATCTCAAAGTCTCTTTCCTTCAACCGCGGTCCCACCTGTACACCTTGCCAACATCGCAACCATCACCAGTAGAACCTGATCACGGCAACAACACCATGACCAGGGCCCCACTGGATTGCGACCTACACCTACAATTCTACCCGACCGCGATCATCCTGTCCTAACTGCGACCCGCAGTGTCGGTCTCTGCAATCGCCTGTAGCTCCTCCCTCACAACTAGCAGCCCGCGGTCTACGCCTCCATCTCCTCACCCCAGAACAGCACCGCGACCCCTCTGTTACAACCACAATTCCTCTCACCTTCCACCCACGGTCAGCAGTCATTTCAACAACAACCGAGGTCTTCCTCATCAACATCCTAGTCGCGACGCCAAGCAACCATGACCATCTCAATGACACCGTGATCAATCGAATCTTGCCTACGGTCAAGTGCAACAGCACCGCAACCCGCGGTGATTGCAGCCTGACCATGACTCCAGCATTTAAAGACCTCGACCCAAGGTCCCAACAGTGCCCAGAAGGTCACCCACTACTATAAATACCCCACTACATCAGTCTTGTTAAATCATCAACTCTAGACGCTACTAGGCTGCCGCTCTGTGCCCAACCTAGGGATTACAGTCTCCATAGCCAAGAGCCAACCTCTACGACATTCTTGCACCTCCGTTCATCCATATCTGAGGTGGAAATCCAGATCTATAGCCATATATATACATCCCTAATGCCTTGCACATGCCATCACATCCACGAGCTGCTCCTGCTGCTGTGAGCAAGGAGCATGAGAAGAGAAGGAAAGTGGAGAGAGAAGATCTACCCCATCTGCCATGGTGTTCTTCCCTCCTCATTCCAGATCTTCTCCGTTGGTGTGTAGAAGACCGTCTATCCACTGAGTTGCGATCATCTTCTCCACCATGGCCATGGAGGAATCTTCCCTCTCTCTTATTTTTTTTGTTTCTCTCACCATGAGTGAGTAGTTTCCTTTTGTTGGGGTGTAGGGACTAGCCCTACTGCCCATGCTTACATGTCCATTTATTAAACATTCCATGGCTTGTATATAACTCTCCATTTTGTTGTCAATCATTTATTGCATGCTTTGTGAATTGATCACCTGCCTTGCATGATCTTTTATTTCTTATGTTGTGAGAACTTCA
Source organism: Alisma plantago-aquatica (assembly GCA_963693085.1). Taxonomy (NCBI): domain Eukaryota; kingdom Viridiplantae; phylum Streptophyta; class Magnoliopsida; order Alismatales; family Alismataceae; genus Alisma; species Alisma plantago-aquatica. Next base: position 643,863,110 of record OY856413.1, on the reverse strand, counting down.
ATGCGTAGGTTTTTGATATCGATTAACATGGTTGACTCCCTGACAAAAACTACTGAAGGGATTCCCTGAAGTCGTAGGTGTGTGATCCGTGAGGGGACAAGACATCTAGCCCACGGTGACACTTTTGTGTGCCTCACGCCCATATGGGGGGCCACAACTTCAGTTGACATATGTATCTTCAGAGTAGTAGGTGCATGATCTGTAGGGGACAACACATCTAACCTGTAATGATACTTCAGCATGCCTGACATCCTAACGGGGGGTTTGCAGCTCCAATTGGATTGTTATATCTAGCCTGGATGTGTGTGTTTGGATATGTTTGCATGTTTAGCAGTGGTGAAACTCGGGTCCATCCCAGTGATTCCTATCATTAATCTTTAATTAACTTTTAATCCTATGCTTTACTTTCCTTCAAGTAGTTTAATCCAAATTAATCAACTCATTCGTTAAATATTCGTCTTACTTGGACTTGATCTGGCTAGAAAGATTCTTAAAAATGTTGTCCCTTGGGATTCGATCCTTAACTATACTGCGATAAGACCCGTCTACTTGTGGGTGGTATTATTGCGTAAGGTTTTGGTAAAAACTTAGGGATCTCAGCCCTGGGTGAGTTTGTTAGTGCATTAAGAACCACATCAAATTCTGGCAACATTGCCAGGGACAACAGAATCATCTAGTTCAATCTAGTTCTATTGAGACTAATCTAGGATTTTACTTTTACTTTTGATACTTTTCATCATACACTTGAATTTGACTCTACTCTACCCATCTTACTCCCAAAAGATCTTTCCATCCTAGGTACCCCCAAAGACTAGTGTATGCATCGCTCGAACAATTCTGACCTTAGTGCTAGCTTTGACCCTGAGATAGAATGAACCTTTTGTCCTCAGAGTAGAGAGAACCAAGCTAGGACGGCGCAAGAAGAGGAAATTTCCCGAAGGGTGGCTCAAGCCCTTAATGTGCAAAGAGATAGGCTTATGCAAGAAGCCCGAGCTACAGCTCAAGAAGAAATCCAAGCAGCTCAAGTAGCAACTCAAGCAACAGAGTTATAAAAGGACCTTAGAGAATTCTCAATCCCTAGAGCTATTGATGTTCACCACCCAGTACAACCTCCTCCCGTCAATGCTCCTAATTTTGAGATCAGAGCACATTGAGTTACATTGCTTTAGAATAGCCCTTTCTATGGTAAGCAAGGAGAAGATAGTCAAGAACATCTTCTGAGGTTTATAGATCTATGTGCTATGATAAAGCAGAATCGAGTCACAGATGATGCCATCAGACTCCGTCTCTTCAAATATTCTCTTGCTGATAGAGCCATGATTTGGTATAACTCCTTATAATGCAAACCCATCACCATATGGGAACAACTTCAACATGTTTTTCTAGAAAAATTCTATCCTCCTTCCCTCACGTATGAAATTAGGGGCCGCATAACACAATTCGCTTAGGCCCCTGGAGAAACCCTTGCAGAAGCATGGGAAAGATACAAAGAGCTTCTACACAAGTGTCCACACCATGGACTTCCTAAGAATCAACTCATCGAAATCTTTTATAGGGGTGTGGATGATGATATCAAGAAGTTTTTAGACTCCTCATCTGGAGAAAACTTCATGCAACAAAGCTATGATAGCACATGGAAGGTTGTCACCCTTGGAGCTAAAAATCAAGCCAACTGGAGTAGACCCGTAGGAAAAGGAGTGTTGAAGGTAGATATGGTAGAAGCTACTCCTGAGTACAAACCTATCGCTGAATCCCTAAAGCTGCTAGTTGCCAAGCAAGACAATCTTGAATCATCTTTTGCCACCTATGAAAGAAGGCACTTTCCCCCTTGACAACAAGAACAAATCAAGTCATCACTATTCTGTGAAGCATGTAAATGCACCGATCATTCTACTCTAGCCTATAACATTCTCTATGATGTCATTTTGGGCAATACTTATACCCAAGGAGGTAATCGTTAGATGGAAAATCTGAATGCTATCATCACTATCCCTGGTCAAGGATATTATAATCCAAATCAAAACAGAAACCATCCAGGTTTTTAATATGGAAATCCTTTAGGAGCGGAAAACTCACAACAACTTGGTTCAGATAATCAACACCGAGGTCCGCCGAGATATCAGTATAACCAACATCAAAATTTCAGGAATCAAGGGAACTTTAGAGGTAACTTCCAGAATAGAAACTACAACCAGTATCAAATCAACTCTCAGTTCCAGAATCCAAACCAAATCCCTTATCAACATCAACAACAAGGGCCACAAACCGGTATCGTCTCTTCTGATGATAAACTTTCAGCCATTGAGAAGATACTTCAGCCACAATAGATTATGATAGCAAATCAGCAAGCCCATCAAAAGGCTATTGAATCCCAACTAGCTCAATTTCCAGCTAGCCTCAAGCCACCTGCTAGAGCTTTTGCTAGCCAACCAGAGAACAATCCCAAGCATCCGGAGAAACTGAAGGCTATCACCACTCGATCAGGAAAAGACTATTCTGATCATCCTATCAAGACACCTGTGGTAGTTACAGACGATGATGATTTTATGATTGCCCAAGACTCTATAGTACCTGAATCTCAACCGAAAGAACCACCCATCGCTGATAAGACAGACAAGGCAAGTTCTGAAGAACCTGTTGTTATAGAAGAAGAAGACACACCTGAGACGGATGTTCTAGTATACAAGCCTCGTCCTCCTTTCCCAGCTCGACTGAAATAGACAAGGCTTGATACTCATTTCAATAAGTTCAAGGAAGCAATGAAGAAGCTTCATGTTGATATACCCTTTCTTGATGCGCTGGCTGAGATACCAACCTGGACGGAGTACTTAAAGTCTATCCTCACAAGGAAGTATATAAGTGAAGAATATGAGACAGTCAAGTTAGCAACAACTACTTCCAACATTATTCAGAGCAAGATGCCCAAGAAGCAGAAAGACCCAGGATCCTTTGGAATTTCATGTCATATTGGTGATTCCTCATGTAAGAAGGGATTGGCCAACCTTGGTGCTAGCATCTATATCATGCCACTTAGCCTTTGCAAGAGGCTAGGATTTGCAAAACTTCTCCCAACCGGTATGACCATACAACTTGCAGACAATTCTATGACTCTTCCTTTGGGAATCATTGAGGATGTCCCAGTTAAAGTAGGCAAAGAATCTTATGTCCCATGCGACTTCGTCATCATGGACATAAAAGAGGACTCTAGATACCCTCTTATCTTTGTCCATCCATTCCTTGCCACTATGAGATCTTTGATTGATGCTGAAGCATGAACCTTGCTCCTTAGACTAGGTAAAGAAATACTGGAGTTCAAAGTTTTTTAAAGTATGTGAAGACCAAGCATGCAAGAAGAAGTTTATTTGATTGATTGCATTGAGAAAATGTCACTCTTAATGCAAGAGGATTATGAACAAGACAATACTTTAGAAGTGACTCTAACAAACCCATCTGCTGATGACTCCATTGACGAACAAGTCAAGAATTGTGTTCTCCAACTCAACACTACAGAAGAAGATCCTGAAGCTAAATTTGAGGAACTCAAGGCTGTGAACGTAACTAAAGTGCCATGCGAGAAATCAGATGCCCCTGAAATGAAGCCCCTACCTGAGGGAATGAAGTACGTGTTTCTGGATGATCTCAAGGTTTATCCATATATCATAAATTTGGATCTAACGTCCGAGCAAGAAGACAAACTTTTGATAGAATTAAGGGAAAGAAGAAAAGCTATCAGTTACAAAATGAGTGATCTCACCGGGGTCAGTCAAGCGCTTTGCATGAACAAGGTGGAAGACCACAAGCCGATCGTCAAACATCAAAGGAAGCTGAATCCTAATATGAAAGAAGTTGTTTGCCTTGAAGTTATCAAACTACTCACTACATGAATCATCTATCCTATATCTGACTCGCCATGGGTGATTCCTGTACATGTCGTCCCAAAGGAAGGTGGAACTACCGTGATACAAAATCAAAATAATGAACTCATCCCCACTCAAACAGTCACTAGTTGGAGGATGTGTATTGATTATAGGAAATTGAATAAGGCAACACGCAAAGATCATTTCCCGATGCCTTTTCTTGACCAAGTTTTAGAGCGGCTGGCTCACCAGGAATATTTTTTCTATCTCGATGGTTACTATGGATTCTATCAAATTCCTATACATCTAGATGACCAAGAGAAGACAACTTTCACTTGCCCCTTTGGAACACATGCCTTTAGAAGGATGTCGTTCGGGCTTTGCAATGCACCTGCAACTTTGCAACGTTGCATGTCAGCCATATTCGCTGGTCTAACTGAAACTATCATGGAAGTTTTCATGGATGATTTTTCCGTGTATGGGGATTTGTACGACTCATGCCTAAAGAACCTATCCCTCATTCTCAAACGATGCAAAGAAGCACATCTAGTGCTTAGTTGGGAGAAATGTCACTTTATGGTGAAAGAAGGCATTGTCCTCGGCCATAGTGTTAGTAATAGAGGAATTGAAGTAGACAAAGAAAAGATTGAAGTGATTTCTAGACTCAGTATCCCAACCAATGTAAGAGAGGTCTATGCATTTCTTGGTCATGCATGATTTTATAGTAGGTTCATAAAGGATGTCTCCAGGATAACCAAGCCTATGACGAACTTATTGCTAAAGGACACTGATTTCCACTTTGATGAAAAATGTATCAAGAGTTTCAACAATCTTAAGCATGCCCTTACTTCAACCCCTATCATTAGAGCTCCATATTGGGAGCACCCATTTGAAATCATGTGTGATGCAAGCAATTACGTAGTTGGCACAGTTTTGGGCCAATATATAGAAAAGAAACATCATGTCATCTACTATGCATCTAAAACCCTTGATGAAGCTCAAAGGAACTATGCAACTACTGAGAAGGAACTCTTAGCAGTTGTGTATGCCTTTGACAAGTTTAGATCCTACCTCATTGGTTCGAAGGTGATTGTCTACACTGATCATGTTGCGATTCACTACCTCCTAAAAAAGAAAGATGCCAAACCCAAGCTAATCAGATGGATTCTTCTCATGCAAGAATGTGATCTTGAGATAAGAGACAAGAAAGGAACTAAAAACATTGTGGCAGACCACTTGATTCATATCCACACCCTGGACACTGAAACAATCCCTATTAACGACTCTCTTCCAGACGACCATCTCTTGAAAGTCTCAGAAGATACTCCTGGGTACTCAGACTATGTGAACTACCTTGCCGCTGGTGTCATCCACCCTGAATGAACTGGAGATGCACTTAAGAAATTCATGCATGATGTAAGGCAATATCACTGGGATGAGTCATACCTTTTCAAGCTCTGTGCTGATGGTCTCTACAGACAATGTATCGCCGAGGAAGAAGCTCAACTTGTTTTAGAGCAATGCCACTCAGGCCTTGTTGGAGGCCATATGAGTTATAAGAAAATTGTGTTGGAGGTTTTGCAATGTGGCTTCTTTTGGCCAACCATATCCAAGGATGCCTACAACTTTGTTTTATCATGTGACAAATGCCATAGGGTGGGTACATAAAAAAAAAAAGATGAGATGTCCCTCAAGCTTTGGCAAGAAATCGAGATTTTTGACGTTTGGGGCATGGACTACATGGGTCCATTCCCATCCTCACATGGATTTTACTATATTTTAGTTGTCATAGATTATGTCTATAAATGGGTAGAGGCCATACCAACCGTCACCAACGATTCAAAATGTGTCATCAAATTGTTCAAAGATATTATATTTCCCCATTTTGGAGTCCCACACACTGTGATATCCGATGAGGGTTCTCATTTTCTGGAAAGAAGCTTCAAATCACTATTGAGAAAATATGGTGTAACACATAAGGTATCTTCCCCTTACCATCCACAAATGAGTGGAAAGGTAGAGGTTTCAAACTGCCAGCTCAAAGGTAGAGGTTGACAGTAGGCTGCAACTGAAAGGATTGGTCAGTAAAAATCAATGACGCCTTGAGGGCCTACCGAACTACTTTTAAGACCCCTCTTGGGGCAACACCTTTTAGATTAATCTATTGAAAGTCATGTCACCTACCTATAGAACTTGAACACAAAGCTTGGTGGGAAATCAAACAACTAAATTTTGACATGAAGAAAGTGGGCCAAGCTAGGTTTCTACAACTTCAGGAGCTAAAAGAACTTTGGATGACAACTTATGAAAATGCAAGAATCTATAAAGAACGCACCAAGTTATGGCATGATGGTCACCTAAAAATAAAAGACATACAAGTGGGAGACCAAGTTCTTATGTTTAACTCAAGATTGAAATTATTTCCAGGAAAACTCTGTTCCCACTGCTCTGGCCCATACACAGTTAAGAGCATCTACCCACATGGTGCCTTCATTATTTGGAGTGAAAAGTTAGGAGAATTTGTGTTTAATGGCTAACACTTGAAACTATATTTCACCTCAGCTGACATGAACATCAATGCATCTCTAGATCTTTCCAAACCAGATTATCTATCGAAAAATTGATGGCTTCATGTCGAGCCATTGACATAAACGAAAGGCACTTGTCGGGAGGCAACTCAATCTGTATCTTAGCTTTTACTTTCAGTTTTGAATTAGAAAATTTTCCCCCCAATAGATAATGCATCATAAGATGCAATCTTAAGTTCTAATAGTTCTCATTCTTGATATTTCAGATGGAGGACATGTTGTTGAAAGGAACGCAACCACATCTGTTGGTCCAACCAGCATGATTTTTGCCTTCCATCTCAGATTTAGAGTTTGCTCGGGATGAGAAAATTTCTATGTTTGGGATGGAGGGTGGGTGGTACGTACTTTACTTTCCACCCACTCCTATCTGTTTCATACTTAAGATTCCATCGTTGCAATTTTGAACTAAATTTTAAAAAAATTTAAGTTTTCAAAGTAGTTTGTATAGAAACTTGATGAAGTTTTGACGCTTTTGTTTCAATCAAAGCCATTACCTAGATGACTATCCCATTTTTCCATGCAATTTTGAATCATCATACCCTCATCATTCAAAGCAAAGCCTCAAGAGGGACAATTTTTGAAACTAGCCAATAGTTAGAAATCACCTTGTGAAGCTTATGAATCCTAACATCATGATCAATACAAATGGCAAGTATCTGTCTAACTGAGAGGGATCAAACACATCATGCTTCCTAATTGACAAGTGGAACAATAGCATGGAATCCCCACTAGATCCTCATCAAGTTATTATTTGAGCAGAGTATGATAAGGAGAACAACTCGGTGCACTAAATTGTAAATGAAGTTGCATTCTAATTTGAACTCTCTTCTACGCTTCTTCTATCATCTTCTTACCCCTCCATCTATCAAAAAGAAACAAAAATATCCAAAATGGTGCCAAAACCTAAGTTTGGGGTGGAACACCCCTCCCTATTTATTCACTTCTTCCATACCCCTCTATGTAATAGGGGCGTACCACCAAGAAAAGATGCCAATGTGCACACAAAAATGCATTCTCGAGTCGAATAGAGGAGAGATTCACACACAAAAAAATGCAATCAATGTAATTGCAACCATATATTAAAATCTCAAGTCGAATAGAGGAGAGATTCACTACTTCCTTCCATGCCCCCCTTCACTCCCTTTTCCACCTACATGAACAATGTATGCCTCTTTTTGCCACTCTTTTGAAAAACACCAGTGTCAGATCAGATGCACACTTATTGTTCTGCGGGTATCTCTGGACTCTTACAAACTCTTAGACATGCATGATGTTGGAGAAAGTAAGGTGGAAGTGCTTTTGAGAAATGAACTCATTAACGAAGATTTTTTAAGATGTGTTCAGAGATCTCAGGAAGTTGAGATGCTTAGTCATTCATTAAAGAAATGATTGTGATGAGAAGAAGAGACAATCACTAGAGTTGAAATTATTCATTTGGTGACTATTTCAGATTTTGTGTTACCTGAGGACGAGCAACATTTAAGTTTGGGGTGTTTTGATGAATGCATATTCATCAAGGTTGCAATCACCAACCTTGGCCCAGTTTTGCTCTGATCATTAACTTTTGTTGCCTAAATCTCCTCATATACATCTTTACTTAGCTTGATTGGATTATCCTTATATGTGTTTGGTTTATCCATGGTTTTAATTAAACCGTGCATCTTTGTGCAGGCCCACGAGCACTGTGGCCCATCCACTAATCGCGGGCCTCTCTTTGTTCAAGTTAAAGTAACTGCGGGTCACCTCTACACAACTGCAACTCTCACTGCATTAACCCCACCTAAATCACAGTCCACCATACAACCCTACAACCGTGGGCACGACACCGAGCTTCTGACACCTTCTGTCTGCAATCATCATCATCCACTGATCATGCCCACGATCTCAAAGTCTCTTTCCTTCAATCGTGGTCCCGCCTGTACACCCTGCCAATGTCGCAACGATCTCCAGTAGAACCTGATCATGACAACAACACCACGACCAAGGTCCCTTTGGATCGTGACCTACACTTGCACCTCTACCCGACCATGATCATCCTGCCCTAATCGTGACCCACGGTGTCGGTCTCCACAATCTCCCATAGCTCCTCCCTCACAACAAGCAGCCCGCGGTCTATGCCTCCATCTCCTCACCCCAGAATAGTACTGTAACCCCTCTGTTACAACCACAATCCCACTCACCTTCCACCTACAGTCAACAGTCACTTCAACCGCATCTGAGGTCTTCCTCATCAACATCCTAGTCGTGACGCCAAGAAATTGTGACCATCTCGATGACACCAAGATCAATTGAATCCTGCCCACAGTCAAGTGCAACAACACCGCGACCCGCGGTGATTGCAGCCTGACCGCGACTCCACCATGTAAAGACATCAACCCAAGGCCCCAACAACACCTGGTTGGTCACCCACTGCTATAAATACCCCCCTACATCAGTCTTGTAAAATCATCGACTCCAGATGCCGCTAGGCTGCCGCTCTATGCCCAGCCTAGGGAGTACAGTCTCCATGGCCAAGAGCCAACCTCTGCGGCGTTCTTGCGCCTTCGTTCATCCATATCTGAGGTGGAAACCCAGATCTACAACCATCTATCTACATCTCCAATGCCTTGCACATGCCATCACATCCACAAGCTGCTCCTCCTGCTGCGAGCAAGGAGCATGAGAAGAGAAGGAAGGTGGAGAGAGAAGATTTGCCCCGTCTGCCGTGGTGTTCTTCCCTCCTCATTCTAGATCTACTCCACTGATGTGTAGAAGACCGTCTCTCCACTGAGCTGCGATCATCTTCTCTACAATGGCCATGGCAGAATCTTCCCTCTCTCTTGTTCTTTTTATTTCTCTCACCATGAGTGAGTAGTTTCCTTTCACTGGGGTGCGGGGATTAGCCCCACTGCCCATGCTTACATGTCCATTTATTAATCATTCCATGGCTTTTACATAACTCTCCATTTTGTTGTTAATCATTTGTTGCAAGCTTTGTGGATTGATCACCTACCTTGCATGAACTTTTATTTCCTATGTTGCGAGAACTTCAATGCGTAGGTATTTGATATCGATTAATGCCGTTGACTCCTTGACGAGAACATCTGAAGGGATTCCATGAAGTCGTAAGTGTGTGATCCGTGAGGGGACGAGACATCTAGCCCACGATGGCACTTCTGTGTGCCTCATGCCCGTATGGGGGCCACACCTTCAGTTGGACATCTGTATCTTCAGAGTAGTAGGTGCGTGATCTGTAGGGGATGAGACATCTAACCTACAGTGATACTTCAGCATGCCTGACATCTTAACGGGGGGATTGCATCTCCACTTGGATTGTTATATCTAGCCTGGATGTGTGTGTTTGGATATGTTTGCATGTGTAGCGGTGGTGAAACCTGGGTCCATCCTAGCGATTCCCATCATTAATCTTTAATCAACTTTTAATCCTACTCTTTACTTTCCTGCAAGTAGTTTAATCCAAATTAATCAACTCCGACGTTAAATATTAGTCTTACTTGAACTAGATCCGACTAGAAAGATTCTTAAAAATGTTTTCCCTTGGGATTCGATCCTTAAATATACTGTGATAAGACCCGTACGCTTGCGGGTGGTATTGTTGCATAAGGTTTTGGTAAAAACTCAGGGATCTCAACCCTAGATGAGTTTGTTAGTGCAGTAAGAACCACGTCATGTGACCAGGTTGGATAATGGAAAAGAAATTTCCCTCTGTACGTAGATGAACTCAGGAAGAAGAAAGAGAGGATGAAGATCTCCACTTCTGGTATATACATTATTGAGATAAATATGTCTACTTCAATTTGGATATCAGATACCAGATGTGGATCTCACATATGTTCAAACATGTAGGATCTAAAAAGATGTAAATCTTTAAGAAAGGGTGAGGTCGAATTGCGTGTTGTGAATGGATCAAGAGTTTCTAAAACTACATTTGGAACATATAATTTATCTCTTCCCACGGGGCTTGTAATAGAGTTCGAGAACATCTATTTTCTACCTGCCATTAATAGAAACATTATTTTTGTATCTTTAATGGACAAGAATGAATTTGAATTTCATATAAAGAAAGGTCAATGTTCTTTTTCAAAAGATGAGATCTAATATGGCAGTGCCCCAATGTCCTATGTTCTTTACTTATTAGATCTAGATACACTTTGTTTATAACATAAATACCAAAATGTTAAAACTCAACAACTCAAACAAATCATACCTTTGACATTGTTTTCTAGAGTAAATTAATGAGAAACACATTTATAAACTCCATAAATATGGATATCTAGACTCCTTTGACCTCGAATCAATAGAGACATGCAAATATTATTTATTGGGCAAGATGGAAAAGGCTCCTTTCACTGGAGTGATGTATTGGGACTCGTACATACTGATGTATGTGTACCTTTTAGAACAAATGCTAGAGGTGGTTGTTGATACTTCATTACCTTTAATGATGACTTCAGCAGGTATGGCTAAGTATACTTGATGAATCATAAGTCAGAAACCCTTGAGAAGTTCAAGGATTTCATGAATGAAGTAAAGAACCAACTTGATAAAAGTACTAAAGCACTTTGTTCTGATCAAGGTGGAGAGTACTTAAGCCAGGAGTTTGCGGACCTTCAATGAGACTATAGTATTGTATCATAATGGACTCCGCCTAGAGTACCATAGAATAACAGTCTATCAGAAAGAAGGAACCTTATATTACTAGATATGGTATGATCAATGATGAGTGTTACTATTCTTCTAACTTCCTTCTAGGGATATGTTCTAGTAAGTGCAACATTTACACTAAATCATGTACCATCTAAATTGGTTCAAAAGACACCATATGAGATATGTTATAGGAAGTGGCCCAATATTTCTTATATGAAGAATTAGGTATGTCAAGCTTATGTGAGAAAGCAATTTCCAAAAAATCTTGGACCCAGATTTGATAGATTTTATTTTGGATATCCTAGGGAAACTAAAGGATACTACTTATAACTTCATCTGAAATAAAGACTTTGTTTTTAGGGATGTTGTATTAGTATTAAAGGAATTCATTTTTAATGGAATAAGTGGGAGGAGAGTAGAACTCAAAGAGGATCAAGACCAATAGGAAAACATTGAACCTATATCGGTACAAGAGGAGCATGGAGAGTCATAAACTGTTGTAGAATCTCAAGATCCTCATGAAACACATGAAACTTATAGATCTAGTAGGTCACCCCTTGATCATGAAAGATTTGGTTATCTTGTGACTCAAGAAGGTGATAAGTTGGTCATTGACAAGCCAACAACCTACTTAGAAGCTTTTAAAGGAGCAAAATCTAAGAAATGGGTTGCGTCCATGAGATCTAATATGGAATCCATGTATACCAACAATGTATGTACCTTGGTGGATCCACCTGAAGGGATAAAACCCTAAGGGTGCAAGTGAGCCTGCAACTAAATTCTATAAACCAATATTATTGATGAGGAGAGGCAAGGGGGATTAGGGTTGAAAAGGGGTTGGCTCCTACCCTTATGACATGGATGGTAATGTACAAACCTATAAATATTGATTGGTTGCAAAGGGTTTCAGATAAGTTTAAGGTGTTGACTATGAAATAACCTTTTCTCCACATGCCATGGTTAAGTCAATCTGGATTATGCTAGCGATTGCATCTTATTTTACTATGAGATTTGATAGATGAATGTTAAAACCACATTCATTAATAGGAATCTACTTGAGGATGTGTACATGACACAACCCATGGGCTTTATAAATCCAAAGGATGCAAATAAAGTCTATAAGTGGAAAAGGTCAATCTATGGATTGAAGCAAGGTACTCATAGGTTGAATCTTTGATTTAACAAAACAATAAAAGAGTTTGTCTTTAGTCAAAATGAAGATGAACCATGTGTTAACAATAAGGTTAGTGGGAGCATGATTGCATTCCTCATATGATTTGTAGATGACATAATATTGATGGGGAATGACATCCATACTTTACAAATTGAAAGAGCCTGGCTAGAAAATACATTATCTATGAAGGACTTAGGTGAAGCATCATATATATTAGGAATCAAGATTTATAGAGATAGATCTAGAAGGTTACTTAGCCTAAGACAGAGCACATACATTGACATAGTGCTGAAAAGGTTCACCATGGAGAACTCAAAGAGAGGAAACTTTCCCTTGTCTCATGGTTTTAGTATCTCTAGAGCTCAATATCCTAGTTTTTGTGAAGAACGGGAGCACATGAGTAAGATTCCATATGGATATGCAACTGGATCTATCATGTATGTAATGTTATGTACTCGTCTCGATGTTTCATATGCCTTGAGTATGACTAATAGATATTAGTCATATTCTGATGGAAGAGACTGTTGCAAGGAACATACTTAAGTACTTGAGAATAAAAAAGGATCATCCTTTTCTATGGCTGTGAGGAAGAGTTGTTAGTAAAGGGTTACAACAATGCAAGCTTCCAAACTGACAAAGGTGACTTTATATTGCAGTCTAGATTTGTGTATTGCCTTAACAACAAAGCTCTAAGCTGGAAGAGTTCCAAGTATGAAACATTTGATTATTCTATAATATATGCCAAGTATATTGATGCCTCCAATGCAATAGAGGAAGCTGTTTGGATCAAGAAGTTCATCACTAAACTTTGGATGGTTCCAAGCATCAACGATGTAGTAGAGCTATATTGTGACAATTGTAAGGCCCTTAAACTTGCTTAATGAGTTGAATAAGCTTAATTATCATAATTTAATTCTTATAACCCTAATATAACCTTTTGATATGCTTTTAAATCATAATACAAGCTAAAGTTTCAAATTTGGTCAAATTTGGACACTGTTTGAGCAAGTTATGCAATTTTATGCACATTTTGGAATTTTCTACAATTTACCCAATTGAGAGGTTTTCTTTGCAATTTATCACTTGAATTATGTTCCTTGGATGTTCTCTCATCATTCTTTAGCTTTTTGAGCCATGGGGTACCTATTTAATCCTTTCTTTGAAGGTGTTTTCTCCAAGGGTATTTTAGGGTTTACCCCTTCATGGATGAGCTACCTTTAGTAGCTGTCAACTAATGAATTATTTGATTGGCTTGGAAATTCGACAAAGAAAAGATAAGAAGGTATATATGGACGTTTGGGGAGCTTCTTTTGTGTGTTCTTGTATATTCTTAATAGTTTAAGGCAATGGACACTTGGAAAGATATTAGAACTTCAACTTTTTCTTTTTCTTTATCTTAAAGTTTCATATATTATACCTAAGCACCCAAACGATCCATTTTCTCTCCACCACTTCCCTTATTATATGAACCTCATTCTCCCTATGTGCTTCTGCAAATTTCCTATCCAAGGAAGTAGAAAGAGGGGATCTTCTTGGAAAAAGAATCTCGGGTTGCAATTGACTTCCTTTTAGGGTTTGAAAACCTTCCTTCCAGTGATCTTGACCCAAAAGAGTAAGAATCCCCTTCTTTACTCCTTTTATATATTTTTTATCCTTCCTAATACCTTTCTCCAGATCGGAACCTTTCTGTTCCATGGTAAAAATTGCTCTAAAGCTCTAAAACCCTACCTTTCTTGCTCCTTATGGTTAGGGTTTGCTCATTTGATGAAGAAAGGTGCTAGATGGACGAGTTCACATCTTATGCTTGGATTTCGTACCCTACCTTCTCATGTTTTATTCTGTTTGGGAGTTTACCTTCTACTTAGAGGCAAGTTTTATAACTTGCTCCACATTTATTGCTTACCATAAGCTTGCTAGCTCATGTTCTTTCTTGAAAATTATGATCCATGCACTAAAAAGCTATGCTTGACTTGGATTTTGATTTTTATAATGTTCCCTGTTCTGATTTCAGTTCTAGATGAACCTATGATGATGTGTACGTTAATCCTAAGGTATAATATGACTTGGATCAGGTTGGTTTGACAACCTATGGTGCTAAGCACCTATCAACCAATGGTCAATTTTAGGGTTTTAAGCTAGTTTCTTCTATAAACCCATGACCCAATGATGGTACCATTGCAACAACACTATGGTGTTGTCTTCATGACAATTGATGGTGGTAACCAAGGGTTTCAACTGATGTTCACCCTTTAGGTCATGTTTTGGCCTAATTAAAAGCCTAGTGATTAACAACTAAGTACCCTAATGATGCTATCAATCAATGATGATATTAGTTTGATATTTGATGTTGATTAGTGAATATAGTGTTGATCTAACAACCTATGGTGACTTAATGATCACTAATGATGGTGGATCAGGTTTCCAAAACCTATGGTGAGTTAATCATATAGTTTTAGCATCAATTAAGACTTAGATCAATGGTTTCTTGGGTCACTTGATGCAATGGTCGAACCTATACTGTAATGGATGGTTTTAACATATGAACTTGACCCAATGGTCAAGATGTAATGTTTATTCCTCCAATAATGTGGAATGATGGCTAATGTAATATGTTGGTCCTGATAATGTGATTTAGATGGTTTCCTTTATATGATCAAATTAATGAGCTTACTTGTTGACAATGGATGGCTTGTTTTAAATGAACAGTTGATTGTGGGTTTTATCCTACTCTCAACAGAACCCTTATTGTTGTTAACCAAAGGATGTCTAGGGTTAAATGGTGACTTTTATATATCACAACTCAATAAAATCATGGATGATTCATTCAAGGTGTTTATTTATGTAAACAACCAATGGTATTACCTTTTAAACATCTAATGGTTCTGGGTGACATTGTGGTATAGTGATATGGGTTGAATGATATTGGAACAAATGGAGGGTTACCCTTAATAAGGTAGTCTTACCTATTCACTCATATGAATATAAGGGATGATAACCATATTGTGTTGATATGTAACCCTAATGAGGTATATCTTGTTATACCTAGCTTTAATATAACTAAATGATGGTAATTGGGTATGAATAGTCCTTGAATGACTGATACAATCATGGAGTACTCTATTACTATTGTTGAAACCCAAGTATGCTATAACCTGATGGTTACACCTTGATTTATGTGTGGTTTCATACTTGAGAATAGTATGAAATGTGATGGTGATGCTTCAACTTATGCATCCATGATCCAATGGGGATGCCAGAAGTTAGGGTTTGGGTATGAGTGCTAATTAGTAACATTAATATAATTTATCTTGTTGAACCTAACTCTAATGCAAATAGATAAAGATGAGTATTCATGTTTAACATTCTTATATGATGGAATGATGGTGGAATAACCTCCTTAATATGATCATAACCTTAATGTGTTAATTGGTGGTTATCATAGCCACATGGTTGATGCTTTATTATGCTAAACATGTGCATTATGAATATGATGAGGGTTAATCATATCTAAATTCCTTGCATGTTGATGTAATAAAGGAATGCTCTTAATGTTAATATAACCATGCTACGATTGTTTATGAATATCTCCTAGATCATTAATGCAATGTTGTGTTGATCTAGTGTATTATATGTAAGTGATGTTGTTGAGCCTTGTTATAAGGCATGCAAAGATAATGATGATCTTGCAGGGAATAGTATGATGATCTTAATGACCTTTGGGCATGGTTGAGCCCTGAATGAGATGAATCCTCTTGTGTTGATAGGGTTGATATCCTGTGATATTGTGAAAAGGATTTATATCCTATGATATTATGATGGTCTTAATGACCATTGGGCATGGTTGAGCCCTGAATGAGGTGTAATCCTCTTATGTTGATAAGGGTTGATACCCAGTGATATTGTGAAAAGGATTTATATTCTGTGATATTATGATGGTCTTAATGACCTTTGGGCATGGTTGAGCCCTGAATGAGGTGTAATCCTCTTGTGTTGATAAGGGTTGATACCCTACGATATTGTGAAAAGGATTTATATCTTGTGATAGTATGATGACAAGTGTGGCCTCATGAATGGAAAGTAAATAGTACCATGTGATAATGAGATGAGAAATTATGTTCCACACATTTTATATCTTTTAAAAGTTGTGATATTTATATGGTTGCTAGAAGTGAATTAGGGTTTATATGTCCACTTGTTTGATGCAGCCTTAATTCACCGAATTGGCATAACTAATCAAGTGCAACTCTAATCATGTAGTGCCCTACACTGTAGAGCCATATTTAGTGTCAGAACTTGCTGGATGATGAAACAAGTATTCCTAAGGGAAACTCGGAGCACATATTGTTGAGTATGTGGGGGTGGCAAGTTGAGGATATATCCTTGTCATCCACAATATAGGTTGTGGAGGTTGGCTATGGTCATGCCTCATAAATTTGATGTGATTGAGGACAACTACGGTTGTACTTCAAATTAGAGGGTTTTGTATACCATAGTTTCTAGTGTCGTGAGTTGTACCAAGGGCAGACTAGTGGTTAGCAACTTGACTATATGTCACTTTGGTGGTAGCTTTGACTGATATGTCACTGCCTTTTTCTCATACTGGCTGAGGGGAAGAGATCTTAGGATATCGGGACTCCTAGATCTTGTACGGAATCGAATAGCCCTTCACAGGGGTCAATTGGACTTTGGATGGTATGATTCAAATTTCTCAGGACATAATAAAAGATGTAAAACAACCATGTATCATATATGTTTAGGGTTATACACAATGCTTCATATTGGATGATAACCCTTGTTTTCTTTATTTTCATTGAGATCATGTTTAGTACAATAAGAGATAATATATGTGCTTATGTTGTAGTTATGCTCATGTTGTAAACATGCTTATGTTGTCAAATATATTGACACTGATGGTTAAGATGATGCTTCTAGCTATCTTTAATATTGGTAGCCATGCCTGTGTAATTATAGATGCTTAAACTGCTAATCATTCCTATCTAGTTAATTTTTCTATGATGTTAGTTCTACTTATGATATAGATATGTTCCCTTTATTTGAGATACCAATATTGATAGCCATGTTATGTTACTAGACATATTCATGATGTCAGGGATGCTTATTCTACTAGATTGCTTGTTTTGTTTGCAAGGAATATGATGATAGTTAGATTAATGATAATGATTGTTATTAGATGCAATTTGATGATATTTGTGTAGATATCTATCCAAATAAATTGATTTATTTGTTATCTATATATGCATTGATGATCATACTTGTTGCTAAGATTAATTGATTAATTTGTTTAGCATACTTGAACTGTTCAATATGTTCAATTGATTATTAAATACTCCAACTGCTTAGTTATCTAAAAAATGTTGTAATCAATACACTTTGTTTGAGGTTATATCTCTTGCTGGGACATGGGTCTCACCCTTGTGGTTTGCAACATCTTTTTAGGTAATCGACAATGATGACAATAGAACCGTGGAAGTAAAGAGGAACTACAATAATGAATCTTTGAGGAAGTTGATTAGATGTCTAGTGTATCCTAGAGTCATCCCTTTACTCTTAGGTCCGGGCGAGAAAAAAATGTATATGGTGTTTCAAACGAATCCGACTTTTGTTAGCATATTAATGCGTATTTGTGTGGCATATACATATGTTGTTCTCTTGTGTATATATGTTGTGGCTAAGGTGATAGAACAATTTTTATCAAATTCTTGGCATAGTATGGATAAAAGAAAGATGTTGGGCCTTATGCCAATGTTTCTAAGTAGGTGTTGATGTTGAAATTGATTTTAATTTACCCATATTTTTGGGTATGTGATTAATTAGTTATCGATTGTGCTTTATGTTTTGAGTAATTTCATTTCATGTAACAGGTTCTCACAACAACAATGGAGATGTTGTACAAGCTATTAAACCCAGATCACATCAACTTTCCAAGAACATGCAATGACAATTCCATCTCATACGAGAGATCGTACATAAAGGAGATGAGAAGATTTGCAGAGTGCCAAGTGAAAGCAATGTTGCTGAACCCTTGATAAAGCAATTTTGTACTAGAAGCATGAAGGTCATGTTAGATCACTTGGGATTAAGTTTATGGGTGATTGATTGGCTCTACGTGTAAGTGGGAGTCTATTGGTATGTATGCCTAGAGAACCAATCATATCTGATGATTGTAATCGCATTTCTTGTAAATGATTTGATTAATAATAAAGGCAATATTTGTCTATATGTTTGTTCAATTATGAGATAATCGTATAACATGATAGATGTCTAAATAATGATGTTACTCCATGACATATCTCTTCAATTGAGGATCTGAACAGTGAGATCATATGTATGATAAGAGTACATACACTCTTGTTATGTCCCTAGTCGGATGTTATTGTGGATGCTAATAGAAAACTATAACACATAGTATTAAAGTTTGTCTTGGTTGACAATAGAATCTTGATAGTCATGATATGTGATATCAAAACAAACATATATGTACTTGTTAGAGAATAATGTACTGGAAAGACCCACATTGAGAGTGATACATGGAGACCATTGAGTGGTAGTTAGAATAATCTCTCATAGTGATAATGATGATTGTGGTTATTATACCTAAATTCACTACATTCATCACATATTGTCTGATGTACTTTGACACAATCCAACTTGACCTTGAATAAGGGTTACCATAAAGGTGATGCTCGGATATGTTATGACACATGGGGGTGACGGTGAGTGATGTAGGTGGGATTTTTCCCTCCTACTAGAGTTGATATCCTGGCCACTTGATAAGCGAGACTAAGAAACATATGGAATACTCATGTGATTCAAAATATGATATGAGAGATCACATGCATCTTCAACACTCTACTCTAGTTCAAGGAACATGGATTGAATGTTGAGAAAATGATGTTTCCATACCTTGAGTTCAATTTGGATATCATAGATGAAGGAACTATACAATCATTGCAACACTAATCACAAATATAGGTTGAAGTTGTTATCCAACTTTCCAATTACTTTGGCAAAATTGAGGTCCTGATAGATACTTCTCATTCCTTGTGATGTCATAAATTAGTTATGGATATTTAATGTCAATGTAAATTGGGACTTAAAGGATCACACACATAGGATACACCTAGAATAGGAGTTTACAGATGAGAAAAGTTTAAATTGATTAATAAAATGTTTCTATAATCAATTTAAACAACATTGGGTGGAAATTGGCTAACTAGGACTATGAGTTGACTGAATCAAGTGTTGAGTCGATCATTCAATCATTGTGTCAGTTTAGACAACATTGGTTGAACGGTGACTGAATTGAAAATGAATCGATCGGTAAGGAAAATATGAACTGAGTATTTCAAATTCTAAATAAGTTGTCAATTTCGAATCCCTGATTCAATGATCAATAAGATTGGATCAAATATTGATGCTAATACCATGTTGTGCATTAAGTGTCACATTAAAAGTCAATATGTTTGTCAATAGGAAATATAGTGAACTGAAAAATTTAAGTGTTGAATCGACCATTTCACATGTGAACCAACCGGTTCAGAAGTGAACATACCGATGTGTGCTTTGCAAGAACTCATGAAAATTTGTCTCTTAGAATCCTAGTTGATTCGAAAACCCTAACTCTGACTCTCTTATAAATGGGGGGGGGGGGGTAGTCAAGACTTTCAAAAGACACAACTAACACATAAAAATGTTGTCTTCTCATCGTTATGGTAACGTGAGAGCCCAAATAAAGTCTTACCTATAAAAGGGAGAGACAAATAGGGACAACAAGTCAATTCTAGTACATTGACATCAAAGAAAAACTCCTTCCTATCACTTCCAAAAGAATGACCAACAGTTCCTGATGGTTCATGTGAACTACTTAGAGGCATGGAGGTTGTTGCCACCTGTGCAGAGGACATCTTCGACCGCCATTTGTGGTGCTACACCAGGAGGCCGCCGCTGACAATCTTTCGGGTGCTCCTTGTGAAAGAAGCACTCCGCTGCAAGGATAGTTGATGGACTTGTTCTAGGACAAGTTATATGCCTTTCAAACCTTCCTTATGAATCCATAGTTGTTTACGCGATCCGTTGGTCAACAATAATATGACAAGAAATTTTAGTTTTCACTGCCTTCTCTTTTGCCATATTTCCCTACACCTCTCATTGGATCAAAATTGTGTAGAGATCTTTTATTGTTTGATGGAAAAGAAGAATTAAAAAGTTCTCTAAGATTTTGTATGGTGGTTAAGTTCTATATCACACTAGATATCTAGATAATTTACAGTATAAATGGAAAAAGTGAAGCATATTTTTTGGGTTTTCATACTGGAAGCATAACATTATCCGTCATAATCTTGATTTGATGCACATCGAAAAGAATGTATGTGAGACTTTGATTCACACATGACTACAAATGGATAATCAATATGACCTTGAAGAGATGGGAAAAAGGTATATACATCACATTATCAATAATAAAAATAAAAGTATCATCCCACCTTCATGTTTTACTTTGAATAAGGAGGGAAATAAATAATATGTAAGTTGTCGAAGTCTGCATGAGTTCCTAATGGGTATTCTTCTAATACAGCTTGAAATGCATGCAACAAAGAAAGAAAGTTGATGGCATTAAAGAGTCACAATGTTCATGTATTGATGCAACAATTTCTCCCACTTGCTTTATAGGTAGAGTTGGCAAACAAAAATGTGAAATATATTGGAATTGATTTGTCTAATTTCCTTAAAGATTTATGGTCTAAAGCCATAAATACAAATGCTTTTGAGAAGTTTCAATCCAGAATTACAGTGACTCTTTGTAAATTATAGAAGATTCTCCCGACTTCATTCTTTGACGTGATGGAGCATGTGGTCATTTATCTTCCATGAGAATCAAATATAGCCAAACTAATATTTTGTAATTGGATAACCTGATGGATAAGTAATCTTTATCAAAATTGAATTTCATAAAACTTTGCATTGATCATATGTGATAATCTTACAAAACATTTACCTTTCTTTTGTAGAGACTTCAAAACTTTAAAATGATATATGCAAAATAAAGCTACCTTGGAAGCTTGAATATGAGAAGGTTACTTGGCAGTCGAATGCTTAACATTCTATTCGAGATATCTCTCATGGGTTGATAGAAGGCTCAATCAATTATCTACATTTTATGTAGAAGATGCCATTGTAGATAATGATGATGAGTGGTCTATATTCTCTCATAAAGGGCGTCCGTAGGAAAGAAGACTCCTATTATGTTGGATAATGCAATGCTTTCCTTAAAACTGCACGTCAATATATTTTAGCCAACTACGATGTAGTTGATCCATTGGTGAAGTAAGTTCATTGTTTACTTTTGAATATTCAATTTCATATTTAGGTCAATGTCTAGGTGTCTTATGTATTTTTTAGCAGGGAGCACATCCTCTATGTGATGAAAGTAAACCCACATGCACAACAATGGGAAATTAGTAATCTTTGTGTGAACACTTTTAATGAATGGTTTGAGGAATATGTGAGTTTAAAATAAGTTATTTCCATTGGCATGATAAAAAATAATATAAGCAATTAAATTCATAATATTTTGAAATTGAGGAGAAGGCTAAGTCAACCAATGTGTCACTAAACCTTTTAGTGCTTGCTCGAGGGCTACAACAAATGGCAATGCAATATGTGGGATATGTTACAAATGGTACTAGATTCTGAACCAAGGAGTGAGAATGCAATAGCAAAACATAAAATAGTGGGATCATGGTGAACATTCAGACTAAAAAGTTTTGCTAGCTCCAAGGATGAAAATCCCGTGACAGGTCAAGTATGAGAGGTTTTCAAGATCAATTATTACGAGCAACTTTAAGTTGTATTGTTCAAATGTGATTGGGTCAATGCAAATAGAGGCATAAAAAAAATCTAAAAATCACTTCATAGTGGTCAAATGAAATCATATTGCTTTACCTGAGCATCTATCTGCATTGAAAACAACAAGTGTTTCATGTGATAGACATAAATTAGAATGATTGGAGCTTTGTTTTACACACCACACCACACCACATGATATTGATGACTTGGATGAGAAGCTTCATGACAATTTCATGGATGGAACCTACTTATTTGAAGATAATAATTCAAGTGGCAGGGAAAATATCTTAAGTGACATTTGTGATGACTTTCATTTAGTCAGACAAGACATGGAGGGTGTGGCCTTTTATGATGGGGATCATGATAATCAACATTGATCATATGTAACTGTAACACCCGGGCCCACTGCTCATGGCTCTAGTAGAGTTTTAGGAATGATGATTGTCCCTATATACCACCACTAGCCTTAACTATGCACTATGTCCTCACTCATGTACAAGCCATGATGAATTTCCTAATTGGTCACCCATCCTAGTACTACTTTGGGGTAAACATGCTTAAACATAGAGTTCTTTAGTGATGGGCTCCCTGAAAAGGAGGCACGACTTAGTGATATGGGTATTCCAATCATTCCTTTTAAGATCATTTTATATGAGGTCTCAAATTCTGGGATGTTGCAATCTCCCCCACTTAGACCCTTCATGTCCTCGTCAAGGCTCAACTAAGTGGTCTCCTAATATTTCCCCATTTTAGTGCAGACCCAACAAGGCCATGTACACCCAACTCCCGACCACGGATACCAACATAAGGGCATCTCAATCACCAAAGACAACCCTTTCCAACATGCCTGGATCACACGGCTCAAAGATTGGCATGTCACTGGACCATGTAGACTGGAGGAAAATTATCTCTAATAGCATTTGTAATGCTCGGTCCTACTACCCATGGATCTAGCAGAGTTTCAAGAATGACGTCTGCCCCCGCTGACCACCACTAGCCTTAAATATGCGCTTTGTCCTTGCTCATGTGCAAGCCATGATAAAATTAATGTCTGGTCACCCACCCTAGTACTACTCTGGGATGAGCATGATTAACCACAAAGTTCTTTAGTGATGGACTCCTTGAAAAGGAGGTGCACCTTGGGGATATGGGTAGTCCAATCATTCCTTTTAAGATCATTTTATCTAGGTCTCAACTACTGAGACGTTATAGTAACTCTTTTTTAGTTAGATGGTTCAAATAGTGGAACCAATCATTTTATCATTTGATTTATAAAATTTCATATATTCTCATACATTTATAATTGTGTTCATTGTAAAATTGTTCTACTTTGAGTTGATATATTTTATTGCTTGTTGAATGTTTCCTTCATCAAGACAATATGAAGATTATTGAAATTTTGATGATGGTTTGAGGACCATAAATGTAATTTTTTTCCATGGTTTTAATTTGTAATTCAACATTGTTTATATGAATTCTCTTTTGAGGAAAATGAAAAGATGCAGTCATATAGTGTTTCCACTTACTGATGATGTCTACAATGAAGGAGTAACTCATGGGAGTGCGACATGTATAATCACAAATTATAGTATCCTATAATATCTTCTTACGAACCACTCATGTCACTAGTTTTGTGGCAGGAATTTCTGAAAAAACAAAAGGAGGATCTTTGGGTTCAATAACTGTTGATTGGGGTGTTCAATTATGAAAGCAGTATATAAAAATAGTAAACATGTAGCATGATCAGGTGTAAATATCAACAAAAGTTTTTTTATGGGGAGATGCAAATAAAAAAACACAAGGCTATACGAAGTGTATCAGATTGAGTAGGATAAGGGAAAAATGTTGCCTATTTCTTTGTACGAGAATGGAGATCAAATAGGACCACATCAAAATGACATGTCTTCTTTTTTGGGAAATGTATTTTTGATCTTGTACCATTAAATTATATTGATTGGTGACAAGTACATGCAGAAAAGGAAACCACTACATTGAAATACGTGTTGGTAATTCTATTTTTGAAGAATTGAACAAATTTAGAAAATATATTTTTACCAAACTTGTTATAGAAATAAAGCAGAAGAATTATGTCTTACGAATGGTTATAGATTGTTGGAGAAATTTTAAAGAGGATATAAAATAAATCAACTATATGCCTCATGAAAAATCTGACTGACTCAATAATTTCACCTCCCTTGTTGATCACTCTCAATGGACATTTCTTATGGATTTTTGGGATTTTAATGATGGAAAGGTAAAACAATTTCTTCTTGAAGTTTTTAGAGTTCAGCAATGTCCATTGTATATAATTCTATTAGAATTCATTATACATAGTTACAGAGTACTACAAATATTGTGAGTAGGAAGTTTGGAAGGATGAGACATATATTGATATCAATGTCGTATGCTGGTGTGAAGTATAACGTGAGTTATCTTCTTATTTAAATTTAAAACACTACTATGCTCATATATTGTTGTGCTATTAAAAATAACTACAAGAAAAGAAAATTTGCACCAATGTTAGCAGATTAGGCATGTTCAAGGTTACCCCTTTGAAGAAAGATGGTATTTCCCTAGATGAAAAATCTACAAAATTGATTGTAAGTAATAAAAAAAATTAGTTTTCATTGAAAGAAAATATCCCATTAATATCGTAATATAGGCCAAGTTGAATGCAACAATTGTAATTAATGATGAAAATCTTGATGAAGATGACTTTTTTTAATCAGATTTGGGTCCAAAGAATGAGTCTCATCATGTGTATGTGGATGGGTTTGATATTAAAGTCAAAGAGTTAGAACATGTTATTGGTGCTCCAAAACAAATGTACGAGGCTCAACCAAGGGAGTTGTTATATTTAAAGAAAATGAACAAAAATCTTGAAGCTATGCTTCTGAGAAAGTTTACCATGAGTGGTTCATTTTAATCCAACGAGGTAACTCATCACATTTTTATATAGTGATACTTACAAGTGACGATATTCTTAATGTCATTAATTTATTTTGTATAATATCAGAAGGACCACCAATGAAAGAAACAACCATTATCGAAAGACAAGTTATTATATACAAAAATTTACTGATGATTTTTTAAAATCTGAATTCTTAGGTACATAATATATGAGACATTCTGTATGATTTTCTATGATGTTTCCTTATTTAGTTTTGATGGAGGAATTTCAATTGTAGCACAAGGACACGTTACTTCTACAAGGCTAACCTAAGTTGTAGGAGGAGCAATGCTGCGGTCCACATTTGCTGTTGTTTCCATTAGTGTACTAGTCAAACCTTCTGAGCAATTGATTAGGCCTTTTAGTCATCACCAAGTCATTGAAGATGTAATTGGGACATTGATAGCTAGGGAAAAGCAAGTTACTCATTGTTAGGTAATAAATTTTTTATTTTGATATCCATGCAAGTGGTCTTCATCCTACTTTATTCATCATTACTGAATGCAAACCATTTGAAGATGTGGAAACCAAGAATATAACTCGTTTTATCCATTTATAGCTCCACGGATCATAGAATTTTGTAGCATTCATTATTTCATTTATTTTCCAGGATTTAATGTGATTCATTATTTCATATATTTAGTTGTAAATGTGAATTTGATCTGATTTAGCAAATATGGATGTCATCTAGATGGTAGATTATCTGTCTTTAAATGTGAAATCTTTCTTAATATGTCTCCAGTTATGATTTCTTGTTGATTGAAAGTGGATGTTGGGGTCATATTATGAACCATTTTTTCTTTGTTACTTGGGTGATTTTCATCTTTAATTGTTTTTATGAAGATGGCAAGGACAAATCTTTTTTAATTATATGTTTGTATGAAAAATTATCAACAATATTACAAGAAGCAACATTATTTTTCCATGTATGTTAAAAATATCATAATGGATAGATATAATATATTGTTGATGTTAGTTCATACATAGACAATGTGCCTTCGAGGACCTATTTAGTTTATACATAGATAGTGAGCCTTTGAGGACCCTCTAAACACTCTTGCATGTCTTGTATGAGGAATAGCCCGGGCAATAAAGTGGTAATACACCTATTTACCTTATTCATATACATTTACATCATTGATCCAGGTTGAAGAAGCAAAGCTAGTCTTGATATAATTTGTAGAGATGGACTTCATGGATTATTAATTATTTGAGCAAGATATAAGGGCTAAATGGAAGTTACAAATTTCTTATTCGGCTCATCTAGAGTACTTGTTTTGACTTTCTTGGCCTTAAAATTCAACTTTTAGAAACATTTAATCAAACATACTTGTGTATTGTTTGGCCAACCAAATAGGTGTTGTGGGGTACCCTTATCATGTATTGCTTTGTGATTTTTATGTTGGTGCTTAGTTTACAGACTTAAAATAAATATTCAACTTATATTTAATCAAAAAATGCATTTTCCCCTTGTAGAAAATGCCTTTAGTGGAGGAATGGCTCACATCTATTTCATGAAGCTTCCGTGTTGGTCTTGATGTGGAATTTTTCATTGAGGTGAAGCCTTTCTATCAAGTAAAAGTAGAAATTCTTAATTCAGGTATGCCTAGAGTACCTACTTTTACCTTTTTGACCTTGAAGTTCAACTTTTAAAAGCAATTAATCAAACTTACTCGTGTCCTGTTTGGTCTTCCCCGACCAACTAGGTGTTGTGGGGTACCATTATCATGTATTGCTCTATGATTTTTTTAGTGTTTTGTTTATAGACTCAAAATATATAATCATCTTATATTTGATCTAAAATGCATTGTCCCTCCATTGAAAAGGCCTTTTCTAGAGGAATGTCCCACATGTATTTGTTCAGGCTTGCATGTTGGTCTTGTTGTGGAAGCTATACTGAGGCAAAACTAGCAAATGGATCTTTTTGATACAAAGTGAGAAACATTATTGTATCCAAAGTAGTAGAATCCTTAACAAAGCTCTATGAATGTTAGTTGCAATCTAGGTACCTCTCACTTGTATTTTTCCTTTAATTTCAACTTTTTTTCTCCATCTTATATGTGGAAAAATGTCAAGTTTGCAATTTTGAAGCATATGCTGGTGAAGTCAAAATGTTTCCACATATAGCCTACACAATCACCTGAAGTGATGTTAGTAATTTATTTAGCATGTTTTGGTTTTGTTACTCTTCAGTCATATCCTTTAAAATCATTTCATGTTCTATTCTGTGTCAACTCTGGTTGCACCCTAAATTTACATTGATATGATTCATGCAGGTTCTTGCATCCATACTCCATAAAAGAATGGGTTTGTAGAACATAAAAATGTACATAATGTTTCTTGTACCCTTGATCCTACTTGCACATGATCTAAAACATAGTTTGCTTGAATCCCTCCTTACAACCTATTATGTTATCTATTGGATACCCACTTCTTTGCTTAAATTTGCATCCCCTTTATCAATTCTTTTCCTTGGTAATATTCCATTTCATTATCTCTCATAAAATTTGAATGAACAACCTTTGTGCAAGATTTCGTAAAGGGAACATTTAAGCTCTCTCCCTAGTGATATAAATTTATGATCTTTTACTTTATGAGAACACAGTGAGTGATCTATTAAGTAGTTCTTGTGAGCCAACCCATGGATGAAAGTTATTTCTATGAGTGTGTCATTGTAAGCTGATCCAGATCATTGCAAAAGGAATATGTGATACCTAGGCTACAAGATGACCCACTAACAAGGCTTATAATTTTCCATAAAAGCTATTAGTGCCTGTAGCAGTTCCTACCCTTAAGACTTATGTTAAATTTCTCTTACCAAAGGAACCTACCAAACTAAAATGAGAGTGAATGTCAATGCTTTCTGTTGTAAGCGACAATCATTCTTATATCCATGGTGATGGTTTTTAAAGGGAAGATAGACCCATTCAAAAGTTCATTAGGATAGCTCATGCCATAGTAACATGTGTCTATATCATCTTCAGTGGGGTAAATGTAACACTCACATTTGAATATGCTCATCAAGTGACAATCTTGCACCTCATTGTCAACATGAAGTGGTCGCTTCCTATGTTTCCATAAAAAGGTATCATTACATCACAAATATCCTTGTCATCTAATGTTCCTTGATTCACTCATATTCAAATTCCATTCAAGACCAACCTCCTAGGTGGTGTCATGACAAGTATATGAGAGTTTTAAAAGTTTTGAGCATAGGCATCATTCATGTACAATTAATTGTTTGGGAAGATCACAATTAATGATCATGATGTATAGATCTAGTTTCTTGTTATAGTCAAGTCAATGTAATATGATAAAAAATGGGTCATACACAAGTTAGTAAGTGAATATTGTAGAAACAAAATACAAGAATGCACAACTAAGTCATGACTAATTCTAGTAGTAAAACAATTCTTCTTAATTTGCAAAGTCATTAGAAGTGGATCATATACAAGGTATAAAGTGTTTGGAGTATTGTGGATTCTACTAGTTATATTAATATAATGAAAATTTAATATATGAATGAACAATCAAGTCAGGCCTAATTCTACTTGTAAAATTGTTCTGAAGTTGCACTCTACATATACTAGATCCATCATTCTTGATAATACATTGAGGTTTGAAGTTGTTTAAGTGAAATAGGGAATAACAACATAAGAAAGCAACACCTTTTTGAATCCTTCCCAACCCTACATTGAACACACCCTAACCTAGCATTAGAAAGTAGATTTGAGACCCTCCTTTGAAAGAATATAAAAAAAATGAATTCTAATTTGATAGTCAAGCATTCAGGTAAAATATTACTAGACATGGGTCCATGTCAAACTGTACAATCCTAGTCACTTGTGTAGTTTGGTTTCACATATTTCATATACAAAAGGGCACTACATCCATAGTACATTGGTAGTAAAAGATAATAGATTACAGTAAGTGAGTTTTTTATTTTTCTCAGAGAAAATAAAAAAACAGAATTATCAAACTGAGTAGGAGTGTGTAGGGACACGCTAGGGGCAACCCTATTGATAAATGAAAAGATTAAGAGTTCGCAAAATACTTTAGACTTGCTCTTTAAGTATGATTTATGAGACATGAGCTTGTTCTATATGGATCTCTACTAGCATGCAACTAATGAATATGGAACATCATTATTTTTTATTATATTCAATATTGACGAGCCTTGGTTTCAATGTTTAATTATGTGGACATGCCATGAGATGGTGTCCTAGTTCGTTATTGTTAGTGTGTGATCTATATTAACTTTGGAGGTATGGTTTTTTCATTTCTATCAATTCTGTGTTTCTGTAAAGTTCCTATGGATCTTCAGAGTATGTGTTTATCTACACTATGCTCATTGTCCTACATATTTTGTTCAAGATTTTTCCACAAGTTCCCAAGTCATCTAAAATTGATATCTTACAATCTTTGGAATATCAATGAGGTAGATATGACATTATTGTTGGTATGTATGGCCATAGATTCAATCATATGATGATTGTGATGAGACACTAGAAACCTAATTTGAGAATAAAACTTAATTCCATCTATTTTGTTTGTCTCAATCGTGAGATGATGACACAAACATAGTAGATGTCTAAAGAATGATGTTATTCAATGATGTATGTCTTCATGTTGAGGACATGAACAATAAGACCAAAAAGATGTTAATAATATATAATCTTTTTATGTCTCTAGTGAGATATTAATGTGGAAGAAAAATAGACAACAAGTATACATAAGACTAAAGTGTGTGTTGGTTGATGACAAAATCTCACCTGTCATGATATGATACTAAACCAAACACATAGGTACATGTTAATAGAATAGTTTATCAGACATACCCACCTTGAGAGTGATACATGAAGACCATGGAATGGTAGTTAGAATCAACTCTCATAGTGATAGTGGTGATTGTGGTTCTTAGACCTAAAGTCACTATATTCATCACATGTCGTTCAATGTGTTTTGACATCATACAACATGACCTTGAATAGGGGTTTCCATAAAGGTGATGCTTGAGTGCATTGAGATACACCGGGATTGAGCGTGAGTGATGTATATGGGATTTGTCCCTCCTATATGAGATTGATATCCAGGACACTTGATAAGTGAGACTGAGAAATGCATGGCCATACTCATGTGACTCAATATATGATTTATGAGCTCACATGCATCATGTGTAGTCTACTCTAGTTTAAGGAACACAGATTGAACATTGAAGAGGATGATGATTCCATGCCTTGAGTTTAATCTAGATATCAGAGACAAAGGAAGTATACGATCACAGTAACACTGATCACAGATTGTTGGTCAAAGTTGTTCTCCAACTCCCCAAATACTTGGGTAGCAATGATGTGTTTCTAGATACCGCTCATTTCTTGTGATGTCATAAATTAGTTACAAACATTGAGTTCCAATGTAATTTGGGACCTATAAGGTCACACATATGGAATGAACTTAGAATAAGAGTTTATTCATAAATATGGTTTAACTTGAGTACTAAAGTGTTTAGGTATTCGATATAAACAACATTGGTTGTACATTAGCTGAACATTAATTTTGAACTGCCATGTTTAGAAATGAACCACCCAGTTCAGAACATGAAATGACCAATTCAGAAATGAATCAACTATTTCAAAGTGTGAACTAACCATTTTAGATGTGAAATGACCAGTTCAACGATCAATATCACTGGATCAACGATTGATATTGGCTCATGTTGTACATTTATTAAAAATGAAATGTCAACACAATTGCAAATAGGAAACATAGTTAAATAACCAATTCAAGTGTTGAATTGATCGTCTCATGTGTGAACCAATTGGTTCACAGGTGAACCAACTGATTCATGATTTGCAGATTTTGAAAAATTCATGATATTCCATCTCTTCGACTCCCGTGTAGACTATAAATCCTAACCCTGGCCCTCCTATAAATATAGGGGTAGTTGAGGCTTTCTAGACACAACAATACTCTCTGACAAGTTATTGTCCTCTCTAGTTGTGGTAACTACAGAGTCCGAGCAAGTCCTACCGATAAAAGGAAGGGATATCAAGGGAGAGGCAACACAAAAGAGTGAATCAACCCTACCGGGTTGATGTTAGAAGGGACAACTCCTTCCTGTTGGATCTGGTAGTGCAACATGGAATTCTTGATAGTCCATGTGGACTCCTACTGAGGCGAGGAGGTCTTTTCCACCCACTAGGAGGACACATTCAACCACTGTCCATGGTGATCAACTAAGAGGTGGTTTCCGATGATGTCTAGGTCCAACTTGAAGAAAGAAGCATGCTACAACAAGGGATAGTCACTGGACTTAATCCATGACTAGGTATAAACCTTGTAACCCTCTTTATTATTACATAGTTGTTGACACAATCTACTATCCAAGTGTAATGTGATAGTAAAATTATATTTTTCCACTACTGTATGTGATGCCATATTTCCTAACAGTGGTATCAGAGCCACATGTTTTGGGATTTAATTGATATTATCAAATTTTAGTTTTATCATTAATTTATTACATGTGATGTGAAAATTAAAAATATTTATGTGCATATACAATTAAATACCACGTATGATCTCTATATACATATATGATATGATATATATAAGCAATTTATATGTGTTTCCCTAATTTTTTTTGATGGTGGATGTTAGCATGGTTATGGACAATAACCCTAGATCTTTATGCTTGGTTGGATTGTTTTTATTCCTATTTTATATCTTTGTTTGCATACTGATACTCTCTATCCTTTTCCATATGTAAAAGTTTTAATTCTTTCCTTCCTATGCTCCCCTCAATTGTAACTCAAGGTTTCCCCTATTGCAATGTAATATGTTAAATAAGATTAGAGTCATTTCCTTTTCTAGGCAAAGAAAACATTTTGCTCCAGATCAACGAACCATTTGAGAAGATGAACTAGTCATGTGGAGGACCAAGGAGGCCAGACGAAAGGAGGACCTGACTAATCAGTTGGTGGACCAATTGATTAATTAGAGGTGTCCAGACGATGCTTGGACCAGAGACTAGATGCCCGATCTGAGAGACCAATTGACTGACCAGGAGGCAAATAGATCAGTTGAAGAGACAACCCAGATTAGTTCAAGCACAAATCTTCATCAACATCAGGTTGCTACATATGATGTAGACCTTGGGTGGTAGTAATTCCTTGTCGCTCCAAGAAATTACAATAGTATGGCATAACCATAGCTAGTATTTTATAATTGAATGTTTCATTTGTGGATATAGTATGTATATGATACATATTAGTATGTGGTGATTGGATATGTATATATATTTAGATAAATATAAAATCCCTCAATCGAATATTAAGTCTTAGATACTTTCCATAAGAAACACACTTGAAAATCATGATTGACTATGTGTGGGCATGCCAAGTGTGGTGTGTTTCCCATCTTGTGGAAGTGCCATACTAGTCACATGGGCTTGCAAAGCAGGGTGTCCTACTATCGTGTTGACTTTTGGGTCAGACTTAACTAGGTGAACTTAATGAGATTAAGCACCTAGAAGTATGTAGATGGACTATGGAAAAGAGTTGTGCATACCATCTATCCAAGAATTGCATGATATGCAGTTGGCAAAAGTTGCCTACCTTAATAATTTATGGATGGAATTGGCTGGGTAACTTCGATTGTTTTGGGTCTTGGCTCACTAGAAGAGTGTACATTGTAATCTTACAAATTGATATGTGAGCGCTATCAATTTGAACAAAATAGTGGGAGCGATAATTAATATCATCAATATTACCAAATCAAACCAAAAATGTTTTGACAAAGTTGCAAAATTTCCTTTTGTAGAATCTAATGGAAAACATGGATTCGTTTTCTTCATGATCCATCCTTGAGAAGGACAAGTTGAACAGGAACAACTGTCATGACTTGTTATGGAGTTTGAGAATCATTCTCACTCAAGAGCTCTAGCTCTATGTCCTAGAGACACCGGAGCCAGGTGAACCCATTTCCACCATAGAATCAAGTTGATTGGGTATGTGGAGAAACTTTCTAGATTGGGATATCTGTTGGGACAAGAGTTGGCCACATATGTGATTCCATATTCGCTACCAAAATCAAACACTCAGTTTGTCATTAACTACAACATGAATGACTTTGACATGTTGTTGCTAGAATTACTTGGCATGTTGAGGACAGTTGAAATGTGGATGAAGAAGAAAAAACCTAAATATGTGATGATGATCAATAAAGGGAAGTTCAAAGGCAGAGGAAAAGTTAATAAGAGTTCTAAATCTAGACATATGCCAAACTCTTCTAAACTAAAAGCTAAGGGAGCAGTGAATAAGGAAGGGAAATGCCACCATTATCATCATCCTGGACACTAGAAAAGGAACTACCCTCTTTACATATAGGAACTCATAAAGAAGGAGATAGAGATCTCTACTTTAGGACATGAAAAGAAGTAAGATAGTACTATATGACGCAAGGGTTGCTGCCACTACAGTTGGAATCTTTCATTTATGAGAATGTAGTAGAATTAGAGAATTGCAATTATGTATTTGCCATTGATGAAAACATAATGTATCTTGTATGGACAAGAATATTATGAAACAGTTGATGTTTCATTTTTAAAGATAAGGTCCTGTATGGAACTGCCCTATGTCTCATAGTCTATAATTGATAGTTTTGAATATATATATATATATATATATATATATATATACATATATATATATTTATATGTGTATATATATATGGGCCCATCTTTAATACCCACATAGGTAGCTACCCGCCCCCCATTTTGGTTACTTTTTTTCAAGTTGCTTACTTTTGACATGTTGAGGGTTACTTTACCTTGCAAACTGTTGAGTTTCATCCATAGATAGTTACATTTGTAACAGTAGATTTCAAAACACAGCTACATATATATCTATTGTGTATTTTGTATGGGATTACGTTTTTAGTCGTATAGTTACTTTTTGATCAACATATTTACTTTTTTTATAGCAGAATTACTTTTCTGGTCTGAACAATTACTTTTTTGGCTGTCGGGTCACGAAATTTAGGCTACCCGCGTGGGTATTGAATGAACGCCCTATACATATATATATATATATATATATATATATATATATATATATATATATATATATATATATATATATATCTATATATATATATATATATATGTGTGTGTGTGTGTGTGTGTGTGTGTGTGTGTGTATATATATATATAAAGTCCATCTTTAATAACCGAGTGCTTAGCCAGGATTTCGCTACCCATGCATCCCAAAAAGTAACTATACGGTCAGAAAAGTAAGTCATTCGACAAAAAGGTAACTATATTGACCAAAAAGTAACTATTTGAATAAAAAAGTAAAACCATGTAAAGTACACAACAAAAATTCTGGAATAAATATGTAATTGGATATTTGTTATAGCTGGTACAAATGTAACTATCTATGCATGAAAAGTAATAGTTTGCAAGGTAAAGTAACCCTATACATGTCAAAAGTAATAAACCCCAAAAAATAACCAAATTAGGAGCGGGTATCTACCCCCGTGGGCATTGAATGAACACCCTATATATGTTGAATGACTCGATGACACAAATAGTGAATATGTAACACCCCTAACCTGGGTTATGAAGTAACCTTGAATGTTTTGCCTAATTAAGATGAATAGAACATCGTCTTAACCTTTTGAAAAGTAATTAAGACTTAAGGAAAGATCAAGTTTCAAGTTATTTGAAGGTTGTTTGTGTTATATATGATAATTTTGGTGCAACTTGCAATTTACCCAAAATATGGGGTTGATGTGCAATTTACCACCTCTAGAATGTCCTTTCTCTCTCTTAGAATCATTTAGAGGAAATAGAAAGGAGGGGGAACCTTTCTTAAGTCTTTTTGAGTGATAGCACTCTTGGTGGTGAAAGAACCAAAGAATGTTGAGTATCTTGAACCCTGGATAAGGTTGTGTCGATTTATGAAGAGTATATGGGAGTGCTTATCTATTTAGAAATCATAGAGGATGTCCCATTTCAGTTTAGAAACTTTTTGGAAGTATTCATATCGGGCTACTATCCTTAAGTAGGTGAAGCATATATCGGTTAGGGACTTCCTTGGAAAAGTTGTATCAGTTTGCAAATAAAGTGATGTTGAGATGTGATATGTTGCCAAGCAAGATACCTAATTTCTAATATATCATCCTTGAATTATCCAAAATGTTTTGCATGACAAGATAATTATGGTTTCATGGTGTCGCCATGAATGGACATGTATCACCTATTTTCATATGGCAATGACACCTCTCATGTAGCCTCTCTCATGAGCCTCAACTATATAAGCTTCTCTTTTTACCTACTAGTGAACATTTCAATACTCATATCATCCCTCCCTTGGTGGAAGACCCTAGGAGACCAAGGAAAAAGAGGAAGGTCGAGCATCTTGTCTAAGGTGATGTCATGACCATCTTCAACCTTGGAGAATTATGTTTTTTCAGATAATAATTCTTTCTTTCTTTTCTTCTTCACCAAGTTTGTAACTATGATACCTTCTTCTTGGTGGAAGTGAAGCTATATCTGAATCTTGGACCTTTGAATATGTCATCTTAAACCTTGGGAACGTGGAGCATTGAAGCTTGAAGCTCTAGTGGTGACATTGAGTGGGTTATATAACTTTAGTTCAATTCTGTTGTTATTCAATTTCAATTGTACAATACTTGGTGATTCCTTCCCAATTTCGATTTCCCTTGATTAAATGATGAATCTATGAGATCTAATGGATATATAGGTCTATTGTAAATGAACTAGAGTGTTAATGGACGAACATTTAGAGCTTGAAGATGATAGAAACTGATATTAGTTTGAAGCACCTCTAAACCGATATCACTTTGAAGCACCTCTAAACCGATATCACTTTGAAGCACCTATAAACTGATATCACTTTGAAGCACCTCAAGACCAATATCAGCTTAAGCACCTCAAAACTGATATCACATTGATGTTCCATAGGCAGCACAAGTGATAGTGTCATGATCTGCACACAAGATGATAGTCAGGCCAAAACCCTAGAGAATGGTGTGACCGATACACCCAAGTGAGGTGAAGATGTTCCAAGAGAGGTAAAGATGCTACACCCAAGTGAGGTGAATATGGTATACTAAAGACGTTATATAAATTATTATGAAGGTGATGCACCAAGATATGGTGAAGGTGATATACCAAAAGATAAATGAGGTCGGTACCTTGATGAGTAAGGGAGTGAGGGAGATGATGATGCGTAACCCAATATCATATAATCCTAAGCCTAGAACTTGATACACCCCTAACCTGATATCAAATGATGGTGTCTAGGGTGACACATTCTTTGATGCCTTGTCTGACACACACCTAAGATGATAGTTTGGCTGATACACTAGAATGTGGCATGGGCGACACACACATGTTGATATGCATAGGGCGATACAAGTGTATATGCATAAGGCAATACACGTGTACATACATAGGGTGATACAAGTGATATACCTTAGGGAGACATAGAGGGAGGTGTTTAGGCTATCACAAGTGTCATGGCCGACACAAGTAAGAGTGTCTAGGCCAACACAAGTAATAGTGTCTAGGCCGACACAAGTGAATGTGTCTAGGCTGACACAAGGGTTAGTGTGTAGGCTGATACACCTAAATGAGTGTAGGCCGACGCATGAGGAGTATAATCAAGTTGATACGCTATGTGGTAATGGGATGGATACACTTTGATAAGTGTAGGCCAGTATACCCTAAAGAGGTTCAAGTCAATACAACAAGTTAAAGTTGAATCTAGTATCCTAATGATGATGAGCGAGAAACATATATCACTCATTTTGATAATCAATTAATGATAATTTATGAGAGGTTTCAAGTACGTTTGAATACTTGTGGTAAGGAAATAAGATCCTAGATGAGAGGAATTACAAATGAGGGTTTAGTAGTTGAATATAACCTAGAAATCCTAATCGGCTACAATAGAAACCCTAACCCTAATTGTGAGAGGGTTGTAACTTGATTGAGGGAATTTTCTTTTATGGCATGGTGCTAATATTTAAATTCTTATATCTTTTATCATGATATCTTAACCATGCAAGTGCTTTGAGATAATGAGAATAGCCAACTATGGGCTATGGTTATGAGACACTATATAGATTGAATGGGCCTCATGAACTAAGTGAAATACTTATACAACAAGTATGGTGTTATATGGGTCTTTTGGCCTAGAGATGGTTGTTTCCTAGTGAGAGGTGACATTTTTTTATAATGAACTAAGGGGATTGAAACCCCATAGCATTTGATAATGATGTGATTAAATTCTCAACAGTGTGTTTAAGGGATTGAGATCCCAGGATAATTGTGATAAAGTAACAAGTATGTGCTATAATTGTCATGTGATTTCTTGAAGGTTGTATTACATTGTTCTTTGTAGAATTTACATGTGTGTATACTTGTAACTTGATTGATGCTAAAAGATGTTGTGATACACCTAAGTTACCAAGTGAAACTAAAATTGTAGGTTGCCTTGGCCATAGATCCAT
This sequence comes from Alisma plantago-aquatica, assembly GCA_963693085.1. Lineage (NCBI taxonomy): Eukaryota > Viridiplantae > Streptophyta > Magnoliopsida > Alismatales > Alismataceae > Alisma > Alisma plantago-aquatica. The sequence continues at coordinate 643,825,490 of OY856413.1, read as the reverse complement.
TCAGTGTCAGAACTTGCTGGATAGTGAAACGAGTTTAACTTGGAACTCATATTATTGAATATGCAAGGATGCATAGTTAATCGTCTTCCTACATCTGTTAAATAATTATGTGACATGGATGGCCATGAGTGAGCCAATTCTTTTATAACAATGGCCATGCATAAGCCAATCCTTTTATAAGAATGGCCATGAGTGAGCCAATTCTATTCATCCAAATAGCCATGAGTGAGCTATTCTCTGGCATTGTGACCTATACCAAGGCGGGCTAGTTGATTAAATAGTTGACTATATGTCACTATTAATAGTTGACTAATATGTTTTTACGTTGTCTCTCATACTGATCGGGAGTAGAGGTTGAGGTTTTAGAGTTCGTCTCTCCTTGGACCTTGTATGGAATCTTTAGTAGCCCTTCATAGGGGGCGGTTGGATTTGGGTGGTATGACTCAAATCCTCATGCCTTAAGTTAGGGCATAAAACAAGATCTAATGTGTGTGATTACAATAAGCTTGTGCTTGAATGTAAGTGTGTGCATTATAAGCTTGAGCATTGTGTGCCTAAGTTTGTTTATAATCATGAGGTTGATTGTTGAAAGATTCAGTTATATGTGTATCATATTTCTCTTGAGAATGGGATATAGTCATATTGAATGATGTTGCAATTGTATCTGTATGACATAATGGGTAGTTCTCCTGCATGTTGTTCATATTCCTTCTAAAGTGATTACTTGATTTACTATTTAGTCATAGTTATCTGAACTACTCAATTATGATAATATTCTACCATGCTCATAATATATGGTCAGACCAATTTAATATCGTGTAGCTTTACTTTCTTCTCTTATAATAATATATTTGTAATAATAATAGTGTGGTTGGGGAGTAATATCTCCCACTGGGACTTTTGTCTCACTCTGTGGGTTCCACAACTTTTTAGGTGGACTTGCACAAGATGGCAGAGATCGTGTAAGTTGAGTTGAGGTGGTGTGTTGTCAGTTGTGTCTTGTTGTAGATAGAAGTCCTATGTGTCATCCCTATACTCTCAGGTCCTCGAGGGGATAGTCTCTCTATGGTTTCATGATTGATTTGAGCTTTTGATGAATATGTTGTTGTTGCTTATCATTTACTTAGGTACATATTTTGGTAATGGAGAACTTGTATCAGATGGAACATGAATGCATCATGTTATATATATGATAGGTTTAAGATCTTCTTGTAAAGAGTTTTTTGGCAGTGGATCTTTATGGAAAATGGTTTTAATTTTTAGTGTTTTTCACTAATCCGCTGCTAATGGATATTTACACGTGGTTTTGTGTAATCTCATTGTTTGTGTGATAACGGGTGTTACATTTGTTAGTATTAGGGCTATAGGTTCATTGAGTCTACAATGACATATGACTAAGGTGTTGAGTCCATTCTAGTATCTTCTAGTATATCTTATAGTGACCTTTGCCTATGCAGAAGAAAGGATAAAGCATAAAGATGTCTGGAGAACATGATGAACATGTTTCTGAGAGAAATGTTGCTACAATAGGAGGGGGTGCAAGGGATTAGGAAAGAGAAGAATGAGTTCCTAAGAATCCCCAACCTGATGTAGTCATGATAGAGAACCCTACTTTTATGCTCTTGTTGGGTAGGTTATGACAATAGTAATGCATATAGTGGACCGAACACTAGCAATACAACCTAGGGCACCAATATCCAATGCATAATTTTGGGGTTCCGATAAGACCTTTGAATGGCTACCCCATGTAGGAGCCATAGAATATGCTGGAACAAATGACCCAACATAAGCTGATCTGTGGCTTATTGAGTTAGAAAAGGCTTTCAAGATCCTTAGTATCCCTGATGCTGACAAAGTCAAGCATGTTGTGTACCTTTTAAAGGGTAGTGCTGGCCACTGGTGGGCCATAGAAGAGGTAAAAAGGAATGATGAAGAGGTTGGTTGGGAGGAATTTCATCGAGAATTCGTCAATAAGTACTTTCCACAAAAGTACTTAGATGAAAAGATCTTGCAGTTTGTGAAGATACAACATGGGTGTTGGTTATGTAAGCCCAGAGAGACAATCATGTGATGATTGTAATGGCATATCATGTAAAATTGATTTAATTATTAATGAAGGCAAGCTCCCAATTTATATTTTTAATTCAGTTATTAGATAATGTTGTAACATTATAAATGTTTGGAGAATAATATTACTCAATGACGTATGTCTTCAAGTACATGACTTGAAAGAAATGAGATCATACAAATGTATATTTACATTCTTATTATGTCCCTAATCAGTTGTTATTGTGGAAGGTTGATAGACAATAATAACACATAAGATCAGAGTGTGAGCTGGTTCATGACTGAGTCTCACTGGTCATGATATGGCGATATCAAACCAATCACTCAGATACATGTTAGAGAATAATGTATGAGATAGACCCACCGTGAGACTTACACATGGAATCCATCATCATGGAAGTCATAGTTAGCTTTCACAATCATGGTGGTGGTTGTGGTTCTTAGACCTAAAATCACTGCACTCAACACATGTCGTTGGGTACACTTTGACATCATCAAATGTAGTTCTGAAGCATGGGTTGTTATAACAATGATGATTGGGTGGCTTTGACACATGGGGATTGACTGTGAGTGATAGACATGGGATTTGTCCCTCCTACTGGAGTGTAATGTCCTAGGCCTCTTGATAAGTGAGACTGAGAAAATCATGACCATGCACATGTGAGTCAATATGTGATATTGAGCTTACATGTATATCAGACAATCTGCTCTTGGTTCTAGAAACAAGATTGAATAATTATGAGGGTCACTACTCCATGCCTCTAGTTCAATCTGGACATCAGTGACAAAATAACTATGCAAACACTACAACACCATACACATATTGTAGGTTGAAGTTGTTTCTCAACTTTTCCATTTACTTGGGTAGCAATGATGTGCGACTAGGCACCACTCTTTGCTTGTGATGTTATAAGTTTTTATGGACATTCACTTCCAACATGATATGGGACCTATAGGGTCACACACATGGGAACTCATCTAGAAGAGGAGTTTGATCTTGAATGATAATTGAACTAAGTACCAAAATATTTTCATACTCAATTCACACAACAGATCAATAGATTGGCTGACTGAACTACCAAAAGACCATCTCATTGGGTGAGATGGTTATTTGGGCAGCCAGAAGAGTGTCTCAAGTGTTGAGACGGCCGTTTGGGTTGTCAGGCAGATCAAAAATTGAATTGGCTTAGTTCTTCCCTTTGAACTGACCGGTTCAAGCTGTTGAACTGATCGACTCGATTCGAACTCACCAGACGGCCATCTGGGCGAGTGAGAAGGGTGTCTCGCTTGTGTGAGATAGACAAGTTGGGACGCCCAAAAGTTTTGGAGTTTTCACGAGTTATACATGGTCCTAAGGCTTGCTCAGCAACAACACCTCGCAGCTAGTGCAGTCTTCAACCACTTGTCTTCCACGATGTCTGTGCAGCTCCTGGTCTTGACCCAAACTGTAGTTGATTGTCATTCTCGTGAGCACTGGAAGTCTCCTGCATCTATAGATAGTCCACACAGACTACCGGGAACTCTAATCATCCTAAAGAACAGACTAGAAGTAGTTGTCCCCTTCTATCGGCGTACTAGTCACCGACACACTCTCCCCCCACCCATCTCTTTTCAGCAGTTGTCTTTCCTTCACTGTTCCTCCCTAGATGGGTAGAACTTGCTTGGGATCTCTCGATTATCAATACTAGAGAGGACAACTACTTTGCAGAGAAACTGATGTTCTGAGTCGTGTCTCTAGAGAATCCCCTATACTCCTCTATTTATAGTAGAGGGCAGGGTCAGGGTTCCCAGTCTGTGCGGGAGTAGAAGGGTCCAAAATTTCCATGAATAATTTTCACTTCAGCAGGCAAACTAGTTGTTTCATAACTAAACCAGTCATATGGCAAGGTGAGCCGATCGGTTCACTATTTAACCGACCGATTGGGAGTGTGAACCAATCGGTTCACTTAGTGAACTGACCATTTCACTTCCTAGACTTGCCAACAATTAACTTTCCTTATTTGTTTCTAATTAATTCAAAGGTTAATTCTTGTCCCAATCGAATGGAACAAGTGAAACGAAAAACTTTTCTCACAAATCGGGCTAACTCAACACTGCTCATTTGGTCCATTTGAACCGATCAGTTCACTAGAGTTAATCAGTCATCTAACTGGCCATGAGCTGATCGGTTCACCTAGGGAACATGTCAGTTGGTTGTCCTGATTGTGCAGAACACAATCAATTGCATTCTCAATCAGTCTGAGACTCTAATCAGTTGGTTCAACACTTGAACTTGATGATTTTAAGTCAAGTCTATTGATTGCATGTTTGATTGAGTACCTAAACACTTTAGTAATAAATCCAAACATCATTCATGGATAAAATATTCATCTAGGTTAATCTTATGTGTGTGACCCTATAGGTCCCATTTCACGTTGGCAGTGAATGTCCATAACTAGTTTATGACATCACAAGAAAAGAGCAGTACCTAGTCGCACATCAGTGCTACCCAAGTGAAAAGGAAGGTTTTTAGAATAACTTTCAATCCAATAGTTTGTGATTGGTGTTCTAGTGAATGAATAATTACTTTGTCTCTGATATCCTGAATGAAATCAAGGCATGGAGTTGTCATCCTTTCAACGTTCATTCATATTTCTTGGACTAGAGCAGACTGTATGAGATATGTGTGTCATCAATATCATATATTGATTCACATGTACATGAACATGCCTTTCTCAGTCTCGCTTATCAAGTGGCTTGGACATCATACTCCTTAGGAGGGACAAATCCCATATCTATCATTCACAGTCTATCTCATGCGTTAAAGCCACCCAATCATCACCTTTATACCAACCCATGTTTCAGGACTGCGTTTGATGATGTCAAAGTGTACCCAATCACATTCAATGAGTACAGTGATTTAGGTCTAAGAATCACAATCACCACCATCACTATGAGAGATGATTCTGACTACAATGTCATGGTTCCATGTGTCTCTCTCATGATGGGTCTGTCTAATACACTATTCTCTAACATGTATCTATGTGCTTGGTTTGATATCATATATCATGACTAATGAGACACTATCATCAACCAACACACACTCTAGTATTGATGTGTCATTGTTGTCTGTCAACCTTCCACATTGACCTCTGACTAGGGACATAACAAGAATGTACATACTCTTAGCATCTATATGATCTCATTGTTCAGGTCCTCAACCCGAAGACATATGTCATTGAGTATTGTCATTCTTAAGACATTCATTCTGCTCCATCATTTATCTCATAATTGATTGAGCTAGAATAAATTGGAAGCTTGCCTTTGATATTTATCAAATCAACCATGAAGTATGACAATCTAATCATCACATGATTGGCTCTCAGTTCATACATACCATCAGACTCCCACTTGCACTTCGAGCCAATCACCTTTGAATTATATTCTCACTGATCTCTAAACATGTCCCACATGTTTCTATTGTAATAGTGCTAATCCAGTGAGTTAGCAACACTTTGCTTTAGTCCGTATATTGCATGTTTCACATCTCCTTGCTGTGCGGCATTTCGTATGAGATCGAGTTGCCGTAATATGCTATCTAATATTCATTGCCTAACAATTAGCTCCATTGTTTGACTTAGTATTTCTACTCTATCATCAATGGTCAGAATATCTATAAGTTCATCTGTATGAACTTCTAGATCCATATAGTATCCTCTACTATTCATAACACAAGGATACTCGTCATTCCCTTTTAGAATTAAATGGCCTTTTAATTTTACTCTAAACATTTTCTTTTAACAACTCTTGTTCACTTTACAATTGAATATAACTTTTATATTTTTGCATTTTGCGATCATTTTTCTGTCAGTTTAGAAACTTGTATCAATGTAACTAATTTACACTCAACTTTGCATATTGAACCCTTCAGCATAGACTGCCATTGTATTCTCTCTCTTTATTAGGCCAAGAGAATTTCGATAACTATCTCTATAGATCTCTATTCATATCACATAGGACATTTCTCTTTATTCCTTTAAAGAAGGTATTTCCACACCAATTTTGTTTTATTCCTCATCATCATGTGGAATATGAATATGCTCCCACTAAATATTTGTAATCACATATCATTTCTTTATTTTGATATATCAGTCAAATCTTTTGACTATATAATCAAAGTAAAGACTCCAGTTCCGAGCTTCTTATATTTAATCAATCATATTGATTAAACTCTTGTAACTTATAGACTACATCATTAACAGAATTATAAAACCCTTCAGGGTGTGTCATGTACACAACCTCATGTTATTCCTTCTAGGAATCTGGTTCTAATATCCATATGCCAAATTCCATACTCTTCAAGTTCCTATAGCAAGCATGATCCTTTATGGCCTATAGCCACTGCAATTGGTTAAGTAAAATCATCAGGTTCAACACCTTGAACTCACTTGAATTTATCTCAACCAATCATCCATGTCAATCTTAACTCTTAAGACCCAATTGCACTTATGTGTTTTATCCCAATAAGTGCTACCATTAAGGTCATACTTTATTTGGTTCACACGGAAGTCAATTTGAATCTTTATGGCTTCAAGCCATAACTCAAAATCTGATTCCTCAACATCATCTAGATAGATTATTGGCTCATCATCATAAGACCAATTTATCATCTTTGAGTTTGTAGGTATTCATTCTCCACCAAGCTCAAGGTGTTATATACTAGATATATGAGGTGTATCTATTACATAAGGAATTTGAGATTCCACAACACTTGTGATTCTTAATCTCCTTTCGTACGTTTATTTTGTGTAAATCATGTTCTTTAGAAGATTTCTAGAAGATTAATTATTTGTTTGAAGATCATTCTCTTACTATTTAGAGTATGATTCCTTCTTTGATTTAGACATCATATCCCTTAATCATGAGTTCTCTATGATACACTATCATAGTTACTCACAAGGTCCTCAAACATTTGGTTTAAGTATCTCGTTCATTGATCGTATCAAAGAATTAATACTTTTACCAAGTTTGTTCTTCATTTATGATATTCTTGAACATTTCAAGATATTCATATTGGTATTTCAATAAATACCATATCTAAAGTATTAGCATTTACTCCAATAGGTATGTATATACATCAATATGTATTATACCTAATAGAATAGTCATTCTCCCACTATATCTAGTGAAGATTGACTTGTCATCATGCCCAATAAATGAGACATTCATATCTCTTAATGGTTTATTAACCAAGAGATTCTAGTTTATCCATCAACATGGAACCTAGAGATGAATTTCTCATTCATTTGTTTAGATGATAATGCTAATTTATTGTTTGAGTCATCAATAACTTTTAGGTATTATTATTTTATCTCATGCATACCAAGTACTACAAGATAAATAAGGCATTGCCATAAAAGATCATATCTTTGAAATTGAAACATGAACTTTATTGATAGACATCCTTGTCATTAAAAGATGTAGAAATAAAATGTTTCTATTTATTGGAAAAATGAAATAGTAGTTCATAACTCTATTACATGCCCTTTGAGCTGAAATAAACTAAAAGGCACTACTATCTATGATAGAAACACTTTATCCAATGTTGATGAGTGTTCCTTCTTGGTCGTTTCATAAAGACCATCACTTCTTTTTAGCTCCTGCACATCATATATGTCATATCTATATCTTGGTATCATATACCTAAGATAAACAAACATTTTAAGTTTATTTCATGATACATGAGGTAGAGACTTCCACACCCTCCTTCTTCTTCTTTAGTTCATCTATGTAGAGAGGGAAATTTCTCTTCCAATGTCCTGCCTCATAACAATGGTGACATTTGCCTCCCTTGTTCACCCTTCTTAGCTTTGAGAGTTGAAAATGACTTGGGCTGCTGGCTAGCATCGGAACCTTTCTTTGCTTTGCCCTTGCCCTTGCCTTTAGACTTTCCCTTCTTTTTGCTGATCATCATCACAGATTTGGGTTTGTCTTTCTTCATATGTGACTCAGCTATCCTCAACATGCCCAACAACTCTGTCAGTGGCCTATCAAAGTTGTTCATGTTGTAGTTCATCATAAACCGACTGTAGGATTCTTGCAATGGTTGCAGTATCACATCACTAGCCAACTCTTGGCTCAGAGGGAATCCCAATCGAGTTAGGTTCTCTACATACACAATCATCTTGAGTGTGTGAGGACCTACTAGATCTCCTTATTTCATGACACACTTGAACAAAACCTTGGAGACATCATATCTTTCTTATCGTGCTTGGTCTTGATACATGTTCTTGAAATGTTGAACCATCTCAATGACGTCCATGTTCTCATGTTGTCTCTGCAACTCATAGTTCATTGAGCACAACATCAAGCACTTCACATCAATGGCATCCTCAATATGCTTCTTGTAAGCATCCTTTTTAGCCTTTGGTGCATTGGGAGTGAGTTCTTCTGGCTCTGGTGTATCTAGGACGTAGAGCTTTCACTCTTGAGTGAGAACAATTCTCAATGTCCTAAACCAGTCGTGGAAGTTGTTCCCATTTAGCTTGTCTTTCTCAAGGACCGATCACAACAAAAAGTGATTGTAGTTGGTATCCATTTATTCTATAAAAAGGAAATTTGCAATTTCTAGTCCAAAACTCTTTTGATTTGATTTGATTTGAAAATTGGCAATATTTAATTAGGTCTTTAATTAATCTTACCTTCTCACTATTTTATCTCAAATTGATAGCCCTCACCATAAATTCAGAAGATTGCAGCGTACAACCCTCTAGTAAGCTAAGAACCAAAATAATGCCTGGCCAACGCCAACATCCATAATCAATTATTAAGGTAGGTAACATTTACTAATTGCATCATATGCAATTCTTGGATAGATGATATGCACAACTCTTTTCCATAGTCATTTGCATGCCTGTAAATGCTTAATCTCATTAATACCACTTAGTTAAGCCTGACCCAAAAGCAACACGATAGGAGTTCACCCCGCTTGATGGTCCCACATAACTACCATCACATTTCCACGAGACAGACAACGCACCACCCTTGGGATGCCCACACTTGTTGATCAAGCTTTTCATGTGTGCTTCTTATGGAAAGCATCTAAGACTTAATATTTATATTTGAGGGGTTTTAATATGCTTATATATGCATATATGTATCCAAACACCACATATATAGTACGTATCATATACATGCTATATCCCAGAAATGAAAACATGCAATAATGACAAAGCAATGATTATGAACCTCCTATTATAGTTCCTTGGAGCCACAAAGAACTACGGTCATCTAAGGTCTACATCACATGCAACCTATTATTAATTAGGATTTGTTCTTGCCAAACCACGTTGACTGGTTCAACCTTTGAATCGGTCATCTCGCCTCTTAGCTGGTCGATTGGTCTCCTCCAGATGGTCGTTTGGGTCCACCAGATGGTCGGCTCATTTGGTCTTCTGGGCTTCTCGTCGGTTCATCAACTACTCCTTAGTCGGCTGTCTCAGTCTATCAAGCGGTCATCTTCAGTCTTTGTCATAATAAGAAATAAAGCAAATCCTATTTTACGTAATCTTTGTAAAATCTTGAGTTATATTCGAGGGGAGCAAAGGTATAAGAGAATCTCAAATTATCTCAAGTTACATTTAGAATAGAAGAAGAGGACTCAGTGCGAAGACCGAGATGCAAACAACCATAACGAAACACACATGCACATAGGGTTTATAGGCCATAACCATGCTACACTCCACCATCAAAACCATTTTAGGGTGATGCATATCGATTGCATATAGACCATATCATATATGTTTATATTAATTTGGGATCATGTGGTATTAATCAAATATTCTCATTAGTCATTTAAATATTCACATCATATGAAATAAATAAAAGACAAAAAAACCATAATCTGATCATATCTATTATTCCAAAACATAGAGTATTGACATGGATCTGATACCACTGTTGGGTTTTACATGGTCAGAGCAGGCAGCAAAATTTTTTTTACTTGACCATAAACCCATAACTAGCAGATTGCATCATCATCTATGCAATGGGAAGTATGGTTTTAGCGAGATATACCTAGTCCCGAGGCTTTCTCAACGACAATACCTTGTAGCTAGTGCGGTCTTCAACCACCTGTCTTTGACAATTTCTATGCAGCTCCTGGTCTTAACCCAAACTACGATTGACTGTCGTCCTCCTGAGCGGAAGAAATCTCCTACCTCTATAGATAGTCCACACAGACTACTGAGAACTCTAGTCATCCTAAACAACCAACTAGAAGGAGTTTTCCCCTTCTGTCGACGTACTAGTCACTAAAACACTCTCCCACAACCAATTGCTTGTCTATAGTTATCTTTCCCTCCATGCTCCTCCATGGATGGGTAGCACTTGCTTGAGCTCTCTCAGTTACCAAAATTAGAGAGGAAAACAACTTTGCAGAGCAATTGATGTTCTAAGTTGTGTGTTTGGAGAATCCCCCTGTACCCTCTATTTGTAACAGAGGGTAGGGTCAGGGGACCTAGTCTGTGCTGGAGTAGAAGGGTCTGGAATTTCCATGAACAATTTGCACTACGGCAGGCAAATAGTCATTTCATAACTGAACTGTTCGGTAAGGTGAGCCGATCAGTTCACCCAGTGAACTGGTCATTTCACTTCCTAGACCTTCCTATAATTGACTTTCCTTATTCATTTTTAATTAATGCAAAGATTAATTCTTGTCCCAATCGAATTGAACAAGTAAAAGGAAAAACTTTTCTAACAAATCAGGAAAACCCAACACTACTCGTTTGGACAAGTGAACCAGTCGTCTCACTCACCATAATCCGATCGGTTCACCCAGTGAACTAGTCGGTTGGTGGTCCAAATTGTGCAAAACATAGTCAATTCAGTTCTCAATCAATATGAGACTCTAATCAGTTGGTTCAACACTTGAACTAGATGATTCTAAATCAAGTCTATCGATTGAATGTTTGATTGAGTACCTAAACACTTTAGTGATCAATCCAAACATTATTCATGGATAAAATCCTCTTCCAGGTTAATCCTATGTGTGTGAACCTATAGGTCCCATTCCACATTGGCAGTGAATGTCCATAACTAGTTATGACATCACAAGCAAAGAGCGGTACCTAGTTGCCCATCAGTGCTACCCAGGTGAAAAGGAAAGTTGGAGAACAACTTTCAATGCTACAGTCTGTGATTTGTGTTGCAGTGAATGTATAATTCCTTTTTCTATAATATCCAAAATGAATTCAAGGCATGGATTTGTCATCCTTTCAACGTTCATTCCTATTTCTTGAACTAGAGCAGACTGTCTGAGATATGTGTGACATCAATATCATATATTGATTCACATGTGCATGTGCATGCCCTTATTAGTCTTGCTTATCAAGTGACAAATCCCATATCTATCACTCACAGTCTATCTCATGCTCAAAGCCACCCAATCATCACCTTTATAACAACCCACGTTTCAGGACTGCGTTTGATGATGTCAAAGTGTACCCAATCGCATTCGACGAGTGCAGTGATTTTAGGTCTAAGAATCAAAATCACCACCATCACTATGAGAGATGATTCTGACTACAATGTCATGGTTCCATGTGTCTCTCTCGTGATGTGTCTGTCTGATACACTATTCTCCAACATGTATTTGTGTGCTTAGTTTGATATCATATATCATGACTAATGAGACACTCTCATCAACCAACACACACTCTAGTCTTGATGTGCCATTGTTGTCTATCAGCCTTCCACAATGATATTTGACTAGGGACTTAATAATAATGTTTATACTCTTAGCATCTGCATGATCTCATTGTTCAGGTCCTCAACTTGAAGACATACATCATTGAGTATTGTCATTCTTTAGACATTCATTCACTCCATCATTTATCTTATAATCGACTGAGCTAGAATAAATTGGAAGCTTGCCTTTGATATTTATCATATCAATCATGACGTATGGTAATCCAATCATCATATGATTGGCTCTTAGGGCATACATACCAATAGGGTTGTCATCCTTTCAACTCTCATTCCTATTTCTTGAACTAGAGCAGACTGTTTGAGATATGTGTGACATAAATATCATATATTGTGACGTCCCCGGATTTTCTAAAACTTAATTTGATGTGTGACGTCCAAATTGAAACCCTCACCTCAGCGAGAATCCAAATTTAAACATCCCACACTAGGCTAAGAAGAAGAAAATCAAGGGAGTCAAAAGGAACACAGTAGCACATGTACATGAACAATAATAAAACCATACACACATGTTCACCATTCAACATATAATTACAACATGAATTGTTACAACATTTGATATTACATATTGAACAACAAACTTCTAACATATACATGTACTACAACTAAACTACATGATCTTAAGACAACATGTCCACCTGTACATCAGCTCGCCACACAACTCTCAATTATCCTGGATCTTCAAGAGCATAACCAAAACCTAAACAAAAGATTACATGTGGTACACGTCAGCACAAAATTTTAAGAATATTGTTCTGAGTACGCCTACGTGTCTTTTATATACCTCTCATCATATCTTGGCAATAAGATAAAACTAATACTTGGCAGGTATAAAGAAATATAAGAAAAGAGTATACGTGCACAAAGATATTCAATAACAAAAGAGAACACATATTTTAAGCTTAGTTTCCATCATATATCTCGTACATCTGCCCCTAGGGCTTTGATGTTTTTACGCCATGTCATATAACTCGTACATCTGCCACCAAGGGCTTTGATGTTACATCTGCCACCAAGGGCTTTGATGTTACATCTGCCACCAAGGGCTTTGATGTTTCTTCAATGCACTGTACTACCAAAGAGTTTAGTGCTATCATATGATGGATCAAATAATTTATGTTTCATGTGTTCATAGCCATAAGTATGGAAAAGCTCAAGCAACATGACATACAGGAACAATCATTTCAACCAATATCATATGCCAAGTATTTTACTACACATATAACACAAGCATATTGTATAATAGGCCAAGTAAGAGGTAATAGCATACCTTCCAAAGAGATAACCTAATCATCATATTCCTCATGTCAACTATATCTTTGTTAAACCTGATCAAGACAAGATCATATACTATCATCAGGTTCTCATCCTATTAACCCTAGTTATATCCATTTTAGAGTTTACTTAACTCATTAGGATATTTCCATTATTACTTGCATTCTCATCTTAGATTTATCTTACTAATATTATATTCTAGATTGTGGTTCATTATCTGAAGATTAGGTTTCATATCCTGATATGAGCTTACTCTGTAAATTTCATCAATTATTGAGCATGTATGTATTTATTGCATATTAATTAGGGTTATAAGCCCTAATTAGCAACATTAAACAAATTACATGATTTCGTACATCAACATCATAAACAGTGACATCATATGCATTATAAACATGATTATGGACTTACTGACATTTTTCTATAATTTTATGTCATCATTTAATATTTATTACTCAAGAAATAAGTATTACACATCTTACCTGATATCATTGAGGTTAATGCTTCAAAAGCCTAATATTATGCTTCCATATTGTTCTTCGCATTTTTTTGAACATTTTGGTATATTATATGTCATTTTCTGATAATTGAGGCAATTTCTATGAATTATACAAGAATTGTGAGTTATCTAACTTATTTACCTCTCTTGGCCAATCGTTGACCACCACGTGGATCCTTGCATCAGTCATTGAGGGGGCTTGGACCCGGTTCAAGCCCTTCTTTCTTCTTCTTCCTTCGTGATCTCGTCCTCACGCGATCCATCCACGTGAACCTGCAATTGAGTCGCTGTCACGGCTGCGAGCTTCAGCAATCAATCTACTACTCAGCAGCACACCTCATCTTTGTGGTTGGGTCTCCGGTGTGTGGACATCCATCAACACTTCCTCCTCATGCTGGTTCCACTTGAAGCCGGATGTGTGCAGTGCACTCTGCTAGATCGGGCACCGCTGTGGCTGGGTCAGAGCTCAGCTGCATAGCTCTAGCCTCCGGTCCGTGAACACCTCAGATCTAGGTCCTGTCAGTACCCGGTCCTCTCCACGGCTCCTCCTTCATCTCGCTTTTGCGCTGCGTCTGCTGCCGCCTGGAGCCCGACGCCTACGTGGCTTTCATCCACCCAAGCCGCCACTATTAAAGCACAATGATCTTCTAGCAGGCCGCTCATCATCTTCCTCTCCTTTTCTCACGATCTCCTTTCTCTGATCTACTATGCTCGACGCTTCCGCCATGACGCTCCAGTTCTCGGCATGTAAAAAGATCGCTATCTTCTTTGCTCGATGTCAGATGGGACTAGGACTCGCTGGAGTCCTCTGCGTCCAGCCCCTCAGCGTGACCCTTTACATCTGTAAAGCTACTTGTCATCAAATCCTTCCGCTCCTGGTGGTACCTATAGCGGAGAGGAAGCTCTGGAAACCATACCAACCGCCGCCTCCTCATGTGGTCTTCATGGGCAAAGGAGAGAGCATAGGGAAGGGCCACTCGTAATCTGTTGTTTTTAAGCCAAACCCGATGCAAAGGTCTAGTATGGCTTTCATCTACACCAAGCTAACTGCTCACGATTATCACGATACCCACGATCACTATCATGGAGGGCAGGGGGAGTGCAAATCCTTTACCCCACGACCTCCAGCTTAGACAACACTTAAAGGACCGTGCAATGTACCCAAGACCCGAGATCTAAATATCTATTCCTCATTAGGATGATACATGGTTCCTTGAACCTATGAGGCACGTGACTATGCTCCTGATTACAACTTAGACATACATAAATACCAAACCTAGTGCTACATCGTAATATTGCTTATTTTGTTTAACTCAAAAACCATGTACCCTTTTGTAGGAATATCCAAATAGCATCGAATTGAGATAAAGATTTCTCATCACTCAAGTTACATCTGATCCAAAAGTCCATTAAATCCTCTAATCTTGTAATATAAGAACATGTAATAGGGAAATATGACATCCTCACCATATTGATATGTCAACACAAAACTCATCACAAATACAATATACACGACTCTTGTTATCCAAATAGGCATCCAAGGACCTTAAAAGTTCACTCCATAACATCCTACGCACCTTAAAAGAAATTCCATCTTTGGAGTTAAGCCAGAAATCCAGTCTTTCACATCATATACATCTTAAAAGAAATTTTTTCCTCAAAATTAAGCCAATCTCGTACTCTAATGGTAACACCCAAAAGGTCTCAAAACCACATGTATGGATCCACTTTAAGTGCAACATATCCAAAACCAATATCCCCAATTATACACGAACCACTACCAAGAGGTTTTAAGAGCTTTTAGGGTTAAACACTCACCATATAACATGTTTACCATGCTTAGGTTATGTCATGCCATATCTTATATATATGGCTTGCATCCTTATCTTTACCCATGCATTAGGGTTCTTTCATTATATTAACATGTTCTAAAGGAGTTAAATAAGATTAACTCATACATCAAGGTGTCATAAACATTTTATTGAGATAACTGTTATAACATGTTCAACATTAACATATGCCTTTTAGGAGGAAGTTAACTATAGTTAATTCACGCTATCCTTCTAGATCATATCAAGGTGTTATAATCATTATGTTGTGTGAATTGTCAGACTTTTTTTTCCATCTTTATTAAGTACTAAGATGAACACCTCATGTAACATGTTTCATTCATATGAAATTATTTCATTGCCCATAATAAACTGCATCATTTACTAGTGATTTCATCACTATATTAATAATCACTTTCACATTATCATCATTATTCATGTATATGGTTACCCATTTATACATTGATATCTATTAAGCCATCTCTAGGTTTTTCATCATGTCATGTCTATATATCACATCTCGAGATCATATCACATTTTAATCTTTGTTATATCATGGTTGTACTAAACAAAATTATGCAAGTGGCTTATCAGCATACATCAACAAGTCCAATTGAGGTTCCCTAACCCATACTTGAGGGTAGTGACATGCTCAGTCTCTCTGAGCTAACTCAACTCTATGAGAATCTCATATGCATATACTTTATCCTCCCTCCTTGGTCTAGGGTTCTTAGGTATACCTCATTGGCACTAGAGATAGCCTTACAAGCTCTAGCCACAAAGCACAAACCTAAACATGCTATGACATTCTCTTCTCATCTCTATACCCATGAGAACTATTTCTCAACTCTCTTTCTCTTTTATACACACTACTAGATTCCTATATGGGAACCACCAACCCGAGCATGAGGTTGTACAAAAACTAACATAGCTACCTCCTCGAGGGTCTTGGGCTCTCTCCCTCACCCAGATGGCAGGTACTCATTATCATGCTCGCATACACATATATAACCAACCTCTCTCTGTCTCTAGGGTTTGGTCCTCCCAAGGACATCTAGGGTTCAAGAAACTATAGGAATCATGCATACAGTGACTCAACTCAATCACTCAGGAGTATTCTAGTTTAGGACATATCATATCACATATCTCAGAATTCTCATATCTTGGAGTTTAGGTTCTCTAACCTTCTCCTAATGGGTTTCACTCTCTCTGGAGTTAACCCTGAAACTGGTCCTAATACTAGAGGCCCTCCTTCGTAAAGAGATTGAGGCTCTTACTGACTCACAACATGTCTTAACTTAGCTTATCTTATCTCATAAAAGCCTAGTTACTTGCATCATCAACACTTATCTCAAATCCTCAAAACTGGAATTAAATCCTCGAAGATAAACATAGATCATCATAACCATCTTATGTCATCTACACAAGACTTACATCATATCATCAAACTTATATCATCTATTCCATCTATCATATATATCCAACAAGGCTCTAGACATCTAATCTAGAACTACTCTCTCTTCTAGACTGATGTAATTCACATTCACTTAGGTTGCATGACCACCTCCTACTCGTACATGTGTGGGGACACATTTTTATAATACATATATATAATAAAATAGTATATAGTTTTTCTCCGATAAAACAAGCGTCAGAGAAAACTATCAAGGTTCGATCTGTTTGGAATCAAAAACCAAATCTTGAAAACGAGTGTCCCACCCATAGTAGAGAGTACAGTGTCATGAAAACTAGTGAAATAGGTGAGAACAAGGGGCAGACTAGTGTAGCTACTCTAGACAATGTGCGTAATATGTCTAGGGTTTCTCTTCCCTTGATGCACGTCATTTCCAAATAGTGCAACGTCCCATACCGCTACACTACAAGGAAAGAACGACATCTAAGGACTTGCTATTCAACAAGCACCAGTCTAGACCTAGTTCTCGGACATCTAGGTGCCAACCTAGAGGCTAGGTCAGATCTAGTCTCTAAAAGACGACTAATCTAACCCTACAGATTATTAAGTTCACGGTTCTTTAGTTTTAAGTTGCATAATGAGAAAATGTCAGGATTTACTATTGTTCATGCTTTGATACCACCTGTGACGTCCCTGGATTTTCTAACACTTAATCTGATGTGTGACGTCCAAATTGAAACCCTCACCTCAGTGAGAATCCCAATTTAAACATCCCACACAAGGATAAGAAGAAGAAAATCAAGGGAGTCAAAAGGAAACACAGTAGCACATGTACATGAACAATAATAAAACCATACACACATGTTCACCATTCAACATATAATTACAGCATGAATTGTTACAACATTTGATATTACATATTGAACAACAAACTTCTAACATATACATGTACTACAACTAAACTACAGGATCTTAAGACAACATGTCCACATGTACATCAGCTCGCCACACAACTCTCAACTATCCTGGAGCTTCAAGAGCATAACTAAAATCTAAACAAAAGATTACATGCGGTACACGTCAGCACAATATTCAAGAATATTGTTATGAGTACGCCTACATGTCTTTTATATACCTCTCATCATATCTTGGCAATAAGATAAAACTAATACTTGGCAGGTATAAAGAAATATAAGAAAAGAGTATACTTGCACAATGATATTCAATAACAAAAGGGAACACATATTTTAAGCTTAGTTTCCATCATATATCTCGTACATCTTCCCCTAGGTCTTTGATGTTTTTAGGCCATGTCATATAACTCGTACATCTGCCACCAAGGGCTTTGATGTTACATCTGCCACCAAGGGTTTTGATGTTTCTTCAATGCACTGTACTACCAAAGAGTTTAGTGCTATCATATGATGGATCTGATACTTTATGTTTCATGTGTTCATAGCCATAAGTATGGAAAAGCTCAATCAACATGACATAGAGGAACAATCATTTCAACCAATATCATATGTCAAGTATTTTACTACACATATAACACATGCATATTGTATAATAGGCCAAGTAAGAGGTAATAGCGTACCTTCCAAATAGATAACCTAATCATCAAATTCCTCATGTCAACTATATCTTTGTTAAACCTGATCAAGACAAGATCATATACTATCATCAGGTTCTCATCCTATTAACCCTAGTTATATCCATTTTAGAGTTTATTTAACTCATTAGGATATTTCCATTATTACTTGCATTCTCATCTTAGATTTATCTTACTAATATTATATTCTAGATTGTGGTTCATTATCTGAACATTAGGTTTCATATTCTTATATGAGCTTACTCTGTAAATTTCATCAATTATTGAGCATGTATGTATTTATTGCATATTAATTAGGGTTATAAGCCCTAATTAGAAACATTAAAAAATTACATGATTTCGTACATCAACATCATAAAAACTGACATCATATGCATTATAAACATGATTATGGACTTACTGACATTTTTCCATAATTTATGTCATCATTTAATATTTTTTACTCAAGAAATAAGTATTACACATCTTACATGATATCATTGAGGTTAATGCTTCAAAAGCCTAATATTATGCATCCATATTGTTCTTCGCATTTTTTTGAACATTTTGGTATATTATATGTCATTTTCTGATAATCGAGGCAATTTCTATGAATTATACAAGAACTGTGAGTTATCTAACTTATTTACCTCTCTTGGCCAATCGTTGACCACCACGTGGATCCTTCCATCGGCTTGGACCCGATTCAAGCTCTTCTTTCTTCTTCTTCCTTCACAATCTCATCCTCACGCGATCCATCTGTGTGAACCTGCAATTGAGTCACCGTCACGGCTGCGAGCTTCGACGATCAATCTACTACTCAGCAACACACCTCATCTTCGTGGTTGGGTCTCCGGTGTGTGGACATCCATCAACACTTCCTCCTCATGTTGGTTCCACTCAAATCCAGATGTGTGTGTTGCACTCTACTAGATTGGGCGCCGATGTGTCTGGGTCAGAGCTCGGCTACATAGCTCCAGCCTCCGGTCCGTGAACACCCCAGATCTAGGTCCTGTCAGTACCCGATCCTCTCCACGGCTCCTCCTTCGTCTCTCTTTTGTGTTGCGTCTGCCGCCGCCTAGAGCCCGACGCCTATGTGGCTTTCATCCACCCAAGCCGCCGCTATTAAAGCACAAAGATCGGCCATACTCTTCCTGAGATTCTTCTTCTAGCAGGCCACTCATCATCTTCCTCTCCTTTTCTCACGATCTCCTTTCTCTGATCTGCTACGCTCGACGCCTGCACGCGTCACCTCCAGGAAAACAGTTGTCGCTCTGACGCTCCAGTTCTCGACATGTAAAAAGATCGCTAGCTTCTTTGCTCGGTGTCGGATGGGACTAGGACTCGCTGGAGTCCTCTGCGTCCAGCCCCTCAGCGTGACCCTTTACATCTGTAAAGCTACTTGTCATCAAATCCTTCCGCTCATGGTGGTACCTACAGCGGAGAGGAAGCTTTGGAAACCATACCAACCGCCGCCTCCTCATATGGTCTTCATGGGCAAAGGAGAGAGCAGGGGGAAGGGCCACTCATAATCTGTTGTTTTTAAGACAAACCCGATGTAAATGTCTAGTATGGCTTTCATCGACACCAAGCTAACTGCTCACGATTATCACGATACCCACGATCACTATCATGGAGGGCAGGGGGAGCACAAATCCTTTACCCCACGACCTCTAGCTTAGACAACAGTTAAAGGACCGTCCAATGTACCCAAGACCCAAGATCTAAATATCTAATCCTCATTAGGACAATCCATGGTTCCTTGAACCTATGAGGCCCGTGACTATGCTCCTGATTACAACTTAGACATACATAAATACCAAACCTAGTGCTACATCGTAATATTGCTTATTTCATCTAACTCCAAAACCATGTACCTTTTTGTAGGAATATCCAAATAGCACCGAATTGAGATAAAGATTCCTCAAAACTCAAGTTACATCCGATCCAAAAGTCCATTAAATCCTCTAATCTTGTAATATAAGCACATGTAATAGGGAAATATGACATCCTCACCATATTGATATGTCAACACAAAACTCATCACAAATACAATATACACGAATCTTGTTATCTAGATAGGCATCCAAGGACCTTAAAAGTTCACTCCATAAAATCCTACGCACCTTAAAAGAAATTCCATCTTTGGAGTTAAGCCAGAAATCCAGTCTTTCACATATATTGATTCACATGTGCTTGCACATGCCTTTCTCGGTCTCACTTATCAAGTGTCTTGGACATCAAACTTCCTTAGGAGGGATAAATCCCATATATATAACTCATAGTCTATATCATGTGCCAAATTCACCCAATCATCACCTTTATAACAACCCGTGTTTCAGGACTACGCTTGATGATGTCAAAGTGTACCTAATATCATTCGATGAGTGTAGTGATTTCACGTCTAAGAATCACAATCAACACCATCACTATGAGAGATGATTTTGACTACCATGTCATGGTTCCATGTGTCACTGTCATAGTGGGCCTATCTGATACACTATTCTCCAACATGTATCTGTGTGCTTAGTTTGATATCATATATCATGACTAATGAGGCACTTTCGTCAACCAACACAAACTCTAGTCATGATGTGTCAATGTTGTCTATCAACCTTCAATAATGATATCCGACTTGGGACATTACAAGAATGTACATACTATTAGCATCCATATGATCTTTGTTCAGGTCCTCAACTCAAAGACATACGTCATTGAGTATTGTCATTCTTTAGACATTCATTCTGATTCATCACATATCTCATAATTGATTGAGCTAGTTAAATTAGAAGCTTGCCCT
This sequence comes from Alisma plantago-aquatica, assembly GCA_963693085.1. Lineage (NCBI taxonomy): Eukaryota > Viridiplantae > Streptophyta > Magnoliopsida > Alismatales > Alismataceae > Alisma > Alisma plantago-aquatica. The sequence continues at coordinate 643,804,274 of OY856413.1, read as the reverse complement.
ATATATTTATCAAATCAATCAGAACATATGCCAATCCAGTCAATCATATGATTGGCTCTCTGGGCATACATACCAACAGTTTCTACATGTGATGTAGACCTAGATTACTATAATTCCTTGTGGCTCCAAGGGATTACATTAGGACTAGCCATAACCCTTGCTTTCATTTATTGCATGTTTTCATTGTGGGATATAGCATGTATATGATACATACTATATATATGGTGATTTGATAAAGTATATGTATATACTTATAAATACAAACTCCCTCAATTCAAATATTAAGTCTTGGATGCTTTCCAACAACAACCCACATGAAAAGCTTGATCAACTAAGCGTAGTTTACACCTTTTCATGGTGCACCATCTATCTTGTGGAAGTGTGATGATAGATATGTAGTTTCGGCATTTGCAGGGTGCATATCTATCGTGTTAGATGTTGGGTCATGCTTAACTGTTGATTATCAGAGTGTCTGGGTAGAAGCATGCAAATGATTACGGAAAAGGGTTGCACATATTATCTATCTAGAATAGCATGTGATGCAATTGGCAAGAGTTGCCTACCTTGATGGTTGACTATGTTAGTAGTGTAGATCGGGCTACAGTTGAATTATCTTAGATCTGGCCCACTAGAATATTATAAGCTACAATATTCTAATTTGATATTGAGGGATATCAATTTGAATAAAATAGGGGGAGCAATAATAATTAAAGACCTAATTATATCATCAATTTTTTTCAAATCAAATAAAATAAAATAAAAAGGGATTTTGACAAATGCAAATTTTATATCTTGTAGAATCAAATGGCAAACAAATCATCATGTTTGGACAGCTTAAATGAGATTTATTTCCATAACTGGTTCATGACCTTGAGAAGTGTTCTGCATGATCCTGAAATACCAGACCCAGTATCCACTCCAAATTCATCTAAAACTGGCATGGATGCTTATTTGAAGCATGCTAATGATGTTGTGAACATCAAGAACCTTATCCTGGGTTGTATGAACTATGAGCTGCATAAAACATGATAAGCATGAAAAGTATAATTTCTCTAAGGCACTATTTGAGTGAAAACTAACAAAGGGAGATCCAATAGAGCCCCATGTGCTTAATATGATTAGGCATATGGAGCATCTTAAGAAATTGGGATTTCCTTTGGGTCAAGAGTTGTTCACAGATATTATTTTGCAATCATTGCCTAAATCATACATCTGATTCATTGAGTGTTATCACTTGAGAAACATGGCTGGACCGCCATCAGAGTTGCCTGACTTCCTGATAAATGTTGAAGAACAAACGAAGATGGAAAAATCTATGATGGTGATCGGTGGAGTTGAGACCAAGGATAAAAGCAAAGCCACAAAGTGATTTGTGGCTAAGCTAAAGTTCAAATCTTCTGCAGTCAAAGTAATGAGAAGGATAAGGGAACCCAGGAAGATGAAGTAAGGGATAGAGATATCTACTTCTGGGGTATATGTTATTGAGATTAACTTCATTACCTCTTCATCATGGGTACTTCATACCAGATGTGGATCACACATTATCTCAAATGTGAAGGATATGAAGAGAAGTAAACCTTTAGAGAAAGGTGAGGTTGAACTTCTTGTTGCTAATGGCGTAAGAGTTGCGGTCAGTGTAGTTGGAACCTACGAGTGATCTCTACCAAGTGGGCTTGTGATAGAGTTAGAGAACTGTTATTACGTACCTTCCATTAATAGAAACATCATATCTGTATCTTGTTTGGACAAGAACGGATTCAAATTTCTTATAAAGAATGGAAGATGTTCTATTAGTAAAGATGGGTTCTTTTATGGTAGTGCCCCAATGTCTTATGGTCTATACTTGATAGATCTAGAGATAAGTACATATAACGTGAATACCAAAAGGCAAAAACTCAATGACGCAAATAAAACATACCTTTGGCATTGTCGTCTAGGGCACATAAATGAGAATCGCATATCTAGACTCCATAAAGATGGTTATCTGGACCCTTTTGATTTTGAATCATTAGAGACATGTGAATCTTGTTTGTTGGGAAAAATGGCTAAGACCCCTTCCACTGGTAACAATGAGAGGGATAGTGATCTATTAGGACTGATACATACTGATGTATGTGGACCTTTTAGAACAACCGCTAGAGGTGGGTATCAATTCTTCATTACCTTCACCGATGATTTTAGTAGGTATGGCTATGTTTACTTGATGAAACATAAGTCAGAAGCTCTTTAAAGGTTCAAGAAGTTTATGAATGAAGTACATAACCAACTTGGTAAAAGTATTAAGGAACTTCATTCTGACCGAGGTGGAGAATACTTAAACCAAGAGTTTGAGGACCTTCTTAGAGCCCATGAGATTGTATATAGTGGACTCCACCTGGAACACCTCATCGTAATGGTCTATCAGAAATAATGAATCACACATTACTGAATATGGTGTGATCTGTGATGAGTTTAGTTGAGTTTCCAACTAACTTCTTGGGGTATGCTCTAGATACCGCCGCGTATACACTAAACCAAGCACCATCTATATCAGTTCATAAGACACCATATGAGATATGGCATGAGAAACATCCCAAAATGTCTTTTATGAAGATTTGGGGCTGCGAAGCTTATGTCAAGAAAATGTTTCCTAAAAAGATTGGCCCAATATCCGATAAATGTTATTTTGTTGGATATCCTAAAGAGACTAGAGGATATTACTTTTATTCCCTACCTAATAGCAAAGTGTTTGTTGCCAGAGATGATGTATTCCTTGAAATGCAATGTATTTCCAAGGGAATCAGTGGGAGGCAAGTAGAACTCGAAGAGGTTCGAGACCAACAAATAAACATTGAACCATTAGATTTACAAGAGGAATCAAAAGATTTACAAGGTGTTGTGGAATCTCAAAATCCTCAAGTAACACAGAGACCTTGTAGATCTAATAGGACATGCCTTGAACCTGAGAGATTTGGTTATCTGGTAACTCAAAAAGGCAGTGAATTGGTCATAGATGATGAGCCAATTTACTGTAATGATGCTATAGAGGGACCAAAGTCAGAGAAATGTCTTGAGGCCATGAGATCCGAGATGGAATCCATATATACCAACAAAGTATGGACTTTGGTGGATCCACCTAAAGGGGTAAAACCCATAGGGTGCAAGTGGGTCTTCAAGGAGAAGACTGACATGGATGGAAAGGTCCAAACCTATAAGGGAAGATTGGTTACAAAGGGTTTCAAACAAGTTAAGGTGTTGACTATGATGAAACCTTTTCTCCAGTGGCCATGGTTTAATCCATCAGGATCATGCTTGCTATTGTAGCTTATCATGACTATGAGATTTGGCAAATGGATGTTAAAATCACATTCCTTAATGGGAATCTTTTAGAGGATGTGTATATGACACAACCTGAGGGGTTATAGATCCAAAGTTTTCCAATAGAGTCTGCAAGCTACAAAGGTCAATCTATAGATTGAAGCAAGAATCTCGGAGCTGGAATCTTCATTTTGATGAGAAATTCAAATGGTTTGGCTTTGCTAAAAATGAAGATGAACCTTGTGTATACAATAAGGATAGTGGGAGGATAGTGACATTCCTCATAGTGTATGTAGATGACATACTATTGATGGGAAATGACATCCCTACTTTACAAAATGTAAAAACATGGCTAGGAAATACATTCTCTATGAAAGACTTAGGAAAAGCATCATGCATCTTGGAGATAATATCTATAGAGATTAATCTAGAAGACTTCTCAGACTAAGTCAGAGCACATATATTGACAAAGTGTTGAAGCGATTCAGCATGGAGAACTCAAAGAGAGGAAACCTTCCTACGTGCCATGGTATCCCCATATATAGAGCTCAATGTCCCAGTTCTTGTGAACAAAGGGAACACATGAATGTGATTCCATATGCCTTGACAATTGGATCAATGATGTATGTAATGTTATGTACCCATCTAGAAGTCTCGTATGCCTTGAGCATGATGAGTAGATATCCATCAAATCTAGGTGATGCTCACTAGATAGACATGAAGAACATCCTCAAGTATTTGAGAAGGACTAAGGATCAATTCTTGGTCTACGAAGAAGAGGAAGAGTTGGTTGTAAAAGGTTACACCCATGCAAGCTTCCAGACTGATCAAGATGATTACAAATCACAATTGGGATTCATGTTTTGCCTCAACAATGAAGCTGTGAGCTGGAAGAGTTCCAAGCAAGAAACAACTGTCGATTCTACAATAGAGGATGAGTATGTTGCTGAATCAAGTACAACACAGGAGGTTGTATGGATCAAGAAGTTCATCATAGAACTTGGGGTTGTTCCTAGCATCAACGACACAATCGAGCTATATTGTGACAACAATGAAGCTATTGCACAAAGCTAAGGAACCCAGATCGCATTGGTTCCAAAAACATATACAAAGGTGATTCCATATCATATGAAAAATTGTGCAATGTGGAGAGGTGAAGATTTGCAAAGTTCCAACTGAGAGCAATGTTGTTGATCCCTTGAAAAAGGAACTTTCACAATAGAAGCATGATGGTCTTGTTAGGTCACTCGGAATAGGATTTGTGGGTGATTGGCTCTAAGTGCAACTGGGAGTCTGTTGGCTATGTATGCCTAGAGAGCCATTCATGTGATGATTGTAATGACATATCATGTAAAATGATTTGATTATTAATAAAAGGCAATCTTTCATTTTTTTTGTTTAATTCAATTATGAGATAATGATGTAACATTATAAATGTCTAGAGAATAATATTACTCAATGGCATATGTCTTCAAGTATGTGACTTGGAAGAAATGAGATCATACGAATGTTAAGAGTACATATTTACATTCTCATTATGTCCTCGGTCGATTGCTATTGTGGAAGGTTGATAGACATTATTAACACATAAGATCAGAGTGTGAGTTGGTTGATGACTGAGTCTCATTAGTCATGATATGGCAATATCAAACCAATCACACAGATACATGTTAGAGAATAGTGTCTCAGACAGACCCACCATGAGACGGATACATGGAAGCCATCATCATGGAAGTCATAGTCACCTCTCACCATGATGGTGGTGGTTGTGGTTCTTCGACTTGAAATCATTGCACTCAACATGTGTTGTTGGTACACTTTGATATCATGAAACACAATCTTGAAACATGGGTTGTTATAACGATGATGATTGGGTGGCTTTGACACATGGGGATTGACTGTGAATGATAGACATGGGATTTGTCCCTCCTACTATAGTGTAATGTCCTAGGCCTCTTGATAAGAGAAAATGAGAAAAGCATGACCATGCACATGTGAGTCAATATGTGATATTGAGTTTACATATATCTCAGACAGTCTACTCTTAGTTCAAGAAACAAGATTGAATAAATTATGAGGGTGACTACTCCATGCCTCTAGTTCAATCTGGACATCAGTGACAAAGGAACTATACAAACACTACATCACCATACACATATTGTAGGTTGAAGTTGGTTCCCAACTTTTCCATTTACTTGGTAGCAATGACGTGCGACTAGGCACCACTCTTTGCTTGTGATGTCATAAGTTGTTATGGACATTCATTGCCAACGTGACATGGGACCTATAGGGTCACACACATAGGAACTCATCTAAAAGAGGAGTTTGATTGAATGATAATTGAATTAAGTACTAAAGTGTTTACAGACTCAATTCACAGAACAAATTGACAGATTGGCTGACAGAACTGCCAAATGACCATCTCATTGGGTGAGATGGCCGTTTGGGAAGCCAGACGAGCATCTCAAGTGTTGAGATGGTCGTTTCGGTTGTTAGGCAGATCAAAAATTGAATTGGCTTAGTTCTGCCCTTCGAACCGACCAGTTCAAGCTATTGAACCGATCGACTCGACTCAAAATCACTAGACGACAATCTAGGTGAGTGAGACAGGCATCTCGCTTGTGTGAGATGTCCATGTTGGGACGAATGAAAGTTTTGGAGTTTTCCCGAACTTGTTTCAATTGTACATACTTGCGGTGCAAGTAAACTAATGTATGCCATTAATTAGGAAATGATTTTCCAATTCATATCTGATTGGGAAAGCGCAAAACAATCATCTCTCTTAGTGAGATGACCGTATCACATCCCAAACAGCAGTTTCCCTTAGTGAAATGACCTTCTCGTGTATGAGACGGCCATCTCACTTGGTGAGATGACCGTCTCACTAGGTGAGACAACCATTTCATCAAATGTAGGGTTGCAAAACTTCCATAAAAGTTGTGAAAATTCAAGATCTACTTGTCCTTTCCACTCCATCCCGCTTTAGTCCCACATTGGTTGGGGACTGGGAACCCTGACCCTAACCCATCTCATATATAGAGGGGTACTAGGGGCTTCCCAAAGTACAACTATAGCACAGACAATTGAGAATCAGTTCCTCTAACAACTGTTGTCCTCTCTAGTTGTGGTAACCAAGAGAGCCAAGGCAAGTCCTACCCGACTAGGGAGGGATAACCATGGGAGAGAACAACTGAGATTTGTTGTTGTTAGAGAGCAAGTTGGTGACTAGTACACAAATGGGAGGGACAACTCTTTCCTTTCTGGTCCAGCAGGATGACAGGAGTTCTAGGAAGTTCATGTGGACTACCATAGAGGCGGGAAGCCGTTGTTTGCCGCTAGGAGGACAATGTCATACATGAGTCTGTGACAAGAGGAGATGTTGAAGAAGACAACATTCATGGCTGCAGTACGTGGTGTAGTCCAGGATGCGCAATAGTCAGACATGTCCTAGTGCAACTAGGATTCAAATTTGCACATCTACAACAATGAGGATTGTCGCTGGACTTGCTTCAGGACCAGGTATATCCCGTAAACCATCCTTCCTACATTATAGTTATGGACGCAATCTACTGTTTATGGGGAATATGGTAATAAAATTTTAAATTCCATTGCCTACTCTATACCATATTTCCCAACAAAGGGACCATGACAATTAATGAGTATGAGGCTAGGTTGATGGAACTTCTATGATTTTGTCCTCAAATGGCTGCAACTAATTTAGAAAGGATTCGATGTTTTGAGAAAGGATTGAATGCTGAGATGTCTACCTCAACAGCTACTTTGGAAAGTAGGGAGAGATTTGCCACATTTGTGGAATCTGTGAGAAGGATAGAATCTATGATAGGGAAGCATGAGGAAAATATTAAGAAGAGGTCTATACAATCTCAGGACCAATCATTTGGTGGTTCTAAGTAGCCAAAGTTTTTAATACCACCACCAAAGTTTTTGATACCAACACCTCAACAAGTATCTAGTGTACCAATGCAGTGGTCACCAAGTAAGGGAAGAGGATGAAGTTTACCTCTAGTTGGATCCTCAAGCTCACTTTCTAAGATAGTGATGGGATTGGTAAGACCATGATATGAGAGTAAGACTTGTTATAGGTGTGGACAGGTTGGGCATGCCAGACCATTTTGTCCACAAAGGCACAATGAGGTGACACAACGACCAAGGCAGAATCAGCAAGGTTCACAAGGACCACAGTTCAATGAAATATGAGGACATGGACGTAGACAGGCGTCACAGATTGGTTCATCTACTCCAGGTAGTAGAAGATGAGGGAGACAACAGGATACAACTAGACTCTATTCGTCGAGTCAGCCTGAGACACTAAATGACCCATAATTGGTAACATGTTAGATAGAACTTTACCATTCTGACTTATTTTCTCCTTATTCTTCATGTTAATCATAGGAAAGATATTTGTTGTTGAGTTTCCTTTGAATTAGTCTTATGGGAACATGAGAAAGAGAAACATGTAAGAAACTAGAGATACTAAGTCTTAGAACTTAAAAATAAAATAAAATAAAATAAAATAAAAGTGCATACTACCTAATCTCAGTTCTTGAATACCCTGGTCAAGTATTCAATTATTGAAGGCAAGGTAAGTATGGGACTCTTAGTGTTACACCCCGATCTCACAATTTCCTCAAATCATGAGATTAGGGCATAAGATAGGATTTATATGTAACACAAAGAACACCCTTAACTTTTTCTTTTCTTTAAAACTCTTGTTTCTTCGCATTGAACCACATAAAACATCTTAACAAGGGAATCTGAACATTTCTTTTACTAATCAAACTTCAATAATAAAGATACATGTATAAACATCCATGATGTCTCTCACACATTATGCACATAAAACTTGCTAATTAGCATACATATCAAAAGAGGAACAATATTATACATTGTAATTACAACTCTCTCTCTAAAACTCTTACTGAGGACCTAGAGTGACAAGGACCGACTGACTCAACTAATCTCATACTTGACTCCTGTGGCAGATCTACACTGATGCTCTGACCATCTTCAAGTCCACGCGGTTAACCCTAAAAATGTTTGAGTAGAGGGGTGAGCCTACTCGCTCAGTGAATGAGTACTTCATGGAAACAGACTAATGCACTAATGTGATTACAGATATAATTTGAATAAACGATATGAAATTTAACAACAATAGATATTACACTGAGCAGTTCTAAAACAATATAATTGAAATAACAAAGAATGTAAATATTGCATCCAAAGAATAGCTACTAGAAGACTATGCTCTAGTCTTCCTTAACTCTTTCATTAATAAAGGACTATGTGAACCTATATGATCATATTTTAGCTTATGCCCTGATCTTATGCAGTGTACTCTGCATAAGAGACTCGCAGTGCACTACGACCACACCGTACAAGACTTAGCGACACACCCGGGAAATGCTAAGTCTGACTGTCCGTCCTGGTCTGCACAGGACTCTCAGGCGCACAAGGGCCCCAGGCGCACAAGGGCCTGTCTGCACTAACTCTGAGTGCTCTGGACTCCTCCTCTAACCTGAGTACACAGGCGGAGAGTCTCACTGGGTTACCACCGTGACGCAAGCACGGATTAATGTTGAATAACCCCCATTTTTCTCCAGTGCCACCGTGACACAAGCACGCGTTGTTGTTGGACACTGTCTGTCTGCCCTCGTGCCACCGTGACACACGCACGGATTATTGTTGAACACGAGCCCGACCATCTAGGCACAAGGCTAGATCGATCGTTTCACCCCAAAGGTACAGACCGCGCAATGGGGTTCTACGGTGTTCAGGGCACCTAAGTCTAACATTATCATTATAGGTACATTTTAAACAGAAATCATAACTCATTTAACATTTCCCACAAAGCTCACACGGCCTGCCATATTATATCATAAGCAACATCATAACTCATATATTCAACATATATCATATCTCCGTAACATCCCTTTCTAGGGCCTGTCATATCTCATCACCTGCAATTTACGAGATATGTATTGAAAATATAAGAAGCCTTGCAGTATGTAGATATCAACTCAGAGAGAACAAGCATATAAAGTTAAATGCACTAGAAACATACAATTCAACAATTAAGCATCACCATATCTCATATCGAGATCTTTCATATTACCATAGCATGATTCATTGAATACCCTATTCTTAGGGTTTCATTTGCCTTAATCATTTATCACATGCCAACACCCTACTCTCAGGGTTGCATTTGCCTCATTCACCTTTTCATATGGCTCTCATAAGGATTTCATAGGATATAAGCATTCACGAAATAAAGATTGTTTTCAACAAATCATATACAATCAATATAGATATGAAACCATGGAAATTTAACTAAATTTAGGTTTCCATGCTATTCACTGAGATATCATGTATCAAGAATAAAATTCAATTAAGATAACCCATGAGGTACATCCTAACCACTTATAGGATTACTAGTCCTCTTCAATAAGGTTGAAACTCTAGTGATATCTCAATTAGGTTAAACCCTAATTACATCATATGGTATAAATCTGAAAAGCATTCTTACTAGGATGTGTTGTATACGTTTCTGATGTGAATCTACTATCAAAGAGTCATTCAAACAGAGAAGGAATCCATATCATATCAATTTGCAACAACTTAAATCAAACGGACATTTCAGGGTTTAGAATCACATACTAAGCAATTAGGGATTTGGATGCTATAATCAAATTTCATGCATTATACTGTTTAAAGGAAGAACCCACTCACCCTAAGGTGTGAAAACACCTCACAACTGCAGCTCAACTCAGGGAATCTCGAATTCCTATCAAATCCCTAGCAATTCTCCCAATTCTTCTTCCATTCAACTCGGAAACCTTGAAAATGAGGGATTATGAAGAAAGGGTGAGAAAAGAGGGAATTTCGACATCATCTTGGATCAAATCAGAGCATGGACGAAATATTGACATGAGAGAGAAGATTCACCATAAAAGTCTATGCAAAGGATCCAAACTTACTTGATTTCACCATTCTTGGGACCGCAGAACCCTAATTCAGCAATTCCTCCTCTTTCTCCACTCAAGCCCTAACTCTCCCTCTCTCTCTAGATTTTCGTTTCTCTGGAGTGAATGACGAAGAATGAGAGCTGTGTGTGTGTGTGGTTGCTCATATAAGTCAATTGAGCTGCTTCCAACACTTAACTTTAATTATATTGGCTGAATATTCAGTTATACAAAAGTTACTGTAATTCGTTTATTTTAGAGATCCAACATTCTCCAACAATTATGGGAATTTAGTACGTTGTTTATAATTGATCTATAAAGCTTCAGTTAAAATTTGAGATCATTTAGAGTTACCAATAAATAATTAAAAATAGAACAGTGCACTGCTATATTCCAGTCAGCAAAATATTCGGCCGAGTTTGTCCTGCACAAACTCGACCGACACCCTTACTGTAGGGATTCAAAAGCCATCCAAAAATTATGCCAATTTAACAGAGTGTCTAAAACTGTGTTCTTCAAGCACAGTTAAAATTTGAGATCAATTGGATTTACCAATAAAAAGATAAAATTCAATTACCACACTGCTGTATAAATCTGGAAATATGATCGGCCGAGTTTGAAACTCGACCGATAAACAGGTCAGAACATTCTTCAAAAATTCTGATATTTTTCAATGTTGTTCACATTTTATATATCCAAATCATATCCAAATTTGAAGTAAATCAGAGTTACACATAAAATACTAAAAATCATTTAGTGAGACATTCTACTTATCAAATTCTGTATTCATGTATCATCAAAACCCTATTTGGGCCGATTAGGGTTTATGCTTCTCAAACCCTAATTCTCAAGACAAAAGAACGTTTAGACTTCTTATCTTAGTTAAAACATCCTAATTGTGTTATTGTCACTAATTAGATTTCAAGAATGATTATTCTAATTAATCTTTGCGATTGTCTAGATAAACCCTAGTTTACCAATTAAGCTCAGATGGGGTCGTAACAACTCTCCCCCTCTTAGAATGTTTCGTCCTCAAAACATAAAACTACAAGAAAGATACATTCAAGGTTATTCTAAGATTCTAAAGCCTTCCATGTCATTATACTCTTGTATTTCATACCTGAATGTAGTTTTCAACATTAGATCTTTTAATTCTTTACTAAATCACAACATATTTCAAATAGTTCTCAATGATATCAAGCAAATTCTTTATGCCGCAGACAAACATAGAATGCAAAGATAAACCATCACGCTTTCACTGCGCAACTCTGATACTCTAATACAACTATCTCAACTTATGCTGCTCAGAGAGTTCTATTGTTCTGTATCACCTTTAAGTGACAAAAGCAAGTTCACCATACTGTTTTAAACTTTAATCAAGTGCTATTCAAATAGCAAAACAGTCTTGAATTAAAAGACTAGATTCAACAATCAATTGTACAATACTACTCTTGGCATCCCCATTGGGTCATGGATGCATGGGGTGAAGCATTACCACCTCATTCCATACTATCCTGTTTCGATCCTGGGACCTGTGGGTTATGGGCCCACACACAATTCAAAGTGTAACCATCGTATTATATCATTTTAGGGTTTCAACCATAGTAATAAAGTAATCCACAATTGTATCAGTCATTCAAGTATTAATCATACTCAATTACCATCACTCAGTTATATTAGAGCTAGGTATAACAAGCTACACCTCATTAGGGTGACTTGCCCAGACAATCTGATTATCATCCCTTTCTATTAATATGAGTGAATAAGTATGACTACCTTGTTCAGGGTATCTCTCCATGTGTTCTGACATCATTCAAACCGTATCACCATATCACAAATATACAATAGTAAGATGCATATCAGGTATGAATTACTACGACTATCATACACCTTTAATTTAACATATAGCTTGCACAAATACACTGAAATCATATGTAGAACCAACTTCATATCTTAATATGCCTTCAACAAATCATACATGTAAAAACAAATTCACATATTAAACAAAGCTAATGTTTTCTCATATCTCTCTGCTCATTCATTACTTCTTTACTTTTTGCTACCTATCCTTTTCATATGATTATATACAATAAACATCATTAGCATAGAATCATTTAAGATAGGAATAGATTATTCATCATTCTTGCTATCACACAAGAATTTATTTCTTATCGCACTTCATCATACTGTATGTCACTATTACATTCACTAGATGACCCCACCAAGGTAGTTATGCACCATATATGATTCATTTTCTCTTATCATTTCATTCCCATCTTGCTCTCATTAAGGAATATATGAAAGAGAAGATGATTTTAAGACTTGTAATTCTTGTATTCAAACATTCCCTTAATACATTCTCGTATGCAGATTTACTTAGTTATCAACAGAGATATTTAATTAATTAGCACTTGCCTGAATCTCACAACCTCTTTATTTTATAATTTCTCCATCATATTTCAAACCCTTTCTTATGTTTCATAGTCCTCTTACCATATACTACTCTTTAATCTGTCATCTTTAATTCTAAATTTTTCTCTTATGACCATGTTGCTTATTCATATGTATGGTCATGTATACCATGTTGCACATATTTCCTCCTTTATCATTATACTATTGCGAAGTTAACGTTCTAAATTAATAGCCCTTCTATTAGTTTTTCCTCATGTTGAATACATTACATATTCTTCATTTTTAAATCAAGTGGATCATGTATGGGTCAAACATAGTTTCTCTTTCAATCAAGTTTTTCTCTTCTGAATACAGTCCACCTTTGTATGACTTATTCATTCGTTAAACTACACCTATGTTCTTTACTTAGGAATTAGTTTGTTGTTCTAGTCTTATGAATTATATGATCATATGATCCTCTTTACTTTTATGGACCTATTGAATGCTCAACCCTATTCTCTACTTAGCCTTTACTTTAGAGTTCATAAAAGCATTATACTCTATTATATGATTCATTCTTCATGATTGATTCTTGTTATCTTGAACCATACATACATACATTTCACATATCTTTTCTATATTTCATATGTATAGTTCATGCAAAATTAACCAATAAACTGATTATGAGCTTCATATCATGTTCTATTATTCCCAATTAAGGGTTTCACATTTGAGACCCAAAAGTTAAACCTTAGATATCAGTTTCAACTAATTCTTAGTTGTTCTAATCTTGCTCATATGTTTCAACATCTTACTGTATGTACATTCTTACTCTGATGTGGGTCTAATTATTCAAATTCTATTCTTATTATGCTATTGATAGGATTCATTAGATCCTAGTAACGCATCCTGCCAACTGGACCAGGTCAAACCTGAAGTCCTGAAGCCAAGAACTACAAAGGATTACATTCTTCCTGAACTGCCACTCACAGCTCAGAAACTCGGCCGATTGGTCAGAAACTCGGCCGATTGCTTCACAACTCGGCCGATCCGCTTGAAACTCGACCGATCAACTAGCTGTTTGATTTCCTGAAAAAGGAAACTCGGCCGAATTACATACAACTCGGCCGATCAGTTTGCTGTTCGATTGCCTATTAAGGAAACTCTGCCAAATCACATACAACTCGGCCGAATTGCGTACAGACTGAAAACCTAAACAGACCTGCTGATGTCAATTTCACTCGAATCAGCGGGCAAAACTATAGAAACAAAAGCTCATTCAAAAGTCAATTATAGTCTACTTGTTACAAAGAATGAAATCAATAAATGCTACATTTGCATAGTGTACAACAGATATTAAAGACCCATATTTCAAAGTATTGAATATTTCAATTCAAGCATATAAGAGAATTTCTATACATTTCCAACAAAAACAACATTATGAAATGTAAATTCTATCTCCTTTTACATTTATGCTCTTAATTCTTGTTTCTTTTCTCGTTTTCTAACCCTAACATTTCTAGGGTTCATCTCTAGCCCATTCTTCCACTGTATACCTGGCTAGGGTATACGTGAAAGAATAGACAGAGTAGCTTGTACTGGTTGATCCAAGTACTCAGATATCGGGCCAGGATATCCAAATACTCAAATCCCCAAAGTTAACATCAAAACATCTCCTATCTGCCACACTTAGGACTCTAACTTACTAACTTAATGGTCCTTGACAACTCACCCTAAGCTCTGATACCAAGTTGTTACACCCCGATCTCACAATTTCCTCAAATCATGAGATTAGGGCATAAGATAGGATTTATATGTAACACAAAGAACACCCTTAACTTTTTCTTTTCTTTAAAACTCTTGTTTCTTCGCATTGAACCACATAAAACATCTTAACAAGGGAATATGAACATTTCTTTTACTAATCAAACTTCAATAATAAAGATACATGTATAAACATCCATGATGTCTCTCACACATTATGCACATAAAACTTCCTAATTAGCATACATATCAAAAGAGGAACAATATTATACATTGTAATTACAACTCTCTCTCTAAAACTCTTACTGAGGACCTAGAGTGACAAGGACCGACTGACTCAACTAATCTCATACTTGACTCCTGTGGCAGATCTACACTGATGCTCTGACCATCTTCAAGTCCACACGGTTAACCCTAAAAATGTTTGAGTAGAGGGGTGAGCCTACTCGCTCAGTGAATGAGTACTTCATGGAAACAGACTAATGCACTAATGTGATTACAGATATAATTTGAATAAACGATATGAAATTTAACAACAATAAATACTACACTGAGCAGTTCTAAAACAATATAATTGAAATAACAAAGAATGTAAATATTGCATCCAAAGAATAGCTACTAGAAGACTATGCTCTAGTCTTCCTTAACTCTTTCATTAATAAAGGACTCTGTGAACCTATATGATCATATTTTAGCTGATGCCCTGATCTTATGCAGTGTACTCTGCATAAGAGACTCATAGTGCACTACGACCACACCGTACAAGACTTAGCGACACACCCAGGAAATGCTAAGTCTGACTGTCCGTCCTGGTCTGCACAGGACTCTCGGGCGCACAAGGGCCCCAGGCGCACAAGGGCCTGTCTGCACTAACTTTGAGTGCTCTGGACTCCTCCTCTAACCTGAGTACACAGGCGGAGAGTCTCACTGGGTTACCACCGTGATGCAAGCACGGATTAATGTTGAATAACCCCCATTTTTCTCCAGTGCCACCGTGACACAAGCACGCGTTGTTGTTGGACACTGTCTGTCTGCCCTCGTGCCACCGTGACACACGCACGGATTATTGTTGAACACGAGCCCGACCATCTAGGCACAAGGCTAGATCAATCGTTTCACCCCAAAGGTACAGACCGCGCAATGGGGTTCTACGGTGTTCAGGGCACCTAAGTCTAACATTATCATTATAGGTACATTTTAAACAGAAATCATAACTCATTTAACATTTCCCACAAAGCTCACACGGCCTGCCATATCATATCATAAGCAACATCATAACTCATATATTCAACATATATCATATCTCCGTAACATCCCTTTATAGGGCCTGTCATATCTCATCACCTGCAATTTACGAGATATGTATTGAAAATATAAGAAGCCCTGTAGTATGTAGATATCAACTCAGAGAGAACAAGCATATAAAGTTAAATGCACTAGAAACATACAATTCAACAATTAAGCATCACCATATCTCATATCGAGATCTTTCATATTACCATAGCATGATTCATTGAACACCCTATTCTTAGGGTTTCATTTGCCTTAATCATTTATCACATGCCAACACCCTACTCTCAGGGTTGCATTTGCCTCATTCACCTTTTCATATGGCTCTCATAAGGATTTCATAGGATATAAGCATTCACGAAATAAAGATTGTTTTCAACAAATCATATACAATCAATATAGATATGAAACCATGGAAATTTAACTAAATTTAGGTTTCCATGCTATTCACTGAGATATCATGTATCAAGAATAAAATTCAATTAAGATAACCCATGAGGTACATCCTAACCACTTATAGGATTACTAGTCCTCTTCAATAAGGTTGAAACTCTAGTGATATCTCAATTAGGTTAAACCCTAATTACATCATATGGTATAAATCTGAAAAGCATTCTTACTAGGATGTGTTGTATACGTTTCTGATGTGAATCTACTATCAAAGATTCATTCAAACAGAGAAGGAATCCATATCATATCAATTTGCAACAACTTAAATCAAACGGACATTTCAGGGTTTAGAATCACATACTAAGCAATTAGGGATTTGGATGCTATAATCAAATTTCGTGTATTATACTATTTAAAGGAAGAACCCACTCACCCTAAGGTGTGAAAACACCTCACAACTGCAGCTCAACTCAGGGAATCTCGAATTCCTATCAAATCCCTAGCAATTCTCCCAATTCTTCTTCCATTCAACTCGGAAACCTTGAAAATGAGGGATTATGAAGAAAGGGTGAGAAAAGAGGGAATTTCGACATCATCTTGGATCAAATCAGAGCATGGACGAAATCTTGACATGAGAGAGAAGATTCACTATAAAAGTCTATGCAAAGGATCCAAACTTACTTGATTTCACCATTCTTGGGACCGCAGAATCCTAATTCAGCAATTCCTCCTCTTTCTCCACTCAAGCCCTAACTCTCCCTCTCTCTCTATATTTTCGTTTCTCTGGAGTGAATGACGAAGAATGAGATCTGTGTGTGTGTGTGGTTGCTCATATAAGTCAATTGAGCTGCTTGGGTGAATTGCATATTGACCCAACACTTAACTTTAATTATATTGGCTGAATATTCAGTTATACAAAAGTTACTGTAATTTGTTTATTTCAGAGATCAAACATTCTCCAACAATTATGGAAATTTAGCACGTTGTTTATAATTGATCTATAAAGCTTCAGTTAAAATTTGAGATCATTTGGAGTTACCAATAAATAATTAAAAATAGAACAGTGCACTGCTATATTGCAGTCAGCAAAATATTCGTCCGAGTTTGTCCTGCACAAACTCGACCGACACCCTTACTGTAGGTATTCAAAAGTCATTGAAAAATTATTCCAATTTAACAGAGTGTCTAAAATTGTGTTTTTCAAGCACAGTTAAAATTTAAGATCAATTGGATATACCAATAAAAAGATAAAATTCAATTACCACACTGCTGTATAAATCTGGAAATATGATCGGCCGAGTTTGAAACTCGACCGATAAACAGGTCAGAGCATTCTTCAAAAATTCTGATATTTTTCAATGTTGTTCATATTTTATATATCCAAATCATATCCAAATTTGAAGTAAATCAGTGTTACACATAAAATACTAAAAATCATTTAGTGAGACATTCTACTTATCAAATTCTGTATTCATGTATCATCAAAACCCTATTTGGGCCGATTAGGGTTTATGCTTCTCAAACCCTAATTCTCAAGACAAAAGAACGTTTAGACTTCTTATCATAGTTAAAACATCCTAATTGTGTTATTGTCACTAATTATATTTCAAGAATGATTATTCTAATTAATCTTTGCGATTGTCTAGATAAACCCTAGTTTACCAATTAAGCTCAGATGGGGTCGTAACACTTAGATTGTTATCTTTTTTATTACTCTGATTAAGTATTTATTTTGACATAATCTAGAATCTATATCGATGGTTGTCTAGACTCTTTTGGTTATTGGACCAATAGATACATGTAAGTCTTAATTATTGGGCAATAGATACATTTTACTAGATGTAATGGGAGAGTGAGTATTCTATTAGGGATCATACATATTGATGTGTGTAGACCTTTTTGAATACGATAGAGGGAGTTACTAGTACCTCATTATATTTACAGATGATCTCATAAGATAGTGTAATTTGTATTTAATGAAATACAAGTAGAATCTCTTGAAGTGTTCAAGGAAATAATGAATGAATTACGTAACCAACTTGGTAAAAATATTAAGACACTTTGCTATGAACAATTTTTAAATATTTTAAACAAAAATATGGGTACCTTCTAGGAGATTGTGATAGTTATCACGATAAACTCCACTTGAAACATAATGATGTATCAGAAATAAGGAAAACATCATGTTAACTCATGGTGAGATTATCAACAAAACTAGATATTCTTCCAATTTCCATTTTGGCACATGCTTTACAATAAAACAATGTACCAACTAAAATTGTTCATAAAGGCACCATATAAGATATGGCATGGGAGGTGTTTTGATATGTCTTTGAGAAAGATTAGGACTGAAAGTTTGTATAAGAAAATAGTTTCTTGGAAATCTTTGTCTACAAATCAAATAAATGTCAATTTGTTGAATACTACTTTTATATTCTAGTCCAACAACACAAGTGTTTGTTGTCAGGATGACTATATTCCTTGAGGGAAATTAATTCAAGATGAATTAGTGGGAGAAAAGTAACTCAAAAAGTTTGAGACTAACAAGAAAACATTGAACCTATAGAGGTACAATAGGAACAAAGAGAATCACAAATTATTGTGGAATCTCAAGATCTTTAGTAACACAACCTCATAGATCTAGTAGGACAAGCATTGAGCTTGAAATATTATGATATCTCATAACTCAGAAAGGTGGTGGATTGGTCAAAAGATGATAAGCTAACAACCTATCTAGAAGCTATTGAGGTACTAGAATATGAGAAATGGCTAAATGTCAATGAATCAAAGATGGACTCCATGTACACCAACAAGGAAAAACCTTTTTGGATCCACCTGAAGGGATAAAATCCATACAATGCAATTGTGTTTTCAAGAAGAAGACTGACATGGATGGTAGTGCACAAACCTATACGAGCATATTGGTTGCAAAGGGTTTCAAACTTGATCAAGTGTTGAACATGATGAAATTGTTTCACCAGTTCTCATGGCTAACTCCATCAGGATCATGCCTTCTAATGCAACTTCATATGACTATAAAATTTGACATATGTATGTTAAAACCTCATTCCTTAATAGGAATAATCATGAGGATGTATATGTGATACAACCTAAAGGTTTTATAAATCCATTAATGCAAATAAATTCTATAAGCTACAAAGGTCAATCTATGAATTGAAACAAGCATCTAAGAGCCAAAATCTTCAATTTGACAAGATAGTTAAAGGGCTTGACTTCAGTCGACATCAAGATGGAATTTTTTGATAGCAAAATTTGAGTGGGAGCATATTTATATATCACATAATGATGGTGAATAACATCCTTATACTACAAATATTAAAACCTGGAAAGGAAAGTACATTTTCTATGAAGGGCTTAGGCAAAGCATCCTATATGTTAGGAATAAAGATATATAGAGAGAGATCTAGAAAGCTTCTTGACTTGACACAGAGCACATAGATCAGAAATATGCTGAAGGGGTTCGGCATGTAGGACTCAATTAGATAAAGTCTATCCATGTTACATGGGATTACTCTCTCAAGAGCCTTATGTCCCAGTTCTTGTGAAGAATAGGAAAACATGAGTTAGATGCCATATGCAATTGGATGTATCCTGTATGCAATGTTATGTACTCAGCCTGTTGTCTTGTATGTATTGAACATGACGAGAGGATACCTGTTAGATTCTAGTGAATGTTTCCAGACTTCCATAGAAAACATCCTGAAGTACTTGAGAAGCACTAAAAGGATATGTTCCTTAGTTAGGGTAATGAGGAAGAGTTGGGTGTAAAGGGTTACACTAATGCAAGCTTAAAAAATGACAAATAAAATTAATGATTGCAATCTAAATTTGTGTATGACCTTTAAATGAGAATTATAAGCTAGAAAAGTTCCAAGCAAGAGACAATTGTTGAATTCTATAATAGAAGCCTAGTACCTTGTTATTTTGATAACAATAGAGGATATTTTTTGGATCAAGAAGCTTGTTTGGATGAACTTATGAGAGGTTCCAACCATTGATGGCATAGTAGAAAAACTATGACAACAATGGAGCTACTAGATAGGAAATGAATCTCAGATAGCGTACTACGATAGTTCCATCTTATATGAGAAGTAGTATAGTGAAGACATGTGAAACTTGCAATAGAATCAAAAATTTTCTAACCCGCTACATAAGCACTTATACAGAAGAAACATGATGGACATGTTAAGATCACTTGTAATAAGATTTGTAGGTGATTGTCTCTAAGTGCTAGTAGGAGTTTGTTGGTATGTATGACAATAGATACAATCATATGATGATTGTGACGAGACATTAGAAAATTGGTTTGATAATAAAAGGTAATTCTATCTATTGTGTTTGTCTCAATCATGACATGATGACATAAACATAGTAGTCTAAAGAATGAGGTTACTCAATGGCGTATGTCTTTTGGTTGAGAACCTAAACAATGAGATCATAAAGATGCTAAGAGTATATACATTCTTGTGTTGTCCCTAGTTAGATATTTATGTGGAAGCAACACAGACAACATTAATACATAATACTTGAGTGTGTGTTGGTTGATGACAAGATCTCATTTGAAACACCCCTGACCTGGGTTATGGATTAACCCTAGAAGTTTTTCTTAAGTATGTTACTTACAAATTGATTCTAATCTTTTGAAAAGTAATTAAGGCTTCTTGTGAAATTTATTGTCAAGTTTGAGATTAATTGCACTCTATGTGTGCATTAATTGATAGTTTGAGTGAAATGTGCAATTTACCCAAGATGAGGGGTTACGTTGTAAAATGTCACATGTTGAATGTGTTTTAAGTGTTTTAGTATCATAAGAGAGAGTATGATACTAAGGGGTGGCTTGTGGAAACCTAAATTCCAAGTTATAACTTGTTTAAACAATGTTAGTACTATGTGCACCAATTTTGGTACAATTTGTAATTTACCCAAAATATAGGGTAGGAATGCAAATTACCACCTCTAGAGTGTCCCTACTCCCTATATGTATATTTTAGAGGCAATAGAAAAAAGGAGATGCTATGTTTGAGTCATCTTTGAATGATGATACTCTTGGTGATAAATAGACCAAGGAAGAATTAAAGGTAAAGCTTTATATGTGTTGTAACGAGTTATGGACTTGACATAAGGAGTCCTATCAGCTAAGGAGCCATAGTAGAAGTCTCCTATCAGTTTCTTGAGCCTTGGAAAAGGCCATGTCGGGAAAAGCACCTCAAGGGGGTGGTCCATGACGAGTTGCAAGTTCCTTGCAAAAAGTGTATCTGTTTGCTTATTTGATGAGATACAGATGAGGAAACTTATCTAACAAGATAAAGGAGGACCAGAATATCTCCCCTAGATTATCTTCAAGATTCTTGCATAGAAAGATATGTATGCGTGCATGCATGGCCACATGTCAACCATGCATGGCCATGTGTCATCTAGTAGTAAGAGGTGAAGACACCTCTTATACACTTTATCTCATGAACTCAAGTATAAATACCTTACCTTCCACCAACTTATGGAAGTTTATGATTCTCACAACCATCTCCCTTGTAGATATGGTGAAAATCCCCTTATATATCATGAAAAGTATCTCAAAGAGCAAGGAGAGCTCGAGCACCAAGCTTATGGTAAGGCTTTGGTCAATTTCAACCTTAGTTGAAGTAGGATATCAGGTTAAGGATATTTCTCTCTTTCCTTATTCACCAAGTGCTTAACTATGGTGATTTCTTGTCTATGAAAGAGTGGTGAACGAGCCTTGGACCTGGGAGAAGTTCATCTTCAACCTAAGGAACGTGAATCTTTGGAGCTTGGAGCTTTTAAGTTGTTCACAAGGTGGGTTATATAATTTGAACCCAGTCATGTTATTATTTACCACCTAACTTGCTAAACTAGATGATTTACTTTCAATTCCGAGTTTTTCTTGAATACTTTATGAATCCATGAGGTCTAAGAATTGCCTAGACCTGTTATTCATAAACTAGAACAGTTAGAACGAAGGTCTAGAGCTTGAAGAAGATGGTATCATTTTATAAAGTGATATCAGGTTCAAGCACACAAACAAGTACCTCTAACCCGATATGGTTATGTACATACAACTTTAGCGCGATATGTTTAAGAGTTTAGATCTCCTTGCACGATATGGAGATGAATTTCATACCTTGGAACATGATATGGTGTTAACCATATACCTATTGCATGATAAGGAAGTCAAGAGAAGACTCCATGCACGATATAGGATCAAGTGAATACTTGTAAGTCGATATGCTAAAACCCTAGTTTGGGTAACCCGATATGAGTAAGATGAGCAAGTACCTCTTACACGATATGATCATGTAATACACCCCTGGTACATGATAACTTGAAGCACACATATGGTGCATGATATGATTGATTGATCATACACTTATACACATATAAGATATGGATTCATGTACAAGGTATAACCCGATATGGTTGAAATACCTCAACCCGATATGAAACCCAAGATGAGGGTTAACCCAATATGGGGATAGATGGTAGCTCATACACAATATGAGCCATGTTTTATGAATAATATGGGAGATACCTACTTACCCCTTATACACGATACAAGTATAGAACTATACCACTTACATGATATAGAGGTAGTAAGCACTCTAATCAACATAGAGTTGGATGTCCAAGGTGACGGGTAAATAGATATGAGTGGTGCATGATACAACATGTATGATATGATTGACATTCCTTTGATGATAGGAGTAGCACATACTTAAACCTTTTGAACGATATGAGGTCCAACTTATGCCTCATGCATGATATGGCCCATTCTACCTTATATGATGGATAACCCTAGATGATGGATTGAGAATCTGATATCCCTATTCTTTGAGTAATAGATTGTAATAAGGGAATTCAATTAGACACCTAGTTTTTCATGTAAACTATAAGATAGGGTTGATACTTAAAGGTATACAAAGGTTGTGAGCCTAAGGAATTACCTAACATGGCAACCTAATATGTTATCCAACACGGGGATCCAATATGATAATCTTGGATGGGAAACTAATATGGTATCTTGTATATACCACTTAAATGATACATGATGAGGCATATACTCCATGCCCAATATGATGCACACTTTGTGCACGATATGGCACCTAGCATATACCTTATACCCAATATGGGGTCAAGCACCTAGCTCATACCCGATATGAAGTTATCTTGAGATGATAAGAACTAAGTGATAGTCAATTTGACATGGGTACACGATATGATAATTAGGGGATACGCCCTAAAACATGACATGGGGATGTGATTATCTCACATGCTCGATATGGATACACAACATGAAGTAAATAATGTAGCTTAAAACAAGATATAATAATATACACACATTTTGATACCCAATAGGGTAGAAGCACTTCAATCATATGTGATTGATTGAGAGACATATGTTGCATGTGTGTTACTTGTAAAGTATAAGATGATGAAATTTGTTAATAATGAACTAATGTTCCTCAAGAGGAGGATTGAACCAAAGGTATGATGTAATCAATATCTTAGTAAGGATGAGAGAGAAACTCATACCTTTTGTTGATAATCATTTAATGGTAAATGATGAAAATAGATAAGTATGATTGAATACTTATGATATCAAAATATGCTCCTAGATGTGTGGAGCAACAAATTAGGGTTTGGATTGATAATATGAACCTAAAACCCTATTCAACTATAAAGGAAAACCCTAACCATAATAATGGGAAGGTTGTACTTCTCTTATTGAATAACCTTTGTGAAGCATGCTAAATACTTGTGTAATATGTATATTGTTTATGTGGTCTGATGAACTAAAAGATATTGTTGACTAGTGAAAGGTGACAAGATGTTCAATAAGCTATGTGAATAGTTATTACCTAGTGAGAGGTGACAAGATGTTTAATGGGCCTTGTGATCCATGAGAATAATTGTTGCCTAGTGAGAGGTGACAAGATGTTTAATCAAACCATGTGAGCTATGTGAAATACTTGTACAACAAGTGAAATGAATACCTTGGTCTGAGGACCTAGAGGTAATAGTTACCTATTATAGAGGTAACAATGCTATGTGGTTATCTTAGGGTTTGAATACCCAATTCCAGTATCATGATAATGATGATGTAAAGGGATGAGGATTCCCGGTAACGTGATAAGGGACTGAGATCCCAAATGTTATGCAACTAAATGTGTTCTAAAGATTAGAAAAGCACTTGATAGATGTACTACACCTTTCTTTGTAGATTTTGTTGTGATTAATAATGATAACTTGTTTGATGCTAAAAGAATGTTGTAATGCACTTAATATATCATTAGAAATCATAAAATGTTGCCCTGGCCATAGATCCATCAGCGTCAGGATTTGCTGAATGGTGAAACGAGTTTCCTACAACATAACACAGAGTGCATATTTTTTAATATGTGGGGTCGTAAGTACAGACCGCCATGTGTGAGCTGATCCCCTTACGAACTCAAAATAAATGGGGATTTGGATATATGCCTTATCTTGGCTCGAGTGCGACTACAGTCATAGACTCTATGTTGAGCACGGTGAACTGGCCCGTGGCTCAGAGTATGGCTATATGCCATGACTCAATAATTTCATAACTGGGGATGGTTTTTAGTAGATATTCCCCTAAGAGAGTACATGCTGCCACAGTAGCTCTGAGTGAAGATGCCTTGTACCCTGGAATGATCTTTATGTAGATTGACACAAGATGTCATTGCCAGTAGTCTCGTACTGACCAAGATAGGTGAGGTCTTAGCAGCCGGCTCTTCCATTGACCTTGTATGGTACCAGCTTGTGAGAAGTTTGTGGTTGGTTGGAGATGAACAATATATACTTCAATTCCTCAGGGCATAAGTGTGATTGTAAAATATGTTCAGCTATGTAGCATATCTACTTAAGGATTGAATATGGAAAACATTGCTTGATGTGCAATTCAGTTATACATCTTAGTTGATAGATGTTATTTATGTTTCTTTACATTCCTTGTAAAGTAGATAGATGGCTTATTATTCCACCATGGATATATGCATCACTTTTCTTAAGTAAAGAAAATACTCTGCTCTGTTCATACAATGATTAATCCTACCTGATAATATAAAAGAGCCTATGCTCAGTTTTATAATGCTTAATCTGTGATAATAATTTGGTCGACGGAGAGTTGTATCTCTCACTGGGACAATTGTCTCACCCCGTGGGATCCACAATTTTTAGGTGGATGTGCACGAGGCAGTAGAGACCATTCTGCTGAGGAGGAACAACAGCTGGGACAACAGTGACAACTCAGGTTGAGTGTACTACCTGTCGTGTCTTGTAGATAGAAGCCCTATGTGTCATCTCTGTACTCTGAGGTCCTTGGGGTCGGTTCCTATTGGTTTCATGAACGATTTGAGATTTTGGCTTGTATGCCTCGAGGTTTTATGTTGCTGCAATACATGTGTTGATAGAGAAACTGTTATATGTTGTCCTTGAGATGAAATTAAACAATGTTATACAATGTAAATCATGATATGTATGAGTTTTGGATCTTTCATTAAGAGTTTATGGAAGACGATGCACTTGCAAAATGGTTTTAAATTTTTGTGATTTTTGTTAATCCGCTGTTTATGATTGTTCCACTTAATTAGTAACGATTTGGTTGTTGGTTTGATAGCAGTCATTACAAGTTTGGTATCAGAGCTTAAGTTTCACTGAGTCTACAGAGACATAGGGCTAAGGTGTTGAGTCTATTCTAGTATCCTCCAGTATATCTTATAGTGACTTCTGCTTATGTAGAAGGTAGAATAAAAGCTTAAAGATGTCTAGAGAAAACAAGGAACACATTGTTGAAAGCAATGTTGTTGCACCAGGAGAAGGTGCAAGGGATCAGGCGAGAGAAGAACGATTGCTTGAGAATCCCCAAGTTGATCCAACCATGGTAGAGAACCCTGCTTATAATGCTTTCACCAGATTGGTTATGACAACATTGACGTGTATCAAGGATCAGATACAAGCCATACAACCTAGATTACCAGCCCCTAATGATGAAATTTTGGGCTCTAACAGGATTCTTGATTAATACCATTATGTGGGAACAATGGAAAATGTCAAAAGAATTAGGTTACGACCCAAAATTAGAGTTTGCTACAAATGTAGGCAACTAGGACATATCATAAAGGTCTGTCTAGTAAAGGATAATGAGGTAGGGATTAAGAAAAGACCTATCCAAACTTGGGAACAGATGCCTAGTAATTCTAAAAAGGGGAAGTTTTGGTATCACCAATGCAACCAATGTCTAATGCACCAGGGAAATGGCTACCAAGAAATGGCAAAGGACCTGATATTCCACTAGTTAGAACTCTTGATTTGGCCTCTGCATTGGTTATAAGGCCGACAAGACCAGGGGATGCTTATAAGATGTGTTATGAGTATAAACAGATTGGGCATATTAGATCCTTGTATCCAAAAAGGAAGGAGGAAATGACCCAATCGCTGAGGCAGAGTCAGCAAGACTCAGAAAGGCAATGGTTTGGAAGTGGCATAGGAGGACGTAGACAGACGTCCCGAGCAGGTCCATCAACACCGAACAATAAAACACGATGTTGGAATCAGGCAATAACAAGATTCAATGAAAAGAATCTGCCTGAGGCAGTAAACAATCCACGAGTTGAGACAGATCAGATGAAATAGTGTCATTCTGATATGTCATTACATGATTCTATTTGTTAAATATAAGAAAAGTGGTTGTTATTGAGCTTCCTTTGACTAGTCTTATGAGGACATAAGGAAGATGAGGACTTACAATTTTGCTCAGTAATCTTTTAAATACTTTACAATTTCTTTTATCTGTGTGAAACAGGATGAGATATAGAAGTGATGCTTGGAGAAAATCTAGGGATGCTAAGTCCTATGTTTTTAATGATAGGAAATGTAAGAAATATGATAGTAAATAAAGTACATACCACCTAATCTCAATATTTGTATACCCTGTCTAGGTATTCAACTATTGAAGATAAGGTAGGTATGGAACTCTTAGATTGTTATCTTTCTGATTACTCTGATCAAGTAGTCATTTTGAGACAATCTAGTCAGCATAATAAAACTGGAAATATGGCATGGGTATTTTTATCACATCCTAAGTGCAGTAAATAGGAGTTTGAGATGATCTCAGATCAATCAGTGTGTATGAGGAAGTAAAAAGTATGATCCTCATGATAAGAGAATGAGAACAAGGGAGATGATCCATGTTTGATAAAGTCTGTGTGAATAGTAAAGATCTTTTCCATAATGTTGAAATGGGAAATGTGATAAAATCATGAAATGATCATGAATATGATAGGCAATAATAAAGAAAGGGGTGATGATATGAAATCATCCATATTATTCCTGTGCAGATGGCAAGGAACCTAAGATGAAACAAGTGTAAATGACTCATGAATAATGAAAGTTCATGTAATAATATTAGGAGATGATGATGTCTCCTCTTTCATGAACGACCCTGGGTAATGATGGGGTGAAGAAAGGACTACGTTTCTTTGTGTTATTTCCATTTGGGAACATGGAAATCAAGTGGGTCTGAGGACACTTGATGTGCATGATTTATAAGTGATCTATTGATGGATACTTCAAAAAGTATCAGTTTGTCTTGGACTTTGGTTCCAAGATAAAGATATGTGTAATATATAATGTTCCAAGATAAAATAAAGATCCTTTTGTATGTTTGACTTTGGTATTAACAATCGACAGATGGAAATGATGAGGATGTGATGTGTTTTCTACACATGTGAAGGATACCAAGGTAAGGAATTCTGGTATCCAAAATGTGCCAAGTGGTATGGGAAAGTGAGAATATGACTCTTGATAAGATGAATAATGTTTGGCTACCTAAAAGGGCCAACATCGAGATAACTCTGGTATTAAGATCATATGTTAGGGGCTTATAGTCTGCATAAACATAACATTGATAAGGATGTATTATTTGAAGGAACAATTGTAGAATCATCTTGAGAGAAATCTTATCAAGCTAAAAATAATTCCTTAGAGTATCCCTATCTAGATCTGTTGAAGCAGTTTGTTCATAACATCTAGAGATATCTCTGAGACAAGTTTTTCTTTAGTAAGTGACCTTTTCTTATGACAAGAGAATGTACAACTAGGAAGATAATTGGTACAAGTCATAAGAAAGTTTTGTGTTGTGTCAACAGATTAGAGTGGCACTAAAAATGTATGATAAGACTTGTAGTCTCGAATGGGTGACAAAACATAACCCTGGTCTTTCCTTGGGAGTGAAATGCTAAACTCGGTGTGGAATATGGAAGACTCCCAAGAATCAAGAATCTTATCACATGAAGGATGTGGGTTAATAAGGTTTTACATCTGAATTATTCAAAGTATGAATAGTACTTCTCTGACATAGAAAGTGTTAATTGATGCAGAGTTGACTGTGCAGTCAGTAATGGATAGGACAACTGAGTATGTGTCATGTATGACAGACCTTATGATGATCTTTAATGGAAGGACCGTGTGCTGGTCAAAGTTCTCTGACATCTCCATAACATCAAGATGTTATGAGGAGACTTGATGATATGATACATGAATAACAATTGTCTTCCTTCATCTGGGATTTCGGGGATGAAATCCTTATTAAGGGTTTATAATTGTAACACCGCTGACCTGGGTTATGAGTTAAATCTAGGATTTTTTCTTAAGTAAGTTACTTACAAACTGATTCTGATCTTTTGAAAAGTAATTAAGGCTTCTTGTGAAGTTTATTGTCAAGTTTGAGCTTAATTGGAAACTATTTGTGCATTAATTGATAGTCTGAGTGAAATGTGCAATTTACCTAAGATGAGGGGTTACGTTGCAAAATGTCACATGTTTAATGTGTTGTAAGTGTTTTAGTATTATAAGAGATAATATGATTCTAAGTGGTGGTTTGTGGAAAGCCTAAATCCCAAGTTATAACTTGTTTAAACAATGCTAGTACTATGCGCACCAATTTTGGTACAATTTGTAATTTACCCAAAATATAGGGTAGGAATGCAAATTACCGCCTCTAGAGTGTCCCTAATCCCTCTATGTATCTTTTAGAGGAAATAGAAAGAAGGATACACTTGAGTCTGAGTCATATTTGAATCATGATACTCTTGGTGATAAATAGACCAAGGAAGAATTAAAGGTAAAGCTTTATACGTGTTGTATCGAGTTATGGACTTGACATAAGGAGTCCTATCGGCTAAGGAGCCATAGTAGAAGTCTCCTATCAGTTTTTTGAGCCTTGGAAAAGGCCATGTCGGGAAAAGCACCTCAAGGGGGTGGTCCATGATGAGTTGCAAGTTCCTTGCAAAAAGTGTATCAGTTAGCTTATTTGATGAGATAAAGATGAGGAAACTTATCCAACAAGATAAAGGAGGACCAAAATATCTCCCCTAGATTATCTTCAGTTTCTTGAATATCAAGATATGTATGTGTGCATGCATGTCCACATGTCAACGATGCATGGCCACGTGTCATCTAGTAGCATGAGGTGAAGACACCTCTTATACACTTTATCTCATGAACTTAAGTATATATACTTCACCTTCCACCAACTTATGGAAGTTTACGATCCTCACAACCATCTCCCTTGGAGATATCATGCAAATCTCCTTAGATATCGTGCAAAGTAGCTCAAAGATCAAGGAGATCTCGAGCACCAAGCTTAAGATAAGGCTTTGGTCACCTTCAACCTTGGTTGATGTAGGACATCATGTTATGGATATTTCTCTCTTTCCTTCTTCACCAAGTTCTTAACTATGGTGATTTCATTTCTATGAAAGAGTGGTGAATGAGCCTTGGACCTTGGAGAAGTTCATCTTCAACCTTAGGAACGTGAATCTTTGGAGCTTGGATCTTTGAAGTTGTTCACAAGGCGGGTTATATAATTGAACCCAATCATGTTATTATTTACCACATAACTTGCTATACTAGATGATTTACTTTCAATTCTGAGTTTTTCTTCATTACTTAATGAATCCATGAGTTATAAGAATTTCTTAGACCTGTTATTCATAAAGTAGAACAGTTAGAATGAAGGTCTAGAGCTTGAAGAACATGGTATCACTTTATAAATTGATATCGGGTTCAAGCACACAAACAAGTACCTCTAACCCAATATGGTTATGTACATACAACTTTAGCACGATATGTTTAAGAGTTTAGATATCCGTAAATGATATGGAGATGAAGTTTATACCTTGGAACACGATATGGTGTTAACCATATACCTATTGCACGATAAGGAAGTCAAGAGAAGACTCCATGCACGATATAGGATCAAGTGAATACTTGTAAGTCGATATGCTAAAACCCTAGTTTGGGTAACCCGATATGAGTAAGATGAGCAAGTATCTCTTGCACTATATGATCATGTAATACACCCCTGGTACACGATATCTTGAAGCACACATCTGGTGCATGATATGATTGATTGAGCATACACTTATGCACATATAAGATATGGATTCAAATACAAGGTATAACCCGATATGGTTGAAATACCTCAACCCGATATGAAACCCAAGATGGGTGTTAACTCGATATGGGGATAGATGTTAGCTCATACATGATATGATCCATGTTTTATGAATAATATGGGAGATACCTACTTACCCCTTATATACGATACAAGTCTATAACTATACCTCTTAAACAATATAGAGGTAGTAAGCACTCTAATCAATAGAGAGATGCAAAACCAAGGTGATGGGTAAACCAATATGAGTGGTGAATGATACCAGATGTATGATATGATTGATATTCCTTGGATTATAGTAGTATCACATACTTATACCTTGTGAACAATATGAGGTCCAACTTATGCCTCATGCATGATATGGCCCATTCTACCTTATATGATAGATAACCCTAGATGATGGATTGAAATCTGATATCCCTATTCTTTGAGTAATAGATTGTGATGAGGGAATTCAATTAGACACCTAGTTTGTCATGTAAACTATAAGACAGGTTTGATCCTTAAAGGTATACAAAGATTGTGAGCCTAATGGTTTACCTAACATGCTAACCCGATATGTTATCCAACATGGGGATCCAATATTATAATATTGGGTGGGAAACTGATATGGTATCTTGTATATACCACTTAAACGATACATGATGAGGCATATACTCCATGCCCGATATGATGCACACTTTGTGCACGATATGGCACCTAGCATATACCTTATACCCGATATGGGGTCAAGCACCTAGCTCATACCCGATATGAAGTTATCTTGAGATGATAAGAACTAAGTGATATTCAATTTGACATGGGTACACGATATGATAATTAGGGGATACACCCTAAAACATGACATGGGGATGTGATTATCTCACATGCTCGATATGGATACACAACATGAAGTAAAGAATGTAGCTTAAAACATGATATAATAATATACACACATTTTGATACCCAATAGGGTAGAAGCACTTCAATCATATGTGATTGATTGAGAGACATATGTTGCATGTGTGTTACTTGTAAAGTATAAGATGATGAAATTTGTTAATAATGAACTAATGTTCCTCAAGAGGAGGATTGAACCAAAGGTATGATGTAATCAATATCTTAGTAAGGATGAGAGAGAAACTCATACCTTTTGTTGATAATCATTTAATTATAAATGATGAAAATAGATAAGTATGATTGCATACTTATGATATCAAAATATGCTCCTAGATGTGTGGAGCAACAAATTAGGGTTTGGATTGATAATATGAACCTGAAACCCTATTCGACTATAAAGGGAAACCCTAACCATAATAATGGGAAGGTTGTACTTCTCTTATTGAATAAGCTTTGTGAAGCATGCTAAATACTTGTATAATAAGTATAATGTTTATGTGGTCTGATGACCTAAAAGATATTATTGCCTAGTGAAAGGTGACAAGATGTTCAATAAGCTTTGTGAATAGTATTTACCTAGTGAGAGGTGACAAGATGTTTAATGGGCCTTGTGAGCCATGAGAATAATTGTTGCCTAGTGAGAGGTGACAAGATGTTTAATCAAACCATGTGAGCTATGTGAAATACTTGTACAACAAGTGAAATGAATACCTTGGACTGAGGACCTAGAGATAATAGTTACCTATTATAGAGGTAACAATGCTATGTAGTGATCTAAGGGTTTGAATACCCAGATCCAGTAATCATGATAATGATGATGTATAGGGATGAGGATTCCCAATAACGTGATAAGGGACTGAGATCCCAAGTGTTATGCAACTAAATGTGTTCTAAAGATTAGAAAAGCACTTGATAGATGTATTACACCTTTCTTTGTAGCATTTATTGTGATTAATAATGATAACTTGTTTGATTCTAAAAGAGTGATGTAATGCACTTAATATATCATTATAAACCATAAAATGTTGCCTTGACCATAGATCCATCAGCGTCAGGATTTACTGAATGGTGAAACAAGTTTCCCACGCCATAACCCGTAGTGCATACTTTTGAATATGTGGGGGCATAAGTACAGATGACCATGTGTGAGATGATCCCCTTATGAACTTGGAATAAATGGGGATTTGTCTATATGCCTTATCCTGGCTCGAGTGAGACTACAGTCGTAGACTGTATGTTGAGCACGGCGAACTGGCCCGTGGCTTAGAGTATGGCTATATTCCATGACTTAGTAATTCATAAATAGGGATGGTTGTTGGTAGATGTTCCCCTAAGAGAGTACATGCTAACGCAGTAGCTCTGAGCGAAGATGTGTTGTACCCTGGCATGCTCTTTTTGCATATTGACACAAGATGTCACTGCCAGTAGTCTCGTATTGACCGAGACAGGTGAGGTCTTGGCAGTCGGCTCTTCCATTGACCTTGTATGGTACCGATTTGTTAGAAGTTTTTGGTCGGTTGGAGATGAATGGGGTATACTTCATCTCCTCAGTGCATAAGTGTGATTGTAAAATATGTTCAGCCATGTAGCATATCTGCTTAAGGATCGAATATGGAAAACATTATTTGATGCGCAATTCAGTTATACATCTTAGTTGATAGATGTTATTTATGTTTCTTTACATTCCTTGTAAAGTAGGTAGATGCCTTATTATTCCACCATGGATATATGCATCACTTCTCTTAAGGAAAGAAAACACTCTACTCTGTTCATACAATGATTAATCATGCTTGATAATATAAAAGAACCTATGCTCAGTTTTATAATGCTTAATTTGTGATAATAATATGGTCGGTGGAGAGTTATATCTCTCACTGGGACAATTGTCTCACCCTGTAGGATCCACAATTTTTAGGTGGATGTGCACGAGGTGATAGGGACCATTCTGCTGAGGAGGAACAATAGCTGGGGCAGTAGTGATAGCTCAAGTTGAGTGTACTACCTGTCGTGTCTTGTAGATAAAAATCATATGCATCGTCTCTGTACTCTCAGGTCCTTGGAGTCAGTTCCTATTAGTTTCATGAACGATCTAAGATTTTGCATTGCATGCCTCGAGGTTTTATGTTGTTGTAGTACATGTGTTGATAGAGCAACTGGTATATGGTGTCCTCGAGATGAAATGAAACAATGTTGTTCAACGTAAATCATGATAAGTATGAGTTTTGGATCTTTCAGTAAGAGTTTCTAGAGGAGGATGCACTTGCAAAATGGTTTTAAATTTTTGTGATTTTTGTTAATCATCTATTTATGATTATTCCGCATAATTAGAAATGATTTGGCTATCGGTTTGATAGCGGTTGTTACATCATTAGTCATGATATATGCTATCAAACCAAACACATAGGTACATGTTTAGAGAATAATGTATCAGACATACCCACCTTGAGTGTGATACATGGAGACCATGGATGGTAGTCAAAATCATCTCCCATAGTGATAGTGGTGATTGTGGTTCTTATACTTGAAGTCACTACATTCATCACATCTCGTTCGATGTATTTTGACATCATCTAACATGACCTTGAATAAGGGTTGCCATAAAAGTTATGCTCGTGTGCATTGTAACACATGAGGATTGAGTGTGAGTGATGTAAATGGGATTTGTCCATCCTATAGGAGATTGATATCTGTTCCACTTGATAAGCGAGACTAAGAAATGTATGGTCATACTCATGTGACTCAATATATGATATGTGAGCTCACATGCATCTCATACAGTCTGCTCTAGTTCAAGGAACCTGGATTGAAGAGGACAAAGATTCCATGCCTCGAGTTCAATCCAGATATCAGAGACAAAAGAACTATATGATCACGATAGCATTGATCATAGATTGTAGGTTGAACTTATTCTCCAACTTTCCTATTACGTGGGTATCAATGACGTGTTTCTAGATACCACTCATTTCTTGTGATGTCATAAATTGGTTATGGACATTCACTGCCAACGTAATTTGGGACTTATAGGGTCACACACATAGAATGCACTCAGAATAGGAGTTTACTCATGAATATGGTTTAAGTTGAGTACCAAAGTGTTTAAGTATTTAGTTTAAACAACATTGGTTGTACATTGGTTAAATAGGAATTATGAGCAACCAGGTTAAAAAATGAATCACCCGCTTTATAAATGAACCATATGGTTCATAAATGAACCGTCCAGTTTAGAACATGAAATGACCAATTCAGAAATGAACTGATCATTTCAAAGTGTGAACTGACCATTTCAGATGTGAAACAACTGGGTCAACAATTAGTATGATTGGATCAAAAATTGATGCTGACGTTATGTTGTGCATTAATCAAATATTAAATGCCAATATAATTGCAAATAGAAAACATAGTGCAATGATTTATTCAATTTTTGAACAGATCATTTCAAGTGTGAGATGACTGATTCACTGGTGAACTAACCAGTTCATGGTTCATAGATTCCGTCAAATTCATGATATTCCATCTCTTTGACTCCCACTTAGACTAGAAATTTTTACACTGACCCTTCTATACATAGAGGGGTAGTTGATACTTTGTAGAGACACAAATATACTCTCTAACAAGTTGATGTTCTCTCTAGTTGTGGTAACTAGAAATCTCGAGCAAGTACTAACCATAAAAAGGAGAGACAACATGGGAGAGAGAAACAACCCTAGAATGTTGTCATTCAAAGGGACAACTCTTTCTCGTTGGCTCTGGTACTGTAACATGGAGTTTACTATGGTACACGTGGACTACTATAGAGGTGAGAAGGTCTTTGCCACCCACTAGGAGGACACAGTCAACTGTCTCCTATGGTGATCAACTAGGAGGTGACTATTGACACTGTCCAGGTTCAACTTGAATAAAGAAGCACACTACAACAAGTGATAGTTATTGGACTTGCTCCAGGACCACATTTGAACCTTGCAACCCACTTTTCCCTTACATATTTATTGACAAGATCTACATTCTAAGGGGAATATGGCGGAAAATTTTTTGTTTTTGCTTTCATATTCCCCAAAAATTACTTCCTTTTTGGGTTTTACAAAAAAATAAGTCTTTTTTATTCTAAATTGGAATTTTGTGTTTGAAAGTCTTACTCAAATATTGTAGGGTGAGGATATGAGGATTAGCTTCTTGGGAGACTAGACCCAAAAATATTTAAGGTCAAATTCATGTTTGTAAAGAAGATTTGATCTAAATTATCAAAAAATACAACCTAATTAGCCCAAACCTGATTACCATCCCTAGGAAGAGTTGTATATGTCCATGTCCTTGAATTTGTAGATTGTTTGCTTTAAATGATGTATATTATAGATTGAGGATACATTCCACCAAGATGAAAGTTAAGGTTTTACAGAGCATTTTTTTCTCTTGTGTTTATATTGCTATGGTTACTAATGTGGAGTATTTTTTTCACTAGTCCATTCAGGGTCTACTATTCTCCTATTCACATGTTTTTAGGTATTGGAAGCATGATGATGATGGTGACAACACTTGGTGGCATCTCACAAGCAATGTAGTGAATCCAATGAGGCTGTTATCCTAGGAGTAGGGCATGGGTGACTTCAGTGTTGTAAAACATGGTACTCGAACATTGGCTCAGGGCATTTGCTCTACCCCTTCTAACCCTGGGGACATGACCAAGTCAAAGGTGGTGGATGAGATTTGCATCCCTAGCTTGAGGAAATTTTTAGTGTAGCCCATGTTGACCTTATAACTCTTTGATAAGCAATGGGTGTTGTTAAGCTTGTGATTGCAAGTCTTGTTGACTATGAAGCTCTTGCCTTCCTTTCACACACCCATCTAGGCAGTGGGGATGAGACTAAATCTAGATTTTTTGTAGATCTTGCTCCTCTACTAGGCCCGTGGTCTTATGGAACCTGATAAAATATTCAAATTTAGAGCTTACAAGTGAATTGAACTTAGTCATATCATGATACATCCAAGGAAATTGGATGAGAGTGGTCTAGAGGTAGTCATTTGTCATCCAAAAGATCAATGACAAGATTATTTCTAGTCAGCTGCAACTAGGGCCTCTACCTCTTCCTCTTCCATCATGTGGTATGTGGATAATTAATACTGTGATTTGGTGTTTTAGGTGGAGAGAATCTCAGTTTAGTAAAAAAATGATCATCATAAGAGTGGCGTTTGGATAGCATAATTCACCTCAACTACTAGGTCATATGGGTTTTATTGTGGTAGATAGTTGGGTCATGAAGAAGTGGTTGGCCTCCATGATTAGTTTCATTGTGCATCAATGGTCATCTGCATCTGGTTCCTATTAGGTGGTTTCCAGACATTTTACTACTACCTTTACTTTTAGTTTTTTTATTTTTGTATAGATACATTTGAGGAGCTCATTGGAGAGTTAAGATGACTATAATTGTTACCTCATTCCTAAAAATGGTTTGTAGTTAACAATAGAAATGTTGGTTATCCATATTGCTTGGTCTAACTTTTTGGCTATTAATCTTTTTTAATATCCTTAATTTTGTTTCCCTATTGGCAATGGTTTTGGCATTACTTCTATTATTTTGATTTGGATGAGATTATAATTCCTCCTTAAGGAGTGGAATCCATGACTAAACATTTTGATATTGGACATTCGTTTCAGTCTTTTTAAATTGAAGGGCATAAACATATTATGGCTAACACATGTGTAGCATATTTGTTCTTAGTATATAATGCTCTAGAACTACTCATTTGACTAATCACTGATTGGATAGACTCTGGTTCTCTTACCTAGGTTGTACTGAAACATACATCCTCCTAGTAGTTCTTTAATCTATGTCGAAACTATGAATATGTTACTTTTGGTTTTTGTCATCCAATATTGCTTATATATAAAGAAAATGACATCCTTTAACTATCTAAATTTTGTGTTTCAGCCTACTAGGGGGACACACTACAAAATTTGGCAGATAGAACCTTTCAATATGATTAATGGAAGTGGGAGGTATTAAAACATATTTTAAATCTATATTTTTAGTTTTTATTTTCTTCATTTCTAAATTATTCTCTAGATGTTTTATGTGATTATGCCTTCGTTATACTGGAAGTTGGATGGTACCACTCTCAGACAGGTTATGGATGCTTTCTTTAGGGCATTGATGGTCATGGTATTCATTGTTGATGAATGATCTAGACCTAGGTCTTTCTAGGAATTTAACTGCTAACTATAGCCAACATCATCATAAACCAAGATTGTTATCAAATCATGATTAAGATTGAGTATCAATATCATCATGGATTTGACCTATTAGAGACTTAGGTCAAGAAATAAAAATTGTGTGGAAGGGGTTTCCTTTCCAAACTCTAAATAGTCAACAAGATGAGAATTTAGAGGAAGTCATAATAGGGATGCAACCTAGGTTATGGAAGTCATGAGTCACCTACCACCCTAATCTAGCACATGAGTCTGTACTTATTATGAACCACTAGAAGTATCCAAATAGGGAGAGTATCAACTACTAGGTTGTATTTCATAAGATCACGAGTCAAACCTCAAGATCATTAATAGGTCAAACATATTTAAGATTTTGCAAAACCAAGGTCATAATCATGTTCCCTTCATTTCAAGATCGAGGTAAGGATATATCTTGGCAATTGAGAAGTCAAATTGAGAACCCAAGAGTTTGAATATAATAGTGCAAGATTGAGATAGAGGTCTATCATATTTATTTAAAATTGAGCTAACAAAGAGACATAAAAGTCAATAGGGAGATGTTTCTTGTATCCAGTCTCCACATCATGATTTGTGGTTCCAAAGACTGAGTCATTTCTTGTTATGATCTACATATCAAATAGGGTGGAAAAAAGATTGCATAACTATGTTTGAGGTTAAATCAACAATTGAGCAACATAGGTTTAATTAATAAGGACCACATCACACATGAGGTGTAAAACATGAGTTCCACCTTATTTCACTATATCAAGAAATTACCTCAAACAAATCGTCTACTTGGGTGGCTTAGGTGGTCCTTAAAGAAAGAGATGAGATGCTAGAAGACTCTCTAAACTTTGAAGAAAGGATTTTAGTCCTCCCTAGGTTCTTAAGATGTGTTATGCCTTAAACACATATAGAGGCCTATGTGTTTTGCTCTGATACCATATTTCATGGAACAATTTGTTACCCTAAGTCGACACTCCTAATGGCTATACAGCCCAAGGTGAGTGGACCTAGGCATCCGTCCCTAGAATGGATCTAATATTTCAGGCAATATATATGTAAAAGTAGTAATACAGGATATAGAAGTAAACTAAAATGGATAGATAAACATGTACCCATTCTATATTTAAGAGTAACCCATTTGTGTTTCACTTCTAATCTTAGAGTCTTGAGTGTAGCATATCTTCATTTGGGAACTACAAATTTGATAAACAAAACATATTAATGCTAAAGCATTAAGTACGCTATGAAAGGGCAAGTAAACAATTTAAACATATAATAAAAGTTTGCTTGGCTAGAAACAAGGTAATAACAAGAATAGCAAACAAGGCAAGAAAACTTCACAAAGTTGTTTTATACAAAGTATGTTTTAAATAAATGTATCCATTATATCAACATAGGCCTATGACCAACTTCCTCAAAGGAAGGGTTCGTAAGGGTGCTCAAGATTAGATACCATTCTATCAACATGAGCGGCCTCAAGACCAAAGTCAATGAGATAATTCTATTTATTTTGTGCTTTTTTCCCTTACCTCAAGAATTTAGGAAGGTACACAAGGTAAATAATGAATTTCTTAATTTATGTTCAAGGTTTGTCCAACATATCCAGCAAAACAAACATACTAATCATAGGGAACAAGTATCTCAAACAAGTATTTATCTATCCAAGCATTCATACGAGCATACATACAATCATTCCAATAACATAGTAAGGTCAAGAGATTAAGCGTACCTTAAAAGTTATGATTTTTTAGTATGATTCCTAGATTTGACCGAAACTAGGTGAACCTCGCAAAGAAAAGATATAGCATGGTGTCTTAGATCACTAGGACATGATAATCTAACAATCATATGATACATGTGGATGTTCCCCTAGACCTAGGTTTTGAGTATCTCAATCTTAGTTGCAAACAAGCATGCAAGTGTTCAATTATAGACCAAAAGCCATACTCAAAACCCTAGGTCTAGGTGATACATTAACATTTTGTGTAATACTGGATAAGGATAAGGTCTGATTTGTACGTAGGAGAAGCATGATGTCTAAGTTATCATCATGGTTATTCACGCAAATTCACAATTAGTCACATTATATCCATTTCATGCAATAGGGTCTTAATTCCAAGTCAAAGAAGCATTAAGTAGACCAAGTTAGGATTATAGAGTACATGCATGAAAATTCTACGAATTTAGAGTCACTAAGGTATCATGGATACCGTTAGAGCATCATTCTTGCAAGATTAGAGTCTAACAAGTCACATATGCATTTAGATTTCACAAAGTGTTACATATAGTCAAAGAATGCATGGGTGTATTGCTTTGCATTTAGTGTCACAAGCCATAAATGGACCTGATTTGGAGGTTACATATAGTTGTGAGAAATTAAAGATCACTTTTGCATAAGGCTTTAAGGATTCAAGCATATAAGCACATAGACATCATTTAAGGCACAAGTGCACAAAGGTAAGGCATTTAGGTCAAATGAGTTACATATTGGCATAAGGCCCATAAGACCTTAAACAAACATGGTACATAACACTTAGGAAGATAGTTGATTTTGAAGTGGGACAACCACATGTTAACAAGATTATATCATGGTTCCATGTTTAATTAAGTAACATCAAGC
The DNA here is from genome assembly GCA_963693085.1 of Alisma plantago-aquatica. Taxonomy (NCBI): domain Eukaryota; kingdom Viridiplantae; phylum Streptophyta; class Magnoliopsida; order Alismatales; family Alismataceae; genus Alisma; species Alisma plantago-aquatica. Next base: position 643,763,946 of record OY856413.1, on the reverse strand, counting down.
ATGTATATAAATTCGTTATTTAGGCTCAAAGTAGTCATTAAGGTAACATCAAGGTGATCCAAAGAATTAGCTAAGTCCAATTTGAAGTAACGTTATTGATTCAGATATTAAGAGAAACAAGATCTTCATTAATTTCACAAAAGTAGAATGGTGAGCATACACAAATCATTATTCATATTAACATGGTTTAAGATAATCATATAGGGGATCTACTAGAGATATGAGTAACATTAGGTAGTGGAACTATTTTTAATGCACATGGCTCGATCTCTAGATCAAAATCATATATTGTTTGTCCAAAAAGGCCCAAGGAGTGCTTAGATATCATTTTTGCAAGATTTATCTTGAAATATGTGATCTGAACCCTTGGATTTCAATCCATGGGTTGGGGATGCTAGATGTCACAGACAGGGTGCCATTAGCCTTCCCAGGGTCCCCTGGGCCTACAGGTGTTGGGATCTGCCCACATGGACCTACTGCGTGCTGGTTGTGGGCTTGGTGGTTCTTGATCTCCGCTCTTCACTTCAGGGGGCATCTACCAGTGTTCTTCGGTCGCCCACCACCCATTCCTACCTCTGGGCTGGAAGTGAGCCACGATCGCGTGGCATTGTGCTAATGGTCACCGCGTAGGGCATATTCACACCTAAGTGAAGGTAGGCATGGTCGCAAACCATTGGATGACGATCCAACGGTGCCTTCCCTACCTGTGCTCGTGGGATCTGTATAGGAGCCGTTCACTTTGGTCAGTCGCCACGGCGGCACTCCGAAAGGAGCTTGCTGGACACGAGCTTGGATGAAGAAGAGGGCTCTGTGGCACCAATAGAGAGGCTTCCTAGTGTCGTGGGACATTTACGATCTCTATGGTGGCCTTATAACAGGAAAGAGAGGCTCGGGTCAGCGGCGCCCAAAAGGGGAGGTGGCAGCACTGCTATTTGAACGGGGGAAGAAAAATCGGGGGCTAGGGTTCGCAGGAGTCAAAGAAAAGAGGGGAAAATAGTAAGGGTAGAAGTTTTATATGCAAAGGGAGCGATAATTTTGCACCAAGAGGAGGGAAAAGAGGCACCAAAATGGAGCATGTGAGGTGGCCGACGCCATTGGCACTGCTATAGGTTGGAGGAACAAGACAAAGAGGGAGCCGTTGGATGGAGGGATGCATCCGCGGGAGGCGATCCAAGGGTCAGATTTGATCAAGAGGACATAAAACACTCAGATTGCTGATATGACAAAGTGAGGGGGGGACCTCTCCTAATTGGGTCCCACACACCCATTCATGCCCAATTAGGGAAAAACGAGTTAAAAGAAGGAAAATCACCAAGATTTAAAAGGGCATATTTGGTCTTGGGTGATCCAATTGATGTAAATTTTTTGCCGTTGGAAAGATAATTGGATTTTCCACATCATGAAATATATTTGGTATAAAGAAGGGTTCATTTAATGGTTTCAATTTTTATTACAAATTGATTACACATAAAAAAGCATGACACTTAGTTCAAAACTCAAATTGAAGGCATATACAAGCACAAAGTGATATATAATTGAGGATAACTAGTCAATTGAATATGAAGTCACTCAAAGTCATACAATTATGGGTGATGGAGGTTATTGAGTAGACTAATGTGTATAATGAGTCAAGAGGTACACAAATTGAATGAAAGAAAAATCCAGGTTGTGGTAGGGTATCTATTAAAGATCCTTGGCAATCCATACCTCTCAAATTTACACATTAGTAGGATTACCATGTATCCCCTTTATGCCATATGTAGATAAGACTAAGAAGTTGAATGATGATGATGGATGCCCAAGTAATTATCTTATGTCTAATAATGACACAACATAATTAAACCATCAATAATGGGAAACCTTATCCTCTTTTATATGAGGTAAGATGACTATGTAATTATCTAATATATCCCTTGGTGAGATACTAAGTCTCTTTCTAGATAAGTTATGTTTTGATGAAAGAATATTTAGTAGAGAATGAAACCAATAAGGAAATTGGACTATCTTCCATCATGCAATAGATAATTCTACGCCTCTCTCTTATGTGGCAAGTTTAGGAGGAAAATAGTGTAACTTTTGAAATTTTGGGAGTTATCGACTCTCTTATTTGAAAGAAGAGATGGTAAGGTAACTAGAAGTATGTTCCAATGCTGACAATATGTTGGCTTGTTCCAGGTTTGATTTCCACACCATTTGCAATTTGACATTGTAAGGATTCATCGCTAAACTTATATGCAATTATATTACAATATGCATACAAAATATTTATTGGATTTTGTAGATGATTTCTTGGGCCGTGTCATCATTTGATGAAGTGAGAAGTATAAGAGAAGTTGTCTATAGGGTAATGTTGCAACTTGTTAGATCAAAGCACTAAACCCTAAAGGATGTAGTTCATGCATCACATATATCTGCTTTAGTTGATTTAACCTTAACACCTCTTTATGTGGTTAGTAATGTTGAAGGATAATTCTTTATGGGGGTAAACAGGAGTACCATATTGGATTCTAGATGTGTAATTTAACTAAAAGGTTGATCAGTTTAATGATGAATGCGTAAAGTGTTACTAGGATAACCTCTCAAACATAGATACAAAAATTACAAGATCATGATGGTAATGATTTGTATACTAAATGACAACAAGATAAATGAAATTAATAAACTAACTCTGGTTAATACAGTCATATTCTTTGAGAATTTTAAGGTTACATCCTAACATCATATGATATGGACAGCCCAAAGCAATAAGCAACTAAGTACACCCTATTCATGGCATGTCTTGTTTGGATTATCAAAAACATAGTAATGAATGAGACTCACAAAATATCATATGATTCATTTGAATTCTTTACTTAGATAACAAAATTAGTTGTTCGATCAACCCTAGTCCTAAGTAATAGACATAGTTCGTATGCGTCTATGATATTCCCAATCATTTAGACAATCAAACTAATTCAACAATGAGAATCATATAATTAATGATAAAAGATATTCCCTAAACTATAAACTAACAAAAATTATATATACAGGTCACACTCCCCATTGAGTTTTGATTTATTCTAACTAGAACGAAAACAAAGTAAACATCAAAAAATGATGAATGAGATTATTGTCTCTAAGTATGCGAAGTTCATAAATATTGAAAATTACTTTTTGTTGTTCCACATGATATTAATGAGACAAACAACTTACAAGAAGAATAAAATATTGATAATAAGTCATTATGATCTTTATACATGACAACCAGTGTTGTGAAGTAGAAGATTACCAAGTTAAGTAGACCTTAGCAACCTACTGACTAGACTTTTCAAACTCTTATGTAGAAGTGATGTATGTAACACAAATAGTGGAATGATGGTAGACAAAGAATATATCATACCATGGACATAGATACATTGAGAAAATATCATGCTATTAAATAAAGTCATCAATCTTAAATAACATATTTGGTTACTAAACTAGTACATGACAAGTTATGTCTAAATCATGTGAGGATCAACAACATAGTTTCACCTTTAGGGTGGACCTTTGGTGTGGAAAAGAGGTAGTTTACAAAGATCCTAAACTATCTCCTTCCGCTATATCTGCCTAGAATCCTACTTTCAATTGAAGAGGCATAACCTAATGAACAATTGGATGGGATGATATACTAGGTTATAGATGGATAGATTTTGAGGACAAAATCCTATTTACAGAGTGAAGTCTTGTAACATACCAAAACTTGATATCTTGATTTTGGAAACCCTAAATTGAAGGAATCATACACGTAGGGGCTCATTTCTTGACATCCCACCAAAGGAGGTGTAAGTTAATTATACATGGATATACCTCAGTTCACATTGATGAACATAGAATGCACATAAACGTGTAGCATGAGTGTTCAATCTTGGCCTCTGACACATATGAGCATGCATCATATGTGTTGATCGTGATGTGATGTGTAATAAATATACGTTTAACATTTTGTTAGAGTGTAGACCCTAAGATATGGTTAACTGACTTTGACATACACATAATTGGTGCAATAATGAGTATATAATTGGAATTAGGTGTTGTGCTAACCCAACATAGCTTTATACCCACCCAAGGTGTACATAATACTCTATTATTATTCAACATGTACGTTTGGGTTCACAAAGTGTATAAATAAATATCACATACATACCAATTACATATATTTGGGTTTAATAGGGTACACTATGCAATTTGGATGATTATAAATCAATTGTTATTGTTCCCTGATTAAAAATTAATATTGAAACTAATGTTGGGTTTAATTACAAGGATACATAATAGTTAGCATATCCTAAATCTTAATGAAAACCATAACTCACTAGAATTGCTAAGAGATAATTTGGAAATATAAATTAAAGTCTATCATTGGCTTCTAAATGGTCGAAATAGTTAAACTAGCATGTTTTATTTGGTTTGTATATTGTTTAAGGGCTCAATTTAATAAATCAATACAAGTACCTACATGACTAATGATAATGGAAATAGGATTAAGGTTTCATGGTGACCTAATTGATGGTGCCACATGCTCAATTGAGATGTGACCAATGCTCAGAGTAATCCCAATTGTTGGATATAAATCTAGTGATTATGGGATCATCTACCACCTCATGATAGATTCCCAATTGAGAACAACAATGAGCATTTTTGTAAGATGATTTATTCTCTCTCTAGATCCCTCATCTGATCTAGTTTTCATTCTCTTGTTATTGTCTAAACCTCCCAAGTCCAATAATATATAGGAGGGGGTTTAGTTGAGAGTGGAGTCCTGAGGTGAGAGGCTTATCATTATCGAGGTTCCTTCCCTTGTTTCCTAAATTCTTTCCCAACGCATAACCTAAGCTTATAAATAAAACCCCCCTTAGCTTCATCATTTCCTCATTATGTATTCCAACACCCTAGGTTGCTCAGTTGATTGCTCGTGTAACCATCCCCAACTTTGCGGGTAGTGTTAAGGCTGTGGTGTTTGTCCACTTAGTTTAGAGCATAGGGCCATGTCGTAAATCCACAAACCCATTCTAGAGACCGTGAGGAAGCTCAAGCAAATTCCAATTTACCAACTGAGGTATTATTCATGTATCCTCTTTTGATGTGCGAACATATGTAATTTTTTTCTTTTCCCTAGACTGTGGTTTTGGTCGATGATCATTAGGTTCGGTCACCTGCGCCAATCCACAAAGGTGTTCTTAAGCCTCCCATAATTCTGTCATTGTCTAGTGTTCCTCTTTTATGTGCTTTAGGTTCATGTTCTTTGTTGTATCGATGTTGGATGGCGGTTTGGCAACTTCTTCCATTACTAGACTCCCTCTGGTGGTCATTCAGTTCAGTAGGAATTCCCAATTCTAGTGGTGTTGTTTTCATGCCAAGTCATGCTTTAATTATCAGTGAAGAATTCTTGATCATATATGGGTTGGATGTGGTTTTTGATGGTTAGGGAGATGAAGAATCCCTTTGTGGTTTTGAAGATATTTCATTGGATGTCACACTACCATGGGAAAATGTGTCTTCCCACCCCAGATCCAAGTGATATCAAACTTTTATTAATGATTCATGCTTGACCTAGATTTTGTGCATGATGTTGGGGTAGTGTGTTCATCTAAACCGGGTTCTACTATTCTTCTTCCATTAAATTAAATACAGTTCGAAAATTTATAGAAATTAATTTATAGGTCAGAAAAATATTCTAAAATATGTTTTGTACCTATAAAAATGAGAACTATTGACTAGCATGGTTTTCAGAAGGTGAATTTGAATTTTTTAGAAGTCGTTTGTTAGGGTTTCATCATCTAATATAAATTAATTTTTATAAATTCTGCAATCTTCCCACATTATTGATATGTCCTTGGGACTCTAAAATTCGGATTTGTCTTTTGGGTGACATTTAGGATCACCAACTAGGGTATGTTTCTAACCCCTTATTTAATTAGTAAACTATATTGTGACCATAAACTTATAATCCAATTAATGAGGCTAATCTCTTAATATTGAATTTGCACTCCTTGAGTATTCTTTGATAAATCAAATTTCCTTATTTGTTCATTTTGGACATTGATAGAGCAAATCTTTTCATATTGATATTGATTGTCTTAACATTCACTTAATTTATGGGCCATGGTATCATTAATTCTTGAGTCATCATTGAAATGAAATCAACTACCTTTCCTTCCTGATTTATTAAGTATTTTAGATTTATTTGCCTAGACACATCTAGTCTAGAAGTACATTGTAGGGTTGCATCCCATTGTAAAACTATCTATAGATGGGTGATGGTGCTCTCACCAAGGGCCACGTTCTCTCACCTATTAATACACCTTATACATAGGATTGGGATTCTCTCATCTCATTCCTAGGCTCAATATGTGAATCTTTTTTAGATTACATTTATGTAGTAATGCCATGCTATAATTTACATATGAACTTTATATTTGATATTGATAATTGACATTGTTCAAGTCAAGACTTATTATTGTTACTATATATGATTTCTTTGAAAGACTCATCACTCTTCAACTTATACATTTTTGTATATGATGTATATCTTACTTTCTTTCCTTATTTTGAAAGAAAACTACTATTCTATTTGACCATAATCATATTCCCCAATGTTAGATTTTATATAATATATTGGTTTGTAGTGATAAGCTTCTTTGTTTCTCTCCTAATATGGGTGTTATTCGTAAACCACCCAGAACTAGGTACTCTAGCATTGGAGAATTAAGAGGAGATATTTCCACACCCATAGACGTTTGGGATAGCTTGAAGTAGCTTGGTTTCCCTTTGCAACTGGTCTTCATAGCTTAGTTAGACTTGCATATTCCTTTTGTAATTTCACCCATATGGGTGAGGATTGAACAATGATGTGATGAGAATAATGTTGTTATAGTTTAATTTTTGCTTCTATATACTCAAAATTCTTTTTGTATCATACCTTTGTGAAATAAAAATACATGTCATCCTTCATACGTCTTGTTGTCTTTAAAGGGGAATGTGTTTTTTGTATCAACAATAACTAGTGAATCCCCTCTCAGATTCCACTCATTAAAATAATTACAAATAATACTAAGTATACTAAAGGTGCACCCAAATATGTGCACCTTAAGCTTGTCTGTCCTAAGAACAATGGATTCAGTTTTGATTTATAAATCAGATTACATCGTCTATTTAATGTTAGTGCTTAAATTTGATAAAAGGTAGCCCAAATATTTGTATATTTTGAGGTAGTAATTCCTTTTAGTAATGTAATATGTTATAATTTAGAATGCAAACTATGTTATACAATAATGAAAATTTTATTATTAATGTATTTCATCTAACTTGTTATAAAAAGTATGGATAATAATATAATCAATGTTTATATTCTAATTACCTTTATGTATGCTAGCACCAATAAAATTGGTAGACATTTTTTGTGGGAACATCTGGAGACAATGGTGGTAGACTCTTCAAGATCATATCTAGTCCTTTGGGACTTTAACATGGTGCTTCAAGCTGACAAGAAAATAGGAGGGGAACCGATTCATCTGAGGAGTTTTAGAGAATTTACAGAAGGAATTTTGAAGGTGGGGCTAGATGATCTGGGAATGGCTGTCTCGAAGATGATTTTTAAAAGAGGATGGTTGTAGGAGAGAATCAATAGAGATGTTGCTAATCATGAATGGATCGACCCGTTTCTAATGACATACGTTCAAGTCCTTCTGCAAATGAATTTTGATCACTCCCCTTGCTAGTATATACTAGAGAAGACAATGGATGCCATGTTTACAAAACCAAAACAAGTGTAACTTGGAGCACTAGACCATTCTTCCAAAACATGTTCCAACAACAATGGGACTCAAACTAGTGCTTCCAACAAGCCCTTCCTACCTTCATGGAGAAAGCCACAAGATGGGACAAGGAGGAATGAAAGAAAGTCAGATCAAGAAAGGACTGGATTATTAAGGAAATTAGTAAGAGACAAGTAGAATTGTGCACGAGCCATAATCTGATAGCTGAGGAATCAATTCTATAACTTCAAATGGAATACAACAATATTACTCACCAATAGATGGAGGAATGACTCCAATGCACACATTGTGAGTGGATGACCATTGGGGATGCAAACACAAGATACTTTTAGTCAATCATCAAGGCCAAAATATACAGAAGTTTCCTAGGCAGACTCAAGAACAAAGATGGTGTCTGGATTGAAGATAAACTAGGCTTGCGGTCACTGATTCATGAGTTCTTTAGAAAACTATTCAGTAAGGAAACTAGACAATCTAATGGGAGGAGGATATCAGAATACCCTGGGAGCTTCCCTACCCTCTCAAGCCTTAGTAGTGTCAAGATGAGAATGACCCAACCAATGAAGAGATCCTCGTGACGCTAGAATAAGAAGAAGTCGGTCAAAGCCCCAACCCCTACGGGGTTGACGCTAGATTCCTGCAACAGACTGGGCTCATCTGAGCAATTATATCACCCTCACTATAACTCATTGTTTTGCAGGACAGAAGATCGATGAAGTCTTGGAAAGATCCACACTAGTGCTCATACCAGATACGATGACTCTTGAAACATGCAATCATCTCTGAACTGTTGCTCTCAACAATGTCTACCTCAAACTCATCTCCAAGATCATCGTCGAGTGCATTAAACCACATCTGCCATACTGGATATCACCTTTACAAAGTAGCTTTGTCCATGGGATATGGATTAGAGACAACATTATACTAGAAGAAGAGCTGGTTCACTCAATGCGTATGGAAACTAGGAAGAAGGTGGTGCTAGCCATGAAGCTGATTCTAACCAAGGCATACAATAGAATGAATTGGGATTTTATTCTTGACACATTACAAAGGATGGCATACCACACAGTATGGTGACGTTCATAATGAACATCATCATTTCTAGTGAGATTGCAATCATATGGGATGGAGAGATCCCTACTACATTTTTGGCCAGTAACGTCGCTACCCATAGCATCATTTTTATTAGAATAACCGACCTAATAGACAATTGCATCGGTTTTATCATAAAAATCGACCTTACAGGTTTCCCGTGGAAAAAATTCACGTGATTTTGGCTTCGCGCGTCGATCTATATCGTCGGGTTTGCCAAATAACCGATGTTATAGCGTCAAACAAAAATGTGGGCACCGCTTGGACCTCTAGCGTCGGTTTTTAAGGATAACCGACCTTATAGACATTGACTTGTAGGGTCGTTTTTTTAAAATAACCGACCTTATAGATGGTTTACGAAAATTTGGGCACCACTTAGGATGTAGCGAAAGTTGTTTGGTGTATCTGACGCTATAGAGCACGGCTGTAGCGACAGTTTTCTCAGTTAACCGACTCTACAAGTCAGGTTGCTAGCAAATACATGTGCGACCTAGGACCTATCGACTTCTGTTTCATTTCATTTTTCTCGAAAGCACGACGCTAGAGACCCCTCCTTCCGATGTTGGCATCCATCTCCGTGTCCAAGGAGCTCATCTCCGCTTCCGACGTCGCTGCCTTGTCCAAGGAGTCCAGCCGTGTGCCGCCATCATGTCGTGTGCCGCCGTCATGTCGTGTGCCGCCGTCGTGTCATGTGCCACCGTCGTGCCGTCGTCGTGTCGTGTTCCTTGAAAGTCAACGACGATGACGCCTTAGGTGTTGCAAGGGTCATGCGCATCTCTCTGGTTCTTTTCCCGCACAAGCTCCCTTGCCGACCGATTCTTCTCAAGGTATTGTCTCTGCCGCCTCACTCCTCTGTTTACGTCTTACATCGGGGCTGGGGTCAGCGGTGGGTAGCGATGGGTGTTGTGGTAGTAGCACGATTGTGCCATAACCATGACCGTTTTTCTTCTTATTGTAATACCGCGATTGAGGAAAGGTTCGGAGTGAATGTATTTGTTAGGTAGCACGGCCGTGGTGGTTGTGGTCGAGTGTATGTATTTTTTAGGTAGCACGGTCATGCTGGGTAGCACAGCTGTGTTGGTTGGTAGCACGGCCGTGCTGGTTGTGGCTGAGTAAATATATTTGTTAGGTAGAACGGCCGTGTTGGGTAGCACGACCGTGTTGGCTGAGTTGCTAAACTGCATTTGTTAAAATCTTTCTGCTCCTCTAATATTGATGTATATTGACCCTAATGCCTTACATTATAAGAGAATTGAATTGTGCATTTGTGTTGTTGTAGGTGTTGTTGACTTGCATATATTTCTTTTTCAACCTTCAAGTGAGGTATAATATTCTCACTCTCCCAATGTGCCATTATGCTTCATTTTGATTCAAATATTTAATACATGTACAATAGCGCTTGATAGACATTCCAGAAATATGAGGGTAGACATTGTGTAGTCTCAGATTGACACTTTAGTGTTTATATATGAGATCATCGAATGCATGATGTTTAACTTAATATATAAATAAGACAATAATACATTTATGCATGTATCAACTTAGAAACCCATTCAAAATTTACTCATAGGAGTAAATATTAGATAGTCCCCGGTTTGGGACTGTTTTTAGATATTTAATGTCACTTAGGATATAACTGTATAATGTATGTTTAGTTTTGAAGAAAATTTTAGTAGTATTTCCTCATTTGTTCTCTGGGTACATATGTGAGTGGTTATTTACCATTTACATCGGTGTACTTGGAGAACTTAGGGGAAATGCTGCTGAAATTTTCTTTAAAACTAAACATACATTATACGGTTACTAATGAGATTAAATATTCAAAAATGGGATAGGTGGTATACTTTAATATATAAGTAATTAACTTCCTATCAATAAAAACTTACATCTTATAGTATCAATATTAAATTCTTAGTTTTATAATTAATTTTTAATGTGATATAGAAAATGGATCGAAGTTGGATATCTATCAAGAACCGTTGTAGTCCAGAGTTTGCCAAAGGTCTTGATGAATTTATCATATTTGCTGAGGAACATAGGAAACTACCTATAGATAGGTTCGATCGTCCATGTAGAAATTGTGGTAACAATTTGAAAGTTGATACTACTGAGGAAATTAAGCATCATGTCATATGCAATGGGATCATACAAGGTTATAATGAATGGTATTGGCATGGAGAGAAAATTAATAATGGATCAGAAAATGTCGATACTAATAGTTGTGGCATAGAAGATATAGATAATCATGATAATTTCAATGATGAACCGATTCAGGATGATATGGTTGATGAGATGCTACGCAGTTGTCGAGAAAATGTCATTGATCCACCTTCTTTATTTGCAAACATAGTCCATGATGCTGAAAAACCTTTATATAAGGGTTGTACTAAGTTCACGAGGTTGAGTGTTGTTATGCGATTATATACTCTTAAAGCTCAAAACTGGTGGAGCGATAAGAGTTTCACTTCATTATTGTCTTTGTTAAAGGAAATTCTTCCTGAAGGCAACGAGCTTCCCATTTCAACATATCAAGCAAAGAAAATAATGTGCCCAATGGGAATGGAGGCTAAGAAGATTCATGCATGTCCAAATGATTGTGTGTTATTTCAAAAGGACTATAGTAATTTAATAAATTGTCCAAAATGTGGTGTGTCAAGGTATAAGACCACAAATTCATCTAAGGCTAAAAATGGCTCTCTTGCCAAGGTGTTGTGGTATCTACCAATACCACGATTTCAACGCTTATTTGCTAATATAGAAGATGCGCAAAATTTGTCTTGGCATGGGGAGTTAAAGGTCAATGATGATGGCATCCTACGACATGCATCTGATTCACCATAATGGAATAAAATTGATTTATTATACCCTCAATTTGGTAAAGAACCAAGAAACTTAAGACTTGGACTCTGTACTGATGGAATGAATCCCTATGGTACATTAAGCATCCAACATAGCACGTGTCCTGTTATGATTGTTATATACAATCTTCCTCCTTGGTTTTGTATGAAAAATAAGTATGTCATGTTGTCAATATTGATATCAGGGCCCAAGCAACCTGGAAATGATATTGATGCTTACCTTCAACCTCTAATAGATGACCTAACGAAACTATGGGAAGAAGGTATTATGACATATGATGCTTCATGTAAAGAGACCTTCAGTTTGCATGCTATGTTGATTTGCACGATTAATGACTTTCCAGCTTATGGAAATTTGTTTGGATATAGCATAAAAGGTTACAAAGCATGTCCTATTTGTGAGGAAAATATTGATTCAATCAGACTGAAACATGGTGGTAAAATTGTATATCTTAGTCATCAGAGATTTCTCCCACCAGTGCATCCTTATCGAAGGCAACGCAAAACCTTTAATGGGTCAATGGAGGAACGAAGTGCTCCTAAACCTATACTAGGAAATGTTGTACATGATAGGGTGAAACATATTGTTAATGAATTTGGAAAGAGTTCAAGTAGTCATACACTCGCATGTGACAAATCTCTATACAAGAAGAGGTCAATATTCTGGGATCATCCTTATTGGGGATCTTTGGCAATTAGACACTGCATTGACGTCATGAATGTTGAAAAAAATATTTGTGATAGCATCATCGGTACGCTATTGAACATACCAGGAAAGACTAAAGATGGAATCAAATCTAGAAAAGATTTAGAATTATTGGGTATAAGAAAAGAATTATCAGTGGAGATCAGGGGTCGCCGCACATATTTGCCACCGGCTTGTTACACTTTGTCAAAGAAGGAGAAAAAGACTTTTTGCGAGTGCTTGTATAATATTAAGGTTCCACAAGGATACACTTCTAATATTCATAGATTGGTATCAATGAAGGATCTCAAACTGATAGGTCTCAAATCTCACAATTATCACACCTTAATGCAACAAATTTTACCTGTGGCTATTCGATCTATATTGTCGAAGCATGTAAGGTTTGCAATCACAAGACTCTATTTCTTCTTCAATGAAATATGTAAGAAAGTGATACATCCTGATACTCTCGATAAATTACAGAAAGATGTAATTGTTACCATGTGTCGACTTGAAATGTACTTTCCTCCTTCATTTTTTGATATCATGGTTCATCTTGTAGTACATATTACAAGGGAGGTGAAGATGTTGGGTCCAATTTTCTTACACTAGATGTATCCATTTGAATGCTACATGAGTGTTTTTAAAGGTGATGTTCAGAATCGTTATCGTCCTGAAGAGAGTATTGTTGAGGGTTATGTGGCTAGGGAGGTGATGGTCTTTTGTAATGATTTTTGAATTGCAATGAAACTTATAGCGATCAAAAAAATTCCCATCACACTGGATCTTATTGTGGCAAAGGAACTCTGGGAGGACGAGTGGAAGGAATCAGTCGTGAGTTGTGGGAACAAGCGCATTTGTATATTTTACACAACATCGATGAAGTTAGTAGCTACATCACAGAACACAATGATCTTATCAAGAGAAATCATCCGCGATCCAGTGCAATGTGGCTTGCAAGAGAGCATAATTGAACATTTATTAGGTGGTTTGAAGATAAAGTATTTAATCAACTATCTGAATCACCGAATAATGTTGCTGAGAACATAAAATGGCTCGCCTTTAAGCCAAAAATGGATGTCATGTCATATGAAGGTTATGACATAAACGGATTTTCATACTACACAAAGCGTCAAGATGAAAGTAGTGTAGTTCAAAATAGTGGGGTCACTGTTAAAGCTTGTTTGTTGTATTTTGCTAGTGCCAAAGATAAAAGACCACACGAAGCTGAGATGTCATATTACGGCATCATTGAGGACATATGGGAAATGGACTATACAAATTTTTGAGTTCCTATATTTAGGTGTAATTGGGTTGACAACAACAAAGGAGTTTTAGTGGATGAGTTGGGTTTCAAATTGGTGAATTTTGAAAAGATTGGTGAGAAAGATGAGCCATTCATCATGGCAGACCAAGCAAAACAAGTATTCTATATTGATGACCCGACAAATAAAAATTGGTCTATCGTTCTTCATGGAAAAAGACAGTTTACTGTAGATCCTATAAATGAAGAAGAATACTACGAAAAGTATGATGATTCCAGTCCATTCTCAGTTGGTTTGCCAAGTGTAAATGTTGAAGATAACACCGATGAATATTATAAACATCAAGACCATGCTGAAGGAATTTTCCTTGACTAACAACTCAACCAATACTAGATGAACATGGTGAGTGAAGGCATGTATTCCTTGAATTATTTATTTTATTATCATTCAAGCTAGTATACCTTATCACTTGTGCTTTTATTATCACTTTTTTTTATCATGTATACTTGCAGGTTCTAAAATGGTGAGTGAAGATGAACATTCTGAGCATGAGTATGAGCACCATGAGGATGGTAGTGGTGATGCTAAGAAAAGTAGAGGTACCACACTAATGCGTAGGCTCCAGGAGCTCAGGGCTAAAGGGGAGAAATTGCCACTCCAGTTTGATATCACAGGAGCACCTGTTGGGGAACATGCTAGTGCTTTCAAGCATTACGTAGGGGCGACCGCGCGCAATAAGGTGCCAATAGATATAGAAAATTGGCATGATGTTCCTAATGCCAAAAAAGACCTCATATGGAAAGATATATATGTGAGTGGAAGTGATATTATTGTAATATGTTTTTTTATCTATTGATTCTAATTTAGTTAGCTTGGAATTAATTGCTTTTCAAAACAACATTATTAATTGCTTCTTTTGTATGTATAGGGTGTTTTTCATCTAAATGAAAAAGATCACAAGAAAAGACTGCTACAACGTTGTGGTGTACGATGGAGGGGTTTTAAGACATATCTCGCAAGGGAATTTATAGATAATCCTAAATAAAAGAAGAAAGCAACAGATGTATATATTTTTATAGATCTTGAGGTGTGGGAAAGATTTGTTGCAGCTAGGAGATCGAAAGAGTTTCAGGTAATAAAGATTGTGATGTATTTTATGAATCTTTAATTTTATACAATTAAGGGGGTGAATCGTTTTATACATATTTGCCAAGTCTAAATTGCAATACTTCATTTTAAATGATCAGGCTATCCACCAGGCTCAAAAGGAAAGACGGGCCAAAAATGTGCATGAGCATCGCTTGGGGCCTGGTGGTTATGCCTTCCGCCGCCAACTATAAGAGAAGCAATCCTCTTCTGGAGAAGAATCTAGTACAACTCAAGTTGAGCGTCCACCCCGACACTTGACATGGATTGATGCTAGAAAGAATCGAGCAGGTGAAATTGTCAACCCTGCAACTAAGAAGGTGGCACAAAAGATGGTAGGTTTATCCCAACTAAGTAAAGAGTAACTCCCACAAACTTAGATTTATTTATATCTAATTGATATTGTGTTTTAATATTTTTATTAACTATGAATAGATTGATCTCCACGAGCAAAGGAAGGAAGGAAAGTTCATCCCAACTGGCCACATGGATGAACTATCAGATGCGCTTGGTACGAAGGAGCATCCTGGCCGTGTTAGGAGATTAGGAGCTGGAATAGGATTCAAGTCTTATTTTGGCCCTTCGCAATCTAAAAGAGGTCATTCAGGTGGTCTTACACAAGAGGAGGTTGAAGTATTAGTAGCACAGAAAGTAAAAGAAATAATGTCTTCATATCAGCCTACTCAACCTTCTCAACCTTATCATACTGTGTGTCTCTCAAGTGATGAGGTACAAGCCCATGCTCTAGTTGCAGAAGGTCATGGGAGCACTCCTGATGACCCACCACAACAATCTGCAGTAAGTTTTTGTTCTATATGTTGTGTTATTAGTATGATATATGATAATATATATAGTTTTAATAGGTATATGTTCTACTTCTTCTTATATAACCTATATTATTTCAATCTAGGTTGGTATGAACTATAAACTTGCAGTGGAGGTTCCAGAATATATTGTTGTGGCAGCGGGCAAGGTGTACAACTTTGGTGGAACATTGCATTGCCAACAAATTACTGATGACATTTGCCGTGTGTCCATCCATCTTGTGTATGACGGAATGGGGGACAAACCACTACCCATACCTAATCCTGAATATAGTACAGTTGAAGAAGCAGAGGGTGCTATGGTGGGTTGGCCTAGACACTTGGTTATCAATGACAAGGTATACTTGAATTCTACCATGTTTTTCATATTTGACTGCATATATGAACTCGTCTAATAGAAGTATGTAATTTAATTAACAGGTTTGCAAACCAAAAAGTAAAAAATCTACTAGTCGTCCTCCTATGCCCAAGCCATCTATTATTCCAGAATCCACATTTGACGAGTTGGGAAGTAAATGTAAATGTTTGTGTCGATACTTAGCCAACCAAAGCTCTGGACTACAAATGTTGATCAATTTAACAGAAGATGCAACTGGGAGGGACTTTGACAATTATATTTTTCTTGATGATATTATAGAGTTTTTCCGTTATGATTGGCTGAATACTTCGATATTAGAAGTATGGATAAGATAAGGATCTATCAATATAGAAAATTCCAATACATATTTTTAGCTTATTTCTACATATGAAAATAATTACAAATGTTTAACAACCATTTATATACCGAGGCCACAAACTTTGATATAAAGAATGTTGAATTCTTAGTTCCTTCGGTCACTAGTCAGGTGAAGACACATATTGACGAAGTGAGTGATTACTTCTCTGATGCATTCAAATATTTTTCTACTATGGGAAAGGAAATTATCCTAATTCCTTTTAACGTCGAGTAAGTATTATTATTCAATATAATTTTAATAATGAATAAATGTATTTTATTTTAATGTTTGTTTAGTCTTACTAAGATCTAGACATTGGGAATTAGTGGTGATTGTCCCAAAATTGATGACTCTTTATTATCTTGACCCAATGGGAAAAACAACAAGGGGTCACAAACTGAAATTTCCAGCTATGGCGTTAGCATAAATATAGTCAATGCTTCAACATGATATTTCTATTTAGAATTTCTATTTTACCAATTATCGTTTAATTTGATAGGGGTATAAAAGCTTTTTGTGAAGGCGGAGGACAAATACCCACAAAATTAAAGACATTGACTTTGAAAAATGTCAAGGTAGCTACTTTGACAACTGCTTAGTCTTATATGTATTAATTTTCAACTCTTATGTGTCACCTCTTATAGTCTTCTGTTTATAGTAGTTACTAACATTAAGTATAATTCATTATTTATAGTGTCCTATACAAAATAATGACTGGGCTTGTGGTTACTATGTAATGAAATATATGTAAGCTATTGTCAAACAAGCATCAAATGACATTCAGACTATAGATCAGGTAATAAAGAATAACATCATAAATTTACAAATGAGTTGTAGTCATTTTATAAAATTATAGCATGTGCATTCTCTGTTTACAGATCTTTACAACTCAGCCTTACACACATGAGAACTTAAATGAATTCCGAGAAGATTGGTTAGATGCTTTTCTAAATGAAGTCAATATAGCATTGGAATAAACATGTCAGTTACTTTCCATTTATGTATGTGGTTTCAGTACTCTTTCATATTTACTTTTGTATCTGACATTTTTAATATATATCATCTCAGACTTGCAATCTATCATTTTGTAAATTATGATGTGACTATGTGTACTCAACTCAATATATATGAATCATTTTTGTTATGAATGTGTGATTTGGAATGGTGACGGTTGAGCATCAATGCTCCCCTCTCCCATATCTTATATATTCTTGTTCTTCTATTTTGTTCTGTTCAGTTTCTACAGAAATTTAAAAAAAATCCGACCTTATAGCGTCGCTTTTCTTAAAAAACCGACGCTATAGGTGTTTGGTCGTTCAGCGTAGAACGGTTGTGCTTCATAAAATGGCCGTGTTGGGAGGAGGTAGAACGGTCGTGCCGCGTAGAACGATAGTGTTGAGATATGGTAGAATGGATGTGCCGTATAGCACGGCCGTGCTATTATAGTAAACACGGCCGTGCTAGGGTGCATGGTCGTTCTAGCTCTTCCCAACACGACCGTTTTATGCAGCACGCCGTTCTACGCTGAACGGCCAAACACCTATAACGTCGGTTTTTTAAGAAAACACACGCTATAAGTCCTTAGATATAATCTGTAGAGTCGGTTATTTATTAAAAAACTGACGTTATAGGGTTCAGGTACAGTTTCATTTCTCATTTGGATTTAGTTTTTGAGAGCCTATAGGGTCGGTTGTTTACTATACAAGGTCGGTTTTTTTGAGATACAAAACCGACGCTATAGAGCAATTACTGTAGCGACGGCCACTTAGGCGTCGGCTGAAAAGTGACGCTATAGGCTTTAAAAAACCGACGCTATAGACCATTTATGTACTAGTGGATGTTTCCCCCCTTCAAAGCTTCAAGGGGGGTGAGACAAGGAGACTGGTAGTCACCTTAATATTTTTCCTCTACTTGGATAGACTGAGCCAGGAGATTGCTAAGGAAGAATGCAATAGAAGATGGAAATTTTTCCAAGCTTTGAAAGGTGGACCAGGCATTTCCCATGTCTATTTTTTAGATGACTTGATTATGTTTTGCAAAGCTATGGATACACAGACCAGGAACATGATGAAAACACTCAAATGGTTTGAGAAGGCATTCATACAGATACTGAAAATGGAAAACTCAACAATCTATTTCTCGAAGAACACCAACAATATAGCTTGAAGAAACATAACTAGAATCACTAGAATACACCAAAAATGAATCTATGGAAGAACTTGGGGGTTCCCATTCTACATGATATAGAGAACAAGGAAATGTACTAGAGACAATAAATAAAATTGAAGACAAAATTTCCTCGTGGGTCAAAAAAACTCTATCATTTGCAGGAAGTGTAACATCCCTGACCTGGGTTATGCCTTAACCCTAGGTGTTTTTCTTAATAAAGTTAATTATATGCTTTCTCTTATTTCTTGAAAAGTAATTAAGGTTCAAGGGGAACTTATGTTTCAATTTTAGTCCTTTTCAATAATGTTGAAACATTATTTTGCTTGTTTTGGAGTAAAATGCAAATTACCCAAGTTGAGGGGTTCGATTGCAAACGTTACATGATAAGATGTTCCTAATGTGTTGAAGCATCAGGAGAATGAAGATGATGCAGAGGTAAGGCTTGTGGTAGCCTGAGTACCAAGAAAGAGCTGAAAAAGCAATGTTTGTGCATTAAAACCTAGTTTTGGTGTAATGTGCAATTTACCCAAAACTGAGAGTTCAGTATGAAAATTACCACTTCAAAATAGTCCCTAATGTTTCTTGTCATCATGTAGAGCAAATAAAATGAGGGGGGCACCTCATTTGGATCACTTTGGAGGAGAGAGAATCTTGATATTAAAATAATCAAGATTTAAGCATAAATTGGAACTTTACTTCAATTTAAAGCGAAAATAAATTTATTAATTGAAGATCCCTTCAACCAAAAGGATAGGGATGATTTTTCAAAAGAATGGACGACCATGTGCCTTGCAAAGGCACGAAAATATCTCAAACAAGTGGATAACCCACTCACATTATTAAAAGAAAAAGAAATATCCACTAACTTATGGATATTATTATTATAAGGGTTAAGGTGCTTAATTTGTTTTCCTTTAATTCATGGATAATTGAGTGGAATATGAGTCAAAGGGGATAGCCTCGTAACCAAGGAAGGGAAGGGGGAAAGTGGCAAGGAAATGGAGGAGATAATCCCTACTTTCTCTCTCTTAAATGAATTTTCAATAAAATTCATATATATGCTCCTTTATCCATGAGTTGAAAGGGAATTTCGAATACACTTTCACTTCTTACTTGCAAAAACGACCAAGGGAGCTTGGAGCAATAGGAGGACGACCCCCAATCTGTTGGTAAGCTTCTTGACCTTCGTTTACCTTGATTCCATGGTGGAAATAAAAAATCAATGCATGATTTCTTCATATCTCGATCCCATCTTCAATTCTAACCATTCTTTTTCACTCAAAGCTTGAGGACGAACCTTGGGATAGTGAAAGGAGTTGCGTCCACCATTGTTGACGTGATCTTGAAGCTTTGAAGCTCAATTGTAGGTGGGCTTTATAACTTGAACCCTTGAACTTTGTTATTGATTCCATATCTTTATCAATTGTTGATTCCTTCATTATTCCTAAAATTTTATTTGAATGATTGGTGAAATCACCATGGAAATTACAGAAAGTTTCATGGGTTTGTAGCTTGAATATGATGATGTCATCTTAAGCACACACCTCAACATGGGAAATCGGTTTTCAAAACCGATTGAGTTAATTCGGTTACAAAACTGAATGGATAATTGATTTCAAGTTCAAATGGGCAATTGCTCTCAAGATCAAATGGGTAATTGATCTTAATACCAGTTGGAGATACTTGCTGATGTAGTTGGACGTTGATCCAATGGTCCTAATTGATTGGTTGAAGGAAACCCTAGATGCCCAAACAGTTTCAAAACCATTTGGTGTTGAAATGCCAAAACCGAATGGAGATCTAAAGTGATCAAATCGTTTGGAGATTTAAGGTGATGATCGATCCATTGATCCAATGGTTGATAATAATAATTATCAATGATAGGTACAAAGGTTGAAATCCTAAAGTACCTAGATGATCAGTACATTTAGAATGGTTAACCCTAAAAGCTTATGAAAGCAATGTCTCAATACACTATGTCAACCATAGTTGTACATATTTGATTGAAAGGTTGATGTAACCTAATCAAGTTGAGTGAATGATAGAAAGGAATTCATACATGAGTATTAATTATGAATAATATGTGATTAGGGTATGATCCTTAGTAAAGAGACCATGAAACCCTAATCGAGTGGGTTAATAAGCCATAATCCTAAAAGTTGGGCAATCTTGAGTGAAACCCTAGTCTACAGTAATGATGTAACCCTAATTTAGGGTGATGATATAAGAAACCCTAATTATGGGTAATGGAAGATGAAACCCTGATTGGGATAAATAGTAAACCCTAATTATGGGTAATTGAATGGGAACCCTAATTAGGATGAATAGAAAACCCTAATTGTGGATAATTGAATTTAAACCCTAATTGAGGGTGATGTCATGTGAAACCCTAATTGAGGGTGATGCCATGTGAAACCCTATGCAATGGTATGATGAGGAGCCCTAATATAGGGTGAAGGTATTTGAAACTCAAATTTTGAGTTGTAATAAGTGAAGCCCTAATCTTAGGCAATATGATGATAAACCATAACCCTAAAAAGAGAACCCTAATGATAAAATAGTGGGTATTACCTTATAAAGATGAAACATCTCAAATGGTTGATCATAGGAAACTTTATAGTAAGAAATTCCTTAACCTGGAATGAGTCCATATCATTGAAGATAGTTGGACCATTCTTGTTTGTGACCTATGCACTTCATGGTAAAAGGGATAGGTTAGTGGATGAAAGCATTAAGATGGGAAATACCTTAATCCAAGATAAGTTGATAACTCAAGTAAGTTGGAAGTGATGAGGAAAGTGATACATTAAGATATGATTGATATCACTTTTATCATCCCAAGGTTGATAAGCATTGATGTACCTCAAATCCAATATACTTGGATAGGAAACACATGAAGTACGTTATGTAAATTGTTACAATGAATTGTAATGAGTTTGATATACTTTGATAGGAACAGGCTAATATACCTTGAGAATGGGGTTAAGCTAAACTAATGAGTATGATGTAATCATACCATGATAAGGATGAGAAATGAACGCATACCTTGTATTGATAATCATTTAATGATAATTGTTAAAAGTAATAAATATGATTGAATACTCGAGATGTTAATGGATGCTCCTAGAGGTGTGGAGCAATATATTAAGGTTGATTTAATAAATATGAAATCCTAATTAATGTGAGATGGGAAACCCTAACCCTAAATTGGGTAATGGGACATGGAAACCCTAATGTGACGTGAATAGTAATCCCTAACCTTATTGAGGGAATAGTGGTGTTACTATTGTATTACATGAGGTGATATGTTATTGTTGCCTAGTGAGAGGTGACAAGATGTGTAATGGCCTTGTGAGCCATATGATTAGATGTTGCCTAGTGATAGGTGGCAAGATGTTTAATGGCCTTGTGAGCCATATGATTAGACGTTGCCTAGTGAGAGGTGACAAGATATTTTATGGGCCTTATGAGCCATGAGAGCAATTCTGGCATAGTGAAAGGTACCAAGATGATTATAAAAGTTTATTGTAAGAAATGATAACGTTTTAATAAACTTAATAAAAGGAACAATTGTATTCAATAAAAAATGTGAAAAGCTATGAAGGCTAACCTCAGGGTTCAGAACCTAGAGAAGGATGTGATGATCAATGATGAGTTAAAGGAATTTATATCCCATGATCTGTATAATCAGGATTGGTAGTGTCCAATGTCTGGCTGTGTAATCAGGATTGGTTAAAGTCCAATACCTGGAAGAGGCATGAAGCCTGTAATCAGGAGTGGTTAGAGTCCACTGCCTGGCTGTGTAATCAGGATTGGTTAAAGTCCAATACCTGGTAGAGGCACGAAGCCTGTAATCAGGAGTGGTTAGAGTCCACTGTTTGGATGTGTAATCAGGAGTGGTTAGAGTCCATTGTTGTGTAATCAGGATTGCTTAAAGTCCAAAACCTGGCAGAGGCATGAAGCCTGTAATCAGGAGTGGTTAGAGTCCACTTCCTGGCTGTGTAATCAAGATTGGTAGAGTCCAATAATTGGGGGTGTAATCAGGATTGGTTAAAGTCCAATACCTAGAAGAGGCATGAAGCCTATAACTAAGGCATTGGCATAGTCCAATGCCTAGATAGAATATGATGATGTATACTCTTATGTCTGGAATAATTAAATATTTGTTTAGCAGATTGGCTAAGGCCAACAGATGAAAACAAGAATGAATCATGGGTGACATATTAGGTTAATAAGGAAAAGCTTGAGATGTTGAAATGATATGGTAGATAAATGATATACATGTTCTTCCTATTCCTTATTAAGAGGATAGATGATTTATTGTTCTATCATAAATAGTTTCAATGCTTTAAAAGATGAGAATGCTTTAAACTTCTTATCCTCTGCCTAGTTTTATATCATTAAACTGCAATAATAATGTTTTTGGCAGAGAGTTATATCTCTCGCTGGGGCAATTACAATTGTCTCACCCCCGTGGGATCCAACATTTTTAGGTGGACAAGCATGGTGGAGACTGAGAATATCTTGCAAAGGAAGAACATCAATAGCAACAAGGACAACAGTGACATCTCAGGTTGAGTGTACTGTCTATCGTGTCTTGTAGATAGAAGTCCTATGTGTCGTCTCTGTACTCGCAGGTCCTCGGAGTTAGTAGTTAGTTCTTTTAATGTATCGATCTGAGATTTTGGCTTGATGCCTTGAGATTTTGAGTTGCTTAGGCATAATTATCATAAAGTAATAGTTGTATATAATTCTTGAGAAGAGATAGTATATGTGATATGCTTATGAACCAGGATGTAGATGATATACATTGGTTCTTGATAAAAGAGTTTTCCTGTGTATGGACCTCTTTGCAAGTGGTTTAAATTTTTAGTGATTTTTGTTAATCCGCTGTGAATGATACACTTTTGCATTAGTTAATCTTGTTTTTATGAGTTGGATGCCACAAGAAGGGTCACCCTAATCAAGTCATTATTGAACATCGTGCCTTCATACATAATGCAATCTACTCAACTCCCCCTTTCGATCTATGATAGCATCAATCAAGTGGTGAGAACATTCTTATGGAAGGGTGAAACAAATACTTGTGGTCTTCATTTAGTGGCACAGAACAAAGTCACTGCACAATGGAAAGACGGTGACCTTGATATCAAATCTGCTAGACTACATAATGAAGCTTTGCTACAAAAGGCAAGATGGGATATATTATACAATAGAGACACTATATGGAAAAAGTTAATGGTTTCTAAGTATACTCATCACACCAATCTTGGAGTCAGTAATGGCTCAAGACTGTGGAGACAATTGGTTAAAGTCCAAATCTCACTGAAGCCTGATGTTGGGAAGTCTGTTCTCTCAAGCACAAATATGAATGTATAGATATAAAAATGGGTGAATGGCTGCACTCTTCCAACCTTAAAGGCAAATCAATCCATACCAGCAGAGCTTGAGGATTTAAAAGTCACATATATGATTGACATGGAGGGAAATTGGGATGGACAATTCATCAATCACTGGTTTGAAGATACTACAACCAAGGCGATCAAAGTCATGCCATTTCCACAGCCAAATGCAGGGATAGATGAGGTTATATACCTGAAGGATACTTGAGGAACCTTCTCTACAAAGAACATCCATAAACAACTTATGGGAGGTGGATGTAGATTTATAGCATGGTGGTCCCACAAAGAGTGAAAACTACCTTATGGATGGGGCTACATGATAGATTGATGATGAATGCTAATAGGGAAAGAAGGGGCTTCACCCAAGAAAGTCACTGCCCCAGGTAAAACATTGATACCGAATCCTTGATACATGCAGTTGTGAAGTTTCAAGACATTTGAAAGACATGGAACTTAATCTAGAAGGAAATGGGGGAGACATTGATCAACTCAGTAGACCCAAATGTCTAGTTATCATCAAACTCAAAAAAGGGAAGAGGAAACCAAAATGGTCTTGTTGGTTTGCAATCACGATATGGAAGATCTCGTAAGACAGATGTCAACTAGTATTCCAAAAAATTAAGACCACACTGGAGGGTCCCTTTAGATCCATTGTCCATGAAGTCCTATTGTACATGTCAACCTTTCAAATAGAAAGGCTGGTGAATCAATCAAATGAATTGGTCGAAGCTCAATGCGATCCTCCAGAGCGGCATTGAGCAAAAGTGAATGTAGACACTACACTAAAGAAGAAGAAAATGACCACAACTATTGCTTATGTTGTGAGAAACAACAAAGGTAGATGACTTGGGGGTGGGTGTTTTGCGGACATACATTGGACCCATCTCATATGATATCAAGGAAAGCATGCCATGGTTCAACATAATCATCGTCTCCTCTGACAGTCAGCTAGGTATCAATATGTTTAATGGTTATACTGATACACCTGCTAAATATAAACCAATATGCTCAAGCATCAAGTGAGACATGAGTAGATTTGAATATGTAGTTCTAGCTTCTGATAAATGTTCATGTAATAAAGTAGCTGATGGATTAGCCAAATGGGAAGTGTCTCAGGGTATAACCTTGTGTAAGTGGCAGCGATGTCCTGACTTCATATCTAAAATGGTTCGCTATGAAGATATGTTGTGTCGCATGTCTGAGCAGTCTTCCAGTAGGCATGTAATGTGAATATAGGATGAATAAAGGCTCTCCTGATTTCACAAAAACAAATGTTTATATCTTGCTTAAAACTCCAAAAATAGCCACACTTTAATGTTAAAGTTTATTAAAATATGGGTGGAGTAAGTTTTGGGTTTGACAATTTACCTAAACATGGTTGTTTTTCCTAGAAAAGCCATTTTCTTGACCACTAAGCATAAGTTAACATTTATACAATAAATTTCAAATTACAATCTTTTGATATTATCTAGATCAAAAATTATATAAAATAGGGATGCTTTAGTGTTAAGAAATTGTTAAAAAATATGTGTGCAGTTAGTTTTAGGTTTTACAATTTACCTAAACATTAATGTTATCACATGATCAATGATAGTCTCCAAAAGTGTCCATTCTCAATGTTGGGGTTCATAACCTTACTTAAAAGATTGGTGTGAGTGTCTGAGTAGAAATATTTTCTTGACCGCTATGAATAATTTAATATTTACACAATAAGT
Organism: Alisma plantago-aquatica; assembly: GCA_963693085.1. Lineage (NCBI taxonomy): Eukaryota > Viridiplantae > Streptophyta > Magnoliopsida > Alismatales > Alismataceae > Alisma > Alisma plantago-aquatica. Next base: position 643,738,278 of record OY856413.1, on the reverse strand, counting down.
TATAGATTATAATGTAGTAATAAGTTGAGAACCTACATGAATGATAGTTAAGACCAAATTTCAACCCGACCATCCAAAACAAACTAGGACTTGGAAATCAAAATTTATAGGAATCTCACTCAACCTAGAAGTAGAAAATGATGAATGAAACCACTCAAATCAGAGACTAGAGTTGAAAAAGATCTTTATTATAATTAGTTAATGATATATATATTTCACTAAAACATTCGTGTAAAAATTGAAAGATACATGTTAAAATTGATGCATGATGTGTTGTTAAGAGCTCACGATTGAGTTTATTTATGATTCAAGAAAATACATGGTTTTATTAAGATTATGTGGAAAGAGAGCACTATTTGTTACACAATTATGGAGTGAAATATTTTTTTCCGTTATACTTAATATTATTCCCCCAAAAAGGATATTATTTTTGTCTTGTCAAGGCATAATAGTGTTTTATCCCAACCCAAGGAACCATAAAGATATACTAAGATTAAGAGAAAACTACAATATTGAGGATCTACTATCATCATGACTCATTGTGAAAAAGTTTCCAATTGAATACCATTTGTATTTTTAATATTAAAAAATCAACTAAAAATTCCCAAAAATAAGATTTTCTTGATATTGTTATTAACTACATATAGAGAATTGGACAACATTTTGAATTTCCAAATTACCATACTAAGAATATTTTCAATATAATGATGGAAAACCATTTTATATCCAACTTATCCACAAGTAAATTCTAATATAATCTAATCTTTATAATAAATTATTGTGAAAAGAGAGAAATGGCACACTATTATAGTCGCATACATCTTACATATAGGATTCCTTTAAATTATTTTGGTGTTTCAGATAACTGGATAACAATCGTTGTTATTATCTCAAAGACACAATATATAGTTTTCTAAAATCCATACTAAAAGAATCATTTCATCTTCTTGCTAGAGGTATTTTATTGAGGGAATCAATACTTTATTCTAGAAACATACTTTTTACATGTTTTGGCCTTCAACTAGATGATGCATGCTTGAAAATGTATAAAACATGCCTACCAAAATAGAAAAGACAAGACGATAAGTAAAGCTACTTAATGAAGTCATAAGAATCTTTTTAATATGATGTTTCTTTCTTGTGTATAGAAAATACAATTATCAATAGTAACATAACCAAATATTTCTTTCTTTATTGTTCTTTGACTTCATGAGTTTGAAATGTAAATGATATTTTCCTATTCCTTGTTGCTATAAATATATAATTGTACAACAAAAGTAAACAAGGAAGGAACATATATAGCTGCAATGGCATACCATTGTTGGCTAATTCCAAAGGTCCTTATTATAGAGAACCAGGTTTGAACCATGAGGAAAGATATAGTTACGACCCTCTCCCCCTGTTATATCTCTAAAAGTGAAGACTGAGAGGGCAAGGGCCATAGACATAATTCTGGGATTAGGATTAGCAAGTAACCAATAATAATCAATAAATATTATTATATGGAATAGAGTTTAATGCTAAGATAACTTCTCCTCAAGGGAGTTTACATGGGAATGAACTAGAGTTTGCAATAGAAATAATATCTAACTATATCCTCTAGGATTATAATAATTTTTTTTCCTTTGGTTCCTTCTTCTAAATGTACATCTTTCATCTTTATTTTCAAGTTACTAGCACATTAACCTAAAACGTCATGAAAAAAAACACGGTCAGTATAACAAGTTATATTGGTATGTGGGGGAAACCAAATGTACACATGTACGAGTAACAACATAAGCAACCATATTTGCAATTATCAACTAATCAAAACACATTTTGTTTTCTTAACTTCTCAACCCTTAGTCTCTATGGCATACCCACTCACTGGGGGTACCCAATTCTACCATACTCACTCGTTGGGAATCTACCCACCCACTGGGGGTGATTTCCAACCATACCCACTATTTGGGGGTGTTTATGATATCATACTCACTCGTTCAGAGTATTTATTAGTCAACCCACTCTCTGGGGTTCTTTTCATTATCATCATGCATGCATTTAAATCAAATATATTATTATGGACTTGAGAAAGTTATTTCTATATATTATGGCACTCATATGGGCTTTATAGATTGCAGGAAATAAATAAACAAGAAAGAAGTTAAGCCAGGTAGTCATAGGCGTAACCACATACCTCGATGGTGAGTCATGCAGATCTTATAGATTAAACTTCAATTATGTTCAAGAAATCCAATCAACAAGGATGAATCCAAACAATCATATTATATCTACATGTAGATCCTAAAGTGTCACCATGACATTAACCATATTAAACCCTACTTGGTCCTATCCTAGGGTTTAGTGTTTTCTCAAGTTTAGGATATGGATGAAGGGTTCAAACCCTATTTTCCATGCATTTTGATCATTAGGTGAAACCCTGATTACTAGATCCACATATCCTTTCGTGATAATCACTTAGATCTGATTAGTTTCATTAACAACATGGCAAGTTAGGGTCTTTAATCCATACTTATTTATATACACGGTTATTCTCATTAGAAACCTTAAGTATTGTCAACATGGTCATGATTATCTTCAATTGTATGAGATTATAACATATTTTTTAGAGCATTTATGTATTTACAAGTTAATACATCAATCTAGGATACACTAATCACCACTTAAACCCATCTTTGTACTACTTTTGGAATTGGAAGCATAATTATACCCTGAAACTATTTTATATGGATTTCTCTCTTTTTCTGATCAAAATGACATATAATATTGCTATAATCTGACCTACGGTTTGATTACTGCATTAGTCATAAAAAGAACTTACTCAAACTAATGGGAGACTACCAATTCAGCACACTTGTACCTCGACCCCTTTCCATGCAGATCCAACATGTCCAATGGTATGTGGCCATGTTAGTGAAGCACGCTCTGTTGGTAGGTGCCCTATGAAGGGTTGAATTAACCTATTTGCCCTTTTCTTTAGTGGAGAGGCATTCATTCATGCGGGGGCTGTAAGGTAATTTTAGCATGGATCATTCTCAACCTCGTGACACATCTACTGCCGCTTAGGACGTCAACCACTTCATTGGCCCTTCCTCCTCCTCTGTGTATAAGGTTGACGCACGACCTAGAAGCCCCTTGCATGCCTCCATAGGAGATGGCAGGCCACAGGGATGAGTCTAGGTGGCTGGAGTAGAGAGGAAATCCCAACTAAAACCCTGGTCTATTGATGACTAAGAGAATATTTGTAGGTGATTTGTATGTGGTTGGTCTCTACTTACTAGGCCAAGGAGAAGTGTGTGGAAGCTGGTTTGCCTCCACAAGGCTCTACCATACTTGAGCAATCTCTCGATCGGTTTTGAAGGCAACCCACCACAGTGAGACTAGAGGAGTTCCCCTATTGGGTTATGAACTCCGAGAAGAGGATTGATGAAGAGATATGAGACTTTCAGAACTCCAGGAACTCCACATGATGTCTCTGCATAGTTTAGGATGAGTGTGTACTCCTAGTCAACACATGTCCTAAGACAAAGGAAACAAGAAGTAGAGTGGTCACAAATAACTTTCCATATCCATGAGTAGTCAGACCCTAGGGAGAGTCATCCACTTCCTTATGGTGCAATACAAACCCTATTCGGAGTTCATGTAGAAGTATAAGTTGGACGAGAGGTGTGGAAGAAAAGATAAGGGAGAGGGGTGTAGGCTATGTTTTTTATATATATCCACACCTTCTCATACCCCCTCTAGTTCCTTTTCTTTCTATCTTCCTTGGCATATAAGGAAGATGTCAAAAGTAGCAAGGGGTTTTGATATATATATATATATATATATATATATATATATATATATATATGGCTAAAAAAATTGTGTACATGAGTACATGTATCTTATGTGTACCTAGAGCTGGCAATCAGACGAGTCAGGGTCAGTTCATTTCAGGTTGGGTCATTACGTGTCTTAGATAATTTGGGTTATTTTATTCTTTCAGGTCGGGTCAGGTTTGTGTCGGGTTAGTATCGGGTTGGGCCCTTTTGGTCAACTTAGGTTAGGGTCAGATCAGTTTTCATACATATATTTTCAAGTTACTTTATCGAGTCGGGTCTGGTTCAAGTCAAATCATTTCGAGTTATTTTAATATCAGGTCGGGTCAATTTGTACTATTTTCCTCAGGCTGATTCAGTTTTGGGTCAAGTGATTTTCGGGTTGGGTAGTAATCAGATCGATTCTTCTTGGGTTGTGTGTTTGGTTTGGGTCTAATTGTTTTAGGTTGGGTCTCAGTCTGTTCAGGTTGGAGAGTTGGCAATCAGGCGGGTCAGTTTGGGTTTGGAAAGGGTAATTATGGGTCAAAGATAATTAAGGTTATTTTATCCTTTCATGTTGAGTTGGTTAGTATCGGCTTGGTCCCTTCAGTTCATTTTGCATTTTTTGGTCAACTCATGTTTAGATTGGGTCAATTTCGGTACAAGTTTGTTTAGATTCATTTATTGGATTGGTTTCGGTTCACATCAAATCACTTTAGGTCATTTTAGTTTACACTATTTCCTGGGGTTGAGTTGAGTTTGAATCGAGTCATTTTGAATTGGGTAGTTATCAAGTTGGGGTTTTTTGGGTTGTATATTTGTATAATCTAATTGTTTTGAGTTGGACCTCACTCATGTCACATTGTAATATAATGAGTAATGACTAATATGTTGTATTAATTAAAAAAATAAAGAAAATATTTTTTACTTACTTTTTTTCTTTTTTACTATTCATTATCCCATATATTTCACTTTCCTTTTCCTTTATATCAAATTATCAAGCAAACTATTTCTTATTAAATAATATACCAATAAAGTCATACACAATTATATTGTGAAACTAAAACTTGACTTATTAGCTAGTTTGTTACTTCCTAGTACTCGGTGAGGTTGACATTGAGTTGGGTCGGTGTTGGGTTGGATTGATTTTGAGTCAGGTTGACATTGGGTCAGTCGGTGTAGGGTCAGTTTGACATCAAGTCGGGTTGATATTGGGTCGAGTTGGTGTTGGATCTGGTTGCCATTGGGTTGGGTTGGTTTTGGGTGGTTGACGTCGGGTCGAGTCAATGTCAGGCCAGGTTGATATCGAGTCAGATCAAGTCAGTTGTGGTTTTTTTTAGGTCATTTCAGGTCACACAATATCATCGGGTCAAGTGTCAGGTCAAGTTTGGGTCTGACAATTCCGAGTCATATTGGGTTTCGAGTCAACATCAGGTTGGGTCGGGTCAGGTCAGGTTGGGTTTAGATTTATATTTTTTTTGGGTTTAATTGGTTCGGGTTGCAGGTAGGGCGAGTCGGGTCAGCTTTTTCTAGCTCTATGTGTACCTATCTTTATTTATGATGTTTTCACAACTCTTTAGAATAATCTAACATTATGGATATGTTTCATACCCCTTAGATAAAATGTGCATATAATATCACATCAATCTTGCATCCATAGATCATTCAGTTAAAGAAAATGTATTTTGTCTTATCAACGGTAAGTTGTTGAAATTATAGGAATCGTCGAATGGTATATTGTTATATCTCATAATATACATGTATATACATGTGATATGGTTGTGATATTCTAAATATATCTAATCTAAACAATTTTGACAGAATCGATATGGTTGGAATTGGTTAACGATTCTATATAAGACATTTTAATGACCAGTATATATAAGTTACATGCATCGTCCGGTACACACTTCCTAACCCATATATATATAGATATATATATATATATATATATATATATATATATATATATATATATATATATATATATATATATATATATATAAGCTAACTATACAACAAGAAGATCTAACTATGCAGGCTAACAAAATCGCTTTGAATGTGTCTCCATACACCATTTGTGGATGGTTTTAAATTCTCGAAATAGAAATGGTTCTTTGGTTCCGCATGTGGTATAAGGAGAGGATGATGAGAAGATTCTCCTTGCTACCAGTAATAAGTAACAGGTCCTCTCGGTTCTTTGGAATTGAGGCTGTCCAACAATACACTCTATGCCAAATCTCCATAAAAAAATTGCAGGTCCAGAGTATGTGATGTGTGGTTTCACTGCAAGTCTTGCAAAGGATACATCGGGAGGCTAAATAGAAGCCTCTGTTTTGAAAATATACTTCAGTAACCAGGTTGCCATGAAGCATGTTCTAGCAGCTGACCTTGACTCTCAGAGGTGCTTTGCTTTTCCAGAGCAAAGATGCCCATTCCACTTCTTCGTGTGCAGTCCTCTAGAGATACCAGACCTCCTTTAGCTTGAATTCTTTCATATCCACAAAGTGGTAGTCATCTTCACCCTGAGACAGGGGGATATCGTTACAAATGTCAGCACGAGAATCCACTCCTCTAACCTTGGGGATATTCCACTTCCTGTCAGATTTGATGTTGCTTAGCCTAGCAGTGTTTGATAGGTTAGATCTCAGAGCCAATGAGGGGTTCAGCTGCTGAGATAAGAATTTTCCTTGGACCCAAGGGTCTCTCCACAAAGAGATTGAACTCCCATCTCCAATTGTATATCACACTAGAGGTAGAACTTTATCTTTGTATTTTAGTAGCGACCTCCATAGCCAATTGTGGCCTTGTATAGGTGGACAATACATCCTCACCCTGAGATAGGGGATTTCTAGATTATTCATTTAGATCTCTCCATGGTATATCCTTTAAACAAATTATCCTCCTTCCATGGAACTTCATTAAAACCTTTTCCAATTTATATTTAGTGATTAGGATAACCAATACTTGCTCTTTTTAAATGTTATTTAAAACAATACCATTAACTCATGAAATATCCTTTTTTCTCAAAATTCTAGATTTCTCTCCCCTTTCATCATTATTTTCAAGTATACCAAAGGTGAAATCAAAATAATACTAATCATTGCCTCAAACATTGTGTCGCCAATAATGGATAGATAATTATTCTTTTAATTATCTAAGGCATCACACATTTATTTTCTTTTAAAAATTGTCCAATATTCCAAAATTTTAATATTCAACAATTCATAAAGTAATTATCTTTCATTTATGCATAAAAACTCTCTCTTCTAGAGAATTCTACATAATTCTATATTTTAAACATTCATCATGAATTACCTCTAGCAATTTCTTTATTAGTGGATTTTCCTCTCTTTCTTTGTCCAAAATCTATTAATGGTTTACTGATAATAATGAATTACATGAACTCCATCCCATATGAAGTATCTGCACAATTCCAAACAAGACACATAGAGAATTATCATTCTAATGTGCCCTTCATATTATATGGAAAAAACCAGGTTATAACAAATATTTTTTTGTTTATCACCCTTTAGATTTTCATCATAAGGATTCTAATCTTCTGTACCCGGATTTTTTTCCTGTGTTTGTCTCTATACATCTTAACTATGAGTTTTCAATTTAGTTCCCAAGTGATGGGGCCTGTAGTCAGAGTGTATTTTTGCGATTCAATGGGACATTGTCCTGGACACACTAAGATTTTAACAACTGCCAGCAAGGGAAGAAGTCTTTCTCTCTTAATACATGTTTTGAATGTGGTTAATGATGGGTAGAGGAGGGGTAGCATGGAGAGAGGAAGGAAAAAATAATATTTTTTTACAAATTTACATTATAAACGTATGTGATGTAAATATTAGACTACATATTTTTATAAAAGTTAATATCAAATCATCATCGTCATCATCTAAGGCTAAATCTCAACCATGTTGGGGTCAACTGCATGAATCCTTTTTATTCTAATCATCTATGTTATTAGTCATACTCTGATCAAGAATTTTCTTAATAGTTATGCATTTTGCAAATATATTGTCCATGTTTAACAAACTTACAATATAAAATACATGTATCGTAAATAATAGACTACATATTTTTTTCTCAATATATTCTATAAAAGTATTATTCTCTATTTTACTACGGCTCTTACTATTTGGAGTTATCTATATATTTTAATATTATCTCTACATTTCTATTTTAAAGAAATGACAATTTATTATTCTTTTCCCTAGGGGTTTCATTTCTGCGACCTCGTGGTCATACATCAACGTGTTTATGAACTAGGTTCCACATCTTTTCCCTTTTCATTTCTATTCATTTTCATGTTTCTATATTTGTAATTAATTCTTCCAAAGAAATTTTGATCTCTTTACAATTTTCTACTGTATTTTTATATATTCTAAACTTACGTCCATGCTACATGGTAAATAGTATTCTTATTCATTTATATTCTTTGTTTATTTTTGTAAGTTTTCATTTTCTCTCAATTTCATTCTAACTTCTATCTTTTCTCACAAGTTTGTAATAATGTTTCCTACCAGACCTTTCTCCTTCCCCTTGACTCCACTTCGATTCAATAGGGAGAGAAGTGGTCAAAAATATACATGAATATGTCACGTTCCTTCCCTTCCCTTCGTCTTCGCTCTTTCAAATCAAACATGATGAGCATGTCCCCTTCTCTTCCCTTCCCTTCCCTGTCATTCCCCTCCTACCAAATAGGTTTGACATCCTAAATTTTTTGAATTGTAACTGAGTGTGTGACATAAAAATTTAAACTCCCACCTAAATGGAAGTCTCAAATGAGTAAATAACTAATGAAGATAATGTCATATCATATTTTGTTTATGCTTGAGCTTTGGTGGTCATAGTTTGTAAGTCTAACCATTAGTAATTGTGACGTGGATTTGATAACCTCAGTTGGGCGAGATAAAGTTGTTGGATCCTAGATGGGTGATTAGATGCTCTAGGGGGGTGAATAGAGCTGAAAGCACTTAAAAGAAACTCATCAAACCTTCAAGATATATCAAAAGATAAAGTTGCTAAATAGGTAATTTGAGTGCAACTAAATCATGCATAGCAAGGATAAGTGAGATTGAACATGCACCAAATAGACAAGCTATTTAGAGTGGTTCCACACTTCAAACTGGAAGTGTGTCAGTCCACTTGCCTAGAGAGGTCAACCTCTAGGACTTCAACAATTGCACTCTTATATTCACTTATAAGACTTACAATACATGACCAACAAAGGACTTACTTATCCAATACAAAGAGTCTTCAACCTTACCAAGGACTTACCCACTTTGCAAGAGTCTTCGGCCTTCTCCAAGGACTTACCCACTCTTGCACAAGTCTTCGGCCTTGTAGGAATTACCCACTCTTCTTGGATCTTCCGCCTTTGACTTCACCTTCACTCGGAGAAGCTTCCACCACGGTCTTACCTACTTGAGCTTGAGTCTTTTGCCTTCTCCAAGGGCTTACCCACTCTAGCTCCAAGTCTTCTGCCTTGATCTTCACCAAGGGACTCCTTCCCTTGTTCTTCTTCACCTCTCTTGGACAAGAGAGAGAACCTTCATCTTCATGATAGCAAATGAGAGATGGGGAGGTGGTGGAAGTGAGAGCCTCACAAGATATAGAAGTATAACTAGCTCTCTTACAAATATCCTACTCACTCTAATGGATGTAGCAAGTGATTAAGCTTAGAGAGAGAGAGGAGGCTGTAGGAAGCACTCAACTATAGAATAGGAACCTCACAAAGAGTTTGCAATGAATGCTCAACCTTGGAATGAAGCCCAAGGGGTCCTATTTATAGCTGGGGATGCCTCTTAGCCTTTGGGAACACTTGTGAACGAAAACTAGCCGTTTTGTGGCTTGCAATGGATATATTCTCACTTGTTGCAACTCCACAACGACTAGTAGCACTTTTCTGCACTTTTCCGTACAGTGAAATCGGTCGAGTTTCAATGGGTGTAACTCGACCGATCAAGTAGGAGGCAAACCGATGTTCAAAGGATCGGTCGAGTTTGTCCTGAGGAAACTCGACTGACCATTTCAACTGGAAATGGCCTACTACCCAATCGGTCGAGTTCTGTGAGTGCACAACTCGACCGATGCAATCTTCAGAAAATCGACCAAGGTTGATCGGTCGAGTTTCAGGCTGGGGAAACTCGACCGACCAGGTGCCTGTAATTGATTTTCAAAATTGCATCTAAAGTGCTCTAATATTCGATTTAAGTGCTCCTGATATTTTTCTAAGCTTAATTACAAGTCATACAATCATTACAAGTGATTTACAACATGATTCTAATGGATATACATCATATTACAAAAACGTCCACTTGTATTGACTTTGACTTATCTTTTCTCCAATTTGAGATGCGCAAGTTAGGGCAATTGGAGTATGTCTATACCTAATCTGAAATTACTCAAGTAGAGACATTAGACACCAATATGTGGAATGGTTAGTCATCATCAAAACATAGGTTTAGTCAATTTAGACGTGAGTCAAACATTGACCTAATTGACCTTGAGTCAACAATCTCCCCCTTTTTGAAGATGACAAACCATTCCATAAATGTATTGAAAGCATTTAAGTAAATTCATACCTCTCGAGAAATATAGGGGTTTCAATGGAATTGAGTTCATATGCTCCCCCTCAATTGATGTGCATGGAGTTCTCATACTCCCCCTCAATTGATGTTATTTCTCCTGCATGGTTAGCTGTCACAACATTTATAAAATACTATGTCTTCTACTCATATATGTTCTACACATATATGTCTTCTCCCATTTACCTTCTCCCCCTTACATGGACATACTTCTCTTCTTCATGTAAGACATGCCTTCTTCCTCTTTTTAAAAGAAGACATACCTTTCTCCCCCTTTGTCATTTCAAAAGTGGGGTTATGAAGAAATAAGAAACACAATATGTTAAGAGAAAGGAGATAATACAAATATTATATAAGGAGAGTAGAAGAGCACAGATAGGGTCTTGTCCAAGCATAGAAAGAAAAGCAAGTTAAAGCATATACTTGAACAACCCAAAATGCAAGATAAAGTGATGTAGAAAAACAATAAATCGCAATTTTGACCCTCAAGATGATGGAATTTGACCAAAAACCATCGGAGATCATGGCAAAGCGATGAGTCTTGCTCAGGAGGTTGTTTCTACATGAAAAACACTAGTCTTGCACCAAAAACTGAAACTGGAGCAAAAACTGCATAAAATCCAAAAATACTCCAATTTCTACATATAATGTAGATCTATGTACCCTGCATCACAATGTTATGTAAGCAACTCAAGATAGTAGATATGCAATTTAAGAAATAATCGTGAGCATGTGTGAGACAAGAAACAAGCATAGCATATAGATGAGCAAAGAAGCCAATTATAAATAGGGTTAGAACTACATGTATATGAACTACTAGTAGATGATATCACAAGTTAGGACTACTAGTAGGATCTAGATCATAGCAAGAGATACCCAAAGATACACAAGATAAAGCAAGCTATGAGTAGATATATAGATATATCCAAACAAAGAGATATGCAATTTTAGAAGCATGAAATGATATAACTCACTAGATATGCATCCTTACCATAAGATGATTACCCCTAAGAACCTCAAGGTTGTATCAATAAGAAAAGATATACACCTAGATAGATGTATCAAGTTAGAGTAAAACGGAAGCGATTTTAGACACAACCAAGAGATCCAAAGAGATCATCATCAAAACCTGCAAAACAACTCAAAGCAAGTAATTGCAAGATATAGATATACCAATTTAGAGCAATTAGAGAGATAGAGTTGTAAGCAAGATAGGCAATTTAGAACATGGCAAAATGCATATATAGAGGTACCAAATGAGAGTGCCAAAGAATAAGGCTATTGGTTGAGAAAATCTAGTTGAGAGGGAAATTCTCATTCAATAAGCCAACTGTGTATTCTATGCACAGTGTTATCGGTCGAGTTCTGTGCATTGTCAACTCGACCGATGACAGCTGTTGGCAACAATCTTGGTGCCTATAGGTCGAGTTTCAATAGGGCAAACTCGACCGACAGATCAGCTGTCAAGAAGCACATATATTTCATAAAAACATATTTAAAGGCATGCTAAATATACAAACCATATCCAAACATGTCTAAGCAAGTTAGTAATGCACTATAGAAGCATTAGAAACAATTTTTGAGCAAGAGTGTGAAGAGAATCACAAAATGCCACTTTTGACTCAAAAACCATATGTATAGTGCATACTAACTTGACAAAAACAAGTTAGAAAAGGTTACAAGCAATAAAACCTTTACCTTTGTGCTTACTATTGCTTTTCCACTTGTTGTCACCCTCTACACACCTCACCTTTCTTCTTTCATGTGGATTGAGAAGTCAATTTGTAATTCAATATCTCAACTCAATCCATTTGCAAGTACCTACAAGAAGAAAGATGAAATGGTCCCCAATCATGTTTTTGGGTCCGGAGGGATTAGTTTAGCAACCCATGTTCTATTGCTCTTGGGTGCTTTCCTAAAAGGACAACAATTAGAATAATGACCTAATTCATTGCAATAGTTGCATGTGCCCATAGTCTTGGAACTAGAGGATTCTCCATGGAATATTGGAGGTCCTTTATCTTTGTTTTTCCCTTGACTACTATCATACCCTAAGCCATGTATACCAATTTGTTTAGTAGTATGGTGTAGGATGTCATTAAGACTCTTTTTACCAACTAAGAATCTTTGCAAAGATGATCTTAAACTATCATTATCATGCTTAAGAGAAACAATAGTAGAAGACAAATTATTTATATTATCTCTAGCATGCAAAAGATCATTTTCTAAGAAAAGAGATTTAGTTGAATAAGAATCTCTATCAATATGAAGAGCAGCAACATCATTCTCTCTATTTGTAGAACTAGAACAAGATTCATGCCCATTGATTTTAGTAAGCAAGGAGGCATTTTCTATTTCTAATTCATGCAAAACAAAATCTTTGTCCTTGTTTTCAGATTTAAGAACATCAATGTCATGCATGAGAGAATCAATAATTAAAGTATGCTCTTCATTAGAACTAGGCATGAGAGGTTGAGCTTCTAGAAATTTAATCTTATCAAGTAAACTAGCATTTTCAAGTTTAAGAGAGTCTACTTGGCTAAGACAATCATTTTTATCAATAAGCAAGCAAGAATTAGCATATTCAAGATCATCTAGTTCTATATGCAAATTATCAACAATTTTAGCAAGTTTTTTCTTTTTCTTTTTAGAGGACTTATAACAGGCAAAAATATCATGAATAATAGCAATTAAAGATTCTTTATCTAAAGAGTCTAGATTTACCTCACTTGAGTCTTCACTTGTTGATGCTATAAGGGCAAAATGGCATTCTCCTTCATCACTAGAGCTTGAGCTTGATCCTTCACATGAATCTTCACTTGAGCTTGAGTTGGAGGAGCCACTTGAGCTTGATTGCCATTTCTTCTTGTGAAGATGGGTCTTTTTGCCTTGTGGGAAATCTTCCTTGTAGTGACCCTTCTTTCCACATGTGAAGCACCGGATGGAGGAGGACTTGCCTTTGTAGAGTCTACCCTTGGAGTACATGGCATCTTCTTCAACTTGAGAGGATGGAGAAGCTTGACCAACAATAGCCTTGATTTGAGCTTTGATTTCAGCCTTCTTCATTCTCTTGAGTTCTTTCTCCTCTTGTCTTTCTAATTCCTCCCTCTTGTCAAGTGTGGCTTCATGTGCTTGTAGATTTCCAATGAGCTCTTCAATAGGAATATCCCTAAGAGACCTTGCTTCTTCAATAGAAGTCACCTTGGATTCCCACCTCTTGGGGAGAGCTCTAAGGATCTTTGAGTTGATCTCTCCACTAGACATAGGATGTCCTAGAATAGCAAGACCATTCAAGATGGTGTTGAGCCTTGAGTACATGTTGGCTATGCTCTCCTCCTTTCCCATCTTGAAGTTCTCAAGCAACCCTTTGATCATGTAGACTTTGCTTTCCTTCACTTGATCTGTCCCTTCATAAGTGATGCAAAGCTTTCTCCATACCTCATAGGTCGTCTCACAAGAGGAAATCCGATTGAACTCGGTGGGGGTCATGGAGGCATATAGGATGTGCATGGCTCTAGCATTCAAAGTTGATTTCATCAAGGTGGCTTCATCCCATTCTTCAATATTTGTCATTGGTAGAATGTATGGGCTGTTCACCATTTGCCACATCTCGAGACTTGATCCTTGGATGTAGAATTGAATTCTTCTTCTCCAATAGAGGAAATTGCTCCCATCAAAGATTGGAAGGCTGGTCGAGAGTCTCCCTCCTAGGTAGTCACCCATCTTCTCCTACTTGTTGAAGTATGCTTGGAGAAGACCCGCTCTGATACCAATTGTTGGATCCTAGATGGGTGATTAGATGCTCTAGAGGGGGGGTGAATAGAGCTGAAAGCACTTAAACAAAACTCATCAAACCTTCAAGATATATCAAAAGATAAGGTTGCTAAATAGGTAATTTGAGTGCAACTAAATCATGCATAGCAAGGATAAGAGAGATTGAACATGCACCAAATAGACAAGCTATTTAGAGTGGTTCCACACTTCAAACTGAAAGTGTGTCAGTCCACTTGCCTAGAGAGGTCAACCTCTAGGACTTCAACAATTGTACTCTTATATTCACTTATAAGACTTACAATACATGACCAACAAAGGACTTACCTATCCAATACAAAGAGTCTTCAACCTTACCAAGGACTTACCCACTTTGCAAGAGTCTTCGGCCTTCTCTAAGGACTTACCCACTCTTGCACAAGTCTTCGGCCTTGTAGGAATTACCCACTCTTCTTGGATCTTCCGCCTTTGACTTCACCTTCACTCGGAGAAGCTTCCACCATGGTCTTACCTACTTGAGCTTGAGTCTTTTGCCTTCTCCAAGGGCTTACCCACTCTAGCTCCAAGTCTTCTGCCTTGATCTTCACCAAGGGACTCCTTCCCTTATTCTTCTTCACCTCTCTTGGACAAGAGAGAGAACCTTCATCTTCATGATAGAAAATGAGAGATGGGGGAGGTGGTGGAAGTGAGAGCCTCACAAGATATACAAGTAGAACTAGCTCTCTTACAAATCTCCTACTCACTCTAATGGATGTAGCAAGTGATTAAGCTTAGAGAGAGAGAGGAGGCTATAGGAAGCACTCAACTATAGAATAGGAACCTCACAAAGAGTTTGCAATGAATGCTCAACCTTGGAATGAAGCCCAAGGGGTCCTATTTATAGCTGGGGATGCCTCTTAGCCTTTGGGAACACTTGTGAATGAAAACTAGACATTTTGTGGCTTGCAACGGATATATTCTCACTTGTTGCAACTCCACAACGGCTAGTAGCACTTTTCTGCACTTTTCCGTACAGTGCAATCGGTCGAGTTTCTATGGGTGTAACTCGACCGATCAAGTAGGAGGCAAACCGATGTTCAAAGGATCGGTCGAGTTTGTCCTGAGGAAACTCGACCGATCATTTCAACTGGAAATGGCCTACTACCCGATCGGTCGAGTTCTGTGAGTGCACAACTCGACCGATGCAATCTTCAGAAAATCGACCAAGGTTGATCGGTCGAGTTTCAGGCTGGGGAAACTCGACCGACCAGGTGCCTGTAATTGATTTTCAAAGTTGCATCTAAAGTGCTCTAATATTCGATTTAAGTGCTCCTGATATTTTTCTAAGCTTAATTACAAGTCATACAATCATTACAAGTGATTTACAATATGATTCTAATGGATATACATCATATTACAAAAACGTCCACTTGTATTGACTTTGACTTGTCTTTTCTCTAATTTGAGATGCGCAAGTTAGTGCAATTGGAGTGTGTCTATACCTAATCTGAAATTACTCAAGTAGAGACATTAGACACCAATATGTGGAATGGTTAGTCATCATCAAAACACGGGTTTAGTCAATTTATACGTGAGTCAAACATTGACCTAATTGACCTTGAGTCAAAAAAAGTTAGATATATGTTTGATGAGATGTTTTTATATGTTTGTTTCAACACAACCCTAGTACGTATGTTTTTTTAATCATCTCTGACATGTGATATGTGGAAAATGACATGATGGAATCCCAATGATGGTTTGATGAAAACCTATATACATGAAAAATAATAATGAATTATGTGTATATGTAATCACTAAGAAAGGTTTCAACCTGATAGGATAAAAATGAAATGTGATCATATGAATACGATATGATAGATGAGGTGTTATCCTAAGTTCTCAGTAAAGATGTTATATATGATTCAACCATCAGCATGCCAAAATGATGATTAAATCTGGCTTTAATGATAATAGATAATTTTGGGGTTTTTTATCATTTATTTTTGTATATATATGTCAAGTGGTGATCTTTTAATTTGCGACTTATTATATTTTTCATGTGAATGCACTACTTTTGTTCCTTATGACTTCCTTATATTTTCTTCTTTTTGAACTAGTGTGAGGTGCTTAAAATTAAGATCCTCACTTTGGTGGGATTTTTAATTTGGACATCACGTGCATGGTCAATGTGTTGAAAATTTGGGGACGTCGTACATGTCCTTAATCCTAAGGAAGAAACACATACTTTTTAGGAAGGAATATCTAGGAATTTTTGGTGTGTAAGCGACATATTCTGCAAAACTGAAAGCGCAAGATTTAACGTGGAAACCTCTCCCCAAGATGAGAAGATAAAAAATCACGGGGCAATACCGACCAACAAGCACTATGTAATCAAGAGTACAACTCACACCGTCTAGATTTAATTACCCATAAATCCGGATTGCTCCCCCCATACGAGAACAAAGATAGGAAGAATAGAATTACACCAAAACGTGTACAAAATATCTCACTTATCTTTTTCTCCTCACAACACCTCTGTCGTTGTAGGGAATCATACACGCAATTGTGCTCTTGCATGTTGTCGCTGCAATCACTGACCGGGCCACCTCTACTCCTGACGAGGTTGTGTACCTCGTCTGTCAACCAAAGAACTCTCTCCGCTAGAGAGAGCAAACACATCCTCCGCTGAACGGACAAACTGTTGTTGTAGTCGCTACCACAACACAAACGTAGTGCCACCAACTGATGTACATCCTACACTGGCCGGATATGCTGCCGTTGTTGATGCACCACCAATGTGTCGCTGAGTGTCAGCCTCTACTTCGCTTCAAAGCAAAGTCGCTGACCCTCTCTTACCAAAAGAGAGCACCACCATCTGTTCTTATTTTCTGGCTTTTCTACCACAGAAGGCACCAACAACAAACAACGGATGAGATCTCACACCAACCAGTGTGATGATTTCAATAGCCTCCCCCAGGGCCTCTATTTATAGGCCTCCATCACATGTAGTAGCAATTAAGAATCTCACTCCAATTCATAGTCCAATTCCTAATCCACTTCCAATGTTGCAAATAGAGAGTCATCTTCTCTCCTATTAAATTTAACTCCTACTAGGATTGGCAACACAAACCAACTTCTACTCAAGCCCAAATACAATTAGGACATGGGCCGGAATCCTATTCCTTTTCCCAACATATTTATCTACCCAAAGAAGTAAACGAGGAGTTCATAATCCGCCCAAACTATAAAGCAAAAGAAGATTGCCTATAAAAATTGGTCAACCTAGTATCAATGCTCTTTTCTTTTACTAAGGGCACTTTTTCTCTACATCTCAAATGGATTATAATTTTCAAGACGTGGTTTCACAAAACCAATTAAAGATTTTTATCTTTCGCATATTCGATGCTTAGATTGGTTTAGAATTTGGAAAATTTTGTTTGTATATAATTTTGGATTTTTTATACCTTTTAGATGCCAGAATTCCTCAAGCGAACAAGCCCCAATATTACAGAAACAGAATCAAATTCCATTGATATTTTGGTAAATGAATGCATGCTGACATTGGAAAGATAGATGCGTCCTTTTTCCTTATTTCAATCACATCTATCCTCTCTTACAAAACCATGATAATGCAGAGCTCTGATTGGCGAAATATATTATTATTGAATGCAAAGTCCGAGTCTAATACCCCACATGCAAGATACTAGTATTTATGACTTGTCTCCACGCCATGCAACAATACCATGCAACACGAATATCATATGATCGCTTACCACGTCCGGAAGATGGGCTGATTACTAGTACGTACGAGGAATATAAACCAGCATGCCGACTAGGTAGCTAAGGTACGTAACCTCCGGCAACCCCATGTCCACCACCGTATCCGCTTCCGCCTCCGGCACCATACCCGCCACCGTGCTCCTCACCACCTGCGTATCCACTGCCGTGTTCTCCACCATACCCAGCTCCACCACCAGCCCCGCCGCCGCCTCCGGTACCATACCCGCCACCGTGCTCCTCACCACCTGCGTATCCACTGCCGTGTTCTCCACCATACCCAGCTCCACCACCAGCCCCGCCGCCGCCTCCACTACCGTATCCAGCCCCATGCTCCCCGCCACCAGCGTATCCACCGCCGTGCTCTCCACCATAACCAGCACCGCTACCAGTTCCACCGCCGCTGCCACTGCCATATCCAGCCCCGTGCTCGCCACCTGCACCAACACCGTACCCTGAACCGCTACCTCCACCGTGTCCACCTCCATACCCTCCGCCATGTTCTGCACCGCCTCCATACCCGGATCCACCTCCAGCTCCACCACCGCTACCATACCCAGCACCGTGTTCCCCTCCCGCGCCATACCCTACGCCTCCTCCGCTGCCACCTCCACCTCCACCACCGGCACCGGCACCGTGCTCCCCTCCGGCGCCATACCCGCCCCCGCTGCCACTCCCACCACCAGAACCGTATCCAATGCCATGCTCGCCTCCTGCACCGTAGCCACTGCCACTTCCACCTCCACCACCGTATCCACCACCATGCTCACCACCATATCCAATGCCATGCTCACCCCCTGCGCCGTAGCCGCTGCCACCACCACTCCCGCCTCCACCGCCGAACCCACCACCGTGCTCACCGCCGTAAGGAATCCCCGTCCCGCCACCATACCCTCCACCGGACCCGCCACCGTAACCTCCCCCGTGTCCTCCCCCGGTTCCGTACCCGCTACCACTGCCTCCCCCGCCACCGAACCCTCCTCCGTAAGGTATGCCGTAGGCGCCACCTTCATGTGGTACTCCGAAACCGTAGCCTCCGCCGTAGCCAGCGCCCTCTTCAAAAGTGAGGAGGGACCTTGCGGCAGAGCAGACACCAATGGTGAGTAACAGAAGAAACAGGGAAGTGCCAACAGTTGCTTGCGCTTTCGCCATTGCTGATGCACGTCGTAGTTGTAGCGAGTGCAAGAGGTCTCACTCACTCACACTAACGGTGTGTGTGATGCTTCGAGGGAGGGCAGTGTCCGGTGAATATATAGTCGTTGCTTCAGGGATCCGTTTAGGTATTTTCATATAGCAGAGGGTGAGAATTACAATATATGGTGGTACCGCCCGAGCCGACCGCGGTAGTTGTGGGACGGGTTAGAATTTTTGAGGACGCATGACGATGCATAGAAGCTAGGGTGATAGGGTTGCTGCACATGGCTACGAGGGCAAAAAGGTGGCCAAAATCCAATCCATCATCACTACTAAAACAATAGGGAGAGGAAGGATTGTGTGCTTCGTATCCGCGTTTCTGCGCTCTTGCTGTCTTGCACCATCGCTGGTTGGCTGCTACTGTTTACTCTATTCCGGTTATGATTTCATTTTTTTGAGGGGTTTTTTGGTTGCACGTCGTTTTCTTGTGACATGTGCTCACATCACTCTCTTGCTCGACGCAGATAACCATTCTGTTGTTTTCATTACATGCTAATTGCACAACCCGCCCTCTATTTTGAGCAGATTGCATGTTGACAAGTATTGCTTTAACAACCCGGCCAGCGTAGTCCGGGCGGTCAAGCCAGTGCCCCCCTCATGAAGGGTCGTTGGTTCGATTCTCCGCTCGGGTCAGCTGTATTTACCAACTTCTTGGGTCATCCGGACTCTAGCACCTGTTTGGAGAGGGGGTGGGCTTCGGCCCCATGAAGATCAAAAAAAAAAAAGTATTGCTTTAGCAAAGTGCCTCAACTGTTCTAACTGTGATTTTGCTGCTGATTGTGCTTCCACTGTATTGGAAGCGTTGGAACCACTCTGACACGTCCTGACGTCCTCGCCCCACTACCATTCGCTTCTATCTATTACCAACTCCATCTTCCGTCTTTTAAGTATACATCTGCCTAAATTATAACTAGTGTAACTGCTCAAAGTTCAACGTTAAGGGTTGAATTAGTTGAAGTTTGACATAACCCGGGAGCCGTATCACTCTGTTTCCAAATTCTCTACAATTGGGGGTAGCTAGAAGAGCATCCGTTTGTTTATGTAAAAGCAAAAACAATCACTCTTCATTTACTAAACCAAACTCTCTGGCATAACAATTCGCTTCATACGTGGGAGGCTCTCAACAGTACCCCTGAACTGGTAACGACAACATAGCCTCTTCTAACCCAACACCAACTTGTCCGTGAACTATCGTCAAAGACAGGACAGTTTAGTGGGGTTCCTACTTTTGCCAGCTTTTATGGAGGCCCCCTCTAGTGCCGAATTCCATATCATATCTGCCCAACAATTGGAGTTGCTTTATTCTCCCCACCTTACAGAATGCCTGCCAGTAAGCGTTGAGTTTTCCTGTGCTGGCATTATTTTGAGCGAATCTTCCATTTTCCAGTTTCAACT
This sequence comes from Alisma plantago-aquatica, assembly GCA_963693085.1. Taxonomy (NCBI): domain Eukaryota; kingdom Viridiplantae; phylum Streptophyta; class Magnoliopsida; order Alismatales; family Alismataceae; genus Alisma; species Alisma plantago-aquatica. Next base: position 643,717,766 of record OY856413.1, on the reverse strand, counting down.
GCACCATGTGGTTTTGTTGTCCCCGCCGTTCACACCGAGGGAGGAAAAACTGACGCGTAATATGCGGGATTCATTTGCCCCCTTTTGGGAGCACTATCGGTGCCTGTTCAATTTAAAGATTGGTCAAGGAAACGTACGTATTGGTATTGGGGACTGAAGGAATATGATCGGTAGAGGTTAATGTTGAGAAGAATGTAAGTTTCTGCAAGTTGTATATGCAGACAGCTTTAATGCAATAGGAATATGTTACTACTCGTCAATTGATTCTAGCGTCTCATAGAGATTTGCCAATCCATGACAACAGTAGATCTGAATGGTTTTCAGGGGAAAAACAATCCAAGCCCAATTGTCTCAAGGTCGTCCGTACAGGACTTTGTGGCTCTCAAAACCAAGTTTCAACTTTAGTCCAAGGTGAAGAAGCTCTAACTAAGATCAATTCATGCGGTAATATTAGTGGCAATCGGGAACAAAACCAAAGAGCTCCGACTACTTACCCAGGATTTCTGAACACGCTCCGTCATCACAGACGTAAGAGAACAGAGATTGTAATCCCCTTCATGAACACCCTGAGGTGTTTTACCTAGGCGGCTCTCCATAACCATTATAGTTTGTTAACATTTTGAAGTTCACACAGAGATTTCAAGAAGTAGGGAGGAAATAACAGCTCAATGGAGTCATATAATAAAAGAAAATAACTGGGAACCTATCAATCGCCGGCACATACGAGAAAAAACTGGACTTTACTGATTCAGATACTTCTTGTAATATTCTTTACTTACTTGATATTAACCGTAATTGTGAACTTTTTAAATGATATTACTCTATAATTTCGTCTATGGATTTTTTGTTTGCATCAAATATACGGTTATTAAATCACCATTCTTTTTTAACAGTGGCACACATCCTCAAACGAATTATGAATAAACCCGAAAAACGGCTATATAACAATGAATAACAGTTCAGTCCTTTTAACTGGCGTGGATAATTCTTATATTGACATGTTTATTTCTTGTACTAGATAAATCTGTACCGTAAAAAATATGTTTATTATAAGCCAAACTGCTCAATAGCGGATTGTTGTGGAGAAAATGAGGGGAGCGATCCGGCCCAATATACAATTCAGTTGGAGTTCTATCTTCAAAATCAATTGGCTATAGGAGGAGTAACTCAACAACTTATATATGGGTGCACATCACCACACACATACAATATGGGATTAAACTCGTTCACACACATGACTTAACAAATCTCCCCCTCATGTGTAAGTCAATGAACTCCCCCTCGAATGACAATTAACTGTACCACACTAAACGAGTCTTCCGCATAGCCCAACAGTGTATTTCATAAAGGTGAAAACCCCCAAGTCCGATCGAACCAGGCTCTGATATAACTTGTTGGAAAGAAATCGAGGGGGGACAATCCAGCCCAATATATAGTTCAGTTGGAGTTCCATCCTTAAAACTAATTGGCTATAGGAGTAGCCCAACAACTTCTATACGGGTGCACATCTCACACGCAGGCAATGTGAGATTAAATTCGTTCATACACATGACTTAACAATAGGATTGGAGGAGGAGAGATGATCTAGTATTCTTGTTCAGAGAACTATAGACTTCTCGTCAAGTTGGAGACTGTTGTGTGCCTCGAAGAATTATGTTGATTTGAATATTGTAGATCTGGTCTAAAATTAAATGGAACTTCACTGACCCGGGTGCGGGAGGTGAAGCCCCCACATTATGGTACAATCCAAATTCTGGATACTGATATAGTAAAAATCTCGCTACCTCCCGTAGAGTAGGTCATCCTAACTGAACCACGTAAATTATGTATTCTTTACTTGTGTGACTGTTCTCATCATTCTCAATCTTGTTACTATGTACAAACTCATTGTATTCTCTTGTTCAAATCCTAACACGTATATATAACGGACATTCATTGTCTAAACGTTTCTACTAGCGTGTACATAGGTGTATACATTTTTTTTGTAAAGTTCCCTTTTTAATGCAAAAGATGTCGGTTATAGTTCCTTGAATAAATGTGTATTGCAAAAGATATGTCGGTTATAGGCTAATTGCTCAATAACAACCTAAATATAGTCTATAACGGTCATATTCTTTTTGTATTGTTGTGTGTTATTTTTGTACTAGTTGTGTATCATCTGTTCTACCACGGGTCGTTCTATGAATGAAGGTAAAACGGCCGTTTTGAGGGAACTCTCATAGTGGATAGGTTAGGGATTGTTTTCGATTTTTTTGGTAAGTTGCCACGATTATTCTAGGGAAGAATGTGCATGGTGGGAATACAAATTCCATTGGAAACTTGGGGTTCCACTTTGTTTACACGAGGGGTCCAGTGGCACCCTTGGAAGATGTAGACCACGATGCTATGTTTGCTGAGAACACATCGGTTGATGGTTCTTCCTCTATGATACAATCACCATTTCCTAGTACAAGGGATTTAGAACAGTTGCTTGAACAGATGCCGACCGTTAATAGTTCTCCAATCAATTTTGGAGATATAACCGTCGATAGGCGCTCGTTAGGCACCAACTTTGTGGGTGTTGATGCTTTCCATGACCTTGATCCTGATGACATTTCTATATTTAATGAGAAGAGATTTAACAAGGTATACATTGCTCCAGAAGTCTATCTCTACTACATGCCCCATATCGATTCATATATAGGTTGCATGACTCTATCTGATCGCATACACAGTCTTTGGAACCCCAAAGCACGTTGGAAAGTCTTTGAATTGAGTTTGAACCACTATATTGTGGAACTTACCTACGAAGGGTACTGCCTCAATGCACTCACTAATTGCCCTTGGAGTCATCTTTGCTAGCAATCTTATGATTTCACGCTAGACCGATGCTTTTGTTTCTACCGGTGGACTACCTTCAACAATCGTCACTTCAGTGCAAATTATGGATCTTCCATTCCACCTCTACAACTTTGCCATTTTTGACAAGATTGGCATTGCACTGGGTAAACTTGTTCGTGTGGATGAAGACACTCTCCGTTGTACTAGAAGTCATTTTTCCAGACTAGCCATCAAAGTGAACTCTGCAAAACGTATTCAGGTGGCTTTTATCATCAATGGCATCAACTTCCGCATTGAATATGAAAACTTCCCATAGTTATGCAATTTTTGTGGCATTTTGGGGCATGATCGAGACCACGGTCGAACTCCAGATCATTTAGATCAGTCTCCACTCTGAACTTCTGATCTTTACTTAGTCGGGTGTGTCTTAGAACCAAGAAAAAGACTATTGGCAAGTGTGTTCCATGATAAGAACATCCATTTGCGCATGAAACATCTGCAATATAATCTTTTCCTGTGAGTACATCTCCACAATCACAACCTCTTAATTGCTTCTCGGCCTTACAAGATGATAACACTGAGTCAGTAATGGACAATGAAAAAGTTCCAGCTACCCGACACCTTCATGATCGTAGGTCACCTTAAGTATGGAAGAGTCGTGTTGCGTCACTTGACCTGCCAACCATAGAGCTCTTGATATGTTACCATAGTCTGATGATGACAATATAGTTATTATGGATCCTCCCATCACCAATGTAGTTGATGTTCCAGATCTTGTTACTGACAAAGATGTTGTTCACACAGTTGTGCATCCCACAACTGCTAAAGTCAAAGATGTTGTTCACACAGTTGTGCATCCCACAACTGCTAAAGTCATATTTCATGATGTTGAGGTAATGATTAACGTGGTTAGGGATAACCTAGACAATGGTATTGAATCATCTCCTTCTCAACCATCAATCACACGAAATCTTAGCGGAAAGATGGGTTTTCAGATCCGAGGTATTTTGGGAAAGATGAAGGCATCTCCCTATATGACTAGAAGCCAAACACAAAACTTATAGGAGGATTACTCATACTCCATTGTCGATTTGGTAAAGAACAATATTGATTCCTTATTTGGTTACATGTGTGCTAACATGATAGAAGTAGGTCTTTTGTAACCAATAAAGCATCAACAAGATTAATCTATCCATCATGGCATTTATATGTTTAGACGCCAAATTTACAACTGTGTAGAAGCATTGTAAAGATCGACAACTTTATGAATTCGTTTTAAGGTGTTGCTGGCAAAATGCAAATTCTAGCTCTTTTGTAATGGGTTTTAGAGTAAAATCTAAAGATATCTTTGTAATTTCTATGTTACTTACTATTTCATACTTTCATTGAGAAGTTTCAATAAAGGTAAAAACATTTCTTTAAAAAAATAGAATGTGCATGGTGGCTTGAGGGTAGAGTAACGGTTTGGGAGTAGAATAGTCATTTTGGCAGTTGAATGGCATGATTGTTTTGAGTAGAACAACCATGGAGATAATGAGGTGAAATGATAAGAGTATCGAGGAAAATGGGAGGTTTGACTGTTGTTATTCTTTGTTTGGAATGGTCTTTTTGTAGTGAAGATGGAGGGACCATGCTGAAGGGAACAAGCGTGTTGGTTGTGGGTATGGTTATGCATGAAAATGGATGTTTGTGAGCTTGATTGAGATGCTTGGAATGGCTATTGTGTCTTCAACACAACCTCTCTAGGGTAGTATGCTGCACTTTTCTTCTTCACTTGATTATCCATGGAGTCTTTTGCCTCAATCTGATTCTTGAGCACTTTGGGTAGGCTAAAGATGATCTCAAGGGATCCTTGGGCTCCCTTAAATCTCTTGAAATTCATGGATCATGATACATAATCTTCCTTCATCAATAGCACTTAAGTATATATAAAATCATAAAAGACTCCATAAGTGCATTTCATTGTAAACATGAATTATTGGTAATAAGCATGTATTTAACCTATCTTAATGAGATAATTGAGAAAAACAAAGATAGGTGAAGAACTAGACTAGGACTTCATCACCACCCCAAGCTTAAAATTTATTTGTCCTCAAGTATGCCTTAACTAGATATCTCTTTCACTTTTAGTCACAAAGTAATGGTGAATTTATCCAAGAAAGATGTTTGTTAGATAAGCAAGATAAAAATGATTTCACTTATGCAATTCATCTCTCTCCTCATTATATCAATCAAAGCACATAATCGGAAAATTCCCATGTAGGGAATCAACAGTCTCATTTAAAACAATATGGTGCGCTTGAAGCTTCAGGTAAAATTGTTCATATTAGGAACAATCAAACCAGTTCAATAAAATCATTTTGCTTACAAACATTCAACCCTATGTATTGCCCCACATGGCTATGTATATGTTGTAAGGGTTGGGTTTGATGTTCCCTAAACTGATGGGTATGAAAAAGGAAGGAGGTTGTGCAAGGAAATTAGAGTGTTAATACATAGGATCACTCAAGGAAGAGAAGAAATTAGTTTATAATTGATTAAACAAATGGTTAATTCGGTATGGACACATGTTAATTAGGTGAAGTAAGACTAAGAATAGATTGGTTTATAACTGATTCACTGAATTATTAATTAGAATGGTTAATTTTGTTTGTGCAATTTGGTTCATTAGATTAATTTGGTTATTTTGTTTAGGATAATTGGTTAAATGGTTAATTTGTCAATTAAAAATATTTTATATATGTCTATTTGAATAAACAAAATTTATTCATAAAACATTATCATACACATATACATAGATATTAGTTGTACTTGTATTATAATAAATATCCCCACTTATATGCTAGTTAAGTTTTCAAGAACTATATAGTGTTATGTTTATATGCAATGCTACTATAATATGACAATTATTCAAACTTTTATGAGTAGTTTTTCCATCCAGAAAGGACTAGCAATAGAACTTGTTGCCCGCTTGTATCCTACTTAGATATAAATTGTTCAAATTATTTATTACATTTGAGTACTTTAAAACAATATTATTACAAGATTGTTATTTGGTAACCAAATTGATCGACAAAATTTACCATTAACCAAATAATTTTACCCAAATTAGACAACTCTAATTATGTTAAATTAATGGCCAAACTACAAAAATAAACCAATTAATTAAGCTAAATGAATAGTTAAATGGGAAAATTAACCATATGCTAATCCCTAGGATAACTCATACGTTCTTTTATATTTCTAGTGATAGGACATAGGAACACCTTTATTTTATTTTTGCATTTTTTTTCTTTTCCTTTACCCTTTTGTATTGTAGGATTTTAGGGTGGTAGGAAGAAGAAAATAGGATGGATTAGCCACCCACAAATTTAGAGGGTGTCCAAGGCATACTCTTTTTGTACTTTAGTAATTCTTTTATGTCAAAGAGGGGTATGAAATGCACAATAAAGTTCATGAAGAGAGGATACAAAGAACATGGATCTCTACATATGGTTTCCTGCAAGCAAGGTAGTCCAAAAAGAATCACCAATTTATGACTAAGATCGTTATAAGTAAGCAATCAAGGTAGGGAATATATTTTTCACAAGATTTAAGCAAAAAATCAAAAACTTTATGATTTGCAGTGAATGAAATTAATACAATAATTACATGCCATACGAGAAGTATAGAGCATGCACAAAGCCAGAATGACCATGAAGATAGATGAACACTTGAAATTTTAGACAATTCTCCAAAGGCCGGAAAATTAGTTCCAACACATGGAAATCTAGTCAAAACACCTTTTTGGTCAAGCTAATTCAAGATTGCGAGATGGTGGAAACATTGCACCAAAATTCTCATCATCATTTCAATATCTAACTACTAAGCATAAAGTTGTGGGAAAAAAATAAGTAAGCACACACAACAATAAAATCAAAAACTACATGCAATGCAAAATGCAAGATGGCATGGTAATAAAAGGGAAAATTCAAATTTGCAAGAAATTTATAAATGATATAATTATGTATTGAATGTGGAAAAAGGATATCTGGTCATTAATAAAAAAAGGGAAAACCATCAACCAACAATTAGTAAAAAATCATAGAGCAAAGATAAGGAAACAAAGAACATACTTCTCTACCACCCCAAGCTTTTCGATCATGTTGTTCTCAACATGCAACTAGTCCTAGGATGATATAGGAATGATCGTGGGTCCTCAATTGGATGGTATGGAAGCTTCTCATACTTTAAATATGATATAGGTTTGGGTAGAGACTCATGATAGTAGTGACCTCGATAATATACATGTAGAGGTGGATATGTCTTTGGGAAGCTTGGTAACTCCAAAAAGCCTACCCCAACATCATGTAATATTGTGTCTATGCATGGCCATAGTTATATATGTGGTCCTTCTGGTAGTACTTACACTTATGATTGAATGATGTTTTTAATAAATACCCTACAACTATGTTGTGATATAAGAAATAACATAGACATGTGCATGGGGTGATGGATGAACATCATTTGTCTCTTCATGTATCCTCATGTGTCTGACCTAATCTCCTTTTGTTGTTATTTCTTAAGAATACTTACATTTCCAACTATATTAGACATCGGGTCCAAAAAAATTATGGGTTTGTCATGATCCCACTATGCCATTCTCCCCATGAGATCAGGTCGGGACCAAATTTATCAATAAGTGTACACATGGTATGATAACTATGGTGTGAACTGCATTACTCAGGATGGAATTGATAGTATATCTTTCCACCCTTTATCAATAGAATGTGTCCTCAGAAGATAACTCAAATCAAGAAACTTGGATCTAGGTTCCAATTTCAGGTGGATCAATTCATAATCATAAAAGAGAGAAATGAAGTTACAATCATGGCATGTTTAATGGTGCATTGTTGTTGGTGGTGATTGTCCTCATGTGGTCAATGGTCATCTCTCTTATGTTTAGGGACCACTCCCTCAACATTCACACCATGTCAAAAGGTTCTTTTGATGGGAAACAAACTTAATTGTCATACGATATGAATTTAGTAATTGTATTAGCTAAATGTGATCGAAATAACATAGTAATGGGTTCGACATCATATTGGTCTTAGACTTCCCCAAAATTATGTACTTATGCTGCTTTATTTTCTTTCATGTCACTAGTGATATCAAGGCTACACTATTCTTTTTTGTAAGTCCCTCATTGAATTTGGTCACCCACTATTGGGTGGGTGCAAATCTTTCATTTAGCTGTTCGGTCATCAATATATGCAAATTCCCAAATAGACAAAACTGTAGGGATTTTTTATCCCTATAAGTCACTATCCTCACTACATATTGAAGAACTCCTGTGTAATCTCAACAATGTTGGTTTGTGCCTCCAGTGTGATCTTCTCTATCTCAATTGACCCCATTAGGTCTATTAAAACCTTGTTGAACCCCATAGCCTTCATTGTTTCCATACAAGCATACCTTCTAGATATCACCTTCCTTGTCATATTGAAAGTATATAGAGGTATAGAAGATTTCTATTTCTTTACTTGTATCATGTATTTGGGGAGATGTTCATGCTAGTCCATTTTCTATAGACTATTGCCACACGACACATATTTGGTTCATCATGTATCCTTCCTCTTCTAGCTCCTCCCTATCACACTATAGCTCTTATTCTCCAATGTGGTTGGATCTCAAACTCATGTCAAGTTTGATTTTCACCCTTCTTAGGGAGTCATAGTATGTAGTTGGGACATGTTATATTCTCATCACATTCTTCATCTACTTCAACCACCAGCCACCTTATTTCTCTTGTCATTGTGGGTTGTGGATGGACTTACTGTGGAGCACACGAAGACGAGGTAGCTTGTTGTATACATGTTTGAAGATGATTGGGGCCTTCTACCTCCATAGTGTTGACCAACCCCTCCATGTCGACCTCCTTATATTGAGGCTCCTCTCTTCCATTATAGGGTGGGCCTTTAATGAAATGTCTTCATTGGAAGAGGAGTATGGAGTGGGAGTCCTTGGTGGAGGTGTGAATGAATGTAATGGGACAAAAGATGAGTTATGGGATGAAGGTGGAGGGTTTAATGATTTCTTTGAAGCAGCAAAATGAGGCAATTTTGTCTTAATTCCAAAAGAAATAGATTGGTTCTCTTTCTTCATTTTAGTAAAGAAGCATAACTTTTTGGCATAGAGGTAGATTTATAGGTTTTCCTATAGCATATTGTCTTTAATGGAGAAGATGAGGAAGGTCAAACAAGATTGAGAAGTTATTGTTGAAGGTAGATTGAGGTCAAGGAAGCACTTTGGTGGCTTGAAGAAGCTTCAATCAAGATCTGGGATGCTTGAATGGAGCTTGGAAGTGCTCGATCAATATCTTCATTGGATGCTTCATGCGGAATAGGTGTCAAAAAATCATGATTTTATTGAGGGTCATGGTTGACCCCCCTCTTAAATCTCTTAAGTGATGTGGGCCCATACAAGATAGATTTTTTGGGTCTTGGTTAAAATGATTGTTCAAAACAAAATGATCATTTTGGGTTTATCCCTCTTCTGATCGTCATTGTTTTTTGTGGCCATTCTAACCAAGAGCGATCATTTTGTTGAGATGTCATGATTGTTTTTCTAGGTTAGAACATTCAAATTTAAGGGGGGTCTTCTTCTATTCATTCACTAACTATCTACTTCATCTCTTGGCATGGTCGTTCTCAGTAAAATGGCCTTTCTTGATTGGAGGCAACACCACTTTGTCATTCTTAATATGGACTCAACATCACAAGCTTTATGCACAACATTACATCAAGACCACCATGTCTAATTTTTAGTATAAGATGTCCATTCTAAGGGCTTTTTTATGACATTCAGTTCAAAACACACAAAAACAAAATTCATAAATTTTATCTACAAATTAGTTTTTCACTTCATGGATCATGCCTCTTGCATATGTACATGTTCTAAAAGAAAACAAAAATAAATAAAAAGTATTGGGTGTAGGGTATATAGGTGTGTGTTTGTTGGAATATGTAAAAACAAAAGTATAACTTAATGTGAGGCATGAGTCAAAATTTGACAAACCAATTGAGTTGACTACCACTAGTACTATTTTGTAAGTCCTCAACCATGCAGTGACACCTTGATTAATCTTCAAGAACATAAACAGTCAATACTTTATCAAAACTTTGTTTGGCCTTGTTGGATCCAATCTCAACTATTAGTTTCAATCTGTTTCCATTAACCACAAGCTAAACTTCTTTATTTCTCTTGAACTACTATTGTCCAAAGGTATATAAATGAGTGACATAGAATGGTTCCTCTCATATTGACCTCAACTTCCTAGCATATATTTCATCCTTATGTTGTTTAAACAAACACATTGGTCAGCTTCATATGTCTATGTTTGGATCATCTCTCGTGTTAGAATTTCATGCAATCCTCATACCTATTTGAAATCTCATAGAATTCATACCTCATCTCCTCAATTTTGTTAAGTTGCAATTTTCCTTTAGAATTTGGATATCTCCATGTTGTTGTATGTGGATTTAAAGGCCCAAAAAGCCTTATGTTGCAACTCTTCTAGTTGATGGATACTCTTTCCATATATTATCTTTTAGGGACATTTTCCAATTGAGGTTTCTAAGTGGTCCCATAATTCCAGAATGCATCATTAAGGTGAAGAGACAATCTTTATACTCTAGTCTCACCATCTTTTTTAGAATCAGCTTGATCTCAAATTAGAAATCTCATCTTGCTCACTATTTTGAGGATGATAGTGGGAAGCCACACATTGTTTGACACCAAGTCTCTTCAACAAGCTTTCAATTACTACTCATAACCCTTTAAAATATTAAGCATCAAAATGTGTTGGACTTTGAAAGTTCACAATCAGCCTTGTGATCATTTGTCCTTGGTGTAATTTCCTCAACCCATTTGTATACATAGTCAATATCCACTAATATGTACCCAAATATGAAAGAAGAGGGATGGACCCACAAAGTCAAATCCCTAAACGTCAAACACATCCACCACCATGATTGCTGTGTGAGGCAACATGTCTCTTTTTGAGACAGTGCCAACTTTTTGACATTTCTTACAAGATTTTAGAAACTCATGGTCATCATTGAAGAGAATAAGTGAAAAGAATCCAAAATGTAAATCATTGGTTACATTATACTTCCCACCTAATTTCCCACATGTACGGGAGTGGCACATGGTTATAATGTCTAGCTATTCGCCATCAGGAACATAACTTTTGATGAGTTGGTCAAAGAAATATTTGAAGAGGTGTGGGTCATCCCACACATAATTCTTGGGGGTTGCATACAACCTCTTCCTCACTTGACTTGACCAATTTTTGAGTACTCTCCTATTAACCAATAAGTTAGCCAAATGCTTGGACCATGGTTTTTAAACTACACTTACAAGCATAAATTTTTCTGAGGAAAATTTTCTCTGATTGTTGTTACCTTACCATTTAGTGATTTTATGAGTGATAGATGATTAGAAGGAGAAATCTCACAACTCTTTTTTAAGAAATATCTAGATCAAACACTTGCAACTATAGAATCCATCTAATGCAATTCAGTTTTCAATCGTTGTTGGACATGAGAACCTATAAGGTGGTATGGTTGCAACCCGTATGAGTGAAAATTTTCAAGAGACAATACTACAAAAAGATACTATAAGGTGATATAAAACTCATACTAAACACTCAAAATGAATGGAACACTTACTTTGGTCAGCAGAAACAACACTTCTAAGATCCCTGGTCTTTTCTCTTAATAAACACATCGTAATCTCCCAAAGATTCTTTATTAAGATTCAAAACCCTAATTACATTAACTCTAATGCTTCATAATGCAAGAAAATAGGTTATAAAACCTAGAGCATTATCTAGATCTCAAAAAATAATCAAAATCCATATAAGGTTGACCCAATCCGATCTATCAATTATTACTACAGTTTATTGTAGACTAGAGTAAAATTGACCAATCAACATCGAGATAAGTCCCGTAAATCTATTGTTGAAATTACAAAAGGTTGATATGACCTTCTCTTTCTTTTCCAACCAAGGGTGTCACATGGACTCTTCCTATCCCATTCAAATTGAAACAAGATGGATATTGAAATATATATGTGTATACCAAAATATGCCCTAGGTCGCATGACATATTAATACACCAGACAGGGACATGATTGATCTGTCTGACATGATCATTTGCTTTGTCTTCAAACTAGAACTGGGTCACTGACAAAATTAATATCACTACTCTGAATATAAAGGAAACAAGGATTGGAAAACATTCCCTACTCCTTCACCATGTTTTTCTAAGCTTACAGTCCTAACTTTAGGGTCAAGTGCTGGTGGACATATCCAAAGAAGCAAGCTATTGTCGTGGCATGACAACCTTTGGTAGAAAGAAGTGATAAATTGGAAACGGTCAATTTGTGAGAAGAACTAAAATCATATGTTAATATGGGACCTTAGAGAAGGTGAATGGGGATAAAACAAGGGTGAAAGATACTAGAAGAACTGGGGAGCAAATCATGATGAAGAACAATATAGAGATGCCATAATTGGGGGTCAGTGATTACCTCATATTGGTTCATGGTTTTTAGCTTTATAAGCTTGAAGATCAATCTTCTAGTCCAGATAAGCTTCAGGTGACATTCCCATACTTTTAGGAGTATTAGTGGTTTTTTGGATATTCGAGGTCCAAATTAGAGTGGAGTTCTTGGACTAGCATATTGGAGGCAAATCAAGGGAAAGGTGATGATGGTTCATGGTATTTGAATACCCCCTAACACCTTTGAGGTTCCTTGCTTTATAGGGGAGGCTAGGGATTTTTTTTGGTGGTCTCTTTCTATTTGAGGTAGCTAGGGAAAGGAATTCCAAGTTTTTCAGGATCGTGTGAAATGTGGTGGTCATGGGTACACAAATATAGTCTCAGTTTAGTGTGAGATTGTGTTAGAGAGAGGGAAGACGTGGAATACTAGAATCTAGGAAAGAGTAGGGTACTCAGGTGGGAGAGACAACCCTGTCTAGAAGATATGGTCTTTGTGTGGGATACACAAAAAGAGTGTGACATAGAGAAACATATGAATCATAGGAAATTGATCAAATAAATATGAATCATGGTATATCTAGGTCTTAAACTATATGTAAACTTTTCAAAAAAAATTTAAAGGTAATATGAGGTAGAGTTGGCTTCAAATTTGGAACATTATTTAACTAGAGGATGTAGAACATCCTACAGGATTGGTTTCTAAATTTGATGACCAAAATATGACAAGTTATTATAATGTTATTAGTATAACTTATGTACTGAGATATAAAATAACTTCTACAATTTATTAAATACTGGGGTACAATTGACCAACTAGCATCGAGATAAGTCCCATAAAACAAATGTCAAAATTGCTTATCAGAATAAAGCAAAGACCAATATACTCTTCTCTTTATTTTCCAGCCAAGGACGTGATGGAGACTCTTCCAGTCATTAATCCATTCCAATTGAAACACAACTGAGATTGAAATAAATATGCACAAACTGACATATGATCTAGGTCATGTGACATATTAACATACTACACATGGACATGATTGAGAAAATAGTGTCTGACATGATCATCTTCTTTGACTTCAAACTAGAACTGGTTAATCTAAAGTAATGAGGTTACAACTCTAAATACATAGGAAACAAGGATTGGAAAACATTCCCTGCCCTTCACCAAGCTTTCCTGAGCTTAGAGAGCTAACACCAAGTCCAAATAATGGTTGGGATATCTATACAAGCAAGCTACTAACATGCCATGGAAACCAATGGTGGCAAGAAGAGGGAAACACGAAATGACCCACTCACGAGAAAATCTAAAATCTTGTGTCAAATTTGGGCACCTTAGAAAATGTGAAGGAAACTATGGGAAAGATTCTAGAAGCATGCCAAACCAAATCAAAACAAAGAATAGTACAAAGATACCATAATTTGGGGTCAAAATTATGTCATGTGGGTCTGTTGGGAAATTAGGGAAATACATAAGGTAGCATAATCAAAAAATTTAATGCCTGATTTCCTAATCAATAAGATCTCATCAACAACAATGTATCCAAAAAAGAAGGTAACAAGAGTTATACTTGTTCCTAGAGTAAGTCCAATGACAACTCTTGTTGTTGAAGCATGCTTCTTTCTCAAGTCGCACTTGGACAACATTAGTAGCAGCCTCTTGGTTCCCCCTTTGTTTCCACAACCACAAATGACAAAACTTGTTAGAGTTTATTGTTGTGTCTAGGAAGCCCCCAATACCCGTCTATTTATAGGAGGGTCAGGGTCATGGTTTTCAGTCTATCTGGGAGTCAAAGAGACGGAGTTTTATGATATTTCTGGAAGATATGAATAGTGAACTGGTTGGTTCATTGTTCAACCAGTCAGATCAGAGGTGAACTGCTTGGTTTATCTTTTGAACTTCTCAATTCATGCAATTACCCATTTTGAATCAAATTGGCATTCAATATCAATTAATGCAAAACATGATGTCAACATCAATCCTTGATCCAATCCAATTGATCATTGAACTGGATAGTTCATCACATGAACCAATTGTCTCAGACCTTGATCTAGTTGGTTCACTTAGTGAACTGATCGGTTCATGCCCTGGTTCAATCATTGTTCATCCCATGTTGTTTCCAACTAACTTGACACCCCATCCAGACCCCATCCAGTTTAGAGTCTAGTTAGTCAAATTTGAACCAATGTTACTTAAATTGAATATCTAAATTTTTTTAGTAATCAAGTTAAACATCATTCATGAATAAAGTCCTATTCCAAGTTCATCCTACGTGTGTGACACTATAGGTCCCAAGTTACGTTGGTAGTGAATATCCATAACCAACTTATGACATCATATGCAATGAGTGGTATCTAACAACACATCATTGTTACCCAAGCAATTTAGAAAGTTGGAGAACAACACAAATTGACAATCTATGATCAGTGTTACCTTGATCATATAGTTCCTTTATCTTTGATATACAGATTGAACTCCAAGCATGGAATCATCATCCTCTTCAACATTCAATCCACGTTCCCTGAACTAGATCAGACTGTCTGATATGCATGTGAGCTCACATATCACATATTGAGCCACACAAGTATGACCATACATTTCTCAGTCTCTCTTATCAAGTGGCTTGGATATCAATCTCTTATAGGAGGGAAATTCCCATCTACATCACTCAGACTCAATCCCCATGTGTCACGGAGTACCTGAACATCACCATTATAGAAACCCTTATTCAAGGCCATGTTGGATGATATCAAAGTCCAACAAACGACATCTGATGAATGTAGTGATTAGAATATCTAGAGGGGGGGTAAATAGAGCTTTTTGGAACTTTAAATTTAATTAAATAATCAAACCAAAGAAGGAGGAGGAAATAAGGAAGACACTTGGATGTAGAGTGGTTCCTACCTTTGAAATCAAAGGTTGTCAATCCACTACCCAATTGTTTCCAATTGGGATTTTGAATGTGATTTATTTTATTACCTCAGAATTATGTTACACAAAATACAATCACCTTCTACACCCTTGAAATAGCCTCAACCTCCTTGAAGCAACCTTCTTTAAGTAACTTCAAGTCCTTGGAGCAGCCTTCACCTCCTAGAAGTAGCTCTACCGCCTTGAGATAGCCTTCCTTTAGAAGTAGCTCCAACTTCCATTGAAGCATCCTTCCTTGAAGTAATCTCAAGATCTTCTCGAATCAACCTTCTTCACAAAGAAGTAGCTTCACCGATGCTCCCTCAAGCAACCTCCACAATCTTGGAGTAGCCAAGGAGCAATTACAACGTGTACCTGTGAAAGGGGGATTGGAAGAAAGGAATACAACAATGTTTCACAATGCTTTTTTTAACAACTCCCTTTTATTCAATAAGTGGTGATTATAGATACATCATTCAACATTTTTTGTGGAGGTTCTTCATAGTAGTGAAAACCTGATCTACTCTTAAGATGTATTTTGGCCAGTTTGTCAGGTAGCCAATTGTTTTCTCTAAAACTATACTGCAGTACCGTATATCTTTGCATAGCTCTTTTAATTTTCATTAACCAGTAGGAAAACCTAGGGCATTCATTGGATTCATCTGATATCATCATATTCACTTTCTAACAGTCAGATTCAATGACAACTCTTGTCCAGTCTTGTTTATTGACTTGTTCAATGGCCAAGGATATTCCAGCCAACTCGGCTTCAGTAACATTTGTTGTATGGATCTGCTTCCCCCACCCACCGAGCCAAGCACCTGTGTTGTGTCTAGAAACTACTGCGACTTATGCACCATGCTTGTTCATTGCGACATCTACATTTAGTTTCACAGTACCTGGATCAGGAGGCTTCCACCCTCCTGACCTTTCAACCTGACCTTTCAACCCTGTAGGTCATGCCCTCTGCTTCCCAAGCCTTCTCGTTCAGTGCAATATCCCTCCACATGCTTAAAACAAGATAATTTATTCTTGTAATGACTTCCTCAAACACCTCAGTGTTTCTGCTCTTCCAGATATCATGAAAAGCTATCCAGAACCCTTCCTCAGATATGTTAGTGTTTCTCGTAGCAACCTTGCGCCACTCCTCAAACCTACCTGCTCTGAAGAATGCTTGATACCCAACATGATTTATAATTAACTTCCAGGCCTCCTTCACCATGTTGCATTCACGTAGGGCGTGTAAAATAGATTCCACAACATTCCTACATCTACTGCATTGATCATCATGTATCATATGCATGCGTTTCCTCTTCTCGTTTGTAAGGATGGTGTGGTGTTCTACCAACCAAGCAAAGCATTTCACACAAGAAGCTACCTTGAGTTTCCATATCTTCTCCCATCTCCCTAGAACTACTTTCTCCTTATCAGTTCTAAATAGTTGATATGATGATCTGGCTGTGAAGCTTCCATCTGAAGATAGGTTCCAAACTCGCCGGTCCACTGAGTCGCACCGCAATGGTACTTGAACCCTCATGATAGTATTCACAGTTTCACAGTGCTTTGATCCTATATCAAGCGTTAGAATCTCCTATCCACTTAGTATGAACATGACTATGTGTGGTGTCTAGGATATTGTAGCTATAAGACACCTTTCTAGAGCTCAAGGAAGAAGACAAAAAGTGAACCTTAGCTTGATTTCTCTCAATAGTGAATGCTCAAGTGTATCTTGGGTGTTTTAGGTATCCTAAGGTCTCTCCTATTACAGGAATGGTTTACAAGTACTAAGGGATGTTCTAGAGGGTTTCTAGAGTGTTCTTAGTGCTTAACTAGCCATTAGGTATCCATCAATTAACTTGCAATTGCTAATTGTTTCGAGCTAAAAAGAACAATCCAAAAACTATCTCGGTCGAGGAACTTGTGGACCGAAATGTGTCTTGGTCGAACGTTTCTTCAGCTGAGGTGGGGTTTGAATAAAAAGTGTTGCAACATCTATTTCCAACTCCCAACTACCAACCACCCAGTCTACTGGTCGCAAGCTTTAGACTGTTGCTTACTCGGTCAAGGTTATTTTCGACTGAATGCTAATTTAGAGCACAATTGTGTAAGTTGTTGAACAGTGCTCACAATTTTGACCGAGGTGGTTCTTGGTCGACAAGAACTTCGATCGAGTGTGTCTAGGTCAACAAGTTCTTCAACCGAGGGTGTCCCTATTCTAGATTTTTGAATCTCCTTCTTAGTGTGTGTTTCGATTTGTGTTGGTGACTCTAACTTTGGGGAAAAACCTATCTAAGGGTTGTGAGTGGATAAGGAAGATCTAACGCTTGATTTACATGATATCTAGGTACTTGTACATTATATACTTGTACAATTTTTTTTTAGATTGAGTACAATCATGAAAATATTAACAATTTAAGTACATTGATCTTCCATTTGTGTTGATATTCAACTATCCATTTCCATATTTCCTTGAACCCTGAAATACTCAAACAGCATGTTAGATCCACAAGAATGAAATGTTTGTCATCATAAAAACAAAGGGTACATTAATGTCCAATTTAGCCAACAATCTCCCCCTTTTTTAAGATGACAAACATTTCTAAATTATAAATAAAATGATTAAATGAGATGAATTTCGTACCTGAGATTTACCTTGAATAAAGAACATGTTCTTGTTTTCATAAAATGTGTGGTAGTAGTTCCTAAAGAGATATGGAACATAGTATCCATCTCTTAAGGAATATAGAATCAATTAATGTTAAGCCAAGAGAGCCAAGAGAGCATGCAACTCATTTGTTTTGATTTTATATTATTTCTCCTACTTTGTCATTTCAAAAAGAAAGCCATATAATCATATTATTATTACTCCCCCTCAATATAATACTCAAATTGTAAAAACAAAGTGATGGAAAAATGTCCAATGAAAGCTACAGTATAAATTTTATTATCATGACCAAGAGAACAAGCTCAATTAAATTGAAACAACATAGAATAACAAGATAAACTTCACTAGAGTGATTACAATGAACTTCCCCACTCAATACATAGTTCCACATCACTTGAAAGAGCTTAAAATTACATCAACTTTAGGATCTTTCCCAAGAAATGGAGTATCACCATAGTACTTGACAAGTCTTTTCCAATCAAGTGCACCTGTCTTTGTGAGAGCATATGCTTCCAAGAATGTGGATGCCCGATCAAATAGGAAATAGAAAGCTATGTCCTGGAGTTTCATGGGTGAGTATTGAGTATGGGAAAGATCATGTGATGGAGGTGATGGAACTTGGGTGTAATTGATTGAAGGATTATAAGGATAGAGACTCCCTGGGTAGAGTGAATACGGGTAAGTATCTGGAACATTTAGAGACAAGGCTTACATTTGTTGATTGAGATAAGTCATGGCATGGTGTTGTAGTCCAATTATCTCCTAAGATGAAAGGTAGCCCCTTCGAGATAACACACATCATTAGCTAAATTTTCTATGGAGTAACTAGGAGGAGTAGGAGGTGGTGGATTTTCTTCAGTGGATGTTTCTCCTTTGGTCCTAACCCTCTTGTGTCCAAATTCAAGGCCCATCTTATCTACAGTGTGTTTGGTGAGTTTTTTAGGATGCCTATCACACTTGTAGTTAAGATCTTGTAGGTTTTTGTCAAGGAAAAACTGAATGATTTGACACAAAAAATCAGCATAGGGAGGATTTACAATAAATTCAAACATGTTGGAAAGGATAATGCGAATGAAATTTACTAGAATACTCTCTAAGATAGCATAGATTACATACATTCTAAATTGTGGGATTTCCATTTTATTTGCTCCAGGGTAGATGTTGTGGGAGATAATAAGGTTTACTACCCTAGCTTTAGGGGTGAGAGATGTTGCATAGTAGGTTCCCCTATTCTCATGGCATGAAGAGTTAGGAAGAAAAATGGCCCTTTTGATATCTCCTAAACTAATGGTGTTGTCATTGGTGGAGAGTTTGGATAAAGGATTACCAGTGGTTAAGTCTATGAAATCTCCATATTCCTCCTCATCTAAATATAACTTTTTAGGATGTCTTTTTCAGAGAAGTAGAATCCTAACCCATCAGCCATGGAAGTGAAAGAGAACGGGTTATTGGAGTCCCTAGTAAGATTAGCATAAAACTCATTTACTACTTGGGTTGACTAGAAATGGAATGATGGTTCAAGAAACTCTGTCAATTTTTGCACCTTGAAGAGCTCGGGGAGATCAAGGAGCGTGATGAAGTCATTGGTGTCCACCAGGCATCAAGGAAGAGGAGTCTTTGAGGTAAGCTTTAGGTAGCATTCTCTAGCAGCAATGTCGTTGAAGGTGATGTCGTTGATGATGCTCAAAGCTGGAGTGGCTTGTCCTCCCTCACCGCAACTTGCTTCTTCCCGCCGCACATCGAACATGAGGCCATCTTTCACAAATGGAGGTGGAAGAAGAACTATGGATGAGAGTGCAAGAGTATTTCTGAAGGATAGCTCTAAAAGATCACTAACGAGGTGGTAGAGAAGAGAGAAAGTGAGTTTGTGTAGAATGGGCGGATTGGGGTCCTATTTATAGCAAATCAGGGACCTTCTCAATCGAACTTTTCTCCCAACGGCTCTTTGTTGAATCTCCTCACAATGGTCAGTTCAGTCAACCGTTAAAATTTGAAAAGGTGATCGTTAGATGGAGGGTTCAGTTGAGAATTTTCTCGAATGAGGGGCCATTTTGCAAAAAAAATCGGTTTGTGAAATTTTGAGAGGAAAATTCAGTTTATTAGTGCCTTGTCAGCTGAGGGTTCCACCGAGTGGAAGTCAGTCGACAATTGTTTCGACCGAGAATCATCTTGGTCTAGCATAGTTCGATCGAACAAGTGTCCGTGTGAGTAGTTTTTGTGAATTTTTTGAGCTTGTTTATGTATATGTGCATGATAGTAAATTATTGTGACAAAGAATCATTATGAGGGTCTTGTGCAATAAAAATAACATAAAATTCAATTAGAATTTTGAGCACATATATTAAAGAATACATCTTCTAAGGAAGTAATAAGTAACCTCTTTCTGATATATTGAGAGGAAGAGGTTTGGTAAAGATATTCACTAATTGCTCTTCAGTATCAACATGATGGAGAGATATATTATTTTTAGAAATATGATCTCTTAAGAAATGGTGTCTAATTTCAATATGCTTGGCATGACTATGTAAAATAGGATTATGGGCCAAGTTTATAGCACTAGTATTATCACAAAAAAATCCACGTAGAATAGAATGAAAAACCATAGTCATTCAAAACTTGTTGCATATAGAGTACTTGAGCACAATGAGATCCAACAACCATTTATTTGGCTTCAATGTTGGATAGGGTGACCGTGTTTTGTTTCTTACTAAAGCAGGATGCTAAGGCTCTTCCAAGTAAGAAACAACCACCACTTGTGCTCTTGCGATCAATTTGACAACCAACGTAATCAACATCGGTGTAAGCTTTCAAATCTATCTATTGTCCCTTAGGATACCACATACCATAATCGATAGTACCAACAAGATATCTTAAAATTCTTTTAACAGCTTGAAAATGAGATTGCATTGGTTTTGATTGAAATCTAGTGCAAAGTCCAATGGAGAACATGTTGTCTAATCTAGAGGCGGTTAAATATAGCAAACTACCTATCTTGACTCAATATAAGGAATCATCAATGGGTTCACCATCTTCATCCTTATGAATTTCGATAGAGGTAGCTATAAGAGTGGTAGCATGTTTGCAATTTTCCATACCAAATCATTTTAAGAGTTCTTTGGTGTACTTCTCTTGGCTTAGAAAGATTTCGATTGGTGTTTGTTTTATTTGAAAACCAAGGAAAAATGTTAATTCTCCCATGAGATTCATTTTAAACTCTTTTTTCATAATGTCACTAAATTGATTACATAAAGAATCATTTGAAGCTCCAAAAATAATGTCGTCAACATATATTTGAACAACAAGAAAATTTGATTCGTAAGTTTTGAAAAATAGTGTAGCATCTGATTTTCCAATCAAAAACCCATTATCTTTCATACCAATCAGGAATCTCAAAGCTAGGTGGTTGAGCAACATATACCTCCTCTTCTATAGTTCCATTTAGGAAGGAACTTTTGACATCCATTTGGAACAGCGTGATGTCTTTGTGGGCTTCCAGAGCTAATAACATTCTAATAGCCTCAAGTCTAGCTACATGAGCATAGGTTTCATCAAAGTCTATTCCTTCTTGTTGTTTATATCCTTGATCTACCAACCTAGCTTTTTTTCTAACTACTTCCCTGGCTTCATTAAGTTTATTATGATAAACCCACTTAGTTCCAATAATGGTTTTATCTTGTGGTTTAGGAACTAAGTGCCATACATTATTTTTTGTAAATTGATTTAATTCTTCTTACATGGCCATTATCCAATATTCATCCTTTAAGGCTTCAGTTACCTTTTAGGTTCAAAAATTGATACAAATGCCATGTTTGATACATCTCTAAATGATGATCTAGTTTTTACTTTATCAAAAGGGTTTCCTATGATTAAATCTTGAGGATGATTCTTGATTAATCTAGGAATGGGATGATGTGTCTTGTTTTGTTTCTCATTTTTAGTGTTTTGATCATCTTTAGTTGATATGGTTAAGTCATCAATTTGATGAGTTACATCTTTTAAGTTTTCAATTTCATTTTCAACACTTGTTGTTATTTCATTAAATGTGATATGAATTGATTCTTCAACCTTTTTAGAGATGGTATTATAGATTCTAAATGGCTTGCTAGAAGTTCAGTATCCCAAGAAGAATCTTTTATGTGATTTAGGGTCAAATTTATCTTTATCATCCTTTGTATTTAAGATGTAACAGGGTGTACCAAAAGCATGAATATAATCAACTCTAGGTTTTTTTTTGAAAATAAGAATTATCACATGTTTGATCCATGCTCACCGCACCAAAATTGAATATAGTCACAAGTTGATTTATTCAACAATAAACTCATTACAAAATACTACCCGGTCGACAATTTATTCGACCGAAAGGCTTCTCAGTCGAGGTAATTGTTGGTCGGTATATTTTGTCAGCATATATGATTTTGGACAGAACATTCTTTGGTCAACATTTTCTTTGATCGGAGAGATCCTCAGCCAAGTATTTTGTCAACAAGAACTAGTTCTGTGTGCATTTATCAATGCCAGATAAATCATGAAAAATATGTAAGTTCAAAACTATGTTTAGTTGAGATAAGACAATCATATTTTCAATTTTAGTTTTAGGTCAAATCTCAACTAGGTATCCTCATATTTATAAGTTTGTGGTTTTGGAACCCAAGCTAGATCCTTATCTTTATTTCTCTTATAAGGGCATGAGAAAGAATAATGACCAAGACATAGACAATTATGGCAACAGATAAAATCAATTTCATTTCTCTTTTTACCATTTTGGTCATGAGGTGGAGTGGTTTTTGGTACATACATGACCTTTTTCATGGATGCTTGTGTCCTTTTAGCTCTAGGTTTTTGATAGGATTTTTCTTTGGGTACATAACCTAGACCTCTCCTAGTTTGCCTAGAAGAGTGTTTTAGGATTTTATCAAGGATATCTTTATTTTCCAAGCTATTGATATCTTTTTGCAACTAACCAATTTCATCTATTTTTCTTTTAATATCTAATTTTATTGATCTATATTAGATAGAAAACTATCTCTTTCTTTGACAATAACATCAAAATCCAAATGAGTGCATAAAATAGGTTGACTTTGAAGATCATTTATTTTAGCAAGCAATTCAATCTTTTCTTGACACAGAAAGTTATAGTTTGTTTCCATAGAAATCAACTTGATATTATGTTCATTAATCAAAGATTTTATGGCATATCTTTCAGATATAAGACTTTCATTTTCATAAGAGAGAGTGTATAGATTAGAATGCAAATCATCATTATTTTTTCTAAACTTTTTCCATTTCTTTTTACAGTCTATATATTTGTCATGTATCTCTTGAAGACTAGTGACTAGTTCTTCTTTAGATAGTTCAAGAAGACTTACCTCACTTGAGTCCTCATTTTCATCTCATTTGTCCATAATACATTCAACTTCCTCCTCCCCACTTCCACTTTCATCACTTGATTCATCCCAAGCAGCTTTGTAGGCTTTATCGCCTTTGTCCTTTTTCTTGAAAGAAGACTTCTTTACTTTCTTGATTTTAGGACATTCATTCTTCACATGCCCTTTCTGGCCTCATTCATTACACCTAATGGAAGAAGAGGAAGAAAAGCTATAATTCTTGTTAGATTTATACCTTCTATATTTCTTACAATTTACAATGAGTGCATATTCTTCATCATCTCCTTCACTTATTTCATCACTTTCTTGAGTGATGACTTTTGATTGAGTCTTTGTTGTAGATTTCAAGGCTATGTCCTTCCTTTTTCCCTTTTGAAGCTCAGCCTCCACTCTTTCTTCTTCCTCAAGGGTGACCTCATGAGTTTCTAGGTTGCCAATGAGATGCTCCATCCTCATTGTGGTGAGATCATTTACTTCTTCAATAGCCATCACCTTTGGCTTGTATTTTGGAAGAAAATATCTAATAATCATGGACACTTGATTTTACTAACTTATAAATTTTTCTAATGCGCTTAGGCTGTTAGCAATAAATGAAAATCTTGCATAGATTTCACTAATAAATTCATTAGGTTTCATGCGAAATTGTTCAAACTTTTGTTTAAGAATATTGATTTTAGTATTCTTAACTTGGGTAGTTCCTTCATTTTTTATGGAGAGTTTATGCCACATATCATAGGATGTGCCAGATGAGGATATTCTATTAAATTCACTTATTGAAATAGAATAATATAATATGCTTACTGCTTTAGCATTTAATTGAACTTGTTTTACCGTGTTGAGATCCCATGTTGCATATTCAATTGTAGGAAGCACTTAGCGATTGGACACCATCCTCCACAATTCCAAGATAAGTCGTTGGAAGTAGAATTGCATTCTTCTTTTCCAGTAGGTATAGTTCTTCCATCAAAAGGTGGTGGTTAAAAGATAAGTCGTTGGAAGTAGAATTGCATTCTTCTTTTCCCGTAGGTATAGTTCTTCCATCAAAAGGTGGTGGTTAAGTTACGTGAGTTCCCTCAAGGTTGAGGTTGCTCAACAAGTTGTCCCCCATTCTTTAGCACCTGTTATGGCTCCTTGAAGACCTGCTATGATACCAATTGAAATATCTATAGGGGGGATGAATAGAGCTTTTTGGAACTTTAAAATTAATTAAACAATCAAACCAATGAAGGAGGAGGAAACAAGGAAGACACTTGGATGTAGAGTGATTCCTACCTTTGAAATCAAAGGTAGTCAGTCCACTACCCAATTGTTTCTAATTGGAATTGTGAAAGTGATTTCTTTTATTACCTAGCAAGGATGTTACACAAAATACAATCACCTTCTACACCCTTGAAGTAGCCTTCTTGTTGAAGTAGCCTCAACCTCCTTGAAGCAACCTTCTTGAAGTAACTTCAACTCCTTTGAGCAGCCTTCACCTGCTAGAAGTAGCTCCATCGCCTTGAGATAGACTTCCTATAGAAGTATCTCCAACCTCCCTTGAAGTAGACTTCCTTGATGTAATCTCAATCTCCTCTCAAATCAACCTTCTTTACAAAGAAGTAGCTTCACCAGTGCTCCCACAAGCAGCCTCCACAATCTTAGAGTAGCCAAGGAGCAATTACAACTTGTACCTGTGAAAGGGGGATTGGAAGAAAGGAATACAACAATGTTGCATAGTGCTTTGATCCTATATCAATCACTAGAATCTCTTGTCAACTTAGTATGAACGTGACTATGTGCGGTGCCTTACGAGATTGTAGCTATAGGACACCTTTCTAGATCTCAAGGAAGAAGACAACAAGTGAACCTTAGCTTGATTGCTCTCAATAGTGAATGCTCAAGTGTGGCTTGGGTGTTTTAGATGTCCTAATACCTCTCCTATTTATTGGAATGGTTTACAAGTACTTGGGGACGTTCTAGAGGGTTTCTATAGTGTTCTTAGTGCTTAACTATCCATTAGGTATCCATCAATGGACTTACAATGGCTAATTATTTTGAGCTGAAAAGAACAATCCAAAAACTGTCTTAGTCGAGCAACTTGTGGACCGAGATGTGTCTTGGTCGAACTTTTCTTCAACTGAGGTTAGGTTTGGAGAAAAAGTGTTGCAACGTCTATTTCCAACTCCCAACTACCAACCACCTAGTCTAATGGTCACAAGCTTTAGACTGTTGCTTACTTGGTCGAGGTTATTTTTGACTGAATGCTAATTTAGAGCATAATTGTGTAAGTTGTTGAACAGTGCTCACAATTTCGACCGAGGTGGTTCTCGGTCAACAAGAACTTTGACCGAGTGTGTCTGGGTCGACAAGTTGTTCGACCGAGGGTGTCCCTATTCTAAATTTTTGAATCTCCTTCTTAGTGTGTGTTTCAATTTGTGTTGGTGACTCTAACTTTGGGGAAAAACCTATCTAAGGGTTGTGAGTGGATGAGGAAGATCTAAAGCTTGATTTACATGTTGTATAGGTACTTGTACATTATATACTTGTACAAGATTTTTTTTACATTGAGTACAATCATGAAAATATTAACAATTTAAGCACATTAATCTTCCATTTGTGTTGATCTTCAACTATCCACTTCCTTACTTCCTTGAACCCTAAAATACTCAAATAGCACGTTAGATCTACAAGAATGAAATATTTGTCATCATCAAAACAAAGGGTATATTAATGTCCAATTTAGCCAACAGTGATTTCAGGTCAAAGAACCACTATCACCACTATCACTCTAAGAGTTGATTATGGCTACATTCCATGGTCTCATTGTATCACTCTCAAAGCAGGTCTATCCGGTACACTATTCTCTAACACATACCTATGTGCTTGACTTGATATCACATATCATGACTAATGAGACTCTTTTATCAATCAACATACACTCTAGTCTTATGTATCATTGTAATCTATTTTGCTTCCACATTAATATTGGATTAGGGACATAATAAGAATGTATGTACTCTTATCATACATATGATATCATTGTTTAGATCCTCAACCTGAAGATATATGTCATTGACCAACACTATTCTTTATACATATATTATATATGTGTCATCATCTCATGATTGAGATAAACATAATAAATGGAATTACCTTTATCATTATCAAATAAAGTATATGTTTCCCTATCATGATCATGATTGATAATTTTGTAAGCTTGAAGATCAATCTTTGAGTCTAGGGGAAGTTGTGTAGAGTTCCCCAAGTCATAGAAGTGTCGACTGCCATTTGGAGATCTCAGGTCTAAGATTAGACTGGAGTTCATGGATGAGTATGTTGGATGCAAATTGATGGCAAGGTAATGATGGTTAACTATTTCTTAATATCCCATAATGCCTTGGATATGTCTTGCTTTATCGGGAAGGCTAGGAAGATCATCTCAGGTAAAGTCCTTTTAGAACATGGAATCTTGTCTTCTGAGGTAGATAGGTCAAAGAATCCCAACATTTTTGGGATGGAGTAAAATTCTGTGGTCACGGGAAGATGAATATAGTCTCATTTTTGTGTGATATTGTGTTAGAGAGAGCAAATTCATGGACTCCTAGAGTCCAAGGAAGGACATGGAAGTCGTGTGGGAGAGACAACCTCGTCTTGTGGATTTCAGTGGTTCGAGAGTCTGAATAGAAGGGGTTCCTATGTGTGATAAAAAGAGAGTGATAGAGAGAAACATATGAATTATAGGAAATTGATCAAATAAATAAAAATTAGGATATATCTAGGTCTTAGAATATATAGAAATTTTCCAAGTTCATTTTAAGGGTCATACAAGGTAGGATCAACTTCTAATTTGGAACATTACTTATAAGGAAGTCTAGAACAATGCTAAAGGATTGGTTTCCAAATTTGAGAACCAAATGATAAGTAATTACTATAATGTATCTAGTATCAGTTATGTACATTAAATAGATTAAGACTGATCACTTATTGATTTAACTTATCATTTATGATCGTTAGGGCTTATTTTATTTGTATTGAGCCTATAGTACAAAATTAGTTCAATTAGGGTTCATATACTTTTTAATAATAATGAGGCTATATTAAATAGATAGAAAGTACATTATTTTATAACTTGTTTTATTTGAATATACTTTAATATTAAAAATATATTCATTTACATCATCATCAAAAGGGGAAGATAGATAAATTATGTTACTCAATTTTTACAGAAAGGTT
The DNA here is from genome assembly GCA_963693085.1 of Alisma plantago-aquatica. NCBI lineage: Eukaryota > Viridiplantae > Streptophyta > Magnoliopsida > Alismatales > Alismataceae > Alisma > Alisma plantago-aquatica. Next base: position 643,690,232 of record OY856413.1, on the reverse strand, counting down.
AATTACTTAGATTATTTGCAATAAGGTCCAGGATTCAAATTTAATTAGTGAAGAAATTTCCATTAAGAGCCTGAACTTATTTTCATCAAAGTATGGGATGTTACAGCTGATATAGCTGACCTTCAAATAGATATGCATGAAATACATGCACAGATAATAAAGCTCACTAACACCATCTACGAGCTAAGACATCTTCATCACCAAGTTAAAGTTGTAGAAGCTTCCCCACAAAAAATGGTAGATATGTTGGTGCTTAAAAGGAAACACACACCTTTTAAGATGAAATATAAGTGAAATACAAATAAAAATGTCAGCATGAGAGGTTGGCTCTCCGCAGACACTAAAGACAAGTTGTGACATCCCCATATTTTCAATGCCTTGACCATGTGTGTGACGTCCAAATTGGAACCCTCACCTCAGTGAAGATCCCAATTCAAACTCACACACTAGGCCAAGAAGAAGAAAATTAGAGGAAGTTAGAAGGAAATAACAGTAGAACATGTACATGAATAATAACAAACCATACAATAAAATCTAACCATTACACATATAATTACAAGACAACTTATTATTACAAATTGATGTTACACATTGAATAGTAAACTTTTATAATACATGTAAAACAAGATCTTCTAGACAATAGGTCCATCTGTACATCTACTCATCACAAAATTCCCAACTATAATGAGTTTTCATGATCATATGTCCACATCACCTAAACAAGAGATTATAAGTGGTACATGTTAGCACATTATGCTAAAATATTGGCGGAGTAGGCCTACATGTCTTTTAGATACCTACTTCATACTAGGACTTGGAAATAAGATAAATCAAATACTTGGAAGTGATAAACAAATATAAGAAAAGCATACTTGAACAAATAATGTTTATTAGCAAAAGAGAGCACATATTTTAAGCATACTTCCATCATATACTCATGCATCTACCACCAAAGGGATAAATGCTTTTATACCTTCTAATCTCCACCAAAGAGTTAGATCTTATATACAATGTGATCTCCTACTAAATAGTTAGATCACTTCAATGCACTATACTACTAAAGATTTTAGTGTTATCATATAACAGATCAGATATGTCATGGTTTCATGTGTTTAGAACTATATATATAGAAAATCAAGCAAGGTAGCATACAAGAGCAGCTATTTTATACAATATCATATGCCAAGTATTTTGTACACATAATACAACCATACTGTATAATAGGCCAAGTAAGAGGTAAAGCATACCTCGATCACATATATCATATTCATCATACGCATGATGTCAACTACCACTCTTGGTCAAACACTGATTAAGATAAGATCAGATATGACATGCATTAGATTCTCATCATCTATACCCTAATCATGATTCATGTTAGAATTTTTTGTAGGTCATTAGGAAATCTCATTATTTCGTGTCTCATTATTTTGTAGTTAATTTACTAATGTCATATTCTGAATTATGGTTCATTAGTTGATAATCATGTTTCACATAATTATGTGAACATATTAATCTTAGGTTACACGCATTAGCCTAAGTTAGGGTTTTCTCATCATTTTAGGGTCTCTTACCATATATTATGAATCCTTATCATCATAAAAAAAATTATGTGTATCACCATGATCTCAAAATTACATATAAGGTTCCAGGTACTGATATGAGCTTACGACGTAATTTCCAAGTTTTATATCCCATTATTATGCTTATTGCATTTTATTTAGGGTTACAAGCCCCAAATAGCTATATCAAGCAAATTATATTACTTTGTCTAAACATCATCATTTATGAAATAATATGGATTGTTTCCATGATTATGGATTTAGTGACATGTTCTCATAACTTTATCTATTGCTTGATATTTATAATACATGACATGAACATTTCACAACTTACATGATATTCCTAACATTCGTGCATCAAAAGCCTGATTTTACTATTTCATTATATTCTACATATTTTTATGAGAATTTTGGCAGTTTGTCTGCAATTTTTTATGCATGAGCTATTTACTACAAATTATTGAAGATATGATTATTTATGAAAGAATTTACCTTTATGGCCAATCAAATTATGCCACATGGAAAAGGGGGTGTGTTTGTTGACTTGGGTGATTTGTGGGGTTCTTGGTTGGTTCACTTCTAGTCTCAATGGACCAAGATTTGGCCAGTTTAGGGTTCATTTGCCCCTTCCTCTCCTCACAATCCATGTGAGCCATGTGATTCGTGAGTCTGTGAGACTCTGTTTCATGGTTTCTTCCGCAAAGGAAGATCTTTGGTGAGGGATCAATCGACAGCTACTACTCAAAGGTTTGTTTTGTTTCATCATTTAAGACTACAATGTTGTTCTAAGGTAGCGAGTTCTTCATGGCTTTCCACCCCCAAAATATTCACCCTGAGATTCACCTTGAAGGTGCAATAGAGCTTCATGATGCAAAAAGGGCATCTTCTGTGGTAGCCCTCTTATCCTCCATATTTGCTTCTACCAGCTCAGCAAGGTCTACAAGGACTCATCCATGACATTTGTTTGTGGTGGAAAAGCCCTTCAAGTCTCTTCTTTGGTGAGGGTGAGCCTGTCTACCATGGAAACCCTTACAACATTCCATGAAAATGCCAAGAACTAGTTCTTGTCATCTCCTTCTTCCTTATATTTCTCTTATCTCTATATGATCTCTACTGTACTCTCAGACTCATCCCTTTGGAGTGGTTATTCTTGTCTGAATCACTACAAAGGAGAAGTAGAAAAAGATGAGGACTCACTCACTCTCTACACTTCACTAATGGGAACATGTAAGGGATCAAAAGACACTTCTCAATAGGTTACACTTAACTACTCAACCACTTTCTTTCTGAAATGCACGTTCCCAACACACCACAATGTGTGTGGTTGGTGTTCACAGTTAAGAGTGTAATTGTAAGGTTGAAGACGAACTAACCATTGTTGGATAACATCTAAGGGTCTGGAGTATCCCACACACATGCCCAATCTACAAATCACTTAAGTCAAAAGTTATGTCCATTGGATTGGATATGCATGACAAGGATTTTTCCACGTAGACCCAACCCCAACAAAGGGGCATGTGACATTGAGTTATATTAAAAACTTAGGCTAGATGATGAAATATCTTGGCCCAACTTACATAATGCATCAATTATTTAACCAATTTCAAACCTAAATATCTCTCTCCAGAAATATTATATCATCTTGAAATTTTAACCCTAGCTTTATCACAACTAAAGACAAATTCTAATCAAATTTAATGCCAAGATTCAACTATCTGATTAGTCATTTAAATACCTCAAAATGGCATAAAATTAGGGATATTCACCATAAAATTAATGGCAAGAACTCTTCAAACTTCATCAAGTATTTGATACTCTTAATATAAACCAAAAAAGACTAACTCAAATATGCCACTAGATATTTGAAGGCCTCAAAAGTTCACTCCATCACATCCTACACACCTTAAAGGAAATTTCATCCTCACAATTAAGCAAAAATTCAGTCCATGACACAAGCCCATCTATCTTCCTCATTACTAGGACCCCGCCTATGACCCAGATATGTCATGTGAAAATTTTGATTAAGGTTGATATTATAACTGAGATGTTTTAGATGAATATTTTGGGCTTCAATTGTTTTCATTTGTCTTAGAAACTATTGTGAGAAACTATGGTAAAAATGTCTCCAACACCAACACTTCTATTCACCACAATATCCAGGGAAATCCAACTTCTTATTTTTCACCTCTAGATCCACCAACCAATGAACCTATAAAGAAAAACTCTCCTAATGTAGGTGACACTCATGTCAGTCCTTCTACGGATTTAATCGAATACAATTTCAATGGTGTACAAGTATCTAAGATACACATGAACAACTATTTGTTTGAACATAAATCAAGCACCCAATTAAGGGATATTCTGGAGGGGTACTGTAAAACAATATTCTCTCTAATTATGTCATTTAATGCATCTTGAAGATGCAGTCCATCTTGGCATTGATGAAAAAGATACATCATTGCATTGAGGCAACACTAGTCATGTATACAATGAAAATGTCTCTTTTGATGAAGATAATGGAAATTTATCTTATGTTCTCACAAATGTCGGCCAAAGACCTAATCATTCTATAGTTCCATAACCCATGCTACCACTTCCTCTACACACTCCACACAAGATGCATGACATGGATCTAGAGTGCATCCATAGAATGTAGGTTAGGGACATCTTTCTTCTACATGACATTTTGGATGACAAATTACACAAAAACCAAATAGTTTATAACAATGATCTCAATCTCTCACTCAGAATGCCTAGAAAAATATCTTTAGAAGTCTAACAAAAATATCTAACAACATTCCTAGTGATAAGCAGTGGCCCTGTTACAATGCAACACCAATGCTTGTTGATCACATATTCAGGAAATGCCTAGATGTGGCTATCGTAGCAACTCTAATTGAAAAGCTAAAAGAGTGAAAGACAAACGTCATCCTTCTCCCTATCCATTACAAGGGCTATTGGTTTGTATGCATTACATATCTAATTTGGAAATAAGTCATCTTATTCAACACATGTTGTTTCGAACTCTGACATGCACAAATAAAATTTTGAGATTCAGAGGTGGGGTAGATTCCACACATCCCATCCATTTGTAATGCCTAATCAGAGAGGAATATGATTGTTATAGACCAAACTAGACATCTAATGCTATCAAACTGTTGATACACCAAAACATATCAGATAAGGAAGATAGTGTTTTTGTTGTCTTCACGTCATGGAGGCCATCAACCCAAATATACCAATTGATAGTCCAAAATAGATGGTTTTACTGAACGTGGGGAAGATATGATATGGAGGTGGTCCATGAATGTTGATTTTCTTATAAGACCCAAAATTTCCTAAAAATATAAGGATCTCTATCCCCTTATTTTGAGGCCCTCCAAATTACCTTTCAGGAAAGTTCTATGTGAAGCGGTAAAGTCTCAACACTCTAATGACACCAAAATCAGCCTACACAAAGCCATGTCCTAAATCAGGATTGTCAAATTCTCGAGTCTCTACCACTCACGAGAGTTGCCTATGTAGTTGCAAAAAACAAAGCTATTTAGGAGGAAGAGAATACTCAAGCAACACCTTCCTTCTAAGGGCCAACTGCAACCATAATGTCCAACTTTTAAAAGTTCAATAGGAGTGCCCATATTGCTCTTTCAAAAGGCAATCTAAATATCCTAGTGTTATAGTTCAAAGATGGAAAAGACAATTCTTTTATATTCCATCACAATGACATTATTGTCATGAAAGATGATCTTAATAACATTCTTAAACCTAGAGGTAAATTTTTGCTTATTCTTAGGTTGGTGTATTAGTCCCTTATTGGATAAGATTTTGAAGCTGTCTACATGGGCAACCAAGTCCAGTGAACAATCTATATGCCAAAGAAAATTCTAGAGAGGGTCTTTTAATTCATCATCTATAATTTCCTATTCCAAGATATATCTTACTAACTCTCCTCCATGACAACCTCTAGACGTTGCGTTCCAAAATTTTACTCAAAACTATGGAAATACAATTAAATATCTTGGATTATCCTTTCAGCCTAGTGGATCTAAATAAATGCACTCAAGTCAGTAGAGAAGTCAAACAATAATAAATATGTGCCAAGGAGCCTGTTTAACTTATTTGTGATCATGGAAAGGTCTATGATTCTCAAGGAAAAAGAAATGGAGAAAGCCCCAATTCTTTCACCGTAGCCCTCAACAATGACCCTTATCAAATAAATGTGTCTTATAGGTCATCTATTAGATGTACTCTCTTTCTATACTTTGAACCAACATAGTAGAATGCCAATAGGATATATACCATCACATGTGTCATAATTATGTGATCAATCTCCTATGCTTTGAATGGGCAGATGAGAATCACTGCAAGAGCGCTCCCTTAAAATATCACATGATTCCATTTCTTTCTTAATTTTCCACTATGGGGACAAAGTGTTTGATAAGTTTGAGGGGTGTAATATGGTGAGATAGGCATCACCCTATTTCTATTATTTTATTTATTTTTCTATTCAATTTCTCATTTTGTTCATGTTTCCAAAAAGAAATATTTACATAATAAGATTGATTGTCTGCTCTTCCCACATGAATACTTAGTCTATTCTATAAAGCTACTCTTGTACAGATCTGGTGTAATTAGAAAATGAGTCTAGACATTTTTTGCATTTTGATTGATGATGACATTGTTTTATATAATTCTCTAAGCAAAATATTGTAGATAACGCTAATGTGTTTATAACTATAGAATGTTTACAAAAGATCCGTTATTAGTCCATACAAAATGAAAAGGATGAACTCACATTTAATCAAAGTTGCACACTCATGGACAGACAAAGAGATACCTTAGCTTACAATCCCCAATCACTAAAAAACAAAATCCCAAAAATAGTAAGGAATCAAAGGTTGTGTTCAAATAAAATAAGAGAGTTGTGCCATATTTATAGGCGGAAGCGGTTACTCGAACTATGTATACATGTTCTTGTGAACACATTTGTCACTTTTAGTAACTTCTAAACCCAATATTACAAAGCTTGACATTTCATGGTTCTCATTAAAGGTATATCAATTTGAAGTGATGGTACGATGTGAAATCACTACTCCAAAACCAAATAGGTTAAACTGTAGGTACCACTTGCTTGCTAAACAGAGCTATAGTTGAATGACCCAGAGAAAAGAAAGGGATACTGTAATAAAGTGAGATTTTGATATTCTTAATTTTTTTACACATGATGATGACAAAATGATTAGTACCTTTAAGTGTGTGCCTTTTTAGATTAATTTGTTGATTGAGCAAGTAAGTGAGTTTTTGCACCAAAGTTGGATGGCATGTAAGTTGAGACAGGATAAAGCTATGATTAAAACTCCCTGAAGTTTAAGGTTCCTAGAACGAGTTATTGGGTTTGAAATTGGCTATTTAATGCATGTATTGGATACGTTAGAAATAAGTCTATTAATCTTTCTAGCCTAAGTTGATCCACAACATAGACATCACGTAGGCATAACTTCCCTAGTATATGTACAGTAGATGCGTAGCCACGGATTGGCTATGGAACATCATCACGATCTTTGGATGGTCAAATCGAATAGAGCAGGTCCTTTTTTTTTCCTACCTTCGGTTTGAGTGGAAGACGTGGGGAGTAGTGTGAGGAACACGATCACCCTTAGTGGGGTTAGAGGGGAAACCAACTCGCACGTAACCTCGGCATGTTGAGGCTATTTCAGAAACTCGAGTTGATCCGGTTGCGACACCACGGCGATCCAAGAAAGCCAACCAAGAAGAACTACAGCCATCCATGAACGCCGACAGTGCGCAGCAGAGGTAGTCGATTCTCTTGGTCATGAAGAACCAGGAGGAGGATCCAGAGATTGGCTTCCATATCTCGCAGCAGTGGAAGCATACCAGCGGCGCTCACAAACACCCGGAACAGAGTGCAGCGAAAGCTCTAGGTAGAAAACACTCTCCTCGTACAAGAGGCACCCGGAGACGGGGATAGTAGAGCTGCCACGGCGGTGGCCTTTTTCTAAGAGAAGGCGCACGCAGGCGGGCTGCAAGGAGGAGACGCAGCTGCGGCAGCATCTTGAGAGGACGGCATGCAGAGGGATGAAGCTCAGAACTGCTTATGGTATTAGGAGCTACAGAGGAACTTGGCGGCGGCCGTTGTTCGAGGAAGGAGAGCCTTCTTCCCCTTTCCTAGCGCCGCGGCGGCCACCATGGCCGGTGAGGTCTTGGACGTGGAGCTCCGGAGCCGCAATCAGGGAGGAATCATACCGGCGGCATAAAGGAGGGCTAGCCGAAGCAGAGGAAGGCCTAAGGAGATGCCTACGAGCACGCATGAATGATGGATTGGTCACCGATATCTTGGACCACGGAGGCGGCCGTTATCCAGGAAATGGCGCACGTGGGCGTCGAGCTTCAAGCGGAGAAAGGAGATCGTGAGAGAACGAGGAGCCACCTGCGGCGAGCCTGAGAGGCTGGAGGTCTCGAAGATGTTGTCGAATCTGATGCCAAGCTTAGGAGACATTGACTCTGTTGATGGTGTGCCGCAGAGGAAGCTAACATCGGCGGCACATGTTTACAGGAGTGTAGGGATTTGTGAAGGAAGAGAGAACAGAGCGGACGGTCCAACAATCCAGATCAGACCCGGTCCAATCGCCAAACCAATCCTTTAATCAGTCAATAGTCACGCTAGTCCAGGAGCCGAGAACTAGTCGGTTCAGCGTTGGGCAAGGAGGAGCGAGCAGTAGTCCTATGGACATGTGGCAGACTCCGATTGGCCAAAATAAGGTAATTAACTCAAAAATCCCAGTAGATATCTAGTTCTTAGATAATTCCTAGTAATTAGCATGTTTATCAGAAAAATACAAACAAGGTACCAAACTTCTCAGAAAAATGAGTAGAACACAAAGAAAGTATAATATCAGCCTTTTTAATGCTGTAATAACAATGATATCATGTAAGATGTGTAATGCTTGTTTAATGGATAATAAATATCAAAGGATGGCCTAAAATTATGAGAATATGTCAGTAAATTCATATTCATGTTTATAATGCATATGATGTCAGATATGGTCATGTTGATATACAAAAGTATATAATTTGATTAATATGGCTAATTAGGACTAATAACACTAAAGATGATGCAATTAATACATGCATGCTCAATAAATAGTGAGATTTATAGAAATCCCTAATATCAGTAAATGGAAGCTAATGTGGAACTTTGATATCAGTTAGATGCATAGAATTAATGTTACATGAGGATGACCCTTAATACATATGATGAAACCCTAATTTAGGTTAATGATGTAACCTAGGGTTAATATGTGCACAAAAATGATAGGAAGATAATGTTCAGATAATGAACCATAATCTGGAATATGGCATCAGTAAGATAATTATAAGACAAGAATACAAGTAATGGTACACATATCCAAATGAGTAAGCAAACCCTAATATGGACATAACTAGGGTTAAGATGATATGCAAGATGATAAGAACCTGATGATAGTGTATGATCTTATCTTAATCAGGTTTAATCAAGGATATAGTTGACATCAGTGATATGTGATTAGTATGATATCTCTTGATCAAGGTACGCTATTACCTCTTACTTGGCTTATTATACAATATGCTTGTGTTATATGTGTAGTAAAATACTTGGCATATGATATTGGATGAAACGATTGTTCTTGTATGATATGTTGCATGATTTTCCATGATTACTGCTATGAACACATGAAACATAATATATTTGTTCCATTATATGAAAGCACTAACTCTTTGGTAGTGTGCTTGGAAGTGACCTAACTCTTTGGTAGTGGTCACATTGTACATATGACCTAACTCTTTGGTAGTGGTCTCACCTAACTCTTTGGTAGTGGTCACCTTGTACAAATGATCTAACTCTTTGGTAGTGATCATAAAGGCCTTGATATATAATGGAAAATGTGCTTAAAATATGTGTTCTCTTTTGTTAATGAATATCCTTGTGCAAGTATATGCTTTTCTTATATTCTTCTGTTACTGCCAAGTATATTAGTTTTATCTTATTGCCAAGATATGATGAGAGGTAAATAAAAGACACGTAGGCGTACTCAGTACAATATTCATGAAATATTGTGCTGACGTGTACCGCATGTAATCTTTTGTTTAGGTTGTGGCTTGTGCTCTTGAAGATCCAGGATAGAGATAGTTGTGTAGCTAGCCGATGTTCAGGTGGACCTGTTGTCTTAAGATCCTGTAGTTTAGTGGTAGTACATGTATATGTTATAGTTTGCTGTTCAATATGTAATATCAAATGTTGTAACAATTCATGTTGTAATTATATGTTGAATGGTGAACATGTGTGTATGGTTTTATTATTGTTCATGTACATGTGCTACTGATTGTTTCCGTCTGACTTCCTCTGATTTTCTTCTTCTTAGCCTTATGTGGGATGTTTAAATTGGGATTCTCACTGAGGTGAGGGTTTCAATTTGGACGTCACACATCAGATTAAGTTTTAGAAAATCCGGGGACGTCACAGATACCCATAAGCCTTTGAACCTACCCATCTATATTTTCACCTGTCATACAATGAAAGATGAGAGTGAAAGATTCTTTGGAAAATAGATGTATACAGGAGACTATGGCAAGGAAGGAACTTTAAAACATGATATCTTAGGAGAAAAAATCATCTTAAAAATTGGTAATGGTTATGATAAGAGAGTGACTTGATTTTTTTATCACTTATCAATCTATTATCCATCATTTACACCTCAAGATTTAAATTTTTCATTTTTTAGCTTGATGACGAGCTAGCTACTAAGTCGGGGGTTGATAACATCAACTTTTATGAACATTTTGTACTTACTTTTTCCAATAAATCAATATAGTTTTATGATAGTCAAGGATGATTAAGCACACTCCATTGAGATGTTACACAAATATGACAAATCAACCTTCTAATCTATCAAGGTCAGAGAAACACAATCAAATTTCAAGCATTACATCAAAAGATCAACCAACTTCAGTAATCAACATTCCTAACAAGTTCAACAATGGATCTAGGAGGTTGATAGCTACAAACATCAAGAAGTTACTGAAAGCTTGATAGCTAGAAGACACGGGGTTGATGCCATGTGGACCAATCCTAGGTCATTACGAGCCTAGTTGTACCCTCTAAATAGGACCCCATCACGTCACTCCCAAGGAATCTTGTCTTCTTTCAAAAAAGTTCAAATGTTGCTATAAAATTCACAACCCCATACTAGTTCAATCAATCTCATAAATGATAGACCTCCTTGACTTTTCCACCGATCCACTCTTGTTATATTGATCGATTTCTCCTTGGGAGAAGAGTATCCAAGTCCCTTTAACAAGGGTCAAGATGATCAACCTCAAACTTGATACATTGGTTCAATCACCCCCCATTGGAGCAATTGACCTCCTAGGGTGATGGACCTCAGAAGCTAATTCAGCCAAAAGGTGGGTAGATCAACCTCTAGCTCGGTCTACCCTTATAATCAACCTTACTTTTTTATTACTATTTCAATGTTATCTTTTGAAAGAGATGACTTGTTCAACTTGAATTTGAGTCTTTCCTGTACCATGAGTGGATGAATTCCATACTTGGGTTGGGAGTAGCCATCTATCCCTCCTAATCATTTAATTGTTCTTCATTTGTTTAATACATATATTCTTGCAGATTTGCTTCCATACTCCTATTTTATTGCATCACTTGTTTGATTATATACCTTCTTCCTATGTTAGATCTAAACTATTTTGAGAGAACAAGTTTAGGAAGATCTAGGTTTTGGATTATGGAGGATCCATGAAAAGTCATATATTTGTTAGTGACATTCTCCTTACCATCTAGAGAGAGGTAACTTCTGATACAAATCTACCCATATCTCGAGAGAACAATGATGTTAAAAATATATTCTAGTTGCTTGTGAATCATTTTGAAATATATAAAATAGGAAAGAGAGCTTTCCATGATTGAAGATGCCTTGATTTGTGAAAGTCAATCCAAGTTTCCCTTTATCATAGTCACCAAATTTTGTTTAAGTTTCATAACTTAGATTAGTTTCTTTAAGTAGAATAATTCATTCCTTAATTAGACATCAAGTTCAATTTTTTGTTCACATAAGCTAAGATAAGGCTTTCATTATATTACATAATTTCCTTCCCTTATCCATGTGTTTCACTCTGTATAACTACAATTGTCTTAGTATTGAGTTGTTGACATATCTTGAAGTCGGGTAGAAATTTAAAGTTTGATCATTTGTTAAGTAAACAATTGGTACACTTTTGATCCAAGTTTATGGGTGATTAGGTGCACGCCCTGACTCCTAAGCCTTCTAGGTGTATTTCACTAGAGTTTTGAGGATCAGTCAAAGTAGTAAAAAAGGGTTTGTGTGTCTAGTGCGTTCCTCACCTCTTGTGTTTCAACAGTTAAACCAGTATGATCAGATACAAATTGTGGTGGGGTCCATCCCTAGAAGATGGGGCATGCCTATTAGCCACCCCACTTGACCTTGTTCTATGAGTGTTATGCTTAGGCTATGGTGGCATGCGAGCCTAAATCACATAGGGGTGAATGTTTGGGGTAAATTGCATGGGTTTGAAGCTGAAGAGCTCATCCTAGGTGACTAGGTCATGGAACCGTATTGGCTTAGGGCTTCAATAATAATTTCAAAGCAAGGTACTCAGTAGTGGAACGTCCATCAATTGGATACATGTTCTATTTGACAACCTTCCCACTTGTGGGAATTTTGATATCTAAATTTGTGTGAATGACCTCTAATCATGAAATATTTAGGATTGTTTTAACTACTAATTCATTTGATATCTATTAATCATATAGATATTCAAACTATATATAGATAATTAAGAATGGATCTAGTTTGAATTCTCATAGTCAGTTGGATTTTTTAGTATTGTTGAATCATCTTCCACGTCCTGAAGTCCCACAAGACATTACTCAAAAACTTAACATGTTTATATTTCTTCCTCTCACCATTTGGTCCTAATTGTCAAAATTTTAGGGACTATTGTTACACCCATAATTTTTTCCAAATACCAATAGTTTGTTGTCAAAAATATTCTAGTTTCATTGAGTTATGTTTATTTGCTTTGTTTAATCATTTTATTTGACATTTTCCATGTTTTCATTCATTTGGTAAGTAGACCGGGCATACTAAAAATGGAGTTTCAAAAGTGTTTCCTCTCAAGACTAGGTTCACATCATGGTAGTGAAATCCACGTATGATAAGGGATGAAGTCTTGAGATTGGCATATAATCATTTCTGGTTGTGGTTGTCAATTTGATGATGCTTGATGTGGGCTAATTTGTGAGCCCAACTATAGTCATCAAAGGAGTAAAAATTTTCTAGATAGTTGCATATTTCTTATGTGGGTACGACTTTTATTTGCATCCCTGCTAGTTACAACGCTTCACCATATTAAAAAAGGATTCTTGCTAGAGCAAGGCTTGAAGTATATTTCTCATGAAATATGAATTTTAATTAAGTTTCTCATTTCTTGATGAAGGTAAACATTAGATACAATTGGTAGATCATAGGTATTCAGGGCATATGTTTGTTTTTTGGATCCAAAAAGAAGGGCTTAAACATCCAAAACGTTAGCATTTTAGGGACTCAAGGGTTGATCCAATTCACTCGGTCATGTGTGGGGCATGAGGCTAGCATGTTGATCTGGCCAAGGGACTGGACCCATGAAGGACATGCACCACACCCACACCCCCTTGCACGGAAGTTCTAGGGTTTGGGGAAGAAGAATATAACTATTACAAATTATCCCACGTCTCAATCAACGGAGGCATGTAGTAAATGCACACCCCACCTTGAATTTCTTTACAAGAATGCCTATGGGATAACCATTGTCTCATATAACATGCGGCTTATCTGTGTTCTCATGAAAACTATTTTGTGCTAAATGGGAAGGAGTTTGTTGATATGGCATATATTTCTACATATTTTTTGTTTGATGACATCGAGGGAGACGCCCAATGTGTCACTCAAGTTGGATGTATCTATCATGTCTGTTTGATATGGGAATGTAGTTGCATTTACAGCAAGATCTTTTAAATCAAGACAATGGATGCTTGCATGGAATGTACATGTAGGTTTGTTTGACATGTACTATATCTTAATGGACATCAAGTTGCTTAGTGCATTAGTATAGTTTTGGGATCTAGAGGTCAACGTCCACAACTTTTTTCAGGCCAACTTAATGCCAACATACGACGAAACAGTGTAGATGATGTGAATTCTATTTTGTGATAGATGGTAATCAGTATGTTCTTGTCATTCCCCATTACACCTATTGGTCGGCTTGTTGAGTGCAAAGAAAATTATAGACCTTAGTATTAGAGGGTGATTCTGCAATAGTGGAGTTTATGGGATATCTTCAAGTCAACCAACTGTCCCCCAAGACATAATGACATACAAGGCCATTAAGCATCATTTTGTGTATCCTATTTGGTCAGTTGTTGTTTTATTAACCTGAGGAGTAAGTGTCAATGGAAGTGCTTCCATTAGTGGAATTTGACCAAAAATATTCTGAATTAAAAGTTTTCTATTGGATTTCCATTCCTTCCTATGACCAAGAAAATCAGATTTCTTCATTTCCTTGCCTGACTAAGTAGAATACCTATTGAAAGTGTTAAAGAAGAACATTGAAATAATTGAAAGGTTTGTAGCTAATTTGAAGGGTGTAGATCCCTCTATTTGTGTACACCACACCTATCTAAAGGAAGACATGCATCCATATATATTTTTGTCAATGAGTGTATTACTTATTTGTACAACCAAAACTATCAAAGTTATAAGTGGTTGGAGTAGGTGAAACTTTAGAAATAGAAGAAACCTATCTATGCATGAGACTATTAAAGTCATTTGTGTTTCTATGCCAAACTACACAAGTAGATGGCTAATAGTTGTAAAAAATTGATTTGGTTCCTGGATGATCAAATGTTATAAACAATGGCAACAACCACAAGGAAGTTTTGTTTATCTGTTATGTACAAAATCATTTCTTTGTTGGTTGGGATCATAAGTAGGTGATTTTGAGCATTGCACTATATGTCCATTGTAAAGAAACACCTATAATAGATATAATTAATGTCTTTGAGCCCTTAGTTGCAAAGGTTGCATCTCAAAGCCAGTTGAACTCCCCTTTCCTAGAGGAAATCTTCTACTACAAGTTCCTCCTGTAACTTCTTCCACCCATGAATCAAAAGTAATTTGGTTCCTTAGTTCTCCAAAGCCATTATGCCTTGTTGGCTAAATGGACATCTATAAATCCCTTTGTTTTGATTATGACAAACATTTCATTCTTATTGATCTAACGAGCTACTTGAGTGTGCAGGATTAAGGTGGATGACAAAGCAACTAGGGAAATCCATATGCTTACATGTTTATGTTTTCATGCAATGTAATTGCTATGTAAAAACTTGTACAAATATATAATGTACAAGTACTTAGATTGCATGTAAATCAAGCGTTAGATTCTCCCTAGCTAAACACCACATTTAGATAAGTCATCCCCTTCAAATAGGATCACAATTGCACACTCATACATATAATTAGTGCCAAAATTAAAACATTGAAATAGGATCAATCTCGGTCGACAAACTCCTCGACCGAGACACTCTCGGTCGACAATCTTCTCGACCGAGAAAGATCCAAAGTAGCCGTTAGATACAACTGACAAGGTAGTTGACAGTTGGAGATAGACGTTGCAAATCACTTGTTCCAGAGAGCCTGTCGGTCGACAAAAGTTTGACCGAGTAGGTGTCTCGGTCGACCATTCCTCGACCGAGATGGTCTCTGACAGCAACTGTAGAATTAATTAATTAGCCGTTGTTAAAGCAACAAACTTGTACCTAACGGCTAGTTAAGCAATTAGAAACCCCTAGAAGTTGTCTAGAACGTCCTTAAGCATCCTTAGGCCATTCCTATAAATAGGACAAGCCATAGGACACTCAAACTCACTTGCTACACTTGAGAAATCCTTGAGCATACTTTGAGCAAACTGTTTGTGAGCAATTTGAGCATTGTGACAATTGGCCATTTCCTTCCTTAGCTCAAAATTCGTGTCCTATAGGCTAGTATCTCCTACCCACTGCAATCACAAGTCCATACACTTGGTTAGGAAATCTATACGCTTGATCTAGGCAAATCAAGCCTTGGGCTACAAAGGATAAGTTGTAATTTCCTTTTTCTTTCTTGTTCTCTATTACCGTTTGTACTCTCCTTGCTACTCCTAGGTTGGAGGCTGTAGATTGGAGAGGGTGAAGATCTTCTTGGTGAAGAAGGTGACTTTGAGCTACTTCAGAAGGCTGGTGCAACGGGAGGTTACTTCTAGAGAGGAAGGCTACTTCAAGGGGAGCTTGGAGTTACTTCAAGAAGGCTACCTCAAAGTTGGTGCACCTACTTCAAGTGAAGGCTGTTCAAAGGGTGTAAAGGAAAGTATTGTATTTTGTATAAATCCTTGAGAAGGTAATAAAATAAATACTTTCAAAATCCCGGTTGGGTAAGCAACCGGGTAGTAGACTGACAACTTTAGCATTTGCTAAAGTTGGAACCACTCTAAACACCTGTCTCCTTCTTCCAATTTCAATTGTGGTTGTTTGAGTTCAATAAATTGTTAAAATTATTTAAAAACTCTATTCACCCCCCTCTAGTGTTTTTCATGCCCATGCTTTTGTAGGATTAGATGTGCAAGCTAGCTATTAAGATCCTTTTGAATTGAAATTTTTGAGCCCTTCATAGTCATCGAAACACTTAAATTCATTCCATTTAATATATGAACAAACATGCCTTAGTGGCGCAATGCCCCTGATTGGTGGAAAGGTCCAGGTCCTTTCCACTATTATCATGCATTGAGCTTCATCTAGTTCAGTGTGCATCTTTAGTTTCTATCTTATTCTTTGGTGAAGGAAACAACCATTGACCCAAGGGTCGCCCCATAACAAGATGGATTCACCCGTGCTGATGTTAAATTTTACTCAAGCAAGAATATCATCTCTGAACCTCATAATGGATCACCACATCCAACTTTGATATTGATTGTTTGGGCATGACCATACTGATCCATTTTTAATGTATATGATATGAACCCATTTCATTGACAAGTTATCCTTGTGGTTTGCAAACATGCATCTATGTATGATAGTCAAGCAACACAGAGAGGGTTGAATCCAAATCTTAAATATGTTATGATTCAAGAAGTGATAAAACTTATTGAACCATTTACCCCATATGTGATAGTTTATGGGTGAGTATCATCCAAGTTGTACCCAATTGGGGTGGGATTACTGATTCTTCTAGTCAAGGTGATTAGGTTCCTATGAAAGAGTAGTCTAAGTGGAGCATGTGCATAAATTATAAAAAGTTGAATGTGAATACAAAAAAGGTCACTTTTGGTTTTCCTTGATTTATAAAATAATATAGAGACTTTCCATTAGTTTGTTTATTGTTTTTTCACATTTGAATGGATATTTCCAAGTGTTTGTTCACCCAAGAAATCATAAAAATACCACATTTACATGTATGTCAGGGACATCCTTATATAAGAATGTCTTTTAGCATTTTAATGAACCATACACATTCCAAATATGTCTAACATCCATCTTTGTTGATATGCCTTATTTATATTTTGGAAGTCTTTAAGGATGACTTCTCAATTTTTGGTATAAATTTTGATGGTATTTCAATACACCTCATTGGTTCTTGAGAGATGCATGAAGGTATGCTTAGATCTTTATTGGTAGAATATCCGCTTTATGGTTCCAGAAGGTAAAATTTTGGATCGCCATCTTCCCCTATGAGATTGGGACATGTTAGACCATTCCTAATTTTATCAACATTTCATAAAAGTCTTTGTCAAGATTTTCTTAAGCAAAAGATAGATTTCATGATTGTTAATCTCTTGATTGAGTAGTTTTTCAAGACAATGTCACTAAGATATTTGAATTCATATAGTTTATAGTGGCATGAAAGGAAGTTCCAAATCATCATCAGAAGAGGTGGATCCCATATATTCACCCTTTGCACTCATCGTCTCCAATCCATGATAGTAATTTCAAGCATTTGCATAACCAATATGACTTTTTGTCTAAATATACACCTTTGGCTACTAATTTCATAAAATATTTTTAAGAGGAAACTCCCTCCACCGATCAAGAAACCTCCAATTTATTATATAATGATGACCCTATAGACACTATTTGTTACAACCCAAAATTTTGGGTTCTTTTGGTGAGAAATTTAATTTCTCCTATTAAAGATATTTGAACAAATAATGATATAGTTTGTTTTGAATAAATGGATTTCATTTACAATAGCCTTGTTGATTGTTTTGTGGGCTTTATTGGCTATTGGGCCCAATAATAAGGAAAAGACAAAAGAAACTCCATTATTAATAAGAAATGGATAAAAGAAAGAGGTAGAAACCTCTAGAAGGCAAAAGGAATATAATCCAAAAGTGGATTTCGTGCCTTTTGGGTTCCTTGGGCTCTAAGGAGTCCAATTGCAAAGATAATGCAATAAGAAAGAGAAAGGATTAATTAAATATTGCTTTATTTAGAAGAAATGTGAGATAATGACAATATTACAAGAAATATGTGAAATATGGATAACGAATCCATCTTGGATGAGGGTTCGTGTCTGCATAGTTTCTAATAGAAAAAGGAATCAAAATCAAAGAAAATAAAAGATTAAGGGAGAGAAAATATGCATAAAATATGCCTTAATAAGAGATAACTTGCATATAAAGAAAAGTATCTCATACTTTTGATTTTGAGTCCCAAATTTGGAACACAAGTAGATAAATCCAAGATAAAGGTTTCCCTAAATTTTGGTTGAAAAAAAATGCATAGTTTCAGAGTTATGGAATTTACAAATTATCCTAAAGTGTGGACATTAATTGCATAATAATCATATGTCACGACTAGATTGGGAATCTAATCCCGATTTTTGGATTTTTGGATTAATGGTGACCGTTGGATCACCGATCTAATGACTGGGGTTAAATCCCAGTGGTGCGAGGAGTCTGGCACAGAGAAAACTTGGTGAGATCCGAGTTTGGGTACTTTCTCTCAAAGGAAAGCTCCTTTGATTGCGAGAAGGAGTCTGTTGCCTTCGGGAGATGTTTCCGCTGAGAACCTATTTGTGAGGGGTTTGGTCACTGATGGAGGGAACACCCAACTCGGTGGACACCTGTGGTTGGTCCTATATATAGGGATAGCCCAGGGCATCACGAGCCATCCCACTTCTTCTACCCTCGAGATTGGGGTACGACGACACTCGCTTTGGCACATTCAATTCGACGATTGCCCATGTTCTTCCTCCTCTGCGACCTGCAACTCTCGCCAGAGGAGAGCTTGTTTAGTCCAATGACTCGGGCATGCATAAAGGAAATTGAGCACTAGAACAGGTCTGGTGATGCCTGGCAGAGCTTCTGGACCAATCGTCTTGATCACAGATGCACAAACAGCTGAAGTCAACCCCTGAGTTGACTCGGCTAGGCTGCTCGTGAGAGGTGGGCGCTCGAGAGGTTGAAGAAGAATGCGTGCCAAAAAGACAAACCTACCCTCACATGCCTATAGATTAGGATCAGTGAAGAAGGGAAAAGATGTCCTTTTATCTATAATCCCAGCCGGCCGCAATGTGATTTTAAAAGGGGTAAGTTGCTGACGTGTCAATTAGTAATTGGTTAACATATGCTTTTCTTACAAAAATCATAACTTTTGATAGGAAGCTCGGATGAATAAACTTAAAACATGAAAGTTTCTTAGAAAAATATGAGGAACACAATAAAATTGTTTAAGAACCTGAATCTGTTCCTATTTGCAAAAGTGTGTTAATCTAATGAAAAGTGCTTATGTATTAGATTAAGAAACCCTAATTGGGCATATTGGTTAAGTTCATGTTGCTTAGTTGATGAAATTGAGTGATTGCAACCTGTTGAATAGTTAATGACAAACTTGAACCAAATCTAGATGTTTCTTGCATAATTTAGGGTTTTTACCTCATATGAGAACGATTAAGCATTTAGAAACCCTAATTTAGGGTAAAAGAGGAGAAGATCATATTTAATTTGAAAATTGTGAAAATATTTTATTAAATGATGGTTCTAAGATATTTTGAATATAAAAGTTCCTAATTGTGGATAAATACCCTTAATATGTAAATTAGGGATTTCTAATGAATAAAGGTGGAATTAATGATAAATAGAGTTCGTATGTGAATTAGACCATAATGAACTATGAATTGTTCATTTGAAAGGAACCAAAGATGATAATTGGACCTAATGATCTTGTCATTAATTAAAATATAAAAAATGGTAGTTTTAATGAAAAAGGGGCATAATAGACTTAATGGACATTTAATTATGCCTTTAATATGAAATTAAGGTTAAATGTTGTTAAAACGTAACCTTAATATCTTTCATGAAGAGTAGATGAGATAATTAGGGTTTGAGAGTAATTGTATAAAATTAGGGTTTAAAATAGTAAAAAGGAAGTGAAACCCTAAATGCAATGGAAACCCTAAAAGTGGACTAGAAACCCTAGGAAGTGAGCTAGGTTTAATAGTTCTTGATGGCATGATCAATAATAGGGAAATGGTATGCATATTTTAGGATCTCTTTGTGTGCTTGCTTTCCTGTTGGATTTCTTGCATTGATTGGATTAAATGTTTCTCACATCAGCCTGACAGGTATGTGGTTAATTGCATTAGTTTCCTGAAGAGTTTCTCGGATGATTCATTGCATTGAATGCAACTTATCAATTGGATGTTCATATTTGCAAATTATAAAGTCACTATGATTATCACAATTGTAAAATAAGTGTATATTCTCGCACCTACTTGCCACCTTGATGGATGATGAAAAAAGGTCAAACCCAGGAGGGAAGACCAATGGGCACCTTGAGAGGTGACCCCAGGCACCAAGCTCGGGATTGAGAAGGTGGCCTTAAGTCAATGCCAAAAGAGAAACCCTAGAGGGGGTATTCTAGGGTTAGGGCAAAAGCGGTGGAGAATGACATATTGAAAATGTAAATTGTCTTGTTAATTACTTGATTGTGATACTTAGATTGTTAGCCATATTTGTGAAATTTTGGTTGTCCCCACATACCGACATATTCATTTATGCTGACCGACATTTTGTTTTTCGATGTTTTAGGTACAAGATTGAAAGGGAAAAACAATAAAGTGGCATATGTGGAATTACATAAAAATTAAAGTACAAAGGAGGATTAGTTAGAATAGACTCCAGATGTGGATAGAGGTAGATATCCAAGTTTTTGAAAAAGGTATGCAAAGTTTTATTTTATACCAGATTTTAGTTTAGTTTGGTAGAATTTAATAATTATTACTGATTAATTGTTGAACCTTTGATCCTGTTAATTGGGATAATGGCTATGACCTTTTGGTCTCCCTTAATTGGGGGTTACCGGGAGGTGGGGTCATTACATTTGGTATTAGAGCATAGGTTCCTCATTTAATCTTTAATAATTATTAAATTTTACAAACTCTGTAGAACCCAAGGGAGTTATTAGAGGATTTTCCAAAAGGCAGAGGTTTCTAGAAAAGGATCACGTCTGGGGGCTGGCATGATTTTCCTCTGCACCGCTAGTCAGAATATAAGGACTCTCAGATTTGTGTGACTGCCTGGCCGATGTCTTAGGATCTGACTTGAAATAAGATACCTTTAGGACTCTCTCATCTTGTTCATCCCTTCTCAACTCTAATATTGTTAAGGATTTTAAGGATTAGGGTTTTCTCTCTCTTTTCCTCTCCCTCTCCCTCTCGAGGTATGGGCAAGGTTGATAAGGTTTAAGGAATCCTCCACCAAGTTAATGAAAAGCATGTAAATAAGATGTCATGCACATAAGCTTAATAGATTAAGCGTAAACTAAAGAATAGATACATGCTTAGGTCGTGTGACATGTGTTGTCATGCCCTCAGGAGAGAGTTAGTCTTGGAGGTAGAGACCTCCATTATAAGTAGAGACCTGGCACATCCTTTGAGGATGATGCTAACCCTAACCCTAAGTGAAGGTTAGAGAGAGAGAGATGACACGATGAGCTAGATGTCATGGTAAATCATGTGTGTGAGTGGACATGCTTTTAGTTTAGATACCCATGACGATATGAGCCATGTGAGGTTGGGTGACCTAGTACCTTTGGCAACCCAACCCTGGAAAGGGTCGTGCTTGTAAGAGTGAAGGATAGCTCCTTCAATGATGAGGTTAGTGAAGAACCTATGGAAACCCTATGGGCTTATATGAGCATGGCACAGTATGCACCCTGAGTACATCAGTAGTGCGGACAGTAGGCTAAAACTCTGGCCAAAGGAGTATGTTGGATAGCTGATGAGATAAGCATACAAGGCTATGGATAATCTTGAGCAAACAAAAGTTTGAACATAGACTTCACCCATGTAGGGGTATGCCTGTGAGCTTGATCCACCTTCCTGGAGAGAGGACCTCTGGTAGTGAGGCTGTTTATAGGGTTAGCTCTAGAGAGAGAGAAGGACCTAAGAAAGAGGGTTGAAAGCTTGGACTTTGAGATATGAGGAACAATGGGGAGTTGAGGATGATGTGACCTAAGTGGATGATAGTGGTTGCCTCATGCTTGATCCCTGGTGACTAATGATATCTGGGTTGCCTTTAGAGGAACCAAACTCTAGAGAAAGGATGAGGCTTTTGGTACCTATGTGCCTATGGTATAGGTGTTTACCTTCTGAGATGGGAAAAAGAGTTCCTTAGACCATGGAGAGGTTTAGTAGTAAGTTGTGAGACCTTTTAACTAGTTGGTTGTCCTTGAGGAGGACTCCACTCTAAAGTGTTATTCAAGTAGAGGGATCATGGGAAGTGCATGTCATACCTTGTACATGCTTGGTTCAAAGGTTGAGCATGCAGTTGGACAGTTATTGCATAAAGAGGTGAACCTAGGGTTCCTAGGCCTAAGAGGGAAAGTGGTGTACATGATGCTCATGATGAGATTTGAGTTTTTATAGATTCAAGCATGGTACTCCTCACGTTTAGAGGAAAAGGCAAACCCCTTAAGTTTAAGGTATGTTTGATGAACCCCTCACAACTAAGTTGGTGACCTGGGAAGGTATGATCTTAATCTAATGTTGTGGAATAAGACCAAGTATGACCAAGCATGGTTTAGTAGGTGGTCTGCTTGTGCCTTAGTAGCTTTCTAGGGTTAAGCATGATGTAAACCCTAGACATAAGGACGTTTGTGACCTTTTTTATCAAGATGTAGTTTCCTCCCATCCTGGGAGAGGGACCCTTTGGTAGGATGTATACCAGTTTTCTTGATTTTGAGGTAACCTAAAGAGGTCTTAATAGGATCTTGAGAAGCTAAGTAAAAAGTACATAGTAAGAGAATGAACCTGTAGACCCATAGATAACCATCTCTAGATGCATGTGCGTGTGTTACCATGGAGGTAACCGGTATGGAGCATGACCAAGGTAGGTAGGTTGCCATGACCCCTATGAAAGGATGAAAGTCAGCCCAGGAATGCAAAGAGAGAGATGATGGAGACTTGGGTAAGGTTCTACGTTGGACATGTACTATATTAGAATCCTAAGTCTATCCGAGGGTTAGTCGGGATAAGACAGATGGAAGTAGGAGTTGCCTAATTCCCTAGTTGCACATGACCATAGGGTCGAGAGGTAACAACTATCATTGTCTAAGGGCCATGGGTTAGGAGATTTTTCACCTTCATGAACTCATGGGACCCAAAGGGCAGATGAGTAAGGCACTCTCTGGATGTATAAGGGAAGAGGGATGACCCCAAAAAGTGTAGGCACCCTACAGACCTAGAGGAGATGACCAAGGATTATGTGTGGACCCAAGTAGGTTCGAGATTGGTTTGCCATGGAAGTAACTTTGACATCAAGATGATCGTGATGTAGAGACGTGTGTAGCACGTTTCAACTTAGAGTTGAAGGTGTACTGGCAAGGTGGGATGTACCATCTCTACTCTTGGAATGGGAAGAACTTTGTATTTGGACTGCTGCCAAATGATTATTTCCTCTTGTTATGGGAGTGAGAGATAGGACAATACACATGCCACACACCAAGGATAAAAGATGATGTGAGTTGGAACGTTGCTATGAGGATAGAGATGATAACATACCCTTGTGGAGTGAACGATACATGAATGGTTTACAAAAACTAAGAGAAATAAGGTAGTCATCTTGTGAGGATGTTTTATCATGAGCTGTGTGGCATTTGCGAGTCATACAAGGTTGAGTTTGATAACCAAGAAGGTGAGCTCTAAGTCTTCTTGTTGAGTCTGAGATGAGATGATAAGTGGAATACATGGAGGTGTGTGTCTTCAACATTACCTAAAACCTAAGGATGTGAGGTAGTAATGGATGCTCTGGTTGAGATACAGCTGCCTAGTTTAGCTAGAGGCTAGAAGAGCTTGTTAGGTTAACCCTAAGTTTGTGAGATATGTTTGGATAACACTCAAATGTAACAAGATATGTTGAACAAGTTAGTAGTTGTTTGGTTATCCAGCTTAGACCTTGATGCGAGAAAAGGATGGTGATAGAACCTCAGATGCACTTCTCTAGAAAAGAAGGTGATGAAACCCCAATTAGAGTGGTTTAGGGTTTCCGAGGAATCAATCTTGAGGAATCATGACATATAGGAGATCATGATTTTAATATCACCATACACCATGGTACTATGAATATAGTAAGTGGCAGTAGTACTTTGGATGCTTAAGAAGAAGTTGAACGTGGCTTGTCGCCATGCATGCCAGGAGGTGAAGGCTGAACACCAGTAACCCAGTGTATTGGTATAGAGGATAAAGAGTCCCCAAGAGGGAATGGGAGTTCATCACTATGGATGTTGTGGTAAGTCTCCCCTAGACCAAGAGAGGTCAAGATGCAATATGGGTTATGATAGATCGCCTTACCTAGATGACATGAGAAAGAAAGAATGCTATCAAGGGACGAATCCGGTTGAACTACATATGAGAGAGAGATGGTTCAACTTCACCATGATGTGAGTTCAAAAGTTCTTGAGTATAACCTAAAGATACACTTCCATAAGGTGGAAGTAGATACATGAAGAACTCGATGTTAGTACAGTTTATCACCCCTAACTAATGGTTAGTATAATCCAGACTAGAGGGTTTGATGACAGCATGTGTGCTCATTCAAGGTGATACATAGAGACAGTTCTTGTTCACTGTAGGATGTGATGATAACCACAATATCCAGTATCGAGATGTAATGAATCTATGTAAGGGAGGATGTGTCGGTCACCACTTCATTAAGATGATGTTGGTGAATGGACCTCACAAAGGTCAGAAAAGGACCATAGTGTGTGCAGATGAAGTCACTTTGATCGTGCAATGGCTGAAAGAGAGCCCAGGGGAGACATGAGTCATGAGTTGATGCAAAGTAGACTGACATGCAGTTCACTGTGGGAGAGTATGTGATGTGAAATCTGACCCCACTAAGTTATACCTAAGAGAGCTGAGTCTTGGCTGCATGGGTCCATTTGAGATGGATTGGTGGAGATGGTTGTGTTTAGCCATACCCCTCAGGATAATGTGATGTATAATGTGTTCCATGAGTCTGATCTAGAGTACTATGTGAGGTACCCAAGCCATGTGCTGAGCCATGAACCTATTCATCTTTATGAGAGGCTGAGATATCCTAAATCACCTATGAGGGTACGATATGCCAAGGTGAGAGAGAACTCAGATGAAAGCATATGAGATGATGAAGGTTCTTGGGAAGCACCATGGAAAGGGGTGAGGCCACATGGGAGCTATGATGGATATAGGAAAGGTCTTATCCAGTTTGTTTGTATATCTGGTGGAATTTTGTGGGCAAAATTCCTATAAGAGAGGAAGGATGTTACAACCCCAAATTTTGGGTTCTTTTAGTGAGAAATGTAATTTCTCCTGTTAAAGATATTTGAACAAATAATGATATTTTTTTTTGAATAAATGGATTTCGTTTACAATATCCTTGTTGATTGTTTTGTGGGCTTTATTGGCTATTGGACCCAATAACAAGGAAAAGACGAAAGAAACTCCATTATTAATAAGAAATGGAGAAAAGAAAGAGGTAGAAACCTCTAGAAGGCAAAAGGAATATAATCCAAAAGTGTATTTTGTGCCTTTTGGCTTCCTTGGGCTCTAAGGAGTCCAAATTGCAAAGATAATGCAATAAGAAAGAGAAAGGATTAATTAAATATTGCTTTATTTAGAAGAAATGTGAGATAATGATAATATTACAAGAAATATGTGGAAATATGGATAATGAATCCATCTTGGATGAGGGTTCATGTCCACATAGTTTCTAATAGAAAAATGAATCAAAATCAAAGAAAATAAAAGATTAAGGGAGAGAAAATATGCATAAAATATGCCTTAATAAGAGATAACTTGTATATAAAGAAACGTATCTCATACTTTTGATTTTGAGTCCCAAATTTGGTACATAAGTAGATAAAGCCAAGATAAAGGCTTCCCTAAATTTTTGTTGAAAAACAATTCATAGTTTTTGAGTTATGGAATTTACAAATTATCCTAAAGTGTGGACATTAAGTGCATAATAATCATATGTCACGACTAGATGGGGAATATAATCCCGATTTTTGGATTTTTGGATTAATGGTGACCATTGGATCACTGATCCAATGAATGAGGTTAAATCCCAGTGGCGCGAGGAGTCTGGCACAGAGCAGACTTGGCGAGATCCATGTTTGGGTACTTTCTCTCAAAGGAAAGCTCCTTTGATTGCGAGAAGGAGTCAATTGCCTTCTGGAGATGTTTCCGGTGAGAACCAACCCTATTTGTGAGGGGTTTGGTCACCTATGGAGGGAACCCCCAACTCGTCAGACACCTGTGGTTGGCCCTATATATAGGGATAGCCCAGGGCATCATGAGCCATCACACTTCTTCTACCCTTGAGATCGGGGTACGACGACGCTCGCTTTGGCGCATTCAATTCGACGATTGGCCATGTTCTTCCTCCTTTGCGACCTGCAACTCTCGCCGGAGGAGAGATTCTTCGGTCCAGTGAATCGGGCATGCACAAAGGAAATTGAGCAATCGAACAGGTCCGGTGATGCCTGGCAGAGCTTCTGGACCAATCTTCTTGATCACAGACGCACGAACGGTTGGAGTCAACCCCTGAGTTTACTCCACTAGGCTGCTCATGGGAGGCGGGCGCTCGTGAGGTTGAAGAAGAATGCATGCCAAAAAGACAAACATGCCCTCAGACACCTGTAGATTGGGATCAGCAAAGAAGGGCAAAGATGTCCTTTTATCTATAATCCCAGTCGGCCGCAATGTGATTTTAAAAGGGGTAAGTTGCTGACATGTCAATTAGTAATTGGTTAACATATGCTTTTCTTGCAAAAATCATAACTTTTGATAGGAAGCTCTAATGAATAAAGTTAAAACATGAAAGTTTCTTAGAAAAATATGAGGAACACAATAAAATTGGTTTGAGAACCTAAATATATTCCTATTTGCAAAAGTGTGTTATTCTAATGAAAAGTGCTTATGTATTAGATTAAGAAACCCTAATTGGGCATATTGGTTAAGTTCATGTTGCTTAGTTGATGAAATTGAATGATTGCAACCTGTTGAATAGTTAATGATGAACTTGAACCGAATCTAGATGTTTCTTGCATAATTTAGGGTTTTTACCTCATATGAGAACGATTAAGCATTTAGAAACCCTAATTTAGGGTAAAAGAGGAGAAGTTCATATTTAATTTGAAAATTGTGAAAATATTTTATTAAATGATGGTTCTAAACTATTTTGAATATAAAAGTTCCTAATTGTGGATAAATACCCTTAATATGGAAATTAGGGTTTTCTAATGGATAAAGGTGGAATTAATGATAAATAGAGTTCATATGTGAATTAGATCATAATGAACTATGAATTGTTCATATGAAAGGAACCAAAGATGATAATTGGGCCTAATGATCTTGTCATGAATTAAAAGATAAAAAATGGTAGTTTTAATGAAAAAGGGGCATAATAGAATTAATGGACATTTAATTATGCCTTTAATCCAAAATTAATGTTATATGTTGTTAAAAGGTAACCTTAATATCTTTCATGAAGAGTTGATGATATAATTAGGGTTTGAGAGTAATTGTATAAAATTAGGGTTTAAAATAGTAAAAATGAAGTGAAACCCTAAATGCAATGGAAACCCTAAAAGTGGACTAGAAACCCTAGGAAGCGAGCTAGGTTTAATAGATCTCGATGGCATGATCAATAATAGGGAAATTGTATGCATATTTCAGGATCTCTTTGTGTGCTTGCTTTCCTATTGGATTTCTTGCATTGATTGGATTAACTCTATCTCACATCACCATGACAGGTATGTGGTTAATTATGGTTAATCGCATTAGTTTCCCAAAGAGTTTCTCAAATGATTCATCACATTGAATGCAACTTATCAGTTGGATGTTCATACATGCAAATTATAAAGTCACTATGATTATCACAATTGTCAAATAAGTGTGTATTCTCGCACCTACATGCCACCCTGATGGATGATACAAAAAGGTCAAACCTAGGAGGGAAGACCAATGGGCACCATGACATGTGACCCCAGGCACCAAGCTCGGGATTGAGAAGGTGGCCTATGATATTGCATGAATAAAGGGAACCATGAAGGGTGACCCCATGCACCAAGCTCGGGATTCAGAAGGTGGCCTTAAGTTAATGGAAAAAGAGAAACCCTAGAGGGGGTATTCCAGGATTAGGGCAAAAGCGGTAAAGAATGACACATTGAAAATGTAAATTGGCGTGTTAATTACTTGATTGTGATAATTAGATTGTTAGCCATATTTGTGAAATTTTGGTTGTCCCCACATACCGGCATATTCATTTATCTTGACCGATGTTTTTTTATCGGCATTTTAGGTACAAGATTGAAAGGGATAAACGGTAAAGTGGCATATGTGGAATTAAATAAGAATTAAAGTACAAAGGAGGATTAGTTAGAATAGACTCCATATGTGGATAGAAGTAGATATCTAAGTTTTTGAGAAAGGTATGCAAAGTTTAATTTTATACCAGTTTTTAGTTCAGTTTGGTAGAATTTAATTATTATTACTGATTAATTGTTGAACTTTTGATCCTATTAATTGGGATAATGGCCATGACCTTTTGGTCTCCCTTAATTGGGGGTTACCGGGAGGTGGGGTTGTTACACTATTTGGCCATATGTTTTCTATCTAGTACACGAGAATGATATTTCTAAAGTTTTTTTTGGAACCAAATGCCATATCTAATCTTATAAAACATTGGAAAATGGTAATGACAGTCAAGCTAGTGGGATCCTTTCCTAAACTTTTTGAATGAATCAAACTTATTTGGAGTTCGATTGACATTGGAGATTACTGAACTAAGCTCAAACACCTTTGCAGTATATTTCATTTTTTTGTGTTCAAGCCAGGAGTTAGTATCATTCACCCCACACTCCTCTTTTGCGCTAACTAAAAAAAGGGATTACAACACAGTTCCATGAGAGAGAACTTGATCATACATATCACCATCTATCTACTTACCCTTATACACTTGTGTAAAATATAAGGTATTTTTGTCTTTCCATTGTCATCATATTTCTGACCTTCAGTGGCATAGTACATGGTTTGTAAGAAATCTAGATCTCCTCCTATAGGTCTAGGCTTCTTCTAAGATCAATGGCCACCACATTCCCTTCAGACAATATCATTGTTCCACTTATCATCTTCTCCCTGATGTGATCCATAATAATATTGTGTAAATTAGGCCATCTCCAAGGTGGCTTGGTCTTACCCAAAAGCATCATATAAATACTATTATTATCCATCTCCACTAATGCTACCCTTAAATGAGCATCCCTAATCAGCTTAATACATGCCTCTAGGGCTTTCAAACCGAAATTAAACTCATCTTCATATTTTATCCATACCTGGAATGCCATCACCATTCTACATTTGTGTTTTCTAATGACCCCAACTATCCATCCTATTTACTCTCCATTGTGTATGGTTTTCCTTTGGTATGGAAAGTTCATT
Organism: Alisma plantago-aquatica; assembly: GCA_963693085.1. Classification (NCBI taxonomy): domain Eukaryota; kingdom Viridiplantae; phylum Streptophyta; class Magnoliopsida; order Alismatales; family Alismataceae; genus Alisma; species Alisma plantago-aquatica. The sequence continues at coordinate 643,660,588 of OY856413.1, read as the reverse complement.
TTTAAGTTGTGTAGATCTGGCGGTTTCCATCTAAAAAGGTCTAGGTGTATCATATTCCTCCTTGTTTCTTGTAGTGAGATTCCTTTTCTGATCTTCCATTGCTCATCTTCTGCTTTTACTCTGAAAGCCTACTTTTTTACTCCAAATCTTGTAGCTCTCCTCCACTTCTAACCAAGCCCTATTTATGTTCATCTTTACACCTTCAAGACTAGCATAGCATCTTTGTTTCCATATCATCCAAGGTATTAAGAACATAATGATACCAGTTAGCCATCCTCTTGCTGAACTTGAGTCTTCCTTCTACGACATGTTTTCCACTATTCCATTCAGGTCCCATTCATCATCAATGCTCATGTCTAATTTTTGGATGTCCTTGCTTTATTCCACAAGTGTTGAGCTGTCAATCTTTGAACAAATAAATGATTAGCATTATCATGTGATGGATTTATCTCACAACAACTACATTTTGATACTATCAAGATCTGGCATCTTCTTATGTTCTCGTTTGTTGGCATCACTCTTCTAAACATTTTCCATACCACAACATTTGCTTGAACAGGTGTGTCCACACGCCAAATCCATGAAGTCCTATTACTGTCTTCCTGTCCATCATTCAAAATCTTCTTTGTCAATTTAATGGTAAAGTTGCCTTCTGGATTCCTCAGTATATTTTATTTGCAATGAGGATTGTGTTAAAGCCCTCACAGAGGGTCCATGATATATATATATATATATATATTTGTTATCTCAAATGATCAGGGACTTCATCCCCTCTAATTGCATTCCACTGAGTTTTTTTGTCTGGGACAAAATTATTGATTTGCCTCTTCACGTCTACAACAAATTTTTTTTTTGAAATCAATTAGTGAAGTTGTATGTAAGCTTTTTAGGGTTGATGATCATACCCTAAATTGTACGCAAAGTCACTTCACAAGAATGGTCATGAAGATTGATACAAATAAGGATGTGCAACAAGTTGTTCTGATCAATGATTGTAACCAACATGGGAATATGAAGCATTACTAGTATTATGTCATTTATGTGGGAAATTGGGTCACCCACAGATTGAGTGTACATTACCAAAAGACTTTGCTAATTATCATAATCTTGTTCCACAGTCTAATAAGGAAGATATGTAATGGATTAAGGAGGATAATTGTGGAGAGTATTTTACGAGAAAAACACCCACTCCATAAGTCCACAACATCAGTAACCAAGAATGGTTTGACCACAGATGTCCAACAATTCATAGTTGAATTGATTGAACATTGTACACAATGTTGATGAGATGGATGAGGAACATTTAACCCCATCCCAACATGTTACACTTCCACTAAACATGGAACCAAGAAGGAAAAATCTAGAATCACAAGTTCAAGGAACTAACCAATGTTTCAACTAGTGAGATGCCTAGGATGAAAAGATTTCAACTATTTTAGATAATGTTCAGATTGAATTTGCAATGAAAAAGACATCCAAGAACACAATGGTCAATCCTGATGTTTGAAATAATTACTCATGTTAATGATGTTACACCTTCATCATTACCTAATAAGTCACAACATGATGATCTAAAAGGTCCTCGTTAAAATTTATTGAAGATTTTAAAATGTTATATTAAATAGGCAATGCTCAAACACTACACAACATATGAGACACATTCTCTCCCTACTTCCTCAATAAGTTTCAAGAAAAAATTGAGGACACCAATGGTGGAGTAGTGGCAAGGTGAAGTCCCCCCTACGAAGCACATAGCAGACTGGGATGTTAAGGGAGTTGTTTGATGATGATAGATGAAATAATATGGATGAGGAAATGCAGACAGTTAAGAGTTTAGAATAACAAGAATATACACATTATAGTAAACCTAACATGATGCTACAACTGAAGAAATCATCACCCATAACCAGGTTAGTTGGCAAGAGGAAGCAAAAGAAAATATCCATACTCTAAATTACTAGAGCTACAATGAGATGTTTTGTAAGACAATGGGGTATGACTTGTTGACACTAGAAGTCAACCACTACTGTCGTTATGTAGTATAAGTATATCCTTCTGAATTTCATGTCATATTTTATTAAATTCAATATGTACCTATGAGTACATGATGTTGAAATTTGTAAACAATAGATCTATATTCTTTTGAGTGGTTTAATCAAAGGTAAATCCTTTCCAAAAAAGAATGTCAAGATTAATTTACATAATACATTTATTATATACTTCAATTAGTTGTAGATGAATTTTATGTGTACCTTCATTATGCATCCACTAGATTTTTATATGCCATGTGTGAAAATGACTAATGCTTCTAGCATGGATGTGGGGATTGTGCTTGTCCAAAGGAATGGTTGGATTCCGCATTTTATATATTTTGAAAGCAAGATCCTTTATGAAGCATTAAAAAATCACATCATAACTAAAAAAGAGTTTATTTTCATAGTGTTATCTATTGACAAGTTATGTTCTTATGTTCCACAAATCAAGGTGATTTTCTACATGAATCATGTTATCTTGAAGTATTTGATGACAAAGAAATATTAAAATCTAAGACTCATAAGATGGATCATGCTACTACATTAATTTGATTTGGAATTGTACATAAAAAGGGTGTCAGAACATTGCTATCTACCACTTGTCTTTGATTCAAGCACTATTTGGTAAATTGACCATAATTAAAGAAACAATTTCCCATTAGAAGTTTATGATAGTGAAAGAAGGTCAAGGAACATGGTACAAGAACATTGCAAATATTTTAGCTAGTGAATGTGTACCCAAGAAATTGTTCCATGAAGGAAGATATAAATCGTATGCAGTTTCAAAGCATTATGTATTGTATGATCTAATCTCCTTAGGTATTGCTTGTATCAGCTAATTAAGTGTTGTGTATCAAAAGTGAGAAAATTCATATCCTCACCATGTGCCATTCTTATGCAAGTGAGATAAACTTTGGCAAAAGGTGGAGTATGAACAAGGTCCTACAATTTGTTTTGCTGGAAATCTCTCTTGAAATATTCACATGAGTTCTATGAAGTATATAAGAAATGGAAAATTGTGGATACCATATCCTATGGGAGATGATGTTGTAACAATCTTGGAGATTGAGGTATTTGATATTTGGGGATTAGATTTTATCATTCCATTTTCTCCTTCTTTTGTATTCAGGAATGATGTGTGCATTAGAATCATACACTTGGGCAACAAAATTTGTAGACCCTAATGGACACACTCACATACACAAAACTACCTACAAGAGCATGGGCTCGAGATATAGTATAAAGAAGGCAAGTCAGGGGTCGATCCACAAGGAGAGATGTCAGCATTAGAATTAGGTTTTCTTTACTAGGTTCATATTCTGGAGTGTAGGGTTTTTAAGATTTACTTTGAGTTTGAATTACACTATGTGAATGAGCAATGGAAATGAGAATGCATCATACCTAATTTCACCCTACACAATTAGTCCTATTTAAATAAGAAATAAGATAAATTACACAAGACAAGATTATGAATTAACATTATACTAACAAAAGCAATCCCAACTACCATTAAGGAGGGAAATTAGCTAAGAAAGTCAGAGAAAGAACAACTAGCTAATCTAAGATAACAATTACACTAATAATATTATTAGAGGGCTAAACTGGAAAGTAAGTAAGAAAAGCGAACACAAGTAACTAAAAATATTCACTAACTATTCTAGAAAAGTTTTACTAATATTAACAAAACCACTGTCTAATAAACTAAGAAAGGAAGATAACTGAGGTAACACTATATAAGAAAATTAGCAATAAGGGTTTTAAGAAATTGATTGAGGAACTCGAATGTTTAAATGTAAATGTAACTATCAACCTAGTTAGGGTTATATCATGAAACACATTCAATAAAATCATGTTGTCAAAGCGAATAACATACTGGGATGATGGTGAATTTTCCTAGACTACTACTTGACCATTGATGGTATATGGTGTACATAGAGGAACTAATCTATATTACCCCCTACCCAACCCTATGAGGCTCAATTAAGTCGGCTATAGGTATAATTCATTCAAAACCACACTAGTCTAGGTATCTATGAGTGGTTATCCTAATGTGCTTAGCGGAAAAGGGTGGCATAGGTGTAGGAGAGAGGTATCTCGCCCCCTTTTACACTTTGTAAAAACTATAGACATGCTTTTTCTAAGTACATCAAGTGAGGTACTACTAGATGTTGGGAAATTAGGGTGGCAGATAAGGCAATGAAAACAAAAATTTTACTTCCAGATTCCTGAACCATCAGATCACTACAACAAAAATGTATCTAGGAAAGAGGGTAGCAAGAGATATACCTACTTCTGGAGCAAGTCCAACGACTACTCTTGCAGTGATGATGTGCACACTTTGTAAACTACACACAGACAACTGGAGACAATAGCCCCCTAGTTTAGAACCATGGACGGTGGTGGCTATTATCCTCCTCGAGGGTGGCAATGGCATCCACACCTCTACGTAGTCCACTTGGACTATCTGGAACTCCTCATTGTGCTACTAGAGCCAACAAGAAGGAGTTTTCCCTTTGAATGACAACCTGCTAGGGTTGTTTCACTCTCTCATGTTGTCCACTCCCTTTTACAGGTAGGACTTGCTCAGGCTCTCTTGGTTACCATATCTAGAGAGGACATCAATTGTCAGATCTTATTGTTATCTCTCTTAAAGCCTAGACTGCTCCCCATTATATAGGATGTCTAGGGTCAGGGTTTCCAGTTCATATGGGAGTCGAAGAGACAAAGTTTCATGAATTTTCTAGAAGGGATGAACATTTAACCGATCGGTTTAGTGTTGAACAGGTCGGTTCACATGTGAAAAAGATTGATTCAACCCTTGAACCGACTAGTTCACTTGCTTTCCAGTTGGCAATAACATTGGATTTAAATAGTTGATTAATGCACAACATGACGTCGGCATCTATCCATGATCCAATCATATTGATCATCCAACTGGTCGGTTCACAACTTGAACCGGTCAATTTATTCATATGAACTGGATGGTTCCCTTAGTGAAATAGTCATTTCATATTCCAATCATCCAATGTTGTTCAAATTGACCTCACACTTGAATCAATCAGTTCAACACTTGAATTGGTTGATTCACAATCTAATCAGTCAATTTTTCTGCCAATGTTGCTTAAAATGAATAGCTAAACACTTTAGTAATCAAGTTAACCATCATTTATGAATAAACTCCTGGGTGCATCATGTACATGTGACCCTATAGGTCCCAAATTACATTGGTAGTGAATGTCCATAACCAACTTAAGACATCACAAGAAATACATGGTATCTAGAAGCACATTATTGATACCCAAGTAATTGGAAAGTTGGAACAACTTATACATGCAATATGTGATCAATGTTATAGTGATCATATAGTTCCTTTGTCTCTGATATCTGGATTGAACTCGAGGCATAGAATCACCATTCTCTCTATATCCAATCCATGTTTCTTAAACTAGAGAAGAATGTATGAGATGCATTTGAGCTCACATATTACATATTGAGTCACACGAGTAAGGTCATACATTTCTTAGTAGTTCTTATCAAGTAACATGGATATCAATATCCTTTATAAGGGATAGATCCCATCTACATCTCTCACACTCAATCCTCATGTGTCATAATTCACCCAAGCATGACCTCTAAGGTAACCCTTATTCAAGGTCACATTGGGTGATGTCAAAATACACTGAAGGACATGTGATGCGTATAGTGACTTCAGGTCTAAGAACCACAATCACCACTATTACTATGATAGATTATTATGACTATCATTCCATGGTCGTCATGTATCACTCTCATGGTGGGTCTGTCTGATACAATATTATCTAACATGTACACGTGTGTATGACTTGATATCACATATTATGACTAATGAGACTCTATCATCCGTCAACACACACTTTCGTCTTATGTATTATTGTTGTCTATTTTCCTTCCTCATAATATCTGACTAGGAACATAACAATAATGCATGTACTCTTATTATACATATGATCTCATTGTTCAGGTCCTCAACCTGAAGACATATGTCATTGAATAACTTCATTATTTATACATCTATTATATCTATGTCATCATCTCATGATTGAGACAAACATAATAGACAAAATTACCTTTATCATTATCAAATTAAGAACATGATGACCTAATAGAATCATCACATGATTGTAAGTATGGACATACATACCAATAGACTCCCACTTTCACTTAGAGCCAATCACATACAAATCTTATTCCAAGTGATCTTCAACATGTCCACCATGTTTCCGTTGCGCAAGCACTTTTATAGCGGGTTAGAAGCATTTTCTTCTAGTCAGTATTTTGTAAGTTTTTACATCTCCTCATTGTACAACTTCTTGCATGAGATGGAATTTCTGTAGCATGCTATTTGAGATTTCTTGCCTATGTGGTAGCTCCAATGTTGTCACAATATTTCTACTTGTGTCGACAATGGTTGAAATCTCCTACAAGTTCATCCAAATGAACTTCTAGATCCATACGACAACCTCTGTTGTGTTCATAAAACAAAGATACTTGTCTTCTATTGTAAAATTAAACAACTATCCCATGCTTAGTACTCTTCCAACTTACAGTTATGTTCTAAGGTCAAACACAAATTAAGATTCCGATCATTAATTGTGTTTGTCCTTCTAGAAGCTTTCATTGGTGTAATCCCTTACACCCAACTCTTCCTCATTACCATAACCAAGGAACCAATCCTTTTAGTTCTTCTCAAGTACTTGACGATGTTCTTTATGGTAGTCTAGTAACTTTCATTGGGATCTAAAAAATGTCCTCTCTTCATGTCCAATACATATTAAATAATGGGATGAGTACATATCCTCTCATCATGTCCAAACATACGAGATCATGGGTTGAGTGCATAACAATGCATACATGATAGATTTGATTGTGAATTCATATGGTATTTTACTGACATTCTTCCCATTCTTCACAAGAAGTGGGACACTGGACTCTATAGAGACTAATTTCACAAATTTTCTCTTATTGAATCTTGCATTTTGAACACCTTCATCATCTTACCAATGTATGTGCTCTTTCATAGGTCAAGAAACTTTCCAGTTCTATCTCTATAGATCCCAATTACTATCAGATAGGATGCTTCACCTAAACCCTTCATAGAGAAGGTGCTTCCCAACTAGGTTTTAATATATGTAGAATAATAACAACATTCCTCATCATTATGTGGAATATATATATATATATATATATATATATATATATATATATATATATATATATATATATATATATATATATATATATATGCTCACATTAAATTCTTGTAATCACAATTTTCATCTTTATTTTGACTAAAGTCAAACTCTTTGACTATCTTGTCAAATAGAAAATTCCAGCTTTGACATGCTTGCTTCAATCATTGATTGACCTTTGTAGCTTATAGACTTTATTTGCAAAAATTGGATTTATAAAACCTTTAGGTTGTAGCACACACAGATCCTCATAATAATTCCTATTAAGGAATGCGGTTTTAGCATCCATATGCCAATTCTCATAGTCATATTTGTAGGAAAATATGGCGACTGAACAGGAAGCAAAAATAAAAAATTTAACTTCCATATTCTCCTTTAACAGATGATAGCGTCAAAAAATATGTTATGGAAAGCATGGTTTAGAGGATAAACCTCATCCTAGAGAAAGTCCAGTGACAATCACCTTGTCATGGTGTGCACCCTTTCTTCAAGTCACACTTGAACAATGTCTGCGTCGATCTCCTAGTTGATCACCATGGACCACCAGGAACTCTTTTCGTTATAGAATAGTAGGTTGTTGTTGTCCTCCTAGCAGGAAAAGCTCCATGTCTGTTGAGTAGTCCACACAGACCACCAGGAACTCTTGTCATTCTAGAAGAGTAGACACAGAGTTGTCCCCTAATGTTGGCATACTAGTCACCAACTTGCTCTCCCATAATTGTTCTCCCTTGCCATCCCTCCCTTTATTGGGTAGGACTTGGTGGGGTTCTCTTGGTTACCACAACTAGAGAAGACAAATAATTGTTAGGAGCAATTGAGTTGTTCTTTGACAAGCCCCTAGTACCCATCTATTTATAGAGGGGTCACTGTTAGGGTTCCCAGTCTGAGTGGGAGCGGAAGGGATCAAAATTTCACAAATTTTCACAAGTTGCAAGTGGTGAAATGGTCAGTTCACAGGTGAACCAATCGGTTGGCATGTGAGATGATCAGTTCAACCCTTGAACTGGTCATTTGATTATGTTTCCCAATCGCAATAGTATTGGAAATTAATATCTGAATTAATGCACAACATGACATTAGCACAAATCCTTGAATCAATCGAATTGATCCACCAAACGCTCGATTCACAACCTGATATGATCAATTCATGGAACTGAGTCGATCGGTTCACTTCCTCAACCTACCGGTTCACTGTCCAAAATTGCCAAAGTTGTTTCATCTGACATGATTCACTGAAATAGTGAGTTCAACACTTGAACTAGTCACTTCACTTGTCCAGTCAGCCAATATTCAACCAATGTTGTTTTAACTGAATACCTAACTCTTTAGTAATCAAGTCTAAACCACATTCATGAAATAATTCCAAGTGTATCCTATGTGTGTGACCCTATAGGTTCATCATTACATTAGAAGTGGATGTCCATAACTCACCTATGACATCACAAGCAAAGAGAAGCATCTAGTTACACATCATTGCTACCCAAGTAATCAAAAAGTTGGTGAGAAAATTGAACCTACAATCTGTGATTGGTGTTACTGTGATTGTATAATTCCTTTATCTTTGACATCCAATTTGAACTCGAGGCATAGAAACGTCATCCTTTCAATGTTAAATCTATATTCCTTGAACTAGAGCATACTGTTTGAGATATATGTGACCCCAATATCATATACTGCTCCACATGTGCATGCAAATGTGTTTATTAGTCTCACTTATCAAGTGGCCATGAAATCAAACTCCTATATGAGGAAAAAATCCCATCTACATTCATAATCATCCCCATGTGTCATAGTGTATCCGGTCATCACCTATATGGAAACCTATATTCAAGGTCACTGTGGATGATGTCAAAGAACAATGAATGACATGTGATGAGTGTAGTGATTTTAGGTCTTAGAACTACAATCACCACCATCACTATGAGAGGTGATTATGACCACCAAGTATGGTTTCCATGTATCACTCTCAAGGTGATTCTATCTGATACACTATTCCCCGGCAAGTATCTACATGCTTGGTTTGATATCACATATCATGAATCTACTCTTATGTGTTATTGTTTAGCACTCTTCCATAATAACATACAACTAGGGACATCACAAGAATGTACATACTCTTAACATCTGTATAATCTCATTATTCAAGTCATCAATTGGAAGACATATGTCATTGAGTAATGGAATTCTTTAGACATTCCTTATGTTTCCTCATTATCTCATAACTAAGTGAAGCAGAATAAATCAGAAGATTACATTTATTATTAATCAAATTCTTTACATAATATGCCATCACAATCATTACATGATTGGCTCTCTGGGCATCCATACCAACAGAATCCCACTTGCACTTAGATCCAATCACCCATGAATCTTATTCTCAGTGATCTAAACATGCTCATTATGTTTCTACTCCGCAAGTGCTAATCCAGAGGGTTAGCAACATTTTGCCTTTAGTCGATATATTGCATTTTTCACATCTCTTCATTGTACGATATTTTGTTTAAGATGGAATTTCCATTGTATGCTATCTGATATTCTTTGCATAACCAATTTCTTCGTTGTTTTCATAGTATTTCGACTATGTTATCAATGATCGGGACATCTCATAAGTTCGTATATATGAACTTCTAGATCCATAGTGTACTCACTCATGTGTTCATAACACTAAGACTTATGATTTCCTTTGTAGAATCAAAATGATGGTCTATAGTTCAGAACCCTTTCCAACTTATAACACTTCTTTTAAGATTAATTTTTTTTTATATATTGTGATCATTCTATGTCATTTCAAAAGCTTGCATTGGTGTAACCCTTTACACCAAAATCTTCCTTGTTACCATAGTGCAACAACTTATCCTTAGTGCTTATCAAGTACTAATGGATGTTATTTATGACATTACAATGACCCTCATTGGAATCTGACTAAAATCATTTTTTTCATGTCCCATACATAAAAGTGAATGGGATGATTACATTATATATGATAGATCCAAATGTGAATGCATATGGCATCTCTTCACAAGAATTGGAACATTGGATACTTGAGATATTGATCCCATCTACATGGATAGATTCTCTTTCACTAAATCCTTCATATTGAACCCCTTTTAGCATCTTGCTAATATATGTGTTCGTACTTAGGTCAAGAAACTTTCCAAAACTATCTCTAAAGATCTCAATTCCTATCACATAGGGTGTTTCACCTAATCCTTCATAATGAAGGTGATTTCCATGCCAGATTTCAATACATAATATGCAGATATTATTCCTCATCAACATGTGGAATATTCATATGCTCCCACTAAATCTTTTATAATCACAGATTTCATCTTTTATCTTGACTCAAGTCAACTTCTTTGATTCTCTTGTCAAATCAAAATATTCCATCTCTGAGATTCTTGTTTCAACCTCTAAATTGAACATTGTAGCTTATAAACCTTATTTGCATTAATGGGTTATAAAACCTTCAAGACGTGTCATGTACACATCCTCTCTATTATTCCTATTAAGGAATGTGGTTTTAGTCTCCATATTTCAAATCATATAGTCTTATTAAGCTATAATAATAAGCATGTCATTTGGTGAAGGGATTTCATCATGTTCAACACTTTTGAACTGGTTTGAAAACCTTTTCAAAGAATCTACATTTTATGTCATCCATGTTGTTCTTCCTTATGAAAACCCAACTGCACCTTGTGGGTTTTACCCCTTTAGGTGATACCACCAAGGTCATACCTTGTTGTTGTTCATGGATTCCATTCTGGACATAATGGCCTCAAGGCATTTTCAGACTCTAGTCCCTCAATAGTTCTTAGTTGATTGTTGGCTTATCATATTATGACCAACTCACAACTTATTTGAGTTCATGATTCAAAATCTTTTAACCTTAGATGTATTCTACTAGAACTAAGATTTTGTGTTACATATGGAACTTGATATTCCACAACAATTTGAGATTCTCCTTATTTTCATTGTACCTCCTTTGGTTTAGTGTTATATTGTAGATCTCAAACTTTTTGAGTTCTACTTTACTCCCACTAATTCCTATGGAATTCATCTATCCTAACAACAAACACTTTTGTTATCAGTTTGATATAAGTAGTGTTCAACAAACTAACATTTATGTGATTAAATATTTTCAAGAAATTATTGTCTTATTTAATTTTCAATACTTAAGACATATAGGGACATTTCTCATACCATATCTCATATGGTGTCTATTAAACCCTTTTAGATGGTACATTGTTTTAGTATAAAGCATGTGCCAAAAAAGAAATTAAAAGATTAGATTAAATGATAATCATGACTCATCAGGATGTGACTCCTTCTTTCTGATACATCATAGTGTTTCAGGTGGAGTTTATTGTAATACACTATCACAGTCTATCTTGAAGGTCCTCAAACTATTGATCTAAAATATTTCAATATTTGATCATATCAAACTTACACTTCATTTATAATCATTCAAACAGTTCAAGAGATTCATGTTTGTATTTCTCCAAATACAAACCCCATATCTACTGAGATCATCAGTAAATATAATGAAGTACAAATAACTACCTCGAGAATTTGTTCTAAAATATCTTCATACATCAATATGTATAATCCCTAATGGAATGCTTATTCTCTCACTACACCTAGTGAGAGGTGGTTTTGTCATGTTTCTCATATAAAAGACTTGCATATTTCTTATTGGTTCAATAAATAAAAGAGTCTAGATAAACATCTAGAAATACATTTCTCATATATGTGCTCTAGATGACTATGCTATAGATATTTGATTGTTTGAGTTATAAATTGTAATCCTTTAGGTTTTTATGTTATAAACATTCATTTTTATATTCTTCATATAAAGATCACAAGATATTTGGACATTGCCATACAAGATCACATCTTTGAAACATAACCCTTAACAACTCTTTATTTATTATCATCCTTGTCTAGAAAAGATGCATACAGTAAAATGTTCCTATTATTGGAAGATTGAAATAGCAGTTCATTTAACTCTATTACATGCCCAACACATTAAGATAAATTCTAAATGTAAACTTAAGTTGCAGCAACTCTTTCTCCGCACAATCCATCTTATCCTTTCATAAAGGTTTACTACTTATCATATCATGCACATCAACATATGTCAGATCTACACCAATATCTAATACCCAAGATGAAGAAGTAATCAAATTTATCTTATTACACATAAACCTAAAGTAGAGGTCTCTATCCCTCCTTATTCTTCTTTAGTTCCTATAGGTAGAGGGGGCAATTCCTTTTCTAGTGTCCAAGCTGGTGACAGTGGTGACAATTGCCTCCCTTATTTACTCCTCCATTTGCCTTGAGGGCTGAAGACTTGGGCTTCTGGATAGCTTTAGAACTCTTCTTAGCTTTTCCTTTGCCTTTAGACTTTTCCTTTGGTTTTCATATCATCATCAAAGACTTGGGCTTGTCTTTCATCATTTTTACCCCAGCTGTTCTCAACATTCCAAGTAACTCTGTCAACAACTTATGAAAGTCACTAATGTTGTAGTTCATGACAAACTGACTGTATGAATATGGAAGAGACTACAAAATCACATTGGTGGACAACTCTTTCCTAGTATAGAAAAGTTCTCCACATACCCAATGAGTTTGAGAACATGAGGACCTACTGGATCTCCTTCTTCCATGTTACATTTGAACAATGCCTTAGAGACATCAAATATCTCCTATCTTTCCTGATCTTAGAACATGTTCTTAAGATGTGTGACTGTATCAATAAGATCCATGTTCTAAAGTTATCTCTGCAACTCATAGTTCATGAAGCACAATATTAGGCATTTGACATCAAAGCCATCTTCAGTATTCTTCTTGTAAGCATCCCTATCAGCCTTAGGTGCATTGGGAAGAGTTTCTTCTTACTTTGGTGTCACCAAGACATAAACTTGTGCTTTTGTTCGAGAACAATGACCTGAATCAGTCGTGGAAGTTATTCCCATTTAACTTGTCCTTATCAAGGATTGATCATAGAAAAAAAGTGTTATTGTGTGTTGCCATTAAATTCTACAAGAGAAAAATATTGCATTTTGTCAAAAACTCCTTTTGATTAGATTTGATTTGATTTGAAAATTGACAATATTCAATTAGGCCTTTGATTAATTATCTCTCCCACTATTTTATTCAAAATGATAGCCCTCACATATCAATTCAGAAGATTACAACATATAACCTTCTAGTGAGCCAAGATCCAAAATAATTCAATTATATACTCGGACAACACCAACGTCCATAATCAATTATTAAGGTAGGAAACTTTTACCAATTACATCACATGCAATTCTAAGATGGATGATATACACAACTCTTTGCCATAGCCATTTGCATGGCTCTAGGTTAAGGACACATGCAATTCTTGGACAGATGATTTGTGCAACTCATTAAGGACGCGTAGTTAAGCTTGACCCAAAAGCCAACATGATAGAATATGCATTCTACTTTGGCAAAACCTACATATCTACCATCACACTTCCATGATATGGACGGTGCACCACTCTTTAGCGTGAACTAAGCTTGATCGATCAAGTTTTTCATGTGTGTTGTTTATGAAAAGAATCTAATACTTAATTTATTATTGAGGGAGTTCGTATTTATAAATACATATACATTATCCAATCACCACACATATATATAGTATGTGTTATATACATGCTATATCTCACAATGAAAACATGCAATAAACACAGGGATGGTTATGGCCATTCTACTGTAATTCCTTGAAGCCACAAGAAATTACCACCACCTAGGTCTACATCTCATGAAGAAACTTGTTGTTTATGAAGATATGTGCTTGCCAATTTGGGTTGATCAGTTCACTCCTTGAACTGCTCGACTCACCTTCTGGTCAGTCGGTCAGTTGGTCATCACACCAGACTTCTGGTCTACGGTCCACCATCTTCTAGATATTCCACTCGATCGGTCAGGTCCACCAGCTGATCAGTTCTTCCTGTTCTCCTTGGTCCTCCATCTGATTGGCTCAACTTCCAAGATAGTCAGTGGGCCTGGTGCTGAGTGTCTTCATCTTTGTCGTAATAAGAAACTAAACTATCCTAATGTTATTCCATATTACATGATAAATGAGAAGCCTCGAGTTACATTCAAGGGGAGCATAGGTGGTGTGCTTTCGCTAGAGGTGATACACACTAGCCGATTTGACTCGACTAGATGTGCCCCATGAGATCGGAACACACAGGAGGAGTACACTTTCAAAATTTATAAACCTGACTAACACACCTACTTCTACTAAAACAACTACACCCGCAAGAGAACGGGGTCGTGTCGTAGTATAGGAAGGTGGCAAGTATAGGGTCGATCCACAGGGAAAAGAGGGGGTTCTAGAGCTAGATTTAGTTTCACTAGGTTCCTACTACAGAGACTAGGATCAAGGGTTTGAAGGTTGATTTGATTGTTAAACTAGGTGAGCAAGAAAGTGATTAAAGGCAGGAATGAAATCTATGTTAACCCTAGACTAGATTAAGGCTAAATAGGCAAGAAAGGATTAAGCTAGGTATGAAAGTGCAGACTACACTAAGGTAGGTAAGAGAAAAGCAAGAGATCAATTAAAGAGCTAAGCTAGCATTAACAAGGCCAGAGGAAGGCAAGAAGCTAACTAAGCTAAGCAAGCACAAAACTAGGGTTTTAAGCAGTAAAGAGAGGTGTGGGCTATTTAGGGGTATGAACTTATCACTTAAGTTGGGGGTGACATATGAACATTATGATTCCATTTAGATTATCCAAACCAAACAACAAGTTAGAGTCTAATGAATTAACCTTAGTTACTAACTGGCCATGGATATGCTAGGTTGTGTATAGGGGAACTAGTTCCTAACACCCCTTCTACCCTTACGAGGCTCAATTGGGTTAGGGATTAGGTTCAATTCAATTAGAGTCTAATCAAGTCTATGTTTCTAGATTAGGCATTCCTAGGGCAATTAGGGGCCGAGGGTAGTAATGGGGAGGTGAAATTAGGGCTTTGAACCTGAATTCCCCCACATTCTAGCCTTGAGAAGGCTCCATGCTAATTACACTAGAATTATCCAATATAGCTACTTAGATCTCTCACTTAGGTTTAGGGAGATTGATTATGATGTAGGAAGATGGGAGGCAACCTAGGGATCCAATAATTGGACCTAGGGGTAAATCCCAAAATCCACACATATAAGCAATTTGCCTAAATTCCTAGGTGATTTCACACACAAACCAACAAGCAATTCATGGAGAATGAAGTAGAAATAGAATATAATCATTAAAAATGGAATTGCAATGTTTACATGTCATTCTCCCCCAACATGGTATCAAAGTAACATAATTTCCACCAAACAACCCACCCAAGGAGCCTAGCTACTCATAACAAAGAAAAATACAAAAAGAAAGGAAATAGAGGAAGAAATAGCCATGGAACTCGGTGTAGATGAGGAATCTCCTCCCTCTAGCTTCTGCAAGGACGTCCTCCTTCTTCTCCTTGGATGGAATGGAGTGGGATGATGGTGGGAAGTGGATGGAAGGCTTGGATATGGGGGGTTATGTGGTGGAAATGGTGAAATGGAGTGGATTTGAGGTGAAGGTGAAGTGGAATGGAATGGAGGTGACAAGGGAGCGAAAATGGGATTCTAAGTAGCCAACCCCCGACCCCCAGCCGCCACTAGGGATTATATAGGGATCTAGGGGGTCTAGGGTTAAGTTAGGGGTAAAATAGGTAAAGCAGTGAAAACTAGGTGGGTTTTGTGAGTAGCACGATCGTGGTGGGTAGGGTAGACCACGACCGTGGTGGATGGGCACGGTCATGGGAATTAAAATGTGGAGAACACAAGGATATGTTCATGGATGGCCACAGCCATGGGAGGTCACCACGGTCATGGTGGGGACCTATTGCCACGGGCATGTTGATCACCACGGTCGTTTTGGCCATATTCATCAATTTCTGGTAGTTTTAGTGATTTTTTGTGCTTGGGGCATGTCCACCACGGCCGTGGTGAAGTACCACGGCTGTTTTGCTCCCATGCATTTGAGCTTTGAACTTGATCATCCATGGAGGGTATTGCTTCAAAACTTTCTTTGACCACTTGGGGTAGGTTGGAAGTGGTTTTGGCCTCATTTTAGGCTCCTCCAAGCCTGGGGAAACCCTAGATTGGACCATCTTCTTTCCATGCCATCAAGTAGTGGACAAAGTACCTATAAAACATGCAAAAAACCTCCATTAGTTCATTTGATAGAAATATGCATATTGGGGTAAATAAAATGTAATCTAACAAGTATAGATGTGGTTGAAATGCAATATGACACAAGATGAAGCCCTAAAATAGGGCTGAATCACCACCCCAAACTTGAAACATACTTGTCCTCAAGTATTCTCCAATTCAATCTCTCTACAAACTTTCCACAAACAAGAAATGACAAATGCAATGTAAAAGCTAATTATTGCTAAATGGGATCAAAGATGACTGAGTACATGCATTTCACCTCTCTCCTCTCCTCTTTCACAATCCAATCATGAAGAGAGCACAAAGCATATGAACTTCAAATATAGCGCATATAATACACAAGTTATCCATATTTCTTCCATAAAGTTCCGAGTAAACCGTTTCATGATGGTGTTAATCAAGGATGACTAGGAGTATTGTTTCACCTTCATGCATTCAGTCTTATGTTTCAAATCACACCAAATGACCCACGTGGTTGCGAAAAGGGTGAAGTGAGCTAGGTTTGATGTTTCCTAGCTCAATGGGTATATGTGGGCTCCGATCTCCAAACCACGAATTAATCCCGATTTAATCATGTGCGGAAGCAATCGGTAAACAGCGGAAGACAAAAATCACGGGAATTTAAAACTTTTTGAGACAAGAGCCTGAAACCACAAACTTTTTCCATAGAAAAAGGATTTAACTGTTTACATCACTGACAATTACTTCTTGAGTAATTACATACAACATGATACCAAAACTCTCAAGAATTCATACTCCAAAACACTCCAGGACCTGAGAGTACAGAGGACACATAGGACTTAACTCTAACTACACCATGAAGCAGGCTAGATCTCCACCTGAGATATTTACTGCTCCTGATGCTGCTGTTGCTGGGATTGTTCACCTGAGTTCTTGTTCCTTCGTCTTCGACGACCACCTAAAAAGTAGAAGTCTACGGGGTGAGACAATTATACATAATTGCCCCAGCGAGAGTTATAACTCTCCACTAGGCTTTATAAGCAAAGCAAGGAATAACTAAAGCAATAAGAGCCTTCAAGATATTCACTGGCAGTTCTGATGATAAGCAAGAGTTCAATCAATATTAAAATATGAGAACATCTATGCTATTCAAGGTAACATCAATCAAATAACTCATAATTAACTCTAACAGATATACTACGCTGTTGTTTATGTTTTTCCAAACATTATTATTATTATGCCCTGTGGAGATGAGGCATACCACTCATACTCCAACTGATCGCTAAGAAGTCACATCAGTATCATGCATAGGTCATTAAGAGAGCCGGATTCTTATGACCTCATCTTCCTCAGTCAGTTAGAGGATTGATTGTTTGACATCTGGCGGGATGTCTTTATAATAGCTCACCAGGGTACTCTGGTCCTTTGCTATTTTTAGAGTTACAGTGGCATTCTGTACTCTCTTCACTATCGGAAGATTTCTTGTTTATCTTTCACCGATACGGTATTTGTGTCTTTAAGGGAGTGTAGATATACATCTCACCTTTAGGACTTTATGGTGGGGTCTGATGGACTACTAGAATCTACATCATCCTCTCACCTTTTCTTTTATAGTGAAGGTATGACGGACTACAAGAATCTACATCAAATACCTACACTAGGATGTAAGGTTCTACACATCCATGTACCCCACATACTCAAAAGTATGTGCTCCAGGAGTTCCCTTAGGAAGACCTGTTTCACCATCATTTAGACAACTGACAATGATGGATCTATGATCAGGGCTCTACATTTCACTTGATTAGTTAGGTACATTCAGTATTCCAATCATCATACAGTAACACAGCTATATATGAGAATACAAAATGTAACAGGCCTAACTTATCACTATTATCAGATATTCATCTCAAGTCATCTGTCAAGCATGACCTTAATAACATTTATGGCTCTTACAGCCCATAAATCACAAAGGATGTCACTTAGCAGTGCATCAAGATGGTTCACTATTCATAAAGCATAAGACATGCCTTCAATGAATATAACATGGTATTCCATACCTGGGTGTGACCATCATCTCATAACAACCTGCATGGTTAACTCAACAGATAATAGTAACAATTCAGTAAATAGGAATACATTCCCAATCAGGGTTTCACTTGGTTTCACCCTCAACTAGGGTTTCACATGGAATCACCCTCAACTAGGGTTTCACATGGAATCACCCTCAACTAGGGATTCCACATGGGTTCACCCTCAAAATTCTGTGTTTTAGGGTTTACTATTCACTCTATGGTGAATTATACTCATTACATCATCATGTAAGAGAAACACCATCATTAAGACTCTTCATTAGGATTAGGATCCATTAGATATCATGATTAGGGTTTCCATGACCTCACATAGGTGGGTCATTCCCTAATCATGCGCATTCATGTGTAAAAGAAGTATCTTACTAGATTTTTCCTCCTAAAAAGGGCACTTTCTCTCTCTAGGATACTTTCTCTCTCTAGAAACACTTTCTCTTTCCTCTCTCTAGTAGATGGTGGCAACACCACTCTAGATTAGGTTGAGACAAGTCTCCATTGACTGATATGAGCCAAGGAATCAACATCATGTGATTAGGGTTTAATTAGATTAGGGTTTTACCCCCTTTAGACCCTTCAAGGGTATTTTGGTAATTTGCCACATGATCACCATCATGGGTTAACCCACTAATCACATAGTCCCTTAATGACCTAGGTTACCATTAGGGTTTAGATTGAATCATCATTAAGCCATTTACACCTTCAAATGGTTAGGCACAAATCTCCACAAATCTCCAAGTGGTTTCCAATCTTCAAACGATCTCAACCATCCAAACGGTCTTGAGACCGTTTGATCCTCAAACGGTCTTGAGACCGTTTGGTCTCAAACGGTCTTGAGACCGTTTGGAGGTGAGGACCGTCTGGGAGGTTTGACTTCCAAACCGTTTGGACCCTCAAACGGTTTGAGGTCGTTTGGACCAATCGACCTTGAGGTCGTTTGAGCCCAAACGGTCTTGAGACCGTTTGGCCCAAATGGGCTCAAACCGTTTGGACCTCCAAAGGGGTTCAATGGTCACCAAAGTATATAGATACATGTGTTGAAGCCCTCAATTGGCTAAACCTATGCTAACCACTTATAAATTGAGTCAATTAGGGTTAGCTTTAGCCACTTAGACATCCAATTGACCCTCAATTGCAAACCAATTAGGGTTTAATCATTCTCAAATAGGGTTTCAAGTTGATTGGTCATCAATGTTCAATAGTGTGAATCAATTCAAGGTTGAACCTATCAATTGACCTCCAATTGGGCTCAAACTTGGCCCAAACGGTCTTGAGGTCGTTTGGACATCATCCAAACGGTCTTGAGACCGTTTGCCCAGAGTTTGACCAAAATCCAAAACGTTTTGACTCAGGTTGAAGTCCAATTAGGTCAAAATCAGCACTTTTTCAACAATGCATCAATTTCCTACAATTGGACCTTCAAACCATTAGATTTACTCAACCCTAGACCTTCAAACGGTCTTGGGTTGTGCCCAAACGGTCTTGAGACCGTTTGGAGGAATCCCCAAACGGTCTTGAGACCGTTTGGGTCCTTCAACCCAAAACTCAACAAGATCTATATTTAGAAAACAGCAATTTGATTGTTTCAATAACCCATTGTAATTGGGCTTCAATTGATCAAATTACCTTAAACCTAGACCTCCAAACGGTCTTGGGTTGACACCAAACGGTCTTGAGACCGTTTGGATGAGTTCCAAACGGTCTTGAGACCGTTTGCCCATCCATCCTTTGGACTCTAGTGAAAATTCATCAAGGTTTGATCTATTGAGTTGATCATCACATCAATACTTAATTGCAATATGATTTGGTGCCTTTGGACCTTCAATTGATCAACTATACTTGACCCCAGACCTCCAAACGGTCTTGGGGTGACCCCCAAACGGTCTTGAGACCGTTTGGGTGATTCCCAAACGGTCTTGAAACCGTTTGGGCTAATCAACCCAAAATCTCAACTTAACTCATTGGAGATTCAGCACTAATTTCAATTAGGGTTTGCCCTATTAATCATCCTTCAACTCATGACTCGTTTGGAATTAATCCATAAAATTTGGTGAGTCGTTAATTAACATCATTATGAACAGTAATCCCAAACGGTCAACGTTTAGTCAACCATCTTAAACGGTCTTGAGACCGTTTGCCCAAAAAGGGCAAATTAAACAGATTGCAAATCAGAATTTAATTCAATTCGTTTTGCTAATTGATTTGCTCATATCTCACGATTTCTTTGGAGTTAACCTCTCAAATTTTGTGGGTGATTAACCTACATAATTATGATCAAGATTCCCAAACGGTCTTCACTTGGTCAACGGGACCAAACGGTCTTGAAGACCGTTTGCCCTCAAACGACCCTGAAACCGTTTGCCCACCAAACGGTTTGAAACCGTTTTGAGCAATAGGTGGAGGTCGTTTGATAAAGTGAAAATCTGTGGATAAGCATAGTAATTAACGCCCTTATCTTCCACCTTAAGAACAGTAGCAGTTCTTCACGATTTTGCTTGCAAGGATGCAAGGGAAGATAGGGAAGAAGAAGATCTATCAACTATATGCATAGAAAAGATGTATAATCGAAGCATCAAGTTTAGAGTTATAAAACCCGCCTAAAGCTTGCTCCTTGAGCTCCAAGCTTTCGAGGTCCAAGCTTTCAATGGTTTCCAAGAAGCTCTACTGGTCGGCCAAGGTGACTTCTCCAAGGAAGATTGAGGAAAGATGGCTAAAAAGATAGAGTTAAGTAAGCTAGCCATGAATTTGCCCTTGAATCCGAGTTCTAACCATAGAATTGGGCAAGAAGGGGAATCCAAACCTACCTTGCACCCTTGGTCGTTTCTCCTGAGCTCCAGAGCAAGGCTTGGCCGTTTGGGAAAGAAAGGAAGTGAATGGAACAGGGAAAGATCGTTTGCTCATTTGCAAAGGAAAAGCCTTTTTATAGCTTAAGCCTATTTCTTACCACAAGGACCTTTCAAAACCAAAAATTCACATCTAGGTCCCTCCTTGCTCAAGAGCACGCCCAAGCCCATCAAATTCTTAAGCAATTCTTAAGAAAACTCAAGATCTAAGGGTATAGGAATCCAACCTTCAACTAGGGTACATTCATGTAAAGGTTTTGTACCCATTTTAGGTGATTTCTATCACAAAGATCATTTTTCTCATTTAATTATTAAATGATGTATCCCTTTCATCATTTTTATTCTAAATGATGACAAGAGTCATAAAAGATGTTCTAGATGGTGAAAATTACAAGTTGGACCCCTCAATTTGGGTAAATTGCACTTTACCCCAAATTAGGGTTTCTAAGCATGGGAATTGCTTCCACAGCTGCACCTTGGTGCTCAAGCTTGGGAAATCCCTCAAACTTTACCATAACCATTCACATGATGTTTCAACATCAAAGGAACATCTTATCTTGTGAATTTTGCAAGTTCAACCCTTAAACTGGGTAATTTGCACATAGGTCCCTGCATACAACACAATGCTACAACTTTATACAAAAAGGAGCAAAATTGAAAGTAAATGTTCCTGAGGAACTTAATTACATGCCAGGGAGTGTTCACAAGTATATTAATTACATATTTAGGCAAAACTTCCAGGGTTAGGTCATAACCCAGGTCAGGGGTATTACAAATTCTTTACCCCTTCAAAAGGATTTCGTCCCCGAAATCGATAAAGCATATTATAAGAAAAGAGCAGGATATTTTCTTCTCATTTCACCTTCTAGTTCCCAAGTGGCTTCTTCAACACCACGATGGTTCCAGAGGACTTTTACAAGGCTTATATCCTTCTTCTTTAACTTTTTAGTTCTGTTATCGAGGATTGACACTGGTCCCTCCTCATACGTTATATCTTCATTCAATTTTACCTCCATAGGTTGTAGAACTGACTCGGTATCTGGATGACATTTCCTCAGCATGGAAATGTGAAACACAGGGTGCAACTTCTGCAACTCTAGAGGTAACTCTAGTCTATAGGCCACCTTTCCAACTTTTTCAACAATTGGATAAGGTCCCAAAAATCTAGGAGCTAACTTTCCTTTCTTCCCAAAATGAAGGACTCCTTTCCAAGGTGAGACCTTGAGATACACTCTGTCTCCATCCTGGAATTCTAGGGGTCTACGACGTTTATCGGCATATGATTTCTGTCTATCTTGTGCAGTCTTAAGCTGTTGTTGTATAACTTTAATCTTTTCTGTAGTTTGCTGCACAAGATCAGGGCCTAATAACTGGTGCTCACCAGTTTCATACCAACACAAGGGTGATCTACAACGTCTGCCATATAAGGCTTCATATGGTGCCATATCAATGCTATGTTGATAGCTATTGTTATAGGCAAACTCTATCAAGCTTAGATGTAGATCCCAACTCCCGGTAAACTGGAGAACACATGCTCTCAACAGATCTTCTAAGGTCTGTATAGTCCTTTCTGACTGTCCATCAGTTTGAGGATGAAAGGCTGTACTAAACCTTAACTTGGTGCCTAGGGCTCTGTGTAACTGTTCCCAAAAGCGACTTGTAAACTGGGGACCTCTGTCAGAAACTATAGTGACAGGAACTCCGTGCAAACGCACTATCTCTTGGACATATATCTGGGATAACCTTTCAGCAGTATAGGTTGTTTTGACAGGTAAGAAATGCGCTGTCTTTGTCAACCTATCAACAACTACCCAAATGGAATCATGTCCTTTGTTTGTCCTGGGTAGGCCAACAACAAAGTCCATGGTTACATGGTCCCACTTCCACTGTGGTATGGGTAAGGGTTGCATTGTCCCTACAGGTTTCTGGTGTTCAGCCTTGACCTGCTGACACACAGGACACCTCAGAACAAACTCAGCTACATCCTTCTTCATCCCAGGCCACCAATACATGTCTTTCAAGTTTCGATACATCTTGGTGCTCCCTGGATGCATAGCATACATCGAAGAATGAGCTTCTTCCAGGACTAACTTCCTCAGGTCGTCCACATCTGGCACTATCATCCTTCCATGATAGCATGCCACCTGGTCATCTGACTCATGAAAACCTTCTCGCTTCTCATTTCCAAACTCAAATCTAATCTGCTGTACAGAAACATCTACTTGTTGTGCCTCCTTTATCTGCTCTCTTAAGGTAGGTTTAATCTGCATCTCAGCTAACAGACCGGCTAACAATGATGCCTTCAACTGCACATTGTCATGCCTTAAAGAGATAAGCATATCTCTTCTAGAGCATACTAAGGAACTTAGTTGTGCCCTATCCATGGTTGATGTTGCTGATTTCCTACTCAAGGCATCTGCAACCACATTGGCCTTGCCCGGATGGTAATCAATCGTACAATCGTAGTCCTTGATTAACTCCATCCAGCGACGTTGCCTCATATTAAGCTCATGCTGAGTGAAGATGTACTTAAGGTTCTTGTGGTCTGTGAAAATCTGGAAAGTTTCTCCGTAGAGATAATGTCTCCAGATTTTCAAAGCATGGACCACAGCAGCTAACTCCAGATCGTGTGTCGGATAATTCTCTTCGTGTTTCTTAAGCTGTCGGGAAGCAAAAGAAATCACTTGGTTATCCTGCATCAACACACATCCAAGTCCATTCTTGGAGGCATCACAAAAGATTATATATTCCTTTCCTTGCTCAGGTAACACAAGCACAGGTGCACTTGTCAACCTCTCCTTCAACAGCTGAAAAGACTGTTGACACTTATCACTCCAAGCAAAAGGAACATCCTTCCGGGTTAACTTGGTCAAAGGTAAGGCTATAGAACTGAAATTTTTAATAAACCTTCGATAACAACCAGCTAACCCCAAGAAACTTCTAATCTCCGTCGGTGTCTTCGGTTGTTCCCACTGCAGAATAGATTCTATCTTTGCAGGGTCAACACGAATTCCCGAGGCAGATACCACATGTCCAAGGAAGGATACTTCAGATAACCAAAACTCACACTTGCTAAACTTAGCGTATAGCTTATGCTCTCTTAGCAAGGTCAAAGTATGGCGAAGGTGTTGCTCATGCTGCTGAGCATCCTTACTATAAATCAGTATGTCATCTATGAAGATGACAACACACTGATCAAGGAAAGGTCAAAAGACTCTATTCATGAGTTCCATGAATGCAGCCGGTGCATTGGTTAGTCCAAATGACATGACCGTGAACTCATAGTGACCATATCTTGTCCTAAAGGCAGACTTAGATATGTCACTGTCCTTAATGCGGAGTTGATGATATCCAGACCTTAAGTCTATCTTAGAAAAGACTGTTGCACCACGCAACTGGTCGAAAAGATCATCAATCCTCGGCAAAGGATATTTATTCTTTATCGTTACTTTATTGAGTTGTCTATAATCAATGCACAACCGCATCGATCCATCTTTCTTTTTAACAAACAAAACCGGAGCACCCCAAGGTGAGGTACTCGGTCGGATGAAACCCTTCTCAAGTAACTCTTGAAGCTGTTTCTTGAGTTCTGCCATCTCAGCAGGCGCCATCCTATACGGAGTCTGGGCTATAGGTTTCGTATCTGGGACCAAATTGATCTCAAAATCAATTTCCCGGGGTGGTGGTATACCAGGAAGTTCTTCGGGAAACACATCCTCGAATTCCCTGACTATCGGAACTTCAGCAGGGTTGGAACTCTCCTTGGTAACATCTACCACATGGGCTAAGAATGCGTAGCATCCTTGCCTCATCAACTTATCAGCAACCATAGCTGATACAAGACAGGTGGGCAGAATCTTTCTTTCACCTTGAAAGATCCATGTGTTGCTTTCATCAGCAAACACTGCCAGCTTGGATTCACAATCCAAGACAACTCGATACTTTTCCAAGTTATCCATCCCTAGAATTATATCAAATCCTTGCATATCAAGCGGTATGAGATCCACTTGAATGCGATGCTTAGAAAAGAAAAGTACGCAAGGAGAGCATACTTCTTGCAGAACAGCAGACCCACTCAACGGAGTCTCCAACAACAACTTATCTGCCCTATGACTAGTTGTCATATTGCAGTTACGAATCACTCTTCGAGTGATGAAAGAGTGCGTAGCACCCGGGTCAATCAGAACAGATACTACACAAGATTTAGACATATCAGAATATAAAAGTTCCATCTGACCTGTCACCACTTGTGGATTGACCACTGCTTCTGGTGGGTTCATAGCATAGAACCTTGCTGTAGCCTGCTGTTGAGGTGGTGCTGATGATCCAGCTTGAGACGCTTGTCCACGTCCTCGAGCTGCTCCTTGATGTTGTCTATTCTGAGATCCCTGTCGATTCTGTCTCGGGGTTTGTTGTGTCACACCGACAGCCCTAGAACGACAATCCTTCATCAAGTGTCCCACCTTACCACAGTTGTAGCAACTCTTTTCCTGTTGCTGTGGTCTAGGTGGTCCAGTAACTGACACAGATGCAGAACTGTGCGTCCCTTGAAGCGGTTGACTTCGTCCTCTACCTCTACTTGGTGTCCATTGAGTTTGAAAACTCGATCTGGGTGGCGGAGGGTTAGGTGCAGAGAATCTAGGTTTCTTGGAATCTCTAGATGAAGAACCCTGGAACTGTGGATATCTTTTATGGGTTTGTCTTTTCTCAACTACAGATCTCTCTATCCTTCGGACTGACTCAACGAAGGTAGAGAATCTCTCTCGGTTCTCTAAGGCAGACACTGGGGTAGACATGTCAGCATTCAACCCCTTCTCAAACCTTCTGATTCTTTCTTCTTCTGTGGCAGCCATGTGCGGACAAAATCGCAACAGCTCCATGAACTTAGCTTCGTATTCGCTAATGTTCATAATACCCTGTCTCAGTCTCTCAAACTGAGAGATCTTCTCGTCTAGGAAGGTCTTGGGAAAATATCTATTGATAAATTCCCGACGAAACTCTTCCCATGAGAACTCTGCCCCAGGTCTCTTCTGCTCTTCCATGTTCCACCAGTGACCAGCACTTCCTTTGAGAAGATAGACAGCATGTCTAACCTTCTCAGCTTCAGGGATGTTGAGGATCCTGAAGGCCTTCTCCAGCTCTGTCAACCACAGATCAGCATCTGCGGGGTCAGCAGTCCCATGGTACTCGGTAGCTCCGACACGACGTAGTCGCTCGAACGTCTTCCCGATACCTTGCCCCTCAGGCTGGGCAGGTACCCTAGGTGCAGGCATAGGCAACCTGTCGGTTATGTGTGTCATGGCAGTCATAAACTGCCCAAACATTGTCTGGACTGCTGGGTTACCCATGTCATCTGGATCAAACTGGGGTGGCTCTCTAGGTTGTTCTGGTACAGGCTGTTCCAATCCTGGTACTCCTGCACCACCTTGAGGTGCACTAGCACTACTTTCTTCCACATTCTCATCATGTGGCTCTGACATCTTAAGTATCTTCTTCTCCTGAGGAGTAGAAGATTCTATTAGATAAGGAAGGAATACTAAAGATAGACTCGACTTCCTAAGTCCTATGCCTCTGTAGACTCGAATGAACCTGGAGCTCTGATACCACTTAATTGTGGGCTCCGATCTCCAAACCACGAATTAATCCCGATTTAATCATGTGCGGAAGCAATCGGTAAACAGCGGAAGACAAAAATCACGGGAATTTAAAACTTTTTGAGACAAGAGCCTGAAACCACAAACTTTTTCCATAGAAAAAGGATTTAACTGTTTACATCACTGACAATTACTTCTTGAGTAATTACATACAACATGATACCAAAACTCTCAAGAATTCATACTCCAAAACACTCCAGGACCTGAGAGTACAGAGGACACATAGGACTTAACTCTAACTACACCATGAAGCAGGCTAGATCTCCACCTGAGATATTTACTGCTCCTGATGCTGCTGTTGCTGGGATTGTTCACCTGAGTTCTTGTTCCTTCGTCTTCGACGACCACCTAAAAAGTAGAAGTCTACGGGGTGAGACAATTATACATAATTGCCCCAGCGAGAATTATAACTCTCCACTAGGCTTTATAAGCAAAGCAAGGAATAACTAAAGCAATAAGAGCCTTCAAGATATTCACTGGCAGTTCTGATGATAAGCAAGAGTTCAATCAATATTAAAATATGAGAACATCTATGCTATTCAAGGTAACATCAATCAAATAACTCATAATTAACTCTAACAGATATACTACGCTGTTGTTTATGTTTTTCCAAACATTATTATTATTATGCCCTGTGGAGATGAGGCATACCACTCATACTCCAACTGATCGCTAAGAAGTCACATCAGTATCATACATAGGTCATTAAGAGAGCCGGATTCTTATGACCTCATCTTCCTCAGTCAGTTAGAGGATTGATTGTTTGACATCTGGCGGGATGTCTTTATAATAGCTCACCAGGGTACTCTGGTCCTTTGCTATTTTTAGAGTTACAGTGGCATTCTGTACTCTCTTCACTATCGGAAGATTTCTTGTTTATCTTTCACCGATACGGTATTTGTGTCTTTAAGGGAGTGTAGATATACATCTCACCTTTAGGACTTTATGGTGGGGTCCGATGGACTACTAGAATCTACATCATCCTCTCACCTTTTCTTTTATAGTGAAGGTATGAAGGACTACAAGAATCTACATCAAATACCTACACTAGGATGTAAGGTTCTACACATCCATGTACCCCACATACTCAAAAGTATGTGCTCCAGGAGTTCCCTTAGGAAGACCTGTTTCACCATCATTTAGACAACTGACAATGATGGATCTATGATCAGGGCTCTACATTTCACTTGATTAGTTAGGTACATTCAGTATTCCAATCATCATACAGTAACACAGCTATATATGAGAATACAAAATGTAACAGGCCTAACTTATCACTATTATCAGATATTCATCTCAAGTCATCTGTCAAGCATGACCTTAATAACATTTATGGCTCTTACAGCCCATAAATCACAAAGGATGTCACTTAGCAGTGCATCAAGATGGTTCACTATTCATAAAGCATAAGACATGCCTTCAATGAATATAACATGGTATTCCATACCTGGGTGTGACCATCATCTCATAACAACCTGCATGGTTAACTCAACAGATAATAGTAACAATTCAGTAAATAGGAATACATTCCCAATCAGGGTTTCACTTGGTTTCACCCTCAACTAGGGTTTCACATGGAATCACCCTCAACTAGGGTTTCACATGGAATCACCCTCAACTAGGGATTCCACATGGGTTCACCCTCAAAATTCTGTGTTTTAGGGTTTACTATTCACTCTATGGTGAATTATACTCATTACATCATCATGTAAGAGAAACACCATCATTAAGACTCTTCATTAGGATTAGGATCCATTAGATATCATGATTAGGGTTTCCATGACCTCACATAGGTGGGTCATTCCCTAATCATGCGCATTCATGTGTAAAAGAAGTATCTTACTAGATTTTTCCTCCTAAAAAGGGCACTTTCTCTCTCTAGGATACTTTCTCTCTCTAGAAACACTTTCTCTTTCCTCTCTCTAGTAGATGGTGGCAACACCACTCTAGATTAGGTTGAGACAAGTCTCCATTGACTGATATGAGCCAAGGAATCAACATCATGTGATTAGGGTTTAATTAGATTAGGGTTTTACCCCCTTTAGACCCTTCAAGGGTATTTTGGTAATTTGCCACATGATCACCATCATGGGTTAACCCACTAATCACATAGTCCCTTAATGACCTAGGTTACCATTAGGGTTTAGATTGAATCATCATTAAGCCATTTACACCTTCAAATGGTTAGGCACAAATCTCCACAAATCTCCAAGTGGTTTCCAATCTTCAAACGATCTCAACCATCCAAACGGTCTTGAGACCGTTTGATCCTCAAACGGTCTTGAGACCGTTTGATCCTCAAACGGTCTTGAGACCGTTTGGAGGTGAGGACCGTCTGGGAGGTTTGACTTCCAAACCGTTTGGACCCTCAAACGGTTTGAGGTCGTTTGGACCAATCGACCTTGAGGTCGTTTGAGCCCAAACGGTCTTGAGGTCGTTTGAGCCCAAACGGTCTTGAGACCGTTTGGGTCCAAACGGTCTTGAGACCGTTTGGCCCAAATGGGCTCAAACCGTTTGGACCTCCAAAGGGGTTCAATGGTCACCAAAGTATATAGATACATGTGTTGAAGCCCTCAATTGGCTAAACCTATGCTAACCACTTATAAATTGAGTCAATTAGGGTTAGCTTTAGCCACTTAGACATCCAATTGACCCTCAATTGCAAACCAATTAGTGTTTAATCATTCTCAAATAGGGTTTCAAGTTGATTGGTCATCAATGTTCAATAGTGTGAATCAATTCAAGGTTGAACCTATCAATTGACCTCCAATTGGGCTCAAACTTGGCCCAAACGGTCTTGAGGTCGTTTGGACATCATCCAAACGGTCTTGAGACCGTTTGCCCAGAGTTTGACCAAAATCCAAAACGTTTTGACTCAGGTTGAAGTCCAATTAGGTCAAAATCAGCACTTTTTCAACAATGCATCAATTTCCTACAATTGGACCTTCAAACCATTAGATTTACTCAACCCTAGACCTTCAAACGGTCTTGGGTTGTGCCCAAACGGTCTTGAGACCGTTTGGAGGAATCCCCAAACGGTCTTGAGACCGTTTGGGTCCTTCAACCCAAAACTCAACAAGATCTATATTTAGAAAACAGCAATTTGATTGTTTCAATAACCCATTGTAATTGGGCCTCAATTGATCAAATTACCTTAAACCTAGACCTCCAAACGGTCTTGGGTTGACACCAAACGGTCTTGAGACCGTTTGGATGAGTTCCAAACGGTCTTGAGACCGTTTTCCCATCCATCCTTTGGACTCTAGTGAAAATTCATCAAGGTTTGATCTATTGAGTTGATCATCACATCAATACTTAATTGCAATATGATTTGGTGCCTTTGGACCTTCAATTGATCAACTATACTTGACCCCAGACCTCCAAACGGTCTTGGGGTGACCCCCAAACGGTCTTGAGACCGTTTGGGTGATTCCCAAACGGTCTTGAAACCGTTTGGGCTAATCAACCCAAAATCTCAACTTAACTCATTGGAGATTCAGCACTAATTTCAATTAGGGTTTGCCCTATTAATCATCCTTCAACTCATGACTCGTTTGGAATTAATCCATAAAATTTGGTGAGTCGTTAATTAACATCACTATGAACAGTAATCCCAAACGGTCAACGTTTAGTCAACCATCTTAAACGGTCTTGAGACCGTTTTCCCAAAAAGGGCAAATTAAACAGATTGCAAATCAGAATTTAATTCAATTCGTTTTGCTAATTGATTTGCTCATATCTCACGATTTCTTTGGAGTTAACCTCTCAAATTTTGTGGGTGATTAACCTACATAATTATGATCAAGATTCCCAAACGGTCTTCACTTGGTCAACGGGACCAAACGGTCTTGAAGACCGTTTGCCCTCAAACGACCCTGAAACCGTTTGCCCACCAAACGGTTTGAAACCGTTTTGAGCAATAGGTGGAGGTCGTTTGATAAAGTGAAAATCTGTGGATAAGCATAGTAATTAACGCCCTTATCTTCCACCTTAAGAACAGTAGCAGTTCTTCACGATTTTGCTTGCAAGGATGCAAGGGAAGATAGGGAAGAAGAAGATCTATCAACTATATGCATAGAAAAGATGTATAATCGAAGCATCAAGTTTAGAGTTATAAAACCCGCCTAAAGCTTGCTCCTTGAGCTCCAAGCTTTCGAGGTCCAAGCTTTCAATGGTTTCCAAGAAGCTCTACTGGTCGGCCAAGGTGACTTCTCCAAGGAAGATTGAGGAAAGATGGCTAAAAAGATAGAGTTAAGTAAGCTAGCCATGAATTTGCCCTTGAATCCGAGTTCTAACCATAGAATTGGGCAAGAAGGGGAATCCAAACCTACCTTGCACCCTTGGTCGTTTCTCCTGAGCTCCAGAGCAAGGCTTGGCCGTTTGGGAAAGAAAGGAAGTGAATGGAACAGGGAAAGATCGTTTGCTCATTTGCAAAGGAAAAGCCTTTTTATAGCATAAGCTTATTTCTTACCACAAGGACCTTTCAAAACCAAAAATTCACATCTAGGTCCCTCCTTGCTCAAGAGCACGCCCAAGCCCATCAAATTCTTAAGCAATTCTTAAGAAAACTCAAGATCTAAGGGTATAGGAATCCAACCTTCAACTAGGGTACATTCATGTAAAGGTTTTGTACCCATTTTAGGTGATTTCTATCACAAAGATCATTTTTCTCATTTAATTATTAAATGATGTATCCCTTTCATCATTTTTATTCTAAATGATGACAAGAGTCATAAAAGATGTTCTAGATGGTGAAAATTACAAGTTGGACCCCTCAATTTGGGTAAATTGCACTTTACCCCAAATTAGGGTTTCTAAGCATGGGAATTGCTTCCACAGCTGCACCTTGGTGCTCAAGCTTGGGAAATCCCTCAAACTTTACCATAACCATTCACATGATGTTTCAACATCAAAGGAACATCTTATCTTGTGAATTTTGCAAGTTCAACCCTTAAACTGGGTAATTTGCACATAGGTCCCTGCATACAACACAATGCTACAACTTTATACAAAAAGGAGCAAAATTGAAAGTAAATGTTCCTGAGGAACTTAATTACATGCCAGGGAGTGTTCACAAGTATATTAATTACATATTTAGGCAAAACTTCCAGGGTTAGGTCATAACCCAGGTCAGGGGTGTTACAGTATAATAGTGGAAGAAAGGGTTGTGCTAAGATTTTGGAGTGTTTTTACACACTCATCTTTTCTTTATTTGAATGCTCTTAAATAGGAGCATCCTTTTATTTTGTTTTTGCTTTTCTTTTTCTTTTTTCTTTTTTTTTCTTTGCCCTTGGGGTAGGTAGGGCATATGGTGATGGGAGTGAAGTAGTGAGATGTAGATGTGGCCACCCCAAACTTTTAGAGGTGGCCACGGCTAATATGTGCACTTTGGCATCCTTTCATGAGGCGGAGGGGTAAGAAGATGGTGAGTGAATAGTCGGCTCAAAGAGGGGTCATTGGCGTGATTCTTAGCATAAGGTCTCCTGCATAAAAATTAATCCAACACTTCATCCAACAATGTCACACCACATGAATGAACAACATGAAATTAATACTTCAATCAAGTGATTTCGTAGACACTACGCGCTCATAGCTTGCTCAAGTCACAAATCAACCAAATCATTCACAAACACAAGAGAGGTGATGCACATGTAAAAAGTTGAGAATTGATACCATTTAGCAATAAACAATGATAAGTCACTTGCATTTGTCAAAGGTAATCATTTTTACTCAAAACAGTAGAGATTGGGTCAAAACACACTTTCTAGACAAGAAATCTCAAATTTGGGCAAAATTGGCCAAAATAGTGCCAAATTGCCTTCAATCACATCTAAGCCTATATTATTGAACTTAAAGAAGAAAACAAGCAACTCCTAGCTAAAACATGCAAAAGTTTCCAAAAATTTGCATGATATGCAATGCATGGCAAGAAGAGCATTTTTTTTAAATTATGCAAAAATTACAAGAAAGTAAACTACATGACATGCAAGTATGCAAAGCAGTAAAGATGACTAAGATAGATAGCAAAAACAAGAAAAAAAAGTGGATGTGGTAGGTGAAATGCAAAGTGAAACTAGGGCATACCTGGCCTACCACCCCAAACTTTTGAATCACGATGTCATCAACATGATCCTAGAGTTTAAGATGATAGGGTAGATGATCATGGCTTTCTTGAGGCTCTGGAGGTGCTCCTCCCTATGGTGGAGGATATGTGTAGTAGTTGCCGCACTAATCTACCTTCAGTGGCTGAAATTGGTCTGCAGCATGGCCGTGCTGTGCAGCACGGCCGTGGTGGCTTCAAGTTGCACGGTCCTGCTGCCTAGCACGGCCGTGGTGCAGTCCTTTGGCAGCTTTTCTCAATTTTGCTTCTGAATCTAGGGACTTGGTGTGTTTTTCATGCAAATGACCACAGTCGTATTGATGTGCCACGACCGTGGTGGTCCCTGTAGCTACTACTCTCAAAATGAGGAACATCAAACACTTAAAAACTTGACCCAAAGTGATTTTTCTTTGAATCCTTCTCTCAATTGTACTCAAATTTCCTTCATTTCACCCTATTACCACCTGCACATCTTAAAACTAGACAAAAACTATTAAACACAAGTGTGTGTGTGTATTTTCTTGGAAAGTGTAAAAACAAAGCAATTGTATCAAAAAGTGAAGGTTGGGTCAAAATTTCCCAAACCTCTGTGGGTTACCTCCCACAAGCGCTAAGTTTCATGCCTTCATCCAGGCTTCTTGTTCTTTCACCATCAACCATTGTCTAAAAACAAAATGTTTGCGCCCCCATCATAGGCAATCCTCTCAAATGCTTTCCTTGATTGATCTTCCTCCCAAGGATCATGCAAGCTTCTTGAGTGCTTCTCAACAATTTCCTCTCCTTGGGGATCATCATCATAGATCTTAATCAGACTTAAGACCTTTAGTAATCTCATGCCATAATTTCTCTCTCTCTCTCTTGAGAAATGGGTCTTCATAGGCATCAAAATAGGGGGGTTTAATCATATGGGACACTTACGAACAAGGATTTTCTGGCAAGGGCTCTTCACTAAGATCTTTGTCAACTTGATTCCCTCCCTTGATAAGCTTCTCAACAACCTTGTCACACCCCATGATTGAAACCATATCCATTTGCTCATAGGAAGTAGGGGGAGCATGTGATAGTTGTGGTGGTGGCATTGTTGTTAATGGCCTTGGGAATTGAGGTGGAGGAGCGAATTGAGGTTGGAAGCTGAAATGGTGGGAAGGTTGTGGCGATGGAGGTGGTGGGGGTGTGTAAGGCTTAGGACAGCCTTGGAGGTAGGGCGGTGGAGAAAATGTATGGGTTCGTGCATCTTAGCCTTCCATCTTGTCTTCCTCGAATGGCTTGTCACATGCACAAAGCACAACCAAACAAAAGAGAACAAGTTAGTAAACTAATATACACAAAGAATGCAAAGAATGATGAATAAAGAATAGCAATGATGAGGGCAGTAGGAAAAGTTAAAGCAAAACTAACTAGCTAGGCTGAGCGCCACGTATCCCCGACAACGGTGCCAGAAAGCTTGGTGTGATTCCGCTAGAGGTGCAACACACTAGCCGATTTGACCCGACTAGATGTGCCCCACAAGATTAGAACACACGGGAGGAGTACACTTTCAAAATTTATAAACGTAACTAACACACCTACTTCTACTAAAACAACTACACCCACAAGTGCACGGGGTCGTGTCATAGTATAGGAAGGTGGCAAGTATAGGGTCGATCCATAGGGAAAAGAGGGGGCGCTAAAGCTAGATTTAGTTTCACTAGGTTCCTACTGCGGAGACTAGGGTCAAGGGTTTGAAGGTTGATTTGATTGTTAAACTAGGTGAGCAAGAAAGCGATTAAAGGTAGGAATGAAATCTACTTTAACCCTAGACTAGATTAAGGCTAAACAGGCAAGAAAGGATTAAGCTAGGTATGAAAGTGCAGACTACACTAAGGTGGGCAAGAGAAAAGCAAGAGATCAATTAAAGAGCTAAGCTACATTAATAAGGCAAGAGCAAGGCAAGAAGCTAACTAAGCAAGAAAAGAACTAACTAAGCTAAACAAGCACAAAACTAGGGTTTTAAGCAGTAAAGAGAGGTGTGGGCTATTTAGGGGTATGAACTTATCACTTAAGTTGGGGGTGACATATGAACATTGTGATTCCATTTAGATTATCCAAACCAAACAAC
Organism: Alisma plantago-aquatica; assembly: GCA_963693085.1. Taxonomy (NCBI): domain Eukaryota; kingdom Viridiplantae; phylum Streptophyta; class Magnoliopsida; order Alismatales; family Alismataceae; genus Alisma; species Alisma plantago-aquatica. The sequence goes on along the minus strand of OY856413.1, from coordinate 643,625,354 downwards.
AAGTTAGAGTCTAATGAATTAACCTTAGCTACTAACTGGCCATGGATATGCGAGGTTGTGTATAGGGGAACTAGTTCCTAACACCCCCTACTACCCTTACGAGGCTCAATTGGGTTAGGGATTAGGTTCAATTCAATTAGAGTCTAATCAAGTCTAGGTTTCTATATTAGGCATTCCTAGGGCAATTAGGGGCCGAGGGTAGTAATGGGGAGGTGAAATTAGGGCTTCGAACCCAAATTCCCCCACATTCTAGCCTTGAGAAGGCTCCATGCTAATTACACTAGAATTATCCAATATAGCTACTTATATCTCTCACTTAGGTTTAGGGAGATTGATTAGGATGTAGGAAGATGGGAGGCAACCTAGGGATCTAAGAATTGGACCTAGGGGCAAATCCCAAAATTCACACATTTAAGCAATTTGCCTAAATTCCTAGGTGATTTCACACACAAAACAACAAGCAATTCATGGAGAATGAGATAGAAATAGAATATAATCATTAAAAATGGAATTACAATGTTTACATGTCATTCTCCCCCAACATGGTATCAAAGTAACATAATTTCCACCAAACAGCCCACCCAAGGGGCCTAGCTACTCATAACAAAAAAAATAAAAAAAGAAAGGAGATAGAGGAAGAAGTAGCCATGGAGCTCAGTGTAGATGAGGAATCTCCTCCCTCCAGCTGCTGCAAGGACGTCCTCCTTCTTCTCCTTGGATGTAATGGAGTGGGATGATAGTGGGAAGTTGATGGAAGGCTTAGATATATGGGATTATGTGGTGGAAATGGTGAAATGGAGTGGATTTGAGGTGGAGGTGAAGTGGAATGGAGTGGAGGTGACAAGGGAGAAAAAATGGGATTCTAAGTAGCCACCCCCGACCCCCATCCACCACTAGGGCTTATATAGGGATTTATGGGGTCTAGGGTTAAGTTAGGGGTAAAATATGTAAAGTAGTGAAAACTAGGTGGGTTTTGTGAGTAGCACGGTCGTGGTAGTTCACCACGGCTGTGGTGGGTAGGGTAGACCACGTTCGTGGTGGATGGGCACGGTCATGGGAACTAAAATGTGGAGATCACATGGATATGTTCATGGATGGCCACGACCGTGGGGGGTCACCATGGTTGTGGTGGGGACCTATGGCCACGGGCATGTTGATCACCATGGTCGTTTTGGCCATATTCATCAATTTCTGGGAGTTTTAGTGATTTTTTGTGCTTGGGGCATGTCCACCACGGCCGTGGTGATGTACCACGGCCATTTTGGTGTCCCTCCCATGCATTTGAGCTTTGAACTTGATCATCCATGGAGGTTATTTCTTCAAAACTTTCTTTGACCATTTGGGGTAGGTTGGAAGTGGTGTTGGGCTCATTTTGGGCTTCTCCAAGCCTAAGGAAACCCTAGATTGGACCATCTTCTTTCCATGCCATCAAGTAGTGGAAAAAGTACCTATAAAACATGCAAAAAGCCTCCATAACTGCATTTTATAGAAATAAGCATATTGGGGGAAATAAAATGTAATCTAACATGTATAGATGTGGTTGAAATGCAATATGACACAAGATGAAGCTCTAAAATAGGGCTGAATCAATAGGTAGGAGGGAATAATACTTTACAATTGGAAGATAAGGTAGAGTCTCAATATGATAAATGAGAAGCCTCAAGTTACATTTGAGGGGAGCATAGGTAGGAGATAATAATACTTATATGATTGAAAGATGAGGTAGAGGCTCAGTATGCAAACCTAGATAAAACCAACCATACAACTATGCATAGATATATAGGGTTATTGGCTATAACCATGCTTCACATCCACCATAAAACTCATTTTTAGGACAAAGTGTGTAAATTGCATATATATATATATATATATATAGGGGTCTTATGTGGTGTATAATTGGATATGAATATTAATCAATTTAAGTATTCACATCGTATGCAATAAATAAATGATGAAAACCAAAAATCAGATCATATCAATTATCCTAAAACGTAGTAGATTCATGTGACTCTGATACCACTGTAGGGAAATATGGCGATAGAATAGGCAGCAAAAACAAAAAAAAATTAACTTTCATATTCTCCTTTAACAGACAATCGCATCAATAACTATGTAATGGGAAGGATGGCTTAGAGGATATACCTGGTCTTAGAGTAAGTCCAGCAATAATCACCTCATCATAGTGTGCACCCTTTCTTCAAGTTACAATCAAATAATGTTTGTGTTGGTCTCTTGGTTGATCACCACATACAGCAGGTTGATGTATCCCTCCTAGCGAGAAAGACTCCACACCTCTAGAGTACTCCACACAGACCACCAAGAACTCTTGTCACTCTAGAAGAGCATACAATAAGGAGTTGTCCCCTCGTGTTGGCGTACTAGTCACCAACTTGCTCTCTCGCAGTTGTTCTCCCTTTCTATCCCTCCCTTTATTAGGTAGGACTTGCTTGGATTCTCTCAATTACCATAATTAGAGAAGACAAACAATTGTCAAAAGAAAGTGAGTTGTTCATTGAGAATCCCCCAATATTCCTCTATCTCTAGGAGGGTCAAGGTTAGGGTTATAGTCTAAGTGGGAGCAGAAGGGACCGGAATTTCACGCATTTTTGCAACTTGCAAGTGGAAAAATAGTCAGTTCACAGGTGAACCAATCGGTTGGCATGTGAGCTGATTGTTTCAACTCTTGAACTATCTATTTGATCATGTTTCCCGATCACAATTGTATTGACAATTAATATCTGATTAAATGCAAAAAATTATGTCAGTACAAATCCTTGAATCAATCGAATTAATCCATCAACTACTCGGTTCATAGCATGAGATGGTCAGATCACTTCCTGAACGGATTGGTTCACATTCTAAAATGGACAAAGTTGATTCAATTTAGCTAATACACTGAAACAATCAGTTCAACACTTGAACCAGCTGGTTCACTTGTCCAGTCAGTCAATATTCAACCAATGTTGTTTAAATTGAATGCCTAACTCTTTAGTAATCAAGTTTCAACCATATTAATGAAACAAAAAATATTCTAAGTGTATCATATGTGTGTGACCCTATAGGTTCCAGGTTACATTGGTAGTGAATGTCCATAACTCACTTATGACATCACAAGCAAATAGTGGTGTCTAGTAACACATCATTGCTACCCAAGTAATCAGAAAGTTGGAGAACAAATTCAACCTACAAATTGTGATTGGTGTTATAGTGATTGTATAATTATTTTTTCTATTGTATATGGATTGAACTTGTGGTATGGAATCATAATCCTTATAATGTTCAATCCTTGTTCCTTAAACTAGAGAAGATTGTTTGAGATATATGTAACCTCAATATCATATATTGATCCACATGTGCATGCACATGGGTGTTCTCAATTACACTTATCAAGTGGCTAGGATATCAAATTCATGAAGGAGGGACAAATCCCATCTACATCATTCACATTCATCCCCATGTGTCACAGTGCATCCGATCATCAGCTTTATGACAACCCTTATTCAAGGTCATGATGGATGATGTCAAAGCAAACCAAATGACATGTGATGAGTGTAGTTATTTCAAGTCTAAGAACCACAATCACCACCATCACTGTGAGAGATGATTATGACCACCAGTTATGGTTTCCATGTATCACTCTCATTTACGTGCTCTAGATTACAATGGCGTTGATATCCATTATTTGTGTCATTAGCATCCAGTATATGTGTCATACACATTTGTCTCTACAACTATGGATTATATACATTATGAGACATCAGGAGTAGGTTCATCTGGAACTAGTGTATCCAGCTTCCTAATAACTTATCACAATGACGATTTGTTTGCCATTTGCTTCCACAAAACAAATTTGCAACTTTAGTAAAAACACTTCTGATTTGATTTGATTTGATAAGTTTGACAATATTCATTAGGACTTTAATTAATAATCACTCCCACGATTTATCTCAAAATGACATACCTCACTGTCAATTCAAAAGACTTCAATGTACAATATTTTAGTGATCCAAGATCCATATTTCATCAAATCATGAGTCAGCTTGGGTTGATCGCCCATAACTTGGCTATTTAGGTAGGGAACTTTTCCTAATTGCATCTCATGCAACTCTTGGATATATGGAATGTGCAACTCCTTGCCATAGTCCATGTGTATACTTCTAGGAACTTAATCTCGTTATGATCACCTAGTTAAGCCAGACCCAAAAGGCAACACGGTAGAAAATGCACCCTGCTTTGACAGAACATACATATCTAGCATCACACTTCCATGATATGGACGGCACAACACACTTTGGCATAACCTATGCTTGATCGATCAAGCTTTTCATGTGTGTCGCTTATGGAAAACATCTTAGACTTAATATTTATTGAGGGATTTTATATATAACTACATATTCATATCTAATCACCACATACTTATAGTACGTATCATATACATACTATATCCTACAAACAAAAACATGTGCTTATAAAACACAAGTGATTTTTATGGCCATACTAATGTGATTCCTTGGAGATATAAGGAATTACTACCACCTAAGCTCCACATCACATGTAGCAACCTGTTGTTGATGAAGATCTATGTTGTACCAATCCCACTCGATCGATTCAACTCTTGAATCGATCGATTGGTCTCCAATCGATCGATTCAACTCTTGAATCAATCGGTTGGTCTCCTAGTCGGTCGGTTGGTCTGTCAGATCGATTGTCTGGTCTCTGGTGAAAGTGGCATATGGAAACATCTAGTCGATTAGTTGGTCCACCAGCCGATTGGTCAGGTCTTCCTATCTTCTTGTCTCCTTGGTCCTCCAGTCAATCAATTCATCTTCTGAAATGGTCAGTTTTTCTGGAGTAGCATGTCTTCTTTGCCATAACATGAGTCAAAACTATCCTAATCCTATTTAACATATTACATTGTAATAGGGAAACCTCAAGTTACATTCAATGGCAGCATAAGATGGAAAGAATTAATACTTTTATACATGGGAAAGAAGAGAGAGGCTCAGTATGCAAACCAAGATATAAGTAAGAAATCAACCAAACAACAAGCGCACCATCCACAAAGGTTTTGGCCATAACCATGCTTACATCCACCATCAAAAAACTTTTAGAGTGACATGTATTGATTGCATATATATATTTGTGGGATCATATGTGGTATTTAAGTATATATACACATTAATAATTTTAATATTAACAAAATGTGCAATAAAACTAATTCAATCATATAGATTTAAATCCAAATACATCGTAAATTGACATGGCTCTAATACCACTATTGAAAAATTAGGGTGATAGAGTAAGGAAACTGAAAAAAAAATATTGATCGATTCCTAAACCAGCTGATTATTTCAACAACAATGTGTATAGGAAAGAGACTAGTAAGATATATACCTAGTCCTAGAGCAAGTTTAGTGACAATGTGCACATTAATAAACTACACACAAACAATTGGAGACGATGGCCTCCTGGTGCACCACCAAGGATGGCGGTGTTTTTTGCCCTCATAGAGGGTGGGAACAGGCTCCACGCCTCTATGTATTCCACATGGACCCCCAGGAACTCCATGTTGCACTGCCGGAGCCAACGGGAAGGATTTTCCCCTTCGAATGTCAACCTACTAGGGTTGATTTTCTCTCCCAAGTTGTCTCTCCCTTTTTGTCCCTACCTTTTATGGGTAGGACTTACTCGGGCTCTCTTGGTTACCACACCTAGAGAAGACAACAATTGTCAAAGCTTATTGTTATCTCTATGAAAGCCTAGACTTCCCCCCTTTATATTGGATGACCAGGGTCAGGGTTTCCAATTCATATGGGATTTGAAGAGGCAGAATCATGAATTTTCTAGAAGCTACAAACGTTGAACCAGTAGGTTCACCATTAAACTGGTCAATTCACATGTGAAACAATCGATTAAACTCTTGATCGGTCGGTTCACTTGCTTTCATGTTTGCAATCACATTGCCTTTCAATATTTGATTAATGTGAAACATGAAGTCATCATCAATCTTTGATCTAGATGTATTGATCATCCAACAGGTTGGTTCACAACCTGAACCGGTCAGTTTATTCATCTAAACTAGATGGTTCACTTAGTGACCCGGTCGTTTCAGATTCCCATCAAGCAATGTTGTTCAAATTGACATGACACTTTAATCGATCTGTTCAACACTTGAACTGGTCGGTTCATAGTCTAGTTAGTCAACTTTCAACCATTATTGTTTACTTGAATACCTAAACACTTTAATAATCAAATTAAACATCATTCATGAATAAAATCCTATTCAAGGTGCATCCTATGCATGTGACCCTATAGGTCTGAAATCACGTTAGCAGTGAATGTCCATAACCAACTTATGACATCACAAGAAATTAGCGGTATCTATAAACACATCATTGATACCCAAGTAATTGGAAAGTTGAAGAACAACTTCAACCTACAATCTATGATTAGTGTTACAGTGATCGTATAGTTCCTTTGTCTCTGATATTCGAATTGAACTAAGGGAATGGAATCATCATCCTCTCAATGTTCAATCCATGATTCTTGAACTAGAGTAGAATGTATGAGATGCATGTGAGCTCACATATCACATATTGAGTCACACAAGTATGGCCATACATTTCTCATTCTCACTTATCAAGGGGCTTGGATAACAATGTCATTTAGGAGGAACAAATTCTATCTACATCATTCACAATCAAACCGCATGTGTCACAATGCACCCAAGCATCACCTTTATGGAAACCCTTATTCAAGTTCACATTGGATGATATCAAAATACACTGAACATGTGATGAGCATAGTGACTTAGGGCCTAAGAACAACAATCACCACTATCACTATGAGAGCTGATTCTGACTACCATTCCATGGTCTCCATGTATCACTCTCATGGTGGGTCTGTCTGATACACTATTATCTAACATGTACATGTGTGTATGACTTGATATCACATATTATGACTAATGAGACTCTATCATCAGTCAACACACACTTTTGTCTTATGTATTATTGTTGTCTATTTTCCTTCCTCAGTAATATCTGACTAGGAACATAGCAAGAATGCATGTACTCCTATCATGCATATGATATCATTGTTCAGGTCCTCAACCTAAAGACATATGAATCATGCTCTATACATCTATTATATATGTGTCATCATCTCATGATTAAGACAAACATAATAGACAAAATTACCTTTATCATTATGAAATCAAGTATATGATGTCCCATTACAATCATCACATGATTGGCCCATGGTCATACATACCAACACTACACACTTATATCTTATACCTAAGAGTAGAGGAGTAGAGGGATATGTGAGGAGAGGGGTATCTATCTAAGGATCCACTAGTTGGACTTAGAAGATTTTCCTCAGATAGCCACACACACAAAATTCTCCTATACTTAGGTTGTTTCGAGCATCAATCACTATAAAATAAGATAGAAATGAACTAGACACAAGAAAATAACATTTTCAAATGAGATTATAGTTATTATGATAATATTTCCCTAACATGGTATTCAATATAAATTTATTATCCTAAAAAAATGCACCAATGGATCTTAACTATAATGGAAATATAAAAATGGGGAAGAAAGAGACAGAAGAAACCTTAGAGATCAAAGTAGTGGCTGACTCCTTCTCTAGCAGTAGAAAGCTTGATAACTTCCCTCATCCAAGGTGGAATGGCATGAAAATGGGATAGCAAGTGGCCAAACCCCTAGAATTTAGAGTTTTAGGGTGGAAGATGATGAAATGTGGGAGGAAAGTGGTAGGTAGATGGTAGGTGATTGGAAGGAATGCCCAATGGGGATAACCTTGTGCACTCAACTGCCATTATAGTTTGTATAGTGGCTTTAGAAAACATAGGGTTTAATGGGTGTAAGATGGTAAAATGATAGTAGGGTGGCATTACGGTTAGTTGGGTAGCACGGATGTAGTGGTCACTATTTCCATTGTGGGTGAGTATGGGAATGGTCATGGTGATGTGAAATGGTCATTTTGTGGTCATAAAATGAACATAATAAAGTTGGGTTTTGGAAGTAGAGTGGCACAACTTTTGTGGGAACCATGGCTATGGTGGTCTGATGTAGCATGGTTGTGGCAAATGTTGTGGTTTTAGTGGAGGAATGGAGGGGGTCATGCCTTGCAGAATGGACATCTTGGGAGCTAGCTGCCACAACAGTGTTGGAACATTGAGCACCATGGTTTTGTTTCCTCAAATGTCCATGGTGGTTGATCTCCTTAATATGATCCAAACTTGATCTTCAATCTATTATTTTGGTTTCTCTACAAAAACTATGCATGGATACCACATCTAATTTGGGGATATTCTGTAGCACTTTGATCTTGAACTTTGCCATTCATGGAGCAATCTGCTTCAATGCAACTTTTGATCACTTTGTTTACCTTAGGAGTGATCTTCATCTCTTATTGGACTTCTCCAAGCTTGGGAAACCCTAGATTCAACCTTATTCTCTCTATTCCATCAAGTAGTGATCAAAGTACATGAAAATCATGCAAATAAAATCCATAGGTGCATTTCATATAAAATTTTCAATAATTGGGGAACACTTTCATTATGAAGCATATAGATGTGAATAATAAATAATATGACATAATATTTAAGACCCAATTAAGGGATTTCATTCCTTCCCTTTGCCTTTAATGTCTTTGATGTTCTTATTGATGACTCAATTTCTCTCCTATGAATCATACAACATATTATAAATAGGAATGTGATGATGTCATCATCTATTTCTTAAATTGTTGTCTTATATCATTGGGATTTTCCATACAAAAATGATTGGTAGCCCAATTTTTAGCTCATGCATGTGAAGGCATTTATTTAATTTGGCATGTATTGATCATCTTGACAAACTTCTTCATCCAACCAATAGTCAATTATGCATTTTTCTATATGGAAAATGCATTCATTATGATGATTATTGGTTAAATAAGGCCAAATGTGAATTGATTCATCACATCCACTAATACCATTTCCTCTTCCACATTCCAAATGTAATTTAAGAATAGAGAACAAACACATTTCATTGGGACACCAAACACATATGCAAGTAGTGTAGTGTTTATAAAATTTGGTACACCGTTTCATGCATGGAATGGACCAATATAGTTAGAGATGAAGTTTCACTTGCAAACCTTTGACCTTATAGTTCTATCAAAATCATGTCACCCACTTCTATTATGATGGGGATATGGTGGGATAGAGTTGATTTTCCCTAAGCTATGGGAATAAAATTGGAAAAAAGGATTATGCAGGAAGTGGGGATGTTATTACGTAGAGCACCCATCTTTGTATCTTTTTCTTTAGATTCTATTACTAGAGCATCTTTTACTTTTTGCATTATTTTATTTTTTTCTTATCCCATATATAGCTAGGGCATGTGGCGGAAGGAAGAAGCGAGGAGGGAAGAGACTGGCCACCCCAAGCATTTAGAGGGTGGCCAATCCTGAATATGCACACTATTGGCATCCTTTCATGAGTCACAAAGATAAGGAATGGTGGAAGAAATATGAATTGAAGGGGGGGGGTCAAATAATGTAGGTTTCCACATAAAAATCTCATGCGAGCAAGTTAATCCAACATCTTTTGCATGAAATGGAAAATCATGATGAAATGAATATTTATGTTACACTAATTGCTTTTGTAAGGAAAGAATGTCACCAACATTTAAGCCTTACTAACATTATATTTCAACCAAACATTCAACTTTTCATAGGAGGAGTGGAACACGTGTATAATTTTAGAACATTGTAAACATATCCTAAAATCATATGATAGTGAGATGATTTTTTCAAATGTCATGCACTTAAGCTAAAAAAGGTAGAGATTAATCCAAAACACACTTTTAGTCCATTATCTTCAATTTGGGGCAAAATAGACCAAAATGGTGCCAAAGAACCCCTATTCACTTCAAGATATGATATACTAAGAAATTAATAGAATGAAAGAAAATTATAATTAAGAACAAACGAGAAAGAAAATGTCATGGATGGCATGGCATGAAGAACAAAAATGATGAAAAATTACACAAAATATGCAAGAAAGAAACTATATGGCATGCATGATAGAAAAGTAAATAAAACCTAATCTAGATAATGGTGATGCAAAAAAAAAAAGTTATCATCAAAGACAAAATAGGGTGAAATAAGAAGAACAAGAATCAAGATGAAAGAAGGATATGTACCACCCTACTTCCACAAGCTTTTGAATAATGATGTCCTCAGCATGAAACAAAACTCAACAGTGATAGAGTGTTGACAACACTATGATGGTTTTGCACCCTCTACTCCTTCTTGGGACGGAGGGTAGTGGTTGTAATGGCCATAACATTCTTCCTATGGAGGCAAGCATATATATGGGTATCCATTTAATGTTCTTCAAAAGTCCTTCCCCCATTTGGAGTTCATTTGCACCTACACATGTTGGAAAGGGTACATGCGGTTGATCTGGTGGTTCATCTATTGTTGATCAAGACACTTGTTTTGCTGTGTCTCGGGAATGCCCTCCAACTTTGTATGAATAGTGTACATATCACATTCATTTGTTGGATATTATTGCACATTTTCTTTTTCTTCTCTTCTTCATGTGTGGTGGGCCTTTATATGTTGATTTTACTCCCATGTGTCTCTCATTTCCCTTCTAGTGGATCAATTGGTCGTTTGCTATAGCCATTTTTAAGGTTGATGTATGGGTTTTGAGTCACTTTTACAAGCCTATTTTATATTCATTTTATGCATTTGTTAGTCAATTAGTTGACCATATTTTCATAAATCATTATAACTGGCTTGTATAATCTGTTTGCATCAAACTGTGCTCATTTCAATATATTTAAATTATTTTATACATTCCTCATCCTTATACATGCTTTCTATGGATTTTCAGGATTCTCCATGAATTTGAGGAGTCGGTGCCACCGACTATCACAGTCAGTGCCACCGAGATAGCATCAGGGACCAGGCCATAGAGGACCAGAAGAGTCAGTGACACCGACTACAACAGTCGATGCCACCGATAGAGCATCAGAGAGGCAGAGAAAATATGTGCCCCGGCTCGGTGCCACCAACTTCCAAGTCAATGGTACTGCCTTTGCCACAGCACGATCAAAATCCCGATGTCGTCAGTGCCACCGACTTTGTCAGATTTCAGCAATCTAATTTGAGTGTCCCGATCCGATGGTCCACGTTATGTGGTACCGTAAGTTGATCTAGGACAAAAAGGAGGATGGCCAGACCCAAGAGGATCATCACGTTGCACAGCACAATGGCCAGAGATGAGAGGGAGAGAAGCATGAAGCTGAAGGACGTCAACCGAGAGATTCGAGCACCTCCGACGGACGATTTTGCTGCCAAAAGATTGTAGAATGTGTGTTTCTTGAGGAGGATCATATGGAACACCTTCTATCCAGGGGTTACACAAACTTCCTTCATGTTTCCCACATTTTTCCTCTCTCCCTCTATGTATTCACAATTGAAAACCATACGGGGCTAAACCCCTCCTTTTCTTAGGACTCGGGAGTAGCCCGGGGAATCATTGTATTGACTTTTTACATGATTTGGTATAAATTTCTCTTTATTCTTAGATATATAATTGTGGAATTGAATGACCTATCATTGCCTGATCACTGTCGATAGGATTATAATCTAATAATTACTCTGTAAGGAGAATTAAAGGTTAGAAAACCATAACTTATACACTTTCCTATGCGTTCCTTGGGAAAGGTAACATATGGTTAGTGGAAAGAACCTAGAGTTTTCAATAATGCACCTAGACTAAGAGAAAAATTACTACAGATGTGGAATTTGCTTAGATCTAGGTAGTGAATTGCACCGTAGAAGCGGGCAATTCTAACTACAGGCTTTCTATCCAGGGTAGGAGTAGGAATTTATATTAATTCGGTAGAAATAAGATACGACGAGACCCCGTGGTGAAATCGGTAATCCTAAGGAATTCATTGCATTCGAATCAACTATTTTAATTTCTTTAATTTTCTTTTATCTTGTTCAAACTCAAATCCAACTTTGTAATCGACTTAGTTGATCACACTGTAGTTAGTAGTAGTCACTGAGACTACATCTCCCTGAGTTCGACTCGAGCCTCACATAGGTCTATATTACTCGTGACGTGCACTTGTGTTTCTACGCATGGTTTTAGTGTGTCAAATTTTTGGCGTCGTTGACGGGGAGACGGTGATGGTTCAGCACTACGAGTGTTGTGGTCGGCCACTCTAGGCCACTTTTTAAAATTGTGCAACTTTATTTTAATAAAAAAATTATTTACTACATATTCATATCCCAAATTTTCTCTAATAAGTACCTCGACTAACTGATTTCAACTTTTTACGTACTTGTGTATGGTGACAACATGAACCACAGATTACGAAGAATCTACATCTGAGGTCCCAGTCACTATCGAGGCTCCAGTTCAAACAACTATACCAGAAGGCATATGGTGGTCACCCAGGCAACAAGCAATAGGGGACGGTAATCCAGGAGTAGAGAGGACCATTTGGGAGAGGATACAGGCATCCTCTTCAGCTATACATATAGAGCCTATCAAAAAGCAGAACATGAATGTAGCTCAATATAAGATTGATCCAGGTTTGATTGCACTTTTCAAGTCACAAGCATTTTATGGGAACGCTCATGGAGACCCGGTTGCACATATTAGCAATTTTTTGGAGATCAGTGATATTGGTAAAAGTAGACAGGTTTCCACAAACTACCATTTATTTGAAGTTGTTTCCATCATCTCTGGTAGATAAGGAAAAAGAATGGCTACACAACCTGCCAAAATATTTGATCGAGAAATGGGATCAAATGGTAGAGGCATTCTTTGAAAGATACTTTCCTCTAGAAAAGACAAACGAGCTGATTAGAAACATTTACAATTTCAAGCAACATGCATCTGAATCTTATTCTGAGGCTTGGGAGCAATTTTAGATCATGCTCAGGAAGGTCCCGCACCATGGGATAGATTTGGAGAATCAAGTAAAGATGCTCTACTTTGGACTCTGCAAAAGTTAATGGACCACCTTGGATAGTGCAGGCTCGGGGTTCTTTCTCAACAACCCACCCTCAACATGTCAGGACATTTTGAAAAATATGGCGAAGAATCAGGCATGGGATAATGAGAGAGACCATCCAGAGCAAATCAGGAGCATAGGGGAATCTAAAGTTATCACCTCTTTGAATGAAAAGCAAGACTTGATAGCAAAGAAGCTGTTAGAGAAGGATAATAATTCATCAGATGAAGAAGGACATGTGAAGTATATGTGGAAGCAAGGCTACAGGAACAATGATTATGCATGGAGGTAGGATCCCAAGTTCTCTTGGAAAGATCCAAACAACTTCCCACAAGACCCCGATCAACAAAACCAACACAGGAATAATTAGCAGCAACGACCAGCAGCAGAGGAGAACACAAATGAAATTCTCAACTGAATAGTGAAGCAAAATGAGCAACTGATAAGCAACTTCCAACGTGATCTTCAGAACCAAGGGGCCTAATTGAGTAGTTTTGAGACAACATTGTCTCAGCTAGCAGTAGATGTGGTGGCTTTGAAGAAGCCTACATAGCAAGCTTTTCCAGGAAACAATAACACTCCAACAGGAAACCAGCAAGTCAAGGCCATACTACTGAGAAGTGGGAAGAAGACGTTGACTCCAAAGACTATGGAGACTGAGATGACCAAGCCCAGTGATAGTGGTGACTCAGTGGGAGAGCAGGCACAAGAGGAACCAGAGGTAGACAACACAGGGGAAGATAAAAATCAAGAATCTGAGATGGAAAAGAGGACATCATATGTGCCACCACATTAGAGGACACAGACGGTTTCGGCTCCATATCCTAACAGCTTGAAGGCAAAAAAGATGGATCAACAATTTAAGAAGTTTCTAGATAGCTTTAGGAAGCTTTCTGTGAATATACCGTTGATTGAGGCAATTGAACAAATACCCTCATATGGTAAATTTCTGAAGGATACCATTAACAAGAAGAGAAAGATCCCAGATTCTGAGGTAGTTGTCCTGAGAGAGCAAGTCAGTGCCTTCGTCTTAGGTACACTACCACCAAAGAGACAGGATCCTGGCTATTTCAACATCATGTACTACATCGGGAAGACAAAGTTTGGTGAGGCACTCTGTGATTTAGAGGCAAGTATAAAATTGATTCCCTTACCTACCTTTAAGAAGCTTGTTCTCAAAACATCTAGGAAGAGCAGCATGACGATCCAATTAGCAGACAACTATGTGGTGACATCGTATGGCATTTGCGAGGATGTACTTGTCAAGGTGGACCGGTTTGTTTTTCCTACAGACTTTGTGGTGATGCAGGTGCAAGTTGAAAATGGCAATGAGCTTCTATTAGGATGACCCTTCCAAGCAACATCTGACATGATCTTGGAGATGGGAAGAGGTCGTTTAACTATGGGAATTAAAGATGACAGGTTTGATATAACCATGAAGGATAATTCCAAGTCATCCAATGCTCAAGAGCAATTTAATATGATGAAGCACATGAATAGAAATATCTCGTTGTTCTTGGGAAAACCATTTTTTGACATGGCACATGTTATGACAAAGGTGGACAAGGGTACACTCACTGTGGACATCATGGAGAACACTAAGGTGGTCTTACTTGCCAAGGCAGTAGGGTATCCGGATGATGAAGATGAGAAATTGGGTTTATCTACTGTGGATAAGGATGGAGACGATTCCCTACTATAGATACATCCACAGCTCCCGCTAGAGGCTTGTCTAATGAACTTCATGGATGATTGTGTTTGGGACCATTCGTTGGAAGAATGTGCAAGGCTACTGAAGGCTTTGCCATGTCATTACATAAGGCATTTTGAGGACTTGGGACCATGGCCACCACCACCACTGGTTTTTTCACTCCTGAGCCCACCCGAGTTAGAGATCAAGCCATTGTCACCTCATCTAAAGTATGTTTTTCTAGCTACATAGGAGAATCTACCAGTCATCATATCTGCATCACTGAGTGACTTGGAAGAAGAACAATTGATCACAATGTTAAAGAGCCACCGAGGTGCATTTGGGTGGTATGTGGCTGTCATAAAAGGGATTTCTCCTACTTTTTGCCAACACCAGATTTGGCTAAAAGGAGAGAATTTGGTCATTCAACCTCAGCGTCACTTAAATCCAATCATGACGGAGGTAGTAAAGAAGGAGATAATCAAGCTACTGTCGGCAGGTATAATCTGTGCTATTTCCAATTACATGTGGGTTAGTCTGACATAGGTAGTGCCAAAGATGGGAGAAATTATTGTCACTACTAACTCATCTAATGAACAAATAACCACTAGATTAGTGACATGATGGCGAGTTTGCATTGATTATCGTAGGTTGAACACTACCAAACTTATGGACCATTTTCCATTGTCGTTCATTGATCGGATTTTAGAGCGACTCGCCGGTCGCTCCCACTTTTGTTTTCTTGATGGATATTTAGGCTATAATCATATTTCAATTGAACCTAAGGACCAGGAGAAGTCTACCTTCACTTGCCCTTATGGCACCTTTGCATACCGTTGCATGCCTTTCGGGTTGTGCAATGCACCCGCTACTTTTTAGAGGTGTATGTTGGCAATTTTCTCAGATATGGTGGAACGATGTATCGAGGTTTTCATGGACAATTTTTTGGTTTATGGGACATCTTTTGATGATTGTTTGAAAATTTTGGACAAGGTTTTGTAGAGGTGTGAAGACACACACTTAGTGCTTAATTGGGAAAAATGTCACACGATGGTTAGCGAGGGCATAGTGCTAGGCCACAAGGTGTCTATAAAGGGATTAGAGGTGGATCCGGTTAAAATATAAGTGATTTCAAAACTTCCTCCATCAACGTCGATGAAGGCAGTAAGGAGTTTCTAGGCCATGTCGGGTTTTATCACCAATTTATTAAGTATTTTTCAAAAATTGCTAAGCCATTGTATGAACTTTTGCAAAAGGATGTTGAATTAAATTTTGATGAGAGGTGTAAAAGCTTTTGATATTTTGAAAGAAAAACTCATATCTTCACCGGTTGTGCAGGATCCAGATTGGAGCCAACCGTTTGAGCTGATGTGTGATGCATCGGATTATGTTGTGGGGGTAGTGTTAAGGCAACACCTAGACAAAGTTCCTACGGTCATATATTAAGCATCTAAAACACTTAACGATGCACAACTAAATTACACCACAATTGAAAAAGTGTTATTGGTTGTTGTCTTTACTTTTGAGAAATTTAGAAAATACCTTGTGGGAGCTAAGGTGATGGTGTGGACTGATCATGCAGCGATTAAATACTTGCTACCGAAGAAAGATGCAAAACCAAGATTGATTAGATGGATCCTTTTACTGCAGGAGTTTGACATTGAGGTTAAGGATAAAGCAGGGATAGAGAATGTGGTGGCTGACCACCTATCTCAATTGGAGAGGGTAGATGAGAAGGATATTAATATACCCATTCTAGAGACTTTCCTTGATGAGAAGTTGTTCTCCCTTAAGTAAAAAGACCCTTGGTTTGCTAATATTGTGAACTATTTAGCTTACAAGGAATTTCCTGCTAATTGGGGGTATCAAGAAAAGAAGAGATTCTTTCATTCTTTGCGCTATTACTTTTGGGATGATCCTATTTTGTTGAAATAGTGCATGGATGGAATTTTGAGAAGATGTGTACCTGAAGGCGAGTATGAGAGTGTGTTGAAACATTGCCACACACTACCTACAGGTGGACATCATGCTAGTTTTAGGACAATGGAAAAGGTGTTGGATAGAGGGTTATATTGGCCGACCCTATTCAAAGATGCATATGATTTTATGCGTAGGTGTGACGCATGTCAGCGGCCAGGTAACATACCAAAGCAGCAGGAGACGCCATTGAATGTGTTTCAAGAAGTGGAGATTTTTTATTTATGAGGTATTGATTTCATGGGACCCTTTGTGTCCTCTAACTCTAACCTTTACATCTTGCTGGTTGTAGATTAAGTGTCAAAATGGGTGGAAGCGATTCCAACCCGCACCAATGATGCAAACGTTGTATGCAAATTTGTTAAGGATCGCATTTTCTACATATTTGGAGTGCCAAGGATGATTATAAGTGATGGGGGAACTCACTTCACCAACCGGAAATTTGTGGCACTTTTGAAAAAATATGGAGTGACACACCGTGTGGGTACACCCTATCACCCACAAACTCAAGGACAAGTAGAGATTTCCAATCATGAGATTAAAAAGATTCTTGAGAAGACGGTGTCGTCTAGTAGAAAGAATTGGAGTGAATTGTTGGTAGATGTGCTATGGGCCTATAGGACTACCTATAAAACACCAATAGGAATTACACCCTTTAGGTTAGTCTATGGTCAGGCGTGTCATCTTCCTATGGAGTTAGAACATAAGGCTCATTGGGCATTGAGAAGGCTCAATTTTGATCTTGATGAAGCAGGTAAGACAAGGATGCTAGAGTTGAATGAGCTTGATGAAATTAGGATGAATGCCTATGAGAATACAAGATTGTATAAGGAGAGAACTAAGCAAATACATGACTGACATATAACAAGGAGAGTCTTTTACCCTGGAGAGAATGTGTTGCTTTTTAACTCAAGGATGAAATTACACCCCAAAAAATTGAGGTCTAGATGGAGTCGACCATTTATCATAGAAGAAGTGTTTCCACATGGAGCGGTTAGAATCAAAGAGGGAGATAGATCCTTCTTGGTTAATGGCCAAAGACTAAATCATTACTTTGGGGAAGATTTCAATAGAAAGGAGCATGAGGTGGAACTTATTCCCCTAATTAATCTCAAAAATGGATTTGTTTACCTAAGACGTTAAACAAGGGCGCTTGTTGGGAGGCAACCTAGCCATTAGGATGTTCGTTTCATTCATTTACATTATGTTGGTTTAGTAGTACTTTGTTTTTCATAAATTTGATGCAAAAATGATACCCTGATTCGTTTGTTAAGTGTGCAGGCTATGGTAGAATCGGTGCCACCGACTTCCAAATTGATGCCACCGAGATAAGGTTTGAGAGATGGGAAATTTGATTGGAACAAGTTGGTGCCACTGACACCAATGTCGGTACGACCGACATGTCTGAAGAAAGTGTAGGAAAATAGGTGCGACTAACTCATAAGCCATCGGTACCACCGACACCCAAGTCAGTGGCACTGATTCAGAGAGTGCCCCAGGCTCGGTGGGTGCGTCGGTGCACCGAAATTTCTCTTTAAAAAAAATCGATCGATCGAGTCGGTACCACTGACAAGATCGTTGGTGCCACTGACCAGAGAAAACACCAATCTACGCACGACATCATCTATGGCCCATACGCGTCCCAAATGGACAATTGGCAGCACCGATCCCACCCAAAAGTCGGTGCCACCGACTCATCAATAATCCACCAAGTCCATATTGTACACAAACGATCGTCGATGCACAGAGGGTTGGGATCCACCCCCAGAAGTTGGTGCCACTGACTCCATGTCGGTGTCACCGACTCTGTCACAGTAGGGTGGCACCAAGTCTATAAAAGGGAAGTAGTGGTTTCATTTTCTCTCACAACTTGAAGAACCACTACTCCCCCCAAGCACAAGCAACTACTCCGAGCATCCAGAAGCATCACCGAGCTCTTCTTTTCTCAATCTCATTCCCCGATCACTTCATCATCATGGTGAGAAGGGGAGGGCCCCCTGGCGATCTGATGCCACGACCCCGACTCAGCCACCCTACGATGGAAGTGCAGAAGGTCTACGAGGATCTTGCCAAGAGGCCATTTGCTCCAATGAGATATGGTGATCGACAGTTATTGGAGGATATGGGCTTCAACGACAACATGGCGTCCATCCTCGAGCGATAGGAGTTTGATGGAATATCTGTGAATCCCATCTTTGGAGGGTGGCCAACATACAAGAAAATTGTGATTGAGTTCATGGCATCTCTTGAGATATGTATCACCTCCGACCAAGCATGCCCATCGAGTGGAGAATGGAGAGAAGGAAGGGTGGACTTACACTTATACAACACCAACTACGCCCTTACTCTTTGCACCTTCAATGAGATCTATGGGTGGATACATATGCCTTGCCTCCAGCCTAAGAATGTCGACTTCGACACCATATGGAAGGACCTTGTGACATTGGCATAGGGTCATAAGTTGAACTTCCACCATAGTTCATTGGCGAACCTCGAGCACCCCTTTGTTCGAGTGCTTCATTGTATGCTCACCAACATGCTCTTCACCAAGTCAACCCAAGGGCAAGTGAAGGTACAAGTGCTAGACTTGTATTTTCTATATCAACTTTTGGAAGGAAGGTTGGTCAACTGGGGAGCCTTCTTCCTCCAACATATAATTGCGGTGAGGCGCAACGTCAAGAGGACCACACCTATACTTTTTAGGGGACTTATCACCCCCATTTCTCTTCACTTGGGCCTATATCTATCTACTCTAGAGCCTCTACAGTCTAGGCTTCATGTAGATTGCCTCCATTTCAAGCAGTCTGGCGTTATCTCTGTCCAAAACAACACAATTTATTCAATTTGTTTAGTTAGTGGCACCTTCTACGAGCGTCAACTTCCAGATCCTATCTTCAACATCAAGAAAGTTGAGCACTATAGATGGCCGTACGTGGAAGATGACAATGGTGAACAAGAAGGAAATGTTGAGGAGGAAGAAGAGTCACGAGATAACATGGAGGAAGTGGAGCCCACCATTCCTATGACACATAGAGTTGCTCCACGGAAGCATCCACGACATTATGCTGCCTCGACATCTTCTGCCCTGCCACCCTCTCAAGAAGGAGAGGATGTGTATTCTATGTAAGGCATGTACTCTATGCTGCAAGATATACAGACACATCAACAGTAGCAAACTAAATCTCTGGCTGGAATTCAAGATGTGCAGGGTTGGCTATACACCAACCAACAGGCGATCTATGAGAATGAACGTCTTCTCTTGGCCAACCAAGAGAACATGCATCAGTGCCTGCAAAGGATGGAAAACTACCAGAATTCATTCGTTGACCATCACTGGAGCCAGGGATACTTTGGAGGATACCTGATGCCACCAGATATGCCTTTGTCAGATCCGACTTTCCAAGGGATGTTTCCTCCCTAGGACCCCACTCAACCACTGCCACCACCATTTTAGTCAGGTATCTCTGTTCCACCTCTTAAGTTGGAATTTTGACTATGAGGTCGTAGTCATATTCAAGCTTGAGGGGTGCTAGAACAACTTCTATCTTAGTTTATTTTATGTTAGCATTTTGTTTGTTTTATTTTGGGAAAAATTAGTTAGTTTTCTTGTTAGTTTTTCTGCTATGTAGGATCCACAATCTATCTAGTATAATATGTGGAGAAGTAAATGCATGGTTTCATTTGAGAATATCAATCTCTAGGTTGGGTGCACGAAAAAAATATATATAACTTTTTAGAGCAAATTTAAAAAAAAAAATGTGAGCTTATCTTGTGAGTAATCGAGTCACATAACTGAGGAAGTGCTTGAGTAAGTCAGCTCCAAGATATTAGAGAATAAATGACCATTTAAATTGTCCAAGAAAAGTGATTCACACAGATTGTTGAGCCTAAACTGATCAAACACTAATGTGACCTTGTTTTAAAATTTAAGAGAGAAACCCCTTGATTACCATGTACACAGGTCATTAGAGAGGGACATATGATTTTCTCTGAAGGTTCTATCTCTCAGTTATGTGATCTCATCCACCGCATATTTTTTATTTACACTCCACCATAAGAGGATTGAGAACATGTTGTCATTCTTTCTCTTGATTGCATTTTCATGTCATAGTAGATCTTGCATATAGTTGTTTGCTTTTGTGTGCATAATTTTTTTTTGAAAAACATACATGTACATCAGTATTCAGTTGTATGTCTTGTAGTTGCATATGCATTACACATCATCTTGCAAAGATCATGTCTAGCTTCTTTTCTAATATAAAAAGGTAGTGATTGTGCCCATTCCCTAAAAAGAAAAAAGAAAAAGAAAAAGAAAAAGAAGAGAAGCATTGACATAAATCAAATGTGCAGTGCGACTGGAAGCCCAAAGCAATTCTACCATGTTGAAAGGGGGCTTAGAATGAAAACAAATGAAAAAAGTGTATGTATATATATATATATATATATATATATATATATATATATATATATATATGGAGTATAATGTTAGAAAAGGAGGGAACAAGGGCATAATTCTACCTAATCATAAGGAAGAGTTAGTACATGATGCAGTCTTAGATATTTCATCTTACATTGAGATTAAATGGTAGTTCTATGCATCATTCCACCCCAATGATTAGGCATTAGCAGCATTCTATAAATTCGCATCATCATAGGTTCATCATGATTTTTTATTGCATGAATGATTTTATGTGCTCATGATTCTTCCGCAACCACCTATTTCAACTACCCGTTGCTCTTATTGGTAGGCCACTCAGATGATTTTCTCCTCAGTCATTATTGTATCAGGAGAACTGCTTCCATATTGATGGTAGGTAGAGAAAAGAGCAACATAGATAGGAGATCACACGATGCATCAAGTATGAACTAAATGAGTCTATCATATTAATTTCTTTAACTGATAGTGTCTCATTGATTGGGGGAAGACATCTTTGATAGAGGTTTTTGGTCGCCTAAATGGCAGTTGGTGTTCAGTGGTCAGTAAAGGCAGGAAGGAGGACCGAAAGGTGGAGACTTTTTAGATGTACCTTATGCACTTGTGTCCTTCAGCTGACTTATCTCAATCAGATCCAAAGGTGTTGTTGCTCGAGGACGAGAAAGATTTTAGCTTAGGGGAGTTTGATGTATGGGTTTTGAGTCGCTTTTACAAGCCAAATTTATATTCATTTTATGCATTTATTAGTCAATTAGTTGATCATATTTGCATAAATCATTATAATTGGCTTGTATAATCTGTTTGCATCAAACTGTGCTCATTTCATTATATTTATATTATTTTATACACTCCTCATCCTTATACATGCTTTCTATGGATTTTCAGGATTCTCCATCTATTTGAGGAGTTAGTGCCACTGACTATCACGGTCAGTTCCACTGAGATAGCATCAGGGACCGAGCCATAGATGACAAGAAGAGTTGATGACACTGACTATAATAGTCGATGCCACCGAGAGAGCATCAGAGAGGCAGAGAAAATATGCACCCCAGCTCAGTGCCACCGACTTCCAAGGGTAAGAGTAGGAATTTATATTAATTTTGTAGAAATAAGATATGACGAGACCTCGTAGTGAAATCGGTAATCCTAAGTAATTCATCACATTTGAATCAACTATTTTTAATTTTCTTTTAATTTTCTTTTATCTTGTTCAAACTCAAATCCAACCTTTTAATCGGCTTAGTTGATCGCACCATAGTTAGTAGTAGTCATTGAGACTATGTCTCCCTAAGTTTGACTCAGGCCTCACATAGGATTATATTACTCGACGTGTGCACTTGCATTTCTACGCACGGTTCTAGCGTGTCAAAGGTTCTTAAGCTCCCAATGTGAAACTAGCTCAATAAAATCTATCATTGGCCCTATGTAATTTACTAGAACATTGGTGTTATAGAGCATGTCCACAGTGACACCATGATATATTGGATTGACACTATATATAATATTATAATTTACTAAGGAGATCATGTGGCAGTGAGCAAGGTAGTTTAAATCCAAAAATTGTGTTCCTTAGGCTTTTATGAGGCCCTCTAGGCCAAATTCTAGGGCCAATGATAGTAAATATCCCTCCCATAATAAATAGATTTTTACTCTTGGATGGGATTGACTTCAAATGATCAATCATCATCACCCCTAGGTTCACAACTTCTCCCTTTATCATCTAAGCCATCACAAAGAGGTCTTTTTAGGATAAAAATTCCTAATTGTTGTATTGATGAAAGATGGTATTTCTAAAACTTTCTAAATGTACCTCATATTGGGGTTATGTAACCCACTCATTTTGTACTTTCCTGCTATGAATGTATATTTTCCAGGGAACCTCTTTAATGCAGTTGTATAGTTGAGCCTTGAATTCAATCCATCCATTATCAAATTTCTTTACAAGCTTATAGGTCGGTGCAAAAAACTTGTTGAGGTGAGAGGCTATCAAAGCATGTGTAGACTCACATAATCTGAGTTTGATTGCATCCTCACCTTGGTACTTGACTTTCTCTAAGGAATTGAAGAACTCATTTGTGGTTTTAGATATGATTCTTGAGCATCAGTGAGGGCTTTGTGTAAATCACATGAATACATGAAATCTTTGAAGTAGAAATTGATCCCTAGGGCTTGCATTGCGGACATACATGCATACCTAGTAGGAATCACCCTCCTAGTCAATCACTATGGGTAAAAATGTGTCACTATTATGTTTATCCTTGATCCTCTCCCAAAATTAGATCTTTCAAGATGCTTTTCCAAGTTTTTTAGACTATCCACCTCTAATTGAGAAACCACATTCACTGGATCTTCCTCGGTATCCTCAATTTTAGTACCTTCTTCTTATTCTTCCTCTTCATATGTGTGGAACCCTAAACTTGTATCCAAGTTGAGGGACACCATCTCAATAGGTTTATCATCATCTTTCTATTCTATGAGCAACCTCCTTCTTATCAATTGTTGTGTAGCCTCAAATTCCATGAAGGATGTAGAGTATCATGTCGACATAGGTTGTGGTAGTGTTCATGATGATGATGGAGCTACATCCTTCTACCCTCTCCTAGGCTGAGTATTGGCCTCCACTCGACTAACTCGATGAGGTTGTCCAACTCTATTTTTGAAGTTACTCATTCCTCTCCATGGTAGTTAGGATCTAATGTGTGACATCTAGAGGAGGAGCAAAGATGCAAAGCAGGCATAGGATCCAGATATGGAATTTAAAGGAAATGAAGTAGGGTTCTTGGATGGTGGAGTGATGTTGGAGGTTGCCTTCATTTGAGATCTAGTTTTGATGATGGACATGAAGCTTCGTTCACTCCCTCCATCACTTACTTTGTGAATCCCTTCACCTTTGGAAGGTTTGAGGTGGACTTGAGTGGATGGGAGAAATTTTTAGGGTTTTTCTTGGAGGAGAGGATCTAGGTTTTAGGTGGAGATATGAAGGTGCTAATGGAGTGCAATGAGGGGTTGAAGATGGAGGAAGGCTCTTGGGGGGTTGGGGAACCTTTCTTGAAGCTTGGATATAAAGAATTGAAGGTTAGAAGGAGCTTGGTAGTCGTTGTTGGTCACCTACTATGTAAAATGGCCATTCCGTATGTGTGGAATGAGGTGGGCCATGTTGACC
Organism: Alisma plantago-aquatica; assembly: GCA_963693085.1. Taxonomy (NCBI): domain Eukaryota; kingdom Viridiplantae; phylum Streptophyta; class Magnoliopsida; order Alismatales; family Alismataceae; genus Alisma; species Alisma plantago-aquatica. Next base: position 643,601,031 of record OY856413.1, on the reverse strand, counting down.
TCCTTTGTTTTCTTAATTTAAGTTGGGTGGGCCCAGGAATGTCTTGGTGGCACCTTTCCAGCACAATTGTTTTTTTTCCACCATTCTCATGCTATAGGCCCAAGAAAACTTGAATTTACCTTGTGGTTTTAAACTTAGTACACAAGAAATGGTGAGGTACCATGAACATTTTGGCCACTTTTCAAGAAATTATCTGGAAGAAGCACATTTTATTTCAATTTTCACACCACATTTGATCAATGTTTCATATCAAATTTTAACTCATTTTTGCGACTTTTTAGGCACTCTCTCTGTCTTTGTCCCTATTCTTCTTGCACATCTAAAAGACAACAAAAATATATCAAAAACAAAGTGTGTGTACATATTTCTTTGATTGTGTGAAAAAAAGTGTGATAAAATGCAATTTGAGGGAAAAGTTCTAAAATTGACGTGGTTGCCTCCTAGTAGTGTTGATTTTGTCATCTGGGATGGGCTTTGTGTTAGTTGCATCAATCATTTCCCTATGAATCTTAAGTTATCACCTCCATAGTATATTTCCTTTTCATGGGCATTCAAGCAAAACTCTTCACCATATGGTATTTCTTCAATCAGCATGACAATATCAATACTTTGTTTGGCCTTGTCGGTCCCAATTTCAACAATTGGCTTGACTCTTTGATCATTGAAAAGAAACTCCTTAAAACCATCCTTCTCTTGGATTACAATTAGCCCAAATGTTTACACATGTTTTAGTTAATAGGACCTTTCCCATCTTTATCTCAAATTCTTGGGAATGAATTTAATTTGGCAAACCCACCGATTGGGTTCAAATGTCTTCTTCTTTATCAATTTTTCATGCAAGAATTTCATATTTTTTCCTTGTAGTTCTTAGATAATTCATATGATTTAAGCCTCAATTCTTCAAGTTCACTCAACTGAAACTTCCTTCTTAACTATATTTGTGTCTACATCCAAGTCCATGGATTTCAATGCCCAAAGAACCTAATGTTGCAACTCTACCAGAAAGTTGCAGCTCTTACCATATATGAGCTTGACATGAGTGGTTCTAATCATAGCCTTGAATGTAGTCCTATATGTCCATAAAGCTTCATTGAGGTGGAATAACCAATCCATATGGTTTGGCCTTACCATCTTATCAATAGTGATATTTATCTCTAGATTGGCAATATCAACTTGCCCACTTGTTTGAGGATGGTAAGGGTAGTTGCAAATTGGTTCACCCCTTGTATTTTCTACAAACTCCCAAAATTTCTATGGATGAAGTGCCTTCCACTATCACTGATCATGGATTTTTTCACTCCGAAATGGTTGACTATGTTGAATTTCACAAAATCACAAACCACTTTGTGGTCATTTGTCATTATAGCTATGTCCTTAACTTAGATATATAAGCAACAACCTACACAACAACCCATACAAGGGAAGTAATGGACCCATAAAGTTGATGCCTCACACATCAAGTACCTCCACCACTATAATAGGGGATAGAGGCATCATATCTCTCTTTGAAATTTTTGCCCACTTTTTTGCAATTCAAGAAAGAATTATAATACTCATGAGAATCTTTGAATAGGCTAAGCCAAAAGGAACCACATTAGAGAAATTTTGTAGCCATTGTCTTCCCTCCAAAATGATCTCTACTTATTCTTGAATGAAACATGGAGAGTATGTCTTGTTGCTCTACTTTGGGAATGACACTCCTAACAAGTTGACCGCAATAGTACTTGAATAGGTTTTGGTCATCCCACACATAGTGTTTCACCATAGAAAACAACCTCTTCCTTTCCTTCCTAAACCATGTGCTAGGCAATCTTCCACTATCCAAGAAATTGATTGTGTTTTAACCATGACTTTTTAGAAGAGATAATTACCATGAATGGTTTAGAGGCATTGTTTCTTTGATATTGAACACTTCTTCATAAGGTTCATTAATGCATGAAAGGTGGTCCGCAGTAAAATTTTCAATTCCCTTCTTGTCACCAATTTGCAAATAAAATTCTTTGAGTAAAAGAATTTTATGTACAAACCTTGGCTTTAAAAAAATTGCCATGAGATACTTTAGTGCATCATGGTGTAGAAAACAACTTTGTTTTGTAGAACATAAGAGAGGAACTTATCACGAGATATTACTATTGCAATCAACTCTTTTTTAGTGTTGATGTAGTTTCTTTGATCTTCATTTGTAGTTTTTCTTTCATAGTGAATTGCATGAGGAATTCATCCAATTCCTTGGCCAATCACAATGCCCATTGTCATATACGATGCATCAGTGATGATCTTGAATGCTCTAAAGAATTTTTGGGGCTACATAATAGGAGAAAAAATCATCTTGTACTTTAAATGATTGAAGGATTCAATGCATTTGTCATTAAAATGGAAAATCAATAACATCCCCAAGAAAGTAGCAAAAAGCCTTTAATATCTTGATTAAATCTTGTATGAAGTAGAGAAAAAACATGCATGCCCCGAGAATGAATCGTTGTAAAAATGTGACAAACATTTGCACTATCAACTTCAATCTTGGCTTTTGACACTCATGTCCAAGAAAAATACCCTTGGGAACCATGAAATGAATTTTATCCCAAGATAGCAGAGGGAAAACTTTCACACATATTTCTAGAACAATTGTGTGGTGTGATACAAAATCATCAAAAGATTTTTCAAAGACCAAAAAATCATCCATGAACACTTCAGTAGAGGATTCAAGCATATCTACAAAGATAGATGTAACACATATATGGAATGTGGATGTGACATTACAAATATCAAAGGCATTCTTCTATAAGAAAATCTTCTTGTTTGACATGTGAAAGTTGTCTTCTCTTGATCAGCTAGATGAAATGTCACTTGAAAGTAATATGAGCAACCATCAAGAAAATAATAGAAACTTCATTGTGTCAATCTCTCAAGAATTCATTCAATGAAGGACAAAGGAAAGTGGACTTTGTTGACCTCAACATTCAATTATCTATAATGAAAGCACATCCTCCACTTGGAATATTTTTCATAAGCACCAATCCACTGTCTTCTTTGGGTGAAATGGTGAGTTTGTCCTTCCTGGGCACCTCCTGGATGGGACTTACCCATGAATAGATACATAGGGTAGATTATCCCAACATCAAGCTATGTTACAACCTCTTGGGACACAACTTATTTTATCTTCATATTCAACCTCATTTGCATTTCTCTACTAAGATAGGAATCATCCTCCAAATAGATCCAATGAACACATATGGATAGATCAATTCCCTATAGATAGAAATCAACAATCTAGTGGCCTCAATTTTCTTCTTTAGTGCATCAAAGAAAGCATGTTTTTTTTCTAGAGAAAGTAGAGAGGAAATAATCACTGACAGGGTGTCATTTGAACCAAGAAAAGCATACTTAAGTCTGTCAAGGAGAGTTTTGATATTTTCAAGGATCTAGCTACCACATAAGGTAGATCTTAATTAGGAACTACTACCTCATCCACTTTTTTGGTTATATGATCTGATATCCATCATATTAATGATTGTAAAAGGGATATTTTTTGTTGATTTTATTATTAATAAAGGGTAACTCCACTTATTATGTTTATTTTAAGTATTGAGATAGTGAATGAACCTAATAATGTCTTAAAAATGTTTTAACTCGATGACATAGGGTTTAAGTTAAGGAGTTGATTTTAAGATAATATGTATAATAAGATTACTCATTCTAGTTATGTCCCTAGTCAGTTGTTATTTTGGATATTATAGGACAAAAATAATACACTATTATGTATGATGAGTTATTACTATGTCTCTTTAGTCATGATATTGCATATTAAATTGAATACATGGTTTCTTGTTAGAGAACAAATAGTAATGGATAGACCCACTTTGAGATTGACACACAGAACTCCTATAGTGATGTGTTAGAGTCATATCTCAATTTGAAGGTGGTGACTTTTATTCTTAGACCTAAAGTCACTATAGTAATCACATGTTATTCTGTGTACTTTGACACTAGCCCAACATGCTCTAAAATATTACTTTCCAGAAAGATGGTGATTGGGTACATTGTGACACAAGAAAGACTATGAGTGATGTCGATAAAATGTGTCCCTCCTTTGGGAGTGAAATTTAAGCCACTTGATAAGAAAGACTATGAAACAAAGTTAGTGTATGATATTGAACTCACAATATTTCGAATAGTATGTTCTAGTTCCAGGAACATAAATTGAATGATTAGAGGTTGACTTTGCATGCATCGGTTTTAGTATAGATATATGCGATGAAGGGATTATATGGTCACTATAATGTTGATTAGAGTACTAGGTTGAAGTAGTTCTCCAACTTCTTCAATTACTTGAGTGACAATGAAGTATTTCTAGATGAAAATGATTTTCTATGACATTGTAATATGATTGATGTCACTACCAATATAATTTGGATCCTATAGGGTCACAAGAAAAAGAATGCATATGGAGGAGGGGTATAATTGTGTTCATATGATTAATTGATTGCTAAATAGTTTATGCAACTAATTAAGTTATGGTGGGCCTACTGAACTAAGCCAATCCCCTGATGAGACAATTTGTTGACCGACGGGATTGTATCTAGAAATTTTACTAGACTGGACTAATCATCTGACCAGACTAAGTCTAATCTCCCAAACTGTGTCCAATAGCCCGACCAGAAGAGGCCAATCAATCGACCAAATTGAGTTCAGTCACCTGATTAGCCCAGTTCCATTGACATCATTGAACAACCTGATTGTCAAACCAAGCCACGTATGTTCGCCCCACTAGATTATCTAGGGCCGGATATTGCAAAATGGTTGTCGTGTTTTTTTGTTTCCCAAAGTTTTTTGAAATAGTGCTTCCCTACCCTCACATATAGGGTATGACGGATAAGGTTTGATACACATGTGTCTGACACCTTTTTTACAACTTTTGAGAGGCAACTCTTGTGAGAAAATGAGGCACATGTGATAGGCATTTAACCATCCATCATTACCATAAAGGAAAGAAGGGGAGAGGAGAGGTGGTGCAATTCTAGCATGTACCAACAAAAAGGTAACTCATTCCACATCAGCTCTTAGAGAGAAAATTGGAGTTCCCTATCATCCACATGGATGCTTTAGTGGCCATGTTAGGAGATTGACTTAGTCATCACCTTTTTTCTCTATTCTTGTGAGTCTTATTTCATGATCTACTCCATGACAAAGGCATAAGATAACAAACCTTCCTTTCTTCTCTTTTGTCATTGATGTGATCCATGGATGGAAATGTGGAGATACAAAAAGAATTACTTCTTTTGCTATGTTTTTCTCTCTCTGTGTGGATTCCTACATGATACCAGAGCCATGTCAATCTATGAAACATCAGTATTGAAAATTTGATTTTGTTGGATTTCCTTTTATACCGCTTGTGTCATTACATATGATGTGGATGATTAACTATTAGTATACATGTCCATATAACTCCACATATTTTCATGGGGATTGTTTTGTATGAAAAGATAAAATATTTATATGTAGGATATAATATATCTACAAATCATACACTCCATTGTCAAAAGAATATTTTGTATGGTGGATGTGTGCATGGTTATGCAAGATACCATTTATGTACTTGATATGGATAAATCCTTTTATGGTAGACATATATTCAGCTTGCATGTTAATCCTCCTTTCTTTTATTACACATGTAATTTTTTTCATTGCTTCTTACTCCCTCGAATGAAACTCGATGTTTCTACAAATTATGTCATCAACATAGAAATACAACATGCCTTGGAGGACTTAGCATGATGAGGAAATTATGAAGATTCAAGGATTTTCCATGGTTGATTATGATACACAAATGTAGGTTGAAGATGCATGTGATATAGTAGACTATAAATGGATGGTAATCCTTTGTGGCTCCAAAGTATTTCATTAGTATGGATGTAGCCAATGTTATCTGCTATGTGATTATGATTATTGATTGTTAGTATAATGTATTTATGATACATATTATAAGTTATGAGTGGGTATGTATATGTTAATATATAAAACCCCCAAATAAATATTAAGTCTTAAATGTTTTCCAATAAGAAATACACTTGAAAATTTTCATCAATAAAGTGTGGGCATGCCAAAGAATGGTGTGTTCTCTATCTTGTGGAAGTATGAGAATAGATATGTGGGTTTGCTAAAAAAGGATGCATATTCTACTGTATTGGCTATCGGGTTTGACTTAATTAGGAGACCTTAATAGGATTAAGAACCTAGAGGCATAAAGATGGAATATCATGCTATGAATTACTGTCATCGAGTTGTACAACCATATATCCAAGAATGACATATGACGCAATTAGTGATTACTACCTACATTCACTACTATAGAAATAGCATTCAACGTCGCTTTTAGAGGCGTCGTTTTTTTTGTAAAACCGACGTTGTTAACATTAAACGTCGGTTAATAAGGACATATGATGTCTATATTTGAAGACCATCCAGACACGGGTATCGCATTTCATTTAGTGTCGGTTGAAGAAAAGAAACTGATGCCTAAAGTAGCCCGCAAAATCCAATTTTTTCAAGCAAAAAAAAATTGCGCCAAAGTACCAGATAGAACGTCGGTGTTTTACCTAATAACCGACACTGAATGAAGATAAAATTTGCACCAAAAGTTCCAATATTGGCGTCGTTTGTCTTATCATAACCGATGTGATAAGGGTGCGCGCGTCGTCCCCGCCAAAAAAATTAGGGTAAAGGAATGTCCAATTGGACGTCGGTTTGTTACTATCAACCGACACTTAAGATTTTAGGTGTCGGTTTTATAGATAACTGACGCCTTTTACAAACTTAATAGACCCACGATCACCCGAGTCTTCCCCTTTCTTTTGTTTCATCGCGAGAATTCTCCTCTCCTGCTGCTCGCCTAAAATCGCCCGACGACGCCCCCGCCCGCCTGCATTCAACCTGCTGCTCACCGTCATTGCTGCTAGTGCATCTCTGCTCACCGCCACCACTCTGCTCTACTCATAGTCAACCTCCACCGCCGCCGCCTGCACTTCTCGCCGCATTCAACCTCTAGCGTCGTTCACCGCCACTGCCCTCTCTTGCTTGCTGCTCTGGTTACCCGTCCGCCCGCTCGCCGCCCTCTGTCCCACTCTCTGCTCCTGGTACCTTCTTCCTCCTCTTCTCCACCATGCATGGTACATCTTCTTGTGAAATTGTAGGTTGGCACGACCATGCTGGGTAGTACGGCCATGTTGGTAGCACGGCCGTGATGCGTAGCACGGCCGTGGTGGCTGATTTTCTGCTATATTGCTCAATATGTGTAATGATTATCTTGATGATTTTGTGCTATATTGCTCAATAGGATACCTAAATTTGTGTGTAATGATTATTTTGATGATGTAAACTTAGGATATTTACTGTTTATTATTTACTGACAAGCATGATTAAATGATGTAAACTTAGGATATGAATGATGAAACTAGGATTGTAGGTATAAGAATGACAACACATGTATTTTTTGACCTAGAAACCCATCCAAGATTTACTCATTAGGAGTAAATCTTGGATAGTCCCCAGTTGGGACTATTCTTGAACACCTAATCTCACTTAGGATGTAAGTGTATAATGTGTATTGGGTTTTTGAGAAAATTTCAGTAGCATTTCCCCATTTGTTCTATAAGTACATATGTACTTAGAGAATAGCGGGGAAATACTACCAAAATTTTCTCGAAAACCCAATACACATTATACACTTACTAGTGAGATTAGGTGTTCAAGGATGGGATAGGTGGTACACATTTATTATATATAAGAATGACATCACATGTATTTGTTGGCCTAGAAACCCGTCCAAGATTTACTAATTAGGAGTAAATCTTGGATAGTCCCCGATTTGGGACTATTCTTAAACACCTAATCTCAATTAGGATGTAAATGTATAATGTGTATTGGATTTTTGAGAAAATTTCGGAAGCATTTCCCCATTTGTTCTCTAAGTACATATGTACTTAGAGAACAATGGGGAAATGTTGTCGAAATTTTCTTGAAAACCCAATACACATTATACACTTACTAGTGATATTAGGTGTTCAAGGATGGGATAGGTGGTACACATTTATTATATATAAGAATGACATCACATGTATTTGTTGGCCTAAAGTTTTAACCATGCAAAAACTCTAATCTGTTAACACTAGACCCTAATCTTGTTGTAATATATACCTATTTTCTCTTTGATCATAGAATGGATAGATCATGGATGTCCATTCACAATCGCTGCACCCCAGAGTTTATATCTGGTCTTGACCAGTTTATTAGATTTTCCGAGGAACATAGGAAACAACCTGGAGATGGGTTCTACTGTCCATGTAGGCATTGCGGTAACAACTTGAAAGTCAACATTGGTGACGAAATCAAAAGTCATGTCATGTGCAACAGGATTATACAAGGCCATACAGAATGGCACTAGCATGGAGAGATTTCAAACCCAAAACCAGTGGATGTCGATAGCTGTGTGGAAGAAGAAATTGCCTCCGATGATGTAGATGTGAATGAACCAGTTCCAGTAGATATCGTTGATGCGATGCTGGATAGTTGTGGGGTAGAGCACACCGATCCACCTCCCATTTTTAGAAACATTGTGCATGATGCTGAGATATCATTATACACAGGTTGTACTAAGTTTATGAAGCTTAGCGCTATGTTGAGATTGTATAAGCTGAAAGCAAACAATAGATGCAGCGACAAATGCTTCACGCCATTGTTGTCTTTGTTGAAAGAAATGCTTCCTGAAGGAAATGAGCTGCTAATCTCAACATACCAAGTAAAGAAATTGTTGTGCCCAGTGGGAATGGATGCCAAGAAGATACACGCATGCCCGAATGATTGTGTATTATTTCAAAAGGACTGTGTGGATTTGAAAGATTGTCCAAAATGTGGTCTGTCACGGTACAAATTGATGACTTCAAGGGAGTCTAAAATTGGTTCTCCTGCCAAGGTGATGTGGTATCTACCTACAATATCACGGTTTCAACGCTTGTTTGCCAATCTCATAGATGCGAAGAATTTGAGGTGGCATGCAGATGTTAAGAAAAATAATGATGGGATCCTACGACATGCGTCTGATTCCCCACAGTGGAAGAAGATTGATCTATTACACCCTGAATTTGGTGAAGAAGTCAGGAATCTAAGACTTGGGCTTTGTACATATAGGATGAATCTGTACGGGACATTGAGAAGCCAACATAGCACTTGGCTAGTCATGCTTGTTATATACATCCATGATATTATTTGGTGCGATAAGAAAGAACCATGGAGGGTGACCCACTTTGTCAGGGAGCTGTGGGAGGAGATGGTATCGTCTATGATATATGGATCCTTGGTTCACAAGATCATCAACTCGATACCTCGTGAGTTGGGGAGATGGGGCAGTAGTATGGATGAATTGTTTGTATCATCTGATTCTATGAATATTCCGACCAGGTTAAGGGGTATGGCTGCGTTGGAGAAGAGAAGGGTTCCATATGTCGTGTTAAAGAGATCAGATGCATAGGGGAATGGTTACTGCGGTTTGATGTTGTTTCGAAGTCGGGGGGTGATGAGTGTAATGTCTGATGATTATGTACACTGGGTTATGCTTCACACTTGTGGTTTAATATAAGAAGGAGCTGTAATTTTATGATGATTTAGCCCACAAGAGGGGTGTGGGATGAATAAAAGTGACCCCTGGCTTAATTAAAAAAAAATGCTTGTTATATACAATCTTCCTCCCTGGCTGTGTATGAAAAATAAGTATGTAATGCTTTCATTGTTGATATCGGGCCCTAAACAACCTAGAAATGATATTGATGTTTATGTTGAACCTCTGATTGATGACTTAAAGAAACTCTAGGGTGAAGGTGTGATGACCTATGATGCTTCACGAAGAGAGACATTTCGTTTGTATGCTATGTTGTTTTTCACTATTAATGACTTTCCAGCATATGGGAATTTGTCTGGATATAGTGTCAAAGGAGCTAAAGTGTGTCCTATATGTAAAGAGAACACTGATTCAACAAGACTAAAACATGGCAGTAAGACTGTATATCTCGGTCATCAAAGGTTTCTTACAAAATTCCATCCGTACCGTAGGAAGCACAAAGCATTCAATGGATTGAATAAGGAACGGAGTGCACCTAAACCTATACCAAGGGAGGTTGTTTATGAAAGAGTAAAAGACTTTGTCAATGAATTTGGTAAGAGATCACAATGTACTATGGACACACAGAGTGACAAATCTTTATTCAAGAAGAAGTCAATATTTTGGGATCTTCCTTATTGGAGTTCTTTGACAGTCATGCATTGTATCAATGTCATGCACGTTGAGAAAAATGTCTGTGATAGTGTCATTGGTACTTTGTTGAATATACCAGGTAAGACTAAAGATGGGCTAAAATCCAGACTGGACCTACATGAAATGGGAATAAGGTCAAAATTAACAGAATTATGTGAAATGGAAAATCGGACAACATACTTACCTCCCGCTTGTTACACATTGTCTAGAAAGGAGAAGAAAGCTTTTTGTGAATGTTTGGTAAATGTTAAGGTGCCACAGGGTTACTCTATTTTGCAAAGTATATTTGAATTGGATGAAAAGTTGCATTGTAAATGTGTGATGCAATGTTATGGGATAGTCCTAAGGAACTATAGGACAAATCTCACCCGAGAATACATAAAAGAAGGTGACAAGAGGAAGAAGATAGCCACTGAATAGTGGAACTTCCTAGACCAAGAAGAATGGGATGTGTTTGTTGCTTCAAGACAAATTGATGAATTCAAGGTATTAGGCGTCACTCCCAATTTAATTAATATACATTGTATTCACCTATTCAAGATTAACATTTAGTGTTACTAACCAAATCATTAATGTGCATACTAACTAGGCCCTCAATGAGGCGCAAAAAGCAAGGTGTGCACTGAATGTGCATGACCACACAATGGGTCCAAAGGGGTATGCAGGCATTCGCCAAAGACTACAGGCTGATTCTACTGCTCAGTCTACTACTACTAAGGAGTCCTCTACTATAGGTACCATACCACTGCCTCGCCATGATGTCTGGATAGCTAGGAGGCAAAATAAGAAGGGAGAAATAAGGAAGCCCAAAACTACTGAGGCGGCTGCAAAAATGGTAAAATACAACTCTTAGAGCAATCGTTCGAATATTGATTATTTGTGGTGTTTACTAAATTACAAATTTTTGTTTTGGCGATTAGCGGGAGATGCACGAGTTGAGGAAACAAGGCAAGTTCATCCCTGAGGACACAAGGGATGAATTGACAGTTGCTCTGGGTAACCCAGAGCATCCTGGACGTGTTAGGGTTGCAGGCACTGGTGTGGGCATCAAAGTGTTCTTTGGGCCATCCCAACACAAACATGTCCCAAAAGCAGGACTTTCACAAGAAGAGGTAACCTATTCTTTCTTTATAATGTTACTATAAAAGATAATTCAATAATCAAAAGCTAACATTTCTTTTATCCATGTATAGGTATATAAGTTAGTTGATAGGAAACTCGAAGAAGCAATGAGAAAGTGACATGCATATCAGACTGCCACTCAGCAGACAGTACCTATGGCGTCCTGCTCTACTCCTACTGTAGAGGTTAGGAGTAATCCTATAGACCCACCACCTAGAACATCCGTTGTAAGTATTTTTATGACATAGTAACTAGTCTTTTCAAGACGATATATTTGTAAGATGATATGTATATATGCATATAACATTCTTTACACAAATATTTGTAGGGGTTGAAGCCATGCCGTTTAAAAAGTAAAGAATTTGTCATTGCAGAGGCGTCGGATTACCCATCCCTACCAGGGGAAATGTTTCATGGGTCTCCATTACCAGCTGGTTGGGTTTGTGTGAGCCCGGTACGTATATTCCCCAATTGGATGGATCTTCCATTGCCATATGCCTACCCAGATTGTGAAACGCTTGGTGAGGTAGAAGGCGGAGTGATATTGTGGCTAAAAGCGGATGTCCTCTATAGTGAAACTGTATGGTAAATTTACATTACGTTAAATTGTTAGTGTGTGTATATGATGTCAATTGATCTGAAATTATATATATATATACAAGTTAAAAAGAAGACACCCAGAGCATCTAGGCCTCCACCTCCACCTCCGACATTACCAAGTTGGGTTCCACAGGACCTACCTGTCCCGTTAGGTACTAATTGTAGGGGTATGGAAATATGGTTAGGCGAACATGATATAAATTACCCTATAATTGTTTCTATAGATGCGGATGTTGCAAGTCAATCATACAAAAGCAACCTATTTATACAAGATATTTTGGAGTTGTTTTTATATGATTGCCTGAATACATCTGTGATAGAGCTATGAATAAGGTGAGATCTTCTTTATACATCCATATACCTTGTGTAGGATCTGGTGATCTGGTTTCTTATTTATTAATGCATACGTAATACATGTTTTGCAGCCACTTAGACAAGATATGTGTAGATTTTTCATTTGAACATGTAGGATTTTTTATTCCATCTTTGATTAGTCTAGTAGCTAAAGACCCTCCGTCAGTTCAACAATACTACTGTGATGCTTTTACAAATTTTGGTCAAAATAAGAAGACGGTGATAATAGCTCCATTCAATGTGGAGTAAGTTTACTTTGCTTATAATTTGGACTTAAGAAAATTACATTTTTATTGTGGAATTTGAGTTATTAATTTTTAACTTTTTTACCTCTAGTGGTATGCATTGGGAGTTACTAGTTATTGTCCCTGAGATGTTCACTGTCTATTATCTAGATCCTAAGGGGGCTAAATTGAATTCAAAATATGGACACAAAATGAAAATGGCATTATTCTGGTGAGAAATATTTCATTTTCATATATGTTAAATATGTTATTACATTACTATTTAATTATGCATTGTACTGTGTTACATTAACATGTAGGGGTTTAGATGAGTTCAAAACAGCTGGAGGAAAGGTCCCCAGGAAAAAGAACCAGCAAATAATTTGGAAAAACATGGAAGTAAGTTGCCGACTGCAATGTATATATTATTTATGTGAACAATGCTTAATTAGTTGTATTTTTTAATATTTTGTATGTTTCAATTTATAGTATGCTACACAAGACAACGGATGGGCATGTGCATACTATGTGATGTGATTTATGCACATGATTATCAAATATGCCGTAGTGGACATCGATACTATTCCTGAGGTATTATATATAGTCTCATTAGATAATATGAAATATATCAATCTTATTTATATATTATTAATTATATTTATACACCATTCTCTTTATAGGTGTTTAAAACTGATCACACTACAGGAAAGGCCTTACCAGATGTACATGCTCCCTATATGATGGAAGAATTAAATGATGTAAGAGAAGAATGGGCAACAACCATACAAGTAGTGGGGGTTTTAACATATAATTGGGATGTTAATAGCGAATAATGACTAAAGAATGATATTTTGTAATTGAATTTCTGAATTATAATATGTGTGAATGTTTCTACATGTCTGAATGTTTTTACATGTGTCTGAATGTTTATACATGTGTGAATGTTTCTACATGTGTGAATGAAACTGTTGGCTGCTATATGAATGTTTCTACATATGTGAATGTGAAAATGAATGGAACTGCAAATTGCTACATGAATGTTTCTACATGTGTGAAAATCGAATGGAACTGCAGGTTGCTAAATGTGTGAAAATTAATGTTGTTAATTTTGCAGGTTTGTGGCCTGTTGTTGGCTGATATCAATAGATGTCATAAAACCTACAGTTCATAACTGAACTGCAGGTTTCTCATCCTGCGACCAGCCACAGCAGGCCTGCATACTGAAAAGAAAAAAAAACATGAAATAGGCATCGGTTATTTGTTTAAAACCGACGACAAATGATTACAACATCAGATAAATAATTATACTGACGCCTAATGCATGTGATGTGGCGTCGGTTATCAATAATAAACTGACACTGATGGTTCTGGCGTTGGTTTCCCTACTAGTAACCGACGTCGATTTCCCTAATGAGGCCAGACACCACGGCCGTGCTGGCCAGCACGGCCGTGACAGCTGGCCAGACAACATGGTTCTGCTGGCCAGCACGACCGTGGCAGCGGGTGATATGGTGTCGGTGTTCACTAATAAACTGACGCTGATAATGCCCCAGATGGCGCCCTTTCTGTGGCGCAAAGGTTTATGGCGTCGGTTTCAAAGCTAATAACTGATGCCTATACCCCCCTACTGGCGCATTTTCGGTGGCACGCGAAGGGTTGTGGCGTCGGTTTGAGAACCGAGGCCTAACGGTTGGCCTTTTAGCGGCGCCCACATAGGTGTCCCATTAAAACCGACACTAAAGGCCTTAAATAACCGACGCTAAAGGCCGGTTATGTACTAGTGATTATTAACTAAGTTGTGAGTGCCAATGTTGGTTGAGTCATGACTTAATGTATTTTGGATCTTGGCTCACTAGAAGACTACTCATTATAATTTTCTAAATTAATAGTGAGGGCTATAAATTTGAAAATAAAATAGTGGGAGCATAATTAATTAAAGTCAAAATTAATTCCAACACACTTTCTTATTGTGATATTTCCTTGAAAAAGAAAAACTAAATGGGAATAACTTCAACGAATGGTTCAAAGACACTAACTATTGTTCTCACACATTAGCGTAAGTTTTTTGTGAAAAACTTGATTTTTAAGGTTTTGTAATCTAATATATGTCTCTAAGGTTTTTTCTACTTATAGGCTTTAGACCCTTAATAATGAACAACTAAAGGTATTCCAAGAACAATATAGATATGTGGACTAAAGTATGAGGGAGAAATATGTGATGATGTAATCAATGTGTGATTAGGAGCCGGACTAGGATAATTTTATGAGTTTGAGATTTTGTGTATCTGAATGACCTAGAAGTTGGTCATGAATATGTTATTCATGAATTGGAGCTATAATAAATAATTTATAATTTTTGGAGATCACTTGAATAATGAGATAATTCAAATTGGCAAAAAAATTATATTTTTTAAAGATATATTAGTTGGATTCTAAATAAATTTATTTCCCAATGAAACTTACTAGAAGATTTGTTATGATGGGATGAAGCATGACCTAACTTCAAACAAATCAAATCTTGTTTTATTATTTAAATAAATTATACATGATCTATAGTCAAACTAGATTAATTGTTCAAGTCATTTATAATAATTTTTTTGAAACAAAAAATCTTTAATTTTATGGGATTCCCTAGTCCGAATAAGGTGAAATTTTAATTGCATCCTTTTGAAGACAATTTGCATTTTTGAAATTTTTGAAAAATATATATATATGATTTTTAAAATATAATTTATAAATAGTGTTTGAGATCATATTTAATGGATGATGTGATTTGAAATTCCTTTTAAATGTTCATATGACAATATAGTCTTATTATGTCATTATTTTAATTGATGTAAGCATAATTGATAATCTTGTAGACATGATGTATTTTGGAAATCACTTATGATTATATAATGTTACTTTGATGGTTTGCTAAATCTTAATGAGAATTATGATTTTTAACATGTATATAGTTAGGGAATATATTTAGACCTTCAAGTCTTCTATTTTGGTCTCTATTTTATAAACACACAAAAAAGAAATAGAGTTTTTACATAATAAGAAAGACATGATCACCATTATATATGATCGAAAATTATGATTTTTTTAAGGTTACAAAATTTTGAAAAGGAAAGAATTGAGGTGCATAATTCTTGTTTTATAGGCGTCAATTTAATTTAATTTAATATTAAATTGGTAATAGACATCAAGCATAGTATGGAATACTCATATTTAGTGACATCAAAGGAATTTTGTTAAGAGACATAAAGCATTTATGAGGTGGACATATTTTGTTATATTAAAATATATATTCATGTGTTTTTGAAAGGATAAATTACATTATGGAATCTATGCCTAGACTAGAAATTTATTTGAATGGTAAAACCATGTAGCTATGGGGTTCTTGTTACACAAGATGAAATTAAATTATAAAAGGAATGTGTACTACCAGTCATCTACTTCTCTCCCCCATCCATTTATACTCACTCTATTGACTCCATCCATGCACACAACTAGCAACTCGAATTCTTCCCTTGACCCCTCTCTCATGTTTTTCAGACAATATTGTGTCAGCGGCACAATTCTGAAGTGTGACGTCCTCTATCCCTCTCGTACCTCTAAAAATCTTGGCCTTCAAGTAGACTTGATGCAAATATAGTAGTGTTTCTCTTCTCCATCATCTTTATAGGTTGTCCTCCCTCTTTAAGGTATCCACTCTCTCTCTCTCTCTCGAAAACAAATTTTGATCATATCTCATGCATCCATTATCAGAAATAGACAAATCTATAGTCTGGTTTGAGTGCAAAAATAAGTTGAAAATAATGGGACTACTTTTGACATATAAATCCAATACCTATTTTAAAAGTTTCCTTGTAATGAACTTTAGTGATGAATATGAAATTAAAGGTTAAATTTTAATGTAAGCTCGAACTTTACATCATGAGATCTATTTGAATCAGTATCAGATCTACCATTATCTTGAACTTTGGATTATATATTTGATACTTGATACAACTATGTTGACATATAATATATATGACTCAGTGAAATCATTCATCTATATGTGAAAATGTGATGCTCTTTATTGTTAAATTGTAAAATAATGTTACTTGTTGAAGATGAATGATTATCATTATTGTCACATGGAACAAGTAGCCTAGATTATCATTATGGTCACATGGAACAAGTAGCCTAGATCTTGATTTTAGATATCAACATTCTCAAACACCAGATCCTTATATGATCTAGTCACCTTTAACTAGGTCTTGACCCTATACTCTAATTCTCTCCTTCATCTTTGAGCTTGTGATTTAAGATCTTTTTCAAGGTACGTGTACTATATCCTCTTGACATTTGTTGATGTCATATAATTTATGTGTACATACTTATGACTAAATAACTTGAATAATTACTTGCATGAGATGCCACATTTTCTTTAGAATAGTGTTTTGATTCGTTGCATATAGATAATTAATTTTTTCTTTCTTTTGATCACTAAATTTGTAATGCACTCATTCTTTCTTGCTATTGATTGTATGATCCTTTCCCCTTTTCATTTCTAGGGGTCAAGTGTATATTTTTGCCTTTCTCTTAGGTTTAAGTGGCACTTCATCCATTCCTGCAGGGTTAGGTGGCATCTTGTTAGTCTTACCACCCACTTTCATGTATGTGAGGTGGTTGATATTATGTTCGGAATACCTTACAAAATTATTTATTAACTTTTTCTTATTGATCACTTGGAATCTTTTTCTTCTTTGTTATTATAAATATGCCAAGTGGTCATACCTTTTGAAATATACATATATCTTTAATTGATTCATGTTTTTCTTAATTGTGCTCAATGAATTTACATTGAATTTATGTCATGATTTTTTAATTGAGAAAACAATGAATAATATACTCATTCTCTTTATCAACAGGGATCGGTTAGAAGATTAGAAGTTATACCAAACAAACCTGCAAATATGGAGAATAGTTTTGGTAATTGGGTTGCAGTAGTTATCTAGTTGTCTTAGTAAGTTTCTTTTCTATTAGGTTTCATTCTTGTTGCTCAATGGTTACCCTTGTAAAAACATTTTGCTTTAAGTCAATGAAATGTTATTTCTTTATGCATATGATTATGTGAGATTAATCAGGCCAATCAGGGATGAAACCTCCAATCCCTCTACCACTCTCTAGGAAGTGGGGTTGGGATTGGCGTAAAATAGTTTCATTACATTTGGTATCAGATGCTACACACTCCCATATGCATTAATTAAATGTATCATCCAATATCTAAAACCCAATAAATTCTAAAAATTCTTAGTGGATAAAATGGAAGTGCCTAGGCTTAGGGTTCTGACTATAGTCACTTCTATGCATCTCACAATTGTGGCTGAGGTTCTCCACTCTACTTGGCTTCAGTCAATCTATAAAAGGACCAAAGGGATTTCTTGGACCCTAGAGAGTCATCTTGATTCTCATGTCTTTTCTAAGACATATCCAATCACCTATTAAAAAGTATTAGGATGGATTCTCCTCTTTTCGTCTATGGTAGGGTGTCATGTCTTGATGATGAATGGACATCGACATGTCAGAATTTTGCTAGATTATTTATTATGGATGAATGATCCTACCCTAGGGTCTGATTGGAATTAAAACCCTAGACTCAGATGTATAGAGTCAAAATAAATGATACCCAAATATTGACCCTTAAATCATAATTTTTCTTGATCATGACTCAATTTGAACTATGGGATTTGATTTTGACTCTCAAACCCAATCATGAATCTAATTTGACATGACTTGAAATTGAACTCTATATAAGAATATGAACTATGATATGTTCACTTTGAGTTGATCAATAGAAGTTTATGAGTGATCTTTGATTAAGTCATCATCAAAATTTTGAGAATGAAAGGGAATATGATTTGGATTATATGTTCCTACTTATTTGCGGTTACTTCTAAAATTTGAGGAAAAAATTTCTTTTAAGATGTGAAGGATGTGACAAACTTAATTTTCAAGGTTTTACAACCCAATATATTCCTATGAGGCTTTCCCCACTTACCTAAATGATGAAAAACTAAAGGTATTCTGAGAATAATGTAGATATGTGGACCAAAGTATGAGGAAGAAATATTTGATGATGTATGATTAGGAGCCAACCTTGGATCATTTATGAAATTGAGATTTTTGTGTATCTTAATGGCCCAAAAGTTGGTCATGAAACATATAATCATGAATGGGAGCTATGGTAAATATTTGAGAATTTTTGCAGATTGTTTTAATAATGATTATATCATATGGGCTAAGAATGATACTTTTTGAAGATATATTAGTTGAATGCCTAAAAGAGATTATTTCTTGATGTAACTTTTTTGAAGAGTTGTTATGGTTGTATTGAAGTATGATATAAAATTTTAGACCAATCAGAGCATTTTATGGTTTAAATAAAATTATATAAGAAATAGTGTCAAACTAGATTTAACAGTTCACGTCATTGATATTATTTCGATGAAACCAAAAACCATTAAAATCTGGGAATTCCCTTGTCCGTATAAGGTGATTTTTTGTTGGAGCCTTTTGATTACAATTTGATTTTTTGTGAATTTTTGAAAATGGATAAATGATTTTGTAGATATAGTTTATAAATAGTGCTTGACATTTTCTTTAACGGATGATGTGATTTGAAATAATTTTTCATGAGACCATAAACTCTTATAGAGTCATTGTTTTATTTTATTTAAGTATAATTAAGAATTTGGTATGCAAGGATTTATTTTGAAAATCAACTAAGAGTACAAATTGATCTTTTCATGGTGTGGTAAATTTTAATCAATATTATGGATTTTTAATGATGGAGCCAAGTTGGACGGAGTAGATATACCAAAATGTGACAAATTTCGTTACTTAGGTTCTATTATTCAAATAGACGGGGATGTCCAAAATGATGTTTGTCACCGGATTACTGCAGGATGGTTGAAATGGAGGAGTGCAACTGGAGTTTTATGCGATCAGAAGATCCCTCTCAGGTTAAAAAGTAAGTTTAATAGAACAGCTATACGACCAGCCATGCTCTATGGGAGTGAATGTTGGGCGGTGAAGAAACAAGGTCTCAATAAGATGAACGTGGCTGAAATGCGTATGCTGAGATGGATGTGTGGGAAGACAAGAAAAGATCGTTTGAGAAATGACTATATCAGGAATAAAGTGGGGGTGGCGAGCATTGAGGACAAGTTGCGTGAGGGCCGACTCAGATGGTACGGACATGTGCAACGCAGACCTACTAGCGCGCCTATACGAAGCAATGTTATTGAGCCAAACACTATAAATAGAAGAAGAGGAAGGCCTAAATTAACATGGGATGAGCTTATAAAGAGAGATTTTGAATCTCTACATCTCAATCAGAATATGGCCCATGATAGAGCTGAATGGAAACGAAGGATCCATGTAGCCGACCCCAACATAGTTGGGATTGAGGCTTAGATGATGATGATGATGATGATTATGGATTTTTAACATATATATCTTGTTGGGAGAATTCAAAAAATGGGATGGGGGGAGAGAAGAAGAAGGCGATTAAGGTGATCGGTCAAAAACCCTAGAAACTGATGGTGTTTAGAGTCTGGGGATAGGGTAAAGAAAAGAAATCTGGAGAGTGAAGATCCACTTGAGACATAAGTACTCATCACCACTATGGGTAGGGAAGTCCATTGTCGCAAGGACTTAAAGACATGTCACAATAGCTTGAAGGTGTTAGCATCAACATCTTGCATTTAAGAGTGAGAGGACCAAAAATAATTTTGGAACATAACCAAAAGGACTAATGGATGGAAACATATGAGATGTTCCCATAACTACCCAACAATGTGGGGACATGAACTTTTTCAGAGGACTCTCCAGCACCAAACCTCTTTAATCAGGTGGTCACTAGCAACAGATCAGAGACATTATGTTCTTACTTCCTAGAACATGAACTTACATAGGAGGTTAACCTAGATGACATAGAACTTGTAAATGAAAGAGGATACCCTAAGATCTATGTGGCACTAGAGGCACAGATGATAATGGAATCACCCTTTAAATATGTGAAGATAGCAAAATTGATGGGCATATCAGTCGACTATCTCACCATGTGTGAAGGATTACAACTTTTTTGGAAGGTGTTTGGTAAATGTACGGTATACAAACTAAATGATCAATACTTCACCATGAAATTCTCACTCAAAAATGACTATGAGAAGGTCCTCATTGTAGGTGCATGGGCTCTATTTGGAATCTGCATTATGGTATGACCATGGGATGGCATTTTCTAACCCACAAATGAAGCTCCCAGTATCTAGTGACGTGGGTGAGGATTCAAAACTTGCCCATACATTACTATAATAGTGTCATGTTCGAGTCATGTTCGAGAGAATAGGACAAGTACTTGGGAAACTACTGAGAGTGGGAGAACATACGAAGATGGGATGAGGAACAAATTTGCATTCTTGGTGATCAAAATAACCATAGACAAACCCATTCATCTAGAAATAATCATCAATGGGTATGAATATAAGGTTGAATACAAGGCACTATTTGACATGTGTTTAGTTATCACCCAGTTGTTGGTGTACTAGTCAAAGGTGGTGCTCCCCAGTCAACCCACCTAGGTTCAAATCCCAGTGGGTGCGGACTACGTGCAAAACAAATTGGATGATATGCGCTCTGACCAGTGACAGTTGTGACAGCATAACACGCTATCAAGTGTGGCATGGGGGTGAGTGGCCACTATATGTCTCATCTCACAGTTTACCTTGCTATGGGCAGTCCGTTAATGTCTCATTCTAGGAGGTGTTCCTCATTTAAAAAAACATTTGTTTATCCTATGGAAAACTGGGACATGTCATGACCATGTGCAAAGCTCACGATGCCAAAAAAAAGTTCAAATTCTATAGGAAGATAACCAGTAATAAATTAGAGGGGTAGTTGAAGGAAACACAGAGGTGCAACCTAAAATAGGAGATAACAAAGCAACATCACCGAGCACAGGAAGAAAGAAGAAGAAAGACAGATGGACAGTCAATGATGAATATGTGGTTCTGAAGGGAGTCACTAACTAGAGAAATATTGTGGGAGAGACAGGACTGAAGATAACAATACATCCAATTAAAATAAAAGGGTTTGCGCCACTTTCTCCAAACAAGTCTAGGATGAAGTTATTAAAGGTAGGGATGGAGATGCTATTATGGAGACGGAAGTACACACCATGGTTGATAAACCCCTACAAGAGGAGACAACTGGAGACAACCATAGTAGTTGTACTAGAACATCAACGGGGAAGAATTGAAGCACTAAAGAAAAACTTAGACCTACACCCTATCATACTGGAAGAAAGACGAAGAAGGCAAATGAAGCTACTGGATCATAAGATGTTGGTCTGAAGAGGATGTATTAAGGGTTACCCTTCCTGTCTAACCTTATAGTATTCATGCTAGATATACTTTCTTGGAATGTAAAAGGCATTGGAAATGATAGGACTACCACCTATATCAAAGATTATCAACAATGGTATAAACCTAAGATTCTTATCATCTTGGAACCAAAAAATTGGGTTGCACAAGAAGAAATTTCTATATCTAAGATGGGATATGATATTTCACATAGAGTTGAAGTAGAGGGTTTCTCTTATAGTATATGGCTTCTCCAGAATTGTCATGACTACAATATTGAGATCTTTCTCATTCCTAAACAATTCATCCACTATAAAGTAAATGTGACCAACCCACTCACATGTATATATGGTAGCCTGAATCCTCTCAAGGGACAAAGACTAAGGCTCCACATTACCAGACTAGGAGGGTCTATTAATACCCCCTGATGGTATTGGGTGACTTTAACTACATGCTCAACCCTGATGAGAAGAGGGGCAACGATCGTCCCTACTATGTGGATACCTACCTATTCAAGGAGGCAATCATGACAGATCCTCTATCAGATATGGAATACATCAGGACAAAATACACCTACACAAAGGGACTGCTCTTTGCAAGGCTAATCAGAGTTGTTGTGAATCTCCCATGGATCACAAATAATCCAAACTTCATCCTTGAACATCTATTAAGAGTGAACTATGATCATCGGACAATTTTGGTTGGGAATCTAAATAAGACTGACTTGAAACGTCCCTCCATCTTTTGCACCAATGCTAGATGGAATACATATGAAGAATCCAACAACCTTATTCAGTCAATATATCAATTTGGCATTCACTGAAGCCCTTCTTGGCATCAAGGAACCCTTAATGAGATGGAAGGTCAAGAAGAAAATGTAAAAGAACAAGGAGAAAAATAAATTGTGGAATAGAGTCAGTGAGTTAAAGAAGAAGCTAGACGAGGGAAATGGAAGAATTGTTGACAAAGAATGATCCTTGTGGAAAAGTGGGACATAGCATGACCATGTGTAAAGGTCACGATGCCAAAAACAAATTTCAAGTTCTAGAGGATGATAACCAGGAAGGAAATAGGGGGCTAGTTGAAGGAAATATGAATGTGGATCCTAAAATAGAAGATAACAAAGCAACATCACCGAGTATAGGTCGAAATAAGAATAAAGTCTGACGGACAACCAATGGTGAAGATGCAATTTTGAAGGGAGTCACTGACTAAAGAAATTTGGTCGGAGAGGCCACAGATGAAGATAGCAATCATCCAATCAGAAAAAGAGGGATGCAAATGCTATTATGGAGACAAAAGTACACATTGTGGTTTCCAAACTAGTCAAGGATGAAGTTATTAAAGGTAGGGATGAAGATGAAATTATGAAGATAGAAGTGCAAACTGTGGTAGACAAACCCCATAAGAGGAGACAGCACATCACTGGGGAAGAATAAAAGTACTAAAGAAAAACCTAGATCTACACCCTACCATACTAGAAGAAAGACGAAGGAGGTAAATAAAGCTATGGGATCAGAAGATGTTGGTCTGAAGAGGATGGTGTAAGGGTTACCCTTCCTACCTAACCTTATAGTATTCATGCTATACAAAATTTCTTGGAATATAAGAGGTGTAGGAAATGATAGCACTATCACCTATATCAAAGAGTATCAACAATGGTATAAACCTAAGATTCTTATCATCATGGAACCAAAAATTTTGGTTGCACAAGTAGAAATTTTTATATGTCAGTTGGGATATGATAGTTTACACAAAGTTGAAGCAGAGGGTTTCTCCAGTGGTATATATAACTAGAATTTTCATGACTGCAATATTAATGTCTTTCTCAGTCATAAACAATTCATAAACTATAAAGTAAACGCGACCAACCTACTCACTTGTATATGCCATAGCCCAAATCCTCTCAAGGGACAAATAGTGAGGCACCACATTATTAGTCTCGGAGGGTCGATTTCTACCCCTGGAAGGTTTTGGGAAACTTTCACTCAATGCTCAACCCTGACGAGAAGAGGGGAAATGATCGTCTCTACTATGTTGATACCTACCTATTTAAGGAGGCAATCATGAAAGTTGCTCTATCAAATGGAATATATCAGGCCTAAATACACCTAGACAAAGAGATTATTCTTTGAAAGGCTAGATGGAGTTATAGTAAATCTCCCATGGATCACAAATAATCCAAACTTCATCCTGGAACATCTATTAAGAGTGAACTCGGATCATCGACCAATTTTGGTCAGGAATCTAAATAAGACTGACTTAAAACGTCCTTCCATCTTTTGCACCAATGCAAGATGGAACACAAATGAAGAATACAACAACCTTATTCAATCGAGATGAAAAACCAATATTTCTTTCATTGAAGCCCTACATGGCATCAACAAACCCTTAATGAGAAGGAAGACCAAGAAGAAAAAGCAAAAGAACAAGGAGAAAAATAAATTGTGGCATAGGGCCAGCGAGTTAAAGAAGAAGCTAGATGAGAGATATGGCAGCATTACTGATGAAGAATGTTCCACTTTGCAACTCAATCTGAAACACATATTGTTAGAAGAGGGATTCAAGTGGAAGAAAAAGAGCCACCTCAATTGGCTTGCAAATGGAGATGACAACAAACAATATTATCGCTCATTTTTGGACAATAGTAAACATTGCAACTTGATTACCAAACTCAAGTTTGAGGCCAATCAATATATTACAGACCCGACACAACTTAAGGTATTGATTCAATCCCATTTCTTGAATATATTCACATCATCACTACTATTCTTTAGGATGACATGAATAGGGTACCTGGAATATATAAATAACTTACCCCTGTCCAACTTTGACATATTAATGACCCTCCCACTAAAACATAGATTTGGAGAGTTCTCAAGAAGTGAGACCCCTATAAGGCCTTCGGGCATTATGGGTTAGATTATTTGTTCTTACAAAAAAATTGGAAACATCTCAGGAAGTCTACCATCAAGACCACTACAGAAGCCATGGAAGGAAATTCTCTATACCCACGGTTAGTAGAGTCAATGATTGTACTCATACCCAAAATCAGGGAAGTTGAATAGATGCTCACAGCTGAGACCAATATCTTTGAATAATGTAGCTTTAAAACTTGTGTCAAAGATCATTGTTGACTGCGTTCAAAAGCATGTGAAAAATGAAATCTCACATGTCCAAAGAAGTTTTTTTCCTATATGGAGAATCTTTGAAAATGGCATTATCATTCAGGAACTTATGTAGAACATGTGGAAGAAGAATGGGGCATAGTATATGGCTATCAAAATTTACATGTCCAAATCCTATGCTTGGTTGTAATGGTTGTTTATACAAAATACACTATGCAAGGCAAATTGGCCTCTAAATATCACCCAGTATATGATGCAATCCATTTTTTAATGGAAAAATAATATCATTTAGAATGGGGAATCATTACCGACCTTTAAATCTATAAGGGGGCAAAGACATGGTTATCCTCTCTCCATGTATATGTATGTGTTATATTTGGAATGTCTCATCCAACTCAATGAAGAGAAGGTTAAAAAAACATAGGCATCCTATAAAGATCTCTGGCTCAGGGCCCAAAATCTCACATATCATTTTTGCAAATGATAGTCTTATTTTCTAAAGAAATGATTCGAAATACGAAAGCAATTTTGGATTACTTCAATCTATTAGAGAAAGCCTCAAGACAAAAGACATAAGATAACAAATCATGTATGTTTATCTATAAGAGTGGCAGTTGACCTCTACAATGCTAACTATGCAACCTAAGTGGTTTCAAAGTCACCTTGGATCTAGGTAAACACCTAGGTGTTCTAGTCCTTCATAAACGAGTCATCAAAGTTACATATTGTGAGGTTGTCAAGAGAGTTAAATCTAGAGTCAACAGTAGGGCTTCCTGATCTTTACCACTCATAGGGAGGATATAGTGAGGTCATTCCTAACAACTATTCCAAGTTATGTAATACAGACAGTTCCCATTCTGGCTCGCATCTGTGATAGGATTGATGCAACTATCAGATCTTTTAAATGGGGAGAAGTCATTCCAAACAACATATTATCTCTAGTGAAATGGGATAAAGTTACCAAGAGTGTGGAATAAGGTGGACTAGGAATCAAGTCAACGAGACGATGGAATGAAGCCATTCTATTGAATAACTAATGGAAAATAAAAACCAAGAGGCAGTCAATTTGGCATGAGGGACTTGAAAATAAATAGAAAAAGTTTAGTATGTAGAAGGGAGAATGAGCATACCCATTCTAGAGATCTCCATTAGAAATAAGTAGGTGGTGGAGGAAATTTTTCATAAAGTTGTTATCTCAAGAAAGAACACAAAAGTCTAGGAAGTGAGATGGGTATTGGGTTTTGACTATTTAAAAACTATGTCAACAACTCACCCGCTAGAAGAGGTTTTGGGTCTCACAGTGAATTCACTGATTAATCTTGAGGGTACATGGGATACAGAGTTTCACTCCCTTTACCTACCCCCTAATGTAGTGTAGAAGATTGAAGGCATGCAGCCTCCTAAACAAAACAAAGAAGGATACATTTGGAATTGAAATTTGAACCCAGACAAACATTTCTTCATTAGCTCAGCGTATAGTTTTCTCACAAGTTTCCTACCAATCCATGCCAATCCTTTCTAGGAAAAGGTGTGGACCTTGAAGATACTAGGACAACTACATATATTCATCTGGCTCATGGATATAGAAGCACTTATGACGAACTCAAGGAGGAAGGCTCATCACCTCATGGATGATGATACATGTCCACATTGTGGGAAGGAAGTAGAATCAATACTCCACACAAACTGAAACTGTAACAAGTCAAAGGAAGTGTGGATGGAACTGAGGGAATTCAATCAACAACTGATTTTCTCCCCTGGATATATATAAGTAGATTGGATCATGGTTGCAGAAAGGAACACACTTATACACAAATTTTGTAGTGACTTGCTGGTATAACTGGCATACATGAAATAAGGAAGTGTTTGCAACTCTACCACCCCTATTATGGTATTGAATCAATTATGTCATCTAAAAGATGAAATTCATTAAAGATAACAAAAGATATCTCTCCCATAGTTTTTACAAGCCAGAAGGGACTTAATCTCTAGAGTGGAATCCTCTACCTCTAGTTTGGATAAAAGGATGGTGTCTTCAAAGGTGAACATGCAGCTCAAGCACTCATTAAATGGATCCAAGATTATGGTTGGGTGAGAGGTGCTACTCGAACTCTTCACACTAACAGAGTTGTTAAGCAGTGATGATGTCTGTGGAGATGGGACGGGATCAGAACCACCTAAATATTAGTATAGAAACTAATTGCATGATGGTGCTGAATATTTTAATGGAGGAAGTTGACAAATTCTCAACCTTTTCTGATTGGAGACAAATGATGAAGAACATGAGACAATTTTTTTGATGATGTGAAGATTGCTCACGTTGTAAGAGAATAAAATAAACTATCTAATGGTCTAGCCAAACACCATCTTAAAAATCATGTGGAAGCCTCTTTCTTCAAAACACCCCCACCAATTATTACACATTCACTTTCCTCTCCTTTAAATTTTAATAAATGCAATATTCCCCATCTATTTCACACAAACTATGATGATGTAATAAACTTTGTTAAGCCTATATGGAGAGTCTAGGATGAGTAATAATCTCCCTCAACTTCCCAGAAAAAAATTGTTAGGATAATTATTTAGATCTTCAAATCTTCTACTTTAGTCTTTAATTTTTATCAACACCCATTAATCATAATAGAGGTCTTACATAATAAGAAAGACCTGGTCAACATTCCATATAATTGGAAGTTATGATTTCTTAAGGTTACAAAATTTTGAAAAGGAAAGAATTCAATTGTGTAATGCTTGTTTTAAAGGAATCAATTTAATTTAATAGTATATTGGTAATAGACAACATGTACAAAGATTGTATGCAATATTCATTTACTAATGATACCAACGAAATTTTTCTAAGAGATATAAAGTATTTTCTGAGGTGAAGATATTTTGTTACATTAAAAATATTTTCATGTGTTTTGCAAAGGATTAATTACATTGTGGAATATATGCCTTGACAATGTTTTTTGAATGGTAATACCAAGTAATTACAGCTTTCTTGTTTCACAAAATGGAATTAAATTAAAATGGAAGTTTGAATACCACTCATCCACTTCTCTCCCTCACCTATTTATATACAATTCCTATTGACTTTGTCTATGCACACAACTAGCAACTCAAATTTCTCCTCCGTCCCCTCTCCCACATTTTTGCCATGAGATTGTGCTGGCAGCATACTGCTGAAGTATGATGGCCTCTTGTAGTATCATTTCTCCAAAAATTATAAACTACAAGCAGCCATGGCATTTCTACAATAGCTCTCCTCTCATCTATCTTCTTCATAGGTCATCCTCCCTCTTCAAGGTATCCACTCTTTCTCTCTCACAATCTCTAAAATGTATTTTGATCATATGTCATGCATCCATTACTAGAAATAGACAAATGTATTGTCCATTTGATCATGAAAATGAGCCCGGCACAATAAAACTACTTTTAACATCTAAGTCAAATACTTGTTATAAAAGTTCCCTTGCACTAATATTTAGTGGTGATTATAAAATCATAGGTTGGACATTTATCTAAACTTGACCTTGTCATCATGAGATCTATTTGAATTAGTATTGAATCTATCATAATCTCAAACTTTGGAATATAGACCTGAAACTTGATAAAAATATAGGTCTATTGATTTTTTAATGTATATAACTCAATAAAATCATTCACCCATATGTGCAAACTTGATGATCATTATTTTTAAATTTTAAAATTGTGTAACTCATTGAGGATGAAACATTATCATTATGAATGCATGAAATAAGTATCCAAGATCTTGATTTTGGATACCAAAGTTCTCAAACACCAAATATTGATATGATCTACTCACCTTTGACCCTATCTTGACCCTATACTTTGATTCTCTCAATTGTCTTCAAACTTGTGATTTAAGATCTTTTTAAGAGGCATGTGTACTATACCCCATTGAAATTGGTGGATGTGATGTAGTGTATGTGTGCATACTTATGATTAAAACACTAGGCTAATGACTTGTAACAAGTACCATGTTCGCTAAAGAATAGTGTTATAATGTTATATATATATATATATATATATTTATGGTTTTTCTTTCATCCAATAAATAGATTTATAATGTACTCCTTTGTTTATCGCTATTGATCATTTGAGACTTTCCCCTTGTAATTTTTAAGGGTCAAAGGTGAATTTTTCTATTCTCTTAGGGTTAAGTGGAACTTTGGCATTTCCCTTGGGGTTAAGTGGCATATTGATGGTCTTACCACTCACTTTTGTGTATGTGAGCTGATTGACCTTTTGTTCAGAGTACATTAAAAACTATTTTGGAAACTTTTTCTTACTGAGCACTTGAAATCTTTTTCTTATATGTTACTATTGTTTCTTATAAACATGCCAAGTGGCCATTTGTTTTGAAATATACATATATGTTTAACTGTTTCATGTTTTTGAAAACTATACTCAATGTATTTAAATGGACTTTGAGTCATGATCTTTGATTTAGGAAAATCAATGAAGACTCTAATCATGCTTTTTATCTACTACATTCAGTTAGAAGATTCGAAGCCACACCAAATGAACCTACAAATATGGGAGAATAATTTTGGAAATCAGATTGTAGTAGTTATTTGGTTGTCTTAATTAGTTTCTTTCTTGTTTCCCTATGGTCCCTCTTGTAGAAACCTTATGTTTCAAGTTAATGGAATGTTATTTCTTTATGCATATAAATCTAAAAGATTAATTAGCCCAATCAGGGATGGACGCTCCAATCCCTCTACCGTTGTATATGTTGTGGGATTGAGACTAGGGTAAAATGGTTCTGTGAAACTTTATGTGGGATTGAGACCTGGTCAACATTCCATATAATTGAAAGTTATGATTTCTTAAGTTTACAAAATTTTGAAAAGGAAAGAATTCAGGTGTGTAATGCTTGTTTTAAAGGAATCAATTTAATTTAACAGTATATTGGTAATAGACAACATGTACAAAGATTGTACGCAATATTGAGACATGAGAGTCACATTTTGTTAGGCAAGATGACAAAAGCACCCTTTATTGAAAATAGTGAAAGGGCAAGTGACTTATTAGGACTCATACAAACTGATGTATGTGAACCTTTTATCACAAATACCATAGGTGGATACTAGCACTTCATTACATTTATTAATGATCTTAGTAAATTGGCCATGTGTATCTAATGAAATACAAGTTAGATTCCAAGAAAAGTTTAAAGTGTTCAAAAGTGAAGTACAAATCAACTTGTCAAGAGAATTAAAGCACTTTGATTAGATCAAGGTGGTGAATTCTTAAGTCAAGAGTTTGAGTCTCTTCTGATTGATTGATGTATTGTATCACAATGGACTCCACCTAGAACACCTCAACATAATGGTATATCAAAAAGAAAAAAAATTTACCATGTTGGACATGGTATGATATATGATGAGTTTTGGCTAACTTCTATTTGGAGATATTTTCTAGAAACTGCAGTGTTTACATTTAACTGCACACCTTCTAAATTGAATCAAAAGACATCATCTGAGATATGGACTGGGACGTCCCAATATATCTTTTATGAAGATTTGGGGATGTGAAGCTTATGTGTGTCTTATAAATGAGAAGGTTGACGAAAGATACAAATTTTAGCTAATAGAATAGACAAAATAGGATTTTACAGTTTGAGGGGCATGGAAACAATTACAGTGCTAAACGATCTGGTTGACATGTACACTCCAGGAATGAAAACATCATTCTTAATGCAGGTAGTTCAAGCTCCATGATTGACAACTAAAGTAGTGCAGAAACATCTATGGAAGAGGATGGAAGAAATGCTAAAGAAAACAACTTGAAGTCTTACAAACATATGAAAACTGGACATGCAAATAGAAACACATCCTCCCTCACATATGTCTCTCTAAACATGCTTACAGAGGTTGATATCCATATTCACAGAAGTGGCAACCTTCCTCTATCACATTGAACCCTAATTCTCTATCATGCCTTCTTGAACAATGAAAGTATGTGGTCATCATCAAGGTCATCAGCTTAGATGTAGGATTTAATATCCTAATGAACTGAGTCATGGTACTATGGAAGCTAATGGGAAAATTTAGAGGAATATATTTGGATAAGGGATATTGTATCATCCAACACACAAGTAATGGAAAATTCAAGTGGGAAGTGACTAGAGGTCCTTGGACGATCTTCAACCATTACCTATCAGTCCCATGTTGGTCTGCAGTGTTTAGGCCTTTGGATATAATACCCCACAACCTTTTTGTCTGGGCACGCATCACAAACATGCCTATATTAATTTATCCAAATCAACTTATTTCCAACATTGGAAACCTGATCGGTAGGATGATAAAATTTGATGCTACAACCCAATCTAGCCATCATGGTAAATTTTTTCTAATAGAAATGGAGGTCGACGCCTCTATGTCACTGCTATTGAAGATCCATCTTAATGGAAAAAGTATAGACTTGAATATGAGAATCTACCTACAGTTTGTATGCATTGTGACCGCCTAGGACACACTGACATAGACCATAAGTTTGTCCCCATATTCCCAAAGTGTGGTACCCTCACCCTCGACTAACCAAACCCTTTCAGCCCTAGGGCCCTTACACCTTGTCTATCCATGGAAAAATGCTAGAACAAAGACCAAAACCTTGTAACAAGGTTACTCCCTGAGGCAACGGTTCCTAGGAAGGTTCAAGACGTAATTAAATTGTCCCTTTTGAAGTCACACCTATGGATAACATTCCCCTAACTCTATGGATGAGAAATTGGAAAATGGGAAACAATATTCAATTGAAAGTAGAAGAAAAAAACCCAAAAATAACAAGAAAATTCAAGTGTCACTAATCTGACCGACACAATTCACCCCCACCCCCCAAAAAAAAGGTGGGACGACCAACGTGTTCCATGGCAAGGATAACATAGAAGTCGCCCTTGGAGATGATGAAACATGCAATCGGCAACTAGTTCATACTAATATGGTGGCATTGTTTTAGTTACAAGCCAATGAAGTACCTACATCCTCCACTTTAGAATTGGGGTCAAAGTGGGAGTAGCATAGGATTTATCCTTCATAATCACAAGGTTGTTTACCAAGTAGTTAGTCTGGAAATGGAACACAAAAAGATCAAACTTGCCCAATTTCTTGGAGGATTTGACTACTTTCCTTATGTAAGGAAGTTACTATCCCTCTAGGAAAATGATGCCAACAAGAATGATACGATTGATGAAAACTAGTATAAGGGGCTTCTTGTCACCATCATTTAGCTCCAGTAGTCACCTACCCAGATTAGCTCCTTTTTTAGGAACATAATTTTTTGGAAAATACAAGGAGGCCACTCCAAGGATAAAATTACTCTCCCTAAAGAATACAAATGCAAGTACAAACTCCATGTTCTTGAAATTATTGAACCTCATTGCAATGACATCAAAGTAGATAATATCATCAGAAAGCTAGACTATACCTCTTCCCATAGGGTCTAGGCACTGGTTTCTTAGGAGGTATTTGGATACTCTCGTATAACTACCTTTGTAGTCTTGAAGAACTATAGAATCATATCCAATTCATTTACTTCCAGATTGAATAATTTTGGGCTCCTCATCTTTGTATATGGTAGTCCCAACCCATAGAAAATGGATCTGCTATGTAACCATTTTTTCAATCTGTCCTCATCCATCTATGAGGCTTGGGCAGTGGTTGGAGACTTTAACACTATGCTCAATATTTCTAAGAAATATGGCATATGAGGTTTTGATCATCTCACTAGCTTGAAGTTCAACTCCCTACTTCTCTCTTTAGGCCTTGTCAATAGTAACCCCTTAGACCACTTTTTCACCTTCAAAAGAGGTCATATTCATGAAAAACTTGATAGCGTTATTTCTAATTATAGGTAGCTTTCCATTGAGGGTGGAATGAACATCATTATTCTACCATGAATTCACAATGATCATAGCCCCATCTTGATAATTAGGAACATGTCTTCTTATTGGCAACATGTCCAGTTGAGAATGAAGATGGGTTGGAACTAGATCCCTGAGTTCAACATGTCTCTTCTTCCTTCTTGGGATGGATTGGCCTACTTCCTCAATGCTCTCTCTGCTTTCAAGTCTGCTGGTACCAAATGGGACTTGAACCACATAAAATTTCAACAACACCAAAATAATACCATTTTGAAATGTTTATATAACTATTACGTACAAACTTATCTATCTCAAGCTATTAATCTATCTAGTGAGATTCATTCAATCGATTTATAAGAATAATATAATGTTATTCTATGATGAGAAGAAGTAGACTGGGCACAAAAAGAAAATATTAACTGGATCCAACATGGTGATGGATACACTAACTTCTCACACTCCTTTGTCAAATCTTGCCACTATCTGAATAAGATAACAATGATGTAAAACACTCTAGGGTCTTGGATCGCTTCCCCACCTACCATCAAATAGCATGTGCATAATTTCTTAAAAGAAAAATTCTCTACACCTGCTATCCATGCCTCTGACCTACTAAAGATTCCCACTTACATTGGTGACTTCCCTGGAAACCCAAATGAGAAGGAGCTCATAATGATCCCCGACCACATTGAAATCAATCATGTGTCCTTTCATATTTCCCATGTAAAAGCACCAAGCCTCGACGGAGTCCATAATCAATTTATTCAAAACAAATGGCATCATGTTGGAGATTTTCTTTTGTACTCACAGTCTATGAAGCATTCCAACATGATTACATTGATCCCAGATTATATAATTCTTTCATGGTTCTCATCCCCAAGGTTCAACACAAATAGAGACACAGTGACTTAAGGCCAACCTCACTAACAACTATTGTTTCAAGCTCAATGGAAAGATTATTTTTAGAACAGATAAAACCACTCATGAATTCATAGAATTCCTAACACCAGTGTAACTTTATCCCTAGACAACATATTAGTGATAACATCCTCCTTGTCTAGGAGGTTATCCATTACATGAAGACTCAAACTAGTGGAAAGAAATAGGTGAGCATAAAGATTGAGTTGTTCAAGATGTTCGGTAGAATGTATTGGCAATTCATCAATAACACCTTGATCAAAGTCAGACTTCCAAACAAGCTAATTTCATTAATAATGCAAATCATCTCTTCAATTCATACCTCTATCCTATGGGAAGTTGTTCCCCTTTACACCTTCAAGGATACTCAAGGTGTTCGGCAGGGTGATCTGGTCAATTGTTACATCTTCATTCTCTGCATGGAACATCAGAGCCAAGCCATCTCCTAGTCTATGTTGATGACTACTAGAAACCCACTCTTATGACTCATAATGGTGTCCCTCTCACCCATGTGATGTTTGTTGATGACATCTTGTTAATGGTATAGGTCTCTACCTTACAAGCATCTTCCATATTCAAGGTGCTCGATGGCTTTGCATCTGTGTCCAGACAGATTTTCTCTAAGGAGTCTAGGTGCTTCTTTTCACATAACACTTTGCAAGATGAAAAAAGAGCTTTCTATTGGAAAATCAAGATCTAGAGAGTAGATGATCTCAGTCTCTATCTAGGAGTCCCAATCTTACACCATCACCTTAATAAAGCCACACATTCAATCATATTCCAATCTATCAAGAGTAGGATGAGTAGTTGGTCAGCTCGTCATCTATCTCTAGTAGGTTGCATCACTCTATAAAATAATAGTATGTAATGGATACCTTTGCACATTATGAAGTCTATCAAGCTATCATCCATGCTCTATGATGACATAGAAAGACAATTCTAAAATTTCATATGGTCTAGGGGGTGTGACCAGTGGAAAACCTCCATGGTATCATGAAAGAATACCACCATTTCTAAAGCCAGTGGCATGATGGGAATCAAAGAAGTGAGAACTCAAAATTTATATCTGATTCTCAAGAACGTATGGTAGTTCATGAACCATCCCTACACACTTTGGGAAAGAGTAATGAGAGACAAGTTTTTACATAATGGCACCTTCAATAAACGTCCCTTTTCACCTGCATGGGCATTCATCAAGCTCACATCACCACTATACTGGATACTAAACATAAGACTATCAATGTTGGCGCCAACACCAATGTCTGGTCCAACCGCTAGAATTTTAGGGAGATCAGTTTTGGACATTGATCCCACTAATCATACCTCTTGGGCTTGGGGAACTCGCAATTCACTCTATGGCCCATACCTCCCATTGGGGGGGGGGGGTTAGGACTTCATCAATAACCATCTAACCCAAGAAGACAAACTCCTCATTTGTGCAATCAAGCCTTCTAAGAACATTGGTGTTGTTGATACATGGTATTGGCATTATGAACCTACAGGTGAGTTCATAGTAACCTCAGCAAATTCATGTATTCGTGATCAAAGGCCCACTACCCCACCTAGTCTCTGGAAGGACATTTGGTACTCATCTCTCCCACATAAATACTAAACCTTCCTATGTCTTCTCAATCACCAAGCCCTCCTCACCAACTATGAAAAAGTGAGAAGGCATATCATCATTGATGACATTTGGCTGATTTACAATACTTCCTAGGAAAACCTCTTGAACTGCCTATGCAATTTCCCCTCCACTAAGAAAATCTAGTTAGAGCTCAACATGGGTCATGCCTTCTTCAGCTCATCAGAATGAAAATGGATCTCTATGATTGTATCAAAATAATAGGGACACAAAGTAGAAAATATTAAACTGTGTAGGATGTTGGGGTATCTGGCATAATAGAAATGAGCTCATCCATGGTGGTTTCTCAAAACCCATTGGTGTCACCACTGCTTTCATCAAGGAGCATTCGAACTACATTATTAATCTACCAATCCCCCTACCTCTTCATCAAAATGGTCTGTGATTTATCCATAAGTCCATCCCATGGCTATGACATCATTGTCTTTGTGGATGTTGCATTCCAAACACGCTCCTAGAAATCAGGTATTAGTATCCATGTGATCGACAATTAGGATGTTGCATCTTGGGGACGGGTCTCACTAGTTATGCATCTTTGGCTCTGGAGGCTGAAATCAATGGTATAGTACAGGCTTTGATACTTTGCAAAGAGAAGGGTTGGAAAAACCTTACAATCTACACTAACGCCAAGACAACTATCACAACATTCAAGCAATGCTTATAGACGTCTTGTAAATTTAGACCTCATTGAAGGAATTTTTCCTCTCTCTTATTGTGTTTTAACAACATATAACTATCTTTCTTCCCCCTTGGATACAACACAATATCTAAAAATATTGCAAAAAACACCATGTATGTGTTCACCCCTATTTCTTTTCAATTTGACAAACCATTGTTTATGCCCCCCTTGCTTTGTCCCGTGCTAGAGAAGAGGATGAAAAATGCATAATTTGTATCTATTTGCAAAAAAAGGATGTGAAGATTATGTCAAGATATAGTTTTCTAAAAAAACTTGGACACAAGTCTAATAAATGTCATTTTCTTGGGTATCCTAAGGAAACCAAGGAATATTACTACTATATTCCATCTGACGACAAAGTGTTTATTTCCAGAACTATTGCATTCCTAGAAAAGCAATTCATTTGTCAATGCACCAGTGAGAGGAAAATAGAAATTGAAAAATCTCAAGTCTAATAAGATAAAATTAAACCTATGGAGGTCAATAAAGAACAAGAGGAACCATAAACCATTGTGGAAATCTCAAGTTTAAGGGACACAAGAACCTCAAAGGTCTAGTACAACACATCTTGAGCTAGAGAGATATGGATTTCTTGTGACTCAAGAAGACGATGTGTTGGTCATTGATGATGATGAGACATCAACCTACAATGAGGATATCGAGGGACCAGATTCTGAGAAATGGATAGAAGCCATGAAATATAATATGGAATCCATGTAAACCAACAAGGTATGGACCTTGGTGGATCCACCTAAATGGGTAATGCCCACAAGGTGTAAATGGGTCTTTAGGAAGAATACTAGCATTGTTGGTGATGCACAAACCTTCAAAGGTAGATTGGTAGCAAAAGGTTTCAAACTAAGTTCAACGTGCTGACTATGATGGAAATTTTTCACCAATTTCCATCATTAAATCTATCAAGATCATCCTTTTCATTGTTTCTTATCTTGACAATGAGATTTAGAAAATAGATATTACAACTGCATTCTTTATTGGAAATCTTCTAGAGGATGTGTACATGACACAACCTGAAGTTTTATCTCTACAAATGATGCCAATTAAGTCAAAGGCTACAAAGGTCAACCTATGGATTGAAGTAAGCATCTCGTAGCTAGAATATTTGTTTTCATGACATGGTCAAAGATGAATCTTGTGTTTACAACAAGGTTGATGGGAACATAGTTGGATTCCTCATATTGTATGTAGATGGCATACTATTGATGGAGAATGACATTCCTATGCTACAAATGGTTAAAACATGGTTGATAGATACCTTATCTATGAAGGACTTAGGGGAAGCCTCTTATATACTAGGGATCAATATCTATAGAGATAGGCCCAGAAGGATTCTTGGTCTATGTCAAAGCACATACATTGACAAAGTGATGAAAAGATTCAGCATGTAAGAGTCTAAGAGGAGAAACTGACCTATGTCACATGGAATAGGTGACTCAAGGGCTCAATGTCCCAACTATTATGAAGAGAGGGAATGCATGAATAATATTACATATGCCTCTATAGTTGGATCTATTATGTATGTAATGGTGTGTACACATCGTCTCATATGCTTTGAGTTTGATGACTAGGTATTAGTCAGATTATGGTGAAGGACACTAGACTACTTTGAAGAATAACCTTAAGTACTTGAGAAGAACTATGTATGAATTCCTCATTTATGGTGGTGATGACGAGTTTGATGTAAGAAGTTACACCAATGCAATCTTCTAAACTGACAAGATAGACTATCGATCATAATCATGTTTTTTATTCTACCTCAATGGAAAAGTTATGAGTTGGAAAAGTTTCAAGAAAGAGACATTGGCTTATTAGATCTATAATAGATGTCGAGTATATTTCAACCTAAAGTCTAGAACATAAAGTTTTATGGATGAAAAAGTTTGGTAGTGAGCTAGTAGTGGATATGTTCATTAAAGGTGTAATAGAGCTCTATTATGACAACAATGTAGCCTAAATTACACTAGCACTTCAAGCATATACTATGGAGCTACCATCTCAAATGAGAGATTGTACAACAAGGATATGTGAGTATTTGTAGAGTACCAACTAAAAGGAATGTTGTTGATCCACTAACTAAGCACTTTCACAGTAGAAGCATGATGGTCATGTTAGATCGATTAGACCAAGGTTCTTGATTCATTAACCCTAGTGAAATTTGGAGATTGTTGGTTATATGTATAAGAGACATCATGTGATGATTGTTAAGGGTATATTTTGTATTGTTTTGATTAGTAATATAGGGAAATTCAACTTATTATGTTTATTTTAGTATTGAGACAATGGATGATCCAAATAATTACCGAAGAATTTTTTAATGCAATGACATATGGTTTCAATTGAGTATCTGGATATGAGATCATATGTATTGTAAGAGTACTCATTCTTATTATTTCCCTAGTCAGTGATTATTCTGGATATTATAGAATGACAATAATATGTAAGACTAGCATGTAAGGTGAGTCATGACTATGACTCCTTAGTTATGATATTGGATATCAAATTAGATACATGGGTACTTGTAACAGAATAAGTTGTATTGGATAGACCCACTTTGAGATTTACACATTGAACTTATATAATGATGTCCTATAGTCATATCTCAATGTGATAGTGGTGACTTTGATCCTTACATCTGAAGTCACTATAGTAATCACTTTGTTTTTTTTTGTAATTTGACACTAACCCAATATGCTCTGAAATATGAGTTTCCAAAAAGGTGGTGATTGGGTATAGTATGGCACATGGGAAATATAGTGAGTTATGTAGATGGAATTTGTCCCTCCTTTAGGAGTGATATCCCATCCACCTTATAAATGAGACTATTAAATGCATGTCAATGCTCATGTCAATCAATATATGGTATTGAGCTCAGAATATCTCAAACAGTTTGATCTAGTACAAGAAACATAGATTGAGTTATTAGGAGATGACTTCCCATGCCTTGGTTTCAATATGTAGAAAAGGATTATAGATTCATTGTAACATTGATCACATATTAGGTTGAAGTTGTTCTCCAACTTCTCTAATTACATGGATGGCAATTAATTCTTGCTAGAAGCCAATCATCATATGTGAAATCATAATATGATTGTTGATATTACTACCAATGTAATTTAGATCCTATAGTGTCACGTGAAAATAGAATGCATAGGGAAGGGTATTATAATCATGGCCATATGATTAATTGAGTGATAAAGAGTTTATGTAATTAATTAATCATTGATGGGTCGGCTGAATGATGCATTGAGTATTAGCAATTTTCACAGGCTATTTTAGTATGTATTTTATGCACAACTGTTCACTTTGATGTTGTTTGTGTGTGCCTTATCAATATTAGCCTGTGACTTGCATTTACATCAAATAGTGTTTATTTCCACTACTTCATATTGATTTATCATAAGTTGTGGGATCTATGTTCTTCTTTGTTGAATTTTAGGTAAATTGACAAGTCATGGATCAGCTTGGTGCTACTGATAGCTCTAACAGTGGTACAATAATGGAAGGAGAAGAACAAGCATGAGTTGAAAGCACTTAGTGCTACCAACAAAGGAATTGGTACTACTGACTTAATCAATAGTAATGCAACCAAAGTGGTTTGATGCCACTAACCTCCTGTCGGTGGTACCAATTTATACTTGAGAAAACCATCATGAGATGTCAAAGAGCAACTCGGTGTTATCAAGGAATCAGTCGGTAGAACCAACACTCATAGGGAGACACGATTCAGGAAAGGACTCTATGCCACTGACATCCTCTCAGCGGTACCAACTTGTTGTGATCAAACGAGACTAAAGATGACAATTAATCCAAAAACCACGAATTAATGATACCCTAAGTCAATCTTATTACTAAGGACGATTCCAACCAGACCTAATAATCACATCAGAGTTTGTTTCATGATAGAGGAGAGTTGTGAGAAGAGAAAGGAGAGAAGAAAGTTGCATTTCAGATGATTTGAACACTTCTAGTGGATAGATTTGCAGTCAAAAGACAGCAAAGCACCACATTTGTCAGGGTGGATCAACTAGATCATCTTCTCTGGGTTTTCGTTGATTCTTTTATTTTATTTTCCTCATCTTTCTCTTCTCCATCTATTTGTACAACAACTAAAATCATGTGGGGCTAATCCCATAATTCCTTAGGACCCAAGAGTATCCCAATTTGGTGTTGTATTTGAGAATATGTGTTAATATATTTTTTTCTTCTAATTTATGGACATAACCCTAGGATTTCTTAATGAATTATATAGGCTTGATCACCGTAGTTGATTTTTTAGACCATTAATTGCTTCAAGAGAGGGACTAAGGGTTGGATAGGTTGTATATTTACATAGCTTAGACCGCGCCTCGAGATAGGGCTTATGGATGTGAATGGTATAGCCCATAGGTATCATTAAAGAATCTAACTAATAATTAAATCACTATAAGAGTTGGATTTGTATTAGATTGGGTAGTGAATTACGTTGTGAGAGTGGGTAATTTTTTCTACAGGTCCCTTGGTCCAGGATTAGGAAAAATAAATATTGATGAGTAATGTCATTTGTAGTATGAACTGTGGTGATATTGTATTCATAAGGAATCCATCCCACTTGTGATCACAACCTTACTAATTTAGTTTTACTTCTTGTAATTAGTCAGTTAATCTCTCAATCACTTTTTCAATAGGTCTAGCTGATCGAGTCATAGTTAGTAGTAGTCTTTCAATTCACATTCCCCCGTGTTTGATATCTGGGACTCTCTTGGCCTATACTACTTTGATACGTGCACTTGCGCTTGATACGTTAGTAAACATGCATCAAGATTTTGGCATTGTTGTAGGGAAAATGGTAAATCCAGCATTATGAGTGTTGTGATCAGCCACTAGGCCACAATTTTATTTTTTTTATTTACTATTTTTAATCTAAAAGTTCAATTCTCCATATTATCACTGTAACAAACTCAAATCTAGGTATCACCTCTATTTTCATTTTCCCTAAAAAAAACTTAAAAGTAATTTCTCTTAAACTTGTTTGAGTAGTAATTTCGACTCTGAAAATAATCTTAGGATAATTTAGACTTTATATCACCACCAATTTACATAATCATACATGGTAGTGACATTGAGGACTTTTGAAAATTTAATTCACAT
Organism: Alisma plantago-aquatica; assembly: GCA_963693085.1. NCBI lineage: Eukaryota > Viridiplantae > Streptophyta > Magnoliopsida > Alismatales > Alismataceae > Alisma > Alisma plantago-aquatica. Next base: position 643,559,630 of record OY856413.1, on the reverse strand, counting down.
ATCATGGAGAGCGATGCCATATCAGATGTAATACCCTCTTTTACCCTAGAGAGAGAGATTTAATGAGTAGAAAATACCCAGAAACTATTTTAACAATATAGAAAATAAATTATCCTTTTATTACACTAATTAACACCCCTTTATTAGTATTAACGTCTAACATTTTTATATGGATTTATGGGGTCAGATTATGTACCTTGACGGTTTAAGAGTTAGCCTACAAAATTAGGAGTCTAAAGGAGGATTAATTGTACCCTATTATTGCTTTGAAGGAGAAGATATGAGGTGGCCTTTAATACTTTGATTTCATTCGTCACGTTAATTGACCAAGGTTCAACAGCTTATTAATATTTTGTTTTAAAGAGAGTACACTGAGAGCAAGTGCAAGGCTCCATCTTCCTTCCGCACGAATTGGGAACAGGCGTTACATTCCCTCTCCCACCGATCGCAGCCACTCCAGGCTCTCATTGCTCGCTTTATCACCGAAAATGCTTCTGGGGAACGAAACGGTCCAAGAGATGTCTAAAATGGGGTATGTAATGCCCTAGCCGCAAAATGCCTAATAAACCCCCGTACTGGTTTTCATCGCTTTCACCTTAGCACCTCGCCGCCAACCTTGCTAGCCTCATTGGACACCGTCACTTTCAGCAAACAACAAATATCGATCCTTTTTCCTGTAATAGTTGCCCCAATTTCCTCCGAACGTCCCTGCATTTCTGCCCAAAAATTGTTATCGTCCCGATGAGGTGCGGGTCGCGACGCCACTGTGGTTGATCACTAGGCAATCGTAGGTAAAGGCACCATCCTTCATCCATATATGTTTGTTTCCCGTTCTCCAATCGCTCCTTTTTGGTCCCGACTCCTGGGTCGACAAAAGACCATGTTTCTTCTAGTAAGGACTTTGCCGGTAGGGTGTAGGAAGAAGGCCGGATTCTTGGCTATCAGCCTTGTGACCCAACACTGCATTCAGTAGATGCTTGTTATCGAATTGCTTCTTGTTTTGGACTACCTTCAGCCGCAATTTCATCTCTGAAATTCTGTCTCCTCACAATGTCAGCATCGCCATCGGTGATGTTAGCTTGTTTGAATGTTGTGTTCTTAATGATGTCGATCCGTCTAGTCGGGCGAGCGCCTTCAACCACAAATCTGTATCTGGTGGTGTCGTCTCATGTGTTGAATCTGTCCAGCCATCATCTAGATTTGTGGTCTGCTCCGCTTCCTGATCGGGACATGGATCATGACTATGAACAGGGAACCCGTGTAGAGACCTCCCACCTGTGTGAAGACTCAGTCAAGAGAGAACTCAGTCTAGGGATGAGCTGGCCCCTACAGTGGTGGCGTCGTCAGTGAACGTGACTTCTTGTCTTTGTTTTGAACCGCGTTGCGTGATAGTTGGGTGTTGGGAGTTCTTGACAGAGAGCGGAGCCCAGGGAATAGATGAAGGCAGTTGTTCATCTGTGAGGGTAGTCAAGCAGGTAATGAATTCCCTTGAGAGTAAAACCCTAATCTGTGGAGTTGCATCTGTGATGGAGCGTGAGGGAAGGGTGATCGCCTCTTGCCTTCATATCGTTTTAATCATTTGATTGAATCATATTCGGGAGTATTGATTTCATGGAAAGTTCACGGTTGGTAATTGCCCTTTTGTTTATAACTACAGTTATGAAACGAACTTGGTAAGTCAATGTTTAACCAATAGTGGGTCAATTGAGTTGTTGCAAAATTAGAAGGGTTTTCTCAAAATTATTAACACTAATTTCAAGACCCCATCACGAGATTTCTAGGGGAATGTTTTTAGAAGGATAAATTACCTCATGTGATATATTATTAATATTAAATACCATTTTATGCTTAGGTGGTGGTATTATACTTGGCTCAGACTTAGGTGACATTTATTTTAACTTAGACAAGAATTAAGGTATGTACTTCTCCTTATTTATAACTGGGCATTTATATGACAAAATTTTCCCATAATGAGGCATCTTTTGAAATACTTGCTCTTATTCCATTTGTTGGACAGTTCATATACTTTCAGTTGGATTTATTATTCTTTTGAAATTATTATCATATTGAATTGGGTTAATGACCCCATTTGCTATTGTGCTTAAATCATGACACATGTTTGTGAAAGGTATATCTTGCCACTCTATTTATGCATGTTAGATAATTTGACTAGTTTAACTATCGTAGATGCTTATGCGTAACTATTAGGGCGCGTTACTTCTGCCCGGGGTGTGCTACTTCCACCTTTTAATATACATAGGCGTGCTACTTCCACCTAGGGTGCGCTACTTCCACCCATTTTTACTTAGGTCAATGACTCAGTGGTGTCTTGGCCCTATGATAGTTACTTTAGTCAAATATATCTGCATGCAAATAATTGTTGTGATACTAATGATTGATTATGGCAAGAGTCATTGTTTAATGCTTTACTTATATTGCCTGATTCTTTTGGAAATTCTTTCTCTTGTTATTTCTCATTGAATCTTACCTAATTTTATGGCCCTTTTTTATGGGAACATCTTACTTTACTTTTTAATGCCCTAGTTAATCCTCTAATGTACATACTCAGCTTTTGTTGATTCATACCTTGTTTTCCTATTATTCTGGGTGTTCCCTCCACCCAGGTGTAGGTGTTTTACAGGATAGAAATTCAGGATGATTGTGATCTAATTGGTGGACATAAGGACAACTTGAGATAGCCTTGTTACCCTCTTCATATGGGGATCATGTGTATATAAATGTAGTGTTTTCATTCTTTGTACCACCCTTAGGGTGAGAAAGTGATGTACATGAGAACATTTTGTAACTTTGTAAATAGTTATGTTTTCCGCTGCTTAAATATTACATGGCTAAATTTTTGTACCATTGAGTGGGCCCACTATTGGGTACCACTCTTTACAATCACTATCATCTAGTTCTCACATTCTTCAATTGTTTGTAAAAGCTAGTGCATGGTTCAGACATGGACCACTGACTGCGGAGAGACATCCCTTCTTAGCTTTAGCATAGAGGAAATTTGGTGTAGAGCACAGGAGTATAGTGATTTTGTGGGAGGACTTCTCCAAACACCACCACCTAAAACTCCACCACCACATGTGACACAACTAGAACAACCAGAAATGGATGATGGTAATGTGTAAGGTGAAGAGCATAATGTCTGGGAGAAAATCAAGGCATCCTCAACAATAGCTCAGTTGGACCAATAAAAAGGTAGGTAGTGAATATGGTCATTTACAAGATTGATCCTGATCTGGAGGCATTAGCCAAAAATCCAGCATTCCATGGCCACAACATGGAGGATCCAATGGTGCACATTAACAACTTTGTGGAAAGTTGTGACATGTTGAAGATTGATCAGCTCTCTCTGATAGTGATATATCTGAAGTTATTCTCTTACTCATTGTCAGACAAGTCAAGGCATAGTTTCTAAGTCTCAAACTCGAACCAATAGAAACATGGTACCAGATGATAGACATCTTCTTTGAATGCTATTTTTCACCCCAGAAGCAAATGAGATAATCGAGCATATCTAGGCCAAAAAACCGAAATGGAACATTTGCCAATTTTTATTACCTAAATGGCACGTTCTTAAACTTATTGCCCAAAATCGCACATTTGGGGAGCAATGTGTCCCCTTCTAGGACGCATTGCCCTCCCGGGAGGCAATGCATCCTAGAAGCAGACACATTGGCCCCACAAGAGGGCAATGCGTCCCCAAACGGGATGCATTGCCCTCTGTGGGGCCAATGCGTCACGTGCGGAGACGCCCCCAATGGCTAGAAATTTCCACGCGGGCAATGCGTCCGAGACGGGGACGTATTGCTCCCTGGACCGGCGCAACCCAACGGCTATTTTGTCGTTGGGGCCGCGGCGTGGTGCCACATGGGCGCAATGCATCCCCAACCAGGATGCATTGCTCCCCTATATATATTGGGTGAAATCAACCCCCCAACTCACACCATTGTTCATTTCCTTACTCTTGCTCTATACTCCCATTTCTATGGAGTTTTTGCTCAGATTTCTACTACTTAGAGGTGATTTCTAGCTTATTTCAGGCGATCTTGGAGCTGCTATCTTGTACTTCTTGGAGACGATCTTGGAGCTTCTTCTTTCTCTTCTCATATTTGTGGCAACACATCCCACTATCACACAGACAGCGAGGTGTCACGTGAAAATGTGCGGAAAACACCATAAACCACTAATTACCAAAAACATGAGTTAATTAAAACTGATTGCAGAAAGCGGATGAACCAAGACACTATTACATTTAGATCCTCCTTCTGCAAAGAAACATGTTATATCAACATTTACAAGTCTTGATACGTGTCCATGGCTTAGGAGGTTAGCTGTCTTGTTATCACATGAGTTCATCACCTGTTTATACATACATAACAGCCCACATTCGGCCAGTAGCAGGATATACAAAACCTCAACAGCTATACATCATGAAACAACGTCAAAATTCCTCCAAGGACCTGAGAGTACAGGGATGACTCTAAGACTCTACTACAAAATGACCAAAATAGCAGCATGTCCATCACTTGCCTTCTACTGCTCTTCTTGCTGCTCGGCCGCAACCCTGCGACCACCACCACGTCTAGCTCGAACACCTAAAAAGGGTGTAGACCAGCGGGGTGAGACACATAGTCCCAGCAAGAAACATAACTCCCCACCGAAACCATAAAACCAAAGGAAGATAAAGCAGAAGCAGTAGATAATTGATAAAAGGTACAACAAGAGCAGTCTATATAGAAAGGCTATTCATACCATCAAACTTACCAGGCTGTACGGAAGACATGTACCCAAGTATTTCATTATGGAACATGATTAACAAGATAAGATTTATAAGACATTACCATGTAACATAAGGAACGTATAAGTAACTGCAAGTATAACAAGATTAACTACACAAGCAAGGCCTCAACCAATGTTCCATGTTTTGCCTTATGCAGTAAATACTATTCGGTTGGATTACATATTATTATGCCATGAGGAAGTGAGTCGTACCGCTCAGATCCAACTGACGTCTACGAAACCCAGAGCCGGTGCCATACAAGGTCAATAGAAGAGTCAGACTCCATGACCTCCCACCTCGTGGTCAGTGCATGAGTACAACACAAGCAGGACCGCAGTCTCATGCTTAAGTGGCCTCAGCCACAGGGTCAGCTCCCGCAGGCTACCCTCTGCCTAGCCCGCCTTGGTACAGGTCTCGACGCTAGTGAAACTGAGCCATGGGCCTGTTCACCATGCTCTGAGCCATGAACGCATTCCTGCTCCCATATCACATATCCTGAGCCATGGGCATGTTCACCATGCTCAATACATATCCTGAGTCTGCAACCGCAGCTGCACTCGAATCCTCACTATTTTAGGCTAGGAGAAACCTTGCATATTCAACAATATGCGCTCCGGGTAAACCCACAGGAGAACCCATTTCACCATCACCAGCTCCTGACGATGATGGATTTATGGCTAGGGCAAACTATGTGATATGTTCCACTGTGATTAGTTAGTATATTTTAAGTGGATTATTGAGGCAATCAAGTTGTATATCATGCATACTATAACAAGAATAAACAACATGAAACTCAATATCATGCTTTAACTGTCATCAACATCATCCTAATCCATCACAAGGATGCAACATTACAAGTTACCACTTGGCCTCTTGCCAACCATCTAGATCCATCTCAAGGATCATTTCATTGCCATTGGATCTCAATCCCTCATCACATAGTGCCACTGCCTCTCAAGGCTTACATCATCACCATGGGATAGCAATCCTAGATCATCTTTAGAGGATAGCACCTCATCAAGGCACTTTTTATCCAAACTCAGGTCCTCCGACCCAAAATACATCATGCATGTTATCTCATCATCAAGAGTAACCATCAGAGCAGTGTTACACAAACATATATACCCCATATCCCTTTACCTGGCTTTGCATTTGTACCTGCATGGTTAGTATGCACAATTATCCTGGATTAACAGAAGGATCATATCATCAAACATAAGGCAACATTGATGCTTTATTATTCATGCCTCAAACTGTGACCATAGACATAGGTCATATCATTATGCAAGGCATCTTATATGCTTACCATTTATTCAGCATCATACATATAGTTCCAGATGATCATAAACACTGGTACTACATAGATGTGATCCATTATATCAATTATCAAGTATGTCAGGGATCACTATCATAAATTAAATGTGATTACATGAGCAAAAGCTAGCATATATGTTTTCTAAAAGGAACAAAACCCTCACTGGAGGTCCCAACTACCCTCACCAGAAGTGTGATGGGTAGGGCACCCTCACTAAAGGTAGTATCGGGTAGGGTACTTTCCCATATCACCCAACCACTCCAACCCCATATCGATCAAGCCAACCAGCCATATATCGGCCAAACACTAAGCAAGGATGTCGACTATCAGCTCGAGATGAAAAGGGCAACCCTAGGTGACGTGCACCTATTTGTATCGTGCAGCATGTGTCGTGCAACCATATGTATCAGGCAACCCAGGCGTGCAGCTCAGCCAAACAGGCATATCATGCAACGGCGTGTCATGTAGAGGTCTATAACGTGCACAATATGTATCTGGAAGCACCACTCGACAAGGCATAACGCCCAAGGGTGTAACTCAGCCTGTCGTTTCAACCAACCTAGACATGATCTATTGGCCATCACACAAGGCAACAACGGAGGTGTGGTGCCTGACACAACACAACAACATAATGTCCAAGACTCTAGGCCAAGGGAGGATATCGGGTAGCATCACCTCCAAAACCATATCGGGCAAGATGCAACCCACATCAAGGCCGTCACCAACCTCAAGCACAAGGGCACCAAAACCCTAATGGATCAACAAGATGGCTCACCTCTCAACAAACAAGAGAGAGGGATCTTGCACACTTCTTATCACCAATCGGGCAAGCCTAGGATCCACCCTAACTGAGGTCTACAACCATCACAAAGCTCACCTCTCGAATCTAGGGTGAGAGAAGGGTGTTGCTCAAGCAACTAGAATACAAGCTCACCTCTCAACTTAAACGAGAGAGGGGTTTTGCCCATATCACTAGTGTTCAAGCTCACTTCTCTAGACCAAGGAGGGAGAGGGGTGTTGCTCAACAAGACACCCTGGAACATAGGTTCAGCCAACAAGGTACAACTAAGCAAGAAACTAAACTATCAACACACATAGCCGATCATAAGCAACATACAAACAAGAACATAGAAGAGGTAGTATAGTTAGGGTTAGGAGTTATGTAACCCGCCTTAAGCAAGCTCCAAGCTCCTAGCTCCAAGATCCTAGCACCACCAAGGAAGAAGATCAAGGCACTCTAGGGTTCGGCCACCACTAGAGGAAGAAGGAGACTCCAACGCAAGGATCGGCCACCAAGCTTGCAAAAGAAGGGGTGTCGTGCACCAAGGGAGATGGGAAACTAAGGAACTAAAGGGATCCTTAGCAAGAGAAAAGTAACACATATATAGGAAAGGATGGAGGAGAAACCAAGGAAAGACAAGGCAAGGTGTCGCCCACCTAGGGACACTTGTCCAAGGCCATTGCTACATGCAAGCATCAAACACCAAGTGTCCACTAGTGGTGACACAAACGAGGTCAAAGAGGGTCAAAGAGGTTCATGGGCGACACACCTCCACACCATGGCCGATACACCATAGGCCGACACACACCTTGGCCAACACACCATAGGCCGACACACACCCTGGCCAACACACCACAGGCCGACACACCACAGGCCGACACACACCCTGGCCGATATACCACAGGCCGACACACACCCTGGCCGACACACCACATGCCGACACACACCCTGGCCGACACACCACAGGCCGACACACACCCTGGCTGACACACCACAGGTCGACACACACCATGGCCGATACACCTAGGCCGACACAAGGTCCAACCAAGCAAGGCAAGGCACAACAAGGCCCAACAAGCTCATCCAAGCCCAAGGCAACACAAGCAACGAGCCCAACCCTTCTTCTCAACACTAGAGGAAGCAAGGAGAGGGAGGAACACCTCACAAGGTGACAAACTTGCCCACAAACTCTAAACTTGGGTATATTGCAAATAGCACCTCCAGCTCTGAACAGAACACCAACAAACCCTAATCACCACTAAAGGTGATTAGCAAGCAACTAAGCACCAGGGTTAAGCAAAGCAAATAGGATAAACCCTAAATGGAGGTCAGGGTCCTTACAAACTAACCCTCTACAAAGGGATTTCGTCCTCGAAATCCGAAGGAAAAAGCGAGGGATACTTCATCCTCATCTCTTCCTCAAGCTCCCAAGTGGCTTCTTCAATGCCACGATGATACCAAAGAACCTTCACAAGAACCAGGTCCTTCCTCTTCAGCTTCTTAACTCTTCTATCTAGGATCATCACAGGACCTTCCTCGTAGGTCACATCTTCATCAAGCTTGACTTCGACTGGCTGTATCACTGTTCCTGTATCTGGATGACTTTTCTTCAGCATACTGACATGGAACACCGGATGTAACATGTGCAACTCTGGCGGCAGCTCTAACTTGTAAGCTACTTTTCCAACTCGTGCTATGACCAAGTATGGTCCCATATATCTGGGTGTTAACTTACCCTTCCGGCCAAACCTCAACACACATTTCCATGGTGAAACTTTAAGATACACTTTGTCTCCTACCTGGAACTCCAAAGGTCGTCAGTGATTGTCTGCGTAAGACTTCTACATGTCCTGTGCCGCTTTCAACTGTTGTTGTATCACCTTGATCCTCTCTATCATCTGTTGTACTAACTCAGGACCCAAAAGTGGATATTCACCAGACTCATACCAACACGATGGAGATCTACACTTCCTGCCATATAAGGCCTCATAAGGAGCCATGTCAATGCTCCGCTGATAACTGTTGTTGTAAGCAAACTCTATCAAACTGAGATGTACATCCCAACTGCCTAGGAACTGCAAAACGCAAGCTCGAAGGAGATCCTCCAAAGTCTGAATAGTCCTCTCAGACTGTCCATCTGTCTGTGGATGGAAAGCGGTACTGAACCTCAACTGCGTTCCCAACGCTTTGTGCAACGGTTCCCAGAAATGACTCGTGAACTGAGGACCTCTATCGGAAACTATCATTGTTGGCACACCGTGCAGACGTACTATCTCATCCGCATATACTCGAGTGAGCTTCTCGGCTGTATATGTTGTCTTTACAGGTATGAAATGGGCAGACTTCATCAATCTGTCCACTATTACCCAAATGGAATCATGATTCCTAGTTGTCATGGGTAGACCAACTATGAAATCCATGGTTATATGATCCCATTTCCACTGCGGTATCAACAGGGGTTGTAACGTACCTACTGGCTTCTGATGTTCAGCCTTGACTTGCTGACATACCGCACATCTAGCCACAAACTCGGCTACATCTTTCTTCAAGCCGGGCCACAAATACAAGTCCTTCAGACTATGATACATCTTGGTGACTCCTAGATGCATAGCATACATCGACGTGTGTGCTTCCTCGAGCACTAGATTCCTCAGGTCATCAGCATTGGGGACCACCACCCTATCATGATAGCAAACTAGTCCATCCTCAGACTCATGGAACCCATCACGCTTTTCACTGCCAAACTCTGATCTGATCAACTGTATTGTATCATCTGTTTGTTGTGCATCCTTAATTTGCTGTCTCATCGTAGGCTTGACTTGCATATGAGCTAAAAGTCCAGCTAACAAAGAAACTTCCATCTGCACATTCATCTGTCACAAAGAAACAAACATATCTTGTCTATGGCATACCAAGGATCTCAATTGTGCCTTCTTTGTGGAGAGAGAAGAAGACTTTCGGCTAAGCGCATCAGCTACCACATTCGCCTTACCAGGATGATACTTGATGGTGCAGTCGTAATCGTTGATTAGCTCCATCCAACGACGCTGTCGCATGTTTAGCTCATTCTGTGAAAAGATATACTTTAGGTTCTTATGATCTGTAAAGATCTGGCATACTTCCCCGTAAAGATAGTGTCTCCAAATCTTTAACGCATGAACCACCGCTGCCAACTCCAAGTCATGAGTTGGATAGTTCTCCCCGTATTTCGTAAGCTATCGCGAAGCAAAAGAAGCCACATAATCTTCCTGCATCAGCACACAACCTAAACCTTTCTTGGAAGCATCACAAAAAACAACATAGCCCTTTCCAGGCTTTGACAGCACTAACACTGGTGCACTAGTCAGCTTCTCCTTCAGACTTTGGAAAGCTTGCTGGAAATGATCATCCCAGATAAAAGGTACATCCTTTCTAGTCAACTTCGTCATTGGCAACGCAATCGCACTAAAGTCCTTGATAAACCTTCGGTAGTATCCTGCTAATCCCAAGAAACTACGAACTTCTGTCAGCGTCTTCGGCTGTTCCCATTCTGCAATGGATTCCACCTTCTTTGGGTCCACTTATACTCCTTCTGCAGATATCACATGACCCAAGAAAGTTACTTCTTCCAACCAAAACTCACACTTACTGAACTTGGCGTACAACTGATGTTGACGAAGAAGAGTCAATGCTAGTCAAAGATGTCGATCATGCTCTTACCTATCCCGACTATAGATCAAGATGTCATCTATAAAGACTACAACAAACTGATCTAGGAATGGACAGAACACTCAATTCATCAAGTCCATGAAAGCAGCAGGTGCATTGGTTAGCCCAAATGGCATAACCACAAACTCGAAGTGACCATACCTTGTCCTAAAAGCTGACTTTGGTATGTCATCCGTCTTAATCCTTAACTGATGATATCTGGACCATAGATCGATCTTTGAAAACACTGTAGCACCACGCAACTGATCAAACAGATCATCTATCCTCGGCAATAGGTACTTGTTCTTGATCGTGACCTTGTTCAACTGTCGGTAATCTATACATAACCGCATCGACCTGTCCTTCTTCTTAACGAACAACACTGGAGCACCCCAAGGTGATGTACTTGGTCGGATGAAACCCTTCTCCAGCAACTCTTGTAACTATTTCTTAAGCTCTTCCATCTTCACTGGAGCCATCCTATACGGTGTCTGTGCAACTGGTTGCGTTCCTGGAACCAGATTGATCTCAAAATCAATCTCTCGGGGTGGAGGAACACCAGGGAACTCATCAAGAAACACATCCGCAAACTCTCGGACAACTGACATCTCCTCAAGGCTAGGACCTTTCGCCTTGGTATCTACAACGTGAGCTAAGAACGCCTTACATCCTTGCCGTAACAACTTTTCTACCACCATAGCTGATACTAGACACGTCGGAAGAATCTTCCTATCTCCTTGCAAGATCCACTTCTCTCCATCATCATCAAACACAGCCTGCTTGGAACCACATTCCAAAACAACCTTATACTTCTCTAACATATCCATCCCAAGGATCACATCGAAACCATGCATATCAAGTGGTATAAGATCCACTTGTATGTTGTGTCCCGAAAAAGATAAGACACAAGATGGACACTCTTCTCGAAGCATCGAGGAACCATCAAGAGGGGTTTCTAACAACAAGCTATCCTTCTTACAACTAACAGGTAAACGACAGTTTTCAAGCATACTATAGGTGATAAAAGAGTGTGTAGCACCCGGGTCAACCAGAATAGATATAAAGCAAGAATAAGACATATCAAAATGAAATAACTCCATCTTACTTGCCACCACTCACGGGTTGACTATCATCTCCGGCTGATTCATAGCATAGAATCGAGTCGTTGCTTGTTGTCCACGTCCTCTACTTCCTTGAGCAGACGATCCCTCTTGCGCCGCCTGACCGCGTCCGCGCCCTCTGCTACTACTGGGCTGATGTCTATCTGACCCTCGTTGATTCGGCTTTGGCTGTTGTGTCACTTCAACATCTCTATTCAGGCAGTTGAACCTAAAATGCCCGATCTGACCAAAAAGATGGCATGACCTATCTTCAAACTGTGGCCTAGATGGCCCTGTCACTGCCATAGAAGCTGTACTATGTGCCTTTGACGGTGAAGAAACATAACCTCTTCCTTTACTCAGAGACCACTGTGACGGTACACTAGAACCTCTCATCACGGAAGGTGCTGAAAACCTTGGCTTCTTGAAGCCACCAAACCTCTGTCCCTGGAACTGAGCAGGCCTCTTCTTAGACATGGATTCTCTTTTCTCCCTTACTGATCGTTCAATCCTCTGGACTGGTTCCACAAACGTAGCAAACTGCTCTCGGTTCTCCAACGCAGAAACAGGTGTTGTCAGCTCAACACTCAGACCCTTCTCAAAATGTTTGATCCGCTCCTCATCTGTTGCTGCCATGTGAGGACAAAACCTCAACAGATCCATGAACTTGGCCTCATACTCGGTGATGTTCATCGTTCCTTGGCGCAGGCTCTCAAACTGGCTGATCTTCTCATCTAGATACGTCTTCGGAAAGTACCTGCTGACGAACTCATGCTGGAAAACCTCCCAACCGATCACCTCACCAGGTTGCTTCTCCTCCTCGATGGTCCACCAGTGACCAGTACTACCCTTCAGAAGGTAGACAGCGTGCTTTACTTTGTCTGCTTTGGGGATGTCGAGGATCCGGAAGCCTTCTCAAGACTTGTCAGCCACAGATCTGCATCTGCTGGATCATCCATTCCAGCATATTCTGAAGCTCTGACTCGGCGAAGCCGCTCAAAGGTCTTCTCAATACCCGATGTTTCACCATGGGGAGCATGTGCTCTCGGCAGAGGCACTAGAAATCTCTCTACCATTAGATTCATCATAGCCATCATCTGCCCCATAAGCTGTTGATAGGTAGGGTGTTCAAGAATGGCTGGGTCAGGTTGGGGGACCTCAGGCACCCGATCTTCATGTGCCCGACCAAAAGCTCCATCAACTGATGCAGCATCACTGTTCTCAGCAGCGTGTTCTTCATGGTTCCCAGACATCTTGGCTTTTCTTCCGCTGAGGGCAGAAGACGATGGTAAGAAAATCTGGAAAACTCACAAGAATAGACACAACCTAGTCCTAAATCCATGTAGACTCAGCGAACCTAGAGCTCTAATACCAAAATTGTGGCAACACATCCTACTATCACACAGACAGTGAGGTGTCACGTGAAAATGTGCGGAAAATACCACAAACCACTAATTACCAAAAACATGAGTTAATTAAAACTGATTGCAGAAAGCGGATGAACCAAGACACTATTACATTTAGATCCTCCTTCTGCAAAGAAACATGTTATATCAACATTTACAAGTCTTGATACGTGTCCACAGCTTAGGAGGTTAGTTGTCTTGTTATCACATGAGTTCATCACTTGTTTATACATACATAATGGCCCACATCCGGGCAACAGTAGGATATACAAAACCTCAACAGCTATACATCATGAAACAACGTCAAAACGCCTCCAAGGACCTGAGAGTACAGGGATGACTCTAAGACTCTACTACAAAATGACCAAAACAATAGCATGTCCATCTCTTGCCTTCTACTGCTCTTCTTGCTGCTCGGCTGCAACCCCGCGACCACCACCACGTCTAGATCAAACACCTAAAAATGGTGTTGACCAGCGGGGTGAGACACACAGTCCCAACAAGAAACATAACTCTCCACCAAAACCATAAAACCAAAGGAAGATAAACCAGAAGCAGTAGATAACTGATAAAAGGTACAACAAAAGAAGTCTATATAGCAAGGCTATTCATACCATCAAACTTACCAGGCTGTACGGAAGACATGTACCCAAGTATTTCATTATGGAATATGATTAACAAGATAAGATTTATAAGACCTTACCATGTAACATAAGGAACGTATAAGTAACTGCAAGTATAACAAGATTAACTACACAACCAAGGCCTCAACCAATGTTCCTTGTTTTGCCTTATGCAGTAAACATTGTTCGGCTGGATTACATATTATTATGCCCTGAGGAAGTGAGCCGTACCACTCAGACCCAACCGACGGCCGCGAAACCCAGAGCTGGTGCCATACAAGGTCAATGGAAGAGCCGGACTCTACGACCTCCCACCTCATGGTCAGTGCACGAGTACAACACAAGCAGGACCGCAGTCTCATGCTTAAGTGGCCTCAGCCATAGGGTCAGCTCCCACAGGCTACCCTCTGCCTAGCCCGCCTTGGTACAGGTCTCAGCGCTAGTGAAACTGAGCCACGGGCCTGTTCACCGTGCTCTGAGCCATGAACGCATTCATGCTCCCATATCACATATCCTGAGCCATGGGCCTGTTCACCATGCTCAATACATATCCCGAGTCTGCAACCGTAGATGCACTCAAATCCTCACTATTTTAGGCTAGGAGAAACCTCGCATATTCAACAATATGCACTCCAGGTTAACCCGCAGGAGAACCCATTTCACCATCACCAGCTCCTGACGATGTTGGATCTATGGCCAGGGCAAACTACATGATATGTTCCACTGTGATTAGTTAGTATATTTTAAGTGGATTATTGAGGCAATCAAGTTGTGTAGCATACAGACTATAACAAGAATAAACAACATGAAACTCAATATCATGCTTTAACTGTCATCAACATCATCCTGATCCATCACAAGGATCCAACATTACAGGTTACCACTTTGCCTCTTGACAACCATCTAGATCCATCTCAAGGATCATTTCATTGCCATGGGATCTCAATCCCTCATCACATAGTGCCACTGCCTCTCAATTCTTACATCATCACCATGGGATAGCAATCCTAGATCATATTTCGAGGATAGCACCTCATCAAGGCACTTTTTAGCCAAACTCAGGTCCTCCGACCCAAAATACATCATGCATGTTATCTCATCATCAAGAGTAACCATCAGAGCAGTGTTACACAAACATATATACCTCATAGCCCTTTACCTGGCTATGCATCTATACCTGCATGGTTAGTATGCACAATTATCCTGGTTTAACAGAAGGATCATATCATCAAACATAAGGCAACATTGATGCTTTATTATTCATGCCTCGACCTGTGACCATAGACATAGGTCATATCATTATGCAAGGCATCTTATATGCTTACCATTTATTCAGCATTATACATATAGTTCCAGATGATCATAAACACTAGTACTACATAGATGTGATCCATTATATCAATTATCAAGTATGTCAGGGATCACTATCATAAATTAAACGTGATTACGTGAGAAAAAGCTAGCATATATGTTTTCCAAAAGGAACAAAACCCTCACTAGAGGTGCCAAACTGCCAACTACCCTCACCAGAAGTGTGACGGGTAGGGCACCCTCACTAAAGGTAGTATCGGGTAGGGTACTTTCCCGTATCGTCCAACCACTACAACCCCATATCGGTCAAGCCAACCAGCCATATATCGGCCAAACACTAAGCAAGGATGTCGACTATTAGCTCGAGGTGTAAAGGGCAAACCTAGGTGACGTGCACCTATGTGTATCGTGCAGCATGTGTCGTGCAACCATATGTATCGGGAAACCCAGGCGTGCAGCTCAGCCAAAGAGGCATATCATGCAACGGTTCATCATGTAGAGGTGTATAACGTGCACAAGATGTATCGGGCAGCACCACTCGACAAGGCATAACGCCCAAGGGTGTAACTCAGCCTGTCATTTCAACCAACCTCTCCATGATCTATTGGCCATCACACAAGGCAACAACAGAGGTGTGGCGCACAACACAACAACATAACATCCAAGGCTCTAGGCCAAGGGAGGATATCGGGTAGCATCACCTCCAAAACCATATCGGGCAATATGCAACCCACATCAAGGTCGTCACCAACCTCAAGCACAAGGGCACCAAAACCCTAATGGATCAAGAAGATGGCTCACCTCTCAACAAGCAAGAGAGAGGGGTCTTGCACACTTCTTATCACCAATCGGGCAAGCCAAGGATCCACCCTAACTGAGGTCTACAACCACCACAAAGCTCACCTCTCGAATCCAGGGTGAGAGAAGGGTGTTGCTTAAGCAACTAGAACACAATCTCACCTCTCAACTTAAACGAGAGAGGGGTATTGCCCATATCACTAGTGTTCAAGCTCACTTCTCTATACCAAGGAGGGAGAGGGGTGTTGCTTAACAAGAAACCCTAGAACATAGGTTCGGCCAACAAGGTACAACTAAGCAAGAAACTAAACTATCAACACACATAGACGATCATAAGCAACATACAAACAAGAACATAGAAGAGGTAGTATAGTTAGGGTTAGGAGTTATGTATCCCGCCTTAAGCAAGCTCCAAGCTCCAAGTTCCAAGCTCCAAGCACCACCACAGAAGAAGAGCAAGGCACTCTAGGGTTCGGCCACCACTAGAGGAAGAAGGAGACTCCAAGGCAAGGATCGGCCACCAAGCTTGCAAAAGAAGGGGTGTTGTGCACCAAGGGAGACGGGAAACTAAGGAACTAAAGGGATCCTTAGCAAGAGAAAAGGAACACATATATAGGAAAGGATGGAGGAGAAACCAAGGAAAGACAAGGCAAGGTGTCGCCCACCTAGGGACACTTGTCCAAGGCCATTGCCACATGCAAGCATCAAACACCAAGTGTCCACTAGTGGTGACACAAATGAGGTCAAAGAGGGTCAAAGAGGTCCATGGGCGACACACCTCCACACCATGGCCGATACACCACAAGCCGACACACACCCTGGCTGACACACCACAGGCCGACACACACCCTGGCAGACACACCACAGGCTGACACACACCTTGGCCGACACACACCCTGGCCGACACACCACAGGCCGACACACACCCTGGCCGATACACCTAGGCCGACACAAGGCTCACTTGCCCGAAACAAGGGTTAACCAAGCAAGGCAAGGTACAACAAGGCCCAAGAAGCTCATCCAAGCCCAAGGCAACACAAGCAACGAGCCCAACCCTTCTTCTCAACACTAGAGGAAGCAAGGAGAGGGAGGAACACCTCACAAGGTGACAAACTTGCCCACAAACCCTAAACTTGGGTATATTGCAAGTAGCACCTCCAGCTCTCAACAGAACACCAACAAACCCTAATCACCACTAAAGGTGATTAGCAAGCAACTAAGCACCAGGGTTAAGCAAAGCAAACAGGATAAACCCTAAACGGAGGTCAGGGTTCTTACAATATTCTTCGATTGTCAAGGGATAACTCTCCATTTGAGGTTTTTTTCTACCAAAATTTTAATTTCCAAAACTTGAACTTAACATTAGTATGAAATATTACAATTGAAATAATTGTATTGCTACTCCTTAATTCCACATTACTGAAATAATGATGTAGAAAATGACAATTGAAGGTTAATTAATAACTGAAAAATTATTGTTTGAAATTACAAAATTGTTGTTCTGAAATGTTATTGTTACTAAAAATTAGCAAAAATGTTGTTATGAAATGTTAGTTAATTTTACCGAAAAAATTGCAAAATTGTTGTTCTGAAATGTTAATGTTACTAAAAAAATAGTAGAATTGTTGTTCTAAAATGTTAATGTTATAGAAAAAGTAGTAAAATAAATTTAATTCAAAATTCAAAATTATTGTTCTAAAATCTTAACTACTCTTTTAAAAATGATGTCACTGCTCTAAAATATTAATTCATGTTAATATAATGTTATAAAATATGAATTTCTTTCTGATGTTAATATAATATTCTAAAATATAGGAACATGGCATCTAGTTCAAATTCACGAATTGTCAAGATGCGATATGATGGGCAATTTCTCTCTGATGGGTCTTATTCTAGTTGATTTGTTAGACCCATAAACATTTCACTTATTAATACCCTATCTGAACTAAAATCATATATCTATACAACACTTGACATCAATCCCAACCACTTCTCTATCAAAATATCCTATCTTTTCCCAGGAGAAAATCATATGCTCGTACAAGTTGATGATGATGATGCATATAGAACCTTGTTATCACTTTCAGTTGATGCCTATATTGATGTGTTTCTTGAAAAAACATCTATCCACCAACAGCCTTGTTTCATAGTCTATTAATCAATTTCAATCTCAATTCCCTCACAATAATTTATGGAGTCAACCACCTCAATTCTCTCAAAGTCATTTAACTACTGAATGGAGTCAACCACCTCAATTCAGTCGTAGCAATTTAACTGCTGAATGGAGTCAACCACCTGAATTTTCTCAAAATCTTACTATTGAGAATATTGGTGTTGAGGTTGAGGAGGGAGATAATGATATTGATCATGAAGGTGATAATGATAGTGATCACGAAGGTGATAACAATAGTGATATTGAAGGTGGTAATAATAGTGAACCACCTGAGGATGAGTCATTGACTGAAACCGATGATGAGCACACACATCCATTCCCTGACTATATTGCAACATTGAGTTCTATTCCATCCATATTTGACAACCAATGGCCCTAACATGAACACGTTGATTCCAACTATGAATCTTTTCAAGATGATGACTGGGTGGAAGATTTTCATCATGAATTTTGTCTCAATTATAATCCTTCCAGCATTGTTATATATGAGGGTGCTTTATTTGCATCCAAAGTTGTACTGGTTGAGACGCTCCAAAAATGGTCAGTACAAATGAATGTCCAGTACCGTACATTACGCTCAAATAATCGTCATCTTAAACTTGTTTGTATCCATGATCAACGATTTCCTTGGAGATTGACCGTTTGCCAGTCCAAAAGAGCAGGTGGCATGTGGAAGATAAAACATTGTAAATCATGCCACAATTGTGAATTAACTGTTATGAATCATGATCATCACCAAGTCATAGCATCTAATATTGCTCGAATGATAATGCCAATTCTAGTATCACGATTGGATATGTCGACACGAGAAATTTGTGACAAGGTGAATGTTGAACTAAGGCTCCATATATCTTACAAGAAGGCATATCTAGCGAGGAGGAAGGTTGTTTGTAAAATATTTGGAGACTGGGAATCATCATATCATAGTTTGTTGTCGTTCCTGATTTCTCTGACACAATATATTCCAAGAACTATATATGCCCACCTTATTGATGATTATACCCTTCAAACTGAAGGCACTCGTAGATTCAAGTGGGTGTTTTGGGCATTTGGTCCAGCTGTGAGGGGTTGGGCCTATTGCAGGCCTATTCTTACTGTTGATGGCACATTTTTAATAGGAAAATATACTGGCATACTTCTCATTGCATGTGGCACAGATGCTGATAATGGTCTATTTCCACTTGCTTTTGATGTTGTCGAGAAAGAAAATAAGGACTCCTGGGAGTGGTTCTTTGGTTGTCTACAAACTTGTATTCCAATCATTCCATGACGTACAGACTTGTGTATTATTTTTGATCGAATGAGTGGGATTTTTCCAGCACTTGAATCAAAATTTGATTGGGCTCAACATCGTTATTGTCTTCGACATCTTTGGGAGAACTTCCATAAGCAGTTCAAGTCCAAGGAGTTGAGGGAGATTTTGTGGAAGGTGGGATCCACAACTGATACACATGAATTTGATCGTCATATGATTGTTATAGAAACCATAGAACCAGCAACGAAGGCGTATTTATTAGGCCAAAATCCAGTACTTTGGTCTCTCGCATATGATAGAGGTTGCAGGTATGGGTCATTGACTAGCAATCATGTTGAAGGGTGTAATGGTGTCTTAAAAGGTGTTAGAGGTTTGCCAATACAAGTGTTAATTGTTGCCACATACTATCGCTCTGTGACCATGTGGCTGCATAGGCGTAATCTCGCAAATAAACGTGCACAAGATGGACTGAAATGGCCCTTGAGGGTTCATGATAAGCTTTATAATGTTCGAGAGGATGCACAAAAATTGACAATACACATCCGTGTGAACAATGATGAATGTCTTGTTGGTGACATGGATGGATATAGATTTCAAGTAATAGTGCATCCAAATGGTGACAGCCAATGTAGTTGTGGTTTTCCACAGCAATGGCATTATCCATGTTCTCATGTTTGGGTAGCTGCAGACTCTATCATTTGGGATCTTGATGCACTTGTGAGTGCATATTATACATATGAGGCTTATCTAAATGCATACATAACTGAATTTCGTGGTATTCCCAACAAGAGGTATTGGCCTCAATTTGATGAAAGTAGAGGTATTTATCCCTTATTACCCCCTAGGAAACGAAGGCAAGCTGGAAGACCAAAGAAAAAGAGAAGGCATTCAACTATGGATGTTGATCCAAATCAGTATACATATCATTGTCATAAGTGTGGCAGAAGGGGCCATAATAGTTGCACTTGTCCTAATGTAATATGATGTCTAGTCATGTAATGTTTGCTATTTCAATTTACTCAAATCATGTAATGTTTGCAATTTCAATTTATTCAAGTCATGTAATGTTTGAAATTTTAATTTACTCAAGTCATGTAACGTTTGCAATTTCACTAAAAGAATGAATTTATAATGGTTTTTTTATAGATGGCTCATCGAAGGACATGGACATTTCACATGTCCGTAGAGTTAATCCAAATAATAGCTACGAAGTGCCTACAGGGAAAAATGGCTCATCAAACTCTATTGGATGATGACTGGAATGACGTACCAGATTTGTTGTATAATAAGTTAGGATTTATAGTGACAAAAGAATAAGCAAAATTTCATTGGCAATTTTTAAAGAAAATGTTTCACATGTATGAAGAACTTCTTGAGCTACCTGGTTGGTATTGGGATCACACAAAATAGAAAGCAATGCCAATCAATGAACAAGTTAAAAACCAGTTAGTTGTATCACATCCAGAGATACATCGAGTTGTACATCAAATGTGGCCATTTTATGAACCTCTAGATGAGATATTGAATCAAATGCAGTAACTAATTATTGTAGTATTTCTCTTTTAGTAGTTCATGTTGTATTTTTATATTGTTTGGTAGTTCATGTATTTGAATTAATTTCATCTTATCTAATGAAGAATCTTGACAAACTAATATGTTGTACAATATGTGCACTTTTCATTTAATGTAATATTTGCACTTTTCATAGATATGACTCCTAGACAAGCAACCTACCGACTCTCCCAGCACCACATCATGTTGGCACAATGGCCTATTACTGACCCGTATGTTTTAGAAAATATTTCCATGGTTGGTTTTGGGCTTGTTCATAGGCTACCCTCTATCCACCTTGACCCCACTTTAATCACTGCATTAGTTAACATGTGGGACAATACTAGCAATACTTTTAGATTTCCCCCGTTTGAGATGACTGTAACCCTTCAGGATGTTGCAGTGCTTCTAGGTCTTAGGATTGATGGCCCGCCTGTTATAGCTTCATATCCTATAGGCGTAAATGAGGGTCAGTTTTCTTCTTGGACTCACCTTTGTGAGAATTTCTTAGGAGATGCAGCAGATGGGATGTCTAAGTGGCATATCTCCTTGATTTGTCTATGTGAGACCTTCAAGGATATGGATCTGACCACGGGTGATGAAGAGCAACAACTAGAACTGAGGACAAGGTACATGAGGGTATATCTCTTATACTTCTTAGGTAGTTACCTTATCCCAGATAGTACCAGGGATAGAGTGCATGTTAGGTACCTCCCTCTTGTGTCTGATTTTACACGTTGTGGCACTCTATCTTGGGGTGTTATAACTCTATCTTACTTATATAGGGAGTTGTATAAGGCAACTACCCGGTCCAGGACAACTTCCCATCTGTCAGGTTGTGTCTGTCTATTGTAGTTGTGGTGTTGGGAGAGGTTGGGAATTGGATGCCCAGGTACAATTGCTATGCACTGGGATGATTGGCCAGAAGATGTTCCCTTGGGTTACAGGTTAAATATCTTCAAAATTAATTTTTATATTTGTCCAAACATTATGTAGTTTTATCTAAATTTAGTTTGTCAATTTAATTGGTGGCCTACCTTTGTCCAAAGGAGTGACACTATCAGGGGAACAATCCAATTTTATGATTCAGCATTTGACCAGATTTTTCCCTCACATGTATAACTTACTTACCTCTACTAACATGTTGTATGGTATATATTTTATTTATTTGCAATTTACTCTATTTTATATGATACATGTTGTCTATATGAATAACAGATAGAGTTGACTCCTTACACTGTTGATGTTCTCGAAAGATTGTCTGCCATTTGTAGAGAGGGTAGTGATATTTGGTTGGCACGAGTGCATCTGTTGTGCTACACAATAGTGGAGTGACACTTCCCCGACAGAGTACTTTGACAGTTCGGCTTTGTTCAAGTACAATCTACTCTTGAGCTGTCGCGGCTTAGCCAGATAGATGGGAGGGGTCATGCGGCTGAGGATTGGATGCTTCATTATAGGCGGGAGGTGCAGATGTGGAACAACAGACGTGAGAGCTTAGTTTCCGCTCCACCAGCTGATACAGTCTTCAGTCCTCAGGTTCACTATGCATGGTATCATCCCCAATACATCGTGCCCCCTCCAGCTATGCCTCCAAGTACATACTACCCACAAAGTTATCGCCAGTAAGAATTTGTGAGTATCATTATTATTTCTTTTACAAACTGTTATTATTTATCTTTGTTATTTGTAATATATGTAATTGGTCTTTATTATGTGTACATACTTTGTTTTACAGGTACAAACACAGGTGGCGATCCGAGCAGCATTAGAGCACGCCCCTGCACAGATCAGAGACGACATCTATAACATCTAGGGGAGTTACTTTGATAGTCTTCCTGACTATGCTCAGCCGTGGGATACCATACCCACTCATACCACAGCCCCTGAGCCCACTCCTACTCCTACTCCTACTCCTGTGATTACTACTGTTGAGCCCACTCCCACTCCCACTTCTCAGTTCATGTCATGGGGACCGACAGGGCCATATTTTTTAGGAGCTGCTTCATATTCCTCATTCATCACCCCCACCTCAACCAGCATCATACTATGGAGCAAGTTCTTCTTCTCTTCCATACACTCCATTCCCACCACCAATTATTCCTGAGAGACGACCACCACCTTATGTCACATATTCACCTACTCCGTTTGATTTCTCAAGATGCACCCCACCTGATGCATCCTATCCTGGTTTTCAGAGACCCCTCACCCCACCTCCACCTTTTCATTTCTTCCCTGATGCTCGCCAGCAGCCTCCTGTGCAGTTGTCCCCAGTTCAGGCGTCTCTAGATGACATTGGTACAGAGGATCCAGATGTAGAGGGAGGTGGGCGAGGACGTCGTTGGCGAGGATGGCGTACTTAGTTTTTTATATATTGTACTATTTTGTATGTATGTCTTTGTGAAGACATCTATTGTATGTGGATGTATCATATTATGATCTCACATTGGTTCATTTTGGATCTATCATATTGTTCTGTTGTGTATTATTTTCTCGTCATGTTGGTTCATGTTTTAACCTTGTTTTTAATTGCTATCTCATTTTTTTATTAAGTTCTTATTATATAATCAATTAGGAACCAACTGATGTTGGTTGCAATACACTTATATATTCCATATGCATGTTACGGGCTATTGAAATTGACAAATTTATAATAATTGGATATATTATAGACATCCAAATACAAGTGAACGAATTGTAAATGTACAAATATAATTAATATTGTTAATATACATATCAATAATCATGAAACAATATCAATGACTGCAAAAATATGATTAAAAAATGCAATGTGTCATGCATGGGGATGCATTGCTACAATGTGTCATGCATGGGGACGCATTGGTGCAATGCATCCCAACAGGGGACGCATTGCACCAATGCGTCCCGCCAACGGACGTATTGGTCCCACAACAGAGAAATGTGTCCCGAACCGGGACGCATTGCCCTCCTGTGGGACCAATGCGTCCGTCGCCGGGACGCATTGCCTCCCGTGAGGGCAATACGTCCCAGCAGGGGACGCATTGCTCCCCAAATGTACCATTTTGGGCAATAAGTTCAAGAACGTGCCATTTAAGGAATAAAAAATGGCAAATGTGCCATTTCGTTTTTTTGGCCGCATATCTATAACCTTAAGAAGCATGCATAGGAGTCTTATTTTGAGGTGTAGGAGAGATTCAATAACATGTTGAGGAAGGTCATAAATATCTTACTATAAGTCTCGGCTCCGCTAGGGTTCCGCGTTGCCTGAGCAACAGGCGGTGCCTCACTGTCGCCAACCTCCGGCTGGCAATCTGCTAGTCGGGGTCTACCCGTGTGCAGGTTTCTCCCCGTCAGCTCATGTCATCTCGGGCTTTGTGCCCCAGCGCCGCCTCTCCTGTGGCACCGCGAGTTACGGAGGATGGGAATCCCGTCTAACCTCTGCCAGTGTCTCCCTTCAGATTACAGGCTCCGCACTCAGCGCATCATTCAGGCGAGTCGTTCGGAATCTGCTGCGTCCGTCGTTGAGCAAGACGAGATCATTCCTAATCTGAGAAGGACCTTCGCTGCCCCTACTGCTCTGGATAACCCATTGACGGCTGAGTCAGCACATCTTGCATCAATTCTCTGCTCTAGGGTTTTGGAAGAGCAACCGCTATCTATGGCGGTGCAAGGATCCAGGGGTCTGAGGGACCTGTATGGTCAGTGTGAACTCCCCCCCGTACCAACATGCTAGGGTCCCACATATGCAATCGGACTATCAGCAATCACAGAAGCAACCTTTGTATGGGATCCCCCATGATTCATGCTTTAGATGCCTCAGAAAAGGACACTTGCAGGCCCAATGTAGGAGACAGAAGGTTTGCTATGTGTGCAAGCGCACAGGACACATTGCTCGTCTTTGCCCAGCTCCTCAACCGCCAACGACCACTCCGTTGGACATTCACTCGCACAGCGGCTTCCCTCCCTTCCAGCAGGCATCCTGGCCTGAGGGGTCATTGAGACAAGCCATTGAGGTTTTGTGGCCGCCTCGGGTGGCTTGGGAAAACCTATCACCTGTTGTTAAGCAACTCTGGCCAGCATCTATTGACATCTATAGGGAAAACCTATCACCTGTTGTTAAGCAACTCTGGCCAGCATCTATTGACATCTATAGATTCCAAGAATGTAAAGCTATAGCTTTCTTTCCTAGCATTGAGGAAGCCAACAACATTCTAGTGGAGGGGGTTCCCTCTTTCTCGGGATCCCAAATCACTCTTAAGGCGATGGAGTTACGTTTGCACAGTGACAAGAAGGAGGCTTTTTGGTTTTGGTTATCGGGATTGCCTATTGTCTGTAGGGATGAAGCAAGTATTAAAGCTATGGTTAACTCCTTTGGGAACCTGGTGTATATCTCTGATTGGCAGAAAAGACAAGACAGCTCACTGGGTTCTCATATTGGTTGAAGCTTTACGGGATGATGTCCCTGCATTTTTGTGTCGCTTACTTTCGGTGATTTTAGATCTTCCGTTCAGTTCCGCATGGTGGCGCGGGGCCCCATACGATCACATGTATTCTCTCTCACCAAGGAAGGAGAAGCCCTTGGTATCCCTACTTTGGCACTGGTAATGGATTGATGATCGGAGCATCCAGTACCACGTATTACCCAGCCAACTCCACCTAGACCTCCTCCCCGTCCGCCACAATGCTCTAGATCTGCTAGCATTGATCCGCCAAGAAGATCATTTGAGAGACCTCTTGCTAGGATGGTTTTTGATAGTTTTGGTAGAGCAGTGCTTCCTCACAGAAGTTTGGACGACTTCATCAGATTCGAAGAACTCGCAGAGGAGACCAGAAGATCCAGAGGCAGACAAACTCTTACTAGTGACAACCGACTTGCTAGATCTTCTAGTACTCGAAGATATAGGGTTCCTTATAGATCGCTCTCTCGTAGACACTCTGAGGAGGGATGTGGTTTCTGGGAGAACGACAATATAGACGATGGTAGACCAGGCAGCTATTGAGGTCCGGATGGTGTTGGTCTTCTCTGCAGCATAGTTTTTAGGAATCATAGTCATTTATTCCGGAACATACGGGGGGCTACAAATGGTGCTACTCGAAGGGTTCTTCGCAAACTTTGCTCGAGACACAGACCGTCTATTGTGTATTTGATGGAGCCTTTTTTGCATGCTGAGAGAGTGGAGGAAATCCTTGATATTGTTCGCCTTGATTGGGTTACTATAAACCAAGAGGAAGGTGGTAAGATATGGTTTTATGATGATAATAACATGACACCATAAGTGTTCTTTTCTCATAGGTCGCACGTCCCCGTTAAAACCGCGGGGCCAGATGGGTAGTCAATTTTTTTACAATTGTATATGCTAGCTGTGTTGGCTCGGCCAGGAGAGATATGTGGAATTCTTTGCTTCAGATTGCATCCACGATCGAGGACAATAGATGGGTGATAGCTGGGGATTTTAACATCATTCGACCGTTAGAAGAAAAGTGTGGCACGAAGGACCCATCTAGGCAGGATATGTTGGAATTTGATTGCTTCATTTCTGATGCTTGCCTTGTTGAATGTTCTTTTGAAGGAAGTAGATTCATGTGGGTCAATAAACAGCACCCGACTCCTATGACCTGGGAGAGGATTGACTGTATTTTGTACAATGAAGCTTGGAATGATGCTTATCCTGCTATGACATCTATTCACCTGACTAGATATCGTGTCTCAGATCACTACCCTATTTTGACTAAGCTTGGAGGGGATAACCAAATCCGTCAACCACCGCCTTTTTCTTTTCTGTCAGCATGGCTCGCGGACCATGAATGCTTGGAGCTGATTAAGAGAAAGTGGAGATCTGAAGCAGTTGGCCATCCGTCGTTCCTTTTCTATAGCAAACTTAAGAATATTCGATCGGCCTTGAGGGCTTGGAATAAATCTACTTTTGCTAATATGCAGAAAAGGATTAAAGATCTTGAGGATGTCGTCTATACCTACTAGTTGCTTTATGATGAATCACCCACTGGGACTAATGAAGGTGAGCTTCGCGTTGTGGAATTGGAGCTTCATGAGTTGTTAGACCTCGAGGCATCTCTTTGGAGAGAAAAAGCTAAGATTGATTGGCTTCAGGATGGGGATTGGAAAACGTCTTTTTATCATGCGGTAGTTCATAATAGGCGTAGAGCCAAAAGAGTTCCCTGACTTGTATTACCAGATCAATCTATTTTGGAGGACCAGGCTACTATGGCGTCTACAACTGCTTCTTGGGAAAAAAACTGAAATGCACGAGTTTAGACAATTTATTGACCAAACTAGACGAGTTTGGTATAACTTGTCCACAATAGACGACTTTGGGAGAGAGAAACTGGTAAAAACGCCAAACGAAACGGTGTCTCCATTCTGATTGGACAAGAAAAAGCGATCGGCGCCCCGCCCCAACGGCACCCTGGGGTCGCCGCGCCACGTGGCTGCCCCAGGGTGCCATTGGGGCGGGGCGCGGGCTGCTGGGCAACGGTCATTTTTTTGACCCTTTTTTACTCTTTTACCACCATTTTTTCTTCTATATAAACAACACACTCCTTCTCATTTTCACACACTAATCTTCCCCTTCTCTTCTCACTCCATACCAACTCTCTCAATACCTTTCTCATCATCTCGTCAATAATTTTATTAATATTTTCTTCTTCAATCAAGAAAAGGGAATTAAACTTGGGAGTGGAGCTTCATTAGCAATATTTAATTTCCTCATTCTCTTATTAAGTGGACATCTCTTCTAATCTAAGTAAGTCATCTCATCTTTGTTATTATTATTTCTCTTCTCAACTAAGTAGTTTTGAATGTATTGGTTAATCACATGCTCAAGTTACTGTAATATTATTGTTTTATTATTAATAAAAATGAGTTTAGAATTCAAGATTATAATTGTTAACTTTAACTATTATCTGACTCTTATTTGTTAATTATTATTTGTTATTTTTATAGATGGCTCATCGACGGACATGGACATTTCACATGTCTGTAGAGTTAATCCAAATAATAGCTACTAAGTGCCTACAGGGAAAAATGGCTCATCAGACTCTACTAGATGATGACTGGAATGACGTACCAAATTTGTTGCAGAACAAGTTAGGGTTTCCGGTAACAAAAGAACAAGCGAAATTTCATTGGTAATTTTTAAAGCAAATGTTTCACATGTATGAAGAGCTTCTTGAGCTACCTGGTTGGTATTGGGATCACTCGAAACAGAAAGCACTGCCAATCAATGAAGAAGTTAAAAACCAGTTAGCTGTTTCACATCCAGAGATACATCGAGTTGTACATCAAATTTGGTCATTTTATGAACCTCTAGAAGAGATATTGAATCAAATGCAGTAGCTAATTTGTAATATTTCTGTTTATTGTAAGTTTATGTAATTGAATCAATTTCATCTTATCTAATGAAGAATCTTATTTCAAGAAATTTGTGATTTTTGTGAGAAATTTGGCATGCTCCCCTAATTGACAAACAAACATGTATGTTGTACATTGTACAACTACATGAAAATAAAATAACATTACATTATACAATTATATGAAGATAAAAATACATTACAATGTGCAATTACATTGACACGAAAAACATAATGAACTATCATCCTTGATAGCCTGGCGGAGGTGGAAACGGATATGAAAATAGGTCTCTAAGAAAAGTATCACTCGATGTGGTGCTGGATAGCAACTGGGCATACTGGCTCAAAAAGTCTGGCTGGTTGTGCTCTGCCTGGCTTGGTCCCTCCTGAATGCCTGGTTGAGTGAAGCCATGTTGCGTGAACTGTTCACTTATTCCTGACTGAGTGAATCCATGTTGTGTGAACTGCTCACTGATTCCTGGATGAGTGAAACCTGAATACATACATATATCAACTCATAATTATTTTTAAAAATCAAGGCTAAATTTGTAAATGGAAGAGTAGGTGACCTTGTGAAGTCTAAGGATGATGATGACC
This sequence comes from Alisma plantago-aquatica, assembly GCA_963693085.1. Taxonomy (NCBI): domain Eukaryota; kingdom Viridiplantae; phylum Streptophyta; class Magnoliopsida; order Alismatales; family Alismataceae; genus Alisma; species Alisma plantago-aquatica. Next base: position 643,530,888 of record OY856413.1, on the reverse strand, counting down.
CATGAATTGCTCACTAATTCCTGACTGAGTGAATCTTGATTGACTAAACTCTGGCTGAGTGAAACCTGAACACATACAATAACTCAACATTAGCTACATGAACTCATAATTATTTTTAAAAATAAAAATCAAGGCTAAATTTGTAAATGGAATATTAGTGTTACCTTGTGAGGTTAAAGGAGGAGGACGACAAGTTGATGGTGCAACTGAAGTCGTTGGGGTGTCCATATGTGTAGTAAAAAAATGTGCTTGTTGATGAGGGGGAAGTTGTTGAATATATGACATATGCATATCCAAGATGCTATCACGTGCCCTTTCCCAGCTATCATGATCTCTTTGTTGCAATAGAACCTCTCTAATTTGTACTTGTGTCTGGATCTATTCAAATCAATAACTTTATAATAAGAAAAAAGCACTTCATCTAATATAATAAAGTTTAAAAAACATATATTACTTACATTTTCTCTTTCAACATAACCTCTAGGATAATATCCAGATGGAGGTTCTACAGGACGATCAACAAGATATTGTGATTGATACCAGGAATATCTTTGTTGTGTACTAGATGTGTCAAGTAGCTGAACTAAGTGTGAATGTCTATCATTCCAAAGTTGCACTTCCGTAGAGTAGAAACTCAACCAGTCTATTGTAGGTCGTCCCCTCCCATCCACTCTATCATATTCTGGAACTGGTTGTGGTGGTGGTTGGTCATGAACTCCAAATTGGGAAAAAACTCTATTAGGTAAATGCCACTCAATAATGTTGTAACAAATCATTGGAACACGTGCCAACCACAATTGTCTTCCTTCAGTACAAATTGGAGGCAACATGGATAATATAGTATCATTGTACGGCCTCCAAATCACCTATAACAAAAGAATGATTAGTAAATAAAAAATATGCAAACATAGCTCAAAATCGTTTGTTAAATTATTAAAATATTAAACATGTTAATTACCTGATTTGGTTGTTGTACATCAATTTCATTATCATATGTTCTCACATGAGATGTCGGAATAGATTCTCGTATCATCAAGTGGTTCCACCTATTTGATTGATAAAAAAATATGATTATCGTCATGAAGATGTAAGTCTCTTGTGAAATAATAACACTTCATTTAGTTACTACTTGTAGCCTAACGGAACTCCTTGTGATGATCCTCATTCAAGATTGGATTGCAGCAAATGTGTTCATCATGATATTTTGTGATCTTCCACAAACCACCTTCCCTTTTAGAGGCACAAGCACTCAACTTCCAAGGACACTCATCCTTAAGTAGACATACAACAACAAGTTCTGATTTAGTTGAACTCTTAGTATGATATTGCACATTGTTCTTCATGGACCACTTTTGAATTTTTTCAATCAAGCATGATTTTGATTCAAAAATGGCACCCTTATGAAGTCCATGTGTTGATGATAATGTAGTGTCATTTTGTCTCATGAATGGTTGGTGAAATTAATCAACCCAATCATCATCCTGAAAAAACTTGGTAACGATGATCAGTGTTGTTGGAAACCCAGTCATCTTCAAATAATCATGGCATTGTGCTTAAAGCCTTTGAACTGTTACGGTTTACATATTGATCCAGGGCAGGATCATTCATACCTTCATCATCATCATATTCATTGCCAGGAAAATCAGGATCTTCCATTTCTGATTCACTACTTTCATCAGACTCGACATAAGGATCCGACTCTGATGAAGGATCTAAGCACTCGGATGGTCCAGCTTCATCTACTACTGGAAAGGAGTTTACATTGGTAGATTGAACTTGGCTCATTGGGTTGGGCTGATATCCGCTACCAGTTGAGAAGGGCATATTTGAAGGAAAATCTACTTGACTTTGTGTAGAAATTGTTTCAAGATAGACATCCACGTGACGCCCATAAAAAAAACTCAACATGGTTCTATAGCTTTCCTCATCCATCAGTTGAATAGGCATAAATTGATTTGTAGGAAATAGATAGGTCAAGCGTATAGAGAATCTCATCGGATCAATTTCTAATAGGTTGTGAATGTAAGATTTCAATTCGGCTAAGGTATGCAAATTAGACAATATGATAGGTCTATATGATCCACCAGAATAAGAGCCACCATTCAAGAACTGTCCATTGTAATGAAGCATCATAGTAGGAGGATAAGAGGCCATTTTGCTATTTATAAAATATTGAAAGATATATCAGATTTTGAATAAGATCAACAAATAAATTTTTAACTACAATAGATGAGGAACTAATGTACTTTTACAAAATATAAAGCAAAACGATTTATTGTCTTTAATTATTTGTATTTTAGTTGTACCCTTTTGTCCTAATAACCCAAAATAGAGAAAGTAATAATAGTCCTTGGATCACACAAAGAAAGAAAGTAGATGGGAAGCGTATGTGTCGTTTTCTCAATATTGGTAAATTTCTAATAATGAAAAGATGAGAAGATAGAATTCTACTAAAGTATTTTTTTTACATTCGTATTGGCGATTTAAGATAGTCCTTATAACGAAAAGATAAGAAGACATGATTTCTCTAAGGTGTCCTTATTACATTGATTTTAACAATTTTGTTGATCCTTAATAATGACAAGATGAGAAGATAGATTGTTTCTAAGATTAGGCAAATCTTATTCACATCATTTCACTTCGGCTAGGTAGAAGATAATTTTGTAGTGAGGGGATTCCAACCACCGCTCGGCTGAATGCGGATCGTGAAAAATTATGCCAGGACCCTCACAATTATCGGCCTAGACACCTTAGTGAAATAATTGTAAAATAAGAGTATCCCAAAGATTAATTATTTAATATGTTTATTCAATGTAAAATATTTTCACTTATGCGTAACCACCATCACAGGTTAACATCTGATATCGCATGTTAAACCCTAAAAAGAATCATGAGATATAGGATTCAAGATGCCCGTCCCTAAGTGGATCACACACAAATTAGTTTTTTATGGAGAGCAAGGTTCTATAGAAGAAATAATAGATGAGAACTAAAAAATGAAGAAAGTGAAGACTTAGTCTAGGAGTCCCAAATTAGTTAAATTTAACCCATTATAATTCTAAGTTTTAAATTTATTCTTATCAACAATATAACAATTATTACATTAAAATGGACAAGTGTACAAATTAGCAAATTTGGTTCAAAATACTATCATTTTTTTACTTTAGAATAGATCGAATTATGTTATTATGAGTAAACACTATAAAATAATAAGAAAGAAGAGATAACTTAGTTTAGAAGAGAATGCCACTTAATAAGAGAAATAAGAGATTAAAGATTGCTAATAAAGCTCCACTCCCAAGCTTAGTTTTCTTTTCTTGATTGAAGAAGAAAATACCAATAAGATTGTTGATGAGAAAGGAAATGAGAGAATTGGAATGGAATGAGAACAAAATGAGAAAATTTGTGTGTGAAATGAAAGTAGATGGGGGTTTATATAGGAGAGAATGGTGGTAGATGAGAAAAAAGGGCCAAAAAACGACCATTGCCCCAGCAGCCCGCGCCCTGCCCCAACGACACCCTGGGGTCGTCGCGCCACGTGGAGGCCCCAGGATGAAGACGCTGGTCTGACTAGCGTCTTCATCCTGGGGCCGCCACGTGGCGCGGTGACCCCAGGGTGCCGTTGGGGCGGGGCGCCGATCGCTTTTCCTCGTCCAATCAGAATGGAGACACCGTTTCGTTTAGCGTTTTCACTAGTTTCTCTCTCCCAAAGTCATCTATTGTGGACAATTTATACCAAACTCATCTAGTTTGGTCAATAAATTGTCTAAACTCGTGCATTTCAGTTTTTTTTCCCTGCTTCTTTCTATCAATCTTTCAATGTAGATGAAGGGTCTTTCATGGATGAGGATTTAGTTTCTTTTCTCAATGACATCCCAGAGATTCTAAATACGGATGAAAACTTTCACTTACCTAGAGTCCCTGAGGAGGAGGAAGTTCTAGCCACGATGAGATGTATGGAGGCTAAGGCGGCTTCAGGTCCAAATAGATTTACTTTATCTTTCTTTAAGGTAGCTTGGGACATTATTAAGGAGGATTTCATGAGTTTAGATGGTGCGTTCTTTCGTGGTCAACCTTGTCACATAAGTTTGTTTTGTTGTAGGATTGTCCTTATCCCTAAGAATACATCTCCTTAGTTGCTTGCATCAGATTTCCATCGGATTTCTATTGAAAAAGTAGATATGTGTATTCTGGCAAGAATGATGAGTAATAGATTGACCACAATCCTCCCTAAACTTGTGGTGCCACCTCAAGGAGCTTTCATCAAAGGGAGAGACATTGCAAATAAGATAAGATTGGCTTAGGAGCTTGTACACGATATTAAGCATGGGTCACCAAGGCCAAATGTGGTTGTGTATGATATGTCGAAAGCATATGATCGGGTACACTGGGGAGTTCTAGGTAGAGTGCTTATTAAATTTGGCTTTCATCTGGGGACAATTGATATCTTTCTCAGTTTCTTTTGCCATTCATGGGCCACAGTCACGTTGGGTGATTTCTCAGATGGTTTTTTTCCAATGAGAAGGAGTCTTAAGCAAGGTAATGCGCTCTCGCCGTTCCTATTTATTCTATTCAAAGATATGTTATGCAGACATCTGATCAGATTAACGGATGAGGTGAGTATATTGAGATTCCATACGAGAGGACCCACTCTTGCTCCACCTATTCTTTTTTATGTTGTTGATATCCTTGTGTTCTGCAATGTGGATCTATCATCGTTGGGTCGCATTTTTGACACTTTCAAATCTTATGAAAAAGTGACGGGGCAACAGATTAATCATAGTAAATCCACTTGCATGGTGGGCTTTGATGATCATATTATCAATCAGGAAGTGATGTCCATCTTGGGTGTTAATTGCTTGACAGATTCCCTCTCCTATTTGGGCATTCCCATTTGAGCTGGTAGGACTAGACTGTGCCATTTTGATTATCTTATTATGAAGATCAATGCCAAGATTGCCACATGGAAGGCAAAGATGTTGTCATTTGCTGGTAGAAGAATGCTTATAGCTCACGATCTTTCATATATTACACCATATATTGTGGCGGCTATCGGGATACCGGTTGGAATTATGAAGAATATTGAAGCTATTTTCTCACGGTTTTTTTAGGTGGACCAGTCGAATCAATCATGCAGAGCCTGGCTGGCTTGGAACCAGGTTGTCATTCCAGCTGAACATGGTAGATATTACAACCCCAATTTTTGGGTTCCTTTGGGTGAGAAATGTAATTTCTCACATTAAAGATAATTCGACAAATAATGATACAATTTATTGTGAATAAATGGATTGCGTTTACAATAGCCTTGATGATTGTGTTGTGGGCTTTATTGGCTATTGGGCCCAATAACAAGGAAATTCAATTAATAAATGAATAATTGAGTTTTTGAGAAAATAAAGTTGTGGAAACCTCTAGAAAGATTGGCTTAGGAGCTTGTACACGATATTAAGCATGGGTCACCAAGGCCAAATGTGGTTGTGTATGATATGTTGAAAGCATATGATCGGGTACACTGGGGAGTTCTAGGTAGAGTGCTTATTAAATTTGGCTTTCATGTGGGAATAATTGATATCTTTCTCAGTTTCTTTTGACATTCATGGGCCACAGTCACGTTGGGTGATTTCTCAGCTGGTTTTTTTCCGATGAGGAGGAGTCTTAATCAAGGTAATGCACTCTCACCGTTCCTATTTATTCTATTCGAAGATATGTTATGCAGACATCTGATCATATTAACGGATGAGGTGAGTATATTGAGATTCCATACGAGAGGACCCACTCTTGCTCCACCTATTCTTTTTTATGTTGTTGATATCCTTGTGTTCTGCAATGTGGATCTATCATCGCTCGGTCGCATTTTTGACACTTTCAAATCTTATGAAAAAGTGACGGGGCAACAGATTAATCATAGTAAATCCACTTGCATGGTGGGCTTTGATGATCATATTATCAATCAGGAAGTGATGTCCATCTTGGGTGTTAATTGCTTGACATATTCCCTGTCCTATTTGGGCATTCCCATTTGAGCTGGTAGGACTAGACTGTGCCATTTTGATTATCTTATTATGAAGATCAATGCCAAGATTGCCACATGGAAGGCAAAGATGTTGTCATTTGCCGGTAGAAGAATGTTTATAGATCACGATCTTTCATATATCACACCATATATTGTGGCGGCTATCGGGATACCGGTTGGAATTATGAAGAATATTGAAGCTATTTTCTCACGGATTTTTTAGGTGGACCAGTCGAATCAATCATGCAGAGCCTGGCTGGCTTGGAACCAGGTTGTCATTCCAGCTGAACATGGTAGATGTTACAACCCCAATTTTTGGGTTCCTTTGGGTGAGAAATGTAATTTCTCACATTAAAGATAATTCGACAAATAATGATACAATTTATTGTGAAGAAATGGATTTCGTTTACAATAGCCTTGATGATTGTGTTGTGGGCTTTATTGGCTATTGGGCCCAATAACAAGGAAATTCAATTAATAAATGAATAATTGAGTTTTTGAGAAAAGAAAGTTGTGGAAACCTCTAGAAAGATTGGCTTAGGAGCTTGTACACGATATTAAGCATGGGTCACCAAGGCCAAATGTGGTTGTGTATGATATGTCGAAAGCATATGATCGGGTACACTGGGGAGTTCTAGGTAGAGTGCTTATTAAATTTGGCTTTCATCTGGGGACAATTGATATCTTTCTCAGTTTCTTTTGCCATTCATGGGCCACAGTCATGTTGGGTGATTTCTCGGTTGGTGTTTTTTCCGATGAGAAGGAGTCTTAAGCAAGGTAATGCGCTCTCTCCATTCCTATTTATTCTATTCGAAGATATGTTATGCAGACATCTGATCAGATTAACGGATGAGGTGAGTATATTGAGATTCCATACGAGAGGACCCACTCTTGCTCCACCTATTCTTTTTTATGTTGTTGATATCCTTGTGTTCTGCAATGTGGATCTATCATCGTTGGGTCGTATTTTTTACACTTTCAAATCTTATGAAAAAGTGACGGGGCAACAGATTAATCGTAGTAAATCCACTTGCATGGTGGGCTTTGATGATCATATTATCAATGAGGAAGTGATGTCCATCTTGGGTGTTAATTGCTTGATAGATTCCCTCTCCTATTTGGGCATTCCCATTTGAGCTGGTAGGACTAGACTGTGCCATTTTGATTATATTATTATGAAGATCAATGCCAAGATTGCACATGGAAGGCAAAGATGTTGTCGTTTGCTGGTAGAAGAATGCTTATAGCTCACGATCTTTCATATATTACACCATATATCGTGGCGGCTATCGGGATACCGGTTGGAATTATGAATAATATTGAAGCTATTTTCTCATGGTTTTTTTAGGTGGACCAGTCGAATCAATCATGCAGAGCCTGGCTGGCTTGGAACCAGGTTGTCATTCCAGCTGAACATGGTAGATGTTACAACCCCAATTTTTGGGTTCCTTTGGTTGAGAAATGTAATTTCTCACATTAAAGATAATTTGACAAATAATGATACAATTTATTGTGAATAAATGGATTTCGTTTACAATAGCCTTGATGATTGTGTTGTGGGCTTTATTGGCTATTGGGCCCAATAACAAGAAATTTCAATTAATAAATGAATAATTGAGTTTTTGAGAAAAGAAAGTTGTGGAAACCTCTAGAAAGCAAAAGAGTAGAATCCAAAGTTGGACTTCATGCCTCTTGGGTTCCTTAGGTCCCAAGGAGTCCAAAATTGCAAAGATAAAGCAATAAGAAAAGAAAAGATCAATTATATATTTCTTTATTAAGAAAGAAATTGAAAACAATGATACAATGTGGAAAATAAGTGAAAAGAGGTATAATTGAGTTGTCCTTGGTGGATTTTAGTATCCAAAGGGTTTCTACTATAAAAAGAAAAATAAAAAGAGAGATAAAAAGAGAAATCCTCAAAAAGAGATATTTTAATAAAAAGATAAGGAAAATATGTGAAATAGACATAAATAAAATGATAAAGGCAAATACATGTTTCCCCAATATGGGAATCCATGCCTTTAGGGTTCCTTGAGGTCCAAGGAATCCAAGATGATAAGATAATGGCAAGATATAAAGGAAATATCAATTAAATAAGTCTTATTAAAGAATAGTTAACTTTTGAAGAAAAGGTCATTTTCCTTTAGAATTTGGGACTCAATTTTGGTATGCGAGTAGATAAAGCCAACAGGAAGTTTCCCTCAAAATTTGGTTGCAAAATGATGCACGGATTACAAGATATGTAATTTAGAAATTATCCTAAAGTACAAACATTAATTGCATAGTAGTTATGTGTCACAATAAAATCCCGATTTTCCTGTTTTGATAGTTGAGGCATGACCATTGGATCAAAGATCCAACGACTAGGAATGAGTCCCAGTCTCACGAGGAACAGGCCACATGGAACAGATTGTGAGATCTTCGATCAAGGAATGCTCGAATTGAGAATAATGTGCAGGCTTGGTGATGAGTCCATCACCTTCGGGAGTCTATTCTGAAGACAACCAACCTGGTTTATGGGTGGTTTCATCCATGCACACGGAAGTCCCCAAATCGCTGGATAGGTGGTCGACCCTATATATAGGGGGGGTTATCTGTGGAACCAGCACATCTAGTGAGCGTTCTAGCGAGACTAGACAGAGCCAACGATCATGCCTATGCCTCCAATTGAAGCTCCGACCGTGACCTGCACTTCTGCCTAGAAGCAGAGGTCGCCGGTGGAACATGGAGTAGCCTCGGCGGTAGGAAAGGCACCCACAGCCAATTGAGGGGATCGTCGAGTTTGTGAGATGGAGACGGAGCGATCGGTGGTCTTGGATCACGCGCAGGCACTCTGGAGCTCGAAGTCAACTTCCCAGTTGACCGCTGGTTTGCGTGAGAAGGAACATGCGAGGTTGAAGACAACCTGATGCGCAATTACGTTCCTACCCTTGTGTGTGCAGTGAAGAGGTAAGGGTAAAGTCGTCTTTTGATTCTTTTAATCGTGAGTTAGGCAGGTTCCTCCGAACCATTGGATTTTGTGTGATACTCTGGACCACGGATCTGACGCCTCTTGTTTTTCTAAATATAGCAAGTAAACCAATAAAGAAGGGTTTTTCCTATAAAAATCATATCTCGAGATAGGAAACTCAAATGGTTAAAGTTAATACATGAAAAATGATCATAAAAATATGAGAGATGCATTAAAAATGGTTTGGACACTGAAATCTGTATACTTTTGCAAAAGTGCATATTTTGGAGAGAAAAGGTATTAATTTGTGGTTAGAAACCCTAAATGTTGATAAAAGATATATTTAATCTTGCAAATAAGTTATTTCGAGCATTATTAACTTTTTTTATGATTAAGATGGATTTTAATCTGTTTTTATGAGGGAATTGCAAGGATAAGGGTTTTAAACCTAATATGTTGATTAAAACCCTTAGAAACCCTAAGTGAGGGAAAAAGGGAAGAAAGGATATAATAATCTGAAAATTAGGGTTTTTGTGATCCAAATCTGACCTTAAGATCTTAATGGAAAATAAACTAAGATAATTAGGTTTTGATGGATATTTGATAAAAATAAAGTAAAAGTGGTAAAAAGGAAGTGAAACCCTAATTATGGTCAAAACCCTAAAAAGGGCTAGTAACCCTAGGGCACGATTAGGCCTATAAGATTTGAATACCATGATCCATGATAGAAATATATTTGATGCCTTTTTCAAGATCAACCTGTGTGTACTTGCTTGATCTCTTGATTGGTTGAATTATTTCTGCATTCAAGTCTGTTTATCAGGTATGTGGTTAATTATGAATAACTACCTTAGTAATCTGAGGAATTTCCAGATGGTTAATCGCATTGAATGCAAATTATCAGTTTGGATGTTCATACTTGCATATCATAAAGTCACTATGATTATCACATTAATAATATAAGTATATATTCTCACACCTACATGCCACCCTGATGGAAGATGCCAAAGGTCAGACCCAGATGGGTAGACCAATGGGCACCATGAGTGGTGACCCCAGGCACCAAGCTCGGGAATGAGAAGGTGGCCTATGATATTGCATGACTAGTGGGCACCATGAGTGGTGACCCCCAGGCACCAAGCTCGGGATTGAGAAGGTGGCCTTAAGTCATTGGCAAAAGAAACCCTAAGGTGGGTATGCCAGGGTTAAGGCAAAAGCGGTGGAGAATGTCATACTGAAAAGTGTAAATTGGCTTGTTAATTAACTTGATTGTGATAATTAGATTGTTATCCATATGTGCAAACTTTTGGTTGTCCCCACATACCAGTATATTTTGATATGTTGATCGACGTTTTGTTTGTCGGCATTTTAGGTACAACCCTGAAATGAACAAACAGTAAAGTGACACATTGTGAAAATAAAACATAAAGTGCAAGGAGGATTAGATAGAGTAGAATCAAGCTTGGATAGATAGATTCCCAAAGTTTTAAAAGGTATGTAAAGTTTTAAATTTTCTACCAGATTTTAGTTTAGTTAGTAGAATTTCATAATTATTATTGATTATTTGTCGAACCTTTGATCTGGGTTAGTGGATAACAGCTCTGGCCTTTCGGTCTCCCTTAATTGGGGGTTATCGGGAGGCGGGGTTGTTACAATTGGTATCAGAGCATAGGTTCCTCATTTAATCTTTAATAATTATTAAATTTTACAAATTCCATTGAACCGAGGGAGTTATTAGAGGATTGTCTGAAAGACTGAGGTGTCTAGAAAAGGATCGCGTCTGGGGGTGGGCAATATTTTCCTCCGCACCGCTACTCAGAATACGAGGACTCCCAGATTGTGTAACTGTCTGGTCGATGTCTTAGGATATGACTCAAAATAAGATACCTTTAGAACTCTCTCATCTTGTTCATCCCTTCTCGACTTAAATTTTGTTAAGGACCTTAAGGATTAGGGTTTTCTCTCTCTTCTCCTCACCCTCTTGAGGTATGAGGTAAGGTAAATAAGGTCTAAGGAATCCTCCACCAAATTAATGAAAAGCATGTAAATAAGATGTCATGGACATAAGCTTAATAGATTAAGCGCAAACTAAAGAATAGATACATGCTTAGGTCGTATGACATAAGTTGTCGTGCCCTCAGGAGAGACCTGAGGCTAGACCTCCATCTCAGGAGGATGAGTAGAGAGAGTTAGTCTTGGAGGTAGAGACCTCCATTAAAAGTAGAGACCTAGCACATCCTTTGAGGATGACGTTAACCCTAACCCTAAGTGAAGGTTAAAGAGAGAGATGACATGATGAGTTAGATGTCATGGTTGACCGAGTGTTTGGTTGGACATGCCTTTGGGATGCCATAAGAGGTTAGATGACCTAGTACCTTTGGCGACCCAACCCTGGAGAGGGTCATGCATGTTAGAGCGAAGGATAGCTCCTTCATGGATGAGGTTAGAAGAGAACCTATAGAAACTCTATGGGCTTAGGCAAGTAGGGTATAACTTGTACCCAGAGTGCGTCAACAGTGCTGACACTAGAATGAAACCCCGGATAAGGGATCATGATGGATGGCTTATGAGATAAGCATAAGGGGATTGGATAATCTTGAGAAAACATAAGTTCGAGCATAGGCTTCACCCACATAGGGGTATGCTTGAGCCTTCGTGGAGAAAGGACCTCTAGTAGGAAGGTTGGATGTGGAGTTAGCTCCAGAGAGAGAAAGTAGGACCCCAGCAAGGAGGTTGGAAGCCTAAAACCCCGAGATATGAGGAACAATGGAGAGCTGAGGATGATGCGACCTAAGTGGATGATAGTGGTTGCCTTATGCTTGAACCCTGGAGGCTGGTGATATTTTGGTAGGCTCTAGAAGAACCAACCCTAGAGAGAGGATGATGCTTCTGGTACCTATGTGCCTATGGTATAAGTGTTTACCTGCTGAGATGAGACAAAGAGTGCCTTAGACCCTGAGGAGGTTTAAGTAACCAGTTGTGAGGTTTTATACCTAGTTGGTTGTCCATGAGGAGGACTCAACTCTGAGGTGTTGCTCATATAAAAGGATCATGGGAGTATATGACATACCTTGGACGTGCTTGATTTGTGATTAAGAGATTGAGCATGCAGTTGAATATCCAAAGGAGAACCTAGGGTTCCTAGGCCTAAGAGAGGAAGCAGTGTATCTGATGCTCATGATGAGATTTGAGTCTCTATAGTTTCAAGCATGGTACTCCTCATGTGTAGAGGTAAAGGAAATCCCTTAAGTTAAGGGTATGTTTGATGAACCCCTCACGACTAAGTTGATCTTATGTTGAGGAAAGAGAACAAGTATGACCTAGCATGATAGGTGGTCTGTGTGTGCCTTAGTAACTTCCGAGTTAGGCATGCTTAGGTGAATGTAAAACCTAGGGACGGTTGTGACCTTGTTGTCAAGAGTTGTAGTTTCCTCCCATCCTGGGAGAGGGACCTTTTGGTTGGGTGTATACCAGTTTTGTTGGTTTTTGAGGAAACCTAAGGAGGTTTCATAGGATCTTGAGAAGCTAAGTGAAGAGTACATGGCATGAGAATGAACCTATAGACCCATAGATAACCATCTCTATGTGCATGTGGATGTGTTACCATGGAGATAACAGGTATGGGGCCTGCCCAAGGTAGGCAGGTCGCCATGATCCCTGTGAAAGGATGAAAGACAGTCCAAGGATGCAGAGAGAGATGATGAAGGCTTGGGTAAGGTTCTATGTTGGACATGTACTATAATGGAATCCTAAGTCTATCCTAGGGTCAGATAGGGATAAGACCAATGAAAGTAGGAGTTGCCTAATTCCCTAGTTGCACATGACCAAAGGGTCGGGAGGTAACAACTATCATTGTCTAAGGGCCATGGGTTAGGAGATTGATCACCTTCATGAACTCATGGGACCCAAAGGGCAGATGAGTAGGGCACTCTCTGAATGCATAAGGGAAGAGGGATGACCCCAAAAGTGTCGGCACCCTATAGACCTAGAGGAGATGACCAAGGAATGTGTGTAAACCTCAGTAGGTTCGAGACCAGTTTTCCATGGAAGTAATTTTTGATATCGTGATGTTTGTAGAGACATATGTGGCACGTTTCAACTTAGATGTAAAGGTGTACTGGAAAGGTGGGTTGTACCATCTCTATTCTTGGAACAGGAAGAACTTTGTATTTGGACTGCAGCCAAATGCTTATTTCCTCTTGTTGTGGGAGTGAGAGATAGGACAATAAACATGCCATACACCAAGGATAAAGATAATGCGAGTTGGAACATTGCTACAAGGTATGAGGATAGAGATAATAACATACCCTTATCGAGCGAATGATACATGGATGGTTTATAAACACTAAGAGTATTAAGGAGATCATCTTGTGAGGATGTGATACCATGAGCTATCTAGAATTTGCAAGTTATGCAAGGTTGAGTTTGATCACCATGAAGAGGAGCTCAGAGTTTCTTGAAGAAGACAAACTTAGAGATGATATGATAAGTAGAATATATGGAGGTGTATGTCTTCAACATTACCTAACACCTAAGGATAAGAAGTGGTAATGAATGCTCTGGTTGAGATATAGCTGCCTAGTTTAGCTGGAAGCTAGAAGAAGTTGAGGTTGTTAGGATAACCTTAAGATGAGAAAAATAGATAAGTTTGGCTAACACCCAGATGTATCAATAGAGGTTAATCAAGTAAATGATTATTTGGTTAGCCAGCCTAGTCCGTGATATAATGAAAGGATGGTTGTAGAACCTCAGATGTGCTTCTTTGGAAAGGAAAGTGAGGAAACCCTGATGAGAGTGGTTTAGGGTTTCTGAGGTATCAAGCTTGAGGAATCATGACATACAGGAGATCATGGTTTTAGGATCACCAAACACCGTGATACTACAAAGATAGTAAGTGATAGTAGCACTTTGGTTGCTTGATGTGAAGTTGCATGTAGCATGTGGCCATGCAAGTTAAGGGTGAAGAACGAACACCAGTAACCCAGTGCTTTGACATAGAGGATAAAGAGTCCTCGAGAGGGAGTGGGAGTTCACCACTATGGAAGTTGTGGTAAGTCTCCCCTAGACCAACGATGGTCGAGATCCAATATGGGTTATGGTAGATCACCTTACCTAGATGACATGAGAAAGAAAGAATACTGTCAAGGAACAGATCTGGTTGAACTACATATGAGAGAGAGATGGTTCAACTACAACATGATGTGAGTTCAAAAGTTCTTGAGTAGGACCTAAAGGTTCACTTCCATAAGTGGAAGCAGATGCATGAAGAACTCGATGTTAGTACAATTTATCACCCCTTACTAATGGTTAGTATGATACATACTAGAGGGTCTGATGAGAGCATGTGTGCTCATTCAGGGTGATACAAAGAGACAGTTCTTAAGAAGTGATGATAACCACCATAGCCTTTATCAGGATGCAAGAAGGAGGTTGTGTCGGTCACCACTTCATTAAGATGATGTTGGTGAAGGAGGCCTCATGAAGGTCAGAAAAGAATCACAGTGGGTGCAGATGAAGTCGCTTTGATCGTGCAATGGCTGAGAGAGAGATCCCAGAGACGACATGAGTCGTGAGCTGATGCAATGTAGACTGACATGCAGTTTACTGTGGGAGAATATGTGATGTAAAAATCTGACCCCTCTAAGCTATAGTTGAGAAAGCTGAGTCCCTGATATATGGGTCCATTTGAGATGGATTGGTGGAGATGGTTGTGTTTATCCTTGACCCTCAGGATAACATGATGTGTAATGTGTTCCATGAGTCCGGTCTAGGGCACTATGTGAGATACTCAAGCCATGTACTGTAACATCCCTGACCTGGGTTATGAGTCAACCCTAGGTGTTTTGCCTAAATATGTAATTAAATCTTTGTGATTAATTCTGAGCATGTAATTAAGTTTCTCAGAAACGTATATTTCAGTATTTGCTCCTTTTTATTTAAAGTTGTAGCATTGTTTTGATATACAGGGACCTATGTGCAATTTACCCAGTTAAAAGGGTTAGATTGCAATTTGCACATGTTGAGATGTTCCTCTGATGTTGAGACATCATGAGAATCTTTTTGGTAAAGTTTGAGGGATTTCCCAAGCTAGGGCACCAAGGTGCAGCTGTGGAAGCAATCCCGGTGCTTGAAACCTTAAATTGGGGAAAAATGCAATTTACCCAAATTAAGGGATGCAAATTGTAAAATATGTCATATAAAGTATCTTTTTAGACTCTTGTCATCATTTAGAGAAGAAATGATGAGGAAGTCACCTCAATTGAATTATCAGGTTATGAAATATACCTTGTGATTGAATAATCAGGGTATATGTGCAATACCTTTTTATGTATGTACCTTATTATTAGATTGTTCTTCTTTGCCTTCTTTTTCTAAACCTTAAGATAAGGTTTGTACTTATAATAAAAAGGAAGGGACGAGCAAGTAAAGAAGGAAGGACTTAGTTGGAATTATGGACAACTTATGAACTAATGTTAAGAATCCTACACCTAGTTCATATACCCCCAACTTCTCTAAGCAAGGGAACTTGCCCTTCGTTCCCTTCACTGTTCCATTTCACCAAAGACGACCAAAGACTGCCTTGGAGCTAAGGAGGACGACCAAGGGTGCAAGGTAGGTTTGAACCCCTCTTCTTGCCTAATTCCATGGTTAGAACTCGAATTCAAGGTCATCTTCATGGCTAACTCTTGAAACCCTACCTTTCTAGCCGTCTCTTTTCATCCTTTCTTGGAGTTTTCACCTTGTCCAACCTGTGGGAACTCAAGGACGCCATTAGATCTTGGAGCTTGAAAGCTTGGGGCTCAAGAAGCAAGCTTTAGGCGGGTTTTATAACTCTAAACCCATGCTTTACTACACACATCTTTTATATGCGGTTAGATGATAGTCCTTCATGTATCTTGCTGTTCTTTGCTATTTTGCAAGAAAACCCATGGGATATCTGTACTGTTCTTGAGCTAGGAGATGAAGGCGTGATTTCCAAGAAAAACCCACCGCTTTTCACTTTCTTAAACGGTCCCAACAGTTTGCTCTCTCGGACTCAAGACCGCGAGGTGAGCAAACGGTCTCGAGACCGCGACAGGGCAAACGGTCTCCAAGACCGTTTGGCCCCATTGACCGAGCGTGGACCGTATAAGAAATATGTTCCTAATTATATAGTATAATTACTCTCAAAATTTGGGAGGCTAACTCCAAAGGAATCGGGAGATATGACCTTTTTAAGTGACAACTTTAAATGAATTTATTACTGATTTTCAAACGGTCTGAAATTGCCTTTTTGGGCAAACGGTCCCAAGACCGTGTAAGGTCGTTGACTAAGCGTTGACCATATGAAATTACTGTTCAAAATTATGTTAATTAACAACTCACCAAGTGTGATGGTCTAATTCCAAACGGGCTAAGAGTTAAAGGGTGAATACTAGGGCTAACCCTAGATAAAATCAGTACTGAAATTATGGTGACCTAATTAGGGTTTTTAGGGTTGATTGACCTAAACGGTCTCAAGACCATTTGGGGGTCACCAAACGGTCTCAAGACCGCGAGGGAAATCAACCAAGACCGTTTGGAGGTCTGGGGTCAAGGATAGTTGACCAATTGAAGGTACAATTACACCAAATTACATTGCAATTAAATATTGATATAATCATCAACTCAATTTGTTCAACCTTGATGAATTTCCACTAGAATCCAAAATTGGATGGGCAAACGGTCTCAAGACCGTTTGGAACTCATCTAAACGGTCTCAAGACCGAGAGGACAATCACCCAAGACCGTTTGAAGGTCTAGGGTTGAGTAATTTGACCAATTGAGGACCCAATTGCAAATAAGTTATCAATTTAATCAAAATTCTGTTTTGTGGCTCAATCATGGTTCAACCCCTATCAAATCACCTTAGATTTTGATTAAATCTTGGGCAAACGGTCTCAATACCATGTGGGGTCCACCCACATGACCTCAAGACCGTTTGGGCCAAGTTTGAGCCCAATTGGAGCTCAATTGAAGGGTTCAACCTTGTGTTGATGCACATTGATGAGTATTGATGGGTGAACATTGATAGACCCTAATTGAATCGATTTCAATCCTAAATTGGTCAACAATTGAGGGTCAATTGAATGACCAATTGGTTAAGCATAACCTTAATTGACCCAATCCATAGGTGGTCAACATAGCTTTGACCTTTTGAGGGCTTCAACATCATTTGACACCATCGATTGCTTTATTGATTTTGTTGATGGACCAAACGGTTGAGACCTTGAGAGCCTCGCGGTCTCAAGACCGTGAGAGGGCTCGCGGTCTCAAGACTGTGAGGGGGCTCACGGTCTCAAGACCAAGAGGAGGCTCACGGTCTCAAGACCGTGAAGGGCCTCGCGGTCCTGAGGTCAAGATGGGCAAACGGTCAACGTCTCTTCGCGGTCTCAACATCAACTTGAACCAATGAGAGGGCTTTGCGGTCTTGAACCACTTGAAGAGGCTCGCAGTCTTGAAGCCTAAGGGGGCTCGCGGTCTTGAAGTTAGAAGGAGGCTCGCGGTCTTGGAAAGTTCGAGTGGGCAAACGGTCAACACTTTTAACCGATCTCAACTCAATTGATGATTAATGATTGAAATCAATCAATGTAATTCCAAGTTGACTTCTTTCAATCAATTCATAATATAAATGGTCCAATGTTGCCCAAATCAAACCCTAATGATAATCTAGGATAGTAAGGGGTTATTTGACTAAGGTTTTTGACCATAATGATGATCAATGGGGTGAATTACCAAAATACCCCTGAAGGGTCAATTGAGTTATACCTTGCTCAATTCAAACTCTAATTACATGAGAATGATGTTTTTAGTCATAATGACTCTATCCAACTTGATCTATTCTAATGTTATCATCAACCATTAGTATGATGAAAGAGAGAGTACTTTAGAGAGAGAAAGTACTCTAGAGAGGGAAAGTACCCTAGAGAGAGAAAGTAACTCTAATCACATAATGGTGATGTTTTTGGCTATGTTAGCCTATGATGACTCAATCCAACCTGTTTTAGAGTGATGTTGACATCACCTAACATTATGATGAGAGAGAAAGTACTTCTAGAGAGATAAAGTACTTCTAGAGAGAGAAAGTACCCTTTTTAAGTGGAAACTCAAGTAAAGCATCTCCAATGCACATAAGTGAGCATAATTAGGGTATGGTCCACCTGTGTGAGGTCATAGAAACCCTAATTATAATAAATGATGAACCTTTACCTAATCTAAGGGCATCAGTGATGATGTTATTCATACATAATGATGTTATGAGTTCAATTCACTTTAATGTGAATAGTAAACCCTAATTCAAGGGTGATGACATGTAATGTGAATAGTAAACCCTAATTCAAGGGTGATGACATATAATATGAACAGTAAACCCTAATTATAGGGTAATGGCATGCTTTTGAGTATTAAACTCTATTTGATATGAATTAGAGATTTAACTCTTATGACAAGAGTAGGAAGTATATTCCTTATTTTTATTACCTTTATCAGTTGTATTAACCATGCAGGTTCTGATATGAAGGTAATCATATCCAGGTATGGATGTTGATGTTCTATTCATTAAAGGCATGTTGTTAGCCTTATGAATAAGAAAAGTAACTTGGTGCCTTGTCAATGGCATCCTATGATGATAATGAGCTGTGAAAGCCATGAATACCATCAAGGTCATGCTTTAGAGATGACTTGTGATGAGGATAATGAGGAATGATGATTGATATGAGTTAGGCATATTACATTTAGTATTCTTCTCTTATAGCTGTTATGCTACTGTTATTGTTTGAAGAACAATGTATGATGTTAAAGAATACTGAATGTACCTAACTAATCAAGTATAATGTAGAGCCCTGATCATAGATCCATCATTGTCAGAGATTAAGTGATGGTGAAACAGGTTTTCCTCAGGGAACTCCTGGAGCACATACTTTTGAGTATGTGGGGTACATGGATGTGTAAAACCTTACATCCTAGTGTAGGAAAGTGATGTAGATGTGTAATCCATCCATCCTTCACTATAATTCCATACCGTATCAGTGGTAGGTAAACATGAAACCTCCTGATGACAAAGAAAGTATAGATATCTGTATCAGTGGTAGGTAAACATGAAACCTCCTGATGACGAAGAGAGTACAGAACGCCACTGTGACTCTAGAATAGCGAAGGACCAGTTTACCCTGGTGAGTTATAGCAGTAGAGACACGAGATGTCCTACAAGTGATCCTCTTACTGACTGAGGAAGGTGAAGGTCATGAGAATCCGGCTCTCTTAATGACCTATGTATGATACTGATGTGACTTCTCAGCGATCAGTTGGAGTATGAGTGGTATGCCTCATCTCCACAGGGCATAATGTTGTTTGTAAAATATAATCAACCATGTAGTATAACTTGTTAGAGATAACTCCAAGTTAGTTGATTGATGTTACATTGCAATAGTGCTTATATTCTTCATATCTCCTAATTGTAGAGATCTTGTTATACCTGCAACTGTTATAGAATACTTTGAAGGTCTTACTGCTTAATATATTCTTTGATGTTATAATAAAGCTTATGGCGAAGAGTTATAACTCTCGCTGGGACAATTATGTATAATTGTCTCACCCCGTAGACTTCAACTTTTTAGGTGGACGTCGGAGACGAAGGAACCAGCCTATAGGTGACCAGTCTCAGCAGCAGCAGCACCAGGGGCAGCAGTAATCTCAGGTGGAGATTTGTCCTTCCATGTGGTGTAGTTAGAGTCAGTCCTATGTGTCCTCTGTACTCTCAGGTCTTGGAGTCTTTTGTTTAGTGATCTTGAGATTTTGTATCTTGATGTATATAATTACTCAAGAAGTAATTATCCTGAGATGTAAACAGTTTATCTCTCTTTATAAAAGAATTTTTATGGATCCAAGTTCTTATCTCGAAAAGTTTTAATTTCCCGTGATTTTTGTCTTCCACTGATTACCGATTCGCTTCCGCTAAGTTTTAATCGTGTTTATGTCATGGTTTGGAGATCAGAGCCCACATGTACTGAGCCATGAACCTATTCAGCTTTATGAGAGGTTGAAATGTCCTGAGTCACCTTTGAGGGTACGATATACCAAGGTAAGAAAGAACTCAGATGGAAGAATATGAGATGATGAAGGTTCTTGGGAAGCACCATGGAAAGAGTGAATCCACATGGGAGCCCTGATGGACATAAGAAAGGCTTATCCTGTTTGTTGGCTTGCTTGATGGAATTTTGAGGACAAAATTCTTATAAGAGGGGAAGGATGTTACAACCCCAATTTTTGGGTTCCTTTGGGTGAGAAATGTAATTTCTCACATTAAAGATAATTGGACAAATAATGATACAATTTGTTGCGAATAAATGGATTTCATTTACAATAGCCTTGATGATTGTGTTCTGGGCTTTATTGGCTATTGGGCCCAATAACAAGGAAATTCAATTAATAAATGAATAATTGAGTTTTTGAGAAAAGAAAGTTGTGGAAACTTCTAGAAGGCAAAAGAGTATAATCCAAAGTTGGACTTTATGCCTCTTGCGTTCGTTGGGTCCCAAGGAGTCCAAAATTGCAAAGATAAAGCAATAAGAAAAGAAAAGATCAATTAGATATTTCTTTATTAAGAAATAAATTGAAAACAATGATAAAATGTGGAAATTAAGTGAAAAGAGGTACAATTGAGTTATCCTTGGTGGATTTTAGTATCCAAAGGGTTTCTACTATTAAAAGGAAAATAAAAAGAAAGATAAAAGGAGAAATCCTCAAAAAGAGATATTTTAATAAAAAGATAAGGAAAATATGTGAAATAGACATAAATAAAAGGATAAAGGCAAATAGATGTTTCCCCATTATGGGAATCCATGCCTTTAGGGTTCCTTGAGGTCCAAGGAATCCAAGATGATAAGATAATGGCAAGAGGAAAAGGAAATATCAATTAAATAAGTCTTACTAAAGAATAGTTAACTTTTGAAGAAAAGGCCATTTTCCTTTGGAATTTGGGACTCAATTTTGGTATGCGAGTAGATAAATCCAAGAGGAAGTTTCCATCAAAATTTGGTTGCAAAATGATGCACGGATTACAAGATATGTAATTTAGAAATTATCCTAAAGTATGGACATTAATTGCATAGTAGTTATGTGTCACAATAAAATCCCGATTTTCCTATTTTGATAGTTGAGGCGCGACCATTGGATCAAAGATGCAATGACTAGGAATGAGTCCCAGTCTCGTGAGGAATAGGCCACATGGAACATATTGTGAGATCTTTGATCAAGGATTGCTCGAATTGAGAACAATGTGCAGGCTTGGTGATGAGTCCATCACCTTCGGGAGTCTGTTTCGAAGACAACCAACCTGGTTTATGGGTGGTTTCATCCACGTACATGGAAGTCCCCAAATCGCTGGACAGGTGGTCAACCCTAAATATAGGGGGGGTTATCCGTGGAACCAGCACATCTAGTGAGCATTCTAGCGAGACTAGACAGAGCCAACGATCGTGCCTATGACTCCAATTGAAGCTCCGGTCGTGACTTGCATTTCTGCCTAGAAGCAGAGGTCAGCGGCGGAAAATGGAGTAGCCCCGACGGCAGGAAAGATGCCCACGGCCAATTGAGGGGATCGTCGAGTTTGTGAGATGGTGATGGAGCGATCGGTGGTCTTGGATCGCACGTAGGCTCTCTGGAGCTCAAAGTCAACTTCCCAGTTGAATGCTGGTTTGCGTGAGAAGGAATGCGCGAGGTTGAAGACAACCTGATGCGCAATTACGTTCCTGCCCTTGTGCGTGCAGTGAAGAGGTAAGGGTAAAGTCATCTTTTGATTCTTTTAATCGTGAGTTAGGTGGGTTCCTCTTAACCATTGGATTTTGTGTGATCCTCTGGACCATGGATCCGACGCCTCTTGTTTTTCTAAATATAGCAAGTAAACCAGTAAAGAAGGTTTTTCCTATAAAAATCATATCTTGAGATAGGAAACTCGGATGGGAAAAGTTAATACATGAAAAATGATCAGAAAAATATGAGGGATGCATTAAAAATGGTTTGGACACCGAAATCGGTATACTTTTGCAAAAGTTCATATTTTGGAGAGAAAAGGTATTAATTTGTGGTTAGAAACCCTAAATGTTGATAAAAGATATATTTAATCTTGCAAATAAGTTATTTCGAGCATTATTAACTTGGTTAATGATTAAGATAGATTTTAATCTATTTTGATGAGGGAATTGCAAGGATTAGGGTTTTAAACCTAATATGTTGATTAAAACCCTTAGAAACCCTAAGTGAGGGAAAAAGGGAAGAAAGGATATAATAATCTGAAAATTAGGGTTTTTGTGATCCAAATATGACCTTAAGATCTTAATGGAAAATAAACTGAGATAATTAGGTTTTGATGGATATTTGATAAAAATAAAGTAAAATTGGTAAAAAGGAAGTGAAACCCTAATTATGGTCAAAACCCTAAAAAGGGCTAGTAACCCTAGGGCATGATTAGGCCTATTAGATTTGAATACCATGATCCATGATAGAAATATATTAGATGCCTTTTTCAAGATCAACATGTGTGTACTTGCTTGATCTCTTGATTGGTTGAATTATTTCTGCATTCAAGTCTGTTTATCAGGTATGTGGTTAATTATGAATAACCGTCTTAGTTTTCCGAGGATCTTCTGGATGGTTAATCGCATTGAATGCAAATTATCAGTTTGGATGTTCATAATTGCAAATCATAAATTCACTATGATTATCACATTAATAATAGAAGTATGTATTCTCGCACCTACATGCCACCCTAATGGAAGATGCCAAAGGTCAGGCCCAGATGGGTAGACCAATGGGCACCATGAGTGGTGACCCCAGGCACCAAGCTCGGGAATGAGATGGTGGTCTATGATATTGCATGACTAGTGGGCACCATGAGTGGTGACCCCCAGGCACCAAGCTCAGGATTGAGAAGGTGGCCTTAAGTCATTGGCAAAAGAAACCCTAAGGTGGGTATGCCAGGGTTAGGGCAAAAGCAGTGGAGAATGTCATACTGAAAAGTGTAAATTGGCTTGTTAATTAACTTGATTGTGATAATTAGATTGTTATCCATATGTGCAAAATTTTAGTTGTCCCCACATACCAGTATATTTTGATATGTTGATCGACGTTTTGTTTGTCGGTGTTTTAGGTACAACCCTGAAATGAACAAACAGTAAAGTGACACATTGTGAAAATAAAACATAAAGTGCAAGGAGGATTAGATAGAGTAGAATCAAGCTTGGATAGATAGATTCCCAAAGTTTTCAAAGGTATGCAAAGTTTTAAATTTTCTACCAGATTTCAGTTTAGTTAGTATAATTTCATAATTATTATTGATTATTTATCAAACCTTTTATCCGGGTTAGTGGATAACGGCTCTGACCTTTCGATCTCCCTTAATTGGGGGTTACCGGGAGGCGGGGTCGTTACAATAGATTATAGCTTAACTCTATTTCCCTTATCTCTCAATCTTTTGTGGCTAAAGAATGCTGGGAAGTTCTCAATGGATCCTCAATTTGGTCCACTTTTTACAGGCAAAAATACTCGAGTCAATACATGTCATGAGTTGGATGTTATCCTACTTTTCTCAAGAAGGGGTCATTTGCATCATCATACTAGAAACAGATTTGGAGGATGTTTCCTATGATGCTTCCTCACTGCAGATGGATAATTGGTAAGGGGGACCTCTTGTTTTGGTATGATAGATGGTGTCAAGTTCACCTTGATGAATATGCATACCTCTCTTTAGATAGATGCCTGGAGTTTTGAGTCAAAGATTTTTGAATATCCGACCTTGGATGAGACTGGGTAGCACTGAGGGCCATTGTCAATCCTACAGGTATTTCCCATATACGTGCGGAGGAAGTAGCCATCAATGATGTTGAGGACCATATGATTTAGGCTCCAAAGGTCAGAGGTCATTTTTCTATCAAAACAGCCAAATCCATTCTGTCCATGGGCACAGCTGGTTCATACCCATGAATGAAATAGATCTAGAATCCTGATGCCCCTAGAGCAAGTGCAATTGTTCGGAAACTTGTTCGGGTGCTATTCCCACTGATGACGCCATTGCTAGATGTCACATTTCTATGGTCTCGAAATGCGTCTGTTGCATTAAATTTCAGGAGGAATCTGTTACACACCTTTTTTTCAGGAGTCATTTGGAATCATTTTTCTCGGCTAAACTTGTTTTTCTTACTGGGCTTCAAGCCCCCACAAACCTCTATTCACTTTTGCTCCTTTGCTCCACACCATGCTATACTTCTGCTCAGATGTGGATACACTGTAGGATTGCTTTGTTGATTCCCTAGTGCATTTGGAGAATTTGTTGCAATCACCGCTTTGATAACAAGGAGTCTAATCTTTCTTCTGATTAGAATTCCATTCTTTGTTTGGTGGATAGTATGATGAGGGATAAATCTTTTGACTTTATCGAAGACCCAGATTTCTATGGAATGATCAGGGAATCTATCTTGAATGAGCCCAAACTTACGCTAAAGGAGATCCATTTGTGCGATGGATTAGGATGGACCTCAAAATTTTAAAGCTGAATAATACCATTGGTAAAGGCATAGATACTTTTGCAATAAGTGGATGTAGTCAGCAGTCATCATTCGTAATTGCCACAGCTACATGATTCTGGCTTTTAGAGTTTGGCTCAAAGCCACAGAAGGACCTAATGCTTATATCCATGCATTCGTGGTTGGCTTGAAGATAGTAGATAATCATAATCTACGGATATTCATTATTGAGGTTGATAACCAATATATTCATGATATTCTATGGCATGGTAAGATGGAACCTTGGATGATCATTCATGTTACTTGGGAGCTCAGGATGGAACTTGAGGAATCAACTATCATCGGCAATTTGGTTGCTAAGATTATCAATTCTATCCCAAAGGAGTTGGGAGCTTGGGGTTGTGATCGGGAGTTGCCTTTCATTTGTCTTGATCAAACTTTCCTTCCTATGAAGATTAGAGGCATGCTCATCTTGGAGAAGATAAGGATGCCATATATTGAGATTGGCAAGAGAATAGTTGTGTGATTGTTTCACTATTTTGTTTGTTTGTTTTGTGGTTGGGGTGGGATGAATCTGAGTACATATAAGCGGTAGATGTATTTTGCCTTAAAAAAGGTCCCTCGTTATGGGATTGACCTCTACGGCCAAGAAAAGATATTCTACTATGGGCTACATAAGCGAGAAAAAACCTCACTAGATAGTGTATGGTCAGGAATTTTCCTCAACAACAACTCATCCAAGTGCCATGAAATTCTAAAGAACATGGCTAAAAATCAGTGATGGGGAGAGGAAAGAAAAGCTCGAACAAAAGTCAAAAGTGTTGGAGAGTCCAAAGTCATCACAGAACTGAGTGAGAAGTTGGACAACCTCACCAAGAAACTAGATCAAAAATTAGGAAGTTCATCTAGAGGCAAGGAAGAATAATGTGTGCATCTACGTTAGCAATATCAGTATAGGAGCCCCAGTAAGATAGATGAAACTGAAGACAAGCTAGGTAGGCTAGTGAGTCAAAATGAGACCTTACAAGACCATACAAAATGGGTGCAGTAGAATCATCAGGCTTAGATTCACAGTATTGAAAACCAAATTTCACAACTAGTTGCAGAGGTGGCATCCATAAAGAAGCCTAATCAGCAAGGATTTCCTAGGAATATAGAGGCATATCATCATCATCACCAAGTAAATTTTATCTCTGTTGTTAAAGATCTAGAACATACCATTGAGAAGTCACCAAAGCGGCATGCTTTAGAGCTAGATTGGGTGTATGTGCTAAAATTCCATTTCCCTACAACCTATTTGGAAAATCAGGGGGATGTAGAATGCCAGTGTGCTATGCTCACACATGCACCTCAATATAGAATCGGAAATAATTAACAAAGATAGAACAACTACATCGTTTTGAAAAACAATAATCTTCAAGCTTCCACCATTGCCATGACAAGGCCTCCAATTTTAGAAAGGGTGTTTGTGCAACAAGAACAAGTGAAGGTTCTACTTCAGAGTGGATTAATCACAATCAACAAGGAGGCACCCACAATTCAAAAGGAGTAATCACATGTCATTCCATCTACAGGAGGCGTGCCAAATTTTGTCCTAGAAGGTGGAACTGAGGCAATCTTAGGGGAGGAGATCCCTAATGTGCCATATGTTCCTCCACACAAGCATGTATAGAAGCCACATCTTCCATTTTCAGATAGTCTAAAGTCGAGAAAGGAGGAAAAGAGGTTTAGGAAATTCCTAGTCATGTTTTAAAAGATCCACATCAACATTCCACTTTTTGAGGCAATAGAACATATTCCTACATATGGGAGATTCTTGAAGGATATCATCAACAAGAAGAGATGAATAAAATATACAGATGTCTTGTGTGTTGATGAAGTGGTGAGTATGATGATCCAAGAAAGACGGTCGATGAAGAGAAAAGATCTAGGATGTTTCTACATTTCATGTTCTATAGGAGGCAAACATTTCCAACAAGCACAATGTGATTCTAGGGGTGAACATAAATCTCATGCCTCTCTTTACATTTCAAAAGTTGGGGTCAAATCAAACAATGAAAACATCCATGAAAATCAAGTTGGCAAATGGATCAATTGTTAGGCGATATTGGATATGCAAGGACGTGCTAGTCAAAGTTGACAAATTCATCTACCATGTTAATTTTGTGGTTATGGATATACATGAGATGTGGGGATCATAGATGTTGTTAAAAAGGCAGCTCTAAGATACGGATGATGTGATTATTGTTGTGGGTAGAGGCTACTTGACGCTCAGGATAGATGATGATAGAGTGGAGTTCAAACTACTGGATGAGTCTTCACAACCATCCCGTGACATCCCAGGCTAAAGAAAATTACCTTGTCAAGCATAAGACATTAAACAAGGGGTTTCATGGGAGGCAACCCAATTTTGTTTTTCTAATTTACATTTTGTTAGGACTTTTATTTGTTCAAATTTCTTATTTTTCATCTAAGAACTATAGTTGTTGTAAAAAGGTACCTTTATCCATTTGTTTGGTGTGCAGACAGAGTCAAATCCAATACCATTGCCACTCAAGTCAATGGTACCGACTCCTTATTAGGTCAAAGTCTATAGAAAGTCGATACCACCGACACCAAAGTCAGTGCCAATGACTTTTCTCAGAAAAAATCATAGGACTCCCGGAAATAAAGTCGATACCACTGAAACCAAAGTTGATACCACTGACTTTTCTCAACAAAAATCATAGAGCTTTAGGAAAAGGTTGTCGATACCACAGACACACATGTTAGTGGCACAGACTCATATAGCTCAAAAAGGGATAGAGAATTTCATATCTTAGTACCACCAAGATACAAGTTTGTGGAACCAACAAGAGGGATATATGCTATCATAACTTAATCCATAGAGACACTGATGCCTCCACCACTACCACCCATCAATGCAATTGGTACCCCAATTACACCTCTAGGTTTGATTTTTTAATATGAGGACATAGTCAAGTTCAAGCTTAGGTGGGTGTTCAATCTATCTTTATTTTGTTCTTTAGTTTGCTTTTAGTTTTATCATTATGCATTTCTAGGATCCACAACTATCTACGGTAATTGTGGAGCATTGTTAGCATGGTTTCTTTTGTTCTTCATAGAGTGTGTTCTTGTGTTCTTTTGCAATGAAATCTGAAACATTAAAATGAAAAAAAAAATGTTATATCATTGAAAGCTTAGTTGCAAATGCTAAAGACAACATCACCTAGATGAAGTGTATGATTTACTCAGCTTAAGGACATTTGATATGAATGGAAGTCTTAATTATCCATGATTTGTGGAAGACAACGGGGGTTGAGCCCAAACTGACCAAACAATTAATGAGACCTTAAATGGAACTTTTAGAAATAAGTCCTAAGGTTACCTTGTACACAGGTCGATATTAGAGGGACATATCATAGTTTAAGAAAGGCATTGTCTCTTAATCTTGTGATTCCATCCGCTTCTCATACATTTGATCCACCACCCTAAGATGACCAAGTAACCTGAATTGTTTCCTCTTGATTACATTACATAGCATAATAGGTGACATGGTAGTTAGTTTACTTTTATTACATTAGTTACATGATTACATGATCATTTCCTTCTATAAGTACAATGCAGGGATAAGCTTCCATACCCCTCAAAATGAAAAGTAAAGAATCAAGAAAATATGATTTTTTAAGTTGAACCCCGGTCATACTCTTCAACCATGCTAGAACAATGAGAAAAATGAAAAAAAGTATGAAATAAAGAGGTAGGAAAGGATGCCATGAGCTCTATTCTAAATCTTCCTTCAATAAAAGATGAAAACAACTACATGATGTATTTCCTACTTCATTTTATAGCTTCATCATTTTTATTTTTACATAAATGATTTGGATGTTACTTATGATTCTTCATAAGCTACCTATTTCTTTCCACCCATTACTCTTATTGATAGGCCACAAATATGATTAATCTTCCCATTCATTCTTATAAGGGGAACTACTTCCAATTAGTTTGGTAGTTAGGAAAAGAGAAATGTAGATAGGGAATCACATGATGCACCAAGTGAATGATTTATTGACTATGATATTAACTGCTTTATTAATAGTGTTTCACTGATCTAAGGGTGGGCATCTTTAATCAACATTTTTGGTCACTTGAGGGTATTTTTTGTTCATTGGTCATTACGGGCCAGTTTGGGACCTCTTGGTGGGAGTAGTTGAGAAATGAAGTTCATATTATTTGTCCTTTTGTTGACTTGTGTCAAATAGATCTGAGGGTAGTGTTTCTCGAGGGTGAGCAACATTTAATCTTAGGGGATTTTGATATATTAAATATTAGTCATTTTCACAGACTATTTTATTATGTATTTTGTGCACAATTTCTCACTTTGATGTTGTTTGTGTGTGGTTTATCAATATTAGCATGTGACTTACATTTCAATCAGAGTTTATTTCCACTGTTTCATATTGATTTGTCATAATTTGTTGGATTTATGTTCTTCTTTATTGAATTTTAGGTATTTTTACAAATCTAAGATTAGGTAGGTGCTACTGACAACTCTATAGGTGGTACCAACAATGGAAGGAGAAGAACATGAATTAGTTAAAAGCACATGATGGTATCAAAAAAAGGAATCAATACTACTGACTTGATCAACAGTAACTCAACCAAAGTCGTTTGGTACCACGGACCTCCTATTGGTGGTACCTACTTATACTAGGATGTCAGAGAGAAACTCAATGTTATTGACACCTCATTCGATAGTAATGACACTCATAGGGAGTCGTGATCTAGGAAAGGACTTGGTGTTGCTGATATCCTGTCAGTGGTACTGACTTGTCATGATCAGGTGAGATTAAATATGGCAATTAATCCAACAACCATGACTTAATGACACCCTAAGTTAATCTTATGACTAGGGAGGATTTGTCTAGACCTAATAATCACACTAGAGTTCATTGCACAACAGAGGAGACTCCTGAGAAGAAAAAGGAGATGATAAAGCTATGTTTCAGATGATTCGAGCACTTCTGGTGGACAGATTTACAGTTGAAAGACAAAAAATCACCATGTTCGTTAGGAGGAGTCAATCAGATCATCTTCTCTAGGGGTTTTCATTGATTCTTTATTATTTTCTTCATCTTTCTCTTATCCATCTATTTGTACGGCAACTAAAATCATGTGGGGATAATCCCCTATTCCTTAGGACCTGAGAGTTTCTTAGTTTTGTGTTGTATTTGACACTATGCATTAATATATATGTTTCTCTTAATTTCTGGACATAACTCTACAATTACTTTATGAATTATCTATGCATGATCACCATAGTTGATTTCTTAGACTATTAATTGCTTTGAGAGAGAGATTAAGGGTTGGATAGGTTGTAGATTTACATAGGTTAGATCGTGCCTCAAGAGAGGGCTTACGGTTGTAAAGGGTATAGGCCATAGGTATCATTAAAGCACCAAACTAATAATTAAATTGCTACTAGAGTGGGATTTGAATTAGATTAGGTAGTGAATTATGTTGTGAGAGTGGGTAGTTCTTGCTACATGTCCCTTGGTCCACAGTTAGTAGAACTAAATATTGATAAGTAAAGTCATTTACAGTATGAACTGTGGTGAAACTATATTCCTAAGGAATCCATTCCACTTGTGATCACAACCTTAGTAATTTAGTTTTAATTCTTGCAATTAGTCAGTTAATCACTCAATCAATTTTTCAATAGGTCTAGTTGATCGAGTCATAGTTAGTAGTAGTCTTTGGATTCATGTTTCCTTGTGTTTCATATATGAGCCTCTTTTGGCCTATATTACTTTGATATGTGCACTTGTGTTTAACATGTGTAGTAAACACGTATCACTGAACCAAGCCAATCAGCTGACCCATACAATCTGGTCAACTAGTCAAACTATATCTAGTAGCCCGATTGTACCATCCAGATCGGTCAACTAAATAGAGTCTAATCAATTGGCCAGACTTGGTCCAGCATCCCAACCTGACCAAATGATCGGCCAACCATATTGAGGTTGTGTTTGATACATAAATCATGCTAAGTCTAATTGACATAGATAATTTAACCAATGGTATACTAAATTTGTGTTAGATAATTGTTGTTTAAAGCAACAAAAAATAAATCTAGTAATAAGATATTTGTTGTTTGATACACAAGTAAGTAATCTTTTTGTATTTGTACAACGTCCATTATGCGCTACACATAAATTATCATATGGTGCAATGCAGAATTTGTTAAAGGAGTTACATAGGGAATAAATATCTACACCTGATAAACCTATTATGTGCCACGAGGATTTCAAGTGGCACATTAACTGTAGATTACCTAGTTAAGTAAGGCGTGCAGAATCTTATCTATTCTTTTAATGGCATAACAAACAATGGCTAGTTTACAACACCTAATTTATTTATCGTGTCGTTGTTCTACCGACAAAACAAGCATGCCCTGAGTCTAGTCACCTGACTGGGTTGGGTCCAGTGACTTGGTTAGACAGCCCAATCAATGAACTAGACTTAGTCTAGTCACCCTATCTGGATATCTTGGGGCACCTATTGCAAAACTCTATTGTGTCTTTTTGTTTACCAAGGTTTATTAGAAACTATACTTCCTTTCCCTTCTAATACATAGTTTTATGGTGGTTGGGGTTTCGACATGTGTTTGACACCCTTTTGACAACTCTTAAGAGGCAACTCTTGTGAGAAAAAGGAGGCACCTTTAAGAGTCCTTTAATGAACTATGATAGCCATCAAGGAGATAAAGGGAGAGGAGAGGTTGTGCAACCCTAGCACGTTTCTAATGAAAAGGCAACTCCTTCCACATTGGCTCTTAGACTGTAATGTAGAGTTCCCTATGATTCTTGTGGATGACATAGAGACATGGATGCTTTAGTGACCATGTTATGAGATCAAATTTAGCATCACCTTTCTTCTCTATTCATGTGAGTTCTATCGTCAGATCTACTATGTGACAAAGGTATAAACTCAAAAAACTTTAACCTACTTTATCATTGTTGACGAGATCCATGGATGTAAATGTAGAGATAGACAAAAAGAATTTACTTCTTTATGTTCTTGTTGCTCTCTTTCTCTAAGTGGATTCCTACATCCTTTACTTCCTCAACTGGTTCAATGATTGGTTCAAAACCTTTGTCTTTGGTGAAAGTCTTGATCCATGAGGGTAAGCTTTCTTCAACATATCATCAAGACATTTAATAATGTAGCAAATTTCATCAGTGGCACCAAAAACTTCAGCCATAGAAGATGACTTAAATATGTTCAATCTAATCATCATGTGCATGAATGTAAAAATATTTCACCATCCTCACATGAATAATAGCATTTGTATAGTCTAAGAATGGACTCCCCAACATTATAGGAATTTTTCAATTGTCTTGCTCCATATCAAGGATGACAAAATCAGATGGAAAGTTAGAGATTTGACATCATCAATTTTCAATAGCACGTCATCTATCTTGCACTGTGGAATCTTCATAGATCTATCAGCTAAGAGAAGGGTGCAATTTTACTATTCTAGCTTACCCAAGCCAGTTTCAATGTGCATATGATATGGCATAAATTTCAAACTTGTTCAAAAGAGCTTGCTCAGTCTGATGTCCGCCAATGTCAAAATGGCTGATAGTAGCTCAATTATCCTTCCTTTTATTTTGGACCAGATGTTATAGAATTGAATTCACTTGTTCATTGAGTTTTACTTTTTTTGGAATTGATGAATGCATATTCACCATGATTTTGTTGTTTTTTCTAGATTAATTTTCTCACTTCAATTACCTTTTGCATGTTTATCTACTAAGTTTTTTGTTTTTCTATTGTTCTTAAACATTAGGATTTTTTATAAGATGTCTTGCTCTTATGCAAAGAAATACATGAATCAACTCGAGAGAATGACTGAAGTCCTTCCCCAAATCCATAACTCAAGTTTAGAAGGAATAGGAACACAAGATGGAGCTATTTAGCACAAGGCACTCAGGTTCATTGTGTTATTAAATTCCCCAATCATCCTACCAGCCTGACCAATCAAAGATGTCTTACAAGCAAGAGTTTGATCGAATGACTTGATCCATTGGTCAACCTATCAGAAATCCATTATCAAGTTCAGTCTACACTGACAATTTTTTAAGAAAATATGATTAGTTGATATTCCCTCTTGGTCAGCCGATTCACCTATAGCACAATTCCCATATAAGAACTCGATCAGCCAATCTGCTTCACTGAATGGGCATTCTAAATGCATGCCTTCGAAGTCAGTATCCACTAGGGATTTTTGATGCCCCATTTGATTGGCCTATCCAACTTATGGATTGGCTTAACCATTCATTCATTCATTAGAGGACTAATCAGATAGAGGATCGGATGACCCATTTCAGTAGTCAACTAACTAGAAGCCCTTCTGATGTGATGCTTAGTGGATGATCGACGGCCTTCCTACCTGGTCGTCTGACCACAGTGATAGACAAGCACAATACACATAGCGTTGGCCCAACTTGGAGTGGGAAATGCCATCCCAATAAAAGAATACATGACCTAATTTTCAAGGGTGTCCATAATTAGTTCATAGTCATGTATTGGTGCAAGAAAGTAGAGGAAAGGAAGGAATGGGATCCTCTACATAGAGATCTTTGTACATGTTGTTGATGGAGCAGATACTTGTAGTTAGAGACCTCTAGCTTATGTCTTCTTCTTCAGTGCCATGCCTTCTTCTCTCCTTACTTGTATTTGTGATTTTGATATGAATATGAGTGAGTAGACTCTTTTGTCGGATCATGGGGAATAGCCACATAGAATGTCTTAAATGTTATCAAAATAAATATTTCCAATTTAATAGATTGATCTTCTATTGTTAGATTGTTTGCTTGATTGAAGTGATCATTCAATTATCTTGTTTGATATAGTCCTAAGTGTAGAAAACAAAAAGCTTAGGATTGGATCCTCAAATAAGTGTATAGGATTCTAAATGATATCAATGAAGGAACCCTACAAGTTTATTGATTCATGATTTGTGGGTAATGAGACCTTGAGCCACAAGGAATTTAGTCCTTTTGCAATTTGTGTTCTTAAAGAAGGTGCATTCACATGGTCCTAGTCTTATTGGTTGTGAATACTGAGATGTAATGATTAGGCTGAGTACATATGTGATTTGGTGAAATCATAATGCCCTAATGTTCTATAATCGTTGTTACCAACCTTTGTTTCAATCATTTTCTTGCATTGCAATCCTCAATTCAATCATTAGCTTATAATCACCCAAAACTATTGGTTTTTTAATATGTTCTCAACATTTTGCTAAAAAAAAATCTTAACTATGTTGTCTCTTGGGTTTGAACCCTTTGTATATTGCAAAATTCATCCGCCCACTTGTGTGAGATTATTTGCATTGTCAGAAAGGGTTAAAACCTAGGATAATATTTATTAGGGAATTTCTATATGCAATAAAACTCACTTCCTTTAGACTTCCTCTTATATGTGCACATGTCTTCAAGGAACTTTGATAGGATTCTTTCATTTTCATTGCATTCGAGAGGATTACGTTGATATGTACTTGGTTATATGTATCAAGGATGTCCTCAGTGTGCTTTTGCTTTCTTTTCGATAGAGAAGGCTCATCCAAAGCATTTGGAAATGGAGGCTCCTACACAATGGGATCAATTGGTGGCCCTGTATCATTTCTTTGAATGAAAATAGGAGTAAATGGTGGCATTATGTCATTCAATATCACGGTATCACTATTAGGTATCGTTGTCAACCAACTACTGAGTCTAGGTATCAACTATGTCATCCATCATAGTATCACTACAAACAACCTACCTTAGCCTCTCAATGGTCTTGCCACTCTTATCATAGTAACAATCTCCACATTATCATAAGAAGAAAAATAGGATGGGGAGCATAAAATAGTTTTTCTAGATTTCAGAATTATTGCATCTCTGGGTATATATATCCTTGGTTATAATGTTATGGAGGTAGTGGTGGAGGAGTGAATTGGTTTTGGTGTTAGGCTATTGCACACGGTCATTCCCATGCTGTTAGGGAATGACTTGGTGGGGTTAATGATATGGTTGAGGAGGGTATTGATAGTTGAAATGAGGTTATGGTGGAGGGTGTTTATATGGGTGTAGTGAACTTTAATGTTGATGAAGGGATTGCTCTTGCACTTAGGGGAAATGTAGGGATTTTTAGGAGTATCCACAATCCACTAAATTTGTTCATATTTCCCATGGGTTTGGGATAAATTTTCCCTTCCACATGAAAGGCAAGTTTTGGGTACAAATTCTCTATTCTTTTCTCAGGTCTACTAATAATCTGAATTGGAGTACACATATGTTCATAACCTCATGAAATCCTTGTAGCTTAGAAAGAACCTCTTCTTCAGATCTGGAATAGTTCCTTGGACCTTGTTATTAATAGTACCTATGAGAGTAAAGGTCCTTCACATCTTCAAACTAAATCTAATTGACATAATTACTAAAGCACTTCCCACTTAATAATCCTTCATTATGTTCATCATTTCAAAAAGAATTTTTTTCATTTGTGAGTATGAATCATTGATAAAAGAAGGTTCCACACCAATATCATGGTCATGGTCATCGACCGCACTAGAAGAACTATGCCTTAAATATCCCTTAAGTAATCAAACATCATCCATGATTGTTCTTGAGGTTTAACCATTAAAGAACATGCACAAGAAGAGTCTATTGTAGCTTGACTCAATTGAGAGAGATTGGAATAAAAACATTGGACAAGTTGCAACAAGGAAATCTCATGATGAGAACACTCACTCAACATCTTCTGAAACCTTTCCAAAGAATCATGGAACCATTCATTATCCATTTGACTGAAATTTACTATGGAAGGTTGCATCTGTGTTAACCTTGCAATAGAGTAGAAATTTTTTAAGAAAGCATTTTTCATCTTCCAAATTTATTATCTCCATTTTTGAAGCATGTTGATCCTTGGCTTTGTCCTTTAGAGATAAGGGCAAAATAGTCAATCAAATGGCATCATCTGTTGCAATCATACTTTAGAACATTGAGAATTTTTCTAGAAAAGTGTCCACATACTTGTAAGGATTTTCATGACCTAGACCGTAAAGACCAGACTCACATGTATAAGTGTTGAAGGGATGGAGAAGTCTTGAGCAGACATTTCTTCCATTCTTGTTGCAATAGGAGATGTATAAGCTCCTAGAAGAAAGTAGTCATGTTGAGGCTTTAGGGGCTCTCCATTATGAGTTGTGGTCTTCCATTTGGATCAACCATCTCTTCTTTCTCTAGTATATTATGTCACTTGCATGTTTCACAATCAATAAGATTTAGAAATATCAAATGCAAGATCAACAAAAGGACAAATAATAGTAATGGTGGGAGAAATTGGAAAATTCAAAGTAATATAAACTATCTAGGTCGAGTGTGACTCTTGTAAGAAATAGTGTCGAATATCTTGATGTGCACGCAAGACGCACACAATTTCCTAACAAAAATTTTAGACCCTAATTGATATGCTCAAATACACAAAACTACCCAGAAGTGCAAGTGGATTCGAAATATAATACAAACTAGGCAAGTTAATGGTCGATCCACAGGGATATATGGGGGCATTATACCTAAGTTTGTTTTACTAGGTTCGTATTGTGAAGTGTAGGGTTATTAGGATTTAAATTTGAATTTTAATTTAGATTAAATTAAAAAAATAAACAATGGAAATAACAAAGAATGAGACTTAATTTAACATTACATAATTAGTGCTACTAACTAAGAAATAAGAGAAATTACACTAGACTAAACTGGAAATTAAAGCTATACTAACAAAATCAATCCTAATTAGCATTAAACAAGGAAATCAACTAAGAAAGGAAAGAGGAAGAACAACAAGCTAGTCTAAGCTAACAATTACACTAAGAAGGAAATTATAGTGTTAAACTAGAAAGTAACTAATAAAAGATAAAACAAGTAACTAAGAACAAGCACTAACTACTAATGCAATGGTTGACTAACATGAACAAAACAATTGACTAACTAGACAAGAAAGGAAGTTAACCAAGGTAACGCTATCTAAGGAAATTAGTACTTAGGGTTTTTAAAAATTAATTAGGGAGTGGTCCGCTTGGGGGTAAATGTAACTATCAACCTAATTAGGGCTATATCATGCAACATGTTCAACCAAATCGTGTTATCAAACCAACTGGCATAGTGGCATGATGTTGAATTATCTTTTACTACTACTTGACCATGGGTGGCATAGGTTGTACATCGATGAACTAGTTTATATTACCCCTATTCAATCTTTTGACACTCAATTGATTAGGATATAGATATAATTCATTCAAGACAACATTAGTCTAGGTATCTAGTAATTATTTTCTTGTGTACTTAGTGGAAAGGTTGGAATGGGTGTAGAAGAAGGGTAATTCACTTCCTTTGACATTCCTCCAACCTATAGAATTCTCTTTGATATATACATCACATGGGCACTACTAGCCACTTAGATATCACACCTAAGGACATAAGAGTATAGGGATATGTGGGAAGAGGGTAGATAGCTAAGGATCCACTAGTTGGACTTAGGAGTTTTTCCTTAAATAAACACATACACGACAATCTCCTATGATTAGGTGGTTTCAAGCATCATTTGCCATAGAAAGATATTAGAAGCAAGATAGAAGCAAGAAGGTAAAATTTCCAAATGAAATTATAGTGTTTACAATAATATTTCCCCATCATGGTATCAAAGTCCAGTTTATTCCCCCAAACATCCAACCAATATAGCTTAGATACTACTAAAAATGGAAAATACTTAAATGGGGGAGATATAGATAGAGGGATCCATGGAGCTGGAAGTAGTGCCTAACTCCTCTAGCAGTAGAAAGCTTGAGAACTTCTCTTCTCCAATGTGTGATAACATGGAAATGGGATAGAAAGTGGCTAAAACCCTATGAATTAGGATTTTGAGGTGGCAGATGATAAAATATGAATATATATTTCGCAAATGAAAATTACAAGATTACAAGGAAATAGAAGGGAGGCGGGCAACAAGTTGCGCCACCACCCCTTTTTGAATGGCAAATCCAATCCTCCGAAACACCACATCCATAGATCTGGGAGTCATTACATTACTATGCATAACTTTTTGAACTCTCTTAAGAAGCTCCACAACCTCAGGTGCTAGGAACCCAAAAGTGTCAAAACCAAACGGGATAAAAATATGTTGATTGTCGATACATGCCTTCTCATGTTTGGCCACTTAACCTTATGATAAAATGGGGCTGAAATTTGTGGGTATATGGTACATGGTAGAGATGAATGCTGAAGTGAGATAACAATATACTCTCAGCCACCACTAATGTTAATATAGTGGTTTTAAAGCATAAGGTTAAGTGGGGAAGCGGGTAAAATGATAGTGGGGAGGAATTAAGGTCAGGTGGGTAGCACGGTCGTGGTGGTCACCACAACTATGGTGGATGAGTGTGGGAATGTTTGTGGTAATGTAAAATGGTTGTGTAGTGGAGATAAAATGATCAGATTAAATTTGGGTTTCCTAAGTGGAATAGCATGAACATTGTGGACACTGCAGATGTGGTGGGTATGAGGTAGCACATCTTTGGTGGGTGCCACAACTATGGTGGAGGAATGGAGGATGGTCGTACCTTAGAATGCCCATCAAGGGACCTAACAACCATGGTTGTGTTGGACACT
The DNA here is from genome assembly GCA_963693085.1 of Alisma plantago-aquatica. Lineage (NCBI taxonomy): Eukaryota > Viridiplantae > Streptophyta > Magnoliopsida > Alismatales > Alismataceae > Alisma > Alisma plantago-aquatica. The sequence continues at coordinate 643,492,674 of OY856413.1, read as the reverse complement.
GAGCAGCATGATCATGTTACCTAAAATGGTTGTGGTGGTTTACCTCCTTTACTTTCTCTAAACCTAATCTTCAATATATGATTTTGGGTACTCTATCAAGGTTGCGGTTGGATATCGTAGCCATTTTGGGGTGTTTGTAAAATTTTGATATTGAACTTGGTCATTCATTGAGATTTTTTCTTCAATGCAATTTTTATCACTTAGGGTAGGTAGGAGTGATCATGGCCTATTTTTGGATGCATCTAAGCCTAGAGAAACCCTAAATTCAACCTTCTTATCTCCCTTCCATCAAGTAGTGATCAAAGTACCTGAAAATCATGCAAATATCATCCATAAGTGCATTTCATATAAAATACCAACTGATGGGGAATACATGCATTGTGAAGCATCTAAATGTAAATAGTAAGTAATGTGATACATGAGAGACACAATTAATGGATTAATCAATGTTCAAATGGGTAGTTGTTTATTATGTCGTGAAGTGGGTTGAAGCTTTTGCCACAAGAATTAACGATCACATGGTGGTACATGAACTCATGAAGTCAATATTTTTAGCTGCTTTGGAGTACTGAGGGCTATTATAAATGATGGGGGAAGTCACTTTATAAATAGAGATGTTGGTAGTATTTTGGAAAGACATGGTGTGAACCATTGAGTGGACAGTCCTTACCATTCACAAACAACTAGACAAATCTAGCTTTCCATTTAGGAGATATAATTGATCTTAGAAAAAAAATAGTGAGATTGGACTAGAACGATTGATTAGTTGGGTTCAATGAAGTCTTGTGGATATATGTGATTGTATATGAAACCCCAATTGGAATGACTCCATTCAAATTGATACATTGGAAGAGCTATCACTTTTCAGTTGAGTTCCAACACAAGGCACATTGGGAATTGAAAGCTATGGATATGGACTTTCATACTATAGCAATCTAAATGAGATTGCAACTAGATCAACTTGGTGGAATTCAACATGAATAATATTTTTTTTTTGAAAGTGGGACCGAAGTCATTTTATTAACCCAAATCGTTTCGTGCTAGTACAATGACTTCAGTATCGAAGTTATCTATGCGACAAAGGGAAAACTCTAACATGTGTGCCTTAGTGGCTAACAGATGACTGACTCTATTTGCCTCACGGTACACATGACAAAAGTTTATAGCATAAAAATCTAAGGAAGCTTCAACGATCTGCCTGACGACACGATCCTCGTATCCTCGCCCATGGTGTCTGACCTTGATGGCTTGTACCAAGTTCAGGCTATCCGTCTCCACCAACAGTTCAGTGAACCCCATTCTGCGGGCTTCCTTCAATGCCCCTCTCATCGCCATTGCTTCTGCCATGAGGGCTGAGGTAGCATGGCCAAGCTGCAATTGAATAGTGGCCCTGATCTCCCCTTGACCGTCCCGGATGATTGCACCTCCAGCAGCTGCTACGCCTTGCTGCCAGCACGCATCGACGTTCAGTTTAAGCACTCCCCGTCCCGGCGGCTTCCACGGTTTAGCTCTCGGCAGCGTGGCCTCTTGTCCCACCGTCCGCTTCTTCCTATTCTGATGGTGCTGGTAGTCGCGGACCAGGTTGGAGAAGCTAGCGACCAACGTCGTCTCGTAGAGAGGTGTTTCTTCAAAGAGTGCCTTGTTCCTCGCCGTCCACGCTATCCATGTCATCGTCGCCAGCTCCGCAGCCACCTCCTTCTTTGCATGATTAACCAAAACCTGCAGTAGATCGTCAGTGTTGGCCACCAGATCAGTGGTGCCCTTCAGGTCCGCCCCGCCGCAAGCCCACACGCATTTTGCATAGTCGCAATAGAGGACCGTGTGTAGGTCATCTTCCTCCACCTGTTTGCATCGTTGGCATAATTTTGTCGATGTGACCTGCCTTCTATGTAGCCTACACATCGTTGGGAGTGCTTGCTTGCAAAGCCTCCAAACAAAGTGTATAAGCTTTGGTGGCCACTGCTTTTTCCACAGTTTGTTCCACTCACTCCCTTCTGCCACCGGTGCGCCGCCGTTGCCCTTTGTGAGGTACAGGTAGGCCGACCGGGTAGTAAACTCTCCCTTCGGGTCAGGCTCCCACACGAGCTGGTCCTCTTCCTCCATGTCACTGAGTGGAATGCTGAGTATTCTATCATGAAGTATAGACGGCAGCAGCCTACGTACTCGCTCATCATCCCATGCTCCTTATGCGTGCTTTATGAAAGATTGGACACGGTGTCCGTCATCCATTCGCTCTTCCCCCTCCTCAAGTTGTCATGCATGTAGCCTTCCATAATGACCGGGAATCCATCTATCACTGAAGGTGCGGATCTTCGTCCCCCTACCGATGCGCCACATGAGTCCGTTCCTAGTTTGTTTCATGGCCCCTTGGATACTCCGCCATGTGTAGCTCGGACCATACCCAACGTCAGCGTCCAGAATATCTTTCCTGGGGAAGTACTTGGCTTTTAGGACACGTCCAGCGAGAGATTCTGGATTTGTAGCTAGTCTCCACCCTTGTTTTGCCAATAGAGCAAGGTTGAAGGCTCTCAGATTCCAGAAACCCAACCCCCCGTTGCCTTTCGGTTCACAAAGCGCTTCCCAACTGATCCAATGTATCTTACGTTCCCCTTCTTTGACACCCCACCAGAATCTCACAATCATCCTGCAAATCTCATCTAGCAACCCGTCTGGGATTTTGAATACACTCATGTAGTAGGTCGGTATGGCTTGGATGACTGCTTTTATGAGAATCTCCTTTCCCGGTTTTGATAGTAGCTTTTCTTTCCATCCTTGTAATTTCTTCCATATCCTATCCTTTATGGAACTAAATACTTGTTTCTTGGATCTCCCCATTGCCGTAGGTAGTCCCAAATACTTGGCATGGCGGTCTACCTCCTTCACCTGTAGGCTCCTTTTGATACACTCCCTTCTGTCTTGTTTTACATTTGCACTAAAGGCGACTTCTGATTTCTCGTAGTTGATCTTTTGTCCTGACGCTCTTTCGTATTGGCTGGTGATTTTAGCTAGAAAAGAGCACTCCTCTTGGGTCGCCCTCGTGAACAGGATGTTGTCGTCTGCAAAGAAGAGATGTGATACTCTTGGTCCGTTTCTGCTGGCTCTTGCTCCATGTAGTCGTCCATCCCTATTTGCTTTGAGAAGGGAAAGGGAGAAAATTTCAGTGCAAAAAAAAATAGATAAGGGGATATAGGATCACCTTGGCGTAGACCTCTTTTCGGCTTTACAGTTCTCGTCCTTGTTCCGTTGATGACGATTGAGTGTGAGACGCTTGAGATGCATTCTTGTACCTTCGACCTCCATAGGGCGGGGATGCCCATCTTCTCCATGGCCTTGTCCAGAAAGTCCCATTCAATTCTATCATATGCCTTACTCATGTCCAGTTTGAGCGCCATAATACCTTCCTTTCCTTTCTTTTTCCTCTTCATCATGTGTAACATCTCATAGGCCACCAAGGCATTGTCGGTGATCAGCCTTCCTTGCACAAAAGTGCTTTGGTTTTAGGATATCATCTTGTTGAGGATCGATTTTATCCGGTTCGCCATCACCTTAGTAATAATTTTATAGGAGACATTGCACAGACTTATGGGGCGGAATTCAGAGATTTTCTTTGGCTGTTGTACTTTTGGTATGAGCACTATGCCTGTCTTGTTGATGTCATTCAACTTCTTTTTCCCCTTCCACCAATCCTGTATAAAATTGATGAGTGATCTTTTAACAATAGCCCAGAAACTTTGGTAGAAAACCACCTTCATACCATCAGGCCCTGGAGCCTTGTTGGGATGCATTTGTTGGATTGCACCCCAAATCTCTTCTTCCGTCGGCAAGCTATCTAGCATAAAAGCTTCATCACCCGTGATCACTCTGTCCACCCCGTCAAAGATGTGATCATCTATCATTGGATTTGACGTCTTAAACAGATCTTCATAGAAACCAACCGTAATCTTCTTAATCTCTTCAGGTTCTTGCCTCCACCTTCCTTGGGAATCCTCCAATCCTGCAATGTGATTTCTTTTTCTCCTCTGGCTCGCTTTATGGTGGAAGTGGCTGGTGTTTTTGTCCCCGTCCCGCATCTCATTTTCTCTATCTCTCGCGTGCCAGTAGCTTTCTTGTAACTTGAGCAACTCATGCACCTCATCAGCTAACCGTTTACATTCCCTTAACATCACATCATCAGGCGGCCTGTTTTGTGCCTCTTGAAGATTTTCTTCGGCTTTCTGTAATCTTTTCTTAATATTATTGAATTTATCATCAGCCCATTTTTCAAGTTTCTCCCCACAGTAAGTCATCCTCTCATGTAAGTCACAGCCCAGCGCCTCATTCCACGCTTTCTCAATCACCTGCCTGCAATCCGGAGCCGAAAGCCACATAGTTTCAAACCTGAATTTTTTTTCCTGTTTTTCCTCCTTCCTTGAATGCGTAGCCGTGATAAGAATAGGGGCGTGATCTGAGAACTGTATCGGGAAGTGTCGTACCCGTCTGGCCTGGAACATGTTGCACCACTGCTGATCAGCTAGAAATCTATCCAGGCGCGCCTTCATCCTTGTTTCCTTCCTTTTTCCCCAGTGCCACGTGAAGATGTTTCCTTGGAAGCCCATATCTTTCAATTGACAATCTTCTATTGCCTCTCTAAAATTCCTCATCTGCCATTCAGCTCTGCTCTGCCCGCCCTGCTTTTCCTCATCTTTAATAATTTCGTTAAAGTCTCCCCTCAGAATTTTAGGAAGCTGGGAAGCCCCACAGATGTTTCTCATGAGATTCCACGTGGCCTGTCTCTCGTGCACTGCTGCCCATCCATAGATACCCATGAAACCAAACCTGCATGTGTCCCCATCGCCTCCCACCTCAGCATATATATGATGATTCGAGAAAGAAACCACCTTCACCATATCCCCCCTCCACCACAGCCCTAGCCCCCTGCCTTCCCTATGCTATCCACTCCAAACCCATTCTCAAACCCACAGCTCCTCCTCAACTTCTCTTGTTCCTGACTTATGGTCATGGTTTCCGATATGAAAACCAAGTCGGGCATCTCTCTCCAGCACCTATTCCGGAGAGACGAATCCAGTCCAAGGGTGCCCAGCCCCTGGACATTCCAACATAAGATTTTCATTGTTGTTCGCAGACCCGGTCTGCACCGAGGTCTGCTACTTGGGAACCAGTTCCTGTTGTTGGACATCCGTCTCCTTTACCTTTCTTACCATCTGGACCCTCCTCTATGTCTACCTCCATCTCCCCCGTAGATTCTTCTCTGTTTCTTTTGTCACCTGCCCTCCATCGGCTAGTTCTTTCATCATCACCCCTCAGTTGCATCAATCTTCTTTTGCACAAAATCTTCTCTTTACGCCGGTGAAGCCGATGTCCTCTGCTCTCCACATTACCCATATCCGCGTGGAAGGGATTCATGATCACCTGTTGTCGTTGTTCATGCTGAGTCTCCTTCATGAGTCTGCTTTCGTCTTCCTTGTGAAGTGATACTGTTGTTATGATTTCATTCTCCCTCTCTGTTGTAATGTCATCTGCGAACAGTGATCCTGTGTAGCTCCCACCTTCCTGGTCTTCGTTGTTTGTCGACAGCGGTGGTATTGTCTCCGGTGGTGTCTCCGGTATCAGCCTCACCTGTTGGATTGCCCGCTGATGTTTGTTCTCCCTCTGCTTACCCTTCTTCTTTTCTTTCCCACTCACCCTATCCATGTATTCAGGTCTACAAACTCCCTCCACGCTTCTTCCTCAAGCTCGGACCTGTTGTTCGTTCGCCCTCCGTCCACCATCGTAGTACCCTTCGACGCATCCACAACTGCCCTGTCCGTGGCCTGTCTCATCCGTGCTTCATCGGTGGCTTGATGTATGTTTGCTGCCCGTGGTTCTTCTTCCCCTATAGTTGTTGTTTGTCTCCGTTGCACGGTTTCCTCCTGCCTTTCCTCCCCCGCTCCCTCCATCGGCATCTTCACGAAGACGATGGCTCGTTTAGGGTTCTCCGTCCCCCTAAGTTCCTCTTCAACTGGTTTGATCCAACGCTTCACCGGTGACGCCTTTACCCATGGCCCCCAAACCCGTGGTTGATTCGGTTCCTCTTCTTCCTTGGTACAGTCTCGATCTGCATGGCCTATGATTCCACACAAAAAGCAGTACGTTGGTAGCCTCTCATATTTGATGTCGATTTGGATCATCTTTCCGTCTTTGTTCCTTATCTTCTGCCATTGTCGGATTGGTTTCATCACATCCACCTGCACACGGACCCTGCAGTAGGAATCCCGACCCCAATTGGATTGGTCGACCTCTTGTACCTCCCCTATCTTCATGGCGATCAGCCTCACCGCCTCCTCCGATCTGTAACCTAACGGAAAGTTGTATAGCCGCACCCAGAAAGGGCACCTTTAGTTCGACTTCCACCGGCGTCTCTTCGGAGCAGATCTCCTTAACCACCAGCAGACTGTTATCAAAGTTCCATGGTCCTTCCTTCATCACCTTCTCCCTGTCTTTCCAATGTACAAACTGGATCACGAATATATTATTTGCGATTTGGCGGAAGGTAGCCTCTCGTCTAAGCCCCCACGCTCCAAGGAGCATCCTGGTCATCGCCGGGAAATTGTAGGGTCTTTCTGTCATCAGTCGCCCCACCAGAGCTAGTTCAATGTGTTCCCCGGTTGTTTGCACCTGCGTACGCCTGAAATCGACCACTTCATCCTCTTCTTCGTCCTCCACTGAAAGTCCTGCACATCTCACACTCAGCTCATCTGCCATCACGGATGGAGGGAACCTACAAAGCAAACAGAGTTAACGCCGCGGTGTCCGCGGAGGGTGGACTCGCACAGCACCGTCGCTCGCCCAACGAATCGCCACAGCGAAACCCTAGACGCGGGACAGGAGGCGAGAGCACATCTGTTTGACTACAACAACATGAATAATATGAATATCAAAGAAAGAAATTATTTGGGGTAGCAAAATGAGTATCACTATACAATTCAATGTTGAAGTTCTTTCCTAGAAAACTCATATCAAGATAGGATGAGCCCTACAATGTTATACATGTTTATCCATCTAGAGTTGTGATGATCCAATAAAATGAAGTGAGTAAATATTTTATTGTTAAAGGCAAAAGTCTAAACACAATAGTAGAAATAGGACCCAAAAAAGAAAACTAATATTTTGATGTTTTGATTCTTATAAAGGTTATTGAAGCTTGATTGTAGTAATTGGTGGTATGTATGCCCCGAGATCCAATCATATGATGATTGTAATGGCATATCTTATAAATGATTTGATTAATAACAAAGGCAATCTTCCATTTATTATGTTTTATTCTGTTATGAAATAATGATGTAACATAGTAAATATCTAAAGAATGATGTTATTCAATGGCATATGTCTTCAGGATGAGGACCTTAACAATGACATCATAAGGATGTCAAGAGCATATAAATTCTTGTCATATCCCTAATCGGATGTTATTATGGAAGGCTAATAGATGGCAATAACACATAAGACTAGAGTGTGTGTTGGTTGGTGATAGAATCTCATTGAGCCTTGATATATGATATCATACCAAACACATGGATACTTGTTAGAGAATAGCGTATCAGATAGATCACCTTGATAGTGATGCACGGAAACCATGATTGGTAGTCAGAATCATCTCTCATAATGTTGGTGGTGATTGTGGTTCTTAGACCTAAAATCAATACACTCATCACTTGTCGTTTGTTGTACTTTGAAATCATCCACCATGACCTTGAATAAGGATTTCTATAAAGGTGTTGCTCGAGTTTTATTATGGCATATGGGGATGATTGTGAGTGATATATATGGGATTTGTCCCTCCTATAGGAGTATGATATCCTAGCCACCTGATAAGAGGGACTGAGAAATGCATGGACATGCTCATGTGAGTCAACATGTGATATTGAGCTTACATATATCTCATACGGTCTTCTCTAGTTCAAGGAACATGGATTGAATGTTGAAATGGATGATGATTTCATGTCTCGAGTTCAATTTGGATATCAATGACAAAGGAACTATACGATCAATGTAACACCAACCACATATTGTAGGTTGAAGTTGTTCTCCAACTTTTTGATTACTTGGGTAGCAATGATGTTTTGCTAGATATCACTCAATGCTTGTGATGTCATATATTAGTTATGGGCATTCATTGAGAATGTAACTTGGAACCTATAGGGTCACACACATAGGATAAACCTGGAATAAGTGTTTATTCATGAATGATGTTTAGCTTGAATACTGAAGTGTTAGGTATTCAATTTAAACAACAATGGTTGGGAATTGACTGACAGTCTGTGAACCAACTGGTTCAAGTGTTCAATCAATCGATTCAAGTGTCATGTCAACTTGAACCAGTATTGACAGTATGAACTCTAAAATGAACTTCAACAAGTGAACCAACTGACACTAATTTGTGAACCAACTGGTTCAGGTTGTGAACCAACCATTTGGTTGATCAATATGATTGGATCAAGGATTTATGTTGATGTCATGTTGTGCATTAATCTAATATTAAATGCCAATACAATTTCAAATATGAAACATAGTGAAATGATCGGTTCAAGGGTTGAGCCAACTGATTGGTTCACTAACTAATCGGTTCATGGTTTGCAAGTTTAGGAAAATTCATGAAATTCCATCCCTTCAAATCCCACTCAGACTAGATTTCTTGACTCTGACCCTCCTATAAATAGAGGGGTAATCGAGCCTTTCGAGAGACATAATATTAAGCTCTGAGAATTGTTGTCTTCTCATAATTTTTGTAACATGAGAACCCAAGCAAGTTCTTTCCATCAAAGGGAGGAACATTAAGGGAGAGATAATAGGGAGAGCAAGTCAACACTAGCACATTGACTAGAAGGGACAACTCCTTCTTGTTCGTTCATCTAGAACAACAAGAGTTACTGATGGTATGTGTAGACTACTATAGAGGTGAGGAGGTCATTGCCACCTGCTAGGAGGATGCAGTCAACTAACATCCATGGTGATCATCCAGGAGGTTGTTGTTGACTAACATCTAGGTGCAACTTGACAAAAGGAGCACATTGCGGCAAGGGATAGTCGTTGGACTTGCTCCAGGACTAGGTATAATCCTTGCAACCCTCTTTCCCATTACATAATTTTTGACGTGATATACTATCTAAGGGGAGTATGGTTGTAAAAAATTTGTTTCCACTGTCGTATCTGGTGCTATGTTTCCCAACATTAATATCAGAGCCATATCGATTTACATATGCATATTCAATTAAAGACCACATACGATCCATATATATATATATATATATATATATATATATATATATATATATATATATATATATATATGCAATTTATATGTGTCACCCTAAAATAGGTTTTGATGGTGGATGTTAGAATGCCAATAGCCTTAGATCTTTGTGCTTGGTTGGATGGTTGGTATTCCTATTTTTATCTCAATTTGCATACCGTGCATATATCCTCTCTTTCATATGTAAAAGTATTGATTCACTCCTTCCAATGGTCCCCTCAAATGTAACTTGAGGTTTCCCTATTACCGTGTAATATGTGAAGTAGGTTTGGTATAGTTTTAATTCCTATGATGGCAAAGAAGACATTCTGCCCTAGCCAATTGGTTGGAGGACCGAGGAGGCCTGATGACAAGAGGACTGGACCGATCGACTGGAGGTGTCTAGATGTCACTTGGACTGGAGACCAGACGATCGATCTGAGACACCAACCAACCAACAAGGAGGAAAACCGGTCAGTTCAAGAGTTGAGTCGATCAACCCAGATTGGTTTGAGCACATATCTTCATCAACAACAGGTTGCTACATATGATATAGACCTCAGGTGGTAGTAGTTCCTTGCGGCTCCAAGGAATTATAGTAGTATGGCCACAACCATTGTAATTGCATGTTTTCGTTTGTGGTATATAGTATGTATATGATACATATACGTATGTGATGATTAGATATGTACGTATGTATATATATATATATATATATATATATATATATATATATATATATATATATATAATCCCTCAATCAACTATTAATTCTTATATTCTTTCCATAAGAAACACAAATGAAAATATTGATCGAGGGATGCCAAACGAGGTGTGTTGTCCATCTCGTGGAAGTGTGATGGAAGTTGTGTGGGCATGCCAAGCAAGGTGCATTACTATCGTGTTGGCTTTTGGGTCAAACTTAACTAGGTGGATGCACTCCTTAAGATATCATCCATGAGGCGGGAGGAGTCACATCCCTAGGGTGATTGTTTTCGTTGCCGGCAGTGGACGCTGCTAGCTACCTCCAATTTGGGCACCCCGCCCTCCAGAGTCCACCCCAATCGTCTTTTCCATACCTCCTCCTCGACATTTTTCTCTTCCCTCGGTGCGCAGCATCAGAAGGTGGTCATCTATCGTAGAAGCGGGATTGGGTTTTGATTAACCTCTGAAGATCATGGGCGTCTTATCTCGTGGACGCATCGGTGATCCTGATGCTGCCATCACCTTTTCTCCGAAGGACTACCCGGCAAACTTCGCAAGGCCGGCGGGCGCAGAAGGCTGTCGCGGAACGTTGTGAGGCCTTCGCCTCCTCCTCCACGCCGCCAGACAGTGTGATCCCAGATATCAGGACTTTGCTTCAATTGCCTCAGCCTACGAGCGGAGACGTGCTGCCCTCTGCTTTGATGTCGGTGCCGAATCTGGATAGGATGGTGATCTCTTCCCCCCACCCGCAGATGGAGGTGGCCGGAGCGACACCACCCAGTATCATTTCTCATCATGTGAACGGACTTACACAAGTCCTAGAAGACGTGGAGGTGCCTCAACTTCAAGATGATCCTTTGGTTCCTCCAGCAATCCCTCCACCAACCCCCACAGTGGACGGAACTGGGGTCGCGCCTCACCTTGCGAACGCGCCTGTCGATGTTACTTCTGAAAAGGCGGCAATTGCGGCTACACAACCTGTCATCAAGATGGAAGTGAGACCTATCAAACGTGCTCCGTTATACGGCATCCCCAAAGATGTTTGCTTCAGATGCATGGGACGTGGTCACTAGCAGGCGCAGTGCACTGCAGATAAGGTCTGCTACATCTGCAGGCAATCTGGGCATCTGGCGGCTAGATGCATAACGAGGAGGCGTTACCCTCCGCCGCCGCCTACACCACCGAATGTATTTTTGCGGCATGAGTTTCCTCGCATGCCCATGGGCATACCTGTGCGCGGTGGGGAAATGCATACAGCCAAGAGAGTCTTTGTCTCACTGGATATGTGAGATCCTGAACGTCTTAAGCGGATTGAATCCCTTTCGTGTGCTGTTGAAATCTCTTGGGCGGATGGCATTGTGTGGAAACCCGTTGGAGATTTTCTCAAGAACCAATGGCCGCATGCAGTTGACATATATAGGCATGCTTATAATTAGTAGAAAGGGGTTTACTTTGGACGGTGGTCCAAATTCAGATTCAACGGCCAGACGGATTGGACGGACCGGTCCGTTGAAGCTGGAAGGTCTGAAACCCGGTTCTGGTTATGTTTCCAGACCGCCACCCGAATCCCAAATCTGTCTACCCGCATCAATGTTTTCGGCTGCAAAATAACAATTAGACGGATCCCTTTTTCCTCTTCCCTACACCAGAGGCGACTAGGGCATGAGGCAGTGGCGGCGTTCTTGTTCGTTCCTTCAAGCGAGAACAACACAGGGCCATCACGGGCATCAAGATCAGATCTTCAACAGTCGTGGCAACCCAACCTCGAGTTAGTCACCCCTCCCTCATACGATCCGCTCATTTTCTCTCCTGTTTGCATTCGTTCTGTTCGACGTCATCCCAATCGGATCGTCGGAGACCCACCTTTCAGCTTGGATTAACTAGATCTCATTTGTTGCTTCGTCTCTGGATACTCGGGTTATAAACTCCACCCATTCTTTTGCTTGGGATCAAGAGAGACCTGCTGGAGCAAAATGCATCAACGAAGGTCCAAGGAGAAGCCACTTTCATTTCCCTCCCCTCTTTCGGATCTGCCACATACAATCAGGTAGGTAGATGATTAATTCCAAGAAACAACCTTCTGAAAGGAGCTTTTCGCTTCTATTTTTTTTGCCAACTGCATCTGAATATGCCCTCTTGTGTTATGCAACAGGCTTGTTGCTATGTACGTGCACAAGCAGACACCCAACATATTATTTTATCAGTGTAATACTAGGTAGGCCACATGGAATGCCAGAAGCTACCCTTTAAATGTCAGTACAAACTTCCTTGCATGTTAGCATACATTGTTCTCTCCCCACACTATCTCTCGTTTGAAGAATACAATACCCGCTGTTGTGTACTACTACTGCTTACATTATTATTCTTATTCTACTTCCACATCAGCCTATCTATTTTTTTAAAGAAAAAAGGGCTAGCTAATTACATGTATTTGTCTCTCCCCTGTCTTTCTAATTTGATATTTGATCAACTTGTATTGGTCATAACAGCTTTGAATTACGGTTAAACTTCACCACTCAGTTACCAAGGGTCAGAAGGATAACGTCTTCTATTTGATCTTTCAAATCGTCATTTATTTCTTTAGTTTCTTATAGACAAACAGAAACAGAGACTAGATGGAATGTGTACATTTTATATGTAGGATCTATTTGGTTTGATCTAACTAAGTATTTGGTTATTTATTTTTCATTCAAGTTTGCTTGAGTAACCAGAATTTTCTTTACCAAGTCAAGAAAACAACAAATTCTAGCTTCGTGGCTCATTCTCATCCCTACTTTTTTTACAATTAACAATATGATTCGATCATCTACCTTCATCTATTTTTACCGTTCCTAGCCCCCTGTGCGACGATTGCCTTTATTTACTCGACTAATCATCCAACAAGGTATACATGCTCTAGTCAAACACGACTGTATCAATTCCTATATTATATGGTGGCTTTTTGTTCCTTTCCTATAGATATCGAGTTAAAGTGGCTTATACTATAGTAAGCTTCACCATGTACACGTTTAGAATGAGGTTCGAAGTTCTTATGTTGAACATAAGATTTATTTTCATTGGTTTCTCATATCTTTTGTTTCAGATTTCCAAAAAACTAAAGGGAAAGAAGGGAATAGCTTGGGGGTTCTACATTTATAGATAATCCAATTTGATCATGGTATAGGATCTGTTTTCTCAAATTTTTAGTCATTTGTATCATATACATATGATATGTCTTGAACCCTTTTCAGCAAAAAAAATCATAACCTTTTAGAACTCCCACTTAAATTTATTGTGTACGGCCTAAGATGCTTGTTGCACCAATTAGATGCTGCCATGTACTAATTATCTAAAATCATACATGGTTGTGAAGCATTTGAGTTTATCCTACATCACTAGTTCAATATTTTTGCTTGGATATATATATTTGTTTGGGTTTTTAAAAATTTCAAAGTGGGAAGTCATTTTAGTTAATGCATTTCTATATTCCAATAGTCCTATTCTATTAGGCAACATTTTAGTTATGCGGTAGACATTTATATTGCATGTTTCTTGAATTTTAATGTTCCATTTTCTACTAAGTAACCTTATACTATACTTATATATGAATTGTATGCACCGAATTGGTGCAAGAACTATAAAAATCCCAATGAAATGTATTTGAAATATGAAATACACTATTTTTTGAGAACTTGAAAAAGACTAGAATAGTATAAAGTGGTCAATGCCAACACATGTTTAAAAAGGTAAATCCTACCTTTAGAGGATAATTGAAGAGATTTTCAGCCCAACAACTTTCTATGCACCCTAACCACAAAGGGGGTAAAGTGCACATGCTTCAAACCACCAACCACCAATGGAGTTCCCAAATAGGCAAATGTGCCCCATGATACTCCATCAACAATACATTCCTCACTGCATCTATCTCCCTCTAATCATTGGACAAAATAGAAACTCCCAACTCAGCCTGCTTACTCTCTGACCAGATTCTAGATCATACTTGTTTAGGACGCGTTGAAAAAACACGAATCAAGCTAGGAGACTAGAGTTAAAAAAAGACCATCTACATATGTCAGCTGTCAGAAGTGTGGGGGGAATTTCCTCACCTCTACATAAAATAATACCAAAATTTGTTTCAAGATTGTGCTTTACTTTGATCGTGGTGGGTCCTTCCCTTGATGCTCACTCATTTTTTTTTCTACCAAGAAAAGCTTCAATGTAATTAGAGCTTTCAGATGTGGATATATAAGAAACATAGCTATCCAGATGCATCAAAATAATACCAGTGAACTGGGCAATCATTTTGTTGCAGTGTGGTTTGTAAAGGAAGGTGGGGCTAAATGATTTGAGTACTCAATATTCTTTAATTCACATTTCTATATAAAAAATTGTGTTATGATTCTTTTTTGTTTCATATAGATAGAATGAAGATCCTTACTTGAAGCCTACTAGTTTCTTCTCAAGGATGCATCTAAAATTGTTGTCATCTTCATGACAATGACTTGGATTTTCTAAAGATGGATCATTCATTTCTCAAAGATCACTTTCATTGCTACAAAACTTTCTGGTGAGATTCTTGAAATAAATATTTTCAATTTTGTTTTGAGTATTATGTCTAGATGAAAATGAGATATGCCATTTTTGGGTTCAAATTTTTATTTGGAAAACTTCTTTTAATTCTGATTTAGTATTAGGGAACTTCAACTTTTGTAATGCAATATTATATTTGAATGTTGTTACAAGTAACATGATAAGTGTGCATAGGTTGCTTTCCCCTCAAATTAAGCATATGTAGGGTAACATGCTTGCTAGGATTTAGTTTCAAACTCTAGATCGGAATTCTGTCATTGTCCTTTTCTACTTAAATACCACTACTGTTGATAATGTTTTATTAGACCAATGGAATTCTTATCCCTTAAGGAAATATATTATGGTAGGGCTTCATATAAAGGTAGGAGGAACCTAATGATTCATCAACAAATTAATGGAGCTAGATGGCATATATAGTACATGAACTATTTTAACAACAACAACTATATTGTATAATTCAATATTGTACGCAGGTCACAAGTTCTCTAAGGGGTCGTTTGGGTGTTGTAGTTCAGAGCAGTATTGTATTTAAATAGGGTATTCTAACTACTGCACTTTTGATGACGTCGTTTGGGTACCAATTTGTAGTTTTCTCAAAATCGGCTGTCTAAATGTGGTAGTCTCCTCCCGTACATTCAACAACCCTCACAAAAGATGCCAAAACTAGCGAACTTTGGGAATACCAGAGACATGCTTCAACCTCAGGACTCTCGCGATCCGCCCCCGATCCCTCTCTTCTCCAATGACGATCTTCCCCTCATGTGTTCGTCTCGTCCCCCGTTCTCCTTCCACCTCCACGACTGCTCCCCACTTGTCTCTCCACCCTCCTTGCTCCCATTTTTGCTAGGATTTGCTAGGGTTCCGACCCCCATCCACCTCCTGTCTCTCCCTATCGCTCTCTTCTCCACCCATGGCTCACATCTCTAGGTTTCGACCCCCATCGACCTCCTATGTTGTCTTTCGTGGGCTCGGTGGACGGGTTTGGTGTAGCTTTGCCTCATGATCAACTGCAGCCTTCAGATCCAGAGACGCCTTCAGATCTGGCCGACCCCTGACACGCTTAGTAGAGATCTCACCCACCTCCTCACGCTCTGCCTCGACCGTAACCACCTCTCGGGCCCCATATCCACACTGCGTCTACCAAACTACAGGTCTTCAACGTCTTCGAGAATGTCTTCAGCGGCGTGGTCCCTATCGTGTTGGCACTGTTCTGGTATCAGCGTTCTAAGGGAACTCTGGGCTATGTAGCCCACCTACCACGGCCGCCTGTGGCACTTCTGCCACTAGTGGTGTGGTGGCTAGTGACACTACCAGGCCGGGTGTTCTAGGTGACAGATATGGACCTGAAGGAATGCCGCTGACTGCTTCCTCTACTCTTGCCACACAAACTGTTATGTTGTCCACGCCGGGTTCCATGACCAACGACGCCCAACGGAGATGTTGTGTAAAGGTGGCTGTAACGACCCCGCCTTCTGGTAACCCCCAATTAAGGGAGACCGAGAGGTCGGTGTCATTATCCCAATTTCCGGATCAAGGTTCGACAATTAATCAATAACAATTATTAAATTCTACCAGACTATATTGAAAAGATGTAATAAATAAAATTTTGCATACCTTTGAAAACTTTGGATTTCTAAACTTCTATCCATAACTAGAACTAATCTAACTAATCCTCCTTGAACTTTAATTCTTAATTAATTTCACATATGCCACTTTACTATTTGTCCTTTTCAAGCTTGTACCTAAAACGCCGACAAACAAAACGTCGGTCAACATATCGAAATATGTCGGTATGTGGGGATAACAAAAAATTTGCATTTATGGATAACATCTAATTATCACAATCAAGATAATTAACAAGCCAATTTACGTTTTCCAATATGACATTCTCCACCGCTTTTGCCCTAACCCTGGCATACCCACCTTCGGGTTTCCTTTGCCAATGACTTAAGGCCACCTTCTCAATCCCGAGCTTGGTGCCTGGGGTCACAACTCATGGTGCCCTCTAGTCATGCAATATCATAGGCCACCTTCTCATTCCCGAGCTTGGTGCCTGGGGTCACCACTCATGGTGCCCATGGGTCTACCCTCCTGGGCCTGACCTTTGGCATCATCCATCAGGGTGGCATGTAGGTGCAAGAATACACACTTCTTTATAATTGTGATAACTATAGTGACTTTATAATTTTGCAAGTATGAACATCCAACTGTTTAGATTTCATTCAATACGAGGAAACATTCGGAAAACCCTCGGGAAACTAATGTGATTAATCATAATTAACCACATACCGGTCAGGCAGACTCAGGTGCAGGAATAATCCAAACAAGCAAGTAATCCAGAATCAAGCAAGCACACAATTCAGTCCTGAAATTACATTCAATTCCTTTTTATCAAAATCTATCCAAATCATCTTGCTACTTATGGTTTCTATTCCTTTTTAGGGTTTCTTCCTCTTTTTAGGGTTTACTTTGCAATTAGGGTTTTACTTCCCTTTACTCTTTTTAAACTCTAACTTTCTCATCTATCCTTCATGAAAGTTATTAAGGTTACCTTTTACAAACACATAACCTTAATTTTAGAAATAGTACAATTAATCATCAATTAAGTCCATTAAGCCTCTTTTACATTAAAGCTACCATTTTTATCCTTTTAATCTATGACAAAATCATTATGCTCATTTATCATCAATTCGTAGTTCATTATGCTCTAATACTCATATGAACATTATTTATCATTAATTCTACCTTTTATCCACTAGGAAACCCTAATTTCCACATTAAGGGTATTTACCCACAATTAGGAACTTTAATGCTCGAAATAGCTTAGTATCATTATATCTTAGCTTTATTCACGATTTTGAATAATTAAAGTCATTAAGAGTCGAATTTGCCAACATTAGGGTTTCAGGGCCCATTAAAGTATATTCATGCACATGAAACTCTAAATTAACTAATTATATGCAAAGTTCATCCTTTTTGTTCCTAATGTTCCTTTTTATCATTAATAGGCTAATATCAACTTTAATCATCCATTAAACCCTACTAAATATATTAATCAACTCAAAATAGGGTTTCTTAATCTTTAATTCATTAAAGTTGATAACTTACACTACTTTTCAAATTTCAAAAGGAATCAGGCTTTAATTATATTTTTAATGGATTCCGCTCATTTTTCTGAGAAACTTTCATATTTTATGCGTTCTAATCCGAGCTACGAATAATTAGTTATGAATTTACACTTGCTCGGCGCCACGTGGCTGTTTCCATGCAACATTGCTCGGCGCTTTGGGAAACATTTCGAATTTACACTTATACCCCTGCGCGGCTCTTCAGTTCTTCTCCACATAGGAGGGCAAAACCGTCCAATGCCTGGGGATCGTCTTCAAGCTTCGGGATGGCAGACTGCAGCCGCCCTAGCTGCGTTTGGCGCGGCCCTTTCTTCACCTCTAGGGCCCGATGGCCGCCGCCGACCCCCACCCTATCTCCGCCGCTCTCCGCCGCCCTTGGGGCTTCTCTATTTGGCCGCCAAAGTGGCCTCTCCCAAGCGGGAGAAGAGCACGACTGTTGCTGCAACTGCAGTTGGTCTTGCAGTCTTTCGGTGGAAGCTGTGTGAAGTTAAGGTCCACTTATTTTCCACATTTTACCATTGTTTTCAATTTTTTTCTTAATAAAGAAATACGTAATTGATCTTTTCTTATTACATAATCTTTGCAACTTTGGACTCCTTGGGACCCAAGGAACCCATGTGGTACGAAATCCACATTTGGATTAAATTCTTTTTCCTTCTAGAGGTTTCCACACCTTTCTTTTCTCAAAAACTCAATTATTCATTTACTAATTGAATTTCCTTGTTATTGGGCCCAATAGCCAATAAAGCCCACAACACAATCATCAAGGCTATTATAAACGAAATCTATTTATTCAAAGCAAATTATATCATTATTTGTTCCAATATCTTTAATATGAGAAAATACATTTCTCACCAAAGGAACTCAAAAATTGGGGTTGTAACAGTGGCTATGAGACGCGTGCAAGGCGGTGCTCGACGAAGACAATGTGGTGGCAGTGAAGTGGCTCAGGGAGGCCGCGGCGACACGGGGCCAGGAGCAGCCGTCGGGAAGCGGGAGTTAGAGCAGCACATGGAGGTGCTTGCAAGGCCGATACATTCTAATGTGGTGAGCCTAAAGGCATACTACTATCATCGTAATGAGAAGCTGCTCATCTATGAGTTTGCGCCTGACAACAGTTTATTAGCATTGTTTCAACTTCTTCGTCTTCTCCGTCCCCTCTCCTACATTTCCCTTTCGTGAGCGTGAGGTGAGTCAGTGAATGGGGTAATGTGTGATATAGGTTGTTCAGGTTGGCAGACACACATCACCTGCTTGCGAAAATGTGGATCAGATGCTTGATTGGATGGTTGAGTTTTCATTGGATTTGTAGGTGGTAAAAAGGGTGGAGGAGTCCGCAAAAAAGACAGGCGGGATGGGTATGATGGCCGCACTGCGAGAGTGTGATGTGGTCGCGAGGAGTCCAACTACCACCCGATCATTGATTCATATGCGAGCTAGGATCGAGAATGACTCCAGGAACGAGCTTCCCTTCCGTCTATCAGTACTATGAAGCGGAAGGAGAGGGGTTGGGGGATCTGTAGGCTGCATAGCTTATCCCAACTTAAGGAGCACATTAGGGGACGGAGAGTGTCATAACGCGTCTTGCAATATCTAGCTGAAATCATGTTGATTATGTGCAAATTTTTTTTTATATCCAATGGGTTCATTTTATGGTTGAATATGTGCAATGGACTTGTTGAATCATGCTGCAAATGTGTTGTGGTTTATGTGAAATGGAGTTGTTAATGGTTTGGCTTATTTTGATGCGATTTAAGTATATAAATGATGAGAGTAAGACAAATGCTGCATTCTGAATACATGTTTAGCAAACAAGATGATTAAAATTGCGGCATTACTAATTAATGTATTGTCAAATACGTGGTCATCCAAACAGTGTGATTGAGAATTGATGTATTTGCTAATTAGGTAGTCAGAATCCCATTGTTTATTAACTACTGCAGTAATCAGAAATGACCTACCCAAACGACTCTTAAACAACGCTCTCCATCTTTGTCGTAGTGAAATTCATTGCTTGAGACATCAAATTCTGTAGAAATTTCCAACAGAAAATAGAAACTAAAATGACTAAGCCGTTTACGAGACATCTACAACAAGTTGAACAATGTGTTTATCTGTGAATCCTGCGTATTCTCTTTACCTTATTGGTTGAATCATGCATTAAACTTGTTTGAACCTATTGAACTTAACATAAGTGAAGATTGATTTTTTTTTAAGGAAACTTACAACAATTTATACATGTTTGTTCTAAGACAACCGGTTTGTGTTTGAGCATGTGCTATTTTCTATAACTTTTTAGAGGCATATTTTCTGCATTAATTTTGTCATACAATAATTTCTTTTTCTTTCTGTTTCAGTCTTGTTAAATGCATTTTTAGGTAAAATCCATAATGAACTTATCGCTGTATCAGCCAACCCTGTTTACAAGAGGTCAGACCTTATTATTCTACAATCTAAAAAGCATTATTTATTTGAAGCTGATCCTTCTTGCTATCTCTTTGATGATTGGAAATTGCCAGATGTTGTGGGATGTACATGGTGTATGAGATGATTAAGCATGAATGTGCATTGTGCATTGGGATGACGATGGCTAGAGTATACATGGTGTGTTGAGCTGATGATGCTTGGAATATGCGCCAGACATGAAGATGGTGATGCCATTGTCTGTGGGATGCAACTTCCAAGGCTTTGTATCATTTGGCATCCATTAGTTAATCTAAACATGTCACAACTCAGTAAACTTCTGTCTTGATTCTGCAGCAACAGATTTACCTAAGGGAATTGTATGATTGTTAAGATATTGAGGTCTCTTTATTAAAATATCTTGTAAGGTATGCAAGTGTGTAAGCTGTAAAATTATTTGTATGAGATGTACGTGTGTGAGCATCTCTCCTTGTTTGATGTACAAACATTTTAGTACGAAATAAATAAGAGTTGGGTATTTTGAGCTGGATGTTCTGTTTGGTTGTTGCCAATGACTGAATTATTTGTTTGTGTTGAATTGATGTTGAAACTGAGGTTGTGCATATAATGTATAGCATATATTGTTTTTAAATGCACTCCAGAATTAGAATGGACAATTGATGCCGTTGGGTTTCAGCTCCGATCATATTTTATTGATTAATGCAGCTGTATTTCAGATTGGTCAGTTGTTGCCGTCCAATCAGACAAAACCCGTTGAAGTTGGTTACAACTTTAACTGAGCTGGAGAGGACGGACCGGCTTAGACGGTTGGCATATATTGGTCGGCTTCCTGCGACCATATTGGCTCAGAACGAACGGCCACTGTGGTTGAAATTGGCTGTATTTGCACTTTCTGCAACAGCACGCAGGAGGCCACTGAGGCTAGACAATCTGAGCACATCAGATATCTCCATCATAGACTTGTCGTGAAGGCTATGGCGGTGGGAGATAATGGAGCACATAGAGAGAAGTTTTGGTTCTGGCTTACAGACCTGCCTATTGTGTTTAGGGATGAACCCACCATACAGAAGCTTATTCAACCGTTCAGGCATCTTAGCTTCGTTTCCAGCTGGCAACATAGCGACGACGACCTTTCAGGAATCCTTATCCAAGTGGAGGCCTTCAAGGAGGACGTACCCCAATTCATCATGATCACTCATGGAGATGATAGGGCAAGTGTTAGGCTACATCTTATCGCTAGAGCGGGCATGAAAGATCACTTTTTCCTGATCACGAAAATTGGGCGAGACCTCAACATTCCTCTTGAAGTTATTGAGAACCCTGGCGAGTAGAGATTCGGTCACTCAGTTGCGGAACAACAGGAGTCAATATATCCTCATCACGATGGACCTCTTCTCCTCGAGAACGAAGGGATCTGATCATCCTCGACATCTCAAGAAAATGTGAGAGGAACCCATGAGAGAGCAGTAGATAGATATGATAACATGAGGGTCATTCTCAATCATGAAGGTAACAGAGTCGTGCTTCCTCATATAAGTCTTGAAGACTTCTTTCCTATTAATGAACCCCGACATAGGAGATCTTCCAGAAGGGGCAAGTCCACTACGGATGAGAGAATACATATGGGTTCACTACCACAGAGGAGATATCAAGATGGGCGAAGGGATCACAGGTACAGAGACAGAGAATTGCGTGCTTCTGAGGGAGACGAATTCTCTGAATACGAATTCTGGGAAGACAGAGAGGAGGCATATTGCAGGAGAGGTAGCTGATGAGGCTACTAAGAAGAGTTCTTTATCTATGTTGATGTTATGATTTCCTTTATGAATTTTTTAACTCACTTGTTCTGGAATATTAGGGGAGCAGCCAATAATGAGATGAGGAAAGTTCTTGGCAGGCTTTGTCGCAGGCATAAGCCCAGCGTAGTGTGTCTCTTTGAACCTTTCCTGCACGCGATCAGATCTGAGGAGCTCTTGGATGTTATCAAGCTTGATTATTCTGTAGAAAATCATGAAGAAGGTGGAAAAGTATGGTTCTATGCGGACTCCCTCCTACAACCGACCGTGATTTTCAAGCACGAGCAGCACATCTCGGTTTAGTGCGTCACTCCTTCTGGGGAGGTGTTCTTCATCATGGCGATTTATGCCAGTTGTTCCTTCACTAAGAGACGTGATTTATGGGAGTATCTGATGCAATTATCACAGCTTGTTGGTGATAAGCCTTGGGAAATCACGGGTGACTTCAATATTATCCGACATGCCCGTGAAATGAGAGGCACTACTGATGTCGAGTTTCAGGCTGTGCTTGATTTCAACAGCTTCATTGCGAATCTTAGTCTTAGTGAAATCCCTTTTGAAGGTAGCCAATTTACCTGGGTTGACAAGCAGAGGCTGACGCCTACCAAGTGGAGACGTTTGGACAGGATCATTGTTAATAATTTGTGGAACTAGTGGAAGCCCGGTGCCAAACTGATGCACCTTTCCAGATCGCGTGCCTCTGATCACTGCCCCTTGCTTGGTATACATGGTGGACATCTGCGTGAGAGAGGGCGCCCACCTTTCTCGTTTCTCTCTGTTTGGCTCACACACCCTGGATGTATGGAGATCATCAAGAAGAGTTGGAGTGTCACAGTGGTTGGACATCCCTCTTATGTATTGTTCGCCAAGCTCAAAGTAGTTCGTAGTTCTTTAAAAAGATGGAACAAAGATATGCTTGGCAATATTCACCAGAAGAAAGCTGATCTTGAAGACATGATTCACATCCTGCAGATTAAATTCAATGAGATTTTGAATGAGGCTAATGAGATGAACCTCAAAGAGGCTGAAGATGAATTGCAATGCATCCTTGATCAGGAGGAGATGCTATGGAAGGAAAAATCCAAGATTTCTTGGCTCAGCGATGGTGAGTGGAACACTTCTTTCTATCATGCAGTGGTGCGAGCGAAGAGAAGGAGGTGAAGCATATCTAATATATAGTTGCCTGATGGAACCGTCACAGATTGTGTGAGTGCGGCGGCATAGGTTGCCGCTGAACATTATCAAAGGTTGTTTACTGTTGAGGTCCCTGACAATCATGTCCTGATTGATGACTTTCTTCTTCTTCTCGAACCGGTTGTTTCTTCTGATGACAACATAGAGTTGCTCAACGTTCCATCTCAGGAGGAGTTCGTTGACGTCATGAGGAATATGAATACCCATGCCGCTCTGGGACCTGATGGATTTTCTTTGTCTTTCTTCATCGCGGCGTGGGAATACGTGAAGCAAGATGTGATGAAATATGCTTGATCCTTCTTTAGTATCCAGCCTTGCCATCGCAGCCTCAAAGCTTATCGTATCACTCTCCTCCCCAAGTGTGATCAGCCGACTGATTTGGTCACTCATTTTAGGCCGGTTGCCATCAAAAACGTTATGCTTTGGATCTTCGCCTCTGTTCTTAGCGGTAGGCTTAGACGGATCATGCACAAGATCATTTCACCTGTGCAAGGTGCATATGTGCCCATTCGGGACATCATTTATCACATCAAGCTTGCTAAGGAGATCTGCCATGACCTTAGGCAGGGGCAGGATGCTCCAAATTCCATTGTCAAATATGACATGAGTAAGGCTTATGACCGCATCGATTGGGCTATTCTGAAGCGTATCCTACATCGTTTTGGTTTCTTTCAAGAAACCGCAGAGCTGCTCCTTAGCTTCTTCGAAGGGTCTTGGGCTTCCATCATGATTGATGATCACATTGTGGGTTTCTTATAGATTCATCGGGGTCTTAAGCAAGGAAACCCTTTATCACCCTATTTGTTTGTGATCTTCGAGGAGATTCTAGCACGCGCTATGGAGAGAGTTGTCGCTAGAAATGAGATATGCAGGTTCAAGACTCGCGGTGCAGGCGATGCTCCTCCCATATTGCTTTATGCAGACGATGTCATCATCTTCACGAATGCCTCAGCTTCTTCCATTCATAGGATTAATGATATCCTTGCTGATTACGAGAATGCTATTGGGCAGCGGATTAACAGAGCCAAATCATGTTGTCTGATTGGAGAAACTGATCCAACTCTTGCTAGTCAAGTTGCCCAACCCTTTGGGATTTCTATTATTGAGGGACTGCTAATGTATCTCGGTGCTCCTATATCTTATGGGCACGTCAAGCTGCACAACTTCGATTTCCTGATGGACAAGATTACTAGGAAGGTTGCCACATGGAAAGCCCATCTCCTTTCCTTTGCATGTCGTCATTTGTTAATCAAGCATGTTCTTGCCTCATCCACGTTGTACGTTGCTGCTGCCATCGGCATCCCTCCTGGCATTTGTGACCGCATTGACAAGCTTATGTCCAAGTTCTTATGGACCAGTAGAGAAGGTAACAAGTGCAGAGCTTGGGTGGGGTGGAAGAGGATTGCCAAACCGGCGAGCTCGGGAGGGCTTGGCTTAGACTCAATGAGAACCATTGGCCGTGCTTTCACTTACAAAGCATGTTGGGAGGTTGTGTCCAAAATATCTCTTTGGGCCTCTTTCTGCAGAAACAAGTACCGATCCAAGATTGCGCATAGGGTCAGTGTTTATCCTCCTTTCCTGAAGCTCAGTGTGAATTCCTCACTGGCATGGAAGTAGATCTGGCGTACGTTTCCCAATTTCAATTCCAATTGCAGATGAATCACCGGGAAGGGGGACATTTCTCTTTGGGATGTCAGAGGGGAGGCATACCACTCACCAATTTCACCATCAGTGCGAGCGACCACAGGTTAGACTTCAAGATTAGAGACTTTTGGTCCCCATCTGGCTGGGATTGGCATGCACTGAGTCACATCCTTGATGAAGATGGAGTCCGTACTTTTCAAAGTCACAGAGCTCGCATTTCCGAGGATGTCAAAGACAAGATGATTTGGGTGCTAGATTCCAATGGATCCTTTACTATTAGTTCAGTCGAGAGATTCATTATACATGCTGACGCATCTAGGATCAGTCGTTTTGACGGAATCTGGAAGATTCCTTATCCCAAGGCCTATGTGATTTTATGGAAGCTTGCACATAATATCCTGCCGACTGATGATAACATTTCCATGTGCAACATCAAGATGGCATCAAAGTGTTCCTGCTGTGATAACCCCTCTACTAAATCCACCATGCATCTCTTCTTTCATAGTCAGCTTGCCTCTTTCTTTTGGCAGAAGATTCTTCATGCTACTGGGTAGCTTCCTCCTGTCGACATTGATGAGATCCTTACTATCTGTGCTCACGCTCACCATCATGTATCTGCTAAAGCTTGGATTCATGTGATGCTTTGTGCGTTAGGCGTATGGACCATTTGGTGTTGTAGATGTGTTCATAGGTTTGAGGGTAACACAACGGAGCTCCAATCTCGTTGGCACAACATCATCTATATTTTGAATCATTTTCTCAAGAAGCTCGAGTTCAAGAAGTTGGAAGAGGCTGATTTCTACAAAAATCTACGTGTGCAAGGTATCCTTGAGCCATGAATCTATATCAAGCAATTAGCGGTTGTGAGATGGTCTCCTCCCGACATCACCAATCTCAAGTTGAACATTACCATTGGTCGATGTAAAGACCCCATGTACCGCACTACGAGGTGGGTTGCTGGTTTAATTCGTGATTCGCGGTGTCGAATCCGGCTAGCTTTTAGAGAATGGTTGAGAGATGAAGACTTTACAATGGCGTTTATTGCTACTTGCACAGTTGGTCTCAAAATCATCGACGAGGAAAATGTGAACATTTTAGTGATCGAGATTGATGATTTGCACACATACAAAATCCTTTGGGAGAATACCTTGCCACCTTGGAAGGCCGTCTCGCTCGTCAGAGATCTTAGAAGAGAGCTCAATGATCAGGGTATCATCGGGCATTATGTTCCGAAGATCATCAATTCTGCTGCTAGGGAGCTTGGGATTTGGGGATCATCCCTTTCTGAGACTTTTGTTTGTAGTGAGCCTAGCATGTTGCCGATGAGGGTTAGAGGTTTCACAAATTTAGAGAGGAGAGGTGTCTTGTACATTGATGCACACTACCGAAGGCAGTCGTGGGTTTGATTGCGTCTGCTTGATGCTCAGCCAATGTGTGAGGGCCTATGGGTCGCTTATAGGATGGGTCTGATGGGACGTATTTGATGTTTCCATTTTTTTTGGTGATATACCTACGCACCTATAAGCAGGAGATGTATTCTTTTTAATGGTTGATAATGCCCACACGAGGGGGGTGGGATGAATAAGAGGACCCCCTGGCTTAAATTAAAAAAAAACTTAACTAGGTGCAAAGAGTTGCACATACCCTCTATCCAAGAATTTCATAAGATGCAATTGGAAAATTTTGCCTACCTTAATGATCGAATATGGACGTTGGCTTTGGTCAGTTAATAACTCAATTTTTTTGGGTCTTGGCTCACAAGAAGGTTCTACATTGCAATATTCAAAATTGATATGTGAGGGCTATCAATTTAAACAAAATAGTGGCACCTATAATTAATTAAAGGCCTAATTAAACATCGTCAAAATTTATTTTAATCAAATCAAAAGTGTTTTGACAAACTGCAAATTTTTCTTGTAGAGTCAAATGGAAACCAATAACATGTTTTCCTTGCGTTTAGTCCTTGAGAAGGACAACTTGAATGGGAATAATTTCTATGACTGGTTTAGGACATTGAGAATTGTTCTCACGTAAGAGCACAAGCTCTATGTCCTAGAGACACTAGAGCCAAATTAATCTACTCCCACTACACCAAAGGCTGGTGGTAATGCTTACAAAAAGCACTCTGAAGATGTCATAGATGTCAAGTGCATGATGGTGTGCCCAATGAACTATGAGTTGTAGAAATATTATGAGAACATGGATGTTATTGAGATGGTAACACATCTTAAGAACATGTACCAAGATGAGGAAAGATAGGAGACATATGATGCCTTCAAGGAGGTGTTCAAGTGCAACATGGCAGAAGGAGATCCAATAGGTCCTCATGAGCTAAAGCTTATTGGGTAAGTGGAGAACCTTGCTAGACTAGGATTTCTCTTGGGTCAATAGTTGGCCACTTATGTGATTTTTTAGTCACTTCTAGAGTCATACAGTCAGTTTGTCATGAACTACAACATGAATGGTTTTGACAAGTCATTGTCAAAATTACGCGGCATGTTGAGAATAGTTGAAGTTGAGATAAATAAGGACAAGCCAAAATATGTGATGATGATCAGTAGAGAAAAATGGAAGTCTAACAGAAAAGATAAATATAAGAATAGTTCTAAAGCTATCCAGAAACCCAAGTCTTCTACACTCAAAGCAAAGGGAGGTGACCAAGGGACAAATTGTCGCCATTGTCACTAGCCTAGACACCGGAAGAGGAATTGTTCTCTCTACCAAGAGGAACTCGGGAAAAAGAGGGGATAGAGATTTCCACTTCAGGTATATATTTTATTGAGATAGATTTGTCTATTTCTTCATCATATGTACTAGATAACGGATGTGGATCTCACACATGCTCGAATGTGTAGGACTTGAAACGAAGTAAGCCTTTATGAAAGGGTGAGGTTGAATTGTGTGGAGTGAATGGAGTAAGAGTTGTTACCACTACGGTTAAAACCTATAATTTATCTCTACTCACGGGGCTTGTAATAGAGTTAAAGAACTACTATTTTTTACCTGCCATTAATAGATACACTATTTATGTAACTTGTATGGAAAAGGATGGATATAAATTTATTATAAAGAGTGGTCAATGTTCTATTTCCAAAAGATGAGATCTTTTTTGGCAGTGTCCCAATGTATTATGGTCTTTATTTGTCGGATCTAAAGCTAAATGTTTATAACATAAATACTAAAATATTAAAACTCAATAAATAAAAAAACTTATCTTTCGGAGAATCACATTTCTAGACTCCATAAAGATAGTTATCTAGACTCTTTTATTTTTGAATCCATAGAGACATGTGAGTCTTTTTTATTGGGCAAGATGACAAAGACTGCATTCACTATTAACAGTGACAAGGCTAGTGATCAATTAGGACTCGTATATATTGATATATGCATCCCTTTCAAAACAAATTCTAGAGGTGGTTATCGATACTTCATTACTTTATTGATGATTTTAGTAGGTATGGTTATGTTTACTTGATGAAACATAAGTTAGAAACTCTTGAAAAGTTCTAGGATTTCATGAATGAAGTACAGAACCAACTTGGTAAAAGAATTAAGAAATTTCATTCTGGTCGAGTGGAGAATACTTAAGCCAAGAGTTTGAGGACCTTCTACAAGACCTGGTATCGTATCACAATGGGCTCCACCTGGAACACCACAGCATAATGGTGTGTCAAAGAGAAGGAATACCACATTTCTAGATATCATGTGATCAATGACAAGTTTTTTTGATCTTCTGACTTCCTTCTTGGGTTATTCTTTAGAAACCAATTCATTTAGACTAAATTGTGTACCATTTAAATCAGTTCAAAAGATTCCATATGAGATATGGTTTGGGAAGCATCTCAATGTATCTTTTATGAAGATTTTAGGTTTTGATGCTTATGTGAGAAAGCAATTTCCTAAAAAGCTTGAACCTGAATTGGATAAATGTTATTATGTTGGATATCCTAGGGAAACCAAAGTATATTACTTTTGTACTCCATATGACAACAAATTGTCAGGGATGTTGTATTCCTATAAAAGGAATTCATTTCTAAAGGAATCGGTTGGAGGAAAGTAGAACATGAAGAGGTTCAAAACTAACAAGAAAGCAGTGAACCTATAGAGGTACAATAGGAACATAGAGAGTCAAAAACCATTGTGGGTATCTCAAATTCCTCATGTAACACAGAAACCTCACAGATCTAGTAGGACAAGCCTTAATCCAGATATATTTGGTTATCGTGTGACCCAAGAAGGTGATGAGTTAGTCATTGATGATGAGCCAAATGCCTACCTAGAAACTGTTAAGGGTCTAGAATCTGAGAAATGGATTGAGGACATGAGATATGAGATGGAATCCATGTATACCATAAAGGTATGGACCTTAGTGGATCCATCTGAAGGGACAAAACCCATAGGGTGCAAGTGGGTGTTCAAGAAAAAGACTAACATCGATGGTAATGTACAAACTTACAAAGGACGATTGGTTGCAAAGGGTTTCAGACATTTTCAAGGTGTTGACTATGATGAAACATTTTCTCTAGTGCCATGGTCAATTCCACCAGGCCACTGTAGCTTATCATGACTATGAGATTTGCATATGGCTGTTAAAACTGTGTTCCTTAATGGGAATCTTCTTTAGGATGTGTACATGACACAACCTGAGGGCTTTATAAATCCAAAGGATGCAAATAGAGTCTTTAAGGTACAAAGGTCAATCCACATATTGATGCAAGCATCTCAGAGTAGGGATATCTGAACTGATGAAACAATCAAAGAGTTTGGCTTTAGTCAAAATGAAGATGAACTGTGGGTTTACAAGAAGGTTAGTGGGAGCAAGATTGTATTCCTCATATTGTATGTGGATGACATACTATTGATGGGGAATGACATCCCTACTTTAGAGATGGTAAATACCTAGATAGGAAATACATTTTCTATGGAGGACTTAGGTGAAGAATCCTATATCTAGGAATCAGGTTCTATAGAGATAAATCTAGAAGGCTTCTTGGCCTAAGCCAGAGCACATACATTGACAAAGTACTGAAAAGATTTAGCGTGGAGAACTCAAAGAGAGGAAACTTACCATGTCTCATGGTGTTATTATCTCTAGATCTCAATGTACTAGTTCTTGTGAAGAACGGGATCACATGAGTAAGTTTCCATATGCATCTGTAATTGGATCTATCATGTATGCTGATGCGATGATTTTGAGTCGCATTTATAGACCTTTTTGATATGTATTTTGTGCTTTTATTAGTCATTTTATGGTAAATATTGCATAATTCACCCATTTCGGTCTTTGCCATCATTTTATGTCAAATCCCCTTAGTTTTATCATTTTGAGCATTAATTATCACATTATCATAATTCGTGTGGATTTATTTGATCTTGTCTTTGGATTTCAGGAAAAAAACAAGTATCTGCTTCCGTCGATACCATCGACGGAAGTCGATACCATCGACGAGGCCACAGGGTGCCATCCGAAAGGAGCAGCAAAGAGTCGATACCATCGACACCCAAGTCGATGGTATCGAGACCCCTTCAGGTTACTGGCGAGGAAGTTGTTGATAGTATCGACCCCGAGTCGATACCATCGACGCATGGAGGCTACAACGTCGCTAAATGACAAAACCGACGCTACAGAGAGGTCGATACCATCGACCCAAGTCGATAGTAACGAGATGGCTACAGGCACTCGGACGAAAAGACAAGAAGGTTGTCGCTACTACACTGGGTCGATACCATCGACCCGCGTCGATGGTATCGACACCGTCAGATATGCGTTGGATTCAGATTGATTTCAATCGGACGGCTGGAGTTAATTGACGACCTAATTAGGGACTTATACCTAATGACGGCCGCCCGGACGAGATCATCATCTAATTTGCCATTGCATAAGTGTCGAGGAGGGGGAGAAAGGAGAACGGAGGCCAGAAGTTCATACTTGTCGATTCGGACGCTGCCGAAGATAGATTTCACCACCGAGAGGCGGGAAAGCTCGTGTTCTACGCAAAGGATCAACTGGTTCTCCTCCGTTCAGGGGTTTTCCCATTCAATTCACGTTTTTCATATGATTTCCCCTATTTCTACCATGTATTTGTGCGAGATGAACATGCAGGGCTAATCCCCTCCATCTTTAGGACCGGGAGTAGCCGGGGAATGCATTGTATGACAGTTTTATATTAATAATTCATATTTTCTCTCTTAAATCCATGGTATAATTTCGTTTTCTCCATATATTGTTATGCTTGATCACCATAATAATAACCTAATGCCCTAAATCACTTCGACAGAAGGATTAACGGTTGAAAAGAGACAAAACCTACATTAATCGATAAATCCCTTGACAAAGGAGGTGTAAAATTAATGGTGGAAACTGAGAGATCGTTCGTAATGCACTTAGTTTAGGGAATAGATTACTACGACGGTGGAATCAACCTAAACCTGAGTAGTGAATTGCACCACGACAGTGGGTAATTCTGTTTTCAGGCCACTACCCGGATAGAGAGAGAAGATTGAGGAGTTATATGAAACCTAATACAATGATAACCTGTGGTGAAACCGCAATCCTAAAGATACCCTTTTGAATTGATTAAATTAACCTTTAATCGATTGTTTGCTTTGTTTCATTTTTATTTTCTTTTAATTTTGACAACAAACCCCAATTTGTTATTCGGCTTAGCTGATCGCAAATAGTTAGTAGGAGTCTCCAACAGTTCTGAGTATCCCTGTGTTCGACTCGGGCCTCACAAGGCCTGTACTACTCGACGCGTATACTTGCGTTTTTAGCGCGTAGTAAAATACACGTCAAGTTTTTGGCGCCGTTGCCGGGGATACAGCAGAATTGTTGGCACTTCGAGTGCTCCGAGCGGCCACTCTAGGCCACAAAGTTCTTTTTAATTTTCATTCAAATTCAAATATTTTTACACTGCACTATAATTGTTATACTCGTCTAAGCATAGTACTAAACTCGAATTTTCTTATTTCAGGTACTGTGTATGGTGCATACACGTAGTACAGACTACGACAATCGCACACCCGAGGTTCTGTTTCCGGGACCTGAGGACGAGGAGCATTCTGAGCACGAGTACCAAGAAGAGATAGATTTTGAATCTGAACCAAAAGACATGGCCGAGCCACAGACCATATGGGAGAAGATCAAAGCTTCTTCCTCATCAGCTTCAAAGGGGCCTATAAAAAAGCAGGCGATCAACATACCGACATATAAGATCGATCCAGCGCTGATAAATTTGGTAAAATCAAATGCGTTTCATGGGCTGAAGAATGAGGATCATGTTGCACACATCAGCCAGTTCGTTGAAAACTATGACATGGTAAAGATAGACATGTTTCCACAAGATGCTTTGTACCTCAAGCTGTTCCCAAGTTCCTTGGTAGGAGCAGCAAGAGAGTGGCTACATAATCTAGACGAAGAGTTCGTTGAGTCTTGGGACCATATGGTGGAAGTCTTCTTTGAGAGGTTCTTCCCTCCTGAGAAGACTAACGACATGATCCGGAAGATTCACAATTTCACCCAACAGGTGGGTGAAACATATTCTGAGACCTGGGAGCGATTTCAGGTTATGTTGAGGAGATGTCCGCATCACGGGCTGGACAAAGAGACATAGGTGAAAATCTTCTATTTTTCTCTCTCCGAGCATGATAGGAGTAATCTGGATTCAGCCGGGTCAGGATTTTTTCTGAATAACAGTGACACTAGATGCTGGGAAATACTCAAGAACATGGCGAGAAAGCAGTCCTGTGGAGAAAGAGAGAGAGGCCCAGTTGAGCAAGCACGAGTCACCAATGAATCAAAGGCAATGAGAGAGCTGAATGAGAAGATGGATCTTCTCGCAAAGAAGTTACTACAAAAAGAAGAAAATGAGTATGAGGATGAGGCTCAAGTCAAGTATATGAGACAACAAAAAGGGTACAGGAACAATGACTACTCATGGAGAAAGGACAAAAAGTTCGCATGGAAGGATCCGAATAATTTTCTGCAGGATCCGAAAGCCAAGCCCGCACCAGCTGCAGAGGACAAGAGCACGTAGTTGCTCAATCAGGTCATCAAGCAAAATCAAGAGTTAATGAACACATTCGGGCAGCAAATCAAGCAACAAGGTGAATTTATGAATCAATTTGGGCAAACATTGCAGAGCCATGGGGCTCAAATGAGGACCATAGAGACCTCCATGGCGCAGATGGCAGCTGAAATTGCTAGTTTGAAGAAGACAGCACATCCGGGTTTTTCGGGGAACACCAATGTTCCTGGGGGAAACCAGCAAGCCAAGGCTATTTTACTGAGAAGCGGCAAGAAGGTGTTGAATCCAAGAATGGAAGAAACAAGCATATCGCAAGATAAAGTTGAAGGTGAAACCACTACGGAGCAGCCCACACCAGTCACAGGGCAGGTTGAAGACATAGCTGTGGATGGTAATGATGAACAGGTTGCTGAGGAGGAACCGCAGAAAATGACGCCTTATGTGCCACCTCATCAAAGGGCACAAGCCGTTCCGGTCCCCTATCCGAATAGTGCAAAGGCAAGGAAGGTAGATGCACAATTCAAGAAATTCTTGGACAACTTTAGGAAGCTTTCGGTCAATATTCCGTTATTGGAAGCTATGGAGCAAATCCCTTCATACGGGAAGTTTCTAAAAGATGTCATCACCAAGAAGAGGAAGATACTAGATACTGAGGTCGTTGTGCTAAAGGAGCAAGTGAGTGCCTTCATTATGGGCACTCTACCGCCAAAGAGACAGGATCCCGGGTGTTTCAACATTTCTTGCTATATCGGGAAGTTTAAATTTGGAGAGGCATTATGTGATTCAGGGGCAAGCATCAATTTGATGCCCCTTTTGACATTTAAAAAGTTGGGATTAAAGGAGTCACGACCGAGCAATATGACTATCCAATTGGCCGACAACTCTGTGGTGAAGCCTTATGGAATCTGCGAAGATGTCTTAGTAAAGGTGGATCGATTTGTCTTTCCGGCTGATTTTGTGGTTATGGAGATGCAAGATGAGCATGGCAATGAGCTGTTACTTGGACGTCCATTCCAAGCTACAGCCGACATGATCTTAGAGATGGGGAGAGGTCGCTTGACCTTAGGCATAGCAGATGACCGCTTTGAGATGGTCATGCCCTCTAGTACTGCGTCTTCTAAAGCAAAAGAACAATGTAATATGGTGAAGCACATGGATCATAACATCTCACTCTGCCTTGGAAAACCATTTTTGGACATGGCTCATGTGATGAGCAAGATGGATAATGGAAACTTAGATGTGGATATCATGGAGCAAACTAAGGTTGTTTCTTTGTGCAAAGCTGTTGGATTTCCGAATGATGAGAATGAGGACATTCCGCCTTCATGGGAGGATGATGCAATTGCTATTTCTGTTGTTGATGCATATCCAGAATTTCCGTTAGAGGCTTGTATGTTGAATATTACCTATGATTGGATGCAGAGTAAATCACTCAAGGAGTGCGCTAAAATGCTTCAGATGCTTCCATGCTTCTATGCGAGGCACTATGAAGATTTAGGTGCACTTCCCCCACCGTTGCATTCATCTCTTATCAGCCCGCCAGATTTAGAATTGAAGCCATTGCCCCCGCATCTCAAGTACGTCTTTCTAGCTGAGAAGGACAAGTTACCGGTGATCGTATCTGCTTACTTGAGTGTGGATGAGGAGGAGCAATTGTTGATAGTGCTCAAGAACCACCGTGGAGCTTTTGGGTGGTCTGTTGCAGACATCAAGGGGATCTCCCCTACTCTTTGCTAGCATAAGATTCGGCTTGAGGAGGGAGCCAAGCCAGTTATTCAGCCTCAAAGACGTTTAAATCCGAGCATGATGGAGGTTGTGAAGAAGGAGGTCATCAAACTTCTTACGGCAGGGATTATATATGCCATATCAGACTCGACGTGGGTGAGTCCCACACAGGTAGTCCCTAAGAAGGGGGAATTATTGTCACTAAAAATATGTTGAATGAACCTGTCACCACCCGATTGGTAACCGGGTGGAGAGTTTGTATTGACTACCGTCGTCTGAATGCTGCCACACTTAAAGATCATTTTCCTTTACCATTTATTGATCAAATTTTAGAACGTCTTGCCGGTCGGTCGCATTTTTGTTTTCTGGACGGGTATTCGGGGTATAACCAGATTTCGATTGATCCTTTGGATCAAGAGAAGTCCACATTCACCTGTCCCTATGGGACTTTTGCTTACAGACGAATGCCGTTTGGTTTATGTAATGCACCAGCGACGTTTCAACGCTGTATGCTCGCCATATTTTCTGACATGGTAGAGAGCTGTCTTGAGGTTTTTATGGATGACTTCTCGGTTTATGGTGCATCATTTGACGAATGTCTCTATAACCTAGACAAGGTGCTGCTGCGTTGTGAGGACACACACTTGGTCCTTAATTGGGAGAAATGTCACATGATGGTTACAGAGGGAATAGTGCTAGGACACAAGGTGTCTAGCAAAGGTCTTGAGGTAGACCTTGTGAAAATTGAGGTGATTTCCAAGCTGCCCCCACCAAATTCTGTAAAAGGGGTGAGAAGATTTTTGGGACACGCCGGGTTCTACCGGCGATTCATAAAAGATTTTTCTAAAATTGCAAAACCTTTATCCGAACTGTTGGAGAAAGATGCGGTTTTCGATTTCAACGATAAGTGTCTTCATGCATTCGAAGTTTTGAAAGAAAAATTGATTTCTGCCCCGGTTGTTCAAACGCCGGATTGGACAAAACCTTTCGAATTAATGTGTGACACTTCGGATTTTGCAGTAGGAGCCGTTTTGGGGCAACGGGTAGATAATAAGCCCGCTGTGATTTTCTATGCTTCCAAAACTCTGAATGATGCTCAATTGAATTATACAACTACTAAAAAAGAATTACTTGCCGTCGTGTTTGCTTTTGAAAAATTTCGGCAGTATTTAGTTGGATCTAAAGTAGTTGTATGGACCGACCATGCTGCGATAAAATACTTGATGGAGAAAAAGGACGCAAAGCCTAGACTCATTAGGTGGATTTTGCTCTTACAAGAATTTGACATTGAAATCAAGGATAAGTCTGGAATTGAGAATGTAGTGGCTGATCATTTGTCTAGGTTAGAAAGGGTGAATGAAAAAGATTTGCACATACCCATAACCAAGACGTTTCCCGATGAACAGCTTTTGAAAATTAATTCTAAAGAACCGTGGTTTTCTGAAATTGTTAATTATTTGGCTTGCGGGATCATCCCGGAAGACTGGTCATATCAAGAGAAAAAGAGATTCTTTCATTCTTTAAGATACTATTTTTGGGATGATCCAATTCTTTTGAAGCAATACAGGGACGGTATCTTACGCAGGTGCGTGCCTGAGATGGAGTACGAGAGTGTTCTCCACCATTGCCATGCATCGCCGACGGGAGGACACCATGCCAGTTCGCGAACAGCAGCTAAGGTGTTGGAAAGCGGCCTTTATTGGCCAACTTTGTTTCGGGATGCCTACGATTTTGTAAGGCAATGTGACCCGTGTCAGCGAGCAGGTAACATTTCAAAGCGACAAGAGATGCCCCTGAATGTATTTCAGGAAGTTGAAGTATTTGATTTGTGGGGCATAGACTTCATGGGACCCTTTTTGTCCTCGAACTCCAATTTGTATATCTTTCTAGCTGTTGATTATGTGTCAAAGTGGGTGGAAGCAATCCCCACAAGGACTAATGATTCTACTGTAGTGTGCAGGTTTGTGAAGGAAAATATTTTCTGCAGGCTTGGGATACCCCGAATGATAATAAGCGATGGGGGTACACACTTCCGGAATCAGAAATTCTCGACACTATTGAAGAAATATGGGGTCAAACACAACATTGGCACCCCATATCATCCACATACTCAAGGCCAAGTGGAGGTCTCAAACCGTGAAATCAAGAATATTCTAGAGCGAACGGTGGCATCCACAAGGAAGAATTGGAGTGCCCTACTACCGGACGCACTTTGGGCATATAGAACGGCTTACAAAACACCTATAGGCACTATGCCTTTTAGGTTGGCGTATGGCCGGGCTTGTCACCTTCCGGTGGAATTGGAGCACAAGGCCCATTGGGCGCTGAGAAGGCTAAATTTGAGTTATGATGAAGCTGGGAGAAAGAGGATGTTTGAGTTGAATGAGCTGGATGACTTACGCATGACGGCATATGAGAATTCCCGAATATACAAGGAGCGCACAAAACTGATCCACGATCGCCATATCGAGCTGCGCACGTTCAAGAAGGGAGATAGTGTTTTGTTGTTTAACTCCCGACTCAAGTTGCATCCCCGGAAGCTGAAGTCCCGGTGGAGTGGATCGTTCGTGGTGGAAGAGGTTAAACCGCACGGTGCGATTCTGGTGCGTGATGGTGATACCACGTTCTTGGTGAATGGACAGAGGCTAAAGCTGTATTTTGGTGAGAATTACAAGAGAAAAGTGAATGAGGTCAAACTCGTTACACTTGCGTACGAATGAGACGCTCGGAAGCCGTCTAGCCTAAGACGTTAAATAGGGGCGCTTGTTGGGAGGCAACCCAACCATCGGTACATTAGGATAGTTTAATTATAATCATAGGTTGCTTTAATTTCGTTCAAGTTTTAGTGTAAAGAAGATACCTTGATCCATTTGTTCATTGTGCAGGCTGAGGCAGAGTCGATACCATCGACACACGTGTCGATGGTATCGACATAGGTTCAGGTTGACAACTGCAAGGTTCACTCTGAGTCGATACTATCGACGGTCTCGTCGATGGTATCGACACACTTATAGGCATGTCGCCCAACAACAGTCGATAGTATCGACACAGCAGTCGATACCATCGAGATCTCTGGAGAAGTTCAGAACGATTTGTCTTAGTCAACTCGATACCATCGACGGCCGCGTCGATGGTATCGACATGGACACAGGTTGAAGTGAAAAAGTGGTGGTGCCGCAATGAGGCCAAGTCGATACTATCGACTCCTGTCGATGGTATCGACCATCCATGTCACCGATCCGCGCAAAGAAATTGACGGCGATCGCGGCGTCCACGTCATCAATCTGGGTGTTGCGTCGATACTATCGACTTGCGTCGATGGTATCGACAGGTCGGCAATCTGGGTTTCACGATCCAGCAATCGACAGCCGTCGATACTCGTGAGGGGGGCGGATAGCATCGAGACGTGTCGATACCATTGACCCGCGTCGATGGTATCGATGGGTCAATAGTGGCGCCGGCCAAGTCTATATAAGGAGAGTCATTACGTCATTTGACGTCACACCTTCAGAGTGATCTTCCTCCTTCACGCCGAGCACTCCCCCGAGCCATCCAAGATTGAAGAGCAGCAACACCGAGCAAAGATCTTCACCGAGCGGAGAGTTGATTCTCCATCTTCCCCGAGCTCTTCTTCTTCAACCCCTTTCTCGTCACCACCATGGTGCATACAGCCGGAGCATCGTCCTCACACGCAACTCCGACGGAATTCATTCCACCACCAACAGCATCAGTTGCTCGTCCCCGACTCATTCATCCTTCCCCGGAGATTCGAAAGATCTACGAGGAGATAAAGCGGAGGAAGATCGAGCCTACCCGGTATGTGGACTGGGAGATGGTGCGCGATCTGGGATTTGAGGCCAACTTGGCCTATGTTCTTAACGGACAGGCCCGTCACACTAGCATAAGGCCTGGCGAACTGGAGTTTCATCAAGATGGCCAGTCGTTCTTTGGTGACTGGCTGACATACAAAGAGCCGGTAGCCGAGTTCATGGCGTCGTTGGACGTCTGCACCTATCCCAACGACATCAATGCTACCGACCGAGAGTGGATCCAGGGCCGGGTATCTTTTCGGCTGTACAACAACGACTACATCCTCACGCTACGGCAGTTCAACAAAATTTTCAACTGGAACCATTCCCAGTATGACCATCGGAGGCCGGACCACCGCACCGATTATGACATGATCTTCTCCGAGTTGGTGACGGTGCCACAAGGGAGGTCGGTTAGCTACCACAACGCTGCGGTAGCCGACTTCGAGCACCCCTTCGTCCGGGTCTTGCATCGGATGCTGAGTTCTACTATTTTTGCGTGGGGTGATCTGGCCCTTAGCAAATTTCAAGGCTCCGATCTCTTCTTTCTATACAAGCTTCGGAAGAGACAAGAATTCAATTGGGGTGCATTCTTTTTACAGCGTGTGATGGACGTGAAGAGGAGTACGAGGAAAGCGTCGATTCATTTCAGTGGGCTCATCACCAAACTGGCATCATACTTGGGACTGAATTTCCAATCCCTCACTCCTCTTTCTACTAGAAGCAAGGTTAACTTGCAACATCTTCACCGGGCCACTTAATTCTTCTCCGGGATGGCGTGGCATTTGCGCATTGCCACGTGAATCAAGTGTACCAGGAGTGCGCACTGCCGGATCCCATCTTCAACATCGAGGGTGCACAGCATTTCAGATGGCCAATCATAGCCATCGACTCCGATGAAGAAGAAGGCGGCAACGACGGTGGCGATGATGACGAGGCGGCGAAAGAGGAGGAAGAGGCATACACACCTCGTCGAGCACGCGTAGCACCCCGGAAGCATCCTCGGATGCATCCAGGTGCTTCATCATCTTCTCCGCATCCGCCTCCACTGCCGCCGTCCTCGCAGCAGAGAGAGGATGTTTATTCTATGTAGGGAATGTACACCATGCTCCAAGACATTTAGCAGACGCAGAACAGCCACACCGCTGCATATGCCGGTATCCAAGACACCACCAACCGGCTTTTCGTAAACCAACAGGCGATATTCGAGAATGAGCGCCTTCTTTTCGCCAATCAAGAAAGCATCCATGATCGGCTGCATAGGATGGAGCAGCAGCAGTAGCCATTCTACGACCACTACTGGAGTCAGGGTTATTTTGGTGGGTATCCATAGCCTCCACCAATGCCCCCGTATGAGCCGAACTTCCAAGGGCAGTTCCCGTCTTGGGACCCCACTTCTCCGCAGCCACCTCCACCTCCACAAGAGTGATCGGGTATCTCTGTTCCACTCTTAAGTTTGTTTTTGACTATGAGGCCATAGTCAGATTCAAGCTTATGGGGGTAGTTGGAACAACTCTATCTTTTATTGTTTTTAGTTTTTAGCATTGTTATTTGTTTCTTGCATTTTTAGTTTTTGTAGGATCCACGTGCTATCTAGTGTAACTGTGGATGTCGTAAAAGTTTGTCATCTTGCTGTTAGCTCATGGGAAATTTAAGGGAAATTTAAAAAAAATTTGTGTCTTAGGATAGCTTGCTTTGGTTGACCTTGGGGAACATATCCTACGAAAATGATTGATTATGTCAACTTTAAAACAACATTTCACACCTGTACTCCTAATGATTCATGAAAGTGGACAGTAATGGTTATTTGAGCCTAACCTAACCAAATGGTAATGAGACCTTAATTGGATGTAAGAGAGAGAACCCTTTAAACTACTACACAGGTCAGTAAG
This sequence comes from Alisma plantago-aquatica, assembly GCA_963693085.1. NCBI lineage: Eukaryota > Viridiplantae > Streptophyta > Magnoliopsida > Alismatales > Alismataceae > Alisma > Alisma plantago-aquatica. Next base: position 643,452,493 of record OY856413.1, on the reverse strand, counting down.
GAGGGACACATAATACCATTCTAAGGATCAGTCATCTAATCTTGTGATCATTCCACTTCATTTTTTTCCATAATCCACCTAAGAATTGGAAGTAAAGTGCAGTTTTAATTCCTTTTTGTGTGCATAGCATGTAGATAGGACTTGCATGGGTATTTTCCATACTTTTGCATAAAAAGAAGAAAAAATATAGGGATTCATGCACATTACCTTTAGGTGCATGCCATGTAGTTGCACTCATGATTTTCACGCATAAAGTATATCATGTATCCAAATTTTTCCTCATTGGTGAATTAAACTGTTCCATACCTTCTAAATATTGCAAAAACATTTCTGAGCATGAAGAAAATAGCCCAATAAACTTATCTTTAAGCAATTATGGATATGTGGGCTAAAGAAAAAAAAATTCTGAAAATCTGTAATATATATAAAAAAAAGAAAAAAAAGAGAGAAATTAGAAGAAAGTGAAATAAGAGGGAGAAAGGAACATGATATCACTCGCATTTCAGGAAAATTGAGTACATGATGTAGTTTGACTAGATATCCATCTCATTTTGAGGTGGAAGGTTAGTGCATGCATCATTTCACCCAATTTCAGGCATTAGGGCATTTTTAATGTGCATTGGCATCATTTAGGACATTTTGTATTATGCATGTTGAAACTGTACAATACTTCCAAGTTCTTCCATGAGCCACCCATTTTCATCCACCCGTTGCTCGGATTGGTAGGCCACAGTGAATTTCTCCTCACTAATGATTATCAGGAGAACTGCTTCCATGTAGATGGTAGTTAGGGCGAGCAACGTAGCATAGGCGATCACAAGATGCACCAATGCTGAATCGGCGAATTTTATTATGTTAACTGCCTTATGTGATAGTGTTCAATCGGTTTGGAGGTTAATTTCTTTTATTGATGATTACTGTCGCCTTTAGGGTAATTACCGTTTTGTGGTTAGAGAAGGCCGATTTGAGAATGTTCAATGGGAGTCATATGGGATGTTGGGTTGGTGTGTTGTTTTTCAGTTGACATTTGCAATTCTATTCTAAGGATTAGTTGCTCGAGGGCGAGCAATGTTCAAGCTTAGGGGAGTTTGATGCGATGATTTTGAGTCACATTTATAGACCTTTTTGATATGTATTTTGTGCTTTTATTAGTCATTTTTATGGTAAATATTGCATAATTCACCCATTTCGGTCTTTGCCATCATTTTATGTCAAATCCCCTTAGTTTTATCATTTTGAGCATTAATTATCACATTATCATAATTCGTGTGGATTTATTTGATCTTGTCTTTGGATTTCAGGAAAAAAACAAGTATCTGCTTCCGTCGATACCATCGACGGAAGTCGATACCATCGACGAGGCCACAGGGTGCCAGCCGAAAGGAGCAGCAAAGAGTCGATACCATCGACACCCAAGTCAATGGTATCGAGACCCCTTCAGGTTGCTGGCGAGGAAGTTGTCGATAGTATCGACCCCAAGTCGATACCATCGACGTATGGAGGCTACAACGTCGCTAAATGACAAAACTGACGCTACAGAGAGGTCGATACCATCGACCCAAGTCGATAGTAACGAGATGGCTACAGGCACTCGGACGAAAAGACAAGAAGGCTATCGCTACTACACTGGGTCGATACCATCGACCCGCGTCGATGGTATCGACACCGTCAGATATGCATTGGATTCAGATTGATTTCAATCGGACGGCTGGAGTTAATTGATGACCTAATTAGGGACTTATACCTAATGACGGCCGCCCGGACGAGATCATCATCTAATTTGCCATTGCACAAGTGCCGAGGAGGGGGAGAAAGGAGAACGGAGGCCAGAAGTTCATACTTGTCGATTCGGACGCTGCCGAAGACGGATTTAACCACCGAGAGGCGGGAAAGCTCGTGTTCTACGCAAAGGATCAACCGGTTCTCCTCCTTTCAGGGGTTTTCCCATTCAATTCACGTTTTTCATATGATTTCCCCTATTTCTACCATGTATTTGTGCGAGATGAACATGCGGGGCTAATCCCCTCCATCTTTAGGACCGGGAGTAGCCCGGGAATGCATTGTATGACAGTTTTATATTAATAATTCATATTTTCTCTCTTAAATCCGTGGTATAATTTCGTTTTCTCCATATATTGTTATGCTTGATCGCCATAATAATAACCTAATGCCCTAAATCACTTCGAAAGAAGGATTAACGGTTAAAAAGAGACGAAACCTACAGTAATCGATAAATCCCTTGATAAAGGAGGTGTAAAATTAATGGTGGAAACTAAGAGATCGTTCGTAATGCACTTAGTTTAGGGAATAGATTACTACGACGGTGGAATCAACCTAAACCTGAGTAGTGAATTGCACCACGACAGTGGGTAATTCTGTTTTCAGGCCACTACTCGGATAGAGAGAGAAGATTGAGGAGTTATATGAAACCTAATACAATGATAACCTGCGGTGAAACCGCAATCCTAAAGATACCCTTTTGAATTGATTAAATTAACCTTTAATCGATTGTTTGATTTGTTTCATTTTTATTTTCTTTTAATTTTGACAACAAAACCCAATTTGTTATTCGGCTTAGCTGATCGCAAATAGTTAGTAGGAGTCTCCAACAGTTCCGAGTATCCTTGTGTTCGACTCGGGCCTCACAAGGCCTGTACTACTCGACGCGTATACTTGCGTTTTTAGCGCGTAGTAAAATACACGTCATATGCAATGTTATCTACTCACCCTGATGTCTCATGTGCCTTGAGTATACCAGCAAGTATCAGTCAAATCTTGGTGAATGGTAGTAAACTTTTGTAAAGAATATCCTTAAGTACTTGAGAAGAACTAAGGATCAGTTCCTTGTCTATGGTGGTGAGGAAGGGTTGGTGGTAAAGGGTTACACCAATGCAAGCTTCCAAACTAACAAAGATGATTATAGATTGCAATTTAGATTTGGTGTTACCTATAAAATGGAGTTCTAAGATGGAAGAGTTCTAAGTAAGAGATAGTTGTTGATTCTACAACTGAAGCAGAGTATATTGATGCATCCAATGCAGCAAAGGAGGTTTTTTGTATTAAGAAGTTCATCTATGAACTTGGGGTTGTTCCAAGCATCACTGATGCAATTTAGCTATATTGTGACAATAATTGATCTATTGCACTAGATAAAGAACCCAGATCGCATTAGTGTTCCAAGCACATACAATGACAATTCCATCTCATACAAGAGATCGTACAGTGAGGAGATGTGAAGATTGTAGAGTACCAACTAAAAGCAATGTGGCTGACCACTTGACAAAAGCACTTTCACAATAGAAGCATGAAGGTCATGTTAGATCACTTGGAGTAAATTCAAGGGTGATTGGATCTAAGTTCAAGTGGAATTCTATTGTATGTATGCCCAAAGAACCAATCATATGGTGATTCTAATGGCATATCTTGTAAATGATTTGATTAATAATGAAGGCAATCTTCCATTTATTTTGTTTTATTCAGTTATCAGATAATGGTGTAACATAATACATTTATAAAGAATGATGTTACTCAATGAAGTATGTCTTTGGGTTGAGGACTTGAACAATCAAATCATATGGAATTTAAGAGTATATGCCTTCTTGTTATGTCCTTGGTCGTATTTTATTGTGGAAGGCTAATAAACAACAATAACACATAGGACTAGAGTGTGTGTTGGTTGATGACAGAATCTCATTAAGTCATGCTATGTGATATCTAACCAAACACATAGATACTAGTTGGGGAATAGTGTATCAGATAGACCCAGCTTGAGAGTGATGCATGGAAACCATGATCGGTAGTCAAAATCATCTCTCATAGTGATGGTGGTAATTGTGGTTCCTAGACCTGAAATTACTACACTCATCACATGTCATTCGATGTACTTTGACATCATCCAATGTGACCTTGAATAAGGGTTTCTATAGAGGTGGTACTCGGGTTTTATTATGGCACATGGGGATGAGTGTGACTGATGTAGATGGGATTTGTCCCTCCTACATGAGTATGATATCCTAGTCACTTCATAAGTGAGACTGAGAAATGCATGGCCATGCTCATGTGGTCTATATATGATATTTAGCTGACATATATCTTGGAAAAATTGGTCTAGTTCAAGGAACATGGATTGAATGTTAAAGAGGATGATGATTCCATGCGTCGAGTTCAATATGGATATCAATAACAAATGAACTATATGATCACTACAACGCCAATCACAAATTGTAGGTTGAAATTGTTCTCCAATTTTTTGATTACTTGGGAAGATATAATGTCTTTCTAGATACCAGTCATTTCTTGTGATGTCATTAATTAGTTACAGACATTCACTTCCAATGTAACTGGGAACCTATAGGGTCACACACATAGGATACAATTGGAATAGGACTTTATTCATGTATGATGTTTTAACTTGATTGCTAAAGTGTTGGGTATTCCATTTTAACAACCATGGTTGGAAATTGACTGACATGATTTTGAACTGAGTAGTTCAAGTGTTGAAGAGATTGATTCAAGTGCAAATCAATTTGAACCAGTATTGGCAGTCAGAACTATAAAAGGACCAATTCAGCAAGTGAATCGATTGGCTCAAATTTTTTAACCGACCGTTTGGTTGATCAATACGATTGGATCAAGGATTGATATTAACATCACGTTGTGCATTAATCTAATATTAAATGCAAGTATTATTGTGAATATGAAACATAGTGAAACGACTGATTTAAGGGTTGAACCAAACATCTCATGTGTGAACCAACTAGTTCACTGGTGAAAAAACCAGTTCATGGTTCGTAGGTTTCGGAAAATTCATGAAAGTATGTCCCTTTGACTCCCGCTCATATTAGAATTTCTGACCCTAACCCTCCTATAAATCGAGTTGTAGTCGAGGCTTTCTAGAGACACAACAATAAGCTCTAACCATTTTTGTCTTCTCATAGTTGTGGTAATGTGAGAACATGAGCAATTTCTACCCATAAAAGGGAGGAACATCTACGGAGAGACAATTGGGAGAGCCACTCGATGCTAGCATATTGACAAGAAGGGATAACTCCTTGTTCGTTCATCTAGAATGACAAGAGTTCCCAGTTGTCCACGTGGACTCTACAGAGGTGAGGAGGTTGTTACCACCTACTAGGAGGATGTAGTCAACCATCATCTATGGTGATCAATCAGGAGGTTGTTGTTGATAGTCGTCTAGGTGTAACTTGACAAAAGGAGCTCACTGCAGTAAGGAATAGTCGCTACACTGCAGCAAGGAATAGTCGCTAGACTTACTCTAGGACCAGGTATAAACCTTGCAATCATCTTTTCCATTACATAGTTGTTGACACGATCTAATGTCTAAGGGGAATATGATAGTAAAATTTTTGTTTCCATTATTGTATTTGATGATATATTTCCTAATAGCAACACCGCCTAGTTGAAGGTGTAACACTTACCACATGTGGGAGGCATCCCATGAATTTTAAATTTTGGAAACCCTAAATACTATCAATTTGCACATTTGTTTTTATTCTTTCACAAATAACACATAGACACACTTGTGAGTGATATTTTTTTTTGCATTTGATGTCAAGCAGGGAATACATGTTAAAGAGTGGTTGAGGATTGGTGATCCAATTGATTGATCTGAGCTAGTATTAGGAAGTTGTAGAGTAAACTAAAAGTGATTAAGAAAGGAACCAAATTGGTTGTGATGAAAATGATGATTTTTTTATAAATGGAGAAAAGAACACAATTAATATAGTTGCATGACTTGCATAATAACCATGGAAATCTTGACCAGAATAACCATGGAAATCTTGACCAAAATGGCCATAGTTAGTCATGTATAGTTGTGGTGATTGGTACAATTTTTTTAATATCACAATATATATGTCAAAATAACACCACCACAGCAGATGACAATGCCTTTCTCAAAATACACTCACCACAATTATGGTGTCACAATATGGTTGTGATGTCCCAATAGAGACTATATTAAGATGAAGAGACAAGAATCATGTAGAATGATTGTTGCCACTCAAAAATTTTGTGTTGCACTAGTAAAAAAATATATGGTATCACCCAAGGACATGGTACCTAGGCCCATGCCACTTAAGTGAATCAAGCGAGACACCACAACAACCCCTTAACGGTCCATTTCTAAAATTCGACATTTTATCATAAAGCACATTACAGTAGGTGCCAATGCCAAAAACTTGCCCCAATAATGCATGAGGATCTCTAATGAGCCTCCCTGGATCTTCCTTGACCTTTTCCTATTGTACTTCTTCATGAGATCTTTCCACTTTACCCATTCTTGTTCTTTAGTTCCGCCGAGGATGTTATCTACCCCAAGCTTGACATTTTTAGCTCCAGGTCTTGTTGTTGCTTGCCATCTACTTGATCAAATTATACAGTGAAGAAAGTGGTGGTTGGAGATACAAAGAAGGTAAAGAATATTCTTCCCTACTCTAACCTGACTAAGAGGGCATCCACATCCATTTCATACCCAACCCCTCCTCCAAAAAACCCCCACTACACCAATGGTTGATGGATATGTTTCCATTAAAAAATGTTGCATATAATGTGATGATGGTAGAAAAACAACAAGTTCTATCCCATGAAGATCTTGAGGAGATATATGTTGTTGTACAAAGAAGGTTTCCTCATTATCCTTAGCATGGAAATTGTAGTGTTCCCCCATGAACCAAGCTCCATCATTCTCACATGATCACAACATGTGAAACTGTAGACCAAACTTACTAAAGGAAGGAGTGACTCCAAGTTAATGAGGAAGAATCTGGTCTAGAGGAATCACAATGTTTTCCCATCACATTTAAATACCCTCCTAGGGGAGTTCCATACAACTTCAACACCAGATTTGGATATTATTATAAAGAATATAGCATTTGAGATTCATATGATGAGGAATTGGAAGATGGAAGTAATGCTTTGGCTCAGTTGGAGGTAGGGTCAGGAGAGAAAATATCTCATAACTTGACAATGTAATTACCCCTAAGGATTGATCAAATGAGAAATTTAAAGGTATTGTATCCTCAAAATATGACTAGGTGAGTCTTTGCTAATAAATATGCATTCATTGCCACAATGTAAGATTTTGGGATTCAAGATGATGTGGACAAACACCTACGTAGATATGGATTTGAGATGATCAAAATGGATGTTCAAGAGACTTATATTAATCTCACTATGTACTTCCTCAGTACTAAAGATAAAATAATTATTCAAAGGAGTACGCCATCCGATTTAATTACTTGGTGTGGTCCATGTTTTAGCATCTAATAAATTGAGTGAGAAATTTATCTTTCTCTAGAAATGGCAAAGAACCTTCACCAATGATGAGAAGAACTATCAAGGTTATAATCCTTTGAAATCTTGGAAGGGTCTTATAGTGATGACCACCTTCACATAGGGGAAGTCAAAGAGAAGTAGGTTTGCAAATCCTCCATTTAGATACAAACAAAAGTCTTTAACAACACCATGTTTTCTACATACAACAATCAATGTTGTAGTTCATTGAAGGAGTCATACATTATGGATAGCATGTTCAATTAGTGGCATGTGAACTTGGGGGAAATGTTGATTGATAACATGAATATGATCATGAACAAGAGAAGCACTCCATTCACTATGGGGGGGGCCTCTATCATAGTACATCTTGGATATGATCTTAGTCACCTTAGTGGGGCACAAGGCTCCCAATATGTGGACCTAAACTACCTAGTGCGCTCACAAATATTATATGTGCGTAAGTCTTGTGGTACAACACCATCATCTACCATTTCTCCCTAAGTATTGCACTATCACCCCAAAGCTACTATAACATACATAGGTACTCATCTATACATTGGAACTCATACCCCACTTGTTGGAGAATATGCTTAGTGGGAGCAAAAAAAATCAAGAGAGGAATATCTACCACTGGTGGTGGACAAAACAGGAGCACAACACAAGAATGGTGACACCCACATCAAGAAGAAAGTAGTAGTCATTGAGTGAAGAAGCGCACACATGCTGATTTTTATGAGAAGTGAAAATATCTAACAAATGTCTATGATATGTTTTCCATTGTGTCACAAGTGGATATCATTCATAATAAAAATCAAGATATGCAGAAATAAGAATAATAGATTTCATTATTAGGTGAATTATGTGTTTCATTTTGTCCTCTCAAAGTACCAACTTTAGGGGCTAGGCCACCATTATGCAAACTTGCCCATTTTTTCCAATCCTTTTTGCCAAACAAATAAGACTATTGGTAGAATTGGTATCAGTAGTCAATGCCACCAAACCCCTATTGAGTTTCATCAAGTTCATTCTATTAGAAATTGCCACATGACCCACCATTTGAATAGCCCTGTCATCCTAATTATGGTCTCATGATAAGGACGACATGATTCATAAGCTTTGGGTGATAGGGATGTATTCCCTCTTAACTTTTTTCTATATTGTATCTTCATTTTCATTGATATTTTACTCAAGCATATTGAATGTAGTTTTAATCCCTTGCATTTTTGTGTAGTTTTTTGAAAAAAAATGCTTTGTTTCCATGACATGCATTTCATATGGGTTTTGTAACTTGTATGTGTGTTCTAGTTAAAATTATGTTAGCTTTCTTTACTTTTTGCAATTTCTGGCTTTGTGGGAAGTTTGGGACTCTTGACATGAGTATGAGTGATGTTTTATTCAATGTTTTTGTCAATGTCTCAAAATTTGAATATATAAGTATTAAAAGTGTTGCAAGTGTATCACCACCTTTCTATTTGAATTCCTAACAAAATATGAATCATCCTCTTTCTCTTGAGTTTCCAAGTTTTCAATAAACCCTTGAATTTTACCCATGTGTGTAGTTTCTCATAATGTAGTCGTGTGGTTGAGTTATTATCAATGTGAATTGCAACTATTGGTGGCTTTGATCAAAGTCTATGAGAAATACATGTTTTTCCATGACACAATCATATTCACAGTCATTTAAAAATAGTCAAGGTTTGGTAAAGTTATTTGTAGTACTATGTTTACATAAAATGCTAAAAGGAAACACATATTACTTGGTCTTTGTTGTTGCTTGACTTCTTCTATCACTTCAACCTCCCTATTACACCCAAAAATATATAAACAAGCCTTGGTCACCATAAAAAATCTTGGGGTATCCAACACCTCCCCATATCCTCTTTTTCTACTCACCATGTCGCCCTAAATCGACATGAAAGGGTTGAAAAAAATCCTTAAAAAGTTTCTCTTGTGTAATAGCACTAATGTAAAAGAAATAAAAGAAAATTGACGTGTTCATATGTAATAGAACTCCCTACACTACGGTCGTTTCCACTTGAGAGCTCTGGCAATGGAGATTCTCTGCCACCATATGAACCATCATCAGATATGGAGGAAGAGATCTCCCACGAGTGACCTAGATGCTTCTTCAGAGTTTCTGGTAGAGTGGCGTGATATCTTCAAGGTGGACAATGGAAGGAAAGTTGCTTCCCTAGGGAAAACTCCTATCTGCATTGAAGATGGCAAGATCATTTACCCTCACACTGAGGCTGCTAAAAATGTGTCATGCTTGAACCATTGTCTTATTGGCTATGTGCTTGACTTCTATCCATGCGTCAGGATTCTGTATCAGCATCTTGTAAACCTATGGTGTCTGTTGGAAAATTTTGAGATTATTAGGAAATAGCATGGTATGTTCATCTTTCGATTTGCTAATGCTTCTAATCTATATTTTATCCTGGATGAAGGACCTTGGTTTGTTAAGCATATGCCCCTCATTCTGATGAAATGGCGACCTGGTTGGATGGTTAAAAAGATTGGTTTGAAATTATTTCCTATATGGGTTTGAGTTTTTGATCTTCCTATGGAACCATGGGACTCAAGGATGTAAGAAAGGATTGGTTCTTTTCTTGGTGATCCGGTCTGCACAGATAAACCTACTAAAGATTGTTATCAGATTGACAATGCTAGATTGTAGGTTCTCATGAGACCAGACTCTATTTTTCCCAAATATGTGGTGATTGAGATTGACAAAGGTGCTTCCCATCGGGATCTATTTGAATATGAATGGATCATTTAAGTCTATAATAGATGCAAGATCTTTGGTCACAATTCGAGCTTATGTTCAATTATCTTGGATATTTTCAATAAGGTTGAATAAGTTGATGTTGTTCTTGCAAACTTTGTGACTATTGGTGAGCCTCCTATTGGGTAATTTTCTACTTCTAGGTTTGTCCCTTCAGCCCCTTTTTAGTTGTTCGATTAAATAACTCATAGACCCTACAGGGGGTTTACGGGAGGCCTAGATTTTCTTGGTCTTATAGTGAATGATGGTGTCTCAATTACTCCCCCCCTGAGTTACCTCTAAGCCCGTTATGAGCTTGAATCTAAGAATGAATGATTCTATCTTTTCCCCGATGACCAATAGACTCAGTGATATGGAAGTTATTGTTGAGAACTCCTCACCTGAAGCCAACATCTTATCAACATCTCAAGTTATCAAATGAATGAAAATTTCAAGATCTCCTCCTAGAATGTGAGAGCCCTCAGTAACAAGGTTAGAGGTGTCTAGGAGGAGTTAGCAAGACTTTGTAGTCATCTTATTATTCTAAATGAGATGATATTGAGAATCAAGAAGGTTCCAAATTTCATTTCTCGACATTTTCAAGGGTATAGTTATGTTGCTTATCACAACTCTCACACGCTTGGAAGGATTTTTGTTCTTTGGAAGTCAGATTTCTGTGATATAAATAAGTTTTCCAGAAACTGGATAGTTGATTCATCTCTATGTTACAGTTGGTGATTTTTTAAATGATTCATCTCCGTTGATTCATATCTATGTGATATGGTGAGAAATTGATAGTATTTAGGGTTTCCAAAATTTAAAATTCATGGGATGCCTCCCACAAGTGGTAAGTGTTACACCTTCAACTAGGCGGTGTTTCTATTAGGAAATATAGCATCAAATACAATAATGGAAACAAAAATTTTACTATCATATTCCCCTTACACATTAGATCATGTCAACAACTATGTAATGGAAAAGAGGATTGCAAGGTTTATACCTGGTCCTAGAGTAAGTCTAGCGACTATTCCTTGTTGTAGTCTAGTGACTATTCCTTACTCCAGTGAGCTCCTTTTGTCAAGTTACACCTGGACGACTATCAACAACAACCTCCTGATTGATCACCATAGATGATGGTTGACTACATCCTCCTAGTAGGTGGTAACAACCTCCTCACCTCTGTAGATTCCATGTGGACAACTGGGAACTCTTGTCATTCTAGATGAATGAACAAGGAGTTATCCCTTCTTGTCAATATGCTAGCATCAACTGGCTCTCCCGATTGTCTCTCTGTTGATGTTCCTCCCTTTTATGGGTAGAAATTGCTCATGTTCTCACATTACCACAACTATGAGAAGACAAAAACTGTTAGAGCTTATTGTTGTGTCTATGGAAAACATAGAAAGACGGACAAGAGCTATCCCATGTTAAAAAGTATATAGGAATCAATGCATATTGTTAATGTTTTAATACTATGTATAAGATTCCATGACTTTGAGGTAAATCATGATTATAAAAAATTTGTTTATTTTTTCTAATATAATTTTGTAAATATATGATCTTAAATATCGAGTCATTAAAAATAATAACTACTATTTTGAGGATGTTTCCTTGCACTTTGATCTTCTACTCTGAATTATTGGGGTTATTCGCATCCAATTGAGCTTTAACTTCTTGGAGCAATCAAGAAGGATTTTAAATGATTCTTAGACATATCCAAGAGATGGTGAAGATACTAAACCATACTAATCACTTCCCTCCTCAATTAGGGCATTAGTACCTACAACATCATGAAAAAGTCCTCATAAGTGCATATTAGACAATTAGGAATTATTGAGAAAGATCATGTAACCTATGTATCATGACATGGACAATAAAAAAAATAAAGACCATTGAAAATCCAAATAGGAGTTAATCACCACCACAAGCTTGGAACATACTTGTCCCCAAGTATGCTCTGACTAAATATCTGAATCAAACAAAGCTCAAAAGAAATGGAAAAAATCCACAAAAAGGTGTTTACTCATTAATGAAGCTCAAGACCAATTTATCTAGTATATTTCACTTATCTCCTCACCCTAAAATTAATATGACTGCTCTCAATGCACTAGTTGTAAATTTTCCACTAGAGGTGTCAAAACCATAATTGCAAGGAATTTGGACATTCGATGGTGCTTTTGAACATTGTTTGATTCAAAAGTTATTGTTCAGGCAGCTCAAATTGGTTCACCTATAGGCGTTCCACCCTATATTTTTGTTCACACTATTTGGCCTACATGCCAGTGGAAAATAATCAAAGTGTCAGTGGTTGATGTTTCCTATATCAATATATACAAAGTGAACAAAGAAGGTTGCAAACAATAAGGAGTTCCATTTGTTTTGGTCCACAAAAACTCATGTTTCTTTTTATATTTTTCATGAGTAGTGTCTATACAATATGTGGCTATAAAAAAGGAGAAAAAAATTTGAACCAATATTTAAGGGGCTCATAGAAATAAGATCCTATGAGAATAAAAAAATCTAATCAACTTCAGAACAATAAAGTCCCTCACAAGAAAAAGTATCCAGAAAAAAACACTATCAAGGCCTCTAGAGTGCAAAGAGAGAAAAGAAAAATAATACTCAACCAATATAGATGACTTCAAAAGCTCTGAAAGGGAAAACATAATATCACCAAGCAGATCCTAAGAAAGCATCACACCATAAACCAACAGATATACTCAGCCAAGCCTTTCAACAGGTACAAAAAATAAGATAGAAAATATGAGCTAAAGTTTAATCAAAGCAGGAGGATCACTAAACAAAACTACAAAAGACATCCAAGATCGAATAAGAAGTAAGCCCCTAGAAGTCTTGAAGAACTGAACTCCAAAGATCGTCCCCTGATCTGCTTCTATTTTCATGAACCCAAACATTCCTTTCATTCCATACATTATTACATATTGTCGTCAAGAGGATCTTCTCATTTTAGAATAAAAGGACAAGAATCCATCCACATATCTAATATTTTTCAAGTTGTTGAGTTCAACACTAACCTTGAAGAGTAAATCTTAAACATAAGAACAATTAAAGGTGACACAATTAATATCCTCTTATGCGTTCTTGCAAAGAAAACAAATTGAAGTAGTCTGAAAACCTCTTCTTCTAGCATAGTCACTAGTAGGAAGCTTGTTTAGTAGGACCTTCCATGTATGAATACTATATCTTCTAGGGACACCATCTTTCTGAATCCACTAAGCATAAACACCCTCTAGAACAAAGATCCTAATGATGTTCCATACAAGTTTAGCACTAGGGCACTTACTACCATTGAATAGAATAATATCTCTACCCTCATAAGGAATCTCTAGATATTGGAGGAAGTTAACTAGTTTAAGGTTAACCTTGTTGTGAGGACAAGACTGAGAACCTTCTTTGATAAAGGATTCATCAAGATAGTCCAGAGAAAAGCCATATTTATGAACATCATCATTGCCTAAAAGTGTCAAAAGAGGAGTATTTTTGTACCAAGGATCTAGCCAAAATCTCATGCATTTACCATCCCAAATATGAAACTTCTTCACACTCAACATACTTTCTCTCTATTTGAGAATTTTAAAAAACAAACAGGGAATTTTGGAGGTTGAACCAACAAACTAAATGACAACTTCTTTAAATAAACTTCGTTAACCCATTTTACCCACAAGAAATTATTCTTGGTAGCAATATTCCAAGCATTAAGGATCAAACAAATATCAACTAAATCTCTAACCTGCTTGATTCCTTGACCTTTCTCCTTTTTTTGTCCAGTAACAAAGTCTTGTTTCACCAAATGAATGTTGTTTTTGTTATCTATTTGACCCCATAAAAAGTCCCTACATAGTTTTTCAACCGAACCACAAACTGACTTAGGAAGAGGAAAGCTCTAAGTCCAGTACAAATGAAGAGCATCAAGGGTTGAATTGATCAACTCCCTTATCACATCTAATCGAAGAAACCTTACCTTCCAACCTTCAAGTTTTGTTTTCATCAGATCAACAATAGGAGAAAAGGCATCCTTGGATAACTTTCCAATAAAAAAAGGAACACCGAGACATTTTGAGAGAAGCTTGCACTCTAGAAACTTAAGAACCTCCTGTACTTCCACTTTCTTTACACTTTTCCTAAAATAATATCACTCTTCTCAAGATTGAACTTAAGGACCAAACAATTAACAAATTCCTCAAAGATACTAAGAATAGCATTGGCATTGCAAGCATCAGCCTTTAAGAACACCATCAGATTGGTTGGGAAAATAAGGTGAGAAATTGAGAGATTATCAAAATCCTTAATAGGAGACAATTAATTAACCATTGTCTTGTCTTTGATAATTTCATATCGTCCCTTCATCACAATAACAAAGAGGTAAGGAGCTATTGGATCTCCTTGATGTATTCCATTAGAGGGATGAAAACTATCATAGGGTTCCCCACTGAACAAGACTTGGTAGGAAGTTGTATAAAACATTTTAGAAATCTAGTTAATCCAAAATTTAGGAAACCCCATATTAAACATAATAGAGGAGATAATTCCAATTCTCTGAGTCATACATTTTAGTAATATCCACCTTCACACACATCTTACTACATGCATAAATCCTATTAAAATCATGAATAACCTCATTAGTTAAAAGCACAACATCTTTAATACTACACCCTCTAATGAAAGCACATTGCTCTGGATCAATAATAGCAGATAGAACCACGTCCAATTTGTTAGCCAATTTTTTTGAAATGATCTTGTAAACAATATTGCATAAAGCAATAGGTCACCAATTCTTCAAATCACTTATACATAAAGAAGCCTAAGGAATGATCATAATAAAGGTTAGGTTGGATTCCTTCAAAATCCTACCATTGCAAGAAAAGTCCTAAACAATAGAGCTCACATATGGACCAATAATGCTCCAAGATTTTTTTAACAAACATGACATTAAAGCCATTTGGGTAAGGGGCCTTATCAACATTAAGATTGTCTACCACATCATTGATTTAAGTTTGCAACACATGAGTAATTAAGGAAGATTTCTGCTCCAAGTTAAGTCTCACATCACACCATGGACCTTGAACTCTACCACTTGCTTGAACTAGAGAATTAAATAAACTGAAATAGTAATATGAATATATCTCCTTAACTCATCAGGGTTGCAATTGATACATCCATTAATGTTCAATTCTCTTATAGTGTTCCTTTATCTCCTAGATTTTAGAGAAGAATATAAAAACATATATTAGAGTCACCCTCTTTAAGCCATTGAACACATGGTTTTTATCTAATGAGTTTCTCCTCAAGAAGAGAAGCTTCAATAGATTTGCCCCTTGCCACCTTAGTATATCATTATGAAGAATAGAGATAGTAGGGTTTAGATGTGCAATATTTTGAATTCTACATGCTTCTTCTTTTAAGATCCTAGCATTATCCATCAGGGCACACACAATAGAAAAGTTCCACTTCTTCAATCTTATTCTGAAGGATGCTAACTTTCTATACATAGTAAACATAGAATACCCTACAACAACTTCACTCCAACTTTCTTTAACAATATCACAGAAATCCTCACAGCAAGGCTGAGAATTGATAAACCTAAAGGGAGATTTAAAAACTCTGCTCTCTCCAATATCGAGGAAAAGGAGGCGATGATAGCTAACAATACTTGAAATGACCTCGCCACAATAGTCAGGAACACTATTAGGAAAGTTGAAATTACAAAGAATGGAGTCAATCCTAGTAGTACCAAATTCTTCCCCGCCCTGGTGGTTGTCCCAAGTAAGCTCAGGACCTTTCATGTCTACTTCAAAATGCCCACAATTGAAGACACAATCATTCAACTCCTCCATGGACTTTAAAGAAGGAGGTCGTCTTCCAATTTTCTCACATTCCTTCCTCACAACATTAAAATCACCAAGATTCATCCAAGGATTACTCATATTCAACAAAATAGAACCAATAGACTCCCACAACTCTGTGACCATAAATAGCAGTAATTGAGAAACAACATCACCAACTGTAACATAGAGATGAATCAACTATCCAATTTCTGGAAAACTTATTTACATCACAGAAATCTGACTTCCAAAAACAAAAATCATGCCAAGCGTGTGAGAGTTGTGATTAGCAACATAACTATACCCTTGTGAGAGTTGTGATTAGCAAAATGTCTTTCTAAATCTTCTTTATATCGCATAGACATGAATTCCCCAAAGGGATTAAAACCATGCATGGAACCCAATAAGGGAAACATAGGTCAATCAAATGACTGATACAAAATCAATATTTGGAAAGTAAAGTATGAACCTAACTATGAAGTAATTTTATGGAAATATGCAGGGAACTAAATAATATAGGCAAGTATCGAATAATAAAAAATGGTTTTCAGAGTCAATAGGATTCAATATAAAATTTTGAGACTAGAAATTCAAATTTGAATAGAACATGTCAATGTGTAGTTGTTGGGGAATTCAAATGCTCTCTCGATGGAGAACGACAATACACCAAATGTGTTCCAAAGTAACCTAGTGAGGGACTTGATGTCCCTCTATCTATGTAGAGTCATGGAAGTGTTATTCCACTAAACTAATGGGCACCAGCCTACCCTTTTTTACTTTTAAATAGTGTGCTACTATTTTAGGAACAATTTGGTGGTGTCCTTTCAAAAAGGATGGTTGGTGCTTAAAACAATGTTACGCCATTCATCCTATCTACTATACATGCTTCAAGAGGGAATAAGATTTCAATATATATTAGAAATTACATACCTTGAATAAAATCTTATAAAATATAGAAATTTCAAAATAAGAGCTCCAATTTTATGAATAAGATTCAAACATTTCCAAGAGTTGACAAACATATATCTACAATTTGGAACAATATGATAATTATTAGTTTGGAATCAATAGTTTATTCAATTTTTTATTTTGTTATTCGTGATTAGGATTTTCCATATAGGGGTGCCATTCATACTTTCCATTATTCACATTACAGGGATTTCTAGATAGGTTATATATAACTCAATTGTTTTGTTTTATTTCTTATATATTAGATCCTAAAATGTTATTTTATCTGATATGTAATATAATCCCATTTAGTCACTAGGATCAATTATGCTTATTTACCAATATACCCTTACTAGGGAAATTTAGGGTTTAATACAACATACCTTAATATACGCTAGTGATATATGTAGATCTCAATTATGTTCCCAAACACATGTAGGATTTGGATGAATTATAATAGAGTAATTTCATACATTGTTTTGCTCATGGATCATCTAAAACATTTTTTTATTAAAATCCATCCATGTGTATATTTGTAAGAGAAACCTTCTTATATATATCATTTCTCAAATATACACATTTATCCAATCTAGACCAAGTTTGATAAGTTTGTTTCCCTAGATTCATCACATTTTAAGATTTAAATTTGTAACAAGGCTAAATTAGTATTTGTGTTATCCTTATTATATATTATTATATTTATCACTTCATCACCTTGTAAGCATACTATAATAAATGTATTTATCATTTAAACTACATGCTTCTAATTAGTACACTATATACGTAGGTACCTTTATATATATTGTAAGGCTAATTGGCTATGTAACTATGATTGTATAAATCATTTTTCATCCTTTGTACTATCAATCCGGTTTACTCATCAAGTAAATTAATCTAAAAACAAGTAAGAAGCAACTAACCTACAGATTTCAGTTGGGGAATCATGGCCTTTTTGCAATCCAAACTCAAGCCAAGACTATTTGCTTCTGATCTTAAACTTTAAATAAGAGAAGATGAAGCTACTGATTCGTAGAATGCATTGTGTGTAGTTCCTTGCAATCACTCTTTTGATTTATCTTCTCCTTCTCCAGGCCATAATCAACCATTCTAGTGGTGAGACTTGAAGAGGAAACCACAATGGCTGGAAGTGGAAGCAATTTTGTTGGTCTGAGGAGGAAGGGTTCCAATGGAAGGTTGATGTGGATGGTAGTAGAGACTACCTGCCAATTTGCAGACTGTGCGATCAAGGTTGTAGTCTACGGATGAGGTCAGGGAGGAATCAACAGTAGAGTAGTTGTATTACATGTCACCTTTGATGGGCTGGCAAGGTCTCTATGGTGTTGCATGTGGTTGAGAAGCTCCTTTATGGATAGACATAGGTGGAAGGGGGTTTAAGAGCAGTAAGGTAAAGGGCCAGTTGTTGAGCATCATGGCTAGGTTTGAAGCTTGCCGGTGGTGGTTTCATGGTGTTGCGGGTCGTTGTCGTGATCACTTCATTCTTGATTGTGATGTGTATGGGCTTATATAGGTGCGGGCACTAGAGTTTCTGGGTTGTGTGGATGCTGAGGAGGGAAGTTTAGCAAAGTAATTATAGTTGATAGTCGCTAGTAGGTGTGATGACATAATGTAACTGCATTGTCATTTTTTATTACTATAGAAAGTGATAATGGTGGAGGCAAGGTGTTTAGTGCTTAGGATCATCACTTGAGGTGGTTGTTGTGGTGAACAATTTAAGGGAGATGAACTAAAGAACTATTTCATGTCATCATGGAGAAGGGGAGTGTTTTTGAACTAGAATTTTGTGATGGCATTCAGTGTTGTTCTTGATCTGCACTGATGGTTAAATCAAGGCAACATGCAATGGAGTTCGGAAGTTGTCAAAAAGAAATATCACAAATAGAGTAGTTTTAGTTTTATGGCTTGATGTAGTCAGATCATGGAGAATAGCCTTGTTATTTCTCAGTGAAACTATAGTGGTTGTGGTCTGGGGAAGGAGACGTAATTATCCCCCTTCAATCGCATTAATTAATTTATTTGTAAAATTACCCATTAAAGCCCCTTTCTTCTTATTAATTCACATTCACTTCAAGATATATGTTATTTTACATATCCTTTTCTACTATAAATTCAACTAGGAGTCTGAGTTTAACAAACCATATTATAGATATATGAACACTTATAATTATATCTCTAGTTTTGTCTATTTGGGTGATCATCACAATATGGTTAATTATGTATATCTTTTAATGTAATTTCCATTGGCTCCAAGCCATTAGTATGAAAAACAAGAGTACTCCATGAAGGTGATATTGAATCAAGACGTCTATAAAATAATGATTCGGGCTGCACTTATTGATACTGAAATCATCACAAAGTCAATTTGAGGGACTAATTTATACATATTTCTCTAATGAAGATAAGATATGCATTTAGACAAGTAGAATAAAGTTGAAGACTAATCTTTATCAAAGATCATTATAGTTCAATAAGAATAAGACTTGGAATTTAGAATGGAGGGCAACAATTTTCATAATATCAAGTTAGGGAAAAATTAGGAAGCATAGCTCAATATAGATTTAGTACCCAAAATTGAGTATGTTACAATACTCTACCCCTTGAAGAAGATTTTCCCTCAAATTTGGTATATTCATAGTTTAGTCAGATACTATTCCCCACCCCTTAAAAGGATGAAGTTAGAAACCTAAATAGGCATGTCAATTACAACTTAGTATCATTCACCAACTCTAGGCTTCTCCCCTAGGGTTTTCTCATACCTTTAGCTCAAGAAATTTTTGATAAATTCCATAAAATCATTTTGTGTTGTACATATAGTATTATAAAGAAAATAATGTTTTTTTATGGGAAAACTTTTTAATGCAAAACTAAAAATGGCCAAAATCAATGTGAGAACCAAGTCACAGTCACCTCACAATTCTAACTACTATTACTCCATCATTCCAACTACTTGACACATTTTAGGAATTTAGATTTGTAAAAATCATAAATAGTCACCTGAGAACTTAGTGGTTCCTGGTCCATATAATTCCTCTAGGGTCATGTACACATTTTCACGTTGAGAATCTAAATTATAAATATCAAAATTTTGTGTTAGACCACAAATTTATTAGATAAACTATAGTGATCATAGCCAAGCTTAAAAATTTACCAAATTTTAATAAATCTTTATGTGATGTTTTATTGGTTCAAAAAAGTTAGATATACTTTATTTTCATTTTGCCATTTTCAGTGGGTAGGGTTTTACATCAGTATCATTCTTAATTTGACATAAATTATGTAATGTTTATATATCTCTAGAAATTGGGAATTCCAAAATCTAGAGGTCCTAATATTTATCTCATTTTACCATTTGATTATCTTATTATGGATTGGGATGCAATTTCACATGTTTACTTTTTGCATTTATATAGATATAATGTTGGATTTTTAACTTTTCCTTTTTGGTCTCATAAATATTATGACTATATATAGAAGGAGAACCTATTATTTAAATCTCAACTAATCATGTTTTGTTGGAGTGTTTGTGTCAAAGTTATAATGAGGCAAAAAAAATTTTCTTTCAGATTTAAATGGGTGCAAAATTATGACTTGAACAATATATTATTTACTTTTCCATTTCAATTTCTTTTTGTTGTTCCTCAATTTCCATCCATATGTATACAGTGTGGGATTTATTCCTAGTTTTGCAGCTTGGAAGTTTCTCGTAGATTCACAAATTTCCAATTGCTCATCTCTATGATTTATTTTGGTTGAAATGATTGTGAGGGGCACTTCCCTTACTAGATATGTAGTATATAAGTGTTATTATAGTTTGTTAGATCTATAAAACCTTTTTTACCATAAAATTTTCCTATAAATGTTTTAACATATATTATTTCCTACATTAGTGATGATTGTTTGTATATATCTTTTTTTAATCAATCCAAATATTCTATTCAAATATTAGGGTTTTCCCCCCAAGTAGTCAAAATTCCCTTGGCTAGGTCAGTATGTAAAGTGAGGAAACCCCACCACCACCTAAGTGGATAGGAAGTATATACACTAGAAGCTTCACTGAACATCCTTCCTTAGACACCTCAATTCATTCCTCTTACATGGTGATGGATTAATTTTAATAATTCACAAACTTTGGAGTAAACTATTTATGTTACATCACCCTTACATATATTTTAAAGTTCCAAATGGAAGTTATCAATTATATGGTGATGGATTAATTTTAATTAATTAACAAATTTTGGAGTAAATTATTTATGTTACATCACTCTACATATATTTCAAAGTTTCAAATGGGTAGGTTATCAATTATATAAAACTTTACCAAGCTAATTTTTATGATTTTTTTGTTGCACTTACTTGTGGATGTACCTAACTAAAGAGGAACTCTAGTGCAATCTTCCCATTTGTATAATTATAGTGGTGATTTAAATGTTTCAAGGGCCATACTTTATATCTACATACATGCCTCTTAATCACTTCTTCCTCAATAATATTTTCATATAAATATAAGACTTGGGGAGGCCAAAAGCTAGTGTATGAGCTATGTATATTTCATTAATTTCTAAATTAAGGAACATACCCCCACATCCTAGTCTCTTAGTGTATCTTACTTGTACTCTAGGTATATCCAATAATACAAGATCTTGTAGTGAACTATTTTTCTAAGTTTTGATTATTCTATTTGAGTTCCTAACTAAACCCAAATTCCACAAGACATTCATGAGTGTCAACTATTTACAGGTCTGATACCATGTTGTAAAGACCTAACCTTTACGATCAAATATTTACAAAATTATATCTGAAAATATAAACAATTTTTTTTACAATCATGATTTATTTCAAAGTTATATAAACTTATACATAGGATCACAAAATTAAAGAATATACATTGATTCATATCTACTCTTCAACAAGGGACAGATCTTGCATGTCTTCTAGTTCTTCTTTGTCTGACATGTCCATGAATTCCCCAAAGGGAATAAAACCACACATGGACCCAAGAATGGAAACATAGGTTAGTCAAATGACAAATACAAAATCAATATTTGGAAAGTGAAGTGTCAACCTAACTACAAAGGACTTTTTATGATAAAATGCAAGGAAATAAATAATTTAGGCAAATATTAGATGAAAAAAGGGTTTTCAAATTCAATAGAATTCAATATCAAATTTTGAGACTAGAAGTTCAAATTTTCAAATAGATAGCACATGTAAAATTCTAGTTTTTGGGGATGTCCTACATTCTCTCCATGGAAAATTACAACACACCAACTACATTTCTCAATATATTGAGGGACCTCATGTCCTCTCTATGTAGAATCATGGAAGTGTTATTCCACCAAACTAATGGGCACCTAACTGCCTTTTTTGATGTTTAAACAGTGTGTTGATGTTTCCTAGAATAATTTGTTGATGACTTTTCAAAGAGAAAGGCTAATATTTAAAATAATTTTAGGCGAACCAACCTATCTACTATGCATTATTCAAGAGGGAATAAGCTTTCCAAATATAATAGGAATAACATACCTTGAATAAAATCTTATAAAATATGGAAATTTCATATATACAGCTCCAAAGGTTTTTATGATCAAGATTCAAACATTTCCAAGAGTTATCAAATAGATATCTACAATGTGGAAAAATATGGTAATTATTGGCTTGGAATCAATTGGTATTCAATTTTCTTTCGTTATTCCAAACTAGGGTTTTTTTGTCTAGGGGTGTCATTCATATTTTCCATTATTCACTTTTGTAGGGTTTCTAGCTAGGTTATATATAACTCAACTATTTTATTCTTTTTATTCTAAATTAGATCCTAAATTGTTATTTTATCTTATATGTAATATAATTACATTTAGTCACTAGGATCAATTATGTTTATTTACCAATATACCCTTAATAGGGATATTTAGGGTTTAATACAACATATCTTAGTATAGACTAGTGATATACGTAGATATTTATTATGTTCCCAAACACAGGTAGGATTTAGATGAATTATAATAGAGTAATTTCATACACTGTTTTGCCCATGAATCACCTAAACCATGTTTTTGTTAATAAAATCCATCCATGTGTATATTTGTAAGGGAAACCTTCTTATATATATCATTTCTGACATATACAAATTTATCCAGTCTTGTCCAACTTAGATAATCTTATTTCCCTAGGTTCGTAAAATATTAGGGTTTGAATCTGTAAAAAGGTTCAACTAGATTTATGTTATCTTTATTACATATTATTATATTTCTCACTTCATCACCTTGTAAGCATACTATAATATATGTAATTATCATTTAGACTACAGACTTCCTATTAGTACACCACATACGTAGGTAACTTTACATATATTGTTAGGCTAATCGCCTATGTAACTATGATTATATAAATCACTTTTTTATCCTTTGTTCTATCAATCCCATTTACTAATCAAGTAAATTAACCTTAAAAAGTAAGAAGCAACTAACCTACATATTTTGATTGGGGACTCATGGTCTTTCTATGATCCAAAGTCAAGCTAGGATTATTTTCTTTTGATCCTAAACTCTAAACAAGAGAAGATGGAGCTAATGATTCATAAAACTTGTTGTGTGTAGTTCCTTGCAATCACTCTTCAGATTAGTTCCTTGCTTATTTTATCTTCTCCTAATCATAGTTGACCCTTGTAGTGGTGAGACTTGAAGAGGCTGTCACAATGGTTGGGAGAAGTAGTTTTGTTGGCCTAAGGAGGAAGGGTTCTCGTGGTAGGTCATTATAGATTGTGGTAGAAACTAGCGGTCAATTTGCAGATAGTTGGATTGAGGTAGCAGTGCATGACTGAGGTCAGGGAGGAATTGATGACATAGTGATTGTGTTGGAGGTCACCTTCGGGGTGATGGCAAGGTCTTCATGGTGTTTCATGTGGCTGAGAAGCTCCTTTAGGGTTCGACGTAGGTGGAAGGGGTTCAAGAGTAGATAGGGAGGTGGATGTGCATATGGGCAAGGCCTTAAGTTCACCGACGGTCGTTTCATGGTGTTACATGTTGCTGTCCTGATCACTTTCTTCTTGACTGTGACCTGTATGAGCTTATATAGGTGCAGGCATTAGGGATTCTAGGATGTGGGATAATATACAAATAGAGTATATTTGAAGAATAATCTTAATCAAAGACCATCATAGTTCAATAAAAATACTAATTGGAATTTGGAGTGGAGGGGAAAAGTGTAAATAATCTCATTTTAGTGAAAAAATAGGAGTTATTGCTCAGGATTTAGTACCCAAAATTGAGTATATTGCATATTGCTCCCACAATTGTGGTCATAAACACCCCAAACATCACATGGAATTGAAGCTCTCACCACACTCATTCCAAGGTACCATTGTTATGGTGAGAAATGGCTAGAACGGTCATGTTCAACCACCATGATTGTGTTGGAAGCCCTGATAGTCGTGTCCTTCACCTCCATTTCTCAAAAAACAACCATGGTTGTCCCCATTCACCACGCCTAAGCCTATCATGGTTGTTCTACCCTACCATAGATTTGGTACGTTACCATTTATATTTTCATTTTGCAGACCCTTCTTGTTGTCCATTCCACAACAAAAATGGTCATTCGGGCTAACTTCCACCACGGATGCAAAGAAGGATAATGTTCATCGTGTCCTAGAAACCTAATCATTACCCCCTTGTTTCCCACTTTTCCCCTACCTCACTGTGGAACCTAGCCCCATAATATAAGACATAAGTGTCATCTACCTTTGCCACCACTCACCCAACTACCATCCCATTACTCTCTCAATCTTATCAAATTCTCTATTTCCTTCTCATTCCAACCCAAAAACCCTAAGCCTACTATGTATCTCATTCCATTTCACTTCATACTCAACCATTTTAAGTGGAGAACAAGCTTATAGACCAAGGATAAGACAAGAAGGATAAGGTGGAGCATTAGTTGTTGCAAGCATGCCTCTTTCATGTCTTCTTCTATCTCATTGTTTCTTCTTCCATTTTTGTTCTATGATCCTAAGTAGCTAAATTCTCTTATAGTCTGTTTGAGGGGAAATATGGGACTCTGATACCATGTGAAATATGATTGGACATGAAAATAGTTATAATTTTTTATTAATGTCATTTTCATGCTTTCTCCATATTCTTATATCTCTTTCTTGGTTTAATGAGTGTTTTATACCATCAAAGGAATAGAGAGTAAAGAGATAGTGGGAGAAGAGAGGAAAATAGCCAAGTCGACTTCTAGGAACTTGACTAGGTTTTTTCAAGCCTAATATCTTCATGCTTCACTACCATAGGCGAGGTATATATGTTGTTGGATGTGGTTCTTCCCTCTCAATTGTTACAAATCATGATAGATATTAGGTAGGGGTAAAAAAGGTGAAATATACCTTGCAACAACTATACCACCCATTGTGTGGAGAAGTTCAATGTCTAGAAATTCTAGACTAGTTGAATATGTTTGGTTGATTCACGTATCCCCTTTTTCCCTGATCCTTATAAGGTCAGATATTTGTTTATTTAGTAGATAGTCTCCTCAATACAATTCATGCCATCCATGGTCAACTAGTATGAGAGAGATTTTATCTATTGTGTACACTTTTTGTTTGGCTTGATGTTGTGAGAACCTGTTACACTAAATAAGATTACTCAAAACACAAAACATGATTACTCATTAATTAAACACAAACCTAGAAGAAAAAAAGGATAAATTAAAAACCATTTCAACATTTCCCAATTGCTTAGAAACATTTACATAAAAGCCCAGCAACTTGCTTTGTTACATATAATTCTCAAAATCTCTTAAAATTTCTCTATAGCCTCAGCTACAACATAAACTTTACAAAGGGAAATTGTCGACATATTCCACATATACTAGCATCAACATGATATCGAAAGCTTGATTCAATCAAAACATTATATACAAACTTTTCTCCCGGATCTGAGAGTACAGGGATGACTTAGGACACACTAGATAACTAAACTACCATCTCTACGTCCATCACTTCAGATTCTCCTTGGTGCCATGGTCTACTGTTGTTGTTGTTACTGATCAACTAAAAAGTTGTGGTAACCCACGAGGTGAGACCCAGTCCTAGAGAGATATATAACTCTCTCCAATAGATATTGGTTACAACAAATTATTCCAACATTGTGCAGTTGGAGTATTTAATGGTCAATTGAGCATATTGAACAGTTCAAGCATGCTAAATAGATTAAGCAATTAAGCTTTAATAGTCAACTGAGCAGATTGAACAGTTAAAGAATGCTAAACATATTAAGCAATTAAGCTTAGTAACAAGTATGATTATCAATGTATATACAGGTAACAGATAAATCCATTTTTTCTATCAGATATCTACTTAGATTTCATAAGATTGCATCTATAACAATCATCATCATTAGTTCGACTATCCTTATATTTCATGCTAATAGCACAAGAAACTAGTAGCATAAGTATCGCTAACATCATGAATATGTCTAGTAGTAAAACATGGCTATTAATATTGGCATGTTTAATAAAGTGAATCAATTTACACCATAGGTACAACTAACCGCATAAGCATGTTTAGCAGTTTAAGCATTTCGCTTTATAGAGGCATGACTAGAAATAATAGACATAGCTAGAAACATAATTTTAACTATCAGTGTTATATATTTGACAACTTAAATAGGTTTACAACATAAGCACATCAATATCATAAGCATATCTATAATTTCTTATTGTACTATAAATCATTTCTATATAAGAAGAGCAAACAAGGGTAATCATCCAATGTGAGGCATTATGTATAAACTAAACAGATGTGCTACATGGTTGTATTGCATCTTTTATTACGCACTAGGGAGTTTGAGTCGTACCACCCAAAGTTCAACCACCTTTGAGAAGGGCAACTGATGGTTCCATACAAGATATAGGAGAGTCGCCATCCTAATATCTCTTCCCCTTGGTCAGTACAAGTAAAAAGGTAGTGACATATCAGTCAATGCTATCACTACAGTGACATATAGTCAAGTTGCTAACAAATAGTCTGACCTTTGTACAGGTCACTACACTAGAGAACATGCTCACGCATGGCCATTCTATAAGAGGCATCTTGCAATTATACTGCTACATTTCACACATCACAATATCACAATATTTGAGGCATGACCTCAGCCATCCTCAATTGCCTGATATTAGGGTACCAAGATCCCCGCATACTCAATATGTTATGTATGCTCTTCGAGTTTTCCTTAGAAATACTTGTTTCACCATACAACAAGTTTTGACATTGAAGATGGTTCTACGGCACAGGGCACTACATGATTAGAGCTTCACTTGATTAGTTATCTTCAATTAGGTGAATTAAGGCTGCATCAAACAAGTGGACATACAAACCCTAATTCAACTCTAGCAAACATTTCTATATAACAACTTTAGAAGATATTAACGTATGAGACATAATTTATCATCTCAACATTGTAGGGTAGTATTCAGTTGTCAATCAAGAGACTATACTTGTCATCACATGATACTATTCTTTTGCCATTCATGAGACTACACTTGTCATCATATTATCACAGGTTAAAAATATTTATCACAACATCACATGGTATCAACCATTGTCATCATAGGAGGATTACACCTCATTCAGGCCTCAACCATGCCCAAGGGTCATTAAGACCATCATATCATTCCCTACAAGATCATCATTATCTTTTTGTGGCTTATTGCAAGGCTCAACATACATCACCATTCATGTGATACACAGGCTTAGCATGATATTGCATTAAAGAACCATCAGATGTTCAAAGGATAACATTGTAGGGTTATCTTAGCATTTAAGAGCTTTCATTTATGATATCACATATAAGGAAGTTATATGATTAGCCATCATCACACTTATAGGGTACAAGTTTAACATAAGAAAGTATATATCATGAAGCAATAATAACCACCAGTTAATACATTAGAGTTTCAATCGATCATTAGGAAGGATATTCCATCATTATATTAATTATTCCATAAAGTATACATGATTTACCATCATTCTCTACTTGCATTAGGGTTAGGTTTAGCAAAATAGGTTGCATTAAAGTTATAGTTCAGCATTCATTCACAAACATTAACCCATAGCATCTCCATATAATCTTGGATGCATCAGGCACAACATCATCATCACATTCCATACCATTCTCAAGTATGGATCCACACATAACTCAAGGTGTAACCATTATATTATAGTATACTAGAGTTCCACAACAATAAGAGAGACACCACTGTTCCAGCATTCCATTAATGAAGGCTGATCATAGTTAATCACAATCACCTAAGTTCATTAGGATTAAGTGTAACAAGCTATATACCGTTAGGGTTATATATTAACACAATATGGTCATTATCCATTCTATGCATATGAGGGAAAAGGTAAAACTACCTTATTAAGGTCAAATATCCATTTCTTCCAACATCATTTAACCCATATCACCATACCACCACATCACCCAGAACCATTGGATGTTGAAAAGGTAAGACCATTGGTTATTTATATAAGTAAACACTAAACAAATCATATGTAAAGACATCGAGTTGTGACCTAGAAAGAGTCACCACTAAACCCTAAACATCCCAGATTTAATAACATAAAGGACACCATAGGTTGTGGGGTTAAAACCCAGCATCAGTTGTACATTTTAAGTAAGACATCATATCAACCATCAAGCTCCTTCAATTGATCACATGAGGGAAACCATCAAATTCAGATTATTATCACTCACATGTAATACTATAGGTTTCAATACAAACCATTGGATGTTGAAGCATCCAATATCAACCATTGTATCAAGTCCATTATTCAAAGATATTAGATGAAGAAGTGTTAGATCCAAACCACTGGATCAGGTTCATATGTTAAAACTATCAATTGGAGTACAGGTCCAACCATTACATCAAGTGACCCAAGAAACCATTGTTTTAAGGATTAATTGATGCTAAAACTACATCCTTAACTCATCATTGGTTGTGGAGACCTGATCCACCATCAGTTGTGACCATTAATTCACCATTGGTTGTTATATCAGCACTATACTCATTAATCATCATTGATTGATAGCATCATTAGGGTACTTAGTGGTTGATCATTAAGCTTCTAATTGAGCCAACACCTAACCTAAGGGGTGACCATCAGTTGTCACCATAGGTTCACACCCTTGGTCACCATGATCAGTTGTCAAGACAGCAACACCATAGTTTGTTGCGTGATATCTACATCGGGTCATGTGGTATTGAAGGAAAAAGCTTGAAAATCCAAATTAGGACCATCGATTGTTAGGTGCTTGGCACCATCAGTTGTGCTACCAACCTCTCCTATTTCATCTTATACCTTACAAAGTACATACACCTATTTACAAGTTCATTTAGAACTAGAACAGAATAGGAAACACCATAATCAAAACCCTAAGCAAGCATGGTTTCTTTATGCTTACATCGTCACTTTTATGCATATGCATTAACTAACAAGCTTTTAGTAAGCAATATAAGTGAAGAAGGTTATAAAAATCACCTCGATGGAGAAGAATAGACTTCTTAGCAGCAAGAACTCGAGCAAGAAGGTAGAAAACCCAAGTTTAAGATCTGAACTTGGCCAAGTACGCACCCTTTTCCATAAGGAAGCAAAACCATATAAGAAGAAGCAAGAAAGGTAGATTCCTGAGTTCTAGAGAAACTTCTACCATGGAACAACAAGGTTTCAAGCTGGAGGAAGGTAGGAGGAAGAAGAAAAATAAGGAAAACATAGAAGGAAGCAAAAAAACAACTTGTCTTGGTCGGAAACCCTTGGAAATGACTTTAGAAACCCTAGGTTGAACTAGATGAAGCTCTAGGAGACCTTCTTCTCAAAAAAAGGGGTCATCTTCTACCTTGGACCACCTGGTTCCACAGGCAAACATAGTGGAGTCAGTTCTCTAGGTTAGAAGAAAGATAAAGTGAGTAAAGGTTTCAAACTTGGGCAAGGAAGAGGTAGATATAGCCCATGGATAAGGATGGAAGCAAGCATGAGGTATGTAGGCATCTCTCCATGTGTCCATGGCCTAAAGCTTCCATGGACGAGCAAGAAGAAGGTCCACCAGATTTTGGGGACTTCTAGGACATCAGTTTTTGGTCTCCTAGGCCATACATCATTTGTTGGGTGAAGGTACCATTGTTTGTTCATGGTTCTATCTCAAAAGGTCATGAATCATGGTTCAACCATCCATTTTAAGTGAACCACCGGTCCAATGGGTTAAAAGATCAAAAACATCGACCTTCTGATAGTCTAGGGGTCACCACCAGTTGTTACCATTGGATGATGATCAATGGTTGTTCACCTAACGACAGTTTCATCGATCTTTAGGTTTGAAGGTGGCTCATCCATTGGGGGGGGGGGGGTAAACCATAATTCAACATAGAAAGGAATCTCCTCCAAACCAAGGTACAATTGAGAACCCCATGGCTCATAATAATGATGATAAAACATATAAGGAACATAATTGATGTGAAAAATTGAAAATAAAACTTCTCAATTGGGTACATTTTGTAGAAGTCCAAAATGTGCATAAAATTGCATAACTTGCTCAAATAATGTCCAACTTGGACCAAATTTGAAACTTAATCTTGTCTTATGATTCCAAAGAATATCAAAAAGTTACATTAGGGTTCTAAGAATCAATATGATAATTAATCTTGTAAAATTTTAATCAAGGTTAGGGGTCTCTCAACCATAAACCCCTAACAGGGATTTCACCCTAAAAATTCAAGCTAAACATAGATGGATACTTATCATGCACCTCATCCTCAATATTCCACATGGTTACTTTCATCACATGGTGATGTCACATAATTCTCATAGAAGACATGTTCTTCTCCCTCAAATCTTTCATGTGTCACATTGGTTCAGATAGGAACTGTTGTGCCACATGTACATGTTTGTTTGTACCTTTCAACTTGGAACCCTAACTGTCATCCTGAACTATTCTATCTGTTGTACCACACATCACTTAGAGGTCACACTTGTTGTCTCTTATCAAACATGTAACATCATGTATCTCTTATCATATGTAACTTATTAAGGTTTAGCATAGATGTTAATCATGCTACTGACCATCTCTGAAATACTTTGAGATGTCATCATTCAAAGCTTGTCAAAACTTAAGACATGACCTAAGAACTTTCTTCCTCTTTTTTATGAATTCTATCGATGCATTGGTTAGAATAAAAGACATAACCCTAAACTCATCATGGACATCTAACTTATGTCATCCATTCTAACTATTATCCATTGATATTCTGGTCCAAGTTTCATCTTAAAGGAACACAATAGCACATGTTTGTTGATCAACAAACCATTGATTCTTAATAGTGGTCTTGCCCAACTATGAGCAAACCATACACAACATCATAGAATCACTCTTCTTTTCCTAAACATCACTTGGAGGATCTACATAAACTCTCCCTCTCTCTAATGGTGAGGAGCCTTGGACATTTCATCTAATAGATATCTTTAACTCATATATAACGGGTACACTCTAGATACTAGGATTCATTACCTTGGCATCCACTACATGTGTTATAATGAACTCATAACCTGGTATCATCCACTTCCTCAACATCATAACCGGATAAGAACATAAAGGAGGAATCCCCCTAACTCTTGGAAGGCTCAAAAAGCATGCTCATTACAAAACATAAAAATTGTGTAACTATAGTCCAATGTAAACACACATCATACAAGATATCCATCCCATGATTGGAACGAATCCAAGCGTACCAAGTGACATAATATCCACTTGAAGGCTACGCCTCAAAAAGAAGGAATACAAAAGGAAATATACTTCCCACATCAAAACAGCATTGTCCAGGGTCACTAGCAAAAGGTATCCAATTCTATTTTCTTCATGAAGGTTACACTTTTTATGTGTCATCTTACCTCTTACAGTTTGGGTTCCTTGTCATTAACATAGGAATTATTTAGATTATTGTATCTCATTTCTCTTTTTCTCATTAATTGCTCATCATTCTTGTATATGTCCTCTCATGTTATCATGTTTTTCATCCATTGATCAGGAATAGATCATCATATTCCATATTTTCTTCATTAAACAAGGAGCTTCTCCCTTGATTTCTTTCACATACCATGCATATTTTACATTAATACATTCTTACACACATTGTTTGGTCTAAGATTAACTCAGGTTCCACTTGATTCCTCTATCATGTTTACATTCATCTTCTCATCTTATACTTATAACAAGAGGTCTCTCCTTATGTGGATTTCATATCTTGAATCACTTTATTAGCACAGACTTATCTATCCTTTACTTTATTATCTTCTCAAATTATAACTTTAAGAATTCCTCTTTAGCTTATTTGTATTCAAATTTAGGTTTCAAGGTGTCATATCTTTCTCTTGTAGTTACCCAACATTCAAGTTTTGATGGGTTGAGATGTAATTCTCATCTTCTCTATAGTAAGATTGAGATATCTACACCATGATTTCTTATTCATTATGTTGTTTAGATTGTCTCAAAATGACTACCTGATCAAAGTAATCAGAAAGAAAACAATCTAAGAGTTCCATACTTACCTTTTCTTCAATACTTGAATACCTGGTCAGGGCATCCAAGTACTGAGATTAGGCAATATGCACCATGTTTTTAGGTCATGTTCCTAGCTTAGACATCATCCTAGTCCGAAGTCCTAGTATCCATATAGACTCGGTAAACTTAGAGCTCTGATACCAAATTGTCAGAACTCGTTACACTAAATGAGATTACTCAAAACACAAAACACGACTACTCATTAATTAAACACAAACCCAAAAAAAAAGGTAAATTAAAACCGACTTCAACATTTCCCAATTGCTTAGAAACATTTACATAAAATCCCAACAACTTGCTTTGTTTCATATAATGCTCAAAATCTCTTACAATTTCTATGTAGCCTCAGCTACAACATAAACTTTACAAAGGAACACTATCAACATATTCCATGTATACTAGCATCAACATGCTATCGAAATCTCAATTCAATCGAAACATTGTATACAAACGTTTCTCCTGGACCTGAGAGTATAGGGACGACTATAGGACACACTAGATAACTAAATTACCATCTCTACGGTCCATCACCTCAAATTCTCCTTGATGCCACAGTCTGTTGTTGTTGTTGTTGATCACCTAAAAATGTGTGGTGACCCACGAGGTGAGACCCAGTCCTAGTGAGAGATATAACTCTCTCCAACAGGTATTGATTACAACAAATTATTCCAATAGTAAATAAACTGAGTAGTTGGAATATTTAATAGTCAATTGAGAAGATTGAACCGTAAACAGATTAAGTAATTAAGCTTAATAACAAGTATGATTATGAATGTATATACATGTAACAGATAAATCCATTTTTTCTATAAAATATATATTTATATTTCATAAGATTACATCTATAATAATCGTCATCATTATTCTAACTATCCCCATATGCCATGCTAACAGCACAAGCAACTAGTAGCATAATTATCTCTAACATCATGAAGATGTCTAGTAGTAAAACATGGTTATCAATATTGTCATGCTTAATAAAGTGAATCAATTTACATCATAAGTAAAACTAACTACATAAGCATGTTTACCAGTTTAAGCATTTCTCATTACAAAGGCATGACTCACAATATTAGACATAGCTAGCAGCATAATCTTAACTATCAGTGTCAGTATATTTGACAACTTAAATAGGCTTACAACATGAGCACATCTACAGTATAAGCATATCTATCATTTCTTATTTTACTATAAATCCTCTCTAT
The DNA here is from genome assembly GCA_963693085.1 of Alisma plantago-aquatica. Lineage (NCBI taxonomy): Eukaryota > Viridiplantae > Streptophyta > Magnoliopsida > Alismatales > Alismataceae > Alisma > Alisma plantago-aquatica. The sequence goes on along the minus strand of OY856413.1, from coordinate 643,418,817 downwards.
ATAAGAAGAGAAAATAAGGGTTATCATCCAATGTGATTTATTGTGTATAAACCTAAATAGATATGCTACACAACTGTATTACATCTTTTATTACGCCCTGGGGAGTTTGAGTCGTACCACCCAAAGTCCAACCGCTCCCTGCGAAGGGCTACTAACGTTTCTGTATAAGATCTAGGAGAGCCTGCATCCTAGGATCTCTTCCCCTCGGTTAGTATGGGTAAAAAGGTAGTGACATATCAGTCAATGCTACCATTACAGCTACATATAGTCAAGCTACTAACAACTACTCCGCCCTTGCTATAGGTCACAACACTAGAGAGCAAGCTCACGCATGGACGTTCTATAAGAGGCATCTTGCAGTTATATTGTTGCCTTTCACATATCACAATATCAATACGTTTCGGGCATGACTGCAGCCATCCTCAATTGCCTGATATTAGGGTGCCAAGTTGTCCCCACATACTCAACATGTTATGTATGCACTCTGAGTTTTCCTTAGGAATACTCGTTTCACCATCCAGCAAGTTCTGACACTAAAAATGGTTCTATGAAATAGGGCACTACATGATTAGAGTTTTACTTGATTAGTTATCTCCAATTGGGTGAATTAAGGCTACATCAAACAAATTGACATAAAACCCCTAATTCATCTATAGCAAACATTGTTATATAACAAGCTTAGAAGATATTAAACATATGAGACATAATTTCTCATCTCAACATTATAGGGCAGTATTCACCTACCAATCAAGAGACTATACTTGTCATCACATCATCATCACATGATACTATTCTTTTGCCATTCATGAGACTACACTTGTCATTATACTATCACATGTTAGAAGATATTAAACATATGAGACATAATTTCTCATCTCAACATTACAGGGCAGTATTCACCTACCAATCAAGAGACTATACTTGTCATCACATCATCATCACATGATACTATTCTTTTGCCATTCATGAGACTACACTTGTCATTATACTATCACATGTTACAAATCCTTATCACAACATCACAGGGTATCAACCCTTATCATCATAAGAGGATTACACCTCATTCAGGGCTCAATCATGCCCAAGGGTCATTATTAAGACCATTATATCATTCCCCATAATATCATCATTATCTTTTCGTGCCTTATTGCAAGGCTCAACCTACAACACCATTCATGTGATACACAAGCTTAGCATGATATTGCATTAAAGAACTAACAAATGTTCACATGATAACATTGTAGGGTTATCCTAGCATTTAAGTGTGTTCCTTTATTATATCACATATAAGGAAGCTATATGATTAGCCATCATTACATTTATAGGGTACAAGTTTAGGATAAGAAAGCATAGATCATGAAGCAATAATAACCACCATTTAATACATTAGAGTTTCAATCGATCATTAGGAAGGATATTCCATCATTATATTAATTATTCAAGAAAGTATACATGATTTACCATCATTCTCTACTTGCATTAGGGTTAGGTTTAGTATAATAGGTTTCATTAAAGTTATAGTTCAACATTCATTCACAAACCTTAACCCATAGAATTCCCATATAATCTCGGATGCATCAGGCACACCATCATCATCAATTCCATACCATTATCAAGTATGGATCCACACATAACTCAAGGTGTAACCATTATATTATAGTATACTAGAGTTCCACAACAATAAGAGATACGCCATTGTTCTAGTATTCCAATAATGAAGGTTGATCATAGTTAATCACAATCACCTAAGTTCGTTAGGATTAAGTGTAACAAGCTATATCCCATTAGGGTTATATATTAACACAATATGGTCATTATCCATTCTATTCATATGAGGGCAAAGGTAAGACTACCTTATTGAGGTCAAATTTCCATTGGTTCCAACATCATTGAACCCATATTTCCATACCACAATGTTACCCAGAACCATTGGATGTTGAAAAGGTAAGACCATTGGTTATTTACATAACACCTTAAACAAACCATATGTAAAGACATCAAGTTGTAGCCTAGAAAGAGTCACCAGTAAATGCTAAATATCCCTTATTTAATAACATAAAGGGTCACCATAGGTTTTGCAGTTAAAATCCAACATCGATTGTATATTTTAAGCAAGCCATCATATCAACCATCAAGATCCTTGAATTGATCACATGAGGGAAAGCATCAAATTCAGATTATTAGCACTCATATGTAATACTATAGCTTTCAATCCAAACTATTGGATGTTGAAGCATCTAATCTCAACCATTAGATCAAGTCCATTATTCATAGCTATTAGATGAAGAAGTGTTAGATCCTAACCATTGTATCAAGTCCATTATTCAAAGCTATTAGATGAAGAAGTGTTAAATCATAACCATTGGATTAGGTTCATATGTTAAAACCATCAATTGGAGTATACGTCCAACCATTGCATCAAGTGACCCAAGAAACTAATGGTTTAAGGCTTCATTGATGGTACAACTACATCCTTAACTCACCATTGGTTGTGGAGACCTAATCCACCATCATTTGTGACCATTAAGTCACCATCGATTGTTAGATCAGCACTATATTCATTAATCACCATCAGATATTAAGCTAATATCACCATTGATTGCTAGCATCATTAGGGTACTTAGTGATTTATCATTAATATTATAATTGAGCCAAAACCTGACCTAAGGGCTGACCATCGGTTGTCACCATCAGTTGACACCCTTGATCACCACCATCGGTTGTCAAGACAGCAACACCATTGATTGTTCCATGGTATCTCCATCGGGTCATATGGTAGTGAAGGAAAAAGCTTGAAAACCCTAATTTGGACCGTCGATTGTTAGGTGTTTGGCACCATCATTTGTGTTACCAACCTATCCTAGTTCATCTTCTACCTTATCAAGGACGTACACCTATTTACAGGTTTGGAACATGAAACACCATAAAATTTTGAAACCTTAAGCAAGCATGGTTTCTTTATGCTTAGATCATCACTTTTAAGCATATACATGAACTAACAAGCTTTTAGTAAGCATATAAGTGAAGAAGGTTATAAAACTAGCCTCTAAAGAGAAGAATAGACTTTTTGGCAGGAAGAAATTCGAGCAAAAAGGTAGAAAACCCAAGTTTTAGATCTAAACTCGGCCAAGTAGCCACCCTTCTCCACAAGGGAGCAAAACCTTAGAAGAAGAAGCAAGAAAGGTAGATTCTTGGGTTCTAGAGCAACTTCTACCATGGAACGGAAAGGTTCCCACCTAGAGGAGGGTAGGAGAAAGAAGAAGAACAAGGAAAATAGATAAGGAAGGAATAAAACAACTTGTCTTGGTCAAAAATCCTAAGAGATGACTTTAGAAACCCTAGGTTGGACTAAATGAAGCTCTAGGAGACCTTCTTCTCCAAAAAGGGGGTCATCTTCTACCTTGGACCACCTAGTTCTACAGCCAAACAGAATGGAGTCGGTGATCCAGGTTAGAGGAAAGAGAAAGTGAGCAAAGGTTTTGAACTTGGGCAAGGAAGAGGTAGATATAGCCCATGGATAAGGATGGAAGCAAGCATGAGGTGTACAGGCATCTATCCATGTGTACATGGCCTAAAGCTTCCATGGACAAGCAAGCAGTAGGTCTATTGGCTGTTGGGGACTTCCCGGCCATCAGCTGTTGGTCTCCCAGTCCAGCCATTATTTTTTGGGTGAAGGTACCATCGTTTGTTCATGGTTCTGTCTCAAAATGTCATGAACCATGGTTCAACCATCCATTTTAAGTGAACCATCGGTCCAATGAGTTAAAAGATCAAAACCATAGACTTCTTGACCATCTAAGGGTCACCATTGGTTTTTATCACTGGATGATGACCAATGGTTTCTCACCTAACATCAGGTCCATCAATTGTTAGCTTTGAAGGTGGCTCATCCATGGGGGGTAAACCCTAATTCAACATAGAAAGGAATCTCCTTCAAATCAAGGTACAATTGAGAACCCCATGGGTCAAAAAGCTCAAGAATGATGACAAAACATATAAGTAACATAAATGATGTGATAAATTTCAAATGAACTTCTCAATTGGGTAAACTGTATAAAAGTCCAAAATGTACATAAAATTGCATAACTTGCTCAAACAGTGTCCAAATTGGACCAAATTTGAAATTTAAGCTTGTATTATGATTCCAAATAATTTTACAAGTTTATATTATGGTTATAAGAATTAAATTATGGAAATTAAGCTTGTTCAACACTTTAAGCAAGGTTAGGGGTCTCTCAGATACATTGATGATTGGACATGTTTATGATTGATCCCAATTCCATGGTTTAGCACCTCATAACCCCCAAGCACCCCACTGGTTGTCTTGATTATCCCAAATCCTAATTGCCTTGTTGGTTGTGTGCTAATGACATTCCCTAGTAATTGTGGCAAGGTCTATTAATGTAATTGCAGTTTTTCTTTAATTAGTTGGTTAGCTAGCTAATATTAGTTGATAACCCTATTTTAAGTCTTAACCTTGTGTGTTAAATTGCTTGTATGCTCTCTAGTGTAATTCAAACCAAAATGAATTTAATATCTTAAAAGTGATACCCTAAGCCTCTAGAAGCCTTGTTAAACTAATTACTTAGGTCTAGAACTGTCTCTATGTATCCATAACGCTTGCCACTTTATTACATCCCAAGTCAGTGTGCTTGTGGTATTGGGAATCTTTTCACCTTATCAGCATGCAAGCACCAGCTATATATATTTGGTCAAGCTTATCATAATGACCTATCACACACACATTAGATTCCTATCTCAAGTAATATTCTTTCTTGCATTGTTATTTGAGAAAAAACATTATTCCTAACTTCAATATGTCATAGTAATCTCCCTTGCAGCTCTGGATGAGCTTCCAAATCTTTAGTCACTCAAGTTAATTCCTATATAAGTTAAAACTTGACCTTAAAACTACATGATTTCTACCCATATCATAAGCTTTTACTTAAATCTCAGTTGTGGGTACAACCACTAGATTCCCTCATAGGGAAGCACCAAACTGAGTATGAGGCCCATTCTTAGCGATCATGTCTCATATACTTCTTATTGGGTATTCAGACCCTCCATTACTAGATGGAGTTTCTAACATATTAATCTACCTCTCTCTATGGTTAGGTTCGTTCATAAGAAATGTAGAGTTCAACTCTATCACAAGAACCACACACTAGGTGCAAATTGTCTATCTTGGGACTCTATATCATATATCATATTTTTCATATCTTAAAGGTTAGGTCCTTTTACCTTCTTCCTAGTTGGGTCCATCCTCTATATAGTTCACCCCATCACATGTCCCACACTAGAGATCCTCATTTGTAAACAGTGTGAGACCCATGTTGGCTCCAAATCATATCTCACTTATCATATTTCAACTTATGTGAACTAATGTATATGCATTCATGCAATCCCACTAACCATTTGTTGTATAAGAAAACTAGCAACCTATCCATCTATGTCTCAAGTGGGGTTAGGGAAAATGTCAAAGTTAACTTGAATCCTCATATTAAAACTCACATCATCACGAATCAAACTTATTTCATATGGGTACCTACAAGCCTAACTTGCACCGTGGCTCTAGATCTTTAGTATTCTACGTCTATCATCTAGGCGGATGTTTCTCTCTTTCATTCAAGTTATTTGGATACCCCGTAATCTCCAAAGTGTGGTCACATTTTCATATTTACTCAGACATAATAAATTAATATGTAGGCCTTCTTCAATTGAAATAGGCATCAGTAACTATTTTCAAACCTTGAGTCAAATGAAAAGGAAATCAAAATAGAAAATTGAATGTCCCACACAATAGAGAGTTTATCCCATGATACTTAGTGAAACAATAACAACTTGGGTGTTTACTTTAGTAACTACCCTATACACATGCATATGATCACATATCTATGGTTTTCACACTCTATAGTAACCCCCTCATTTTACAAACCATGCATATCACACCACAAATCATTAGAATACAAAGAGGGCAACTTTGATTCTACACAAGCCTACACCTAATTCTTGAACATCAAAGTTTCTAACCTAAAAATCTAGTTATATCATAAACAATCCACTTAATGTTACAAAATGTTCATATTTCATATTTGACTTAGTTTTTAGTTCATGAGAAATTGTAAGGTGTAAAGGTGTTGGCCATATTTTAATACCAATTGCAGTATTTACAACTTTCGTCTTTTGGCCCCTTGGGATTCAGAAGGAAAACATTCAAAGATGTTAAATTTGGTATCTGTTTTACCCACCTAAAATTTTTTAATCAAGCTAGTTCGACGGTTGCTAAAACACAAAAAAAGGTTTCAAAATACACTCACAGTCTCCTCCACATTTTATTTGTAAAAATGAGGGGGAAACAAGATAACATTTAAATCAATGGCAAAATGTAAAAGAAACCTAATTTTTGACTCCATCAGAGGGAAGATAAGAAAAAAGATGGAGAGCTTGTTCAAAAACTATATTTGGTGATCTTGTTACGAGTAAGGAAGGTATTAGCGCCCCATCTCATCAGATAAATTAGTATTCAACCTTTTCTTTATGATATCAAGTTAGGATGATTTGATATTGAATTATAAGAAAACAAAATCATGAAAAATCAAAAAAAGGGTTTTTTATGTTAGCAAATCTTTGGGGATAGAGACTATCATGACTTTCTCGTCATTGCCCTAAAGATGCTAACTTTTAGGTGAGGGTTCCTAATCGCCTCAACATCTCCCACATCAGAGATCCTTTGTGGGTGGTTTGGACTGATCCATAGAAAGAAAAAAAAGAGGAGACAATTTGTGAAAATGATTCAATTAGGAGCAAGATTTGATCCTACTAGAAAAACAGAATTAGATAGTATTGAGTCACATTAGAGAAAAGTAGTTCAAATAGATAGATATGAGCAATAATAAACAAATCATAATAGTTTTACACATTTTAAACCAGTTATAAGCAATTTAGAACCGCTAAAAGCAGTGAAAGATGAGAATACCAAGATTAACAGTTACTCATCCTAACAGTGTTGACTAAATAGTTGTGTTAGAGGAAGGATCATCTAATTAATCACAAGAAAGATAGAAAGTAATAGGGGTACTTCTATCTTTAGGAGAATAAAAAAGGGTCTGAAATATGGTGAGTATGGGGGTGTATGTATAGCATAGAATTAGGCTTTAATATCTCTTCATAAAAGATTCTAGAGAGGCAGTGGATCGCTATGATGCATTGTGATTGACACATGTGCAGATCATGGCAATCCACCACATGGCATGCAACAGATGGTTGTGATCCGTCTGATGTCCTGAGTGGGAAAAAAGGATGATTTCTTTTATCCAATTCTTTGAATATTTAAGGAACTTCTTGGATAAAGATCAAATAAAAATGATGGAGATCACAGTATTGAGTCATATATGGAATATGACTAAACAAAATAATATGATAATAGAATAGGATATTTATTCGAGAATTTTCTTCCTTATTATCCTAAAGATATGGTTTTTGAGAGAATAAAGGAAATTAGACATATACATGATTTAAAAATACATATTCTATTCAAGATAATCTAACTGAACAATTTATAGAAAATTCTTATAAAAAACAAATTTATAGGACAAATTGCACTTGCAACCAGAAAAAAAAACACCTTTTGTTCAGAAACCTCCACACTATGGAAAATGGGTTAGAGAGTGAATTAAATTGGTAGCAAGTATGGAAAAAGTGTGGAAAATTCATGAAAAGGATGGGGGAATTGAATGAACCACATAATTAGCCAGAGAATGAAACTTATCACGAATGTTAACTGCATAACCAAAATTCGGATGTCAATAAAATTAGAACATGAATAACATATCTACACCTTACATTTTCTCATGGAATGATAACTAAGTCAAAAACCAAAAAATGTGAACATATATGAAAATTCCACTATACACTCTCAATGCACCTACCTGAAAGAGTAAGGACACATTGTATAACAAGTATCGGTATAATATACCTTAGTATAACACATATTAGTGCACATGCTTGAAAGAGTAAGACATTATGTATCATATGATAATCTCATACCTTTCCATTCAGTTGTGTTTAGTAGGTGGTCATGTATTGGCCCTTGTGGAAATACACATTGGACTCCAAGCGTACTTTTCTTTTATTAATGAAAATATTTTGGTAAGTACTTTATTTTTCTATCTTACATAATAAAGCTATCTCTATAATGCACATTTACACTTCCAGATTTCATGTAGATAAGTCCTTACATGCACCACATATTCAACATGTTTGTGTTGAACCTATTTGTGATGTTTTTTGGTTTGGATATAGCAAGTATGAATGAATAAAGTTATGAATGTTGTGAGAAAGTGTTAACGCAAATATATTGTAGATCTTGCAAAGTTGTATGCATGTTTCAATTATATATGTGACCGTCAAAATATAATAAAGTTCTCCATAAAATCAATATAAATATAAATATAAATATATGTGTGTGTGCATTGGTATTATTTGGTGAACTTCATGATTGTTGGTGTGCATGTATAGTCTTCCAATGTGTATAATATCTTTGATATTATTAGATTAAATTTAGGGTTTATTCTCTTTGTTTTCCTTGTCGAGAAAAACCTTTGAAAATTTAAAGTTCTACTGTCACTATAAAATTACAAAAATGGAAAAAATAAAAAAATCCAAGATCTTTCACCTTGTTTAAACAAAGAAAACATGGGACACTATCAATGACCATTTAAACAAGTGAAAAAAACTCAAAAAGACCAAAAATGACTCCACCCAGAAGTAGATAAGATGAGACAATTGTGGCCATGAGACCGAATAAGGCAATCCTATTACAACTGTGAAAGGTGTTAGGCACCCCATGTTGCCTAAAAGAATTAATATAGTGTGTGTAGTCACGAGTTTGTATAAACCGTTCGGATTGTTTTAGAGTTTCATGTTAAGGAAACAAACTAAATGATAGATAATGATTAAAAGTTTGCAAATTATGGGCTCTTAAGATAATAGAGAAACTTTTTATCATCATCCCTACATATTATAATAGTATAAGGATCCCAATAGCCTCAATATCTCCTACTAGAGAGATCTATCCCATGCAAAAGGGATGAGATGTGAGAGATTAAGAAAGATGATAGAGAAATAGATTGTAAATCTAGTGATATCTAGATGTATATGACTAAAGATCTTAATTTTTCAAGTTACACGAGATGTAACTAAGTTGCATTAAAGAAATATACACAATCATGATCAAGTTGTGATTTTAAAGCAACATGATAAGAAAGAGTTAATCAACTAAGCATGGAAAGTGGATGTCAAAAACTTGATTAGTCAATTTTAATCATCTCAAATGTAAGAAGTGAATTGATAAAATATGTAATGGTGAAAATTGAGCATGGTCTCTTAGGAAAATGAACATTTTTGAAATTAAATGATTGGATGCAAGAAACGTAATTCGTTAATAAGTCAAATATATTTGGTTGTTGTACTAACTTTAATATATATATATATATATATATATATATATATATATATATATATATATAGAGAGAGAGAGAGAGAGAGTCAGGCTAGAATACACTCAAGTGTACGGATCACATGAATACACTCAAGTGTGTTTGCATATCAAGACTATTTTTTTATAAAATGTAAACTGTTGATCTTCATTGTCATACTATAACTAGGCTACATACAAATTTTGAGCCCATTTGGATGAGTGTAAGTCACTCATCCAAGGGAAACAAAATCGACGCACAAAACTAATTTGAAATGTATAATTTTTGTGGTCTTCATAACATGAGCTATATATATCCAAATGGGCTCAAATTTTATATATGATCTGTTCACGAAATGTTTAAGAAGATCAACGGATTAGATTTTCAAAAAAAAATATTACAACATAAAAAACTACTTGAGTGTATTCCGCTCCGGATACACTCGAGTGTATTCTATCCCGACTCTCTCTCTCTCTCTCTCTCTCTCTCTCTCTCTATATATATATATATATATATATATATATATATATATATATATATATATATATATATATATATATATATATATATATATATATATATATATATATATGATCTTGAGGACTTGAGCCATTTCTAACCAACATGTTGTGGAGGAAAAAATAGGATACAAATTTTAGTCAAATTACATGGAACTCAAGGCTTCAAACTCCAGGACATGATTCAAAAATTATAGTTGGAGCATGGCATAAATCTTCAAGGTTGGCATGAATAGTGCAAGGAACACACTTCAGGTGGGACAAGCTTTTCTTATTTAAAGATGCATAATTCAAGTGTAAAGTGGCCAGAATTATTGAAGGGTATGAGAGTAACATAATTGTCATATCTAGCTCTCAACGTCTATATATGTGTTGTATGCAAGGGGAAAACTATAAATGACATATTAAAAACAAACATGAATCTTAGAGAAATAATTGAACAAAAAAATTCCAAATCACTTAACGTGTACTTTATCTATCCACTTCAATTTAAAAAAATATAAAAAAGAGAAAGATAAATGTTTGTATATCAACAAAACTAGTAAATTGAGCACTTGCCAACTAGCTCAGTTGGTCAAGCCTGCAGCTTGTGAAGCACAGGTTGCGGGTTCGAATCTCAGCGAACTCGTTGGGGCACTACAGGAAGGGATTATAGCCATCGGTGTAGCTGATGGTGTTCTCTCTCTCCTGCTACTTTGAACAGGGGTGAATTCCCCACTTCAAAAAAAAAACTAGTAAATGGAGACAACAATGGATTGATGCATTCTCTAATGTGTCCCTCGAAGAACGCTAAAAATATCACGACCATATCACACCGAAGGCAAAGCAAATTCATGCTAGAACCTAAATAATGCTCAAGTTCTTTTCCATATATTTTCTCCTTAAATCACCTTTAGACTTTTATACAGTTATTGGAACAAGTTTTTTAAGAGATTGGCCTTAAAGTGGAAGTTCACCAACGAATAAGTATTGGATTTGGTAAGAGTAACTTCATCAGTGCAGAAGTTATACAAAACAACATTTTTGGATTTGGCAAGAGCAACTTCGCACGCGCAAAAGTTTTACAAAACAAGATTGTTGATCTATCAGTTCACAACCACGGTCAGCTTCACGTACATGACAGTATTCGGCACAAGCTGCTAATTCATTAAATGTGCATCACCGGATACAATAGTGGCATTATCTTTTCAAATGATTACTAATAAAAGTTAGTTTGGTAGCTATGATGAGATTCCATACCATGGCACCTGTTATGACGTCATAAACTTAGATTCATAATACATCAAAAGTTCTTTACTCGCTAGTTGTCACTAGTATGGGTGCAAGTGATTTGGCCATAAACTGCTCTAGAACTAACTCTTATTGTTGGTTCACTCTTGTTAGGTAGCTCAATCGAACCTCAGCCACGATCCAACTAGTATGGCTAATCTCTTAGTGTTCAACAAAACCAAGCATACCAAATCAGTTAAGCACTGCATATATATATATATATATATATATATATATATATATATATATATATATATATATATATATATATATATATATATATATATATATATATATATATATATATATATATATATATATATATATGTGTGTGTGTGTGTGTGTGTGTGTGTGTGTGTGTGTGTGTGTGTGGGTGGGGGGGGGGGGGTTGTGCCCTTTTCGCCACAACGGAGCTAGCATAAGCAAAAGGGCATTCTCCCCAATCTTATTGCCAGCCAAACTAATGCAATGGCAGACTTCCTCATCGACCATACACTATATTATTATTATTCAGTTAAAATCAAGAATAATTATTTCCAAAACCTCTCTCTCTCTCTCTCTCTGTGTGTGTGTGTGTGTGTGTGTGTGTGTGCATCTAAAGGATGCAAAAATCAGACATTTCAAATTAGTTTTGTGCGTTGATTTTATTGTCCTTGGATGAGTGACTTACACTCATACAAATGAGCTCAAATTTTGTATGTGGCATATTATTATTGTAACCATTAAGATCAATAGATTAGATTTTAGAAAAACATGGTCTAGATAAGCAAACACCGTTGGGGTGTACATCGTAATCTGTACACTCGAGTGTATTCTAGCCTGACTATATATATATATATATATATATATATATATATATATATATATATATATATATATATATATACATACTAGTAAACATACACGTGCACATGCACGATTCACCTCAAACATGTAATAAATTACCTTTGTAAATTATAAAATAAAAATAAGAAAACATGTTGTGTAAATTTTCAAACATGATTAAAACTATTCCATTTTTGTAATACACTTTTCTATTAATAAACATAAGCGATGCATGCCATAACATAGGTTGAGATACAATTTTTTAATATAAAGTATGAATATAATATTGAAATATTGATCTTGATTTTCTAAATTAGATATTTCATGATACAATATTAAACTTATGTAAAATGTTATAAGGATTAAATTACAGAAGTAAATAGTATGTTGGATTACAATCATGTTGAAATGAACGTCAGATTCTCATGCAGAGTTCGAAGAATAAAACTCAATAAGCACATAGAACATGAGATTGAAAAATGAAACCTAATAAGTACAAAGAACATAAGATCAAAATTGAAATGAAATAGGTTTAAATTATGAAATTTATCACCAATGAATACTTTACTATGTAACTAAATAACATATGACATCCCATCAACTAATTCCAAAATATGAACTCATGCTTAAGAAGCAAATCTATATTATGTCTTGCAAATCTCTTTAATGGAAGAGTTGTCCACTACCTAGTCAGGCTTGCAATTAACAAGTAGTTACGAACTCACATTTAGCTACAACAAATCACTCATTCATTCACATTTTACCGCAACCTTACACTTGCATAGTTCAATTAACAATGACATTAAAGGCAATACATTACTGCATACATAAGTATCAATGATAGATATGAAGGGCTAATTTGGCTGGATTTAGTTAGGTGTACTTTTGTGAGTTTGTAATGCAAAAATGTGCCTTAAATATACAATGTCATCTAACTATACCTATTAAACAGGCCCAAAGTGTAGGAGATGCCACATCACAAAGTGCAAGACTGTTGTGTAACAACATATCTTTCGTTTTCCATGTACATCTCAGTTGTCATTACAGACAAAAAGATGTCCACTCCATTTAGTTGGGCAGAGGAAGCACGGGAACCCATTTACCCACATTGGCACCCAGAATGATAGATGTTACATGTTCCTTTTGTACATGTGCTCCTGGAAGAGTGATGCAATAGATAGTTATTGTATGTCTCCATTCGTTTCAGAGTGAAGAATCTTGTCGTCGTCAATCGAAGTGCTTAGATTGACACCTATCAAGTTGTTCACAGCCATAAAGACCCCTTCGTCTAATACGAAAGTATGCATATGGAGATGGTACATGATTTTCGGAGCAAGGGGTCATGAAAGGGAGAAGTCACTTTGTCTAATAGGGATGTATGCATATTGATCATTAAGTAGCAGTTGGGATTCGTGAGTTCACGGTGTCGTCAAACATGGTGTGGCTTATAATACAGATAGTTTGTTAATGTAACTACTACGATCAGATGCAAGACAACAAATTGGCATATAATCTGAGATGCTTTTTCTACATAACTACCAGAATTTTAAAATAATGTAGCCAAACGGCTCCTCAGAATAATTATTGTTGTTATTGCAGTTATAGAGAAGGCTCCAGCCGAGAAGAATGTGAAATGTCATTTTACCTGTTGTAATATGATTTCTTGTATTTTCAGGTAGGAGTGGTATTACTTCTACTGGAGTCAAGTATATAAATGAGAAACAATTAAGCTTTTTCATTAGAAAAGATACTATATATTAAATGAATATGACTGTAACCAGGGTAATTTTTCAACCAGAAAGAGACGTTGTTGTGATGCAACTGCGTACTCCGGAAGTATGTCTAGAACAAACATGCCTATTGCTATTAGTTTACTCAACCAAAGGAGAAGTTAGAAATATAACAAATCAATTACATGTCTGAATAGAGAGGCGTAAAAAAACTGAAGGGATTTCTGAACCAACAATAAAATAATAGTTTGAACGAACAAAATCAAAAGAAAGATATCATGCAAAGGATTATATATCCACCTCTTGCTGGTGATGCACTGATGCACATTGTAAATTTAAAAATATAAGTATATCAACTTTGACTGTCTTTAGACATGAGGAGACAGACTGATGTTGTTCTTACCTAGAAAATGGAGGTCCTCGATAACCATTGCAAATTCATGATGTGTAGGATCATCATTCACATGGTTCGAGGGAAAGAGGTTATTTCAAGATTTTAGGAGGATGTGAACAAGGTGAAACAAAAAAATCCATTTGGCAAATAAAAATGGGGAATATACATAAAGGAGAAAAATCAGATCAGAATGGCCTTATCTCGTATGTGAGTTTTCCTTGTAGTTGGAGTGATGGTATCGTTGGTGGTATAAGGCGGCCGACAACGAAACCTTCCCCGCAAGCAGACGATGTACATGATGCATAGTTCCAAGGACGGAAATTCAAAACGAAGGCCTTTTTGCCAACCTTCTTTTACCCATCAATTGAGAACCATGTTGAAAGAAGGATTCACGTGAATGATAGGCACCACTGTACATCCACACTTAGAGCTCCGTGAAGTAGTGGGAGACCCAAATATAATAGATAGTTGCGAGGGATGACAGTTGGAAGAAGCTTTTATGGATTGCATCTTTGTTGACTGCTTCTAAAGGGAATGGGTTACATCCAGACTAGCTGCAAGGTGTAAACTGAGCACTCAGTCGACTGTTTGTAAAGAACGAAAACAATATTGTCAGTAGAAGCACGGATTTTCATCTAATTTGGATTGCGAAAGTCGATAATGTAAATGTACTTAATATATTGGTATCATTGAATCTTTTCCATATTACCTGACAACGTGAATACAACGCCAGTGTTTACAGCTGCAAAAGCGATCACAAAGATAACTTTCAGATGCAGAAAATTGTGAATTTTTGTTGGAACTGCGATGAGTTCTACCGTGCTGTATGTTAAGAAAAGAACGTTGTGACCCACATAAGAAATGCCGGTCAAAAGATCAGTGTATCCCCTATTCTTCTTACTTTAAGAAATCACCGTAGCAATGCACCTCACTCTTCAACACACCACGGCAGATGGCTAACGTCTGCCTTCTCCGTTTCGTTCTCCAATTAGTTTTCGAGGATGGACTGCCGCAGAAGTACTTTGTAAGTGAGAATTAGAATACAGACTGGGGGTTGCGTATTCAACCACCTACGACCACACAATCTATAGGGGCCCACGTTCGTCAAATACAGGTGCATCTCGGGAGCCCACGTCTACTTGATGCGCACACACGTCACAAGTTTGGCGTTGTGAACCGGGAGGAAACAAAATAACTACTTAGCGGATAGTAGGATGTGTTCTGAGAAGAGAGTGAGTTACGGAGGTTGCAGGATTTTGAATTTGCAGCAATCTGATTGGTTAAAAGGTTTTTCAAGTGGTGAAAATGAAAAAATTGTAATTAGTTAGAAAGATTCGCTCTTTTTATAGTAGTATAGATATATATATCAATGGCTAATTCAAGCTTCCTTCGGAACTTGGTAAAACATAGCAGCAATATAACCGCATAAATGCAAACAGTGCAACGAACCTAAACTCTATCCGTTGAACACCGACCATGGGGAAGACAAAACAGGGTAAAGCATATTTACCACAAGCCCCTTTTTTTAGAACAAGCCCCTTTTTGATAAAAATTAAAACATGAATAGTTATGGACAAAAGCCGCAGCTTCCAGCGTCTTCTAATAACCATTTCTTGATGTATCCCTAACCAATATAAGCAAGCCTAAGCAATTGAACAAATGCACATTGACAGCTTTACACAAGTGGCTGCTCTTACAAGCAACCTTAGGCTGCGGTCCCAACCAGCCTCAATTATCATCAACCTGGGAGTGAAAAACAAAGCTTGGGAATGTAGTCGTGATATCCCTGTACGTTGAGAAGAGAAAAAAGGTTGCATTAGGTACAGCTCCAGAAGTTATAAACTTTTCGGGTTACGATGTAGATGGGTGTATAACTAAAAGACCAACATAGTATGATAACTCACAAACTACCAACCACGGTTAAATAAGGGAAACATACCGGATCTAAATACCAAAAAGCACGGTGGTCCAATTTTCAAACAAACTAGCGTGAGCACATATCATTAGATCTAAAATCCACAGATGAAATGGTTTCTTTTTGGATTAATTTGCAGAAAATCATTTTTTTACTAAAAGCAAAGCACTGTATATCTCATGCTCAAAATGGAGTAAAAAAAAAAAATCACGGGCAATTGACATGAATATTATAGAACAGCAACCATTATATTCTATATTAAAATGAACTTTTAATAGTTCATCTTGTGTAGTCTATACAACACGAGCAATGAATCCTAAAACTAGCTATGCAGTGTATCAGAAAGTAATAGTTCCCATTTCATATTCATTCCACTTTGACTGGAAATGACGTTTCAAAATATATATTATATCACCAAAATCCCACCTATATCATTGTTAATTCATTAGCAGTTGTGAAAGTGGTTCCTTTATTGCGGTAAGACAACAGAATATTCTATTCAAACCACCTTTAGCTACTAATTTGAGAGCATTTTACAAATATCCTAGTAACCTAAAATGGAAAAATAATGGAATGGGAGTCGATTGCTCCTGCAATATTTAAACCAGAAAATACCACGTTTACGTTATGATAGGTGAGTTTCAGTAGTCCAAATATGCCAACAATAGCACTATTTAAGCCAAGAGTACTAGGCAAAAAAAAGAACTGTATATTCAGGTTAAAATAAAGGCAAACGCACTTACTTAAGATATTGAAGGGTCATGTTCTTTAGCAGAGAAGGATGGAGCAGTACAAGACTTCGCCACTCTTCTTTATCAATTTTCCCATCATGCTTAGTGTCAGCCTCCTCAAATGTCTGCTTGATATAAAAAATCAAATATTATTTGTTTTGCAAGGACTAGTGTAGTTCATCTCATATACGATATGGTCAATGCAGTTCCTGAACATGGTAAATAGCTACTACTTCAAAACATACCATTGAAAACAAATCGGGTCTATAAACATTATTTTATTGAAGGGGGTTCATTTGGTAACAGTAAAAGTTGCAATTACCAATTATAGATAGATCTTTCAGAAAAATCTTGCAACCTGCTGGTTAAAGTACCTTATCAATGATGCTCTCTATAACATCGTCTGAAAGATTCATGCCCGACTCTGCTAGTGTAGCTACTACCATTTGCTTGACCTATGAAACGAAAAATAAGTGTCCAACATGAGCTGCACAAAGGATTCTTCAACAGTACTGGCAAAATTTAGGGAGTCATTAACAAGCATGAGCTTCACGCCTCAAATTTCAAAATAGCTGAGTCCATTTTCAGACAGACGAGTAATGTTGACGTTAACTTATTCGGACATCGTATAAAGATAAAAGCTCAGATGTATTCTAATTGCTACTAAAGAAATATCGGGAGACCTGTGTAACTATATCTTTGCAGTATGGAATGCATCAACCACCAGTAGGGATGGCAATGGTGCGATTTTTCCGTCAACCGCCCCATACCAAACCAAACCGCTAAAAAAATAAATCATGCGGGTCTCCGCCCCACTTCTACCACGGGTTTTTTTCCCCACTGCCTGGGTGACCATGGGAAACCAACAACCCACCACTACCGGGTACAATATATGCATGACAACAGACTATTCCTCCAACACAGTTACGGCAACAGACTACCACTCGCTCCCGCTACCGGCTGTTCTCCGTCCCAATCTGCTACATCTACATGTCTGCCAACTCCACCGCATAGCCATCGCTGTCGTGCACTCCACCACCACCTCCATCCGGTCTGCTAGATGCATGCCACCTCCACTGCATAGCCGCCGCCATGCACGTCACGATCATCGGCGTCACCTTCCCCGCCGCCATGCTGCACACATCATTGGTACCGGGAAGACGATGTGGAGCTGCACTTCCGTGCGTAGGCTTCATCATAGTCAGCCTCGTAGTAGCCTCCACCTTAATTGTATACTTATTCTTCTTCCCTTGGTCTTCGGCTACGACCCTCCGCCCTCGTCTCCGTCAGGTGTCTCTAGCACCTCGGCGTCACACAGGCAGCAAAAGCACAAAGCGATCAGTCTGCGATCACTAGCTGCACACAGCCGGCTGCAGAGAGAAGACAGATAGGAGGGAGAAGAAACCCGCAAATCTACGGACGGTGCATGAGCAGATCATGACCGGCGGGCCATTCAGGTGAGCCACCATGCCGGAGAAGGTGACGATGACGCCCATCCGCACCCACCATGCAGGCCAGGCCAACCAAGGGTTGCCAAATCGGACCAAACTCTTGGGACTTGGGAGCGGCGGAGCTCATGGCAGGCTGGGGAATGGAATTCTGGAGGATGAAGAGAAAGGTTGCGTGGTGGTCCCTGTGAACGCGAATTGTTGAGGCTGGTACTAGACTACTAGCTTTGACGTTATGAAAATCTCGTGATTGACCATTCTCAAATATATACTAAAAGTAAAACACAATTGTGGATACCCATCCACCGAACCATACCATACAGGTACTATGGATATTTATACCAATATCTACCATACTCAGCTGGGTGACCGAAAAACGAGATGGGGTGGGTCGGGGGATGGTTGTCCAATGGTAGCTGGATTATTTTGCCACCCCTAACCACGAGCAGTCCATTCAATGTAAATGTCAGCTACACTTCAACAGAAACTAGAAATCAGAGAGACATTCTAAGTTTTCTTATTACATGACGTCACCTCAAGCCGCTAAATGAATATGTTGTCTATTTAATAAGAATGTAGCATTACCTCCTGTCTCTCAATAAACCCCTGCTGCTTGAGATCATACAGTTGGAAAGAAACTGCAAAAAAAAATAATATCAAAGCATGTCATCTGTATTTATGTAAGGGAAGAAATCAAAGAAAAATGTAAAGTTGGGTAATAGGCTCCAGAAGAAATTTCAATTAGAAAACTTAAAACGGATTAAGTTAAGATTTTAAAATATGAGCAGGGAACAGGGGGAGGTTATGACGGATGGCAATACCGAAAATCTAAAATGAGTCATCTAAGAGGCAAGCATTTCCTTCTTTATTTATAACTTAGTTTTCACTTTAGCCCAGGAATTCTATTCTTATCTCTGTCAGCTCAAACATTGTACACGAAATCAGGTAGAAAGAATATAGATGTAGCATGAAAATAGCACTAAAGAACAATAAGTAATGTTATACATGCCAATGACTTCTGACTTTGACACTCACAAGTGCCGACCCCCCCCCCCCCAAAAAAAAAAAAAAAATTGAAAGGCTGCATACTTAAGGGTCATGACAAAAAAGACTTTGATTCTGATCTCTACTGAGAGGTCCAACAACTAATTCTACACTCCTGTATACTAGGTGCATAGCTGGCTGGATGGTTGAAATAGTTCACAGTTTACAGTATTCATTTTATAACCTCATTTCATACAAGTTTTTCCTTTACTTCCGCTTTTGATCTCACTCTTATCCCTTTAATTGACCCCCCCCCAAAAAAAAAAAAAAGCTAACTGTCCTGACTCATCAAGTTCCTCTTCAACACCCCCACCCACCCCGTTGCAATAATTATGAAAACTCAAAAGGTTCAAACGAGAACTTACAATCAATTTTGTCATCAATCCGAGCATTGGGATGGAAGACAGAAAGAGCACGAGCAAATTCTTCAAACCCTAAGATTCCATTGTGTTTGGTGTCGAACAAGTCAAATACCTGAAATTCAGGATGAAAAGTCAACACAAAAGAAGGTACCTAAGCTTCAACAGTCAGAAAGTTGCAACATAGAAACAGAAATGATATTTCAAATATCAATACAAATGACAATATAAATTAAGACACTCCGGTTAAACCCACAATAAGAATGTGGTTTATGAATAAAAGTGCAACAACAATCAGAGCAGATTTGCTAAGAGAGTAAATGACTATGCTGACTTCAACTTGGCAGAAAAAATGATTGGAAATAAATCTTTCTATATAAATTAAAATTGAAGGACTTTGGAAGAGTTAATTGCATACAAAATCATTCAGATAACTTTTTTTCTTGCACTTCCTCCAGCCATGGACCAAGGTGATGACAGTATTTCTATTTAAATCGGTAAGAAATTCATATATAGCAACATTTTGTTGCTAAATGGAAGAAAAAACATTCATGCAGCTGCCCCGATATGATTGGGAGTGAGGCTTAGATGGCAACAAAGACGACAATGACAATCATGATGATATGACAAGGAGAATGACAAGACTAATTCATAAGCATTGATATATCCAAACTGTATTGGATTTCATTAGCCATCTTCTCTGATAACTTCCAAGCAGTATGTCAAGAATCCATAAACAATGCTTGATTGCTTGCAAGTGGCACGAGGTATTCTTCTCAGATACACCATCCCACCAAACTCTTTCATCTCCTATTAATTTCACAAAATGGATCAAAGCTAAAACAATTGCAATCTCATGAATTAAACTTGGTGATTTCTTAGTATGTCAAGAATCCGTAAACGATGTGTGGTTGTGTGCAAGTGGCACGAGTTTTTCTTCTCGCATACACCAGCGTATCAAACTGTTTCACTTCCCAATAACTTTGCAAAATAGACCAAGCTAACACAATCGTGACCTGATGAATTAAAGTTGGTGGCCAAGAGTAAGGATTGAAGTTTCTACAAAATTGTCAAAATTTCATCAAGAATTTTCATTTAACATAAGGTAACGTGTGAAACGATTGGTCTATTGCCAGACCAGGCTTATTCATGGAAATTTCAATATTATGGTCGACACACCAATCAAACTAATAAAAACCTTGTAGATATATATATATATATATATATATATCCTTTCTACACAGTCATGGGATTATATTATCCTTTGATTTGATACAATTGTATAATTCTGCTTGTTAGAAAATAGTTTCCTTATTTATGTATCTCTTTACTATTTATGTTTCCTATTGAGTCTATTATGTAAATGTTCTCACTCTACATAATAAAGGAAAACCCGCTCTAGACGGGCATTACTTTGACCCAAATACACTAACATAGTATAGAAGAACATCTGGTTGTTGTAACCCTAACTGCCGTCCTCTCTCTCTCTCTCTCTCTCTTCCTCCTCCCTCTCCGTTAAGCACCACCTGTCGCCATTGCAAGGCACCGTCGTCGCCATCGTCGGTGTCGGTCACCGGGTTGGTCTTCCTCCATCTCTATTAGAGCACAGTGGCTGCTTGAAGGAGAGGAGAAAACCCTCGTTCCATCCTGTGGAGAGGGGCAACTCCATTCTCAACTTCTTTCCTCTCCACGTAGTCCCCATACGTAGATGAGTGCCTAAGTCTTTAGGGGTTGTTAATACATCAGATTTGCATCCTCAATTGACAAGTGTCGGTGCTAATTCTCATCACCCCTGGCACGTCTTCCCGGGATCATCTTTCTCTCTGGTGCGTCTTCCCAAGAGTCCTTTATCGCTTCGATGGAGCCAATTCCCGTCAATATCTACGTCAGCTGCCCCCACACATGGTGTGTTCTTCAAGCAACACGGCGTGTTGCTTCCTAGGGTTCGTTCTGACGGCGCAGATCTCCACTTTGATCGCAGGTTACATGGCATGTTCCCCTGTGACACGGCGTGTCAAAGCTACTGGAGTTTATGCCTCCAACATAGTACATGGTGTGTCCCTTTCGTGACACGGCGTGTTGACGACCACAAGAATTTATGCCTCCGACGTAGTACACGGTGTGTCTTCTGTCTACACGGCACGTGCAAGTGATCCAGGATTTCTGTTTTCTATCGTCACCATCTGACACGATGTGTCCCGAGTTCAACACGGCATGTCGAAGATAGTCAGAAACTCTGTCTTTTGCCTTTGCTAGCTGACACGACATGTCCAGTGTTTAACACGTGTCCAGTGTTCAACACGACGTGTTGTTGCCATACACGTCGTGTCAAGTGTTCTACACGACGTGTTACTTGTCTTGTTAGTTGTCCTTATCATAATCGAATGTCAATATGGGAGACGAAAAGCCAGCTTCTTCCGCTATAGTCGTCTACAACGACCAATCTCAAATAACTTATGTGAAGCTTAACTGACCGAATTATCTCCTATGGATGAATGCTATTTACACTATGCTTGAATCTCGAGAGAAGGTGAAAATTATTGAGTCAGAACCTCCTGGTGAGAGTAGCAAAAACTACCCTACTTTGCGTAAAAATTATGGGCTGGTGAAAACCTGGTTATGGAATAGCATGGAGCCCCAAATTGCTTCCAGATTTATGCTCTATTATACAATCAAAAAAATCTAGGAAGCTGCAAAGAAACACTTATGCTCTCCGTCTTTACACTGTTTATGATCGACTCTTTGCAGGAAGACAAAATAGTCGCTCTCTCAAGTATTATTTTGGTACTATACAGTCAATTTATCAGGAACTTAGTTTCTACCAACCGTTGTAGACTGATGACCAGATGAAAGATCGAGATGATCTAGTAACGACAAGGTTTTTGTCCGGCTTAAATCATGTCTATGCTTCAGCCGGAAGTGTTATTCTGGCCTCAGAAAAACTTTCAAGCCTTTGTGCAAATTCAACAGTCTTCATTTGAATCTATTTCCGCTACTCTAAGAGAACAACACTCTGAGAATCATGCCTCTCTTGCTACCGCTGCCAAATGAACTGGACGAGGTACCGGTCGGGGACGAGGCAATTGTCCTAGAGACGAATGTACTTTCTTGTAGGAAACTTGGACATACAAAAGAGAAATGCTATTCTAAGCATGGACGACCCCTTGTTGATGTTGCACACTATACAACTACTTCGTCGGGAGCATCTGCCATGTAGAGCTTCTAAACAAGTGGAATCAGATGTTACAATCTCGAGGGAGTATGAGTCTTCTTCAGGCTACCCAGCAAGCTTCATTTATCTCTTCCGTCAATCTAGTTTCAGATACTGGTAACCAGAGGACTTCGCTTGTTGCCTCTCATCCATCTTCTACATGGGTGGTGGATTTCGGGGCCTCCCAACATATGTATACGATCTATACTTCTCTCTTATGAGTCGTATATCCCACATTCTTCTATGACACTCGTTGATGGTTCTATAAGATGAGTCCAAGTGTGTGGCAATGTACAAGCATCATATAATTTGACTTTACAGTCTGTACATTATGTACCATATTTTCCATTTAACTTATCGTTGTTGCTAAGCTAGTTGATTCTCTGAAATGCTTGGTAATATTTGGAGACTTTCTTTGTGTTACAGGATTCCAAGAGCTGGAAGACGATTGGTGGGGGATATAGGAGAGGTGATCTCCACTTCTTTGAAGGTGGTCGCCTAGTAATCTCTACTTCTTTGAAGGTGGTCGCCTAGCTCGCCAGATTCCATCTACCACATCTACCATTTTCAAGGGCTCTCCCTTGTCGCTATGGGCATCCGTCCTTGCAAAGTCTTCAAAAGCTTGTTCCAGGCTTAGCATCAACAAAGTCGTTAGAGTGTCCGTCATGTCAACTAGGCAAGCATCATCGCATTTCTTTTCCAAGTCGCACTGTAAAACGCTCTAAGCGTCCTTTTGATCTTATTCATAATGATGTTTGGGGCTTTGTTAAAGAGTGAAGTTATAATAGCTTTTGATATTTTTTGTCTTTCATTGATGATTTCTCCCGCATGACTGTTGGGTATAATTACTTAAGTCTCGAGATGAAGTTTTGTCTGTCATTCAAACTTTTCATCAGCTAATAAAATTATGTTCGATGTTGATATAAAGAGTTTTCATACTGATAATGCCATAGAATACGTTCAACAGGTTGTTTCTACTTTTTGTAATTATGTTGGCATGATTCACCAGATTTGTCCTCATACACCCATAGTTATCAAGGCGCTAGGCGCTCCACATGTCCCTCAAACCTGGGCGCCTAGGGTATATAGGTAAGCTGGGCAAACTAGGCGGGCTGGCGGGCTAGGCGGCCGCCTAGGCGATCAAGGTGGACAGCCTAGGCGCTTCTGCTGCAATCGTTGCAAACGGATCAATCCATATACACTACTGTTTGATTAACTTTTTTACTTACTCTTGTGTCTCCTATTCTTGCTTCTTTTCTTTTCTTCATCTGACAATTGCTCCTGCATTTCCTCTTTTTTTGCTACTACTGCTTCTTACTTTTTTGTGACTTCCTTCTATGTCCCCTCTTACTGCTATGTCCGTGTTACTGATTTCAGAAATTCACACTCGTACAACATCTTCTGCTCCCACATCTACCAGACTGCTAGTACTACTTCTATTCGCATGTCTTTTTCTATTTTTCTGACTTTTTATTGCTCCTACATCTCCAACAGCTACTGTTGTTTGCATGTATGTGCTAGAGTTTCCTGATCTCTTCATCGTCCCCGAGGTCTCCTCCCACAACTACTTTACAGCTGTTTTTTTGTTTATCTAACTTCTTCCTCCACATCTCCTAGACTGGTGTTGTATGTTTCTTTTTCTGACTTCTTCCTACAAGTCACTTGCATTTCCTTTTCCTTTTTTTCTGTATTCTTTCTCCTTCAGTTCCTACTTATCTTCCTCCTCCTGTTATTATTCGTCCTCTTAATTCTCCTTCCCCTGATCTTCCCAACAGTTATCAATAGATGTTAGGCATATGACAACATTTAATGAACAAATAATTACAATATTGCATGTAGTATCATGTGTATAAATAAATAAACATGTAACTCCATATATACAAAAAAGCAAAAACGCCCAGAAAAGCCTAGGCGCCCATAGGGTGAAACCCACCGCCTAGCCGCCTTGACAACTTAGCATACACCTCAACAAAATGGGGTTGTTGAGCAGGGGAGAGAACCACCACTTCTTGTGCCATGTGATGAGACTGTTCTAGATACCACCCACACCACCACCACCACCTACACCTCCACCGATTCAACCTTTCCCACTGGTTTACACCAGGCGGGCAGGGCATCACCAAGAGGATGTAGCGTCACCAATCCAGCAAATTGCCTCCTCATCGTCAAACAGTCCTGAGGTAACTATTCCTACTGAGAGTTCTCTTGATGCTTCAGTTTTAGACTTACACCTTTCTGATGCAGCTCGTAAAGGTGTTTGTTCTTGCACCATACGCCATCCACTGGCGAATGTTTGTTGCTTGTCTCATCTGTCACCAGCAGCCCGCATGTTTGCTCTTCAGCTTGATTCTACGATTGTTCCTGACTCCTATACAGAAGAACCCGACAGGATGGATGGTGTTACAACCTCAATTTTTGGGTTCTTTTGGTGAGAAATATAATTTCTCCTATTAAAGATATTTAAAAAAATAATGATATAATTTGTTTTGAATAAATGGATTTCGTTTACAATAGTCTTGTTGGTTGTTTTGTGGACTTGATTGGCTATTGGGCCCAATAACAAGGAAATTCGATTAGTAAATGAATAATTGAGAAATGGAGAAAAGATAAATATAGAAACCTCTAGAAGGCAAAAGAATTTAATCCAAAGGTGGATTTCGTGCCTCTTGGGTTCCTTGGGTTCCAAGGAGTCAAAAGTTGCAAAGATAATGCAACAAGAAAAGAAAAGATCAATTAAATATTTCTTTATTAAGAAAGAAATTGAAAACAATGATAAAATGTGGAAAATAAGTAGAAAGAGGTAGAATTGAGTTATCCTTGGTGGATTTTCGTATCCAAAGGATTCCTAATGTTAAATGGAATGCCAAGGAGGAAAATAAAAAGAAAGATAAAGAGAAATCCTCAAAAAGAGATATTTTAATAAGAAATAAACAAGATAATGAGAAATAATGAATATAGATGCATCTAGAAGGATAATGAGTATCCACTAAAAATAATTTCGAAATATTAGAGTTTCTTGGGGTCCAAGGAGCCCCAATGAAGAAAGAGAAAGAGAAAATATCAATAATGCAAAATAAAAGGATAATGTGATGCATAATTAATGTTTTTGGTGGTATTGCTAAAAAGGAAGTATTTTCTACTAAATAAAAATAGAATTTCGTGCCAATGGGTTAAAAGTCAAGCAATAAAGAGAATAAGTGAGAGGATTTTCGAATTCCTAATATCTAAAGAACAAAGAATATCTAAGAAGGTAGTGAGGAGAGAGAGGATTGCTTCTTAGTTAAGGAATATGATTTCCTTTTAGAAAGGGACTTGTTTCCTCTCAGATAAACACCTTAGGGCATGGATACCCTCCCCTATATAAAGGGGTAGAGCCTCTGGATCGAGTTCCAGAGAAATCACACGCAACTCTCTCTCTCCCTTCTTCATCTTCTTCATCCAAACCCTAACAACGGTTGGTGCTTTCTCTGGAGCAACAGGGAGATGTGGAGTCATCTTGATGAAGGCTTGGTGTTCCCCGATGACCTGTGGACGATCGGCTATCGTCCTCGAGCATTCGAATTCACACGGTTACCTACGGCACACCTGCAGCGCGGCTGCATCGTGGTTGCGAGCTGCAGACTTGCGAAGCTTGATCCCGGCCGTTCCGGTCGTACCCGAGGCAGCCTCACCTGCGCAGGGCCACGACGGAGGCAGGGGATCTGTCCCCGATGGCCGTCGAGGTCCCAGGGAAGGAGAAGGAGCCGTGCAAGGCACGGCTAGGGCGGCAGTAGCGCCGTCGTGAGGTAGAAGGAGATGGACTGGTCATTGGACCGTTTTACCCCTCCGGGTATTGCTAAACCAGAGAACCGCGTGAGGGTATAAGTGTAAAATCGTCATGTTTCCAATTTAGCCTAGCAACGTTGCATGGAGAAGGCGACGTGGCAGCTTCCGATTGGTCCAAGTAAGATTTTATTGCAAAATTCATAACTAAATAATGGTAGCTCGGATTGGTACATATAATATATGTATTTTGCTCAGAAAAACGAGAGGAATTCATTAAAAATAGTTTTAGAGGCTAATTCCTCTTGTAATTCGAAAAGTAATGGAAGTTATCAACTTTAATGCTTTAATGATTAAGAAACCCTATTTTGAGATGATTAATGTATTTAGTAGGGTTTAATGGATGATTAAAGTTGATATTAACCTGTTAATTGTAAAAAGGTATATTGAGAACAAAAAGGGTGAACTTTGCATGTAATTAGTTTAATTTAGAGTTTCATGTGTATAAATATGCTTTAATGGGCCTTGAAACACTAATATTAGTAAATGTCTCTTAATGGATTTAATTGTTCAATTTCATGATTAAAGTTGAGATATGATAATTCTAAGCTATTTCGAGTATAAAAGTTCCTAATTGATGATAAATACCCTTAATGTAGTAATTAGGGTTTTCTAATGGATAAAGGTAGAATTAATGACAAATAGAGTTCATATGTGAATTAGACCATAATGAACTATGAATTGATGATAAATGGGCATAATGATCTTGTCATGGATTAAAAGGATAAAAATGGTGGCTTTAATGTAAAAGAGGCATAATAGACTTAATGGACTTAATTGTGCTTTTTCTGAAATTAGGGTTATATGTTGTTAAAAGATAACCTTAATATTTTTCGTGAGTAATTGTATAAAATTAAGATTTAAAATAGTAAAAGATGAAGGGAAACCCTAATTGCAATGGAAACCCTAAAAGTGGACTAGAAACCCTAGGAAGCGGGCTAAGTTTAATAGATCTTGATGGCATGATTAATAATAGGAAATTGTATGCATATTTCAGGATCTCATTATGTGCTTGCTTGCCTATTTGGAATTCTTGATTGATTGGATTATTCTGTCTCAAATCAGCCTGACAGGTATGTGGTTACGCTTATGGATAATCGCTTTAGTTTCACGGCGATTCCCGAACGTTTTTATCGGTTGTCTGAAAATCACTACTTGGATGACTTTTATTTCATGCAACTATAAAATGGCTATGATTATCACTATAAATATATATATAACTGGCTTAGATCTGGGTCCTCCTCTGTGGCTTTGCAAAGGCTAAAAAAAAGGGTAACCAAGAGCAAGGTCTAGGTTATCAAGAGTTAGGGATTGGGCTACCTACGTGTAGTGCCATGCAACTCTTTAGCGCACCATGAGTTAAGGAGTGGGCTACCTACGGGTAGTGCCATGCGACTCAACCCTAGATATTGATCTACCTGTTAGGTAGGATCATGCAGGATTTAATGGGGATCTACCATAAGGAAGGTAGCATCCAGGTCCACTGCAGGGACAGTGCAGAGGATAGGGTATGTATGGATCGCGCAGTTATATTTAAAACGTAAAGTTGTTTGTTAAACTGTAATTGACTGCAATATGTTGTTATGGTTAATTGCACGATTATTGTTTCCCCCACAAACCAGCTTTATGCTGACCTACGTTTTTTTTGTCGGCGTTTTAGGTACAAGTGAAAAGAACAAATAGTAAAGTGGCATATGTGGAATTAAATATGAATTAAATTTCAAAGGAGGATTAGTTAGAATAGACTCCATGTGGATAGAAGTAGATATCCAAGTTTTGAAAAAGGTATGCAAAGTTAAAAAAAAGTTATTACAACCTTTTAGTTTAGTTTAGTAGAATTTGATAATTATTATTGATTATTTGTTGAACCTTTGATCCGGAAATTGGGATAACGGCTCTGACCTCTTGGTCTCCCTTAATTAGGGGTTACTGGGAGGCGGGGTCGTTACATTTGGTATCAGAGCATAGGTTCCTCATCTAATCTTTAATAATTATTAAATTTTACAAACTCTGTAGAACCCAAGGGAGTTATTAGAGGAATTTCTGAAAGACAGAGGTGTCTAGAAAAGGATCACGTCCGGGGGCTGGCAAGATTTTCCTCCGCACCGCTAGTCGGAATACAAGGACTCCCGGATTAGTGTGACTGTCTGGCCGATGTCTTAGGATCTGACTCAAAATAAGATACCTTTAGGACTCTCTCATCTTGTTCATCCCTCCTCAACTCAATTGTTGTTAAGGACCTTAAGGATTAGAGTTTTCTCTCTCTTCCTCGCCCTCTTGAGGTATGGGTAAGGTTGATAAGGTTTAAGGAATCCTCCACTAAATTAATAAAAAGCATGTAAATAAGATGTCATGGACATAAGCTTAATAGTTTAAGCGTAAACTAAAGAATAGATACATGCTTAGGTCGTATGACATATGTTGTCATGCCCTCAGGTGAGACCTGAGGCTAGACCTTCTTGTCATGAGAATAAGTAAAGAGAGTTAGTCTTGGAGGTAGAGACCTCCATTAAAAGTAGAGACATGGCACATCCTCTGAGGACGATGCTAACCCTAACCCTAAGGGGTGAGATGGCATGATGAGTTAGATGTCAGGGTTAACCGGGTGTTTGGATGGACATGCCTTTGGGATGCCATATGAGCCATGTGAGGTTGGACGAGCTAGTGCCTTTGGCGACCCAACCCTGGGAAGGGTCGTGCATGTTAAAGTGAAGGATAGCTCCTTCAATTATGAGGATAGTGAAGAACCTATGGAAACCCCATGAGTTTAGATGAGCAAGGCATAGTAGGCACCCAGAATACGTCAGTAGTGCGAGCAGTAGGTCGAAACCCTGGCCAAGGGAGTATGTTGGATAGCTGATGAGATAAGCATAAGGAGCTATGGATAACCTTGAGCAAACATAAGCGTGAACATAGGCTTCACCATGTAGAGGTATGCTTGTGAGCTTGATCCATCTTCATGAAGAGAGGACCTTTAGTATAAGGCTGGTTGTAGAGTTAGTTCTAGAGAGAGAGAGAGAGAAGGACCCAAGCAAGAAGGTTGGAAGCCTAGACTCCGAGATATGAGGAAAAGTGGGGAGTTGAGGATGATGCGACCTAAGTGGATGATTGTGGTTGTCTCATGCTTGATCCCTGGGGGCTGATGATATCTTGGTTGCCATTAAAGGAACCAAACCCTAGAGAGAGGATGAGGCTTCTGGTACCTATGTGCCCATGGTGTAGGTGTTTACCTTCTGAGATAAGAAGAAGAGTTCCTTAGACCTAAAGAGGTTTAGTAACAGGTTGTGAGGCCTTGTACCTTGTTGATTGTCCTTGAGGAGGACTCAACTCTGAAGTGTTGCTCGAGTAGAAGGATGACAGGAAGTGCAGGTCGTGCCTTATACATGCTTGATTTGTGGTTAAGAGGTTGAGCATGCACTTTTACACCCAAAAGTGAACCTAGGGTTCCTAGGCCTAAGAGGGGAAGTGGTGTACCTAATGCTCATGATGAGATTTGAGTTCCTATAGATGCGAGTATGGTACTTCTCATGGTTAGAGGAAAGGGAAACCCCTTAAGTTTAAGGTATGATTGATGAACCCCTCACAGCTAAGTTGATGACATGGGAAGGTATGATCTTGATCCAGCGTTGAGGAAAGAGAACAAGTATGACCTAGCATGGTTTAGTAGGTGGTCTGCTTGTGCCTTAGTAAATACTGGGTTAAGCATGCTCATGTGAATGTAAACCCTAAGGACGTTTGTGACCTTGTTGTCAAGAGTTGTAGTTTCCTCCCATCCTGGGAGAGGGACCCTTTTGTAGGGTGTATACCAGTTTTGTTGGTTTTAAGGTACCCTAAAGAGGTCTCATAGGATCTTGAGAAGCTAAGTGAAGAGTACATGGTATGAGAATGAACATGTAGACCCATAGATAACCATCTCTAAGTGCATGTGGATGTGTTACCATAGAAGTAATTAGTATGGGGCCTGACCAAGGTAGGCAGGTTGCCAAGACCCCTATGAAAGGATGAAAGTCAGTCCATGAATGCAGAGAAAGAGATGATGAAGGCTTGGGTAAGGTTCTAAGTTGGACATGTACTATGTTAGAATCCTAAGTCTATCCTAGGGTCAGGTAGGGATAAGACCGATGGAAGTAGAAGTTGTCTAATTCCCTAGTTGCACATGACCATAGGGTCGGGAGGTAACAGCTATCATTGTCTGAAGGTCATGGGTTAGGAGATTGATCACCTTCATGAACTCATGGGACCCAAAGGGCAGATGAGTAGGGCACTCTCTGGATGCATGAGGGAAGAGGGATGACCCCAAAAGTGTCGGCACCCTATAGACCTAGAGGAGATGACCAAGGGATGTGTGTGGACCCAAGTGGGTTCGAGACCAGTTTTCTATGGAAGTAACTTTGATATCGAGATGATTGTGATATAGAAACATAAGATGCACGTTTCAACTTAGATTTGAAGGTGTATTGGCAAGGTGGGATGTACCATCTCTACTCTTGGAACAGGAAGAACTTTGTGTTTGGACGGCCGCCAAATGCTTATTTCCTCTTGTTATAGGAGTGAGAGATAGGACAGTACGCATGTCATACACCAAGGATAAAAGATGATGTGAGTTGGAACGTTGCTATGAGGTATGAGGACAGAGATGATAACATGCCCTTGTAGAGTGAACGATACATGGATGATTTACAAATACTAAGAGAATAAGGTAGTCATCTTATGAGGATGTTTTTATCATGAGCTATGAGTCATACAAGGTTGAGTTCGAAAAACCAAGAGAATAAGCTCAGAGTTTTCTTGATGAAGATAGACTTAGAGCTGAGATGAGATAATAAGTGGAATACATGGAGGTGTATGTCTTCGACTTTACCTTACACCTAAGGATGTGTAGTGGTAATGGATGCTCTGGATGAGATGCGGCTGCCTAGTTTAGCTAGAGGCTAGAAGAGGTTGTTAGGTTAACCCTAAGTTGGAAAAAGAGATAAGTTTGGCTAACACTCGGATGTAACAATATCGGTTGATCAAATTAATGGTTGTTTGGTTAGCCAGCCTAGTCCTTGATGCAATGAAAGGATGGTTGTAGAACCTCAAATGCACTTCTTTGGAAAGGAAGGTGATAAAACTCTGATGAAAGTGGTTTAGGGTTTCTGAGGAATCGATCTTAAGGAATCATGACATATAGGAGATCATGATTTTAAGATCACCATACACCGTATTACGAAGATAGTAAGTGACAGTTAAGATGAAGTTGCATGTGGCATGTGGCAATGCAAGCCGGAGGTGAAGGGCGAACACCAGTAACCCAGTGCATTGATATAAAGGATAAAGTGTCCCCGAGAGGGAAAGGGAGTTCATCACTATGGATGTTGAAGTATCCCCTAGACCAAGGAAGGTCAAGATGCAATATGGGTTAGGATAGATCTCCTTACCTAGATGACATGAGAAAGAAAGAGTACTGTCAAGGGATAGATCCGGTTGAACTACATGAAAGAGAGATAGTTCAACTACACCATGATGCGGGTTCAAAGGTTCTTGAGTATAACCTAAAGATACACTTCCATAAGGTGGAAGTAGATACATGAAGAACTCGATGTTAGTACAGTTTATCACCCCTAACTAATGGTTAGTGTGATCTAGACTAGAGGGTCTGATGAGAGCACGTGTGCTCGTTCAGGGTGATACATAGAGACAGTTCTTGTCCTTTGTAAGATGTGATGATAACCACCATAGCCAGTATCGGGATGAAAAGAAGCTCTGCAAGGGAGGTTGTGTCGGTCACAACTTCATTAAGATGATGTTGGTGAAGGGACCTCGCAAAGGTCAAGAAAGGACCACAGTGTGTGCAGATGAAGTCGTTTTGATCGTGCAATGGCTGAAAGGAGCCCAGGGACGACATGAGTTGTAAGCTGGTGCAAAGTAGACTGACAGGCAGTTCACTGTGGAGAATATGTGACATGAAAATCCGACCCCTCTAAGTTATAGCTAAGAGAGTTGAGTCCCCGATGCATGGGTTCTTTTGACATGGTTTGGTGGAGAAGGTTAAGTTTGCCCTTACCCCTCAGGATAATGTGATGTGTGATGAGTTTCATGTGTCCAATTTAGAGCACTATGTGAGGTACCCGGACCATGTGCGGAGCAATGAACCTAGTGAGCCCCAAGGGAGGTTGAAATGACCTGAGTCACCTGTGAGATTTATAGATGCCAAGGTGAAAGAAACTCAGAGAAAGGAATATGTGATGATAAAGGTTCTTTGGAAGCGCCATGGATAGGGCAAAGCCACATACGGGCCAATGATGGACATGTAAAAGTCTTATCCTGAATTGTTTGTTTGCTTGATGAAATTTTGAGAACAAAATTCCTATAAGAGGGTAAGGATGTTACAACCTCAATTTTTGGGTTCTTTTGGTGAGAAATATAATTTCTCCTATTAAAGATATTTGAACAAATAATGATATAATTTGTTTTGAATAAATGGATTTCGTTTACAATAGCCTTGTTGGTTGTTTTGTGGGCTTGATTGGCTATTGGGCCCAATAACAAGGAAATTAGATTAGTAAATGAATAATTGAGAAATGGAGAAAAGATAAATGTAGAAACCTCTAGAAGGCAAAAGAATTTAATCCAAAGGTGGATTTCATGCCTCTTGGGTTCCTTGGGTTCCAAGGAATCCAAAGTTGCAAAGATAATGCAACAAGAAAAGAAAAGATCAATTAAATATTTCTTTATTAAGAAAGAAATTGAAAACAATGATAAAATGTGGAAAATAAGTGGAAAGAGGTAGAATTGAGTTATCCTTGGTGGATTTTCGTATCCAAAGGATTCCTAATGTTAAATGGAATGCCAAGGAGGAAAATAAAAAGAAAGATAAAGAGAAATCCTCAAAAAGAGATATTTTAATAAGAAATAAACAAGATAATGAGAAATAATGAATATAGATGCATCTAGAAGGATAATGAGTATCCACTAAAAAGAATTTCGAAATATTAGAGTTTCTTGGGGTCCAAGGAGCCCCAATGAAGAACGAGAAAGAGAAAATATCAATAATGCAAAATAAAAGGATAATGTGATGCATAATTAATGTTTTTGGTGGCATTGCTAAAAAGGAAGTATTTTCTACTAAATAAAAATAGAATTTTGTGTCAATGGGTTAAAAGTCAAGCAATAAAGAGAATAAGTGAGAGGATTTTCGAATTCCTAATATCTAAAGAACAAAGAATATCTAAGAAGGTAATGAGGAGAGAGAAGATTGCTTCTTAGTTAAGGAATATAATTTCCTTTTGGAAAGGGACTTGTTTCCTCTCAGATAAACACCTTAGGGCGTGGATACCCTCCCCTATATAAAGGGGTAGAGCCTCTGGATCGAGTTCCAGAGAAATCACACGCAACTCTCTCTCTCCCTTCTTCATCTTCTTCGTCCAAACCCTAACAACGGTTGGTGCTTTCTCTGGAGCAACGGGGAGATGTGGAATCATCTTGATGAAGGCTTGGTGTTCCCCGATGACCTGTGGA
The DNA here is from genome assembly GCA_963693085.1 of Alisma plantago-aquatica. Classification (NCBI taxonomy): domain Eukaryota; kingdom Viridiplantae; phylum Streptophyta; class Magnoliopsida; order Alismatales; family Alismataceae; genus Alisma; species Alisma plantago-aquatica. The sequence continues at coordinate 643,384,575 of OY856413.1, read as the reverse complement.
CGATCGGCTATCGTCCTCGACCGTTCGACTTCCCACGGTTACCTACAGCACACCTGCAGCGCGGCTACATCGTGGCTGCGAGCTGCGGACTTGCGGAGCTTGATCCCGGCCGATCCGGCCGTACCCGAGGCAGCCTCGCCTGCGCAGGGGCACGACGGAGGCAGGGGATCTGTCCCCGATGGCCGTCGAGGTCCCAGGGAAGGAGAAGGAGACGTGCATGGCACAGCTAGGGCGGCAGCAGCGCCGTCGTGAGGTAGAAGGAGATGGACCGGTCATTGAACCGTTTTACCCCTCCGGGTATTGCTAAACTAGGGAACCGCGTGAGGGTATAAGTGTAAAATCGTTATGTTTCCAATTTAGCCGAGCACCGGTGCATGGAGAAGGCGACGTGGCAGCTTCCGATTGGTCCAAGTAAGATTTTATTGTAAAATTCATAACTAAATAATGGTAGCTCGGATTGGTACATATAATATATGTATTTTGCTCCGAAAAACGACAGGAATTCATTAAAAATAGTTTTAGAGGCTAATTCCTCTTGCAATTCAAAAAGTAATGGAAGTTATCAACTTTAATGCTTTAATGATTAAGAAACCCTATTTTGAGATTAATGTATTTAGTAGGGTTTAATGGATGATTAAAGTTGATATTAACTTGTTAATTGTAAAAAGGTATGTTGAGAACAAAAAGAGTGAACTTTGCACGTAATTAGTTTAATTTAGAGTTTCATGTGCATAAATATGCTTTAATGGGCCTTGAAACACTAATATTAGTAAATGTGACTCTTAATGGATTTAATTGTTCGATTTCATGATTAAAGTTGAGATATGATAATTCTAAGCTATTTTGAGTATAAAAGTTCCTAATTGAGGATAAATACCCTTAATGTAGTAATTAGGGTTTTCTAATGGATAAAGGTAGAATTAATGACAAATAGAGTTCATATGTGAATTAGACCATAATGAACTATGAATTGATGATAAATGGGCATAATGATCTTGTCATGGATTAAAAGGATAAAAATGGTGGCTTTAATGTAAAAGAGGCATAATGGACTTAATGGACTTAATTGTGCTTTTTCTGAAATTAGGGTTATATGTTGTTAAAAGATAACCTTAATATTTTTCGTGAGTAATTGTATAAAATTAGGGTTTAAAATAGTAAAAGATGAAGGGAAACCCTAATTGCAATGGAAACCCTAAAAGTGGACTAGAAACCCCAGGAAGCGAGCTAGGTTTAATAGATCTTGATGGCATGATTAAGAAATTGTATGCATATTTTAGGATCTCATTATGTACTTGCTTGCCTATTTGGAATTCTTGATTGATTGGATTATTCTGTCTCAAATCAGCCTGACAGGTATGTGGTTACGCTTATGGATAATCGCTTTAGTTTCACGGCGATTCCCGAACGTTTTTATCAGTTGCCTGAAAATCACTGCTTGGATGACTTTTATTTCATGCAACTATAAAGTGACTATGATTATCACTATAAATATATATAACTAGCTTAGATCTGGATCCTCCTCTGTGGCTTTGCAAAGGCTAAAAAAAAGGGTAACCTAGAGCAAGGTCTAGGTTATCAAGAGTTAGGGATTGGGCTACCTACGTGTAGTGCCATGCAACTCTTTAGCGCACCATGAGTTAAGGAGTGGGCTACCTACAGGTAGTGCCATGTGACTCAACCCTAGATATTGATCTACCTATTAGGTAGGATCATGCAGGGTTTAATGGGGATCTACCATAAGGAAGGTAGCATCCAGGTCCACTGCAGGGACAGTGCAGAGGATAGGGTATGTATGGATCGCGCAGTTATATTTAAAACGTAAAGTTGTTTGTTAAACTGTAATTGACTGCAATATGTTGTTATGGTTAATTGCACGATTATTGTTTCCCCCACATACCAGCTTTATGCTGACCGACGTTTTGTTTGTCGGCGTTTTAGGTACAAGTGAAAAGAACAAACAGTGTCATATGTGGAATTAAATATGAATTAAAGTTCAAAGGAGGATTAGTTAGAATAGACTCCATGTGGATAGAAGTAGATATCAAAGTTTTGAAAAAAAGTATGCAAAGTTAATTTTTTTTTTATCACAGTCTTTCAGTTTAATTTAGTAGAATTTGATCATTATTATTGATTATTTGTTGAACCTTTGATCCGAAAATTGAGATAACGGCTCTGACCTCTTGGTCTCCCTTAATTGGGGGTTACTGGGAGGCGGGGTCATTACAGATGGATCCAAGCTATAGACAGTGAGATGGCCGCTCTTCATGAGAACTCCACCTGGGACTTGGTGGATCTTCCTCCTGGGAAGTCTGTTGTAGGTTGCCAGTGGGTTTATACTGCAAAACAGAAACCTTATGGGTCTATCGATCGCTTGAAGGCTTGTTTGGTGGCGTAGGGGTACACTCAGACACATGGCGTAGACTTCTTTGAGACTTTCTTTCTAGTTGCTCAACTCAATTTTGTATGAATCCTTATCTCTGTTGCTACTCATTTTGACTAGCCTCTTCTTCTACTGGACGTCAAAAATGTTTTTCTTCATGGTGATCTACTTGAGGAAGTATACATGGAGCAACCTCTTAGGTATGTTGCTCAAGGGGGGTGTCAGAAGGTTTGCAAGTTTACGAAATCCTTGTATGGTCTGAAGCAGTCACCACGTGCATGGTTTGATACATTTCGTGATGCACTTATACAGTTTGGGTTCACCCGGTCTTCTACTGATCATTCCTTATTTGTGTATAAGTCTTCAAGTGGCACTATTATTCTAGTTGTTTATGTAGACAATATTGTCATCACAGGTGATGACTATTGCATTTTACCACTCAAGAAATGGCTGGAAACACAATTTCAAACAAAAGATATGGATAATCTCCGCTATTTCCTTGGAATAGAAGTTTTACATTCCAAGAAGAGCACAAACCTCTCTCAGTGGAAATATGTTCTCGACCTCGTTGCATAGATAGACATAGCACAGTGCAAACCAGTCTCCATGCCTATGGATTATCATACCAAGTTCTTATGACAATGATTGATCTGATCCAACAAAGTATAGAAGGATTGTAGGAAAACTATTTTACTTGACAGTTACTCGTCCTGATATCTCTTATGATGTGGGAGTTGTTAACCAATTCATGAGTGCGCCTAAGATGTCACACGGATGGCAATCACCCGAATTCTATGTAATGTTAAAGGATTCTCAGGGAAGGGTCTTACTTTGCACGGAAAAATGTCACACATACATCCTTGAAGCTCACTAGATTCATTGACGTTGATGGGCAGGTGATGTTGGAGATATATGCTCTACTTCTGGCTATTGTGTGTTTCTTAGGTCACACTTGGTGACTTGGAGGAGTAAGAAACAAAATGTAGTAGCATGGTCCAGTGCAAAGGCTGAATATCGAGCTACGACACATGTCATTGTGAGCTACAGTGGGTTACGTCTATATTGTCTGAAATGGGAGTGTCTGTTGAGACACCAATCTCTCTCATGTGCGATAACCAGGCAGCCATCCATTTTGCTAGCAATTTGGTATTCCATAGAGGAACAAGCATATTGAAGTGGACTGTCACTTTATTCGTGATTTATTGCTCTCCAAGAAGATTCAAACTCCTAATGTTCGGACTGGACAACAAGTGGCAGATATCTTCACCAAGCCGCTTCATTCTTCAGCTTTCAAATATATGAATTCCAAGTTGGGCATGCATGATGCGTATGCTCCAGCTTGAGGGGGAGTCTTAGAATATAGTTTCCTTACTTATGTATCTCTTTACTATTTCTATTTCCTATTGGGTCTCTATGTAAATGTTGTCACTTTTATATAATAAAGGAGAACCCGCTCTAGACGGGTATCGCTTTGACTCAAATACACTAACATTGCTTTTGTATTCAATAGTCAATGCATACACACAAAGCGCCAACTGTTATAACTTCAGGTGGTAGCTTAATATGTTTTGGTCACTTTTTAGTGAATATTCTATGCATGTTGTGGGTTAAATATGCATTCTTTATGTAAATGACACTATTCTAGAGTTTCAAATTTAATGTCCATGACATGTATTTTGTTTAGATGGTTCCTATGATGTAGGAAATTGCTTCGACAGGGCAGTATTTCCTAAAATTTCCACAAATTTCTAATACATGGCAAATCCCTAGTCAAGATTTCGTGAACATTCAAATTGCCAAGCATGATATGCGAAATAATATATGAAGACATTCAAGTAACAACAAAAATGGCTTGTAATATACTGGAAGGCAAACAAGAAAGACCACACTTGACATATGTTTAATATATATTGTTTCTACCAACTGCGCAGGTTATCCTGCATATAGCATATATTAAATCAAGTCCAGTTATGCTTATGTGCATGCTCATGTGCAGACGCCGCCAGCCCCGAGACCGGATAAAAGAGTAGGGTTGGTGATGAATTGATGGTTGACCATATAACTTTTTTGCTTCTCATGAAAAGAATCACATATTTCTTTCTTGTTATTCAAATTAGTGGCGGATCTCCAAGATGATATAAGTCACAGATCACAGAAAGATGGTTGAAATGGAGTACATCTGAGGCTAGTGACTAGATAGTATGTGATTAGAAGATCCCAATCAGATTAAGAAGCAAGTTTTAATAGAATAGCTATACAACCAATTATTTGGAAGTGAATGTTGGGCAATGAAGAACTAAGGTCTCAAACAAGATATGGTAAAAATGTGTGTTGAGATGGATGGGTGGGAAGACAAGGAAAGATCGCAACAAACAAAGTGGGAGTGGCGAGTATCGAGGACAACTTACATGAAGGTTGCCTGGGATGATATAGAATGAGCAACGCAAACCGAAATAATTAACTAATTTAATACAATATTATCGAGTCGAGCACATAAAAAAGAAGAGGTGGGCCTGAATTAACTTGAGAAGAGCTTATAAGGAGAGGTTTTGAATCTTTACATCTTGATGAGCATATGACCCAGAAATAGAGCTCATTGGGAAAGAAGGATCCATGTAATTGACCCCAACATGGCTGAGACTAAGGCTTAGATGATGATTATGGCGAATGTCCCTACCTAGTGATATGACCTATCAGATGCAAAACTAAAGCTCAATGGACCATACGTATCCTTTGTAACTAACCAAAACATGGTTGAAATTGAAGATTAGAAGATGTAGATATTGTTGAGCATATAACTAAAATCCTTGAATAAGTAAATAGCCCATACCTCCATATTAAATTTAACTAAATCATAGACATTCTGAAATAGGACAAAAGCTCCCATGAGAGCTCGATTAGAGTTAATTAATTTTTTTGGTTATTTTGAGTGTTGTAGTTAAATATAGGTGCTTAATATTTCTAGGAACTCATTAGCTATTGTTAGGACTTATCTGCAAGTTCCATGTTTTCTTAGTTTAATTGAGTTTTCCCTTTTTATTTTTTTGTAAATTATTCAGTTAGTTGCAATTGGTGTGTCAATTAATGTTTCAATCATTTGTTAAGAATACCAGTCTTGGATATTTGCCTAGGCAGTCTTTATTACTGAATTTGCTTTCTGGGGATTGGTTCCCATCATGCTTATTATATACACCTTTTACATCAAGCATTCATCCGTAAAATGCAATTTATGATAACTTTGAAAATAAATAATATAGAATATAGTTTGTATGCACATACTCGGTCAGCAAACAAACTCTCTTTCTTGTTTGTCTTGAAAAGGGCCAACTGAAATTCTTCCTGGAAAATGATAAAAACTGATGTAATTTTTGAGACAGAACAGTAAGACATTTGATAAGTAATTTGAATTCATTTCAGGCAAAATATGAGAAACCATTTATATCAGACATCAGGCAATTAGCGCAAACACGTCATTTGCTCTCAAGCTAAGTGAACAACCTCGATAATGCAGATAGTGTTGTGTCATTCCCATCTATGTGTAATATGAGGTGCTCCATATGTACGGCATATAGAATTTTAGCCAACACTGTCCTTATTCCTTGGGATCTAAGACATGTGATTCTTGTGCAGTGGTCTAAACACGTGCTACTACTACAGCAGCGAAATATTTTTCCTGAAAGGCAAAATAAAGATAATCTGGTACACTTGACCTACTTAAGCCTTTGTGGCTCACTGAACTGTGTTTTGCAGTAGGAAAAAGCATGGATGAATGGGATTTGAAAGACAATTATATTGCTAGAAGTCATCTGCTAATTCTAAGTGTCTTATAGTTTCATTCATGCGAGCAATATCCTAAGTTGCATTTACTCCAGAAGATGTCTTAACATAAAGCTAATTATCAAACAGGGAGATCAAGATATAAGTTCCTACACTGGTATCTTAAGACAATCTTCTTGAGACATCTCATAACTCAATTAATCAAAAAGCAGAACAATTACCTTATTTATAAGGCCATCATCTATCACAGCACTGCTGATCTTCTTAAACAACTCATATAGAGCTTCAATTTCACTTACACTAACTGTACAGATGAAACGAATTCACCCACTCAGAAGAAAATTAATCTAGCAAGAAAATATATTTGCTTTGATTTTGCACAAAACATAAAATAATATTCAAAAAGATTACACATCAAGATATGAACTATTCGATAATTGCGACTCGTAAACTCAAATAAACATTTCATGTAAACATTAAAAAAAATTTCCTTTTGAGATACTCAACCATGATGGTTCAAATCAAAGGATCGTGTAACAACAAACAAGATTGAAGATCAAAGGTAAAATCATGTGACTCTGAAGAAAATATAATAATTTGAATAAACACATAGCTGAAATAATAAAATATTATGGAGAGAATTTTCAGCACTGTCAAAACTCAGAAGACATGGGATGACAAACTTTAAGATAATAAGCAGACATACAAACAGTTTCTCTTGCAAGAAGTTCGGGATCATCTAATCCTTTGGGTTGCTTATCTAGCTCACAGCACCCTTGTAGACAACCTAGAAGATGGTTAATTCCTTCAAAACACTGCAACATGATATGGTCACCTCATTAAAACAAATTCCTACACCTGCATGCAAAATGAATGTATTAGAACTTCATTTTATTTCTACTGGCATATAAGAAGATACATATAAGAAGTATAATGCACCAAGTAATTACAGTTTCTTGTTGAACTGTATAATTAAAAACTCTATTGAGATGGATTAATTACGGAAATCAGCACCCTCTTGAAAAACAAATTTCAACCACTAAACAAAATATTGATTGCAAAATCAGAATTTTTGCAATATCAACTATGTGGCTGTACCTTGGCATATTGGTTTAAAACAGTACTAAACCCTATTTTTCATCATCATCATCTTCATCAAAGCTCAATACCAACTATGTTTTGCTAAATGAACCTTTCTTTCCCATTCAGCTCAGTTTTGGGTCATAAATCTAATCTTTTTTATATAATTATATTCACTCTACCCAAGTTAAATAAGGTCTACTTTTTCTCCTTTTATCAAAGTTACTCGATAACTATGACCTGAACAAGCAAGTTTGTTCATTTGCATTGTACATGCCCAAATCATCCATGGCGACCCTTCCAAAGTTTGTATTCAACACTTACCGCTCCTACAATTTATCTAATGTAGATATTTCTATTTTCGCAATTTCCTCCTCTTCCTATGCATCCATCTTAGCATTCTCATTTCTACCACATGAATCTTGCAAGCACCTTGTTTTTATATAGGGACAACATTCACTACCATAGTTGTGGGTACAGATGTTCCATAACTTGAATAAAAGTTGAATCTTAAGCTCACATAAAATTTCGCTCACATCACCCTCTTGTGATCCAATTTAGAGATTTCTCTTGTACAAAATTTTCCATATGAAAAATGGAGCACATGAAATGATATTTATCACATTTTGTGAAATTCAGTGCATCTCATGGGGCTCTACTTGTAGACTTCTTGATTGGTAAAATGGCAAGGTACATATTTTGTTTTGTTTCTATTAACATTAAAACATTCAGATTCCAAATCATTTTTCCACAGCTACAGTTTTTTTACTCCATCCTTGGTTTCATCAATCACCACATTGTCAAAAAAAAATAGGGACTCGAAGTTCATCATGGATGTGTCCCAACTATTGCAGGGAATTTGGGTGTCTCCTGCGCAATAAAAGATCCACATAAACTATAAAAGCCTCTACAAATTGCAAATCCATACTGTATCTTTGTATATTTGGTCTGAATTTATTCAGTTTTATGCATGTTCTAGTGTGCATATTTGATTTGCTTGGAAGTGCTACAACCTACAAATGTCAATTCTATTTTCTTTTACAATCAATGTTCTCATATGTCCCGCATGAGGGCGCATATGCGGCCGCATATGCTGCTTGGCCAGCTCTCCGAACCGCATATGTCTATGCAGTCTATTATGCAGTTCTGACCTTATATACAATGTGTATGGCCGCATATGCGGTGCAGCCACTTTTTATATAGAGACTGTGTGTATTTTTTATCAATTATCTTGTTTAATTATTCAGTAAACTACTTACACACACAAACATCCCGCATATACATATATACAACATATTATACATGTATAATTATATGTTTGCAAATTAATATATATATGTGTGTGTGTGTAAAATATTATAACTAAAAATGTATATTTTATGCTCATATATAATTAATTTATTAAATATCAAAAACCACAGATGCATCCGCATTCCACATATGATCTAGGTAGCATCTTAGCCGAACGCATACTTTCCTTAATGGATGATATCTCCTTTCCTGTCAAGCCCCCAAGGTTCATGCGACAGAGTTATAGTACCTGCATCGTATCACTAGCATACCGTCCATTCGTGTTCGTGCCACGTTATGCACGTCTTCTCAGACGCTTTGAAGACACCGCTACTGCTACATCATCATTGGAGATCCGCGTTCGTGCCGCGTTAAGTATGTATTCCAATGAAGTTGTCGTAGTCGTGGTATTGATGATCGTCTGCTCCAAGTGGCGAATTATTGTTGTAGTATTCAGGTTCCATTTCAGATGTTCTTCATTCCAGATGCACTCCAAAAGACCTTAATCAGAGCTCAAGGATCTCCAGCCTGCAGAATACAATTTCAAAGAAAAGAGGCGCCATCGTATGATTAGGGGGAGTATTGTTTAAGGGGGAGTATCAATCTTTTGTATGGGGATTGATATTTATCTTTTATCATTTCTATCTTTTCTTTTATCGAGTCATGTAACTCCAAGTTTGGACATGTGTTTCACCCATGATCCAGCTTGAGGGGGAGTGTTAAAGAGTATATATTAGCCTATTTAGTTAATAGGTTAATTAGTTAGTGGGCCTTTAGTGTCTCGGCCCGTTTAGATTACTTCGGACACAAGTTCAGGGTTTCTCCCTTGCTCCTATATATAGGACAGGGTTGTACCTCTTGTATTCATTGAATCTAATTCGAATCAGTTCAATACAATATTCTTTCACAATAATAACACTTCCCTTCAAGCTAGAGCATATAAATCATATGTGCCCGACTTGTTACATAAGTATTGGACTCGACAACCATCTAGGGAATTTGTAAATAAATCAGCTAACGGGTCTTCTGATCTAACTGGTGACAATTGAATTAACTTATGATGAATCTTTTCTTGCAGAAAATGACAATCCACTTCAATATCTTTTGTTCTCTCATGAAAGACGAGACTTTGGCAATGTGGCTAGAAGCCTGATTGTTACACTTCGAGTCCATAGGAGCTTCTTACATGAAGCCAAGCTCCTCTATCAAGTGGTGAATCCATAGCAACTCACATGTTGCTACAACCATAGCTCGACACTTTGCTTCTTCACTGGACCTTGCTACAACAGTTTGCTTCCTACTTTTACAAGACACGAGATTTCCTTCCACAAACACACAATAACCAAAAATAGACCTCCTATCAACACTAGATCCAGCCCAATCAGAATCTGAGAAACCCTGCACCTACAGGTGGCCATGATTTTCATATAGAAGTTCCTTGTCATGAAACTTCTTGAGATACCTCAGAATGTGCATAACATCCTCCATATGACATATCTGTGGCTTATCTATAAACTGACTAACAATGCTAGTGGGCAAAGGCAATGTCAGTCCGAGTGACAGTGAGATAAATCAACTTCCCAACAAGCCATCTATACCTCCAAGGATCATCAAGTAACTCCCCCTGCTCCATGGATAATCTAACTTTAGGATCCATTGGAGTATCAACAGTCTAGCCCCAAGCATCCCTATCTTAGTGAGATCTAAGACATACTTCCTTTATGAAATTACAATCCCAAACTTAGACTTGGCAACTTCAATCCCTAGAAAATATTTAAGACTCCTCAAGTCCTTTGTTTGAAATTGGCCCTAATTGTGCAATGTCATGCTTGTGATCCCCAGTAATTACAATATCATCAACATATACCACCAAGAAAATGCTTCCAGAACTCTGTCATTTGTAGAAGATTGAATGTATCATTGTACATTGATTAGAATAGGATTATAGTAATGAGATAAAGAATACAAGCATAGACCCCTTTCTTAAATAGGATAGGAGTCATTAAACAAAGAGTTCACTAATATGGAACAAAAGATAAGACCCTACAGAGAGCACAAAATAAATAAATATATTAACACCCCCAGTCAAGCTGGAGTATGGATATCACGCATGCCCAACTTGTCCAGCATAGAATGGAATCTTGTCTTTGGCAGTGATTTTGTGATGATGTCAGCAAGATGATCCTCAGTCTTGATGTATGGAGTAGCTATGCCCCAGGATAAAATACTCTTTGACAAAGTGACTGTCTACCTCAATATGTTTGACATGCTCATGGAATATGGGATTACTTGCAATGAAAGTAGCTGCTTTATTATCACAGTACATAGGAATAGGGGCAGAATCACACACTCTAAAGTCCTATAATAGGCTTTGAACCCACAGCAGCTCACAAGTGGAATGTGCCATGGTGTGAAACTCAGCTTCAGCACTCGATTTAGCCACAACAGCTTGCTTTTTGCTTCTCCAAGTGACAAGGTTACCAACTACAAAGGTGCAATAACCTCAAGTAGATTCAAGATTGTCCCTATTGCCAGCATAGTTTGAGTCAGAGAAACCAAAAATCTTACAGTGTCCATTATTTCCATATAGAAGACCCTTTCTAGGTGAGATTTGTAAGTATTTGAGAATGTGGCATACAACAGCCCAATAACATCGTCGAGGTTTATCAAGATACCTATTGACAAGTTCAACAGTTGAAGTGATATTTGCTCGTGTAACTGTCAGATAAATGAGTTTACCCACAAGTCTTCTATATTGCTTACTGTTAAATAGTGTTTTATTTAAGTTCTTTATATTCATTTGTTATTTTCCTATTTTATGTGGACCTCTATGTAATTGTTCTCTTTATAAATATACGGGGTACACACATTGTGCACCCTAACCCTTACAGAAAAAACAGGATGGTACCAGAGCAGGTGCTCTAGCCACCACCCTCCCCATAGCCTCCGTCCCTCTCTCTCTTCCCCGGCGGCGCCCCCCGCCCGCCAGCAGCCCCACCGTCGGCCGCTGTTGCCGCCGGCAGCCCTCCTCGTGTGGGTCTGGCTTACTAGTGCCGCCCGCACCATTCCTTGTCGCCTCCGGCTGTTCATCTTGAGGGTCTTCGGAGCCCTATACCTTCTCTCTGCCCGCGTCTGCCCTTGAGCCGTCGGGTTCTCTGTTGCGCCTCGGCGTAGTCTTCATGTAAATTGGTCCTTCTAGTTGCTCTATCTACCTGCTGCCACCTAGCCAGAGGATCTAGGTGGTTCTGACTTCTGCTATTGTTCTCTACCGTTTTTGGACTCGATCACGCTCATGGCCTCCTCTCATGATGACTTTTGTCGTCAAGTGACTGCTGTGAAGCTAGATGGGTACAACTATCAACATTGAGTTTGCTCCATGGAGATCTTTGCGAAGTCCCAAGGCAAGATTTCCCATCTGACTGAGGCTCTGCCTCTTGCTCCGCCCAATACTGTCGAGTCCAAGGAGAAGAAGATCTACGATGACTGGGTCAAGGATGACTCAACTGTGATGACGTGCATTCTGAACAGCAGTGAAACTCGCATCATTGTTACTCTACTTCGTCTCCCGACTGCCAAGGAGATGTGGGATCAACTGGCCAGCACCTACTCACATAGTAAGAATCCGAAAAAGGTGTTTGACCTGAACAAATAGTTGTCCCGCCTGCATTTCACTGGGCCCGATATTGCTGACTATTTTTTTACTTTCAAAGGCATCTGGGTTGAGTTTGAGAATCTTCATCCCTTATCTACCGACTTAGCCACGATGCAGCGACAACGACAGGAACTCCAAGTTGTCCAGTTCCTCTACGGGCTTCCTGACTCATATGCTAGTGTGGTTGACCAGATCCTCACAAGTGATCCTTTACCCACGTTGGCGAGTGTTTTTCAACGTCTCCAACGACTGTCGGCTTCCTCGTTGGATCTACCTTCTGACATTGGTGACACTACTACTCTTGTTTCTATATCTGGTTGTGGTCGTGGTAGGGGTCGCGGTCGACCTTCGGACAACCATTCTTCTACTTCTGGACGGGGACGTGGGTCGCTTGGTCGTGGCTCCCTTGGTCGTGGCTCATCTGCTGATGCATCTGGAGGTGCCGCTGCTCAGCGATGTTGTGACTTTTGTGGCCGCAACAACCATACTGAAGACATATGTTGGAAGAAGCATGGCACACCTGTGTGGGCCAATGATGTGTCTAAAGGCGCTTCTCAGACACCTTCTGCTGCTCCCTCGAGCTCCTCCACTGCTGAGTTCATCCGCTCCGAGGTGGAACGTCTCCTACTTGAGAGGACCGGTGCATCCTCCTCATCTATTTCTGAATCAGGAGCTCACGCCGCCACTTACACTGGTTGTGATTATGCCTTCTTGAGTGCTCCTTCTAGTGTTGGTAATACCAAATGGGTGATTGACTCTGGAGCCTCTTCTCATATCTCTGGCAATCGTTCTCTTTTTTATAGACTGTCTAAGCCTTGTTCTAAGTCTGTTGTTATGCTTGCTGATGGTTCAAAACCTACTGTATCTGGAATTGGTGATATTTGTGCTCAAGTCCTTCTGAGATCTATTTTATATGTGCCAAATTTTCCACTAAACTTGTATGTCAGTAAAATTATACGCAATCTGAACTGCAGTCTGACATTTGTATCGGGTACTTGTGTTTTTCAGGACCTTTGCACGAGGATGGGGATTGGTGGGGGCATGAAGGACCTGATGGACTCTACTACTTGGATGAGTTGAAATGGATTGGCACTACAGCTCTAGCTTCAGCATTGTCGTCTTCTATTTCTGCATTACAATGGCATTTTAGACTTGGACATCCGTCAGCTGATATATTAAAACATGTAATTTCTGGTGTAGGCACGCATAGTTTTCAGTGCGAGGCATGTCAATTAGGTAAACAGTCCAGAACTGTATTTCCCAAAAAATCTCAGATTGGTAGCAAAAATATTTTTGATTTGGTTCATGTTGATGTATGGGGTCCTTCTCATGTTCCAAGTTTGTCAAGCAATAAATATTTTATTTTGTTCATTGATGATTACTCCAGTGCTACCTAGTTGTTTCTGTTGAAAGATAGATCCCAAGTTCTGCCTACTATTAAGTTCTTCTTTGATGAAATTAATATTAGAGTGTCTATTTACTTAAGTGTTTAGTCTTTTACTTAAGTTGCTTTTAGTCTATTTGTAATATGGGCCCAAGTCTGTCCTTGGCCCATTAGGGTTTGGTCTATGTCTGTATGCTTCCTCCCTTCACCTATTTATAGAAAAGGGTGGTTGCCACTTTTCTATCAAGCAATAAGAGAAAACTTACACGTACGGGGATCTTCCCCACTATATCTCGTATTCTTCATGGTATCAGAGTCGTCTCTAATAACATGAATTAAAACTCAGTATTATATGCCTATTAAAATCCTGCGTACTGATAATGCTTTGGAATTTGTTCAAAAAAATGTTGAATTATTTTGTCGTTTTATGGGTACAATTCATCATACTTCTTGTGCTTATACACCCCAACAGAATGGTGTTGTTGAAAGGAAAAGTAGGCATTTGCTTGAAGTTACTAGAACTCTTATGTTGCATTCTAATGTTCCAAAATATTTTTGGCCAGAAGTGGTTCTTACTGCCTGTTTTCTGATAAATCGTATGCCTTCCTCTGTTATTGGGAATAAAATTCATGTACAAGTACTCCAACCCCATCTTCCTCTGTTTTCTATACCTCCGAGGATTTTTGGGTCGACTTGTTTTGTTCGTTTGCTTGGACCGACTCAAGACTAGTTGTCTCCTCGAGCTGAAAAATATATTTTTTTGGGATACTCACGGACTCAGAAAGGATATCGTTGCTATAAACCTGTTACTAAAAAGTGGTTCACGAGCAGTGATGTAGTTTTCTTTGAGGGCACCCCATACTACTCTACTAAGGGGAACATGTTGAGTTCAGATCTCATTACAGTGCCCCTGCCCATTATTAGTGATTCTACATCTGTGTTGCAACCTGATGAGACTACGTCTCCTCCTCTCATTGTTTACTAACACAGGAATCGGCCGCCGTAGTCTACTCCTGCTCAAGACCCCCCCACTGACAACCAATCCTCTCCTTCAGAAGGTCCTGCCCCTGCCGAGGTAACTTCTGATCTAGATTTACCTATTGCTCTCAGGAAAGGTACTAGATTATGTACATCTCATAATATTGCTAACTATGTCTCTACTGCACACCTGAGTGTTCATGTTAGTAATTTTGTTGTTGTTCTCTCTACTATCTTTGTACCAAAAAATGTTCATGACGCATTACAGAGTACGGCCTGGACACATGCCATGACTGAGGAGATGAATGATCTCACTGACAGAGGTACTTGGGATCTGGTTGATCCTCCTTCAGATTGCAAACCTGTTGGATGTCGTTGGGTTTACACTGTCAAGTATCATCCTAATGGAACTTTTGAACGCCTTAAGGCCCACCTCGTGGCGAAAGGGTACACTCAGACTTATGGTATTGATTACTTTGAAACTTTTTCTCATGTTGCCAAGCTAAATTCTGTGCAGGTTCTGCTCTCTGTTGCAATCAATCTGGATTGGCCCCTTATCCAGCTGGACGTCAAGAATGCCTTCCTTTATGGTGATCTCCAAGAGGAAGTCTATATGGAGCAACCACCTGGGTTTGTTGCTCAGGGGGAGTCACACAAAGTCTGCCGCCTCAAAAAGTCAATTTATGGACTCAAGCAGAGTCTGCGTGCCTGGTTTGATAAACTGAGTAAGATTTTGTCTACCTATGGCTTTCTCAGATCTCATGTTGATCATTCTGTCTTTATTAAAAAGGCGTCCTCTGGTATTGTGGTTCTTATTGTGTATGTTGATGATATTATTTTATCGAGCAGTGATCTCTCTGAAATTAATGCTACTAAAGCCTACTTATGCAAGCATTTTGTCACTAAAGATCTGGGCAAACTGAAATATTTTTTAGGGATTGAAGTTTCTAGGACTGCTAATGCTCTTGTCCTATTACAAAGAAAGTATTTCTTGACCTTCTATAGGAAACGGGAATGCTTGGAGCTCAGCCTACAGATACACCTCTAGATCCTAATGTGAATTGGGAAGATGATGAATCTCCCCTGTATCCTAACAGTAAAAGATATAGAAGATTGGTTGGCAAACTAATCTATTTGACTGTCACTGGAGCTGATATTTCTACTGATGTTGGTCTTGTTAGCAGGTATCTTGACAAGCCTATACAGTGTCACTGAGAAGCACTGTGTCATATCTTGAGATGTCTGAAGAAAGCTCCTGGTAAAGGCCTTTTTTATAGAAAACATGGTCATTGCTCTCTTGAAGGCTATTCTGATTCTGACTATGCTGGAAGTAAGAAAGACAAAAAATCTACCTCTGGTTACTGTACTTTTATTGGTGGAAATCTGGTTACCTGGCGGAGCAAAAAGCAAAATGTTGTTGCTAGATCTAGTGTTGAGGTCGAGTACCGTGCTATGGCTCATACTGCTTATAAACTTCTGTGGGTACAGTCTCTTCTAAAAGAACTCGATGTGGGATGTTCTGCTCCTATTCATATGCACTATGATAATAAAGAAGCTATTTTTATTGCAAAGAATCCTGTCTTTCATGAGCGGACCAAGCACATTGAAGTTGACTGCCACTTTATCAGAGAATCTATTCTGACTGGTCGTATCTGTACTCCTTTCACTCGCTCAGAGGACCAAGTTGCTGATATCTTCACAAAGCTACTGGCCAAGAAACATTTCAGCTCTCTTGTGAACAAGTTGGGCATGATTGATATCTATGCTCCAACTTGAGGGGGTGTTATATAATGTTTTATTTAAGTTCTTTATATTCACTTGTTATTTTCCTATTCTATGTGGACCTCTATGTAATCGTTCTCTTTATAAATATATGGGGTACACACATTGTGCAACCTAACCGTTACAGACAAATCAAGACTTACTATCAAGGTAAGAAGGAGAATAATCATCATCCCAAATAGTATTGGGATCTAGGGGTGTGCTGACTGGATTGGAGCCCAACATGCCAATCTCTTATAGTAGATCAAGGACATACTTGCGTGAGATAGACATACTCTAGATAAAGAACGTGATAGTAAAATGGCGCAATTTTCCTAGATCTTTAGTAATGAAGTGTTTTCTTAAATATTCCTTAGTATCATGAAAACCCTAATTTCGAAAAAAGGGGGCGCAATTTTCCTAGATCTTTAGTAATTAAGTGTTTTCTTAAATATTCCTTAGTATCATGAAAACCCTAATGGTCACTCCCAGAAAGGATGATATCATTCACATACACGATCAGAATAATGAGCCCCAGTAGTTTTTTATAGAGTGATCAACATGTGAGCTGTCAAAAGTCAAATTTAGCAAGGATTCGACTTAATTTATCAAACCACGCTCTTGGGCTCTGTTTTAGTCCATAAATGGCTTTCTTAAGACAACATACTTTAGAATACTTCCCCTGAGCAACAAACCCGAGAGGTTGCTCCATATACACCTTATGCAGATCACTGTATAAGAAAACAGGTTGCTCCATGTACACCCCCTGAGTCGCAGGTTTAAAAACACAAATAGTGGAAAGAGCAGCAGTAAATTTACAAAACTTGAACCAAGATTAGCATCAAAACTGAAATTGGTGATAGGATGTGAAGTATAAGAGTGCACCCCTTTTCTTATGCTAATCGGAGTATTCAAGTCAGAGTATACTTGATTGGTGTCGTGATTTGCCGACGAAGATGAGCGATTGGTTGAGGGAGAGGCTATAGAGGGAGTTGTAGTCTTGCGACGTCTTTGATAAACTTCGAGAGGGACATCAAGAACAACAGGTTCAGGAGAGTCCTGCTCAATAGGAACAAGAAGAGGAGTGTCAACAAGCAAGATAGAGTCAAATCGATAGTAGAAAAATACGGGTATCCTCAAAGAAAACGACAACCGCAGTCACAAACCTTTCTTAGTACTCAGATCATAATATCGGTACCCTTTTTGAGTTCTGGAGTACCCAAGAAGATTCACTTTGTAGATCTTGGATCAAGTTCGCTTAAGTCGGTCTGAAGATTACATAAAAAACAAGTATTGTCGAAAATTTGATGCGGCACACAAAATAGGGGAGCTTTGGGGTACAAAATCATATAGGGGACTTGGTTATTCAAGATAGACGAGGGCATTCTATTGATCAGAAGACAGGGGCAAGAGACAACACCAGCCCAAAAAACATAGGGACATGATAATGAAACATAAGAGTCATGGCAACTTCAAGGAGATGGTGATTCTAACCATTTTGTTGAGTGTAGGAACATGAGGTTTGATATTTGATGCTAAGGTTTTTACAAAAAAGGCTAACAGACTGTTGCATGAACTCAAGGGCATTGTTTGTCCAAAAAAATTGATGGGCTTATTAAATTGAGTCTTAATTTCAACAAAAGGTGCAGTAATAGTGTCTAGAACATGTGCCTTGTCTTTAAGTAAAAACAACCAAGTAGCCCTAGAGAAGTCATCGATAAAGGTCATGAAGTAACAAAATCCAGTTACACTAGTGAGTGAACACGGTCCCCATACGTCAGCATGAACAATATCAAAAACAAATTTTGAAGATAAAGAGTCATTTTCTAGGGAACACACATCGAGTTTGCTTTCCTAACTTACAAGCTTTAAAAATATATAAAGTTTCAGATGCAGAAGGAATCAAATGCTTGAGCATGGATGTTGATGGATTTCCCAAATCTGTAATGCCATTAAAGTATCAAAACAACCGAGGGGAGAAGAGCTAGTTTGTGGAGCATCAAGATAGTATAAGTCTAGTCACTTATGGCCTAAACCAATCCTCATCCTTGTGCGGAGATCCTGAAAGATACATCCATCAGGGTCAAACATAATAGGACATTAAAGTTGTTTGATAGTTTCATTAATAGAAAGAAGATTCAAAGGAAAGTGAGGAACATATAATGCAAATATGAGTAAGAAGTTGTCTGTACTTTGAATATGACCAACCCCGTGAACTAGGCTTGAGTGCCATCAGCAATAGTTACAGGTCGAATAGTAGACAAAGGAGTCATACTCGAAAAGAGTTTCAAATTGCTAGAAATATGAGTTATGACCCATTTGTTTTTGCCATATGGGATGAGGAAGCTAAAAAGGTAGAATCACCATTCGGGCGTGGAGTTGATGCCAACGGCTGGAGTCGTTCTTGAAAAAGTTTTTCAAATTCAACTTGGACCCAATCCGACGAAAACAGTGAAGGTCTAGGCCAGTTCATCCTCGGTGTAGTCAGTAGAAGCCTGATTGGCCCATGTGTTGGGTAGTCATGTTTTACCTAGCAGCGATCCTCATTATGACTATTGCATCCACAGAAGTTACAATGACAAGGTCCAGGAGGAGGGGTGTTGCTAGGTCTAGCGGAGGGCAACCACATCTCGGTCCAGTAGGTGGTTGGCCTCGTCCAGGTCATGACGGGTCAAAACGACCATGTCTTCTACCACGGCCACAGCCACAATCGCCAGATCGAACTACAAGAGTTGGCATCTCGGCGGAACCAGCAGGAGAAGAAACATATGGTAGGTGTTGGACCCGTTTAAGAACATCGCATAGTTTAGGTAGTGGATCATTGGACAAGGTTTGATCCACGACTCCTACAAAAGAGGCAGGTAATCCAACAAGGAATTGTACCATTTGTAGTTCATTCCATTGTCTTTGGATTTTAGTGATATCGGAAGTCAGTGGATTATATACTTCAAATTCATCCCACAACGCACAGTATTGATTATTATTTTTTTAGAGCACCGACTTGTTGTTCACAGTATTGATTATAATAATGCTTAACGGAGATATCATTAGAGAATTCTTTTTTACTCAGATTTTTATAAATTTCAAACACCTTTTTAAGGTTTTGTTGGTTTGAGTAAACATGTGACAATTGATCCCACATGGCCTTTGTCGTTCTAAGTCATAAAAGGGAATGACTTTTTTTGGTTCTGCACTATTGACCATCCAGGTCATCACCTCGAAGTCATCCTTGACCACAAGTGATAAGGTTGTTTAGTTTTCTCATTAGCGTTCTCGGCAGGAATAACAGGTGCTTTAATAATAAGGTGACAGTACCGACCTTGGGCGTTGACATACAGCTCAAAAGAAGCAGACCACGTATGGTAGTCAGAACTATACAATTTTACTGCGGTTACAAAGAGAGTTCTTAAGTTATCAATAGAGGGCATGATGAAAAATAATTCTTGGATCAGTCCACACAAGTAATCAAATCAGAAGGGTGTGATGCATCACGCAAGGCACCAACAAAAGATTTTAGAAACCCAACGAATGGGCATTAAGAATTTTAATTAATAGACTAACGCCACATCGTCAATTTAGACTGACATGTGACGAAGGTTGATTGGAAGGAACAAGTCCCTCCCTTTCTTGAAGCGGAACCAAGACGAGGTGATCTAGATCAGAAGCGGCTAGGTGATTTGAAGCGCCTAAGTTTTAAAAACTAATGCACGACATATGGATGAAGTGGGAAATAGGCAAAGAAGAAGCGGTGGTGGTTGGAGATGTGGGTGGGTGAAGTGGATAGCAGTGGGATTATAGGGAGGCGGGTGAGTCGGATGGGTGGTGTTGAGGCGAGTGGGATTTGAGCAGCAGAGGGTGTGGATGGGGGTATCGACTGCGGCAAGGAAGGGAGGGTGTGGGTGGTGTAAGGGTGGGCAGGGATCTGAGTAGCAGAGGGTGTGGGTGGGGGGCATCGCGGGGGAAGGGGCGGCGGGTTTAGGCGAGGGGGTGTTGTGGGTGGGTAGTAGCGACAATAGGGGGTGGCAACTAGTTGGTGGCAGAAAGGGCATTTGGTTGGTAGAGCGGCGGTTGGTGTATTTGGTTGATGGCGGCGGGCGATGGGTTGCTAGGATGGATGGCTGGGACGGGATGAAGAGTTGGATGACGGGTGATGAAGGGCTTGGACAGTTGGTAGAGGTGACAGGGAGAGAAGGTTAGACGACAGGAAGAAGGGTTGGACAGTAGGAAGAAAAAAAAGGAAGAGGGGGTGGCGGCTAGTAGAGAGGCGGGAAGCATTAGGTTTAGGGTGGATCAAACTACTCTGATACCATGTGATTAGAATAGGATTGTAGTAATGAGATAAAGAATACAAGCATAACCCCATCCTTATATAGGATGGGAGGAGTTTGCAAACACAGAGTTCACCAAAATGGGATGAAAGACAAGACACTAAAGAGCACAAAATAAATAAATATATCAGCATCCATCTATGGAGTCCAAATTCAGAAAGAGCACTACTGAATTTGCCAAACCAAGCACGAGGCAATACTTCAAACCATAGAGGGACTTGTGAAGACAACATACTAGATCAAACTCCTCCTGAGCAACTAACTCAGGTGGTTGCTCCCTACAAATCTCCTCATCCAGATCACCATGCAGGAATGCATCTTTAATATCAAGTTGGGTGTAGAGGCAAGAGTGTATAGCAACTAGAGACAAGAAAATATGAATAGATGCCATCTTTACCACAAGAGAAAAAGTCTGAGTAATCCTCGCCATAGACCTGAGTGTAACCTTTGACAACCAACCGTGCCTTAAGCTGATCAACACAACCATTTGCATCCACTTTGACAATGTAAACCCAACGGCATCCAAGAATAGATTTGTGGATGTGAAACAAGAGACCATATCTTATTATGATGAAGAGTTGACATCTCTTCATCCATTGCATGACACCAACTTGGATGATCAAGTGCAACTGAAACAAACAAAGGTAAAGAGATAAGAGGATATAGAAGAAATAAAGGCACAATATGAAGGTGAAAGATGGCTATATGAAACAAAGTTAGAAATGGGATGCAGGATATTTTTAAGAGTGCAAGGTCTAACACCTTTTCTTAATGAAATAAGAAGATTCTGATGAAAAGGTGGAGAAAGAACCGTCTCTACCCGACCTTCTAATAAGGAAACATCTAGAGAAGGAAATGAATTGTCGGGAGCCGCTGTTTCACCTGCATTGGTACCTAAAACGGACTGTCTACCTGCACTTGTACGTCGAGTATATACCTAAGTGATTGGTGACCTAGTGGAACTAGGTGGAACAACATCATGAGGACAATCACTACCATAAGACAAAGGAACAACAGACTCAACAACAACCGAAGAGGCAAGAGCTCCTCTATTACGACTGGTGAGGTAGGAGTAGGGACTAAAACACTATTAACCCTTCTGCGCTCTATAGTAACCTAAAAAAGACACACTTAGCGGCCTTGGGACCCAACTTGTCCACTCCTAGACCAAGGCAGTGGACAAAGCAAACACACACAAACACCTTGGCTGGAACATGGTACAATGGCTTCATAGGATGAAGAATCTGAACAGGTATGCGACTTTGAATGACAGATGATGGCATGCAATTAATGAGATAAGTAGCGGTAAGAACATCATCACCCCAAAATTCCCTAGGTTCATGCATGTGAAGAAGTGTGCGGGCAGTCTCAACAGTATGGTAAATCTTTCTTTCAGCCACTCCATTCTGTTGTGGTGTATGTGGGCAAGATGCTTGGTGGATGATGTCATGGGTGGTGGTAAAATGAATGCATTCGTGATTATGGTATTCTCTAGCATTATCAGATCGAGGCAAGGAAGAAAATGGCTGATTTCGATATTGTTCCAACGGCCATAGAAACAGAAATTTATCGAAATTTCGAAAAAAAATCGAAAAATGTGTTCCAGACGTTTCGACGGCAAAATTAACGAATTAATTTATGACATTTTACCAAAATTATCTACTAGTGCAGATCTACTCAAATATGCAACAATATTTCATATTGGACATGTGGGGGTGGGATTTCCTCATTTGTGAGTGAAGGATGATGAACTATTTCGATGGGGATTTCGATGGATGTCAATTTTCAATGAAATCAATGAATTACGTCATTATAGTTTGCAAGCACAATATATAGATTTAAAGACACAAACATATGAAAAAATATGCATCTAGGTAGTCCATAACTCCATGTAGTACATTAAAGAGAAAAAAAATTATCGACAGTGCATTTCAATGTCTGATGGCCATCGGTATGGAAATAATTGCTGAAATTGGACAATTTCGCGAAATTGTAAATTACGGATCAAAGGGTGCACACTTTCTTCTTAAATTGAGTTTCCACTTCCATACAAAAAGATTTGAATATAGATAAAAGTTTAGATCTCTCTTTTATCAAATAAAGCCATGTAGCACGGCAGTAATCATCTACAAAGATAACAAAATACTTATAGCCGAGCTTGGAAGTAACATGACTTGGTCCCCAAATGTCTGAATGGATTAACTCAAAGTAGATTTTGTTCTTTGACTCTCTTTGGACCTAAAGACGGACCTTGTATGTTTCCGTAACTGACATGATTCACACTGCAAACTGTCCAGGCTGGACAGCTTGGAACCAAGACCTTAAGCTTATCTAAAGATACATGACCAAGTCAACTATGCACCACCAAAGGAGAAGTTGCAACACATGTTATAGGAGACGTTTACAAGTAGTAGAGACCGGCCACTTCATACCCTTCGCCAATCCTCTCCCCCGTCTTCATGTCATGTATAAGACAAGTATCTAGTAAGAATGTAACAGTGGCTTAAAGAGCCTGAGTTATTTTGCTAATTGATATAAATTAACATGAAAGTGAAGAATAAAAAAGGTAGATGGAAGGGATACATGTGGAGTCGGTGACTCCATCCCAATTCCCTTAATAGAGGCAACAAAACCATCTGCAAGGGTAACACCGAGTAGGTTAGGCTTATGGGCATAAGTGGTGAACATCTCTAATACTCTCATGATGTAATCGATTAAATCAAGAACCCGATTAGACTTGGATGATGTTGCCTTGGAAGCCTAAGAGATGCAAGTTGAAGTATCATCTCTTGGTACAAGAAAGGCAACTAAAAATGCATATTGTTGTGAAGCTTGAATGCACAACTGTGAGTACTCTTCAGAAAGTGTCACCTGGTAAGTAACTTCTTTCTTCTTTGACATGATTCAGAAATTGAGTCTGACTATTTGCACATATTGTAATGGCTAGAGAAAGATGGACAACACATTTTTTACTCTAGTGGATAACAGGTCCACTCGAGTCCAATGGTATCGCAAGACCACCTGGTTGTTGTGAAGACGGGAATCAATTTGTACAACACGCGGAGGCATGCTATCGTAGAATCAACTTCACTTTGGCAGCAACAATGCGCTAGAACAAGACCAAATATGATTTTGGACAACAATAATAAACTGGAACGGACGAAATATATACTTTGCACAAGAGCAGGAGATCAGGACCGGTGTGCTACAGTAATCTGCCGGTGACAAGTTGGTATACAAAGACACGCTGCCCCGTCCTTATTTTCCTTATGCCCTTGACCTTCTGAGACAATGTAGTTAAGGTAGAGGTGCCCCCTTTAGACCAGATTTGAGAGGAGAAACGGTTACTCTTGCCGTCTTTGTTGAAGCCGAAAATAGTTGTGATAAAAGGCTATTGACAGAAGCCTAATGTGATGCTGATATGCAGAACAAATGAAGGCGTAGCAGCTAACCACAAGCACCGTATGGTAGCTAAGACCAAGAGGAAGATGTCCCAGAAGGGCAACACCCAATTCCAACCGAATTTGTGACAATCACTAGCAAAACAAGACGATCAACCACTGGAGGTCAACCTCGGATTGCTGTGATCCGTCGCAGAATAATCAGTTTTTTGCAGGCATCCCGAGGCGATTATATGTGACAAAGACACTGGAAACGAGTTCCGACCTGATCTAGCGAGACTAGAAAAAGACGTAGACCGGAGGGTCTAGATCTAAACCAAGCATTACAAGTTGAATCGTTGGAACCTCTTCTGTGATAAGGTAAAACTTGTAAACTCTAATCTAGTTTTGTTTCATTGATTAGACGGATCCTACTCGTAGGATTCTTGGAAAATTTTTATTACGTTGTGTTTTCTGCTCCTAAGAACACAACAGAAACTGTATAACATATAAGTCAAATGCAAGGCCTGTGTATTTTGAAGGTTTTTACTTTTTACTATATATAGAATAATGAGAACAAAATATACAAAATAAACGAATTGCAATACCATTAATTTATAGCGAATAATGTTATATGTGTTGGGACAAAGACTTGTTCACATGTATGTAGACATTATCCAAAATATTGACATAGTGGGAGCATACCTTGTGCAGTGAAAATATTGACATAGTGGGAGCATACCTTGTGCAGTGAACAACCTCCTATCTCACTAGTAGCATGACTTACAGACCAACAGTACAATCCCTAGAAAGAACAAAGTAATGATGTGGTAGATAAAATATAATAAAATGGAGTATGTTCTGAGTAATATTGTGATTTGTGGCATGCTTACAATTAATTAGTGTTAATATATGTTGTTAATGTATAGGGTCTTGTATGTAAATGACATGGTCTTATATATTAAGGTCAGGGGTCTATTTGTAAATGTTGTAATACTTTCTTCTTATATATATGATATGTGAGACAGGCCGTAAGCCTTCAGGTCGTCTCCTTCTCCCACATTACAAGCTTCATTGTATCAGAGCCTAGGGTTTTCATCCCTACTTGGTCCAGGAAGCAAGTTGTCCCCTTGTTTCCTCTTCTTTCACGTTTTCTATAGTACTGCTACAGTGCATCACTGTAGCTGCGCGACCACGGGAAGGGCTGCTGTGTCTCCATCCGCTGGATTTCGACTAAGCTGCTTATTGCGTTGGCTGTCCCCCAACCCCAGCAACCTCAAGGATCAAGCCGATCGTTGATTAATCTTTGTCTGGGCCTTCCGAAGTTGTTGATCTTCCTGGAGCGAAAACTGTTGTAGCTGCAGCCTGCTTACGGGCTCTCTTGAGGAGAAACGGATCGGCTCTATCTCTTCTTTTCCTGTCCTTGAAGGGCGCCCCTACGTCTGCTACCTTGCCCCAGAAGGTCAAGGGCACAGGAGCACCGAGGAGGGAGCAGTCCTCTTCCTCCTCCGGTCTATATCCCGTCGTTACTGTAGCTGCACAGTGCAGCCTTATTACTAAGTCTGTTATCTTGAAGGATCTTTTGGTGCATTTGAAGAAGTATATTTTATTACAAAGTTCTTCCTTCCTACAAGGGCATCCAAACTAAAATATTCCTGCTACAAAGCTTGATTTGAAGTTTACAAAGTCTGAAATTAAGCGTGCAAAGTCTGAAATTAAGCCTGCAAAGTCTGATTTTAAGGTCCTTTACAATTGATTCGGTCTGATATCAAGTTCCTAAAGTGTTGATTTAGTATATGCCAGTCGACATGGATGATAAAAAGAATACTCAAGAGGAGGCTCCATATCTTATTTCATTGTCTGAAGAAGAATATGTTCATTTGATGCGTTTCCGAGCTTCACATCAAGCCACATCTTCAGTTGTCTACATTGCACAAATTGCCAGCCCTTCAACATGTATCTCTCAAGCTTCCAAGGAATTAGGGTTCAAGTCAGATTGGGTTCTTGATTCAGGTGCAACTGATCATATCACAGGGGAACCTAAGATGTTTACCACCTATACTAGTAAGCCGGACCTACCCGGTGTTACCCTTGCAGATGGTTCTACTGTATCTGTCATGGGAACTGGAGTAGTGTCACACACTCCACATATCTCCCTTCCTTCCACCTTGTTCATCCCACAATTCCCTTTTAATTTATTATCTATCAGCAAATTAACCCGTTGTCTTCAAGCCTCAGTCACTTTCTTACCTGATACTTGTGTTATACAAGACTTGAAGACGAGGAAGACAATTGGTGAAGGGTATGAACTGGCTGGACTTTACTACTTGAGTAGGTCTCCCACAACTTGTATCGCAGCTTCCCCTTTGGTGGTACACAGTCGTCTTGGTCATGCATCATTGGATAAGCTCAAAGTTTTGGTCCCAAGTCTGTCCCACCTAGATGTGTTGCAGTGTGAGTCATGTCAGTTAGGGAAGCATACACGGTCTATATTTCGGTCCAAAAAGAGTCAAAGAGCAGAGTCTTTGTTTGAGTTAGTTCACTCAGATGTATGGGGTCCGAGTCGTGTAACCTCTAAGCTTGGTTATAAGTATTTTGTTATCTTTGTTGATGATTATTCACGTGCTACATGGCTTTATTTGATGAAGGAAAGATCTGAACTTTTGTCCATCTTTAAATCTTTTTGTGCGGAAGTGGAAACCCAATTCAAAAAGAAAGTTTGTACTCTCCGTTCTGATAATGCCAGAGAATACTTCAGCCATGATTTCAACCATTTCACCTCCACCCATGGCATCATCCACCTATCCTCTTGTCCATACACACCACAACAGAACGGAGTGGCTGAAAGAAAGATTCGACATATTGTAGAGACTGCACGTACCTTTCTTCTTCACTTGCATGTCCCAAGAGAATTCTGGGGTGATGCAGTTCTCACCGCCACTTACCTCATAAACCGTATGCCATCATCTGTAATCCAAAATCGTATACCTGTTCAGATTCTTCATCCTATGAAGCCATTGTACCATGCCCCACCAAAGGTGTTTGGATGTGTTTGTTTTGTTCATTGCCTAGGTCCTGGCAAGGACAAGTTGAGTCCAAGGTCAACCAAGTGTGTTTTCTTAGGTTATTCTCGAGCTCAGAAGGGGTACAAGTGCTATAGTCCTACCTTACATCGCTTTTTTGTCTCAGCCGATGTCACCTTTTTTGAAGACACATCATTCTTTGACGACAGTTCGTCAATGACACCCGTAGTTGTGGAAGAACTCTTGCCTCTTCCAATTGTTGTTGAGTCTATTCCCACTTGTTCGGGTAATGATGGTCCTCATGATAGTGTCCCACCCATTTCTCTAGACCTCCTATCACGCAGGTGTATACTCGTCGTCCACGTACAAATATTACAGAGACTTCTTCCAGTTCAGCTCCTCCAGTTGCTCCCTTGTCTGAAAGTCAAGTAGATACAAGTATTGATAACCTTCCTATTGCTTTAAGGAAAGGCACTCGGTCTTGCACTCTTCATCCCATTTCTAATTTTGTTTCATACAGCAATGTATCACCTTCATTTCATGCCTTCTTATCCTCCATGTCCTCTGTCTCCATACCCTCTTCTCCTGCAGTTGCCTTGGATCACCCTGGCTGGCGTCATGCAATGGAAGAAGAGATGGCAGCACTAGTCCAGAACCATACATGGTCTCTTGTTCAGCGCCCATCGAGTAAGTCTGTGGTTGGATGTCGTTGGGTTTTTAATGTTAAAGTTGGTGCGAATGGATTAGTTGATCGGCTTAAGGCACGGTTAGTAGCCAAAGGATACACTCAAGTTTATGGTGAGGATTATTTAGAGACCTTCTCTCCTGTTGCGAAGATGGCATCTATTCGCATCTTCTTGTCTCTTGCTGCCATACATTCATGGACTCTACATCAGCTTGATATCAAGAATGCATTCTTACACGGTGACTTGGATGAGGAAATTTATATGGAGCAACCACCGGGGTTTGTTGCTCAGGGGGAGTGTGATCTAGTGTGTCGTCTGCACAAGTCTCTGTATGGTCTAAAACAATCACCTCGTGCTTGGTTTGGTAAACTCAGCAGTTCTCTTACTGAGTTTGGGCTCCAGAGATGTACTATGGATCATTCTGTTTTCTACAGGCGACAAAGTTCGGGATGTATATTTCTTGTGGTATATGTTGACGACATTGTGATTACTGGTGATGATAGTCAGGGCATTGCACAATTGAAGGCTTTTCTGCATGGACAATTTCATACAAAGGACCTAGGAAATCTTAAATATTTTCTGGGAATTGAAGCTGCCAAGTCAAAATCTGGGATAGTAATTTCACAGCGGAAGTATGTCCTTGATTTGCTCACAGAGACAGGGATGCTTGGGACCAGACCCAGTGACACTCCAATGGACCCTAAAGTCAAATTGTCCATGGAGCAGGGGGAGTTACTTGATGATCCTTGGAGATATAGACGACTCGTAGGAAAGTTGAATTATTTGACAGTCACTAGACCTGACATTGCATTTGCTACTAGTGTTGTGAGCCAGTTTATGGAGAAGCCATGTACAGGTCACTTGGAGGCTGTAATGCACATCTTGAGGTATTTGAAAAAGTCCCCTGGAAGGGGAATCTTATATCAAAATCATGGTCACCTGAAAGTACAAGGGTATTCAGATGCTGATTGGGCAGGATGTAGCATTGATAGAAGATCTATTTCTGGCTATTGTGTGTTTGTGGGAGGAAATCTAGTATCATGGAGGAGCAAGAAGCAAACAGTTGTAGCCAGATTGAGTGCAGAGTCTGAATATAGAGCTATGGCTTTAGCAACATGTGAGTTGCTATGGATTCGACATTTGTTAGAGGAACTTGGATTTGCCCAAGATGCTCCTATGGATATGAAATGTGATAACCAAGCTGCTGTCCACATTGCTCATAACCCAATTTTTCATGAAAGAACTAAACACATTGAGGTTGATTGTCATTTTCTAAGAGAGAAAATCCAGAAGGGATTGATTCAGTTGTCACCTGTCAAGTCTGAAGACCAGTTAGCTGATCTATTCACAAAGTCCCTGAATGGTTGTCGGGTTCGCTTCTTATGTACCAAGCTGGGCATGTATGATATGTATGCTCCAGCTTGAGGGGGAGTGTTAATGTATAGGGTCTTGTATGTAAATGACATGGTCTTATATATTAAGGTCAGGGGTCTATTTGTAAATGTTGTAATACTTTCTTCTTATATATATGATATGTGAGACAGGCCGTAAGCCTTCAGGTCGTCTCCTTCTCCCACATTACAAGCTTCATATGTCTTTATTTACTGTCATGTTATTTTACTTTTCTATTTGGACTTACATATAATTGTTCCACTAATATATATATGAGGGTACACACATTGTGTAACCCTACGCTTCCTCAATTTGCTTTGTCTCATGGCATCAGAGCAGATCTAGATCCGGGGAGCCGCCTCTCCTTCTTCCCCTCCCTTCCTCTCTCTCACCCCCCCCGCCCCGCCCCGCCCCGCCGCCGGCCCCAGCACCGGGCAGGCAACCGTCGGGCCAGGCCCTACCCGCGGTGCTCCTCGCCGCTTGCTTCGGTGGCGTGATCTCCTTCTAAAGGATCGTCATCAGACCTGCTTCCTGCCTGCCCATGTAGGCCTTTGAGCCACCGGGTTTTCTGCTACGCCTCGGCGTAGCCCGTATGTAACTGGTTCGTCCAGTCTTTCCACTGTGCCTGTTGCCGCCTAGGTGAGGAACTAGGCAGTCGTTTTCTGTCCGTGCCTACTTGTTCTTCTCATTGTCGGTAATTGATGATCTGCATGTCATGGCATCTTCCCATGAGGATCTACATCGTCAGGTTACTACTGTGAAGCTGGATGGGCGAAACTACCAGCACTGGGTCTGCTCTATGCAAATTTATGTTAAATCCTAAGGGAAACTATCTCATTTGACGCGTGATCCGCCTCCTGCGCCTGCTGCCAATGCCGACTCGAAGGATGTCAAAGCGTATGATGACTGGGTCAAAGACGATTCGACTGTGATGACCTGGATTCTCAATAGTAGCGAGACAAAAATCAGTGTTACCTTACTCTACCTGACTATAGCAAAGCAAATGTGGGATCAGCTTGCTAGTACTTACTCTCACAGCCAGAATCCGAAGAAAATATTTGATATCAACAAGCAACTGAGCCGTCTACACTTCTCGGGATCCGATCTCACTGACTATTTTTCTTCCTTCAAGGGACTTTGGGGAGAATTGGAGGCCTACCATCCCTTGTCTACTAACTTGGCTACCATGCAACGTCAACGCTAGGAGTTGCAGGTAGTTCAGTTCCTGTGTGGGCTACCTGAATCATATGCTGGAGTTGTGGATCAGATCCTTGCCAGTGACCCACTACCTACTCTACAGAGTGCCTTTCAGCATCTACAGCGACTGCCGTCATCCTCATCTGAGTTGCCTTCGGATACTGGCGATACTACAGCCCTTACTGCTATGTCTGGATGTGGTCGTGGCCGCGGTCGTGGTCGTTCTCACGAAACTCGTCCGCCTCTTGGTGTTGGGAGGGGGAGGAGTTCTTCGGGACGTGGAGCACCCTCTGGTCCTCCCAATGCTACTCGCCCTCAGACTGGTCAACGGTTCTGCAACTTCTATGGCCGATCCAATCATATTGAAGAAAAATGTTGGAAGAAATATGGAAAACATGTCTAGGCTAATGCAGCTTCTGATACCCATGCTACCTCTGAGGTAGTGTCACAGCCTACTACCACTGATGTATCCAGTTCTACTACTGCTGACTTCATCCATTCTGAGGTGGAGCGCCTGTTGCTCGAGCGTACTGGGTCATCCTCTGGAGCTGCCTTTGGAGCTCATGCTACTACATATTCTGGTTGTGATACTACTTTCCTCAGTGCCCCCTCGCCTAGTACTGGTAATAAAAAATGGGTGATTGATTCGGGTGCATCGTCTCATATATCTGGAAATCGGTCTTTTTTTAAAACCTTATCTTGACCAGTCTCTAATTCTTATGTTATGCTTGAGGATGGCTCCAAGACTAGTGTAGCCGGGATTGGAGACATAGCTTCTCTTTTTTTGTTAAAATCTGCTCTATATGTGCCTCGATTGCCACTGAACTTATTATTTGTTAGCAAAATTGTTCGTAGCTTGAACTGCAGTCTCACATTTATTCCTGGTACTTGTACTTTTCAGGACCTTCGAACGAGGATGAAGATTGGTGGGGGGGCATGAAGGACCTAATGGCCTATATTATTTGGATGAGTTAAAAAAGACTGACAACTTAGCGCTAGCTTCAGCTCTATCTTCATCTGTTTCAGCTTTGCAGTGGCACTACAGACTTGGACATCCATCTTCTGAGAAATTGAAGCATGTTATCTCTGGTATAGGAACGCACGTCTTTCAGTGTGAGTCGTGTCAGTTAGGGAAACAGTCTAGAACTGTCTTTCCTAAATTGTCCCAGATTAGCAGTAAAAACATTTTTGATCTTGTTCATTCATATGTATGGGGTCCGTGTCATGTTCCAAGTTTGTCTGGCAATAAATATTTTATTCTCTTTATTGATGACTTTTCTCATGCCACTTGGTTGTTTATGTTGAAAAATCGGTCTCAAGTGCTATCTACAATAAAATTCTTTTTTACTGAAATAAAAACTCAATATTCTATGCCTATTAAAATTCTACGAACCGACAATGCTTTGGAGTTTGTTCAGAAAGAAGTTGGAATATTTTGTCGATCTGTGGGTACTATTCATCAGACATCATGTGCCTATACGCCTCAACAAAATGGAGTCGTAGAAAGGAAAAATAGGCATTTACTTGAGGTTGCTAGAACTATAATGTTGCATTCTAATGTACCTAGACTTTTTTGGCCATAAGCTATCCTGACTGCCTGTTTTCTAGATTAATAGAATGCCGTCTTCTTTTATTGGCAACAAGATTCCTATTCAGGTTCTCCAGCCTGATGTAACTCTATTTTCTGTACCTCCACGGATATTTGTCTCTACTTGTTTTGTGCGATTACTTGGACCAAACTATGATAAATTATCTCCTAGAGCAGAAAAATGTATTTTCTTGGGTTATTCTTATACTCAAAAAGGGTATCGGTGCTATAGTCCTACTGGAAAAAACTGGTTCATAAGTAGTGATGTAGTTTTTTTGAGGATACACCTTTTTATTCTGCTAAAGGAGATACACTGGATTCTGATAAAATCACAGCACCATTGCCTGTCACGAGTGATTGCACCTCTGAAACTTCACCTGCTGAAACTACTACTCCTCCACTTATTGTGTATAAACGCAGGAACAGGTCCCAAAGTGCTCAAGACCCCCCCACGCAGCACCAATCTTCTCCTCACGAAGGTCCCACTCCTGCTGAGGTACACTCTGACTTAGATTTGCCTATTACTATCAGAAAAGGCACTCGTTCTTGTAATTCTCATAATATTGCTAATCATGTTTCCACTGCACATCTGAGTATTCATGCTAGTAACTTTGTGGCTGCTCTATCTGCTATTGTTGTTCCCAAGACTGTCCATGATGCCTTACAAAGCTCAACCTGGATGACTGCCATGAAAGAAGAGATGACTGCTCTTACTGACAGAGGAACTTGGGAGATGGTGGATCCACCTCCTGAGTGCAACCCTGTTGGTTGCAGATGGGTCTATGTTGTAAAGTATCAACCTGATGGAACGGTGGAACGTCTGAAGGCACGACTGGTTGCAAAAGGGTATACTCAAACTTATGAAATTGACTATTTTGAGACGTTTTTGCCTGTTGCCAGACTTAACTCTGTCAGAGTTCTTCTTTCTGTTGTTATTAACTTAGATTGGCCTCTTATTCAACTGGATGTTAAAAATTTCTTCCTATATGGGGATCTTCAAGAAGAGGTTTATATGGAGCAACCTTCTGGGTTTGTTGCTCAGGGGGAGTCACATAAAGTCTGCAGGTTAAAAAATCTATTTATGGGTTCAAACAGAGTTCTCGGGCGTGGTTTGATAAGCTGAGTAAAATTCTGACTGCTTTTGGTTTTCTGAGGTCACAGGTTGATCATTCAGTCTTTACGAAAAAAACCTCTTCTAGTATTGTGATCCTAATTGTTTATGTTGATGATATTGTTCTATCTGGCAGTGATCATTCTGAGATTCAGGCTACTAAAACACACATGTGCAAACATTTTGCTACTAAAGATCTAGGGAGGCTAAGATATTTTCTGGGCATTGAGATATCTAGGACTTCTAATGCTCTTGTCTTATCTCAGAGGAAGTATGTTCTAGACCTGTTACAGGAAACTGGGATGCTTGGTGCACGTCCTGCTGATATTCCTTTGGATCCTAATATTAATTGGGATGATGATTCTTCTCCTATGTTTCCAGACAGTAAAAAATATAGGAGACTGATTGGCAAGATGATTTATCTGACTGTAACTAGAGCTAATATATCTACTGTTGTTGGTCTTCTTAACAGGTACCTGGATAAACCTAGACAGTGTCACTGGGATGCTCTCGGTAATATTCTGCGATATCTTAAGAAATCACCTAGCAAAGGCCTCTATTATAGAAGGCATGGACACTGTTCTCTGGAAGGATATTCTGATTCTGATTATGCTGGGAGTAAGATTAACAGAAAATCTACTTCAGGCTACTGTACTTATGTAGGAGGTAATCTGGTTACTTGGAGAAGTAAAAAGCAAAATGTTGTTGCCAGATCTAGTGCTGAAGCTGAATACAAGGCGATGGCCCACACTGCTTGTGAGCTCCTATGGGTACAATCTCTTTTAAAAGACTTCGGGGTTGAGTCTTCTGCTGCTATCCCTATGCACTATGACAATAAAGCTGCTATCTTCATTGCTAATAATCATGTATATCATGAGCGCACAAAGCATATTGAAGTTGATTATCACTTCATTCGAGAGACTATCTTATCTGGCAAGATCTGCACTCCTTTCACTCGCTCAGAAGATCAGGTTGCTGATATGTTTACAAAGTTGCTGGCCAAGAAACATTTCAACTCACTTGTGGACAAGTTGGGCATGATTGATATCTATGCTCCAACTTGAGGGGGAGTGTTAATATATGTCTTTATTTACTGTCCTGTTATTTTACTTTTCTATTTGGACTTACATGTAATTGTTCCACTAATATATATATGAGGGTACACACATTGTGTAACCCTACGCTTCCTCAATTTGCTTTGTCTCAATTAGAACTTCTTAGATACTATCTAGATGAGGTGACAAGGCAAATCTGGAACCCTGCTACAAAGTAGACAATATTAGGGCAACACAGTCGAACATGAATCTATAAGCATATAAAGAAAATTACAGGGACCAAACAATTACCAAATATCCCAGTAACCCAGTAAATTCTTATCCTGCATTTAGCGCTCCAACTTCTCAAACTGAAAATGAAGATCAAGAGAAGTCATTTCAGTGAACGCATCTACGCTGACAATTTGACGCAAATTATCAATCTATCATTTGGAACTTGGGATGAAATATTATATATCATAATGTAATCATGTCTTCATTAACTTGCGGAGCTAAAATTATTTTTGAGACTGACACGAGTACTGGAAATAGGATCATCCTTTTGAGTCGTATCCTGGTATGTATGAAAAAAGAACTAGGGACTACACAAGAATGCAGTTCGTTTTAGATAGTCCTTAATCCTTGTGCATAATTATGGACTCATTGGAAAATTGCATTCAGGTAAACAAATCACCCAAAACCACTCTGTCGAGTACTATACCGCTTCCAATCAGGCCCTTGGATTTATTACAAGGCAACTTTTGTGTGGACTGTGGTTGGTTTGATAGATTTTGCTAAGGGATTTTATTGTGTGGATTATCACTATTGAGGGCTATTTTGTATGCAATTTTTTCATAATTGTATTTGGACCTAAAATTATGGAGTTGAAACTTGAAATTTATGGATACAATTTTTGGATAAGTTTTTTCAATGGAAATTTTTAGCCCAATAATTAAAAAAATGAATTATGGATCAATATGAAAACCGAATGTTGATATTTATAAAATTTTAGAATAAATTTTGCTTCTAAAATCTGGAGTTAGATCCAAATAGCCGAATCGTTTTTTTTTTTACTTGAATGCGGCGGATACAAAATGCCTAGATTCTAGATCCAAAATTTTTAGAAACAAAATTCAAAATGTCTGAACTTGAAATTTTTAATTCAAAATTGGGTATGATCCTAATAATTGGAATATTGAATCTTTTGAGAAAGAAAAAAAAGATATATGAAAATATTTATATCCAAAATTCAAAATCTGGTCTGTTTTAGCTGAACATTGAACCTTTTACAAGAATGAATACTAACACATTTGGAATGTTATTTTCCGAAGAAGAAAAAAAATTGTTTAATAAAATCAAATAGCACATCTAGATTATTGTCCAGCAACACAAAGGCCTGGAAAATAAGAGTGAAAGTAAGCAATCCTTAAATTAGCATGTTATATAGTTGTGAACACAAGTTACAACCACCATGGAGGTTCACATCTCAAGCAAGATATCAGATAATGTGTCCCCATGTATAACGTTCACATTCAACTCCCACTATCCCAAATTATAAGTTGAGTACTTCTTCTCAAAAGATGCAGAAGTCATAAAATTTTGATAACAAATACTAATTACTAAGATACTCGTGTTTAAAAGACAAGGACGGAAAATCACAGATTATTTCAGAGCTGATTTGCAAGATGCAAAAGTCATATGATTTTGATAGGAACAAATCATTCCAGTAATTATGTATTGACATACTAACATTAATTATTGACATACCAAAATTCAAATTATGCACCGATATGCTATCATTTTAATACTGACATATTGGTATTGGTATTTTAATACGGATAAACAGCTGCATAGAATATTCATTCCTGATCACTACCACTCCTCTGGTTAAGGTTGGCTCCTCACATCATCAATGTTGTTTCTGGATCACACCCACTTCCCTTTATTTTTATTGTTATCTTTAAAAACATGTCTCCTCTCCTAACAATTTCTTAAAACCGACGCCAGCCATCCAATTACAAACAAACCGCACAACACCCATACATCACAAGCTTGAGTTTTAGGCAATGCTAAAGTGCAAAGATTGTTTAACTATACATCCACTGTTGGGGGTATTGACAACACCCTCTCCTAACAATTTCTTAAAACCAACGCCAGCCATCCAATTACAAACAAACCGCACATCACTCATACATCACAAGCTTGAGTTTTAGGCAATGCTAAAGTGCAAATATTGTTCAACTATACATCCACTGTTGGGGGTATTGACAACACCCATTGTCAAAAAAGCAAGATGGTTCAGCTCATAGCTGAGGATGACAGAGACCAGCATGACAAGGCGTCATTGATGGGGACGGGGATGTTTATTAGACACAGAGTCATCAGCACATTTTTTAAGCCTAACCTGCCTCAGCGGCATTTAGTACTCTTTTAAGAGCATGAGTTCAGAACATTATAAAGCACCAGCTAATTAGAATGGAATTCAACAGCTAATAATTTGGGTTGCTTAGAACCTGCAATTAGGTGGTCACAAATAAGAAAAGCAGATCAGTCTGGTTGCATATTTCTGTATATGAGAACTAATAATTACTCCATGGAGTTCTCCTCCGAGAAACTAAACCAAACCACTCATCAATGTATACCAAAAGCAGGACCACGTGTGTTTGAAGGAACCACCATTCTCGTTGATAAAGAATGAGACACTATGCAGTTCCCCCGTACGCCAATATAGGCGATACAACCAACTGGCGGGAATAGAGGAACCCAAACAGACTGAGACGGTTAGGGACACATTATCGGGAAGTGGCCAAGGAGGCTGGACGGTATACGCGACCGAAAACAGCACGATCCTTAATCCTCGCTGTGATGAGAGACAACTCCTTCGCAGAAACTATGCTGGGCAGCACGGTGGGCGAGTATCTGGAATGAGTGTGGAAGAAAGGAGGTGGAGCATGAGCGGCGATGCTGCGATCCCCTCCTTTGCGACACGCGAAAGACGGAACGGCAACGCACCGGTGCTGCTTGTCACGTAAATCGCGGGTTGGGCGAAGCAAAAGGAGACGGGGACGAGAATCGGTTAAGTGGGAGTGGCGACCGGCTAGTTGCATTTCAGCTTGCTCCAACCCAGTTAACTCCAGCAAACCAGATTTGGAGTACAAATGGAGGCAAAGCAGAGGAATTTAGATATTGTGATGATTCAAGATTTACATACTTGCAACAGAACAAACAAAAATGTATGCGCGCAATGCTAGCGGTCTCAGGTATCCCACTCGGCAAAAACACAAGATTAGGCAAAACCAGAATTATAGAACGCAACCCACCTGCAAAGATCCACATGGCAGCAACCGGAGCGCTGCCTTTCGCGAGCCTGGAAGGGCTATCTCTGTTTGTTCCTCGTGATGTCTCAGCTACAGGAGGGAAGAATGCCAGATTCTGGAATCAGAGACCTCTAGCACGACGGCTCAACCGAGAGAACGGAGGATGCCGATGGCACAGAGGGCGACAAGAGAAGAAGCGGCATGGATGGAAGAGACAAAAGGAGCCCAGAAATTATGCCTCGTTCGGCAAAGCGTCGAATGGTCGCTGGGCGGCTGTGGGCAGCGCTATGCAGACACGGGCAGTATCCGCTCGCTCTTAATCAAAACATAGTTTTCCTGGTTCTTATTCAATAATTTCAATTTTCTGTTGGAAGCGCTGGCGGATCGCCCTAATTTGATCGCGCGAAATTAACAGTCGCCGGCGATCAGCAGCCAGCGATCCGTGGTGCTGCCAATTTGCCGGACAAAGCACATGTTCCGCAACGGCCAGAGCTCGAATACGCCTGATACTTGTCATTCCTTAGGCCGCCGCAGTAGGTCCAATTCTGGTTGTTAGGCTGCATTAAGCCCAATACTAGTTGTGACCAGTTAGGCCGCATAGGGCGTCACTCAACGGGTATAGGGTAAAACGTGGACATGAGCGCATCTACAAGTCACAACCAATACCACTTCATTTTTAGTGGCTAAGATTATGGTAGCGTATCCGTTTTTTCAGCAATTAAAATAATTCTCATTGTAGCCTCACACCTAGAGCCTAGCCCTCACAATCAAAAAAAAAAAACGTGTTTCTTCAAGTTTCATGTCTTTCACTATCGAAAAAATTGAACTCTCTAAGTTTCATTGTACTCTGTCCCACAACTCTGCATCGTCAATGGAACATGTTGGGCTTTCTTCTCTGCCTCATAGGGCAGCCTCCATCGGGGTTGATCGACCTCGAGGACTTTAGCCGCAACTTCAATTCCAGTATATGTTTGCTCCTCTGCCAACACTCTCTGGCGTCCATGATATTCTTGTTCTCTGATGAGCGCTCTATGTTGGCGTTGACCATCTCGTCATGTGTTGACGCTCCCTACTGGCGTTGAGCATCTCTTAATTCGCTAGTTCTCTTCACTAGATTACAACATCTCATATGGGGCACTGTTCTTCACTAGTATTGATCAACTTTTTAGCCGGAGTATATGCCTCCTTTTGAATTGATTACTCAGTAAGAACTAGCCTTTCTCTATCATAGCCAAATCTATTCATTTTTAGCAAATGTGAGAATCAACTTTACGATTGTATTTATATCCTTCTTCTCCATCACCACCAATATTGTTCAAGTTTTTCCTCCACAAGGTCTCTCCACCAATATAACTTCAAAAAGATAAATTGAAAGGTGACCCAACTTCTCTTTCTAAACATGAGGCTCTACCTTCTCTCTAGCGAGAGTTACGGATTTTCCTAACCCTAACTGTGGTGTCCATAACCAGAGGCCCACCCAAATCCCACGTGGTAAGCTACTTCTCAGTCACATCCTTCTCCATGTTCTCCTTTCCCATATGAACCCTCTCTTAACCATATGCCCTATAATTTCTACATCGAATGGATCTCAGAGGAGGCCAAGGCATATCCGGGGATATGCAAGGAGCATCTACCTAGTACCAAATGTTGTGGGTGTTAGCTTTTGGATATGCACACTCTAATTTTGATTATGCAAATATTTCTCATTTGTGTTATTAATGTATGAATTAAGTGTTTTAGGTGATCAAGGCACTAGACAAGATCCAATGAGAGAATATGCAATTATATATGTGTTTGGATGCTTGCACACCAAGTCGTACCTAGATTATGCTTTATGTAGGTGCAAATTGTATAACTTGATAGGAATGATGTAAGAACAAGTGATGATCGGCTCAAAACCATAGTAAACAAAGTTTTTTACTTATATACACCCATTAAGATTGGTTGATAATTCTTCAAAACCCCTCGTGGTGGGATTCTTCTCAGTCCCATCTTCTCCACATTCTCCTCTCCCATATCAGCCTCTCTTGACCATTGGCACTGCAATATCTGCATCGGTTGGATTTTAGATGAAGATGAGGCATAAGCGAAGATATGCAAGGAGCATCCATCCAATACCAAATGTTATGGGGTGGCATGCTCGATAGAGAAGATGTGATTTGAGGAAATTGCTTCATCACATGAGGTCGTAGTGGGGGGCAATCCTAGATAGACCAACAATCGAGTGTCACTATAGGCACCAATCGATGCCAGAGCATGAAGTGTCTATGAAGAGGGTGAATATCGATCAAAGATGGATGACCTTTTTTATGAAGAGGAGCTTCAACCACGTCAACAAAACAATCACAACAAGGAGAAGCAACCACAGTATGGCCCACCTTAGAAAATAGAAGGAAGGAGGCACGCCTCAACAATCCTTGCTAATTATTTGATGAAAATTTGATACATCATGCACAAGGCAAGGTCAAACTTGAGCAAAGAGTATTACACCAATGCTTCAAATGAGAGCATTCATATAGTTAGTGTTGGCTTGGCATCATCTGCTTCACCTGTGCAGGTTGGTAGATGTTGGTATGTATGCCCCGGAGAGCCAATCATATGATGATTGGAGTATGGAATTAGATACCTGATTTGATAAATAATAAAGGTAATTCCTTCTATTATCTTTATCTTAGTCATGATATGATGACACATACATAGTAGATGTATAAAGAATGATGTTACTCGATGATATATGTCTTCAGGTTGAGGACCTGAACGATGAGATCATATATAAGATAAGAGTACATACATTCTTGTTATGTCCCTAGTTGGATATTACTGTGGAAGAAAAATAGACAACAATAATACATAAGACGAGAGTGTGTGTTGACTGATGACAGTGTTTCATTAGTCATGATATGGGATATCACGTCAAGCACACAGATACATGTTAGAGAATAGTGTATCAGACAGACCCACCATGAGAGTGATACATGGAGTGTAATATTGTGACGCCCTGTGCCACACAAAGTAAGATTACTCAAAAAAAATGTGGAATTAATACTAAACAACCAGGCTACTAGAAAACATAGGAAATTAAAATTGTTTACATTTAAGCACAAAAGTTGGAACTCATCGCATCTGAGTCCACCAAAGGACACATGTATATATATAGCACATGCCAAAAGATTATTACGTAGCATTGTTCACTAGCTCATTAGACACAACCTATTACAAGAGGTAACATGTTCACATACATGCATGTCATATATGTACAGCAAAGATATAAGGCTAAAACGTCATCTCAATATACAACATCTACAAAAACTCCCCCAAGGACCAGAGTGTACAGGGACGACACATAGGACTCTACTAAAAAACACTAGCATCACATCCAACATTAGCTTAGCTACTACTCCTCTTATTACACAGCCTCAACAGCACGACCTCTATCCCCTCATGCTCGACCACCTAAAAGATGTGGAAACCCATAGGGTGAGACCAAACGTCCCAGTGAGAGATATAACTCTCTACCAACATCTATTGAAAGCACATGTATATCAAGCAGAGCGGTTTAACATATTAAGCAGATTCAACTCAATGATATGTATCCAACAGATAAAGCAGGATAAGAAAACTAGACAGTTACCTTTGAGTAGTAGAACAATTAATATTCTAAGAAGGAATATGAAGAATATGTATAACAGTCGATTTCTCTTATCACATTATAATTCAAGAAATAAGTACAAAGATAAGGCAAAGGGGTCATCCAAAGTTATTCGCATTTGACCCTAAACAAAAGCACTACACAACTGGATTACGTCTTTTATTTACCCTGAGGATTTGAGTCATACCACTCAAATCCAACAGCCACTGCAAAGTCAAAATAGGTGCCATACAAGGTCAATGGAAGAGCCAGAATCCACGACCTCTCCAACACCTCTTGGTCAGTATAAGATAAACATCGTAGAGACATATTAGTCAACTATAAACAACGACATATAGTCAAGATGAAGAATTGGTTCGCGCATGGCCATCCATATAAAAACACCTAGCCCGCCTTGGTATAGGTCATGACGCTAGAAGAACAGGCTCATGCATGATCGTTCTTAAAAGAAGGATTGGCTCACGCATGGCCATCCATGTCACAATGAAAATAGCTCACACATGGTTGTCTCATACAACATGTCATTGTGGACGCAAGGAGATACTCGACTTACACCCCCACATATTAAAAAATATGTGCTCTGAGTTTCCCGTAGGAAGGACTCGTTTTACCATCCAGCAATAAAACTGACATTAGAATGGATCTATGGCACATGGCGCATACATGATTAGGGTTTCACTTGATTAGTTAAGCCAATTGTGTGACTTTTATCATGAATCAAGTTACAACATATAAACTCAAAACAATCTCTATAAGAATAAGGGCATAATACAACTCCAGAAGATATAAAACATATAAGGTGTGAACTTCATCATCACATGATACTCATAGCGCTGCCATTCACAAGGCTATCACCAATGTCACACAGCCATATAAGGTTATAACCAAAATCACATCACTATGGGATATCAATCCCTCAATCACACCACTCAAGGATTTCACCTCACAATAGGCATTAAGCATTCACCAGGTCATAGGACCCATCACATCAATATGATCTCATCACATCTCATCAAGGCTCATAGCCATCACCTTGTGTCATATGATCACCACCATAGCATACACAAGCTATGATATCCATTCACTTGCATGGTTAGAATTACACAAGTAGGAGAGAGAAAATGTAATCACATGTCATTCATCGATGCAATCTCAATAAGCATAGCATACTCTAGGATTAGGGTTAGGGTTCAAACACATCGCCGATTAGGGTTTCATAGCATAGATCAATCACCAAACCCTAATTATGTCAACTCCCACTTTCTTGGAGCACACTAGGATTAGACCAACATTAACTTGATTACTTAACCATCCAAACAACATTAGGTATTGACCATCATTTATATGTACATATGTAACCACCATACAAAGCCTCACATGTGTTATGACCATGCACTCATGTGAATGTATCAATCACTCCTCAAACATGTGTCATGACCACTCCCAAAACAAATGTCTCAACCACAAGCACAACATGTGTCTTGACCACTACAAAAGCATGTGTCTCGACCATTCACAAAACAAATGTTTCGACCATAACAAAAACACATGTCTCGACCATCCATAAAACAAGTGCCTCGACCTCCCTAGGGTTAGGGTTTCAACCATGACACTAAAGCATGTGTCTCGACCTTCAAGTGTTACGACCCTCAACCTATTAGGGTTAGGGTTGTGGTCATGACACAAGGTCATATGTTTTGACCGAAACAAAACAAATAATCTCGACCATCACCCATAACGAAGTCTATCGACCAAGATAAAAAGAAGGGGTAGTGACCATCAAGGTCAAACTACCACAAGGGAAAATAATCAACTTTAAAATAGGGATGAAACATAATCAAAATAGAAGTACACCACGGCCAAAATAGAAGATCATCATCAAGGAAAAACCATCATCAAT
The DNA here is from genome assembly GCA_963693085.1 of Alisma plantago-aquatica. Lineage (NCBI taxonomy): Eukaryota > Viridiplantae > Streptophyta > Magnoliopsida > Alismatales > Alismataceae > Alisma > Alisma plantago-aquatica. Next base: position 643,341,665 of record OY856413.1, on the reverse strand, counting down.
AAGGTGGAAAACTCCATGCAAAAGTGCATCCAAACCTTGAAATCAGATCTCCAACATAAACTTTCAATAAACCAAACCAAGGTAAGGAAGACCAAGCTTAAACCTCAAGAAAACCAACTCAACACCTCAAGAAAACACAAAGACCTAACCAAAATATGGTGATAAGAACAAATATCAAGTTGTATGTAAAAATTTCCACTTCATCCATCACTTAGAAATCAAGTTCATAGAATTAGGGTTAAGAAAGAGAGTAAACTTCATGAGAACACTACAAAGTCTTAAACCTTGGATCATAAGAATCTCTTCTAACACATTAGCGTCAAGTTTAGAGATCAAAATAGTAGCATGCAAGTAATATTATGGTGCAAGTAATAGAATAAGGTAGAGAGTTATATAATCCGACTTAAGGAGAGAACCAAGCTCCAAGATCAAAGGCTCCAAAGAAGAAGATGAAGATCCAACCAAGGTCAACACTTCATCTACAAGATCACCTTAAAAGAGAAGAACACCATGGTCAAAAGGATGCTTAAGAAAGAGGGTGAAAAACCCTAGGCTAAACCAAGAAGAAAGAAGAAAGAAGAGAGCTCCTTCTCACTCAGGTGTCATCATGTCAAAACACAATCTATGACCCCCTTTGTGAGGAGAAGATCTTCACGGAAGCCACCATATCAAAACATGGTCTTATGTCTGAGAAGGAGAAGGAAGGTAGGGTTCCAAAGTAAAAACATGATCAAGAAGGTAGAACAACTTACCAAAAAGATAGACCACCAAGAAACACCACAAGGAAGGTGATCAAGATCCAAAGCACCACATGCAAGGTTGCTCGGCCACCAAAGCACCAAGATCAACCCTTCTTTGCTCCACCAAGCTCCAAGTACGAGCATAAGAGAGTAAGGAAGAAGGAGGGCCAAAAATACACATTCATGAAGGAGAAAGGGGTTATATACTCAAAGGAGGAGTGAAGCAAGGTAGGGGTGAGGTGTCAACATAAGAGAGCACCAAAGGGACACTTGTCCACAAAAGAAACCAACATGCAACCACTAAACACATGCATGCAACCCATGGTGATAAAAACTAGGTGGGTTATCGACAACATGGGTCACCACCACCCTAGAGGTTGAAACAAACACCAAGAGACCTTATCTCGACCACAACAAAAGGTCACCAAACAAGCATGGTCGAAACACACCACAAGAAGAAAACCATCTGGACCAAAAACACCTCAAGACCATCAAGGTCGAAACAAACAACTCAAGGAAGCTGTGTTGGTTGAAACACACAAGGCACACCAACAAGGTTGAAACAAAGATCACAACACTCAACCAAACTCAATATGGTCGACACCGAGCAAACCCTAGAAACCCTAGCATCATCACAAAATGTCACCTCATCAACTAAGGTCCAATAAGGCCCCCCATAACATCATTCTCTCTCTCATGATGCTAAAGAACTAAGTTCACATTCCACCTGTAACAAATTGCAAGATAACTCCTCAACATGGGTAAATTGCAACTTGGTCCAAAACAAACATACAAAGCTCAAACATCATCAAAATAGGACCAAACTGTAAACATAAGATTTTCACATGTTAACAAAGCATCTCAAGAGGTTAGATTAAGGTTTTAAGCATCTTATTAAGCAAGTCAAGAATACTCAAGCATTAAGCTAGGTCAGGGGCCTTACAACCATAAACCCTTAACAAGGATTTCACGCCCGAAATCCTACTAAAAAAGAGACAGGTACTTCCTACACATTTTTTCCTCAAGATCACACGTGGCTTCCTCTACGCCACAATGATTCTACAGGATCTTAAACAAAATGATATCACTTCTTCAACTTCTTGATCCTTTTATTCAAGATCAACACAGAACCCTTCATGTAGGACACATCCTCATTAAGCTCAACCTCTACAGGCTGCAAAACAAACTCAGTGTTAGGATGACACTTCCTCAACATGGACACTGGATGTAACCTATCCAACTCATGTGGAAAATCCAACTTATAAGCCACCTTCCCAACATGTGCCACCATAGGGTAAGGTCCCATATACCTGGGATCCAACTTACCCTTCTTCTGAAACCTCAAAACACCCTTCCAAGGTGAGACCTTGAGATACACTCTATCTCCCACTTAGAAATCCAAGGGTCTATGCTGGTTATCTACATATGACTTCTAACTACCCTGGGTTGCCTTCAACTGTTGTTCTATCATATTTATTTTCTTTATTGTCTAATGCACAAGCTTAGGACCCAAAAGTTGATACTCACATGTCTCATACCAACACAACAGAGATCTATAACATCTCCCATACAACGCCTCATAAGGCACCATATTAATGCTCCTCTAATAACTGTTATTATAGGCAAACTCTATCAGACTGAGGTGCACATCCCAACTACCCAAAAACTGTAAGACACAAGCTCTCAGCAAGTCCTCTAAAGTTTGAATCATCCTCTCAGGCTATCCATCTATTTGTGAGTGAAATGTTGTATAAAACTTCAACTGCATACCCAAAGCTGTGTGCAAGCGCTCCCAAAACAGACTCGTGAACTGAGGATCTCTATCTAACACGATAGTAGTTGGGACCCCATGCAGACGCACTATATCATCAATATATATATATATATATATATATATATATATATATATATATATATATATATATATATATATATATATATATATATATATATATATGCAAGCTTCTCTGTTGTGTATGTCGTCTTCACTGAAAAAAGTGTGTTGTCTTTGTCAATCAATCAACTATCACCCATATGGAGTCATGACCCTTAGTTTTCCTAAGAAGACCAACAAAAAAGTCCATTGTAACATGATCCCATTTCCACTGTGGTATAGGCAACGATTGCAAAGTCCCTACAGGCTTCTGATGCTCTGCTTTAACTTGCTAATACACTATGCACTTGGTCACAAACTCAGCTACATCATGCTTTAAGTCAGGCCACCAATACAAATATTTCAAGTTATGGTACATCTTGATGCTACCTGGGTGCATAGCATACATCAAAGAGGGAGCCTCTTCCAAAACCATCTTCCTCATATGATCATCATTGGGAACCACAACTCTATTGTGGTAGCACACTGTCCCATCCTATGACTAGTGGAAGCCATCTTGCTTCTTGCTGCCAAACTCTACTTATATCTATTGTATCATAGTATCATCATGTTGAGACTCTCTAATATGTTGCCTCAAAGTGGGATTTAGTTGCAACTATGCCAACAACCCTACTAATAAAGACACATATAGCTTCTTGGTCATCTAACGCAGGGAGACCAACATGTTTCTCTTATGGCACACCAATGAACATAATTGTGCCTTCTTAGCAGATGATGATGATGAAGACTTCCTGCTCAAGGTGTTTGCCACCACATTTGCCTTTCCTAGACGGTAATCTATGGTACAATCATAATCCTTAATCAGCTCCATCCAGTGTCTCTGCCGCATTTTCAACTCCTGTTGCGAAAAAATATACTTCAAGTTCTTATGATATGTGAAGATCTGACAGTTCTCACCATAAAGGTAGTGCCTCCAGATCTTCAAGGCATGAACCACTACATCTAGCTCCAGATCATGGGTAGGGAAGTTCTCCTCATGCTTCTTCAATTGTCATTACACAAAAGAGCTCACATTCTTATCCTGCATGAGCACACATCCTAGACCATTCCTTGAGGCATCACAAAAGACAATATAGCCTTTTCCCTACTCTAGCAGCACTAATACTTGTGCACTTGTCATCTTCTCTTTTAATAATTGGAAAACATGTTGCCACTTTTCATCCCAGGCAAAAGGAACATATTTCCTTGTCATCTTGGTTAGGGGTAACACCACTGTGCTAAAGTTCTTAATGAACCTCCTATAGAAGCCTGCCAGACCCAAAAAAATGGGAACTTCTGTCAGCATCTTCGACTGCTCCCACTCTATCATGGATTCAACTTTCTTGGCATCCACACGAATACCCTCAGCAGATATCATGTGTCCAAGACAGGACACCTCCCTCAGCTAAAACCCACACTTGCTAAACTTATCGTACAACTGATGTTGTCTTAACAAAGTCAATGCTTGACGCAGATGTTGCTCATGTTGTTGGTTGTCTCTGGAATATATCAAGATATCATCTATGAACACCACCATAAAATGGTCCAGAAATGGCTGAAACACCATGTTCATAATGTCCATGAATGTTGTAGGTGCGTTGGTTAGCCCAAACGGCATGACCATGAACTCATAGTGACCATACCTTGTCCTAAAAGCTGACTTGGGTAAGTCATCTACCTTGATCCACAACTGGTGATATCCTGATCTTAGGTCTATCTTGGAGAAGACTACAACACCTTATAACTGGTCAAACGTATCATCAATCTGCATCAAAGGGTACTTATTCTTTATCGTCACCTTGTTCAACTATCTGTAGTCTATGCACGACCTCATGGATCCATCCTTCTTCTTCACAAACAACACGGGATCACCCCAAGGATACATGCTTGTTATGATAAATCCTTCCTCAAGCAGCTCTTGCAACTGTTCTTTAGCTCTACCATCTCAGCTGGAGCAATCTTATACAGTGTATGCGCTATCGGTTGTGTGTCTAGAACTATATTGATCTCAAAATCAATCTTTCGAACTGGAGGAACGCCTGGAAACTCATCAAGAAATACATCCTCAAACTCACATGCAACTGGAATCTCTTGTATACTAGGACTCCTTGCCATAATATCCACCACATGTTCCAAGAACACATCACAATCTTGCCTCATAATCTTCTTTGCCACCATCGATGACACCAAACACGTCAAAAGAATGTTCCTATCACCTTGGAAGATCCACGAAACACTACCATGGACAACTGTTGCCACTTTGGAACTACAGTCCAAGACCACCTGATACTTATGCACAATATCCATTCCAAGGATCACATCGAATCCATGCATGTCAAGTGGTATAAGGTCCACTTGAATGTTGTGTCATGAAAAAGAAAGGACACAGGAAGGATACACCTCCCGCAAATCGGTAGAACCAACCAACGGGGTTTCTAAGTGAAGACTATCACATCTACAACTAATAGGTAAGGAGTAACTATCAATCATCTCTTGAGTGATAAAAGAGTGTGTCATACCCAGATCAACCAAGACAGATATAAAGCAAGAAGAAGACAAATAAGAATGTAATAACTCCATCTGATATGTCACAACTTGTGGGTTGACCACCTCTTCAGGATGACTCATGGCGTAGAATTGAGATGTTGCCTATTTTCATCCTCGTCCTCTATTGGCTTGCCTAGAAGAACCAGCTTGTGACATTTATCCACATCCTCAGCCTCCACCACTGCTAAACTATTGCCGCTGAGAGACCTACTAACTGTCTTGATTGTTGGGTCACCTCTTGTAACGACCATCATCAAACCGACAAACAAATTGTTACTGATTAAGCAAAATTACCATAAACGACGGATTAAAAAAATCACTAAAATTTAAAACCATTTTGCAAGGAGATCCTTTTCTAGAAAACTCTTACTGAAAGATCCAAAACTCTTACATATCATGATTTACATTGTACAACATTGTTTCATCTCATCTCAAGGACGACATATAACAATTGCTCTATCAAAATACATACTGGAGCAACATAAAACCTCAAGGCATACAAGCAAAAATCTTAGATTTTTTATGAAACCATTACGAACCAACTCCAAGGACCTGAGAATATAGAGATGACACATAGGACTTCTATCTACAAGTCACGATAGACAGTACACTCAACTTGAGCTGTTACTGCTGCCTCACCTGTTGTTTCTCTTCTATAGAAAGATCTCCACCGCTTTGTGCTTGTCCACCTAAAAATTGGGGATCCCACGAGGTAAGACAATTGTCCCAGTGAGAGATATACATCTCCTCCGACCATATTATTATTGATGATAAACATTATAAAAACTGAGCAGGGGTTCTTTTATGTTAACATGCATGATTAATCATTGTATGAATAGAATAAGATAATCTCCTTTCTCAAGGAGAACACTGCATCTACCCATGGTAGAGTCATAATTCATCTATCTTCTTTGTAAGGAATGTAAAGAATCATAAATAACATCTATCAACTAAGATGTATAACCGAATTGTACATCAAACAATGTTTTCCGTAATCGATCCTTAAGCAGATATGCTACATGGTTGAACATATTTTACAATCACACTTATGCCCTGAGGAGATGAAGTATATCGTTCATGCTCCAACTAACCACAAACTTCTCACAAGTCAGTACCATACAAGGTCATTAGAAGAGTCGGCTTCCAAGGCCTCACCTGTTACAACCCTGATTTTGGGTTCATTTGATGAGATATGTAATTTCTCATATTAAAGATATTTGATCAAATAAATATATAATTTGGTTCGAATAAATAGATTTTGTTTACAATAGCCTTGATGTTTGTGTTGTGGGCTTTATTGGCTATTGGGCCCAAATAACAAGGAAATTCAATTAGTAAATGAATAGTTGAATTTTTAAGAAAAGAAATATGTGGAAACCTCTAGAAGGCAAATCCAAAGAGGATTTCATGCCTCTTGGGTTCCTTGGGTTCCAAGGAGTCTAAAGTTGCAAAAAGAAAGCAATAAGAAAAGAAAATATTAATTAAGTATTTCTTTATTAAAAAAGAAATTGAAAATAATGGTAAAATATGGAAAACAAGTGAAAATATGTATAATTCGGTAATCCTTAGTGGAATTTCGTATCCCAAGGATTCCTAATGATAAAAGGAATACCAATGAGGAAAATAAAGAGAAATAAAGAGAAATCCTCAAAAAGAAATATTTTAATGAGAAATAAACATGATAAAAAGAAATAATGCTTATAGATGCATCTAGAACAAATATAAGGGTCCTTGCAAAGGAATTTCAAAATATTATAATTCTCGGGGACCAAGGAGCCCAATGAAGAAAAAGAAAAGAGATAAAGAAGATAAATTCGGAATTCCTAATGACTAAGGAATATGGGTTTTTGAGGAGAGTATTAAAAAGAGTGGTTGCATTGTAAATAAGGAAAGGATTATGGAATTGTATTCCATCCTTTCTTTGGTTAACGTTGGCACTATTAATTAAAAGAAACCAGGACTATGTGGACTCTCAAACCCTAAGTGATATGGACCACGTGGAAACATCCATCTTTCAAGAGGCAGATTGGCGGAAAAGGAAAGTCTTGCCTAGAAGGGATGGTTTCCCACTCCTCTACATTTTGTTCCTTTAATGGTTCTAGAGGGTTCTTTTAGGACCTATATAAGGAGCCATCACCCCTATCCCAGACTCAAAATTCCACATCTCGTAGACCATAGAAGAACTGCGGTCACTGGGATACCATAGACTCGTCCTTACGTGAAAGATATGCTTTTGCGTGGAGGAACTAACCAGGTATGGAAGGTCTGCACGGAACAATGATCTCTAAAGGTTATTGGTTCTCAGGGAGGCGTCGGAAGCGACGGAGTCTTCTTCCCCCTCTTCCTTCTTCAACTGCGGCCTCTTCCAAGGAGTTTTGCCCTGCAAACTGGAGCCGTTCTCGGCTCTGGCTCTGGCCACTCGGGAAGTATCAGCCTCGACCTGCACCTTGGGTGCGTGCGGTTGGGGGCTGCGGAGGGTTGGGAACCTTTGCGCAGTCCTCCCACACCTCGGAGGGGCCTCCTGAAGGCGCTGGGAGATCACCGCGGCAGTAGTAGGGCACCGTCGGGAGGAGGAAGACAACTCAAGCTTGCGTTGGACCAAAATGCCCCTCAGACATGTGAAGAAATGACCAGCAACGTGGGGGCAGTTTCAACCTTGCGTTATGTTTTAAGTCGGCCGGGATCGCGCTGGATAAAAGGGCATGCATGGGCTGACGTGTCAGCCTCTCATTGGCTGTGGTAAGTGATTTCTTACAAAAATCATATCTAAAGATTGGTAACTCCGATTAGGACAAGTAATATATGAAAATTGATCCTCAAAATGAGAGGAACACAAAGAAATTATGTTCGAAGCCTAATTTTGCATGCTATTCAAAAAGTAGTGTAAGTTATCAACTTTAATGAATTAAAGATTAAGAAACTCTACTTTGGAATGATTAATGTAATTGGTAGAGTTTAATGGGCGATTAAAGTTGGTATTAACCTGATAATTGTAAAAAGGTACATTAAGATCGAAAAGGATGAACTTTGCATGTAATTAGTTTAATTTAGAGATTATGTGCATAAATACAATTGAAATTTGAAAAGTAAATAAAGTTATCATCTTTAAGGATGTAATTAATGAAAAACCCTCAGATGTGATGATAGATGGATTTAATGTTTTTCATTGGATAATTCAAGCCAATATTAACCTGTTGTTAATAAAAGTGAAAATAGGATCTAAAAGATGATCTTTTTATATAAGTGTCTTAATTTAGGGTTTCGTGCATGAATATGCATTAATGAGCTTGAAAACCCTAATTTAGATGAATATGTCTTTTAATTGTTTCAATTGTTCAAATCCATGAATAAATAGGGATATGATGATCCTAAGTCAATTTGGGTATAAAAGACTATTAAAATGGATAATTTGAGCAATTAGGGTTTATATGAGTAGAAAAGAGTATTTTAGGGTTTGTAGACCTAAAAGGGATAAAGTTTGAGGATTTGATATAAGAAATCCTAAAATGGATACAAAAACCCTAGAAAGTGAATCCAAGTCAATAAAGTAGATTCTTGATAAAGTGTGTAATAAATAGAGTACATATTCTTTTCAGGAATTATGATTGAATTGCTTGCTTGGATTGCATTCTTGGTTGGGTTTGCTTAATGCTTGTGAAATCATCAAATCAGGTATGTGGTTACGCTTATGAATAATCGCTCTAGTTTTGCGGCGATTCCCGAAGTTTCAATCGGTTGCTTGAAAATAACTGTTGGATGTTTATTTATTTCATGAAACTATAAAATGACTATGATTATCACTATAAATGTGTGTATATAACTGACTAGATCCGGGTTCACCTCTATTGCTTTGAAAAGGCTAAAAAAAGGGGTAATCCTAGAGCAAGGTCTAGGTTACCGAGAGTTAGAAACTGGGCTACCTACGTGTAGTGCCATGAGACTCATTAGCCTGCCATGAGTTAAGGAGTGGGCTACTTACGAGTAGTGCCATGTGACTCAACCCTAGAAATTGGTTCACCTATAGGTGTATCATGAGGGGTTTAATGGGGACAACATAGAGGATAGGGTACTCTTGGATCACAAAGTTATATTTAAAACGTAATCTTGAATGTTAAATGATTACATTGTTATCATAGTTGCACGTTTATTGTTTTCCCCACATACCCGCTTCGGTTGATCGACGTTTTGTTTTTCGGCGTTTTAGGAACAAGCCAAAAGGACAAATAGTAAATTGTCATATTATGGAATACATGAAGAAAAATACAAGGAGGATTAGTTAGAGTAGAATCCTTAAGTGGATAGAAGTTTAGAGATCCAAGTTTTCAAAAGGTATGCAAAAAATTTATTTTCTTACAACTTTTAAGTATAGTCCGTTAAAATTTGATAATTATTCTTGGTTAATTGCCAAACCTTTGATCCGGAAGTTATGGGTGCGGCTTCGACCTCTCGGTCTCCCTTAATTGGGGGTTATCGGGGGGTGGGGTCGTAACATTTGGTATCAGAGCTTAGGTTCCTCAGTTAACCATTAATAATTATTAAATTTTACAAACTCCATAGAACCCAAGGGAGTTATTAGAGGATTATCCGAAAGACGGAGGTGTCTAGAAAAGGATCACGACCGAGGGCTGGCAATATTTTCCTCCGCACCGCTAGTCAGAATACGAGGACTCCCGGATCTGTGTGACTGTCTGGCCAAAGTCTTAGGGTATGAATCGAAATAAGATACCTTTAGGACTTTCTCATCTTATTCATCCCTTCTCATCACCAAAATTCTGTTAAGGACCTGAAGGATTAGGGTTTTCTTTCTTCTCCTCACCCTCTTGAGGTATGGGTAAGGTTAATAAGGTTTAAGGAATCCTCTACCAAATTAATGAAAAGCATGTAAATAAGATGTCATGGATATAAGCTTAATAGATTAAGCGTAAATTAAATAATAGATACATGCTTAGGTCATATGACATAAGTTGTCATGTCCTCAGAAGAGACCTGAGGCTAGACCTTCTTGTCAGGAGGATAAGTTAGTCTTGGAGATAGAGATCTCCATTGCAAGTAGAGACCTGGCACATCCTCTGAGGTTGATGCCAACCCTAACCCTAAGTGAAGGTTAGAGAGAGATGATTTAGATCAAGTGTTTGAAAGGACATGCCTTTGGGATCCCATATGATCCATGGGTGACCTAGCACCTTTGGCAACCCAACCCTGGGAAGGGTCGTACATGTTAGGGTAAAGGATAGCTCCTTAGATGATAATGTTAGTAAAGGACCTTAGAAACCCTATGGGCTTATGCAAGTAGGGCATAGCATACAGGGTACGTTAGTAGTGTGAGCAAAGGGTTAAAACCCTGACTATGAGAGTATGAAGGATGGCTTATGAAATAAGCATAAAGAACTATGGATAACCTTGAGCGAACATAAGTTGAACATAGGCTTCATCTAGGTAAGGGCATGCTTTCGAGGTTGATCCTTCATGAAGAGAGGACCTCTAATGGTGAGGTTGGTTGTAGGGTTAGAGAGAGAGCAGGACACCAAGCAAGAAGGTCATAAACCTAGACCCCATGATATGAGGAACAGTGGGGAGTTGAGGATGATGCGACCTAAGTGGATGATAGAGGTTACCTCACGCATGATCCGTTAAGGTTGTTGATATCTTGGTTGCCTTTATAGGAACCAAACCCTAGAGAGAGGATGATGCTCCTGGTACCTATGTGCCTGTGGACTGAAAGAGGTTTAGTAATAGGTTGTGAGGCCTTGTACCTTGTTGGTTGTCCTTGGGGAGGACTCAACCCTGATGTGTTGCTCGAGTAGAAGGATGATAGGAAGTGCATGTCATACCCTGTATACGTTTGGTTCGTGGGTAATAGGATGAGCATGTAGTTGGTCATCAAGAAGTGAGCCTAGGGTTCCTAGGCCTAAGAGGGGAAGTGGTGTACCTAATGCTCATGATGAGAATTAATTTGCTATAGTTACGAGCATGGTACTCCTCATGTATAAAGAAAAAGGGAAACCCCTTAATATTAAAGGTATGTTTGATGAACCCCTCATAACTAGGTTGATGATAAAGGAAAGTATAATCTTGATCCAGCATCGAGGAAAGAGGACAAGTATGACCTAACATGGTTCAGTAGGTGATCTGCTTGTGCCTTAATAGCTTGCTAGGGTTAAGTAGGCTCATATGGGTGTAAACCCTAGACCTAAGAGCTTTTGTGACCTTGTTGTCAAGAGATAGTTTTCCTCCCATCCTGGGAGAGGCACCCTTTGGTAGGGTGTATACCGGTTTTGTGGGTTTTGAGCAAACATAGAGAGGTCTCATAGGATCTTGAGAATCTAAGTGAAAGGTACATGGTATGAGAATGAACCTACAGACCCATAGATTTCCATCTCTAAGTGCAGGTGGATGTGTTACCGTGGAGGTAACCGCTAAGGGGGGGTGACCAAGGTAGGAAGGTCACCATGACCCCTATGATAGGATGGATGTCAGCCCATGTATACAAAGAGAGATGATGAAGGCTTGGGTAAGGTTCTAAGTTGGACATGTACTATAAATGGAGAATCATAAGTCTATCCTAGGGTCAGGTAGGGATAAGACCGATGGAAGTAGGAGTTGCCTAATTCCCCAGTTGCACATGACCATAGGGTCGGGAGGTAACAACTATCATTGTCTGAGGACCATGGGTTAGGAGATTGATCACCTTCATGAACTCATGGGACCCAAAAGGGCAGATGAGTAGGGCACTCTCTTGATGCATGAGGGAAGAGGGATGACCCCAAAAGAGCCGGAACCCTATAGACCTAGAGGAGATGACCAAGGATATAAACCTCAGTAGGTTCGAGACCAGTTTTCCATGGAAGTAACTTTGATATCGAAATGATTGTGATGAAGTGACATATGAGGCACGTTTCAACTGATATTTAAAGGTGTACTGACAAGGTGGGATGTACCATCTCTACTTTTGGAACAGGAAGAACTCTATATTTGGACTACAACCAAATGCTTATTTCCTCTTGTTATGGGAGTGAGAGATAGGACAGTATGCATGCCATACACCAAGGATAAAAGATGATGTGGTTTGGAACATTGCCACGAGATATGGGGACAAAGAATATAGCATGCCCTGATAAAGTGAATGATACATGGATGGTTTGCAAACACTAAAGAGGAATAAGGTAGTCACCTTATGAGGATGTTTTTATCATGAGCTATGTGGAACTTACAAGTTATACTAGGTTGAGTTTGATCACCATGATGATGAAATCAGAGAGTGTTCTTAATGAAGATAGACAAAGAGTGTAAGGTGAGACAATAAGTGAAATACATGGAAGTGTATGTCTTCAATGTTACCTAATACCTAAGGATGTGAAGTGGTAATGGATGCTCTGGTTGAGATACATCTGACTTGTTTGACTAGAAGCTAGAAGAGGTTGTTTGGCTAACCCTAAGTTTGAAAAGGAGAGGTGTTTGGATAACACTCAGATGTAACAAGATACGTTGAAAAGTTAAGGGTTGTTTGGTTAGCCAGTCTAGTCCTTGATGCAATGAAAGGATGGTTGTAGAACCTCAAATGCACTCTTTGGATAGGAAGGTGATGAAACCCTGATGAGAGTGGTTTAGGGTTTCTGAGGAATCGATCTTGAGGAATCATGACATACAGGAAATCATGATTGAAGATCACCATACACCGTGGTACTACCAAGATAGTAAATGACAATAGCACTTTGGATGCTTAAGATGAGGCTGCATGGGGTATGTTGCCATGCTTGACAGAAGGTGAAGGACGAACACCAGTTACCCAGTGCATCGATATAAGGGATAAAGAGTCCCTGAAAGGGAAAGGGAGTTCATCACTATGGATGTTGTAAGTCTCCCCTTGACCAAGGAAGGTCGAGATGCGATATGGGGTATGGTAGATCGTCTTACCCAGATGACATGAGAGAGAAAGAGTTCTGTCAAGGGACATATCTGGTTGAACTACCCATGAGAGAGATGGTTCAACTACACCATGATGTGAGTTCAAAGGTTCTTGAGTTTGACCTAGAAGTTCACTTCCATAAAGTGGAAGTAGGTACATGAAGAACTCAATGTTAGTATAGTTTATCACCCCTAACTATGGTTAGTATGATCCAGACTAAAGGGTCTGATGAGAGCATATGTGCTCGATCTGGGTGATAGCTAGAGACAATTTTTGTCCTATGAAAGATGTGATGATGACCATCATAGCCAATATCGGGATTTAAAGAAGCTTTGTAAGGGAGGTTGTGTCGGTCACCACTTTAGTAAGGTGATGTTGGTGAAAGGACCACGTGATGGTTAGAAAAGGGCCACAGTGCGTGTAGACGGAGTCACTTTGACCGTGCAATGGCTGAAAGGAGCCTAGAGACGATGAGAGTCGTGAGCAGATACAAAGTAGACTGACATGCAGTTCACTGTGGAAGAATATGTGACATGAAAATCCGACCCCTCTAAGTTACAGCTAAGAGAGTTGAGTTCCTGATGCATGGGTTCTTTTGACATGGATTGGTTTGATCTTACCCCTCAAGATTAAGAAATGTGTGATGAGTTCCATGTGTCCAATTTAGAGCACTATGTGAAGTACTCCGACCATGTGCTGAGCAATGAACCTAGTAAGCCCCAAGGGAGGCTGAAATGGCCTGAGTCACCTGTGCAGTTTATAGACGCCAGGATGAAAGAACTCAGAGAAAAGAATATGTGATGACAAAGGTTCTTTGGAAGCGCCATGAGTAAGGTAAAGCCACATAGGGGCCAATGATGGACATGGAAAAGTCTTATCCTGAATTGTTTGTTTGCTTGATAAAATTTCGAGGACAAAATTCCTATAAGAGGGGAAGGATGTTACAACCCTGATTTTGGGTTCATTTGATGAGATATGTAATTTCTCATATTAAAGATATTTGAACAAATAAAGATATAATTTGGTTCAAATAAATAGATTTTGTTTACAATAGCCTTGATGTTTGTGTTGTGGGCTTTATTGGCTATTGAGCCCAAATAACAAGGAAATTCAATTAGTAAATGAATAATTGAATTTTTAAGAAAAGAAATATGTGGAAACCTCTATAAGGCAAATCCAAAGAGGATTTCGTGCCTCTTGGGTTCCTTCGGTTCCAAGGAGTCCAAAGTTGCAAAAAGAAAGCAATTAGAAAAGAAAAGATTAATTAAGTATTTCTTTATTAAGAAAGAAATTGAAAATAATGGTAAAATATGGAAAACAAGTGAAAAGATGTATAATTGGGTAATCCTTAGTGGAATTTCGTATCCCAAGGATTCCTAATGATAAAAGGAATACCAATGAGGAAAATAAAGAGAAATCCTCAAAAAGAAAATTTTTAATGAGAAATAAACATGATAAAAAGAAATAATGCTTATAGATGCATCTAGAACAAATATAAGGGTCCTTGGAAAGGAATTTCAAAATATTATAATTCTCGGGGGCCAAGGAGCCCAATGAAGAAAAAGAACAAAGATAAAGAAGATAAATTCGGATTTCCTAATGACTAAGGAATATGGATTTTTGAGGAGAGTATTAAAAAGAGCGGTTGCTTTGTAAATAAGGAAAGGATGATGGAATTGTATTCCATCCTTTCTTTGGTTAACGTTGGCACTATTAATTAAAAGAAACCAGGACTATGTGGACTCTCAAACCCTAAGTGATATGGACCACGTGGAAACACCCATCTTTCAAGAGGCAGATTGGCGGCAAAGGAAAGTCTTACCTAGAAGGGATGGTTTCCCACTCCTCTACGTTTTCTTCCTTTGATAGTTCTAGAGGGTTATTTTAGGACCTATATCAGGAGCCCTCACCCCTATCCCAGACTCAAAATTTTGCATCTCGTAGACCATAGAAGAACTGTGGTCACTGGGCTACCATTGACCCGTCCTTACGTGAAAGATCTGCTTTTGCGTGGAGGACCTAACTGGGTATGGAAGGTCTGCACGCAACAATGATCTCTGAAGGTTATTGGTTCCCAGGGAGGCGTCGGAAGCGACAGAGTCTTCTTCCCCCTCTTCCTTCTTCAACTGCGGCCTCTGCCAAGGAGTTTTGCCCTGCAAACTGGAGCCGTTCTCGGCTCTGGCTCTGGCCACTCGGGAAGTATCGACCTTGACCTGCACCTTGGGTGCGTGCGGCTGGGGGCTGCGGAGGGTTGGGAACCTTCGCGCAGTCCTCCCACACCTCGGAGGGGCCTTCTGAAGGCGCTGGGAGATCACCGCGGCGGCAGTAGGGCACTTTCGGGAGGAGGAAGACAACTCAAGCTTGCGTTGGACCAAAATGCCCCTCGGACATGTGAAGAAATGACCAGCAACGTGGGGGCACTTTTGACCTTGCGTTATGTTTTAAGTCGGCTGGGATCACGCTGGTTAAAAGGGCATGCATGGGCTGACGTGTCAGCCTCTCATTGGCTGTGGTAAGTGATTTCTTAAAAAAATCATATCTAAAGATTGGTAACTCCGATTAGGACAAGTAATATATAAAAATTGATCCTCAAAATGAGAGGAACACAAAGAAATTATGTTTGAAGCCTAATTTTGCATACTATTCAAAAAGTAGTGTAAGTTATCAACTTTAATGAATTAAAGATTAAGAAAATCTACTTTGGAATGATTAATGTAATTAGTAGAGTTTAATGGGCGATTAAAGTTGGTATTAACATGATAATTGTAAAAAGGTACATTAAGATCGAAAAGGATGAACTTTGCATGTAATTAGTTTAATTTAGAGATTATGTGCATAAATACAATTGAAATTTGAAAAGTAAATAAAGTTATCATCTTTAAGGATGTAATTAATGAAAAACCCTCAGATGTGATGATAGATGGATTTAATGTTTTTCATTGGATAATTCAAGCCAATATTAACCTGTTGTTAATAAAAGTGAAAATAGGATCTAAAAGATGATCTTTTTATATAAGTGTCTTAATTTAGGGTTTCGTGCATGAATATGCATTAATGAGCTTGAAAACCCTAATTTAGATGAATATGTCTTTTAATTGTTTCAATTGTTCAAATCCATGAAGAAATAGGGATATGATGATCCTAAGTCAATTTGGGTATAAAAGACTATTAAAATGGATAATTTGAGCAATTAGGGTTTATATGAGTAGAAAAGAGTATTTTAGGGTTTGTTGACCTAAAAGGGATAAAGTTTGAGGATTTGAACTATGAAACCCTAAAATGGATACAAAAACCCTAGAAAGTGAATCCAAGTCAATAAAGTAGATTCTTGATAAAGTGTGTAATAAATAGAGTACATATTCTTTTCAGGAATTATGATTGAATTGCTTGCTTGGATTGCATTCTTGGTTGGGTTTTCTTAATGCTTGTGAAATCATCAAATCAGGTATGTGGTTATGCTTATGAATAATCGCTCTAGTTTCGCGGCGATTCCCGAAGTTTCAATCGGTTGCTTGAAAATAAATGTTGGATGTTGATTTATTACATGCAACTATAAAGTGACTATGATTATCACTATAAATGTGTGTATATAACTGACTAGATCTGGGTTCACCTCTATTTCTTTGAAAAGGCTAAAAAAAAGGGGTAATTCTAGAGCAAGGTCTAGGTTACCGAGAGTTAGAAACTGGGCTACCTACGTGTAGTGCCATGAGACTCATTAGCCTGCCATGAGTTAAGGAGTGGGCTACTTACGAGTAGTGCCATGTGACTCAACCCTAGAAATTGGTTCACCTATAGGTGGATCATGAGGGGTTTAATAGGGACAACATAGAGGACAGGGTACTCTTGGATCACGAAGTTATATTTAAAATGTAATCTTCAATGTTAAATGATTAATTGAATGATTACATTGTTATCATAGTTGCACATTTATTGTTTTCCCCACATACCAGCTTCGGCTGACCGACGTTTTGTTTGTCGGCATTTTAGGAACAAGCCAAAAGGACAAACAGTAAATCGTCATATTGTGGAATACATGAAGAAAAATACAAGGAGGATTTGTTAGAGTAGAATCCTTAAGTGGATAGAAGTTTAGAGATCCAAGTTTTCAAAAAAGTATGCAAAAAATTTATTTCCTTACAACTTTTAAGTATAGTCTGTTAAAATTTGATAATTATTCTTGGTTAATTGCTGAACCTTTGATCCGGAAGTTATGGGTGCGGCTTCGACCTCTCAGTCTCCCTTAATTGGGGGTTATCGGGAGGTGGGGTCGTAACATCACCTGTCTCGATCAGTACGAGACCACTAGTAGTGACATCTTGTGTCAATCTGCAAACAGAGCATGCCAGGGTATAGTGGCATCTTCACTCAGAGCTACAACGTCAACTGTACTCTCTTAGGGGAACATCTACTAACAACCGTCCCCAGTTATGAAATCACCGAGTCATGGTGACACAAGCACCATACTCTGAGCCACGGGCCAGTTCACCATGCTCAACATAGAGTCTACGATCGAAGTCGTACTCGAGCCAGGATATGGCATATAGCCAAATCCCCATTTATTTCGAGCTTGTAAGGGGATCGGCTCACACGTGGCTGTCCGTACTTACGCCCCCACATACTCAAAAGTATGCATTACGGTTTATGCCGTGGGGAACCCATTTCACCATTCAGCAAATCCTGACACTGATGGATCTATGGTTAGGGCAACGTTTCATGGTTTCAAGTGATATATTAAGTGCATTACAACATTCTTTTAGGATCAACCAAGTTATCATTATTAATCACAACAAATGCTACAAAGAAAAGTGTAATACATTTATCACATACTTTTCAAATCTTTAAAATACATGATACTTGGGATCTCAGTCCCTTATCACATTACTGGGAATTCTCATCCCTTCACATCATCATTATCATGGTTACTAGATCTGGGTATTCAAACTCTTAGATCATCACATAACATTGTTACCTCTGTAACAGGTAACCATTACCTCTAGGTCCTCAGACCAAGGTATTCATTCCACTTGTTGTACAAGTATTCACATGGCTCATAAGGACATTACACATCTTGTCACCTCTCACTAGGCAACAACTGATTCATATGGCTCGCAAGGCCATTACACATCTTGTCACCTCTCACTAGGCAACAACTGATTCATATGGCTCACAAGGCCATTACACATCTTGTCACCTCTCATTAGGCAACAACTTATTCATATGGCTCGCAAGGCCATTACACATCTTGTCACCTCTCATTAGGCAACAACTTATTGTTGGGTTTTAGGGGAGACAGAGAAGGCAGCGGAAACAAAAAAATTTCTCCCCCAACCCATACCGAGGAAACGCGTCAACGTCTATATAATAGGAAAGGATGGTTTGTGGAATCATACCTTGTCCCGAGGCTTGCTCGGCGACAATACCTCGCGCAATGCGCGGTCTTCAACTCCGGTCTTGGACGGTGTCTGTGCAGCTCCTGGTCGCACCGGGACTGACGACTCCTCCTCCTACCGGACTGTCAGATGACAGTTGTCCTCCTAAGCGGCAGTGTCCTCCCGCCTCTGTAGTAGTCCACACGAACCACTTGGAACTCCACACTCCTTGTCCCACAAGGAAGTGGAAGGAGTCGCACCCTCCTGTTGACGTACTAGTCACCAACACACTCTCCTGCTACCAGTTGCAACTGCAGTTGTCCTTCCCTTGCTACACCTCCCTTTTACGGGAAGCACTTGCTCGGGATCTCTCACGGTTACCAAAACCAGAGAGAACGACAACTTCGCAAAGCAACCAGCTTGCATTGAGTTGTACTTTGAGAAGCCCCCAATACCCCTATATATATAGGCGGGTCATGGGACAGGGTTCTCTGTGCCCGGCAATACGGGACTAAAGCAGGAGTAGAAGGGTTCGAGAATTTTCCACAAAAAGCAACCGGTTCGCAACTTGAAATGATCGGTTCACAACTGAACCGATCGGTTCGGCCATTGAGCCGATCGGTTGGACCTGAGCCGATCGTTTGGGGCACTCCAACCGATCGGTTGGTGCCCTGAACTGATCAGTTCATGGTCCTAATCCGGCTCAAAAAGACTTTCCTTGTTTCTTTCCTAATTGGTATCGAATACCAATATTATTCCCAATTGAATTGGGCAATTTGAAACCAAAGGAAAATTCTTGCCGACATGACTTTCCCAACTGGTCGGTTGCACCAGTTGAGCCGATCGGTTCAACCCTTGAACCGGTCGTTTCAACCTGGGCATGAGCCGATCGGCCTGGACACTCCAGCCGACCGGTTCAGCACCTCAGCCGACCGGTTCATCACATGAGCCGATCGGTTGGGAGCACAGGTTGGGCAAAAACCAGTCAATTGCGATTTCAATCAATCCGATACTCCAATCAATGCGTCCAACACCTTGAACCATATGATATTGAGCTATCGACTGATTGAGTGTTTGATTGAACTACTAAACTCCTTTAGTAATCAATCTAAACGTTGCTTGTGGACAAAACTCCTCTTCCAGGTTAAATCCTATGTGTGTGACCCTACAGGTCCATTTCACGTTGGCAGTGAAAGTCCATAACACTTATGACTTCACAAGCAAAGAGCGGTGCCTAGTCACACATCAGTGCTACCCAAGTGAAAGTAGAAAGTTGGAGAACAACTTTCATCCTACAATCCGTGAATGGTGTTACAGTGAATGTATAATTCCTTTGTCCCTGATATCCCGAATGAACTCGAGGCATGGAGCAGTCATCCTGTCAACGTTCATTCACTTTCTTGATCTCATAGCAGATTGAAGGAGATATGTATGGCATCAATATCACATACTGATTCACACATGCGTGCGCACGCCTATCTCAATCCTACTCATCAAGTGGCCTTGGATATCAAACTCCCTCAGGAGGGACAAATCCCATATCTATCACTCACCCCTCAAAAGCCCCATGTGTCAAAGCCACCCAATCATCACCTTTATAACAACCCATGTTTCAGGACTGCGTTTGATGATTTCAAAGTGTGCCCAATGACATGTGTTGAGTGCAGTGATTTCAGGTCTAAGAATCACACTCACCACCATCACTGTGAGTACTGACTGTGACTACCATCTCATGGTTCCATGTGTCAAACTCACGGTGGGTCTGTCCGGTAACTTGTTCTCTAACAAGTACCTATGTGTTTGGTTTGATATCTCTATATCATGACTAATGAGATTCTGTCATCAACCAACACCACAATCCAGTCTTGTGTGTCATTGCTGTCTATCTACCTTCCACAATGACATCCGACTAGGGACATAACAAGAATGTACAAACTCTTAGCATCCGTATGATCTCATCGTTCAGGTCCTCAACCTGAAGGCATACGTCATTGAGTACTGTCATTCTCTAGACATTCAATATGTTCTATCACTATCTCATATGACTGAACCAGAATGAATCGGAAGCTTGCCTTTGATGTTTATCAAATCAATCTTAATGTATCCCACCAATCATCCCATGATTGGCTCTCAAGGCATACATACCAACAGACTACCACTTGCACTGTGAGCCAATCACTCTTGAATCATATTCATAGTGATCTTCAAACATGTCCCACATGTTACTGTGCTCTAGTGCCAACATAGTGAGTAATGACAACACCTTGCCAAAGTCAGTATAAATTGCATGTCTCTCATCTCTTCGCTGTACATCACACGTATGAGATGGAGTTGCCGTAATATGCGATCTAGTATTCCTTTGCTAACCTTTAGCCACATTGCATGATCAAGGATTCCAGACTTGTCATCAATGAGTGGAATATAAGTTCATCTCATGAACCTTCAGATCCATATAGTATCCACTGCTGTTCCATAACACACAGATACTCGGCATTTCCCTTTTAAATGGTTTTATTGGAACACTTCCAATTATCAACACACTTTCACTTTTATACATCCTATGTATATTTTGCGATTAATCTTCTGTCCTTTTGGAAGTTCGCATCAATGTAACTCTTTACATCGAACTCTTCCTTATCTCCATAGAACTAGTACTTCACAAGTACTTATCAAGTTCTCATGGTATTCCAGTAACCCTTACTGGAATCAGACAGACATCCACTCGTCATGTCCCACATACGAGTTATCAGGATGAGCACATCATATTGTCATGTCCTACATACAACATGATGAATGCATTTTATTCTTGCCATGTCATACATGCAAGACAATGGGATGATTACATACATGATAGATCCATATCTATTCTTACTGTTCCCATTCTTCATAAGAATTGGACACTTGGCCTTGGGATACTAATATCCATATAACATGGACAAGTTTTCTCCCACTGAATCTGTGCATACTGAACCCTTCAGTACAGATTGCCAATGTATGCTCTCTCTTTTCCAGGTCAAGAGATTTTTCGAGAACTATCTCTATAGATCTCTATTCCTATCATATAGGAAACATCTCTATCTTCCTTAAAGATAATTTCCATTTTTGGATTTCCATTCTAGAACATTTCCATTTCACATCAACATGTGGAATGTGAACACGCTCCCACTAAATCACAGATCCCTTCTTTATCTTTGACATATCAGTCAAACCCTTTGACTATATCATCAAAGTAAAGATCCAATTTTGAGTTGCTTATATTCAATCAATCACATTGATTAGTCCATTGTAACTTATAGACTTCATTTGCAATAGTGGATTCATAAACCTTATAGGTTGTGTCACGTACACATCCTTGTTTTATTCCTCATAGGAATGTGGTTTTAGTATCCATATGCCAAATGTCTCAGTCATTAAGTTGCAATCAACAAGCATCATCCTTCTCAAAATGTTATCCATGTTGTCTTAACACTTAAGACTCATTTGCACTTATGGATTTCATCCAATGAGTGCTACCATCAAGGTCATACCTTATGGTTCATATGGATGTCATTTAGGATGTAATGGTCATAAACCATAACTCAAGATTCGGTTCCTCATATTCATCTTGATAGTTGACTCATCACATGAACAACTGATCACATAGATAATTGAGGTGTATCTGTTAAAGATATAAGAACTCACAACCCTTGTGATTCTTGATTTCTTTTATTAGTGTGGGGTATTCATTTATTAAGAAGAACTCAGTTATTTGATAATCATTCTCTAACTCCTTAGAGTATGATTCCTTCTTGATTTAGACATCACCATGCCTTAATCATGAGTTCACTATGATACACTATCATAATCACTCATAAGGATCTCAAACATTTGGTCCAAGTATTTTATTCATTGATCTCATCAAGAATTAATACTTTACCAAATTTGTACTTCATCTATGACAATCTTGAACACTTCAAAATGTTCATATTGGTATTTCTCTAAACACCATTTGAAGTATTAGCATTTGTTCCAATTGGTATGTAAATACATCACATGTATTATACCTAATAGGATAATCACTCTCCCACTACCTTTAGTGAAGATTGATTAATCATGTCCAAGATATTCATGTCTCTTAATGGTTCTCTGACCAAAAGAGTCTAGGTTTATCCATCATATGGAAACTAGAAATGAATTTCTCATGATTGATGCTAATTTGATTGTTTGAGTTATCAATAACTTTAGGTATCATTTTATCTTATGCATACCATGTATCACAAGATAAACAAGGCATTGCCACAAAGATCATATCTTTAAGATTGAAACATCAACTTTATTAATTGCCATCATTGTCATACAATATGCAATAATAAAGTGTTTCTATCTATTGGCAATATATGAAATAACAGTTCTCAACTCTATTTCGTGCCCTTTAGGCTGAAATAAACTGAAAGATACTCCTATCTATGGCAGCAACACTTGCTCCAATGATGGGTATTTCTTTCTTGGTCCTTTCGCAAAGGCCATCACTTCTTTGTGGATATTGCATATCATATATGACATATCCATATCTTGGTATCATATACCTCGGATAAAGAAGTGGTTCATTTCATGATACCTTAGGTGGAGATCTCCATCCCCTCCTTCATCTTCTTTTGTTCTTCCAGATATAGAGGGCGATTCCTCATACACCCTTTCCCCATGTGCCTTGAAGCTGAAGATGGCTTGGATTGCTGGCTAGCATCAGAACACTTCTTTGCTTTGCCCTTGTCCTTGCCCTTAAAATTTACCTTTTCTTTGATCACATCAAAGATTATGGTTTGTCTTTCTTCATCTTTGCCTCTACTATCCTCAACATGTCTAACAACTTTGTCAACGCTTGTCAAAGTTGTTCATGTTGTAGCTTATCATGAATTGTATGATTCTCACAACATTTGCAGTATCATACCAATAGCCAACTCTTGGCTCAGAGGGAATCCTTCTTAATCAGGTTTTCCACATACCCAATCACATTGAGTGTGTGAATACCTTACTGGATCTCCTTCTGTCATGACATACTAGGATAGTATCTTGGAGACATCATATGTCTCATGTTGTCTCTGCAACTCATAGTTCAGAGAACACAACATCAAGCACTCCTCATCAATGTCATCCTCAGTATGCTTCCATAAGCATACTTTCAGCCATTGATGTGGTGGGATCGAGTTCATCTGGTTCTGGTATAACTAGGACTTAGAGCTTTCGCTCTTTGATTGAGAACACTTCTCATCATCATCCTAACCAGTCGTGGAATTATTCCCATTTAATTTGTTGGTCTCAAAGACCGATCGCAAATAAAGTGATTTGTTGATTAACCATTTATTTTAACAAAAGGGAAATATATGCAATTTTAGTCCAAAACTCTTTTTGACTTGTTTGATTGATTTGAAAAGTTGACGATAAAATTAGGCCTTTAATTAATTATCGCTCCCACTATTTTACTTCAAATCGATAGCCCTCACCATCAATTTGGAAGATTGCAGCGTACAACCTTCTAGTGGGCAAGATCCTGAAATCCTCTAAGCCATGGACCAGCTAGGGCTGTCACCCACAACATAGATCTCTCAGGTAGGCAACTTTTGCCAATTGCATCATATGCAACTCTTGATAAGATGTCATTTACAACTCCTTGCAATGATCATCTCCATGCCTCAATGCGCTAGATCCTATCTAGGTCACCTTGTTAAGTCTGACCCAAAGCAAACACGATGAATATGCACCCTGCTAGGGCAGACCCACACATTCATCCTTCACGCTTCCACGAGGTAGACGATGCACCACGCTAGGGCGTGCCCACACTTGGTCGAACAAGCTTTTCACGTGTGTCGCATTTGGAAGGCATCTAAAACTTAATATTTTAATGAGGGATTTGGTTTTTATATACATATACATATCCAATCACCACAATACATAGTATGTATCATATACATGTTATATCCCACAGAAAACATGCACAAACGATAAAAAAGCGATGATTATGGCCATCCTAATGTGATTCCTCGAGCCAAGAGGAATCACGGTCATCTAGGTCAACATCACATGAAACCTGTACAAGATGAACTCTGTGCCTTGCCATCCGAGCTGATCAACTCATCCCATGAATGATCTGTACTCTCCAGCCGGTCGTCTGGGTGCCACCAGCCGATCGGTTGGCTCCTCCAACCGATCGGTTCGCCTGGTCGTCGTGCATCTCGTCATGTCCGCCACCCGCTCGTCTCGCTCCTCGAACCGGTCATCAACCGATCGGTTCACTCCTTGAACCGACCGTCTGGAACGTCAACCGATCGGTTCACGCCTTGAACCGATCGTTTCAGCTGTCGTCTTGATGTCCGCCGGTCTTCGACATAACAGGAAATAAAACTTATTCTATTTACATTGCTTTAAAAAGGGAAACCCCGAGTTATATTCGGGGGGAGCAAAGGTAGGAAAGAATCTCGAATGATTTCGAGTTACATCGGGAAAAAGAGAGGGAAGATCGGTGCGCAGACCGAGATGCAAGCAACCACAAACAACCACACACAGATAGGGGTTTATAGGCCATAATCACGCTACACACATCCACCACAAAACTCGTTTAAGGGCAACGCGTATCGAGTGCATTAATAATACATATCATATATGTAATTTGGGATTTGTAGATTTAGGATTGGACATGCATAAAGCCAATATTATTCGCATCGCCTGCAATAAATAAAGGTGACAAACCAAAATCGATCATATCGATATTCCTAAAATATAGAGCAGTTGACGTGGCTCTGATACCACTGTTGGGTTTTAGGGGAGATAGAGAAGGCAGCGGAAACAAAAAAATTTCTCCCCCAACCCATACCGAGGAAACGCGTCAACGTCTATATAATAGGAAAGGATGGTTTGTGGAATCATACCTTGTCCCGAGGCTTGCTCGGCGACAATACCTCGCGCAATGCGCGGTCTTCAACTCCGGTCTTGGACGGTGTCTGTGCAGCTCCTGGTCGCACCGGGACTGACGACTCCTCCTCCTACCGGACTGTCGGATGACAGTTGTCCTCCTAAGCGGCAGTGTCCTCCCGCCTCTGTAGTAGTCCACACGGACCACCTGGAACTCCACACTCCTTGTCCCACAAGGAAGTGGAAGGAGTCGCACCCTCCTGTTGACGTACTAGTCACCAACACACTCTCCTGCTACCAGTTGCAACTGCAGTTGTCCTTCCCTTGCTGCACCTCCCTTTTGTGGGAAGCATTTGCTCGGGATCTCTCACGGTTACCAAAACCAGAGAGAACGACAACTTCACAAAGCAACCAGCTTGCATTGAGTTGTACTTTGAGAAGCCCCCAATACCCCTATATATAGGCGGGTCATGGGACAGGGTTCTCTGTGCCCGGCAATACGGGACTAAAGCAGGAGTAGAAGGGTTCGAGAATTTTCCACAAAAAGCAACCGGTTCGCAACTTGAAATGATCAGTTCACAACTGAACCGATCGGTTCGGCCATTGAGCCGATCGGTTGGACCTGAGCCGATCGTTTGGGGCACTCCAACCGATCGGTTGGTGCCCTGAACCGATCGGTTCATGGTCCTAATCTGGCTCAAAAAGACTTTCCTTGTTTCTTTCCTAATTGGTATCGAATACCAATATTATTCCCAATCGAATTGGGCAATTTGAAACCAAAGGAAAATTCTTGCCGACATGACTTTCCCAACTGGTCGGTTGCACCAGTTGAGCCGATCGGTTCAACCCTTGAACCGGTCGTTTCAACCTGGGCATGAGCCGATCGGCCTGGACACTCCAGCCGACCGGTTCAGCACCTCAGCCGACCGGTTCATCACATGAACCGATCGGTTGGGAGCACAGGTTGGGCAAAAATCAGTCAATTGCGATTTCAATCAATCCGATACTCCAATCAATGCGTCCAACACCTTGAACCATATGATATTGAGCTATCGACTGATTGAGTGTTTAATTGAACTACTAAACTCCTTTAGTAATCAATCTAAACGTTGCTTGTGGACAAAACTCCTCTTCCAGGTTAAATCCTATGTGTGTGACCCTGCAGGTCAATTTCACGTTGGCAGTGAAAGTCCATAACACTTATGACTTCACAAGCAAAGAGCGGTGCCTAGTCACACATCAGTGCTACCCAAGTGAAAGTAGAAAGTTGGAGAACAACTTTCATCCTACAATCCGTGAATGGTGTTACAGTGAATGTATAATTCCTTTGTCCCTGATATCCCGAATGAACTCGAGGCATGGAGCAGTCATCCTGTCAACGTTCATTCACTTTCTTGATCTCAGAGCAGATTGAAGGAGATATGTATGGCATCAATATCACATACTGATTCACACATGCGTGCGCACACCTATCTCAATCCTACTCATCAAGTGGCCTTGGATATCAAACTCCCTCAGGAGGGACAAATCCCATATCTATCACTCACCCCTCAAAAGCCCCATGTGTCAAAGCCACCCAATCATCACCTTTATAACAACCCATGTTTTAGGACTGCGTTTGATGATGTCAAAGTGTGCCCAACGACATGTGTTGAGTGCAGTGATTTCAGGTCTAAGAATCACACTCACCACCATCACTGTGAGTACTGACTGTGACTACCATCTCATGGTTCCATGTGTCAAACTCACGGTGGGTCTGTCCGGTACCTTGTTCTCTAACAAGTACCTATGTGTTTGGTTTGATATCTCTATATCATGACTAATGAGATTCTGTCATCAACCAACACCACAATCCAGTCTTGTGTGTCATTGCTGTCTATCTACCTTCCACAATGACATCCGACTACGGACATAACAAGAATGTACAAACTCTTAGCATCTGTATGATCTCATCGTTCAGGTCCTCAACCTGAAGGCATACGTCATTGAGTATTGTCATTCTCTAGACATTCAATATGTTCTATCACTATCTCATATGACTGAACCAGAATGAATCAGAAGCTTGCCTTTGATGTTTATCAAATCAATCTTAATGTATCCCACCAATCATCCCATGATTGGCTCTCAGGGCATACATACCAACACTTATTCATATGGCTCGCAAGGCCAATACAAATCTTGTCACCTCTCATTAGGCAACAACTTATTCATATGGATCACAAGGCCAATACAAATCTTGTCACCTCTCATTAGGCAACAACTTATTCATATGGCTCGCAAGGCCATTACACATCTTGTCACCTCTCATTAGGAAAAAACTTATTCATATGGCTCACAAGGCCATTACACATTATACTTGTTATACAAGTATTTAACATGCCTTACAAGGCTTATGCAATAAGAGAAATACAACCTTCCCATCATTACGGTTAGGGTTTCTCTTTATAACTGAAAAGGGTTTCATGTTCATATTATTAATCCAAACCCTAATTCATTTCTCCACACATCTAGGAGAATACATTGATATCATAAGTATTCAATCATACTTATATATTTTCTCATCATCTATCATTAAATGATTAACAACACAAGCATGTGTTTCTCTCTCATCCTTACTAGGATATCGAATACATCATACTTTTGATTCAATCCTCCTCTTTGAGGAATATTAGTCCATCATTAACAATTCACATTACCTTTCATTTAACACCACGTTCAACATATGTCACTCAATCAATCACACATGATTGAAGTGTCACTTCCATATTGGCATCAAGATGTGTGTGTTATCATATTATACTTTAAACCACATCCTTTACTTTAGGTCATATATTCATATTGGCATGTGGTATAACCACATCACCATGTCATGTGTTGAGGGTGTAAACCCTAATCAACATATTATGTACTCACATCAGATGGACTATCACTTAGATCTTATTACTTTAGATTAATTTTGTATTGGGTATGAGCTAGATGCTTGACCCCATATTGGACATAAGCTTTGTGTTTAGTTCCATATCATGCACAAGATATACCCCATATTGGGCACCCCATATTGGATATAAGCTTTGTGTTTAGTTCCATATCATGCACAAGATATACCCCATATCGGGCATCCATATCGGGTATCATATCAGACATCTATATCGGGTATCATATCGGGCATGCATCTTAGGTAGCATATCGGGTTACCATTTTAGGTAGACCCTGAAACTCATATCTCCTTCATTCCGTCAAGGATCGTCCTTATCATATCATTACTTTACAAGCTAATGGTCTTATTAAATTCTCATATCACCATTCATTACACAAAAAGGGGTTATATCAGATTCCAATCCCTCATCTAGGGTTTTCCACTAAATTGGTTACATCATGCCATATCATGCATGAAGTATGAGTTTGAACTTCATATCATTCACAAGATAAAATTAGGTGCTATTCTTTATCAATCTAGAGATATCATTCATCTCATACATGTGGTATCATCCACCACTCATCTCGGTTTACCCATCATCTTGGGTTTCCAACTCTATGTTGATTAGAGTGTTAATTTCCTCTATATCGTGTAAGAGGTGTAGTCTATACTTGTATGGTGTATAAGGATAAGTGGGGTATCTCTCATATCGTGCAATAAGCATAGCACCTAATTTTATCTTGTGAACAATATAAAGTTCAAGTCTATGTTGATTAGAGTGTTCATTACCTCTATATCGTGTAAGAGGTGTAGTCTAGACTTGTATCGTGTATAAGGATAAGTGGGGTATCTCTCATATCGTGCAACAAGCATGACTCATATCATGAATGAGCTAGCATCCATCTTCATATCGGGTTAACCCTACCTAGGGTTTCATATCGGGTAGATGTATTCCAACCATATCGGGTTACACTTTGTTCTTGAATCCATACCTTGTATCATACATTAGAATTTACTTAAGTATTCATCTCGTGCATCAAAGGTGTGTACTTCAAGGTATCAGGTACCAAAGATACATTACATGATCATATCATGCAAGGGCACTTGCTATTCTTTACTCATATCAGGTTATCCAAATTAGGGTTCATATCGGCTTTCAAGTATACTTTAAACCTTATATTGTGCAAAGAGTCTATTCTTGACTCCATATTGTGCGAGCATATTGTGCAAGCACATCATGCACGCATATCATGTAAACATATCATGAAAGCATATCATGTAAACATATCGGGCAAGAAAAGTCTACACATACCCATATCGGGTTAGAGGTACTTGAGTGTAAGCTGGAACCTGATATCACTTTATAAAGTGATACCATCTTCTTCAAGCTCTAGACCTCCATTCTAACTATTATAGTTCATGGAAACAGGTATAGGCAACTACTAGAGCCCATAATTTCATCAATAATTTTAGAAGATTTTAGAATTAAAAGTAGTTCATTAATTGTAGCAATTTAGGTGATGAATAATAACATGATAGGGTTCAAGTTATATAACCCGCCTTGTGATCAGCTTCAAGGCTCCAAGCTCCAAAGCTCAACGTCCTAAGGTTGAATAAGAACTTCTCCAAGGTCCATGGCTCATTCACAACTCCTCCATGGACAAGAGATCACCATAGTTAAGCACTTGGTAAAGAAGGAAAGAAAAGAATATTCATAACCTGATATCCTACTTCAACCAAGGTTGAAGGTGATCAAAGCCATACCTAAAGCTTGATGCTGGAGCTCTCCTAGATCCTTGATTTGCTTTGCACGATACCTAAGGGTCTTTGAATGATATCTCCAAGGGGAGTGGTTATGAAGATCGTAAACTTTCATAAGTTGGTGAATGCTGAAGTATATATACTTGGATTCATGAGATAAAGCATATAAGAGGTGTCTTTGCCTTAAGCTACTAGATGACACATGACCATGCATGGTTGACATGTGGCCATGCATGCACACATGTATATCTTTCCATGCAAGAATCTTGAGGATAACCTAGAGACAATATTTTGGCCCCTACTTATCTTGTTGGACAAGTTATCTCGTCTTTATCTCATTAAATAAGCAACCCGATACACTTTTTGTAAGGAACTTTGCAACTCATCATGGGTCACCTCCTTGAGGTTCTCTGCCCATCATGGCCTTTTCCAAGGCTCAACAAACCGATAGGAGGCTCCTACTTTGGCTCCTTGGCAGATAGGGCTCCTTATATCCAGTCTACAACTTGATACAACACATATAAGGCTCTTGCCTTCAACTCATTCTTGGTCTTTCATTACCAAGAGTATCATCACTCAATGGTGATTCAAACATAGCTCCCCCTTCTGTCTGTTTCCTCTAAAATATACATAGAGGGAGTAGGGACACTCTAGAGGTGGTAATTTACATTTTAACTCCACATATTGGGTAAATTACAAATTGTACCAAAATTGGTGTACAAGGTACTAGCATTGTTCAAACGAGTTGTAACTTGGGATTTAGGCTTTCCACAAACCACCACTTATCATTCTCTTTCTTGAGATACTAAAACACTTATAACACATTCTACATGTAACATTTTGCAATGTAATCCCTCATATTGGGTAAATTGCACTTGTCACTCAGACTTTCATATAACACACAATTTGTTTGCAATTAAGCTCAAACTTTGAAAACAACTTCACAAGAAGCCTTAATTACTTTTCAAAAGATTAGAACCAGTTGGTAAGTAACTTATTTAAGCAAAACTTATAGGGTTAGGCCATAACCCAAGTCAGGGGTATTACAATTATAAACCCCTAATAAGGATTTCGTCCCCAAAATCCCAGATGAGGGAAGACAATTGTTTCTTCAAATAATACATCTTTATCAAGGTTATGTTTATGCATAGCATAAACCCCTAACATATGATTTTCCTACTAAAGTTATCTCAAGGTTGGCCCTTCTAGATAACCAAACATTATTCATCTTATCAGAAGTCATATTCTCACTTCCCCATACCACTTGCCACATCTTGGATACCAAAATTTCTTACCTTGGTATCCTTCACATGTGTCGAAAACACATCATATTATCATCATATCCATTTATCTATTGTTAATACCATAGTCAAACATACAAAAGGATCTTTCTTTTATCTTGGGACATAATATGTTACACATATCTTTATCTTGGAACCAAAGTCCAAGACAAACTGATACTTTACAAAGAAACATATTCCTTTCATCACCCATCATTACCCAGGGTTATTCATCAAAGACAAGACCTCATCATCTCCTAGGATTATTGAATGAACTTTTATCGTTCATGAGTCATTTATACTTATTGCATCTTAGGTTCCTTGCCATCTGCATAGGAGTTATATGGATGATTACATATCCTCATCCCTTTCTTTATTATTGTTTAACATGTTCATGAACATTTCATGGTTTTATCACATTCCCCATTTCCATATTATGAGAAAAGTTCTTTACTTATTCACACAGACTTTATCAAACAGGGAACATTTCCCTTGTTCTCATTCTCACTTCATGAGGATTATACTCCTTACTTCCTCATATGCACAGACTGATCTGAGATCATTTCAGATTTCACTTTATTACACTTAGAGTGTGATACAAATGTCCATACCATATTTCTAGTTTCATTATACTCACTAGATTGTCTCAGAATGATTACTTGATCAGAGTAATCAGAAAATAACAATCTAAGAGTTCCATACTCACCCTATCTTCAATAGTTGAATACTTGGACATGGTATACAAGTACTGAGATTAGGTAGTATGCACTTTGTTTACTATCATGTTCCTTACTTTTCCTATCATCAAAAACATAGGACTTAGCATTCCTGGATTTTCTCCAGGCATCACATATATACCTTATCCTTTTTTTACACAGATAAGAGCAATTATAAAGCATTTAAAGGAATACTGAGCAAAATATAAGTTCTCATCTTCCTTGTGTCCTCATAGGACCAGTCAAAGGAAGCTCAATAACAATTACTTTCTTATATTTAACACATAGAATCATGAAATGACATATCAAAATGATATTGTTTCATTTGACCTGTCTCATTTCACAGTTTGTTTACTACCTCAGTCTAATTCTTTTCATAGAATCTTATCGTTGCCTGATTCCAATGTCATGCTCTATTGCTTGGTACAGATGGACATGCTCGTGACATCTATCTACGTCCTCGAATGTCACTACTAGACCACTTCCTTTGAGGGTCTTGCTGACTGTGCCTCAATAGTTGGGTCATTTCCTCCTTCTTTTTGGGACAAGAGGATCTAATGTGCCCAATATGTTTACATTTATAACACATCTTATAAGCATTCCCATGCTTTGTCGGCCTTACAATCGATGTAGAGGCCAAACTAAGAGTTCTAACTAGTGGAACATCAAGTCCTTTATCCTTTCTGGGTAGCCACTGCCCTGGTTCACTAGACACTGGTTGAACTGGTGGTACCAAAAACTTCCTCTTTTTGGAACTACTAGGCCTATGTTCCTGAGTTTGGATAGGACTTTTCTTAATTCTTACCTCATTATCCTTTTCTGGACAGTCTTTTATGATATGTCCAGGCTGCCTACACCTGTAGCAAACCCTAATTTTGGGTTGTAACCTATTTCTTTTAACATTTTCTATTGCTCCAACATGCTGATGTTGATCAAGAATCCTCTTGGAGTCCAAAACTTCATCATTGGGGGCTGGTAATCTGGGTTGTGTTGCTAATACCCAGTCCACTATATGCATCATTGCAATCCTAACTTGCCCAACTGTGATATCAAAAGAAGGATTCCTTATCATAGTTGGATCATCTTGGGGATTCTCTCACCTAGTCCCTTGCACCTTCTGTTGGTGCAGCAACATTGCTTTCAACAATGTACTCCTTGGGTTCTCCAGACATCTTTAAGCTTTACTCTATATTCTACATAAGCAGAAGTCACTATAAGATATACTAGAGGATACTAGAATAGACTCAACACCTTAGTCCTATGTCTCTGTAGACTCAGTGAATCTTAGGCTTTGATACCAAACTTGTAACGACCGTCATCAAACTGACAAACAAATTGTTACTGATTAAGAAGAATTACCATAAACAACGAATTAACATAAATCACTAAAATTTAAAACCATTTTGCAAGGATATCCTTTTCCAGAAAACTCTTACTGAAAGATCCAAAACTCTTACATATCATGATTTACATTGTACAACATTGTTTCATCTCATCTCAAGGGCGACATATAACAGTTGCTCTATCAAAATACATACTGGAGCAACATAAAACCTCAAGGCATACAAGCCAAAATCTCAGATTGTTTATGAAACCATTATGAACCAACTCCAAGGACCTGAGAGTACAGAGACGACACATAGGACTTCTATCTACAAGTCATGATAGAGAGTACACTCAACCTGAGATGTTACTGCTGCCTCAGCTGTTGTTCCTCTTATGTAGAAAGATCTCCACCGCTTTGTGTTTGTCCACCTAAAAATTGTGGATCCCACTGGGAGAGACAATTGTCCCAGCGAGAGATATAAATCTCTGCCGACCATATTATTATTGATGATAAACATTATAAAAATTGAGCAGGGGTTCTTTTATGTTAACAAGCAAGATTAATCATTGTATGAACAAAATAAGATAATCTCCTTTCTCAAGGAGAACATTGCATCTACCCATGGTAGAGTCATAATTCATCTATCTTCTTTCGAAGTAATGTAAAGAATCATAAATAACATCTATCAACTAAGATGTATAACTGAATTGCACATCAAACAATGTTTTCCGTAATCGATCCTTAAGCAGATATGCTACACGGCTGAACATATTTTACAATCACACTTATGCCCTGAGGAGATGAAGTATACCATTCATGCTCCAAACGACCACAAACTTCTCACAAGTCAGTACCATACAAGGTCATTGTAAGAGTCGGCTACCAAGACCTCACCTGTCTCGGTCAGTACAAGACCACTGGCAGTGACATCTCATGTCAATATGCAAACAGAGCATGCCAGGGTATAGTGGCATCTTCGCTCAGAGCTACAGTGTCAACTGCACTCCCTTAGGGGATCATCTACTAAAAACTATCCCCAGTTATGAAATCACCGAGTCATGGTGACACAAGCACCATACTATGAGCCACGGGCCAGTTCCATGCTCAACATAGAGTCTACGACCAAAGTCACACTCAAGCCAGGATATGGCATATAGAAAAATCCCCATTTATTTTGAGCTCATAATGGGATCGACTCACACATGGCCATCCTTACTTACGCCCCCACATAGTCAAAAGTATGCATTCTGGGTTATACTGTGGGGAACCCATTTCACCATTCAGCAAATCCTGATGCTGATGGATCTATGGTCAGGGCAACATTTTATGGTTTCTATTGATGTATTAAGTGCATTACAAATTCTTTTAGCATCAACCAAGTTATCATTATTAATCACAACGAATGCTACAAAGAAAGGTGTAATACATCTATCACGTACTTTTCAAATCTTTAAAACACATGATACTTGGGATCTCAGTCCCTTATCACATTACTGGGAATTCTCATCCATTCACATCATCATTATCATGGTTACTAGATCTGGGTATTCAAACTCTTAGATCATCACATAACATTGTTACCTCTGTAACAGGTAACCATTACCTCTAGGTCCTCAGACCAAGGTATTCATTCCACTTATTGTACAAGTATTCACATGGCTCACAAGGACATTACACATCTTGTCACCTCTCACTAGGCAATAACTTATTCATATGTTTCACAAGGCCATTACACATCTTGTCACCTCTCATTAGGCAACAACTTATTCATATGGCTCACAAGGCCATCACACATCTTGTCACCTCTCATTAGGCAACAACTTATTCATATGGCTCGCAAGGCCATTACACATCTTGTCACCTCTCATTAGGCAACAACTTATTCATATGGCTGATAAGGCCATTACACATCTTGTCACCTCTCATTAGGCAATAACTTATTCATATGGCTCGCAAGACCATTACACATCTTGTCACCTCTCATTAGGCAACAACTTATTCATATGGCTCACAAGGCCATTACACATTATACTTCTTATACGAGTATTTAACATGCCTTACAAGGCTTATGCAATAAGAGAAATACAACCTTCCCATCATTAGGGTTAGGGTTTCTCTTTATAACCGAAAAGGGTTTCATGTTCATATTATTAATCCAAACCCTAATTCATTACTCCACACATCTAGGAGCATACATTGATATCATAAGTATTCAATCATACTTATATATTTTCTCATCATTTATCATTAAATGATTAACAACACAAGCATGTGTTTCTCTCTCATCCTTGCTAGGATATCAAATACATCATACTTTTGATTGAATCCTCCTCTTTGAGGAATATTAGTCCATCAATAACAATTCACATTATTTTTCATTTAACACCACATTCAACATATGTCATTCAATCAATCACACATGATTGAAGTGTCACTTCCATATTGGCATCAATATGTGTGTATTATCATATTATACTTTAAACCACATCCTTTACTTTAGTTCATATATTCATATTGTGGTATAAACACATCACCATGTCATGTTTTGAGGGTGTAAACCCTAATCAACATATTATGTACTCACATCAGATGGACTATCACTTAGATCTTATTACTTCAGATTAATTTTGTATCTGGTATGAGCTAGATGCTTGACCCCATATTGGATATAAGATTTGTGTTTAGTGCCATATCGTGCACAAGATATACCCCATATTGGGCATCCATATCGGGCATCATATCAGGCATCTATATCGGGTATCATATAGGGCATCCATCTTAGGTAGCATATCGGGTTACCATTTTAGGTAGACCCTGAAACTCATATCCCCTTCATTCCTTCAAGGATTGTACTTATCATATCATTACGTGACAAGCTAATGGTCTTATTAAATTCTCATATCACCGTTCATTACACAAAAGGGGGTATATTAGATTCCAATCCCTCATCTAGGGTTTTCCACTAAATTGGTTACATCATGCCATATCCTGCATGAAATATGAGATTGAACTTCATATCGTTCACAAGATAAAAGTAGGTGCTATTCTTTATCAATCTAGAGATATCACTCATCTCATACATTTGGTATCATCCACCACTCATCTCAGTTTACCCATCATCTTGGGTTTCCAACTCTATGTTGATTAGAGTGTTCATTACCTCTATATCGTGTAAGAGGTGTAGTCTAGACTTGTATCGTGTATAAGGATAAGTGGGGTATCTCTCATATCGTGCAACAATCATGACTCATATCGTGAATGATCTAGCATCCATCTTCATATCAGGTTAACCCTATCTTGGGTTTCATATCAGGTAGATGTATTCCAACCATATCGGGTTACACTTTGTTCTTGAATCCATACCTTATATCATACATTAGAATTTACTTAAGTATTCATATCGTGCATCAGAGGTGTGTAATTCAAGGTATCAGATACCAAAGATACATTTCATGATCATATCATGTAAGGGAACTTGCTATTCTTTACTCATATCAGGTTACCCAAATTAGGGTTTCATATCGGCTTTCAAGTATACTTTAAACCTTATATCGTGCAAAGAGTCTATTCTTGACCCCATATTGTGCAATCATATCGTGCAAACATATCATGCAAGCATATCGTGCAAGCATATCATGTAAACATATCATGCAAGCATATCTTGCAAGCATATCATGTAAACATATCGGGCAAGAAAAGTCTACACATACCCATATCGGGTTAGAGATACTTGTGTGTAAGCTTGAACCTGATATCACTTTATAAAGTGATACCATCTTCTTCAAGCTCTAGACCTCCATTCTAACTATTATAGTTCATGGAAATAGGTCTAGGAAACTACTAGAGCCCATAATTTCATCAACTATTTCAGAAGATTTCGGAATTGAAAGTAGTTCATTAATTGTAGCAATTTAGGTGATGAATAATAACATGATAGGGTTCAAGTTATATAACCCGCCTTGTGATCATATTCAAGGCTCCAAGCTCCAAAGCTCCACATCCTAAGGTTGAAGAAGAATTTCTCCAAGGTCCAGGGCTTGTTCTCAACTCCTCCATGGATAAGAGATCACCATAGTTAAGCACTTGGTGAAGAAGGAAAGAAAAGAATATTCATAACCCGATATCCTACTTCAACCAAGGTTGA
Organism: Alisma plantago-aquatica; assembly: GCA_963693085.1. Taxonomy (NCBI): domain Eukaryota; kingdom Viridiplantae; phylum Streptophyta; class Magnoliopsida; order Alismatales; family Alismataceae; genus Alisma; species Alisma plantago-aquatica. The sequence continues at coordinate 643,304,197 of OY856413.1, read as the reverse complement.
AGGTGACCAAAGCCATGCCTAAGGCTTGATGCTCGAGCTCTCCTAGCTCCTTGAGCTGCTTTTCACGATACTTAAGGGTATTTGCACGATATATGCAAAGGGAGCGGTTATGAGGATCGTAAACTTTCATAAGTTGGTGAATGGTGAAGTATATATACTTGGATTCATGAGATAAAGCATATGAGAGGTGTCTTCACCTTAAGCTACTAGATGACATGTGGCCATGCATGGTTGACACATGGCCATGCATGCAAACATGTATATATTGCCATGCAAGAGTCTTGAGGATAACCTAGAGATAATATTTTGGCCCTTACGTATCTTGTTGGACAAGTTATCTCGTCTTTATCTCATTAAATAAGCAACCCGATACACTTTTTGTAAGGAACTTTGCAACTCATCATGGGCCACCTCCTTGAGGTTCTCTTCCTATCATGGCCTTTTACAAGGCTCAAAAAACCAATAGGAGGCTCCTACTTTGACTCCTTGGCCTATTGGGCTCCTTATATCAAGTCTACAACTCGATACAACACATATAAGGTTCTTGCCTTCAACTCATTCTTAGTCTTTCATTACCAAGAGTATCATCACTCAATGGTGATTCAAACATAGCTCCCCCTTCTTTCTCTTTCTTCTAAAAGATACATAGAGGGATTAGGGACACTCTAGAGGTGGTAATTTACATTTTAACCCCACATATTGGGTAAATTACAAATTGTACCAAAATTGGTGTATAAGGTACTAACATTGTTCAAACGAGTTGTATCTTGGGATTTAGGCTTTCCACAAGCCACCACTTATTATCATTCTCTTTCTTGAGATATTAAAACACTTAGAACACATTCCACATGTGATATTTTGCAATGTAACCCCTCATCTTGGGTAAATTGCACTTTTCACTCAGACTTGCATATAATGCACAATTTGTTTGCAATTAAGCTCAAACTTTGAAAACAACTTCACAAGAAGCCTTAATTACTTTTCAAAAGATTAGAACCAGTTGGTAAGTAACTTATTTAAGCAAAACTTCTAGGGTTAGGCCATAACCCAGGTCAGGGGTATTACACCTCTATTGGTATGTATGCCCATAGAGCCAGTCATGTGATGATTGTAATGGCATACTTTGTAAATGATTTGAATAAGTATATAAAGGCAATTTCTGTCTATATGTTTTAACTATTTTGAGATAATAGTATTACATTTTAGATGTCTAGAGAATGACAAAACTCCATGACATATGTCTTCAAGTATGTGACTTGAATAATGAGATCATACATATGTTAAGAGTGTGTGCATTCTCACTAATGTCCCTAGTCGGTTGTTATTGTGGAAATAACCATAATAATAAATAACATGAAAGACTAGAGTGTGTGTTGGTTGATGACAGAATCTCATTAGTCATGATATATGATATCAAACCAAGCACACAGATACATGTTATAGAACAATGTATCAGACAAACCCACTATAAGAGTGATGCATGGAAACCACACTTGGTTAGTCAGGATCATCTCTTATAGTGTTGGTGGTGACTGTGGTTCTTTGACTTGAAATCACTACACTCATCACATGTCGTTGGGTACACTTTGACATCATCAAACGCAATCCTGAAACATGGGTTGTTATAACGGTGATGATTGGGTGACTTTGACACATGGGGACTTGACTGTGAGTGATAAATATGGAATTTGTCCCTCCTAAGGGAGTGTGATATCCTGGATACTTGAGGAGTGAGACTGAGAAATGCTTGGCCATGCACATGTGAGTCAATGTATGAAATTGAGCTTACATATATATATATCAGACAGTCTACTCTGAGTTAAGAAACATGGATTGAACGTTTATGGAGGATGACAAGTCCATGCCTTGAGTTCAATCTTGATATCAGTGACAAAGGGACTACACATTCACTGTAACACCAATAACAGATTGTAGGTTGAAAGTTGTTCTCCAACTTTCCTCTTCACTTGGGTAGCACTGATGTGCGACTAGGCACCACTCTTTGCTTGTGATGTCATAAGTTAGTTATGGACATTCACTGCCAACATGAAATGGAACATATATGGCCACACACATAGTATTAACCTAGAAGAGGAGTTTATCCATGAATGATGTTTAGATCGATTACTAAAGTGTTTAGGTACTCAATTAAACATTCAATCAATAGACTTGACTCAGAATCATCAAGTTCAAGTGTTGAACCAATTGATTAGAGTGTCAGATTGATTGAGAACTACATTGACTGAGTTATGCACAACATGGACCACCAACCGACCAGTTCACTGGGTGAATCGATCGACTCATGGTCATTGAGATGACCAGTTCACTCTAGTGAACTGATCGGTTCACATGGACCAACTGAGTAGGTGTTGGGTTTCCTGATCTCTGAGAAAAGATTTTCATTTCACTTGTTCAATTTGATTGGGACAAGAATTAATATTTGTATTCATTAGAAATGAATAAGGAAAGTCAATTATTGGCAAGTCTGGGAAGTGAAATGACTGATTTACATGTAGTCCATGTAGACTATCTAATATAGGCGGGAGGTTTTTTCTGCTCAAGCACAAGGAGCTGCACAGACGCCGTCAAAGACTAGGTGGTTGAAGACCGCACTAGCTGTGAGGTATTGTCACTGAGCAAGCCTCAGGACCAGGTATATCTCACTAAACCATCTTTCCTATTGCATAGTTGTTGATGCGATCTGCTGGTTATGGGTTTGTGGTTAGATAAAAAAAATTATTTCTGCTGCCTGTTCTATCCCACAAAACCCAACAGTGGTATCAGAGCCACGTCAATGTACTATGTTTTAGGATTAATCGATATGATCAGTTTTTGGTTTTTTGCCATTTATTTATTGTATGCGATGCGAATACTTTAACTGGCTAATGTGCATATCTGATTAAACACTACAAATCCCTATATACATATATGATATGGTATACATATGCAATCGATACACATCACCCTAAAATAGTTTTGATGGTGGATGTGTAGCGTGGTTATGGCCTATAAACCCTTATGTGTGTACTTGGTTGGTTGTGGTTGTTTGCATCTCGGTCTGCGTATCGAGTCATTTCTTCTATTCCTAATGTAACTTGAGATAACTCGAGCCTTTTATTCTACCTTTTCTCCCCCCTAATATAACTTGGGGTTTCCCAAATATATATGTAAAAGTAGGATAGTTTTATTTCCTGTTATGTCAAAGATCGAAGGGCGCCCAAATGAGCGGTTGGAGGACCAAGATGACCAGATGATGGTATGAGATGAGTGGCTGGTGGCCTGATGAGGAGTGAGACAACTTGACAAACTGACTGTCTAGAGGAGCCAGACGATCGGTTGGTGACAGCCAACTGACTGACTAGGAGGCGAGTCGATCAGTCATAGGATGGGATGATCAACCCAGAACGACCCAAGCACAAATCTTCATCAACTACAGGTTGCTGCATGTGATGTAGACCTAGATGACCGTAATTCCTTGTGGCTTAAGGAATTATAATAGGATGGCCATAATCATTGCTTTATCGCTTTGCATGTTTTTATTGTGGGATATAGCATGTATACGATACATATTGTATATGTGGTGATTGGATATGTATATGTATATAAATACAAAACCCCTCAATATAAATATTAAGTTTGAGATGCCTTCTAAAATCAACACACATGAAAAGCTTGATCGACTAAGTGTGGGCACGCCCTAGCATGGTGCACCGTCTATCTCGTGGAAGTGTGATGGTAAATATGTGGGTCTGCCCTAGCAGGGTGCATATTCATTGTGTTGGCATTTGGGTTGGACTTAACTAGGTGACCTTGATCGGATCAAGTACCTTGAGGCATGGAGATGTACATGACAAAGAGTTGTACATGACATATATCAAGAGTTGCATATGATGCACTTGGCAAAAGTTGCCTACCTAAAAGAATCTAGTTGTGGGTGATAGCCCTAGCTGGTCCATGACTGAGAGGAAATCATGATCTTACTCACTAGAAGGTTGTACATTGCAATCTTCCGAATTGATGGTGAAGGCTATCAATTTGATCAAAATAGTGAGAGCGATAATTAATTAAAGGCCTAATTAAATATCATCAAATTTTATTCAAATCAAATCTAAAGGAGTTCTAATAAAATGCAAATGTTTTCTCTTGTAGAATCAAAACGGAAAAAAAACCATCATTGAAATCAGACAATTTAATTGAGATAAATTTCCATAACTGGTTAAGACTATGAGAAGTGTTATGCATATTCCTAAGATACCAGTGGCCATAGAATCCCCTCTATGTACGCTTAAGGTGTTGTTTGAGGCACAAAAGAAGAAGGATAGTTCCATGTTAGTGATCAGTGGAATGGAGTCCAAGGATACATGCAAGACAGAGAAGTGTTCTCCCGCCAAGCTGAAGTCCAAGTCTTTTGCGCTCAAAATATGGAGCGGATTAAGGGAATCAAGGATGAAGTAAGAGATAGAGATCTCTACTTCCAGTGTATATGTGATTGAGATTAACTTTACCACTTCTTCATCATGGGTACTTGATACTGGATGTGGATCACACATTTGTTCAAATGTAAAGGATCTGAAAAGAAGTAGGCCTTTAGCAAAAGGCGAGGCTGAACTACGTGTTGCTAATGGATCAAGAGTTGCTTCCAGTGTAGTAGGAACCTATGAGTTATCTCTACCAAGTGGGCTGATAATAGAGTTACAAAACTGCTATTATGTACCTACCATTAATAGGAATATCATTTCTGCATCTTGTTTGGACAAGGATGGATTTGAATTTCTTATTAAGAATGGAAAATGTTCCATTTCTAAAGATGGTGCTCCTATGTCTTATGGTCTATACATGATAGATCTATAGGAAAGTGTATACAACATAAACACCAAAAGGCAAAAACTCAATGACTCAAACAAAACATACCTTTGGCATTGTCATCTAGGGCACATAAATTAGAATCGCATATCTTGACTCCATAAAGATGGTTATCTGGACTCTTTTGATTTTGAATCATTAGAGACATGTGAATCTTGTTTATTGGGAAAGGTGACCAAGGCTCCCTTTTTAGGAAAAGGTGAGAGAGATAGTGATCTATTAGGACTCATACATACTGTTGTATGTGGGCTTTTTAGAACAAATGCTAGAGGTGGGTATCAATACTTCATTACCTTTACTGATGACTTCAGTAGGTATGGATATGTTTACTTGATGAAACATAAGTCACAGACCCTTGAAAGGTTCAAGGATTTCATGAATCATGCAAAAACCAACTTGGCAAAAGTATTAAGGCACTTTGATCTGATCGAGGTGGAGAATACATAAGCCAAGAGTTTGAAGACCTTCTGAGAGCCCATGGTATTGTATCATAATAGACTCCACCTGGAACACCACAACATAATGGTGTGTCAGAAAGAAGGAATCACACATTACTAGACATGGTGCGATCTATGATGGGGCAAGTGTTGCTGCCATAGATAGGAGTACTTTATCTTCCAACCCACTTCTAGGGTTATGCTCTTAAAACCGCAGCGTTTACACTTAACCGTGTATCATCTAAATCAGTTCAAAAGAAACCATATGAGATATGGTACGGGAAGCATCTCGATGTGTCTTTTATGAAGGTTTAGGGATGTGAAGCTTATGTCAAGAGAACGTTTCTTGAAAAGCTTGGACCCAAATCTGATAAGTGTTATTTTGTTGGATATCCCAAAGAAACAAGGGGATATTACTTATACCACCCAACTGACAACAAAGTGGTTGTTGCCAGGAACGATATATTCCTAGAAAAGTAATTTATTTCTAAATGAATCAGTGGGAGGAAAGTGGAACTCAAGGAGGTTCGAGACCAATACAAAAACATTGAACCACTAGATGAACAAGAGGAACATAGAGAATCACAAACTGTTGTGGAATCTCAAATTCCTCAAGTAACATAGGAACCTCATAGATCTAGTAGGACACGCCTTGAGCCTGAGAGATTTGGATATCTTGTGACTCAAGAAGGCGGTGAGTTGGTCATAAATGATGAGCCAACTACCTATCTAGAAGCTACACATGGACCAGATTCTGAGAAATGCCTTGAGGCCATGAGATCTGAGATGGAATCCATCTACACCAACAAGGTATGGACCTTGGTGGAACCACCTAAAGGGGTAAAACCAATAGGGTACAAGTGGGTCTTTAAGAAGAAGACCGACATGGATGGAAATGTGCAAATGTATAAAGGAAAATTGGTTGCAAAGGATTTTAAACAAGTTCAAGGTGTTGACTATGACGAAACTTTTTCACTAGTTTCCATGATTAAGTCCATCAGGATAATGCTTGCTATTGCAGCCTACTATGACTATGAGATTTGGCAGATGGATGTTAAAACCACATTTCTTAATGGGAATCTTGCCAAGGATGTGTACATGACACAAGCTGAAGGTTTTATAAATCCAAAGGATGTAAATAAAGTCTGTAAGGTGTAAAGGTCAATCTATGAATTGAATAAAGCATCTCGGAGCTGGAATCTTCAATTTGACGAAGCAGTCAAATAGTTTGGCTTTAGTCAAATGAAGATGAACCTTGTGTGTATAAGAAGGTTAGTGGGAGCATGACTACATTCCTCATATTATATGAATATGACATACTGTTGATGGGGAATGCCATTCCTACTTTACAAAAGGTAAAGACATGGCTTGGAAATACATTCTCAATGAAAGACTTAGGAGAAGCATCCTATATCTTAGGAATCAAGTCCTATATCTTAGGAATCAAGATCTATAGAGATAGATCTAGAAGACTTCTTGGACTAAGTCAAAGCACATACATTGACAAAGTGTTGAAGAGGTTTAGCATGGATAACTCAAAGAGAGGAAGCATACCCATGAGGCATGGAGTACCCGTCTCTAGAGCTCAATGTCCTAAATCCTGTGAAGATAGGGAACACATGAATGGGATTCCATATGCATCAACAATTGGATCCATCATGTATGTAATGTTGTCACACATCTCGATGTCTCGTATGAACTCATTATGGAGCTAGAACTTATGTCAGTAGATTATTCTTCTGGTGGAAGTCCTAATGTGCACCAAAAACCCTAGGGAGTTGATGTTCTCTCTAGGTTTACCTACAACTGGTGCTAGATAAATGCTCCAACTCCACAAGAGTGTGGAAGCCTTATCATAGTACAGATTTAGGATCGAACCCAAAGGACAACGTTAAGAATCTAAGTGTCTTTATCTCGTTTCATATCAATCTAAGTTAATCATCTAAGACCAAAAGTTTGATTTGAGTTATTTAACCTAAAACATGCAAAAGTAAGGCAAGAATAAAAACTAGCTGAGGATTAAAATCTAAGATTAGCAAATGATGATGGATCACTGGGGTGATGCGGGTGTTCATCGCCACTACACATGTATTGTACCTGTACCAATCATAGCAAGACTTGCAAGCAAGATACATGGATGTTATACAATACTGATGTCTTGTAGAACAAGAGTAATGCACACATCCTTCACGGGTTGAATAACTCTCATATGGTACATATCTACATGTCAATGAAGAGATGTAGTCTCCGAAGAGAGAACCTTACTCAACCTCGTGAAACATGCATCGGAAAACTGACAAGCGAGCGATAATTACTAATTCGATTAGTATCCTTATAGACTATCCCTCTTTAAAGGAAATAGCTACGAGAAATGTGGGAGTGTTACAATGCCAGCCATTCCCGAATGAATGGTCAAATACTTTGCACCACTCCCTCCACAAAGTGTGTTCCTCGACCCATCAAGGTTGCACTTCCGTACGTCAACTGATTCCATTTCATAGTGCAAAAGTGCAATGATGGAGGTGAGTTTACTCCACTTCTTGGAAAGCGTTCCTAGATACCGGAACGGATGTGTGGTGGATACGCACACCAGAAACCAACACTAAATCAGTATTCGAGTCATAAGAGCAGTCGTAGACAAACCTCAATGAAAGACAATAGATGCATACAAGAACGCGGCCAACATTCAAGCATGTATGAAACGAATTAGTATTGAATCGAAAAGATAACATCTTTTAGTATAGATTACAAAACATGGGCAGCAGGGCTAGTCCCCGTGCCCCAGTGGATGGAACTACTTGCTCCTCATGTGAGAAACAAGAAGAATGAGAAAGAGAGAGAGGAATCCTCCATGAACTTGGTGCAGAAGGTAGTAGCAACTCGGTGAAGATGATGCAGTCTTCTACGTCGTATCGGAGTAGATCTGGACGCGGAACGGGAGATGCCAAGACAGGCCGGACAATCTCTCTCGCTCCGTCTTCCATCTCTTCTCGGTCTCCTTGATTGCAAAACGGGAGTCAGTGGAATGAAACTGGCGTAGACGGGACTGGATCTGGATCGGGCCTGTGTACAGGCAGACTGTCGGTGTCCTGGAACCGATGCCCAAATAAGGACCATGTTGGTCCTATTTGTAGGCACAGATCTGGCCCTCATGCGTTTAGTATGAGTCCAAACGGTTTGCTAATGGTCCGAAGATATTTTTCCTCCAAACGGTTTGCTGTTATAACCAAACGGTTTTGCACTTACTTGATCAAACAGTCTTGACAATATACTTTTCCCAAACGGTTTTGATTTTGCTACAATATGCTTCTTTTTCAATCTGTCTTAATGCCAGCCTCTCAAACGGTTTTGAATCTCCGATCAAACGATCTATGCAAGCCAGTCAAAATGGTTTATGATTCATGCGATCCTCATGCGTGTGATTTATCCAATTGGTCTGCATGCACCCAGCTTCTCACACGTTCTTCACGTGAATAGCTAATTCCATTTTCAATTGCCAGAGCAAACGGTCTTCATGATCCCTTCGGTCTTCACGCAGACAGCTCATCCGGTCTTGCTTTGTTTATTCCAAATGGTTTGGTAGTCTACCCTTTTCCAATCGGTCTTGGCTTTATGCCACTTTGTCTAACGGTTTGGCAATGTGCCACATTATTAAACGATTTGGCTTTGCGCCACTTTACCTAACGGTTTGGCTTTGCTCGACCTTTTTCATCTGGTCCGCATGCATGCTAAAGTCATGCACGTGATTCGAAAACAGCTCAAACGGTCTCGTAATTTCATGCATACGGTCTTGGTACTATTGCTTTCGTCATTCGGTTTGCATGCGAGCTTATCAAATGGTTTTGTGTATAATGTTGCCATTCAATCTCGCAGCAGCTCCCTTCATTCGGTCTTCATGTTATCCAATCCAAGCGGTTTGCTTCATTCGATTAGTTCACACGGTTTCATGCATACATTGTTATCCAAACAATTTGCATGTTCCAGTAGCAAACAATCTTCATGTGGGCCACCATTCGGTCTTCACTTCTTGCACAACAAACGTTCTTGCGACCGGTTTGAGCAAACGGTCATGCAGTCCTTCATTCGGTCTTCGCGTGCATTCAGTCTTCGCATGCATTCGGTCTTCACATGCATTCGGTCTTTGCGTGCATTCGGTCTTTGCGTGCATTCGGTCTTCGCATGCATTCGGTCTTCGCATGCATTCAGTCTTCGGCGCTGCTTTAGCGAACGGTTTGGTCTCGCAACCCACTACCTCAAACGGTCTCGGTACATGCTTATACCGTATGCACGATCTACGTAGCTTGACATGCGCGTAGCTATCCAAATGGTTTGCTAGTTGCTCTTCTGGTCTTGCATGCATGCGATCCTCATCGATTTTGTATGCAAGCTACGCAGCCAAAATAGTTTTGGCTTATCCGGTTTCCATCAAATGGTTTTGAGCTCCGCCAAATAGTCTCTGCTGGTCTATCGGTCTTGAGACTAAATGGGCTCAAACGGTCTTGAGACCGAATGTGCTCAAATGACCTTGAGACCGAATGGGCTCAAACAGTCTTGAGACCGTATGGCCTCAAATGGTCTTGAGACCGAATGTGCTCAAACTGTCTTGAGACCGAATGGGCTCAAACGGTCTTGAGACCGTATGGCCTCAAACGGTCTTGAGACCATTATAGTCAAGGCTGTAGGGGTCATGACCGTTGGCAATGGTTGAGGATGATCTGCAGAGGAGAGAGAACGTGAGTAGGGGAAGATGAGATCAAATAAACTGGAAACTAGGGTAATTAGAACTAGTAATGCGCTAATTACATGAAACTGAAGGGATACTTAAAGTGAACCAAAACAAAGGTAGATCAGTCGATACGAGGCACAAAATTCCTAGAATTGGAGACTGAGAGGATGAATCTAGAGGATTCATCACCACACCGAACTTAAGTATTGCTCATCTTGAGGAATGAAAAGCCTAAGACGGTTACCAAAATGCTCGTTCGTCTCGTAATTACCTCACCTTCGTGCAAATGTCATAATTTTTCACAAAAATGAGAAAAGAAAATGAGGTGAAACAAAATGAGGGCAAAAACATCAGAAATCCTTTGAATTGGTGACTGAGGATGAATCTTGGAGGATTCGTCACCACACCAAACTTAAGCGCTGCTCATCCCAAGGAACAAAAAAAACTTAAAATAGTCACCAATGAAATCGTTCATCTCGTGATTTCCTCATCCTATTGTCATATTGTAATTTTGTTCATGGCTCAGATCGATACAACATCAAGGCTTCCTTAGATCACAGAATACATCTTATGATATCCTCATTTTTGAGTTCACTTTACTAAAGTATTTCCTTCTCACTCTCTGTTGTATCGGTCATGTTAAAAAGTTTTATGAGACTTTGAACAGACCCACAGAATCAACAAAATGCATATGATCTGTCACTAGTGTTGAAACAAGAGAGAATGGGGGTATGATCAAGAGATAAGAGTCTCTCCTCTAATTGACTCAAGACTCTTATTATTGGTTGATTCATCGAGATACTTTGAATAATTTGTGCACAACTCTGGTTGACTAAGCCTTACACCCGATTTTTGTTTCTTTTTTTTCTAAAGGTAACTTGGAAGTGTGTAAAGGTTGGCTTAAGGCTTTTGGCTATGTTACCTCTTCGAGAGGAGGTAAGGGGTAATTTTTGGATCCTTAGGATCTCACTACCGGTCGCGACACATCTGCCTTTGTGAGGATAGTTAATGTACCGGCCGAGCAAGACCTTTATCAGTTATCCTTATTCAGGGCACAACTCTCATGTTTTTATTCACACTCTGGCTTTTATTCATTCTCACTTGGCTTAGGAGAAAGGGTATTTTTGGATTTTTTTTGTATATTTGGGCTGCCATGCCTCTTTTTGGAATCGGGGTAGATTTTTCACCAACCTCGGTATGTGCACAATCATCATTGTATACTCTTTGAATGGAAACGAGAAGGTGATACACCCCTATTATGTATTGAGGGGTATGGAAGAAGCGGTAGTGGAAAAAAAGAGGTGTGGTGTACCACACCAAACTTAGAGTTTGGAAAAGTTCTAGTTTATACTAGAAAGGAGTGTGGCGTGCCACACCGAACTTAAAGCTTTGGCATGGTTTGTGAGCGGAGAGGTATGGAGATGAAAGAAGAAGTGTAGAAGAGAGTTCGGATCATGATGCAGTTTGCTTAGCGATTCCATATGACGGGTTACTTTTCTTCATCACACTATGTTCAAAAAGTGACATGATAAAACTTCAAGTATAGCTGATCCATTAATTAGTGAGAGGCATGATGTATTTGATCTATCTCAGTCTTATTGAATCTTATCATCTTTTTCTATTAAGGATATGACATTAGGGTTCATAGGCTATACAAGATGAAATCATTTATTGGCTAGTTTTAAGCATTGGTTTCTCATGGTTTTGCAATGAAAAGAGGTGATGACCATAGATTTGAAAAGCAAAAGTCAGCTAGATAAAGGTTGTATTTTAAGAAGACTACAAAAATGCGGAAAAATTACGAGAAAGAAACTAGAATGGACAAACAGAAGACAGTGAAGATAGAGGGTGGAGTGAGAAACATACCACCCACCCTCCATCTTGAACTTATGAGTTTGCTCGTCTCCGAGCAAAAAACTAGGTTCAAGATGGAGGGGAAGAGTTGCACAGTGTTAATCAGGCGGCCCTCACAATTGAAAGAAGGTCTGGCAAAGATGTTTCAAAACTGAGAGTGAGGAGGTGGCACAGACAGCCTGTTGACTAGGTGGTCGTGGTAACTTGAACGGGTTTTCTAGATGACTTGGATGTACATTTCTTTCACCTCTTTGTCCGTCCATAAGAATCTAGAGACCGTCCCCCATCAACAGGGGAGGTGGAATATAAGCAATTGAGAGTGGAGGACTAGGCGAGTAATCGGGGCATTGCCTATTTGTGTCCTCCAGTTGTGGCTCACCCTCAAATTTCAAAGTAAAACTGCTTTCTTCAAAATCTAGAACATTTGATTGAGGGTCAGCCACTTGAATTTCCTCCTGTCCTGGATCAGGTGGCGGATCCGATTCAGGCTTCATTTCATCACCTGGCTTTTCTTGTGTAGGATATGGTAGCCAGGATGACGTTTCTTCATCATAGGAGTTATTTTGAGAAGTATCATCATCTTTATCAATGTTGAAGTCGATAAGAGCATCATTCTTCTTTTCAAAATTTTGTTCAGAATTTTCCTCATAGAACACCCTTAATTCATCCAAGTAACTAGAAGGGGATTCGACTGGTAGAACGAACTCTTGCTCGGGTAAAGGAATCATGGGATTCTGGGGGTAGAGGTTCCAATGATGTCTCTTCATGGGAGGTATTAGTCCATGACATAATGTTTTGAGGACTAGAATCTCCCGATGACTCCATTTCTTCGATATCGGGACTAAAATGCTCCATTTCTGAGTCAGGTTGTTGTTCCAGTACTTCTTCATAGTACTCCTCTAGTTCTATTAAGTGCTCAGGAAGAGTCACTATGGTAAGAATGGAACCATGTGTAGGTAATGGAAGTATCTCATTCTCTTGAATATGTGATAGCTCAGGAGGAGCTTCTTCATAGGGATGAGTTTCTATAAGAGGACATGTTTATGGCTCGATGTCCTCCCACATGTCCTTTTTGTCATTATAAGAGTCTACGAAAATATCATAATTCGTTCCAAAATTAAGAGATGGTTCATGTTTCTCCTCATAGTGCACTATCAACTCGTTCAAGTGACTAGAAGGAGACTTAATAGAAAGATCATGCTCTTGTTTGAGAACTGGCTCCGTCTGGACTTCTTGTAGAGGTGGTAGCTCTAGTAACACCATCTCATGGAAAGGGTCAGTCATAGATTCATCATATTGAGACCCATCCTCCTCCCATGATTCTTTTTCATCATCGGGGTCAGTGAGAGTAGCGTGATCAAGATCTTAATCGGTCCCATCCTCGAAGTTTGTTTCTAGATTAGCCGAATGATCAAAAATTTCTTCATAAGGACAAATCAGATCATGTTCCAGTAATGGAGTTAGTTGAGTCTCTTGCATAAAAGATATCTCCTTATTCGAATTAGTCACGTATTCCTCTGAGTCTGAATGTGAAGGAGTGTAGAGTTCTTGTGACATAAACCCTTCTTCTATGGACTTCATTGATGAGACAACTGAAATTGAAGAGGTTTTGTCATTTAGGGAGTCGATCATTGCTAATGTCTCCTCAATAGTTGGATCTAGGTCTATGAAGTCAGAAGGTAGGTAAGTGTTGAAATTTATCTCCAATTGATCTCCTGACTGTAGAGAATCCCCATATTGGCTACTCAATCTTTCATCTAAGAGCATAGTGCAGAAATCATTATCCAGGTCAGACCTTGGCTCAGAAAATGATTCTTTCTATTGTGATGTTGTGAAGAAATCATCTTTGAGTTTGGTTATTAGCTCTGAGGATGATCCCTCACCCTGCACTGACACTTGAAGATCATTGGAAGGCATATCCCACATGATTTCGTAATCATCATCATAATCAATATGTGGACTAGGGATGTGCTTAGTTGAAATTGGTGGTTGTTCTACATGTTGGTCAGAGGCGTTGACAAATTGCATAAGTTGGTCAAGATCAGCTATCAACTTCTTGGTCACGGTTGTCTGATCGGCTAGTTGTTGAGCTACCGATGTATGTAAGGCACGTAGTTCTTCTATTAATGTACGTTGATCTCCATAAGAAGGCTCTTCACTGCACCCGTTGGGTTGATGTTGATAATAGCTCTCCTCATCATAGTATTGATTTGTATTGTTTTCCAGGTTCCCTCCTACATTGCAGTCTACACCTTGAAATCCACCATAGTTAGGTTTTTCGTAGTAGCCTCCAGGGTGATATGGATTGTAACCTGCGTTATCTCCATAGTTGTATGAAGAAGCTGCTTTGAGTTTCCCAACTATACGATTCATGATTACTTGACATAGAGCCATCACGTAGAGAGGGGGGACGTTGAAGTAGTAAATCGATGTATGAGAATGGTCACCACATAGTTGACATCTAACGGTTGGTGGTGTCGACTACTTCATTTTGAAGAGAGTTGGTACCTGAAACCAAAGAAAAAGTTTATCAGGCTTGACCAACCACTTCAAATCCAAGAAGATATGCGAAATTAAGTCCTTCACTTTTTAGGTTTTTGAAAAGAAAAAGGAAAACCCTAGAGAAACCTAAATCGACACGGAATTTGAAAAAGACGATTCTTACACCATTGTCCCCGGCAACGATGCCATTTTTTGATGGAGCTAGAACTTACGTCGGTAGATTACTCTTCCAGTGGAAGTCCTAATATGCACCAAAAACCCTAGGGAGTTGATTTTCTCTCTAGGTTTACCTACAACTGGTGCTAGATAAATGCTCCAACCCCACAAGAGTGTGGAAGCCTTATCATAGTACATATTTAGGATCAAACCCAAAGGACACCGTTAAGAATATGAGTGTCTTTATCTTGTTTCATGATCTAAGTTAATCATCTAAGATCAAAAGTTTGATTTGAGTTATTTAACCTAAAACATGCAAAAGTAAGGCAAGAATAAAAACTAGTTGAGGATTAAAATCTAAGATTAGCAAATGATGATGGATCACTGGGGTGATGCGGGTGTTCACCGCCACTACACATGTATTGTACCTGTACCAATCATAGCAAGACTTGCAAGCAAGATACATGGATGTTATACAATACCAATGTCTTATAGAACAAGAGTAATGCACACATCCTTCACGGGTTGAGCAACTCTCATCCGATACATATCTACGTGTCAATGAAGATATGTAGTCTCTGAAGAGAGGACCTTACTCAACCTCGTGAAACATGCATTGGAAAATTGACAAGCGAGTGATAATTACCAATTCGATTAGTATCCTTATAGACTATCCCTCTTTCGAGGAAATAGCTACGATAAATGTGGGAGTGTTACAATGCCATCCATTCCTGAACGAATGGTCAAATACTTTGCACCACTCCCTCCGCAGAGTGTGTTCCTCGACCCATCAAGGTTGCACTTCCGTACGTCAACTGATTCTATTTCATAGTGTGAAAGTGCAATGATGGAGGTGAGTTTACTCCACTCCTTGGGAAGCATTCCTAGATACCGGAACGGATGCGCAGTGGATACGCACACCAGAAACCAACACTAAATCGGTATTTGAGTCCTACGAGCAGTCGTAGACAAACCGCAATGAAAGACAATAGATGCATACAAGAACGCAACCAACATTTAAGCATGTATGAAATGATTTAGTATTGAATCAGAAAGATAACATCTTTTAGTATAGATTACAAAACATGGGCAGCGGTGCTAGTCCCCACGCCCCAGTGGATGGAACTACTCGCTCCTCATGTGAGAAATAAGAAGAATGAGAAAGAGAGAGGAATCCACCATGAACTCGGTACAGAAGGTAGTCACAGCTCGGTGAAGATGATGCAGTCTTCTACGTCGTATCAGAGCAGATCTGGACGCGGAATGGGAGACGCCAAGACATACCAGACTATCTCTTTCACTCCATCTTCCTTCTCTTCTCGATCTCCTTGATTGCAACACGGGCAGTCGGTGGAATGAAACTGGCATAGACGGGACTGGATCTGGATCGAGCCTGTGTACAGGCAGCCTGTCGGTGTCCTGGAACCAATGCCCAAATAAGGATCCTGTTGGTCCTATTTATAGGTACATATCTGGCCCTCATGCGTTTAGTGTGAGTCCAAACGGTTTGCTAATGGTCCAGAGATATTTTTCCTCCAAACGTTTTGTTGTTTATAACCAAACAGTTTTGCACTTACTTGATCAAACGGTCTTGACAGTATACTTTTCCCAAACGGTTTCGATTTGCTGCAATATGCTTCTTTTTCAACCGGTCTTAAGGCCAACCTCTCAAATAGTTTTGAATCTCCGATCAAACAATCTATGCAAGCCAGTCAAAATGGTTTATGATTCATGCAATCCTCATGCGTGTGATTTATCCAATTGGTATACATGCGCCCAGGTGCTCACACGTTCTTCATGTGAACAGCTAATTCCGTTTTCAATTTCCAGAACAAACGATCTTCATGATCCCTTCGGTCTTCATGTGGACAGCTCATCCGGTCTTGCTTTGTTTATTCCAAACAGTTTGGTAGTCTACCCTTTTCCAATCGGTCTTGGCTGTGTGCCACTTTGTCTAACAATTTGGCAATGTGCCACACTATTAAACGATTTGGCTTTGCGCCACTTTACCTAACGGTTTGTCTTTGCTCGACCTTTTTCATTCGGTCTGCATGCATGATAAATTCATGCACGTGATTCGGAAGCAGCTCAAATAGTCTCGCAATTTCATGCATACGGTCTTGGTACTATTGCTTTCGTCATTCGGTTTGCATGTGAGCTTATCAAATGGTTTTGTGTATAATGTTGCCATTCAGTCTTGCAGCAGCTCCCTTCATTTAGTCTTCATGTTATCCGATCCAAGCAGTTTGCTTCATTCGATTAGCTCACACGTTTTCATGTATACATTATTATCCAAATGGTTTGCATGTTCCAACAACAAATAATCTTCACGTGGGCCATCATTCGGTCTTTACTTCTTGCACATCAAACGGTCTTGTGACCGGTTTGAGCAAACGGTCATGCAGTCCTTCATTCGGTCTTCACATGTATTCAGTCTTCGCATGCATTCGGTCTTCAGCGCTGCTTTAGCAAACGGTTTGGTCTCGCAGCCCACTACCTCAAATGGTCTTGGCACATGCTTATACGATTTGCACGATCTACGTAGCTTGACATGCGCATATCTATCCAAATGGTTTGCTAGTTGCTCTTCTGGTCTTGCATGCATGTGATCCTCATCGATTTTGTATGCAAGCTACACAGCCAAAATGGTTTTGGCTTATCCGGTTTCCATCAAATGGTTTTGAGCTCCGCCAAACGGTCTCTGCTGGTCTATTGGTCTTGAGACCGAATGGGCTCAAACGGTCTTGAGACCGAATGGGCTCAAAGGGTCTTGAGACCGTATGGGCTCAAATGGTCTTGAGACCGAATGTGCTCAAATGGTCTTGAGAACGAATGGGCTCAAACGGTCTTGAGATCATATGGGCTCAAACGGTCTTGAGACCGTATGGGCTCAAATAGTCTTGAGACTGTTAGAGTCAAGGCTATAGGGGTCATGACCGTTGGCAATGGTTGAGGATGATCTACAGAGGAGAGAGAACGTGAGTAGGGGAAGATGAGATCAAATAAACTAGAAACTAGGGTAATTAGAACTAGTAATGTGCTAATTACATGAAACTGAAGGGATACTTAAAGTGAACCAAAACAAGGGTAGATCAGTCGATACGAGGCACAAAATCCATGGAATTGGCGACTGAGAGGATGAATCTGGAGGATTCATCAACTCAACATGACAAGAAGATACCAGTCAGATCCTGGAGATGTTCACTAGGCAGCTATGAAGAACATCCTCAAGTACTTGAGAAGGACTAAGGATCAATTCCTCTTTTACGGTGGTGAGGAAGAGTTGGTGGTAAAGGGTTACACCGATGCAAGCTTCCAAACCGATAAAAATGATTACAAATCACAGTCAGGATTTGTGTTTTGCCTCAACAATGGAGTTGTGAGCTAGAAGAGTTCCAAGAAAGAGACAGTTGCAGATTCTATGACAGAGGTCGAGTATATTGTTGCATCCCATGTAGCAACGAAGGTTGTGTGGATCAAGAAGTTCATATATGAACTTAGGATGGTTCCTAGCCTTTGTGATGCAATTGAGCTTTATTGCGACAACAATGGAGCTATTTCACAATCTAAAGAACCCAAATACATCAACGGTCCAAGCACATACAACAACACTTCTATCTCATATGAGAGATCATACAACAAGGAGATGTGAAGATTTGTAGAGTACCAATCGAAGACAATATTGTTGATCCCTTGACTAAGGCAATTTCACAGCAGAAGCATGATGGTCATGCTAGATCACAAGGATTGAGGTTCATGGGTTATTGGATCTAAGTGAAAGTGGGAGTCTATTGGTATGAATGCCCATAGAGCTAGTCATGTGATGATTGTAATGGCATACTTTGTAAATTATTTGAATAATAATAATAAAGACAATTTTCGTCTACATGTTTTAACTATTTTGAGATACTAGTATTACATGATAGATGTCTATAGAATGAAAAAACCCAATGATGTATGTCTTCAAGTACGTGAATTGAACAATGAGATCATATGGATGTTAAGAGTGTGTACATTCTCACTAATGATCCTAGTCGGTTGTTATTGTGGAAATAACCATAGAAAACAATAACACGGAAGACTAGAGTGTGTGTTGGTTGATGATAGAATCTCATTAGTCATGATATATGATATCAAACCAAGCACACAAATAACAGTGTATCAGACAGACCCACCATAAGAGTGATGCATGGAAACCACACTTGGTTAGTCAAGATCATCTCTTATTGTATTGGTGGTGACTGTGGTTCTTTGACCTAAAATCACTACACTCATCACATGTTGTTGGTGATAACACCCAAATTTACGCATATTATCTATGCATTTCATCTATGGTTTCGTGTCACTTTGGTCTTAATATGCACTCTTTTGCTCATGTTTTAGTTTTTTTTTCTTATTTACTTAGATAAGATAACTAGCTAGCCAATAAAGTAGCCAATCTAGCCAATTTTGGGACTTACATGCATCGAACATGAGAAGACATCTATTTTCCAAAGAAATCCTCCCTAACACATAGTTTTTGCGGCAGCTATGAACCCGCCACGACTGTGGAAACCAGGCACGACCATGGCAATCCACCCTGACCACGACCGTGGCAATTAGGCATGACCGTGGTGCCCGCTGTGACCGCGACCTTCAAAACCATGACCGCGGTCCTCGCCACGACCGTGGCCACACCCAATGACCACGACCTTCATCGCCACGACCGCGGTCCCCTCCCCGACTACCTTGACCGTGGTGTAGGCCACGACTGTGGCCAATAACCACGACCGCCATCTTCAACACCGTGAGTGTGATCCCTCGCCACGACCATGGCCAATAACCTCGACCGCGAGCTTCAACACCGCGACCGTGGTCTTCATCTTCAACAACCGCAACCGCGATTATTCGACACGACCGTGGCCATCCACCATGACCATGGCCAATAATCGCGACCGCGGTTCCCAATAACCGCGACCACAGTTTTTCCTTCCACAACTGCGACCACGATTCCTCGCCACAGCTGTGTCCTTTCACCACGACTGTGGTCAACTCCTTCCACCACAATCATGGCCACGTGCCACAACCGTATCACTAGACCGCGATCACGGTCTCGATCTCAAGAACTGCGACTGCGGTGTTGGCCACGACCGTTGCCGACCCCGTGACCTACTGGCCACGCTCTATAATCTACCTCTATAAATAGATGTCCTCTCACTCATTTGAGGCGGGCCTCGACCAAGGATGCTGAGAGGCTACTACTCTGAGATATGAAGGTTCCTAGAGTTCTGTGGGAGAGTCCAGAGGTCTGAGAAGTCTAAAGAGCTCATCCTACGCCCTCCTCTTCAATGAGCTTCCAATCTCCACCACTCTCCATCACCCCTTAGTCTTTGATCTCCAAAGGCAGAAGCTGAGGAGAGAGAAGACCCACGACCTCCATCATCCTCCATCTTTGTTCACCCACCAAGCTGCTGTTCGGGGCGGGTCTAGAGAGAAAGAGGACCAAGGAGTCCAGAATTGATCAAGGAGGAGGACCAAAAGATGAGATCCAACCTATACGGAGGCAAAGGAGCGAGAGCCACCTCTCCTCTACAGGCTAAATCTCTTCTTCTTCCCCTTTCTTCTGTTGTGTTCCTTGGTTTCTTGCACAATGATGTTCTTCCATCTTTGTTTGGTGCCAACTATGCTTGTCCATGGCTAGTTGAGCTCCTTCTTGGCTATGTACCCTGTTTTGGGCATGTTTATGTACTTTTGCCTAAGAAAGTAGATTGATTTAAGATCTAGTATGTTTGCTTGTTCTATCTTCTCTCTCTAGTTGTGATTGCTAGTTTGGTTGATCTCTCTCTAGTTTGAACTGCTATTTCTGCATGTATCGAGAGATCCGAGTAGGAATAGGCGCGAGAAGATAGTTTGGATCTGAACCCGAGAGGAGGAAGATCCAAGGTACTCTGTTCCTAATATCTCTGGATATCCTAAGACCTGAGAGGGAACTTAGTATATTCTGAGGTATTGATATGTCATCCTCGAGAGAGGCTCGATGACATATCGTTGATGGTTCTAGTCACGCATCACGAGAGCAAGTGGGATGACCCCACATGAACAGACATGACAATACATACTATGTTTGGATATAGATTGCTTGCTCATGCGTTCGAGGGTTGTCTATGCCCGAGAATGGGTGCATAGACTACCCAACTTGTGGTTACATAGCCAGGAACTCCTTCTCTCTAATTAGTAGAATCTTGCGGACTCTGTTATGTTTTTATTTCTTTTTTTATTTTTTTTTATTTTGTGACAACCCGCTAGAGTAGTTCTAGCACATACTTTTATCAACTATAGTTTTGGCTTATCTGACTAAAGAATGAAGTCTTAAGCATTCTAAACATCACAACGTCCCTGTGTTTGACCCCATATATCTACTTCGACCCCATAAGAAAAGTTGCAGGCATCCTAGAAGGATTCATGTTATAAATTTAAAAGTTTTGACCCAATCCAGGGCCAATCACTTTTTGGCGCTGTTTCCGGGGATGTGGCTTTCCACATTTACACGCCTAAAAGATTTTTTTCTGTCACTATAAGCATGTATATATATGCATAGTTTTCCTCTTGCTTTACACATACTTGTCCATATATACTTAATAGTTTTACTTTTTTTTATACCTTTTTCAGCCATGGATCTAGCTCTGGCAAGACAAGTTATCTTGTCCACCTATCCTCCCAAGTTTTTCCACAGTTCTGACTACTAGAAAATAATTGAAGGTCGTGCTCTACATCTAGTCAAGTTATACTTACCTCCAACGTCTTTGTATGTTGAAATTCCAACAATGGAGACTGCCAGTCAACCCTCGACTTCCGTGCCATCATGGGAGCAAGAACTGATCAAGGCAGTGGAGCTGAGCTAAGAAAGTGCCAACACACTCACCTCCTTAGCCCCTCATCTCCAAGAAGATGTCAATCCAATGCAACAACTACTAGAAGAGCAGGATCATCATCTCAAACTAGTCACTGAGGCTGTAGACCGTAATAGAAGTCTACTTTGAACTCTTGAGCAAGGATCCATCCAAGCACATCAGTTCGATACAGCAGATTCCCCTTATATGTGCATGGCAGAATCGACGAGTCTCGAAAGCATTGCTGCTCAAGTACAACAACTTCATGATAAAGATGTTGAATAGGGCAGGAGGCTCCAAGAGCTCATTGATTTGGTTACAATCAGGTTACAATGGCCATCACAAGACAACAAAGAAGTTAGTCATCAACCATTCCATTGGGTCTGAAGTGGAGTATGCACCATCATCCTATTCAGACCATCAACTGGATTCATTAGTATTTTTCTGTGAAGACCAACCCACTTGGGGAAGCCCTTCATTCTATCCAGATGACCTAGATGATGAACCAATGGAAGATATGAGTCATAGACATGAATGGGTCTATGATGACGATGATGAAGACTCGAAAAGCTAATCAACCTCACAACCGGAAGGTTGGTTTGAGGAACCAGAGTTAGATATTGAACCAGACCAGAGTGACATCTCTCATATTAAGACTTGTCACTTTGCTTTGAGCAGCACACCAACCATGGTTTGGAACAATTTGTTCGATGACGATGACGATGACAACTGCTCGACATGGAGCAGTGAGTATACTGATGACGGCGAGTTGGAGCAGCACGAGCCACCATTTGCACCCATATCTTTACAAGGTAGGGTGGACGTCAAGGGGGTAGGATGGACGGTTCACTACAACATGACTATTGAGCATGAAGATACCCCTGACTCCACGCCATGCGATAAGCTTGGGGTGGTAGAACAACAAACTGATTCTTCAAGGAGTACTTCTTGTTCAGAAGATGATTGGATGACTCAGATTGTACATGAAGATTTATCTGAGCATCCAACCTCAAATGTAGAGATGGAGAGAGAAGATATGAGTCCTCCAAAAGACATCCAACCTCTCTCATCCATCTCATCCTATTTCGACATCCCAGGACCTTCATATTCAGATTCATATAATGAAAGGTACCCTGAGGATGATATGCTGAAGAATTCATCCCAATGCAGTTCAAGCCACTTCCAGTACAAAGATGACTTCACCGAGTTGTCGGATTTCACTTCGCTTCTTCAGACTTGATAGGGCCAACACATCCGCCTATTCTACTCATATTATGTGGCAAAACCCGTCGACAAGACACAAGTGACATTGGTCCCAAAACTTTGGATTTGGGATCCCAATGTTGGTATCATGGGATAGCCACCCCCTTTTCTCTTACCCACCCTCCCACCCTTATATTACAATACGTTTTGCTCTTCATGTTCTTGTTAGTTAATTTCTTTCCTCTAACTATTTTTATATCCTTGCATCCATGCATCATCTTTAGAACTTCAATAACTGCCATTAAAATCATGCATTCCTGCCTCACTATTTCAAGTTTAAGTCTTGCTCGAGGATGAGCAAAGTTTTAAGGTTGGGGTGGTGGGATTTGCCCTTCTATCTCTTCACCCTTCTTGCATGCATGTTTACTTCCTGCATTTAGTTTTAAATTTTAATTTTTTTTAGCTTTTTAGCTTTTCAATTATGGCTATATGGTGAGAATCTAATAGATAAATGCTTGACTTTATGCCTAAATGCACAATTTTCATCTTAAAAATTGCTTGACCTTTTGCTCGGCTTTCTCTTTGACTCTTTCCTTGAGTTTGGTAATAAAATCTAAGGTTATGTACCTTTTTCATAGCTTAAAGCTAAATCCCCTTGATCTATGTCATGAATGGCAAATCCATGGTAAAGGACCGTTGGAATGAGCTAAAACATGATCAAAGAATCCTAGTTGCGGTTTCATGAGCTTGCCTCTATTCTAAGGATTCTTGAATCATAATTTCAACTTTTCACACAGGTGTCAAGCAGATCATGATGAGTTTTGAGATATAATCAAGATGAAATGTTTTCCTTGATGGACTACGTGCCTTCTCACATTAGATTGAGTCAAAAAGATGAAAAATATATAAAAAAAGTACAAAAAGAGGCTTGGCCACCCACAAAATCCCAAAAATATCTATATAGTTCTCACCCAAGCCTACAAATAGAATGCATATGATAAAAGCATGAGTGTGAACAATAAATGAGCATTCTTTTCTCTTTTAGGAGAGTTGAGGATGGTGCCCAGCCGGTGTATGACTATGCTCACGAAACGCGGGTATGTCGCACATGGTAGTATCACTCCAAAAGCTCATTAGAGAGTCACTAGGGACCCCTAGGAGACCTATGAGATCATATCAGTAGCAGGGTTGGTTCGAGCGCAGTACGAGGAGTTCATCTCACTGCTTTGGGCCAACTGGCTTGGATTGCAGGGACTGTTGCTCGTTACATGGACCAACCTGATGCAGATCGGGATCCTCAGAAGTCATTAGAGTCTTTTGCTTTGTTTCTTAGGACATGAATAAGTGAGAGGCGTGGTATGCATGGAATCATGGTGATGGCTAAATGATCATCACCCGCATGATAATATGTGTGACAATTCTTTTAT
Source organism: Alisma plantago-aquatica (assembly GCA_963693085.1). Classification (NCBI taxonomy): domain Eukaryota; kingdom Viridiplantae; phylum Streptophyta; class Magnoliopsida; order Alismatales; family Alismataceae; genus Alisma; species Alisma plantago-aquatica. The sequence continues at coordinate 643,280,160 of OY856413.1, read as the reverse complement.
GTTTAATAATTATGATTCAAACCCTCATGAGTATCGACAGGCTGTAGTGAATTTGCTTAATCTTGCCTGGAAACTCTTTGATCTTGCTTTAGCAGGACTGTGGTTGATTGGTGGGGGTTTGTTCTGAAATGACATGGATCAGGAGAATAGATGCTTTAAACTATTTTTCTTAACCTTAGCATCTATTACCAAACTTAATTTGGATGTTATCTTTATATTCTTTGAGCACAGTCTTGCTTGAGGACAAGCAAGTTTTAAGCTTGGGGTAGTTGATAACACCCAAATTTACGCATATTATCTATGCATTTCATCTATGGTTTTGTGTCACTTTGGTCTTAATATGCACTCTTTTTCTCATGTTTTAGTTCTTTTCTTATTTACTTAGATAAGATAACTAGCTAGCCAATAAAGTAGCCAATCTAGCCAATTTTGGGACTTGCAAGCACCGAACCTGATAAGACATCTATTTTCCAAAGATTTCTCCCCAACACATAGCTTTTGCGGCAGCTATGAACCCGCCACGACCGTGGCAATCCACCATGACCACAACTGTAGCAATCAGGCATGACCGTGGTGCCCACCGCGACTGCGACCGTCAAAACCACGACTGCGGTCCTCTCCATGACCGTGGCCGTCCACGTTCATCACGACCGTGGCCGCGCGCAGTGACCGCGACCTTCATCTCAATGACCGTGATCCCCTCCTCGACTACCACGACCGCGGTGTAGGCCACGATCGTGGCCATCCGCCATGACTGTGGCCAATAACCACGACCGCCATCTTCAACACCGCGACCGCGATCCCTCACCACAACTGTGGCCATCTGCCACGACCGTGGCCAATAACCGTGACCGCAGTCTTCATATTCAACAACCGCGACCGCAATTATTTGCCACGACCATGGCCAATAACCGCGACTGCGGTTCCCAATAACCGTGACCACGATTTTTCCTTCCACAACTGCGACCGCGATTCTTCACCACGATCGTGTCCTTTCGCCACAACTGTGGCCGACTCGTTGCACCACGATTGTGGCCACGTGCCACGACCGTGTCGCTAGACCGCGACCACGGTTCATAACCGTGACCACAGTCTTCATAACCACGACCACGGTCTTGATCTCAAGAATCGTGAGCGCGGTATTGGTCACAACCGTGGCCGACCCTACAACCTACTGGCCGCGGTCTGCAGTATGCCTCTATAAATAGATGTCCCCTCACTCATTTGAGGGGGGCCTCGACCAAGGACACTGAGAGGCTGTTGATCCAAGATCTAAAGGTTGCCAGAGTTCCATGGGAGAGTCTAGGGGTCTGAGAAGGCCAAAGATCTCATCCTACGCCCTCCTCTTCAGTGAGCTTCCAATCTCCACCACTCTCCATCATCCCCTAGTCTTCGATCTCCAAAGGTGGAAGCTGAGGAGAGAGAAGACCCAAGACCTCCATCGTCCTCCATCTCCGTTCACCCACCAAGCTGCTATTCGGGGCAGATCTAGAGAGAAAGAGGACCAAGGAGTCCAGATCTGATCAAGGAGGAGGACCAAAAGATGAGATCCAACCTATACGGAGGCAAAGGAGAGAGAGACACATCTCCTCCATGGGATAAATCTCTTCTTCTTCTCCTTTCTTCTGTTGTGTTCCTTGGTTTCTTGCACAATGATGTTCTTCCATCTTTGTTCGGTGCCAACTATGCTTGTACATGGCTAGTTGAGCTCCTTCTTGGCTATGTACCCCATTTTGGGCATGTTTATGTACTTTTGCCTAAGCAAGTAGATTTATTTCAGATCTAGTATGTTTGCCTGTTCTATCTTCTCTCTCTAGTTGTGATTGCTAGTTTGGTTGATCTCTCTCTAGTTTGAACTGTGATTTCTACCTGTATCGAGAGATCTGAGTAGGAATAGGTGCGGGAAGATAGTTTGGATCTGAACCTGAGAGGAGGAAGATCCAAGGTACTTTGTTCCTAATATCTTCAGATGTCCTAAGACCCGAGAGGGAACTTAGTATATTCTGAGGTATTGATATGTCGTCCTCGAGAGAGGCTCGATGACATATCATTGATGGTTCTAGTCACACATCACGAGAGCGAGTGGGATGACCCCACATGAATAGACACGATAGTACATACTACGTTTGGATAGAGATTTCTTGCTCAGGTATTCGAGGGTTGTCTATACCTGAGAACGGGTGCATAGACTACCCAAGTTGTGGTTACATAGCCAAGAACTCCTCTCTAATTAGTAGAATCTCACATACTCTGTTTTGTTTTCGTTTCTTTTATTTGTTTTGTTTTATTTCGTGACAACCCGGTAGACTAGTTCTAGCACATACTTTCATCAACTATAGTTTTGGTTTATCTGACTAAAGAATAAAATCTTAAGTGTCCTAAACGTCAGCACGTCCCTGTGTTCGACCCCATATATCTACTTCGACCCCGTAATAAAAGTTGCGGGTGTCCTAGAAGGATTCATGTTATAAATTTAAAAGTTCCGACTCAATCTGGGGCTGATCAGTTGGGTACACTTTGACATCATCAAACACAATCCTGAAACATGGGTTGTTATAACGGTGATGATTGGGTGACTTTGACACATGGGGACTTGACTGTGAGTGATAGATATGGAATTTGTCCCTCCTAAGGGAGTGTGATATCCTGGCCACTTGAGGAGTGAGACTGAGAAACGCATGGCCATGCAAATGTGAGTAAATGTATGAAATTGAGCTTATATATATCTCAAACAGTCTACTCTGACTCAAGAAACATGGATTGAACGTTTGTAGAGGATGACAAGTCCATGCCTCGAGTTCAATCTAGATATCAGTGACAAAGGGACTACACATTCACTGTAACACCAATAACATATTGTAGGTTGAAAGTTGTTCTCCAACTTTCCTCTTCACTCGGGTAGCACTGATGTGTGACTAGACACCACTCTTTTCTTGTGATGTCATAAGTTAGTTATGGACATTCACTGCCAACGTGAAATGGAACCTATATGGTCACACACATATGATTAACCTGGAAGAGGAGTTTATCCATGAATGATGTTTAGATTGATTACTAAAGTGTTTAGGTACTCAAATAAACATTCAATCAATAGACTTGACTCAGAATCATCAAGTTCAAGTGTTGAACCAATTGATTAGAGTGTCAGATTGATTGAGAACTGCATTGACTGAGTTCTGCACAACCTAGACCACCAACCGACCGGTTCACTGGGTGAACCAATCGACTCATGATCAGTGAGATGACTGGTTCACTCTAGTGAACTGATCAGTTCACATGGACCAACCGAGCAGGTGTTGGGTTTCCCATTTTGTGAGAAAAGATTTTTGTTTCACTTGTTCAATTTGATTGGGACAAGAATTAATTTTTGTATTAATTAGAAACAAATAAGGAAAGTCAATTGTGGGAAAGTCTGGGAAGTGAAATGATTAGTTCAATAAGTGAACTGACCGGTTCACACTCCCAACTGACCAGTTCAAAAGTGAACCGATCGGATCACTTACCTAAATGACCGGTTGAGTTGTGAAACGACCGATTCGTCTACCGCAGTGCAATCTGTTCATGGAAATTCCATACCCTTTTACTCCCACACAGTCTGGGAACCCTAACCCTACCCTCTACTATAAATAGAGGGGTATAGGGGGCTTCTCGGAACACACAACTTAGAACATCAGTTGTTCTACAAAGTTGTTGTCCTCTATGGTTGTGGTAACTGAGAGAGCCCAAGAAAGCTCTACCCATCCAGGGAGGAACAATGAGGGAAAGACAACTGCAAAAAAGCAACTGATTGTGGGAGAGTGTGTCAGTGACAAGTATGCTGATAGAAGGGGATGACTCCTTCTCATCTATCCATCTTAGGATGACTAAAGTTCCCAGTAGTCCGTGTGGACTATCTGTAGAGGCGGGAGGTTTCTTCTGCTCAGGAGGACGACTGTCAACTACAGTTAGGGTCTACACCAGGAGCTACACAGATGCCCTCAAAGACTAGGTGGTTAAAGACCGTACTAGCTGCGAGGTATTGTCGCTGAGCAAGCCTCAGGACCGGGTATATCTCCCTAAACCATCTTTCCTATTGCATAGTTGTTGATGCGATCTACTGGTTATGGGTTTGTGGTTAGATAATTTTTTTTGTTTCCGCTACCAGTTTTGTCCCACAAAACCCAACAACCCCATCATCCTTCACAGGGCAAGACAGTCTTGTATGCCTGGTCTGTCTATAGTTGTAGCAAGTCTTGTTCTCATACCACGACCAAGATGTCCCTGTCACTGACACATATGTTATGTTGTGGGATCCTGCTAGTGGAAGAATGTGGCCTCTACCTCTGATCGAAGAGCCGAACTCTATAGTGACCGTGACACAAAGAACCTAGGCTTCTTGAAGCCTCTAAAAGTCTGTCCCTGATATTGTGTTGATCTCTTCTTGGCAGTCTTCTCATGTTTCTCAAAAACCAATCTCTCTATCCTCCTGACTGAGTCCAGGAATGTGGAAAACTACTCACGGTTCTCCAAAGCTGACACTGGTGTAGTCAACTCCATGCTGAAGCCCTTCTCAGAATGTCTGATCCTCTCTTGATTTGTAGCAGCCATATGAGGAAAGAACCTCAACAGCTCCATAAACCTTGCCTCATACTCATTGATCAACATGGATCCCTGCAAAATCAGCTAAAATTGGTTGATTTAATCATCCAAGTAGGTTTGAGGAAAGTAGATACTGATAAAATCATGTTGGAACTCCTCCCAAGTGATCACAACACCTGGCCTTTCTCCTCCTCAATGGCCCACCAATGGCTAGCACTCCCCTTTAAAAGATACACATCATGCTTCACCTTGTCTTCCTTAGGGATGTTGAGAATCTTAAAGGCCTTCTCCAACTCTGTGAACCAAAGTTCAACATCCGTTGTATTTTTCATACCAGCATACTCCACAGTCCCTACTCTCCTCAACCTCTCAAAGGTCTTCCCATTTCCCAAAGATTCACCACTGGGAATAGTTTCCCTTGGCTGTAGTGTGAGTATTCTGTTTTCCATGTGTGTCGTTGTCGCCATGAACTACCCGAACAAGGACTAAAAGGCATGGCTTTCTATCATGGTTGGGTCAAATTGGGTACCTCAGGTACTCCATCAGCCCTCACCTACCTCCTTGCACCAGCTCTAGGTGCAACAACACTGCTCTCAGCAACATGTTCTTCGTGTTCTCTAACCATCTTCTCTTCTCTTCTACTTCTTCTGCATAAGCAAAAGTGACCATTAACAGATTGGAGGACACTAGAATAGACACAAACCCTAGTCCTATGTCCCTATAGACTCAACGAACCTAAAGCTCTAAGACTAACCCTGTAACACTGTGATGCCCTATGCCACACAAAACGAGATTATTCAAAACAAAATGTGGAATTATTACTAAATGACCAGGTGACTAGAAAACATAGGAAATTAAAACTGTTTGCACATAAGCACAAAAGCTAGAACTCATCACATATGAGTCCACCTATATATATATCACTTGCTAAAAGATTATTACATAGCATTGTTCACTGGCTCACTGGACACAACATGTTACAAGAGGTAACCTGTTCACATACATACATGCCATATATGTGCAACAAAGGCATAAGGACAAAACATCTACAAAAACTCCCCCAAGGACCTGAGTGTACATACACAACATATAGGGATCTACTATAAAACACTAGCAACACATCCAACCTTAACTCAACTACTCCTCCTCTTGTTGCTCAGCCTCAACAGCACAACCTCTACCTCCTCATGATCAACCACCTAAAAGATGTGGAAAACCACGGAGTGAGACCAAACATCCCAATGAGAGATATAACTCTCTGCCAATATCTATTAAAATAATAGGTAGATTAAACAGAGCAGTTTAACATATTAAGCAGATTCAACTCAATGATATGTATCCAATAGATAAAGCAGATTAAGCAAAATAGGCAATTGCCTCTGAGAAATATAATAATTAATATTCAAAGAAGATATAAAGAACATGTATAATAGTTTATTTCTCTTATTACATTATAATTCAAGAAATTAGTACAAAGATAATCCACAGGGATCATCCAATGTTATTCACATTTGACCCTAAACAAAAGCACTACACGGTTGGATTACATATTTTATTTGCCCTAAGGATTTGAGTCATACCATCCATCCGACCACTACAAAGTTGAAATCAGTGCCATACTGACGTGGAATATTATCGCACTAACAAACTCACTCAGGGTTGAAATCCCTAAGTTTTTTTTAACCAAAACCTTGTATAGTAATACCACCCGCAAGCGGATGGGTCTTATCGCAGTATAGTTGAGGATTGAATCCCAAGAGACAACATTTTTAAGAATCTTTTTACTAGTCGAATCTAGCTGAATCAAGACTAATATTTAGAACAAAAGTTGGTTGGAGGTTAATAAACTAAAAGTGAGGAAAGTAAAAAGCAAGATTAAAATTTGATAAAATATTAATGATATGGAATCGCTGGGATGGTCCTGGGTTTCACCACCACTACTCATGCAAACACATCCAAACATCAAACATCCAGACAAGATATAACTATCCAAATAGAGCTGTTGAAAAACCCCACATACAGGCGTCGGGTTCGCGTAAGCATCACCTTAGGTATCATATGTCTCGTCACCATATAGATCACACACTTATGACTCTGAGGATACAAATATCGAACCAAAGTTGCGGGCCCCCCTTTACGAGCGTCAGGCACACAGAAGCGTCATCGTGGGCTAGATGTCTTGTTCCCTCACGGATCACACACTTACTACTTTAGGGAATCCTATTAGAAGTTCTCGTCAAGGAGTCAACTACGTTAATCAACATTCAAATCCTACATATTAAAGTTCTCGCAACATAGGAATGAACAAGATAAATGCAAGCAGGTGATCAATCCACAAGCACTCATTGATGATTAACAACAAAATGAACAAATATATACAAGCCTGGGAATGTTTTAACAAATGGAAATGAAAGTGTGGGCAACGGGGCTAGTCCCCGCACCCCAGTGAAAGGAAACTACTTGCTCATGGTGAGAGAAATAGGAAAAATAAGAGAGAGAATATTCCACCATGAGCATGGTGAAGAAGATGATTGCAGCTCGGTGGAGAAACAGTCTTCTACACAACATCATGACAGATCTAGATGAGGAGGGATGAACACCATGGTAGACGTGGAAGATATTCTCTCTCCACCTTCTCTTTCTTCTCGTGGTCCTTGCTCATAGCAGGAGGAGTAGCTCATAGATGTGATGGCGGCATAGGAATGACGTAGATGCTATAGATCTAGATCCAGATCCAGATCTAGATCTAGATGGAGTGGCTTGCAGATCTGAGTTTCCACTTCAGATCTGGGTGAACGGGGCACAAGACCACCACGGAGACAGGCTCTTGGCTGTGGAGATCGTCTCCTTAGGCTCAGGACAGACCTGCAACCTATCAGCGTCTGGAGATCCTGTTCAAATGAGGGGGGTCGGGGCCTATTTATAGGCCTGGCTGAGAGGTGCCATGGTCGTGGCTTTTCTATTGCTGCCAGTAGGTCACGATCTTTATATCACAGACCAAGGTCGTAGTTCCTTTGTGGTCGTGGTCATTTGCTCTGGTCGCAACTTTCAAACTTGTACCGATCGCGACTGTTGGAGGGAAGAACTGTGGGTCGCGATTAATGGAAATTGCGGTCGTGATCTTCTGTGGTCGCGATTAGTCTTTGTCTTTGGTCACGGTATGTGATCTTGCCTTTAGTCGCGGTTTGTATGTGCATTTTTCGCGGCCGCGGCCTGCTATTCCCATTTTCTTAGACCTCGGGTCGAGGCATTACTGTGGAGAGCCATTGTTGCGGTCACATTTTATAGCAGGAGGGTAGGTCGTGTTGGTGGTTGCGTAAGTGAAAAGAGGTGATCGCGGGTCGTGATCCTACAGTGGAAGGTGAAGTGGAGAGGGAGAACTACAGGTAGGGAGAAGAGAGGTCACAAAGGGAGGCAGAGCACAGGGGGAGCTCTTGGGCGAAGGCAGAGGTGTACGTGGATGATGGCAGCGGAGATGGTGTTGGCGATGGAGAGAAGGCTAGGGTTGCGGTGTGGATAGAGATGGTTGGAGGTCCAGCTGTGTTAGTGACGACGAGGAAGATGCTCCGCGGGTCACGGTTGCAATGACCGCAGGTGCGGTCTTGATGGAAGTCATGATGGCCTAACATGTAGGTCACGATTGTCACTAGTGCAGGTCGCGACTTATGGCGGGAAGGACCCTCAGTCACGAATATTGGAAAGAAAGATCGTGGGCATGAGTGAAGAAGCTGCGGTTGCGATTAAAGGAAACCACGGGTCACGGTTCTGGAGGATCGTGGGCTGACGTGTCCGAGGTTGGATTGCAGCAGTGGTTGTGGCCTAGGCAATGAAGGAGGACTGTGGGTAGAAGTGAAAGAAGTCCGTGATTGTGGTAGGGTTGAAGAAGAAAAAGATCGTGATCGCTATTTGTTGGCTGGAGCAATAGGTTATACAAGGCCCCAAATAGAGTTATGGGCCGAGAAAATCAGGCCCAATGCCCAAATTGACCTGTAAAAAGGGTGTAAAACTCAATTAAAATGAGATTAAAACAATGAAGCGAAGTCAACTCGCATATAAGAAGATAAAGCTAGTAAAGGCAAAAAATCAGGGCAAAAATGGGCCAAACGAGGCGATTAAACCCAGATGAATGTGCATTCATCAAGATACCCCGAACTTAAACGTTGCTCATCCTAGAATAACACAAAATCTGAAACAATCATCAAATGCATACTTTCAACTCGTATGATTGCCTCATCTTCACATCATGATTATTTCTTTTCTGCTCAGTATGACTAAGTGTCTCAACATCCTGAGATCTCAGAACACATATTACCGTATCTTCATTCCCGAGTTCGTTTCCTAACATCACTTCTTCTCCACTTTTTCCAACATCAAGCATGTCTAAGAGTTTCATAAGAGTCCAGAGACACCCATAGAACAACAAGTGTGCACCTGATCTGACATTGGTGTTTTTCAGGATAAGGGAGGCATTCATTGTGCCTTTAGATGGAAAAGGGAGTGAAGGGTGGTATGGAAGGAAGAAATAAATCTCTCCTCTATTCAACTCGAGATTTTTATTATATGGTTGCAATTTCATTGATTGCATCATTTTTGTGTGTGTGCAAATCTCTCCTCTCTTCGACTCGAGATTGCATTTCTTTGTGTGCGCATTGGCATCTTTTCTTGGTGATACGCCCCTATTTCGTAACGACGGGTATGGAGGAAGCAAAAAAAGGGAGAGGGTGTGCCACCCAGAACTTAGGTTTTGGCACTATTTTGGCTATTTTTGTTTCTTTTTGATGGTAAGAAGATGGTAGAAGAAGCGTAGAAGAGAGTTCAGATCAGAATGCAACTTGATTTACAATTCTGTGCACCGATTTGTTCTCCTTATGTTACTCTGCTCAAATGATGACTTGATGAGGATCCAGTGGAGATTACATGCTATTTTTATACTAGTCAGTTAGGAAGTGCAATGTGTTTGATCCCTCTCAGTTCGACCGATACTTTCCATATTTACTGATGATGATGTTAGTATTCATAAGTTTCACACGACAATTTCTAACCATTGGCTAGTCTTAGAACGTGCCCCCCTTGAGGCTTTTCTTCGAATAAGGATGGTATAATGATTCAAAATTGCATGGAAAAATGGGATAGCCAGCTAGGTAATGGCTTTGATTGAAACAAAAGCATCAAAACTCATCAAGTTTCTATACAAGCTACTTTGAAAACGTCAAAATTTTGAATTTTTTTTGAAAATTTTGCTCAAAAAAGCAACGATGAAATATTAATTCTGAAACAGATAGGAGAGGGTGGAAAATAAAGTATGTACCACCCACCCTCCACCCCAAACTTAGAAATTTGCTCATCCTGAGAAAACTCTAAATCCGAGATGGAGGGGAAAAATCGTGCGGGTTGGTCCACCAAATGTGGTTGCATTCCTTTCGGCGACGCGTCCTCCATCTGAAATCTCAAAAATGGAAACTATCAGAACTTAAGACTGCATCTTGCGATGCATTGTCTAGGTAAAAAATTTCCTAAAAGTAAAAACAAAATTAAGGAAGAGTTTCTAATTCAAAATTAAAAGTAAAAGCAAAATTGTTGATCAGGTTGCCTCCCGACAAGCGTCTTTGTTTTACGTCGATGGCTCGACGTGATTTCTTTAGTTTTCTGGTAGATATGTCAGTTTGGACAAATGCATCAATTCATTAGTGCTAGTATCAGCTGTAGTGAAATATCTCTTCAAGCGTTGGCCATTTGCCACAAAATTGCCTGACTTCTCACTCCATAAAGTAAATGCACCATGTGGATAGATGCTCTTAACAATGTATGGTCCAGACCATCGAGAATGGAGTTTTCCTGGGAATAACCTCAGTCTCGAGTTGAACAGCAGAACTTGGTCTCCCACTTGAATGTCCTTCCTCTTCAGATGACCATCATGCTAAAGTTTCGTGCGTTCCTTGTAGATTCGTGCATTCTCATAAGCTATCATCCGGAGTTCTTCTAACTCTTGAAGTTGCAGAATCCTAGCTTCGCCAGATTTCTTAATGTCAAAATTCAGCTGTTTTATTGCCCAACATGTAGGGGTGTAAACGGTGCAGGTATGGTGCGGGTCTGGCCATACCCATACACATACCCATCTAATTTAGCGGGTCTGGTTCCAGTTCTAGACCCGCATAATACAAAACCTGGACCCACACCATACCCGTACCTGCAATAATAGTAGGTATGCGGGTAAGTAGTTCTATAAAACATCATATTGTTTATGTAAGAGAAAGATTGTGTTCTATATATTTTAATACAACAAGATATTGTTATTATATAGTACATTAATATGCAATAGTTACTTTAGATGATGCTATATTTTATACATTAACACTAATTGAGTTAATTGTTTACATATTTGTAGTCACCATCATAACGTTAACTTATGTACAAAGTAATGTGAATTAGTAGACATTTGGATTTTAAGTTTACATATGATGTTCATTATTGTAACTAGAATAGTCAATTCTTAATTATAAGACTAGTATCGACTTTATTGTGGTTAGAGTAGGATATAATCTTAAGAATTATATTAGTTGGACTAGTAAAGTATGATATATATATATATATATAACATATTATTTAAGTAGTTACTTATGTATAGCGGGTACATGGGTTTAGTTGGTCTGGGTCCAATCATACCCATTATTGGACCCGCTTATATGTGGGTCCAAGGATATATGGGTCCAAGGGTATGCAAGTATAAAAAATTAGACCCATGATGGGTTTTTTGTGGGTCTGAATTTGGGGGTCCGCGGGTCTACCCGTACCCATTTACAACCCTACCACCATGCTTTATGTTCCAGTTCCACGGGCAGGTGGCATGGCTTTCCATAGATCAGTTGGAAGGGTGTTGTTCCAAGAGGAGTTTTGAAAGCAGTTCGGTAAGCCCACGAGGCGTCATTGATTTTCACTGACCAATCCTTTCGATTGCGGCCTACTGTCTTCTCCAGGATAGCCTTGAGTTGACAGTTTGAAACCTCTACATGTCCACTTGTTTGTGGGTGGTAGGGGGAAGCTACCTTGTGCATTACACCATATTTTCTTAACAATGCTTCAAAACTTCTTTCCAAAAAATGAGAACCTCCGTCAGAGATCACAGTGCGTGGAACTCCAAAACAGAGAAATATAATGTCTTTGAACATCTTGATAACTGGTTTGGAATCACTAGTGACGGTTGGTATGGCCTCTACCCATTTAGAGACATAATCCACTGCGACCAGGACGTAGCAGAATCCATGCGAGGATGGGAATGGACTCATCTAGTCCACTCCCCAAACATCAAAAATCTTGACTTCTTGCCATAGCTTAAGTGGCAGCTCATCTCTTTTCATTATGTTACCCATCCTCTGACACTTTTCGCATGACAAAACAAATTTATAGGCATCTCTGGATACGGTTGGCCAAAAGAAACCACATTGCAAAAACTTCAAAGCGGTTTTCTTAGAACTCATATGGCCTCCAACTGGGCCTGAGTGGCATTACTCTAAAACAAGATGAGCTTCTTCCTCAGCTATACAACATCTGTAGAGACCATCAACACAAAGCTTAAAGTGGTATGGCTCATCCCAGTGATATTGCCTCACATAATGCATGAATTTTTTTAATGCATTGCTAGTACATTCGGGGTGGATGACACCGACTGCAAGGTAGTTCACATAGTCCGAGTACCAAGGAGTAGCTTCTGAGACTTTCATGAGATGGTCATCTGGAAGAGAATTGTTGATTGGGAACTTTTTCGTATCCAGGGTATGGATACGACTCAAGTGGTCTGCCACAACATTCTATGTACCTTTCTTATCTCTTATCTCTAGATCAAATTCTTGCAAGAGGAGAATCCATCTTATCAGCCTAGGTTTTGCATCTTTCTTTTTCAGGAGGTAATGAATAGCAGCGTGATCTGTATAGACAACGACCTTTGAACCAATGAGGTAGGATCTGAACTTGTCAAAGGCATATATGAATGCTAGGCGTTCCTTCTCAGTAGTTGCATAATTCCTCAGGGCTTCGTCAAGGGTCTTCAATGCATAGTAAATGACATGATGTTTCTTCTCTATACATTGGCCTAAAATGGCACCCACAACGTAATCACTGGCATCACACATAATTTCAAAAGGGTGATCCAAATCTAGAGCTCGGATGATGGGTGTTGTTGTAAGGGCATGCTTCAGGTTGTCGAAGCTTTTGATGCATTCTTCATCAAAATGGAAATCAACATCCTTTAGCAACAAGTTTGTCATGGGCTTGGTTATCTTGGAGAAATCCTTTATGAACCTTCAATAAAAGCCTGCATGGTCGAGGAATGCACGGGCCTCTCTTACATTGGTTGGGATAGAGAGTTTGGAGATAACTTCGATCTTGGCCTTGTCCACTTCAATTCCTCGATTACTGACCCTATGGCCAAGGACAATGCCTTCTTTTACCATAAAGTGACAATTCTCCCAGTTTAGCACTAGATGCGCTTCTTCACATTGTTTGAGGATGAGGGAGAGGTGATTTAGACATGAATCATATGAATCTCCATATATAGAGAAATCAACCCTAAAAATTTCCATAATAGTTTTGGTTAGACAAGCAAATATGGCTGCCATGCAGCGTTGGAAGGTTGCAGGTGCATTGCAAAGCCCAAATGGCATCCTTCTAAACGCATAGGTTCCAAAGGGGCAAGTAAAAGTAGTTGTCTCCTGGTCATCTAGATGTATAGGAATTTGATAGAATCTAGAGTAACCATCGAGATAGCAAAAATATTCCTGGTGAGCCAATCGCTCTAAAACTTGATCTAAAAAGGCATAGGGAAATGGTCTTTGCGGGTGGCCTTGTTTAGCTTCCTATAGTCGATACACATCCTCCACCCAGTAACTGTTCGAGTGCGAATGAGTTCATTGTCTTCATTCCATATCACAGTAGTGCCACCTTTCTTTGGAACAACATGTACAGGACTCACCCAAGGTGAGTTAGATATCAGATAGATGATTCCGGTAGTGAGCAACTTGATGACTTTGTGGCAGACCACTTCCTTCATATTAGGATTCAACTTCTGTTGATGCTCAACAGTCGGCTTGTGGTCTTCCACCATAGGGATTTTGTGCATGCAAAGTGCTTGATTGACTCCGGTGAGATCACTCATCTTGTAGCCGATAGCTTTCTTTCTTTCCTTTAATTCTTTCAGGAGTTTATCTTTTTGTTCGGTCGTTAGATCGGAATTTATAATAACTGAACAAACCTTGAGATCATCCAAAAACACGTACTTCAGTCCCTCAGGCAGGGGCATCAATTCAGGGGCTTCTGGCTTCTTGCATGGCTCTTTAGTTACATTCACAACTTTGAGTTCCTCGAACCTAGCTTCAGGATCTTCTTCTACAGAGTCGAGGTGATGGATACAATCCTTAACTTGTTCACTGATGGAATTATCAACAGATGGGTTTGTTAGAGCAACTTCTACAGGATCATCTTGTTCATATTCCTCTTGTGTGAGGAGTGACATTTGCTAAATGTAATCAATCAAATAGACTTCTTCCAGCATGCTCAGTCTTTGCATGCTTTCAAAAACTTTGAACTCGAGGGTTTCTTTACCTAGTCTGAGTAGCAAGGTCCCTACTTCAACATCAATCAAAGCTCTTGCAGTGGCAAGGAACGGATGTCCAAATATAAGAGGGTATCTGGAGTCCTCTTTTATGTCCATGATGACAAAGTCACATGGGACATAAGCATCTTTGCCTACCTTGACTGGGACATCCTCGATGATTCCCAACGGAAGAGTCATAGAATTGTCTGCAAGATGTATAGTCATGCCAGTTGGAAACAGTTCAGCAAATCCTAGCCTCTTGCAAAGGCTAAGTGGCATGATAGAGATGCTAGCACCAAGATCGGCCAACCCCTTCTTACATGAAGAGTCATCGATATGGCATGAAATCCCAAAGGATCCCAGATCTTTCTGCTTCTTGGGCATCTTGCTCTGGATGATATCGGAAGTGGTTGTTGCTAACTTAACTGTCTCGTATTTTTTGGTTATATACTTCCTTGTGAGGAGAGACTTTAAGTATTTAGTCCAGGCTGGTATCTCAGCCAACACATCTAGAAAGGGTATATCAACATGAAGCTTCTCCATAGCTTCCTTGAACTTGTTGAATCGAGTATCGAGCCTTGTCTACTTCAAACGAGCTGGGAAAGGAGGATGGGGCTTGTATATTAGCACATTCAACTCAGGTGTTGCTTCGTCTTCAGTAACAACATGTTCCTCCAAACTTGCTTTGTTTGTCTTATCAGTGGTTGGTGGCTCCTTCGATTGAGACTCATGTATTAAAGAGTCTTGGACATTCACAAAGTCATCATCATATGTTGCCACTATTGGTATCTTAGCAGGGGGGTCAGAATAGTCTTTCTCGGACCTGGTGGTGACAGCCTTCAGTTGCTCTGGATGTTTAGGATTGTTTTCGGGTTGGCCTACGAAAGCTCCAGCAGGTGGCTTCATGCTAGTTGCGAGTTGAGCTAGTTGAGATTCAATAGCCTTCTGGTGGGCTTGCTGGTTTGCAATCATGGTTTGTTGTGACTGCAACATCTTCTCAATAGCTGACAATTTGTCATCAGGAGAGATGGGACCGACTTGTTGCCCTTGTTGTTGCTGTTGATAGGGGACTTGATTGGGTTCTGGAATTGAGAATTGTTCTGATAATTGTTGTAGTTTCTATTCTGGTAATTACCTCCAAAGTTCCCTTGATTCCTGAAATTTGATTGTCGGTTATACTGGAATCTTGGTGGGCCTCGTTGTTGATTATTTGAACCAAGTTGTCGTGAGTTTTCCACTCTAGAAGGATTTCCATACTGAAAACTGGGATGGTTCCTAGTCTGATTCAGATTATAGTATCCTTGACCAGGGATGGCGTTGATGGCGTTCAGGCTTTCCATCTGACCATTATCTCCTTGGGTACATGTATTGCTCAAAACAACATCATAGAGAATGTTACAGGCTAGAGTAAAAAGATCAGTTCCTTTACATGCTTCACAGAAGAGTGAAGCTGACTTAACTTGTTCTTGTTGTCGAGAGGGTGAGCGTCTTCTTTCATAGGTGGTAAAAGATGATTCAAGTTGGTCTTGCTTGGCAACAAGAAGCTTTAGGGATTCAGCGATAGACTTGTACTCAGGAGTAGCTTCTGCCATAGCTACCTTCAACACTCCTTTACTTACGGGTCTACCCCAGTTGGCTTGATTTTCAGCTCCAAGGGTGACAACCTTCCATGCAATGTCATAACTTTGACGCATGAAGTTTCCTCCAGATGAGGAGTCTAAAAACTTTTTGATATCATCATCCACACCCCTATAAAATATTTTGATAAGTTGATTCTTAGGAATGCCATGGTGTGGACATTTGCGCAGGAGCTCTTTGTATCTTTCCCATGCTTCAGCAAGGGTTTCTCCAGGGACTTGAGTGAATTGCATTATTCAGCCCCTAATTTCATAGGTGAGAGAAGGAGGATACAACTTTTCTAGAAAGACATTTTGAAGTTGTTCATAGGTAGTGATGGGTTCACATTGCAAGGAATTGTACCAATTCATGGCTCTATCGACAAGAGAGTATTTGAAGAGACAAAGTCTGATGGCATCATCTGTGACTCCATTTTGCTTTGTCATAGCACATAGATCTATAAACCTCAGAAGATGTTCTTGACTATGTTCTCCTTCCTTACCATAGAAAGGGCTATTATGAAGCAGTGTAACCCAATGTGCTCTTATCTCAAAATTTGGAGCGTTGATGGGAGGAGGTTGTATTGGGTGGTGAACATCAGCAGCTTTAGGGATTGAGAATTCTCTAAGGTCTTTTTGTAACTTAGCTTGTTGAGCTGCTGCTTGAGCTGCTTGGATTTCTTCTTCAACTGCAACTCTGACTTCTTGCATAAGCCTATCTCTTTGCGCATTAAGGGCTTGAGCTACCCTTCGGGTAATTTCCTCCTCTTGTTCCATCCTAGCTTGATTCTCTCTGTTTTGACGATGAAAGGTTCTGTCTATCTCAGGGTCAAAGCTAGCGGTGAGTCTGGGACTGTCCGAACGATGCATACACTAGACTTTATGGGTACCTAGGATGGAAAGATCTCTTGGAAGTAAGAGTGACAGAGTAGAGTCAAATTCAAATTGATGATCGATAGTATCAAAATGAAAAGGAACAAAAATCCTAGATTAGTCTCAAAAGAACTAGATTTAACTAGAGTAGAGTCAAATTGAAATAGATTTGACTAGTAAGAGTGACAGAGTAGAGTCAAATTCAAATTGATGATCGTTAGTATCAAAATGAAAAGGAAAAAAAATCCTATATTAGTCTCAAAAGAACTAGATTTAACTAGATGATTCCGTTGTCCCAGGCAACGATGCCAGAATTTGATGTGGAATATTATCACAGTAACAAACTCACTCAGGGTTGAAATCCCTGAATTTTTTTAAACCAAAACCTTGTGCAATAATACCACCCGCAAGCAGACGAGTCTTATCACAGTATAGTTGAGGATCGAATCCCAAGGGAAAACATTTTTAAGAATCTTTTTACTAGTCGAATCTAGCTGAATCAAGACTAATATTTAGAATAAAAGTTGGTTGGAGGTTAATTAAACTAAAAGTGAGGAAAGTAAAAAGTAGGATTAAAAGTTGATTAAAGATTAATGATATGGAATTGCTGGGATGGTCCCGGGTTTCACCACCACTACTCATGCAAACACATCCAAACATCAAACATCCATGCAAGATATAACTATCCAAATAGAGCTACTGAAAAACCCCCCATACATGCGTCAGGTTCGCATAAGCATCACTTTAGGTATCAAATGTCTCGTCACCATCCAGATCACACACTTACGGCTCCGAGGATACAAATATCCAACCGAAGTTGAGCCCCCCCTTTGCGGGCGTCAGGCACATAGAAGCGTCACTGTGGGCTAGATGTCTCGTCCCCTCATAGATCACACACTTACTACTTCAGGGAATCCTATCAGAAGTTCTCGTCAAGGAGTCAACTGCGTTAATCGACATTCAAATCCTACATATTGAAGTTCTCGCAACATAGGAACGAACAAGATAAATGCAAGTAGATGATCAATCCACAAACACACATCGACGACTAACAATGAAATGAACAGATATATACAAACCTTGGAATGTTTTAACAAATGGACATGAAAGTGTGGGCAGCGGGGCTAGTCCCCACACCCCAGCAAAAGGAAACTACTCATTCATGGTGAGAGAAATATGAAAAACAAGAGAGAGAGAAGATTCCTCCATGATCATGGTGAAGAAGATGATCGTAGCTCGGTGGAGAAACGGTCTTCTACACAACGTCGGGGCAGATCTGGATGAGGAGGGAAGAACACCACGGCAGACGGGGCAGATCTTCTCTCTCCACCTTCTCTTTCTTCTCATGGTCCTTGCTCACAGTAGGAGGAGCAACTCGTAGACGTGATGGTGGCGTAGGAATGGCGTAGATGCTACAAATCTAGATCCGGATCTAGATCTAGGTCTAGATTTGGATGGAGTGGCTTGCAGATTTGAGTTTCCACTTCAGATATGGGTGAACGGGGTGTAAGACCACCACAGAGGTAGTCTCTTGGCTGTGGAAATTGTCTCCCTAGGCTCAGGACAAACCTGCAGCCTATTGGCATTTGGAGATCCTGTTCAAATAAGGGGGGTCAGGGCCTATTTATAGGCCTGGCTGGGAGGTTCCACGGTCGTGGCTTTTCTATTGCTGCCAGCAGGTCACAATCTTTATATCACAGACCGCGGTCATGGTTCCTTTGTGGTCGCGGTCATTTTCTCTGGTTATAGCTTTCAAACTTGCACTGATCACGACTGTCGGAGGGAAGAACCACGGGTCGTGATGAATGGAAATCATGGTCGCGATCTTCTGTGGTCATGGTTAGTCTTTGCCTTTGGTCGCGGTCCGTGATCTTGTCTTTAGTCGCAGTTCATATGTGCACTGTCTGCAGGCACGACCTGCTATTCTCGGTTGCTCAGACCTCGGGTCGAGGCATTGATGTGGAGAACCATTGCCGCTGTCGTGCTTTATAGTAGGAGGGCAAGTCGTGTTGGTGGCTGCGTGAGTGAAAAGAGGTGATCATGGGTCATGATCCTACGGTGGAAGGTAAAGTAGAGAGGGAGAACTGCGGGCAGGGAGAAGAGAGGTCATGAAGGGAGGCAGAGCGTAGGGGGAGCTCCCGGGCGAAGGTGGAGGTGTAGGGGGACGATGACAACGAAGATGGTGGTGGCGATGAAGAGAAGGCCTGGGTTGCGATGTGGATAGAGATGGTTGGAGGTCCAACTATGTTGGTGACGATGAGGAAGACGCTCCGCGGGTCGCGGTTGCAACGACCGCATGTGCGGTCTTGATGGAAGTCGCGATGGCTTAATGTGTAGGTCACGATTATTGCTGGTGCATGTCGTGGCTTATGGCGCGAAGAACCCTCGGTCGCAGATACTGGAAAGAAAGATCACGAAATGGGTGAAGAAGCCGCGGTCGCAATTAGAGGAAACCGCAGGCTGCGGTTCTGGAGGATTGCAGGCTGACGTGTCCAAGGTTGGATTGCAGCAGTGGTTGTGGCCTAGGCAATGAAGGAGGACTGCGGGTAGAAGTGAAAGAAGACGGTAGGGTTGAAGAAGAAAAAAATCACAATCACTGTTTGTTGGCTGGAGCAATGATGAATGCATATTCGTCATAGTTCAACCATCTCGTTTAGCCCATTCTTGGTTACATTCGTGCTTTTATTGGCTTTATCTTCTAATATGTGCATTTACTTGGCTTAAATGCTTTATTGAGCTTTTATTGGCCGTATCTTCCTATATGCAACATACATTGGGCTTAATTGAATTATCACGAATATTTATTAATTTTTTGCACTTTTGTGCAGGTCAATTTTGGGAACTTGGGCCCAAACCTCTCTCGGCCCACCAATAGATCGCGGCCTCCTTTTATCTTCTCTCCCTTTGTTGATCCGTCTCTTTCCCTACAAACCGCGATTAACCCTACACTCATGATTAAGGCAACAACCACGATCGCGATCCCTGACACCTGTCCGCGGTAATAACCACGACCACTCTAGAATCACGACCTCATAACCGCGGTCGCGACAAGCTTCTCCACCCGCGGCAACTAACATCATCTGCTCCTCAAGGCAGCAACCACATATGCGGTCGAGAGCTGGTAGACATTGCGACCTGCAACTGGCCATGATCGCGATTCTAGTAATCGATGTCTGACCTACTCCAGAACTGCCTCCACATAGCAGCAACATCCGTGGCTCGGCACCACCAGAGTCTTCTACAACCTCAATGCCGCCGTCATCCGTAACCGCGACCGCAACTCTGTTAGCCACGACCCGTGGTCTCTCTTTCTCTCTCTCAGAGGTCCGATCGTGACCGACTCATCACCCCAAGACCACGATCTGTGGTGCAACTACACCTGCAACCATCGCCGCCCACCATCATCTCCGTCACTGAAGCTTTCACAATCCC
The DNA here is from genome assembly GCA_963693085.1 of Alisma plantago-aquatica. Lineage (NCBI taxonomy): Eukaryota > Viridiplantae > Streptophyta > Magnoliopsida > Alismatales > Alismataceae > Alisma > Alisma plantago-aquatica. Next base: position 643,260,075 of record OY856413.1, on the reverse strand, counting down.
GCGATCTCTGTTCGATCCTCACCTCGACCAGAGGAACCCCGTACAACTGCCCACAACCCAGCTACCTCCACGCCCTGCCCTCGCTCATACCACCATCACCCAACAGGCCACAATAGCAGAAGGAAAGGGATCGCGACCAGACTGGAAGAAAAAGATCGTGCCCGTGAAAAGAACTGCGACTTGTTGCCTCTTTGCCGTGACCGCAACGTCCAAAAAGCTGCGACTGCGGCATCCAAAAAGCCGCGACCGTGGCATTCAAAGAACCGCGACCGTCCAAAAAGCCTGTGACTGCGGCATTCAAAGAAACGCGACTGTGCAAAAAGCCGTGACCTGCTGCAAACTTATGAAGGTCACGATTTTAAGTCAGTGCCAATCTGCCTATAAATAGAACGCAACTCCAGCCCGTCAAATCATCATCTCCAGATGCCATTAGGCTACATGTTTGTCCTGGGCCTAAGGAGACGATCTCCATAGCCAAGAACCTGCCCCCGTGGTGGTTTTGCGGCATGTTCACCCAGATCTGGAGTGAAGACTCAGATCTGCAAGCCACCTCATTCAGATCTGGATCTAGATCTAGATCTGGGTCTAGATCTACTGTGTCTACGCCATTTCTACGCCGCCATCTCATCCATGAGCAGCTCCTCCTGATGTAAGAAAGGACTACGAGAAGAAGAAGAAGGTGGAGAGAGGAGATCTGCCCCGTCTGTCGTGGTGTTCTTCTCTCTTCTTCCAGATCTGCTCTGACGTTGTATAGAAGACCGTTCCTCGACAGAGCTGCGATCATCTTCTTCACCATGCTCATGGCAGAATCCTCTCTTTCTCTTGTTTTTCTTGTTTCTCTCATCATGAGTGAGTAGTTTACTTTCGCTAGGGTGCGGGGACTAGCCCCTCTACCCATGCTTTCATATATTTTTGTTTAGCATTCCATGGCATGTATATAATCTTTCATTTCGTTGTTAATCGTTGATGTGTGCTTGTGGATTGATCACCTGCTTGCATTTATCTTGTTCATTTCCTATGTTGCGAAAACTTCAATGCGTAGGTTTTGAATGTCGATTAACGCGCTTGACTCCCAAACTAGAAATAGAATGGGATTCCTTGAGGTCGTAAGTGTATGATCCGTGTGGTGATGAGCCATCTAGCCCACGGTGATGCTTCTGTGTGCCTGACGCCTGTATAGGGGGCCCGCAACTTCATTTGGATTTCTATATCTTCGGATCCGTATGTGATCTGGATGGTGACGAGACGTATGATACCTAAGGTGATGCTTTCGCGAACCTAACGCCCGTATGGGGGGTTCTGCAGCAGCTCTATTTGAATGGTTATATCTTGCCTGGATGTTTGATGTTTGGATGTGATTGCATGTGTAGCGGTGGTGAAACCCAAGACCATCCCAATGATTTCCATCGTTAATCTTTAATCAACTTTTAATCCTGCTCTTTTACTTTCCTTGCATTTAGTTTAATTAAACTCAATTCAACCAACCTTGTTCTAAATATTAGTCTTGATTCAACTAGATTCGACTAGAGAAAGATTCTTAAAAACGTTGTCCCTTGGGATTCGATCCTCAACTATACTGCAATAAGACCCGTCCGCTTGCGGGTGGTATTATTGCACGTTGTTTTGGTTAAAAACTTAGGGATTTCAACCCTAAATGAGTTTGTTAGTGCAATAATATAAGCCACGTCAAGAAACAGGTTATACACGACCCCAAATAGAGTTATGGGCCGAGAAGATCAGGACCAATGCCCAAATTGACCTACAAAAAGGGTGTAAAACTCAATTAAAATGAGATCAAAGCAATTAAGCCAAGTCAACTCGCATATAAGAAGATAAAGCTAGTAAAAGCGAAAAATCAGGGAAAAACTGGGCCAAATGAGGCGATTAAACCCAGATGAATGTGCATTCATCACATACAATGTCAATGGAAGAACCAAAATCCATGACCTCTCCTACACCTCTTGGTTAGTACAAGAGAAACACCATAGAGACATATCAATCAACTACAAACAAGACATATAGTCAAGCTGAAGGATTGGCTGACGCATGGACATCCATATAAAAACTCCTAGCCCGCCTTGATACAGTTCAAAATGCCAGAAGAATAGGCTCACACATGACCATTCTTAAAAGAAGGATTAGATCATGCATGGCCATCCATATCATTAGGAGAACAGCTCACACATGGTCATCTTATACAATATATCATTGTAGATGAAAGGAGATACTCGACTTGCACCCCCACATATTTAAAAATATGCACTCTGAGTTTCCCGTAGGAATGACTCGTTTCACCATTCATCAATAAAACTGACATTGGAATGGATCTATGGCACATGACACCTACATGATTAGGGTTTCACTTGAGTAGTTAGGCCAATTGTGTGTCTTTTAACATCAATCAAGTTACAACGTATAAACTCAAAACAATATGTACAAGAATAAGAGCATAATACAACTCCAGAAGATATAAAACATATAAGGTGTAAACTTGTCACATCATCATCACATGATACTCATAGAACTGTCATTCATAAGGTTATCACCAAAGTCACATAGCCATATAAGGCTATCACCAAAATCACATCACTGTAGGATATCAATCCCTCAATCACATCACTAGATGATTTCACCTCACAATAAGCATTAAGCCTTTACCCAGTCATAGGACCCATCACATCAATATGATCTTAGCACGTCTCATCAAGGCTCATAGCCATCACCATGTGTCATATGATCACCACCATAACATACATAAGCTATCATTTTCATTTCACCTACATGGTTAAAATCACACAAGTGGAAGAGAGAAAATGTAATCACATGCCATTCATCCATGCAATCTCAACAAGCATAGAGTACCATAGGATTAGGGTTAGGGTTCAAACACATAGCCAATTATGGTTTCATCGCATAGATCAATCACCAAACCCCAGTCATGTCAACTCCTAATTTCTCAGTGCACACTAGGATTAGACATCATCATTAACTTTATTACTTAGCCATACAAATAGAATTTGGTATCGACCATCATTTGTATGTACATATGTAACCATCGTACAAAGCCTCACATGTGTTACGAGCATGCACTCATGTGAATGTATCGACCTATTGTGACAAAGTGGTTTTTAGCAAAATAATGAGATAATTATTCTTTTGACCTCATTATATTCTCTCATGGTCTCAAATAATTTTTCTTGGCTTCATAATCAATTTTGAGACTCAAATCCAAGATATGGTGACCAATGTGGATTTTATACACATTATAACACTTCAAATTGGATTCATTTGTCACTTTGTCCAAAGAATCAAATTGGTCAATTAAACTTTTTCTTTTGGTTCTCAAACTTTTTCTATACATTCTATATATTTTTGTGAAGCTATGGTCCAAATTTCACTCAAATTGGACACTCCTTCGAATTTCTATGATTTTCTGAAGTTTAATCATGAAATTCCCCTTGTTTTGCTTTTATTTTCGCCCTTTTATGGGCCTGCGATCCTATGAGGTGGGAGGGAGAGATCCCTGGCCCTTAGATCGGGCACCCGTGGATTGGGGCCCTGATCATACGGTCGTAGGGTCATCCCCTACCTCCCGCAATCAACGGGAGGAGACCAAGGGAGGGATCGAGACCCCGGTTCCACTTATCTTGACCCATTTCAAAAATTGAATGAACCAAGATGATTTTCCCCGCCAATCCGGATGCAATCGCATCCTTTTTCCCCTTAAATCAACCAGCTTCAAGAGAAACTATGAGAGCTTGCTCTCACGGCCGCCACCATGGATACAGCGGCCCTAGGAAAACCCTAAACCTAGCCCCATCTAGCTATAAAAACCCCACCACCAGATTCAGCCTACCCCCATGAACTCGACCGGCACCTCACCTTGCCCTCTTGTGCTCCCTCTCTCTTTTTTCCCCTTTCTACGGCCACCTGCTCTGCTGCGGCGCCGCTTCCTCCGCCGCCATGGGCTTCGAGCCCTAGCCATCTCCTTGCTGCTATTTATCGTCCTTTGCCTCCGCAAGCTCAAGGGGATGCCCCCCAGCCATGTGTTGGCCTCATTCCACGGGCATAGCTCAGGAGTCCTTTTTGCTCCAAGCACCTTCCCGCTGGCTCAGTAGAGAAACAACGCTCGCATGCGAGCTTCAGGCACAAGAACGGGTTTCAACCCAGGCCGTCAGATGCGGCAAGGTCAAGGGTGGACCACGAGTGAAGGGCCCAGATCGCCACTCTCCCCTCCTCTTCTCCCGTGCATGTGCCCTGGGAGCGGGGCCCCTCTAAGCCACCGATCGATCAAGGTGGTCAAGAGCTGACCAAGATCCAATGGCCCTGTATTTTTTTGCAAATAAGGTAAATATCCCCTCGCTGCTTGGAAATTCATATAAATGTCAAGATCTTGTTTTAATGGTAGAAAATACATCCTAGCTCCAAATATTATGAGTAAGTAGTCCATCTTGATCAAAAAAATCCACTGAATGATTTAAAAATGATTGTGAAACCTGATTCTAAACAATTCTCACTGATATACTTAAATATAGATCTCTTGCTTAGTTGATTAGTCTAAATGACTCAATGTTGTGATTAGACTTTGGAAACCCTATATCTTAACTTTGATGATCATCTTGTGAGCTAGATCTAATATATTTTGACTCATCTACTCTTGGAAAATGAATCATTTGTTATCTAGATATAATTGCTTAATTCAATCGTGATTAGAATCTTTATGAATAATGAGTAATCTTGATGTGGATCTCAATCTTACAAAACCCTTGATATAGTTTTGACCCATCAATCTATTCTTGAATACAAATGATGTTAGAACAACATGATGATCGAAAGTAATGATGATGACTTGGATAATGACCATAAATTAGGGTTAACACATATGATCCTAGAAAACCTAAGTAGGTCATCCACACTTGAAATATTCTTGATACTTGAATAGTGTTAGACATGTTGATATAGTATGAATCATAAGTGGATGACCTAACCCTAAGGTTGACCTAGGAAAGTGTAACCCTAATCTCGAATATTGCAACATGATATCCAAATATCTTGATCTTGACCCTTGATCCAAATACTGTGTTTTAGGATATAACTCGAAGAGTCGACCTATTACTCGTGATCTATACTCGAAATCTCAGTGAAAGGTACGCTATTATATAACTCTTCCTCAATTGTATTGAAGATACTTATACATATCTCTTGACCACATGCTTGGCTATTTATTTGGATGAGCTATTGTTCCCTATGATTAGTCTTCTGTTTTTCTATATTATACTTTGAAAAACATGAAAACATAAATTGCATGCCCATTATGACTGCCCGTATATTGATAATGATGATGATATTGATAATGTTGATAATGTGGATATTGAGTACAACAACCCCCTCATTTGGAAGTGGGACTTGTACATTGACTTCCTATGTTCCTATGGTGAAAAGGGGCCTAGTGACCTTCCCCATCGCGTTGGGGTAATAGAGTCACACAAATTATATAAGCATGCTTCTCGAATTACAACATAATGGGAACTCGTAATAAAAGTTGAATTGCTTGAAAAACTTGTCAAATAAATGTTAGATTGCAAATTGCTTGTTATTGTTTTAAATATAAGTCCTACCAAGTATACTATTTTGTTATAAATCACTTTGCTTGTTTTTGATAGCGTACCGTGCAATTGCATGATTGTGTCTCAATTTTCTTGATTTTAGGCAATATAATTGGAACACTGATTAAGATCGCTTCCGCACTCTACATACACTCTGATGACAAAGATATATTGGTGAAATATCCATATTGGGTTAGTTGTTCTTTATTTATCCAGTTTTTGAGTTATTTATTTCTTATTGTATATGCCAGTGTGTTAGACCCTACGGGGCCACTCAGGGACGGGCGCTTCAATCCTTTTTCTACTGTTTCGATAGTAGGATTGGGATTGGGGTAAGAACAGTTCCGTGACACCTATCCTAAAACATGTGTGACAGACACTCTCAAAATAAGTGTCTTGATCACAAGAACAACATGTGTCTCGAATACTACAAAAGCATGTGTCTCTACCATGCACAAAACAAGCATTTCGACCATGACAAAAACACAGGTCTCGACCATTCATAACACAAGTACCTCGACCATCCTAGGCTTAGGGTTTCAATCATGACACTAAAGCATGTGTCTTGACCTTCAAGTGTTATGACCCTCAACCTATTAGGATTGGTTACAGTTGTGATACAAGGTCATATGTTTCAACCGAAACAAAGCAAAGCATCTCGACCATTACCCATAATCAAAGTGTATTGACCAAGACAAAAATAAGGGGTAGTGACCACCAAGGTCAAACTACCACAAGGGCAAATAAATAACTTTAAAATAGGGATGAATCGTAATCAAAATAGAAGAACACTGTGACCAAAATAGAATATCATAATCAAGGAAAAACCATCATCAACAATGTGGAAAACTCCATGCAAAAGAGCATCCAAACCTTGAAATCCAATCTCCAACATAAACTTTCAATAAAACAAACCAAAGTAAGGAAAACCAAGCTTCAACCTCCAGAAAACCAACTCAAAACCTCAAGAAAACACAAAGGCTGAACCAAAACATGGTGATAAGACTAAGAATCAAGTTGCATGTAACAAATTTCACTTCATCCATCACTTAGAAATTGAGTTCATGGAATTAGGGTTAAGAAAGAGAGTAAACTTCATGAGAACACTACAAAGTCTTAACCTTAGATCATAATAACCTCTTCTATCACATTAGCATCAAGTTTAGAGATCAAAATAGTAGCATGCAAGTAATATTATGGTGCAAGTAATAGAAGAAGGTAGAGAGTTATATAACCCTCCTTAAGGAGAGAACCAAGCTCTAAGATGAAAGGCTACAAAGAAGAAGATGAAGCTCCAACCAAGGTCAACACCTTAGCTACAAGATCACCTCAAAAGAGAAGAACACCATGGTCAAAAGGATGCTCAAGAAAGAGGGTGAAAAACCCTAGGACAAACCAAGAAGAAAGAAGAGAGCTCCTTCTCACTCGGGTGTCACCATGTCAAAACATAGTCTATGACCCCCTTTGTGAGGAGAAGATCTTCAAGGAAGCCACCATATCAAAACATGGTATTATGATTGAGAAGGAGAATAGGGAAGGTATGGTTCCAAAGGAAAAACATGATCAAGAAGGTAGAACCACATACAAAGAAGAGAAACCACGAAGAATCACCACAAGGAAGGTGATCAAGCTTCAAAGCACCACATGCAAGGTTGCTCGGCCACCAAAGCTCCAAGGTCAGCCCTTCTTTTATCTACCAAGCTCCAAGGATGAGTAAAAGAGGGCAAGGAAGAAGGAGGGCCGAAAAAGATACTTTCATGAAGGAGAAATGGGTTATATACTCAAAGGAGGAGGGAAGCAAGGTAGGGGTGAGGTGTCAACATAAGAGAGTACCAAAGGGACACTTGTGCACAAAAGAAACCAACATGCAACCACTAAACACATGTATGCAACCCATGGTGATAATAACTAGGTGGGGTCTCAACCACATGGGTCACCACCACCCTAGAGGATGAAATAAACACCAAGAGACCTTATCTCGACCACAACGAAAGGTCACCAAACAAGCCTAGTCGAAACACACCAAAGAAGACAACCATCTCGACCTAAAACACCTCAAGACCATCAAGGTCGAAACAAACCTCTCAAGGAAGGTGTGTTGGTTAAAACACACACAAGGCACACCAACAAGGTCGAAACAAAGATTGTAACATTCAACCTAAGTCAACATGGTTGACACCAAGCAAAACCTAGAAACCCTAGCATCACCACAAGATGTCACCTCATCAACCAAGGTCCAACAAGGTGCCCCATATCATCATTCTCTCTCTCATGATGCTAAATCACTAAAGGCACACTCCACATGTGACAAATTGCAAGATAACCCCTCAACATGGGTAAATTGTAACTTTGTCCAAAACAAGCATATAAAGCTCAAACAACATCAAAACATGACCAACTAAAAAACAAAGCATATCAAGAGGTTAGATTGAGGTTTGAAGAATCCTATTAAGCAAATTAAGAATACTCAAGCATTAAGCTAGGTCAGGGGCCTTACATGGAGACCATAGAATGATAGTCAGAATCATCTCTCATACTGATAGTGGTGATTGTGGTTCTTAGACCTGAAGTCACTACATTCATCACATGTTTTTCATGTGCTTTGACATCATCCAATGTGATCCTGAATTAGGGTTGCCATAACAGTGATGATTGGGTGAACTGTGACACATGGGGATAGTGTGTGAGTGATGTAGATGGGATTTGCCCCTCCTCAAGAGAGTGATATTTGGGCCTCTTGATAAGTGAGACTGAGAAATGTATGGACATACTCATGTGACTCAATATGTGATATGTGAGCTCATGTGCATCTCAGACAGTCTGCTCTAGTTTAAGGAACATGGATTGAATTTTGAGAGGATGAATTCCATGCCTCGAGTTCAATCCGAATATCAGAGATAAAGGAACTATACGATCATGGTAACACTAATCATAGAGTGTAGGTTGAAGTTTTTCTCCAACTTTTTGAATTACTTGCGTAGAAATCATGTGTGACTAGGAACCACTCTTTGGTTGTGATGTCGTAATTGGTTATGGACATTCACTGCCAATGTAATTATGGACATTTAGGGTGACACACATAGGATACACTTGGACGAAAGGAGTTTATCCATGAATGATGTTTAGATTGATTACTAAATGTGTTTAGGTATTTCTAAATGGTTGATGTTCAAATTGACTGACTAGACTCTAAACTGATTGGTTCAAGTGTTGAACCGATCAGTTGGAGTGTCAGGTCAATTGGAATAAATTGTACTTGAACTTTTCTTGAACTGGACAAGTGAAATGACCATTTCACTTGTAAAAAGACCGTCTAACAATTAAAATGACCATTGCACTATGTGAGACAATTGGTTCACCCTTTGGGTTGCCCGATTCAATTACCAATTTGATTGGAACAAAGATTGATGCTAAAGTCACGCTTAGCATTAATCAAGCATTGAATACCAATGTGATTCAAAATAGGAAACTACACAAACTGACATGTTCATTTAGTAAACCAACGGACTCCTGCATCAACTAGTTGGGTGTGTGAACTGACCGATTTGCCTTTCACAGGTTCTAGAAAATTCATGATTCCAGACCCTTCTTGACGCAACCCAAACCCACTAACCAAGGTTAGGGCCTGCCAAGCAGGGATTACTAATAACCATCAACTTTTGAATACTTGATGAAAATCTGCCATTAAGTACTTTTTTTTTCTTTCTCATATATATAGTAACATCATTTAGCAAACTGAAAATATCTCACTTAAACATAACATTAAGGATACAACATAATTTGACTACTACATATAACTAAGAATTTCACACTTTAATATAAATGAAGGATTGACCTATATAGTTGATTCATTAAGTCTTTGTTGAAGAATCTAGTTTTGATTTGTTTTTTTGAGCAGTCGGAGATGTCTTTTTTTGCTTTTTCCCTTGAGGCATTGAATTGAATTTAGAAAATGACACAATCAAGAATATGGATGTGGAAAAGAATTCCTGTCCATCAGGGGGGATTGAAGATGGTCCAAAGGGCCCCTTTTCATTTGACTTGCCCCACTCTCACAGGTGGTTGGGAGTTGAAGGACTTTGTCTTTCCCTTCCTTTCCCCAAAGTAGATCCCCAAATCTTTGGGTTCTCTAGCAGGCTCCCCTTTTGAGCTAGGGGAGCCACCCCTTTCTTCCGTACTCTTGCTTCCCGCTTCATTGTATATTTGATCGGATCAAAAACAAATGAGCAAGATCCCTCTGCCATTGAGGTAAGGCCTAAAAATAGTAGCACACGCCTCCCATTACTTGAACTGGTAAAATAGAGGGCTGCGAGAAAGGATGGGGGCGACCACACATGACATTTCTCTACTGTGTCTCTGAGGGACAATTAAACGAGTGACTCATGAATGTTGTTAGGTCAGATGAGCTAATAATTCGAACGTGTTTGGTCCATTTTTTAATCAACTGCCTTTCTCTATATACAATTGAGAAAGCAGATGCTTCTTCCATTATTATATCTATATTGGGACAAACTTCTTATTTAGTTACATTATGTCTGAAGATGATTCTCAATTCCATTGTTTGCTTTGGGAGGGCCGTAGATTTCTACAGACACATTTCATCCAAAGGTACCGACTGACGTAGGAGCACAGAGGTCTTAGGTCAGAAGGATGGAGGATCTGGGTCGCAAAGAACTCGAGGGGCAGAGGCAAAAGGGGAAGCATTGGCAACAAGAGAAGAACTGCAAGAATTGGTTTTTCTCAAAGAAATATTGATATCCCCCAAACTGAAGAAGTAGGTCCTGTAGAAGATTCTTTCTACAATCTATCCTCAAGCATGATGTGGTACACATTGTGGAACATTCAACAAGAGCAAGATCCATTTACTTGACCTCACTCTACAACTGAACGAAGGCACGATCCATTCCATTTTTCTTCTTCTCACTCATGTTGTTCACCATAACTGGATGATTCGATATCAGGATGCCTCCACAAATTAGAAAAACACCTTTTATACAGGTTGATGCTTGATCCCAATATTGAGACTTCCCAAGTCAAGGAGCATCTGCCAATCATACTGAACCCTCAAAGAAGTAAGAGATATTGAAAGCAATGTTTTACCGAATAGTGCCTCTAAACCTTACAGGGTTTCTCGTACCGTTCATGTACATTTCACTACATCTTCTCTCTTTTCTCACTCACTCATTCATTACTAGGATCCAATAGAAGGATAAGAGACCATTTATCTATTCTAATAACTTCTTCTTCAGGACCTCTGATCTATTCTTGATAAAAGCTAGATTTTGTCTCCTCGAGAAGAGCTAAACCTTTACCTAAAAAATTGTTCTGTAGGTTGGTGAGATACTAGGTCAGTGAGTAGAAAATCAACATGTAACCAAGATATTTATGATGTTAACAATTAATATAACTTAAATGCAAAGAATGTAAGCATGGAAGTTTAAAACTATAAATCACTCATCATGGCAGTTGAACATACAATATACATGATAAAAGGATAACCTAACTATTCACATTATTTCAAATCCATTTATTATGACACTGGACCCACATGAGGTATACCACAACATGTAAAAGTATCGCAACAATCTATGATCTCACTGTACAAGACTTAGAAGAATGCCTAGGTCTTAAGTTTTTAATATGAATACCACGACTGTAGCTGGAATCAACACATCTGTCACTTGGCAGCTAATGGAAGCTGTCGAATATCCCAGACTCCACCTCTCAACCTGGGTACTCATGTAGTGAGTCAAGCCCTCAGACTTATCTTGCATAAGTGGACCTACTAACCATTGATCACTACAACATGTAAACAGGTACTGCTGACATCCCAGGTTGGTGTTGGTTACTACACAACTATAAGGAGTCTGCCCTACTGGTCAAGAACCCACACCCTACAGGTGCGATCTGACTTACCTCGATTTGGACTACCTCCAGTCGGGCAACCGTTTCCTCCCCACAATGTAGGCCTCATCTTGTGAGGATTCTATAGTGTCCATGACATCTAACGTCTGGTAAAAATAAGTTGATTTAATAGGATTCATATTGGTAACTAATGATTATCCTAATTTCACCAATGATGCATCTTGTATGAAACACATAATTCATATAGCAATTTTCATAGATCTCAATAACTACAGTCCGACTCTTTAGGCATAATCTAGGGCAACCCCACTTCCCCGGTGCCTCAATTTACACCATTTCATCACCTGTCCATTCATAACAATTCACATGGCAACTTTCGACATGATATTACATCAGTAAAATATGATTAATAATGCATTTCTACTACTGAAAATCACTACATAGGTTTATTAAAACCATCACATGGATCATAAAGCAAGAACTAAATACTGGAAAACCATTACTTAAAATTTTATGCTTTAAATTTGGGTTAGAAGGTAGTTTTCCACTCGTAGTCACATTTTAACCCGCTGATCTTGTATCTGGCCCAGTTAAACTCAAAATGTACTCTTTCCTAGTTGGATTCAAGCTTCAGACTTTGAACATCTCGTCCAAATAGACTTTTAACGTGTTTCCCAGCCCTAAAGAAGGTTTGTTGGAGGTAGAAGATGAAAAATGGAGGTTAACACACACCTCCAGTTGCTGGATCAGGGATTACAAGTAAGAAAACATGAATAAAAGGAAGGATCTATGATTAAAAATCACTTACCAAGTCAAATCTATGACAAATCTTTCAGTTTCCACTATTCTTCATGTTCTTCCCCCAAAAAGTGCCCTATAAGTTGCCCTTTAGATCTTCTTTTTGTTGGCAAAATGCATTGGGATGATAGATGATTGAATTACAGTTCTAACTCACTTTTTTTTTGAAGGTAAGCTCAATGTCATTAAAAGAAAGCCATATGGAATCTACAAGATAGAGATCTCACAACGAAGAAACTAACAACTACCCCCTTTGAGGACCAACATAGCACAAGACTCGGATTGGGATGCGATAGGTAAATTTCAACACTGACCACCTCTTGTAGTGGCTGTCTAAAGCAGCTATCTGGGATGGAAGCCTTCAATCTGCAAGAGCCTTTGAGTATACTGGGTTGGGAGTTTGCAAAGTTGTCAGCAGAGATCAACATCATGAAGAGGCCAGAAGACCACATGAAAGGAAGAGAGCTCGACCGAAACCAAAGACACAACAAGACGCCAATAGAAAAACACACTACAACCAAGCAACTTGACCCCCACTGCAACCCTCAACAAAATAGCAAAAACGAACAAGGCCAGAAGGAGACCAAACCAAACCGTAGGCAAACACACAGACAAAGCGATGATGGGAAAATGAGCACCACCCGGATGAAGATACAACCTACCAGACAGACAAATCACTCGAAGAAAACAAAGCACCAAACAACTCACACAGACAAAACAACAAATAGGTAGGCAACACCCAAGAAGCTGGGCAGGAAGGAGGCAAAAACCCCAATAGAAACAACCGCAAGGGAAGGAGGACCAAGACGTATGAGATGGTGGGGGGTAGGGAAGGTAGGAAACCCCACCACCACTCCACACCACGCCGACACACCCCTCCACCCACAAGCTATAGCTTGAGGTGGACGAAGGTGGCCGAGGATAGGAGCACCCGCTAAATATCGAACCCCGCTTTACTCCTCCCTGCAAGGCGTTCAAGGCCGCCAATGCCGGCCGCTGACCAAAAGAGGGCAACCCGACACACACGACCACATAGAAAAATAAAAAGAAAAGGAAAAGCATGGAAGGTGCGCATCCACCAGAGGCAGACGACCTACACCAGGCCTCTGTCACTCCTCCCGCCACCAACACTGCACGAAGAAAACACGAGGCTTCCAGACGCAGAAGAGAAGGGGGAGAAGCGCCACCCGAGGATGGCCCACGACCCACAGACGACGCTGAACCCCGGAGAGACGCACGCGCAGAGAAGGCGCCCAGGGGGAGAAAGGAGTATCCAGCCGGCCGCCGACGTCCCCCTCCCCCAAGCAGGGTGAGAACTCGCCGAGCCAATCAGAGAATCACCATAGTGGAAACCTTGACCTAGCTCCCACAGAAGCCCAGTTCTAACTCACTTTGTTTTGTTGAAAACAAACATGTTTAGCCCGATATATGATCATTTTATGATTGGTTGTCCTGGATGACATTCTTAGCGATCTCTACTAGTGTAAGGAGTGGGACCTGAGAGGGTATCCACTCCTTACTAAAAATTTGAAGAATAAAACATCCATTCCAAACACACTCAAAGGTATGTTGGAATAGGTGCAAAATTTTCAAACTTCAATAAATGGTATTCAAAACAGCTAAAGTGTAGCAGCAAAATTAAACAAATGACTATATTCAATTTTCACAAAAGATTACAAAAGTACATCATAATATCCCATTAAGGGTTTACATGTATGATATAACATAAGGATATAAGTAGAGGGAAATCTAAACCATATCAAGATTGTCTCCAAGCTTTAACTCTATAAGCTAGTCCAAAACTTTCATGCCTTATCATCCAAGTCCTTCACCTAGGGTTGGAAGCATACCCCAGCAAGAAAAGAAAATAGATGACATCGACAAAGGCTGGTATGTGCATACAAAATAGGAAATTAAGAAATATATGGAATAAAGGACAACAAATATAAATGATTCCCATAGAAAGGATAAGGACCACCCAAATGGGTATCAAGATAAAAGGAATTGAAATCATATGATAACAAAAGAATACTTGCCATTAATAAACATAAAGATCGTGCCACACAAGAACATGTAAAGAATTAGGGCACACACCCCATATCATCAACATGCATGCATGTGAGATAAACATATCTCTATAACAATATAAATACAAAGTCAACCAAGTCTCATAAACGTGAAACCTGATAGAGAATGATGTACTACCAAACTCCCAATATATATAAAAGTGGGCCAAACCTCACAAATTTGAAACCTGGGTGTGGGGCCAACTCCATCCCAAAAATAATAGCACCATACTGCCTCGAGTAGGAAATGCACATTTTCCCAAAAACCAATGTAATTACACTACTCTAGTGCTACTGAATCACATAGCATGTTAAATGTAGAGGCAAGTAGAAAGTATAGTCAGAATATACAAACTACTCACCACAAAAGTGACCAACTTATACCACCTCACAAGTGGGAAAAAGACATCACATGTCATCATATAGAGTTCCACCATGAACAAAACATAAAAAAATACCAAGAGAATGTCCAAACATGATATTATGATCACAAGATCAGTAACAAATAAAATGTACTCAACATGAAGCATATTTTCCAAAATAACAAGATATCGTGTAGGCTAATGTCCATAGGACCAAGAGAAATAAGAATATAGGATAATTTCTCAACAAGAATAATGTGGTTTGCAAACATACAATTAGAGAGAAAAATTTCTCAATATGAATAATCGAGTATGCAAACATACAATAAGAGAGGGAAATTGCTCAATATGAATAATCATGTCTGCAAACATACCTTAACTACAAAGTTTAACAGTCCAAGGTCAATTCTAAATCCAAGTATAGGTCTCCAAGGAATCTCTAGGGAAGGTGGATAGGTCCAAGTAGCAAGGTTCCCTATCTAGAGAGGCTGGTTTCTCCAACAAAACTCCTATCTCGAGCAAAAAGCACCTTCCCCACTTTACAGGTGAAAAACCCTAACAAAAGAACATGTAGATGGGGTGTTTAAGGGCTCTAGGTGGGGTTTCACCATGGAAGATGCTGGCCTAAATCAAGCATCCAAAAAGGAGTGGATCCAGAGTAGTCGGACTCTTAAGATAGTAACCCGACACTCAAGCCCCCACAACTATTATACGGGGTCTGACGTAGTAATCGGGGTCGAACCATAGGGACAAGGTTAGTAGGTGTTAAGCACACACGATCTCACACTCATCTATTCTAGATAACAGATGGTTTAAAAGGGTGTTCCCCAAGGAACGATAGTGCTCAAATCAAAATAAAAGAAATAAACAAAAGATAAGAAAAATAAAGTGTAAGAAAATAAGATGGAAACAAAGATATGGAAGGGAAACTTGGATTTGGTTTCACCTACTAAGAATTCTCACCAATATGAAAACATCATCTCTCCCTCTCATATACTCTTATCAAGACTACAAGCAGTCATTAAGGTGTCCATACCTCTCTCTCTCAATATAAGGATATATCTAAGCCCAAGGACAACCTCTCTTTTGAGATGACTATCCAAAACTACAAGGAAGAACATATGACCATAAGCTTTAGCATTCCAACATTTTCATGCATTCATACTACTCCATAACACAAGGTATTAGTGATACTACTCTTTCGAGGAACCAACAATCAAACATCACAAGATGGTAGCTAAGCATACAAGTGAAGTATTAAAATTGATGCATGGATATAATCTTGATGAGAGTATATATATATATATATATATATATATATATATATATATTCAAAAAAGGAGAGAAAATATACATGTTGGGAGAGCCTTAGTGGCTACTCCCAACCCAACTTAAGTGTTTAGCCACACATATTTACGGGAAGAATAACAACATTACAAAATGATAGATACATCAAGTTCCACGAAGAGATGGGGGAAGTATAGAGAGATGGAAGTTATAGATTTAGATAGAGAGAGAAGAACATGATACAACACAATAATTTTTTAGATATAGATCTAGGAGGTTGATGGCATGGACATTCTCCTTCTCTCAAAGAAGATGGAGTCTTCAGTCTTCTCTCTCCTCAGCTTCCACCTTTGGAGATCCAAGACTGATTGGGATGAGTCTGGAAAATGGCAGCACTTTGTGGTCCTTCAACATCTGATGATTTGACAAGACGTGTAGGTGGCCTATTTATAGGCGTGTTCCACTGTCTTAACTTGTCGACCATGGTCGAGGTTTGATCTTGGTTGAATCCTGATCTCGGTCGAGGCTTCATTTCCATCTTCTCCTCAGTCGAGGTGGATTAAGTCTCCTTCTCGATCGCGGTCTGGGTGCTACACCCCTTTGGTCAGACCACTGTCTAGGGCTTGGTCACATTTTTATGCTGCGAGTGTGTGGACCACAGGTGTGAGGGGCATGAGGCACAACAGGTGTGAGGGGTATTGAGGTGATCTTGGAGACCTCGACTGCGGTGGGGTGATCCCTAATGGTGAATGGGCCGTGGTTGAGGTGTCAACCGCGACCTTGGCTCGATGTGACCCTGCAACCCAGGAAAAAGTGTATGAGTGAGATACTTGGCATAAAGTGCTAAAATAAGTGGAAAAAAATCTATAAAAGGTATGCTAGGGGATGTATAAAATATATGCAAAAACTATATAAAATGAGGTGTTATCAACTCCCCCAAACTTAGAATCAAGCCTGTCCTCAGGCTAAGTGTAGGCTCAATAACATAGAGAGAGCAAATTTGTGTGACAAAATATTTGTAAAACTTAACACTACCGAATTATCTCATTCTTGCATCAAGACTGTTGTGGTATGTTTGCTCAACCCTAAAGTCTCATTCCTCCCCCTTTACAACCAGAGTTGTACAACTTTGACTTTTTGCCATTGCCTTTGGTAGAATAGGTCTCTCCTTCTCAACGTATCACCCCTTCATGCATTAGGTTACCAGCCATACCAATACAACATCTCCCTGAGGGGTAGCTTTCACACTCTTTCTTTATTTTTTGTTGGCCCTATGCTAATGTGTTCGGGTAAGATTTAGGCTTTAAGTGTTTTCTTCCTCTCCTGAACTTTCTCACCCACAATTGTTGTAGGGACAGTGTTGCCCTTTGGGATTCTGACATAGAGTTAGGTAGTTGTGTGAGTTTCATTCAAGATTGAAGGTGGATAAGTTTGGCTTTGAGCTTCCACTTATGGGTACAAAATATCTGCATCCATGAGTGCACCAATACACCTACCATGTGGAAACTTTTGGCATCTTTTGGGCACAACTCTCATTGTAATTTTTTCTTTTCTTTTTGGCTTTTTATATCTCCTCTCTGGCTTGGGTTAGTGGGATTTATGTAGTCTTCTGGGTGGCCAAGCCTCTTTTAGTCCCGAAGTGGGGATAGACTCAAAAGAGGTAGATGTTTCCTTCTCAACAGAGATGAGGATTTTTGGGTTGGAGCTGTCAGGTTAGGGTGTTTGGTTAGGAGTATGGCTTTGTGAAGTTCTCTAGATTTCAAGGGTCTCATAAGCATAAGGTTGTTGCACACACAATCTCTTATTGCAAGAATGAGATAAAGCTGTATTGCTATGCTTCTCATTTTACTTTTATATGCATTAGTTGCTCATATTTTTCTCTCTATGAGATGATATCACTACAACTATTAGCAAGAAAATAGACAAATTTCTAAGGTAATTACACAAAAATGTGGCTTATAGCCAGATTTCTTTAAGCAAAGAGCAAAAGTAGTTTGGCTGGAGATAAAATATGTACAAGTAAAGTTTTTGAAAATTTTGAAAAATTGAGTGGTAAAATGGTGGCTAATTGAGTGGTAAATGATGGTAGAATTGTACCTCTCTAGCCCGTTTATAACTCCTCCCTCAAACTTATCCTTCACCCCAATCCAGGGTGTCTATATTTGAGTGAGACGTATAAACAGGCTTTCTTCATTCTGATTTGTCGGTATTGGAGGCCCACTTATATTCGAGAATCATGCTTGCATACACTCCTCATAGTGGATGATACTATTCGTATTGCATCCCCTCCACCGTAGTATTCAGATTGGCTAGGGCCATCATCTAGGCTAAATAAAAGAAGCCGCAGTCATTTGACAAAGGCACCTGCTGAGGGCTTCTGTGGTAGAATTATGTCTTATTCAAGTCTTTTCCCGCTATGTTCTTATACCCTTTGTTGTGGCTTTTCATCATCTCAATAATCGCTTCATCACATGTGGTAGCCTTTTCTTTGATTGGTGTCTTTGCAGTAGTCATTTTTGTCTTTTCGTTCAGTGTGAAGGCTGCGTCTGAGCTGTTGTACAACATTGCAGTCCTTTTGATGACGTTGACTACCAGCAAAGTCCAATGATTGTCGTGAAGTATAGGAAATAATATGTAATATGGGAGGGACATCACTAAGTGTTGTTGCATGCGTTATTTTTCACCTGATCTCTTATCCTTCAAAATGTCATCCACCAATAGGAAGTATGCCATATATGTGTTTGGCATGTTGTCGCCTAACAGAGCTTGGTAGGCTGACATCGTGCTAACTGATGGGTATCCTCCTGGTTTCAGCGTATCGCGGAGGTTGTCCTTCAACACACATATTTTGTCCCTTTCAAATATAGCCTCTCTAACATGTCATCTTCTTTCAAGGACTCCATCATCATGTTTAGGGATTCTGAAGATAGGCTTACACAGCTCCATCTATCATAATCCTTGAAAGTAGGTGCTATCTCTCTAGATGGCCCATTTGGTTTCTCTTCAGGCAGATCATCTTCTTCTGGTTGGTTCAAATAATCTTAGATTTCCACAACTTCTTGACTTTTCATGGCAGGATCCTGGCTATTTAAGACTCACATTAGTGGATCTACAATTGCTTTATCTTCTTGCACTTCTTCACAATACTGATTATATCTATCCATGAAGTAGGTCAACTCAGATAGAGACGGTCCCCTCATGGCATCTTGTACTCCAAAATCCAAGTGATCGTTCCCTACTCGTAGTGTGATAATTCCTTCAGCAACATCTATAAACACTCTCCCCGTTGCAAGGAAAGGCCTTCCGAATATCATATGGCATTTGGATTCTTTGACCATGTCTATTACCACTATATCACACAATATGAAAAATCATCCAACTCTTATCAAAACATCTGCAACTATCCCCACTGGCCTCATGAAGGTATGATTAGCTAGCTTGATCCTCATCCCTATCTTTACCATGTCTATCAGCCCAAGCCTTTGGGCTATAGTCAAGGGCATTGGACTTATGCTTGCTCCCAAGTTAGCTAATCCTTTTCTCTCCACGTTATCTCCAACACAGAAAGGTATGTTGAATGCTCTGGGATCTTTCTTTTTGGTAGGTAGCTCTTCTTGAACAAAAGCACTAGGCATCTTTGCTAACTGAATAGTTTCAATGTGGTCACCTATTCTTCTTTTCGTAATTAGATATTTGAAGAACTTTGCATAGGTTGGCATTTGTTCTATTGCATCAAGAAAGGGCACATCCATGTGAAGCTTCATCACAGCTTCCATGAACTTTTCATACCTCTTCTTCAAGTGTGCTTTTATTAACTTATAGGGGAAAGGAATTCTTGGGGCGTATGGATTTTCTTCAAAAGAACATCTCCCAGAGGGTCTGATCCCTTTTTCTATCCTTACTTATTCTTTTCAAGTGGTCCTGCTTCTTTACCATGGTTATCTTGTTCTTTCCTTATTGATTCTTCTTTTGCCTTTTCGTTCTCAGACTACTGATTAGCATGACTTCTTTCTTCATTGACATTGCTGGTATTATCATTATCCATCATTTTCCCAGATTGGAGAGTAGCCATTTTGGCAGTCTCAGTATTTGACGAGACCTTTCCTGAAGGACTTTTCATGAGATCGGCTAGCTGTGCAAGCTGCTGATCAATATGTCTCTAATGAGTTTGCATATCCACCATTTGAGTTTACATGTTAGTTAGCACTCCCGAATTTGTTAGAGCACTTTGAGCCAGTTGATCGTTCACCGACGATTGCTTCTTTGCAAAGTCGAATAGTTGAGCAATCATGTCAGCTTGGTTATTGTCTTTTGCCCAGCTCGGTCTTGGGCCTTGCCCTTGTCCTTGCCTACTCACATTTTTGTTCTAGCTTTGATAGTTGTTTTTGTTCTGCTGGTAGTTAGTAGTCTTGGTGTATTGTGTTGGCACCCTTTCTTCTTAAACCCTGGGGGAGGTTTAGATGAACTACCCAGTTGATGTGCATTCTTTGTAGATTCTTTGTTGCTGTAACTAAACCCATGGTGGTATTATCGCTTAAAGTTAACATAGGAGACATTCTGCGTCTCTTCTTCACTTTCTCTTTCATCGCTTTCCTCGGGCCCGATATAGATATAGTTATCGATCCCATGCCTTCCTTCTCTACATGTAACACACTTCATGACCTTCTCAGTATGCTTCTTGCCCTTAGCTCTAGTTTCTTTCTGCTATTTGATATCAATTTCTATTTTTTGAATCTGTGCTGTTATCATCTCCAAGGCCTTGGCTTCAATAGATGGTCCTTCATACCCTACTTTCTTTGTTGACCCCCTATCATTCCTATCATAGTCTATGCATACTTTCAACACAGCCATGCTGTCTATTATCTTCATGGTTCTGCTTAGTTTCTTTCCAAGAAAGTCACTGCCAGGAGTTGTGTTCAACAAAGTCCTCTCAGTAGGAGTCAACCCATTATAGAAAGTGGTTATGAGGAACCCCTTATGGTAAGTATGGTGCGGGGAATCCCTTTGGGACTCCTGGAAATGTTCCCATGCTTTGTGCAAGTTCTCTCTCAGCTTTTGTGCAAAAGAAGTGATCTTCTGCATGTTGCGGATAGCCCTCTCAGTGGGATAAAACTTAGTAATGAAGGCATCTACCAGGGGTCTCCATCCATCTATGGACTGGTGAGGAAGGTTGAGATACCAAGATAGAGCCTTGTCTTTAAGAGAGAAGTTGAAGCCTTTACAATATATTACTTCTTGAGGGACTTCCCTCATCTTGATGGTATCACAAATATTTTTAAAGGCATCGAGGTGATGGTATGGGTTTTCACTTCTCGAATTCCCGTGGAAAGTTTTATTCTGGATCATCGAGATGATAGTTGGTTTCAACTCAAAGTTTGCTGTGTTGAAGTGTGGGATGATGATTGGGCATCTAGATTCATTGGCCCTAGTTACTGCCAATTCTCTAAGAGTCTTCCCCTCTTCATCTTCCTCAATGTCACTGTCTTGACCATCGCGCTCTCATTCATTGTCAAGATGGTTGCGATGGTGCCTTCTTCAGTGTCAGTAGCGTAGTTCCTCATCATGTTGATCTTCTTCATGATGATTTTCATCCTGAAGTTCTTCTTCCCATTGAAGACCGTCTGAGTAATGGCCATCTCTGTCTTCGTCTGACCCTGGTGGTGGGGGATCATGTTGAATCCTTGCATTCCGCTTGTCCCCAGTGAGAGTACCATCCATGCAAGGTGGCATGGTGACTCAAGGTTAAGGAGCAAAGTCGAATGAGTCTGCTTTCCTCCGGGTTCCCTGAATAGACTGCATAGTTAAGTTAGTAAACTGGATGTGTTAAACGAACTATTCTACACAAATGCAGGGTAGCAGATTTAAGGTTTCTATAGAGTCAAGCCTATTACTAAGCTTGAGGCACGAAAGTATAGTGAGTGGACCTAAGTTCTTAATAGTACCGTTTTTCCTTGTCCTCGGTAACGACGCCAAAAAGTTGACCGACCTAAATCGCGTGTCAAAAAAGGAGCAGATCCAGAGTAGTTGGACTCTTAAGATAGTAACCTGACACTCAAGCCCCCACAACTATTATACGGGGTCTGATGTAGTAATCGAGGTTGAACCATAAGGATAAGGTTAGCATATGTTAAGCACGCACGGTCTCACACTCATATACTCCAGATAACAAATAATTTAAAGGGGTGTACTCAAAGGAATGATAGTGCTCAAACCAAAATAAAAGAAATAAACCAAACATAAGAAAAACAAAGCGTAACAAAATAAGATGGGAACAAAGATATGGAAGGGAAAATTGGATTGGGTTTCACCTACTAAGACTTCTCACCAACATGTAAACATCACCTCTCACTCTCATATACTCTTATCAAGACTACAAGCAATCATAAAGGTGTCCATACCTCTCTCTCTCGAGATGAGGATAGATCTAATCCTAAGGACAACCTCTCTTTCGAGATGGCTATCGAAAAACTACAAGAAAGAACATATGACCATAAGCTTTAGAATTCCAACATTTTCATTCATTCATACTACTCCATAACACAAGATATTGGTGATACTAGTCTTTTGAGGTACCAACGATCAAACATCACAAGATGGTATCTAAGCATACAAGTGAAGCATTAAAACCGGCACATGGAGATAATCTTGACAAGAGTATATATATATATATATATATATTTATATATTCAAAAAGGAGAGATAATATACATGTTGGGAGAGCCTTAGTGGCTACTCCCAACCAAGTTAAGTGTTTAGACACACATATTTACAGGCAGCATAAAGGCATTACAAAGTGATAGATACATCAAGTTCCATGAAGATATGAGGGAAGTATAGTGAGATGGAAGTGATAGATCTAGATAGAGAGAGAAGATCATGATTCAACATAGTACTTCTTCAGATCCAGATCTAGGAGGTCAATGGCATGGATGTTATCCTTCTCTTAAAGAAGATGGAGCCTTTAGTCTTCTCTCTCCTCAGCTTCCACCTTTGGAGATCCAAGACTGATTGGAATGAGTCTGGAAAATGGCAGCACTTCGTGGTCCTTCAAGATCTGATGATTTGATAAGACGTGTAGGTGGTTTATTTATAGGCATGCTCCACCGACTTAACTCCTTGACTGCGGTCGAGGTTTGATCTTGGTCGAAGCCTGATCTCAGTCAAGGCTTCATTTCCATCTTCTCCTCGGTTAAGGTGGATTACGTCTCCTTCTCGATCGTAGTCTGGGTGATGCACCCCTTTGGTTAGACCGCGGTCTAGGGCTTGGTCGTGGCTTCATGCCAAGAGCGTGTGGACCCCACATGTGAGGGGCATGAGGTGATCTTGGAGACCTCGACCGTGGCCCATTTGACCGCGACCTTGGCTCAATGTGACCCTGCAACCCAGGAAAAAGTGTGTAAGTGAGATACTTGGCATAAAGTGCTAAAATAAGTGAAAAAAATATAAAAGGTATGCTAAGGGAGGTATAAAATATATGCGAAAAGTGTATAAAATGAGGTGTTATCAGAAGGTCATGGTTACAACCTAGACGAAGGTGGAAGGAAGACTAACAACATGAAAATAGGGAAGGAAAGGAGGAAACTTACTAGTTTTGGTCAAAATCACCAAGAAGGAGCTTTATAAACCCTAAATAGAGCAAATTTGGAACCCTAGGAGCCTTCTTCACCAAGTTAGGCACCTTCTTTTACCTTGGGATAGCACCTTCGTGGCTAAATAGAGTAGGAATGATGCTCTAAGATGGAGGAAAGAAAAGGAGAGCAAGAGTTTTTGAATTGGGAGGTGGGAAGGGTAGATATGGCTTTATAAAGAAAGGGTCAAGCATGAGGTGTCTATGGGAATTTCCATGTATCCATGTATAAGGGTTACCATGGTTAAGAAAGCCTTTATGGATAAGGAAGAAGTCAAGCATGAGGTGTCCATGGAGCTTTCCATGTGTCCTTAGCCTAGGGTTTCATGGACATGCAAGAGGACAGCTCATAGAGGCTTCTTGAATATCAAATGTCAGTTCATGGAGACTTATAGGCCATACCCACCAACCTACAATCAAAGAAACAACCCCATTGGTTGACAACTTCTAAAGATAAGCTCATTTATAAAGAGGGTAATCCCTAAAATGTCCTTGGAGAGAAACACCTTCAAACCAAGGTGAAACTAGGTGCCCCATGGTTTAAAATCTTGATAATGGTAAGGGAATATATAAGGATTATAATTCATGTGACAATTTTCAAGGAAAAACTCCCAATTGGGTAAATTGTAGAAAAGTTAAGAGTGTATCCATAATTGCATAACTTGCACAAACAACATCCAAATTGGACCAAACTTCATCCACAAGTTATCTTTGATGTGCTGAATATGAATTTGCCATTATTTCCATATTTTGAAGTTATATAATCAAATTATTCATTACCTATTCCTTTTACTCATTTTCTCTCTCCTAAACGTATCCTAATGTTTCAAGGCAGTCCAAATTAGATGAAATTTGACATGTAGGTTAATTTTGATATGTAGATTACGAATTTGAAGTTTGTTTCCACTTTTGTGGCTTCTTTTTATGAGATATGTCATATGGCCCATTTGCATCCCATTATCTATACTATTCATCCAATTAGGTTCCTTATCATCAAATTACCACCAAAATGAGTTATTAGGCATATTTTATGTATCCATTATTAACCTAAGATTAATGTTAGAACATTAGGTTACATACATTAGCTCATTAGGGTTATACTAAACATCTTTTAGGTCTAACCTCAACCTTGTTTGGTTACATCCAAAAGATAAAACTTCTAGGGTAGGGTTTGAGATATAGTATGTTACAACTAGGCCTTAGCGGTCGCTACTGGGCCTTAGCAGTCACTATGTCCTTAGCGGTCGCTACTAGGCCTTAGCGGTTGCTAGGTCTATACATGTTACTATAAAGGGCATAACTCTCTCATTTCAACTCCAATTTGGTTCATTCTTTTTGTGTTGGATTCATAATTGAATTATATAAAATCATACAATATTAGTTTGATAATTTTATCAAAAGAAAATTTATGAATTAATCATTTCCTCAAGTCTCATTGATTCTCATCTCACATACATGTATAGGTTAATTCTATATCAACTCGAACTTGGATCTTGGAGGTATTCTTAAGTCATGATTATGAGTTATCTAAAAAAATATTTGAGTCTACCAAAATTAAGATAAAGAAAAAGCTAATATATTACTAATAAAAAGCACATTATCTTAAATCTCTAGAATTACCAACAAAGCTATAAGAGGGTTGTAACAATCCCCCCCCAAATAAAAATCTTGTCTTGAAATTTGTAAAAGAGGAAAGGATACTTGTTACACATCTTCAACTCTACTTCCCAAGTAGCTTCTTCTATACCATGATTCCTCCAAAGAACCTTCACTAGGGGTATCTCTATCTTTTTAAGCTTCCAAATTCTACGATCTAGAATTTGAATTGGCCCTTAAACATAGGAGATATCCTCTCTCAACTGTATAGGATCTGGGTCTGTAATCTTTTGTGTACCTGAATGACACTTCTTCAACATAGATGCATGAAACACATCATGTAAATTGGCTAACTCCATTGGCAACTGCAATTTATATGCAACTGGTCTAATTCTTCAAAAAGATTGGATAAGGGCCCATGTATCTAGGAGTTAGTTTGCCTCTCTTTCTAAACCTCAATGCACCTTTACATGGTGAAAATTTTAGATACACCTCATCTCCAACTTCAAACTGAAGTAGTCTACACCTTTTCTCTACATTGCTTTTCTGTCTGTCTTGAGCAGCCTTCAACTGTAGTCTAATCACATATATCTTTTCTGTTGTTTCATCCACCAATTCTGGAACTAGAATCTACCTTTCTCCAACTTCATACCAGAAAAAAAAGAGATCTACACTTTCTCCCACATAGAGCTTCATAAGGATCCATGCCTAGACTCGAATGGTGACTATTGTTATAGGCAAACTCCATAACACATAGATGATCATCTGAACTACCACTGAACTGCAAAAACATGCTCTTAACATATCCTCTAAGGTCTAAATTGTCCTTTCTGATTGGCCATATGTCTGAGGATGTAATGATGTACTAAATTTCAACTTTGTTCCCAAGGAATGTTGTAACTAATTCTAGAATATAGATGTGAACTTGTGATATCTATCAGATACTATAGAAACTGGTATCCCATGCAATCAGACTATCTCATCTATACAAACTTTAGATAACCTTGGTGTATTCCATGTTGTCTTTAATGATAGAAAGTGAGAAGACTTTGTTATCCTATCTACTATTACCTATACCGAGTCAAAATCATGTGGTGTCCTAGGTAATCCAACCACAAATCCATAGTGATATGCTCCCACTTCCATTCAGGGATAGGAAGTGACTGTAGAGTACCTATCAACTTCTGATGTTTAGCCTTGAATTGCTGACATACACCACACTTATCTACATACTCAACCACATCCTTCTTCATAACTAACCACCAATACAGTTGCTTTAGGTTTCTATTCATCTTGTATTGCTTGGATGCATTGCATACATAGAAGAATGAGCCTCCTGAAGAATTTGTTTCTCTAACTCAGTGTCATCTGGTACATACAATCTCTCATGTTGATACACCAACCCATAATCTGAATATCTAAACTTTGTTCTCTTTCCTTCTGTCATATCATGCACGATCTATTGTAATTCTCTATTACTATGCTAAATCTCCTTGATCTGATAATAAAATGTAGGTCTAACTTACATTTGTGCAATCAATCCACCTTGATCAGACACATTTAGATCCAAATTCATCTCTCTCATTTTAAGTAACAAGTATCTACACATGCCATTGAAAACTTTTCTACATATGATATTGACTTCCTACTCAGAGCATACCACAACATTGGCCCTTCCAGGGTGGTAACCAATGGTGACATCATAATCCTTTATAAGCTCCAACCATATGCACTATCTTGGGTTGAGATCCCTTTATGTGAAAATGTATTTTAGACTTTTATGATTGGTAAAGACTTGATGTGATTCACCATAGAGATAATGATGCCATGCCTTCAACGCATGTATGCTGCCAACTCAAGATCATGCATGGGATAGTTATCATCATTCTTATTTTGCTCTCTAGAAGTATAGGCCACCACCTTCCCTTCTTGCATAAGAACACATCCCAAACCTCTCCTAGATGCATCATAGAGAACCACATAGCCTTTATCTTCCTCTGGTAATATCAAGATTGGTGATGTGGCTAACTTCTTTTTCAAAATTTGAAAACTTTTCTCACATGATTCAGACCAAAAAAAAGGTACATCCTTCCTTGTTAAGCATGTAAGAGGCACTGCTATTGCACTAAAGTTCCTTATAAAACTCCTACAATATCCATATAACCCCAGGAAACTTCTTATCTCAGTAGGGGTCATAGGTTGCTCCCACTGAAGAACAAATTCTGCCTTCTTAGGGTCAACACTGACTCCTTTTGAGATGACATGTCCAAGAAAAGATACTTCAACCAACAAAAACTAACATTTGTTGAACTTAGCATAAAGATGATGTTATCTTAACAACTGTAGGGATATCCTCAGATGTTGCTCATGTTGTTCTACATCTCTGGAATATATATATGAATATCATCTATAAACACTACTATGAACTGATCTAGATATGGTTTGAAAACATATTCATTGTGTTCACAAAGGTTGTAGGGGCATTTTTCAATCCAAAAGACATGACTACAAATTCATAATGCCCATACCTTATTCTGAATGCTAATTTAGGTATGTCATATGTCTTTATCCTTAACTGATGATATCTTGATCTGAGGTCTATCTTTGAAATGATCGTTGCTTCACGTAGTTGATCAAACAAGTCATCAATCTTAGGTAAAGGATATTTATTCCTAATTGTTACCTTATTCAGTTGCATGTAGTCTATGCATAATCACATGGTTCCATCCTCTTTCTTCACAAACAATACTGAATCTCCCCAAGTGATGTACTAGGTTGAATAAATCCCTTGTCCAATAACTCTTGTAACTGAGTTTTCAATTCCTTCAACTCTATAGGTTCCATTCTATAGATATCTAATGCTATTGGGTGGATACCAAGTAAAATTTGTATCTTAAAGTCGATATCTCTTTCTATTGGTAAATATGGTAACTCATCAGGGAAGACATTTGAAAACTCATATACTAGTGGGACATATGCTATACTGACTATTCTTTTCTCTACCCTAGCATCTACCACATGTGCTATAAAGACCTCACATCCCTTTCTCACCATATTATCAGGTACAAAAACTGATATTAAACATGTGGACAAGACTTCCGTATCTCTAGTAAGACACATGAAAACCACCTTGTTGAAAGATAGCTTCTTTCTTCCAACAATCTAACTAGACATGATATGTCTCAAGGCAGTCCATACCCAAAATCATTTGAAAAGAATTAATATCTAAGGGTATGATATTAACTGCTATTGTATATCCACTAAAACTCAATAGACATCCATGGCACAATTCTTGTCAAGACCGAGGATTCACCTAGTGGAACTCTTAACAACAACTCATAAGAAAAACCATGGGTTAAAAGATTTAATCCATTAACTATCGATCTTTGAATGAAAGAATGTGTTGCACCAAGATCTATCAATAATATAACAAAAATATTGTTAAAGAGAAGCATATCACATGTCACAACTCTGGTCGAGACTACACCTTCAGATGGTGTCATTGAGAAGAAACATTTTGTATCTCTCCCACTACCATGTTGTCATTGATATCCACTACTGGTACTTGGCGCTCCCCTTCTAGCACCTGAAGACACTGAAGAACTTGCCCCTCTAACTAGAGCCTTCCTCTGTGGAGTCTGAAACTATAATTGTGAACCTTGTTCTGAAACATATGGAAGCTTTGGGTAGTTCCTTTATATATGTCCCATCTGTCCACATTGAAAAT
This sequence comes from Alisma plantago-aquatica, assembly GCA_963693085.1. NCBI lineage: Eukaryota > Viridiplantae > Streptophyta > Magnoliopsida > Alismatales > Alismataceae > Alisma > Alisma plantago-aquatica. Next base: position 643,231,141 of record OY856413.1, on the reverse strand, counting down.
ATATTGGAGCATTAGTTTCCCAACATTGACCAGAATGTGCCCTGCCGCAATTGTCACACATGGATGCATTATGAATTTGTGGTCCTATCATTGAAACTAATGATCCTGAAGGCCTAGTTGGAGGTGTCCACCTGGGTTGTGTATTCCATCTATCAAGATTGGTCCTTCCTCTACTTGGTGAAGAACTAGATCCTTGTCTCCCAAAATAGCCAAGTCCTTGTCCTATCTTGGAAAAGAAACCTCCACCCCCTCTCTATCCACCACTGCTCTGTCCTCCTCTACTAAAATCTCCATATCTTTTCTTACTCTCAGACTACTTATCAACATTAATATACTCTTCCATACATCTTGCTGCTTCCACAAATTCTCCAAAATTTTATCTCTCTCTCCGACCATTGGATGATACTGTATGTCTAATCTATGATCTTAATCCTTGTTGAAATCTTCTACACTTCTCTACATCATCATGAACAAGTTGCGGAAATTTTTTTGCCAACCTTGTAAAGCATGCTTCATACTCATCAATCGTCATATTGCCTTGTCTGATATTTTCCAGCTATTTAATCTTATCACTTAGGAAAGTAGGAGGAAAATAATTAAGGTGAAAGTCATCCACAAAGTCCTTCTAGGTCATCTCTACATTCCTCCTTTTATCTTCCACTCCCTGCCACCATAGCTCAACATCTCCCTTGAGTAGATAGACTACATGATTAATTTTCTTATCTTATGATAACTCTGATAGGCGAAAGATGTTTTCCAGTTTTAGAATTCACACCTCCGCTACAGCTGGATCTGTTATTCTAGAGAATTCAGTTCCACTAAGCTTCTTCACCAGCTCATAGGGTCTCATCAGATCCTTACTAGAAGATGAGGACTTCCTATCCATCTTGTATTTTTCTTTTGTCTCCAGAGAAATATGATACATCCTTGTTACCTCATTAGCTTCTCCACCTTGAGCCATTTCTCAAGGGTCAGGGCCATAATGTCTCTCATCTTGTTCCTCACAATGTCCATGTCCCCTTCCTTCCATCTGCATATCCATAATAGAACACATGTGCTAGAAGATTGCACTTCAAAGAGGAAAACATCCTAATCCCATCGGTCACTTATCACCCCTGTCCCAAACCTAAACTCATTTTAGGTTCAACCTATGTTCTGATACCAAAAAAGTTGATGCGATCTGAACCCACTAACCATGGTTAGGGCCCACCAAGCAAGGATTACTACTAACCATCAGCCTTTAAACACTTGATGAAAATTTGCCATAACTTCTTTTTTTTGCATTTCTTTTCTCAGATATATAGTAACATCATTCAACAAACTGACAATATCCCACTTAAACATAACATTAAGGATACAACATAATTTGACTACTACATATAAGAAAGAGTTTCAAACTTTAATATACATCATGTACATTGCACTACAACTACTCTCTTTTCTCACTCACCATTCATCCCCAGGATCTAGAGGAAGGATAAGAGACTGTTTATCTATTCTAATTACTTCTTCTTTAGGACCTCTGATATATTCTTGATAAAAGTTAGCTTCAATCTCCTTAGGAAGAGCTAAACCTTTACCTAAAAAATTGTTCAGTAGGTTGGTGAGCTACTGGCTCAGTGAGTAGAAAATCAATAGGTAACTAGGATATTTATGATGTTAACAATTAATAGAACTTAAATGCAAAGCATATAAGCATGGTAGTTTAAAACTGTAAATCACACATCATGGCATTTGAACAAATACTAAACATGATAAAAGGATAACCTTATTATTCACATTATTTCAAATATATTTATTATGCCATTGGACCCACATGAGGTGTACCACAACATGTAAAAACATCACAACAAGCTACGATCTCATTATACAAGACTTAGAAGCATGCCCGGTTCCTAAATGTTTAATCTCAATACCACATTGACTACTGGCATCAACATGTCTGCCTCTTAGCAACTAATGAGAGCGATCAGATATCTCAAACTCCACCTCTAAACCTAGGTACTCAGGCAGTGAGTCAAACCCTCATGCTTATTGTGCATCAGTGGACCTACTAACCACTGATCATTACAACATGTAACACGTGTACTATCGACATATCCAGTTGGTGTTAGGTACCACACAACTGTAAGGAGGATACCCTACTGGTTAAGACCCCAACACATACTGGTGCGCTTCAACTTACCTCGATCTGGACTACGTCTAGTCAGAAAACCGTTTCCTCCCCACAGTGCAAGCCTCATTCTGTGAGGATTCTACAATGTCCATGACATCTAACGTCTAGTGATAATTAGGTGATTTAACATGATTCATATTCATAACTAATGATTATCCTAATTTCATCAATGCTGCATCTCATATCAAACACATAATTCATATAGCAATTTTCACAGATCTCAATAACCACACTCCAACTCTTTAGGCATAATTTAGGGCAAACAAACTTCCCCGATGCCTCAATTTACACCATTTCATCACTTGTAAATTCATAATAATTCACATGGAAGATTTTGACATGATATTACATCACTAAAATATTATTAATAATGCATTTCTACTATTGAAGTTCACTATATCAGTTTATTAAAATAATCACTTGTATCATAAAGTAAGAACTAATTACTAGAAAGCCATTATTTATTTTTTATGCTTTAAATCTAGGTTTGAAGTTGATTTTCCACCCACAGTACATGTTTTAACCCACTGATCTTATCTCTGGACCAATTAAACTTGAAATCTACACTTTCCTGGTCTAATTCATGCTTCAAAACTTGAACATCTCATCCAAACAATCTTTTAATGCGTTTCCCAACCCAAAAGAAGGTCTGTTGGAGGTAGAAGATGAGGAACGAAGTCTAACCCAAACCTTTGGTTTCTAGATTAGGGATTTCAAGTAAGTGAACGCAAAGAAAAGGAAGGATCGATAATTAAAAATCACTTACCAAGTCAAATCTATGAAAAATCTTTCGAGTTCCAATGTTCTTCCTAAAAAAATCACCCTATAAGTCTCCCTTCCGGTCTTCTTTTTGTTGGCCGAATGGTATGAGATAATAGAGGATCGAATTATAGTTCTAACTCACTTTGTTTCACTAAAAACGGATATGTATAGCCTGAATATGATAGTTCTACAATTGGTTGTGCTGGGCAACATCCTTAGCGGTCGCTATTGGGCCTTAGCAGTTGCTAGATTTGTACATGTTACTAAAAAGGACATAAATATCTTATTTTAACCTAATTTAGTTCATTCTTTTTGTGTTAGATTCATAATTGAATTATGTACAATCCTACAATATTGGTTTGATAATAAAATCAAATAAAAATTTATAAATTAATTATTTCAAGTCTCATTGTTTCTCCTCTCACATGCATGCATATGCTAATTCTATATCAACTCCAAATCAGATCTTTGAGATATGCTTAAGTTATAATTATGAGTTATCTAAACAAATATTTGAGATAAACAAAATTTAAGATAAAGCACAAGATAATATATTACTAATAAAAACACAACATGCATCAAGATTATCTTCAATCTCTAGAATTACCAGCAAAGCTAGAAGAGGGTTGCAACACTTCTACTCCCACACAGACTGAGAACCCTGACCCTAGACTCTACTATAAATAGAGGAGTATTGAGGGCTTCCCAACACACCACAATTGAGAATCAATTGCTCTAACAATTGTCGTCTCTGGTTAGAGTAACCAATAGAGATCTCGAGCAAGTCCACCTCATTAAAGGGAGGGATAGCGAGGGAGAGAACAACTGAGAACAATTACGGGAGAGCATGTCAGTGATTAATATGTTCGAAGAAGGGGAAACTCCTTCCCGTTGGTTCTGGTAGAGCAATGTAGAGTTTTAGGTGGTCCACATGGACTACTCTTGAGGTGGGAGACCAAGTTGTCTGCCTCTAGGAGGACATCATCAACTGTTGTTCATGGCACTATGCCAGGAGGGCAGTGGAGACCACTATTTGAGTGTTGCTGCTACTAAAGGAGTGTGTTGCTTCTTGAAGAAGAAGCATGATTCAACTACAAGGGTAATGTCTCTAGACTTGCTCCAGGACCATGTATAATCTTACAAACTTTCCTTCCTAGATACATTGTTGTTGACACGATCTTGCTGTCCAATGGAATTTGTCTTTACATTTTTGTTTCCATTATCTTATTTGTCACCCCTATATCCCTACAGTGATATGAGATCCCCATCAATTTATAGGGTATCTAGGATTTAAATTGATATGATTGGATTTAGCTTTCATTCTTTTATTGCATACTATATGAATATTAAAATGATTAATGTGTAAATCCGATTGAATACCACATACGATACCACAAACTAATATATATATATATATACATACATATACATATATATACATATATATACATATATATATATATACATATATATATATATATATATATATATATATATATATATATATATATATATATATATATATATAGTTAGGCTAGAATACACTTGAGTGTATAGATCGCACAAATACACTCAAGTGTGTTTGCATATCAAGACTATTTTTTGCAAAATGTAAATCATTGATCTTCACCATCATACTATAACTAGGATACATATAAATTTTGAGCCCATTTGGATGAGTGTAAGTCACTCATCCAAGGGCAACAAATCGACGTGCAAAACTAGTTCGAAATGCATAATTTTTGCGGTATTCACAACATGACCTATAAATGTCCAAATGTGCTCAAATTTTTTGTATGAGCTATTCACAATGTTTAAGAAGATCAATGGATTAGATTATTGAAAAAAATATTACATCATGAAAAACTACTTGAGTGTATTTTGCTCTGAATACACTCAAGTATATTCTAGCCTGACTCTCTCTCTCTCTCTCTCTATATATATATATATATATGCATTTACATGTGTCGCCCTAAAATCCATTTTGATGGTGGACATTTAGCATGGTTATGGCCAATAACCCTAGATCTGTGTGTGCATGGTTGGTTATTTATTCCTGTTGTTACTTGGTCTGTGTACCGAGCCTCTCCCTCCTTTCCAAATGTAAATTAATGCTCTTATTACTATTTCCACTCAAATGTAACTTGATATTTTTCCTTTTACAATTTTATAAGAAATAGAATAGTTTTAATTTATGTTTTGTAGTGAGAATAAGTACTGCATAAGGTGAACCTACTGGCTCGTCAGACGAACCGATCGACTGGAGGACCCATGAGGCTAGATGACAGGAGGATGAACCGATCGACTCGTGGCCCAACTGATCAGATGGAGGTGTGCATACATCAATTGAACCTGAAAACTAGACAATCACTTCAAGAGCCCAATCGAGAGACCAAAAGACGATTCAACCCATTCAAGATTTGAACCGATCAACCTAGATTGGTTCAAGCATAGATATTCACCAACAATATGTTTCATATGATGTGGACCATAGGTGGTAGTAATTCCTTGTGGATTCAAGGAATTACAATAGTTTGTCCAAAACCATTGCTAATGTTTTTTAATTATTGCATGTTCTCATTCATGGTTATAGCATGTATATGATACATACTAAGTATGTGGTGATTTGATATGTATATGTATTTATACATAAAATCCATCAATCCAAATATTAAGTCTTAGATGCTTTCCATAAGCAACACACATGGAAAATTGATCAACCAAGCATGGGTACGTGTTAATGTGGTGCACCTTCTATCTCGTGGAAGTGTGATGGTAGATATGTGGGCATATTCTATTGTGTTGGCTTTTGGATCTGGATTAACTAGGTGACCTTGATTGAATTAAGTGCCTAGAAGCATGCAAATGGATTGTAACAAGGAGTTGTGCAAAACATCTATCCAAGAGTTGCATGAGAGGCAATTGTCAAACATTGCCTACATTAATAATTGGTCATGAGTGCCAACGTTGGTTGGGTATTGGCTTGATTGGTTTGGATCTTGGCTCACTAGAAGATTGTATGCTGCAATCTTTCAAATTGATACATGAGGCTTATCAATTTGAATAAAATAGTGGGAGTGGTAATTAATTAAATGTCTAATTAATATTATAAAATTTATCAAATAAAACCAAATAAAAAATGTTATAAGTATTGTGGGAGAGTGACTATCCATTAGGGCTCATACATACCGTTGTATATAGACCTTTTATAATAAATGCGAAATGTAGTTGCAAGTACCTCATTATAGTTACTGATGCTCTTAGTAGATATGGTAAGTTGTATTTTATGAAATACAAGCATGAATCTCTTGAAGTGTTCAAGGAGATTGTGAATGAAGTACGTAACTAACTTGGTAAAAGTATTAAGATACTTCGATGTGATCGATGTTGAAATATTTTAAACCAAGAGTTTGAGGACCTTCTAGAGAGACTGTGATGATGTATCACAATGAACTCCACCTACAACATAATGATGTGTTAGAAAGAAGGTATCACAACTTGTTAAGTCATGTACAATTGTCAATAAAGTCTAGTTGATCTTCTAATTTCTTTTGGGAACATGCTTTACACTAAAACAATATACCGTCAAAAATGGTTTAAAAGACACCATATGAGATATGGAATGGGAGGGGTCCCAATATGTATTTTATAATAGTTAGGGGTGAACGCTTATATAAGAAAATAGTTTCTTGAAAAGCTTTGTCCACAAAATCACATAAATGTTATTTTGTTAAAATACTACTCTTATCCAATCCAATAACAAAGCTGTTTGTTAATCTAGATGGTTGTATTCCTGAAGATGAACTTAGTTCTAAAGGAATCAGTGAGAGTAAAAGTAGAACTAGAAATGTTCAAGGCAAACAAGAAAATATTGAACCAATAAGAGCTAAAATAGAAACAATGAGAATTACAAGATGTTGTGGAATCTAAAGTTCCATATGTAACACAAAACCTTGTAAATCTAGTAGAACACACCTAGCGTTTGAAATATTATGACATCTTATGGCTCAAAAGGTGGTGAGTTGGTCATATGATAAGTGAATAATCTATCTAGAAGCTATTGAGGGACCAGAGTCTGAGAAATAGCTTGAGGCCATGAGATCAAAGATGGACTCCATGCATACCATAAAGGTATGAACTTAGTTGATCCAGTTGAAGGGGTAAAACCCATAGGGTGTTTTTGGGTTTTTGAAAGGAGACCTACATGGAAGGGTATATTTGTTGCAAAGAGTTTCAAACAAGTTCAAGATGTTGAACTTGATGAAGTCTTTCTCCAGTTACCATGGTTAAATCCATAAGGATCATGCTTGCTATTACAGCTTTGTATGACTATGAGATTTGGCATATGGATGTTAAAACCACATTTATAGGAATAATTAATAGGATGTGTATGTGACATAGAGTAATGGTTTTATAAATCCAATAACACAAATAAAGTCTATAAGCTACAAAGGTCAATATGTGGATTGAAGCAAGCATCTCAGAGCTGGAATATTCTAATTAACAAGATAGTCAAAGAGTTTGACTTGAGTCCAAATGAAGATGAAATATGTGATTAAAAAGATTTAGTCAGAGCATATTTATATTCCACATGATGATGTGGAATAAAGTCCTTATCCTACAAATATTAAAACATGGTAATGAAAGTACCTTATCTATGAAGGTCTAGGAAAACTATCCTATATGATAGGAATTTAGATCTATAGAGATATGCCTGGAAAGCTTCTTGACCTAAGAAGGAGAACATACATTAATTGGCAAGATAATAAAGGGGCTGAACATGCAAGATTTAATGAGAGAAAAGTTGTCCATGTTCCTTGGAGTTGTCCAAAAAAGTCCACCCACCCCCCCCCCCCACACACACACACACACACACACACACACATATATATATATATATATATATATATATATATATATATATATATATATATATATATATATATATATATATATATATATAGACACACACACACACACACATAGGGTAGCAATCCAGTGAGAAACATCTTATGGTGAGAGCATGAGATGCATTTGAATAACTACAAATTCAGAAATATTTTCTAAAATCCAACCATATAGATAGAAAAAGTATCATTTCATTAACCTTCTCACCAAAAATCATTGCAATCATACATTGTTTACATGTCCATATGTACAATATACACTTTTTACGTCTAAAGGTCTGCCTAAAATTCAATATAGAGCATCAAAAAGTATTTTATTGTTGTGAGATCTACAAATCAGATGGTGATGAAATTTTGTAGGAAGGTAAATATTAAGGTGTACTTGTAATCTATATGGTTGGATTATAAAAAATTGATATATGTGGAGAGTTATTCAAATGCCTCTCATGCTCTCACCAAGATATGTTTCTCACTGGATCGTTGTCCATATATATATATATATATATATATATATATATATATATATATATATATATATATATAGAGAGAGAGAGAGAGAGAGAGAGAGAGAGAGAGAGAGAGAGAGAAAGTCAGACTAGTGTACACTCGAGTGTACCAGAGGCACCGTACACCTCAGTCATTTTTGAAGATGCAATAAAATTTTCAAAAATCTAAACCGTTAAACTTATTAACTATCATAAGAACATAATATATAATAAATTTTAGCTCATTTGGACACTTATAGGTCATGCATCTAAAGGAGGCAAAAATCATGTATTTCAAATTAGTTTTGTGCGTTGATTTTGTTGTCCTTGGATGAGTGACTTACACTCATCCAAATGAGTTCAAAATTTGTATGTAACCTATTATTATTGTAACCATGAAGATCAATGGATTAGATTTTGGAAAAACATGGTCTAGTTAGGCAAACGCCATTGGGGTGTACGACATGATCTGTACACTGGAGTGTATTCTATCCTGACTCTCTCTCTCTCTCTTTCTCTCTCTCTCTCTCTCTCTCTCTCTATATATATATATATATATATATATATATATATATATACCTATCTAGAAATCTCATGTGTAATGGACATGGAGAGGGTATATTTAGATGCCAGTGAGAGTCACTGGACTACCATAAAGAACATACTTAGGTGCTTGTCAAGCACTAAAAGGATCAATTCATTGTCTATGTAATATGGAATAGTTGGGTGTAAAGGGTTACAACAATGCAATCTTCCAAAATGATAAATAAGTGATAAAAAAAGGCTTGGCCTCACTAACATGGTTAAAACTTGAATGAAAATTTAGCTTCCTGACTACACCTTCACCAAACTGGTTGGTGTTTGGAGGGTGTGCCTATTTAAGTTGGAAGATTTCTCATTTGGTGTTATATTGCATTGATTGAAACTATGGACGACCCAACTTCTCCTATAATATTTCGATGAACCTTCCTATCCACATGGAGATCTTTGATAAATGTCGAGGATAGAATCATCACCATCAAGGTCAAAAATGACCATACTGACTTCAAGATCCAAGAATCTAGCATAGGCCTCTCCCTTCTTGAATATGTTTACTTCATGGATAGATACAACCAAATTTTTGTGAAGAGATACAAGAACAAAATACCATAGATGATCTGTTGATGAGAGCTCAGACTCATCAGAGTCTGTATGTTGAAGATCCAAATGTTGCTGAACTTTTAACTACCTAGACAATAAGGAAAGAGAGAGATAAGGAAATTGAGATAGTCAAATATGCTTCCCTTGAGAAGACTTCTATAGATGAAGAGGTCCCACGACCTAAGCCTGAGATTAAGAAATTACCTGAAGGACTCAAGTATGAGTTCCTAGATGCTAAAGAACATAATATTGTCGTCATAAGCTCCACTTCATTTGAGGAGCAATATGAAAGATCTGAACTGATCTAAAGATGAGAAGAAAGAATATAGGCTATTTTGTGGATGATATCAAAGGATAGAACCCCTCTGATTGTGTGTACCACATCCACCTAGAATGAGATGCAAAACCTCTAGCCCAAGGGAAAAGAAGGTTAAATCAAAACCTAAATGAGGTAGTAATGAAGGAAGTCATAAAGATCTGTGATGTAGGAATTGTGTACCCAATCATTAACAACAATGGGTGAGCCGTATGCATATGGTGCCCAAGAAAGGCGATATAATGGCTGTCAAGGGTGAAAATGGAGATATAATAGCCACCAAAATAGTTATAGGGTGGAGGATGTGTATTGACTACAAAAAGTTGAAAGCAAGAACAAATAAGGACCACTTTCCCCTACCTTTTATAGATCAAGTGCTATAGAATCTAGCTCATGATTCAGAATTCTATTATCTAGATGGATGTTTTAAATTTTATGAAATTCTGGTACACTTATATGACCAAGAAAATACAATCTTCACCTATTTCTATGGCACTTATACTTTTAGGCGATGCCATTGAGCATGTGCAACACACCTGCAACCTTTTAGAGGTGCATGATATCAATTTTCTCTAACCTTTTGGAGGATATAATGGGATTTTTCATGGATGACTTTTTTGTTTATGGAAAATATTTTGATAATTGTGTGAGGAATCTTTCCCTCATTCTAAAATGATGCAAAGAGAAGCATCTTGTCCTTAATTGGGAGAAGTACCATTTTATGGTGTATGAGGGTATAGCTCTAGGGAATAAAGTTTTTTAGAAAGGAACTGAGGTCAAGCTTAGCAAAGTCTAAGCTATAAAAAAGCTTCCATTTCCCAAGTTTGTCATCAAAGTGAGAAGATTTCTAGGACACACTAACTACTATAGATGTTTTATCAAATAATTCTCCAAGATCTCTAAAACTTTGTCAAACGTTCTAGTAAAAGACACTATTTTTGACTTCAATGAGAATTTTCTAAAAGCCTTTAACCCATTATAGAATGCTCGTACTACCATTACGATAATCCAAGCAATGTATTGGGATCTCCCTTTTGAGCTTATATGCAATGCAAGTGACTATGATGTGGGTGCCATCTTCAAGAAGAAAGAAAAGAAACATTATGTCATATGTTATGAGATCAACACCCTAGACGAGTCCCAAGTTGTCTACACTATCATTGAAAAGGAGATGTTGACGATAATATATGCTATTGAGAAATTTGGTCATATTTGACAAGTTCTAAGGTTGTTGTGTACACAGACCATAGAGGAATTAAGTACTTGATGATAAAATAGGACACGAAGCCTAGGTTATTAAGATGGTCTATCCTTTTACAAGCGTTTGACCATGAACTTGTTGATAAGAAGGATAGCAGAACATGGTGGAAGATTACTTATTGATGACACAACTAGGGGAGAATAACTCACTATCTATAATTGAAATCTACACATATGAACCTATTACAATGACAAAACATGTAGAACCTATTGTACCCTAGTATGTCGACATACGTATAAGACTATTAAAAACTACCTCTAGGTATCACCTATAATGAAAATAAGAAATGGTTCCCTAACTTAAAGAATTACTATAGGTACAAATCCTTGCTATTTAGGATGTTTTGAAAATGTCTACATGAGATGTAAGACTGAGGAAGAGTGCCTCAAATTATACACAAATGTCATTCTTCACCAACGGTTGGCATTTAGGTGGTAACATGACTGCCACAAAGATTCTTCGGTCGGGGTTTTAGTGGACAACCTTGTTTAAGCATGCTCAAGCATATGTGCAACCTTCTCATGAATGATAGAGGATGGGAAATATATTGAGGAGAAACAAAATACCACTTTTGACTAGATAGAGGTGGAAATCGTTGATGTATGGGGGATCGACTATGTGGGACCTTTCCTCTCATCATGTGGCAACCAATACATACTGGTTGTGGCTGATTATGTGTTCATGTGGGTGGAATAAGCATCAACACCTACTTCTCCTTTAAAGGTCATGATGAAGCTATTTGAAAAGATTATCTTTCCAAGATACTGGGTACCCAGGACTATCATTAGTGATGGTAGATCTCACTTTGTGAAAAGATAATCTCAAGCACTCCTAAAGAAGCATGGAATGAAACAAGGTTGCCACCCCATACCAACCTCAAATGTTAGGGCAAGTTGAGGTATCCAAAAAACAAATTAAGCGAATTTTAGCAAAGACTATGGGCAGATTGAGAAAGGATTTGGCAATGAAGTAGGATGATGCTTTATGGGCATACCAAACTGAATATAGACACCTATAGGGACTACTCCTTATAGGTTGATCTATGGAAAAGCATTCCATCTTTCGATGGAGCTTGAAAATAAATCCTTTAGGGAAATTAAAATTTCTCAACATGGATCCAGAAATGCCTGTCAAGAAGAGATTCTTGTAGTTTCAGGAACTTGAGGAGTTAAGTCTGCATGCCTATGAAAATGCTTTCATGTACAAGAAAAGGACCAAGGTGTGGCATGATGCACACCTGAAGAGAAAATATGTCAATGAGGGAGACAAAGTTCTCCTATTCAATGCTACTACTAGATTGTACCCATGAAAGTTGAGGTCAAAATGGTCAACCCATTTACCGTTGTGAATATTTATCCATCAAGAATGATGGAATTGTTTTGTGAAAAATTTGGAACCTTTCCAATCAATGGCAATAAAGTGAAAATATACTATGAAGATGAGGCTTTCACCCGGAGAGCCAAAATGCAACTTGAGGAACACCACCAATCCAAGACTGAAACAATCACAGAGATAGTTAAGATAAAGACTACAAATGATTTTTTTCTTGGGAGGCAACTCAACACTTTCTATTCCATTCCACAAATGCCATTTTTAGTTTTAATAATTTGATCTTTATTTTCAATCTTTTTATACATTATTTTTCCTTAATTTCAAGATTTTGCCTATTTTCTTGAATGAAATTTATTTTTCTAATTTTAGTTTATAAAGAATAAAAATGGTTGCTAATTTTTTTTCATATGATGATGACAGGATAAACAAATGAAGCTAGAAGGCGTTGACCCTAGAAGACATAATTCTTTTCGATTAGACAAGACCAAAACCTCCATTAGACCTTAAAAAAAGAAAGGCATCCGAGTCCACTCTAAAAGACCACTAGTCAAATGTCATCTTGCATTTACACTCCATCTGAGTGCCATGAGTCTAGTCTTTATCCGTCGATGACACTCATGATTTTTGTCAGGGCAATCCTCATCACACCCATCAAAGGATAACTAGTATACAAAGGAATTACAATTATCATGGGTCAATGAGACTTGGCAAAACCATCAGGGCCCTAGGCAGAGACACCAGTCGAAGGATTCATGTGGACACTCCATCTAAGGTTGGTCATGCACATCATTTGGGCAGAAAACTCAAAAGCCCTGCCAGAGTCCAAGGCAGACCAACCATCAAAGGTTGGTTGCTTTTAATACTGCTAATATGCCATAGGAGAGTGCATGGACATGCCCGTTAGAGGATTTTCTTGTTGTTCTAGGATCATCATCGGTCAAAAGTGTTCAAAAACTAATAAAAGACAAGATCACCATTGGGGCCCCAATATTGAAACTTCATTGGGGGTCATACACCAACCTCATGTTAGAGCCTGCAATTATTGATGGACTCACTATCTTCATTGTGGGACTCAATATCTTCATTGAAAAGTATAACCTATCATCATGAGGGGATGGCTTATTTTATACCTTTGCAAATAAGTGCCCTTAAGTCATCCCTCAATGAGGGGACTCCCCCTATCATGAGGGGACTCCCACTATCATGAGGGGACTCACTATCTTCATTGTGGGACTCAATTATTGATGGACTCACTATCTTCATTAGAACATCACTCAATGAGGGGATGACTTAAGGGCACTTATTTGCAAAGGTATAAAATAACACAGTGAAACCACTACAAATAACCTAATCCCTAATTTAAGAAAGAAGCATAAACCCTAAATATCATCACGAAGGTCTAGTCTCAGTGTAAATAATTGGGACCACCCTTGCCAACCACAAGATCAATACTACATAAGAAGGTTGTTGTCGACCCTCCTCAGTCGCTAACGATCAACATCATCGACAACCACCACAACCATGATAGTTGGAGTAGGAGCTTGTGTCTTCACCCATGGACCACTAACCTTGACCAAATCAAGAGGAAGGAGTAACAAGGACTATACTCAAACTCAGTAGCAGTCATCCTTTCTAGTTTAAAAGAAAGAAGCCCTGATAGCTAAGTAGGTCATAGCAGAGCAAGGCATCGATGGACCAACGACAGAGACCCACATGACTCACTCATCGATCTATGAACATGAGAATAGATCCTTAACCCTTTAACCACACCTTGAACACCCCTCACTTATGGTCACCTTCTACCTTTATCCTAAAACCCTAATTCTCATCAATGATTGTTTGGCCTCCCTCTTCAGAGGTGTCACTTTTGCTTGATCTAGTTTCATCAATCTCCCTCCAATGTTGCTTCCTATCAGAGGTATCTCTCTCTTGTAGCACAAAATTTTGACCATTCTATGTCTCTAGACAATATCTCACTAAGATTCAGTTCTCATCATGGGATGTTCCCTCTTCAATGAATATCGTGCTATGTTGTTCCCTTAAGATTGATAGAACCCTTAATTGGTTGACTTTTCCTATATACCAATGACCTCATAGTCTTCCCTTCTACTAAAGCTTTTGTTCATGCCTTGGAAATCTTTGTCACATCGCTTTTACCTTGTTGGATTCTTGTTGACTGCCCCTTGAAGTTATCATATGTCTTTCCACAATAAAATCACTATAAATGCTTTTTGAACCCATCAATCAATGACCAATGAAACTCTCTGGCACCATCGGTCTATGAACGCTGTTCATAACCGATGATTATCATTACCCTCCATCATTTGAGTGCAACCGATTTTGCTTACTAATCTAGTTGCTCCATTACAACTAGAAAGAAGAATGTCTAATTTAAACTCCCAGAAGCCCAATGACACACAAAGGAGGAGATGGAGAAATTACTTAAAGACATTAACAAATACTTGGATGACTACAGGGACATCCCCCTCTAGAAAGTACTTGCAAATTTAATAGGAGAGGGATGGTTTACTGACTCTATTAGATCTTGTACTATCTGAAGAGGAGGAAGAGAGAGGAAAACCCCATCCCCTATAACTGTGTGAGATCTGAAGATCAGGGGAAGAAAAAGAAGAGAAAGATAGTCGGTGCACCCTCCAAAATCCCAAGAATGAAGAAGACTAGGAAAAGAAACACCCCCTCCTGAGCCTATAGAAGAACCTCCAACTACTGTGATAACAACTGAAAAACCCTAAACCACAACATCAACATGGAAGCTGGATAACAAGTTCAAGCCTAGAGACAAAGTGCAGGATCACATACAACTAGTTTGTGGAAGAAGGACTTGTACAACAACAAGATATGTGTGAAGTAAAACTATAAAGAAGTTGGGGATAAAAGATAGGGTGGAGAGCTTGATAAGAGTAGTACAACTCTATTTCCCTTGCACCTTTTACAAAAAATCTTACACCAAACTCACACTGGAGTACATACCATCATTAAAGAAACTCCCAATAGAGGAAGTCAAGAAAGAATGCATGGAAGAGATTTTAAATTCTCTATATGCATGTTCAATAAAGAACACTTCTTAATAGAACATATGATGAATAAAATATTCTGTGAGATAGAAGAACAAGATGCTGCCTCCACCAAAGTTGAGTGTGATGAAGAAGTAAGGCAATTCAACAACAACTAGGTCTAGGATAAGCTGATTGGAGAACCAAAGAATAACCATGGGAAGTCAAAGGCTTCTTAGATACACTATGGAATCCTACAAGTAATTCATAAGATAGTCGACTATGCAATATTTGCACAATTTGACACTGTGAATATGTTTGTGGTAGACATATTTATAATATGAAGAATAATGAAGAAAAAAATATGATGTGGATTTAACTGCACTAACAAATTTACCTAGGGATGAAATCCTTGAGTTTTTACCAAAACCTCATGCAATAATACCACCTGCAAGGGGACATGTCTTATCGCAGTATAGTTCAAGATCGAATCCCAAAGGACAACGTTTTTAAGAATATTGCTAGTCGGATCCAGTCCAAGTAAGACTAATATTTAGAACAAAGAGTAAACTGGGTTTAGTTAAACTAAATGCAAGGAAAGTAAAGAGCAGGATTAAAACAAAGTCTAGATTAATGATGGGAATCACTGGGGAGGAACTTGGTTTCACCACCACTACACATGCAAACATGTCCAAAACACATCCAGGCAAGATAAAACCATCCAAATGGAGTTGCGAACCCTCCGTACGGAAGTTAGGTTCGTGTAAGCATCACTTATAGGCATTAGATGTCTCGTCACCTACATATCATTCACTTACTACTCTAAAGATATCTTTCAAAAGTTCTCGTCAAGGCATCAACCATGTTAAACGATATTAATAAACCTAAGTATTGAAGTTCTCACAACAAAGGGTTACAATAGATCATGAGCTCACATCAAATGATTAACACAAGATGAAAAGTTATATACAAGCCATGGAATGTTTTAAGATGAGCATGTAAGCATGGGAAGTGGGGATAGTCCCCACACCCTAGTGAAGAGGACTACTCACTCCTCATGATGGAAACAAGAAAAAAAGAGAGAGGGAAGATTCCGCCATGGTCGTGGTGAAGAAGGTGACCAGAGTTTGGTGGAGAAACGGTCTTCTACACGATGTCGAGGCATATATGGAATGAGGAGGGAGAGAACACCAAGGCAGGTGAGGCAAATCTTCTCTCTCCTTCTTCCTTCTATTCTCATGCACTTGCTTGCAGGAGAAGGACTAGTAGGTGGCTGGCGACGGAGTAGATCTACAGATCTGAAGTCCAACCACTTTTGTGGCTAGAAGATAGATCTAGATGGAGTGGACATGGAGGAGAGTTAACAACTCCACAGAGGTAGTCCTTGGTGGCGGAGATCATCTTCCTGAGGGTTGGGCACAAAGCAACAACCTCCTGACATAGTGTAAGAGATGGTTTGACAAGACGGGAGGGTGGCCTATTTATAGGCACACTCCACCAACTTAGTGCCGCAGTCGAGGTGTGCTTCATGATCGAGGAGACATGCAATGGTCGAGATCATGTGGGTGTGCCTCGATCGCAGCTGAGCTTATATGGGCCTCGGTCACGGTCGAGGTGAGTTGTGGGAGATCGCAGTCGAAGTTGTATGCCACGATCAAAGCTATATACCACGGTCGTAGTGGTGTTTTGCAGTTGCACTGGTGTGCCGCGGTCGCGGTGTGGTAATGGTAGCATTCTTATACGCTAATGGAAATGTTCAATCCTACACTGGCACACATAGCTCTATGTTCAATGCTATAATGGAGATGAATAGATTTGATCAAAACTCTAAATAATGATATGGAACTGAGAAAAATTGTATATGAGCGTATTCAAGGGGTGAATGTGAGCTTTCAGTGCAAAATAGGGCCAAAAACGGTGACTAAAACTAGGATGAATATGCATTCATCAAAACACCCTGAACTTAAATGCTGCTCATCCTCGAGTACCACAAAATTAGAAATAGTTGCCAATTGAATACTTTCAACTCTTGTGATTGCCTCATCTTCACACCACGATTGTTTCTTTTCTGCTTTGTATGGCTTAGCATATCAACTTCCTGAGATCACTGAACACATCTTACAATATCTTCGTTCTTGAGTTCATTTCTCAAAAGCACTTCCTCTCCACTTTTTCCAACATCAAGCATGTCTAAGAGCTTTGTAAGAGTCCAGAGATACCCACAAAAAAACAAGTATGCATCTAATCTGACACTGGTGTTTTTTAAAAGAGTGGCAAAAAGAGGCATTCATTGTGCCTGTAGGTGGAAAAAGGGAGTGAAAGGGGGTATGGAAGGGAGTAGTAAATCTCTCCTCTATTTGACTCGAGATTTTATTATATGGTTGCAATTACATTGATTGAAACTTTTTTCTTCTTCTTTTTGGTTGTGAATCTCTCCTATATTCGACTCGAGATTGCATTTTTTTTCTTGTGTGCACATTGGCATCTTTTCTTTTTTATTTTGGTGATACACCCCTTTTACATCAAGAGGGGTATGGAAGAAGTGAATAAATAGAGGGATGGTGTGCCACCCCGAACTTAGGGTTTGGCACTATTTTGTATGGCTTTTTGTTTCTTTTTGATGGATGGAGGGGTAAGAAGATGGTAGAATATGTGTAGAAGAGAGTTCAGATTATAATACAACTTGATTTATGATTATGTGCCCTGAGTTGCTCTCTTTATATTACTCTGCTCAAATAATGGCTTGATGGGGATCTAGTGGAGATTCCATGCTACTATTCCACTAGTCAGTTAGGAAGCATGATGTATTTTATCCCTCTCAGTTCGACATATAGTTGCCATATTTACATAAGGATCATGATGTTAGGATTCATAAGCTTCACATGGTGATTTCTAACCATCGACTAGTTTCAGAATTTGTCCCTCTTAAGGCTTTGCTTCGAAAAAGGAGGGTATAATGATTCAAAATTGCATATAAAAAGAAACTATATGGCTAGGTAAAGGCTTTGATTGAAATAAAAGCATCAAAAATTCATCAAGTTTCTATACAAAACTACTTTGAAAACTTGAAAATTCAGTGATACATCGTCTGTAGAGACCATCAACACAGAGCTTGAAGAGGTACGGTGCATCCCTGTGATATTGCCTCACATCGTGCATGAATTTCTTCAGCTTGTTACCGGTGCATTCTGGGTGGATGACACCAACTACAAGGTAATTTACATAGTCTGAGTACCAAGGAGTAGCTTCTGAGACTAGAGAGACCACCGTCCCCTACACCTCCTACACTGGCACACATAGCGGGATGTTCAATCCTGCAATGGAGACGAATAGATTTGATCAAAACTCTAAATAATCATATGGAACCGAGGAAAATTGTATATGAGCGTATTCAAGGGGTGAATGTGAGCTTTCAGTGCAAAACATGGCCAAAAATGGTGACTAAAACTAAGATGAATATGCATTCATCAAAATATCAAGATGGGTGATTATTGATCGAGAAGTTAGCTACTGCAAGTTCCCCTAGTGATTCAAAATAATTATGGATGGGGGGTGATAATAGTGATAGGTTTCCACCTTAAGTACCCCATCTTTTGAAAAACTTCACAAATAGTACCAATGATATATTTGTTTCTCTAAAATGTCTACTCTCCATGTTTGTGATTTCCAAAATGTGAGAGAAGTACTATTATATGTTCCTGAAGACTAATGACTTACTACCTCTCCCATGGACGAGCAACTATGACTATGATAAGCTCACTTTATACACTAAGGATATACTAAAAGATGATATCTAGTGTGCCCTCTCATCCATCCAGGGATGAGATGCGTAAGATAGATTGGGGAAAAACATGATCGAGATGGAGAAAGTTGTAGAATCAACAACAAATACAAAGATAAAATTCAAAGTCTACAAAGGTGTCACCAAAGGGAGAAATATTGAATAGGGTGCCAATTCAGAACAACACCAGACTACATTGGTAGTAGATAATGACAAGAAATGGGAAGAAGCCAACAAACGAAATCTAGACCATATCATCTAGGACGTTGAAGAAGACCTCGATGTGTGAAAGGATGAATCCATATATAAGAACAAGGAATAAGAAGATGAAGGGGTCATTTAGAAGAAGCTTAGATGAATGAGACATAGGAACCTCTAATGACACAAAAACTAGAACAATCTAAGCAAGCTTGTCCACCTCCACCACAAGTTGAGAGACAAAGGATTGCATCCACAACAAGGCCAACCTCGTGACAAAGATAGAAACATCCATGAAACCTAGGGGAGGAGCTTGGACGTCAATTTGATGTCATTTGTGAGCAAATTTTCAACTTCTCCCATAATTGTTATTCCTTATCATTTAGCCTACAATTACTAGCAATGTAGGTATAAAGAATAGACACATAGATTGCACCTCTCCCACAACTCATGAGAGAAATTGTAGAATACCAACACTATATGATGAGCAACATGGTTGCAATGGTGTCAGAACTAGTAGAGCTGGAAAGAAAGAGTAATGGGATGAGGTAAGAATGGTATGAATTTAGAGAGGAATGGAAGAATGAACATTGATGATATGAAGAAAAGCATGAAAGAAAAAGAAAATAGAATGGGAAAAGCCCATCCCAGTTGCCTGCTTCATCAAGACCATCCACCTCATCATCTCTAAGGGAAACATAACATACATCATCGGTTGCATAAGAAGAAAGTAAACTACAAACATCCAAAAGTAGATACAGTAGTCATGTCATCACAATCAACCTGAACCTCTCACCATCCAATGACAAACCAGTTTGTGGAGCAATAACAAAAGGTTGCACATGTACAATAGATGGGCATCCATCTACAACAATAAGAAATCCAACCCACTCCACCAGAAATCATAACACCTAAGCATGAATAAATAATGCATGCAAAAGATTCCATACTCGAGGTACTACACGATGAAGCTGCACAAACTATAGAGTAGATACTAGTCACAACAACAAGTCTAATGGATTTGTACATATTTACATGAAACATATGTGACATGTACCTTCAACTAAGCAAAAATAAAGATCCAACTCCAACTAATGATGTTGCATCCAATGGGTTCACAACATATGAGATCACAAAAAAATAAGTCACGGTAGGAGAAGAGCCTTTTAATGAAGATGAAGGGATGAACTCATTTTTCAACAATGTTTGTGCCAGAGACTCTACCCCCCTTTCTCAAGATCTTAAACCTCAAGAGAACAAACAAGGTGTCATTCCTATACCCCTTCCCTTCAAAATGGAGAGGATCGACATGATGACAGTGTCAAGGATTTCTTGTAGAGACATTCATGTCCGTGATGACAAGATTCCTGGATCAAACACCCTGTACAACAAAAAGGGATGATTTCAAATATGAGAGCACTTTAGAGGGATCTTTAGGAAGAAGGCACATGTTAATGAATTATTAAAGGTCTTATGCGCAACACCCATTGGAGTTCCTATATTCAAAGAAGGAACAACCTATGTTTAACGAGACCCAACTCTCACGGCCATCTCTTCCACAAAAAAGAGTAATCATAGACGATTCTTGAGCTACAAGATGTAGTGGACATATAACAAACCATTATCATGCGGATCAAGGACCACTGGCTCTTGAAGGTGTCTGATCTCTACAAAAGACACATGTTCATCTACGACCCGTGCATCGAGAAACTCAAATGCAACACGATGGTGTTTCATGATGTAGAGGCATGCAAAATTTAGAGAATCCCAATACGGTTGGAGTATGCCATAAAGGGAGTTGGAAATAATCATAAAAGCAATTGAAGAAATTTCATGATAAATACCAAAACACCTAAGAAGAGCCTAAATCTCAGAACAACACTTCCATTGTGATAAGGATGATGGAGGGTATCAATAGAGGGGTCCCTCTTAAAAACCTATTCTAGGAGGACTTCCATGGACTAAAAGGTATATATGCGATGAAGGTCATCTACGACAGGCACTTCTTCCTTGACCCTAAGATGCCTATGGATGTTGTCCCACGAAGACTCCATACAAACATTGCTTTACCTAAAAGGTGGCCTTGGAGAGAGGTTAGGAAGGCTCTATGTATTGACCCTACAAGAAAGGAAAGGGCCATATAGTGGAAAAAAGGTGGAAAACTCCTAAACAACAGAATAATCAACCATAACTACCAAGTGAGCTAGCAACAAGGGACCAATGAACTTTACAAGAAGAAGAAAACTAGACTGAAGAGCAAAAAGAAGCATCCACTCTAGTAAAATCTGATTGAGTATGTGGATGTCACACATAAATAAGTAGAAAAGCCTGCTACATACGACCAGACAGAGGAATGAGAACTAGAAGATGAAGTCCCTATAGATAAAATCCTTGCATCTGAACCTAAAGATATTGATTTCCCAGACTTTATAGAAGCAATGACTGAGGGGCAAGCTGATACTATTAAAGCTACATTCTCTATATCCGGCATGTGGCCATGTGAGAGTCTACCACAACATGACTTGGATCTGCTCATGGATAAGCTGAAATAAGCCGATAACTTCAGATTTACTATCTTCAAAAGGGATAGAATTTGTGCCTGAACGGATGACCTCTGTGATACACCAAAGGTTAATGGGTATATGTGTTGGTAATAATGCCCATTGATCCAATCACATTATGCTTGCAAAGGGGCATCATATACTTGATTTGATAATTATAAAGGTAATTTTGTCTATTATGTTTGTCTTAATCATGAGATGATGACACATACATAAAACATGCCTAAAGAATGATGTTACTCGATGACATATGTCTTCTAGTTTAAGATGTGGATAATGAGATTATATGAGAGTACATGCATTCTTGTTATGTCCCTAGTCAAATATTACTATGGAAGAAAAATAGACAACAATAATATATTAGACTAGAGTGTGTGTTGACTGATGACAGAGTCTCATTAGTCATGATATGGGATATCAAGTCAAACACATAGGTACATTTTAGAGAACAGTGTATCAAACAGACCCACCTTGAGAGCGATATATGGAGACCATTGAATGGTAGTCAAAATCATATCTCATGGTTATAGTGGTTATTATGGTTGTTAGACCTAAATTCACTATAGTCATCACATGTCGTTCCATGTATTTTGACATCATCCCACATGACCTTGAATAAGTGTTGCAACAAATGTGATGCTCGGGTACATTATGACACATGAGGATTGATTGTGAGCGATGTAGATGGGATTTATCCCTCCTATAGGAGATTGATATCTTGAACACTTGATAAGTGAGATAGAGACATGTATGTCCATTCTCATGTGACTAAATATAAGATAAGTGAACTCACATGCATCTCATACAGTCTGCTCTAGTTCAAGGAACATGGATTGAATATTGAGAGGATGAAAATTCCATGCCTTGAGTTCTATTTGGATATTAGAGATAAATGATCTATACAATCACTATAAAACTTATCACAAATTTATAGGTTGAAGTTGTTCTCCAACTTTCCAATTACTTGGGTAGCAATGATGTGTTGCTAGATACCACTCATTTCTTGTGATGTCATAAATTTGTCATGGACGTTCACTACCAATGTAACTTGGGACCTGTAGGGTTACAAAGATAGGATGCACCTGGAATAGGAGTTTAGTCATGAATAATTGGTTAATTGGGAATGTGAGTCGTTCTAATCAAGTGTTGAGTTGATTGATTCATATTTAATGATTACTAAAGTGTTTAGGTAATAAATTTAAACAACATTGGATGAAAGTTAGACGACTAGGAATGTGAGTCAACTGAATCCAGAGTTGAGTCAACCTATTTAACTATCAAGTCAACCGATTCAAGAGTCTATTCCACCAATTGGATGACTAGTAAGAGTGATCAAGGATTCATGCTGACATCATGTTGAGAATTGATTGTTGCATTGAAATCCAATATGTTTGCATTCAAGTGTTGAGATGACCAAATGGGTGCGATTTGACTGACTCAAGTGTTGAGTTGACTGACTCGTGGTTCACAATAGCCATAAATTCATGAAAATATGTATCTTTGACTTACGATTCGTTTGGAATGACCTTGGCCCTCCTTAAAAAGAGGGGTAGTCAAGGCTTTTAAAAAACACAACTAACGATGACAAACGTTGTCCTCTCACAATTATGTTAATGTGAGAGCCCAAGCAAGTCTTACCTGTAAAAGGGAGAGACAACAAGAGAGAACAACTCAACACTAGCACATTTACATCAAAGGGGAAACCCTTTCCTATTGTCTCTATAAGCGTGATGAGGAGTTCCTGGTGGTCTGTGTGGACTGTGTTGAGGTGTGGAAGCTATCTCCATCACACTAGGAGAACACCATCAACTCTTATTTGTGGTGATGCACTAGGAGGCCATTGCTGATGACCGTTTATGTGCTACTTAAAGCAAAGACATGAGACATTTTCAGATTTTCTCTAGGACTTGGTATATGCCTCACAAAACCTTTCCCTAGATACATCATTGTTGATGCGATCTACTGGTTTGGGATTCAGGAATATTTTTTTTGAAACTGTTGCCTTTTCTACTGCTCGATTTTCCAACAATGGAATCCGAGCCACCTCATTTATGGTGCATCAAGAGAATTGATGCTATCAAATTTACTTTATTTCATATAATGCAAATATTTAAAATGATTAATGTGCATATATGATTTAAAAATCTCCAGATCCGTATATATGTATATGTATATGTATATATATATATATATGTATATGTATGTATATATATACAAATATATATATATATATATGTATATATACATACATACATATATATATGTATATGTATATATATGTATTTAAATATATATATATATATATATATATATATATATATATATATACATACATACATACATATATATGTATATGTGTGTGTATATATATATGTATATGTATGTATATATACATACATATATATATGTATATGTATATATATACATACATATATATGTATATGTATATATATATATATATATATATATATATATATATACATTTCCCTAAGAACATTTTGATGGTGGATGTATGTGTGGTTATGGACAACCCCCCTATGGATGTGCATGCTTGGTTGTTTGGTTGCTTTCCTACTGTAATTTAATTTGCATGTTGAACCTCTCTCTTTCTTTCCAGATGTAAATTAATGCTCTCCTTCTTATACTCCCCTTGAATGTAACTTGGGTTTTCCCTTTTACAATGTAATGAGTAAATATGATTAATAAATTTTTATTTTTATTTTGGGAAAGATACGACATTTCACACTAAGCGAGTCGACGGACTGGGAAGTCGAGTCGATCAATCGGAGGAAGGAGGAGGCCAACTGACAGGAGGAGCCAATCAATCGACTAGAGGTCCAACCAATCATCTGGAGTGTTGACTCAAAGTCTAATTGACTAATTTTTTGTTTGATGATGACTAACCATTCCACTCATTTGTGTCTATTGATTCTCCTCCAGTGATTTTATATTAGTTATAAATACACTCCAAATGCCCTAACTTGCGCATCCTAACTTGGAAAAAGACAAGTCAAAAGCAATGCCAATGCACTTTTGTGGAATATGACTCAAATCAATTAGAATCATGTTGTAAATCAGTTGTAATGATTGTATGACTTGCAATTAAGCTTAGAAAAAATTAGGAGCAGCTAAATCAAATAGTTAAACACTCTTATGGCATTTTCCAAAATTCATGACATGGACCTTTTTTAACTGAGTTTCCTCTAAAGGGTAAACTCGCCCAATACCCAGATCTTGGGAACTATCAAGGCCGACTGAGTCTCCCCACGAAAAACACAACAAACACCCCTACATAGGAAAATCAACATTAAATTGTCTCCGAGTCTCATCCATGATAAACTTGATCGACAACTCAAAATTGATTTTTCGCATAATGCTATTTGTAGAGTTACCTTTATTTAAACTTGACCAACCACACTGTATGAAATGTGTTGAAAAAGTGTTTCTAACCGTTGGAGTGTTGCAAAACTTGAAAATATATCCATTGCAACACTCAAAATGGCTAGAATATCCTTAACTGCTTCTACTGGCTAGAAGGCATTCTCAACTATAAATAGGACCCCTTGTGCTTCATTGAATGGTTACCCAAGCACTATGAAGGTCCATGCATTATAATTGAGTGCCTCCAAGATCCTCCTTCTATTCTCAAGCTTAATTACTTGGTACGTCCATTAGAGTGAGTAGGAGATTTGTAAGAGAGCTAGTCCTACATGTAAATCTTGTGATTCTCTCACTTCCTCCACCTCCCAATCTCTCTTTCTACCATGAAGATGAAGGTTCTATGTCTTGGTTAAGAGGTGTGAAGAAGAAGGGAAGGAGTCCCTTGGTGAAAAGGTTCTTTGGTGAAGGCAAAGTCAAAGGTAGAAGATCCAAGTCAAGAGTGGATAATTCCTTGAAGGCAAAAGACTTGTTGCATGAGTGGGTAAGTCCTTGGTGAAGACGTAAGACTCAATGCAAAAGTGAATAAGTCCTTGGTAAGGTAGAAGACTCTTGGCCATGGATAGGTAAAGTTCTTTATAAGGTTATTTTCTCCCTTGTCCTCAAAGGAAAGGTTAGGTATCCTTGTCCTGGAAAAGGATGGTCATATGTTATAATTCTTATAATGGAATATAAGGAGTGAGACATAGATGAAAAATCCTATAGGTTAACCTCTCTAGGTAGTGGACGTACATATCCTAGTTTGGAGTTGGGAATCACTACACATAGCTTGTGTTACTTGTGCTTGCTCAATATTTCTCTCCCTTCATATGTATGTTTAGTTGCACTCCAATTACAAATTAGAAACCTTATCTTGTAATATAATTTGAAGGTCTAATGAATTTTCTTTAAATGTTTATAGATCTATTCACCCCCCTCTAGAGCCCATAATTGATCCAACTTTTGGTATAAGATCGGGTCTTCTCCAAGAAATACTTCCACTAGTAGGATAAGATGGGAGATTATCAAGGTAGGATATACTTCATCAACATTCCAATCTTTAATCAAAGCAACTTCCTCAATTGGAAGAGAAGGTTACAATACTATATCCAAAGATAGAATAATGGGATGAGGCTACTTAGAAGAAAGCAACCTTGAATGCAAGACCCATCAACATTCTCTATGCCTCTCTTTCCCCAGCTGAGTTCAACTAGATTTGTTCTTGTGAAATGTCATATGAGATAAGCTATGTTTGACTTATGAGGGGACAAACCAAGTGAAGGAAAGCAAAGTCTATATTCTCAAAGGCCTCCTTGAAAACTTCAAGATGGGAAAGAAGGAGAGGATAGTTGATATGTATTCAAGGCTCAACACCATTGTGAATGGTCCTATCATTCTAGGTCATCCTATGGATCAAGGAGAGATAAATTCAAAGATTCTTAGAACTGTCCCAAGAGGTGGCAATTCAAGGTGACCACCATTTAAGAAACAAAGAGTCTTGGCAATATTCTTATTGAAGATCTTATATTAAATTTTACAAGCCCATGAAGTTAAACTCAACTAGCAAGAGGAAGAAGAAAGAGAAGAAGAGCAAGAGCTCAAGAGAATGAATAAGGTTGAAATCAAAGCCCAAATTGAAGCTATTGTTGGTCAAGATTCTCCATCTTCTCAAGTTGAAGAAGAGGATATGTACTCCAAAGGTATACTTCACAAAGGCAAGTCTTCCTCATCCACCTGGTGCTTCAAATGTGGAAAGGAGGGTCACTTCAAGGAAGATTGTCCACAAGGCAAAAAGATCCATCATCACAAGAGAAGAGAAGAGAAGAGAAGCATAAGAAGAAGAAAAATTGCTCAAAAGCTCTAGTAACTCATGCAACTTAAACTCAAGTGAAGAATCTACTGGAGGATCTAGTTCAAGCTCTAGTGAAGATGGAGAATGCCACTTTGCTCTCATGGAAAGTTCAAATGAAGACTTAAATGAGGTAAATTGAAACTCATTAGATAAAGAATCTTTAATTGCTATTATTTGTGAAACCCTTTGTCACACAAAATGAGATTACTCAAAACTTAAACCACAATCAACTGTTAATAATGGATTACAAAAAATCACAAAAAATTAAAACCGATTTGCAACAAGCACCATGAACTGAGAATTTTTACACAAGAACCAAAACTTGCATTTCATAACTTATATTCAAGATGCTACATCCTCACATTCCAAGCATCATGTTACATAAGATAACAGTTCCACATGTATATACATACTATCAGAGGCACACCAACCAAAAAACCACATGTCGAGCATCCTATCTACAAACACATCGAGAATACCCCAAGGACCTGAGTGTATAGTGACAACACATATGACTCTATTACTAGATACTATCCATATACCATGTTCTAGAGGTGTAGTTTTCTTCTCATATTATCTTCAGCCACAAGATCATTAACTCAGCATGCACAACCACCTAAAAAATTATTTAACCAATGGGGTGAGACACACAGTTCCAGTGAGAGATATAACTATTCATCAACTCTATTATTATCATAGATAACAATGTAGATAAATTAACATACTGATAAGATTGAATAGAATTATCCAAATGACATGTATCTCATGGATGAAGTAACTAGATAAGCAACATGTACTTGCCAAAGAGCAATAGAACAATTAATATTTTAAAAGGAATATGAAGAACATGTATAATTTTTACAAACTAAACAGTACAAGAGCAAGGTTTCCGTGTTTGATCCTATACATGCACAATACATGGATGATTACATATTTATTATGTCCTGAGAATTTGAGTCGTACCACCCAAATCTAACTGACCACTACTAAGTCAAAATTGGTGACATACAAGGTCTAATGGAAGAGCCAGAGTCCACAACCTCACCACACTTCTTGGTCAGCACAAGTGAAAACACTGCAAAGACATATCAATCAACTGTAATAATGACTTATAGTCAAATCAAAGGGGTTGGCTCACACATGACCACCCATCTATCATCTAGCCCACCTTTGTACAGGTAACCATGCTAGGAGAACAGGCTCACGCATGGCCGTTCTAACAAGGGAGTGGCTCACGCATGGCAATCCATATTACACCAAGATTGGCTCACGCATGGCCATCTCACACATCATGTATTTAAGGATACAAGGAATTACTCAACTTGTACCCCACATATTCAAAAATATGCGCTCCGCATTAATCTCGTTTCACCATCCAGCAATAAAGCTGACACTAGAATGGATCTATGGCATAGGGAAAACTACACTATCAGATTTCACTTGTTTAACTAGATCAATTTAACATATTTAAGCATCAATCAAGTTACAACGTATAACCTCTAAACAATATCTACATAAACATGGCATAACTCATCACCAGAACATATTGATTCACATTAAGTGTGATATCATCACATCACATCTCTTTACACATACTATTCATCAATGTCCGTCACAAGGACCGATGTCCATCACAAGGACCAATGTCCATCACATCATAACCACCATAGATCATACCTAGGTATGTACATCAATCAATATCACATGCATGGTTAGAAACTGATAACAAGGAGGCAATGCATCATCAACATCATAGGAATACATATCTTGGGGTAACAACCCCTCATCTCATAACTAAGGAACTCATCACATCACACTAGTGATTCAAGATTATTTCATTGTGCCTCATGGGTGTGTAGGTATTACTTGTGCCACATCACTAATGCCACATTGCTTATGTCACATTACGGGTACTTGTCATATCAACAATTAGCCATTATATTCAGAGAGGGAGTATATTAAACACCTTTTAACTACAACAAGCCAAGCATCATAAGATTTCTAATCTAAGGTTAGGCTTCATACTATTTTCACATGAAGTCTCCAAACATCATTCTACTTCGCACACTTCTTCTCATAACTGGAGTGTATAAGACTAAGAATTAATTAGTGTACCCAAGTATGAACATTCACATTTTTATACTTCCTATGTTCCTCGTTTAAAGTTCATAACCAATGCTTGCTATTATTTGGCCATTTTCATAGTATTCACAAGTAATAACACCTGATTAACCCATTAGGTTATGTACATGTGTTTAAGAGGGGAGGATACCATGCTTTCTATTACACTCAATTAACATTACGACATGCCTTTCTAGTTTGGGACAATGTTCTTCACATTGATCTGATTAGGATTACAATTCATGGTTACACCACTAAACCTTAAACACACTAAAACCCATTTTATAATTTCATATGTGTATCATCTTCATAAAGCTATGTGTATCTTACAATAATGCATTTTAATAATATATATTGACCATTGCACTAGTGAAATGCTTCAGCATTAGGTGTCCCACATATTATCATATCTTCCAAATCACTAATCATATATCATATCAAGGAGAGTTGAACCATAAGCTACATAACTAGAGGGTATCATTTCAAGATATCCACAAAGTACCTATCAAGGCATTAGACTTGAAATACGATTTCTACACCAAGGTTGCCACCATGTATCTCAACAAGACTTATCACCACCCTCATGTGTATACACATTGTAGTATCATTAACCTTACTCCACAAGTTACTATTATATGCAAAGGGAATATTAAAGACACTTGCCATGGATTATAACCTTTCCTTAGGATGAGCACTATTCCGTAATTAAGGTAATTATATGGAAATGCAACCATTAAACCCTACATCCCTTATTCCTAACTTAGTTGAAGAGTTAAGGCTAGGTTCTTCAATTAAGGGTGAGCCACTCATAGTATCATCATCGTATGGTGTGTTAGGTTTAAGAAAAGTAGTTAAGATAAGTCATACATCATCAACACTACTATCTCTTAAGTTTCATGCCATTCCTCACTACATAATTAGGGTTAGAGTTATTCTTATTCAATTTAGGGTTTACAAGGTCAGATCAACAACCGTATTTAGATCATTACTTACATCATTGTTCTGAAGTATATTTAAAAGATTTGGGCACATATTTCTATCATTATTATGATGCATGTAGAGAGAGAGTTAGCTTTCAACATCATACACATGATTATATCATAGGGTATCACATCACACCATGTGATCTTAGCATCAACAAGATGCATTACTACACATCACATGGGGTATCAGTTAGGGTTAGGGTATCGGTTAACCCTAGATATCAGGCAACCAACCTAGGTAGGGTATCAGCCTACCAACTCAAGGATGAGTATCAGTTTATCAATACTTTGTATCAGGCTCAACACCTCGATGAGAGGGTGTCGACCAAGGAACAACAAATGATATCAGTCTAGAGGTACATGAGAAAGTGTATAGATCTTCCCATCTCATAAGGTATCAACCTCACCTACTCAATAAGGGTATCAGCCTACCCACTCAACTAGGGTATCAACCTACTCACTCAACTAGGGGATCCGCCTATGTTCCCCTTTGTGTATCGACCACATAGATCTCCATAGAGTGTCAGCCACTAGGGTTTGATTGTATCAGTTGAGCCTCAAGGTAGGTGTTTCTCACCTCTAAACAAGATGTGTCGGGCTAGGGAGTATCAGATTGCAAGGTGTATCGTGTTAAACTTGTATCGGATTAGGGTTACCCATGTTGACTTCCAAACTCAACCAAAGGCATGGAGATTCAACACTCTTCTTCCCTAGTCACCACTAGATCATGACAAGCTGACATCATAAGAGATATATCGGTCTAGCATATTAGATTGTATGCATACCTATTTAGCACATCATATCAGTTTAGTCATCTTCTACCTCAAGATGACGATATGAACAAGGTGAAAGAAAGGTGCATCTCATGGCAACAACTTAACTAAGCTTTATTCTCAAAACCAGACACAAGGCTCCAAAGAAAACTACTAGCAAGCAAGAGATAATGAGCTAAAGATAAATAGCAAGATAACAAGTAGAAAGGGTGATAATAACAAAGTAGGTTTAGAGTTATATAACCCACCTCAAGAATAACCACCAAGCTCTAAGCTCCAAGGCCAAGCTCCAAGCTCACGAACTCAAGGAATAAGATCTTCCAAGAAGAACACCTCAAAGAGATAAGATTGGACCAAGTATTCATCACAAGAGAAAACACCCTAGAGACATATCAGTCAACTGCAATAATGACATATAGTCAAATCAAAGGGGTTGGCTCACACATGGCCACCCATATATCATGTAGCCCACCTTGGTACAGGTAACGACACTAGGAGAATAGGCTCACGCATGGGTGTTCTAACAAAGGAGTCGCTCACACATGGCCATCCATATTACGTTGAGGTCAGCTCATGCATGGCCATCTCACACATCATGTATTTAAGGATACATGGAATTACTCGACTTGTACCCTGCATATTAAAAAATATGCGCTCCGAATTAAACTCATTTTTCCATCCAGCAATAACGATAACACTGGAATGGATATATGGCACAAGGCAAACTACACTATTAGATATCACTTGTTTAATTAGATCAATTTAACATCTTTAAGCATCAATCAAGTTACAACATATAACCTCTAAACAAGATCTACATAAACATGGCATGACTCATCACCAAAACATATTGATTCATATTAAGAGTGATCTCATCAAATCATGTCTCTTTATGCTTACTATTCACCAATGTCCATCACAAGGACCAATGTCCATCACATCATAACCACCATAGCTCATACCTGGCTATGTACATCAATCAGTATCACCTACATGGTTAGAAACTGTTAACAAGGAGGCAATGCATCATCAACATCATAGGAATACATATCTTGGGGTAACAACCCCTCATCTCATAACCAAGGAACCCATCACATCACACTATTGATTCATGATTATTTCATCATGCCTCATGGGTGTTTAGGTATTATTGTGCCACATCACTTATACCACATTGCTTATGTCGCATTAGTGGTACTTATCATATCAACGATTAGACATCATATTCAAAGAGGAAATATATTAAACACCTTTTAACTACATCAAGCCAAGCATCATAAGATTTCTAATCTAAGGTTAGGCTTCATACTATTTTCACATAAAGTCTCCAAACAACATTCTTCTTCACATGCACTTCTTATCATAACTAGAATGTATAAGAATAAGAATTAATTAGTGTAACAAAGTATGCACATTCCTATTTTTATACTTCTCATGTTACCCATTTAAAGTTCATAACCAAAGCTTGCTATTATTTGGCCATCTTCATAGTATTCACAAGTCATAACACCTAATTAACCCATTAGGTTATGGCCATGTGTTTAAGAGGGGAGGATACCATGCTTTCTATTATACTCAATTAACATTATGACGTGCCTTTCGAGTTTGAGACAATGTTCTTCACATTGAGCCGATTAGGATTACACGTCATGGTTACACCACCAAACCTTAAACACACTAAAACCCATTTTATAATTGCATATGTGTATCATCTTCATAAAGTTATGTGTACCTTACAATAATGCATTTTAATAATATGTTGACCATTGCACTAGTGAAATGGTTCAACATTAGGTGTCCCACATATTATCACTTCTTCCAAATCACTAATCATATATCATACCAAGGATAGTCAAACCATAAGCTACATAACTAGAGGGTATCATTTCAAGCTATCCACAAAGTACCTATCAAGGCATTAGACTTGTTATATGATTTCTACACCAAGGTTGCCACCATGTATCACAAAAAGACTTAGCACCACCCTAATGTGTATACACATTGTAGTACCATTAACCTTACTCCACAAGTTACTATTATATGGAAAGGGACTATTGAAGACATTTGCCATGGATTATAACCTTTCCTTAGGATGAGCACATCAATCATGTTATTCTGTAATTAAGGTTATTATATGGAAATGCAACCATTAAACCCTACATACCTTATTCCTCACTTAGTTGAAGAGTTAAGGCTAGGTTCTTCAATGAAGGGTGAACCACTCATAATATCATAATCCTATGGTGCATTAGGTTTAGGAAAAGTATTTAAGATAAGTCATTGTTACGACCCCACCTCCTGATAACCCCCAATTAAGGGAGACCAAGAGGTCGAAGCCGCACCCATAACTTCCGGATCAAAGGTTCGGCAATTAACCAAGAATAATTATCAAATTTTAACAGACTATATTTAAAAGCTGTAAGAAAATAAATTTTTGCATACCTTTTTGAAAACTTGGATCTCTAAACTTCTATCCACTTATGGATTTTACTCTAACTAATCCTCCTTGTATTTTACATCATGTATTTCACAATATGACGATTTACTGTTTGTCCTTTTGGCTTGTACCTAAAACGCCGACAAACAAAACGTCGGTCAGCCGAAGCTGGTATGTGGGGGAAACAATAAATGTGCAACTATGATAACAACGTAATCATTCAATTAATCATTTAACAATATAACTCCGCGATCCAAGAGTACCCTATCCTCTATGTTGTCCCCATTAAACCCCTCATGATCCACCTATAAGTGAATCAATTTCTAGGGTTGAATCACATGGCACTACTCGTGAGTAGCCCACTCCTTAACTCATGGCAGGCTAATGAGTCTCATGGCACTACACGTAGGTAGCCCCGTTTCTAACTCTCGGTAACCTAGACCTTGCTCTAGGATTACCCCTTTTTTTAGCCTTTTCAAAGCAATAGAGGTGGACCCGGATCTAGTCAGTTATATATGCACATTTATAGTGATAATCATAGTCACTTTATAGTTGCATGAAATAAATAAAAATCCAACAGTTATTTTCAAGCAACCGATTAAAACTTTGGGAATCGCCGAGAAACTAGAGAGTTTATTCATAAGCGTAACCACATACCTGATTTGATGATTTCACAAGCATTAAGTTAACCCAACCAAGAATGAAATCCAAGCAAGCAATTAAATCATCACATAATTCCTGAAAAGATTATGCACTCCATTTATTACACACTTTATCAAGAATCTACTTTATTGACTTGGATTCACATTCTAGGGTTTCTGTATCCATTTTAGGGTTTCATTTCACAATTAGGGGTTTCCTTCATCTTTTACCATATTAAACCCTAATTTTATGCCATTACTCATAAACCCTAATTATCTCATCTATTCTTCAATATTAAGGTTATCTTAACAACATATAACCCTATTTTCATATTACATGCACATTAATCATCAATTAAGCTTCTTTTTCATTAAATCTACTATTTTATCCTTTTAATCCATAAAAGGATCATTATCCGCATAAATCATCAATTTCCAAGTTCATTATGGTCTAATTAACATATGAACTCATTTGCCATAATTCTACCTTTTATTCATGAGGAAACCCTAATTACTACATTTAGGGTTTTTATTCATAATTAGGAACTTTTATATTCAAATTTAATTTAGAACAACATAACTCTGTCCTATTCATGGATTTGCACAATTAAAACCATTAAAAGGCATATTTTCCCAAATTAGGGTTTCTAAGCCCATTAATGTAAACTTAGGTATATGAAACCCTAAATTAAGACAATTATGTACAAAGATCATTCTTTTAGATCTAAATAATCCTTTTATTATCACCAGGTTAATATTGGCTTGAATTATCCAAAGAACATCATTAAAGGTAATAAATTTATATACTTTTCAAATTTCAAGCATATTTATGCACATAATCTCTAAATTAACCTAATTACGTGCAAAGATCATCATTTTCGATCTTAAAGTACTTTTTCACCATTAACAGGTTATTATCAACTTTAATCACCCATTGCACTCTACTAACTACAACAATCATCTCAAAATAGAGTTTCTTAATCATTAAAGTATTAAATATGATTACTTCCATTAATTTTTGGATGGCAATTAGAATCAGACTTCAAACATAATTTCTTTGGGTTCCTCTCATTCTGAGGATCAATTTTCATATAAAGCTTGTTTTCATCCGAGTTTCTTAGAATAAGTTATGATTTTTGCAAATAAAACATAAAGTGACCAATAGGGAGGTGCCATGTAGGCAACTCACTCCCACTCACGTACCTTGCGGTCGGATTAGGCGGAAAGATGTCTGTGCCCTCGCTCCTAAAATGTTCCATTAGGGGTAAAGTTGTCAAAAGCCGCGGGATCTTCTTCTTCTTCCTCGCAGCGTCGACCTGCGATTTCTGCGGGTGAGCCAATCACGTGGCCTACCCCTCGTCCTGAGCCCCGAGAACATGGAGGAGCTCAGAGTGAATCCCCCAGGCTCCGACGAAGACGACCAGGCCACCTGCTCGTGGCCGAAGCTGGTCAGGGACAAACACTCCATCGACTAGGGTTCTGGACGCAGGCTGCCGCTACAGCTCTTCAGACTCGCCGGCCATTGCGCTGCGGCTCGCTTTCCCCCACGCTCCACCCTAGATCATGGCCCAATTCCAGGGTGCGTTTGTGGCTAACAAAATCAGGGAAGAAGATGCGTCATTCTTCCGGAGATCCTCTCGATTCTCATGCTAGTGCAGGTCGTAACTACGGCATTGGTGGAGTCTCTCTGTGGTCTATGGAGGTTGAACGCCGTCCCCTCCAACGAGGGATCTTGGGACCCTATATATATATTCCAGGGAACCCTAGAGGCGGCTAAAGGTAGGGAAGGAAGAGGTTGAGTACGATGCCCATGATCTGGAAGGGGAAAACATCGTGTCTTTTCTCCTTTCACTCACGATTGAAACCATGGGATATATGGGTATAGGAGGGCCACCGTCCACACACCTTTCCAAAACCCTTTCCACGATTTCCTTTGCCCTTCGATTAGGTATACATGTATATGTATACACTTAATAAAAGATCCTTTCCTTATAATACATCTCCTTCTCTCTCTTATGGTGATGAAGGAAACTTATTTCTAAGGGCATACATGGTTGTAGAAGGATTTTATTAACTCCGTTCCATCCATATTATAATATTTATATATATCCACTTTCCCATTCTTTATCTATTTGTGGGATTTACAAAGTTCACTCTTTTACTTTATTAAAGAAATTCTCGTTGTTTTCTGGGTCATCCTTTCTTCTCAAATTAGAAAGTCTACCATTGTACAACGTTTGAGTCCAAGAAGAGAGAGGAAAACCCCTTTTTCTTCATATGCAAGTCAAAGGCTTACAAGGCATATTTTATGCATGTATTTTCCCTTTCCTCCTTTTATTATATTCTTTATTTTCCACATTTTATCATTATTTTCAACTTCTTTCTTAATAAAGAAACACCTAATGGATCTTTTCTTTTCTTATTACTTTATGTTTGTAATTTTGGACTCCTTGGGACCCAAGGAACCCAAGAGGCACGAAATCCATCCTTGGATTACATTCCTTTGTCTTCTAGAGGTTTCTACCTCATTCTCTTCTCAAAACTCAAATATCCATTTACTAAGTTAATAATTGAATTTCCTTTCTTTATTTCCTTGTTATTGGGCCCAATAGCCAATAAAGCCCACAAAACAACCATCAAGGTAATTGTAAATGAAATCCAATTATTCACAACCAAAAATATGATTATTTGTTAAAACATCTTTAATATTAGAAATTATATTTCTCACCACTTGAACCCAAAAATTGGGGTTGTAACATCCGTCCCCTCTTATAGGAATTTTGTCCTCAAAATTCTATCAAACAAACAAACAATTCAGGATAAGATTTTTCCATGTCCATCATTGGGCCCTATGTGGCTTTACCTTACTCATGTCGCTTTCAAAGAACCTTTATCATCACATATTCTTTTCTCTGAGTCTTTCATCCTGGCGTCTATAAACTGCACAGGTGGACTCAGGCCATTTCAGCCTCCCTTAGGGCTCACTAGGTTCATTGCTCAGCACATGGTCGGGTACCTCACATAGTACTCTAAATTGGACACATGAAACTCATCACACACTACTTTATCCTGAGGGGTAAGGTCAAACTTAACCTTCTCCACCAAACCATGTCCAAAGAACCCAGACATTGGGGACTCAACTCTCTTAGCTATAACTTAGAGGAGTCAGATTTTCATGTCACATATTTCCCACAGTGAGTTGCATGTCAGTCTACCTTGCATCCGCCCACGACTCTCGTCGTCTTTAGGCTCCTTTCAGCCATTGCACGATCAAAGTGACTTCATCTACACACACTGTGGCCCCCTTTTTTTTAACCATCACATGGTCCTTTCACCAACATCACCTCACTGAAGTGGTGACCGACACAACCTCTCTTACAGAGCTTCTTTAAATCCCAATACTAGTTATGGTGGTCATCATCATATTTTTCCTAGGACAAGAACTGTCTCTAGCCATCACCTTGAACAAGCACATATGCTCTCATAAGACCCCTTTAGTCTGGATCATACTAACCATTAGTTAGGGGTGATAAACTATACTAACATTGAGTTCTTCATGTACCTACTTCCACCTTACGGAAGTGAACCTTTAAGTCATACTCATGAACTTTTGAACTCACATCATGGTGTAGTTGAACCATCTTTCTCATATGTAATTCAACCCCATTTGTCCCTTGACAATACTCTTTCTTTCTCATGTCATCTAGGTAAGGAGATCTACCATAACCCATATTGCATCTCGACCTTCCTTGATCTAGGGGAGACTTACCACCACATCCATAGTGATGACCTCCCATTCCCGCTCGGAAACTCTTTATCTTCTATATCAATGCACTAGGTTACTGATGTTCATCCTTCACCTTTTGTCATGCAGGGCAACATACCCCATGCAACTTCATCTTAGGCATCCAAAGTACTACTGTCACTTATTATCTTCGTAGTACCTTATATGGTGACCTTAAAATCATGATCTCCTGTATGTCATTATTCTTCAAGATCAATACCTAAAAAAAAACCCTAACCCATTCTATCGGGGTTTCATCACCTTCTTTTCCAAAGAAGTGCATCTGAGGTTCTACCACCATCCTACCAAGGACTAGACTGGCTAACCAAACAACCATTAACTTTTCAACATATCTTATTACATCGGAGTTTTAGCCAAACATATCTCCTTTCCAAACTTAGGGTTAGCCTAACAACCTCTTCTAGCTTCTAGCCAAACTAGTCAGATACATCACAACCAGAACATCCATTACCATTTCACATCCTTAGGTATTAGGTAACATTGAAGACATACACTTCCATGTATTTCACTTATCATCTCACCTCAAACTCTATGTCTATCTTCATTAAGAACACTCTCTGATTTCATCATCAAACTCAACCTGGTATAACTTGTAAGTTCTACATAGCTCATGATAAAAAACTTCCTCATAAGGTGACTACCTCATTCCTCTTAGTGTTTGCAAACCATCCATGTATCATTCACTTTACCAGGGTAGGTTATCTTCTCTATCCCCATTTCTCGTGGCAACGTTCCAACCTACATCATCTCTTATCCTTGGTGTGTGGCACGTGTAATGTCCTATCTCTCACTCTCATAACAAGAGGAAATAAGCATTTGGCTGCAGTCCAAATATATAGTTCTTCTTGTTCCAAGAGTAGAGATGGTACATCCCACCTTGCCAGTACACCTTTAAATCTAAGTTGCAACGTGTCACATATGTCTCTACATCACAGACATCATGATATCAAACTAGTCTTGAACCTACTGAGGTTTATATCCTTGGTCATCTCCTCTAGGTCTATAGGGTACCGACTCTTTTGGGGTCATCCCTCTTCCCTCATGCATCAAGGGAGTGCCCTACTCATCTGCCCTTTGGGTCCCATGAGTTCATGAAGGTGATCAATCTCCTAACCCATGGCCCCCAAACAATGATAGTTGTTACCTCCCGACCCTATGGTCATGTGCAACTGGGGAATTAGGCAACTCCTACTTTCATCGGTCTTATCCCTACCTGACCCTAGGACAGACTTAGGATTATCCATTATAGTACATGTTCACTTTAGAACCTTACCCAAGTCTTCATCATCTCTCTTTCTTCATTCATGGGCCGCTTTCATCCTTTCATAGGGATCATGGCAACCTGCCTACCTTGGTCAAGCCCCATATCGGTTACCTCCATGGTAACACATTCATATGCAATTAGAGATGGATATCTATGGGTCTACAGGTTCATTCTCATACCATGTACTTTTCACTTAGCTTCTCAAGATCCTGCGAGACCTCTTCAGGTTACCTTAAACCAACAAAAATGATATACACCCTACCAAAGGGGTCCCTCTCCCAGGATGGGAGGAAAACTATCTCTTGACACCATGGTCACAAAAGCTCTTAGGTCTAGGACTTACATCCACATGAGCCTACTTAAACCTAGAAAGCTATTAAGGCACAAGCAGATCACCTACCGTACCATGCTAGGTCATACGTATCCTCTTTCCTCGATGCTGGATCAAGATCATACCGTCCTTTATCATCAACCTAGCTGTGAGGGGTTCATCAAACGTACCTTAAACTTAAGGGACTTCCCTTTTCCTCTATACATGAGGAGTACCATGCTCAAAACTATAGCAACTTAATTCTCGTCATGAGCATTAGGTACACTGCTCCCCCTCTTAGGCCTAGGAACCCTAGGTTAACTTGTAGGTGCCCAACTGCGTTCTCTATCTCTTAACCACGAACCAAGCATGTAAAAGGCATGACATGCACTTCTTGTCATCCTTCAATTTGAGCAACACTTAGAGTTGGGTCCCCCTTAAGGACAACCAACAAGGTACAAGGCCTCATAACCTGCTACTAAACCTTTCTAGGTCTAAGGAACTCCTCTTCCTACCTCAGAAGGTAAACACCTATACCGTAGGCACATAGGTACCAGAAGCTTCATCTTCTCTCTCTAAGGTTTGGTCCCTCTAAAGGCAACCAAGATATCATCAACTTCCAGGGATCGATCATGAGGCAACCAATATCATCCATTGTTCCTCATGTCTCAGGGTTTTAGGATTCCAACCTTCTTGTTGGGTTTCCTGCTCTCTCTAGAGCTAACCCTACACCCAACCTCACCATTAGAGGTCCTCCCTTCATGAAGGATCAACCTCGAAAGCATGACCTTACCTGGATGAAGCCTATGTTCAACTTACATTCGCTCAAGGTTATCCATAGTTCTTTATGCTTATTTCATAAGCCATCCTTCATACTCTCATAGTTAGGGTTTCAACCTTTTTCTCACACTACTAACGTACCATGTATGCTATGCCCTACTTGCATAAGCCCATAGGGTTTCTAAGGTCCTTTACTAACATTATCATCTAAGGAGCTATCCTGTACCCTAACATGCATGACCCTTCCCAGGATTGGGTTGCCAAAGTTGCTAGATCACCCATGGATCATATGGAATCCCAAAGGCATGTCCTTTCAAACACCTGGTCTAACTCATCTCTCTCTAACCTTCACTTAGGGTTAGGGTTAACATCATCCTCAGAGGATGTGCTAGGTCTCTACTTGTAATGGAGATCACTATCTCCAAGACCAACTCTCTTTATTTATCCTCCTGACAAGAAGGTATAGACTCAGGTCTCTCCTGAGGGCATGAAAACTTATGTCATACGACCTAAGCATGTATCTATTCTTTAGTTTACACTTACTCTATTAAGCTTATGTCCATGACATCTTAATTACACGCTTTTCATTAATTTGATGGAGGATTCCTTAGACCTTATTAATCTTACCCATACCTCAAGAGGGTGAGGAGAAGAGGGAAAACCTTAATCCTTAAGGTCCTTATCAGAATTTTCGTGATGAGAAGGGATGAATAAGATGAGAAGTCCTAAAGGTATCTTATTTCAATTCATACCCTATGACTTTGGCCAGGCAGTCACACGGATCCGGGAGTCCTCGTATTCCGACTAGCGGTGCGGAGGAAAATATTTCCAGCCCCCGGTCGTGATCCTTTTCTAGACACCTCCGTCTTTCGGATATTCCTCTAATAACTCCCCTGGGTTCGATAGAGTTTTTAAAATTCAATAATTATAAATGGTTAAGTGGGGAATCTGCGCTCTGATACCAAATGTTACGACCCCACCTCCTGATAACCCCCAATTAAGGGAGACCGAGAGGTCGAAGCTGCACCCATAACTTCCGGATCAAAGGTTCGACAATTAACCAAGAATAATTATAAAATTTTAACAAACTATATTTAAAAGCTGTAAGAAAATAAATTTTTGCATACCTTTTTGAAAACTTGGATCTCTAAACTTCTATCCACTTATGGATTTTACTCTAACTAATCCTCCTTGTATTTTACATCATGTATTTCACAATATGACGATTTACTGTTTGTCCTTTTGGCTTGTACCTAAAACGCCGACAAACAAAACGTCGGTCAGCCGAAGCTGGTATGTGGGGGAAACAATAAATGTGCAACTATGATAATAACGTAATCATTCAATTAATCATTTAACAATCAAGATTACATTTTAAATATAACTCCGCGATCCAAGAGTACCCTATCCTCTATGTTGTCCCCATTAAACCCCTCATGATCCACCTATAAGTGAATCAATTTCTAGGGTTGAGTCACATGGCACTACTCATGAGTAGCCCACTCCTTAACTCATGGCAGGCTAATGAGTCTCATGGCACTACACGTAGGTAGCCCAATTTCTAACTCCCGGTAACCTAGACCTTGCTCTAGGATTACCCCTTTTTTTTAGCCTTTTCAAAGCAATAGAGGTGGACCCGGATCTAGTCAGTTATATACACACATTTATAGTGATAATCATAGTCACTTTATAGTTGCATGAAATAAATAAACATCCAACAGTTATTTTCAAGCAACCGATTAAAACTTCGGGAATCGCCGAGAAACTAGAGAGATTATTCATAAGCGTAACCACATACCTGATTTGATGATTTCACAAGCATTAAGTTAACCCAACCAAGAATGAAATCCAAGCAAGCAATTCAATCATCACATAATTCCTGAAAAGATTATGCACTCCATTTATTACACACTTTATCAAGAATCTACTTTATTGACTTGGATTCACTTTCTAGGGTTTCTGTATCCATTTTAGGGTTTCATTTCGCAATTAGGGTTTTCCTTCATCTTTTACCATATTAAACCCTAATTTTATGCCATTACTCATAAACCCTAATTATCTCATCTATTCTTCAATATTAAGGTTATCTTAACAACATATAACCCTATTTTCATATTACAAGCACATTAATCATCAATTAAGCTTCTTTTTCATTAAAGCTACTATTTTATCCTTTTAATCCATAACAAGATCATTATCCGCATAAATAATCAATTTCCAAGTTCATTATGGTCTAATTAACATATGAACTCATTTGCCATAATTCTACCTTTTATTCATGAGGAAACCCTAATTACTACATTTAGGGTTTTTATCCATAATTAGGAACTTTTATATTCAAATTGGATTTAGAACAACATAACTTTGTCCTATTCATGGATTTGCACAATTAAAACCATTAAAAGGCATATTTTCCCAAATTAGGGTTTCTAAGCCCATTAATGTAAACTTAGGTATATGAAACCCTAAATTAAGACAATTATGTACAAAGATCATTCTTTTAGATCTAAATAATCCTTTTATTATCACCAGGTTAATATTGGCTTGAATTATCCAAAGAACATCATTAAAGGTAATAACTTCATATACTTTTCAAATTTCAAGCATATTTATGCACATAATCTCTAAATTAACCTAATTACGCGCAAAGATCATCATTTTCGATCTTAAAGTACCTTTTCACCTTTAACAGGTTATTATCAACTTTAACCACCCATTGCACTCTACTAACTACAACAATCATCTCAAAGTAGAGTTTCTTAATCATTAAAGTATTAAAGATGATTACTTCCATTAATTTTTGGATGGAAATTAGAATCAGACTTCAAACATAATTTCTTTGGGTTCCTCTCATTTAGAGGATCAATTTTCATTTAAAGCTTGTTTTAATCTGAGTTTCTTAGAATAAGTTATGATTTTTGCAAATAAAACATAAAGTGACCAATAGGGAGGTGCCACGTAGGCAAATCACTCCCACTCACGTACCTTGCGGTCGGATTAGGCGGAAAGACGTCTGTGCCCTTGCTCCTAAAACGTTCCATTAGGGGTAAAGTCGTCAAAAGCCGCGGGATATTCTTCTTCTACCTCGCAGCGTCGACCTGCGATTTCTGCGGGTGAGCCAATCGCGTGGCCTACCCCTCGTCCTGAGCCCCGAGAACATGGAGGAGCTTGGAGTGAATCCCCC
Source organism: Alisma plantago-aquatica (assembly GCA_963693085.1). Classification (NCBI taxonomy): domain Eukaryota; kingdom Viridiplantae; phylum Streptophyta; class Magnoliopsida; order Alismatales; family Alismataceae; genus Alisma; species Alisma plantago-aquatica. Next base: position 643,187,641 of record OY856413.1, on the reverse strand, counting down.
AGGCTCCGACGAAGACGACCAGGCCACCTGCTCGCGGCCGAAGCTGGTCAGGGACAAACACTCCATCGACTAGGGTTCTAGACGTAGGCTGCTGCTACAGCTCTTCAGACTCTCCGGCCATTGCGCTGCGGCTCACTTTCCCCCACGCTCCACCCTAGATCATGGCCCAATTCCAGGGTGTGTTTGTGGCTAACGAAATCAGGGAAGAAGATGCGTCATTCTTCCAGAGATCCTCTTGATTCTCATGCTAGTGCAGGTCATAACTACGACATTGGTGGAGTCTCTCTGTGGTCTGTGGAGGTTGAACGCCGTCCCCTCCAACGAGGGATCCTGGGACCCTATATATATTCCAGGGAACCCTAGAGGTGGCTAAAGGTAGGGAAAGAAGAGGTTGAGTACGATGCCCATGATCTGGAAGGGGAAAACATCGTGTCTTTTCTCCTTTCACTCACGATTGAAACCATGGGATATATGGGTATAGGAGGGCCACCGTCCACACACCTTTCCAAAACCCTTTCCACGATTTCCTTTACCCTTCGATTAGGTATACATTTATATGTATACACTTAATAAAAGATCCTTTCCTTATAATACATCTCCTTCTCTCTCTTATGGTGATGAAGGAAACTTATTTCTAAGGGCATACATGGTTGTAGAAGGATTTTATTAACTCTTTTCCATCCATATTATAATATTTATATATATCCACTTTCCCATTCTTTATCTATTTGTGGGATTTACAAATTTCACTCTTTTACTTTATTAAAGAAATTTTCGTTGTTTTATGGGTCATCCTTTCTTCTCAAATTAGAAAGTCTACCATTGTACAACGTTTGAGTCCAAGAAGAGAGAGGAAAACCCCTTTTTCTTCATATGCAAGTCAAAGGCTTACAAGGCATATTTTATGCATGTATTTTCCCTTTCCTCCTTTTATTATATTCTTTATTTTCCACATTTTATCATTGTTTTCAACTTCTTTCTTAATAAAGAAACACCTAATGGATCTTTTCTTTTCTTATTACTTTATGTTTGTAATTTTGGACTCCTTGGGACCCAAGGAACCCAAGAGGCACAAAATCCATCCTTGGATTATATTCCTTTGTCTTCTAGAGGTTTCTACCTCATTCTCTTCTCAAAACTCAAATATCCATTTACTAAGTTAATAATTGAATTTCCTTTCTTTATTTCCTTATTATTGGGCCCAATAGCCAATAAAGCCCACAAAACAACCATCAAGTCTATTGTAAATGAAATCCAATTATTCACAACCAAAAATATGATTATTTGTTCAAACATCTTTAATATGAGAAATTATATTTCTCACCACTTGAACCCAAAAATTGGGGTTGTAACAGTCATACATTATCAACTATACTATCTCTTAAGTTTCATGCCATTCCTCACTTCATCATTAGGATTAGGGTTCTTCTTAAACAATTTAGGGTTTATAAGAATAGATCAAAAACTATATTTAGATCATTACTTCATCGTTATGAAGTATATTTAAAAGATGTGGGCACATATTTCTATCATTATTATGAAACATGTAGAGAGACAGAGAGAGAGTTAGCTTTCAACATCATACACATGATTATACCATAGGGTATCACATCACACTGTGTGATCCTAGAATCAACAAGATGCATTACTACACATCACATAGGGTATCAATTAGGGGTTAGGGTATTGGTTAACCCTAGATATCGAGAAACCAACCTAGGTAGGGTCTAAACCTACCAACTCAAGGATGAGTATCAGTTTATCAATACTTTGTATCGGGCTCAACACCTAATGAGAGGGTGTTGGCCAAGGCACAACAAAGGATATCGGTGTAGAGGTACATGAGAAAGTGTATCGATCTTACCATCTCATTAGGCATCAACCTCACAATCCATTAGGGTATCAGCCTCACCTACTCTACTAGGGTATCGACCTACCCACTCAACTAGGGTATCAGCCTACCCACTCAACTAGGGTATTAGCCTATGTGCCCCTTTGTGTATCTGCCACATAGATCTCCATTGGATGTTGGCCACTAGGGTTTGGTTGCATCGATTGAGCCTCAAGGTAGGTGTTTCTCACCTCTACACAAGATGTGTCGGGCTAGAGGGAGTATCAGATTGCAAGGTGTATTGGGTTAAACATGTATCAGATTAGGGTTACCCATGTTGACTTCCAAACTCAACCAAAGACATGGAGATTCAACACTCTTCTTCCCTAGTCACCACTAGATCATGACAAGCCAACATCATAAGAGATATATCAGTCTAGCAATTATGATTGTATGCATATCAATTTAGCACATCATATCAGTTTAGTCATATTCTACCTCAGGATGCCGATTTAAACAAAGTGAAAGAAAGGTGCATCTCATGGCATCAACTTAACAAAGATTTATTCTCAAAATCAGACAAAAGGCTACCAAATAAACTACTAGCAAGCAAGAGATAACGAGCTAAAGATAACTATCAAGATATCAAGTATAAAGGGTGATAATAACAAAGTAGGTTTAGAGTTATATAACCCGCCTCAAGAACAACCACCAAGCTCTAAGCTCCAAGGTCAAGCTCCAAGCTCACAAACTCAAGGAAGAAGATCATCCAAGCACAACACCTCCAAGAGATAAGATAGGACCAAGGTTAAGAGAGAGCAAAAGAGAGGAAAGGAGATGCCAAGATCCATGGCTGAGAAGAATAAAGAAGAAGAGAGGAAAGCTAGAAAACCATGGCTCACCAAGGAAGAAGATAAAAGAGAGCTCCACAAGCTTTAATCTCATTTTGTGTGACAAAGGGTGTCACATTTGGTGGTTTCAGAGCTCTAGGTTCATTGAGTCTATAGGGACACTAGGACTATGACTAGGTTGGTGTCTAAGATAAGAATGTGATATAAAATATGGTGCATACTACCTAATCTCAGTACTTGAGTGCCCTGGCTAGGTATTCAAATATTGAAGAAAAGGTAATTATGGAACTCTTAGATTGTTTTCTCTTTGATTACCCTGATCAAGTAATCATTTTGGAACAATCTAAAGAGCATAATAATTAGAAAGTTTGATGATTCATACTATGAAAAGAGACAAGAACTGCACCATAAGTCACTAAAACTTAAATGTTTGGTGATTAAAAGAGGAAAATACAACTCCATGAAACCTAAATCTAATTGTAATTATAATAAGAAAAGTTCTTTAAGCTGTAATTTTAAAAGATGCACGAAGAAAAAGATAGATGAACTTGTACTAATAAAGTAAGTCAGGGTGTAAAATTCACATAAAGTGGAAGAAATTCCTGAAATGAGGTCGAAGTAAGAAGATAAATGAGAATGAAAAATGAATAAATAAGATGGAACCTGAGTTAATCTCAGATCAACTTGAGAATATGCAAAGATGTAAGGTGTAATCATCATGATATGTGAAAGGAAGGAGGGGTAATGATCCTTGATCAATAAATAATGTGCAAAGAATAATGATCCTCTCATGATGTAAAGATGCAAAATACGGAAACACAAGGAGATATTCATAAAAAATGAAGAACAATAATCAAAGAAAGAGTAATGGCATGTAATCCTCTCAATAGTTCCTATGCCAATGTCAAGGAAACCAAGATGAGACAAGTTAAGATGATACATTAATAGTTGGGAACTCATATGATAACCAAAGGAAATGACGATCCATTCACCTTAATCAACAAACCTTGGTAATGATATAGTAATCAGAGGAATATGTTCCCTTGTTTTCTGTCCCTTCAGGGATGCGGTAGTTAAGTGGTCCTTGATGTGCATAGTTTAGAAGTAATCTTTAGATGGATACTTTAGCAAGTATCAGTTGTTCTTGGGGTTTTATTCCAAGATGAGGGTATCTATAATAGGAGATGTCTTAAGATGAAAGAAGAATCCTTTTGACATGTTTGGTTTGGGTAAAAATAATGGAAGGTGGATCTGACAGGGATGTGATGTGTTTCAGACACATGTGATAGATACCAAGGTAAGATATCCTAGTATTAGGGTAGTACCAGTTATATGGGAGAATGAGAACATATCGTTTCATAAGATGTATAAGGTGTTTGGTTACCTAGAAAGGTTGACTTTGGATCAATCCAGATGCAAGTACCCCATCTATAATATGGATGTCACATGTTAGGGGTTTATGCTCTGCATAAGCGTAACATTGACAAGGAGGCATATGTTGAAGAGACAATTGCAAGATCTGCTTCCGTGAAGTCCATCAAGCTAAGTGTAATTGTTACAACCCCAAGTTCTGGGTTCATTTGGTGAGAAATGTTATTTCTCATATTAAAGATATTTGAACAAAGAATGATATAATTTGCTTCAAATAAATGGATTTCATTTACAATAGCCTTTATGTTTGTATTGTGGGCTTTATTGGCTATTGGGCCCAATAACAAGGAAATAACAAAGAAAATTCAATTAGTGAATGGATAATTGAATTTTTAAGAAAAGAAATATGTAGAAACCTCTAGAAGGCAAATCTAAAGAGGATTTCGTGCCTCTTGGGTTCCTCGGGTACCAAGGAGTCCAAGGTTGCAAAAGAAAGCAATAAGAAAAGGAAAGATTAATTAAGTATTTCTTTATTAAGAAAGAAATTGAAAATAATGGTAAAATGTGGAAAATAAGTGAAAAGAGGTATAATTGAGTTATTCTTGTTGGAATTTCGTATCCCAAGGATTCCTAATGATAAAAGGAATACCCGTGAGGAAATTAAAAGAGAAATAAAGATAGATCCTCAAAAGGGAATATTTTAATAAAGAAATAAGTGAGATAATGATAAATAATGGATAAAAGATAAGCAAAAGGTTAAAGGAATATTTCCTGAGATGGGACTTTGTGCCTCTATGGTTCCTTGAGGTCCAAGGAATCCAAGATGATAAGATAATAGCAAACGAAAGAGGAAATATCAATTAAATAAGTCTTATTTATGAATAACTTGCTTTTGAAGGAAAAAGCCCTTTTCCTTTGGAATTTGGGAATTATTTTTGGTATGCGTGTGGATAAAGGCAAAAGGAAATTTTCCTCAAAATTTGGGTGCAAAGTGATGCACGGTTTTCAAGATATGCAATTTAGAAATTATACTAAAGTATGGGCTTTAATTGCATAGTAGTTATGTGTCACATTTTATCTGGGAATAAGAATCCCGATTTTCCTATTTTGATAGTTGAGGCGCGACCATTGGATCTAAGATCCAACGCCTGGGAATGAGTCCCAGTCTCGCGAGGAACAAGCCACACGAAACAGACTTGAGATCTTCGATCAAGGATTGCTCGAATTGAGAGCAATGGGCAGACTTGGTGATGAGTCCATCACCTTCAGGAGTCTGTTCTGAAGCCAACTAACCTAGTTTATGGGTGGGTTTGTTGACAAGGACAGAAGTCCCCAAATTGCGAGTCTCTCAGATGACACTATATATAGGGAGGACTCTTGAGGATGCTGGCATAACAAATATCTACCCTAGCACCTTCGGGGAGCGACACTGAACCTTTTGGTGAGTTCAATTCGTTAAGCAACCCAATTTGCCCTCTCTGCGACTTGTAGACATCGCCGGAAGAGCAGCGGCTAGTTGGCGGTGATGGAGCAGAGCCCGCCACCAATTGAAGGGGAGGGAAAGTTCGGGAGGCTCGTACGGAACCCCCAGACCTGTTAGTTAGGGTGCTGGTGGCTGAGATCACAAAGTTAACAACAAGGTTGACCGACCGCTCGTGTAGGAGAAGGAGCGCGAGGTTGAAGACAACCTCGGAAGTTTACTGAATTACCCACCCTCCTCTGCAGTCCGGGTAAGGGCATTTTTGCCCAATCCTTTGTTTTTCATCACTTAAATGCATGGGGCGTGAGCCGTCAGATTCCGCAAGGTCCAATGGACCATGGATCTAGCGGATGACGTTTTTCTAAAAATAACGAATTCTTCATGACAATGGTTTTCTTTGCAAAAATCATAGTTGCTGCTAGGAAACTCTAATGAGAAAATGTTATACATGAAAGTTAATCAGAAAAATATGAGGAGCACTTCAAAATTGGTTTGAGAACCTTATTTCGTACTTATTTGCAAAATTACATTAATTTGAATAAAAGTGTGGTTAGAAACCCTAATTGAAGGTAAAGAATGAATCTTTGAGGTTTAAAGGGTTAACTTGGGTAATATTAACCTAATGAATATTAAAGTAAAGTTGCAATATGTTTTCCATGAAAGGTTGATTAATTTAGAGTTTCATGTGACTTGAAACCCTAATGTTGACAAATTCGACTCTTAATAGTTTTAATTATTCAAAGTGGTGAATAAAGATGAGATATAATGATTCTAAGCTATTTTGAGCATTAAAGTTCCTAATTGTGGATAAATACCCTAAATGTAGTAATTAGGGTTTTCTCATGAATAAAAGGTAGAATTAATGACAAATAACGTTCATATGAGTATTAGAGTATAATGAACTACAAATTGATGATAAATGTGTATAATGATCTTGCCATGAATAAGGAGTAAAACCTTGATAGTGTTGAATAATGGACATTTTCGGATTAGTAATCTTAAATATGCTATTATAGGGTTTTGAAACTAATGGGAACAACTTGAGATAATCTTAATGTTAATAATGTGTATTAGATGTAATGAGTAGTCTAATATGCTTAAGAAGATAATTAGGGTTTAACCTGGTATGCACAGATTGTAATCTTATAAATCATAATATGATGGAATTAGGGTTCGTAGCCCTAATCCTTAGTCCAAACAAGAAATAACCCTAAACCCTAGTTTAGGGGCACATCTAGATCCGAGTAATGTAATGTGAATACATGGTGACACATATGTAGTATACATGTTTCAGATATTGTTGATTATATGCTTGGTTACTTGGATGTTTGGATGCACTCATAAAGTCTATGATGTTCGACATGGTTTTTGCAAGGAATAAGGTATGTGGTTATGATTATGAATAACCGCTATAGTTTCCCGATGGATTCCCAGATGTTTAATCGCATTGAATGCAACTAAACTGTTGGATGTTTATTTATTTCATGCAACTATAACGTGACTATGATTATCACTATAAATGTGCATATATAACTGGCTAGATCCGGATCCACCTCTGTTACTTTGAAAAGGCTAAAAAAGGGGTAATCCTAGAGTAAGGTCTAGGTTACCGTGAGTTAGAGACTCTTTAGAAAATCCCGAGTTAAGGAGTGCTCTACTTACGAGTAGTGCCATGTGACTCAACCCTAGAAACTGGTTCACTTATAGGTGGATCATGAGGGGTTTAATGGGGACAATACAGAGGATAGGGTACTCTTGGATCGCGGAGTTATATCTAAAACGTAATATTGGTTGTTAAATAAGTAATTGAATGATTACATTGTTATCATAGTTGCATGTTTATTGTTCCCCCCACATACCAGCTACGGCTGACCGACGTTTTGTTTGTCGGCATTTTAGGTACAATGAAAAGAACAAATAGTAAAGTGGCACATGTGATACTAAATGAGAATTAAAGTGCAAAGGAGGATTAGATAGATTAGTATCAGTGTGGATAGAAGAATAGAGATCCAAGTTTTCAAAAGGTATGTAAAGAAAAATTTTATTACCATTTTCAGTATAGTCTGTTAGAATTTAATAATTGTTTATGGTTATATGACGAACCTTTGATCCGGGATTAATGGGTGCGGCTCAACCTCTCGGTCTCCCTTAATTGGGGGTTATCGGGAGGTGGGGTCGTAACATTTGGTATCAGAGCATAGGTTCCTCAATTAACCATTAATAATTATTAAATTTTACAAACTCCATAGAACCCAAGGGAGTTATTAGAGGAATATCCGAAAGACAGAGGTGTCTAGAAAAGGATCACGACTGGGGGCTGACAATATTTTCCTCTGCACCGCTAGTCGGAATACGAGGACTCCCGGATCCATGTGACTGCCTGGCCAAAGTCTTAGGGTATGAATCGAAATAAGATACCTTTAGGGCTTCTCATCTTATTCATCCCTTCTCATCACAAAATTCTGATAAGGACCTAAAGGATTAGGGTTTTCTTTCTTCTCCTCACCCTTTTGAGGTATGGGTAAGGTTAATAAGGTTTAAGGTATCCTCCATCAAATTAATGAAAGGCATGTAAATAAGATGTCATGGACGTAAGCTTAATAGGTTGAACGCAAATTAAAGGATAGATACATGCTTAGGTCATATGACATAAGTTGTCATGTCCTCAGAAGAGACCTGAGGCTAGACCTTCTTGTCAGGAGGATAAGTTAGTCTTGGATATAGAAATCTCCAATGCTAGTAGATACCTGGCCCATCTTACAAAGATGACGTGAACCCTAACCCTAAGTGAAGGATAGAGAAAGAGTGGGCATGATAAGTTAGACCAGGTGTTTGGATGGACCTGCCTGGGATGCTTTATGAGCCATGAGGGGTTGGATGACCGAGTACCTTTGGCCACCCAACCCTGGAAAGGGGGTCGTGTAGGTCAAGACGAAGTATAGCTCCTTCCTTAGTGAGGATAGAGAAGAACCTAGGGAAACCCCACGAGCTGATATGAGTATGGCATACCCAGTAGGCATCAGTGGTGTGAGCAATAGGTCTAAACCCTGACCGAGGGAGTTTGATGGATAGCTTATGTGATGAGTATAAGGGGTTATGGATAACCTGGAACAAACATAAGTTGACCATAAGCTTCATCTAGCTAGGGGAATGCTTTTGAGGATGACCCTTCACAAAGATAGGACCTCTAATGGTGAGGTTGGATGTAGGGTTATCTCTAGAGAGAGAGTCGGGAACCCAGCAAGAAGGTTGGAAGCTTAAAACCTCGAGATGTGAGGAATAATGGATGATAGTGGTTGCCTCATGATCGATCCCTAAAAGTTGATGATATCTTGGTTTCCTTTAGAGGGACCAAACCCTAGTGAGAGAAGATGAAGCTTCTGGTACATATGTGCCTACGGTATAGGTGTTTACCTTCTGAGGTAGGAAGAAGAGTTCCTTAGACTTAGAAAGGTGTAGTGAACAGGTTCTGAGGCCTTGTACCTTGTTGGTTGTCCTTAAGGAGGACCTAACTCTAAGTGTTGCTTGAGTTGAAGGATGACAAGGAGTGCATGTCATGCCTTTTGCATGCTTGGTTCGTAGTTACGAGATGGAGCATGTGGTTGGACACCTACAAGTGAACCTAGGGATCTTAGGCCTAAGAGGGGAAGTGGTATACCTAATGCTCATGACAAGGATTAAGTTTCTATAATTTCGAGCATGGTACTCCTCAAGTATAGAGGAAAAAAAAGAAGTCCATTAAGTTAAGGTATGCTTGATGAACCCCTCACAACTAGGTTGATGATAACGGAAGGTATGATCTTGATCCAGCATTGAGGAAAGAGGACAAGTATGACCTAGTATGGTTCAGTAGGAGATCTGCTTGTGCCTTAATAGCTTGCTACGGTTAAGTAGGCTCATGTGGATGTAAACCCTAGACCTAAGAGCTTTCGTGACCTTGTTATCAAGAGATAGTTGTTTTCCTCCCATCCTGGGAGAGGGACCCCTTTGGTAGGGTGTATATCAATTTTGTTGGTTTAAGGTAACCTAAAGAGGTCTCATAGGATCTTGAGAAGATAAGTGAAAAGTACATGGTATGAGGATGAACCTATAGACCCATAGATATGCATCTCTATGTGCATGCGGATGTGTTACCATGGAGGTAACCGGTATGGGACTTGACCAAGGTAGGCAGGTTGCCATGATCCCAATGAAAGGATGAAAGCCAACCCTTAAATGCAGAAAGAGAGATGATGAAGACTTGGGTAAGGTTCTAAGTGAACATGTACTAAGATGGATAATCCTAAGTCTATCCTAGGGTCAGGTAGGGATAAGACCGATGAAAGTAGGAGTTACCTAATTCCCCAGCTGCACATGACCATAGGGTCGGGAGGTAACAACTATCATTGTCTAAGGGCCATGGGTTAGGAGATTGATCACCTTCATGAACTCATGGGACCCAAAGGGAAGATGAGTAGGACACTCTCTTGATGCATGAGGGAAAAGGGATGACCCCAAAAGAGCCGATACCCTATAGACCTAGAGGAGATGACCAAGGATATAAATCTCAGTAGGTTTAAGATTAGTTTGTTATCATGATGTCTGTGACGTGGAGACATATGTGGCACATTGCAACTTAGATGTAAAGGTGTATTGGCAAGGTGGGATGTACTATCTCTACTCTTGGAACAGGAAGAACTTTGTATTTGGACTGCAGCCAAATGCTTATTTCCTCTTGTTATGGGAGTGAGAGATAGGACATTACGCACGCCACACACCAAGGATAAGAGATGATGTAGGTTGGAACGTTGCCATGAGAGATGGGGATAAAGAAGATAACCTATCCTGGTAAAGCAAATGATACATGGATGGTTTGCAAACACTAAGAGGAATGAGGTAGTCATCTTATGAGGATGTTTTTATCCTGAGCTAAGTGGAACTTACAAGTTATACCAGGTTGAGTTTGATCACCGTGATGATGAAATCAGAGAGGGTTCATAATGAAGATAGACATAGAGTTTGAGGTGAGATGATAAGTAAAATACACAGAAGTGTATGACTTCAATGTTACCTAATACCTAAGGATATGAAGTGGTAATGGATGCTCTGGTTGAGATACATCTGACTTGTTTTGACTATAAGATAGAAGAGGTTGTTTGGCTAACCCTAAGTTTGAACAGGAGTGGTGTTTGGATAACACTCAGATGTAACAAGATACGTTGAAAATTAAGAGTTGTCTGGTTATCCAGTCTAGTCCTTGATGCGATGAGAGGATGGTGGTAGAACCTCAAGTGCACTTCTTTGGAAAAGAAGGAGATGAAACCCCGACTAGAGTGGTTTAATTAGGGTTTCTAAGGAATCTATCTTAAGGAATCATGACAATACAGGAGAACATGACTTAATACCATAGTACTACCAAGATAATAAGTGACAGTAGTACTTTAGATGCCTAAGATGAGGCTGCATGTGGTATGTTGCCATGCATGATAGGAGGTGAAGGATGAGCACTGGTAACCCAGTGCATTGTTATAAAGGATAAAGAGTTCCCGAGAGGGAATGGGAGTTCATCACTATGGATGTGGTGATAGGTCTCCCCTGGACCAAGGAAGGTCAAGATGCAATATGGGTTATGGTAGATCGCCTTTGCTAGATGACATGAGAAAGAAAGAGTTTTGTCAAGGGACAAATCTGGTTGAAATACCCATGAGAGAGATGGTTCAACTACACCATGAAGCGAGTTCAAAGGTTTTTGAGTTTGACCTAAAGGTTCCCTTCCAAAAGGTGGAAGTAGGTATATGAAGGACTTAATGTTAGTATAGTTTGTCACCCCCTAACTAATGGTTAGTATGATCTAGACTAAAGGGTCTGATGAGGGCATATGTGCTCATTCAGGGTGATGGCTAGAGACAGTTCTTTTCCAATGAAAGATGTAATGATGACCACCATAGCCAATATTAGGATTTAAAGAAGCTCTATAAGAGAGGTTGTGTCGGTCACCACTTCAGTAAGGTGATGTTGGTGAAAGGACCACATGATGGTTAGAAAAGGACCACAGTGTGTGTAGAAGAAGTCGCTTTGATCATGCAATGGCTGAAAGGAGCCTAGAGACGACGGGAGTCGTGAGCAGATGCAAAGTAGACTGACATGCAGTTCACTGTGGGAGAATATGTGACATGAAAATACGACACCTCTAAGTTATAGCTAAGAGAGCTGAGTCCCTGATGCATGGGTTCTTTTGACATGGTTTGGTGGAGAAGGTTAAGTTTGACCTTACCCCTCAGGATAAAGTAATGTGTGATGAGTTCCAGGTGTCATTTAGAGCACTATGTGAGGTACCCGACCATGTGCTGAGAAATGAACCTAGTGAGCCCCAAGGGAGGCTGACATGGCCTGAGTCACCTGTGCAGTTTATAGACGCCGGGATGAAAGGACTCAGAGAAAAGAATATGTGATGATAAAGGTTCTGTGGAAGCACCATGAGTACGGTAAAGCCACATAGGGGCCAATGATGGACATGGAAAAGTCTTAATCTAAATTGTTTGTTTGCTTGTTTGAATTTTGAGGACAAAATTCCTATAAGAGGGGAAGGATGTTACAACCCCAATTTCTGGGTTCATTTGGTGAGAAATGTAATTTCTCATATTAAAGATATTTGAACAAAGAATGATATAATTTTCTTCAAATAAATGGATTTCATTTACAATAGCCTTTATGTTTGTATTGTGGGCTTTATTGGCTATTGGGCCCAATAACAAGGAAATAACAAAGAAAATTCAATTAGTGAATGGATAATTGAATTTTTAAGAAAAGAAATATGTAGAAACCTCTAGAAGGAAAATCTAAAGAGGATTTCGTGCCTCTTGGGTTCCTTGGGTACCAATGAGTCCAAGGTTGCAAAAGAAAGCAATAAGAAAAGGACAGATTAATTAAGTATTTCTTTATTAAGAAAGAAATTGAAAATAATGGTAAAATGTGGAAAATAAGTGAAAAGAGGTATAATTGAGTTATCCTTGTTGGAATTTCGTATCCCAAGGATTCCTAATGATAAAAGGAATACCCGTGAGGAAATTAAAAGAGAAATAAAGATAGATCCTCAAAAGGGAATATTTTAATAAAGAAATAAGTGAGATAATGATAAATAATGGATAAAAGATAAGCAAAAGGTTAAAGGAATATTTCCTGAGATGGGACTTTGTGCCTCTATGGTTCCTTGAGGTCCAAGGAATCCAAGATGATAAGATAATAGCAAACGAAAGAGGAAATATCAATTAAATAAGTCTTATTTATGAATAACTTGCTTTTGAAGGAAAAAGCCCTTTTCCTTTGGAATTTGGGAATTATTTTTGGTATGCGTGTGGATAAAGGCAAAAGGAAATTTTCCTCAAAATTTGGGTGCAAAGTGATGCACGGTTTTCAAGATATGCAATTTAGAAATTATACTAAAGTATGGGCTTTAATTGCATAGTAGTTATGTGTCACATTTTATATGGGAATAAGAATCCCGATTTTCCTATTTTGATAGTTGAGGCGCAACCATTGGATCTAAGATCCAACGCCTGGGAATGAGTTCCAGTCTCGCGAGGAACAGGCCACACGGAACAGACTTGAGATCTTCGATCAAGGATTGCTCGAATTGAGAGCAATGGGCAGACTTGGTGATGAGTCCATCACCTTCAGGAGTCTGTTCTGAAGCCAACTAACCTAGTTTATGGGTGGGTTTGTTGACAAGGACAGAAGTCCCCAAATTGCGAGTCTCTCAGACAATGCTATATATAGGGAGGACTCTTGAGTATGCTGGCATAACAGATATCTACCCTAGCACCTTCGGGGAGCGACGCTGAACCTTTTGGTGAGTTCAATTCGTTAAGCAACCCAATTTGCCCTCTCTGCGACCTGTAGACATCGCCGAAAGAGCAGTGGCTAGTTGGCGGTGATGGAGCAGAGCCCGCCACCAATTGAAGGCGAGGGAAAGTTCGGGAGGCTCGGACGGAACCCCCAGACCTGTTAGTTAGGGTGCTAGTGGCTGAGATCACAAAGTCAACAACAAGGTTGACCGGCCGCTTGTGTAGGAGAAGGAGCGCGAGGTTGAAGACAACCTCGGAAGTTTACTGAATTACCCACCCTCCTCTGCAGTCCGGGTAAGGGCATTCTTGCCCAATCCTTTGTTTTTCATCACTTAAACGCATGGGGCATGAGCTGTCAGATTCCGCAAGGTCCAATGGACCATGGATCTAGCGGATGACGTTTTTCTAAAAATAACGAATTCTTCATGACAATGGTTTTCTTTGCAAAAATCATAGTTGCTGCTAGGAAACTCTAATGAGAAAATGTTATACATGAAAGTTAATCAGAAAAATATGAGGAGCACTTTAAAATTGGTTTGAGAACCTTATTTCGTACTTATTTGCAAAATTACATTAATTTGAATAAAAGTGTGGTTAGAAACCCTAATTGAAGGTAAAGAATGAATCTTTGAGGTTTAAAGGGTTAACTTGGGTAATATTAACCTAATGAATATTAAAGTAAAGTTGCAATATGTTTTCCATGAAAGGTTGATTAATTTAGAGTTTCATGTGCCTTGAAACCCTAATGTTGAAAAATTCGACTCTTAATAGTTTTAATTATTCAAAGTGGTGAATAAAGATGAGATATAATGATTCTAAGCTATTTTGAGCATTAAAGTTCCTAATTGTGGAGAAATACCCTAAATGTAGTAATTAGGGTTTTCTCATGAATAAAAGGTAGAATTAATGATAAATAACGTTCATATGAGTATTAGAGTATAATGAACTACAAATTGATGATAAATGTGTATAATGATCTTGCCATGAATAAGGAGTAAAACCTTGATAGTGTTGAATAATGGACATTTTCGGATTAGTAATCTTAAATATGCTATTATAGGGTTTTGAAACTAATGGGAAAAACTTGAGATAATCTTAATGTTAATAATGTGTATTAGATGTAATGAGTAGTCTAATATGCTTAAGAAGATAATTAGGGTTTAACCTAGTATGCATAAGTGAGATTGTAATCTTATAAATCATAATATGATGGAATTAGGGTTCGTAGCCCTAATCCTTAGTCCAAACAAGAAATAACCCTAAACCCTAGTTTAGGGTCACATCTAGATCCGAGTAATGTAATGTGAATACATGGTGACACATATGTAGTATACATGTTTCAGATATTGTTGATTATATGCTTGGTTACTTGGATGTTTGGATGCACTCATAAAATCTATGATGTTCGACATGGTTTCTACAAGGAATAAGGTATGTGGTTACGATTATGAATAACCGCTATAGTTTCCCGATGGATTCTCGGATGTTTAATCGCATTGAATGCAACTAAACTATTGGATGTTTATTTATTTCATGCAACTATAAAGTGACTATGATTATCACTATAAATGTGCATATATAACTAGCTAGATCCGGGTCCACCTCTGTTACTTTGAAAAGGCTAAAAAAGGGGTAATCCTAGAGTAAGGTCTAGATTACCGTGAGTTAGAGACTCTTTAGCAAATCCCGAGTTAAGGAGTGGTCTACTTACGAGTAGTGCCATGTGACTCAACCCTAGAAACTGGTTCACTTATAGGTGGATCATGAGGGGTTTAATGGGGACAATACAGAGGATAGGGTACTCTTGGATCGCAGAGTTATATCTAAAACATAATATTGGTTGTTAAATAAGTAATTGAATGATTACATTGTTATCATAGTTGCATGTTTATTGTTCCCCCCACATACCAGCTACGGCTGACCGACGTTTTGTTTGTCGGTGTTTTAGGTACAATGAAAAGAACAAACAGTAAAGTGGCACATGTGATACTAAATGAGAATTAAAGTGCAAAGGAGGATTAGATAGATTAGTATCAGTGTGGATAGAAGAATAGAGATCCAAGTTTTCAAAAGGTATGTAAAGAAAAATTTTATTACCATTTTCAGTATAGTCTGTTAGAGTTTAATAATTATTTATGGTTATATGACGAACCTTTGATCCGGGATTAATGGGTGCGGCTCAACCTCTCGGTCTCCCTTAATTGGGGGTTATCGGGAGGTGGGGTCGTAACAGTAATTCCTTGGAGTAATCCTATCTAGTTTGCAAGTAAGGAAAGTCCCAATAAGTTTATGCTTTGACTATAGATGGATAAGTAGGGTCTCCACCTCCTACCTAAGTCAGTTAAGGTGACATATAACATCTTGAGTTACCTTTGAGATGGTTTTCTTGGGATAAATGGCCTCTTCTTATGATGGGTGGATGTGAAACTAAGAATGATTATGTGGGATGGATAGTTGGTGGGAGTAAGATTAGTGTTGAGGTAGCAGATCAGAGTGGCACAATAGAAGCATGATAGGTTTTGTAGTTACAAGTAGATAATAGAACATATCTCTAGTATTTATTTGGAAGAGACATGTTAATGTTGAGGATGGTATGGTAAATTCTTAGAATAAAGAACCTTATCATGTGATGTTATATAATGAGGAGGTTATACATGAATTGGATAAGTATGTATAGTGATTCCATGGCTAAGAAAGTATCACGTGGCATAGGGTTAACTCTACAACCAATAATATAAAAGGATAAATTGAATACATGTCTTGTACAACATATCTTGTGTTGATCTTGGATGCCATGATAGTATTTTGATCAAGTCTTGTGACATCACCCTGACCTCAAGCAGCTATGTTGAATTTTTAAGATATGATGCATGAGTAGTATCCATCTCCTTTCTCTTGGGATTTTGGGGGAGAAATCCTCGTTAGGGGTTTATGGCTTGTGTTACGACCCCACCTTCCGATAACCCCCAATTAAGAGAGACCGAGAGGTCGAAGGCGCACCCATAAATTCCGAATCAAAGGTTCGACAGATAACCAATAACAATTATTAAATTCTAACAGACTATACTGAAAAATGGTAATAAAATTGTTCTTTATTATACCTTTGAAAAGTTTGGAAGTACTAAACTTCTAACCACAGATGAACTACTCTAACTAGTTCCTCCTTGTTCTTTAATTCTCGAATTCACAATGTGTCACTTTATATTTTGTACTTTGGGATTTGTACCTAAATCGCCGACAAACAAAACAACGGTCAGTCACAACTGGTATGTGGGTGAAACAATAATCAAACAATTATGCTAACAATGTAATCAAGCAATTAGTCTTTTTAACAATCAAGATTACATTTTAAGCCAGACTACTCAATCCATACTTATCCACAACTCTGTGTTGTCCCTATAAGGACTTATATGGTACCTCTATAAGGTGACTTGATGGACTTACCCTCTAGGCAGCCAAAGTCTTTCATGACCTGGTGGATCTACCCTCTAGGTAGCCTTTGTACCAGGTCAGCCATTACGACACAGAGAGGATCAAGGATTGAGCTAGAAGGCATATACATTATGTGATAGTCATATTCACTTTATAATTGCATGAACTAAATTCATCCAACAGTTAATTCATGTCATCGATGAAACCTTCGGAAAACCTCGAAAAACTAACTCGAGATATTCATAAGCATAACCACATACCTTTAATTGCAGTTTTCAAGACAGATTCAGATTATGAAGAGTAACCCAATCAACAAGTAATGATGAATAGAAATCCTAAAATAAAAGTACCAATTCCTTTTATTAATAATTATCTAATTTCATTTTACCATTTAGGATTTCAATTCCAACATTAGGGTTTCTTCTGGAAATTAGGATTTTACTTCTTCTGTCATCATTATCATCCTTAATTTATCAAACTACATGAAACTCCTAATTTCTCATTGAATTTCCTTTATTAGACATCTGATTTCCTTATTTAATAAAAATATGATTTTTATCTACTTTTATCCCAAATTAGGGTTTCCATGCCAATTAATCTTCTTTTTAGATATTGTAACTTTAAGTTAAGCACTTTTGCAATCAAAAAGTAAATACAACCACCTTTATTATTATCAGAGTCAAACTTAACAATTTGACCTATTGAATTACCAAATTACACTCTAATCATGCAATTAGGGTTTCTCATCAATTTTTAATAAACTTTATTATCCAATTAAGGCACTTTTGCAAAACGGAGTGGAATTAGGTTCTGGAAATATTTTTATAGCATTCCTTGTACTTTTCTATACAACTTTCATATACAAAGTTTTCTCATTGGACAATCCTAGTAATTTCTATCATTTTTGCAAGAAAAGCCCTTTTTCTGATTATCCGTTTAGAGAGGAGAAATTACCAGAAAATTCTCAACCGCTTGATCGGTGCGCCTGTGGTCCGCGCTCTGATCCAACGCTCAACGTTGCACGTCTCCTTCACTTAAGCACTTCGAAGCCCAGGTCATTGGATCCCGCGAGTCCACGGTGGACTAAGATCCAAGGGTTTCGGCTAAACTTTGACCCGACCGCTAGATCTCGATCGAACGGTGGCTGGGCGCGCGCCTCTAACAACTTCGCCCCCTCCTCTGGATCGTCATACCGGGAGGGAGATCACCGTGGTCCCTGATCTGACGGTGCCCTGGTCGTCGTCTTCCTCAGCAGACCTCCGCGCGGTCAACTCGAAGGTTGACTCGAAGCTTCAGGCCTTCGTTTCCCGCTTCAACTATCCAGGGAGCTCTGCCTCCCCTCAACGAAGTCAAAGGCTGGGCCAATTCTTGCCCAAGATCCCCCCAACTATGTCCCCCTGCTCGCCAGATTCCGGCGAGGTCCCCGGAGGTAAAGAGGTCGAAGGTCAGGTTGGAAAGAATAATTGACTGAGCGAAAACGCTCCTTGCGCAAATCCGCAAAGGTCAAGCTAATAAGAAAATGCACTGGTCTACTCTATCGATCTCCCCTATATATAGGGTCAGTAGAAGCTTGGGACGGTTTGGGCCTTTCCTAAAACCTCCACCAATCCTAGTCGAACCTGGGAGTTTCTAGTTCGGTTTGATCTCCTGGATGCGATGATGAACTCGGCCAGTATGTCCACTCCTTGGATCTCAAGGAAAATCCAAAGGAAATTTCCTATGACAGAGCCAGAGTCCCAATCCATTTGGGATTAAGACGATGACTGGCGCTCGTTGGATTAAGATCCAACGGCCCACCATCCTCACGCTCAAACAAAATAGGAAATCATTTCCTAAATAATCAATTAAAGCCAATTTCAAGGGAAAACTTAGAAAATTAATATCTCCCAAAAGGTTACTCCTTTCTTTACCAAATTTTGAGGGAAGCTTCATCATAGGTTTCTCTTTCTTCCTACAAAATTTGGAGTTATTATAATAAGGATTCGATTCCTTTTCTTAATATGCAAGTTATCATCATATTAATCACATTTTCCATGTCTTCCTTATTTCTTTTATCATTAATTCATGATTTTGAGTTCCTTGAACCCCAAGGAACCTATTAACTCGAAATCCTATTTTTGGAAACATATTCCATATCCTTTTTCTATTTTATTGGATTTCTTTATGTACTCTTTAATTCTATCGATTTGGGCTCAAATAAAAACAAGGCCCAATAAGAAACATACAAACAATTATTCATGAAATCCATTTCAGTCCACATTACATCAATCATGGAATTCATTTATCTTTAAATGAAATTTACAAAGTTTATTACATAATTTGGAAAAATGAGGTTATAACATCCTCCCCTCCTTATAGGAATTTTGTCCTCAAAATTCAACAATCAAACAAGTCAGGATATGCTTTTTCCATGTCCGTCTTTAGCTCCCATGTGGCCTCATCCTCTCCATGGTGTTTCCAAAGAACCCTTACCATCTCTATATTCTAATTTCTGAGCTCTTTTACCGTAGTATATATAATACACAAAGGTAACTCAGGATAAGATAGCTTTCCTTGAAGCTCAATAGGTTCAATGCCCAACACATGGCTTGGATCTTGCACATATCGCTTTAGATTGGACACGTGAAAAACATCATGCATCATACTATATTGAGGGGGTAACGCCAAATGATAAGCCACCTCACCAGTCCGTTCTAACACTTCAAACGGACCCACATATCGGGGACTCAACTTTCCTCTATTCTTTGTTATAGCTCGGAGTGGTCGGATTTTCATGTCACATATTCTCCCACAGTGAACTGCATGTCAGTCTACTTTGCATCTTCTCACGACTCTTATTGTCTCTAGGCTCTTTTCAGCCATTGCACGATCAAAGCGACTTCATCTACACACACTGTGGTCCTTTTCTAACCATCACGTGGTCCTTCACCAACATCACCTTACTGAAGTGGTGACCGACACAGCCTCCCTTATGGAGCTTCCTTGAATCCCAATATTGGCTATGGTGGTTAACTTCACATCTTGCATAGGACAAGAACTGACTCTAGCTATCACCCCGAATGAGCACATATGCTCTCATCAGACCCTTTAGTCTGGATCATACTAACCATTAGTAGGGGTGATAATCTGTACTTACATCGAGTTCTTCATGTACCCACTTACACCTCATGGAAGGGAACCTTTAGGTCATAATTAAGAACTTTTGAACTCACTTCATGGTGTAGTTGAACCATCTCTCTCGTGGTTAGTTCATCCATGTCACGCCCCAATCTCACATTAACCACAAACCACGAGATTAGGACGCGACAGGATGGGATTTGCACATAAGCCAACCACTCTTCACTTTTTAAAGCATCTTAAAGACATTAATAGAAAAATCTGATTTATGTTGTAAAATGAAACTAAACAAACTGCGGAAGCATCTTTATTAACTGACTAGCAATATAAACAGAGTCTACAGCATATTACATTGTTCGACATAAAATAAAGCATAACAGTTAATTACATCTTTATACACATTCACTCTCTCACTCACACCTTGTCCCAAAGATCGAGGGGAAAGGACTAAGAGACCTCTAACTACTAACTACGAACCTTCTATCGACTAGGCGTAAGGATAAATCGATCCTTCTGATTTCCTGCTGCTGATGATAACCTGAAAATGTTTTGAGTAGAGGTATGAGCCTACTCGCTCAGTGAATAGTATTTCACTTAGCTATCACTAAACAACTCATCAGGTTTATAAATTGAAATTAAACATAAATGCAGAACTAAGCAAGGCAGTTCTAAATACATATATTAATCACATTTCTAAGCATCAACAGATAATTCAGGTAAATAAACAGTTATATAAATTTACTATGATCCTACATGATTACTTATTCATATTATTATTATGCCCTAAATATATGCAGTGTACTCTGCATATAAAGATCCGCAGCAAGTTCATGCTATGGTCCCACCGTACAAGACTTAGCGACACACCCGGGAAATGCTAAGTCTGACACCAGCCCTGTTCTGCTACAGGACCCCAGGCTCCACGGCCTCAATGCACAACCACATGTGCTGCACAACCACGTGTGCTCCAGACTCCTCCTGACCTGAGTACACAGGCGCAGGGAGTCAACACAGGGTTACCACCAGAATTACTCAACCGGTTGGTGTTGGATAACCCTCTATTTTACTTATTATTTACCCCAGTGCCACCGAAATTACTCAATTGGTTGGTGTTGGACACTGTCTATCAACCCTCGTGCCACCAGAATTACTCAACTGGTTGATGTTGGACACGAGTTTCACCCCTAAGTTGCAGATACCTCTTAGGGGTTCTACGGTGTTAGGGCACCTAAGTCTATTAACTGATTTATCATATAACCATTTAAACAGGAATATCACATTTACTGATTTCATATCAGATCACAATACACTGTCATTTTAAAACTGTCTGAGCAATATATTTCAAATCATTGTAATTTCGAGAAATTCTCATACCATGCATTCAGGAAAACTAGAAATGTATAAATAACCCAACTTATTTCAATTTGGCACATACATAGCGAATTTACGCAATTGAACATTTTATTGCACAAATTAAAGAAATTTACTTCACATATGAGAACCATACTCAACATTTGTCAATTCTCTAAAATTCTCGAAAAATGTGCACATTAACCCTAATCCTGGTTTGTGCATCACTTAACTCAATTAAGAGTTAATTACCTATCACAACACAATTTAATAACAATACTTGAGAATTTTTGGTAATATTTCAGAGAAATGTGCCATTTCATGTAAATATCAATTTACACATATTAACGTCAAAGGATATATGCAATTTAGGGTTTTATTGCATATTTTATTTATTCATATCAACTTTAAAATCATACATCTGATAATTTATCAGAAATCCTTATTGTCTGGGTTCATACCCAATCCATACCATTTTTAGACATGAATTTCTAATTTCAACATTCAAATAAGCAATTTAGGTTCCAATGAACCATATAAATCTACCGATTCAATCCACACTGATCAATTGCTAAATTTAATCATATAACAGCGTCTAGAAGCAATTTATGAAATAAAAAGTCGGGCGACGCCAAACGCCGCCCTACGCCTGATAACGCATGTTATCAGCGTAATTCGCGCACAAAACAGAAAATATTCAAACGCCTAAGTTTATTAATGATAAATAAATGAAATTCTACTCACATTGATTTGGTCTGTCCAGATTCGTCTGGAGATGCGTCCAGGGCCACATCCAGGGACCAATTTCTGGGTATACGTCAGTCGTCTTCTACCTTGGAATAGCCTGGATGCGAACCTTGCTCTTTCATGCACCAATCGAGCTTCCATTCACAACTGACTTTATGAAATGGGCCTTTTAGTTTCAAACTGTCTTCCCTGTAGGGGGTCCGTTTCTCTGAATATCAGTTGTTGAAGCCCAAGGACAGCAAAAGAGGCAACAACAATGGGGTCAATGGCCTTACTAGGAGCAACAACATGGCCACCCTTTCCTTTGATTGTGGCAGTGAACCTGCCTGATGCAGCAAGAACATCACCTAAGCAGGAACCAACCACACCAGTTTGATGAGTAGGTGAAACATGCATCCCAAATATAGCTTGAACACCGTCAAGAACACCCTCTTGCAGGACATGGAAGGTGCTCGCGTAGCCCTCCTCTGCTAGTTGGAATAAAAGCTTCATTGTCCCCTAGAGCTCCTCTTTCCAAAGCTGAAGCAACTTGGCGGCTCCTAGAAGCATGGTGACATGGGCGTCCTGGCCACATGCATGCATTTTGCCATCCACCTTGCTTTTAAATTCCGAGTCGACTAGTTCCTGGATGGGCAGCGCATCCATGTCCGCCCGGAGCACGAACGTCGAGCCCTCGCCTGTGCCGTCGGTCTTGGCTACGGGCCATCAGTAAGGGATGTCGATGCTGTCGAGCTCGGCGCGAATGAGCTCGCTGGTGCGGTGCTCCTGGAACGCGAGCTCCGGGTGCTGGTGCAGGCGACGGCAGATGCCCCTCAGCCACTCAAAGAAGTTGGCAGACCTCACGGAGTCGAGGAGATCGCGGCCCAACGAAGCGAGGCCGGGGCGGAGCGCGTCGGGAGAGGAGGAGGAATAAGAGAGGATGGGTAGAAGGAGGAGGGGAGTGGCTACTGCTGATTCGGAGCTAGGGCGCCCCAAAATCGCCCGCCCAATCTCCCCCTGCTGCCGCCATCGGGCGCAGCTCTCCTGCGCATTGTTTTTGGTCAAGCGGTGATCGGGCAAAGAGGATAAGGAATAAAGGGGAAATAAAAAGAAAACAGAATTAATAGCTCAATTAATGGAAAACTTGCAACCAAATCCAAGGAAAACTAAAAATGCCATAACTGTTTCCTCGGTGGTCCAATTGAAATGATTTCTTTTGCATATTTTCAAGCACGAACTCCTCTACCTACTCAAGGCATGAAATCATACTGATTCGACTATTTTACTGATTCAAAATTCCAATTGCATCCAATTATTACTTTACTCAACTTAATCATCTTAATTATGCACTAATTGATCTTATGTGCTTAATTCAACTAAATCAAGTTAATGATGCACTAACCATCACATGAGCACATAAGTTAGCTCAAATAACTTTAATTAGGCTCAAATCATAATGCTTACCAATAAGTTTTGAAACGGGTCATAACAATCTCCCTCCCTTATAAAAATTTCATCCCGAAATTCCTAAAAGAGAAAAGGAAACTTGTTACGCATCTCAGATTCAAGCTCCCACATAGCTTCCTCTAGGCTATGATTCCTCCACAAAACTTTCACTAATGGTATCTCATGATTCTTAAACTTCTTGATCCTCCAATCAACTATCTGTACTGGTCCCTCGACATAGGACACATCTAATCGGAGCTGTGTAGGTTCTGGATCCACTATCCTCTCTGTACCAGGATAACACTTCTTCAACATCGATACATGAAACACATCCTGTAGATTTGACAACTCAGATGACAATTCTAACCTATAGGCTACAGGTCCAATCCTCTCAATGATAGGATATGGGCCCATGAACCTGGGAGTCAGTTTGCCTCTCTTACCAAACCTCAACACTCCTTTCCACGGTGAAACCTTCAGATATACCTTGTCACCAACCTCAAACTCAAGAGGTCTACGTCGTCTCTCAGCATAACTCTTCTTCCTATCCTGTGCAACTTTTAACTGTTCTTTGGTCACAGTAATCTTTTCAGTGGTCAAATCTACTATCTCGGGTCCAAGAATCTACTTTTCACCAACCTCATACCAACATATGGGTGATCTACACTTTCTACCATACAGAGCTTCATACGGTGCCATACCAAGACTAGAATGGTAGCTATTGTTGTATGCAAACTCCATAAGGCTCAAGTGTTCTTCCCAACTTCCTCTGAACTGCAGAACACATGCTCTCAGCATGTCCTTGAGAGTTTGAATGGTTCTCTCAGACTGACCATCCATCTGTGGGTGAAAAGCTGTACAGAACCTCAACTTTGTGTCCACTGATTTCAAAAAACTGGATGTGAATTTAGGATCTCTATCAGATATAATAGAAACTGTGATACCATGCAACCTGACTATTTCATCCACGTATATCTTAGCCAACTTTGGGACATCAAAGGTTGACCTAACAGGAAGAAAGTGAGCAGATTTAGTCAATCTATCCACAATCACCCATATCGAGTCACAACCTCTAGGTGTCCTGGGTAACCTTATCACAAAATCCATTATGATATGTTCCCACTTCCTCTCAGGTATAGGAAAAGATTGCAAGGTACCTGTAGGTTTCTGGTGCTCAGCCTTAACCTACTGACACACATTGCACCTAACCACATACTCAGCTACATTCTTTCCACGCCAGGCCACCAATACAACTCCTTGAGATTCATATACATCTTATTGTTACCTGGATACATAGCATACATTGATGCATGTGCCTTCTCAAGAATCTTTTCTTTCAAATCACTATCTCGAGGTACATGCAACCTGTCACGATGATACAACATATCATCATCTGAAAACCTGAACTTTGGTCTTTACCCCATGTCATGTCATGCATGATCTGATGTAACTCACTGTCACCCTACTGTAGTTCCTTAATCTGATCATAAGAAGTAGGCTTGAACCTGCATCTGTACAATCAAACCACTTTGTGTTGTCACCCCTAAGTCTAAGTTCAACTTCCACATTTCTACTAACAGGTCTCTATTGAAACCTGTCATAGAGAATGCATTAACTGTTGAACTTGACTTTCTGCTAAAAGCATCAACTACCACACTCTCTTTACCAGGGTGATAATCTATTGTCACATCATAAAGATAGTGACACCATGTCTTAAAAACATGAACTACATCAACTATCTTCAGATCATATATCGGATAATACTCCGCTTTCTATGCTACTGTTCTTATTGTTACATTTTAGGTTTATGTTTTACTCTTTTCTCTAAGTCATTTCATGTTGTTCATGTACGGATCAGATTAACTACCTTTAAACCCTAGATCACTATCAATGCCCATTTATTTTTCATAGAACAAATCTCAAGGTCTTATTTTACAGAGATACTAGTATTCAAGGTTTAATCACTATCGAGATCCCTTAAACTACTACAACTTTAATCATTCTAGGGTTTGATCCTTATTAATAATATAGCATTATTGTGATGTGATTTTGCTTCCTTTGTTTGAAATTCAAACTTTGAATCTCATAAGTTTTACGAAAGTCTTCCTAATCATATCACTGGAATTTCCTTTCTCTTATTTGTTCTGGACTTTGGTATTTCCATGTTATCTCTTCAATTTATTGGAAGCTTATAACGTAACATGAATATCATTTCAAACTGGACAAGTCATATATTCAGGTATTGCAAATATCAAGAGATTCAACATAATAAGCATGCATGCAGATTTCAAATTCTTAAATAATCTAATTACATGTCCACTTGTAATTTACTGAGAAATCAATATCAATATGCATGCAGGCAGACTGGAATTCTCAAATAAACAGAATGCATGTCAATTTGGCACTTTATACACTAAAATTGTGCAATTGAACTATTAAGCATCACACATCTTATACTGAGAATTTTGATATCAAAATACTTGATTCATTGAACACCCTACCCTTAGGGTTTCAATTACCTCATTCACTTATTACATGGCAACACCCTATCCTTAGGGTTTCAGTTACCTCATTCATTTGATTGCAGTTCAAATCACAATATGATATCATTCTAGAACTGTCAGAACAGTGTACTTAAAATAATTGTAAATACTGAGAAATTCTTATATCATGCAGTCATTTTCTAAGTTATGTGTTTGTTCTTTATTTTAAAAACTAGTTAGTTAGTCTATAGAGACTCAAAAATCCAGAGGTAGTATGTATGAATGTATTAAACTTTATAACAAAGATATGCATTCCATACTCTCAATTATGTCATGTAATTCTCGTTCCTTAATCAAAGTCATCATTTCTAACATTCTAGTGTATATACATTCTCACTATGTTACGGGTCTAAATCATCCAAAGTCTATTCTAATTATACTGTTAATAGGAGTCATTAGATCCCAGTAACGCATCCTGCCAGCCGGACCAGGCCGAACCTGTAATCCTGAAGCCAAGAGCTACTCGGGATTAACCTACTCCTATTAATCGCAAACATGTGGAAAGAATATCCACTCAGGGCAAACTCATTTAAACATAATTTCGAGTCTACTTTAATACAAAGAATACAAACACTAAATAAATCACTTCATTACACAACAATATAAAAGAATCATATTTATTGTACAAACTAAAAATCTAATTTCATGCATATAAGAGCATTTCTAGTGATTTTTAGTCAAATAAGTAATATAAAGCAAGACTTGTATCTCATCTTATATTTAATCTCTTACTCTTACATAAATTTCTGGTTTCTTAACCCTATGATTTCTAGGGTTTCTCTCTAGCCTATCCTTCCTCTGCATACCTGGCCAGGGCATCCAGAGAAGAATAGACAAAGTAGCTCGATACTGGTCAATCTAAGTATTCAGACACCTGGCCAGGGTATCTAAACACTCAAACCTCCCAGAGCTAAAGACACATCATTTCTTATCCATCTTAATTATAACTCTATCTTCTGATCCTAATGATCCCTAACGATTCAACACAAACTCTTTACTTGGTTCTCGTGACCACGTCACCTTCCTTCCATCTGCAATAGTATAACAGAACACTTCCTGTTAGAAAATTGCAGTTAGATGGAAGACACCTAAATCCTAATCCTATTGGTCTCTTGTCGTCCCCTGACCTTGACTTAAGAGTATCTATGTACTCAACCTATGCTCTGATACCAAAATTTTCACGCCCCAATCTCACATTAACCACAAACCATGAGATTAGGACGCGACAGGATGGGATTTGCACATAAGCCAACCACTCTTCACTTTTTAAAGCATCTTAAAGACATTAATAGAAAAATCTGATTTATGTTGTAAAATGAAACTAAACAAACTGCGGAAGCATCTTTATTAACTGACTAGCAATATAAACAGAGTCTACAGCATATTACATTGTTTGACATAAAATAAAGCATAACAGTTAATTACATCTTTATACACATTCACTCTCTCACTCACACCTTGTCCCAAAGATCGAGGGGAAAGGACTAAGAGACCTCTAACTACTAACTACGAACCTTCTATCGAATAGGCGTAAGGATAAATCGATCCTTCTGATTTCCTGCTGCTGATGATAACCTGAAAATGTTTTGAGTAGAGGTATGAGCCTACTCGCTCAGTGAATAGTATTTCACTTAGCTATCACTAAACAACTCATCAGGTTTATAAATTGAAATTAAACATAAATGCAGAACTAAGCAAGGCAGTTCTAAATACATAGCAGATATACAGATATTAATCACATTTCTAAGCATCAACAGAGAATTCAGGTAAATAAACAGTTATATAAATTTACTATGATCCTACATGATTACTTATTCATATTATTATTATGCCCTAAATATATGCAGTGTACTCTGCATATAAAGATCCGCAGCAAGTTCATGCTATGGTCCCACCGTACAAGACTTAGCGACACACCCGGGAAATGCTAAGTCTGACACCAGCCCTGTTCTGCTACAGGACCCCAGGCTCCACGGACTCAATGCACAACCACGTGTGCTGCACAACCACGTGTGCTCCAGACTCCTCCTGACCTGAGTACACAGGTGCAGGGAGTCAACACAGGGTTACCACCAGAATTACTCAACCGGTTGGTGTTGGATAACCCTCTATTTTACTTATTATTTACCCCAGTGCCACCGAAATTACTCAATCGGTTGGTGTTGGACACTGTCTATCAACCCTCGTGCCACCAGAATTACTCAACCGGTTGATGTTGGACACGAGTTTCACCCCTAAGTTGCAGATACCTCTTAGGGGTTCTACGGTGTTAGGGCACCTAAGTCTATTAACTGATTTATCATATAACCATTTAAACAGGAATATCACATTTACTGATTTCATATCAGATCACAATACACTGTCATTTTAAAACTGTCTGAGCAATATATTTCAAATCATTGTAATTTCTGAGAAATTCTCATACCATGCATTCAGGAAAACTAGAAATGTATAAATAACCCAACTTATTTCAATTTGGCACATACATAGCGAATTTACGCAATTGAACATTTTATTGCACAAATTAAAGAAATTTACTTCACATATGAGAACCATACTCAACATTTGTCAATTCTCTAAAATTCTCGAAAAACATGCACATTAACCCTAATCCTGGTTTGTGCATCACTTAACTCAATTAAGAGTTAATTACCTATCACAACACAATTTAATAACAATACTTGAGAATTTCTGGTAATATTTCAGAGAAATGTGCCATTTCATGTAAATATCAATTTACACATATTAACGTCAAAGGATATATGCAATTTAGGGTTTTATTGCATATTTTATTTATTCATATCAACTTTAAAATCGTACATCTGATAATTTATCAGAAATCCTTATTGTCTGGGTTCATACCCAATCCATACCATTTTTAGACATGAATTTCTAATTTCAACATTCAAATAAGCAATTTAGGTTCCAATGAACCATATAAATCTACCGATTCAATCCAAACTGATCAATTGCTAAATTTAATCATATAACAGCGTCTAGAAGCAATTTATGAAATAAAAAGTCGGGCGACGCCAAACGCCGCCCTACGTCTGATAACGCCTGTTATCAGCGTAATTCGTGCACAAAACAGAAAATATTCAAACGCCTGAGTTTATTAATGATAAATAAATGAAATTCTACTCACAATGATTTGGTCTGTCCGGATTCGTCCGGAGATGCGTCCAGGGCCACGTCCAGGGACCAATTTCTGGGTATACGTCAGTCATCTTCTACCTTGGAATAGCCTGGATGCGAACCTTGCTCTTTCGTGCACCAATCAAGCTTCCATTCACAACTGACTTTATGAAATGGGCCTTTTAGTTTCAAACTGTCTTCCCTGTAGGGGGTCCGTTTCTCTGAATATCAGTTGTTGAAGCCCAAGGACAGCAAAAGAGGCAACAACAATGGGGTCAATGGCCTTACTAGGAGCAACAACATGGCTGCCCTTTCCTTTGATTGTGGCAGTGAACCTGCCTGATGCAGCAAGAACAGCACCTAAGCAGGAACCAACCACACCAGTTTGATGAGTAGGAGAAACATACATCCCAAATATAGCTTGAACACCATCAAGAACACCCTCTTGCAGGACATGGAAGGTGCTCGCATAGCCCTCCTCTGCTAGTTGGAATAAAAGCTTCATTGTCCCCTGGAGCTCCTCTTTCCGAAGCTGAAGCAACTTGGCGGCTCCTAGAAGCATGGTGACATGGGCGTCCTGGCCACAGGCATGCATTTTGCCATCCACCTTGCTTTTAAATTCCGAGTCGACTAGTTCCTGGATGGGCAGCGCATCCATGTCCGCCCAGAGCATGAACGTCGAGCCCTCGCCTGTGCCGTCGGTCTTAGCTACGGGCCATCAGTAAGGGATGTCGATGCTGTCGAGCTCGGCGCGAATGAGCTCGCTGGTGCGGTGCTCCTGGAACGCGAGCTCCGGGTGCTGGTGCAGGCGACGGCAGATGCCCCTCAGCCACTCAAAGAAGTTGGCAGACCTCACAGAGTCGAGGAGATCGCGGCCCAACGAAGCGAGGCCGGGGCGGAGCGCGTCGGGAGAGGAGGAGGAAGAAGAGAGGATGGGTAGAAGGAGGAGGGGAGTGGCTACTGCTGATTCGGAGCTAGGGCGCCCCAAAATCGCCCGCCCAATCTCCCCCTGCTGCCGCCATCGGGCACAGCTCTCCTGCGCATTGTTTTTGGTCAAGCGGTGATCGGGCAAAGAGGATAAGGAATAAAGGGGAAATAAAAAGAAAACAGAATTAATAGCTCAATTAATGGAAAACTTGCAACCAAATCCAAGGAAAACTAAAAATGCCATAACTGTTTCCTCGGTGGTCCAATTGAAATGATTTCTTTTGCATATTTTCAAGAACGAACTCCTCTACCTACTCAAGGCATGAAATCATACTGATTCGACTATTTTACTGATTCAAAATTCCAATTGCATCTAATTATTACTTTACTCAACTTAATCATCTTAATTATGCACTAATTGATCTTACGTGCTTAATTCAACTAAATCAAGTTAATGATGCACTAACCATCACATGAGCACATAAGTTAGCTCAAATAACTTTAATTAGGCTCAAATCATAATGCTTACCATTAAGTTTTGAAACGGGTCATAACAATCCAGATCTGTCCCTTGATAGAACTCTTTCGTTCTCATATCATCTAGGTAAGGCAATCTACCATAACCCATATTGCATCTCGACCTTCCTCGGTCCAGGGGAGACCTATCACAACATCTATAGTGATGAACTCCCATTCCCTCTCAGGAACTCTTTATCCTCTATATCAATGCATTGGGTTACCGGTGCTCATCCTTCACCCGCTGTCATGCATGGCCACATACCACCTACAACCTCATCTTAAGCATCCAAAGCGCTACTGTCCCTTATTATCTTTGTGGTATGGAGTAAGGTGATCTTGAAATCAGGATCTCTTGTATGTCATTATTCTTCAAGATCAATACCTCTAAAACCCAAAACCATTCTATCAGGGTTTCATCACCTTCTTTTTTTTCAAAGGAGTGCACTTGAGGTTCTACCACCATCCTTTCATAGTATCAAGGACTAGACTGGATAACCAAACAACCCTTAACCTTTCAATGTATCTTGAGTGTTATCCAAACACCCTTTCCTTTCCAAACTTGGGGTTAGGCAAACAACCTCTTCTAGCTTCTAGTCAAACAAGTCAGATGTATCTCAACCAGAGCATCCATTACCACTTTACATCCTTATCTATTAGGTAGCATTGAAGACATACCTTCCATGTATTTCTCTTATCATCTCACCTCGAATTCTATGTCTATCTTCATCAAGAAAACTCTGAGATCATCCTCTTGGTTATCAAACTCAACCTTGTATCACATGCAGATCCCACATAGCTCAAAATATTCTCATAAGGTGATTATCTTAATACTCTTATCGTTTGTACATGTCCATGAATCATTCACTCCACCAAGGTATGTTATCATCTTTGTCTTCATATCTCGTAGCAACATTCCAACCCACCTCATCATTTATCCTTGGTGTATGGCATGCGTAATGTTCCATCTCTCACTCCCATAACAAGAAGAAATAAGCATTTGGCGGCCGTCCAAACACAAAGTTCTTCCTATTCCAAGAGTAGAGATGACACATCCCACCTTGCCAGTACACCTTCAAATCTAGGTTGAAACATGCCATCATCTTGATATCCACATTACTTCCATGGAAAACTGGTCTCAAACTTACCTAGTTCAAGCACAATCCTTGGTCATCTCCTCTAGGTCTTTAAGGTGCTGACACTTTTGGGGTCATCCCTCTTCCCTCATGCATCAGAGAGTGCCCTACTCATCTGCCCTTTGGGTCCCATGAGTTCATGAAGGTGATCAATCTCCTAACCCATGTCCCTCAGACAAAGATAGTTGTTACCTCCCGACCCTATGGTCTTGTGCAACTAGGGAATTAGGCAACTCCTACTTCCATCGGTCTTACCCCTACCTGACCCTAGGATAGACTAGGATTCTCTGTGTAATACATGTTCAACTTAGAACGTTACCCAAGCATTCATCACCTCTCTTCTTGCATTCCTGGGCTGACTTCCATCCTTCCATAGGGATCATGACAACCTGCATACCTTAGTCAAGCCCCATACCGGTTACCTCCATAGTAACACATCCGCAAGAACATGGAGGTGGTTATCTGAGAGTCTACAAGTTCATTCTCATACCATGTACTTTTCACTTAGCTTCTCCATATCCTATGAGACCTCTTTAGGTTACCTTAAACCAACAAAACTAATATACACCCTACCAAAGGGGTACCTCCCCCAGGATGGGAGGAAAACTACCTCTTGACCACAAGGTCACAAAAGCTCTAAGGTCTAAGGTTTACATGCACATGAGCCTAATTAACCCTAGCAAGCTATTAAGGCACGAGGAGATCACCTACTAAACCATGCTAGGTCATACTTGTCCTCTTTCCTCACTGCTGGATCGAGATCATACCTTCCTTTATCATCAACTTAGTTGTGAGGGGTTTGTCAAACATACCTTAAACTTAAGGGGCTTCCCTTTTTCCTCTATACATGAGGAGTACCATACTCGAAACTATAGCAACTTAATTCTCATCATGAGCATTAGGTACACCACTTCCCCTCTTAGGCCTAGGAACCCTAGGTTTATGTTCTTGATGTCCAACTGCATGCTTTATCTTTTAACCGTGAATCAAGCTTGCAAAAGGCATAACGTGCACTTCCCGTCATCCTTCAACTCGAGCAACACTTAGAGTTGGATCCTCCTCAAGGACAAACCATAAGGTACAAGGCCTCATAACCTGCTACTAAACCTTTCTAGGTCTAAGGAACTCTTCTTCCTACCTCAGAAGGTAAACACATATACCGTAGGTACATAGGCACCAGATGCTTCATATTCTATCTCTAGGGTTTGGTCCCTCTAAAGGCAACCAAGATATCATCAACTTTTAGGGATCAATAATGAAGCAACCACTATCATCCATTGTTCAGGGTTTTAGGCTTCCAACCTTCTTGCTGGGTTTCCTGCTCTCTCTAGGGCTAACCCAACCTCACCATTAGAGGTCCTCTCTTCATGAAGGATCAACCTCAAAAGCATGCCCTACATGGGTGAAGCCTAGGTTCGAACTTATGTTTGCTCAAGATCATCCATAACCCTTTATGCTCCATCATAATTCCTTATCCAGGGTTTCACCCTACTGTCAGCACTATGACGTGCCCTAGGTGTCAGCTATACCCTACTAACACAAGCCCATAGGGTTTCTAAGGTCCTTCACTAACCTCATCATCTAAGGAGCTATCCTTTACCCTAAAATGCACAACCCTTCCCAGGGTTGGGTTGCCAAAGGTGTTAGGTCACCCATGGATCATATGGCATCCCAAAGGCATGTCCTTTCAAACACCTGGTCCAACTCATCTCTCTCTAACCTTCACTTAGGGTTAGGGTTAGCATCATCCTCAGAGGATGTGCCAGGTCTCTATTAGAAATGGAGATCTCTATCTCCAAGACTGACTTATCCTCCTTACAAGAAGGTCTAGCCTCAGGTCTCTTCTAAGGACATGACAACTTATGTCATACGACCTAAGCATGTATCTATTATTTAATTTGCACTTACTATTAAGCTTATGTCCATGACATCTTATTTACATGCCTTTCATTAATTTGATGGAGGATTCCTTAAACCTTATCAACCTTACCCATACCTCAAGAGGGTGAGGAGGAAAAGAAAACCTTAATCCTTTAGGTCCTTATCAGAATTTTTGTGATGAGAAGGGATGAATAAGATGAGAAGTCCTAAAGGTATCTTATTTCGATTCATACCCTAAGACTTTGGCCAGGCAGTCACACGGATCCGGGAGTCCTCGTATTCCGACTAGAGGTGCGGAGGAAAATATTGCCAGCCCCCGGTCGTGATCCTTTTCAAGACACCTCCGTCTTTCAGATATTCCTCTAATAACTCCTTTGGGTTCTATGGAGTTTGTAAAATTTAATAATTATTAATGGTTAAATGAGGAACCTACGCTCTGATACCAAATGTTACGACCCCACCTTCCAATAACCCCCAATTAAGGGAGACCGAGAGGTCGAAGCCGCACCCATAAATTCCGGATCAAAGATTCGACAAATAACCAATAACAATTATTAAATTCTAACAGACTATACTGAAAAACGGTAATAAAATTTTTCTTTATCATACCTTTGAAAAGTTTGGAAGTACTAAACTTCTAACTACAGATGAACTACTCTAACTAGTTCCTCCTTGTTCTTTAATTCTCGAATTCACAATGTGTCACTTTACTGTTTGTACTTTGGGATTTGTACCTAAATTGTCGACAAACAAAACAATGGTAAGTCAAAACTAGTATGTGGGTGAAACAATAATCAAACAATTATGCTAACAATGTAATCAAGCAATTAGTCTTTTTAACAATCAAGATTACATTTTAAGCCAGACTACTCAATCCATACTTATCCACAACTCTGTGTTGTCCCTATAAGGACTTATATGGTACCTCTATAAGGTGACTTGATGGACTTACCCTCTAGGCAACCGAAGTCTTTCATGACCTGGTGGATCTACCCTCTAGGTAGCCTTTGTACCAGGTCAGCCATTACGACACAGAGAGGATCAAGGATTGAGCTAGAAGGCATATACATTATGTGATAGTCATATTCACTTTATAATTGCATGAACTAAATTCATCCAACAGTTAATTCATGTCATCGATGAAACCTTCGGAAAACCTCAAAAAACTAACTAGAGATATTCATAAGCATAACCACATACCTTTAATTGCAGTTTTCAAGACAGATTCAGATTATGAAGAGTAACCCAATCAACAAGTAATAATGAACAGAAATCCTGAAATAAAAGTACCAATTCCTTTTATTAATAATTATCTAATTTCATTTTACCATTTAGGATTTCAATTCCAACATTAGGGTTTCTTATGGAAATTAGGATTTTACTTCTTCTTTCATCATTATCATCCTTAATTTATCAAACTACATGAAACTCCTAATTTCTCATTGAATTTCCTTTATTAGACATCTGATTTCCTTATTTCATAAAAATATGATTTTTATCTACTTTTATCCCAAATTAGGGTTTCCATGCCAATTAATCTTCTTTTTAGATATTGTAACTTTAAGTTAAGCACATTTGCAATCAAAAAGTAAATACAACCACCTTTATTATTATCAGAGTCAAACTTAACAATTTTACCTATTGAATTACCAAATTACACTCTAATCATGCAATTAGGGTTTCTCATCAATTTTTAATAAACTTTATTATCCAATTAAGGAACTTTTGCAAAACGGAGTGGAATTAGGTTCTGGAAATATTTTTATCGTATTCCTTGGATTTTTCTATACAACTTTCATATACAAAGTTTTCTCATTGGACAATCCTAGTAATTTCTATCATTTTTGCAAGAAAAGCCCTTTTTCTGGTTATCCGTTTAGAGAGGAGAAATTACCAGAAAATTCTCAACCGCTTGATCGGTGCGCCTGTGGTCCGCGCTCTGATCCAACGCTCAGCGTTGTGCATCTCCTTCACTTAAGCACTTCGAAGCCCAGGTCATTGGATCCCGCGAGTCCACGGTGGACTAAGATCCAAGGGTTTCGGCCAAACTTTGACCCGACCGCTAGATCTCGATCGAACGGTGGCTGGGCACGCGCCTCTAACAACTTTGCCCCCTCCTCTGGATCGTCAGATCATGAGGGAGATCACCGTGGTCCCTGATCCGATGGTGCCCTGGTCGTCATCTTCCTCAGCAGACCTCCACGTTGTCAACTAGAAGGTTGACTCGAAGCTTCAGACCTTCGTTTCCCGCTTCAACTATCCAGGGAGCTCCGCCTCCCCTCAACGAAGCCGAAGGCTGGGCCAATTCTTGCCCAAGATCCCCCCAACTATGTCCCCCTGCTCGCCGGATGCCGGCGAGGTCCCCGAAGGTAAAGAGGTCGAAGGTCAGGTTGGAAAGAATAATTGACTGAGCGAAAACGCTCCTTGTGCAAATTCACAAAGGTCAAGCTAACAAGAAAATGCGCTGGTCTACTCTATCGATCTCCCCTATATATATGGTCAGGAGTAGCTTGGGACGGTTTGGGCATTTCCCAAAACCTCCACCAATCCTAGTCAAACCTGGGAGTTTCTAGTTCGGTTTGATCTCCTGGATGCGATGATGAACTCGGCTAGTATGTCCACTCCTTGGATCTCAAGGAAAATCCAAAGGAAATTTCCTCTGACAGATCCAGAGTCCCAATCTGTTTGGGATTAAGACGATGACTGGTTCTCGTTGGATTAAGATCCAATGGCCCACCATCCTCACGCTCAAACAAAATAGGAAATCATTTCCTAAATCATCAATTAAAGCCAATTTCAAAGGAAAACTTAGAAAATTAATATCTCCCAAACGGTTACTCCTTTCTTTACCAAATTTTGAGGGAAGCTTCATCATAGGTTTCTCTTTCTTCCTACAAAATTTGGAGTTATTATAATAAGGATTCGATTCCTTTTCTTAATATGCAAGTTATCATCATATTAATCACATTTTCCATGTCTTCCTTATTTCTTTTATCATTAATTCATGATTTTGAGTTCCTTGAACCCCAAGGAACCTATTAACTCGAAATCCTATTTTTGGAAACATATTCCATATTCTTTTTCTATTTTATTGGATTTCTTTATGTACTCTTTAATTCTATCGATTTGGGCTCAAATAAAAACAAGGCCCAATAAGAAACATACAAACAATTATTCATGAAATCCATTTCAGTCCACATTACATCAATCATGGAATTCATTTATCTTTAATCCATGTTTGGGGATAACCCTGTTTGATTTGCTTAAGTGTGTTTCTTAGATCCTTTCTCTAATCATTCAATATGTAATTAAGACATGTTGGAGGTATGTGTTCCTTGTTTGAGCTTGTTTGGTTGATGTCTATGTTTTGTGGAGAGGTTTTGGTGCAAATTGCAATTCACCTAGGATAGGGGTTGATGTGCAAGTTTTCCACCTCTAGAGTGTTATCTCTCTCTCTTGGCATCATCTAGAGGATATAGGAAGTGTTGGGCACCTTTTTTGGCCTTGGTTGAGTGGTGACATCATTGGTGATGCTTTTGGACACATGTTTGAGGTGTGTTTTGTTCATAAGAGTGTTGTCTCGGGCTTGAGAGCATTGGTGAGACCCTGTGTCGGTTTGTGGTTTCCTTGAGGAGGCTTAGTATTGGTTGAGGGCATCTTGAGGGACATCCTATCGCCACTGAGCTCTAAGGGAGAGTGCTCTTCAAGCTCAAGGTCGACCACCAATGAGAGAAAGCAAGAATCACTAAAAGGGTTCTCTTACATGGGTAGAGAGGGGTATATATACATGGCTGATGTGAGAGAGAGCAAGGGAAAGGTGTAACGACCCCACCTCCTGGTAACCCCCAATTAAGGGAGACCCGAAGGTCAGATCCATTATTCAATTAACAGGATCAAAGGCTCGACAAATAATCAATAATAATTATGAAATTCTACTAACTAACTGGAATTTGGTATAAAATTAAAACTCTACTTACCTTTGAAAACTTTGGAAATCTATGTATCCATAGCTTGAATTATTCTATCTAATCCTCCTTGCACTTTATTTCTTATTTCCACAATGTGTCACTTTACTGTTTGTTCTTTCAATTGTTGTTCCTAAAACGCCGACAAACAAAACGTCGGTCAGTATATCGAAATATACTGGTATGTGGAAACAACCAAAATCTTGCAAATATGGCTAACAATTTAATAATCACAATCAAATTATTTAACAAGCCACTTTACATTTTCAATGTGTCATTCTCCACCGCTTTTGCCCTAACCTTGGCATACCCCTCTAGGGTTTCTCTTTTGCCATTGACTTAAGGCCACCTTCTCAATCCCGAGCTTGGTGCCTGGGAATCACCTCTCACGGTGCTCCATAGTCATGCATCATAGACCACGTTCTCATTCCCGAGCTTGGTGTCTGGGGTCACCTCTCATGGTGCCCATTGGTCTAACCTCCTGGGCCTGACCTTTATGGCATCTTCCATCAGGGTGGCATGTAGGTGTGAGAATTCACATGTATATATAACTGTGATAGCCATAGTGACTTTATAATTGCAGTATGAACATCCAAACTGTTTAGATTGCATTCAATGTGACAAAACATTCGGAAAACCCTCGGGAAACTAATGTGATTAATCATAATTAACCACATACCTGTCAAGTTGATGTGAGACAGAAATAATCCAATCAACCAATAGGCAAGCAAGCATTCAATAAGATCCTAAAACAATTATACAATTTCCTTTTATTACTCATGTCATTAAGATCTATTAAATCTAGCTTGCTTCCTAGGGTTTCTAGTTCACTTTTAGGGTTTCCATTGCAATTAAGGTGTCCTTTAATCTTTCACTATTTTAAACCCTAATTATTCATCTATTCTTCACACAAGATATTAAGGTTATCCCTTAACAACATTTAACCTTATTTTCGAATTAAAGGCATCATTATCCATCAATTAAACCAATTAAACTTATTTTACATTAAAACTGTCATTTTTATCCTTTTAATCCATGACAAGATCATTATGCTTATTTATCATCAATTTGTAATTCATTATGCTCTAATACTCATATGAATGTTATTTATCATTAATTCTACCTTGATTCATGAGAAAACCCTAATTACTACCTTTGGGGTATTTATCCACAAATTAGGAACTTTAATGCTCGAAATAGCTTATAACCATGAAAACTTAGTTCTATTCATGAAATCGAATAATTAAAGCCATTAGTAGTCCTAATTACCAACATTAGGGTTTTAAGGCCCATTAAAGCCTATTTGTGCACCGAAACTCTAAATTAAATGAATTACGTGCAAGGTTCATCCTTTTTGTTCCTAATGTCCCTTTTTATCATTAACAGGTTAATATCAACTTTAACCATCAATTAAACCCTACTAATCACATTAATTATATCCAAATAGGGTTTCTTAATCTTTAATTCAATAAAGTTGATAACTTCTATTACTTTTCAAATTGAAAGAGTAATTAGCTTCTCACAATATTCTCATTTTTCTGAGAAAAATGCATATATTATTCGTACCCATCTGAGCTACCGATTATTAGATATGAATTTTGCAAATTTGACTTACTTGAGCCAATCCGAGAGCGCCACGTCACCCTTGCCATGGAACGTTAGCTTTTGGGAAACATAACTACATGTCGATTTTACCCCTAGTTAAGTGGTTTCCTCTTCAGCCCGCTGAGGGGTATACTCGTCCAATGTGACCTCACCCATCTTCTACCTCCCACAGTGCCGCGGCTGCTGCCCTAGGTGCCATGGATGACGCTCCTCTTCCTCTCCTGGACTGTGACGGTCCCCGGGGATAGGTCCCCTTGCTCTGTAGGTCTCCGCCACCCCTGCAGGTTCTCCAAGCCACCGCCGAGGTGGTGGGTATTTGAAGCAAACGAAGCCGCAACTCTGCTGCCACCTGCAGCCGTGCTGCAGTCCTTCGGGCGGAGTTGCTTGAGAATAAGAGCGCGGGTTGATCTCCGATCCCTACTAGGTTGTCATGGAAGCAACACACACATCACACCTCCTCCACGACCTCTCATAGCGCCAAGATACGAGCTACTCTCTCCGCTAGGGTTTTCATGCAAAGAAGAAGAAGAAGAGAGGGAGGGATACATGAAAACTCCTCAGAACTCGACCCTGAGCTACCCCTTTTATAGGGGAGGGTTTTCGCACCCTAAGATGTGCATCCACTAAGATGTAATATCTTGTCCCAATAGGAATCCAATTCCTTCATTAGAAAGCAAGCTTTCTCTCTCTTCTTTATCTTTTAAATATCCCCTATTATATGGATATTAGGAATTCGAAATTCCTCTTTCATCTTCTTTATACTCGCCCTTTTTAATCCATAGGAATGAAATCCTATTTCCCTTTAATAGCAATTACTTTCTTTTTAGCAATACCACATAATACATTAATTGTATACTCACATTATGTTCTTATTTTCTGTTATGGGTATTTTCTCTTTCCTCTTTCTTCATTGGGACTCCTTGGATCCCAAGAAACTCTATTATTTCGAAATCCTTTTTATTTGATACTCATTATCCTTCTAGATGCATCTAAATGCATTATTCTTCATTATCATGTGTATTTCTTATTAAAATATCTCCTTTTGAGGATTTCTCTTTATTTCTCTTTTATTTTCCTCATTAGTATTCCTTTTATCATTAGGAATCCTTGGAATAAGAAATTCCACTAAGGATAACTCAATTATACTTCTTTTCACTTGTTTTCCACCTTTTAGCATTGTTTTCAATTTCTTTCTTAATAAAGAAATACTTAATTAATCTTTTCTTTTCTTATTGCTTTTCTTTGCAACTTTGGACTCCTTGGAACCCAAGGAACCCATGTGGCACGAAATCCACCTTTGGATTAAGTTCTTTTGACTTCTAGAGGTTTCCACACCTTTCTTTTCTCAAAAACTCAATTATTCATTTATTAATTGGATTTCCTTGTTATTGGGCCCAATAGCCAATAAAGCCCACAACACAATCTCAAGGCTATTGTAAATGAAATCCATTTATTCCAAACAAATTATATCATTTGTTGTTCAAATATCTTTAATATGAGAAATTACATTTCTCACCAAATGAACCCAAAATTGGGGTTGTAACATCCTTCCCCTCTTATAAGAATTTTGCCCTCAAAATTCCATCAAGCAAGTAAATAAACAGGATAAGCCTTTCATGTGTCTATCATGGCTCCCATGTGGCTTCACCCTTTCCATGGTGCTTCCCAAGAACCTTCATCATCTTATATTCTTCCATTTGAGTTCTTTCTTACCTTAGTATATCGTACCCTCATAGGTGACTCAGGACATTTCAGCCTCTCGAAAGCTGAATAGGTTCAGGGTTCAACACATGGCTTGGGTATCTCACATTGTGCTTTAGATCGGACTTATGTAACACATTATACATCATGTTATCCTGAGGGGTAAGGCTAAACACAACCATCTCCACCGATCCATCTCAAATGGACCCCTATATCGGGGACTCAGCTTTCTCAGCTGTAGCTTAGAGGGGTCGTATTTTCACATCACATATTCTCCCACAGTGAATTGCATGTCAGCCTGCTTTGCATCTGCTCATGACTCATGTCACCACTGGGCTCTCTCTCAGCCATTACACGATCAAAGCGACTTCATCTGCACACACTGAGGTTCTTTTCTGGCCTTCGTGAGGCCTCCTTCACCAACATCATCTTAATGAAGTGGTGACTGACACAACCTCTCTATAAGACTTCTTGCATCCCGATAAAGGCTATGGTGGTTAACATCACATCTTAAGAACTGTCTCTATGTATCACCCTGAATGAGCACACGTGCTCTCATGAGACCCTCTAGTCTAGATCATACTGTCCATTAGTATGGGGTGATAAACTGTACTATCATCGAGTTCTTCATGTATCCACTTCCACCTCATGGAAGTGAGCCTTGGTCAAACCCAAGAACTTTTGAACTCACATCATGGTGTAGTTGAACCATCTTCTCTCTTAAGTAGTTCAACTGAATCTGTCTCATGACAATACTCTTCCTTTCTCATGTCATCCAGGTAAAGCGATCTACCATAACCCATATTGGATCTTGACCTTCCTTGGTCTAGGGAAGACTCACAACATCCACAGTGATGAACTCCCATTCTCTCTTGGGGACTCTTTATACTTTATATCCATGCACTGGGTTACTGGTGTTCGTCCTTCACCTCTTGGCTTGCATGGCCACATGCAACATGTATTAGACATCCAAAGCTCTACCATCACTTACTATCTTTGTAGTTTCATGGTGTATGGTGATCATGATTTCCTTTGTGTCATGATTCCTCAAGGTCGATTCCTCGGAAGCCCTAAACCAATCTCATCAGTGTTTTATTACCTTCCTATCCAAAGAAGTGTATCCAGAGTTCTACAACCATCCTTCTACCACATCAAGGACTAGGCTGTCTATCCAAACAACCACTAATCTTGTTCAACAGATTTCATTATATCTGAGTGTTAGCCAAACTTATCTCTTTTTCTCAACTTAAGGTTAGCCTAACAACCTCTTCTAGCCTCTAGCCAAACTAGGCAGCTACATCTCAACCAGAGCATCTATTACCACTTCACATCCTTAGGTGTTAGGTCAAATTGAAGACATACACCTCCATGTATTCTACTTATTATCTCATCTCATCTCTAAGCCTATCTTCATCGAGAAACTCTGAGCTCATCCTCTTAGTTTTTGAATTAAACCTTGTATGACTCATAGCTCATGATAAAAGCATCCTTATAAGATGACTACATTATTCCTTTTATTGTTTGCAAACCATCCATGTATGATTCACTCCACCAAGGTATGCTATCATCTCTGTCCTCACACCTTGTAGCAACGTTCCAACTCACATCATCTTTTATCCTTGGTGTATGACATGCGTACTGTCCCATCTCTCCCTCCCATAACAAGAAGAAATAAGCATTTGGCGGCCGTCCAAATACAGAGTTCTTCCTATTCCAAGAGTAGAGATGGTACATCCCACCTTGCCAGTACACCTTCAAATCTAGGTTGAAACGTGCCATCATCTTGATATCCACATTACTTCTATGGAAAACTGGTCTCGAACCTACTTGGGTCACAACACAATCCTTAGTCATCTCCTCTAGTTCTATAGGGTGCCGGTACTTTTGGGGTCATCCCTTTTCCTTCATGCATCCAGAGAGTGCCCTACTCATTTGCCCTTTGGGTCCCATGAGTTCATGAAGGTGATCAATCTCCTAACCCATGGCCCTCAGACAATGATAGCTGTTACCTCCCGACCCTATGGTTATGTGCAACTAGGGAATTAGGCAACTCCTGCTTTCATCGGTCTTATCCCTATCTGACCCTAGGATAGAATTAGGATTCTTTTATAGTACATGTTCAACTTAGAACCTTACCCAAGCCTTCATCATCTCTCTCTACATTCCTGGGTTGTCTTTCATCCCTTCACAGGGGTCATGGCGGCATGCTTACCTTTGTCAGGCCCATACTGATTACCTTCATGGTAACACATCCATATGCACTTAGAGATGGTCATCTATGGGTCTACATGTTCATTCTCATACCATGTACTTTCCACTTAGCTTCTCAAGATCCTATGAGACCTCAACAAAACTGGTGTACACCCTACAAAAGGGTCCCTCTCCCAGGATGGGAGGAAACTACAACTCTTGACAACAAGGTCACAAACATCCTTAGGGTTTACATCCATATAAACATGCTTAATCCAACAACTACTAAGGCACAAGCGTACCTACTAAACCATGATAGGTCACACTTGTTCTCTTCCTCAACATTAGACCAACTTAGCTGTGAGGGGTTCATCACACATACCTTTAACTAAAGGGGTTTCTTTTTCCTCTACACATGCTCGAAGCTATAAAGACTCATATCTCATCATGAGCATCAGATACAGTGCTTCCCCTCTTAGGCCTAGGAACCCTAGGTTCTCCTTTAGGTATCCAACTGCATGCTCAATCTCTTAACCATGAATCAAGCATGTCCAAGGTATGTCATGTACTTCCATGGTATTTTATATAGGCAGAACCTCAGAGTGGAGTCCTCCTCAAGGACAACCAACTAGGTATAATGCCTCAAAACTGGTTACTTAAACCTCCTCAGGGTCCGAGGCACTCTTTGTCTCATCTCAGCATGTAACCACTTATACCATAGGCACATCGGTACCAGAAGCATCATCCTCTCTCTAGGGTTTCGTTCCTCTAAAGGCAACCAAGATATCATCAGCCTCTAGGGGTCAAGCATAAGGAAACCACTATCATCCACTTAGGTCACATTATTCTCAACTCCCCACTGTTCCTCATATTTCTGGGTTTAGGCTTCCAACCTTCTTGTCTGGGGTCCTATTTTCTCTCTCTAGAGCTGACTCCACAACCAACCTCTCTATAAGAGGTCCTTTCTTCATGAAGGATCAAGCTCATAAGCATATCCCTACCTGGTGAAGCCTCTGTTCACACTTATGTTTACTCACAGTTATCCATTATTCCTTATGCTTATCTCATCAGCTATCCAACATGCTTCCTTGGCCAGGGTTTCGACCTAGTGCCTGTACTACATGACGTGCTCTGGGTGCATACTATGCCAAGCTCATGGGGTTTCCATAGGTTCTTCTCTAACCTCATCCATGAAGGAGCTATCCTTCACTCAAACATGCATGACCCTTCCCAGGGTCGCCTAAGGTGCTAGGTCATCCAACCTCTCATGGCTCATATGGCAATCTAAAGGCATTTCTATCCAAACACCCAGTCAACCATGTCATCTAACTCATCATGTCATCTGTCTCCCTAACCTCCAATTAGAGTTAGGGTTAACATCATCCTTAAAGGATGTGCTAGGTCTCTGCTTTAATGAAGATCTCTACCTCCAAGACTCACTCTCTCTACTCATCCTCCAGCCAAGGAGGTCTATCCTCAGGTCTCTCCCGAGGGCAAAGACAACTCATGCCATACGACCTAAGCATGTATCTATTCCTTTACGCTTACTCTATTAAGCTTATGTCCATGACATCTTATTTACATGCTTTTTATTAATTTGGTGGAGGATTCCTTAATCCTTATCAACCTTACCCATACCCCAAGAGGGTGAGGAAAAGAGAGGAAACCCTAATCCTTAAGGTCCTTAATAGAATTTGAGTTGATAAGGGATGAACAAGATGAGAGAGTCCTAAAGGTATCTTATTTCGATTCATACCCTAAGACTTTGGCCAGGCAGTCACACAGATCCAGGAGTCCTCGAATTCCGACTAGCGGTGCAGAGGAAACTATTGCCAGCCCCCGGTCGTGATCCTTTTCTAGACACCTCTGTCTTTCGGATAATCCTCTAATAACTCCTTTGGGTTCTACATAATTTGTAAAATTTAATAATTATTAAAGATTAATTGAGGA
This sequence comes from Alisma plantago-aquatica, assembly GCA_963693085.1. Taxonomy (NCBI): domain Eukaryota; kingdom Viridiplantae; phylum Streptophyta; class Magnoliopsida; order Alismatales; family Alismataceae; genus Alisma; species Alisma plantago-aquatica. The sequence continues at coordinate 643,142,665 of OY856413.1, read as the reverse complement.
ACCTATGCTCTGATACCAATTGTAACGACCCCGCCTCCCGGTAACCCCCAATTAAGGGAGACCCAAAGGTCAGAGCCGTTATTCAATTAACAGGACCAAAGGTTCGACAAATAATCAATAATAATTATGAAATTCTACTAACTAACTGGAATTTGGTATAAAATTAAAACTTTACTTACCTTTGAAAACTTTGGAAATCTATCTATCCAGAGCTTGAATTATTCTATCTAATCCTCCTTGCACTTTATTTCTTATTTCCACAATGTGTCACTTTACTGTTTGTTCTTTCAATTGTTGTTCCTAAAATGCCGACAAACAAAACATCGATCATTATATTGAAATATACTGGTATATATGTGGGAACAACCAAAATCTTGCAAATATGGCTAACAATTTAATAATCACAATCAAATGATTTAACAAGCCAATTTACATTTTCAATATGTCATTCTCCACCGCTTTTGCCCTAACCCTGGAATACCCCTCTAGGGTTTCTCTTTTGCCATTGACTTAAGGCCACCTTCTCAATCGTGAGCTTGGTGCCTGGGAGTCACCTCTCATGGTGCTCCATAGTCATGCATCATAGACCACCTTCTCATTCCTAAGCTTGGTGTCTGGGGTCACCTCTCATGGTGCCCATTGGTCTACCCTCCTGGGCCTGACCTTTATGGTATCTTCCATCAGGGTGGCATGTAGGTGTGAGAATTCACATGTATATATAACTGTGATAGCCATAGTGACTTTATAATTGCAGTATGAACATCCAAACTGTTTAGATTGCATTCAATGTGAGGAAACATTCGGAAAACCCTCGGGAAACTAATGCGATTAATCATAATTAACCACATACCTGTCAAGTTGATGTGAGACAGAAATAATCCAATCAACTAATAGGCAAGCACGCATTCAATAAGATCCTGAAACAATTATACAATTTCCTTTTATTACTCATGTCATTAAGATCTATTAAATCTAGCTCGCTTCCTAGGGTTTCTAGTTCACTTTTAGGGTTTCCATTGCAATTAAGGTTTCCTTTCATCTTTCACTATTTTAAACCCTAATTATTCATCCATTCTTCACAAATAATATTAAGGTTATCCCTTAACAACATTTAACCTTATTTTCGAATTAAAGGCATCATTATCCATCAATTAAACACATTAAACTTATTTTACATTAAAACTGTCATTTTTATCCTTTTAATCCATGACAAGATCATTATGCTTATTTATCATCAATTTGTAATTCATTATGCTCTAATACTCATATGAATGCTATTTATCATTAATTCTACCTTGATTCATGAGAAAACCCTAATTACTACCTTTGGGGTATTTATCCACAAATTAGGAACTTTAATGCTCGAAATAGCTTATAACCATGAAAACTTAGTTCTATTCATGAAATCGAATAATTAAAGCCATTAGTAGTCCTAATTACAGACATTAGGGTTTCAAGGCCCATTAAAGCCTATTTGTGCACCGAAACTCTAAATTAAACGAATTACGTGCAAGGTTCATCCTTTTTGTTCCTAATGTCCCTTTTTATCATTAACATGTTAATATCAACTTTAACCATCAATTAAACCCTACTAATCACATTAATTATATCCAAATAGGGTTTCTTAATCTTTAATTCAATAAAGTTGATAACTTCTATTACTTTTCAAATTGAAAGAGGAATTATCTTCTAACTATATTCTCATTTTTCTGAGAAAAATGCATATATTATTCGTACCCATCTGAGCTACCGATTATTAGATATGAATTTTACAAGTTTGACTTACTTGAGCCAATCTGGGAGCGCCACGTCACCCTTGCCATGCAACGTTAGCTTTTGGGAAACATAACTGAATGTCGATTTTACCCCTGGTTAAGTGGTTTCCTCTTCAGCCCACTGAGGGGTATACTCGTCCAACGCGACCTCACCCATCTTCTACCTCCCACAGCGCCGCGGTTGCTGCCCTAGGCGCCATGGACGGCGCTCCTCTTCCTCTCCTGGACCGCGACGGTCCCCGGGGATAGGTCCCCTTGCTCTGTAGGTCTCCGCCGCCCCTACAGGTTCTCCAAGCCACCGCCGAGGTGGCGGGTATTTGAAGCAAACAGAGCCGCAACCCTGCTGCCACCTGCAGCCGTGCTGCAGTCCTTCGGGCGGAGTTGCTTGAGAATAGGATTGCGGGTTGATCTCCGATCCCTCCTAGGTTGTCGTGGAAGCAACACACACACATCACACCTCCTCGACAGCCTCTCATAGCGCCAAGATACGAGCTACTCTCTCCGCTAGGGTTTTCATGCAAAGAAGAAGAATAAGAGAGGGAGGGATACATGAAAACTCCTCAGAACTTGACCCTGAGCTCTACCCCTTTTATAGGGGAGGGTTTTCGCACCCTAAGATGTGCATCCACTAAGATGCAAGATCTTCTCCCAATAGGAATCCAATTCCTTCATTAGAAAGCAAGCTTTCTCTCTCTTCTTTATCTTTTGAATATCCCCTATTATATGGATATTAGGAATTCGAAATTCCTCGTTCATCTTCTTTATACTTGCCCTTTTTAATCCATAGGAAAGAAATCCTATTTCCCTTTAATAGCAATTACTTTCTTTTTAGCAATACCACATAATACATTAATTGTATACTCACATTATCTTCTTATTTTCTATTATGAGTACTTTCTCTTTCCTCTTTCTTCATTGGGACTCCTTGGATCCCAAGAAACTCTATTATTTTGAAATCCTTTTTATTGGATACTCATTATCCTTCTAGATGCATCTAAATGCATTATTCTTCATTATCGTGTGTATTTCTTATTAAAATATCTCCTTTTGAGGATTTCTCTTTATTTCTCTTTTATTTTCCTCATTAGTATTCCTTTTATCATTATGAATCCTTGGAATACGAAATTCCACTAAGGATAACTCAATTATACCTATTTTCACTTGTTCTCCACCTTTTACCATTGTTTTCAGTTTCTTTCTTAATAAAGAAATACTTAATTAATCTTTTCTTTTCTTTGCTACTTTGGACTCCTTGGAACCCAAGGAACCCATGTGGCACGAAATCCACCTTTGGATTAAGTTCGTTTCCCTTCTAGAGGTTTCCACACCTTTCTTTTCTCAAAAACTCAATTATTCATTTATTAATTGGATTTCCTTGTTATTGGGCCCAATAGCCAATAAAGCCCACAACACAATCATCAAGGCTATTTTAAACGAAATCCATTTATTCCAAACAAATTATATCATTTGTTGTTCAAATATATTTAATATGAGAAATTACATTTCTCACCAAATGAACCCAAAATTGGGGTTGTAACAAAAGGTGTCACCACCTTCGAACCCTATAAGACACATGTCCAAGAAGAAAGGACACATGTAACACCATGCAATAAGGTGATAAGATCTATGTCTCACCCATTAAGCCTCCTTCCTAGGTCATGACTGATACTCATCTCCTCCTTCCTTTACAAACTGTTAGGGATGAAACCCTAGGTCACAAACTGAAATGACACTACTTTAGAGTCATCAAAACCCGATATGATGATCCTTAAGATGCCATCAACCGATAGCATGTCCCTTAAGACACCCTCAACTGATACTAACCCCCCTCAAGGCGACCACAAACTGAGACACGGTCTCACCAAGGCTCTCAAGCCCAAGACAACACTCTTATGAGCAAAACACACCTCAAACATGTGACTAAAGCATTACTAAGGATGTAGCCACTCAATCAAGGCCAAAAAAATAGGCTCCCAACCCTTCCTATCTCCTCTAGATGATGCCAAGAGAGAGAGGGAACACTCTAGAGGTGGAAAAATTGCACATCAACTGCTATCCTAGGTGAATTATAGTTTGCACCAAAACCTCTCCATAAAACACAAACATCAACCAAACAAGCTCAAATAAGAAACAAATACCTCCAACATGCCCTAATTACATCTTAAATGATTAGAGAAAGGATCTAAGAAACACATTTAAACAAACCAAATAGAGTTATCCCCAAATTGGGTCATGTTCCTTACATTATTCATGCTACTCGTGCCTTTCTTAAGTCTACTAAAAAGAAAAAGACAAATCTTGCTAGAATTGTTGATAACTTGCATGAAGAAAAGGACGATCTTGTTCATGCTAAATTTTTCTTGCAAAATGATGTAGACAATCTTCATAAGTCCTTTCTAGAACTTGAATTGAAATTCGATGGTGTTGAGGTTGAAAACAATGGTTCTCTCAGTTAAGTAGACTCTCTTAAACTTGAAAATGCCAACTTACTTGATAAGATTATATTTCTAGAAGTCAATCTCTTATCCCTAGTTCTAATGAAGAGAATAGTAATATTGTGAATTCTCTCATGCTTGATATTGATCTTCTTAGAACTGAAAATGAGGATAAAGATTTTGTTTTGCAAGTAATAGAATATGAAAGTAGTGGTTATCTTTTTAAGATTGCTTTGCTTGAAAAAGAAAATGCTTCCTTGCTTGCTAAAATCAATGCCCTTGAATCTTATTCTTGTTCCACTAGTAGAGAGAATAATGTTGCTACTTTTCAATTTGAAAAGATTCTTATATGACCAAAGCTCTTGTCTTAGAAATTGATCTGTTGCATGCTAGAGATAATATCAATCAATTATTTTCTACCATTACTCCTCTTAAGCATGGCAATCATTGTTTGAGGTCCTCTATGAAAAGATTCTTAGACGATAAAAAGAATCTTAATCTAATTCTAGATCATTCTACCAAACAAATGGGTAGAAATGAAATTGGACTTGATAGTATCCAAAGGAACAACAAAGATAAATGAGCTTCAATTTTCAATGAAGAATCCTCTAGTCCCAAGGCTATGAGATCATGTAACCATTGTAATGAAATTGTTCATTATTCTAGATATTTCCCCTTTAGGAAAGAATCCAAGAGTAATAGGACTTGGGCTGCTAAGCTAAGCCCTATAGACCCCAAAATATGATTGGGGACCATTTCATCTTTCTTCTTGTACGCCACTTACAAATGGATTGACACGAGCTACTAATTTGCAAATTGGTTTTGTTATCCACATAAAAGAAGAAAGGTGAAATGTGGGGGTGGCAACAAGTGGAAAAGAAATGGTAAGAATAGAAGTAATAATATTATTTCTCATATCCAATCATAGGTTTTTTTATTCACTAGACATATCATTTTTGATTCAAAATTGGTATATTATGATTCTCATCATTTTCTTTCCCAAAAATTGTTTCTGATGCTTTCATAGTGTATTACTAGCTTGCTTATAAATGTTTGGATATAGTTTATATTCTTATCATGCCTTTAGATATGATATTTTGAAATACATATGCTTTTTGACATCAGCTATTGTCGATTAAGTTTGTCCAAAAAGAAACTCGACTGACAAGCACCAATGGGTGCTGCCAACAGCTGTTGTCGGCTGAGAAGTTCTACCTGGAAACTCGACCGACAACACTATGTATAGAATATACATATGGTCTTTGGATGAGATTTCCCTCTCAACTTGACTCTCTCAAACAATAACCTTATTCTATTACACTCCTTTTGGTACTTATATAACATGCATATTGCCATTCTTTAACTTCCCTAGCTTGCAGAATACTCTATCTTTCTAATTGCTTAAAATTGGTATATCTATATATTGCAATTACATGTCTTTATTTGTGATGAATGTTTTGATGATGATCACTTTGCATTTTTGTAATCTAAATTTCTTCCATTGTGCTCTAACTTTCTACATCTTTATAGTAGTATATATTGTTTCAATACAACCTTGGGTTTCTTAGTGGTAATCATCTTTTGGTAATGATGCATATTTGCTAGTGACTAATATCCTTTCATGATTCTGAAACCGATATCTCTATTTTAATATATCTCTACATATACTCATAGCTTGTTCTTTAACTTGTGCATCTTTTGCTATGATCTGGATCCTAGTAGTAGCCCTAAATTGTGATATCACCTACTAGTAGTCCATTTACATGTGGTTCTAGTCTTGTTCATCAATTGGTATCCAATTATATGCTATGCTTGTATCTTGTTTCATACATACTCAAGCTTGTTCCTTGACTTGCATATCTACTATCTTAAGTTACTTGCTTACATAGCCTTACCTTGATTATTTGATAGAACTACACCTAGGGTTTTTCTAATGCATGTCTTAACTTACTTTATATACATTGTTTGGACAAGCCCTTAGTTTTTTCCTCTTGTACACTTCTTTTTTTAACAAGTTGTGCTCCATCTCTTCAATCCCCACACATTTTGAAAAAATAGAGGGGGAGAAGACATGTCTTATGTAAAGGGGAGAACATATATATGTAGAGAAAAAATATGAGTAGAAGACATAGTTTCTATAAATGTTATGAAAGTTAACTGTGCAGGAGAAATTGCATGAATTGAGGGGGAGTACGAGAATTCTGTTAGCATAAATTGAGGGGGAGCATATAAACTCAATTCAATTGAAACCCCTAAGTTTATCCAAAGGTAGATTTTACTTAAATTCTTTCAATACATTTATGGAATGGTTTGTCATCTTCAAAAAGGGATAACAATGACTCAAAGTCTATTTGACTAAACCCTTGTTTTGAGGATGACTAACCATTCCACTCATTTGTGTCTAATGCTTCTACTTGAGTGATTTCAGATTAGGTATAAGCACACTCTAAATGGCCTAACTTGCACATCCTAACTTGGAAAAAGACATGTCAAAATTAATGCAAGTGCACTTTTGTGGAATATGCTTCAAATCAATTAGAATCATGTTGTAAATCACTTTTCATGATTGTATGACTTGTAATTAAGCTTAGAACAAATCAGGAGGACTTAAATCTAATATTTAAGCAATTTTATGTCATTTTACAAAATACATCACAAGGACATTTGTCGGCCGAGTTTCATCTAGGATAAAATTGATCTAAACCCTTGATGGATCTTGGGAACTGCCAGGGTTGGCTGAGTTTCCCCAGGACAAACTCGATCGATCACCCCTATACACAAATGAATTTTAAGCCGTCAGTGGAGTTTCATCCAGGATAAACTTTTCAAGAAAATCAAAATTAATTTGTCGCATAGTGATGTCGGTCGAGTTACCTTTATTGAAACTCAACCAACCACATTGTATGAAATGTGCAAAAAAAGTGTTTCTAACCATTGGAGTGTTGCAAAAATTTAAAATATATCTATTACAACATGCCAAATGGCTATAATTCGTCCTTAAGTGCTTCTACTAGCTAGAAGGCATCCTCAACTATAAATACTACCCCTTGGGCTTCATCCCATGGTTATACATGAGCTGTGAAGGTCCCTATATTATAGTTGAGTGCCTCCAAGAGCATCCTTCCACTTTCAAGCTTAATCACTTGCTACATCCATTAGAGTGAGTAAGATATTTGTAAGAGAGCTAGTCCTACATGTATATCTTGTGAGGCTATCACTTACTCCACCTCCCAATCTCTCTTTCTACCACAAAGATGAAGTTTCTCTCTCTTGGCTAAGAGAGGTGAAGAAGAAGAAGGGAAGGAGTCCCTTGGTGAAAAGCTTCTCCTTGCCGAAGGTAAAGTCAAAGGCGTAAGATCCAAGTCAAGAGTGGGTAATTCCTTGAAGTTGGAAGACTTGTTGCAAGAGTGGATAAGTCTTTGGTGAAGGCGGAAGACTTGGGGCAAAAGTGGTATGTCCTTTGTAAGGTAGAAGACTCTTGGTCAAGGATAGGTAAGTCTTTTGTCTAGTTATTGGCTCCCTTATCCTCAAAGTAAAGGCTAGTATCCTTGTCCTGGAAAAGGAAGGTAATATGTTGAAACTCTTATAATGGAATATAAGGAGTGAGACATAGTTGAAAAATCCTATAGTTTGACCTCTGTAGGTAGTGGACGTACATCTCCTGGTTGGAGTTTGGAATCACTATACTAGCTTGTGTTACTTGTGCTTGCTCAATCTCTCTCCCCCTTGCTATGTATGTTTAGTTGCACTCAAATTCCATATTAGCAACATTATCTTGTCATATAATTTGAAGGTCTAATGAATTTGATTTAAGTGTTTATATCTCTATTCACACCCCCAGACCCCATCATTGATCCAATTTGGAGGAGTCCAATCAATCACATGAGTCAGAGCCAATTGACCAATTGATGGAAGTCAATAAACCAAAAGGGAGTCCAACCAATCGACTAGAGGGTCCAGCCGATTGATTGACATGTTGTAGCAAAATGTTTTCAATACATGTTGCTACATGAGATTGATGACCTTAGATAGTAGCAGTTCTTTGTGGCTCCAAAGAATTGCATTAGACTAGCCATAACCATTAATCATATATATATGATTGTATGTTTTCTTTTGTAGATATAGTATGTATATGATACATATTACAAGTATGTGGTGATTGGATATGTACTTATATTTATATACTAAATCCCTCAATAAATATTAAATCTAATATTCTTTCCATAAGAAAAAAATATGAAAATATTGATCGAATAAGTGTGGGCACGCCCTAGCATGGTGCACCATCTATCTCGTGGAAGTGCGATGGTAGATATGTTGGTCTGCCAAAGTAGGGTGCATATTTTACCATGTTGGCTTTAGGGTCAGGATTAACTAGGTGACCTTATATGATTAAGTTCCTAGATGCATACAAATTTCTTGTGATAAGGAGTTGTACACACCATCTATCTAAGAGTTGCATTTAGATGCAATTGGCAAAAGTTGTATACCTAAATAGTCAAGTTGTGGCTGATCACCAAAGATGACTCATGATTTGATGAAATATGGATCTTAAGTTCACAAGAAAGTTGTACACTACTATCTTCCGAATTGATAGCGAGGGCTGTCAATTCGATTAAAATAATGGGAGCAATAATTGATTAAAGGCCTAATTAATATCATTAATGTTACCAAATCAAATCAAAGTTTTTTGACAAAAATTGCAAACTTTTCTTGTGTAGAAACTAATGGAAAATACAAACATGTTTTCATTGTTATCGTTCCTTTAAAAGGATAAGATGAACGAAAAAAACTTCCATGACTAATTCTAGACATTGAGAACTATTCTCACTCAAAAGCGCAAGCTCTATGTCACGGAGACACCGAAGCCAGATGAACCGACACTCGCAACACCTAAGACTGACAAGGATGTTTAAAAGAAGCACTCTGAAGATATCGTGGATGTCGAGTTCCTAATTCTATGCTCATTGAACTGTGAGTTGCAGAGACAACATGAGAACATGGATGTTAACAAATTTTTAGAACATGTATTAAGATCATACAAGACAAGAGAGTTATGATGTATCAAAGGCATTGTTAAAGTGAAATATGGCAAAAGGAGATCCTGTAGGTCCTCATGTACTCAAATTTATTGGGTATGTGGAGAACCTTGCTGGACTGGGATTTCACTTAGGCCAAGAGTTGGCTACAAACGTGATTCTGCAATCAATACTAGAATCATACAACTAGATTGTAATGAATTACAACATGAATGATTTTGACAAGTCATTGTTAGAATTACTTGGCCTCTTAAGGATAAATGAAGCATAGATGAAGAAGGATGCACCCAATTCTATGATGATGATCAACAGTGGCAAAGTGGAGTCCAAGGTCAAAGAAAAAGCTAAGAAGAGTTCTAAAGCTAGCCAAAAACCAAAGGCTTCTTTACTAAAGCTGAAGGAGGAATGAAAAAGGAAAGAAATCGCCACCACTATCACTAGCCTGAACTGGAAAAAGAACCACCCTCTTTATCTGGAGGCTAGAACTATGTGGAGAAAGATTTTCTTCCACTATAATTGGAATCTATCATTCACCTAAACTTAATGGGCATGTTACAGAATTCATGAATTGCTATTATGTACCTGCCATTAATGAAAAACATCATCTTGTATGGACAAAGAGTATGATGAATAATTGATGTTTTGTGTTAAAATATAAGTTATATGGTAGTGCCCTATGTCTCATAGTCTATACTCGATATCTCTAAAGACAAATATGTATGACAAAAGTACTGAATGACTCGATGAATCCAACAATGAATACCTATATCATTTTCATATAAAGAACATAAATGAGAAATGCATTTCTAGAATCCATAATGATGGCCGTCTGGACTCTTTTGGTTTTTGAACCAATAGGGACATGTGAGTCTTATTTGTTGGGCAATATGAAAAAATCTCTTTTCACTTAAAATAGTGGGAGAGTGACTATTCTATTAGGGTTTGTACATACTGATGTATATAGACCATTTAGACCAAATGGTAGAGGTTGTTCCCAGCACCTCATCATATTTTCTGATGACCTCAGAGGATATGTTAGTTTGTATTTAACAAAATACAAGTGTGGATCTCTTTAAGTGGTCAAGGAGATCATAAATGAAGTACATAAACAATTGGTATAAGTATTGAAACATTTCAATATGATCAATGTGGAAAATATTTAAACCAAGAATTTGAGGACCTCATGGGAGGCCATGATAATGTATCACAATGAACTCCACCTAGAACATAATAATGTATTAGAAATAAGGAATCACACCCTGCTAGTCATGGTGCGATCAATAATAAATCTAGTTGATCTTCTAATTTCCTTTTCGGCACATGCTTTACACTAAACAATGTACCGTCTAAAATGGTTCAAAAGACATCATATGAGATATGGTATGGGAAGTGTCCCAATATGTTGTTTATAAGGATTAGGAATGAAATCTTATATAAGAAAATAATTGCTTGAAAATCTTTGTCCACAAATCACATAAATGCTATTTTTTTAATACTATTTTTACATTCTAATCTGAGAACAGAAGTGGTTGTTGCTAGGACAGTTGTATTACTAAAAGGAATTTAATTACAAAGAAATTAGTTGGAGAAAAGTAGAAATCAAAAATTTTAATAGCAACAAGAAAAACATTGAACATAAAGAGGTACAGTACGAACAAATAGAATAAAAAATTCTTGTGGAATCTCAAGTTCCTTATTTAACACAAAACCTCATAGATCTAGTAGAATACACATCGAGCTTGGAAGATTATGATTTCTTATAGCTGAACAAGGTGGCGTGTTGTTCATAGACTATGATTTAATGACCTATTTAAAAGCCATTGGGGGATCAAAGTATGAGAAATGGCTTGAAGTGATTGTATTCAAGATGAACTCCATGTTTGTCAACAAGTTATGACCTTGGTGGATCCACCTAAAGGGGTAAAACCCATAGGGTGCAATTGGGTCTTTAAGATGAAGACTGAGATGGATGGTAGTGTACAAACCTTTGAGGGCAGATTGGTTGTTAAAGGTTTCAAACAAGTTCAAGATGCTGAATATGATGAAATATTTTCACTAGTTGCCATGGTTAAATCCATTAGGATGGTGCTTGCCACTATCTTAGTATGACTATTCAATTTGGAAAATGGATATTAAAACTACATTCCTTATCAGGAATATTATAGAGAGATAAGATTGACACAACCTAAAGGTTTTATAAATCTAATTAATGCAAATAAAGTAAGTAAGCTACAAAGGTCAATCTATGGATTGAATCAAGCATATCAAAGCTAGAATGTTTGATTTGACAAGACAGTAAAAAAGTTTGGCTATAGTCAAAATGAAGATGAATTCTATGATTACAAGAAGTTAGTGGGAGGATATTTATATTCCACATAATGATGGGGAATGATGTCCTTATCCTACAAATGTTAAAACCTGGCTGGGAAATACATTCTCTATGAATGATTTAGGTGAATCATCCTATATTTTAGGAATAAAAATCTATAGAGAGTGATCTAGAAGGCTTCTTGACCTAATAATGATCAAATACATTGGCAAGATGCTAAAGGGGTTCAACATACATGACTCAATGAGGTAAATTTGTCCAGGTTCCATGAAATTATTCTCTCAAACCTAATGTCTAAGTTCTTGTGAATAACAAGAACACATGAGAAATATTCCATAGGCATTATCGATTGGATTATCATGTATATAATGTTATGTAGTCGTCCCATAGTCTCATATGTATTGGACATGATGAGCATATATTTGTCAGATCCTAGTAAAGGTGACTGAACTGCCATAAAGAACATCCTTAAGTCTTGAGAAGCACTAAGGATCAGTTCCTTATTTATGGTAATAAAGAAGAGTTGGGGTGTAAACGGTTGCACCAATGCAAGATTCCAAAATGACAAAGAAGATTAAAGATCACAATCTGAATTTGCATTTGACCTTAAAATTGAACTATAAGCTGGAAAAATTTTGAGCAAGAGATATTTGTTAATTCTACAATATAAATTGAGTACCTTGCTATTTTGAACACACCAGAGGATATCGTACGGATCAAAAAGTTTATTTAGATGAACTTCTGAGAGTTTACAACCATTGATGACGCAATAGAAATACTATTACAACAATGGAGCTACAAGATAGGCTAGGAGTCCAAGATATCATACTGCAACATTTCATCTCACACGAGAGGTTGTACATCAAGGAGATGTAAAGACTTGCAAGTACGAACCAGAAGCAAATGCTACTAACCTGCTAAAAACACTTGTGAAGTAGAAACATGATGGACATGTTAAGATCACTTGGAATAAGATTTGTTAGTGATTGGCTCTAAGCACAATTGGGAGTCTTTTGGGTTATATGCCCATATAGACAATCATATGATGATTGCAATGAGGCATCATATACTTGATTTGATACATTTAAAGGTAATTCTATCTATTATGTTTGTGTTAGTCATGAGATGATGACACAAACATAGTAAATGTCTAAAGAATGATTTTACGCGGTGACATATGTCTTCAGGTTTAGGACTTGGACAATGAGATCATATGTATGATAAGAGTACATGCATTCTTGTTATCTCCCTAGTCAGATAAAACTATGAAAGAAAAATAGATGTTAGTAATACATATGACTAGAGTGTGCATTGACTGATGATAGAGTCTCATTAGTCATGATATGGGATATCAAGTCAATTACATAGGCACATGTTAGAGAACAATGTATTGGATAGATCCACCTTGAGAGTGATACATGGATAAAATGGAATGGTAGTCAAAATCAACTATCATAGTGATAGTGTTGATTGTGGTTCTTAAAATGAAAGTTGGTACACTCATCACATGTCGTTCAATGTATTTTGACATCATCCAATGTGACTGTGAATAAGGGTTTCCACAAAGGTGATGCTCAGGTACATTGTGACACATGGGGATTGATTGTGAGTGATGTAGATGGGATTTTTCCCTCATACGAGAAAATTATATCACGACCACTTGATAAGTGATCCAGAGAAATGTATGGCCATACTCATGTGACTCAATATAAGATATGTCAACTCACATGCATCTCATACAATATGCTCTAATTCAAGGAACATGGATTGAAAATTGAGAGGATGATGATTTCATGTCTTGAGTTCAATCTAGATACCATAGACAGAGGAAATATTTGATCATTGTAACACTAATAACAAATTGAAGGTTGAAGTTGTTCTCTATCTTTCCAATTACTTGGGTAGAAATGATATGTTTCTAGATACTACTCATTGCTTGTGATGTCATAATTTGTTATGTAAGTTTACTTCCAAAGTAACTTGGGATCTATAGGGTCACACACATAAGATGCACCTATAATAGAAGTTTACTCATGAATAATTGGATGAGTGGGAATGTGAGTCGACCGACTCACATGTTGAGTCAACTTATTCATATGTTGTGATTACTAAAGTGTTTATGTAATCAATTTAAACAACATTGACTGAAAATTGGATGACTAGGAATGTGAGTCAATATACTCTAGTGTTGAGTCAAAAAATTAAGTGTCAAGTCGACAGATTCAAGAGTCTAGTCAACCAACTGGATGACTAGTAAGAATAGATCAAGGATTGATGCTGACATCATGTTGTGCATTGATCATTGCATTGAAAGACAACATGTTTGCAAAAAGGAAAGCATTCCAATCTACCAAATCAAGTGTTGAATCAACCAACTAGGTGTGAGTTAACAGACTTGTTGTTCATATTAGCCAAAAGTTTATGAAAGTCCATCTCTTTGACTCTGAGTTGATTTTAGAAACCATGACCTTGGCCCTCCTATAAATGGAGGGGTATTCAAGGATTTAAGAAGACACAACTAACACTGACAAAGGCTCTCCTCTCATAGTTGTGGTAACATGAGAGACAAAGCAAGTACTCATAAAAGGGAGAGACATCAAGGGAGAACAAGACATCACTAGCACACTGAGATCAAAGGGACAACTCCTTGTTGGCTCTAGAAGCACGATGAGGAGTTCCTGGCAGTCTGTGTAGAGTGTGTTGAGGTGTGGAGGCTATCTCCATCACACTATAAGAAGACCATCAACCACCATCTGTTGTAACACCCCACTTTTCACAACATATAAATATCACCGAGCGGAAGCTCTTTACTCAAGGGGGTGTCACATGAATGATAACCTTTTTGCAATTTGAATAAATAGAGCACTTGACATAGAATAAAATCAAATTCATACATTGTGTTTGTCAAAAGGAAACTATATCAACTTCATCTATGAAGTCTAATATGTTTTAATGACAAAACTATGCACATTGTACATGAGATCTAAGGTTTGGATCGCCTTGGTAAATGGCACCCCACTAGGTCCTTTCTTCTTAAAGATTCCTTGAGATAGTCCTTGTATTATCAAAAGCTTCTTCTTCCTAATCTCGCTCCTTACCTATGGGCATCTCACCCCCAGCCATGCAATAAAACCAACGGTAAGTGGATTGAACATATTATATCATTCATAAAACTTGAAACTAAAATAAACATACATTTGAACATTTAAAAGACATGCATTTTCTTTTAGATCAATTTTGTTTATCTTAACCTATATAAGTGTCCTCGGGTTTGCACAAATGTGCCTCTTCTCTTATGCATGGAAGTGCCTCTTAGGTTGCACTGAGGTGCCTCTTCTCTTATGCACCAAAGTTCCTCTTCTCTTATGAGGAACTTATATAAGTTTCATTTTTATCATTCTCTTTCTTTTAATGCTCTTATCTCTACTTTAAACTTTATTGGTAGCAATTATCATTATGGTTCATGAAGGTAATATCATAAATCATAAGCAACTCAAAATATATTAATCTTACTGACCTTAACAATTGGAAAAAATAAATAACCTAAACATGGCATTCATTGAAATTCATACATGCATAATAATTCAAAACAAGATAATTATATGTTCAATTGCATGGACCACTTACCTTGAACTAAACCACATAAGTCAAACTTGGTTTGACTAAATGGATCCTCTTAATCACCTAAAATTAACATGATTATCCTTTGTTATTCAAATAAAACCCTAATATGTGTCATGTAATTATTGAGATGTGAAAACAGCAAAATCAGTCGATAAAAATCACAAAATCGGATTCCTCATCGAAAATCCTTTCCAAAACCTATTTTTGCGGATTTTTCTAATAATTAGGCTATTTAATATGAATTTCCAAAGAATGGACAAATCATAAATTGAGAACAAGCCACGTGGGTACTGGGCCTGAGTCCCGTCCTCGTGGCCCAATCGCAACTCGCCAAGATGGCATCACTTCTCAATCTTGAAGCAACAAAAGGCGATGAAAATCTCGAGAATGCCCCTTTGGGGACCGATCGTTCGGCTACTCATCCAAGGGCAGTAGAGTCATCCTACCAACTAGTTTCTTCTCTGCTCCATGGCAAGGAGCTTTCTACCTACAGGTGTTACTCGATGATCAAAATGTGAGGAAACCGGTCGTCCGTGAGAAGCGAAGTCCATCCAGTCGTCCCCCATGACTTGGCGAAGCCAAGGAAGCACCCAGGAGGGAAAGAAGACCCTCGTGACCCAGTAGGTCGCCGGAAAAAATAGAGGGTAGAGAAGGGGAAAGTTGTCTTAACAACTAAGAGAAAACCGTATAGCAGATCGCAACAAAGATCAAAATCGAACCCTTGAGGCGCAGAGATTATACTGGAGGTGTTACCAAGGCCGGAGGAGCACTAGAGGTGGCCTAGTGGTGAGCGTTGGCATGGACAGAGATCCAGTCTATAGGACTCAACACTCAGGGGTCTTTCACGGAAAACAAGTGCTGCGGAGATGTTGAAGGGGTAGCGGCGATGCTAACTGGGCACTCAATTGCCCGAAGGTCTGCGATTATGCTGGGAACATGGAAAAAGTCGGCGGTAGTGAAAACTGGGTAGGGTGGGGTTGTAGGGCTTTCTGTAGGATCGATTGATGGTAGAGAGATGAAAAGGAAAGGCTTTCGATGGTATTGGGAAGGTTAGGCACAAGGAGGAAGTAGTACCATGGTGGCTGCGAGTAGGTGGTGGAGAGGCCGTCGTCGCCCATATTGGGCGTTTCTTATATAGGGCAAGGGAGAGGATGAGTAAACCACCATTGAACTCGGGGAAGGAGGGTGAATTCACCGGTGAAGATATTTCACGATAAGGTGCATTGATGGTGGAGAAAAGAACTGGGGAAGGAGGAGCCTGTGAAACGTCTCTGACTTGCGGATGATGCAGAGGAAGAGGATAATGTCCAAGCCGTTAGATCATCGACTGGTTCAATGGGGACCATCAGATTGCGTGCTTGAAAGGAGAAAAAAAAAGTAACGTGTGACATAAATTGAAATGTAGAACATTAGGCAAAATCAATGCAATTAATGAAACCGGATTAAAACTTGGTCAAACTATACTCAAATCTTTCAAAATCGATTTGGAGTGTCAAACATGGGCCAAATGAGTTCAAATTTGAACCATAGGCAAATTAAAGGGTCTATAATATTCCTAGCCAATTAGATTTACATTTCTTGAACATTTAATCTATGATTTCTATTTTTGTCACTCTTTCTTAATTTAAATGCACAAACTAATTAAATAATTTACATAAAGGTTTCCATTGTGAGTTCTTTCTCCAAATTATGAGATAAACATTATTGACTCTTTAAAAGTCATTTCACACCTATTTCTTGCCTTATGGAATATTTTATTTGAAGGAGGGAGAAAACAAGAGGCAAAATCACTTCCCTCCTATGTATTCATAAAATAAAAGGGAAAGTGATTCAATGATGCTAAAAGAGTATCCTTTTCTCATATTTTCAAAATTATTGAATAAGAGACATATTATGATTCCTTTTTGGAAAAACCAAGAAGAGGAGGGAGAGAAATGAACATTAAAGGATTTATCTTATATTCTATATAAAAAGGAAAAGCATACTTATTGCCTAAGTGATTTGAATTTCAAATTTCTTGCTTCTTTCTCTTTCTCTTTGTCTTTCATTACTTTTTGACTTATTTAATAAAAAGAAAAAGGGAAAACATATTACCATTATTACACAATTATTTACAACACATTAAAAAAAAGGGAAAACTTATTTTGAGTCCTTCTCTTATCTCTCTTTGCATTATAATCCTAGAATTAGTACTTTATTGGACTATTTGCATTCATACCCTAAATAAAAAAATTATTCAGGAAAAATTACATTAAAGGCTTTAAATTACTCATGAAAAGAGGGATGTTACATTTCTACCCACCTTAATAAAATTTTGTCCTCAAAATTTTCTAGGGTACTACCCACCTTAAGGTTTATCTAAGATTTTCATTCATTGACAGTTTACTTTTCAAGGTTCAATTATGTTCAATATTTTGCATTAATTTTTTTTTTACATGTATGACATCTAGATTTCATAAAATATTCATGTGACGTGAATTGACTATTACTTTGGTCTTACTCTCAACTGATACTTAGGGTTTATTAAACCAACTCATAATCATATTTGAGGCATTTGACTCAACCTTGTCGTGACTACCCATCACTAGGTGCAGATGTCTATCTAATCTTAGGTCATTTAGGTAACTCCTACATTCCTAGATATGTGGTGATTAGGCACATACCCAGAGATGTGGGATCTTACTATGCTACCTCTCCCTCACCTACTAATGCACATGTCCCATACCACATACACCAATAAGAAAGGAGAAATGCAAAATAGGTCTTATGCTCATGACATTCCTCTTTAAGTCTCAGTTGGGTGGTCATAACCAATGAGAGTGGAGAGGTTATATCATTAGCTAGGTTTAGGTGGACACTAGATAACCATCTATCATTATCACTTCTATTCCTCTTCTAGTCATTCTAGGGCGTGACATATTTTCTTGGGAATCTATTACTAAATCCTAATTTTACACCTTCACTCTGAGGTGACTATGAGAATCATGTTTGCCTAGTGGCCATTTACCAAATTGCTCTGATACCATATTGTAACACCCCACTTTTCACAACATATAAATATCACCGAGCGGAAGCTCTTTACTCAAGGGGGTGTCACATGAATGATAACCTTTTTTGCAATTTGAATAAATAGAACACTTGACATAGAATAAAATCAAATTCATACATTGTGTTTGTCAAAAGGAAACTACATCAACTTCATCTATGAAGTCTAATCTGTTTTAATAACAAAACTATGCACATTGTACATGAAATCTAAGGTTTGGATCGCCTTGGTAAATGGAACCCCACTAGGTCCTTTCTTCTTAAAAATTCCTTGAGATAGTCCTTGTATTATCAAAAGCTTCTTCTTCCTAATCTCGCTCCTTACCTGTGGGCATCTCACCCCCAGCCATGCAATAAAACCAACGGTAAGTGCATTGAACATATTATATCATTCATAAAATTGAAACTGAAATAAACATACATTTGAACATTTAAAAGACATGCATTTTATTTTAGATCAATTTTGTTTATCTTAACCTATATAAGTGTCCTCGGGTTTGCACAAATGTGCCTCTTCTCTTATACATGGAAGTGCCTCTTAGGTTGCACCGAGGTGCCTCTTCTCTTATGCACCAAAGTGCCTCTTCTCTTATGAGGAACTTAGATAAGTTTCATTTTTATCATTCTCTTTCTCTTAATGCTCTTATCTCTACTTTAAACTTTATTGGTAGCAATTATCATTATGGTTCATGATAACACCAATTTTTGTGATGTTTTTGCCCTTTATTCTGTTATCAAAACTGCCCTTTTCTGCTACTTTCCTCTCTTTTATTAGTACTTTAGCAATAATTGGACAAGCAACGCTTTTAATCCAATATTTCCATCTTTTGCAGAGTTTCTCCTCGATCTGGTACAATAAGGTCATTCCGGCCCACAAATAAGTCCAGGTCTGCTTCGGCCTTCCTGACGCCCGATACAACCTCTGCCCGAAAGGGTGGAGCGACACAATGACGCACGACAAAGGGGTGCCGCACAATAAGAAACTGACGGACGACACGTCTTCTACCCGAGAGGGAGCCAAACTCGCCACGACAACCCAAGCTTGTCGGGCGACACGGCCACCCACTGGCAGGCACGCCGCCTGTCACGTAACCGATAGCCGACACCCCCGTGCCGAGAGATACCAGTATTGGCCGTCCACCGACCCACGAATAAGGAGGACACATGGCACTTTGAGCACCATAACTTTCCCCAACCGCTGCCTATAAATAGCAGCTACATGAAGCCGAAAAGACAGTTCGGACAGTTGGAGACTTTGAGCGATCTTCGGAGGAAAACTACAAGAGCAAGAGTATTGTGCACCAGTGCTCATGCCGGGAAACTCTAGGTGAGCTCTTCCTCCTCCCGAGAGGGAGGGGATGGTTCACTTAGGACCGTCCCAGGCGACACTGCGGGCTGATATCGGTCGACGTTGATGAGCGACACAAGTGCCTGACAGCAGAACGCGTCGCTCCATGCCCTACACGATATCGAACCCGATACGCTTAGCCCGTCATGCGTGCCGCCCGAGAGGGTGCACCGCTCGACAGGAGCATATCGGCTAGGGTCCTTGAGCGATATAGACGGCCGTCACAGTGTGCCGTCTGACATGGCTGTATCGGGCTAGGCCCCTGACCGGTATTGGGCTGGAGAGCCGCAGTAGCCTGTCGTCCTTCTACATCAAGAAGGTGACACGTATCTTTAATTCTATTATTTAGTTCCTTACTTATGCAATGTATTAATACCTTTATTGTTTATGGAAATGGAAAAGCTTAATTACTTGCTGCTCTATGCTTGGTGCAAAATGTTGGATGACTGCTATTTTTGATATCCGAACTCTAGCTTGCATGTTTGGATCACGTTTTGCTTAGCTACCGAATCCTGTTTTCCCGTCGCAACAACTTCGAGAGTTGTGTTGTGGCTCTAGTGTTTGGTCCGATTCTGGAGTACAAGAGTGCCTGGAACGGAGTTGTTTCAGTAACATTCCACTCTAACTTAAGTCCAGCAGCCTCGAGAGGGGT
Organism: Alisma plantago-aquatica; assembly: GCA_963693085.1. Lineage (NCBI taxonomy): Eukaryota > Viridiplantae > Streptophyta > Magnoliopsida > Alismatales > Alismataceae > Alisma > Alisma plantago-aquatica. The sequence goes on along the minus strand of OY856413.1, from coordinate 643,122,418 downwards.
GTTGATGCTTGATTAGAGGTACCCGCTCTTGAGAGGAGGGGTGCAAGATGTTACTGCTGCCGCTTGTTTTACTGAAGTCTTATCCTTCGTACCTTGCTCTAGCTCTAGTTTTATTTTTCTTTTTCTGTTACATGAAAACCACTAAAAACTGCTAAATGACTAAAACCTTAAATCTTTCTTGTAGCTCCATTTGGAGATAGGGTTTTTCTTTTGCTTTATCGATCTTGTTCTGCCGTTCCCTTTTGGGGATTTTATCATCTTTTATCCTTGCCGGAGTGTAGCGTGTTGATTCTGAGTTCTCAACACTACCACCCTTGTCCCTGTGTTCGACCCCGTATATCTACTTCGACCCCGTAAACAAAGTTGCGGGGGCCTAGAAGAGTTCGGGTTTATAAATGTAAAAGTCTGACTAACTTCAAATCCGCCTCCAATTTTGGACGTGCGATTTAGGCCGGTCAACTTTTTGGCGCCGTTGCTGGGGACAAGGCAAAGCGGTACTGTAGACGAATCCGAATCCACTAACTACACTCCCGTGCCTCAAGCTTGGAAATGAGTTTAACAACACTCTTTTTCTTTTTCTTATTGCTATTCTTTTCCTAAAAGTAAAAATTCAAATTTCTAAACTTGTTTTTTCGTGCCATTTTAGGAACTCTATAGAACGGTGATCTGTTTAATCGAGCTCAAACACCATGTCTTGCTGTGAGCAATCTCTGTCCGAGGGTGAACGTTAAGGCCGAGATGGGATTTCGCACCAACCCAGCTTGGTTGGTCAGCTGTTCGCTTACATAAAAAGACAAGACACTATCATCAACCAGCTGGCACAGGGAGCGCTAGCCAGTCCTGGAGCTCTGAATTCCATGCAACACCAGATGGCGAGTCTGCAGGTGCGCCAACATAAGGTTGATCAACGATTGGCCCGGATGGCAGCTCTGAGAAAGGACCCTGCAGGAAAGACACTCTCCTGCCCTGAAACTGCCAGAATGGAAGTACTAAGGTCTGGGAAGACGGTGGAGCGCACTGATGAAACCAGACTAGAGCCTGAGCCAAGGCCTGAGAGTGCGATTCTGGCTGAGGATGAGGGTAGACAAGCAGAAGCTCGAGAGCCTGCACAGAAGCCTTCCGATGAGCTATCTGGTGGTACGCATCCTTACGCTCGTAGGATGCCGTTTCCTTACAAGTTGATCAAGGCAAATCTGAAAAAGCGTCACGAAAGGTTTATGGACTCGATCAGGAAACTGCATCTTGAAGTTCCCTTACTTGACGCCTTGGAGGAGATGCCGACCTACGCCAAGTTACTCAAGGATCTTATCACAAAGAAAAGGAGAGGAGGGAGGATTGAGACCATGCACCTAGCATCTGCTTCCTCAACCTTCGTGAAGCCTGACCTGTGAAATAAAAGAAGAGACCCTGGAGTTTTTACGATCCCATTTGGAATCGGGGGCAACATTGAGCGAAAAGGTCTTGCCGACTTAGGGGCAAGCATCAGCCTCATGCCCCTGAGCTTCGCAAAAAGGTTGGGTTTAACAGACATGGTTCATACCAATATGAGGATTGAACTGGTGGACCATACCTTCAAGAGACCAGTCGGCGTTGTTGAGGATGTGCCGATCAGGGTCGGTAATTTCTTCATTCCTTGCGACATAGTAGTCGTTGATACAGCAGAAGATCCCCGCTGCCCGATCATCTTTGGACGTCCTTTCTTGGCAATAGGAAGGGCGTTGATTGATGTCTCTAAGGGGATTATCACGCTGAGGGTCGGAAACGACCACCTGGACTTCAAGTTGAAGGAGATCATGAAAGGTCCTTCCCTGTCAGAATCTACGTGTTTCGCAGATAGCTACGATAAATTCTGCGAAGAGATAGAGGAGGATGTCCGGATAGTGGACCCCCTTGCGAGGGCTATAAGCTGTCAGGATTCCGACTTCGAAGATCCTGAAATTGCGAAGTATCTCGACCTTTTCGACCTATCTGATGAAGATATGCACGAAGAAGATGAGGTGGTGGAGTCCGCAAAATATGCCTCTCTTGAGGAGGAGCCTCAAGAGAAGGCGTCCAGAGCAAAGCCTGTGTTGAAACCATTGCCTGAAGGTCTGAAATATGAATTCTTAGATGAAGAAGAGAGAAACCCTATCATCGTTAATGCCACTCTTTCGAGAAACCGACTGGACCGACTGCTTGAGGAGTTGAGGCTGCACAGGGGGGGCTATAGGATATTCTGTAGAGGACATCAAAGGCCTTAGCCCCGCCTTATGCATGCATCACATCAACCTGGAAGAATCCGCCAAGCCTCTGGCTCAACCCCAGAGGAAGCTGAACCAGATGCTCAAGGAAGTTGTCAAGAAAGAGGTAATCAATCTAAGGGATACATGGATCATTTACCCAATCAGCGATAGCAACTGGGTGAGTCCGATCCACGTAGTACCCAAAAAGGGCGGGATGACAGTGGTAAAGGGAGAAAAGGGAGACGAAGTAGCGATTAGGACCGTCACAGGATGGCGGATGTTCATAGATTACCGAAAGCTAAACCAGGCTACCAAAAAAGATCATTTTCTGCTACCTTTTATTGACCAAGTTCTTGAAAGATTAGCGCATCATGATTTTTTCTATTTTCTTGATGGCTTTTCAGGATTTTACCAGGTACCCATCCTGCCCGAAGACCAGGAGAAAACAACATTCACCTGCCTCTACGACACTTATGCTTTCAGAAGGATGCCCTTTGGACTCTGCAACGCCCCCGCCACCTTTCAAAGATGCATGATATAGATGTTTTCAGATTTTCTAGAAAATATCGTAGAAGTTTTCATGGACGATTTCTCCATCTATGGAAAAGACTTCGATACCTGCTTGAAGAATCTATCATTGGTTCTTCAAAGGTGCGAGGAGAATATCCTGGTTTTGAACTGGGAGAAGTGCCATTTCATGGTACGAGAGGGCATTGTTCTAGGGCATAAGATCTCAAGGCGTGGAATCGAGGTGGACACCAGCAAGGTCGAAGCCATATCCAAGCTTCCTCCCCCAAAGTCCGTGACTGGAGTGAGGAGCTTCCTCGGTCACACCGGATACTACCAAAGATTCATCAAGGACTTTTCGAAGATTTCCAAACCACTGTCCAATCTTCTGGTAAGAGATGCTGAATTTGTTTTCTCTGACGATTGTCTCAGTGCTTTTCAGGCCCTGAAAAACACTTTAATATCACCACCTATCCTTCAAGCACCAGAATGGAGTTTACCTTTTGAGCTGATGTGCGACGCTAGCGACTACGCGGTTGGAGCAGTCTTGGGGCAAAAGAAAGATAAGAAGCACCATGTGATTTGCTACGCTAGTCGCACATTGGACGAGGCTCAGGTAAACTATACAACAACGGAAAAGGAGATGCTCATGATCATCTTCGCGTTTGATAAGTTCAGGTCGTATCTCGTCGGAGCAAAGGTCAAGGTCTACACAGATCACGGGGCCATAAAATACTTAATGCAAAAGAAAGACGCAAAGCCCAGACTGTTGAGGTGGGCCTTGTTGCTCCAAGAGTTTGACCACGAAATTATCGACAAGAAGGGAGCAGAAAATGTGGTCGCAGACCACCTATCAAGGATCATAGCTAAAAGACCAGGGGGACAACTGATCAATGACGACTACGCCGATGACGCCCTTATGTTGGCAGAAGCTAAAGCAGAAGACTTGCCTTGGTTTGCAGATATCTGCAACTATCTTACTTGTGGGGAACTGCCTCCTGAAATCACGTAAAATAAAAAAAGAAGCTATTCGCGGATGTTAAAAGCTACTACTGGGATGATCCTCTCCTGTTCAGAAGATGCGCTGACAACTTATACAGGAGATGCATCCCAGAGGAAGAAACTGCGGACATCCTGAAAGAATGCCACACCTCTCCCTACGGTGGACACCTGGGTAGAGAAAGAACAGCTACCAAAGTGCTACAGTCAGGATTCTACTGGCCCTCCTTATTTAAAGATGCTGCACAATTTGTAAAAGTTTGTAGAGAATGCCAGTTTACAGGGAATATAGGGCGGAGGAATGAAATGCCAATGGCGAGCTGGATCGAAGTAGAAATATTCGACGTGTGGGGGATCGACTACATGGGACCATTCCCCCCGTCCCGGGGGTATAAACACATACTCGTGGAAGTGGACTATGTATCGAAGTGGGTAGAAGCTGTAGCCACCCAAACATGCGATGCCAAGTCGGTAATCAAGCTATTCGAGAAAACGATCTTTCCTCGGTTCGGTGTACCGCACACTGTTATAAGTGACGGAGGGTCGTACTTTGGAGAGAGACAGTTTGAAGCACTTCTCCGCAAGTATGGAGTAAAGCAAAAGATCGCTACACCCTACCACCCACAAACGTCAGGGCATGTAGAGGTTTCTAACAGGCAAATCAAGTAGATCCTTGAGAAAACTGTCAGCCGAATGAGGAGAGATTGGTCTATGAAGCTTGACGACACGCTTTGGGCCTACCGTACTGCTTACAAAACGCCCATTGGAACCACCCCCTATAGGATTATCTACGAAAAGTCCTGCTATCTGCCTTTGGAATTGGAACACAAGGCCCTTTGGGCAATCAAGTTCCTAAATATGGACCTCGACAAAGCAGGAGAAAAGAGGTTTTTGTAGCTTCAAGAGCTCGAAGAGCTGAGGATGAACGCCTATGAAAATGCAAAAATCTACAAACAGAGGACCAAAGTGTGGCATGATGCCCACCTCAGGAGAAAAGACGTAAGCGAGGGGGATAAGGTCTTGTTATTTAAATCCTCCATTCGCCTCTTCCCTGGAAAGTTACAGACAAGATGGTCAGGACCGTTTACTGTGTCAAAGATATACCCATCAGGAATGATGGAGCTCTACGACAAGGACGATCCAACCAAAGTCTTCCAGGTGAACGGGCACAGAGTGAAGAAGTTTTATGAGGATGAAGGTTTTGTCAGGAGAGCAGAAACCAACTTGCAAGATATGAGTATAGTCGAAGACCAGACGTGATGATCTTACACCGGTCGAGCTGGCGACACAAACTTCAGCGCTCTTCGGGAGGCAGCCCGAGTTTTCTTTCTTTCCTAGAATAGGATGCCTTTTTATTTTTGCACTTGTAAAAGACAAATATTGTGGATTGTAATAAGGCCTGAGTCCGCGCACGCGCCGAGCGTACCGACTCTTCTGTTTTATGGGCCACTGCTCTATTGAGGAGTAATACCATATGAGGTCGGGGACTTTTCTCCAAGCCAATGATGTTTTACCCTTCAGTAGCTTTTTCTTCGCCTAGTTTTTAGTTTTTGTCGCTTACCACACCGGGCATCATCTTAGCTAGGCGCAAAACCGCTTGAATCAGGCGATGGTTTCCTGGGCGTCGCAAGGGCGAGAATGGACGACAGCCCGACATGCACCCGTATCGTGCATGAGAGTTTTTTTGCCCTCGTTTAGACCGATGGGACTGCGCGTCTCGGGAACGGCCGGTCTAAACGCCCGACGCACGCCCCTGGAATGCACGTTTTACCCCCAGCTGAGTTTGCTATATATAGTAAAGAGGGCTCAACGTGTCGAGACTCTGCACTTACTCTTTTAGCCACTTGTACCACATGCAGTAGCCCATCTTTTTGCACATGTGTCGGCCAGCTTGCCTCCACCCTTGTATCAGGCGATGGCTCCAATGAGCAAAGGTATAGCCCGACAGGCTTATCGCCCGACGCGAGTTTTCATATCGTGCGCTGCTTATCGGGTTAACGAGCCTAGTCGATTTTTGTATCGCCTGACACGGTTAAGCACGACATAACGACCGATTTGTGTTTACCCGATACGCCATATCGAGCAACACATTTTTCTTTTGTGACGTCCTGTCGGGCAGATGCTCTTTGGCAACCTTATCGCCCGATATAACCATATCGGGCAGTGGGTGTGCCGCACAGCTCCCCTCGTATCGTCCAAACCTATATCGTCTCGAGTTCTCTTTTGATGGACGATACCTGGATTATGAAATAAGTTAAGTCTCATCGTGATTCTAGTTTTTCCCGACCTAACATTTAGATGACAATTGGACTTGATAACAGGGATGGCTCACATAAGGCAAACCTCCAGCCGAGCTTAAGCAACAACTGTCGGACAGAAATGTCAGAATCCCGAGGCAGCTAGCCATCAACAACCGAAGATAGAGAGAGGGTGGATTTTTCTTGATTTGGTAGCTCCAGAGGAGGATCACTTCCTTATCATAGTCTGTCTTCTGCGATGGTTTAGGACCATCTACAGAGACAACACGAGTCTTTTGCCGGTGGCCTCCGAATGGAATCTGGGCATTCCGGTTCCATCTTCTTAAGGGGGAAGTATCTACAAGTGTTTTCAAGAGCTCTCTATCTGCTATGTACGAGCTTCGAGCTTCCTTCTTGAGAGCTTTGCACTTGTTCCAGCTGCTTCCAACTAGGGAAATAAAACGGCCACAACAAAGAAGCATGTTGCAGCTTCTCCAAGGCACAAGCAAACCCGCCAGATAACCTTCACTGGGCTAACATGACCTCACCCTGTATCCTTCGCTACTCTGGGACAGAGTGTGGAGTAAGTTTGGGGGGGGGGGGTACCCATGTACCAGTGAAGGAGGTATAAAAATTCTTGTGCCATTTTGTTCTTCTCCTATATCAGGTGTATGTACCCATGCTAGTATAAAATGGCATGTTTATATAAAAATTTTGAATTTTTTTTCTTATTTTCATCTCCATACATATGTACAAAGTCGCTATATTAGTAAAAGTCTGATGCGACTTCTTGCTAAGTTTTCTTTTTATGTGCTCAACGAAATGCAAGTTTTGTTATATCTTTCTGATAATGCTGCTTCAAACGAACAAAAGACTACGTTTTTCCCGTGCCAAAAATTTTGAAAAAATATAATAAATCTCACAAACAGCTAAGAGACGAGTATGGAGAAGGAAAAAGCTGCCCAAACAACAGAAATCTCTTTTGTTTCCCCTTACCCAACAAAAATCCCAAAAAGAGAAAGCAGCCTTATGAGTGTGAATAAAAGCATGAGAGTTGTGCCCAATAAAAGAAAAGAAAAAAATATATATACACACTTGTTTTCCAAAAGTTCCCATCTTTAGGCATGGTAGATCCGGGGCAGTGGTACGTAGGATGTGAAATCACTGCTCTAAAGCCAACTGGCTTGGACTGCAGGGACCACTTGCCTGCTAACGGACCCTTACCTGGATGGACTGATGGGAAACAAGAAACCCCCCCAAAAGCCTTAGCCTACCCTATACACAACTTTCTTCCCCAAAAATAAGTTGTTTGGTGTGTAAGCTAACTTCAGAATCATACAACAAAGTCTCGCCGAAGCTGTAGAGAAGAATGCTACTTAAACAATAATGTAGGAAAAACAAAGTCTTCTGTTCGAAGTGAGACAACATCATCCTTAAAAGGCATTATGACACTTGTTTTACCTCTTGGCCTGAAAGCTAAACCAAGCAAGAAGAAGCATCACTAAATAAAGTTTAAATATTGATTGAGGACAATCAAAACGCTAAGTTTGGGGGAGTTGATAACACCAGTTTTTGTGATGTTTTTGCCCTTCATTCTATTATCAAAACTGCCCTTTTCTGCTACTCTCCTCTCTTTTATTAGTACTTTAGCAATAATTGGCCAAGCAATGCTTTTAATCCAATATTTCCATCTTTTGCAGAGTTTCTCCTCGATCTGGTACAATAAGGCCGACCCGGCCCACAAATAAGTCCTAGTTTGCTTCGGCCTTCCTAACGCCCGATACAACCTCTGCCCGACAGGGTGGAGCGACACAATGATGCATGACAAAGGGGTGCCACGCAAGAAGAAACTAACAGACGACACGTCTTCTACCAGACAGGGAGCCAAACTCGCCACGACAACCCAAGCTTGTCGGGCGACACGGCCACCCACCGGCAGGCGTGCCGCCCGTCACGTAACCGATAGCTGACACCCCCGTGCCGAGCGATACCAGTATCGGTCGTCCACCGACCCGCGAATAAGGAGGACACGTGGCGCTTCAAGCACCATAACTTTCCCCAATCGCTGCCTATAAATAGCAGCTACAGCAAGCCGAAAAGACAATTCAGACAGTTGGCGACTTTGAGCGATCTTCGGAGGAAAACTGTGAGAGCAAGAGTATCGTGCACCAGTGCTCGTGCCGGGAAACTCTAGGTGAGCTCTTCCTCGTCCTGAGAGGGAGGGGATGGTTCACTTAGGACCATCCCGGGCGACACTGCGGGCCGATATCGGCCGACGTTGATGAGCGACACAACTGCCCGACAGCAGAACGCGTCGCTCAATGCCCGACACAATATCGAACCCGATACGCTTCGCCCGTCATGCGTGCCACCCGAGAGGGTGCGCCGCTCGAAAGGAGCTTATCAGCCAGGGTCCTTGAGCGATACAGACGGCCGTCACAGTGTGCCGCCCGAGAGGGTGTGCCGCCCGACACGGCTGTATCGGGCTAGGCCCCTGACCGGTATTGGGATGGAGAGCCGCAGTAGCCTGTCATCCTTCTACATCAAGAAGGTGACACATATCTTTAATTATGTTATTTAGTTCCTTTATTATGCAATGTATTAAGACCTTTATTGTTTATGGAAATGGAAAAGCTTAATTACTTGCTGCTCTATGCTTGGTGCAAAATGTTGGATGACTGCTATGTTTGATATCCGAACTCTAGCTTGCATGTTTGGATCGTGTTTCGCTTAGCTACCGAATCGTATTTTCCCGCCGCAAAAAATTCCAGAGTTGTGTTGTGGCTCTAGTGTTTGGTCCGATTCTGGAGTACGAGAGTGCCTGGAATGGAGTTGTTTCAGTAACATTCCACTCTAACTTAAGTCCAGCAACCTCGAGAGGGGTGTTGATGCTTGATTAGAGGTACCCGCTCCGAGAGGAGGGGTGCAGGATGTTACTGCTGCCGCTTGTTTTATTGAAGTCTTATCCTTCGTACCTTGCTCTAGATCTAGTTTTATCTTTCTATTTCTGTTACATGAAAACCACTAAAAACTGCTAAATGACTAAAACCTTAAATCTTTCTTGTAGCTCCATTTAGAGATAGGGTTTTTCTTTTACTTTATCGATCTTGTTCTTCCATTCCCTTTTGGGGATTTTATCATCTTTTATCCTTGGCGGAGTGTAGCGTGTCAATTCTGAGTTCTCAAAACTACCACCCTTGTCCCTGTGTTCGACCCCGTATATCTACTTCGACCCCGTAAACAAAGTTGCGGGGGCCTAGAAGAGTTTGGGTTTATAAATGTAAAAGTCCGACTAACTTCAAATCCACCTCCAATTTTGGACGCGCGATTTAGGCCGGTCAGTTCATGAAGGTAATATCATACATCATAAGCAACTCAAAATATATTAATCTTACTGACCTTAACAATTAGAAACAGTAAATAACCTAAACATGGCATTCATTGAAATTCATACATGCATAATAATTCAAAACAAGATAATTATATGTTCAATTGCATGGACCACTTACCTTTAACTAAACCACCTAAGTCAAACTTGGTTTGACTAAATGGATCCTCTTAATCACCTGTAATTAACATGATTATCCTTTGTTATTCAAATAAAACCCCAATATGTGTCATGTAATTATTGAGATGTGAAAACAACAAAATAAGTCGATAAAAATCACAAAATCAGATTCCTCATCGAAAATCCTTTCCAAAACCTATTTTTGCGGGTTTTTCTGATAATTAGGCTATTTAATATGAATTTCCAAAGAATGTATCAATCATAAATCGAGAAAAAGTCACGTGGGTACTGGGCCTGAGTCCTGTCCTCGTGGCCCAATCGCAACTCGCCAAGATGGCATCACTTCTCAATCTTGAAGCAACAAAAGGTGATGAAAATCTCGAGAATGCCCCTTTGGGGACCGATCGCTCGGTACTCGTCCAGGGGCAGTAGAGTCATCCTGCCACCTAGTTTCTTCTCTGCTCCATGGCAAGGAGCTTTCTACCTGCAGGTGTTACTCGGTGATTGAAATGTGAGGAAATCGGTCGTCCGTGAGAAGCGAAGTCCATCCAGTCATCCCCCATGACTTGGCGAAGCCAAGGAAGCACCCAGGAGGGAAAGAGGACCCTCGTGACCCAATAGGTCACCGGAAAAAATAGAGGACAGAGAAGGGGAAAGTTGACTTAGCAACTAAGAGAGAACCGCATAGAAGATAGCAACAAAGATCAAAATCAAACCCTTGAGGCGCAGAGATTATACTAGAGGTGTTACCAAGGCCGGAGGAGCACTGGAGGTGGCCTAGCGGTGAGCGTCGGCACGGATAGAGATCCGGTCTATAAGACTCAACACTTAGGGGTCTTTCATGGAAAACAAATGTTGTGGAGATGTTGAAGGGGTAGCGGCGATGCTAACTGAGCACTCAATTGCCCGAAGGTCTGCGATTATGCTGGGAACATGGCAAAAGTCGACGGCAGTGAAAACTGGGTAGGGTGGGGTTCTAGGGCTTTCTGTAGGATCGATTGATGGTAGAGAGATGAAAAGGAAAGGCTTTCGATGGTATTGGGAAGGTTAGGCACAAGGAGGAATTACTACCACGGTGGCTGCGAGTAGGTGGTGGAGAGGCCGTCGTAGCCCATATTGGGCGTTTCTTATATAGGGAAAGGGAGAGGATGAGTAAACCACCATTGAACTCGGGGAAGGAGGGCAAATTCACTGGTGAAGATATTTCACGATAAGGTGCATTGATGGTGGAGAAAAGAACTGGGGAAGGAGGAGTCTGTGAAACGTCTCTGACTTGCGGATGATGCGGAGGAAGAGGATAATGTCCAAGCCGTTAGATCATCGACTGGTTCAATGGGGACCATTAGATTGCATGCTTGAAAGGAAAAAAAAAGTAACGTATGACATAAATTGAAATGTAGAACATTAGGGAAAATCAATGCAATTAATGAAACCGGATTAAAACTTGGTCAAACTATACTCAAATCTTTCAAAATCGATTTGGAGTGTCAAACATGGGCCAAATGAGTTCAAATTTGAACCATAGGCAAAATAAAGGGTCTTTAATATTCCTATCCAATTAGATTTACGTTTCTTGAACATTTAGTCTATGATTTCTATTTTTGTCACTCTTTCTTAATTTAAATGCACAAACTAATCAAATAATTTATATAAAGGTTTCCATTGTGAGTTCTTGCTCCAAATTACGAGATAAACATTATTGACTCTTTTAAAGTCATTTCACACCTATTTCTTGCCTTATGGAATACTTTATTTGAAGGAGGGAGAAAACAAGAGGCAAAATCACTTCCCTCCTATGTATTCATAAAATAAAAGGGAAAGTGATTCAATGATGCTAAAAGAGTATCCTTTTCTCATATTTTCGAAATTATTGAATAAGAGACATATTATGATTCCTTTTTGGAAAAACCAAGAAGAGGAGAGAGAGAAATGAACATTAAAGGATTTATCTTGAAATCTATATAAAAAGGAAAAGCATACTTATTGCCTAAGTGATTTGAATTTCAAATTTCTTGCTTCTTTCTCTTTCTCTTTGTCTTTCATTACTTTTTGACTTATTTAATAAAAAGAAAAAGGGAAAACATATTACCATTATTACACAATTATTTACAACACATTAAAAAAAGGGAAAACTTATTTTGAGTCCTTCTCTTATCTCTCTTTGCATTGTAATTCTAGAAATAGTACTTTATTGGACTATTTGCATTCATGCCCTAAATAAAAAAAATTATTCAGGAAAAATTACATTAAAGGCTTTAAATTACTCATGAAAAGAGGGATGTTACATATGTGGTGCTGCATGAGGAGGCTGTTGATAACGACCATTCACATGATACTTAAAGAAAAAGCATGAGACATTGCGAGACTTGATCCAGGACTACATATATACCTTGCAAACTATTTTGCTAGATACATAATTGTTGATGCTATCTACTGGTTTGTGATTCAAGCATATTTTTTTTACTCATGCCTTTTGTACTGCCTGATTTCCTAAAAATATGGTCATCAACATGATGTCGGCCTACCAATCTCTGCTAGGGAATGGTTTTCCAACAATGCAGATGACATATTACCTTCTACAAAAGGACATCCTTTAGAACAAGAGCTTTTGACAGTTATATAGATTGATAGAATGACGAAAATCTCTCTTCCATCCTTCATCTTCCTTCCCATTTGAAATGACAACCACTGGACACTTTTGGAAATCAATCTCAAAGAACAAATGATAGCCTAGTATAACAGTTCTGATGTTACGTATGGACCAACAAGGTTCACAAATATGACAAAGCCACAGAGCATCACCAATTAAATCAAAATCTTGTGCAGAGAAGATCATGAAGCTTATCTATAACCATGGCAAGAAATATCAATATGTCCCTAGAAAGTATTTTAAGAAGCCACATTCTCCAATAGAATCCCTCAACAGATACCATCAATCGAATGAATGTGATTTACACTTCCTTATCTAGATGCAAGCCCTAGCCTTTAGGGGCATTAGGGTTGAAAGTCTACAACATGAACTCTATCACCCCTTCGTGGGATATACACTACTCAACTTCTACAGTCTAGATGGGCAAATCATGGACTTGAAAATGATGAGTAAACCTTACTAGTATATATTCAAACTCATTCTTTGATACTCTAGGATAGAGTGTAGGATAAGTTTTTTTGTTGGAGGGTATCACTAGACGGTATGATAATCACCCCAGCTATTCATCTTTTTTTCTCTTCCCAACCTCTCACTTTCACAATCTCCCATTCGTGGAATCCTTTTCTTGCTACCAATCCTCTAATCCCTACTCCATTATCCCTTATCATCATAACCCTTACAAAATTCCAATTATTGCCACCCCTTTCTGTATAGACTGTAGTTTTACAGTATTGCTATTGTAATACGTGCCTATATTGATACTACACAATGTCAATGAATAAGGAATCATGTACTACAAATTATGAAATGTAAATATGTAGGTAGTGTCGACTTGTGCATGAAGGATGAAATGCAAATTGTCAAGGCATTATCGTACTGGAAATGTGATGTGGTAATTTGATTGTTGTTGTGACACATGAATTTCAAACTTGAAGACAATGTTGGACTTCTTCCAATGACGACACTTGAACTATGAACTGAAAACTCTCTACTTAGAGAGTGAGGAACAACTCTCTACTTGAAAAATTCTCTATTTCCTTGTATCCAAGTATTTTACGATGAGAATAACACAAGTAAATGAAAAAATGAATGCACTTCGAATTAAGATCATTTTCTTTTTTCAATTGTAGATAACATTCAATGCCAATTATATGATTTTTAGTAGCACGAGGTCCACAATGGCTGGATGAAAATCTACAATAAGAACTTTGGAATTTAGACTACTTCACATCCCAACCACGATAGGAGCTCAATTGCTATGTGACCAAAAGATGGCATTTAATTTGAGGATCCTCTTTCATCGAGTGAAAAAAAATATGTAGATGAAAATGCACTCCCACCTTGTGATCTAATAATTTACAAGGATGAGTCTGAGCATGCTTTGTGCTACCTATAGTACTTGATGGGGCTATTATTCTTGAAAATGATAAGGACAAGCCCGAGAAAGCTTATGTGCTACCTTAAGAAATTGATGATGCCAGTGATCCTGAAACTGACAAGAAACAGTCCAAGCATGCTCCTTTTCTACCTCTAGAAATTGATGAAGACAATGATTCTTACACCATTGGCAACATGTCAGATCATTCCTATATAAATGGTAGTCTTATCCCTATATTGCACCATTTGTTGTTAGATCCATTCATTACATTCCTTGACAACATTATGATTCCTATTTGTCCTCCCTGGTATTTTCAACAGTTGGTGATGGTTCAAAATAAAACTAATGCTTTGACCCTACTACATGCCAGAGGTTGAAAATAGCTCGTCTAGTTTCTAGGATTTGCCCAGTTCACTTGTCCTATCAATGACCAATCTTGGGAGAGACAATGTCATATATAAAGTTGACTCACTAGTATCTCGTCTTTTGAACCCTGGGGGAATTGATGTAGGATGAAGTCCACTTAACTAGCATTATTTTGTGTTATTTTTATATGTAGAGATCTAAGCGCAATATATCTAGTTACATGCTCTTAGTTGCAAATTTAAATTCTTTAATTTTAATTTTTATATTTTGTTAGACAATTTTTGCAATTACCTCATCTCTAGGGTTTTATGTATTTTAGAATAAATACTAGCTTTGGGGGCTTGTCCCACGAAGTTGAATATGAAACAAATTTTGATATTGTCATTTTTCTTCTTGGTCTTCTTCTTCCTTGATGGGTTCCCTATTAGGGGGTGTAAATAGGTGAGGGAGGTACCATCTTTCCCCCTCTACCCTAAATCTATTTATGTTGCTTACCATTGCATAATTTCTTTACCACTATACATATACATATTTTCCTCTTCATTTTGAGAATTTTGAACCTTTTGGCAATTACTTATTGAGGAATCAGAAATTCTACTGTAATGGAAGATACATTTTTTCTTTAGGAATATTTTAAATCCCATTTTTGTAGATGTATTTATCACTCCCAAATTAGATATTTTTTGTCTACGAGATATTTCTTAATGTATTTACGTAAAGAGTAATGAATTTGAGCTATAAATCTACCCAATAACCTACTAAGTTGTTATGTTTTTATGTCATCTTTACTTCAAGACACTACAGACTATTGAAGAACACTTTCTATCCCTAGAAAGAATCTCTAAGATAAGGAGGACCTAGTCTCCTGATTGATCATGAGTCTCCTAGTATAGGTTGGAAGTGCATAAATCCTGAGTGAAGGAAGAAGCTACCTCATCTAGTTGTTGAAATCCCAGAAGGGAAGAAAAAGACTTGGTAGCCCATGGTTCTTGAAAGTGCTATCAACCCTAAGCCATGTAAACAAGAATACAAGCCTAATAGAGAAAAAAAGAATGAGAGTTGTGCCCAGTAATAGTAGAAGGATTATACCTTATGGATGTATAGATATTCTCAAGAATGCAGATAGGTCGTGCCCACTAATGAAACCTAGGAGCCAAAAATGTCACCCCCTATTTTACAAGGGAAATCACATAAACCAATTGACATTACAACTTGACTACCAATTGAGTACTCTAATATTACAACTGTTATGTTGGTTAAATGACCCCAAGAAGGAAAGGTTACATAACAACTTAGCCCACATGTACACACTCTCTTGACTAGCAAAAAACAAAAGTTGAGAGTGAAATCTAACTTTAGAAATATCAATGCACAAGTATGGCAAGAAATTGAGGTTATGAGTCAAAATCACAAGGGAGAAAACCTTCCTTGAATGAAGCTATGAAATATAAAAGATTCAAGCAACTCTAGATATTTGAGGAGGAAGCTAGGGATACAAAAATAGAGCCAATAAGTCTAAGAAGAAATCTTGACCTACAAATGGCATAAGGACCTAAACTAAAGAAAGCCCTTTTATGCCACTTAATGCCTTGATTCTATTTATTAGCTTGAGGACAAGTAAGATTCTAAGTTTTGGGGGGAGGTTGATTGTAGCATCCAACTAACAAAAACATAATTAACTAATGCGGAAGTGTTCACTAAGCAGCAGATTACAGAAAATCACTAAAAATTAAAACCTTTTTCAAAGAGACCCAATCATAGGAAAACTCTTTCAACAATAACCAATGTATTACATTTACATCATGGTTCATAAGTATATATCTTATACCATCTCTTCTCGAGGGTTACAACATCAACTGCCTTGTTAAAAGCTAAACACAGACAACATAATAACCTCGAGGCATCAAGCCAAAAATCTCAAAACGATACATTAAAAGCACTAAGTACTAACTCTGAGGACCTGAGAGTACAGAGACGACACATAGGACTTCTATCTACAAAACACGACAGACAGCATACTCAACATGAGTTGTCACTACTGTCCCTATTGCTGCTGATGGTCTTCCTCTGCAAGATATTCTCAGTCCCTTTCGCACTCGTCCACCTAAAAATATTGGTTCCCACGGGGGTGAGACAATTGAAAATTGCCCCAGCGAGAGATATAACTCTCTGCCAGAAACATCATTATTGTAGTTTAATTAATATAAAACTGAGCAGAGGATAAGCAGTTTAGATCATTCTCATCTTTTAAAGTATTACAGCTATCTATGATTGAACAGTAATTCATCTATTCTCTTTATAAGAAATAGAAAGAACGTGTATAACATTTATCTACCATACAGTTTCAACATCTCAAGCTTTGCTCATATCATTCATTATTCTGATGTGTCACCCATGATTCATTCTTGTTTCTATTTGTTGGCCTTAGCTAATCTGCTAAACAGGTATTCACTTATGCCAAACATGTGATTATATAAATTATCATGTCTTTTTTAAGCATTAAACTATATCAATCAGGTATAAATGTTTCAGGCATTGGACTATACCAATCCTGATTACACAACCAGGCATTGGACTTTAACCAAACCTAATTACAGGCATTAAGCCTCTGTCATGTATTTCTAATTATAGAGGCATGGATAGCATGCGAAACATAACTATCAACATGAGATATCTAGCATCATGATTATAATCAATAGTAGCAGTAGGATATCAACATAAGCATGACTATTGTATGTACACATTTACAGTCTTATGCATATCCACAACATAAGTATAATTACTATCTCTTAGTTGCACTAAGCATCATCTTTATGTAAAGAGAACAAACAAGGGTTATCATCCAATGTGAAGCGTCATGTATAACCCTAAACAGATATGCTATACGGCTGTATTATATCTTTTATTATGTCCTGAGGAAATTGAGGATACCACTCAAAATCCAACTGACCACTGCTAAGTCAAAATCAGTGCCATACAAGATCTAGGAAGAGCCGGACTCCTAAGATCTTCTCCGCCCCCGGTCAGTACGGGTCCACCACAGTGACACAAAAGGTCAAGCTGCTAACAGCCTAGTCCGTCCTTGGTACAGGTCACGACACTAGTGAAAGAGGTGGGTACGCATACCCTACCATATGAGGTACAACCGCAGTTGTCCTCTAATATCATCACATATATAATCACCGAGACACGACCGCAGCCGGTCTCAACTAAGGGCTAGGTATGACCGCAGTCATCCTCCCTAAACACTTGAATTCAGGATGACAAGCACCCCACATACTCATCAGTATGCGCTCCGAGTTTCCCTTAGGAATACTCATTTCACCATCTGGCAAGTTCTGACACTCAGATGGATCTATGGCACATGACACTACATGATTAGAGTTGCACTTGATTAGTTATGCCAATTGGGTGAATTAAGGCTGCATCAAACAAGTGGACATACAAACCCTAATTCACTTCTAGAAAGCATATAAATATCAAAACCCGAAAAGATATAAAACATATGAAACATAATTTCTCATCTCATCATCACATGGTAATATTCACTTGCCATTCATGAGACTACACCAGTCATCATGCTATCACATGATATAAATCCTTTTCACAATATCACAGGGTATCAACCCTTATCAACATAAGAGGAATACACCTCATTCAGGGCTCAACCATGCCCAAAGGTCATTAAGACCATCATACTATCACATCAATTAGGGTTTCATGTTCATTTTATCAATCCAACCCTAATATATTGTTCCATACATCTAGGAGCATCCATCGACATTCCAAGTATTTAATATTCTTATCATTTATCATTAAATGATCATCAACACAAGGTATGAGTTTATCTCTCATCCTTATCATGGTATGATTACATCATACTCATTTTATATTACTTATCAAGTATGTTAAACTCATTACATTTCATTGTAACAATTTACATAACACTCTCCTTGTGTATCTTATCCAAAAATATTAGATTTGAGATGCATCAAGGTATATCAACCCTGAAATGCTAAATGTGATATCTATCATGTCTCAATGTATCACTTCCCTCATCACTTCTATCTTACATGAGTTTATTAACTTATCTTATAATAAGGAATTTCACATCTTAATACTTTCATCCACCAACCTATCACCTTTACCATGATGTGCATAGATCACACACAAGGATTGTCCAACTATCTTCAATGATATGGACTCATCTCAAATTAAGGCATTTCCTGTTATAAGGTTGCCTATAGTCAACCACTTGAGACATTTCATCATTATAGGGTATTACTCATTATTTCATCATTAAGGTTTACTCATATCATTACCCAGACATTAGGGTTATGATTTATCATCATATTGCCCATGATTAGAATTCCATGCACTATAGCCCAAATTTAGGGTTTACATAGCTTTACTCTGTGTTAGGTTTATGGTTTCATATGACATCGCCCTCAATTAGGGTTTCACATGGAATCATCCTCAATTAGAGTTTCTCATGGAATCACCCTCAATTAGGGTTTCACTAATCATCCCAATTAGGGTTTCATTCAATTACCCATAAATTAGGGATTCATTATTCATCCAATTAGGGTTTGGCATTTCATTACCTTAAATTAGAGTTACCCAAGTCATTGCCCTTAATTAGGATTACACTATTACCCTTAATTAGGGTTACACTATTACCCTAGATTAGGGTTTTACTCAGAATTTCCCTAAATCAGGGTTAGGGTTCGTTAACCTACTCAATTAGGGTTTCTTGATCTCTTTACTAAGGATCCTACCCTAAATCACCATATGAATCATACTCATGTATGAATTCATTTCTATCATTCTCTCCACTTGATTTGGTTACATCAACCATCCGATCAAATACAAACAACTATGTTTGACATAGTTATTGCTTCCATAAACAATTAGGGTTTGCTTAATTGAATAGCCTTCAACTCACGATTCCTTGGGAGTTAATCACTCAAATTTGGTGAGTCATTATAACACATCATTAGGAACAGTAATCACAAACAGTCAACCCTTGGTCAATGCATTCAAACGGTCTTGAGACCGTTTACTCAAAAAGGTCAATTAAATCAGGTTGAAAATCAGCACTTCATTCAATTAGGTTTCCCTAATTGATTAGGCTTCAACTCACGATTCCTTTGGAGTTAACCCCTAAAATTTGGAGGGTCATTAACCTACATAATTAGGAACAATATTACCAAACGGTCAATGCTTGGTCAACCATATCAAACGGTCTTGAAACCGTTTTCCCAAACAGGTCAAGTTGATCAGGTTGAAAATCAGCATTTAATTCAATTCGATTTGGAGTAGCTATCAAGACCATTTGGCTTGGTAATTTTCTTAGGATAAGCATCTAGGATAATGTCATCATCCCCTTCCTTTGAACAACCAAGAACAGCAACCATTCTTGATGGAAATTGCAGCAAAGAAACAAGTATGTATCAAATTGAAGAAAACAATCAACAAAGCATAATTGATTGATGCAATAGCAATGATTAAGGGTTTGAGTTATAAAACCCGCCTCCAATTGAGCTCCAAAGCTTCAAGCTCACGCCATTAATGGTGGATGAAGCTCTAGAAACCCCCCCTAAACTCGTCCTCAAGCTTTTGGATGAAAAAGTTGGCTAGGGTTGAAGAGGAGATCAAAATAAGAAGAAATCAATGATTTATTTTTGATTTCCACCATGGAATCAAGGAGAACGAAGGTCAAGGACCTTACCAACAGGTTGGGGTCGTCCTACTGCTCCTCCACTGCTCCTTAATCGTTTTCCAAGCAAGAGGAAAGAAAAGAATCCGAAATAGCCTTTGTTTTTGGTTTGGTAAAGGTACTTTTATAAGAAAATTGATGAGAGAGAAAATGCATTATTAAAATGCATTAAATTCCAAAAATATGGCCGCCTCTTCCCCCTCAAATTCCACTAAAAATCCTGAAGGACGAGGATATCTTCATTGCCTCTTATTCTTCTTCATTATCCATGATTTAAAGAAAATCAAATTAAGCACCTTAATGCTTATTATATTAATATCCATATGTGAGTGGGTTTTCTTTTCCTTATAATAATGGTGAGTGGAATTTCACCTCCTTAGGATATTTTCGTTCCTTATCTTGGAAAAATAACGTCCATCCTTATTCAAAATCAACCAATAACATTTTGGTTGAAGGCCCTTTAATTAATACATTCATTTTTTCCCTAATTTGAATTAGGGTTTCACTTATGATTAAATCTTGATTATTTTAATATCAAGATTCTCTCTCCTCCAACTTAATTCAAATGAGGCACCCCTCTCATTTTCTTTGTTCTACATGATGCCAAGGAACATTAAGGACCTTATTGAAGTGGTAATTTGCATATTGAACCCTAGGATTTGGGTAAATTGCATATTACACCAAAACTTGGTTTTCATGCACATACATTACTTTATCAGCTCTTTCTTGGTATTCAGGCTTCCATAAGCCATACCTCAGCATCATATTTACTGTCATGATGCTTCAACACATGAGGAATATATTATCATGCACAATTTGCACTTAAACCCCTCAACATGGGTAATTTGCACTTTAGTCCAAAACAAGCAAAACATTGATTTCAACAATGTTCAAAAAGGACTACAATTGCAATATAAGTTCCTCTTGAACCCTAATTACCTTTCACAAGATAAGATTAAGCATTTAATCATCTTTCTTAATCAAAACACCTAGGGTTAAAGTATAACCCAGGTCAGGGGTGTTACAAATTATAAACCCCTAACAAGGATTTCTTCCTCGAAATCCAGATAAAGGAAGACAAATGTATTTTATTCATCATACTATCTAGTCTTCACATATCATTTCCTTATTATAGAGACACCATAAAACTTTGATCAGCACCAAGTGTTTCCATACAAGATTCTCATAGAATCAACACACAAGGCACATGCCCCACTGTCCCTCATCATTGACTATAGAGTCAACTTTGTGTCAAATAACACTTTTCTTATTCAGAGAAGCATTGTACATTCTTTATTAATATCATGTTTATGCAGAGCATAAACCCCTAACATATAATGTTCATATTATTATAATCAGACTAATTTCACAGTTGACCACTCTAGGTAGCCAACTTAACCCATCTGATAACTCTCAAATACCAGAATCTTTCACCTTGGTATCTATCACATGTGTTGGAAACACATCATATATATCTCTTCCCATCATCTTGGAACGTTAATTGTTTCATGTCCTCATCTTGGGACCAAAGTCCAAGATAACTGATACTTTTCTAAGTATCCATCACATGAACACATTTATCTTATGCACATCAAGTATCCTAAGACCCACTTGATTGCCATGTCCCTGAAAGGAAAGAAAACAAGGATTCATATTCCTCTTATTAATTTATGTATTTTCAATTATTCATAAACCATTTACTTTTTATGTCATCCTAGGTTCCTTGCCTTTAGCATTGAAATTTGTAAGGATGATTGCATGTCATTATCCCTTTCTTTATTATTATCTAGCATGTTTATGATCATCTCATGATCTCATCATAATTCCCATTTCCTCATTATGGGAAAGATCTTTATTATGCTTGCAGCATTGTTGAACAGGGTTCATCTCCCTCATTCTTATTCTTATCTTATGAGGAGTACACTTTTAGTTCCACATACAACATGCTCATCTGAGATTATCTCAGACTTCTCTTTCTTATGCATAGGATATGACACATTTATTCATTCCATATTCCTGATTCATGATACTCATTTGATTGTCTCAGAATGACTACTTGATCAGAGCAATCAAAAAGACAACAATCTAAGAGTTTCCATACCCACTTTATCATCAATAGTTGTATACCTGGCCAGGGTATATAAATACTGAGATTAGGTAGTATGCACTTTATTTGCGATCATATTCCTCACTTTTAATATCATTATACACACATGACTTTCCCTTGTTCCAACATGACTAAGTCATTTAGGAACTCTTTTAAAGCTCAAACTTCTGTATTAAGGACTGATAACCTAGATCGTAAAGCTAGTATCCAGTCCACTATATGCATTACTGTTGCCCTAATCTGCCCAACAGTAATACTTAAAGAAAGATTTTCTTATCATAAATAGATCAACTAGGAGACTCTTAGGCAATTGTCTCTCTCTTTCCTGCTCCCATGCACCTCTTCTCGGTGCAATATTGCTGCTCTCAACAGCAATCTCCTCATGTGACCCAATCATCTTTAAGTTCTTCTTCTCTTATATGAGAAGAAGACATTATCAGATACACTAGATGATACCGAAACAGACTCTACTACCTTAGTCCTATGTCTCTGTAGACTCAGCGAACCTAGAGCTCTGATACCACTAAATTGTAGCATCCAACTAACAAAAACATAATTAACTAATGCGGAAGTGTTCACTAAGCAGCGGATTACAGAAAATCACTAAAAATTAAAACCTTTTTCAAAGAGACCCAATCATAGGAAAACTCTTTCAACAATAACCAATGTATTACATTTACATCATGGTTCATAAGTATATATCTTATACCATCTCTTCTCGAGGGTTACAACATCAACTGCCTTGTTAAAAGCTAAACACAGACAACATAATAACCTCGAGGCATCAAGCCAAAAATCTCAAAACGATACATTAAAAGCACTAAGTACTAACTCTGAGGACCTGAGAGTACAGAGACGACACATAGGACTTCTATCTACAAAACACGACAGACAGCATACTCAACATGAGTTGTCACTACTGTCCCTATTGCTTCTGATGTTCTTCCTCTGCAAGATATTCTCAATCCCTTTCGCACTCGTCCACCTAAAAATATTGGTTCCCACGGGGGTGAGACAATTGAAAATTGCCCCAGCGAGAGATATAACTCTCTGCCAGAAACATCATTATTGTAGTTTAATTAATATAAAACTGAGCAGAGGATAAGCAGTTTAGATCATTCTCATCTTTTAAAGTATTACAGCTATCTATGATTGAACAGTAATTCATCTATTCTCTTTATAAGAAATAGAAAGAACGTGTATAACATTTATCTACCATACAATTTCAACATCTCAAGCTTTGCTCATATCATTCATTATTCTGATGTGTCACCCATGATTCATTCTTGTTTCTATTTGTTGGCCTTAGCTAATCTACTAAACAGGTATTCACTTATGCCAAACATGTGATTATATAGATTATCATGTCTTTTTTAAGCATTAAACTATATCAATCAGGTATAAATGTTTCAGGCATTGGACTATACCAATCCTGATTACACAACCAGGCATTGGACTTTAACCAAACCTAATTACAGGCATTAAGCCTCTGTCATGTATTTCTAATTATAGAGGCATGGATAGCATGCGAAACATAACTATCAACATGAGATATCTAGCATCATGATTATAATCAACAGTAGCAGTAGGATATCAACATAAGCATGACTATTGTATGTACACATTTACAGTCTTATGCATATCCACAACATAAGTATAATTACTATCTCTTAGTTGCACTAAGCATCATCTTTATGTAAAGAGAACAAACAAGGGTTATCATCCAATGTGAAGCGTCATGTATAACCCTAAACAGATATGCTATACGGCTGTATTATATCTTTTATTATGTCCTGAGGAAATTGAGGATACCACTCAAAATCCAACTGACCACTGCTAAGTCAAAATCAGTGCCATACAAGATCTAGGAAGAGACGGACTCCTAAGATCTTCTCCGCCCCCGGTCAGTACGGGTCTGCCACAGTGACACAAAAGGTCAAGCTGCTAACAGCCTAGTCCGTCCTTGGTAAAGGTCATGGCACTAGTGAAAGAGGTGGGTACGCATACCCTACCATCTGAGGTACAACCGCAGTTGTCCTCTAATATCATCACATATATAATCACCGAGACACGACCGCAACCATTCTCAACTAAGGGCTAGGTATGACCGCAGTCATCCTCCCTAAACACTTGAATTCAGGATGACAAGCACCCCGCATACTCATCAGTATGCGCTCCGAGTTTCCCTTAGGAATACTCGTTTCACCATATGGCAAGTTCTGACACTCAGATGGATCTATGGCACAGGACACTACATGATTAGAGTTGCACTTGATTAGTTATGCCAATTGGGTGAATTAAGGCTGCATCAAACAAGTGGACATACAAACCCTAATTCACTTCTAGAAAGCATATAAATATAAAAACCTGAAAAGATATAAAACATATGAAACATAATTTCTCATCTCATCATCACATGGTAATATTCACTTGCCATTCATGAGACTACACCAGTCATCATGCTATCACATGATATAAATCCTTTTCACAATATCACAGGGTATCAACCCTTATCAACATAAGAGGAATACACCTCATTCAGGGCTCAACCATGCCCAAAGGTCATTAAGACCATCATACTATCACATCAATTAGGGTTTCATGTTCATTTTATCAATCCAACCCTAATATATTGTTCCATACATCTAGGAGCATCCATCGACATTCCAAGTATTTAATATTCTTATCATTTATCATTAAATGATCATCAACACAAGGTATGAGTTTATCTCTCATCCTTATCATGGTATGATTACATCATACTCATTTTAGATTACTTATCAAGTATGTTAAACTCATTACATTTCATTGTAACAATTTACATAACACTCTCCTTGTGTATCTTATCCAAAAATATTAGATTTGAGATGCATCAAGGTATATCAACCCTGAAATGCTAAATGTGATATCTATCATGTCTCAATGTATCACTTCCCTCATCACTTCTATCTTACATGAGTTTAATAACTTATCTTATAATAAGGAATTTCACATCTTAATACTTTCATCCACCAACCTATCACCTTTACCATGATGTGCATAGATCACACACAAGGATTGTCCAACTATCTTCAATGATATGGACTCATCTCAAATTAAGGCATTGCCTGTTATAAGGTTGCCTATAGTCAACCACTTGAGATATTTCATCATTATAGGGTATTACTCATTATTTCATCATTAAGGTTTACTCATATCATTACCCAGACATTAGGGTTATGATTTATCATCATATTGCCCATGATTAGAATTCCATGCACTATAGCCCAAATTTAGGGTTTACATAGCTTTACTCTGTGTTAGGTTTATGGTTTCATATGACATCGCCCTCAATTAGGGTTTCACATGGAATCATTCTCAATTAGAGTTTCTCATGGAATCACCCTCAATTAGGGTTTCACTAATCATCCCAATTAGGGTTTCATTCAATTACCCATAAATTAGGGATTCATTATTCATCCAATTAGGGTTTGGCATTTCATTACCTTAAATTAGAGTTACCCAAGTCATTACCCTTAATTAGGATTACACTATTACCCTTAATTAGGGTTACACTATTACCCTAGATTAGGGTTTTACTCAGAATTTCCCTAAATCAGGGTTAGGGTTTGTTAACCTACTCAATTAGGGTTTCTTGATCTCTTTACTAAGGATCCTACCCTAAATCACCATATGAATCATACTCATGTATGAATTCATTTCTATCATTCTCTCCACTTGATTTGGTTACATCAACCATCCGATCAAATACAAACAACTATGTTTGACATAGTTATTGCTTCCATAAACAATTAGGGTTTGCTTAATTGAATAGCCTTCAACTCACGATTCCTTGGGAGTTAATCACTCAAATTTGGTGAGTCATTAGAACAAATCATTAGGAACAGTAATACCAAACAGTCAACCCTTGTTCAACGCATTCAAATGGTCTTGAGACCGTTTACTCAAAAAGGTCAATTAAATCAGGTTGAAAATCAGCACTTAATTCAATTAGGTTTCCCTAATTGATTAGGCTTCAACTCACGATTCCTTTGGAGTTAACCCATCAAATTTGGAGGGTAATTAGCCTACATAATTATAAAAAATATTCCCAAACGGTCAATGATTGGTCAACCATATCAAACGGTCTTTAAACCGTTTTCCCAAACAGGTCAAGTTGATCAGGTTGAAAATCAGCATTTAATTCAATTCGATTTGGAGTAGCTATCAAGACCATTTGGCTTAGTACTTTTCTTTGGATAAGCATCTAGGATAATGTCATCATCCCCTTCCTTCGAACAACCAAGAACAGCAACCGTTCTTGATGGAAATTGCAGCAAACAAACAAGTATGTATCAAATTGAAGAAAACAATCAACAAAGCATAATTGATTGATGCAATAGCAATGATTAAGGGTTTGAGTTATAAAACCCGCCTCCAATTGAGCTCCAAAGCTTCAAGGTCACGCCATTAATGGTGGATGAAGCTCTAGCAACTCCCCCTAAACTCGTCCTCAAGCTTTTGGATGAAAAAGTTGGCTAGGGTTGAAGAGGAGATCAAAATAAGAAGAAATCAATGATTTATTTTTGATTTCCACCATGGAATCAAGGAGAACGAAGGTCAAGGACCTTACCAACAGGTTGGGGTCGTCCTCCTGCTCCTCCATAGCTCCTTAGTCGTTTTCCAAGCAAGAGGAAAGAAAAGAATCCGAAATAGCCTTTGTTTTGGCTTGGTAAAGGTACTTTTATAAGAAAATTGATGAGAGAGAAAATGCATTATTAAAATGCATTAAAATCCAAAAATATGGCCGCCTCTTCCCCCTCAAATTCCACTCAAAATCCTGAAGGAAGATGCTATCTTCATTGCCTCTTATTCTTCTTCATTATCCATGATTTAAAGAAAATCAAATTAAGCACCTTAATGCTTATTATATTAATATCCATATGTGAGTGGGTTTTCTTTTCCTTATAATAATGGTGAGTGGAATTTCACCTCCTTAGGATATTTTCGTTCCTTATCTTGGAAAAAGAACGTCCATCCTTATTCAAAATCAACCAATAGCATTTTGGTTGAAGGCCCTTTAATTAATACATTCATTTTTTCCCTAATTTGAATTAGGGTTTCACTTATGATTAAATCTTGATTATTTTAATATCAAGATTCTCTCTCCTCCAACTTAATTCAAATGAGGCACCCCTCTCATTTTATTTGCTCTACATGATGCCAAGGAACATTAAGGACCTTATTGAAGTGGTAATTTGCATATTGAACCCTAGGTTTTGGGTAAATTGCACATTAAACCAAAACTAGGTTTTCATGCACATACATTGCTTTATCATCTCTTTCTTAGTATTCTGGCTTCCATAAGCCATACCTCAGCATCATCTTTACTCGCATGATGCTTCAACACATGAGGAACATATTATCATGCACAATTTGCACTTAAACCCCTCAACTTGGGTAATTTGCACTTTAGTCCAAAACAGGCAAAACATTGATTTCAACAATGTTCAAAAAGGACTAGAATTGCAATATAAGTTCCTCTTGAACCCTAATTACCTTTCACAAGATAATATTAAGCATTTAATCATCTTTCTTAATCAAAACACCTAGGGTTAAAGTATAACCCAGGTCAGGGGTGTTACATTGATAACATCTAATTTTATGGATGTTACATGCCTATTTGATCCTCATTTCCAAATTAACATTCTAGGTTTTATGTTTATAAATCTTACTTTCATAAGAATTTCACAAATCCTTCCCTCTTTACTTATATTTCTAATCTCTTATAGGGAAATAAATAAAACCATTGTGATTATCAATCACTGACCAAAGACACCTTGGATAGGCTAAGCCAGTTTCAACAATAGTCACATTTGAGAACCTTTTGTCACTCACCGATGGGATTCCCTCAACTACTCAACATCGAAAAAAATGGATACCCAGAAAAGCCATCAATAATCCATAGAAGCTCAAAGATAGGACTACCCTGATAGCTTACCTATGCTTAAGCCCGACAACCAATTAGAATGCCATTGACCAACAAAGACTCAGGATACACATCAACCTAACGAAATGTCTACAATAAATGCCCATCACTATTGTTAGTTAAGTGCATACCTCAACGCACATGCTTTGAGTCTTGAGGAGCAATTAAAGTTATATGTGCCTAGGTGCCTTGGGTACATATGGATTTCCCATAAATAGAGGTTCACATCTTCCACTGAAGGGAGCTCCATATTTTTCACAAAGTGCTTCCATTTCACTCACCATCAATCATCATATGATAAGGATGAGAATTTGAGGTTCTTCATCAACACTCAATTCTCAGTGCTTGGATGACAATATTTAAGATAAAAAGGATTTCTAGGCACTACTACCTTCACCACCATCACCAACAAGTGAAGAAGGAGGTCATGATCAACTACCTATGCTGTAATGGTTACTTTTCTTATATTTGCTTCCTTCTTCCCCATCTTGTTCATCTCCTTTCATCCATACATATTATAGTGGAATCACTCATTTGTAAATATGTATTGTCCCTCATTACCAATTTTGGATAAACCCTTTTCTTGGGTTGGGAGTAGTCACTAAGGCTCCTCTAACGTGTAAATACTTATATACATTGATTATATATACTCTTAGCAATGTTTATCTCCATATTCTTGATTTTTAATGCTTCACTTGCATTATTAGCTACCATTTTGTGTTGTTTGATCTCTAATGAATCAAAATAGTAGTATTAGTATATATCTAGAGTTATGAAGTTGTATGAATACATGAGAATGTTGGAATACTAAAGCTAAAGATCATATGGTTGTATTTTTTATTGTATATTTTCCATCTCAAGAGAGATACACAATCTAGATCTAACCCAATCTTGAGAGAGGAGGGAATAGCCACTAATGATGATTGCTTGTAAACTATGCTAATGATATACAATGGTTGTGAGTATTGCATGTTGGTGAGAGACCTTACTGGTGAAACACAATCCAAAATTTATCCATATATTCAAAACACATCAAAACATCCAAGTTCTACTTTATTTATTAATATAGATTTACTTTGTATATGTTGTTCATTTCTTTGTATTAATACCATTATTCCATAAGGGATACCAGTCTTAGTTTTTGGTTAGGCACAACTAAGTCAATACCTTAATCCCTATACACTTCTTACCCCTTGTCCATGTGTTTGACCCTATTTACTAGACATGACCCAATATTATCATTGCGCGCATGTAAGTATATAGTTAGAAATTTAAAGTTTGATTACTATAGATCATCCTATGTATTGAATGTGAGATGTAAGGTGATCAACCACCATAA
Source organism: Alisma plantago-aquatica (assembly GCA_963693085.1). Classification (NCBI taxonomy): domain Eukaryota; kingdom Viridiplantae; phylum Streptophyta; class Magnoliopsida; order Alismatales; family Alismataceae; genus Alisma; species Alisma plantago-aquatica. The sequence goes on along the minus strand of OY856413.1, from coordinate 643,093,418 downwards.
ATAATCCCACTCAAACCAGTCTATGAACTGGACAAAGCCAGTCGATCAAATTGACGTCAGTAAATGTGCTATTGAAAGGAGACAATTGACTTTTCATTTCCCATGGATTATTAGAAACCCTACTTCCCTATCTTTCCTATAAATAGAAGCATGACTTTTGAACATGCTATCATTACCCATAAGGATAGATAAAAGAAGAGATTATACAAAAATCAAGATCTCGGAAGGGAAGCTCCTCTATCCTAAAAGCATAGTAGAGTATAATGTCAACACGTGGAGCAGAAGTGCGGTGGGTTACATCATTGGATTGAATCCTGTAACGACCCCGCCTCCAGGTAACCCCCAATTAAGGAAGACCAGGGGTCAGTGCCGTTATCCCAATTAACAAGATCAAAGGTTCAACAAATAATCAATAACAATTATCAAATTTTACCAACTAAACTAAATATTGGTACAAAATAAAATTTTGCATACCTTTTTCAAAACTGGGATATCTACTTCTATCTGCATCAGGAGTCTACTCTAATTAATCCTCCCTTGTACTTTAACTCTTATTTAATTTCACAAATGCCACTTTATTGTTTGTCCTTTTCAAACTTGTACCTAAAACGTCGACAAACAAAACGTCGGTCAGCATATCGGATAATGTTGGTATGTGGGGACAACCAAAATTTTGCACATATGGATAACAATCTAATTATCACAATCAAGTTAATTAACAAGCCAATTTACAATTTTCAGTATGACATTCTCCACCGCTTTTGCCCTAACCCTGGCATACCCCCTTTCGGGGTTTCACTTTGCCATTGATTTAAGGCCACCTTCTCAATCCCGAGCTTGGTGCCTGGGGTCACTACTCCTGGTTCCCTCTAGTCATGCAATATCATAGGCCACCTTATCATTCCCGAGCTTGGTGCCTGGGGTCACCACTTGTGGTGCCCATGGGTCTTCCCTCTTGGGCTTGACCTCTTTGCATCATCCATCAGGGTGGCATGTAGGTGAGAGAATACATACTTATAATATAATTGTGATAATTGTAGTGACTTTATAATTTTGCAAGTATGAACATACAACTATTTAGGTTGCAATCAATGTGAGAAAACATTCAGAAAACCATCGAGAAACTAATGCGATTAATCATAATTAACCACATACCTGTCAGGCTGATTTGAGACAGAGATATTCCATGCAAGTAAGAAATCTAAGAAAGCAAGCACACACAACAAGATCCTGAAATAATCATTCAATTTCCTATTATTGATCAAGCCATCAAGATCTATTAAACCTAGCTCGCTTTCTAGGGTTTCTAGTCCACTTTTAGATTTTCCATTACAATTAGGGTTTCCCTTCATCTTTTACCATTTTAAACCCTAATTACTCATAAACCCTAATTATTTCATCTATTCTTCACAAAAGATATTAAGGTTATCCTTTAACAACATTTAACTGTAACTTCGGATGAAGCACAATTAATCATCACTTAAGTCCATTAAGCCTCTTTTCATTAAAGCTACCATTTTTATCCTTTAATTCATGATAAGGTCATTATCATCAATTTGTAGTTCATTATGGCCTAATTCACATATGAACGTTATTCATCATTAATTCTACCTTTATCCATTAGAAAACCCTAATTACTACAATAAGGGTATTTATCCACAATTAGGAACTTTTATACTCGAATTAGCTTAGAGCCATCATTTACAACATATTTTCACACTTTTCAAATTAAATATGATCTTCTCCTCTTTTACCCTAAATTAGGGTTTCTAAATGCTTAATCATTCTTATTTGGTATAAAGCCCTAAAACATGCAAGAAACATCTAAATCCAGTTCAAGTTTGTCATTAACCATTCAAAAAGTTGTAATTACTCAATTTCATCAATTAATCAATATGAACTTAACCAATATGTTCAATTTGGGTTTCTTAATCTAATACGTAATCACTTTTCATTAGATTAACACACTTATGAAAAAAGGAACTTATTCAGGTACTAAAACCAATTTTAATGTGTTCCTCGTATTTTTCTAAGTAACTTTCATATTTTAACTTTGTTCATTCGAGCTTCCTAGCAAAAGTTATGATTTTTGCAAAGTAATTCATTTTTTCTAGGTTATCAGTTATTTCTAGAAAACAGTTTACCATTCGATCTGTGGTCCAATAGATCACGCAGGATCCAACGACCCTCAGCCGCGCGCCCTACTTGAGATAAAAAAAACAAAAGACAACGTTGCCCTTACCTCTGCACTGCCCGCACAAGGGTAGGGATGTAATTGCACGTCGGATTGTCTTCAACCTCGCGCTTCTCCTCTCACGCGAACCAGCGGTCAACTGGGAAGTTGACTTCGAGCTCCAAAGTGCCTGTGTGCAATCCAAGACCATCGATCGCTCCTTCCTGATATCACGAACTCAATGGGCCCCTCGATTGGCCGTGGGCACCTTTCCTACTGCCGGGGTTACTCCCTATTCTGTCGGCGACCTCTGCTTCTAGGCGGAGGTGCAGGTTACAGCCGGAGCTCCAATTGGGGGTACGGGCATGATCGCTGGCTCCATCTTGAATCACTAAAAAGCTTGCTAGATGTGCTGGTTCCACGGATAATCCCCCCTATATATGGGGTCGACCACCTGTCCAGTGATTTGGGGATTTCTATGTATGTGGACGAAACCTCCCATAAATCGGGTTGGTTGTCTTCGGAACAGACTCCCGAATTTTGTGGGAAAGTTTCCAAGTTCATTCATGCATTAAATCATGAGAAAATCGCTTGGAAAAACTGATCGTATTGCTCCCCCATTCCTAATATGTCTGGGGTAGAAGATAACTGTGTTACCCTTGGATTTTGATCCAATGGCTGATGTGCCACGCGAGGAACAAAGGAAATCGGTCCAATTAAATTAAATTGTGACATTTATTGATTTCCTCCACACATTAGGAAAACTTTCAAAAATCGTATCTCTCAAACTGCTTACACGTTTGATCCCAAATTTTGAGGGAAGCTTAGTAATAACTTAATCTTTCATTATGCCGAATTTGGACCCATTAACTAAAGAAATTGGATCCTTTTCTTTAGTTGCAAGTTATTACTCAATTATGTACATTCCTCATTAAAATTTCTCTTTTTGAAGATTTCTCTTTATTTCTCTTTTATTTTCCTCATTGGCATTCCTTTTAACATTAGGAATCCTTTCGATAAGAAAATCCACCAAGGATAACTCAATTATACCTCTTTCCATTCATTTTCCACAATATACCATTGTTTTCAATTTCTTTCTTAATAAAGAAATACTTAATTGATCTTTTCTTTTCTTGTTGCCTTATCTTTGCAACTTTGGACTCCTTGGGACCCAAGGAAACCAAGAGGCACGAAATACAACTTTGGATTATATTCTTTTGCCTTCTAGAGGTTTCCACATCTTTCTTTTCTCTAATTCTCAATTATTCATTTACTAATCGAATTTCCTTGTTATTGGGCCCAATAGCCAATCAAGCCCACAAAACAATCAACAAGGCTATTGTAAACGAAATCCATTTATTCAAGACAAATTATATCATTTTTTGTTCAAATATCTTTGATATGAGAAATTACATTTCTCACCAATAGAACCCAAAAATTGGGGTTGTACAATCCTTCCCCTCTTATAGGAATGTTTTCCTCAAAATACCACCAGGCACACAAACAAACAGGATAAGCCTTTCTTATGTCCATCAGGGCTCCCATGTGGATTCACCCTTTCCATGGTTCTTCCCAAGAACCTTCATTATCTCATATTCTTCCATCTGAGTTCTTTCTTACCTTGGTATATCGTACCCTCATAGGTGACTCAAGACATTTTAGCCTCCCAAAAGCTGAATAGGTTCAGTGGCTCCGCGCATGGCTTGGGTACCTCACATGGTGCTATAGATTGGACTCATGTAACACATTATACATCATGTTATCCTGAGAGGTAAGGATAAACACAACCATCTCCACCAATCCATCTCAAATGGACCATGCAACCAGGACTTAGCTCTCTTAGCTATAACTTAGAGGGGTCGGATTTTCACGTCACATACTCTCCCACAGTGAACTGCATGTCAGTCTACTTTGCATCAGCTCATGACTTATGTCACCTCTGGGCTCTCTCTCAGCCATTGCATGATCAAGTGACTTCATCTGCACACACTGTGGTTCTTTACTGACCTTCGTGAGGCCTCCTTCACCAACATCATCTTAATGAAGTGGTGATCGACACACCCTCCTTCACAGAGTTTCTTTACATCCCGATACTGGCTAAGGTGGTTAACATCACGTCTTAAGAACTATCTTCATGTATCACCTGGAATGAGCACTCATGCCCACATCAGACCCTCTGGTCTGGTTCATACTATCCATTAGTAAGGGGTGATAAACTGTACTAACATCGAGTTCTTCATGTATCTACTTCCATCTCATGGAAGTGAACCTTTAGGTCATACTCAAGAACTTTTGAACTTGCATCACAGTGTAGTTGAACTATCTCTCTGTCTTATAAGTAGTTCAACCCGATCTATCCTTTGACATTACTCTTTCTTTCTCCTGTCATCTAGGTAAGGTGATCTACCATAACCCACATTGTATCTTGACCTTCTTTGGTCAAGGGGAGACTTACCACAACATCCATAGTGGTGAACTCCCATTCCCTCTCGGGGACTCTTTATCCTCTATGCCAAAGCACTGGGTCACTGGTGTTCATCCTTCACCCTCGGCTTGCATGGCCACATGCCACATGCAACTTCATATCAAGCATCTAAGTGCTACTATCACTTACTATCTTTGTAGTATCATGGTGTATGGTGATCTTAAAACTATGATCTCCTGTATGCCATGATTCCTCAAGGTCAATTCCTCAGAAACCCTAAATCACTCTCATCCAGATTTTATCACCTTCCTTTCCAAATAAGTGCATTTGAGGCTCTTCAACCATCCTTTTATTGCATTAAGGGCTGGCTAACCAAACAACCACTAATTTTTCAACCAGTATCATTGCATCTGAGGGTTAGCCAAACCAATCTTCTTTGCAAACTTAGGGTTAGCCCAACAACCTCTTCTAGTCTCTAGCCAAACTAGGCAGCTATATTTCAACCAGAGCATCCATTACCACTTTACATCCTTAGGTATTAGGTAATGTTGAAGACATACACTTCCATGTATTTCACTTATCATCTCGTCTCAAACTCTAAGTCTATCTTCATAAGAACACTCTGAGCTCATCCTCTTGATTATCAAACTCAACCTTGTATCACTTGCAAATTCCACATAGCTCATGATAAAACTTTTTCACAAGATGATTACCTTAATACTCTTATCGTTTGTACCTATCCATGTATCATTCACTCCACAAGGAACATTATCATTTCTGTCCTCATTCCTCATGGCAACGTTCCAACTCACGTCATCTTTTTCCTTGTGTAAGGCATGCATACTGTCATATCTCTCACTCCCATAACAAGAGGAAATAAGCATTTGGCGGCCATCCAAATATAGAGTTCTTCCTATTCCAAGAGTAGAGATGGTACATTCCACCTTGCCAGTACACCTTCAAATCTAAGTTGAAACGTGCAACTTATGTCTCTTCATCATGATATCAAAAATTACTTCCATGGAAAACTGGTCTCGAACCTATGGGGGTTTACACACAATCCTTGGTCATCTCCTCTGGGTCTATAGGGTGCCGACACTTTTGGGGTCATCCCTCTTCCCTCATGCATCAGAGAGTGCCCTACTCATCTGCCCTTTGGGTCCCATGAGTTCACGAAGGTGATCAATCTCCTAACCCATGGCCCTCAGACAATGATAGTTGTTACCTCCTGACACTATGGTCATGTGCAACTAGGGAATTAGGAAACTCCTACTTCCATCGGTCTTATCCCTACCTGACCCTAGGATAGACTTAAGATTCTAACATAGTACATGTTCAACTTAAAACCTTACCCAAGCCTTCATCATCTCTCTCTACATTCTTGGGCTATCTTTCATCCTTTCACAAGGATCATGGTGACCTGTCTACCTTGGTCAAGCCCCATACTGGTTACCTCCATGGTAACACACCCACATGCACATAGAGATGATTATGTATGGGTCTATAGGTTCATTCTCATACCATGTACTTTTCACTTAGCTTCTCACGATCCTATGAGACCTCATTAGGTTTCCACAAAACCCACAAAACTGGTACACACCCTACCAAAGAGTTCCTCTCCCATGATGGGAGGAAACTACAACTTTTGACAACAAGGTCACAAACATCCCTAGGGTTTATATTCACATGAGCATGCTTAACCCAACAACCACTAAGGCACAACTAGACCACCTATTAAACCATGCTAGGTCATACTTGTTCTCATCATCAACATTGGGTCAAGATCATACCTTCATCAACTTAGCTATGGGGGGTTCATCAAACCTACCTTAAACTTAAGTGGTTTCTCTTTCATTTAAACATGAGAAGTACCATGCTATCTATTGAAACTAAAACCTCGTCATGAGCATCAGGTACACCACTTCCCCTCTTAGGCCTAGGAACCCTAGGTTCACCTTTGGGTATCCAACTACATGCGCCATCTCTTAACCATGAATCCAACATGTCCAAGGTATGTCATGTACTCCCAGGATCCTTTTATGTGAGCCACACCTTAGAGTTGAGTCTTCCTCAAGAGCAACCAACAAGGTACAAGGCCTCACAACTTGTTACTAAACCTCTCCAGGTCTAAGGAACTCTTCTTCCTATCTCAGAAGGTAACCACCTACACCATAGACACATAGGTACCAGAAGCCTGGTCCTCTCTCTAGGGTTTGGTTCCTCTAACAGCCACCAAGATATCATCAGCCTCCAGGGATCAAGCATGGGAAACCACTATCATCTACTTAGGTTACATCGTCCTCAACTCCCCACTTTTCTCGGAGTCTAGGCTTCCAACCTTCTTACTTGGGTCCTACTTTCTCTCTCTAGAGTTAACTCCACATCCAGGCTTACTACTAGAGGTCCTCTCTTCATGAAGGATCAATCTCACAAGCACACCTCTACATGGGTGAAGCTTATGTTCAAACGTACGTTTGCTCGAGGTTATTCATAGGTCTTTATGCTTATCTCATAAGCTATCAATCATGCTTACAGGACAAGGTTTCAACCTACTACCGTACTCTAGGTGCATGTTATCCCCTACTTGCATAATCCTATAGGGTTTCTATAGGTTCTTCACTAACCTCATCAATGAAGGAGCTATCCTTCACTCTAACACGCATGCCCCTTTCCATGGTTGGGTCACCAAAGGTACTAGGTTATATAACCTGTCATGGCTCGTATGGCATCCCAAGGTATGTCCATCCCAAACACTCAATCAACCATGACATCTAACTCATCATGTCATCTCTCTCTCTAACCTTTACTTAGGGTTAGGGTTAACATCATCCTCATAGGATGTGTCAGGTCTCTACTCTTAATGGAGATCTCTACCTCCAAGACTAACTCTCTCTTTACTTATCCTCCTGACAAGAAGGTATAGCCTTAGATCTCTTCTGAGGGCATGACAACTTATGTCATATGACCTAAGCATGTATCTATTCTTTAGTTTGTGCTTAATCTATTAAGCTTATGTCCATGACATCTTATTTACATGCTTTTTATTAATTTGGTGGAGGATTCCTTAAAACTTATCAACCTTACCCATACCTCAAGAGGGTGAGGGAAAAGAGAGAAAACCCTAATCCTTAAGGTCCTTAATAGAATTTGAGTTGAGAAGGGACAAATAAGATGAGAGAGTCCTAAAGGTATCTTATTTCGAGTCAAAACCTGAGACTTCGGCCAGGAAGTCACACTAATCCAGGATTCCTCGTATTCTGACTAGCGGTGTGGAGGAAAATCTTCCCAGCCCCCAGACGTGATCCTTTTCTAGACACCTCAGTCTTTTGGAAAATCCTCTAATAACTCCCTTGGGTTCTATTGAGTTTGTAAAATTTAATAATTATTAAAGATTAAATGAGGAACCTATGCTGTGATACCAATTGTAACGACCATGCCTCCTTGTAACCCCCAATTAAGGGAGACCAGGGGTCAGAGCCGTTATCCCAATTAATAGGATCAAAGGTTCAACAAATAATCAATAACAATTATAAAATTTTACCAGCTAAATTGAAAACTAGTACAAAATAAAACTTTGCATACCTTTTTCAAAATTGGGATATCTACTTCTATCTGCATTAGGAGTCTACTCTAACTAATCCTCCCTTGTACTTTAACTCTTATTTAATTTCACAAATGCCACTTTACTGTTTGCCCTTTTCAATCTTGTACCTAAAATTCCGACAAAAAAAATGTCGGTCAGCATATCGGAATATGCTGGTCTGTGGGGACAACCAAAATTTTAGCACATATGGATAACAATCTAATTATCACAATCAAGTTAATTAACAAGACAATTTATGCTTTTCAGTATGACATTCTCCACCGCTTTGGCCCTAACCCTGGCATACCCCCTTTCAGGTTTCACTTTGCCATTGACTTAAGGCCACCTTCTCAGTCCCGTGCTTGGTACCTGGGGTCACCACTCATGGTGCCCTCTAGTCATGCAATATCATAGGCCACCTTCTCATTCCCGAGCTTGGTGCCTGGGGTCACCACTCGTGGTGCCCATGGGTCTTCCCTCCTAGGCTTGACCTCTTTGCATCATCCATCAGGGTGGCATGTAGGTGCGAGAATACATACTTATAATATAATTGTGATAATCGTGGTTACTTTATAATTTTGCAAGTATGAACATCCAACTATTTAGGTTGCATTCAATGTGAAGAAAAATTTGGAAAACCCTCGAGAAACTAATGTGATTAATCATAATTAACCACATACCTGTCAGGCTAATTTGAGACAGAGATATTCCATGCAAGTAAGAAATCCAAGCAAGCAAGCACACACAACAAGATCATGAAATAATCATTCAATTTCCTATTATTTATCAAGCCATCAAGATCTATTAAACCTAGCTCGCTTTCTAGGGTTTCTAGTCCACTTTTAGAGTTTCCATTACAATTAGGGTTTCCCTTCATCTTTTACTATTTTAAACCCTAATTACTCATAAACCCTAATTATTTCATCTATTCTTCACAAAAGATATTAAGGTTATCCTTTAACAACATTTAACTGTAACTTCGGATAAAGCACAATTAATCATCACTTAAGTCCATTAAGCCTCTTTTCATTAAAGCTACCATTTTAATCCTTTAATTCATGATAAGGTCATTATCATCAATTTGTAGTTCATAATGGCCTAATTCACATATGAACATTATTTATCATTAATTCTACCTTTATCCATTAGAAAACCCTAATTACTACAATGAGAGTATTTATCCACAATTAGGAACTTTTATACTCGAATTAGCTTAGAGCCATCATTTACCAACATATTTTCACACTTTTCAGAAAATATGATCTTCTCCTCTTTTACCCTAAATTAGGGTTTCTAAATGCTTAATCATTCTTATTTGGTATAAAACCCTAAAACATGCAAGAAACATCTAAATACAATTCAAGTTTGTCATTAACCATTCAACAAGTTGTAATTACTCAATTTCATCAATTAAGCAATATGAACTTAACCAATATGTTCAATTTGGGTTTCTTAATCTAATACATAATCACTTTTCATTAGATTAACACACTTTTGCAAATAGGAACTTATTCAGGTTCTCAAACCAATTTTAATGTTTTCCTCATATTTTTCTAAGTAACTTTCATATTTTAACTTTGTTCATCCGAGCTTCCTAGCAAAAGTTATGATTTTTGCAAAGTAATTCATTTTTCTAGGTTATCAGTTATTTCTAGAAAACCGTTGACCATCTGATCTGTGGTCCAATGGATCACAGAGGATCTAACAGCCCTCGGTCGTGCTCCCTACTTGAGATAAAAAAACAAAAGACAATGTTGCCCTTACCTCTTCACTGCCCGCACAAGGGTATGGAAGTAATTGCTCGTCAGGTTGTCTTCAACCTCGCGCTTCTCCTCTCACGCAAACCAATGGTCAACTGGGAAGTTGACTTTGAGCTCCAGAGTGCCTGTGCGTGATGCAAGACCATTGATCGCTCCGTCCCAATCTCACAAAATCAATGGGCCCCTCGATTGGCCGTGGGTGCCTTTCCTACTACCGGGGTTACTCCCTATTCCGTCGGTGACCTCTGCTTCTAGGTGGTGGTGCAGGTCACAGACGGAGCTCCAATTGGGGGTATGGGCACAATCGTTGGCTCCGTCCTGACTCGCTAAAAAGCTTGCTAGATGTGCTGGTTTTGCGGATAATCCCCCCCCTATATATAGGGTTGACCACCTGTCCAGTGATTTGGGGATTTCTATGTGCGTGGACGAAACCTCCCATAAATTGGGTTGGTTGTCTTCGGAACAGACTCCCAAATTTTGTGGGAAAGTTTCCAATCTCATTCGTGCATTAAATCATGAGAAAATCGCTTGGGAAAACTGATCGTATTGCTCCCCCTTTCCTAATCTGTCTGGGGTAGAAGACAAATGCGTTACCCTTGGATTTTGATCCAATGGCTGACGTTCCATGCGAGGAACAAAGGAAATCGGCCCAATTAAATTAAATTGTGACATTTATTGATTTCCTCCACACATTAGGAAAACTTCCAAGAATTGTATCTCTCAAACCGCTTACACGTTTGATCCCAAATTTTGAGGGAAGCTTAGTAAAAGCTTAATCTTTCATTATGCTGAATTTGGACTCATTATATAAAGAAATTGGATCCATTTCTTTAGTTGCAAGTTATTACTCAATTATGTACATTCCTCATTAAAATTTCTGTTTTTGAAGATTTCTCTTTATTTCTCTTTTATTTTCCTCATTGGAATTCCTATTAACATTAGGAATCCTTTGAATAAGAAAATACACCAAGGATAACTCAATTATACCTCTTTCCATTCATTTTCCACAATATACCATTGTTTTCAATTTCTTTCTTAATAAAGAAATACTTAATTGATCTTTTCTTTTCTTGTTGCCTTATCTTTGCAACTTTGGACTCCTTGGGACCCAAGGAACCCAAGCGGCATGAAATCCAACTTTGGATTATATTCATTTTCCTTCTAGAGGTTTCCACATCTTTCTTTTCTCTAATCCTCAATTATTCATTTACTAATCGAATTTCCTTGTTATTGGGCCCAATAGCCAATCAAGCCCACAAAACAATCAACAAGGCTATTGTAAACGAAATCCATTTATTCAAGACAAATTATATCAGTATTTGTTCAAATATCTTTAATATGAGAAATTACATTTCTCACCAAAAGAATCCAAAAATTGGGGTTGTAACAAATCCACACTGGCCTTTACTAGTACATTATTTAGCTCAAATGTGGAAGGTGAAAGGTTCCCTGGAAATTAGATCAAGAGGAAATGGTTGCTTTATCTTGATGTTTTCTAATGATGAAGATCTCCTTATGGCAGTAGAGGGTGGTCCGTGGTTCATTGCTGGTAAACCAATTTTTGTTAAAAATGGGAGCGAGGGGAGCCAATGGAGATGATGAATTTATCTGAGATTCCAATCTGGCTCAAAATACATGATCTACAACTGGAACTATGGGATGACGAGATGTTCAATTTCATTGGATCATTTCTTGGGAAACCTCTTCGACTTGATAAGCTTACTACGGAATTCTCTCGCCTAGAGTATGCTCGACATCAAGTTCTGATCCCTATTGACTTTAAATTCCCTAAGGAGTTGATCATATAGAGCAAGGATGGCCAGGTAGATAAGATCATGTTCGAGTAGGAATGGCTTCTGTCAAAATGCAAGGAATGTGGGAACTATGGACATGAGTCCGACTTGTGTATCTCTCTACCCAAGGAACATGTTTGACCTCAGGTGGCAATGAATTCTGATAAACAAATATGGGTTCCTAAGACTAAGATGAGTCCTGGTGTATCTGAAGAGGATGACAAGGTCTTTATTGATGATGTGGAGGTTATCAGTAATAGTACTGGCAACGAAGCTGTTAACTCTATTTTGGATGTTGTCATTCCAGTAATAGATACTAGTTTGGTGGTGGAGAATATTGCTACCTCAATGGTGGAGGTGAACCCAGATGTTTTGTTGAGTTCATCTGACAGATTATCAACTCCAAGATCTTCTCTAGGTCAGGGTTGGGAAATGAGAAGGAAGAAATAAAAATCCCCCCCCTAAAGTTTTACCAAAATCTGCCACAAGTATTGCCCAAAATTCACTTAACAGGTACTCCCCTCTTTCTAACTTTTAGAGGGTGGATACTAACGAGGGATTGTTGAAATCTATGGGAGTAGGAACTTCAAAGTAGAGAAATGAGAGTGTTTTAAGCTCAATTATTCCTCCAAATGGATAGGCGCCTTTCCATAATTTCTTGGAACGTTAGAGGTCTTCATAATAAAATCTATCACGCTAAGGAGGGAGTGGTTAGGGATAAAGGTGATATATACATCTTGTTGGAATCCAGGCTAAGTAAAAATGAAATAGAATTTGTTATGAGTTCTATGTGGCAAGAGGTGAATTTCATCTCTAATTCAGACTTTTATAAGTACACTCGTATTATCATCTTTTGGTTTAACCATTCTATTGTTGTTAATAAAGTTTTGGAGAATGAACAGATCATTCATTGTGCTATTAATTTTATGGATTAATCCTTCCACCTTTCTGTTGTCTATGGATCAAATGATGATAATGACATGATGATTCTTTGGAATTCTATTCGGTCTATAAATTACTCTGGTCCTTGGTGTATTTTGGGTGATTGTAATGCTGTACGGCTGAATAGAGAAAAAGTTGGGAAGCACCCTCCTTCTGCTAAGAGTATGAGAGATTTTAATGAGCTTTTCTCAGATACTGATCTTATTGAGATTTACACAAAGGGACCATTCTATACTTGGGATAGTAGGAGTAAGAAAGGTGTTTCTACCATCTCCAAAATTGATAGGATCTTGGGTAATGTGAAATTGCTTGATGACTTTCCTGATATTTGGGGAGAAGTTATTTCCTCTAATGTTAGTAATCATCGTATGATTGGTTTCCATTTTAATATTAGAAAAAAGAGAAGATCTCCATTCAGATTTATTAATGCTTGGGTTAAGCAAGATGGTTTTTATGACATAGCCGGGATGAGTATGTCTCCTGAGGGTGCCCTCATGTATAGAGTTTATAGAAAACTACATGCTGTCAAAGGGGCTATGCTAAAATGGAACAAGGGCTCTGTTGGAAATTTGTTGTCTAAAGAAAAAGAACTGGAAGCCATGTTTTTGGAGGTTCAACATGAGGTTGATCAGGATCCTCTTAACATTGATCTTCAATTGAATCTAAATGAGTTGAGAGTCCAAGTTGAAAAAGCTTTAGTTGATGAGGATTCCCTTCTTAAACAAGACTCTAGAATTCTTTGGCTGAAGGAATGAGATAAAAACTCTACATTCTTTTACATGTCTCTAAAAATAAGGCGTATCTTTAATAATATCCAATTTCTCAAGATTGATGGTAATAATTTTTATAACCAGGATGACATTAGTATGCATGATGTGGATTATTTCAGGTCTTTCTTTAAGTCAACCTCTCTTGACTATGTTGATTGGTCCAAAGATTGGATTCTTCCAAAGGTTTCTAAAAGTCATTTCGATGTTATGAACAAGCATATTTCTAAAGAGGAAGTTGATACTGTGGTGAAAGGTTTGAGGAAGGATAAAATGCCTGGCCTGGATGATTTTAACAATTGTTTCTTCATAACCTGTTGGGGGATTGTAGGGGATGATATCAGTAAAGCCATTTTAAGTTTCTTTGAGACAGGAAAGTTGCTCAGTGAATGTAACAACACATTCATCACCTTAATTCGAAAGTGTTCTGGGGCTTCTAGCCTTAATGAGTTTAGACCTATTTCCCTTTGTAATGTAATTTACAAAATTATCACAAAAATCTTAGAAAATCATTTGAGTGTTATTTTCCATGACCTTATTGATGGCAATCACATGGCATTCATTAAAGGGAGATCGATTGGTGATGCCATTCTTTTGGCTAATGATATTCTCAGTTCTTTCTCAAGTACTCATGGCTCAGAGAAAATTTGTATTAAGGTTGATCTATCGAAAGAATATGACTCTGTGAGTAGGGATTATATCCTCTTCATCCTCAGGAGTATGGGTTTTCCTTTGAAATGGTTAAATTGGATTGATGCATGCTTTTCCACTGCTTCTTTTCAGATTCTGATAAATGGAAGTCCTTCCTCTCACTTTTCTGCCTCCAATGGTGTTAGATAGGGCAATCCCCTAGCACCATACCTGTTTGTAGTATCTATGAAGGGTTTTACTTCTCTAATCAATGGCTATGTGGTAAAAAAAAGTTTCCAACCTATTCAAAATGCTTTGGACCTCAAGGTTTCTCATATTGTGTTTACTGATGATTTATTAATTTTCATCAGTGATAATATTGAATCTGCCTCTACTATCAAGGAGTTGTTCTAGGATTTCTTTAAGATCTCTGACCTGAAGATAATTAACTTGAAAAGGCAATTGTTTGTTAGTAGGAGTACAAATGCTGATAGAACTTCTTCATTCCGAAATACTTTTTCTATTTTGAACTTCTTAAACATATAAAGCACTGACTTGCCTATGAAATATCTTGGCCTTCCTTTGTTCATAGGTAGGCTCACGAAGACCATGCGCAATCCTATTTTGTATAAAGTAAGAGATAAGCTTGATCTTTGGAAGTGTAATCTTTTATCTCAAGATGGGAGGATTGAGCTTGTCATTTCCACCATTTCTTCTTACCATATGTTTTGGACCTCAACCTTTCCTATTCCAAAGTCAGTTATCTTGCAGATTGAGAAGATGATGAGGGATTTTATCTGGGGTGACAGATATGATAAAAGACACCTCCATACTGTTGCTTGGGATACTATTTGTAGACCAAAAAAGGAAGGTGGTTTGTGTGTTAGGCATATTGATGATTGGTCCAAGGATGACATTCTTAAGAATTTGTGGAGCATTGCCACGGATAAAAAGTCTCTTTGGCTGAAGTGGATTCATGGTAAGTACCTTATGTCAGATTCTATATGGTCTGTAAGAAGCAAGCCTAGCTTTCCTTGGCTGTTTAAAAGAATTCTCAAGCTCAGGTATATTTTGATTCCCCATTTAAAGTTCTGTATTGGAAATGGTGAAGATACTATGTTATGGAGAGACCCTTAGCTACCTGGAGGTAAAACTCTATTGGAGGAAGCTGACATTCAAGTTATGATCAAGATGGGTAATAAAATAATGGTAAGCTTAGCTGCTGCATTACGAATGGTTCTTGGTCTGTTCCTAATTGTAGGGGCTCTAAAAATCTACAGGATTTCCTCCTTAAGCTTCCCAATCCTACAGGTTGCTCCAATTCATTGCTTATTGAAAATTCGACTTCCTTCAGGTTAAAGGATGCATGGAACCTGATTAGGTTAAAACATCCAGTCACAGTTTGGGGAAATGGATGTGGAAGGGTATTGTTCCTAAGAGATGTTCTTTCTTTCTATGGAAAATTTTTCTCTATAAATTGCCTACTTTGGAGTATTTAAAGAGAGTGGGATTCTCTATTGCCTCTAGATGCATTCTTGGTAAAAGGAATTTTGAAGACCTGGTTCATCTTTTCTTCTTATGTGAGTTCAGTCGTACCATTTGGAACAATTATTTAAGGAGTTATGGTCCTTGTCTCAGTTCTGTGGATGATCTGCTGAAGATGAAAGGGGAGGATAAAATAGCTGCTATTTTTGTACTCTATTACATTTGGCTTGAAAGAATTTCCTGAACTGTTAATAACTTGAAGCAGGATTCTATCCTCTTATGGTAGAAATGTCTTAGAGATACTATATGTGTGTACATATAGTTTCTTTCCCTACCCCTTATACAGTTACTTTTTTGTTTGATTTTCTCCTTTTTTCTCTAGTCTAGTGATCTACCTTAGATCACTCAAATGTAATTAAACTTTTTGGTGGTTATGGAAGAGAAACATGCTAGGTTCATTAAAAAAAGAGATTATACAACACTAGCATGTTGCCAACAAGAAGGTTGCTCCTGAAAAGTTGACTCTTGGAGCACAAAATGGAGTTCTCACTGTACAAGTGGACTATGTAGAGATGTACATGCCTTTGTATCTATGTTGGGAGGATTTCAATGACATCCCCATCCACATATATTTCTTTGTGGGCAACCTTGTTGAATCTACCACTCTATGACAAGATATAGATCTCACAACCTTCCTTCTATAGACAATATCAACTCGTAGGAACTAGAATGAAATATTTTTTTACTTCCACTACGCCTATCACATACATGAATCCCTACAATAGTATTATATTCATGTCAATTTATGATATGTCATTATTAAAAATCAATATGATTGAAAATTTTTATGCCACTTTATATACAACGGATGAGGTGGGATATGAAAAATGTGATTTTTCCTATTACACGGAAGTAAAATTCCACATACCTTTTTAGGGATACTTTCCCTAAGAACCAAAAGGGGTGGCATCCCCTAGACTCTCACCTGCTAATCAAGTAGCAAGATCCCAACACTAGGGCACTTCCCCTGCATACCCCACTTAGTTTGTGTGGATGTCAAAGATCTATTTGTGTGAATTGTCCCATGTGAGAAAATAAAGTCTTTAATGCATATATATGTATATATGATATGATTTGATTTGATATGATATGATATGACTATATCTATAGATCATGCACACCGTTGTTGAAATATGTTTTGTTTGGTGGATGAGTGCATGTTTATGGAAAAAGGATCCATTTTGTGTGTGAATGGTGTGGATGTGAATTGAGATCATTTGTTTGACAAGTATTCAACTTGCATGCCGAGCCTCATAGTTTATTCTATATATAATGGTTTCTACTCATCTGTTCTCCCCTAGAATGTAACTCAAGGTTTCTACATATGATGTAACTATTAGATAGGAATAGAATAAGTTTTGAAGGACTTGACGTGATGAGGCAACCAAGAAGATATTAGGAGCACAAATGAAGTCATTGATGTGATGCAAACCAAATATAGATTCACATATTTATGATGCATATGATGCAATGGACCTTAGGTGGATAACAATCATGTGTGGATCCAATGGATTATACTAGTATGGACAACCAATATTGTGTGTGTAAAGACCCGATCTTTATGATCAAATATTTACAAAATAATATCAGAATTATAAACACTCTTTATTACAATCATGCTTTTACATCAGAGTCGTGGAAACTTTAAACATAATATTACAAGATTGAGAATAAGAACTGGTTCCTATCTAATCTTCAACAGAGAACAACTCCTACATGTCTCATCTATTTCTTCTTTGTATCACCTGCCCATGAGTTCCAAGAGGAACAAAACCACACATGGGCCCCATTGAAGGGAATAAAAAGGTCAGCTAGGCTGGTACTAAAACCATCATTGAGTTATTTTTAAAATAAAGAGTTATGATATTAACTTTAGGTAAGATTGCTTGGTGGACTATGGAGATAACACAAGAATAGTCTAGTTATCATTCTAACTACAGAAAGATACAATAATTCAAAGAGAAAACTAGAAAGCGATAAAGAGATACCATAATTAAGATTTCAAAATGGAACAATTTTTCATTAGACTAGTATCAAGGTATCCAATTATTCAAAATGCAAAGATTTATCTATTGGTACAATCAATCTAATATTTTGTCTTTGCCAGTGGCTAGGTGCCTATTGTTCTCCCCTCTATGAGAGAATGACACTTCACCTGTGGGGGTAACCAGTATTGGGGAACCTCTAATTGTCCATTACCCACTACAGGGTTGGGGGCCGTGACCCGCCAAAACTAGTGAGCCAAAGCTCTTAGCCAATATTTTGAATTTTTGTGCCAATATCAAAATCTAACAATATTTTAGTTTCTCAATAATATTTAATATTCAAAATCTAGTCGTGGTGAACTTCAACAAAAGGGAAAGACCAACAATAATATGTGTTCACCAGTTTGTAAATATTTTATATATGAAACTCAAGAGGGAGGCAAATAGTTCAATAAAAGAATAGAGAATTTAGTACCTGTTTCACTTTGAGAAATTCCAACCAAGATACCCGCAAAGACCAAAGAGACCAATGTACCATGAATCTAGAAAGAGAGAATGTACTAAGGTTATCCAATGCTTCTTGTCTTGGAATCACTTTCTTGGTTTTATTAGGTGGAATTACCATTTTGCCCCATAAGTAGTTTTATCTTGAATAATCATTTTTTTTGTTGCTATAACATTTCCTATTGGGTTCATTAGTATAGTAGTCATTTTATACACGAGGTCATATATGATGTTTTAATCATTGCCCATGTCCATTATATACATGATTCATACATTCATATGTTACATAATATCCCTTTGTATCAATGTTATAAGATGTACTAAAATGTGACATACATGTACATATCTTTTAGTGATACACATTTATATCAATAACTATTTACTAGATTGTGATTTCCATATTTCCAGGGTTGCAATATAATAACATACATAGAGGTACAGTTTTTATCCATTGAATTCAATTCCCATATATGTTCATTAGTATCCTTTCTTATTCATTAGATAACTACCTCTATTACATGAATCGATAAGGAAGATTATAGTATACATAGAAGGTTATATCAATTGAGAAATGTCTTGACTTATTATAAATTTCTAGTCGTGCATTTTGCATTATACATCTCAGACCTTGACTTATCTACGTATTAGATAGGCAAATAAATGGGTCGTATAATGATTATGAAAATTCCTGCAAATAGTAGTTACTATGTTCGTTAATAATTATCTTAATAGCCATACTAGTCTCGTGTTTTAGTGAATTGGATGGTCAAAAATATAGAGGATAGCATAAGGGTTCAGGTTACCTTGACGATAGCGCAAATGCTAGCAAAGCTCTAGACTCCCAGGTTACTATTGTAGGGTCACCGGAGATGAGTGGCTCCTCCATGATAGAGTTCTGTGGTGGTGTGCTCACAGCGGGAGTAAGTGTTGGCTGCTATAATTTCTTTGATGCTGCTACAGCATGGTGATGGCGCCATGGAGGAGCTGTGACGACTTGTGAGACCCATCCCAGGTGTAATGCCTGGGCCCACTGCCCTAGGCTCTAGTAGAATTTTAGGAATGATGACTGGCCCCACAGACCACCACTAGCCTTAACTGCACGCTTTATCCTCACTCACACACAAGTCAGGGTCAACTTCATGAGTGGTCACCCATCTTAGTAGTACTCCATGCTGAGCACGCTTAACTATGGAGTTCTTTAGTGATGGGATCCCGGAAAAGGAGGTGCACCTTGGTGATATGGGTAGTCCAATCATTCCTTTTAAGATCATCTTATCCAAGGCCTAATTAATAATTAGCTTAATAGCCATACAAGTCTCATGTTCTAGTGAATTGGATGGTAAAAATTATAGAGGATAGCATAAGGGTTTAGGTTACCTTGACGACAGCACAAATTCTAGCAAAGCTCTAGACTCCCAGGTTACTATTGTAGGGTCACCGGAGATGAGTGGCTCCTCCATGATAGAGTTCTGTAGTGGTGTGCTCACAGCGGGAGTAAGTGTTGGCTGCTATAATTTCTCTGATGCCGCTGCAGCGTGGTGATGGTGCCATGGAGGAGCTGTGACGACTTGTGAGACCCAACCCAGGTGTAATGCCTGGGCCCACTTCCCTAGGATCTAGTAGAGTTTTAGGAATGACGACTGGCCCCACAGACCACCACTAGCCTTAACTGCGTGCTTTATCCTCACTCACGCGCAAGTCGGGGTCAACTTCCCGAGTGGTCACCCATCTTAGTACTACTCCATGTTGAGCACGCTTAACTATGGAGTTCTTTAGTGATGGGCTCCCAGAAAAGGAGGTGCACCTTGGTGATATGGGTAGTCCAATCATTCCTTTTAAGATCATCTTATCCAAGGCCTCAAATCCTGGGATGTTACAATCTCCCCCACTTAGACTCTTGACATCCTCGTTAAGGCTCAACTATATGGCCTCATAATCTTTCCCCATTTCAGTGTAGACCCAAATATCCCATGTACACCCAACTCTCGATCATGGCTACCAATGCAAGGGCGACTCCATCAACTCAGATAGCCCTTTCCAACATGCCTGGACACTACCAACGCATGGGCGGCTCCATCAACTCAGATAGCCCTTTCCAACATGCATGGACCATACATCTCAAAGACTTGCATGCCACAGGCCCATGTGGGCCCCACCTACTAGAGGGAAATTGGTTCTGATACCATCTGTAAATGCCCGGGCCCACTGCCGAAGGCTCTAGTAGAGTTTGAGGAATGACGACTGTCCCCATAGACCACCACCAGCCTTAACTGCGTGCTTTAATATCAGTCACACACATACCAGGATCAACTTCCCGACATGTCAACCATCCCAGTACTACTCTAAGATGAGCACGCTTAACTATGGAGTTCTTAGTGATGGGCTTCCGAAAAAAGAGGTTCACCTTGGTGATATGGGTAGTCTAATCATTTCTTTTAAGATCAACTTACCCAAGGCCTCAAATCCTAGGATGTTACAATCTCCCCCACTTAGACTCTTGACGTCCTTGTCAAGGCTCAACTATATGGCCTCATTATCTGACCCCATTTCAGTGCAGATCCACAGTGGCCCATGGACACCCAACTCCCGTCCACGGCTACCAGCACAAGGGCAACTCCATCTCGTCTCTACAGATAGCCCTTTCCAACTTGCCTGGACTGCACGACTCAAGACTGGAATGCCACATGCCCATGTGGGCCCCACCTACTGGAGGGGTTATGGCTCTGATACCATTTGTAATGCCTGGGCCCACTGCCCTAGGCTCTAGTAGAGTTTCAGGAATGACGACTGGCCCGATAGACCACCACTAGCCTTAACTGCACGCTTTATCCTCACTCACGCGCAAGTCGGGGTCAACTTCCTGATTGGTCACCCATCTTAGTACTACTCCATGCTGAGCACGCTTAACTATGGAGTTCTTTAGTGATGGCCCCTTGGAAAAGGAGGTGCACCTTGGTGATATGGGTAGTCCAATCATTCCTTTTAAGATCATCTTATCCAAGGCCTCAAATTCTGGGACGTTACACTAGGTTTTTGTCAGTTGGCACAACAGATCGAAGGGAAAAAGGTTAGAGGAGTGCTAATTGCAGGTCCAGATCAGGGCGTCCTCTGAAAACTTCAGATCTTCATGACATTGACCATCAAGAATAAGGATCTTGGGTGATTGGAAAGGGATGAGGAGGCTGGTGGATGGGTTCTAGATCGTCAACTGTGTGGGGGAAGGCTGGGTAATGATGTGACACTATTAAGTTGTGGGTTGTTCATGGTGAAGGAGTTGTGACCAATCTGATATATATAACCAAATTTGGACGGTAGTGTTGTATTGCTACATGGTGGTCGGTTGATCAGAATTCAAGCGGGTTTTCATGAGGCGGCGGGGTTTGTGGTGGCCGGTGGTGAGGTGAAGTGGTGTCGAGGCTCTGTGGGATGGGGATGGTGGTAGTCGTGGCTAGAAAGGTGTCAGTGGATGCAGAAGTAGGTGGGCGGTGCCGGCGTGGTGGTGGCTGGTGAAATTTGAAGCTTCATCGTCGGTAGTGAGTTCAACTACAGATCTGATCCATGGTGGCCGCCGGTGGTCGAGCTAGACCATGTCCATGTGAGGTTCAAGAAGAAGGTACTGGAGCGGTGACTTTGTAGGTCCCTCATCAAAGAACCAGGTAGTGCTTTTAGTTGTCAATTGTGGTTAGTGACTTAGTAGATGAGGAGGCTGCAACCATGGTGGGCGGCGGTGGTCTTCGACCGTGCCATGAACCCTAGCTAGTAGTTATATGGGGTGATCTCAGAAGTAGTTCTAGGGCTTGGTTGTTCTAAGGCAAAGAGGGGGTGCTATTAGATGCCATGGACGATCAGGTTTGTCGTGGAAGACTCCTGTAACGGCTGCGGTTCAATGTCATTTTCGTCAGGTGGGGAAGATATCGTAATGAAGATTGCAATTGAAAGGGAGTTAGAAACCCCTAGGACATCTTGATGAGTGTTTGACGAAGTCAGGGGAGTTCTGGTTAGATGAAACACTGTATAGGAGAGACATATATGAGTCCCTCGCCAGCCTCCTGTAACGACGTCGGGTACTCGGAGGTAGAGAAGGATACCCCGCTCCATGTGGGTCCTTGGTCAAAATTGTTGGGTTATCATCCAATTTATTACTTAAATGGTAATGCTCTTTGGTAATTTATATCTCTTAACTTCTTTGTCCATTTTAATTGATATTTTCACCATGTGTTTAACTAACTCTAAATCGAAATTTAAAAATATTAGCACTTCTGTTTGTGATTTTTCAAGATATCTCTTAAAATTACTCTTGGATCACATTAAACATAGTTAATAATGTTATAGGTGTGATTTCAAGAACAATTGTTCATAAATCGGTTCAACTATTTGGGTGTGGATCCCAAGTGGGATGAGTAGATCAAATTGAGGGGAAAAAAAGAATTTTGGTGCTCGAATTGTAAAAGACTCTATAAAGTGTCATTGTGAATGGAAATATAATAAATAGAATTTTTAATATAAGAGGATTATGTATAATAGCTCAATATTGAAATTAGTACCAAAATCGAGTATGTTACAACTCTCCACCCCTTAAAATGATTTCATCCTCGAAATCAATATGACCATAGTCTAATCATGTACTACTCTCCACCCTTTAAAAAGATTCAACCAGAAATCTAATTTGACATGTCAATTTCTATGTAGTGTCCTTCATTAACTCTAGATTTTCTCATTCCTTCTTGAATGTGACTTAACTCAAGAAATGATCGATGAAATTCCACAAAATTATTTTTTTGTACATATAATATTATAAATAAAATAATTTTCTCAGTGGGAAACATTTCAATGCAAAACTAAAAATGGCCAAAATCAATGCGATGAGTAAGTCACAATCACCTTTGCCAATGTTCTCCACACTAACAATTTGACTAAAGCATCACTAAAGTGTCTTTACTTATGTTAGCAAAGATTGATATTGATTTCTTCCGAAGGGGATTCAAAATTCCAAACTTAGAGATTGTAGTCCCGCTATTCACCTTTCAACTACTAGTTTGTTCAAATATTCTAACACCTCAACTCATCTCTAAGGATATGGTGATGTTTTATCTTCTCTATTTGGTGAGTCACATGACTTTGTGAAAAATTATATCACCTAAGTTACTATTTCCATTTTATTAGATAAGGCTAGCAAGACTAGGGTTGATTGAAAACTTTTTGACTAAGTTTTAGGTGTGCTAGTTATTTATCCCTAACTTCCACGAGATGTGCATGAGTGTCGACTGTTTATGTCTCTGATACCATGTTGTAAAGACCCGATCTTTACGATCAAATATTTACAAAATAATATCAGAATTATAAACATTCTTTATTACAATCATGCTTTTACATCAGAGTCATGGAAACTTTAAACATAATATTACAAGATTGAGAATAAGAACTGGTTCCTATCTAATCTTCAATAGAGGACAGCTCCTGCACGTCTCATCTATTTCTTCTTTGTATCACCTGCCCATGAGTTCCAAGAGGAACAAAACCACACATGGACCCCATTTAAGGGAATAAAAAGGTCAGTTAGGCTGGTACTAAATCCATCATTGAGCTATTTTTAAAATAAAGAGTTATGATATTAACTTTAGGTAAGATTGCTTAGTGGACTATGGAGATAACACAAGAATAGTCTAGTTATCATTCTAACTATAGAAAGATACAATAATTCAAAGGGACAACTAGAAAGTGACAAAGAGATACCAGAATTAAGATTTCAAAATGGAACAATTTTTCATTAGACTAGTATCAAGGTATCCAATTATTCAAAATGTAAAGATTTATCTATTGGCACAATCAATTTAATATTTTATCTTTGCCAGTGGCTAGGTGCCTATTGTTCTCCCCTCTATGATAGAACGACACTTCGCCTATGGGGGTAACCAGTACCGGGGGACCTCTATTTTTCCATTATCCACTACGCAGGGTTGGGGGCCATGACCCGCCAAAACTAGTGAGCCAAAACTCTTAGCCAATATTTTGAATTTTTGTGCCAATATCAAAATCTAACAATATTTTAGTTTCTTAATAATATTTAATATTCATAATCTAGTCATGGTGAACTTCAACAAAAAGGGAAAGACCAACAATAATATGTGTTCACCAGTTTGTAAATATTTTATATATGAAACTAAAGAGGGAGGAAAATAGTTCAATAAAAGAATAGAGAATTTAGTACCTATTTCACTTTGAGAAATTCCAACCAAGATACCTGCAAAGACCAAAGAGACCAATGTACCATGAATCTAGAAAGAGAGAATGTACTAAGGTTATGCAATGCTTCTTGGCTTGGAATCACTTTCTTGGTTTTATTAGGTGGAATTACCATTTTGCCCCATAAGTAGTTTTATCTTGAATAATCATTTTTTTTGTTGCTATAACATTTCCTATTGGGTTCATTAGTATAGTAGTCATTTTATACATGAGGTCATATATGATGTGTTAATCATTGCGCATGTCCATTATATACATGATTCATACATTCATATGTTACATAATATCCCTTTGTATCAATGTTATAAGATGTACTAAAATGTGACATACATGTACATATCTTTTAGTGATACACATTTATATGAGTAACTATTTACTAGGTTCTGATTTCCATATTTCCAGGGTTGCAATATAATAACATACATAGAGGTACGGTTTTTATCCATTGAATTCAATTCCCATATATGTTCATTAGTATACTTTCTTATTAGATGACTACCTCTATTACACGAATCGATAAGGAAGATTATAGTATACATAGAAGGTTATATCAATTGAGAAATGTCTTGACTTGTTATAAATTTCTAGTCGTGCATTTTGCATTATCCATCTCAGACCTTGACTTATCTACGTATTAGACAGGCAAATAAATGGGTCGTATCATGATTATGAAAATTCTTGCAAATAGTAGTTACTATGTTCGTTAATAATTAACTTAATAGACATACTAGTCTCGTGTTTTAGTGAATTGGATGGTCAAAGATATAGAGGATAGCATAAGGGTTCAGGTTACCTTGACGATAGCACAAATGCTAGCAATGCTCTAGACTCCCAGGTTACTATTGTAGGGTCACTGGAGATGAGTGGCTCCTCCATGATAGAGTTATGTAGTGGTGTGTTCGCAGCGGGAGTAAGTGTTGGCTGCTATAATTTCTCTAATGCCGCTACAGTGTGATGATGGCACCATGGAGGAGCTGTGATGACTTGCGAGACCCATCCCAGGTTTTTGTCATTTGGCACAACAGATCGAAGGGAAAATGGTTGGAGGAGTGCTAATTGTAGGTCCAGATCAGGACGTCCTCTGAAAACTTCAGATCTTCATGACATTGACCATTGAGAATAAGGATCTTGGGTGATTGGAAAGGGACGAGGAGGATGGTGGATGGGTTCTAGGTCGTCAGCTGTGTGGGGGAAGGCTAGGTAATGATGTGACACTATTAAGTTGTGGGTTGTTCTTGGTGAAGGAGTTGTGACCAATCTAATAGATACCATCATATTTGGACAGCCGTGCTGCATTGCTACATGGTGGTCGGTTGATCAGAATTCAAGCGGGTTGTCGAGAGGCGGCGGGGTTTGTGGTGGCTGGTGGCAAGGTGAAGTGGTGTCAAGGCTCTGTGGGATGGGGATGGTGGTAGTCGTGGCTGGAAAGGTGTTAGTGGATGCGACAGTAGGTGGGCGGTGCCAGCGTAGTGGTGGCTGGTAAAATTTGAAGCTTCATCGTCGGCGGTGAGTTCATCTGTAGATCTGATCTATGGTGGCCGCCGGTAGTTGAGCCAGACCATGTCCATGCGAGGTTCAAGAAGAAGGTATTGGAGTAGTGACTTTGTAGGTCCCTCGTCAAAGAACCAGGTAGTGAATTTAGTTGTCGACTGTGGTTGGTGACTTAGTAGATGAGGAGGCTGCGACCATGGTGGGCGGTGGTGGTCTTCGACCATGCCATGGACCCTAGCTAGTAGTTATATGGGGTGATCGCAGAAGTAGTTTTAGGGCTTGGTTGTTCTAAGGCAAAGGGGGGTGCTATTAGATGCCATGGATGATCAGGTTTTTCATGGAAGACTCATGTAACGGCTGCGGTTCAATGTCATTTTTGTCAGGTGGGGAAGATATCATAATGAAGATGGCAATTGAAAGGGAGTTACAAACCCCTCGGACGTCTTGATGAGTGTTTGATGAACTTAGGGGAGTTCTGGTTAGATGAAACGATGTATAGGAGATACAAATATGAGTCCCTCACCAGCCTTCTGTAATGACGCCGGGTACTCAGAGGCAGAGAAGGAAACCCCGCTCCATGCAGGTCCTTGGTCAAAATTGTTGGGTTATCATCCAATTTATTACTTAAATGGTTATGTTCTTTGGTAATTTATATCTCTTAACTTCTTTGTCCATTTTAATTGATATTTTCACCATGTGTTTAACTAACACTAAATCAAAATTTAAAAATATTATCTCATCTGTTTGTGATTTTTCAAGATGTCTCTTAAAATTACTCTTGGATCACATTAAACATAGTTAATAATGTTATAGGTGTGATTTCAAGAACAATTGTTCATAAGTCGGTTCAACTATTTGGGTGTGGATCCCAAGTGGGATCAGTAGATAAAATTGAGGGGAAAAATGAATTTTGGTGCTCGAATTGTAAAAGACTCAATAAAGTGTCATTGTGAATGGAAATATAGTAAATAGAATTTTTAATATAAGAGGATTATGTATAATATCTCAATATTGAAATTAGTACCAAAATCGAGTATGTTACAATGTGGTTGGTGATTGTCTTTGTGGATTGTTGATATATATGTATATGATACACATTATAAATATTCAATGTTTGGATATGTATATGTATATAAATGGAACCCTTCATATACAATATTAAGTCTAAGATGGTTTTCAACATGCAAAAGACATGAAAATCTCTACCGAAAAAGTGTGGGAATGCTAAAGTGTGGTTAACTGTCGATCTCTTGGATGTGTGACAATAGATATGTGACTCTGTCAAAGCAGTGTGCATATTCTATGGTTTTGGCCTTTGGGTAGCACTTAACTTGGTGACCTTAATGGGACTGCTAACCTAAAGGCATAAATATAGTTGTGAGAATGGGTTGTGTATCCATCTATCAAGAGTTGCATTAGATG
Organism: Alisma plantago-aquatica; assembly: GCA_963693085.1. Lineage (NCBI taxonomy): Eukaryota > Viridiplantae > Streptophyta > Magnoliopsida > Alismatales > Alismataceae > Alisma > Alisma plantago-aquatica. The sequence goes on along the minus strand of OY856413.1, from coordinate 643,066,155 downwards.
AATTTGGTAAATGTTGTCTACCTAATTAGTCAATTTGTTGGTGATTAGCTAAAACTAACTCATGATTTGATGAAATATGGATCTTGTCTCACTAGAAGATTGTACAATGCAAATAGGGTTATTGATTTAAATTTTTCTTCAGGAGTGATATTTAATAAAAGACCAAAATAATATTGATGAAACTTTTTCAAATCAAATATTTAAACATGCAAAGACTTCTTGTATATCAAATGGAAACCAATACAAACAACAACTTTTAACTATGATCAGTATTTGAGAAAGAAAAACTAATTTGGAATAACTTCAATGATAGGTTGAAGATGTTGAGTATTTTAACCAGACACGAGTGTAACTCTATATCCTGGATACATTAGTACTAAATGAACCAGCTGTAGATGCACCCATGACTGAAAAGGAAGCTTATAAGAAGCATTTTGACGACCCATTTAACATCAAGTGCCTTATGATATGCTCCATGAATCATTACATTCAAAAGCAACATGATAATATGGATGTTATTGCGATGATAACACATCATAGGGACATGTAACAAGAATAGGAATGAAAGAGAGGCATGACGTCTTCAAGGCATTATTTAAGTTCAAGACGGTAGAAGGTGATCTAGTAGGACCACATGTGCTCAAGTTAATTGGGTATGGGGAAAGTCTAGCTAGGGTGGGATTTACTTTAGGCCAAGACTTGGCCAAATATATGATTCTACCAGCTCAATTCATATGAACATTTTGTCTTGAACTGCAACATGAGCATTTTTGTTAAACAACTAACAAAGATACCGAGATTTTGAGAACAAATGAGGGGAAAATAAAATGAAACCCCAAATCCATTTTTCTAATTAGCCAAGGAAAAGAATAGTCCAAGGGAAAAGGCAAAGCCAAGAAAGGTTCTAAGGTTGGCTAAAAGTCTTCTGTACTTAAGGAAAAAGGAGGAGTCGTTAAGGTAGGCAATTGTCACCATTTTCACCAGACTGGACAATGGAAGGGAATTTTTCCTCTCTACCTAGAGGAATTAAAGAAAGGGAAGAAGGGGATAAAGATATTCACTTTGGGTATATATTTTATGGAAGTAAAATTTTCTACTTCTTCATCATGAGTGTTAGATACCAGATGTGGGTCTCACATATGCTCAACTATGCAGGATTTGAAAAGTAGACCCTTAAAAAAAGGGGAGATGAAGTTATGTCTTGCAAATGGAGCAAGCATTGTTACCAATGTTGCAGGAACCTATTGTTTATTTATGATCAATGGGCTTGTAATAGAAATAGAGAAGTTCTATTATGTACTTGCTATAAATTGAAATGTCATATCACTTTCATGTATTGATAGGAATGGTTTTGAATTATATATTAAGAATGTTTGGTGTTCTATTTCTAAGTTGAGATATTTTATGTAAATGCCCTTATGTCTTGTATTATTTATTTGTTAGATATCTATCCACATATATATAACATATATACTAATAAGATCAAGCTCTATAACTCAAACAAAACTTATCTATATCATTGGTGTCTAGGCCACACAAATAAGAAGCACAATTCTTGACTCCATAAAGATGGATATTTAGACTCATTTGATTTTGAATTAACTGAGACATGCAAATCTTATTTATTAAGCATGATGATAAAAGCACCCTTTACTGGAAATAGTGAAGGTCGAGTGACTTACTAAGACTCATACATATCAATGTATCTGGAACTTTTAGCACAAATGGCATAGGTGGGTATCAATACTTCATCACAGTAACTTATGACCTTGGTAGATTTGGTTATGTGTATCTACCAAAACACAATTCCCCATTGAAAAGTTCAAGGAAATCATGAATGAAGTACAATAACTGGATAAAAGAACCAAAGCACTTAGATCAAATCAAGATGGTAAATACCTAAGACAAGAGTTTGACGCTGTTCTAAGGGATTGTGGTATTTTGTAACAATGGACCCCACTTGGAACACCACAAAATAATGGTGTATAAGAAAGAAGGAATCACACCATATTGGACATCAGACAATGTATGATGAATTTTATTGTTCTTCTAACTTCCTTATGGGGATATTCTCTATAAACTGTAATGTTTTCATATGACTTCATAACTTATATATTGGTTTAAAAGACACCTAATGAGAAATGGATTTGGAAATGGTCCAATAGATATTAATTTGGGGATGTGGAGCTTATGTCAAGAAATAATTTTCTAAAAATCTTGAACCCAAATCTGAAAATTTTCATTGTGTTCGATATCCGAAGGAAACCAAGGGATATTACTTCTACATTCCATATGACAACAAAGTGTTTGTTTTCAAAACTATTGTATTCCTTGAAAAGGAATTTATTTTGAGAGAAACCAGTGGGAGGAAGATAGAATTTGAAGATGTTTGAGTCCTATAAAATGACATTGAATATATAAATGTTGATGAGGAAGTAGAGGAATCACAACTTTTTTTGGAATCTCAAGTTCCTCCTATAGAACAAAAACCTCGAATGTCTAGTAGGGAACATCTTGAGCCACTGCGATATGGATTTTTTGTGACTCAACAAGATGATTTTTTGGTCATTGATGATGATGAAACAATAACCTACAATGAGGCTATTGAGGGACTAAACTTCAACAAATGACTTGTTTCCATGAGATCTGAGATGGATTTATTATATAGTAACAAGGTATGGACTTTGGTGGATCTGCTTGAAGGGGTAAAACCCATAGAGTGCAAATAAGACTTCAAAGGTAGATTTATAGCAAAGTGTTTCAAACAATTCAATGTGTTGACCACAAGGGGACTTTTTCACCAGTTGCCATGGTTAAATCCTTCAGGATCATGCTTGCCATTGCAACTTATCATGACCATGAAGTATGAAAAATGGGTGTTAAAACTATATTCCTTAATGAGCAAACCCTAGAATATGTTTTCATGGTGCAATCCAGAGGTTTTATCACTGTAAATGAAGAAAGAAAAGTCTATAAGATACAACGGTCAATCTGTGGACTAAAGCAACCATCTCAGAGCTGGAATCTTTTATTTATGAGAAAATTAGATAGTTTGACTTTATGAAAAATTAAGATGAACCTTGTGCTTACGAGAAAGTTAATGGGATCATAAATGTATTCCTCATAGTATGTAGATGACATACTATTGACATGTAATGAAATCCCTATACAAAAGTTGGTTAAAACATAGTTGGGAGGTACCTTCTTCATGAAAAACTTAGGGGAATCATCTTATGTACTAGGAATAAATATCTATAGAGATAGATCTAGAAGGATTCTTGATTTAAGTCAAAGTACATACATTGACAAAGTGTTGAAAAGGTTCAGCATGCAAGATGCTAATAGAGGAAACTTACCCATTTCTCATGGAATAAGTCTCTATAGATCTCAATGCATCTACTCTTCTAAAAAGAGGGCATGCATGAATAAGATTCCTATGCATATACAATTGGATCTATCATGTATGCAATATTATGTGCGCCTCTAAACGTCTCATATGCTTTGAGCATGATGAGTAGGTACTATTCTGATCCATGTGAAGGTCAATGGACTACTGTAAAGAACATCCTTAAGTACTTTAGAAGAACTAAGGGCCAATTCCTTATTTATGGTAGTGAGGAAGAGTTTGGTTGTAAGAGATTACACCAATGCACACTTCCAAACCAACAAGGATGATTATCGAATGCAATTAGGCTTTCTGTTTTGCCTCAACAGTAGAGCTGTGAGATGGAAAAGTTCTAATCAAGAGATAATAGTTGATTTTCACAATAGAGGCTGAGAACATTGTTTCCTATGACATAACAAAGGCAGATGTACAAATCAAGAAGTTCATTGGTGAACCAGGACTAGTTCCATCCATTTATACTACAATAGAGTTGTACCACAACAACAATGAATTTATTACACAAACTAAGGAATCCAAATCACATCAACATTTAAAGAATATACTATGGTGCACCATCTCATAGGAGAAATCGTACAATTAGGAGATGTGAATATTTGCAGAGTATCAATTGAAAGAAACGTTGTTGACCAATTGACGAAAGCCCTTTCACGACATAAGCATGATGGTCATGTTGGATCACTTGGAGTTAGTTTATTAAGTGATTGGATCTAGTGAAACTGGGAGACTATTGGTATTTTGGCCTAAGCGACATTCATACAAAGATTGTAATGGTACACTTTGTAATTTAATTACTTTATTATAAATAAAGGCAAATCTATTTATTATGTTTACTTCAATATGAGATAATGAATAAACATGATAATGTCCTAATAAAGAAAGACTCAAGGACATGTCCATTTGGGTTGGAGACCCGAACATAAGATCATGTGTGTGCTAAGAGTATCCATTCTTGAATAGGTCCCTAGTCGGATATTATTGTGGAAATAAGGACAACAATAATACATTAAGACTATTATGTGTGTTGTTTGTTGACAATAGCTCATTAGTCATGATATTGGATATCAAGTCAAACTCATAGGTTCTTGTTATAAACAAATGTACTAGATAAATCCAATGTGATTATGATACATGTAAGACATAAAGGTAGTCAAAATGGTGATTGTGGTTCTTAGACTTGAAGTCTCTACAATTATCACATGGTGTTTCATGTGCTTCAACACTACTCAACATGAAATTGTATAAGAGTTTCCATACACTACATCTTGGGTGCACTGTGACACATGTGGATTATTGTGAGTGATGTATATGTAATTTGTCCCTCCTATTGGAGTGATATCCCATCCACTTGAAGAATGAGACTATGAAATGCATGACCATGGTCATGTGAGTCAACATGGGACGTTGATGTCAAATGTATCTCAATTAGTCTACGTAGATAAAGAAACAAAGAAAGAACACTAACAAGATGATGTTTCCATGCCTTAAGTTCAATCGAGATATTAGAGAAAAAAGTTTATGTGAACATTGTAACATTCGTCACAATACTGGGTTGAAGTTGTTCCCCAACTCCTCTAGTTAATTAGGTTACATGAACTCTTCCTAGACACCCATCATTGTTGTGGAATCATAATATGATTATATACATTACCACCAACTTAATTAGGGTCCTATAGGGCCAGGATGCATAGAGAAGAAGAGTATAATAATGGAAAAATGATAGTTGGTTTCTATAAGGTTTAGGAAATCAATCAAATCATCGATTGACTAACTAGAAGCCCAATTGACTAAAAAGATATGACAGTCAATTGACTGTACGAACTAGTTGATTGACCCAGGATGAAATCTACACAATCCTTTGACTAGTTCTCTAGTTAACCGAATGGACTAGACTAGTCAATCAGTCAACTGGCTAGTCCAACTACCCAAATGGGCTAGATCAAAGGATTGATCTAGAAGTTTTTGACCCAGCCCAATCTATCGCTAGATTTTCTAATCATCCAACTGGATATTCTGGGTGACCAGTTTAAAGTATCCCACCCATACTAGTAATCAACTTGAATAAGCTAGTTGATCAACTGGTTGTCTGTATGTGGGTTCTAATGCCAGAGACTCCAAAAACCTTATGCCAGGCTGGATGAACTATGAGCTGCATAAACAACATAATAATCAAGAAAGTATAATGTCTCTATGGCATTTTTTGAGTGCAAATTGATAGAGGGAGATGGAGTAGAGCCCCATGTGCTCAATATGATTTGGCATATGGAACATTTTGAAAGACAAGGATTTCCTTTTGGTCAACAGTTGGATATGGATATGATTTTGAAATCATTGCCTAAATCATATAGCCATTTTATTAACTGTTACAACTTGAGTAACATGGCTAAACCACTCTCGAATTTGCTTGAAATCTTGATATATGTCAAAGTATAAATGAAGAAGGGCAAACATTTGATGGTGATCAACATGGAAGAGTCCAATGACAAAGGAAAGGACAAGAAGTGTTCTGAGGCTAAGCCAAAGTCCAGTTCTTCTGCACTCACAATAAGGAGAGGGTTAAGGACTTAAACTAAGGAAGATGAAGAAATGGATAGAGGTATCTACTTCTAGTAAATATGCAACTAAGATTAGCTTCACTACTTCATCATCTTGGGTATTGGATACTAGAAGTGGATCACACATTTGTTTAAATGTGAAGGATTTGAAAAGATTTAGACCTTTTAAAGAAAGGTGAGGTAGATCTATGTGTTGCTAATGGAGTAAAAGTTATTGCCAATGTAGTTGGAACCTATGAGTTATCTCTACCAAGTGGGATTATAATAGAGTTTGAGAACTACTATTATGTACATTCCATTAATAGAAACATCATATTTGTATCTTGTTTGGACAAGAATGAATTCAAATTTCTTATAAAGAATGGTCGATGTTCTATTAGTAAAGATGAGATCTTTTATGGAAGTGCCCGAATGTCTTATGGTCTATACTTGATAGATCTAAAGACAAGTATGTATAATGTAAATACCAAAACAAAAAACTCAATAACTCAAACCAAACATACCTTTGCATTTTTGTCTAGGGCACATAAATGAGAAACAAATTTCTAGACTCCATAAAGATGGTTATCTAGACTCTTTTGATTTAAAATAAATAGAGACATGTGAGTCTTTTTGTTTGGGAAAGATGAAAAATACTCCCTTCATTGGGAACAATGAGAGGGCGAGTGATCTATTAGGACTCCTACATACTGATGTATGTGGCCCTTTTAGAACAAATGCTAGAGGTGGGTATCAATACTTCATTACCTTTACTAATGACTTCATTACGTATGGTTATGTTTAGTTAATGAAGTGTAAGTTAGAAACCCTTGAAAAGTTCAAGAATTTCATGAATGAAGTACATAACTAACTTGGTGAAAGTATTAAGGCACTTCATTCAGATCGGGGTGGAGAATACTTGAGCCAAGAGTTTGAGGACTTTCTACGAGCATGTGATATTGTACATAATGGACTCCACTTGGAACACCACAACACAATGGTGTATTAGAAAGAAGGAATCACACATTACTAGATATGGTGTGATCAATGATGAGTTTTTCTAATCTTTTAACTTCCTTTCGGGGAGATGATCTTCAAACTACAACATTTACACTTAACCGCGTACCATCTAAATTGGTTCGAAAGACACTATATGAGATATGGACTGGGAAGCATCCCAAAATGCATTTTATTAGGATTTGGGGATGTGAGGAAAATCTTTCCTAAAAATCTTAACCCTAGATCTGATAAATTTTATTTTTTGGATATTCCAAAGAAACTAAGGGATACTACTTGTATAATCCAATAGAAAACAAAGTGTCTGTTGCTAGAGATGCTACATTCCTAGAAAAGGGATTTATTTCCAAAGTGGTGGGAGGAAAGTAGAACTCAAAGAGGTTCAAGACCAACAAGAAAACATATAGCCAGTAGATGTACAAGAGGAACAAGGAGAATCACAATTGTTTGTGGAATCTCAAATTCCTTAACACATGAACCTTATAGATCTAGTAGGACATGCCTTGAGCCTGAAAGTTTTGGCTATCTTGTGAGTCAAGAAGGTAGTGAGTTGGTCATAGATGATGATCCAACAACCTACCTAGAAGATACTAAGGGACTAGAGTCTGATAAATGGCTTGAGGCCATGAGATCTGATATGGAATCCATGTACACCAATAAGGTATGTACCTTGGTGGAACTACCTGAAGGGGTAAAACCCATAGGGTGCAAGTGAGTTTTTAGGAAGAAGACAACCATGGATGGTACAAACCTATAAGGGAAGATTGGTTTCAAACAAGTTCAAGGTGTTGACTATGACAAAACCTTTTCTCTAGTTGCCATGGCCAAGTCTACCAGGATCATGCTTTTCATTGTAGCTTATTATGAATATGAGATTTGGCAGATGGATGTTAAAACCACATACAATAATGGGAATCTTATTGAGGATGTGTATATTACACAACCTGAGGGTTCTACAAATCCAAAGGATGCAAATAAAGTGTGTAAGGTACAAAAATGAATCTATGGATTGAAGCAAGCATCTCAGAGCTAGAATCTTTGGTTTGATGAAATAGTTGAAGAGTGTGGCTTTAGTCAAAATGAAGATGAACCTTGTGTGTGCAAGAATGTTAGTAGGAGCATGATTGTATTCCTCATATTGTATGTAGATGTCATATTATTGATAGGGAATGACGTCCCTACTTTACAGATGGTAAAGACCTAGCTTGTACATATGTTTTATATGAAGGACTTAGGCAAAACATCCTATATCTTGGGAATCTAGTTCTATAGAGATAGATCTTGAAGGCTTATTGGACTAAGTCAAAGTGCATACATTGACAAAGTGTTAAAGAGGTTCAACTTGGAGAACTCAAAGAGAGGAAACCTACCCATGTCTCATGGTGCCATCATCTCTAGAGCTCAATGTCTCAGTTCTTATGAAGAAAGTGAGAAGATGAGTAAGATTCCATATGTATCTGCAATTGGAACTATCATGTAGGCAATGTTATGTGCTCATCCGGATGTCTCATACGCCTTAAGTATAACAAGCAGATATCAGTCATATCACAGTCAGAGTCACTAGACTACCATGAAGAACATCCTAAAGTACTTGAGAAGAACTAAGGATCAATTCCTTATTGACGGTGGTGAGGAAGAGTTGGTGGTAAAGGGTTACACTGATAAAAGATTCCAAACTGACAAATATGACTATCAATTGCAAATAGGATTTGTGTTTTGGCTCAACAATAGAACTATGAGCTGGAAGAGATCCAAGTAAGAGGCAATTGTATATTCTACAATAGAGGCTGAGTATATTGTTACAACCAATGCAACAGAGGAAGCTTTCTGGATCAAGAAGTTCATCAATGAACTTGGGGTGGTTCCAAGCATCAACGATGCAATTGAGCTATATTGTGACAAGAATGGAGCTATTACGCAATCTAAGGAACCCATATCACATCAGTGTTCCAAGCATGTGCAAAGGCAGTTCCATCTCATATGAGATATCGTACAACAAGAAGATGTAAAGATTTGGAGAGTACCAATGAAAGCAATGTGGCTGACCCCTTGAAAAAAGCACTTTCACAACAGAAGCATGATCGTCATGTTAGATCACTTGGGAAGAAGTTGATGGGTGATTGGATCTAAGTGCAAGTGGGAGTCTATTGGTATGTATACCCAGAGAGACAATCATATGATGATTGTAATGGCATAACTTTTAAATGATTTGGTTAATAATAAAGGCAATCTTCCAATTTATTATATTTTATTAAGTTACTAGATAATGATATAACATAATAAATGCCTAAAGTATGATATTTCTCAATGACGCATGTCTTCAGGGATCTGAAGAATGATATCATATGAATGTTAAGAGAATATACATTCTTGTTATGTCCCTAGTTGAATGTCATTATGGAAGGTTGATAGCCAACAATAACACATAAGACTAGATTGTGTGTTGGTTGATGACAAAATCTCATCAGTCATGATATGTGATTTCAAGTCAAACACATAGATACTTGTTAGAGAATAGTGTATCAGATAGACTCACCATAAGAGTGATTGTAACACCTGAGCCCATTACCCAAGGCTCTAGTAGAGTTTTAGAAATGATGACTGGCCCCACTGACTGCCACTAGCCTTAACTACACACTTTGTCCTCACTCACATGCAATCCAGGATAAACTTCCTGACCGGTCACCCATCATAATACTACTCTAGACTGAGCACGCTTAACCATAGAGTTCTTTAGTGATGGGCTCCCTGAATAGGAGGTGCACCTTGGTGATATGGGTAGTCCAATCATTCCTTTTAAGATCACTTTATATAAGGCCTCAAATCCTAGGATGTTACATTCTCCCCTAGTTAGACCCTTGACATCCTCTTCAAGGCTCAACTATATGGCCTCATAATATTTCCCCATTTCAGTGCAGATCCAGAATGGCCCATGGACACCCAGCTTCTGATCAAGGAATACCAGTGCATGGGTGGTTACATTACCATGGACATCCCTTTCCAGCAGGCCTAGATTGCATGGCTCAAGACTGGAATGCCATATGCCCATGTGGGCCCCACCTACTGGAGAGGTTATGGCTCTAATACCATTTGTAACACCCAGACCCACTACCCAGGCTCTAGTAGAGTTTCAACAATGACAACTAGCCCCACAGACCACCACTAGCCATAACTGTACACTTTGTCTTCACTCACACACAAACCAAGATAAACTCCTCGACTAGTCAACTATCCTAGTAGTAATATGGGTTGAGCACACTTAACCACATAGTTATTTAGTATGGGCTCCCTAAAAAGGAGGTGCACCTTGGTGATATGGGTAGTCCAATCATTCCTTTTAATATCATTTTATCCGAGGCCTCAAATCCTAGGACGTTATAGTGATACATGGAAACCATGATTAGTAGTCAAGATTGTATCTTCTAGTAATGGCAGTAATTTTGGTTCTTAGACCTAAAGTCACTACACTCATCACATGTCATTTGGTGTACTTTCACATCATCCACAATGACCTTGAATAAAGGTTGCCATAAAGGTGATGATTGGGTGTACTATGAGACATGGGAATGACTGTGAGTGATGTAGATGAGATTTGTCCCTCCTATTGGAGTTTGATATCCTGGCCACTTGATAAGAAAGATTTTAAAATTCATGGCAATGCTCTTGTGAGTCAATATGTGATATTGAGCTTACATATATCTCAGATAGTCTGCTCTAGTTCAAGGAACAAAGAATGAACGTTGAAGAGGATGAAGATTCCATGCCTTGAGTTCAATCTAGATATTAGTGAAAAGGAACTATACGATTACTATAACACCAATCATAGATTATAGGTTGAAGTTTTTCTCCAACTTTCCAATTAGTGGGTAACAATGGTTTGTTACTAGATACCGCTCATTGTTTGTGATGTCATAAACTAGTTATGGACATTGACTGCCAACGTAACTTGAAACCTATAGGGTCACACAAATAGGATACACTTAGAATAGGAGTTAGTTCATGAATGATGTTTAATTTGATTACTAAAGTGTTTAGGTGTTCAATTAAAACAACAAATGACTGACTAAAGTATGAATTGACCATTTCAAGTGTTGAACGGATCAGTTGGAGTTCCAGGTTGATTGGAAATTGCATTGGCTAAATATTGGATGAACCAGGGTATGAACCTATTGGTTCACTGAGTGAACCCATCGACTTAAGGTTGGTCAAATGACCAGTTCATGTGATGAACCACCCAGTTCATAGATCAATTCGATTGGATCAAGGATTAGTGATGACATCATGTTATACATTAATTCAATATTAATTGTCCATAGAATTGCACTTGGGAAACATGATGAAATGACTGATACAATGGTTGAACTGATTGATTCACATGCCAACTAATCAGTTCACATGTGAATCAATCATTTCGTTGCTCACAGGATGAGAAAATTTGTGAAATTTTGTACACTTTGACTCCTGCATAGACTTGGATCCTGACCCTGATCCTCCTATAAATAGAGGGCTACTGGGGGCTTCTTAGACACAACATCAATTGCTCTAATAATTTTTGTCTTCTCTCGTTGTGGTAACCGAGAGAACCTGAGCAAGTCCTACCCAATTAAAGGAGGGATATTAAGGGAGAACAATTATACGAGAGAAACTTGGTGTTAGTACACCAACTAAAAGGGGAAACTCCTTCCTATACATTCATCTAGAATGACAAGAGTTCCCGACGGTCTGTGTGCAGACTATTATAGAGGCGAGGAGGCTGTTGCCTTCCGCTAGGAGGACAACGTCAGGTTTCTGTCTGTGGTGATTAACCAGGAGCTGTTGCAGACACTGTTCAGTTCTGACTCAAAGAAAGGAGCATACTGCATCGAGGAAATTTTTGCTAGACTTGATCTAGGACTAGGTATTGCCTCAAAAACATCCTTTCCATTATATAGTTGTTGACATGATCTACTATTATAAGGGGAATGTGCTAGTTAAATTTTGTTTCCACTTCTTACTCTGCCGCCATTTTTCCCTACCATAATTATACGAGTGTCAAGGAAACATACCCTTAATAACCCATACTAAAAATTATATGATTCTAAGTACCTTATCACAATATATGATTGCTACAACGCTACCTTATTCAATATCCAACCTCTCTAAACATTGGGATAGTTCATACAGTCAAAGGGTAGTACTTAATGTTGTACTTGATTTATTAGGCCAATTACTTTTTTTAAAATTAGCAACCAAGATGAAGACAATGTGTAAATATGAAATACAATGTTCAAGTAAGTATAAGAAACCCTAGAAGGTATGCAAACAATAGATCATGAATCAAAGTGCCCCTACATAGTTCAATTCATCATTTTCAGAAATAATAAATCCAAAGATTTCAAAAAGGTTTAACTTCACCTCTAGGGATGTACATTTCTTCACATATCATAAATAATACACCACATAAAATATAGTGTACAAACTCCATAGGATGAGGAAGTTATGCTAGAACACTAATATGCATAAAAGTGCTAGTAGGCATAAACATGCCACATTTAGGTACGAAACATATGTTCCACAAAATTCCAACAATATAAAAATTGATAAATCGTGTTATTTTGACCTTATATGATCATAAACAACAAGGAATAATATAGGTTCGAATTTTACTCAACATGGTATCAAACAACCCATAAATGTTGCATTTTTAGGGAAAAACATACCTTTTTTTTGAAATTTTAGTCTTATGGTCCCAAGAGAGTAGCATCTATTCATTATGGATAACCAATGAGTGAAAGTGAAGATATTCAATTCGTGATGAGTTCATTATACCACTAAAAATCCACAAAAATTTCATTTGTAGACATATCAAGAATGTTCCAAGCATATTTATAGTTTGCATGTAGAAAATGTAAGTGAAGTAAGATAAAAATTAGCCACATCACTTGCCTCTTAAACAAGAAAACAAGCTCTAAGAAAGAAAATAATGACCCATGCTTCAAAAAACTTTTGAACGGACTCCTAAAGATACAGAAAGACTCCTTAAAACAAGATCTATGCTAAACTAGGCCAAGTAAAGAGAGGAGTGATCTTCGGCCATATGGTACAAGATCTAAGATGGTTCTCCATAGATCTCATCCTAATGAAGTATAAAATAGAAAAAAAACAATTAAGATCACACAAAAAATTATTGTGTAGCAAATGGTCAAAAAGGTCGGATGGTATAGGGTGTTTATAGGTATAGGTGGCGGGAAACTCAAAGAATCCCTCAATAAGTGAACCATTAATGCTCCCAGAGTCTTCCAACCCATCAAACTTTAGCCTCTAGAATCCCCATAAAGGTTCAATTGCTATAGAACCCACAAAGGTCCTCACATGATGACCCATTTAGGTCCTCACTTCACGACCAATTGAGGTCCTCACTTCATGTTCTTGTTCATGACCCATCGAGATCCTCACTTCATGACCCTTTAAGGTCCGCCATCTAAGACCGATAAAGGTTATCCATACAAGATCCATAAAGGTCCCTATTCATCAAACAATCAAGGTCTCCACTCTTCAACCAATCAAGCTCTAAACTCTTCAACCCATCAAGGTCCATCTCCATGACCCATCAAGGTCCCTCATCCATATTCCATTGAGGTCGTGGTGCAAGACATTGAGGTCACATAAAAGTGAGCATAAACCTCACCTCCATGTGAGACATCGACCCCATTCTCCAACCCATCAAACCCTAGGTAATGAGGGGTGACGAGCCATCGATCCTCCAGGGTGAAGTGATAAAACTCCCCACAACCAATTTCAAAAACCTAGATTTGGGTTAGGGAAAGAGCACACGCATTGAAGCACATGAAACTGAGGATACCCTCAACATAAAAGGCACATACATAAAGAAAATCATGAAATTAGATATTTTCTAAAAAAATTAGTTAAGTCATCATTATTTCAATTTATAATGAAAACCGTGCCATAAGGGAAAATACAGTACAATTAAGGGAGATTAGGGGTTTTACATGACAAATTTGATCAAGATCTTAATCAAGAATTTTTATGATAGAAAAACAATATTAGGGTTAATAATACCATCGAATTAAGTATTTGAATCTATTTAATAAAACATATTCATCCATTGAACTAGCATCCCAACTTAAGTTTCCTAAATTTTACCCAAGGCAACTAAATTCAAACTAAATTGATAAATGACAAAGGAACCCCAAGGTCACCATTTAATCATGTAGATGATCCCATATCATCCAAGTATTTTCCTAGATTTTCCTTATAGGGCTCAGTCATATGCAAGCCTTTCCTGTTAAACACATTTTTTGAACCCCTAAGATTTTAATTGATTATGGTTGTAGCATTTGTGTGATATATCTTTGAACTTGACATTTTCTCATAACCTATTAGAGAAACCATGTAAAACTCTATAATGATCATTGTCAACTCGCAAATTCAAATAGAAAATCCTAAAATGAAAAAAATGATCAAACCAAAATGGATATCTTGTTAATATACACCTAATTTGATACTACTTTGCTTAAATTGAGTTCCATTGTGAAGCCCAAACATACATGTATGACTCGTTATGACAATCATGTTGGATCCTAATATTAGGATTCAAATCCAACTTCACCAAAGCTCTCCCCTTTAGAGAAATTAAGAATCCAAAATATTGTATCTCAATACATGTTCTCTACACACATGTAATGTAGTGAAAAAAATTCAAGGGAAACATTTTTCCAGAGGCATATAAATAATCAAGTTCTAATCATATGTGTTTTTGTGCCATTATTAGAATAAAATTCAATACATGTTGCTTGTAGGAAACGAAGTGGGAAAGAAAATGATGTAGAGAAATTTGAGACATATGTTACAAAATCTAGTATACAAGTATTGAAATACATAGAATATCTTAGGAAATTATATTGATAAGAAGTTGCAGGATGATGTTATTAATATCACAAAGATGGTTTGTATAATAATAGATTTAAAGGTCGTTCTTAGGGGAAATAATTTTATTTTTATTAGTGCTTATTCCCCAAGTTGGCCTTATTGAGGACCTTAAGAAGGATTTTTGGGATAACATTGATGATTTGATGTTGATGATACCAACAGAGGAGAATATTATTATTGCAAGTGATTTAAATGACCATGTGGGTGGTAGAAATGTTGGATATGAGAGATCTCATGATAGTTTTGGATATGGCAGTAAAATAAAAAAGGAGAGATCATTTCAGATAATGCATCAACCTATGATATGATTTTGAAAAGCATCCATTTTAGAAAAATATATTCTCAAATGATTTCTTTCAAGAGTGGAAGAAATTATAGCTAAATTGGTTACTTCCTTACAAGACAGATGGATTAAAATGTATATAGGTATTGTGAAGTGATCATTGGAGAAGAACTCAACACCCACATAGGTTTCTGGTTTTGGATATTCACATGTATATCAATAAGAGTAAGCATAAAAATTAAGATAGATGAATCAAGTTGTGGAAAAGGAGAAAAGAAATTTAGAATTTTATGATAAACTTATAAAGGAGGCACTTCAAACTTGGATTTAGATGTTAAAACTATGTAGCATAATCTTAAATCTTATTTAAAAAAATTACCAAATAGGTTTCTAGGGAGTTCAAAGAATGTGGGTGTCCATTGAAAGAGACTTGGTTATGTAATGATGAAGTACAAAATGGTAAAGTCAAAAGTAAAATTTATAGGAGCTTGTCCAAAACTTGAGATGATGCAAATTCTTAGAGATACTATCAAACAAAAAAAGAGTTAATATCTAGTTTAAGAGGCAAGGTCTAGACACTTTAAAAAGATATCTAATAAGTCAGACACTAAATAAGGGGACAATATATGTTATGACTCTTATAAGAAAAAGAAGAGATTTGATTCAAGTAAAATTCATCAAGAATGAAGGAATAGAGAGTAAAGTATGATGATATCAAGAACAAATGGAAAAACTACTTTCATAAGCTTCTCCATGGAGATACTAAATAATATAAGAGACTCATGTGATACAAATACTAGAGTTATAACTTACATCCAACACACTTCACTATATGAGGTCAATATCACTTTAAAAAATATGAAAATGAGAGAGGCACATTGACTATATGGTATAACCGTCGATATAGTAATCATATGGGGTATGAAGGAGTTATTTGTCTAGCGAATTTCGTTAGTAAGAATATTAGACCATGAAGATTTTGGATGTGTGGAGATATAGTACTATAAAGTCAACAATTACAATGATAAAGGAGATGATTAGAGCTTCACAAACTACATGGGTATCAAGTTGATGAGTTACATAATTCATCCTTGGGAAAGGACTATTGAGAAAAGGCTAAGATATGGCATATATGTTTAACAATCAATTTAGTTTCATGTCTAGAAGATCAACAATAGATGTCATTGTCTGATAAGGAGACTTATATAGAAGTACACAAACAAAAAGAGATGTTCATATGGTTTTATTGAATTTAAAAAGTCCTATGATCATGTATCCAATGAAGTGTTGTGGAGGGTTATAGAGAAAAAGGGTGTGCGAATCCAATATATTATCTTGATTTAAGACATGCACAATAGCTCAACTCCTAGGGTTAGGAGTATTGGATGAGATGCAATGACATTTCCTATCACAGTAGGGGTACATCGAGGATCAACAGTCAATCTGTATCTATTTGAATTTGTTATAGATGAGTTAACAAACACGTCTAGATGGATATTCCTTGGTCTTACTATTTTCTAATGATATTGACTTGACTAATGAAAAAAGAAAGAATGTCGTGTAATGTTAATATTTGAAGAAATGTAGTATATAATAGATTTGATATCAATAGAAGCAACATATAGTATAAGAATTGTAATTTTTAGTAATATAAAATTGTGAATGGTGGGGCTTTGCTGGATGGAGAAAATGTTTCAAAACGGAGTAAGTTTCATCACTTGGTTATATTATTCAAATAGATGGTGATCTTCAAGATGATGATTTTCATAGATTGATATGGGTGAAAATCATGAGTGCAACTAGAGTAGTATGTGACTAGAAGATCCCTCTCATATTAAAAGCAAGTTTTATAGATTTGATAGACAACTGACCATGATATGTGGGAGTAAATGTTGGATGATGACATAACAACGTTTCAAAAAGATGGTGTGGATGAAGTGTGAATGTTTAGATGGATTTCTTTGAAGACAAGAAAATATTCCTCGATATATAATATTATAACAAATAGAGTGGTGATGGAAAACATTGAGGAGAAGTTGCCTGATGACTATCTGAGATGGTATGGACATGTGCAACATATACCAAATAATGAGCCTAGTAAAATCAATGGTAAGAAGTCAAGCACAATTAAAAGAGTAAGAGGTAGGCCTAAATTAACTTGCAAAGAGTTTATAAGGAGATATTTTGAATATTTACATCATGGTCAGAATATTAACCATGAAAGTAATTATTGAAAATGGGATGCATGTTGAGGACCCCAACATGGTTGGGATTGAGTCTTAGATGACGACGACAATGAATAAGGGTATTATATCGATGCACTAATGTTGACAACCCATATTTTATCACTACATAGGAATTCATGGTTAGTGCCAATTCTCTAGTTAATGATAGAATCTGTTCAACATCGTAACCAATTTCCACATTTTTTTTCATATTTTCACATTTCCACCTATTTAAATCATCCATTTGCCCTCTTTCACCCAGTTTGGGATCTTTTGCATTGAAACCTTCTTTCAGACCAAATGTGTAATTTGTGCCTTAAACAGTCTCAAATAGGCCATTTTTTCATGAATTACCCTATCCAACTACCTTTTTCTAGACAAATTCAAGAGATATGTGCATATTTTCCCCAAATTATCCCAGAAAAATCTGAAAATGGGAAAATGAGAAAGTCAATTTTTCACCTATAGGACACCTGGGTAGATCAAAACCATCCACCAGTGCCACATGGGTGGACCAGCTTGATCTATGTGCCAAGGGTGGTACATCACGACGATTTGCCCACTCTTCCAAAATGTTCTATCTGGAATCTCGAACCCTAATCTCAAAATATAAATAGATCCCTATATACATAGAATTTTCAGCCCCTGTTGTCTCTCATGAAGCTAGATAAATGACTTCCTCTCTCTTTATTTTCATATTGCCTATAATTAGAGGATACTTACTCTAACACCTCTTTCCCTGCTAGATTCTATAGAATGGTAAAATGCTCTCACTACATCACCTGACTGTTGAATCTACTATCTGTTTAATTTCTAATATATAACTTTTCTATCTGACCTGATCAACTACTATATCTTATCTATTCTTTACTATAACTACTCTTCCACTCTTACAGTCGTCACTTTTTACTATTTTTGAAAACTCCGATCTAGTTTCTACAAGCATATCTGTAAAGTTCCAAAATCTAGGACCTTATCATGTACCCTATGATTAGGAGGATAGTATGCTTGGTCCTTTAGATTTGGCCAAACAAATATAAAGTTATACCTTAATGGATAATACATGTAGCATTAGGTTATAGATTCAACTTCACATAAAAACATAATAACATGTATATGTGTTAACGTGCAAATATGTTCATTAAATATGTCACATATATTACCTATGATAAATGATATGCAAATAATAGATAAAATATGTTTAATAAGTGGCACAACGTGCTTAACACATGCATAGGAACAATAATGTTAATTTCCATGCCCATAAATATGAATTATATTCCATTATCTCAATGAGTATGTATTTAATGGACTTAATAGATTAAATGAGTAATATAATATATTTCATGCATTATAATAAAAGAGAAATCTTTTGAAAATGAATTAAAGATAGTAGTATTCAATTAAATGAATGTTTATAATAAACATATAATATTTTGATAAATATAATGGTAATGAGCCAAGAGTCCTAGTGGTGATATAATTCACAAAAGGAAATCTCAAAAAATGAATTATAATGATAAAAAGGTGTTCCTTGGGCCCCAATTAGCTTGGGTGCCAAGTTTCATATTATTTTAATAATAATAAATATCCTAAATTAATTTAGGAAAAGAAAATACAACTTAAAGTCAAAGAATCAAATAATTTTATTGACCCCAAAAGTAGAAACTATGATAAAACCAAATTCTACATGTCATAAGAAGTCAATGTTTTATTTTTCATACTAATTGAATACTTCTAGATACATAAACTAATTTAGAAAAGAATATATGAGTTTTTTTTCAAAATAATAAATAATATGTTTAGTGACTTCAAAAGTGGAAACAAATCCTAAGTTTGAATTCCACATACCAAAATTGGTGTATTTGTGAATTTCCACGTCAATCTTACAATATTATCTATCCTAGAATACTTTCAGAGAGATAATATAGTTTAATATCAAAAATATCAAATAAGATAGTAAACAATTCCAAAATGTAAAACTAATGGAAAAACTAGACTCTTCATGTTTAAGTTTGCTTTTAGGCCAAGTTTCACATCTTTCAAGTTCTCCTAGATTCCTCAAATTTATTATGTCAATAATATATGTGATATAATATAAAATTGTTTAATAAAATACAAGATGTCTTCAAAAGGAAAAATTACTACCATAAACAAATTCTTCATATCCTATTTGGTCTGGGTACTAAATTTGGAAGCATTTGACCCTCAAATAGATTTAGTAGGAAATGTGTGTTTTAAGGGATAATTTGGTAAATATTACCTTTAATGCAATCAATTTTCTATAGTTCTTAATTTTTGGATGTCACACAATTTATTTTGGATTACCTATAGTTTCTAAATTGTCAACTGGTTTCACTCTTGTTTGTTGACTCAAGGTCAATTAGGTCAATGTTGACTCACGTCTAAATTGACTAAACCCATGTTTTGATGATGACTAACCATTCCACATATTTGTGTCTAATGTATCTAATTGAGTGATTTCAAATTAGGTATAGACACACTCCAAATTCCCTAACTTGTGCATATCATATTGGAGAAAAGATAAGTCAAAGTCAATGCAAGTGCACATTTTTGTAATATAATGTAAATCCATTAGAATCATGTTGTAAATCACTTGTAATGATTGTATGACTTGTAATTAATCTTAGAAAAAATTAGGAGCACTTAGATCAAATGTTTAAGCACTCCAAAGACATTTTCCAAAATTCACATCAGGCTATTCATTGGTCAAGTTGCAAACTCGACTGAACCTGATTGGATCTCAAAAATAAATTTTGATCGGTCGAGTTTACACTTCATAGAACTTGATCGATGGAGTACCTAACCAATTCAATTTTCATTGGTCGGTCGAGTTTCCCCAGGACAATCTCGATCGATGGTATGAATATCGGCTTTGTCTTTTACTCTATTGGTCGAGTTACCCTTATAGAAACTCGACCGATTGCACTGTATGGAAAAGTGTAGAAAAGTGTTTCTAGCCATTGTGAAGTTGCAACAAGTGAAAATATATCCGTTGCAGGCCACAAAATAGCTAGTTTTTTTTCTCAAGTGTTCCCAAAGGCTAAGGAGCATCCCCAACTATAAATAAGACCCCTTGGGCTTCATTCCAAGGTTGAGCATTCAATTCAAAACTCTATATCAGGTTCCTACTCTATAGTTGAGTGCTTCCTACAACCTCCTCTCTCTCTCTAAGCTTAATCACTTGCTACATTTGTTAGAGTGAGTAGGAAATCTATAAGAGAGCTAGTCCTACATGTATATCTTGTGAGGGTCTCACTTCCACCACCTCCCTATCTCTAATTTCAACCATGAAGATGAAGGCTCTCTCTCTTGTCTAAGAGAGGTAAAGAAGAACAAGGGAAGGCATCCCTTGGTGAAGATCAAGGTTGAAGACTTGGAGCAAGAGTGGGTAAGACCTTGGTGAAGGCAGAAGACTCCTTGCTCAAGTGGGTGAGTCCTTGGTGGAAGCTTCTTCGAGTGAAGGTGAAGTCAAAGGCGGAAGATCCAAGAAGTGTGGGTAATCCCTGCAAGGCTGAAGACTTGTGCAAGAGTAGGTAACTCCTTGGAAGAAGGCATAAGACTCCTTGCAAAGTGGGTAAGTCCTTGGTAAGGTTGAAGATTCTTTGTATTGGATAGGTAAGTCCTTCGGTGGTCATGTATTGTATCTCTTATAATGAATGTAATGAAGCTGCAAGGTTAAGAATTCCTAGAGGTTGACCTCTCTAGGTAGTGGACTGGCTCACTTCTAGTTTGAAGTGTGGAACCACTCTAAATAGCTTGTCAATTGGTGTATGATCAATATCTCTCTCCCTTGCTATGCATGTTTTAGTTTCACTCAAATTTCCTATTTATCCACCTTATCTTGTGATATATCTTGAAGGTCTGGTGAATTTTGTTTAAGTGCATTCGGCTCTATTCACCCCCCGTCTAGAGCATCCAATCACCCATCTAGGATCTAACAATTGGTATCAGAGCGGGCTTCTCCAAGCATACTTCAACAAGAAGGAGAAGACGGGTGACTACCAAGGAGGGAGATACTTGATCAACCTTCCAATCTTTGATGGGAGCAATTTCCTCTATTGGAGAAGAAGGCTTCAATTCTACATCCAAGGATCAAGTCTTGAGATGTGGCAAATGGTGAACAAGCCGTACAAGATACCAAAGACAGAGATTGAAGAATGGGATGAAGCTACCTTAAAGAAAGGAACCTTGAATGCTAGATCCATGCACATCCTCTATGCCTCCATGACCCCCACCGAGTTCAATCAGATTTCTTCTTGTGACACGACCTATGAGGTATGGAGAAAGATATGCATCACCTATGAGGGGACAAATGAAGTGAAGGAAAGCAAAGTCTACATGCTCAAAGGGAGGAGAAGATAGCCAACATGTACTCAAGGTTCAACACCATTGTGAATGGTCTTGCTATTCTAGGACATTCTATGAGTAGAGGAGAGATCAACTCTAAGATCCTTAGAACTCTCCCCAAGAGGTGGGAACCCAAGGTGACTTCCATTGAAGAAGCAAGGTCTCTTAAGGATGTCCCTATTGAAGAGCTCATTGGAAATCTACAAGTACATGAAGCCACACTTGACAAGGGGGAGGAAGTAGAAAGACGAAGAGAAAGAACTCAAGAGAATGAAGAAGGCTGAAATCAAAGCCCAAATCAAGGCTATTGTTGGTCAAGTTTCTCCATCCTCTCAAGTTGAAGAAAATGCCATGTACTCCAAGGGTGGATTCTACAAAGGCAAGAATTCCTCCTCCATCCAGTGCCTGAAGTGTGGAAAGAAGGGTCACTTCAAGATAGATTGCCCACAAGTTATAAAGACCCATCATCACAAGAAAAGAGAAGATAAGTGCCACTCAAGCTCAAGTGACTCCTCCAACTCAAGCTCAAGTGAAGAATCAAGGGAAGAGTTGTAATGACCCCACCTCCCAGTAACCCCCAATTAGGGGAGACAAAGAGGTCAAAGTCATTATCCCAATTTCCGGATCAAAGGTTCAACAAATATTCTTTAATAATTATCAAATTCTACTAAACTAAACTAAAAGGTTGTAATAAAAAAAATTAACTTTTTGCATACCTTTGAAAAACTTGGATTTCTAAACTTCTATCCATGTGAGAGAATATTCTAACCAATCCTCCTTGATCGTTAATCCTCATTTAATTCCACATATGCCACTTTACTATTTGTTCTTTTCACTTGAACCTAAAATGCCGACAAACAAAACGCCAGTCAGCATAAATGAATTATGCTGGTATGTGGGGGAAACAATAATCATGCAATTAACTGTAACAACATATTGTAGTCAAATATAATTTAACAAACAACTTTATGTTTTCAACATAACTGCTCAATCCTTACATACCCTAACCTTTGTGTTGTCCCTGCAGTGGACCTAGATGCTACCTTCCTTATGATAGATCCTCATTTAACCCCTCATGATCCTACCTAACATGTGAATCAGTTTCTATGGTTGAGTCACATGGCACTACCCAAAGGTAGCCCACTCCTTAACTCATGGTGTGCTAAGGAGTTGCATGACACTACATGTAGGTAGCCCAATCCCTAACTCTTGATAGCCTAGACCTTGATCTAGGTTACCCTTTTTAGCATTTGCAAAGCCACAGAGGAGGAACAAGATCTGATCCAGTCATGTATGCATACTTATGGTGATAGTCATAGTCACTTTATAGTTGCATGAAATAAAAGTCATCCAAGCAGTTATTTTCAGGAAACCGATAAAACAACCTGGAATCGTCATGAAACTAAAGACATTATCCATAAGCATAACCACATACCTGTCCGGCTGATTTGATATAGAATAATCCAATCAAGAAATCCAAATAGGAAAGTAATCACATTATGAGATCCTGAAATATGCATACAATTTCCTATTATTAAACATGCCATCAAGATCTACTAAACCTAGCTCGCTTCCGAGGGTTTCTAGTCCACTTTTAGGGTTTCCATTGCAATTAAGATTTCCCTTCATCTCTTACTATTTTAAACCCTAATTTTATACAATTACTCACAAACCCTAATTATCTTATCTATTCATCATGAAAGATACTAAGGTTATCTTTTAACAACATATAACCCTGATATCATAAAAAGCATAATTAACTATCAATTAAGTCCATTAAGCCTCTTTTACATTAAAGCTACCATTTTTATCCTTTTAATCCATGACAAGATCATTATGCTCATTTATCATCAATTCATAGTTCATTATGGTCTAATTCACATATGAACTCTATTTGTCATTAATTTTACCTTTATCCATTAGAAAACCCTAATTACTACATTAAGGGTATTTATCCACAATTAGAAACTTTTATACTTGAAATAGCTTAGAATTATCATATCTCAACTTTATTAACTATTTTGAATAATTAAAACCATTATGAGTCACATTTACTAATATTAGGGTTTCAAGGCCCATTAAAGCATATTTATGCACATGAATTTCTAAATTAAACCAATTACATGCAAAGTTCATTCTTTTTGTTCTCAATATACCTTTTTACAATGAACATGTTAATATCAACTTTAATCATCCAATAAACCCTATGAAATACATTAATCATCTCAAAAAAGGGTTTCTTAATCATTAAAGCATTAAAGTTGATAACTTCCATTACTTTTCGAATTTTAAGAGGAATTAGCCTCTAAAACAATTTTTAATGGATTCCTCGCATTTTTCTGAGCAAAATGCATGTATTATTTTCTACCATCGGAGTTACGAATAAGGAGATACGATTTTTGTAAAATTAACTTACTTGAGCCAATCTGAGCGCGCCACATCGCCTATCCCATGCAACGTTGCTAGTTAAGTAAATATAACGAAAAGACAATGTTGTCCTTGGTTAAGTCGGCCGGCTCTTCATTCTCCAGGAGGGCAAAACAGTCCATCGACCATACTTCTTCAACCTAGCGCACGCCCTAACGTTGTCGCGGTTGCAGTCAAATGGGGGGGTCTTCTCCAGCTCCCAATGGCTGGAGCTTGCCGCCCAAACGTTGCCCTGACTCTATAGCACCCCTGCGCATGCGGGGAGACTCCAGGTTGCAGCCAAGGTGCCTGATCCTAGGTGAGCCAAGCCCATGATTGTTGCAGGTTTGGAGGCCTTCGGTAGCTGTTGCGCAAAGACGAGAGTGTGAGAAAGATAGCCGACCCTTTCTGAGTTCTTTCACCTTGGCATCTATAGACCTCACAGGTGACTCAGGTCATTTTAGCCTCCCTTGGGGCTCACTAGGTTCATTGCTCCACACATGGTTTGGGTACCTCACATAGTGCTCTAACTTGGACACATGGAACTCATCACACATCACTCATCCAACAAACCATGTCAAAAGAACCCAAGCATCGGGGACTCATCTCTCTTAGCTATAACTTAGAGGGGTCAGATTTTCATGTCACATATTCCTCCACAGTGAACTGCATGTCAGTCTACTTTGCATCATCTTACAACTCATGTCATCCCTGTGCTCCTTTTAGCCATTGCACGATCAAAGTGACTTCATCTGCACACACTGTGGTCCTTTCTTGACCTTTGCGAGGTCCCTTCACCAACATCATCTTAATGAAGTGGTGACCGACACAATCTCCTTTACGAAGCTTCTTTACATCTCGATACTGGATATGGTGGTTATCATCACATCTTATAAAGGACAAAAAATGTCTCTATGTATCACCTAGAATGAGCACACATGCTCTCATCAGACCCTCCAGTCTGGATCATACTAACCATTAGCTAGGGTGATAAACTGTACTAACATTGAGTTCTTCATGTATCTGCTTCCACCATATGGAAGTGTATCTTTAGGTTATACTCAAGAACTTTTGAACGTGCATCATGGTGTAGTTGAACCATCTCTCTCATATGTAGTTCAACTAGATCTATCCCTTGACAGTACTCTTTCTTTTATCATGTCATATAGGTAAGGCAATCTACCATAACCCATATTGCCTCTTGACCCTCCTTGGTCTAGGGGAGACTTACCACCACATCCATAGTGATGAAATCCCATTCCTTCTCATGGATTCTTAACTTCTATATCATTACACTAGGTTACTGGTGTTCATCCTTTACCTCCTGTCATGCATGGTAACAAACCACATACAACTTCATCTTAGGCATCCAAAGTACTACTGTCACTTACTATCTTTGTAGTACCATGGTGTATCATGATCTCCTACTTGTCACGATTCCTTAAGATTGATTCCTCATAAACCCTAAACCACTCTAGTTGGGGTTTGCATCTCCTTCTTCTCCAGAGAAGTGCATCTGAGGTTCTACAACCATCCTTTCATTGCATCAAGGCCTAAGCTGGATAACCAAACAACCATTAACTTGATCAACCAATATTGTTACATCTGTGTGTTAGCCAAACTTCTCTTTTTCCAACTAGGGGTTATCCTATCAACCTCTTCGAGCCTCCATCTAAACTAGGCAGTTGTATCTCATCCAGAGCATCCATTACCACTTCACATCCTTAGGTGTTAGGTAATGTTGAAGACATACACCTCCATGTATTTCACTTATTACCTCATCTCAGCTCTAAGTCTATCTTCATCAAGAATACTCTGAGCTTATTCTCTTGGTTTTTCGAACTCAACCTTGTATAAGTCATAGCTCATGATAAAACATCCTCATAAGATGACTACCTTGTTTCTCTTAATGTTTGTAACCCATCCATGTATCATTCACTCCACTAGGGTATGTTATCACCTTTGTCCTCATACCTCATAGAAACATTCCAACTCACATCATCTTTTATCCTTGGTGTATGTCATGCGTATTTTCCTATCTCTCACTCACATAACAAGAGGAAATAAGCATTTGGCTACAGTCCAAATACAGAGTTCTTCCCATTCCAAGAGTAGAGATGGTACATCCCACCTTGCTATTGAACCTTTAAATCTTAGTTGAAACATGCATCTTATGTCTTAACATCATTCTCGATATCAAAGTTACTTTCATGGAAAACTAGTCTCGAACTTACTTGGGTCCACACACATTCCTTGGTCATCTCCTCTAGGTCTATAGGGTGCTGAAACTTTGGGGGTCATCCCTCTTCCCTCATGCATCTAGAGAGTGCCCTACTCATCTGCCCTTTTGGGTCCCTTGAGTTCATGAAGGTGATCAATCTCCTAACCCACGGCCCTCAGACAATGATAGTTGTTACCTCCTGACCCTATGGTCATGTGTGACTAGGAAATTAGGCAACTCCTACTTCCATCGGTCTTATACCTACCTGACCCTAGGATAGACTTAGGATTCTATTATAGTACATGTCCAGCTTAGAACCTTACCCAAGTCTTCATCATCTCTCTCTCTCTCTGCATTCATGGGCTGACTTTCATCCTTTCAATGGGGTCATGGCAACCTGCCTACCTTGGTCAGGCCCCATGCCAGTTACCTTCATGGTAACACATCCACATGCACTTAGAGATGGTTATCTATGGGTCTACAGGTTCATTCTCATACCATGTACTTTTCACTCAGCTTCTCAAGATCCTATGAGACCTCTTTAGGTTACCTCAAAACCAACAAATTGGTATACACCCTTCAAAAAGGGTCCCTCTCCCAGGATGGGAGAAAACTACACCTCTTGATAACAAAGGTCACAAACACCCTTATGTCTCGGGTTTACATCCACATGAGCATGCTTAACCCTAGCAAGCTACTAAGGCACAAGAAGACCACCTATTAAACCATGCTAGGTCATACTTGTTCTCAACATCAACATTGGACCAAGAACAAACCTTCTCATGTCATCAACTTAGTTGTGAGGGGGTCATCAAACATACCTTAAAATCAAGGGGTTTCCCTTTCCTCTAACCATGATGAGTACCATGCTCGAATCTATAGAAACTCAAATCTCATCATGAGCATCAGGTACACCACTTCCCCTCTTAGGCCTACGAACCCTAGGTTCACTTTTGGGTGTCAAAGTGCATGCTCAACCTCTTAACCATGAATCAAGCATGTATAAGGCATGTCATGCACTTCCTGTCATCCTTCTACTCGAGCAAAACTTTAGAGTTGATTCCTCCTTAAGGACAATCAACAAGGTACAAGGCCTCACAACTTGCTACTAAACCTCTCCATGTTTAAGGAACTCTTCTTCTCATCTATAGCATAGGTACAGTGGTATCGGCAGACTCATCCTCTCTCTAGGGTTTGGTTCCTCTCATGGCAACCAAGACATCATCAACCTCCAGGGATCAAGCATGAGGCAACCACAAACATCCACTCAGGCCGCATCACCCTCAACTCCCCACTTTTTCTCATATCTCAGAGTCTAGGCTTCCAACCTTCTTGCATGGGTCCTGCTCTCTCTCTGTCTAGAGCTAACTCCACAACCAGCCTTATACTAAAGGTCCTTTCTCCAAGAAGATGGATCAAGCTCACAAGCATACCTCTACACGGTGAAGCCTATGTTCATGCTTATGTTTGCTCAAGGTTATCCCTAGCCCTTTATGCTTATATCACTAGCTTTCCAACATACTCCCTTGGCCAGGGTTTCGACCTACTGCTTGCACTACTGACATATTTTGGGTGCCTACTATGCCATGCTCATATAAGCTCATGGGGTTTCTATAGGTTCTTCTCTAACCTCATCAAAGAAGGTTCTATCCTCCACTCTAACATGCATGAGCCTTCCCAGGGTTGGGTCGCCAAAGGTACTCAGTCATCCAACTTCTCATGGCTCATATGGCATCCAAGGCATGTCTATCCAAATGCGTGGTCTACCATGACATCTAACTCATCATGTCATCTGTCTCTAACCTTCACTTAGGGTTAGGATTAACATCATCCTCAGAGGATGTGACAGGTCTCTACTTGTAATGGAGATCTCTACCTCCAAGACTAACTCTCTTTACTTATCCTCCTGACAAGAAGGTCTAGCCTCAGGTCTCTCCTGAGGGCATGACAACTTATGTCATACGACCTAAGCCTGTATCTATTCTTTTATGCTTAATCTACTAAGCTTATGTCCATGACATCTTATTTACATGCCTTTTATTAATTTGGTGGAGGATTCCTTAAACCTATCAACCTTACCCATACCTCAAGAGGGTGAGGAAAAGAGAGAAAACCCTAATCCTTATAATCCTTAATATCATTTGAGTTGAGAAGGGATGAACAAGATGAGAGAGTCCTAAAGGTATCTTATTTCGAGTCCAATCCTGAGACATTGGCCATGCAGTCACACTAATTTGGGAGTCCTATTCCGACTAGCGGTGCGGAGGAAAATCTTTCCAGCCCCCAGATGTGATCCTTTTCTAGACACCTCTGTCTTTTGAAAATTCCTCTAATAACTCCCTTTTGTTCTACAGAGTTTATAAAATTTAATAATTATTACAGATTAAATGAGGAACCTATGCTCTGATACCAAATGTAACGACCCCGCCTCCCAGTAACCCCCAATTAAGGGAGACCAAGAGGTCAGAGCCATTATCTCAATTTCTGGATCAAAGGTTCAACAAATAATCTTTAATAATTATCAAATTCTACTAAACTAAACTGAAAGGTTGTAATAAAAAAGATTAACTTTTTGCATACCTTTGAAAAACTTGGATTTCTAAACTTATATCCATGTGAGAGAATATTCTAACTAATCCTCCTTAATCGTTAATCCTCATTTAATTCCACATATGCCACTTTAATGTTTGTTCTTTTCACTTGAACCTAAAATGCCGACAAACAAAACGTCAGTAAGCATAAATGAATTATGCTGATATGTGGGGGAAACAATAATCGTGCAATTAACTGTAACAACATATTGCAGTCAAATATGATTTAACAAACAACTTTACATTTTCAACATAACTACTCAATCCTTACATACCCTAACCTTTGTGTTGTCCCTACAGTGGACCTGGATGCTACCTTCCTTATGGTAGATCCCCATTTAACCCCTCGTGATCCTACCTAACAGGTGAATCCGTTTCTAGGTTGAGTCACATGGCATCACCCATAGATAGCCCACTCCTTAACTCATGGTGTGCTAAAGAGTTGCATGACACTACACGTAGGTAGCCCAATCCCTAACTCTTGATAGCCTAGACCTTGCTCTAGGTTACCATTTTTAGCATTTGCAAAGCCATAGAGGAGGACCAGGATCTGAGCCAGTCATGTATGCATACTTATGGTGATAGTCATAGTCACTTTATAGTTGCATGAAATAAAAGTCATCCAAGTAGTTATTTTCAGGCAATCGATAAAACAACCGGGAATAATCATGAAACTAAAGCGATTATCCATAAGTGTAACCACATACGTGTCAGGATAATTTGAGATAGAATAATCCAATCAAGAAATCCAAATAGGCAAGCAAGCACATTATGAGATCCTAAAAAATACATACAATTTCCTATTATTAAACATGCCATCAAGATCTACTAAACCTAGCTCGCTTCCGAGGGTTTCTAGTCCACTTTTAGCATTTCCATTGCAATTAGGGTTTCCCTTCATCTCTTACTATTTTAAACCCTAATTTTATACAATTACTCACAAACCCTAATTATCTCATCTATTCATCATGAAAGATACTAAGGTTATCTTTTAACAACATATAACCCTGATATCAGAAAAAGCATACTTAACCATCAATTAAGTCCATTAAGCCTCTTTTACATTAAAGCTACCATTTTTATCCTTTTAATCCATGACAAGATCATTATGATCATTTATCATCAATTCATAGTTTATTATGGTCTAATTCACATATGAACTCTATTTGTCATTAATTATACCTTCCAATAGAAAACCCTAATTACGACATTAAGGGTATTTATCCACAATTAGGAACTTTTATACTTGAAATAGCTTAGAATTATCATATCTCAACTTTATTCATGATTTTGAATAATTAAAACCATTATGAGTGACATTTACTAATATTAGGGTTTCAAGGCCCATTAAAGCATATTTATGCACATGAATTTCTAAATTAAACCAATTACGTGAAAATTTCATTCTTTTTTTTCTCAATATACCTTTTTACATTGAACATGTTAATATCAACTTTAATCATCCAATAAACCCTATGAAATACATTAATCATCTCAAAATAGGGTTTCTTAATCATTAAAGCATTAAAGTTGATAACTTCCATTACTCTTCGAATTTCAAGATGAATTAGCCTCTAAATCCGTTTTTAATGGACTCCTCACATTTTTCTGAACAAAATGCATATATTATTTGCTACCATCGGAGTTATGAATAAGGAGATATGATTTTTGTAAAATTAACTTACTTGAGCCAATCAAAGCGCGCCACGTCGTCTATCCCATGCAACATTGCTAGTTAAGGAAATATAACGAAAAGATGATGTTGTCCTTGGTTAAGTCGGCCAGCTCTTGATACTCCAAGAGGGAAAAACTGTCCATCGACCATCCTTCTTCAACCTAGCATGCGCCCTAGCACTGCCGCGGTTGCAGTAGAACGTGTGGGGGGGGTCTTCTCCATCTCCCTACGGCTAGAGCTTGCCGCCCAAATGTTGCCCTGACTCCGCAGCACCCCTGTGCATGCGTGGAGACTCCGGGTCGCAGCCAAGGTTCCCAATCCTAGGTGAGCCAAGCCCATGATTGCTGTAGGTTTGCAGGCCTTCGGTAGCTGCTGCGCGAAAACAGGAGTGTGGGAAAGATAGATGACCCTTCCTGGGTTGTCGTGGGAGCTTCGTGCCTCCCTCGAGCGCCATCGCCGCTCCCTTGTTGTCCCCGAGATATCATTACCTCTCACCGTTAGGGTTTAAATGAAGAGGAAGATGGGTGAGAGAGAAGGGACTTGGGATTCTCTTAAACTCGAGCCATAGGCCCTACCCTTTATATAGGG
This sequence comes from Alisma plantago-aquatica, assembly GCA_963693085.1. NCBI lineage: Eukaryota > Viridiplantae > Streptophyta > Magnoliopsida > Alismatales > Alismataceae > Alisma > Alisma plantago-aquatica. The sequence goes on along the minus strand of OY856413.1, from coordinate 643,034,912 downwards.
GAGGGTCTCAACACCCTAAGATGCTTGCCTACAAAGAAACAAGTACCTTTCCTAATAGGAAGAAATCTTCTCTCTCTTCATTATCCCTTTAATATTCTTTATTCTTTACATATCATGATTTTGAAAATCACCTCTTTTATTCTCTTTTGTACTTGCCTTTTATCCTATTGGCACAAATTCTATTTTCTTTTAGTAGAAAATACTTCCTTTTTATCAATATCACAAAATTCATTAATAATGTATCACATTATCCTCTTATTTTGAATTATTGGTATTTTCTCTTTCTTTCTTCTCCATTGGGGTTCCTTGGACCCCAAGAAACTCTAAGATTTCGAAATTCCTTTTTAAGGATACTTATTATCCTTCTAGATGCATCTATATTCATTATTTCTCATTATCTTGTTTATTTCTTATTAAAATATCTCTTTTTGAGAATTTCTCTTTATCTTTCTTTTTTATTTTCCTCATTGGCTTTCCATTTAACATTAGGAATCGTTTGGATATGAAAATCCACCAAGGATAACTCAATTATACCTCTTTCCACTTATTCTCCACATTTTATCATTGTTTTCAATTTCTTTCTTAATAAAGAAATATTTAATTGGTCTTTTCTTGTCTTGGTGTATTATCTTTGCAACTTTGGACTCCTTGGGACCCAAGGAACCTAAGAGGCACGAAATCCACCTTTGGATTATATTCTTTTGACTTCTAGAGGTTTCTACATTTTTCTTTTCTCTATTTCTTATTAATAATGGAGTTCCTTTTGTCTTTTCCTTGTTATTAGCCCCAATAGTCAATAAAGCCCACAAAACAATCATCAAGGCTATTGTAAATGAAATCTATTTATTCAAAACAAATTATATCATTATTTGTTCCAATATCTTTAATATGAGAAATTACATTCCTCACCAAATGAACCCAAAAGTTGGGGTTGTAACAAGAGTCAAGTGGAAGATCAAGCTCTAGTGAAGAAGGAGAATGCCATTTTTCTCTCATGGCATCAACAAGTAATGCCTCAAGTGAGGTAAATCTAAACTCTTTAGATAAAGAATCTTTGATTGCTACTATTCATGATACTTGTGCCTCTCTTAAGTCTTATAAAAGGAAAAAGAAAAAGCTTGCTAGAATTGTTGATAATTTGCATATAGAACTAGATGATCTTGAACATGCTAATTCTTGCTTGCTTGATGACAAAAATGCTTGTCTTAACCAAGTATACTCTCTTAAACTTGAAAATTCTAGTTTTCTTGATAAGATTAGATTTCTAGAAGCTCAACTTCTCATGCCTAGTTCTAATGAAGAGCATACTTTAATTGTTGATTCTCTCATGCATGATATTGATGTTCTTAAATCTGAAAACAAGGACAAAGATTTCGTTTTGCAAGGATTAGAATCTAAAAATGGTGTTCATATTTCTAAGATTGTTGTGCTTGAAAATGAGAATGCTTCCTTGCTTGCTAAAATCAATGTTCTTGAATCTTGTTCTAGTTCTACGAGTAGAGAGAATGATGTTGCTACTCTTCATATTTATAGAGATTCTTGTTTAACTAAAGCTCTTTGCTTAGAAAATGATCTTTTGCATGCTAGAGATAATATCAATCATTTGTATTCTACTATTACTTCTCTTATGCATGATAATGATGGTTTGAGATCATCTTTGCAAAAATTCTTATTTGGTAAAAAGAATCTTAATGACATCCTACACCATACTACCAAACAAATTGGTAGACATGGTTTGGGGTATGATGGTAGTCAAAGGAACAACAAAGGTAAAGGAACTCCAATATTCCATGGAGAATCCTCTAGTTCCAAGACGATGGGCACATGCAACTATTGCAATGATTTCGGTCATTATTCTACTTGTTGTCCTTTTAGGAAAGCACCCAAGAGAAATAGGACTTGAGTTGCTAAACTAACCCCTCTGGACCCAAAAACATGATTGGGGACCATTTCATCTTTCATCTTGTAGGTACTTGCAAATGGATTGACTTGAGCAATTGAATTGCAAATTGACTTCTCAATCCACATGAAATAAGAAAGGTGAGATGTGTAGAGGGTGACAACAAGTGGAAAAAGGAATGGTAAGAACAAAGGTAATGTTTTTCTTGCTTATAACCATATCTAACTTGTTTTTGTCAAGTTAGTGTGCACTATGCATGTGGTTTTTGAGTCAAAATTGGTATTTTGGGATTCTCTTCACACTCTTGCTCAAAAATTATTTGTAATGCTTTCATAGTGCATTACTAACTTGCTTACACATGTTTGGATATGGCTTATATCTTTAGCATGCCTCTGAATATGTTTTTATGAAATATATGTGCCTTTTGACAGTAGCTCTGTCAGTCAAGTTTGTCCTATTTGAAACTCGAACGATAGGCACCAATGGGTGTTTCCAGCAGCTTTCATCGGTCGAGTTGTCAATACACAGAACTTGACCGATAACACTGTGCACAGAATATACATTTGGCTTATTGAATGAGAATTTCCCTCTCAACTAGATTTTCTCAACCAATAGTCTTATTCTTTGGCACTCTCATTTGGTACCTTTATATATGCATATTGCCATGCTTTAAATTGCCTATCTTGCATACAACTCTATCTCTCTTATTGCTCTAAATTGGTATATCTATATCTTACAATTACTTGCTTTGAGTTGTTTTGCAGGTTTTGATGATGATCTCTTTGGATCTCTTGGTTGTGTATAAAATTACTTCCATTGTACTCTAACTTGATACATCTATCTAGGTGTATATCTTGTGTTGATACAACCTTGAGGTTCTTAGTGGTAATCATGTTTTGGTAATGATGCATATTTGTATGTGAGTTATATCCTTTCATACCTTTAAAATTGCATATCTCTTTGTTTGGATATATCTCTACATCTACTCATAGCTTGATCTATCTTGTGTATCTTTTAGTATCTCTTTCTATGATCTAGATCCTACTAGTAGTCCTAAATTATGATAACATCTACTAGTAGTTCACATACATGTAGTTCTAACCTTGTTTATGATTGGCATCTTTGCTCACCTAGTGGTATTTCACTATATGATATGCTTGTATCTTGTTTCAAACTTGCTCAAGTTTGTTCCTTGAATTGCATATCTACTATCTTGAGTTGCTTGCATAACTTTGTTATGCAGGATGTATAAAGCTACATTGTATGTAGAAATTGGAGTAATTTTTTATTTTATGCAGATTTTGCTCCAGTTTCAGTTTTTGGTGCAAGACTAGTGTTTTTTATGCAGAATCGACCTTCTGAGCAAGGTTCATCACTTTGACATGAGCCCTGAAACTTTTTGGGCAAATTCTGTCATCATGAGGGTCAAAATTGTGATTTATGGCTTTTTCTGCAACACTTTATCTTGCATTTTGGGTTGTTCAACTATATGCTCTAACTTGCTTTTCTTTCGATGCTTGGACAAGCCCCTATCTGTGCTATTCTACTCTCATTATATAACTTTTTGTTATCTCCTTTCTTATAAAAAGTGGTGTTTCTTATTTCTTCATACCCCCACTTTTTAAAATGACAAAGGGGGAGAAAGGTATGTCTTCTTTTGACAAAATAGGGAGAAGGCATGTTTTACATGAAGAGGAGAAGTATGTCCATGTAAGAGGGAGAAGGTAAAGGGGAGAAGACATATATGTTTAGAACATATATGAGTAGAAGACATAGTATTCTATAAATGTTATGAAAGCTAACCATGCAGGAGAAATAGCATCAATTGAAGGGGAGTATGAGAACTCCACTAGAATCAATTGAGGGGGAGCACATGAACTCAATTCTATTGAAACCCCTAGGTTTCTCCAAAGGTATGTATTTACTTAAATGCTTTCAATACATTTATGGAATGGTTTGTCATCTTCAAAAAGGGGGAGAATGTTGACTCAAGGTCAATGTTGACTCACGTCTAAATTGACTAAACTTGTGTTTTGATGATGACTAACCATTCCACATATTTGTGTCTAATGTATCTACTTGAGTGATTTCAGATTAGGTATAGACACACTCCAAATGCCCTAACTTGTGCATATCATATTGGAGAAAAGATAAGTCAAAGTCAATACAAGTGCATGTTTTTGTAATATGATGTAAATCCATTAGAATCATGTTGTAAATCACTTGTAATGATTATATGACTTGTAATAAAGCTTAGAAAAAATCAGGAGCACTTAGATCGAATGTTTAAGCACTCAAAAGCCATTTTCCAAAATTCACATCAGGTTGTCCATCGGTCGAGTTGCAAACTCGACCGATCCTGATTGGATCTTGAAAATGACTTTTGATCAGTCAAGTTTACACTTCACAGAACTCGACCGATAGAGTACCTGACCAATTCGATTTTCATTGGTCGGTCAAGTTTCCCCAGGACAAACTCGACCGATGGTTTGAATATCAGCTTTGTCTTTTACTCTATCGATCGAGTTAACCTTATAGAAACTCGACCGATTGCTCTGTACGGAGAAGTGTAGAAAAGTGTTTCTAGCCATTGTGGAGTTACAACAAGTGAAAATATATCTGTTGCAAGCCACAAAATGGCTAGTTTTCGTTCTCAAGTTTTTCCAAAGGTTAAGGCGCATCCCCTGCTATAAATAGGACCCCTTGGGCTTCATTCCAAGGTTGAGCATTCAATGCAAAACTCTATGTGAGGTTCCTACTATATAGTTGAGTGCTTCCCACAACCTCCTGTCTCTCTCTCTCTAAGCTTAATCACTTGCTACATACGTTAGAGTGAGTAGGAAATCTATAAGAGAGCTAGTCCTACATGTATATTTTGTGAGGCTCTCACTTCCACCACCTCCCTATCTCTCATTTCAACCATTAAGATGAAGGCACTCTCTCTTATCTAAGAGAGGTAAAGAAGAACAAGGGAAGGCATCCCTTGGTGAAGATCAAGGTTGAAGACTTGGAGAAAGTGTGGGTAAGACCTTGGTGAAGGCAGAAGACTCCTTGCTCAAGTGGGTAAGTCCTTGGTGGAAGCTTCTCTGAGTGAAGGTGAAGTCAAATGTGGAAGATCCAAGAAGAGTGGGTAATCCATGCAAGGATGAAGACTTGTGCAAGAGTAGGTAAGTCCTTGGAAGAAGGCAGAAGACTCCTTACAAAGTGGGTAAGTCATTGGTAAGGTTGAAGACTCTTTGTATTGGATAGGTATGTCCTTTGATGGTCATGTATTATATCTCTTAAAATGAATATAATGAAGGTGCAAGGTTAAAAAATCCTAGAGGTTGACCTCTCTAGGTAGTGAACTGACTCACTTCTTGTTTGAAGTGTGGAACCACTCTAAATAGCTAGTCAATTAGTGTATGCTCAATCTCTCTCTCCCTTGCTATGTATGTTTTAGTTGCACTCAAATTTCCTATTTAGCAACCTTATCTTGTGATATATCTTGAAGGTCTAATGAATTTTGTTTGAGTGCATTCAGCTCTACTCACCCCCCCTCTAGAGCATCCAATCACCCATCTAGGATCCAACACTGTTTTCTTATACAAACTCCCTCACATCCCTCAGATCTTGATCTAACGGAGGGGTAGTTTTCTCCTACCCTGAGTCAGAGGTTGTTATGTCGTGACCAGTGCCATGCTCACATAGCATTATTCTCTTCACCTTTCCTCCCTTATCTCTAATGAATCTTCAATATTACTTCTCCTTTAGATTCACACTTTGATTCTGCACCAATCCATCCTAATAAATCTAGGGTTCAGGTACTCAATACCCCAGATGGTATATCACCAACTACCTCCCCTATTTCTGCCTTGTTTCTCTCCTTTTATGGTCTCCTTGATCACATGGGGCATCGGGCTACTATTAATCCAACCCTCCATAATATTTGAACCCTCATAAATTTAGTATTGCTAGTTGTTTTGTGTTTGACCACATTGAGGAACACCTACCCAATTCACATCATCCCAAGTGGCTGCATCGACTCTGACGATGACACCAAGATTGTCTAGTTTGTTGTCAACCACTTAGTGTTACCCATCATGGCCCCACGAAGCCCTCCGAGCTGTTATTTCCTCTAATTTAGGTATGAATGCGACTTTCCCCTTTCTGACCTTGCTCAGTTCTTGGTTTTATGTAAATGAAGTTCTAGTCATGGGGACCCGTTCGGCTTTGCTTCTTCGAATGGTTGTGTCACCTCAAATGTTGCCTTGTCTTGCTTAACTCAACTATTTTGTCCTATTGGTTGAGTAGTTCCCTAGTTTTGTTTTTAGGTTCCTCCTTTTTCTAATGGTCATGGCGGGTTGCTAGTTTTGAGGCTTCAAAGTACCTCACAAGATGTACTCGATGTCCCTCTGATCGGAATTGGATAAGGAACCCATCATGATCATCTCCCTACTCAATCAAGTCATGGTTTCATTGTAGGTTTTCCTCTTTCTAGATTTTGATCTTCTGTTGCATTGTGTGAAAGAGTGGGGAGACAAGGAAGATGATCATTTCATGATGTACGCTACTATCCTTGTTTTGGTTTTGGGTTTGTCACGCTAGGCAGGGGCAAAATTGTATTTTTACCTTTTATTTCAATTGAAATCGTGCAATCTTCTATATTTGGTGTATACCCTATCATGATATATGATGATAAATCATACGTGAGGGGTATATTAGTAATAAGCCAAAGGAAAATTGTTTAATAATTCAGTTAATCAGTTTATGTTAGATAAGTCATAGTAAATTACATATAGCCCAAAAAAATAAAATAAAATATGTTATGGAAACATGGAGTTTTTCTCCATCCTATGGAATAGTTTTCACCTCCTAGATACAAACTAATAATTATGTGACTTTTCAAGGATTTTCCAACTTGGTTAGATTTTCTATAATTCATACTTGACAATATACAAGTTAGAAAAATAAAGTAAATATGTTATGAACTCATAAAAATAAAATCTACAATATAGTAGGTTTTGGACAACCTAACTTAGTAATAATAAAAGGGCAATTTTTAGGTTTTATATAAATTATGCAAACCTAAGCCTAATCCTGCATATATGTTTAATAGGTGCTTTAGAGACCTAGGCTTGGACCTAGGACTAATTTTGGACTTTAAACTCTATTTGAGGTATGTGCATCTTTTCTATTGTCTAGGCATTGCTACTATGACCAAATATTATTTCCCATATGACGCATGAGTTGATATTCTCTTTGTTATCCTTTTGAATCTATTATTTTCTTAGATATTATTTACGTGCCTTATGATACTATATGCCATGTCTTGGATGCTCTCATCCTATTATTTCATATTGACTAAACTTATACTTTCCTTTCCCTATTTGTATCCATTCTTAGACTAACGTTATTTTTTATAGTGTATGTGTGTAAAATTATATATATAAGGGCATGCTATTTCCGCCCTGGGTGTGATATCTCCATCCATTATTTATAGTGGCATGCTATCTCTGCCTAGGGTGTGCTATCTCCACCAATTATCTATAGGGTTGTGCTATCTCTACTAAGGGTGTTCTTTTCCCACCCATCATATATTAATTTTTAGGTTGATGATCCTATGGTGTCTCAACCTTGCTTGAAATCATTTTAGTCTTTGTTTATTACATGCACAATTTATGTTTTCATATTGCTAATGAAATTTTTTAAAGCCAAGACTCCTACTTCTTCTATATTTGGTGTACACCTTGTCATGCTATATGATGATAAATCATATGTTAGGGTATATCAGTAATAAGCAAAAGGAAAATTGTTTAATAATTTAGTTAATCAGTTTATCTTAGATAATTCATAGTAAATTACATATAGCTCAGAAAAATAAAATAAAATATGTCATGGAGAAGTGGAGTTGTTCTCTATCTAATGGCATAGGTTTCACCACCTAGATACAAATTAATAATTATGTTACTTTTCAAGGATTTTCCAACTTGGTAAGATTTTTCTAAAATTCATACTTTTTTAGAGAAGTCAGGAGGCTTCTAAAATTCATACTTGATAATATACAAGTTAGAAAAATAAAGTAAAATATGTTATGAACTCAGAAAAATAAAATCTACAATATAGTATGGTTTGAGAACCAAACTTCGTAATAATAAAAAGACAATTTATAGGTTTTATACAAATAATGCAAACCTAAGCCTAATCCTACATATATGTTTAATAGGTGCTTTAGAGACCTAGTCTTGGACCTAGGACTGACTTTAGACTTATTTTAACTCTATTTGAGGTTTGTGCATCTTTTCTATTATCTAGGCATTGCTACTATGACCAAATATTATTTCCCATATGACACATCAGTTGCTATTCTCTTTGTTATCCTTTTGAAACTCTTATTTTCTTGGATATTACTTATAGGCCTTATGACGCTATATGCCATGTCTTGGATGATCTCATCCTATTATTTCATATTTACTAAACTTTTTACTTGCCCTTCCCTATTTGTATGCATGCTTAGACTAAATTTATTTCTTATAGTGTATGTGTGTAAAATTATATATACAAGGGCATGCTATTTCCACCATCTCCATCCATTATTTATAGGGGCATGCTATCTCCACCCAGGATGTGCTGTCTCCACTCATTATTTATAGGGTTGTGCTATCTCTACTGAGGGTATGCTTTCTCCACCCATCATATATTAATTTTTAGGTTGATGATCCAATGATGTCTCATCCTTTCTTGAAATAATTTTAGTCTTTTTTTGTTACATACATAATTTATATTTTCATATTGCTAATTAAATTTTTTAAAGCCAAGAATCCTACTTGGTATTCATTAGTTAGGACATGCCTCTTATCTTGACATGATATTTCTCATGAAACTTATTTCTCTTGATCATCCATTAATTTGATATTCTTCTTTTGAACTTCCTAAAGTAGTGCCTAGTTTTTATTTATTGCACATACTTTATTTTTTCTAATGTCCTTTACTTTTGTTTTCCTCCACCTAGGTGTTGTTTTTCAACCCACACAGAGGTAGCACAACCCCAGGTGTAGGACATGGAGGACATTACATGCAGACGTGGACCTCGCATGTGGAGATGACTCTTAATGGGAGACAGACTTGATGTAGTTTAGATATCCCTCTACTGAGATCCTAATGATGTTGTCTTTCATGTAAATTGTATATGGGAGATAATGATGTACTTTCATAAAATTGGATATAGTCAAGAAATATTATTCTTCTTCTGTACTTTTTCCTTTTTTATATCATCATTTGAGAAGAAAAAAATAACATTGTTTGAGCATGCTTGATAGTATGTTTGGATATATGAGTTTATTCTCAAACTAAGTAGGGAGTGGATCCTCTCTTGGGTCCCACTCCTTACAATATATGTTCTAGTCATCTCTAACATCCTACATATTAGTCCTAGTCACCAATTATGGATCCCCATTAAGGGAGGTCAATAGGTGATTAGGACCAAAACATACCTAAAAATTAGGACTTTCAGGGTGATGGTGGGAAAGACACGGAATCTCTATTCCTAAAAGCCTACCCACACAAATAGTGTTTATTATTTTTTGTTTCTTTAATTAACCAAATCTTGAATCACCCAATTTTTTCATCACATAACTGCACTTGATATTAATTTATCGAGCGGTATGGGGGTGCTAATCCTTCCCCAAGTGTAACTAGATTGTCAGATCAGATCTTTGATTTTTCTTATATTTTCCATTTTCTTAGATAATTGCACATAATCCTCCATGGCTTATCAACCTATCTTTTTCATTGCTTTTCACATAAAATGTGGAGGTGGCTCTGAACACATTTTTTATTTTCAAGTGACATTTCACTGTCAAAAGATCTCTCGTATTTCCCCCCTTTTATGGGCAACATGTGATAGACTGGCGACTCAGCTAGGGATAGCCAAGACGATATGAACCAAATGTCCACTGTCGTGGTTTGAAGATTGAGCATCTTCATGATTTCATTTTTTCTAGTTTTTTACTATCTGCCTTTTTGGTTTTTTATAGGAACAAGGTGGTAGATCACCCTGATCTGCCAATGGGCATGCAAATCAAGGTGATCTGCTTCCCCTTTCCCGCATGTTCTATTTTTCTTTGGTTTGTTAAGGTTTTTCAATGTTGATCGTTTTTTTACATCCATATCCACTTCCAATTAGGGCTTTTTTGGCTGTGCTTCTATCTTACGGTTTATTGTCTGCTTCCCCCATTTAAAAATATGAAAGAAAAAACATAAAGGAAGAATGCAAGATGCCAGTTAGAAACAAAATCTAATCTCTTTCCTACTGTTGATCTTTCTTTATCCACATATCTGTAATTGACATACACCATGGGATTTCTTCCAAAACTTCTAAAACCCCATCACCTGCACTTCACACAGCTACCATCCCATGTGTCATGGAACATGTACCAACCTCATGTTGGATCCATGGAAATTTCGTGGGATGCTAATAAAGGTACCAACACAGCAACAAGTTGGATGTCCAATGACCTTGAAAACATCCCACACTCATAGAACTCATGTATGATTATGTTCATCATAGTCACAAGGTGTATTGGGAGTAGAATGTTTTTTCTACTAAACCTAAATTACCCCTCGGTGAAGGACATCTATCCATATAGAAGATAATAACCAATCCCTCCTATCCAGGTCATGCTTGAGTGAGGTGGTAACATGGACCTAAACTCATGGGCTACATGGGGGATGTCTGTTGCATGTGAATATATCTAATGTTCATTATTGAAACGAAATTGAGATCGTTACTTACCTTTTTTTAGGAGCAGATTAAAATAGTCTCTGTCCAAGATTTACAATCTCAAACAATCTTTTTTCAAAGATTAACATTCTCAAACAATATTTCTTAAAGATTAAAAATCACAAATATTAACAATCTCAAACAATATTTTTTTTAAAGATTAACAATCTTAAAGATTAACAACCACAGACAATATTAAAGATTTACAATCTCAAAATTAATATTCACATAATCTTTCTTCAAGATTACCTATCTCAATGACTAACAATCTCAATAAATGTTTCTTGAAGATTAAAAATAACAAATATTAACAATCTAAAATAGTATTTCTCAAAAAGATTAACAATATCAAAGATTAACAATCACAAACAATATTTCTTAAAGATTGACAATAAAAAAGATTAACAATCTCAAACAATATTACTTAAAGATTAACAATCTCAAACAAAATTATATCACAATTATCATGATTAACTAAAGAGTCGTGTGTTCTATGGCGACTTGGAAGGCGATCAGAAGGGCGATAGAATAGTACCACCAACGTTGGCCGCCTCCCTAGGATGCTTTGAAGGCGTGGAGAGCTAGAAACACACTTGAGTTGCCTGAAGCTACAATCTTGGCCAAAGAACTTCTTTAGAAAGTAGATCTACTGAGTTGGGAAGGAGTTAGAAAGAAGGAATATGATCCATAATTATCGCTATCTTCCAAGGAAATCTATGTGGTCAATGTTAAACTCTATTATCCAAAAGAGGAGGTAGAGGAGAATGCAGGTAGATGGAAACATTGTCTCATTGGTTACATCCTAGATTTCTGGCCACATATCTCCACATTGTCGGAATACGTATATCAGATCTGGAATCTCTGTGGATATATCAAAGTCCTGGATAAGGGAGAAGGATTTTTTCTCATTAAGTTCTCTAAATTCGAAGATCTAAACGATTCTCTCTATGGTGACTGGTATGTAAGGAACAAGCCGGTGATACTAAAGGAGTGGAAGATTGGTGATAGGATCTCAAAACGCAAGCTGTCTGAGGTGCCATTTTGGGTTAAAATTTTTGATCTACCTCTGGAATTATGGGACTCAAGAATGTTTTAGAGGATAGGTTCGATGCTGGGAAAACCTCTGCAGATGGAATAGCATACTAAGTCTGGCTCATGCTTTCAATTCACTAGAATCCAAGTTCTGTTGGGGGATGAGGTAGAATTTCCCTGAACATATTTCCTTACTAAGCAATGATGGTATTGAACATAGTGTCAGGATCATGTATGAATGGTAACCATACATATGTTTCTAATGTGGTTTTTTAGGGCATGACAATTGTAAGAAGAACTTTGTCAGAGAGAGTCCTAATAATTCTCAGAGAAAAGTAGAACAAGTGTGGGAGAGGAAGCAAACATCTGTGAACAATTCTATCAAATAGGTGGTTGACAATGTTTTTGAAGCTATTAAAGTTAATGATGTAGTGAAACAACATAACTTAGCCCCTGGTTGCTCAAGTGAAAACTCTGGATGGAACTAGATCGATTCCTACGACTCCAACCCCAGTGTTTGTCAACAATTCTCCAAGCATCCTTCATTCTAAGGAATCAAGTAGCGTAGAGTTGATTTCTTTGAACCCACCTGAAGGTAGGACCAATTCGTTTGAAGGTATCTACTACAGGGTTGTTAATTCAATGTTCTCTCCAATGTCTAAACAACCTAGAGGATTGGAGATCATCAATGAAGAAACCGAGGCTATCAGTTCAACAACTGAGGGGATAAAATGATTTCATCCTTCTGTATAACCTCTTAGAACATCAAAGGCATCAACAATAAAGCTCTCAACATTTAAGAGGAATTGAGGAGGGCAAAAAGTTAGTTCATCATCATCAATGAATCCAAGCTTAGAGTTAATAAGATTTCAAAGTTCATGAGTAAGTATTTCCCTGATTACCTTTGGTTTTCTAATCATGAATTACATGTTCTCAGAGAGTTATTATTTTGTGGAAGAATGATTGCTGCAAAGTCACTAATATTTTGGAAAGTGATCAATCTATCAATGTCAGAATTAGGATTGAGAATGTCTATTTTATTCTCTCTACTGTTTATGGACATAATGGCGATTTTGATAGAGTCCACTTGTGGAATAACTTGGAAGAGTTAAATTATAACATCAACAAACCTTGGCTGATTATGGATGATTTCAATGCAGTTAGAAAGATGTCTAAGAAAGTTGGAAGGCAACCTCCTACGAATAAGTCAATGGAAGATTTTAATAATTTTTTTCTAGATTGTGGTTTGACAGAGCTTAGCTTGAATGTCCCCTTTTATACCTGGGACAACCATCAAGAGGGAGATGATTTTACTACTTCGAAGATTGATAAGGTGATTTATAATTCTATAGTTTCAATCTCATTTTGATAATATTCATGGAGAATGTATTTGAAACACAGTAAGTGATCACAGAAGAATTTCCTTGTTTTTGGGAGAGCCTAGTACCATTAGATCTCTACTTAGATTCATTAACTCCTGGACAGACCATGAGGATTTCTTGCATATGTTGAAGGATGCCTGGGATGTGAAGGTGGATGGGTTCTCGATGTTTGTTTTATATAGGAAACTTGAGAATCTTAAAGTCAAATTAAGGAGCTAGAATAAGAAAGTCATAGGTGACATTTTTGAGAAAGCTTCTATTTGTAAATGTAAAGCCCTCAAAGCCCAAAAGCTAGCTGATCTCAATCCTTTGGATGTGGAGCTTAGAAATATGGCTAGTTTGTTGAGAAAAGAAGCAAGGGCTGCTTGCTTAGATGAGGAGTCTTTTGTTAGCCAAAAGTCAAGAGTATAATGCTTGAAAGAGGGAAACCTTAACACTAAATTTTTCTATTCCTCTCTACAAACTAGAAGGAGTAGGAGTTATATTAAGTCTTTACTAATTGATGGGAATCTGAAACATTACCATGAGGCTATTGAAGATGGTATTCTTAACTTTTATCATGATGCTTTCTACAGAGGGAATAGTGGTGATGTTTGGAAAGGAGAATGGAATGGACCTGTCATTTCGAAAGATCACTGTAATCTTCTTACGAAACATGTTTCTAGAGAGGAAGTGAATAGTGTTGTGGAGAGTTTGAATATTGATAAAAGTCCAGGTCCAGATAGATATAATGGTCATTTCTACAAGTTTCCTTGGAAAGTTATAGGAGATGATGTGTTTAATGCAATTAATGAGTTCTTTTATAAAGGTAGTTTGCTTAAGGAGGCAAATAGAAGTTACATTACTCTCATTCCTAAAGGCACTAACTCATCTATCATTTCTAACTAGAGACCTATTTCTCTTTGCAATACTTTCTATAAAATAATTTCCAAAATTCTAGCAAATAGGCTCCAGAAGGTGCTCCCTTTCGTTATTAGTTCTAACCAATGTGCTTTTATTAAAGGGTGAAGCATCAAGGATGTCATTCTTCTGATAAATGAAATTCTCAATGAATTTCAGAAACCTTTAAATGGTAATATGTACATTCAAGTGGATATTTCTAAAGCCTACGATTCAGTGAGTTGGAAGTTTCTATTCTCTATCTTATTCAGAATGGGTTTCCCATCCATTTGGATTAGGTGGATTGAAGTCATCTTCAGAACTACTTCATATCAGGTGTTGGTGAATGGTTCTCCAAAAGACTATATTTTTCCTTCTAATGGGGTAAGACAAGGGGACCCTATTGCCCCGTACTTGTTTGTGTTAGTTATGCAGGGTTTCACTGAGATACTGAAAAAGAGAATTCAAGGCAACCTTATTCGACCCATTCAAGCATCTAAAAGTTTTGATTGTTCACAGCTTGTGTTTGTAGATGACCTAATGATTTTTTCTCAAGCTGATGAAAAGAATGCTTCTCATATCAGATCCTTGTTCGATGAATTCAACATTTTTTCCGGGCTTACTATTAATTTGTCTAAAATCTCATGTTATTTTGATAAGAATGCGAAGGCAAGCAATATTTCTCATGTCCTTAACATCAAGGAAGGGGCGTTAGACAAGGCAAAGTATCTTGGCCTGCCTTTATTTGTGGGAAACTAAAAAAGAAGTTCTATGGTTCTCTTATTGAGAGAATAAAAGTGAAGCTCGAGAGATGGAAAGCAAGGAAATCGTCTTTGGCTGGCAGAGCATAGCTTGTGAGATCTACACTTTCTACCATGCATCTATATTGGATTTTATCTTTTCCTATTCCTGTTTCGATCTTGGAGGAGATAGATTAAATTTTTAGAGATTTCTTATGGGGTCAATCTAAGGGGAAAAGAAACCTACACCTTATTATGTGGTATAATGTCACCCTTCCCAAGAAAGGAGGCTTAGGTCTAAAAAAGACCAAGGAAGTGTCCAAAGCTTGCATTATTCAAAATGTTTGGGATATAGCAAGCAAGAAGGACTCTCTGTGGGTCAATTGGATTAATGAAAAGTATCTGAAGAAATTTTCTTTCTGGTTCCTTCTTGAATGGACTAATTACTCGTGGGTGTCTTATAACATGTTGAGGAACATGTACATTCTTCTCCCTTTAATCGAATTCAAGATAGCTTCTAGTTCATCTTTTGTTGTTTGGAAAGATCCTTGGGTGTCAAGTAACTTTCTTGGTGATATCATTGGTAAAGAAATGATTATAAGGGCAGGTATTCCATCTAATGCTATGTTGAACTCTATCATCTCTGAAGGAAAGTGGAGTATACCTCATTCAATGTGTTCCCCATTTATCTTGGAGGCTTTGAGCAACGTTAAAATCTACAGTGAGGTAGAAAACAATATCACCTTTAAAGGCATGAAGAATCCTAGCTTAAAGTTAATATGGGAGAACACTAGGGAAAAAGGATGAGAAGACCCTTGCTTCAAGTGGATTTGGAGCTGTAAAACTCATGTCAATTCTCAATTTCAAGTTTGGAAATCATATCATAATAAGTTACCTACCTCATATTATAGTAGAAGGAGAGGGCTTGCTTTGGCTTCGATTTTTTTCCTATGTATGGGTAACTATGAGGATACTAATCACTTAAGTTTCAAGTGCCTTTTTGTCATGGAACTCTGGAGGAAAGCTTTTAATAGTGATCTCATTAGTTCGGTTCCTAGTAACTGGATAGATCTGTCTGATAAGAAGGATGTTTGGGAAAAAATTATCTATCCTCTTATTCTTTATCATACGTGGCTTGAAAGAAACATAAGAGTTCATGAGATGAGAAATCAATCTTCTGAGATGGTCTGGAAATTCATCATGTTGGACTTTACTCTCTTAGATAGGGTTGTTTCTGGCTAGTTTGATTCTTTTGGTTATTTTACCCTTATTCTCTTGTATGTTGGTTTGAGTGGTGGATCTTTTCTCTTGAGATGATGGATATTTCTCTCCAGCTTCTGTTTGGGCATGGTTTCTTAATTTTCTTGAATCTTTGGTCAGTTTGATAGATCTTTTTGTGGATCTGTTTGGCTTGTAGGCTCAAGTGCTCAAACTATTTTTCATAGTCTACTGCTGATACATGTATATACTTTTTCCCCCTGTACAACTTCTTTTTCTTTTTCCCAATCCTCAGTTTGAGGTTGGATGCATTGTAAGTAACACCAAAAGGAAAATGAAAAAAAAGCACCAAGAGTTTTTCCGACCAAAAAAAATCTCAAACAATCTTTATTACAGATTAACAATCTCAAACAATCTTTCTTAAATATTTAAAAACTAAAACATAGAGGAATAGGGGGTTCCTCCATGCCATTCAAGACATTGTTCACCAATGTCAGGTCTGCCCTGCAATGGTTCTAGATTATGAACTTAACCTTATCACACCTTAACTTTCAAATCCTTTTTGGGATCTTGGACCACAACCTAAAACTGGCCCTATCATACACTTCATCTTCCTAAATACGGTCATGGAATAGGACCTAAAACTAGATCGAAACCTCTTGCTGAACACCACAAAAATGAAAAGCCAAGCCCATGACTCTTACTTTACCACCGTTCATTACAAGAATTCTCTAGACAAAACCCTCAAGCTAGGAGGAAACTAGGGTATCATGGATTTTTCCAAGGGTTTCAGTTCGATAACTTCACTAGACAAGGACATTCTGGGGAACAAAAGTGATTATTTAAGCACATTCACTAGTCTGGAAGGGTCACCTTACTCTTGATCAACCACTCAATGCCCCACCCTCCATCATACTTTGAATGATTCTTTTGGAGAAATTCCCAAAGGAGGTACACTTCCATCATATTTTTTCCTACCATGGCATTGGGGAATGTGTCTCATACAAAAGTGGACAAGGTCTAACATATAGTCTAATATAGGGGTAGGAACAACCGCCAAAAGTGATAATGAGCAAGAATTACAAGTTCCTTCTATCATGAGAAGAATTCAAGAAATATGGGAGCATCCCTTTCATGCGCTCTCTTTTGTCAAGGAGGTGGCCTTTTCAAATTTCTTGACTGACATAATGTGAGTAGGGGGATCCATCCCAATACATATGTTATTTTTCTCCTAATATTGCACCCCACTTTTAAATCCTGCTAATGTAAATTTTAGGACATGAAAGGAACATCAAGAAGCCTGTACCTCACCCGATCTCACTAGCAAGAAATCCAAATGTCAAGGAGCAGCAATATTGATTTCCAATTAGATGGTACCACTAAGGTTGACATCGTCCACAACAACTAAGACAAGTCATAAAGGTAGAGAAGTGCAAGGAAGCTACCACCATGCCCGAAGTCGGTTTCACCCAAGAAGAACCTCAATTTGAGTAGCCTTTCAACATGTTTTTTTCCTCCATCAAGCTCAGCTTATACGGGAGTATGGCACTATCCAGGGTTCTCTGGACAAGGGGACACACATGCAAGATCATCCACTCCATTCTTCTCATATAGCATGTGGGGTTCCCTTTTGCCTCAACTAGAAATGCTCCAGAAATGACTGTATTAGTGTCATCCCTTTGCTAACGTTGGGTCTGTCCCAATACCTCGGGAAGTGGCAATGCCCATCTCCAGACCTGAAGGTGAAATCAAAGAAATGAAGAAATTAAAAGAAACCACAACCACACAGGAAGAGCCTCAAACAACCCACACTGTTACAAAGGTTCAAATGCAATATCTTAATGGCTAAGGACCAGTCCCCAACCTGCACTCTGTAAGGAGTGGGCTCACTCAATGGTATAAACATGAGCTATGAAAATATTAAGAAACAAAAAAGATAACTATTTACAAAGTTACAAAATATTTCCATGTACATAACTTTCTCACCCTAAGGGTGGTACATAAAATTAAAAGGTTACATATATATACACATAAGCCCATATTTAGAGGGTAACAAGGCTATCTTGAGTTGTCCTTATGTTCACTAATGAGCTCACGATCATCCTGAGTCTCTATCCTATAAAGTACCTATGCCTGGGTGGAGGGAACACCCAAGAAATATAGGAAACAAAAGAGTATGAATCAGCAAAAATTGTGTATGTACATTAGAAAATTAACTAGGGTATTATTAGTTTCAAAAGTAAAGTAAGATGTTCCCATAAAAAGGGGGGCAATTAAAGAAAGGTAAGTTTCAATGAGAAGTAGCAAAAGAAGGAATTTTGTAAAGAATGAGATATGTTTAATTAAACTGTTAAAATCACAACTCTTGCCTTAATCAACCATCCAATCACTTAAATATTTACATGCTCATATATTTGACTAAAGTAACTATAGTAGGGCCATGATACCATTGGTTCATTGGCCTAAGTAAAATGGGTGTAAAAGCACACCCTAGGTGGAAAAGCATGCCTTTGTATATATAAGGGTAGAAAAGCATACCCCAGGTAAAACAATACCCTCATGGTTACACATAAGTGTCTACGATAGTTAAACTAGTTGAATTATGTAACATACATAAATAGAGTAGCAAGATACACCTTTTACAAACATACATGGCATGATTTAAGCACAATAGAAGGTGGGGTCATTGACCCAATTCAACATGATAATAGTAATTTTAGAATAATATCAATAAGTCCAATTGAGAATATATGATTTGTCCAACAAATGAGACACGAGAGTATATGGATATTCAAAGAAATGAAGAAAGAAAAAAAAACCACAACCACACAGGAAGAGCCTCAAACAACCCACACCATTACAAAGGGTCAAATGCAATATCTGAATGGCTGAGGACCAGTCCCCAACTTGCACTCTATAAGGAGTGGGCCCAGTCAATGATATAAACATGGGCCATGAAATAATTAAGCAACATAAAACATAACTATTTACAAAGTTACAAAATATTTCCATGTACATAACTTTCTAACCCAAAGGGTGGTACATAAAATGAAAATGTTACATATATTTACACATAATCCCATATGTAGAGGGTAACATGACTATCTTGAGTTTTCCTTATGTTCACTAATGAGCTCATGATCATCCTGAGTCTCTGTCCTATAAAGTACCTACACTTGGGTGGAGGTAACACCCAAGAAATCTAGGAAACAAAAGAGTATGAATCAGTAAAAACTATGTATGTACATTAGAAAATTAACTAGGGCATTATCAATTTCAAAAGTAAAGTAAGATGTTCCCATAAAAAGGGGGAAATTAAAGCTAGGTAAGTTTCAATGAGAAGTAGTAAAAGAAATATTTTTGAAAAGAATAAGGTAGTATAATTAAACCATTAAAATCACAACTCTTGTTGTAATCAACCATCCAATCGCTTAAATATTTGCATGTTGATATATTTGAATAAAGTAACTATAGTTGGGCCAGGACACCACTGGGTCATTGACCTAAGTAAAATGGGTGGAAAAGCACACCCTAGGTGGAAATACACACTTATGTATATATAAGGGTAGAAAAGCATACCCCGGGTATAAAAACATACCTTAATGGTTACACATAAGTGTCTACCATAGTTAAACTAGTCGAATTATGTAACATGCATAAATAAAGTGGCAAGATAAACCTTTTAAAAACATACGTGACATGATTTATGAACAATAGAAGGTGGGGTCATTGACCCAATTCAACATGATAATAGTAATTTTAAAAGAATATCAATAAGTCCAATTGAGAGTATATGATTTGTCCAACAAATGGAACAAGAGAAAGTATTGCAAAAGCTGCCTCATTATCGAAAAAATTAGTCATATAATTCCCAATTATAAATAGGGAGGAGTACATACCTGGACTTCATGACTAAACGTCAACTCAATGGCTATATTTAATCCCCAAAGTAGAGTATTCATCATAGGAACACTATATGTACATTAGATAAACTAAAGTGATCAAATGTGTATATCCCTATTATAGATTTTGATATTGTTATTATCTTAGTCTAGCTCACCTAGTTTCCTATTAGGGATGTTAATTTTATTAAGTGGATATATGATTCAAGTTAAGGATTTTGGGGTACAGTGTGACTCCATGTTAGTATATTTATTGAAATACTTTTATTGTGAAATAGAGTTTACATCTTGCATACAATCATATATGAATTCATATATGCCTATTATTGCATATGTGCATGCCATGATATGTGTATACAATCATACTATGCACTAGAGTCAATCATATCTTACACACTCTTTCCGTCATATCTAATTAGACCACTATAAATATGAATATGTTCCATATATCCATATTATATTTATAGATAGCGTCTATGTGTATGTATTAGAGGTTTGATATTTTAGAGATATGTTCCATAACCCTTTTTATAATTACATATTCATCAAAACTATGACAAATACACTAGTGCACATACAACTCAATTGCTCAAGCCACCTAGCATTCCAACTAGATACATAATATATTCCTTTTCGTTTGTAACCTTACGAGTAGTCTAACTACCAAGCTTATCATGAGTTTCCAATTAGGTTTTCATGGTAAAATGGAGAATATCCACTTGTTCTCTGTTGATAGGATGCACTAATATATGCACATGCTTATAATTTAATGCATTGGGGCATATAGAAGATTTCTCTATCTAGACTTAGCACTCAAGTCATCCTACTAAGTGCATTAGCTACCATGTTTTTGTATAACTGGCTTCCAGTAATTAGGAACTAAATGATAAGATAGCTAACCTTTAATTTGTTGATTTTTATTGATTATTGCGGGCACACCTCTAATTGAGTCTGCATTTACTCTAGATAGATCTTCCTTTGGTCTCGTACTCCTTGGAATAATACCAAATCTCTTCTAGGTGGTGGATATTTGTGGAAAAGATAGCAGACTCCTCCCACATCAACACCATGACTGTTATGTGCTGATTAACTATAGGATCATTGTGGAGATGAAGGTTGATAACATGTTTCTCTTTGTTTTTTCTCAAGTCAAATTGCTAGTGGTTTTGGTGAAGATGGGGGAAACATCAAACCAAGTAATTCATCACCAAACTAGCCAAGAAGATACTTCTTGGATTCTGCATCCTGAGGAGAAGTAGCTCAGTTCAAAAGGGTATAGATATGTTTATGACCATTGTTTGGAGGAGACAATGACTTGCGACCCTATAGTTGGAGGTAGATGTGCCATCAACTTTCTATTGTGCCTCCAAACAATAAGGAAGAGGGTCGAAGTGTATAAGAAGGGTGGTTGGGGGCTCTATTAGTTTTGTGGCTATGATGATGAGGGAAGAAAATGTGTCTAAATTCCCAGAGTGGCGACAGGTCCATGCTATTGTAGATGTTGAAGTAGGCTGTGCAGTCATTGAGATCAGGGAAAGGAGCATTGCTGGATGATTTAGAACCTTGAGGCACACATGGTGATGGTGATGCTTCTAGAAATATTTGATGTATCTACACCATAGTAAGGGTTGGCATTGGGGTAGATGTTGGAGAGGTCGGGCATGAGGTGGTGTCCTGCAACATTGGTGTTTGTCAAACAAAGAGCATGTGGGTTACATCTATGACTTGGTTGATGGATGAGGTGCTGGAGGTGGTAAGGTCAAGGATTTGGGCTAGTTGTGTATAGGTAGTCGACATTGTTGCATGTTAGATGCCTTTGTTGGAGGTTAACATTGATGGGTTGTTGTCTTGCTTCTTCCTTAGAGAAGGTCTCACCAGATATAGTTGAAGATGCTAGGTCTTGTGTTGTAAGGGTGGTAGGTGTGTAAGGGGTGAGGAAGAAGAGGTATATACAATGATTATGTCAGATGATGATGTACTGGGTGGAGTTGAAGAGGGGAGAAACTAAAATGAGGAGTAGAGAAAAGAGGCATGATGAATGAATCTGATTTGTAGATTTGTTGTTGGTATCGAAGAAGGGGGAACATTCATGTATTGTCTATTGGGTTCAGATCTTCTTAGATTCCAAGGATAGATGACAGATTGCTTAGGTCATCAATGTTACAAATGCTAGGAACTAGCCGCTACACCCTTTACATCATTTGGGCAGTGACAGTTTCTTTACTTGGATAGGATGCAAAAAGGAGGAAAGGAAAGGGTTGCGACTAGGGTTTGGTGGGAAGAGGAGATAAGAGGGAAGAACGTGGAGGAGAAATTTGAAAGGGGGAAGATGGGAAGAGGAAAAATAAAAAAGGAGAATAGGCATCATCGGAGGTGACAGAATGACCGCCCCTTCCCAGGTTGTGGATCTATGAGGAGGTGCATAGGCGTTGGGGTCAAAGAGCGGCATTTCATGGTTTAAAGCAAAACATGTAGGGTTTTCAAAGAATTCAATCAAATGAACTTATTAATACCTAAGTTTGAATATTTTCTTTTTATTTCTATCAAATTTGAGGAGTAATAGATCCAAAATTTGCGGTGTAGGCTAATTAGGGCACACTAAACTGATTTTAACTTCTATTTTATGTTTTAGAAATATT
Organism: Alisma plantago-aquatica; assembly: GCA_963693085.1. NCBI lineage: Eukaryota > Viridiplantae > Streptophyta > Magnoliopsida > Alismatales > Alismataceae > Alisma > Alisma plantago-aquatica. Next base: position 643,012,459 of record OY856413.1, on the reverse strand, counting down.
GATAACAAATTTCATTAATTGGGTGTTAATCATTCACTTAAGGAAATTAACATGCTTAATTAATAAATTGTAACACTATAGTTTTCTAATATTCAAATTCTTTCTTGTTATACTCCTAGGAAGATTCCAGGGAGTCAAACTATAGTCTATGCCATTATTTTGTATATTCATATTTCAAATCTTATGGGTGTGTGGTTATTTTATCTTTACTCCATATGTTAAATGAATTGGTGAAACATGTGATTATTTGACTCTAAGTAAATTTAACAAATTTATTTTTTGGAAAAAGGAACATAGTTGAAAGGGGTCTTAGAAAAAGAGGGTTATAAACTTTGGTTCTAGATTCTGGTATGTTAAACAATCTATGTATCCATCACCTCACTCCTAGTACAACCCATACATGAGAGGAGGGTATGGATTTCCACCACCTATATTATATGGTACTGACAATCAAACTTATAGTTATACTCATGGTGGTTGCCCATCAAGGAGCCAAGCCACTTGAAGAAGCTTCCACAGATCCCCTATTGCTCAGAATCATGTAAAAGATCATATTACTAGAAGGGAAGAAGGACAGCGGGAAAACATTCAGTGATTTCTGCCACTTTCTTGACATGAAGTTGCCTGACCACTTCAACATGCCCATGATCCATGAATATTCCACCAAAGGGGACCTTGTGGCCCACATCAAGGTGCATTGCTTAGACATGGTGGAAATCCAAAATGAAGACAAGGTGCTAATATGTTGTATCATGCAGACTTTTAATGGTCCCATGTTAGCCTGATACAACAAGTAGGACATGAACAAAATTAGTACATGGGACAAGATGGCCAAAAAATTCATCTATAAGTATGCCTAGAATCTAGACCGATTCCCATGAGGATTTGGAAGAACAGCAATAGAAGATGGATAAGAGCTTCTCTGAGTTTGTTGGATGATTGAGGGAGCTTGCCGCTCAACAAGAATTCAATCCTACAAGTTAGGACACCATGGACATGGTAATCAAAGCTACTTCACCACCCTCTTATCCTTACAAATGTACAATACCTTCTCATAATTCATACACGTAGGCGTACAAATAAAAAATTCAATCAAAAGAGGGATCTGTTAGAATATAGGCCTCAATTTCTATCCATCACCTACTTCCTCAATGACTTATCAGGAGTCCAAGTGGGCAAAAGCAAAGTCATCAGACACTATGGTTGGAGCATTAATTGTCCCCACTGGGATGGGGAAATTACAAATGCCAACCATATATGACTCCTTCGCACAAACTCCAACAACCCAAGCTGTCCATGCCCAGACACGCCAACCACAACAAGCTCAAGTGATGCTACCCAGTTATGTTACATCCCTGACCTGGGTTTATGCTTAGACATGCTTGATTAACTTAATTGGGTGTTTAATCTCTTAATCAAACTTTAGTTTATGCTTTGACATCAAGTGATATAGATATGCTTTGAATTTGGTCCAGTTTGAACTTTAGTTTGCTTAAATTTGGCAATATATGTGCTTATGTGCACCTTTATGTCGTTTTCCCTTTTCTAGGGTTCTATCTATAATTTTCCTAGATGCATGTTATTTTTCATAGTATTCTTCATAATGTTTGATATGGTTGCACCTTTGGAGACCTAGATGTACCATCAGATGTTGTTCCTTTCCTTTGTAGGTGGAGAATTAAAGGATTTTCAACTAATTGATGGTTTCACCTTGGGTAACGAAGATCTAATGGAATCACCAAGTGAGTGAATAATTCAATGTTTGTTGCTTGTAATAGAGAATCCAATGGCTTATCCTTGAGTCCTATCATAGGGGAACCGTTCTTACTCTAATCCCATTCCCACTACCTGGAAATGCAGTGTTAAGGGGATTAGAGCGCTCATCGCTGAGTGGCTCAAAAATAACACATGCACATGATATGAAAAAAATAAATGACATTTCATTTATTATAAAAAATAACAAGTTTATTACATATGAATCTGTAGGCGACATGGAAAAGAAAAAATACAAGGTAAGAAGACTACAAACTATATACTACATCCCTTTACATATAATCCCATGTGATGAGCATTTTTTATTCCAGAAGATATTAGCAAAAGTATAGTGATCATCATGCTTCAAGTCTTCAAGTTTTCATGCCTAAAAGTAGGTAACTCAAGATGAAATTAATGCAAATGCATCGATACACTTTGAAAAGAATAATATTGAGTTATAACAAAATATTGTACTTTGTAGGACTTATAACCAAAATATTCAATGTGATATTCAAACCCAAGTTTATTTTGACCAATTCAATTTTATTACGAGTTTTCCCATTATGGTGATATCAAAAACCATGATTATATATGTATGGCTCCATCACCCCAATGAGATGCAGAAGGTCACTTGGCTCCATCTCTCCATCCAAAGGAGGGGGTCACCATTTTGTACAAGTTCCACCCTCTGAGGTGAGGAGGTCGCTTGTACCCAAAATCAACATTATCATAATTTGGGTAGTCATAATGGGCATATCATTTATGTTAAAGGTTTTCTAGGAGTATATATATATATATATATATATATATATATATATATATATATATATATATACAAATAAACATAGTACTCAATAGGGGACATTGTACCTCAAACAAATACATAGCAAGAATAAAAAAAAGAGTACATACAAAGTTATCATTCAATATCACTAGTCAGTTCAAGGAGGAAATGATATTAAATCATACCTCTTTTGGAGTCTAGAGTGTTAGAAATAACCAGATCAACAAGTCTGATGAGTATAAAATATTGGTACAAATGAGAACAACAATGCATCAATATGTATTTCATTGCTCTAGTGACCTACTAGGGCATTCATTAATGTATTATTATTATTATTGTCATTGTATTTCTTGCCCTATGGTCATTAAGAGTACTGATCTAGGGTTACATGATTGAGATCGAGATCTTATATTTCAAAATAAGTTTGATCTTGATGTGCAAAATATTAGGGATTGAAGATATTAAATGATTTAGTCAAATTTTGATGTAAAACACGCCAATAATAGATATGATAATGATCTAGTAGTCATAGTCATGTGATCTAGTTATCAATATATGATCATAGTCTAACAAAGTCATCATGTAAAATTCGATCTCGTAAATTAGGGGTTTCAGTGGTATTAGGGTTTGAAATAATAATAGAACCCTAATAATTAAGATAAATAGAGACATACAGTTTAAATTCACTAAAAACCACTTTGATAGAGTAATATTATTGCCCCATATGGAAGTATAGATTTTTCTAAGCATGTGGATATTTTTTAGAATTTTTTGGATAAGTGAGCTATTTATAATCAATTTTACCAAACTAGCCAATCTGATAAAAGCTAGAAGAATAAAAGAAAAATAAAAAAGAAATTGCAAGATCAAATGAGGGATCTAAATTCGTGAATCATCCCACTGACCTGTGAGCCATAGCTTGGCTCAGAGGGGTTGTGATAGGGAACAAAGTTCAAAAATGCCCATGTCATTGAGATCAAAAGTGTGAAAAATGAGGGAACATAAGATATACTAAAAAATTGATTGTTTTGACTAACCATACACTCGTTCAATTGGTGAAATGAAAAGAAAAATTGGTGGGAAGAAGGCTAAGTTGAAGGGTGCAAAATGATGCAAGCTCGTTGATTTTTGCTTCGCACAAGCATTGTGAGCTTGGCAAGCCATAGTGTAGATAAAATAATGACTGGAGTAGGAAAAAGGTGGTTGGAGTTGCATGTGATAGGAAAACATATAAGGGATAACATGTTTCAAGTGTTATACTATAAGTGGAAGGGAGCTAGGTATCTATGTAGATTTGGGATCCCTTGAGGAGTTTGTTGGCACCCTCCGCTCCTCACAGTGATGACCAAGGGTGGTGACTGAGTTGGCAAAAAAAAGGAGTTGATGGATCTTCGTCGGGGATGTCTTTCTTAGGTCCAGAGATGGTACAGATGTAGGCAATTGGAGGGAGGAGCTCGATGGTGAGAGATAGACATTCTATTTCAGGTGACACAAGTTGGTGTTGGGTGGAGCAAAGGAGAGCTTACACCAAGGAATTGAGGTCTTAGTAAGGCTAAAGGGGGTTGGTTGGAGCCGTCGGAGGTGTTAAATAGAGGACTTGAAGTGTAGGGCCACATGGGAGTGTATCCCTCTGTGCCCTGTTCACTGCCTTTTATGTGTTTCTAAAGTAGCGAGAGATAGGAGGCCAATTAAGGCTCATTGTATAGAGGAGAGAAAATTGGATCAGAAGAATTGTTCTTGACTTGGAGAGAATGAGAGTAGAAGGAGAAATCCAAATTGAAGGATTTGTGGTACTCTGCACACTCTCCCCCACAACAACTACACAGAGGAGATGACTACTTCACATGAGTCATTACCCAGATCCGGGTCTCGGTGGTAAAGGCCCAATTAGATTAGTAAAAAAGAGATTTAGGGATATATTCTTCATAAATTCATAACTCTCAGATGAAAAATTACAAAATTTTAAAAAGTATTGGGTTAAAGTTCTATAAGGTATGGAAAATGTTTGAGGTACATATGATAATGTTTCATCCACAAATAAAATCAGTTGAGTAACAATATAGTTTAAGCTAGGTTTTCATGTCACAAAGTGCACAACATTTAACATCATATTATCGAATTAGGATTCTTTTAATGTTAAAATATCATTAGGTGATGAAGTGGAATCAATTTGGGCAAAATTAGATACTACAAGGTCATAATTGAGATTTGGATCATAAATGTGGAAAATCCACTTCATCACATCCTTCCCTCCTCAAAATGCATTTTGTCCTCAAAATTCAAATAATCCATCAATTGAGATTTTAAATTTCGTATCAAATATCATAACCGACTTGGTATCAACATAATTCCATGATCAAGCATTCAAGTATCAAGGTCAAGCATAATCATATATTATTTAAAATCATCACTTGAGTCACAAATTGGGATAAGATCTTCTTATAGATCACAAATTTGGAGAGATCATATTTTAGGTCAAACGAATATAGATTTTGAATCAAGAGTACAACATGACTTTTGGTCCCAATATTCTAGGTTCCTAGTTTCTACATTGTCCTAGGTAAGGTTATACATCCATGATCAGAATTTCATATTTCAATAGTTTGAGACATATTTCATAATTTCAATATCATGATCTTGAGTTCAAAATCAATGGTGGGTCCCACCCTAGTCCTCATGAGAGATAAAACCTAAGTCATAAATTGAGGGAAACAACATAGTACACATATTTAAAAATTTCAAAATTTGGGTTTATGAAAGTCATTAGTCATTTATCAAGGGTAACCGTATGATCCAAATAGTGTGATCGTATGATTTATATCAGTATTGAGATTGATAATCATGAGTCATGTTTTTATTAATCGATATCAAAGGTCTAGATTTTTGGACATCAAAAGTCATGGGTCCAAAATTTTGAAGTTAGGGTTTAGATCCCTACTTTAGACCTTAGGGGTGATCAGTCATCCATATATAACAATCAAACAATAATCGAGCAAAATTTCAAGATATCTGTTTTGAGTTCATTATCATGGTATTAAAGGTTGATGGATGATCTACACCTAGGTCTTTCTAGGATGTCAACCGCAAGCTATAATCAAATTGTCACATTTCAAGATCATCATTAAAGCAAGATTCAAGATCGAGTATCAATATCATCATGGATTTGACCCATTAGAGACTTAGGTCAAGCAACAAAATTGGGTGAAAGGGTCACCTTTCTAAATTGTAAACAGATAAAAAGATGAAATTTTAGAGGTAGTCATAATAGGGATGTGACCTAGATTAGAGGAGTCATGCATTAACTACCACCCTAACCTAGCACAATAAATCTACATTAGTCATAAGAAATTGAGCATATCCAAATAGGGAAAGTATTAATGATCCAATCGTATTCCACAAGGTCATAAGATCAAATTCAAGAATATGATAGTGCAACTAAGTCTCAATATTTTGCAAGATTAGGGTCAATAATTGCAAAAGTATAATAGAGCCCATAATTCATGCTCTTTGTTTCATGATCAAGGTAATGGTATAATTTGGAAATTGAGAAGTTAGATTGGGCACTCAAAGAATCTAAGCATAATAGTGCAACATTTAGATCCATGTTCATCATATCAAAATCAATATTACAAAGAGGCATAAATAGTCAATAGGGAAGGTGTCGTTTACATCAAAGTCTTACATCATGATGTTTTGAGTCCTAAGGCATCACCATTTTGTGACATGAGCATGGTATGTATCAAATAGGGAAAATTTTGCTTAGTTATGTTTGAGGTTTAATCAACAATTGGGAAACATGAACTCAATCAAATAATGTCCTAATCGACTATGAAGTATTATGTCCTTGTTTCACCATATCTAGATTATTATAATTTGCCTCAGATATAGGAAGCATGTAGTCTAGGTTAGTGAAATCAAGTTTACATGATATGAGTGGTATACATGAGTATTTTATTTCAAGATTAATTTCATCAACCACAATTGAGTTTTTAAATTAAAGCCAAATCATAGATCATTTTAATCAAATTTCATGATTTCAAATGAATTTCAATTTTCCCCACTTATAAGATGCCCATAATCAATAAATCATGTGGTAAATAGTCATGAGAGAAGAACCACTTGAGGATATGAGAAGACTTACTAGTAATCATCTACTTCGGTGGCTTAGGGTAGTCCTGAAAGAAGAGATGAGATGCCAGAAGACTCTCTAGGGTTTTAGAAAATCCTTCAGTCAATTTCTGGATCCACTAAGGCTAGGTGGAGCAGGGGAACCTCAGCCACCAAATAGGAGGAATTACTGCTAGAACCCCTTCTTCCCTTTCCAGACACCTCAACTTCACCAAAGCGAACTTTAGGGTTTTCCCTTAGTTTAGACTTTAGAAATATTATTTCATAAACACATAAGAATTGTGTGGTGGCTCTGATACCAACTGTCATGAAACTTCTTACCCTAATACCAATCCCACTACCTGGGTAGGTAGTGTTAAGGGGATTAGAGTGCATGTCTCTTAGTGGCCAGAAAATCACACACACATGATATGCAAAAAGAAATAGCATTTCATTTATTGCAAAAATAAAAAGTTTATTACATCTGAGCCTGTAGGAGACATGGAAAAGAAAAGATACATGGTAAGAAGACTGCAAACTATAAACTAGATCCCTTTACATATAATCCCATATGATGAGCATTCTTTGTCCTAGAAGATATTGGCAAAAGTATAATTATCATCATGTTTCAAGTCTTCAAGTATTCATGCTTAAAATCAAGATGTCATCAATGCAAATCCATCGGTACACTTTGAAAAGAACAATATTGAACAATTGATAATAGTTATAATAAAATATTGTACTTGGTAGGACTTATAAGAAAAATATTCAATGTGATATTCAAACTCAAGTTTATTTTGAACAATTTAATTTTATTACGAGTTTTTCCATTATATTGATATCAAAAACCATATATATATATATATATATATATATATATATATATATATATATATATATATATATATATATATATCAAAAGACTACTTAGTAGGGAACATTGTAGCTCAAACAAATACATTGCCAAGATTTTTAAAAGGCATACTTACAAGGTTATAATTCAATATTAGTAGTATGTTCAAGGAGGAAATAATATAAAAGCATACCTCTTTTGGAGCCTAGAGTGTTAGAAATAATCGGATCAACATGTCCAATGAGTATAAGATCCTGGTACAAATGAGAACAACAATGCATTAATATATAGTTCATCTCTCTAATGACCTACTAGGGCATTCATTCATGTATTCTTATTATCATTGTATATTTGTTTCCCTATGGTCATTAAGAGTATTGATCTAGGTCACATGATCGATATCTACATCTTATGTTTCAAAATAGGTCTGATCTTGATGTGAAAAAATCAGGGATTAAATATATTAGAGGATTTAGTCAAATTTTAATGTACTAACAGGCCAATAATAGATATGATAATCATCTAGTAGTCGTACACATGTGATCTAGTTATCAATATATGATCAAAATCTAAGAAAGTCATCATGTAACATTTGATCACATAAATCAGGGGTTTCAATTGTATTAGGCTTTGAAATAATAATAGAACTCTAATAATTAAGATAAAAAGAGAGATACAATTTAACTTCATCAAAAACCAATATGATAGAGTAATACTATTGTCTCATATGTAAGTACAATTTGTTCTGAGCATGTGGATATTTTTTTGGTAATTTTTAGATAAGTGAGATATTTATAATCAATTTTACCAAACTGACAAATCAAATAACTTCTAGAATAATAAAATGAAAATAAAAAAGAAATCACAAGCTTGGCTTCACTGGTCAAGGGAGGGATTCGACTTTTCATATCATCCCACTGACCTACGAGCCATAGCTTGGCTTAGAGGGGATGTGATAGGGGTGAAAGGTCAAACATGCCCGTGTCACTGAGATCAAAAGTGTGACAAAACGAGGGCACATCAGAGATACTAAAACAACTGTTGTTTTGATTAACCATACACTCATCTAATTGATCTAGTGACAAGAAAAATAGGGGGAAGAAGGTTGAGTTGAATGGTGTAAGATGATGTGATCTTGTTGATGTTTTCTACACACAAGCATTGGGAGCTTAGAAAGCCATAGCGTGGCTAAAATGATGAGTGGAACATAACCAAGGTGATTCTAGTTGCAAGTGAAAGGAAAGTATAGATGGGAGAATGGGTGTCGAGTGTTATACTGCAAGAGGAAGGGACCTAGGTGTCTCTAAAGATCCGTGAGCCCTTGACGAGTTTGTTGGTGCCCTCAGCTCCTCATAATGATGACTAGGGGTGGTGATTGACTTGGCGAAATAGGAGTTGATGGATCTTCATTGGGGGATCCTTCCATGCCTCTAAAGCTCCTCACGATGGTCACGGATGTCTTTCCTAGATACAGAGATGGCATAGGCATAGGCTATTGGAGGGAGGAGCTCGTCCGTGAGATCTAGACATTCTATTTCAGGTGATACAAGTTGGTGTTGGGCGGAGCAAAGGGGAGCTAACGACGGGAGATTGAGGGCTTAGTATGGCTGAAGGGGGTTGGGAGGAGCTGCGAGAGGTGTTCAATAGAGGACTTGAGGTGTAGGGTTACATGGGAGTGTTTCCCCTTCATTCCCTAGTCACCGCCTTTTGGGCGTTTCTGAAAGTAACGAAAGATAGAGGTCATTTAGAGCTCATTGTGTAGAGGAGAGAAAATCGGATCATAAGAACTAATCTTGACTTGAGAGGATGAGAATAGAAGGAGAAATCCAACTTGAAAGATTCATAGTACTATGTGCACTGTCCTCTGCAACAACCATGTAGAGGAGATGAATCCTTCGTATGAGTCATTACCTGAATCTAGATTCAGGTGGTCAGAGCCCAATTAGATTAGGAAAAAAGGATTTTGGGGATATATTCTTCATAAATTCAAAACTCTCAAATGAAACACTCAAAAATTACAAAATTTCAAATACTACTGGTTTAAAGTCCTATAAAGGTATCAAAAATGTTGGAGGTTGATATGATAATGTTTGTTCAATGAATAAAATTAGTTGAGTAACAATATAGTTTAATCTAGGTTTTCATTTCACAAAGTGCACAACATTTGAATTGCACTTCATATCATAAAATTAGGAGTCTTTTAATGTTAAAATATCATTGGGTGATGAAGTGGAATCAATTTGAGCAAAATTACTTACTACAAGGTCATAATTGATATTTGGGTCATAAATGTGGAAAGTCCACTTCATCACATCCTTCCCTCCTTAAAAAGAATTTTATCCTCAAAAATCAAATAATTCATCAATTTATATTTAAAATTTTGTATCGCATATCATAACCAACTTGGTATCAACATTTATTTCATGAGCGATCAATCGAGTATCAAGGTCAATCATAGTCACATATTTTCCATAATCATCAAATGAGTAACAAATTGGGATAATATCTTCTTATAGATTAAAAATTTGGAGAGATCCGATTTTAGGTCAACCAAGTAGAGCTCTTGAATCAACAGTACAACATGAATTTTTCTCCTAATATTCTAGGTTCTTAGCTTCTAAACTGGTCTAGGTGGGGTTATACATCCATGGTCGAGATTTCATATTTCAACAATTTAAGACATATGTCATAATTTTAATATCATGATTTTGAGCTCAAAATAAAAGGAGGGTCCCACCCTAGTATTCATGAGAGCTAAAACCTAAGTCATAAATCAAGAAGCTTCAATGGATAATGGATGCATGTTTCTCTAGGGTTTGGATCAAGCATCTCTAGGGTTGTTTGGAGCTTCCTAACCTAGTTTCTTTCCCTAACCAAGTAATATCTTCGTCTCTATCCTAGTTTTCTTGTTGTTCTCCTCCTTCTCACATCATTTATGAGTGAAACACTATAATTCTTGATGGAAGGTCGTGCATGTGGTTGAAGAGACTCTTTCCTTCTCATTTTTGCCCTAGATCTACCTTGTTCTTGAGAAAAGGAGTTGCCTTGGAGCTTTGGGAGTGCAAAGGTAGGGTTTTCATCCTCTCTTCTTAAGTCACCTTGTTGTTTGGACATTCATCTCCATATTGAGGTGAGTTATATAACTCTCATCCCATTTCTTGCTTGCTCATAACTTGTTCTATTTAGATCTTGCCCTAAATCTTGGTAATATTGAAAGAAATGATCTTATGTGCACTACTTTACATAAATGAATGATAGTTGTGTGTTGCTACACTATTCTTAGATCATATAAATGTTCCTTCTAGTGTGTACATCAACTATCTTAATTTTGAATATATGGAAGGTTGGTTTTTACATGGTGAGGATAACTTATTTCCCCTTAGTGTAGAAATTGATGGTGTTACTTAGTACTGAAATTGTTGGTCATATTTAGTATATAAACCAATGCTTCTACTTGTTTTGGAACAATGGTTTTGTTAAAGAATAGGAGATGAAGGTGTTACCTAGAGTGAGTTGGTAAATGAACCAATGGTTTTGTAAGTCAATAATTCAATGGATATGTTAAGTAAGTTAATTGATGTCTTTGGTGACCATGATCCAATGGTTTTGATTTTGGTTAAGTACCTTGATGATCCAATACTTTTGATTTTAGTTAAGTACCTTGATGATCTGATGGTTTTTATTTTGGTTAAGTACCTTGATGATCTGATGGTCTTGCTTTTGATTAAATACTCTCGTGATCCAATGGTCTGGTTTTTATCTAAGTATTCTAATGATTTGAGGGTTTTGTTTTTTGCTATGTACATCAATGAACCAATGGGTCTACTTGGTGAATAAAATGATGTTTTACCTAGATACTAATCCGATGGTTTTTTCATCCTTAAACCAATGTTTTTCTCTTTCTAAGTACGTAATAAATTGATAATTTATGTGAGTACAAGAATGAAGAGATGCGTATGCTAGGTATGAGAATTAATGTTCATGAAGGAACTAATGGATTTTCTATTGGTTAATCCATCAATGATATGATGGTTTTTATTTTGTCCAAGTGCTTTAATAATCTAATGGTTTTGTTTTTGACTAAGTACATCAACAATCCGATGGGGATTCTAGGTATAAGAATTTTATGCTTTTGACTAAGTCCCTAAATGAAGTGATGGTTCATCTAAGTACGCAAATGAATTGATGGTTTTCCTAAGTGTTTGTCTAAGTATGCTCATGATCTGATGGTTCATCTAGGTATGTTGATTTGTGATATAAATCCAATCCACATTGTTGAATCTTTCTTGTAATGGTTATGTGGTGATGGTTTAATACATCTAGATTCTAGTAAGGTTGTAATGAAAAGTGGATGAATTCTAATGATAAAGGTAACTTTGTTATGTTACTCTTAGGAATGTCATAACTCATATGATTGATGAACCCCTATGATAGGTTTGAAGGTAATAAGTTTGTTGGTGACATATTGATGTAGGGAAATATGGTGACAAAGTAGGTAGTGGAAATAAAAATTTAACTACCATATTCCCCTTAAAATAGTAGATTGTGTCAACAACTACATAATGGGAAGAATGGTTTCGAGGTAATACCTGGTCCTAGAGCAAGTCCAACGATGATTCCCTTGATGCAGTATGCACCTTTCTTCAAGTCACAACCAGACAACATATGAAACAACTCCTAGCTGATCACCACAGATTGCAACTTGAGGTTGTCCTCCTAGAGGCAGGCAATGACCCTCTCACCTCTGTCCACATGAACCACCAGGAACTCATGTCATTCTATACGAATAGATAGAAAGAAGTTGTTATAGGGAAATTTAGCATCAGATAGCCAACATAAACAAAAAATTTTACTAACATATTTCCCATAAACCTGTAGATCACATCAATAACTATGCAATGGGAAGGATGGTTTTATGAAGATATACCTAATCCTGGAGCAAGTCCAATAACAATCCTAATCGATGTAGATGTACACTCTATCTTGGATGGTGTCTGTGCAGCTCCTGGTTGCACTTGGACTCATCTGACTGCTCCTCCATGGACATCAAACTCAGACATCTACCACATCGACTCCTCAGACTTTGCCATGGATTGTGAGTAGATGTTGCTCTCCTAGTAGCATCCAAAGGACTTCTGCCTCTAGAGTAGTCCATACGGACCAAATAAAACTCCTATTGTCTAACTAGAGCAAACATGAAGGAGTTTTCTCTCCTGTTGGTGTACTAGTCACCAACATGCTTTCCCACAACAATGATCCTCAGTTGTTTCTCTCTTGTGGCTATCCCTTTCTAGTCAGGTAGGTCTTGCGTGGGCTCTCTTGGTTACCACAACCAGAGAGGACAACAATTGTCAGCACAATTGATTCTCAATTGTCTATGTAGTAGTTGTGTTTTGGGAAGCCCCCAGTACCCCTCTCTATATAGGAAGGGTTAGGGTTCCCAGTCCCCAGCCAATGTGGGACTAAAGAGGGATTGGAAAGGACCAAAATATCTTGAATTTTCACAACAATTTTGGAAGTTTCACAACTTGTGTGCGTCGAAACGGTTGTCTCGCCCAGTGAGACGATCGCATCACACACGAGACAATCATTTCACCTAGAGAGACAGTCGTCTCACATGCAAGATGGTCATTTTGCTAAAAAAAAATGGTCATTTCGTAGTGTTCAATTTCGCACATATGTTGGCAATTCAATTCCAATTAGTACTCAACTTTACGTCAGCACCAATCCTTGATGCAATCAAATTGCACTCCCAAGATGGTCGTTTGGTGCATTTGAGATGGGCATCTGACACCATCCCAGACGTCCATCTCACACACATGAAATGGGCATCTTGCAGCCCAGGTCAGGAAGAATTCCAACCAATGTACAATACAATCAAGCTAACACTCTAAATGATAGTCTAACCACTTAAATTGATTGTTTAGCAATCCAGTTAGCTGATTTGTTGCATGAATTGAAATACCTAAACACTTTAGTAATCAATTCAATTATCATTCAAGATCAAAATCCTCTTCTAGATGAGTTCCTATGTGTTTGACCCTGTAGGTCCCATATCACGTTGGCAGTGAATGTCCATAACTAGCTTATGACATCACAAGAAATGAGTGGTGCCTAGTCGCACATCATTGCTACCCTAGAAAATGGAAAGTTGTGGAGCAACTTCAACCTATAATGTGTGTATGGTGTTACAATGTTTGTATAGTTCCTTTATCACTGATATCTAAATTGAACTAGAATCATGTGGTAGTCATCCTCATTATTATTTAATCTTGTTTCTTAAACCAGAGCAGACTGCATGAGATATATGTATGTTCAATATCACATATTGACTCACATACGTATGGCCATACCTTTCTCAGCCTTGCTAATCAAGAGGCCTTGGATATCATACTCCCATAGTAGGGACAAATTCCATCTCTATCACTCACAGTTAGTACCCATGTGTCAAAGTCACCCAATCCTCACCTTTATAACAACCCATGTTTTAAAACTATGTTTGATGATGTCAAAGTGTACCCAAGATTTTAGGTCTAAGAACCACAACCACCACCATCACTGTGAGAGATGACTATGACTTCCATGATGATGGAATCCATGTGTCAGTCTCACGGTGGGTCTGTCTGATACACTATTCTCTAACATGTATATGTGTTCTTGGTTTGATATTGCCATATCATGACTAATGAGATTTGGTCATCAACCAACTCACACTCTAATCTTATGTGTTATTATTGTCTATCAACCTTCCACAATAACAACTGATCAGGGACATAATGAGTATATGTATATGCACTCTTAATATCCATATGATCTCATCCATAAGGATAGTAACTTGAATACATACGTCATTTAGTAATATAATTCTCTAGACAATTGTTATGTTATTCATTATCTCATAACTGAATATAAAATAAATTAGAAGTTTGCCTTTGTTAATAATCAAAGAATTTATATGTTATTCCATTACAATCATCATATGATTATCTTTCTAGGCATACATACCAAAAAAATCCCACTTGCACTTAGAGCCAATCACCCATAGATCTCGTCTTGAGTGACTGAACATAACTGTCATGCTTCTGTTGCGTAAGTGCTTTTATAACGGGTTTTAGCAACATTTGCTTTAAGTCATTATTTTGCAATTTCTCATCTATTCACTGTACGACTACTCAGATGATATGGAAGTGTCATAGTATGTTATCTAAGATCGCCATCCTAACTAGTAGCTCCATTGTTGTCATCAATATTTATACAGTGTTATCAATGGTTGGAACCTCACATAAGTTCATTCGTATGAACTTCTTGATCCATACAGTATCCTATGTTGTTCTTATAACACAGAGATACTCGACTTCTTTTGTAAATTCGAACATCTTTCATTATCTCAAAACCCTTTCTAGCTTATTGTTATGACCGTATCTGAGCTGAATTGGTAAGTTAGGGTTTATGTGAATGATTACATGCTTGATTAGATTGATCATTACTTGAATATGATTAATGATGATATCTCAATTATGATGTGTTAAACCTAATGATAAATCCAAGTATGCCATCACTTTTTATAATTAGGGTTTGAGAAAATATAAACCCAAGTGCACTGAAATTAGGGTTTACATCAAATAGGCTCATGTTGGGGAGGAGTGAGAGAGGTAGGAAAAGAACAATGAAATTAGTAGTTGGAGGATTGGATACCATGACTATGGTGGATAGCACGGCCGTGTAAGGCCATTGGTGGCATAGACATTCTGGGACACACGACTGTGCTGGGTCCATCATAGCGCGGTCGTGGCAGCTTGCATGGCCGTTCTGGGGAATTTTCTCTTCAACCTGTCCGTTCTGCAGATTGTTGTATAGCTATGCACTATTCTATTTTTATTTATTTAACATTAGCTCAAAATAATATGAAATTTTAATTTAGTATTTATGACTCAATTAAAAACACTTTCATAATTTTTAGAGAAGGCTTGATCTCTAAAAAATGAATTATAGTAACATTTTTTTTTCTGATAGAAAATTGAACTAAAATAAGAGAAAGTATAGTGAGGGGTCAATGTGCAATTGACCCAAGCAACTCAATTGCTCTATATGGTGAACCTAATACACTAGGAACTCTCATAATTGATGATTCATTCCATAGAAATGAAATCCTAGAGAAAAAGGGAGAGTTAGGGTTTAAGAGGAGAAGTGGTGGAATTTCTGATCTAGGGTTTCTCTATCCAAGATATGATGAAATCAAGTAAGTTTAGCATCTTTGCATAGCCTTTCATGGTGAATCTTCTCTCACGTGTCAAGATTCCATCCCTCCTCTGATTTGATTTGAAATGGTATCAAATCTTCCCCTTTTCACACTCTTTCTTCATAATCCCTCATTTCTAGGGTTTCCGAGTTGAAAGGAAGAAGAATTTGGTGATTTGCTAGGGTTTTGATATGAGTTTGAGATTTTCAGAGATGGGCTGCCTTTTAAGGTATTTTCACACTTAGGGTGTGTGGGTACTTCCTTTAAGTAGTATATTTCATGAAAATGAGTTAAATCATCAATAATCTTCAATTGCTTAGTATGCGAGTACAAACCCTAAATTACATTTTTTCTCTAGTTTTTGCAAAATGATATGAAATGGATTCTTCCTCTATTTTGATGAATTTCAGATGATTAAATCATATTATAAATGGATACAATCCATCTTAGTGAAAATTCCCTAAGTATTTGGAGAGGTTATAAGACTAAATTCAAAATTAGGGTTTTCAGCTATGACTTAAACGGTTGTATAATCAAATAGAGAAATTTGTCTATCTGAATCTCCTTCATTATGAATGATCATTTATCAGAACGTGTAGCACATATATGTCAGATACTATGTTTGATTGTGTGTGATGTGATTAGTGTTTATTTGATATCTTAGTAAAGATGGTGAAATCCTAGATGAGTGGAAAGTTGGGAATTTGTGAATAGATCTTGTGAAATTTATTTGAAGTGCTTTTATTGACATCATAGACTTTATTTATTCAATCTTATTCTTGATTCATGATATCTCAATGAATGGAATGGAAACCCTAATTTATCTCAATTCTAAGATTTCATACATATGTTGATTGTACATGACTTGTTGAAAGCAATCTTTATTAAGTGAATGTTTATGACACATTAAATCCTTATGCGAGTCGTGTGATAAGTGAATGAGGAAAATGAAACCCTAAGGGTAGGGTGTATAGTGAATCAAGTATTGTGATGTCAATGTTTCTCAGTATGAGATGTAGTTATGCTTAACAGATTAATTGTAGTAAATGTTATCAGATGGTTTATGAAATGACTGGATTACAAAGCTAAACTAAGATGTGTTTATGTGATGATTGAATTGTGAATTTAAAGATTGAATTAGACATTTATATGCCATGAACACTGTAGAATTATCACATGATGAGGCATGCACTGTGGGGACAAAACAGTTTCTCGACTGGAGGTAGTCCAGATCGAGGTAAGCTAGAGCGCACTAGTAGGGTGCGGGGGTCTTGACCAGTAGGGAAGACTCCTTACAATTAAGTGGTACCCAACACCAACTGGGGATGTCAGAGGTACCTGTGTTACATGTTGTAGTGATCAGTGGTAAATAGGTCCACTGATGTATAATAAGCATGAGGGTTTTGACTCACTATCTGAGTGCCCAGGTTGAGAGGTGGAGTCTGAGATATCCATCCACTCCCATTAGCCACTGAGAGGAAGACGTGCCGAAGCTTGTTGTAGACATGGTCTTACTCGAGAGATAGACTTAGGAACCCCTGCATGCTTCTAATCCTTGTACGATGAGATTGTAGTTGGTTGCGATTCTTTCACATATTGCGGTACACCTCATGTGGGTTCAGGGAATAATAAGATGAATGAGAGGTTAAACAAGTGTGTGTAGTTATTCAATTATTCTTTGCATGTCCATGAATTATTAGTTCTCTTTATGATCAATCAATCATGTTCATATATTGATTCACTCTTTTAGATATCTAGGGTATCTTGTCAAATTTATGTCTACAAATGATTGGTCTCTTTATGCTTACTTTTGTTATAATTGATATCAGATGCTCAACAATATATATGTAATTATATAAGTGCTTTAAACTATTTCTATGAAGTATTATTCACTAAGCGAGTAGGGTCACCCCTCTAAACACAATTTTAGGGATAACTCATGGATTGAAGATTTCATTGCATCAGAGTAGATCTGCCATAGGATTTAAGTATGAGATTAGTTATGTTCAGTCAGTCCCTTTCACTCTAGGTCCTTGTATAGAAGTGAGATAGTTATAAATGGTTATGTATATCCTTGTTTCTTTAATAAGAGTGAATGTATATGATTATCATGTCGTATGTACATGAAATCATGAGAAATAGAATAATGTTTGGATGCCTATCATTAGTGATGAGATCATATTAGAGTAATCAAGGTTTAATTCCCTTGTGAAATTTGTTTGTGTGATTGAATGCGAGAAAATAAGAGTTTGAAATAAAAAAAAATTGGGAATGAATTTTTTATTAAGTATAATCCTCAAACTTATGCCCTAATCTCATGATTAGTGGTAATTGTGGGATGTGGGTGTAACGGCTTGGTATCAGAGTTTAGGATGATTTGTCAGGGACCATTAGGATAGAAAGTCATAGTTATAAGTGTGGTAGATAAGAGGTGATGTGTGAATAGCTTTGGGAAATCTAGGTATTTGGATACCCTGGCCCGGTATCTGGATACTTAGGTCTATCTATTCTTCTCTACATGCCCTGGCCATGTATGTAGAGAGAGGATGGGCTAGAGAGAAACCCTAGAGATATTAGGGTTAGAAGACCAGAAAGTAATGAAGGAAGAAGAGCATAAAGATAGAATGCGATACATATTTTGATTTATATTGTTGTTTTTACTTGAGATGAATAGAAATGCTCTTGTTCATATGAATTCATATATTCAATTTTTAGAACTATATATGGTTGTTTAAGATTGTTGTACACTATGAGGTTACTTCATTTATTGTTTATATTCTTAGTATCATGTAGACCAGAAGTGATCTGTAAACGAGTTTGCCCTAAGTGGATAATCTTTCCAAATGTTTGAGATAAGTAGGAATTGATTAGGCTTGAGTAGCTCTTGGCTTCAGGACTGCAGGTTCGGCCTAGTCCAGCAGGCAGGATGCTTTACCGGGATCTAAAGACTCCTACTAATTAATTTAATAAGTGTAATTAATCTATGGAGAGGTAAACTACTATAATGTAATGAGTATGTAAGAGAACTAATATTATAAAGTATAAGAGAAAGGTTGGATTAACGAAGAATCAATACAGGTTTGGGGTCTCATATGAGAAACCCTTAATTGGGAATGAAGGAATAAGATATAAGGTTTAGATTATGCTTAATGATTAGTATTATATGAACTCTAAATATGAAATATGGAAACGATATGAGAAAGGTATGTAAGGGCCAAGATAGTAAGAATCAATTATGAGGAATGAATCATATAATTGAGTAAAATGCTTTTATATACTCCAAAGCAAAGGGAGAATAGAAGAAAAGAGTTAACTATACAATAAGTACATAGAAGTGAAGAGTCTTTAGAAGAGTTAAAGTGAAGAAAACTTGATGAGCATGTAAATCATAAGACTAGGATAAGAAACTTAGATGAAACAAATAAAAATGTTGGAAATGATGAGCTTGATTAAGGAATGAGGGTTACATGACATAATTGAGATCGTGGAATGTGCACCTTTATTATGAAGTTCAATACATTCATCCTTACTACCTTTGGATTCAAAGTCTCCATAGAACAACAATCTAGTTTCCATCTGATGTATTCAACAGCCTCCTAGTGATGAAATAGAACTAGTTCTCAAAGGAAGAACAAAGTGTAGCTAAACAAATGAACAAATCATATAGAGGTGGATTATATTAGGGATGAAAAGCTTGATTGAGAAGAACTATGGTTTAACCTTACATGAGTCATTTGATTTTAAATGAAAGACATGTAGTGTAAGGAGAATATTGACGTGGACTTTAAACTTGATAAAAGTAAAAGAATGATAAGAAGTATATATGGCACAAAAATATGTAATCATACATGAGAGTGAGAAACATGATCATAAGAGATAAGTAGAAGCTAAAAATGATAGATGGAAGAGTAGCATATGGTAACATGATTTTAGAAAATAAAGAAGTATTTGAAACACGAGGGAGTAATATAGATGATAAAAGAGAGAGATTGGGAGATGTGATAAGATGCTAAGTAGTTTATTCCCCTTGACAATGAGTAATTAAACCTAGATACAAGAAACATGTTAAATGAATACTTTATTGGAATTATAAATCTCAGAATCACTTTTCTTTTGCATCCTCCCTAATGAGAGTAATGTGGGGATGAAATAATAAAAAATGAATCATAAATGATGCATATTCACCATTGTAGAGACATCTATCGAATGTATTCATGACACATTATATGATGATGAAACCCTAGTAGGGTAAATTAAGAAAGTAATCTATATGAATGGCCAAGTAAAAGAAAGGAAATTCAAGTGATAAGATAAGGAAGACTTTAGTAAAACTTCTGAGATCCAAAGTTTGAATTTCAAATTAAGGGAGTAAAGTCACACCACAATAACGTCGTGTTAGTATTTCAAGGGATGTCACTAGTTGACTTTGAATACTACAATCTCTATAAAACAAGATCATGACATTAGCACTATGAGAAGTAAACTAGCATTGATAGTAATCCACGATTTAGAGGTAGAAAATCTAAACGGTAGATAAACAATATGGAAATGATTCAGAGCGAAGAGTAAGATATAAATTTGAAATGTAACAAGTGTGTTTTGAACAAAAGGAGAAATACAATATGAGTAATTTAATTGCCTTGACATTGTAACCGCCATGCACTGGGTTGGAAAACCAAAAGGACGACGCTTGTTATATTCTCTGACTTGGTAATTTGGTAATCTATTAAATAACTAGATTTAGTAACACATAATATCAACTCAATTATAATCATGTGTGCTTCGCGCTAGTCCTCCACGCCAATCCAGGCTAGGACCCACTGATTCATGTATTAACAATTAGGTACTTTGTACCTTTGCTTTTAACTCATCATAATCGTCTGGTAGAGAATGAATTCATTGACTATTTTGGACTCATTTAATTAATAATCCAGTCGATGTCCAGATTCAGTAAAGCAATGTCATATCATCCGTGAATGAGAAATATGTGTATGATGTAATAGGTGTTGCGATTAGGAATATTTTTCAGATATTAGTAAAGGCCTATGATCCAATAATGAGTTTTCAAAGGGAGTGTTTAATTGGGTAAACAATTTATGAGGAACAAAATTAACACTATGTACCATTTTATGTATAGGTGGTGATATTGAAAAATTAGCCCAGACTTAGGTGACCTTTTTGACTTAAACAGGACGGAAGGTATGTACTCCTTCCTATTTATAACTGTCCATTTATATGACCAAATTTTCCCATAATGATGCATCTTTTGAAATACTTCCTCTTATTCCATTTGTTGGACAATTCATATACTTTTAGTTGGATTTATTATTATTCTTTTGAAATTACTATCATGTTGAATTGGGTTAATGATCTCATCTGTTATTGTGCTTAAATCATGCCACATGTTTGTGAAATGTATAACTTACCATTCTATTTATGCATGTTAGATAATTTGACTAGTTTAACTACCGTAGACGCTTATGTGTAACCATTAGGGCACGTCTATTTCCACCCGGGGTGCGTCTTTCCACCTCTTTTTATACAGGGGTGCGTCTACTTCCACCCAGGGCGTGTCTATTTCCACCCATTTTACTTAGGCCATCGACTCAGTGGTGTCGTGGCCCTACTTTAGTTACTTTCGTCAAATGTATTGGCATGCAAATATTTATATGATTGGATTATTATTCATGGCAAGAATGGTGATAATAATTATTTATTTATAATGCCTCATTCTTTTGAAAAATCATTCTCATGTTACTTCTCCAAGAAACTTACCCAGCTTTAATGGCCCCCTCTTTGACAGGAACACCTTGTTTTACTTTTGAAATAAATAATGCCTAAATTAATTTTGTAATGTACATACTCAACTTTTATTGACTTATACTCTGTTGTTTCCTATTTTTGTGGGTGTTCCATCCACCCAGATTTAGGTGCTTTGTAGGACAGAGACGCATGATGATTATGAGCTCATTGGTGAACATAAGGATAGCTTTAGACAGCCTAACTACCCTCTGCATATGAGCTTGTGTGTATATAGATGTACACTTTCCATTTTATGTACCACCCTTAGGGTGAGAAAATTGTGTACATTGAAATATCTTGTAACTTAATAAATAGTTTTGCTTTCCGCTGCTTAATAATTTCTTGGCTCATTTTTGTACCATTGAGTGGGCCCATTGTTGGGTCCCACTCCTTAAACTTTGCTTGTGTATTTATGTTTCAAGGGCAAAACCTTTTTAAGGGGGAATAATTGTTATGAACATATCTGAGATTAATTGGTATGTCAGGGTTTATGTGGATGATTACCTGCTTGATTAGATTGATCATTGATTAAACATGATTAATGATGATATCTCAATTATGATGTGTTAAACCTAATGAGAACTCCAAGTATGTTATCGCTTTGTATAATTAGGGTTTGAGAAAATATAAACCCTAGTCAGTTGAAATTAGGGTTTTCACCAAATAGGCTCATGTTGGGGAGGAGTGAGAGAGGTTGTAACGATCCCGCCTCCCGATAACCCCCAATTAAGGGAGACCACAAGGTCATAGCCGTTATCCCAATTTTTCGGATCAATGGTTCGACAAATAATCAATAATAATTACTAAATTTTACCAAAAACTATACTGAAAATTTGGAATAAAATAAAACTTTGCATACCTCTTTAAAATCTTGGATTTCTAAACTTCTATCCACAAATGGAGTCTATTCTAACTAATCATCATTGCATTATAATTCATATAGTCACAATGTATCACTTTACTGTTTGTCCTTTTTATATTGTACCAAAATCGCCGACAAACAAAACATCGGTCAGCATAAATGAATATGTCGGTATGTGGGGACAACCAAAATTTTGCAAATATTGCTAACAACCTAAATATTACAATTAAGTTATTTAACAATCCAAATTACGTTTTCAATGTGACATTCTCCACCGCTTTTTCCCTAACCCTGGAATACCCTCTCTAGGGTTTTTTCTTTGCACTAGACATAAGGCCACCTTCTCCATCCCGAGCTTGGTGCCTGGGGTCACCTCTCATGGTGCCTAATATTCATGCAAGAAATATAAGGCACCTTCTCCATCCTAAGCTTGGTGCCTGGGGTCACCTCTCATAGTGCCCAATGGTCTTCCCTCTTGGGCTTGACCTAATTGACCTTCCCTCCACGGCTTGGTCACACATCATACATCAGGGTGGAATGTAGGTGTGAGAATACACATTTATAATTAATTGTGATAATCGAAGTGACTTTAAAGAATTGCATAAATAAACATCCAATAGTTAGGTTGCATCCAATTCGATCAATCATTCGAGAAAACTCCGTGAAACTAAATCGGTTACTCATAAACAACCACATACCTGATTTGGAAGTCTCAAGGATTGTAAGATAATAATCAATCAAGCAGTCAGATAAGCCAAGCAGCCAATCACCCCAATCACTCAAGAACAACAAGAAACCTGGAAAACATGTGCAATCTAATTAGTACATTTTTATCATGAACTTACTTTATTGAATTGGGATTCCCTCCTAGGGTGTTCCTAAGTTGAATTAGGGTTTTCTTATAGTTATTTATATTCATTTCTTAACCTTTACCATTTAGGTCAATTAAACCCTAAAATAGCATTTCTATATTCTAAAACCCTAATTACTCCCTTATTCATATTTAAGCCTCATTATTACCAATTAAGATTAGTTCTAACTTCATCTTATACATAGGGTTTTCAAAATATAACTCATCCAAAAGTGATAAATACTTAGATTAGCGTTTCTAGGTTTTCAAGTACATCTTTATTCATATGAAACCTTAAAACATCCCTTTTTACATTAGAACTCTATTTACTCAAGTTATTTGATCCAAATCTCCTTTATTCTTTATTAGACTTAGAATCATCATATCTCTATCTCAAGTATGCATTTTTGAAATAAGAGTCGTTAAAGTCATATTTAACAACATTAGGGCTTTTAGGCCCATTAGTGCATTTTAACATATCAAAACCCCAAATCAAGACAAATGCATACCAAGATCATCCTTTTACATTTAAATCCTCTTTTTATTAACAACATGTCAATATTGACTTAGTTTATCCAAAGAACATCATTAAATTCAATATTCATCACATCTTAGGGTTTTTTGTTAATTACACCATTAAAGATGATAAATTTATACACTTTTTGGAATTACAAGAGAAATTATGATTCAATTATATTTTTAGTACATTCCTTGCATTTTTCTGATGAACTTTCATATATAGCGTTGCTTCATTAGAGCTACCAATAAATTTCTAGATTAATTTTAAGATTTGTAATACCTAAACCAATCGGGGCTTGACACGTCATCTGTGATTTCTTTCTTATTTGTTGGGTCAGATCAGGTGGAAAGATGATCGTGCCCTCGCTTCTTAAACGTGCTATTAGGGGTAAAAGGGTCAAACACCGTGGGGTCTTCTTCTTCCTCGCAGTGTCGACCTGTGTACGCTGTCGGTGAGCCAACTACGTGGCCGACCCCTCCTCCTGGGCCTCAAAGATGCAGAGGATATCAGAGTGACTCCCTTAGGCTCCAACAAAGTCAACCAGAGCATTACCTATGGCTAAAGCTAGTCAGAGTCGATCACTCCAATGACTAAGGTTCTGCTGGATGCAGTGTTGCCGCTGTAGCTTCCTAGACGTGTCAGCTTATGCAGTTGCAATTCGTACTCTCCCAAACTCCACCCCGGATCACAGTCTGACTCCAGGGTGAGTTTGTGGTGACAGTAAATGGGAAAGAAGATGTTCCGCTTCATGGAACGTTGGTGCAGGTTGTAACCATGGAGTTTTTGGATCCTCTCTATGGTCTATGGAGGATGAACGTCATACTTTCCAGTGAGGGATCTTGGGTCCCTATTTATACATGTTCCAGGGAACCCTAGTGGCTATAAAGGGAAGGTAAGGAAGGGGTTGAGTACTATGCCCATGTTCTAGAGGAGGAAAACATCATTTCCTTCCTCCTGTCACTCAAGATTGAAATAATGGGGTATATGGATATAAAAGGGACACCGTCCATGCACCTTTCCAAAACTATTTTCTCGATTTCTTTTGACCCTTAATTAAATATACATGTATATGCATAAACTTGCTAAAAGATCCTTTTATTTCCATGAGTCTCTCTCACTCTCTCACGGTGATGAAGGAAACTTATCTTGAGGGCACACATAGTCATAGAAGGATTCTATTAATCCAATTCCCAATTCTTTATTTAATCGTGGTATTTACAAAGCTTATTCTTTTAGTCATATCAACAAAGAAATTATTATTACTTCATGAGTCATCCTTTTCTTATCAAGTTTTTAAGGAAAGTCTACAATGACTCAAATTATTTCTTTGTCAAGTCTGGGACTCAAACTCGAAGGTATGGGGGACTTTTCAAGCTATCTATTAATAAAGCTTATTTAATTGGTATTTTCTCTTCCTTACCCTATTACATTTGCAACTTGGAATCCTTGGAACCGAAGGAACCCCAATGATATGAAATCAACCTTTGGAGGATACTTCCTAGCCTTCTAGAGGCTTCTACCTCTTTCTTTTCCCCTAATCTTAGTTATTCCTTTATTAATTGATTCTTTTGAAAACTACTAGAGGGGGGGTGAATAGAGTTTTATAGATAATTTAACAATTATTGAACTCAAGCAACCACAAGGAGACGCAAGGTTTAGAGTGGTTCCAACTATAGCAAATACTATAGCCGTCAATCCACTACCCGGTTGCTTACCCAACCGGGATTTGAAAAGAAATTTATTTTATTACCTCTTCAAGGAATTTACATAAAATACAATCTCTTTTCCTAAACCCTTCAAGCAGCCTTCACCTAGAAGTAATCGCCAACCTTGAAGCAGCCTTCTCTTGAAGTAGATGCACCAACTCCCGTTGCACCAGCCTTCTGAAGTAGCTTCCCTTGCGATAGCCTTCTTGAAGTAGCTTGAAGTCCCCTTCTCCACCTGAGAAGTCAACTCTCTCCAATCCGCAGCCTCCAACCCTAGGAGTAGCAAGGAGAGTACAAAAGATAAACAGGAACAAGAAAGGAAATGGAAATTACAACTTATCCTTTAAGCCCAAGGCTTGATATGCCTAGATCAAGCGTAAGATCTCCTAGCCAAGAATGTGAACTTGTAATTTCAGTGGATAGGAGAATCTAGCCTATAGGACACGAGATTGAGCTAAGGAGAATGTAGGCCAATGATCACAGTGCTCAAATTGCTTGCAAAAGATTGCTCAAGTATGCTCAAGTGTATTCTCAAGTGTAACAAGTAAATTCTAGTGTCCTATGGCTTGTCCTATTTATAGGAATGGCCTAAGTAAGCTTAAGGACGTTCTAGACAACTTCTAGGGGTTTCTAAGTGCTTAACTAGCCGTTAGGTATAAGTTAGGTGCTTTTGCAACGGCTAGTTGCTTTATTCTGGAGTTGTTGTCAGAGACCATCTCGGTCGACAATTTGTCGACCGAGATACCTACTCGGTCGAAGTTTTGTCGACCGACAGGCTCTCTGGATTAACGTTTATTTGCAACTGTCAACTGCTGTGTCTAACGGCTACTTTTGGTCAATCTCGGTCGAGAAGTTTGTCGACCGAGAGTGTCTCGGTCGAGGAGTGTGGTCGACCGAGATTGACTCTGTTTTCAATCTTTCAATAGAGATACTAATTGTGTGAGTGTGCAAAGGTGATCCTAATTAAATGGGATGACATGTCTAACTATGGTGTTTGGCTAGGGAAAATCTAACGCTTGATTTACATGCAATTCTAAGTACTTGTACATTATATATTTGTACAAGTTTTACAACATTGATTACATTGCATGAAAATATAACTAAGTAAGCTCTTGGATTTTCCCTTGCTACTTTGTCATCCTGCTAAGTCCTGCACACTCAAGTAGCTTGTTAGATTAATAAGAATGAAATGTTTGTCATCATCGAAACAAAGGGATTTATCATAATATCCATTTTATCCAACAATCTCCCCCTTTTTGAAGATGACAAACATTTCCTAAATATGAAATAAGGAAATATAAAGCATGTGAGTTTCATACCTGAAAATTTACCTTTTGTAGCCATTTATGTTTTGCAAGTGAGTGCTGGCCAAGATGTGATGAAACTCATTTATATTTTTGATTTTTATATTCTTTCTCCCCCTTTGTCATTTCAAAAAGATATCCAAGTTGAATGTTTTATTTTTCTTCTCCCCCTTAATATAATGCTCCCCCTTAATTAGAGATCCTATTAGAAACATGGATTTTTATCTAATTTATCCACAATTTGTTTCTCAATCATTTGCAAAGGATGTTAAGCCTTGAAATGATATGAGATTCCTTTAAGCATATGATGAATGTATATTGATTTCTCATGTATCAAAGGATGTTTAAGCCCTAGATTAAATGAGAATCCTCTAAGCTTAGAGTACATAAAAAAATGTCTCCATCCAAAAGCAAGGGATGTTAAGCCCTGTTTTGGGTAGAGAGTTCCTTCAAGTACAAGATACCATTTTCAATAAATTCATAAATTTCTTGAAAATATTCAGCTACACATAGTGATTACAATGTTTTTGTAAGCGTCTTCAATCAAATGATCAAAGTTTTGATGATCTCCCCCTTTTTCTTATGCTTTGCTCCCCCTTAGATAGATATCTCAAATGAAAGTTTGAATACTAAGCAAATATATAAAATGTTGTAGATGATCTCCAAGATTTAACAAAGATGTATGCAATTTATGTCAGTCTGGAAAAACAGAAACCCAGTCGGTCGACAATTGCTCGACCGACAGTGTTCTCGGTCGACTAGTTGCTCGACCGAGGAAGTTTCTGGGGAACTGTTTTGTCATTTGGAAATTTAGCCACAATTGTAATAGTTGCTTGTTTTAATTATTACTCTCCTTGTTTGTTATGCTCTACAATAATGAACTGATAATCCATATTTTTGAAGATGTCTTATATGCCAAAAAAAATATCCATTTGAATCAAGAAAAGATGGCAAGCTTCATTCAATAACATGGAGAATATTACAATCATATAGAAATGACCAACAATTATTGTTATTACAACAACTTCAACACTTCATTGGAAAGATTTAATAATTACATTAATGTCCGGATCTTTCCCAAGGAATGTCTCGACTCCATAATATTTGACCAGAGTTTGCCAATCCAAAGCACCTGTCATAGTTAATGCATATGCTTCCAGAAATGTGGGAACTCGGTCAAAACGGAAGTGAGCAGCTATATCTTGCAATTGCATGGAGGAATATTGAGTATGTGCAAGATCCATTGATGGTGGAGGTGGAGGTTGATAGTAGTTGTATGAAGGATTAAATGGGTTGAGCATGCCAGCATTTAAGGAATGCGGATATTCATCGGTTTGGCTCGGAGAAAGATTTTGCATTCTTTGATTCAAGTATGTCATGGCATGGTGGGTATAGTTGAGTTGGTTACTAAGATGATATTGGGAGCCGACAAGATAAGTGAGAGTATTTTGGATGGGATCAACAGAAAGATTAGTAGGAGGAGGGGGTGGTGGTATATCTTGATGTGATGATTCTCCTTCTACTCTTGCCCTTTTATGACCAAAGTCAATCCCCATCTTTTCTACGGTATTCTTACTTATCTTTGGTGGTCTACGCTCCCATATATACCCCATATCTTCAATTTGTAACTTAAGACAATGTTGAGTGATCTGGCATACAAAATCGGCATACGGTGGATTGCCAGAAAACTCAAGCATGTTTTTAAGTATTAACCGAATGAAGTTTGTAGGGATTTCTTTTATGATAGCATAAATTAGACACATGCGGAAAATAGGAACCTCAGATTTATTGGCTCTAGGATGTATGTTGGTGGAAACAATGAGGTTTACTATCCTACATGCAGGTTTCAGGTTTATTGCATAATAAGTTCCCCTATCTTCATGACACGTGGTATTGGTTTGAAATATGGCTCTTTTTATATCACTAAGGTTAGTGGAATGGTCATCATGGGATAATAAATTTAGTGGATTGCCGGTGGTAAGGTCAAGGAAATCTTGGTATTCATCTATATCAATTTCTAGCATATCAAGAATATCCCCTTCGGAAAATTTAAAACTACGCCCATTGACCATGGTGTAGAAGAATGTGGTTTCATTTTTGGTGTGGGATAAGAGATTGGCATAGAATTCGTTGACTACCTTAGTGGAATATGAAGGAAAAGAAGGATAGATGAAGTCCTTCAGCTTCTGCACTCCAAAGAGATTCTCCAGATCGACTATGTTGATGAAGTCCATAGCTTCGACCGGGCGTCGGGGAAGAGGAGCTTTAGAGGAAAGCCGTAGATATCTATCTCCAGCATCTCCGTCGACGAAGGCGATGTCATTGATGATCGTCAGTGGCGGAGTGGCTTCCCGATCTTCTCTTCTTTTTCTTCCGGCGACTTTCTTCTTCCCACGGACAGCTGATGATGAGGCCATTTGTGTTTGAGAGTGGAGAAGAAGCAAGGAAGATTGGAGGATAAGAATGCTGAATGTTTGCACGAGAATGCACTAGAGATGGACTATGGAGGCAAGGAAATGCAAGTGTGAGTAAGTGACCCGTTTTTGCTCCTATTTATAGCATTCCAGCGACCTGGTCGGTCGACGACTCGTCGACCGAGCGTCCGCAACGGTCGAGTTGCAGACGCGCCACTTGGTTCCCCAACGGTAAAGAAAACGGTCATAACGGTCGGGTTACAACGGTCGTATTCAACGGCTATTTCTCGGTCGAGCACTTGTCGACCGACTTTGTCTCGGTCGAGCATTGTTCGACCGACAGTTCGTCCTCTATTGAGTTTGTTTAGAATTTGTCGGTCGAGAGAGATGGGCTGACCGAGCGGTTCTCGGTCGACGAATTCGTCGACCGACAGACTTACTGAGTTCAACTTTTGAGACCTAATTTGAATGCAGATCATAGATCATTTTTGTAGAGCATATATATGGATATTCCGAGGGAGTAATATTGTTTTGTTTTTGACAATTTTTAAGGCTTTAAATTTAAAAAAAATATGCTAAGATTAAGTCTAATAAATTGATGTCCAAATAAACAATCTTTTGTCAAAGTTTATTTTAGGTCGCCCTTGACTACGACCGTGGCGCCCCTTGGTCAAATTTTATTTTAACCAAGAGGCATATTCTGCAGGTTTCCAGAATAAACATTCATGTACGAAGTATAAGTTCTGCAGATAGCTTACGAGTATCAATTTGAGGCTCATTAAAGTGTACCAATTATGAGAAATTAATAAGGGCATCAAATATGATGAAGTATATTCAGTGATGCTTAATATAAGAGCACAATGAATATTTTCAAAAATCAATTTGAAACATTTCAAGTATAAAAGCATAGGAATTTTCTTTAATCTAAGCATTATCAATCAATATTTATTCCATATAATCTTTCAAGAATAATTTCCACATATAGTGTAATACTGTAAAAAAAAAAATTTACAGCAGTAAAAAAAATCAGTGATATGCTCGGTCGACAATTTCTCGACCGAGGTTCACTCGGTCGATAACTTCTCGACCAATCAATTTTCTGGAAAACTTTCAGAAATTTATTTCAGGTGCACTATAGGCTGTATCTAATTCAACTATTTCAAAGATCAGTTTGTGATAAGACATATGTGTATCAAAGTGATATTTAAATTAAATTTTTGATTTTTGTTATCCTTATATGTTAAGTTGAGATAGTCATAAGGATATGCAAATTAAGATCTTTGGTCATATCTCAACTTAGTCTAATCAATTTAATTTGGGGGTTTTGGAACCCATACCATCTCGACATTCTTTTTCTTGTATGGGCATGAAAAGGAATAATGTCCGAGGCGTGAGCAATAATGGCAACAAATTGAATCAACCTCAAGCCTTTTTCTATGATTTTGCCCTGTGTTGTCATTGGGTGAGGGTGTCCTTTTGGGTACATATATGGATTTATAGGTTTGTGGCTTACTCCGACTAGGTTGTTGATGTGATTTTTCTTTAGGTTTATAACCTAGTCCTCTTCTCCCTATTTGATGATAGGAATTATCCAATATTCTATCAAGGATTCCATTGTTGTTTAACATACTAACTTCTCGTTGTAACTTAACGATCTCATCCATTCTTTTCTTAATATCTAGTTTTGCTTGATCTAGATTGGATGATAAAGAATTTCTTTCTTTCACTATATTGTCATAATCTACATGGGTGCACAATATAGGTTGTTTTTTAAGATCATTTACTTGAGTCTGCAAATTTGTCTTTTCAAGGGAAAGAAGATTGCAGTTAGCTTCTATTGATTTTAATTTAAGATCGCAATCTTCAATTGTCCTTTTTAGATCTTCATTTTCAGATTCAAGAGCAAGTAGTTTAGTATTTAAATCCTCATTTACTTTATTCGATTTCTTTAGCTTCTTTTTGCACTCAATATATTTACTATGTGTTTCTTCAATAATACCAACTAGTTCTTCTTTAGGTAAATCATAAAGGCTTACCTCTTCTTCTTCTTCACTAGTTGTAGCAATAAAGCATTCTTTATTTGCATCTTCCTTCTTTGACTTCCATGGACATCTAGATGTAAAGTGCTTTGTGGCTAAGCACCAATTGCAACTTGTTGAACATTTGTCCATGCTCCTTTGTTTGTAGTCACCTCCTCCCTTCATCTCTTCAAGACCTTGTTAGGGCTCCTTGAAGCCTGCTCTGATACCAATTGAAAACTACTAGAGGGGGGGTGAATAGAGTTTATAGATAATTTAACAATTATTGAACTCAAGCAACCACAAGGAGACACAAGGTTTAGAGTGGTTCCAACTATAGCAAATACTATAGCCGTCAATCCACTACCCGGTTGCTTACCCAACCGGGATTTGAAAAGAAATTTATTTTATTACCTCTTCAAGGAATTTACATAAAATACAATCTCTTTTCCTAAACCCTTCAAGCAGCCTTCACCTAGAAGTAATCGCCAACCTTGAAGCAGCCTTCTCTTGAAGTAGATGCACCAACTCCCGTTGCACCAGCCTTCTGAAGTAGCTTCCCTTGCGATAGCCTTCTTGAAGTAGCTTGAAGTCCCCTTCTCCACCTGAGAAGTCAACTCTCTCCAATCCGCAGCCTCCAACCCTAGGAGTAGCAAGGAGAGTACAAAAGATAAACAGGAACAAGAAAGGAAATGGAAATTACAACTTATCCTTTAAGCCCAAGGCTTGATATGCCTAGATCAAGCGTAAGATCTCCTAGCCAAGAATGTGAACTTGTAATTTCAGTGGATAGGAGAATCTAGCCTATAGGACACGAGATTGAGCTAAGGAGAATGTAGGCCAATGATCACAGTGCTCAAATTGCTTGCAAAAGATTGCTCAAGTATGCTCAAGTGTATTCTCAAGTGTAACAAGTAAATTCTAGTGTCCTATGGCTTGTCCTATTTATAGGAATGGCCTAAGTAAGCTTAAGGACGTTCTAGACAACTTCTAGGGGTTTCTAAGTGCTTAACTAGCCGTTAGGTATAAGTTAGGTGCTTTTGCAACGGCTAGTTGCTTTATTCTGGAGTTGCTGTCAGAGACCATCTCGGTCGACAATTTGTCGACCGAGATACCTACTCGGTCGAAGTTTTGTCGACCGACAGGCTCTCTGGATTAACGTTTATTTGCAACTGTCAACTGCTGTGTCTAACGGCTACTTTTGGTCAATCTCGGTCGAGAAGTTTGTCGACCGAGAGTGTCTCGGTCGAGGAGTGTGGTCGACCGAGATTGACTCTGTTTTCAATCTTTCAATAGAGATACTAATTGTGTGAGTGTGCAAAGGTGATCCTAATTAAATGGGATGACATGTCTAACTATGGTGTTTGGCTAGGGAAAATCTAACGCTTGATTTACATGCAATTCTAAGTACTTGTACATTATATATTTGTACAAGTTTTACAACATTGATTACATTGCATGAAAATATAACTAAGTAAGCTCTTGGATTTTCCCTTGCTACTTTGTCATCCTGCTAAGTCCTGCACACTCAAGTAGCTTGTTAGATTAATAAGAATGAAATGTTTGTCATCATCGAAACAAAGGGATTTATCATAATATCCATTTTATCCAACATCTTTTTCCTTTTTATTTCTTTTTTTCTTGTTATTGGGCCCAATAGCCAACAAGGCCCACGAAATGAATTATACAAGACTATTTATCAAAGGAATCCATTTAAGGCACATAAATCACACAATTACACAATCATACATTTATTGGGGAAATTGCATTTCCACCTAAAAGAACCTGAGAATTGGGGTTGTAACATCCTTCCCCTCTTACAAGAATTTTTCCCTCAAAATTCTACCAAACATACACACAAATCAGGATAAAACTTTTCCATGTCCATCATTAGCTCCCATGTGGCATCTTCCTCTCCATGGTGCTTCCAAAGAACCTTTATCATCTTATATTCTTACATCTGAGTTCTCTCTCACTTTGGTATCTTGCACCCTTGTAGGTGACCCAGGATATTTTAGCCTCCCTTGAAGCTCAATAGGTTCATGGCTCAGCACGTGGCTCAGGTACATCACATAGTGCTCTAGACCGGACTCATGGAACACATCATACATCATATTATCTTGAGGGGTAAGGCTAAACATAAGCAACTCCACCAATCCATCTCAAATGGATCCATGTGTAGGGGATTCATCTTTCTCATCTATAGCTCAAAGGGGTTGGGTTTTCATAACACATATTCTCCCACAGTGAACCGCATGTCAGTCTGCTTCACATCGGCTCACGAATCTTGTCGCCCCTGGGCTCTCACAACCACCACACGATCAAAGCAAATTCATATGCATACACTGTGGTCTTTCTGACCTTCACAAAGTCCTTTCACCGACATCATCCTAATGAAGCGGTGACCGAAACATCCTCCCTTACAGAGCTTCTTTCATCCCGATACTGGCTATGGTGGCTATCATCACAAGCAAACTCTTCTAGGGGTAGGAACTACTCCCATGTATCACCCTGAACGAGCATACATGCTCTCATCATACCCTCTATAGTCTGGATCATACTTTCTCGACTGTCCATCAATCGGGATGATATGTTGTACTCAACGTCAATCTAGCATCTAGTCCTTCATGTACCTACTTCCACCACATGGAAGTGAACTTGAGGTCATGCTCAAGATATTGAACTCAGATCATGGTGTAGTTGAACTATCTCTCTCTCTCTCTCATATATATATATATATATATATATATATATATATATATATATATATATATATATATATATATATATATATATATATATATATATATATATATATATATATTCAACCAGATCTATCACATTGACAGTTCTCTCTCTTAAGCAGGGATTAGATCAACTTGGTAAGGTGATCTACCATAACCCATATCGCATCATGACCTCTCTTGGTCTAGGGGAGACTCACCTCAACATCCATGGTGATCCACTCCCATTTCCTCTCGGGGACTCTTCATTATCTGTAGCAACTCACCGGGTTACGGATGTTTGTCCTTCACCTCCTCGCATGCATGGTGAGAAGCCACATGCAACTTTATATACTTGTTCATCTCAGGTATTCAAAGTACTACTGCAAACTTTAACTATCTTGGTAGTACTATGGTGTACTTAACATCATGAGCCTCTACTTGTCATGATTCCTCAAGGTCGACTCCTCAAAAACCCTAAAACACTCTAATAGTGTGTTTCACCATCTTCTTTTCTTGAGAGGTGTATCTGAGGTTCGTACAACCATCCTTCTATCTCATCAAGCTCTAGGATAGCTAACTGAGCAACCACCCTGACCAATAGGTCTGATTGTATCTCGGTGTTATCCATATATGGTCTCATCCTCTAATGAACTTAGGGTTTGCCTAAACAACCTATTTTAGCCGCTCTACTATCTAAACCAGATGTCTACGTCTCGAAAAAGAGCATCCATTAACACCTTACATCCTTATGTTCTAGGAAACGGGGAATTCATAAACCTTCATATACTCCACTCATCATCCTCATCTTGGATTTAGGTCTAACTGGGTCAAGAAAACTCTGAGCTCATCATCTTGGTTATAAAACTCAAACTTATATAACTCATAAATTCCATATTGCCCTTGATAAGAACGTCCTCATGATGACTAT
Source organism: Alisma plantago-aquatica (assembly GCA_963693085.1). Classification (NCBI taxonomy): domain Eukaryota; kingdom Viridiplantae; phylum Streptophyta; class Magnoliopsida; order Alismatales; family Alismataceae; genus Alisma; species Alisma plantago-aquatica. The sequence continues at coordinate 642,977,591 of OY856413.1, read as the reverse complement.
CTTAGTTCTTCTTGTGTTTTTAAACCATCCATTCCAAGTACTTTCCAAAAGGTATGATACTTTCTCTATCCTCAAACGTCATAGCAATGTTTCAACTCACATCATCTTTATCCTTAGTGTATGGCATGCGTATTGCCCTATCTCTCACCCCCATAATGAGAGTAAATAAGCATTTGGCTACAGTCCAAATACAAAGTTCATCACGTTCCAAGAGTAGAGAAGGTGCATCAAACATCGCCAGTACACTTTCCATACTAAGTTGAAACGTACAACACATGTCTCCACATCATAATTAACTTGATCATGGTTCTATACCCATGGGAAGACTTTTCCCATCACCTTTTGGATCTTAACATATCTCCTTTATGTACAATCCTTAGTCATTACCTCAAGGTCTCTAGGGTGTTGACATTTTTAGGGTGATCCAACCCTTATGCATCTAAGGAGTGCCTCTCACTTTTACCCCTTAGGTCCCATTAACTCATGAAGGTGGCCAACCTCCTAACCCATGGTCCTTAGGCAAAGGTAGTTGTTACCTCCTGACCCTATGGTCTTGTGCATCCATGGTACAAACAACTCCTACTTCCATCGGTCTTATCCCTTCATGACCTTAGTATTGACTTAGAATTCTATCATGGTACATCTCAAAATTGAATCCTTACCCAAAACTCCATCATCTCTTTGAGCCCTCATGGTCAACTTACATCCTTTCTTAGGGATCATGGCGACCTACCTTCCTCGGTCTGGCCCTATGTAGGTTACCTCCAAGGCAACATATCCTCATGCCCTTTAGAGATGGTCAAACTTGGGTCTATAGATTCGTGCTCATACTTCTACACTTAGCTCATCAAGCTCCTATTAGAGACCTCTTTAGGTTACTTCGAACCTAAACAAAAGCAGATACTTACCCTATAGAAGGGTCCCTCTCCAGGATGGGAGAAAACTATCTCTTAATAGCAACAAAGGTCACAAATGTCCCTACGTCCAGAGTTTACATCATCATATGCATACTAAACCCTATCATGCCACTTATGCATGTAACTAACAAGAAGACCACATACTAAACCATGCTAGGTTTCCTTGGTATGTCATACTTGTTCCTATTCCTTACCATTGGACCATTATCATACATGCATATGTCACCAACCTATGTGTGAGGGTTTCATCCAACTTATACCTTAGTCCAAAGGGTTTCCTTTTCCTCTAAACATGAGGGGTGCCTTACTCGAATTTGTAGAAACTCAAACATCATTGTGAGCATCAGGTGCACTAGGTACTACTACTTCCCCTCTTAGGTCAAGGAACCCTAGATTCTCTTCTTATGCATCAGTTGTATGACTGCATGCTCAACTTTTCAACCACGAATCAAACAGGTACAAGGTATAGCATGCACTTCCTACTATTCTACCATGTGAACAACACCTCAGAGCCCTACACCAGGACGACCAACTAGGTATGAGGCCTCACAACCTGATATCATACCTCCTCGGTCTAAGGAACTCTCCTTTCTACACATAAAAGGTAAGGTAGGCACCTACATCTTCTGTACATTGGTTCAGGAAGCCTCTTCTCATTCTAGGGTTTAGTTCCTCTAAAGTCATCCAAGGTACGATGAGTCTCCGAGGATCATGTGTGAAGCAACCACAACCATCCTCTTAGGTCGTCCATTCTAGGCCAAGACATACCCAATCTCTAATGGTCCCTCATGTCTCGGAGTATAAGCTTCCAAACTTCTTTCTCCGGTCTTGCTCTCTCTCTATCTCTAGAGCTAACCCTACAACCGACCTTACCACTAAGGTTCTCTCTCAAGAAGGTGGATCAAGCTCTTAAGGATACATGCATACACCTACATGGGTGAAATGTATGATCCAAACCTATGCTTGATCAAGATAATCCAAAGCTCTGCATGCTCGTCTCATGAACTATGAGGCATATCTCTCCTGGTCTAGGTCTCAAACCTGCTGCCAGACTCAATGCCATTCCCTTCTATGTAGGTGCATGCCTCGTCTATGCTCCTATAAGCATGTTAGGGTTCCCATATGGTCACCACTAACCCCTAAAATGAAGGAGCTATCCTTCACCCTAGCAGGCACGACCCTTCCAAGTTCAGGTTGCCAAAGAGCACTAGGTCAAACAACCTCACATAGCTCATGCTTCTAATGGATACACAAAACCTATATGCATGTCATCCCACACATATGGTCGACCATGATACCATGTCATCTCTCTCTAACAACCACTTTGGGTTAGGGTTAGCATCGTCCTCAGAGGATGTTCCAAGTCTCTACCTCTTCCTTGAGACCTCTACCTCCAGGGCTAACTCTTTACTCATCCTCCTGACAAGGTCTTGTTGGATTTTAGGAGAATAAGAGAAGGTAGCGGAAACAAAAAATTTCTTCTCCCAAACCCAGAATAAAGGAATCGCATCAACATCTATACAATAGGAAGGATGGTTTGTGGATACATACCTTGTCCCGAGGCTTGCTCGACGACGTTACCTCATGGCTTGTACAGTCTTCACCTTCGGTCTTGGACGGTGTCTGTGTAACTCCTGGTCTCACTAAGACTGTTGGGATTGATAGCTATCCTCTGAGCAGCAGAATTCTCCCACCTCTGAAGTAGTCCACACGGACCACCTGGAACTCTGATCTCCTTGTCCCACAAGGAATCGAAAGGAGTAATACCCTCCTGTCAGCGTACTAGTCACCGACACACTCTCCTGTCACCAATCGCTTTTCTACAATTGTCTTTCCCTTGTTGTGCCTCCCTTATCGGGTTACACTTGCTTGGGCTCTCCCGGTTACCACAACCAAAGAGAATGACAACTTTGCAGAGAAACTGGTGTTCTGAGTTGTACTTTGAGAAGCCCCCAATACCCCTATATATATAGGAGGGTCATGGGACATGGTTCTCCACCCCGGGCAATGCGGGATTAAAGCAGGAGTAGAAGGGTTCGAGATTTTCCACAAAACAACCAACTGCACCAGCTGAACCGATCGTTTCAAGTATGAACTGATCGGTTGGGGACCTGAGCCGATCAGTTCACATCTGAACTGATCGGTTGGGGCACCTGAGCCGATCGGTTCACTTCTGAAATGATCGGTTCATTGCCCTGGTCAGTTCCAGATTGACTTTTCCTCTTTTGTTTCGAATTGATCCAAATCCAATCCTTGTTCCAATCAAATTGGACAAATGAAACAAAAAGAAATTTCTCACCAACCTGACTTTCCCAACTTGCTCCTTTGGACCTGTTGAGATGATCGGTTCAACCCTTGAACCGGTCGATTCAGTCTGTCTTGAGCTGATCTGTTCATCACATGAGCCAATCGGTTGGGAGTGCAGACTGTGCAAAATCTGTCAATTGCAGTTTCAATCAATCTGATACTCTAATCAATCGGTCCAACACCTTGAACACTATGATATTAAGCTATCAATTGATTGAGTGTTTAATTGAACTACTAAACTCCTTTAGTAATCAATATAAACATCGTTTGTGGATAAACTCCTCTTCCAGGTTAAATCCTTTATGTGACCCTACAGGTCCATTTCACATTGGCAGTGAAAGTCCATAATGCATATGACTTCACAAGCAAAGAGCGGTGCCTAGTCGCACATCAGTGCTACCCAAGTGAAATAGAAAGTTGGAGAACAACTTTCAATCCTACAATCCGTGAATGGTGTTACAGTGAATATATAATTCCTTTGTCACTAATGTCCTGAATGAACTCAAGGCATGGTACAATCATCCTTTCAACGTTCATCCATTTCCTTGATCTCAGGGCAGACTGGGTGAGATGTGTGTGACATCAATATCACATATTGATTCACACATGCATGTGCATGCCTTTCTCAATCCTACTCATCAAGTGGCCATGGACAGCAAACTCCCTTAGGAGGGACAAATCCCATATCTATCACTCACCCCTCAAAAGCCCCAAGTGTCAAAGTCACCCAATCATCACCTTTATAACAACCCATATTTCAGGACTGCGTTTGATGATGTCAAAGTGTACCCAACAACATGTGTTGAGTGTAGTGATTTCAGGTTGAAGAATCACACTCACCACCATCACTTTGAGAGCTGACTGTGACTACCAAATCATGGTTCCATGTGTCACTCTCATGGTGGGTCTGTCCGATACACTTGTTCTCTAACAAGTACCTATGTGCTTGGTTTGATATCACTATATCATGACTAAGGAGATTTTGTCATCAACCAATACACAATCTAGTCTTTAGTGTTATTGATGTCTATGGTTATTTCCACAATAACAACTAACGAGGGACAAAACAAGAATATATACTCTTAACATTTGTATGATCTCATCGTTTAGGTCCAAAACCTAAAAGCATACGTCATCGAGTAAACAATTCTTTAGACATCTATCATGTTACACTATCATCTGAGAAACAGTTAAAACATATAGATCGGAAATTGCCTTTATTATTCAAATCATTTACAAAGTATCCCATTACAATCATCACATGACTTGCTCTATCAGCATACATACCAACAGACTCCCACTTGCACTTAGAGCCAGTCACCTAGGAACCTTAGTCCTTGTGACCTAGCATGACCAGCATGCTTCTACTGAGAAAGGGCCTTAGTCAGTGGATCATCTATGTTGTCTTCAGTTGGTACTTTGCAAATCTTCAGATCTCCTCGATGTACGATCTCTCGTATGAGATGGAAGCCCCGTAGTATGTGCTTGGACCGCTGATGTGATCTGGGCTCCTTAGCTTGACCAATAGCTCCATTATTGTCACAATAAAGCTCAATTGCATCACAGCTATTGGGAACTACACCAAGTTCAGAGATGAACTTCCTGATCCACATAGCTTCCTTTACTGCATGTGAAGCAGCAATATACTCAGCCTCTGTAGTAGAATTGACAACAGTTTCTTGCGTGGAACTCTTCCAGCTCACAGCTCCATTGTTTAGGAAAAATACAAATCCTGATTACGATCTATAATCATCTTTGTCGGTTTGGAAGCTTGCATCAGTGTAACCTCTTACAATCAGTTCTTCCTTGCCACCATATACAAGGAACTTATCCTTAGTCCTTCACAAGTACTTGAGGATGTTCTTTACGGCTGTCCAGTGAGCAACCCTAAGATCTGACTGGTACCTGCTCATCATGCTGAGAGCATGTGAGACATCTGGGCATGTGCACAACATAGCGTACATGATGGATCTGATGGCTGATGCATATGGGATCCCATTCATACACTCCCTCTCTTCACAAGATTGGGGACATTGAGCTCTAGAGATGGTGACTCCATGTAGCATGGGGATGTTGCCTCTCTTTGAGTTCTCCATGCTGAATCGCTTCAACACTTTGTCAATATATGTGCTTTGACTTAGTCTGAGAAGCCTTTTAGATCTATCTCTATAGATCTTAATACCTAGAATGTAGGATGCTTCTCCTAAGTCCTTCATTGAGAAAGTATTCCCAAGCCAAGTCTTTACCTTCTCTAAGGCTGCGACATCATTCCCCATCAATAGTATGTCATCCACATACAATATGAGGAATGTGGTCATGCTCCCACTAACCTTCTTGTACACATAAGGTTCATCTTCATTTTGAATAAAGCCAAACACTTTGGCTTCCTCATCAAATCAAAGATTCCAACTCTGAGATGCTTGTTTCAATCCATAGATTGATCTTTGTAGCTTATAGACTTTATTGGCATTCTTTGGATCTACAAAACCTTCAGGTTGTGTCATGTACACATCCTCATTTATATTCCCATTAAGGAATGCGGTTTTAACATCCATTTGCCAAATCTCATAGTCATAGTAAGCCACAATAGCAAACATGATCCTGATGGACTTAATCATGGCAACTGGAGAAAAAGTTTTGTCATAGTCAACACCTTGAACTTGTCGGAAACCCTTTGCAACCAATCTGCCTTTATAAGTTTGCACATTGCCATCCATGTAGGTCTTCTTCTTGAAGACCCACTTGCACCCTATGGGTTTCACCCCTTCAAGTGGTTCCACCAAAGTCCATACTTTGTTGGAGTACATGGATTCCATCTCGGATTTCATGGCCTCAAGCCATTTCTTAGAATCTGGTCCCTCCATAGCCTCTAGATAGGTAGTTGGATCATTATATATGATCAACTCACTGCCTACCTGAGTCACAAGGTATCCAAACCTCTTAGGTTCAAGGCGTGTCCTACTAGATCTACAAGGTCCTTATATTACTTCAGGAGACTGAGATTCCACAACACTTTTTGAATCTCTATGTTCCTCTTGTACATCTACCGGTTCAATGTTTTCTTGTTGGGCTTGAACCTCTTCAAACTCTATTTTCCTCCCACTGTTTCCTCTGGAAATAAATTCCTATTCCAGGAATACAGCTGTCCTAGCAACAAACACTTTGTTGTCAGTAGGGTGGTAAAAATAGTATCCCCCTGTTTCCTTGGGGTATCCAACAAAATAACATTTATCGGACTTGGGTCCAAGCTTATCAGGAAATATTTTCCTGACATAAGCCTCACAACCCCAAATCTTAATAAAAGACAAATCGAGACGCTTCTCGTGCCATATCTCATATGGTGTCTTTTGAACCAATTTAGATGGTACTCGATTAAGTGTAAACGCAACGGTTTCAAGAGCATGACCCCATAAGGAAATCGGAAGATCAGAAAAACTCATCATTGATCACACCATATCCAGTAAAGTGTGATTCCTTCTTTCAGAAACACTGTTATGTTGTGGTGTTCCAGGCGGAGTCCATTGTGATACAATACCACGGGCTCGCAGAAGGTCCTCAAACTCTTGGCTTAAGTATTCTCCACCTCGATCGGATCGAAGTTCTTTAATACTTTTACCAAGTTGGTTCTATACTTCATTCATGAAATCCTTGAACCTTTCAAGGGTTTCCAACTTATGTTTCATCAGGTACACATAGCCATACCTACTGAAGTCATCAATGAAGGTAAAGAAGTATTGGCACCCATTTCTGGCATTAGTTCTAAAAGGCCCACATACATCAGTATGTATGAGTCCTAATAGATCACTAGCTCTCTCACATTTACCTAAAAAGGGAGTCTTGGTCATCTTGCCCAACAAACAAGATTCACATGTCTATATTGATTCATAATCAAAAGAGTCAAGATAACCATCTTTATGGAGTCTAGAGATGCGCTTCTCATTTATGTGCCCTAGACGACAATGCCAAAGATATGTTTTGTTTGAGTTGTTGAGTTTTTGCCTTTTGGTGTTTACGTTGTATACACTTGTCTCTAGATCTATCAAGTATAGACCATAAGACATTGGGGCAATGCCATAAAAGATCCCATCTTTTGAAATGGAACACTTTCCATTCTTAATAAGAAATTTAAAACCATCCTTGTCCAAACAAGAGATGGAAATGATATTCCTATTTATGGCAGGTACATAATAGCAGTTCTTCAACTCTATTATTAGCCCACTAGGTAGAGTTAACTCATAGGTTCCTACGGCACTGGCGGCAACTCTTGCCCCATTGGCAACACATAGTTCAACCTCGCCTTTCCCCAAAGGCCTACTTCTCTTAAGATCCTTCACATTTGAACAAATGTGAGATCCACATCCGGTATCAAGTTCCCATGAAAAATAAGTAGTAAAGTTAATCTCTATCACGCATACACCAGAAGTAAAGATATATATCTCCCGCTTCTTCTTCCACCATTCCTTCCATCCTCTCCATGTTTTGAGAGCAGAAGAATTTGGTTTGGTGAGAGAACCCTTCTCTCCCTTACCTATGTCATTGATCTCTATCAATGAACTATCCTTCTTCTTACTTGTCTCAAACAACGCCTTAAGCATACATAGAGTGGACTCAAAGACTACCTGTATATCTGGATTGTGCAGAACACTTCTCACAATCCTCAACAAGTTATGGAATTTATTCTCAATTAATTTGCCCATTTTATAAGATGATTCTTTTGCCATTCTATAAGAGAAAATTGCATTTATCAAAACTCCTTTTGATTTGATTTCATTTGAATAAAATTTGACAGTAGTTAATTAGGCCTTTAATTAATTACCGCTCCCACTATTTTGGTTCAAATTGACAGCCCTCACCATCAATTCGGAAGATTGCAGTGTACAATCTTCTAGTGGGTCAAGATTCTAAAATCCTCTGAGTCATGGACCAGCTAGGGCTGTCACCCATAACTTAGATCTTCCAGGTAGGCAACTCTTGCCAATTGCATCATATGCAACACTTGAAAGATGCCATGCACAACTCCTTGACATGATCACCTCCATGCCTCAAGGTGCTAGATCCTATCTAGGTCACCTTGTTAAGTCCGACCCAAAGCCAACACAATGAATATGCAACCTGCTAGGGTAGACCCACATATCCATCCTTCACGCTTCCACAAGATAGATGGTGTACCACGCTAGGGCATGCCCGCACTTGGTCGATCAAGCTTTTCACGTGTGTCGCATTTGGAAGGCATCTAAAACTTTAATATTTAATGAGGGATTTGGTTTTATAGGTACATATACATATCCAATCACCACAATATAGTAAGTATCATATACATGCTATATCCCACAAAAAACATGCGAAACGATAAAAGCAATGATTATGGCCATCCTAATGTGATTCCTCGAGCCAAAAGGAATCACGGTCATCTAGGTCTACATCACATGCAACCTATCCATGATGAAGTGCTATAGTTGTCCAAGTTGATCAACTCATCACATGAATGACCTTCTCGCCCTGGCCAGTCGTCTGGGTGCCACCAGCCGATCGGTTGGCTCCTCCAACGGATCGGTTTGCCCAGTCATCGTGCATCTCCTCATGGCCGCCACCCGCTCGTCTCGCTCCTCGAACTGGTTGTCTGGAATGCCAACCGATCGGTTCACGCCTTGAACTGATCGTCTCATATGTCTTCAGGTTGTCTGCCGTTCTTTGACATAATAGGAAATAAAAGATCTATCCTATTTTACATTTGTATTGAGAAACCCCGAGTTTAATTCAGGGGGAGCAAAGGTAGGAAAGAAATCTCGAGTTATCTCGAGTTACATTAGGAATAGGAGACAGGGAATCGGTGCGTAGACCGAGATGCAAGAAACCACATTCAACCAAGCACACATACATAGGGTTTATTGGCCATAACCACGCTATACCTCCACCACAAAACTTGTTTAAGGGCGACGCGTATTGAGTGCATTCATATTACATATCATATATGTATATTGGGAATTGTGGTTTTAGGATTGGACATGCATAAAGCCAATTTTATTTGCATTGTATGCAATAAATAAAGGTGACAAATCAAAATTGATCACATCGATAATCCTAAAGTATAGTGAAGTTGACGTGGCTCTGATACCACTGTTGGGTTTTAGGAGAATAAGAGAAGGCAGCGGAAACAAAAAATTTCTTCTCCCAAACCCAGAATAAAGGAATCACGTCAACATCTATACAATAGGAAGGATGGTTTGTGGAGACATACCTTGTCCCGAGGCTTGCCCAGAGACGTTACCTCGTGGCTTGCGCGGTCTTCACCTCTGGTCTTGGACGGTGTTTGTGCAGCTCCTGGTCTCACCGGGACTATCGGGAATGACAACTGTCCTCCGAGTGGCAGAAGTCTCCCACCTCTGAAGTAGTCCACACGGGCCACCTGGAACTCCGATCTCCTTGTCCCACAAGGAATCGGAAGGATTTGTACCCTCCAGTCAGCGTACTAGTCACCGACACACTCTCCTACCACTAGTCAGTTTTCTATAGTTGTCTTTCCCTTATTGTGCCTCCCTTATCGGGTAGCACTTGCTTGGGCTCTCCTGGTTACCACAACCAGAGAGAATGACAACTTTGCAGAGCAACTGGTGTTCTGATTTATACTTTGAGAAGCCCCCAATACCCCTATATATAGGAGGGTCATGGGACAGGGTTCTCCACCCCGGGCAATGCGATATTAAAGTAGGAGTAGAAGGGTTCGAGATTTTCCACAAAACAACCAACTGTGCCAGCTGAACAGATCATTTCAAGCATGAACCGATCAGTTGGGGACCTGAATCAATCGGTTGGGGCACCGGAGCTGATCGGTTCACTTATGAAATGATCGGTTCATTGCCCTGGTTAGTTCCCGATTAACTTTTCCTCTTTTGTTTCGAATTGATCCAAATACCAATCCTTTTTCCAATCAAATCGGACAAATGAAACAAAAAGAAATTTCTCACCAAACTAACTTTCCCAACTTGCTCATTTGGACCTGTTGAGCCGATCGGTTCAACCCTTGAACTGGACAGTTCAGTCTATCCTGAGCTGATCGGTTCATCACATGAGCCGATCGGTTTGGAGTGTAGACTGTGCAACATTAGTCAATTGCAGTTTCAATCAATCTGATACTCTAATCAATTGGTCCAACACCTTGAACACTATGATATTGAGCTATCAATTGATTGAGTGTTTAATTGAACTACTAAACTCCTTCAGTAATCAATCTAAACATCATTTGTGGACAAACTCCTCTTCTAGGTTAAATCCTTTGTGTGTGACCCTGTAGGTCTATTTCATGTTGGCAGTGAAAGTCCATAACACTTATGACTTCACAAGCAAAGAGCGGTGCCTAGTCCCACATCAGTGCTACCCAAGTGAAATAGAAAGTTGGAGAACAACTTTCAATCCTACAATCCGTGAATGGTGTTATAATGAATGTATAATTCCTTTGTCACTACTATCCTGAATGAACGCAAGGCATGGTATAGTCATCCTTTCAACGTTCATCCATTTCTTTAATCTCAGAGAAGAATGGGTGAGATGCGTGCGACATCAATATCACATATTGATTCACACATGGATGTGTGTTCCTTTCTCAATCCTACTCATAAAGTGGCCATGGACATCAAACTCCCTAAGGAGGGACAAATCCCATATCTATCACTCACCCCTCAAAAGCCCCATGTGTCAAAGTCACCCAATCATCACCTTTATAACAACCCATGTTTTAGGACTGCGTTTGATGATGTCAAAGTGTACCCAACGACATGTGTTGAGTGTAGTGATTTTAGGTCAAAGAATCACACTCACCACCATCACTGTGAGAGCTGACTTTGACTACCAAATCATGGTTCCATGTGTCACTCTCATGGTGGGTCTTTCTGGTACACTTGTTCTCTAATAAGTACTTATGTGCTTGGTTTGATATCATTATATCATGACTAAGGAGATTTTGTCATCAACCAATACACAATCTAGTCTTTAGTGTTATTGATGTCTATGGTTATTTCCATAATAACAACTGACTAGGGACATAACAACAATATATACTCTTAACATTTGTATGATCTCATCATTTAGGTCCAGAACCTAAAAGCATACATCGTCGAGTAAACAATTCTTTAGACATCTATCATTTTACACTATCATCTCAGAAACAGTTAAAACATATAGATCGAAAATTGCCTTTATTATTATTCAAATCATTTACAAAGTATCCCATTACAATCATCACATGACTTTCTCTATGGGCATACATACCAACAGGTCTAACCTCAAGTCTCTTTTGAGGGCACGACAACACATGCCATGCAACCTAAGCATGTAACTAATCACTATTTTATGCGTAAACTATAAAAACTTATGTCCATGACATCTTGTTTACATGATTTTCATTAATTTGGTGGAGGATTCCTTACTCTTATCATACATACCCTGACCTCAAGAGGGTGGGGAAGAGAGAGAAAAACCCTAAGCCTTAGAATCCTTAATTGAATTAGGGTTGAGAAGGGACAAAATAGATAAGAGAGTCTTAAAGGTATCTTATTTCGAGTCAAAACCTCAGACATTGGCCAGGCAGTCACACCGCATATGGGAGTCCTCATGACTGACTAGCGGGGCAGAGGAAAATATTGTCAGCCCCTAGATGGTGATCCTTTTCTAGACACCTATGTCTTTTGGAAAATCCTCTAATAACTCCCTCGATTCTACAGAGTTTGTAAAATTTAATAAGTATTAAGGATTAAATCAGGAACCAATGCTCTGATACAAAATGTAACGACCCCGCCTCCCCGTAACCCCCAATTAAGGGAGACCAAAAGGTCAGAGTAGTTATCCCAAATTTCCATCTCAATGGTTTGACAAATAATCAATAATAATTACTAAATTCTACCAAAAACTATACTAAAAAGTTGGAATAAAATAAAACTTTGCATACCTCTTTAAAATCTTGGATTTCTAAACTTCTATCCACAAATGGAGTCTATTCTAACAAATCCTCCATGTACTTTAATTCATACATTCACAGTGTGTCACTTTACTATTTGTCCTTTTCATATTGTACCTAAAACACCGTCAAACAAAACGTCGATCTGCATAAATGAATATGACGGTATGTGGGGACAACCAAAATTTCACAAATATTGCTAACAACCTAAATATCACAATTAAGTTATTTAACAATCCAAATTACATTTTCAATGTGACATTCTCAACCATTTTTACCCTAACCCTGGAATACCCTCTCTAGGGTTTTTCCTTTGCACTAGACATAAGGCCACCTTCTCCATCCTGAGATTGGTGCCTGGGGTCACCAATCATGGTGCCCAATAGTCATGCAAGAAACATAAGGCCACCTTCTGCATCCTAAGCTTGGTGTTCGGGGTCACCTCTCATAGTGCCCAATGGTCTTCCCTCTTGGGCTTGACCTAATTGACCTTCCCTCCACGGCTTGGTCAGGCATCATACATCAGGGTGGCATGTAGGTGCGAGAATGCACATTTATAATTAATTGTGATAATCATAGTGACTTTAAAGATTTGCATAAATGAACATCCAATTGTAAGGTTGCATCCAATTCAATCAATCATATGAGAAAACTCTATGAAACTAAATCAGTTACTCTAAATAACCACATACCTGATTTGGAAGTCTCAAGGATTGCAAGAGAATAATCAATCAAGCAGTCAGATAAGACAAGCAGCCAATCACCCCAATCACTCAAGCACAACAAGAAACCTGGAAAACATGTGCAATATAATTACTACATTTTTATCATGCACTTACTTTATTGAATTGGGATTCCCTCCTAGGGTGTTCCTAAGTTGAATTAGGGTTTTCTTATAGTTCTTTATATTCATTTCTTAACCTTTACTCTTTAGGTCAATTAAACCCTAAAATAGCATTTCTATATTCCAAAACCCTAATTACTCCCTTATTCATATTTAAGCATCATTATTAACAATTAAGATTAGTTCTAACTTCATCTTATTCATAGGGTTTTTGAAATATAACTCATCCAAAAGTCATAAATACTAAGATTAGGGTTTCTAGGTTTTCAAGTACATATGAAACCTTAAAACATCCCTTTTTACATTAGAACTCTATTTACTCAAGTTATCTGCTCCAAAGCTCCTTTATTCTTAATTAGACTTAGAATCATCATATCTCTGTCTCAAGTATGCATTTTTGAAATAAGAGTCATTAAAGTCATATTTAACAGCATTAGGGCTTTTAGGCCCATTAGTGAATTTTAACATATCAAAACCCCAAATCAAGACAAATACATACCAAAATCATCCTTTTACATCTAAATCCTCTTTTTATTAACAACGTGTCAATATTGACTTAGTTTATCCAAAGAACATCATTAAATTCAATATTCATCACATCTTAGGGTTTTTTGTTAATTACACCTTTAAAGATGATAACTTTATACACTTTTTGGAATTGTAAGAGAAATTATGATTCAATTATATTTTTAGTGCATTCCTTGCATTTTTTTGATGAACTTTCACATATAGCATTGCTTCATCAGAGCTATCAATTAATTTCTAGATTAATTTTAAGATTTGTAATACTTGAACCAATCGAGGCTTGACACGTCATCTGCGATTTCTTTCTTATTTGTTGGGCCGGATCAGGTGGAAAGATGTTTGTTCCCTCACTTCTTAAACATGTTATTCAAGGTAAAAGGGTCATACACCGTAGGGTCTTCTTCTTCCTCACACCGTTGACCTACGTACGTTGTCAGTGAGCCAACTGCGTGGCCGACCCCTCCTCCTGGGCCCCAAAGACGCGGAGGAGCTCAGAGTGACTCCCTTAGGATCCAACGAAGATGACCATAGTATTACCTACGGCTGAAGCTAGTCGAATTCGATCACTCCTGCAGCTAAGATTTTGCTAGATGCAGCGCTACCACTGTAGCTTCCTAGACGCGTCGTCTTATGCGGTTGCAATTCGTACTCTCCCAAACTCCACCCTAGATCACAGTCCGACTCTGGGGTGAGTCTGTGGCGACAGTAAATGAGAAAGAAGACATGCCGCTTCAGGGAACGTTGGTGTAGGTTGTAACCATGGAGTTTTTGGATCCTCTGTGTGGTCTATGGAGGATGAACGCCATACTTTCTAGCGAGGGATCTTGGGTCCCTATTTATACATGTTCCAGGGAACCCTAGTGGTTATTAAGGGAAGGGAAGGAAGGGGTTGAGTACTATGCCCATGTTCTAGAAGAGGAAAACATCATTTCCTTCTTCCTATCACTCACGATTGAAACAACGGGGTATATGGATATAAAAGGGCCACCGTCCATGCACCTTTACAAAACTCTTTTCTCGATTTCTTTTGCCCCCTAATTAATTATACATGTATATGCATAAACTTGCTAAAAGATCCTTTTATTTCCACGAGTCTCCCTCACTCTCTCGCGGTGATGAAGGAAACTTATCTTGAGGGCACACATAGTCATAGAAGGATTGTATTAATCCAATTCCCAATTCTTTATTTAATCGTGAGATTTACAAACCTCATTCTTTTAGTCATATCATCAAAAAAATTATTATTACTTCATGAGTCATCCTTTTCTTCTCAATTTTTTAAGGAAAGTCTATAATGACTCAAATTACTTCTTTGTCAAGTTTGGGACTCAAACTTGAAGGTATGACGGACTTTTCTTCATAAGCAAGCTATCTATTAATAAAGCTTATTTATTTGGCATTTTCTCTTCCTTACCCTATTATATTTGCAACTTGAAATCCATGGAACCCAAGGAACCCCAAAGATACGAAATCAACCTTTGGAGGATACTTCCTAGCCTTCTAGAGGCTTCTACCTCTTTCTTTTCCTCTTATCTTAGTTATTCCTTTATTAATTGATCCTTTTTCCTTTTTATTTCTTTTTTTTCTTGTTATTGGGCCCAATAGCCAACAAGACCCACAAAATCAATTATACAAGACTATTTATCAAAGGAATCCATTTAAGGCACATAAATCACACTATTACACAATCATACATTTATTGGGGAAATTGCATTTCCACCTAAAAGAACCCAAAAATTGGGCTTGTAACAGAGGTAGGCAAAAGGACAATGAAATTAGTAGTTGGAGGCTTGGATACCACGATCGTGGTGGGTAGCACAACCATGTTAGGTCGTTGGTGGCACGGGAATTCTTGGCCACATGACCATTTTCAAAGAATTGAACTATTGACCAACTTTTACATTATGGACCATAGGGCCGTGTTGGGTCCATATTAGCACGGCTGTGGCAGCTTGCATGGCCATTCTAGGGAATTTTCTCTTCAACCTGACTGCTCTACAGATTGCTGGATAGCAGTGCACTATTCTATTTTTATTTTGTTAATGGTAGCTCAGAATGATATAAAATTTTAACTAAATATTTGTAACTCAACCTTCAAAAACATGCTAAATTTTTATAATTTTTGGAGAAGGTTTGATCTCTGAAATAAACGAATTACAATGACATTTTTTTCTGATAGAAAATTGAACGAAAATAAGAGAAAGTATAGTGATGGGTCAATATGGAATTGACCCAAGCAGCTCAATTGCCCTATATGTTCAACCTAACACACTAGGACCTCTCATAATTCGGGATTCATTCCTGAGAAATGAAGTTCTATAAAGAGAGGGAGAGTCAGGGTTTGAGAGGAGAAAGTGATGGAATTGTTGATCTAGGGTTTCTCTATTCGAGATATGATGAAATCAAGTAAGTTTAGCTTCTTTGCATAGCCTTTCATGGTGAATCTTCTCTCACATGTCAAGATTTCATCCCTCCTCTAATTGGATTCAAAATGGTATCAAATCTTCCCATTTTCTCACTCTTTCTTCAGAATCCCTCATTTCTATGGTTTCTGAGTTGAAAGGAAGAAGAATATGGTTATTTGCTTGGGTTTTGATATGAGTTTGAGATTTTCATAGATGAGTTGCATTTTTAAGGTATTGTACACACCTTAGGGTAAGTGGGTACTTCCTTTAAATAGTATATTGCATGAAAATGTGTTAAATCATCAATAATCTTCAATTGCTTAGTATGTGAGTACAAACCCTAAATTACCTTTTTGATCTAGTTTTTGCAAAATGATATGAAATGGATTCTTCCTCTATTTTGATGAATTTTAGATTATTAAATCATATTATAAATGGATATAACCCATCTTAATGATAATTCCCTAAGTATTTGGAGAGGCTATAAGAGTAAACTGAAAATTAGGGTTTTCATCTATGACTAAAACTGTTGTATAATCAAATAGAGAAATTTGTCTATCTGAATCTCTTTGATTACGAATGATCATTTATCAGAACATGTACCAAATATATGTCAGATACTCTCTTTGATTTTGTGTGATGTGAATAATGTTTGTTTGATATCTCAGTAAAGAAGGTCAAATCCTAGATGAGTGGAAAGTTGGGAATTTATGAATAGATCTTGTGAAATTCATTTGAAGTACTTTTCTTGACATCATAGACTTTATTTATTCAATGTTATTCTTTATTCATGATATCTCATTGAATGACATGGAAACCCTAATTTAGCTCAATTCCAAGATTTCATACATATGCTGATTGTATATGACTTGTCGAAAGCAATCTTTATTCAATGAATGTTTATGACACATTAAATCCTTATACGAGTCATGTGATAAGTGAATGAGGAAAATGAAACCCTAAGGATAGGGTGTATAGTGAATCAAGTATTGTGATGTCAATGTTTCTCAATATGAAATGTAGTTATGCTTAACCGTTCATTTGTGGTAAATGTTATCAGATGGTTTATGAAATGAAAGGTTTATAAAGCTATACTCAGATATGTTGATGTGATGATTGAATTATGAATTTAAAGAGTGAATTAGACATTTAGATGCCCTGAACACTATAGAATCCTCACAAGATGAGGCATGTGCTATGGGGAGGAAATGGTTTCTCGACTGGGGGTAGTCTGGATCGAGGTAAGCCAGAGCGCACCGTAGGGTGTAGGGGTCTTAACTAGTAGGGAAGACTCCTTATAGTTGTGTGGTACTCAACCCCAATCGGGGATGCCAGTGGTACATGTGTTATATGTTGTAGTGATCAGTGGTCAGTAGGTCCACTGATGCACAATAAGCCTGAGGGCTTTGACTCACTACCTGAGTACCGAGGTTGAGAGGTGGAGTCTAAGATATCCGGCCACTCCCATTAGCTGTTGAGAGGTAGACGTTCTGAGGCCCACTGCAGATGGGGTCTTACTCTAGAGATAGGCTTAGGAACCCATGCATACTTCCAAGCCTTATATAGTGAGATTGTAGCTTTCTACGATTCTTTCACATGTTGTGGTACACCTCATGTGGGTTCAAGGCATAATAAGATGAATGAGAGGTTAAACAAGTGTGTGCAGTTATTCAATTATTCTTTATATGTTTATGAATCATTCGTTCGCTTTATGATCAATCAAGCATGTTCATTTATTGATTCACTCTTGTAGATATCTATGGTATCTTACCAAATTTATATCTGCAAATGATTAGTCTCTTTAAGCTTACTTCAGTTATAATTGATATCAGATGCTCAAATGTATATTTGTAATTATATAAGTGCTTTAAATTGTTCCTATGAAGTACTCATTCACTAAGCGAATAGGCGCACCCCTCTACTCACAATTTTTAGGGATAACTCGTGGACTGAAGATTTCATTGTATCAGGGTATATTTTCCATAGGAGTTAAGTATGAGATTAGTTAAGTTAAGTCAGTCCCTGTCACTCTAGGTCCTTGTATATAAGTGAGAGAGTTGTAAATGATCATGTATATCCTTGTTTCCTTAATAAGAGAGAATGTATATGATTATCATGTCGTATGTACATGAAATTGTGAGATATAGATAAAGTTTGGATGTCTATCATTAATGATGAGATCATATTACAGTAACCAAGGTTTAATTCCCTTGTGAAGTTTGTTTGTGTGATTGAATGCAAGAAAACAAAGAGTTTGAAGTAAATAAAAAAAATGGGAATGAATTTTGTATTAAGTATAATCCTCAAAATTATGCCCTAATCTCATGATTATTGGTAATTTTGGGATGTGGATGTAACCCTTACAGTTCTCATTTGATGTCAAACATAGATTTAGATTGCGATAATTTTTTCAGTTTGGAAGCTTGCATGGGTGTAACCCTTTACATCCAACTCTTCCTAATTACCATATCCAAGGAACCAATCCTTTACGTGCCTCACAAGAAGCTAGGGATGTTCTTGATGGTAGTCCAGTGACTCTCATTGGTATCTAACATATACCCTCTCATCATGTCCAATACATACGAGATTTCTAGGTAGGTAGGTATATATGTCTTCTCATCATGTCCAATACATACATATGAGGTCATGACTGGATATTCCCTCGTCATGTCCTATACATAAGAGATTTGTTGGATATCTTCTCATCATATACAATACATACAAGACAATGGAATAAGTACATCTATTACAAGATAGATCCAATTGCGGATGCATATGGAATCTATCCAAGTGGTCCTATTCTTCATAAGAATTGGGACACTAGGTTCCTGAGAAACTAACTCCTTAGAACATGGGCACATCTTCTCTCACTGAGTCTTGCATGTTGAAACCTTCACCATCTTGCTAATGTATGTGCTCTTATTTAGGTCAAGAATTTTTTCAGATCTATCTATATAGATCTCGATCCCTATCATATAGGATGCTTCACCTAAACCCTTCATATAGAAGGTAATTTCCTTGCCATGTTTTAACATTTGTAGGATAAGGACATTATTCCCCATCATTATGTGGAATATTAATATGCTCCCGCTAAATCTTTTGTAATCACAGATTCCATCTTCATTCTGACTCAAGTCAAACCCTTTGTTTGTCTTGTCAAATAGAAGATTCCAGCTCTGAGATCTTGCTTCAATCCACAGATTAACCTTTGTAGCTTATAGGCTTTATTTGCATTATTGGATTTATAAAACCATTAGGTTGTATCACATACACATCCTTATAATTATTCCATTCAAGTAATGCGGTTTTAACATCCATATACAAAATCTCACAGTCATACTAAGTTGCAACAACAAGCTTGATCTAGATGGATTTAACCATGGTAACTGGGGAAAGATTTCATCATGTTCAAAATTTTGAACTAGTTTGAAATTCTTTGCAACCAATTTACCTTTCCACGATGGTCTTCTTACAAAAACCCAAATGCACCATATGGGTTTTACCCCTTCAGGTGGATTCAACAAGGTCATACCTAGTTGGTTACATGGAGTCCATCATTGATCTTATGGCCTTAAGACATTTCTCATATTCTGGTCCCCCAATAGTTTCTAGGTAGGTTGTTGACTCATCTTTATGATCAACTCACTGCCTTTTAAGTTATAAGACATCATAATATTTCAAACTGGAGGTGTGTTCTACTAGAACTATGAGTTTTATGTTTACTTAACGAACTTGAGATTCCACACCAAGTTGTGATTCCCCTTGTTCCTATTGTACCTCTTTAGGTTCAATGTTTTCTGATTTGTCTCAAACATTTCGAGTACTACTTGTACTCCCACTAATTCCTTTGGAACTAAGTTTCCTTTTAGGAATGCAATCATCCAGACTAATAAACACTTTGGTGACATATTGGGATAAGAGTATTATTTAACAAGATAACATTCATGTGATTTGTGTATAAAGCCTTTTAAGAAACTATTTTCTTATACAAACTTTCAATCCTAATCACTACAAAAGACTCACCAGGACTCCTCCCATGCCATATCCCATATGGTGTCTTTTGAACCAATTTACATGGTACAATGTTTAGTGTTAAGCATGTGCCCAAAATAAATTATAAGATCAACTGATTTTATTGATAATCTCACTATGACTTAACAGGGTGTGATACCTTCTTTCTGACACATCAGTAAGTTTCAAGTGGAGTTCAATGTGATACACTATCAGAGTCTCTCTAGAAGGTCCTCAAACTCTTGGTTTAAAATATTTCAACATTGATCACATAAATGTAATTTAATACTTTACCAAGTGAGTTGCATACTTCATTCATAATCTCCTTGAACATTTCAAGAGATTCATACTTGTATTTTATTAAATACAAATTTCAACATCTACAGGTTGCATTAGTAAACATAACGAGGTACTTGTAACTACCTTAAGCATATTTTCTAAAAGGTCTATGTACATCAGCATGTACTAGTCCTAATGGAATAGTTGATCTCCCACTACATCTAGTGAAGATGTTTTTTTCATATTGCACTACTAATAATACATGCATGTCTCTATTGGTTCAATAACCAAACGAGTCTAGATAACCTATCATATAGATTCTAGAAATTTATTTTTCATTTATGCACTCCAGATGACAATGCTATAGGTATTCATTATTTGAGTTATCAAGTCATTCAATATATGTGTCATACACATTTATCTTTTACAACTGTTAAGTATAGTTGGTGAGACATAGGGCATTACATAAAAGATCATATCTTTATAAATGAAACATAATGTTCTTGTCATACAAAACATAGAATGCTTTCATTAATAGCAAGTCCATAATAGTAATTCATTAATTCTTTTATGTGCCCATGAATGATAGCTTTCAACTGTAAAGGAAGCAACCTTTGCTCCGCACAGTTCTAGCTTACTTCTTCTCAGGTCTTGAAGTAGAGATCTCTATCTCCATCTTCTTCCTGGGATCCTCTATGATGATAGTTCTTTCTAATGTCCAGATAGGTGACAATGGTGGAACTTTCTTTTATCCTTTAAGTGAAAAAGACATATTCCTTTTACACTTACCCTTCTCCATAATTTGAGTGTAGAAGATTTGGACTTAAGCTTAGCCTTAGAACACTTCTTGGCCTTACCTTTACCCTAGGACTCACTTCCACTGATCATCATCATAGATTTGTCCTTCTTCTTCCTTGCTTTGGCATCAACATGCCAAGCATTATATAAACTAATGATTCATGCAATGCTTGCATAATCATATTCATGGTCAACTCTTGACTTAAGAGAAATCCCATTCATTCCACATGTCCAATCATATTGAGCACATGGGTTTCTACTGGACCTCCCTTTGTCAGTTTGCACTTAATTAGAGCTTTGGAGACATTATACCTTCTTTGCTTTACATGATTCTTAAGGTGTGATACCATCTTGAGAATGTCCATGTTATCATGTTGTTCTTGCAATTCATAGTTCATACAACATAACATTAGACATTCAAATGCTGATGGCATCATTGGCATGCTTCCAATAACCATCCATTTAGCCTTATCCACATTTGGAGTGGGTTCCTCTGGTATTGGTGTATCAAGGACATAGAGATTCACTCATTGACGAGAACATTTCTCAAAGTCCTTAACCAATTGTGGAACTTTATCCCATTTTGTCCTTCTAAAGGACTAATCATAATTTGAACGTGTTTGTGTTTGACATTTGATTCTACAAAGAAATATTGCAACATTTTTTAAAAATATTTTTGATTTGGTTTGATTCGATAAATTTGATGATATTAATTAGGTCTTTAATTAACTATAGCTCCCATTATTTTATTCAAATTGAAATCCCTCAATATCCATTCGGAATATTGTAGTGTACAATATTCTAGTGGGCCAGATCCAAGATAATTCAAATGTGGCCCTATCAACACTGCAAGCACAATCAATTATCAAGGTTGGCAATTCTTGCCAATTGCATCATATGCAATTCTGGATAGATGATATGTACAACCCCTTGCAGTAATCATATGCATGCTTCTAGGCCCAGACGCTCTAAGAGTTACTAGTCAAGTCTGACTCAAAAGCCAACACGATAATAATGCACCCCGCGGAGGAGGAACCTACATTATTACCATCACACTTCTACGAGATAAATGGTGCACCTATGGAGGAAGAACCTACACTTGGTGGATCAAGCTTTTCATGTGGGCCGCTTTTAAAAACATTTAAGACTTGATATTATAATTGAGGGAGATTGTGTATAAATACATATAATTTATCCAATCACCACATATATAGTATGTATCATATATATGTTGTAACTATAAATGAGAACATGTTATAAATAAACACACATACTAATGTAATTTCTTAGAGCCACAAGGAATTACTACCACCTATGGTCCACATCATATGTAACCTATTGTTGTGGAGATCAATGCTTGAACCAATCCAGGTTGATTGGTTCAACTCTTGAACCGGTCGACTTGCATCCTGGTCGCCCAATTGGGCTCTTTTCAAGTGGTCGTCTGGTTCTTAGGTCCAAGCAGCGTCTGGAAACTTCCAGTTAGTCAGTTGGGTCACCGGTCGATCGGTTCGTCCTCCTATCGTTTGGCCTCCTTAGTCCTCCAGTCGATTAGGTCATCTCATAAGCCGATCATTTTACCTTTGTGATGATCGTCATCTCATGTCGAAACATAAATTAAAACTATCCTATTTCTTATTACATTGTGTATGGAGAAAACCTCAAGTTACATTCGAGGGGAAATAGGAAGAAGAACATTAATTTACATTTGGAAAGGAGAGAGAGGTTTTGTACACAGAGCGATTAATAGTGTGTATAAATAATCACAACCATGCACTCACATATCTGGGGTTTTGGTCATAACCATGCTTCACATCCACCATTAAAACTGATTTTATGGCAATGCATGTAAATTGCATATATATCATATCATACACACACACACACACACACAGAGATATATATATATATATATATATATATATATATATATTCTCTTTTGGGTTCTTTATGTGGTGACTTAACAGACATGTACATCAACCAATTTAAATATTCGCATCATATGCAATAAATAAACTGAGTAAAACCAAAGATCCAATTATA
Organism: Alisma plantago-aquatica; assembly: GCA_963693085.1. NCBI lineage: Eukaryota > Viridiplantae > Streptophyta > Magnoliopsida > Alismatales > Alismataceae > Alisma > Alisma plantago-aquatica. The sequence continues at coordinate 642,954,512 of OY856413.1, read as the reverse complement.
TTGATTATCCCAAATCATAATTAATTGATGTGGCTCTGATACCACTATAGATAAATATGGCATCAGATAGGCAGCAGAAATAAAAATTTTACTGGCATATTTCCCACAAACCAGTAGATCACGTCAATAACTATGCAATGGGAAGGATGGTTTTACAAAGATATACCTGGTCCTGGAGCAAGTCCAGTGAGAATCCTCATTGATGTAGATGCACATTCTGTCTTGGATAGTGCATGTGCAACTTTTAGTTGCACTCAGACTCGTCTGACTACTCCTCCATAGACATCAGACTCGGACATCTACTGCATAGGCTCCTCAGATCTCGCCATGGACTGTGAGTTGATGTTGCCCTCCTAGAAGCAGCCAAAGGACTCCTACCTCTAGAGTAGTCCACACAAACCAACTAAAACTCATGTCGTGCTACTAGAATGGACAAGAAGGAGTTGTCCCTCCCGTTAGTGTACTAGTCACCAACATTCTCTCCCACAAGAATGATCCTCAGTTGTTTCTTGCCCATGGCTATCCCTCCCTAGTCGTGTAGGACTTTCCCAGACTCTCATAGTTATCCCAACCAGAGAGGACAATAATTGTCAGAGCAATTGATTCTCAATTGTCTGTGTAGTATTTGTTTTATGGGAAGCCCCACATACTTCTCTTTATATAATAGGGGTTAGGGTTCCCAGTTCCCATCCAATGTGGAACTAAAGCGAGACTGGAAAGGACTAGAAGATCTTGAATTTTCACAACAATTTTGGAAGTTCCCAACCTACGTGTGTTGAAACGGTTGTCTCGCCCAGTGAGTTGATTGTCTCGCATGTGAGATGGTCAATTTTCCCATAGAGACAGTCATCTCACATGCAAGATGGTCATTTTTCTAAGTGAAACGGTTTGTTTCATACTTTCTAATTTTGCACATATGTTGGCAATTCAATTCCAATTAATACTCAACTTGACGTCAACACCAATCCTTGATGCAATCAAATTGCACCCTCGAGATAGCCGTTTGGTGAAATGGAGACAAGCGTATCACATAATCCTAGAAGACAGACTCACACAGGTGAAACGGGTGTCTCGCAGCCCAAGTCAGGAAGAATTCCAACCAATGTACAATCCAATCAACCTGACACTCCGAATGACAGTCTCAACACTAGAACTGATTGTTTTGCAATCCAATCAGCTGATTTGTTGTGTGAATTGAATTACCTAAACACTTTAGTAATCAATTCAATTATCATTTAAGATCAAACTCCTCTTCTAGATGAGTTCCTATGTGTGTGCCCCTATAGGTCCCATATCACGTTGGTAGTGAATGTCCATAACTAGCTTATGACATCACAAGCAATGAGTGGTTCCTAGTCACACATCATTGCTACCTAAGAGAATGGAAAGATGGCGAGAAACTTCAAACTACAATATGTGTATGGTGTTACAATGTTTGTATAGTTTCTTTATCACTGATATTCAGATGGAACTGGAGGCATGGAGTAGTCATCATTATTATTATTATTCAATCTTATTTCTGGAACTAGAGCAGACATCATGAGATATATGTAAACTCAATATCACATATTAACTCACATGCACATGGCCATACTCTTCTCAGCCTCACTAATCAAGAGGCCTTAGATATCATACTCCCGTAGGAGGGACAAATCCCATCTCTATCACTCACAATCAGTACCATGTGTCAAAGCCACCCAATCATCACCTTTATAACAACACATGTTTCAAGACTACGTTTGGTGATGTCAAAGTGTACCCAACACCATGTGATGAGTGTAGTGATTTTAGGTCTAAGAACCACACCACCACCTTCACCATGAGAGCTGACTATGACTTCCATGATGATGGCATCCATGTGTCAGTCTCACGATTGGTCTGTCTGATACACTGTTTTCTAACATGTATTTGTGTGCTTGGTTTGATATTGACATATCATGACTAATGAGATTTAGTCATCAACCAATTCACACTTTGATCTTATGTGTTATTATTGTTGTATATCAACCTTCCACAATAACAACCGATCATGGACATAATGAGAATATGTATATTTACTCTTAACATCTATATGTTCTCATCCACAAGGTTAGTAACTTGAATACATACGTCATTGAGTAATATAATTCTCTAGACATTTATTATGGTATACATTATCTCATAACTAAAAATACAAAATAAATTGGAAGTTTGCCTTTATTAATAATCAATTCATTTATATGTTATACCATTACAATCATCATATGATTGGCTCTTTGGGACTACATACCAATAGTTGTCCCTTTCTAATTTGTGTACTACACCAACTTGCTCTCCCACAATTGTTCTCCCTTGGTATCCCTCCCTTTATTGGGTAGGACTTATTTGGGTTCTCTCGGTTACCACAACCAGAGGACAAAAATTGTCAAAGAAATTAATATTGTGTCTTGGAAGCCCCCAATACCCCTTTATTTATAGGAGAGTCAAGCTCAGGGTTCCCAGTTTGTACAGGAGTGGAAGTTGCACCCAAGTGCCTCTTATCTTATGCACCGAAGTGTGTGATTCCACAAAATTTTGCATCCTGTGAGTAGTGAAATAATCAGTTGGCATGCGAGCCGATTGGTACAACCCTTAAACCCTTCGTTTCATCATGTTTCCAAATCATAATTGTATTGGCAATTAATATCCAATTAATGCATAACATGACGTCACAAATAATCCTTGTTCCTATCGAATTGATCCATGAACTAGGAAGTGTATTACATGAACCACTTGTTTGACTGACCTTTAGCCAATCCCTTCATTCAGTGGACTGTCGATTCATGACCTAGTTCATCTAATATTCATCCAATGCAATTTCCAATCAACCTGACGATCCAACCAATTGGTTCAACACTTGAACCGGTTAGCTCAAAGTTGAGTCAATCAATTATTATTTAAACTCAATACCAAAACACTTTAGTAATCAAGTTATACATCATTCATGAACAAACTCCTATTCCAAGTGTATCATATGTATGTGACCCTATAAGTTCCAAGTTACATTGGTACTGAATGTCCATAATTAGTTTATGACATCACAAGCATTGAGCGGTATCTAGCAACACATCATTGCTACCCAGTTAATTGGAAAGTTATAGAACAACTTCAACATACAATCTGTGATAGGTGTTACAATGTTTGTATAATTCCTTTGTCATTGATATCCATATTGAACTCGAGGCATGGAATCATCATCCTCTTCAACATTCAATCTATGTTCCTTGAACTAGAGCAGACTGTTTGAAATAATTACAACCTCAATATCACATATTGACTCACATGATCATGGCCATGCATTTCTTAGTCTTCTGTATCAAGTGACCTGGATATCATACTCCTAATAGGAGGGACAAATCCCATCTACATCATGCACACGCATCCCCATGTGTCACAGTGCACCCAATCATCACTTTATGGCAACCCTTATTCAAGGTCACAATGGATGATATTAATGTACACTGAACAACATGTAATGAGTGTAGTGACTTTAGGTATAAGAATCACAATCACTATCAACACTATAAGAGATGATCCTGACTACCAATCATGGTTTCCATGTATCACTCTTATGGTGGGTATGTCTGATACACTATTCTCTAAAGAGTATCTATGTGTTTGGTTTTGATATCACTTATCATGAGTGATGAGATTTTGTCATCAACCAAAATAGACTATAGTCCTAGGTGATATTATTGTCAATCAACATTCCACAATAACATCTTACTAGGGACATAATAAGAATTTATATACTCTTAGCATTCGTACTATCTCATTGTTCAGGTCATCAACATAAAGACGTATGTCATTGAGTAATACCATTCTTTAGACATTTATTATGCTACATCATCATCTCATAACCGAATAAAACAAAATAAATTATAAAATTGCATTTATTATTAATCAAATCATTTACAAGTTATGTCATTACAATCATCATATGATTACCTCTCTGGGCATACATACCAACAGACTTCCACTTGCACTTAGAGACAATCACTCACATACTTAATCCCAAGTGATCTAACATGACATTCATGATTTCACTGTGAAAGTGCTTTTGTCAAGGGGTCAGCCACATTGCTCTCGGTTCGTACTTTGCACATGTTCATATCTTCTCATTATATGATCTCTAGTATGAGATGGAACCGCCTTATATTGTTAGAATGTTGATGCAATTTTGGTTCCTTAGTTCGTGCAAGAGCTCCATTGTTTTCACAATATAGCTCAATTGCATTGATGATGCTTTGAACTACCCCATGTTCTGAAATGAACTTCTTATTCCAAACAACCTCATTTGTTGCATTCAATGCAACAATATACTTGGCCTCTATTGTAGAATCTGCAAATGCCTTTTGCTTAAAACTCTTCTAACTCACAACTCCATTGTTGAGGAAAAACAAAAATCCAGATTGTAATATGTAATCATCTTTATAAGTTTGGAAGCTTGCATCGATGTAACCTTTTACCACCAACACTTCCTCTCCACTGTAGATTGGAAACTGATCCTCAGTTCTTCTCAGGTAGTTAAGGATGTTCTTCATGGCTGTCCAGTGAGAATCACATGGATCTGATTGATATCTTCTCATCATGCTCAAGGCATATGAGACATTGGGATGAGTACACAGCATTGCATACATGATGGATCCAATTGTAGATGCATATGGAATCCTACCCATGCATTCTCTTTGTTCACAACAGTTGGGACATTGATCTCTAGAGATGGTAATTCCATTACTCATGCAAATGTTTCCTCTCTTTGAGTCCTCCATGATAAATCTCTTCAACACTTTGTCAATGTCTATGCTCTGACTTAGTCCAAGAACCCTTCTAGATCTATCTCTATTAATCTTAATTCCCAAGATATAGGATTCTTCACCTAAGTCCTTCATAGAAAATTTATTTCCAAACCAGGTATTTACCATCTATAAAGTAGGGATGTCATTCCCCATCAATAGTATGTCATCTACATTCAATATGAGGAATGTAATCATACCCCCACTAACCTTATTGTACACACAAGCTTCATCTTTACTTTGACTAAAGCCAAACTCTTTGATTGTTTTATCAAATCAAGGATTCCAGCTTGGAGATTCTTGCTTCAATTTATGGATTAATCTTTGTAGCTTACAGACTTTATTTGCATCCTTTGGATTTATAAAACCCTCAAGTTGTGCCATATTGACATCCTTAAGGAGATTCCCACTAAGGAATGCAGTTTTAACATCCATCTGCCAAATCTCATAGTTGTGATAAGCTATAATGGCAAGCATGACCCTAATGGACTAAACCATGGCAACTGGAGTAAAGGTTCTGTCATCATCAACACCTTGAACTCATCTCAAATCCTTTGCAACTAATCTTCCCTTATAGGTTTGTATATTACCATCCATGTCGATCATCTTCTTGAAGACCCACTTGCACCCTATGGGTTTTACCCCTTTAGCTATTTCCACCAAGGTCCATACCTTGTTGGTATACATGGATCCTATCTGAAATCTCATTGCCTCAAGACATTTCTCAAACTTCGGTCCCTTAGTAGCTTCTAGATAGGTTGTTGGCTCATCATATATGACCAACTCACCTCCTTCATGAGTCACAAGATAACCAAATTGTTCAGGCTCAAGGCATGTCCTACTAGATCTAAAAGGTTACTGTGTTACATGAGGAATTCGATATTCCACAACTATTTGTGATTCTCCTTGTTCCTCTTGTACATATATTGGTTCTATATTTTCTTATTGGTCTTGAACCTCTTTGATTTTTACCTTCCTCCCACTGATTCCTTTGGAAATTAGTTCCTTTTCTAGTAATGCAACATCTCTGGCAGGAAACACTTTGTTGTAAGATAGGGAATAAAAGCAATATCCTTTTCTTGTTGGTCTCGAACCTCTTTGAGTTCTACCTTCCTCCCACTAATTCCTTTGGTAATTAGTTCCTTTTCTAGGAATGTAACATCTCTGCCAACAAACACTTTATTGTCAGATAGGGAATAAAAGTAATATCTTTTGGTTCCTTAGGATATCTAACAAAATAACATTTATCTGATTCAGGTCTGAGCTTTTTGGGAACCTGCTTTCTCACATAAGCTTCACAACCCCAAATCTTTGTAAAAGACACATTGAGACGCTTCCGATACCATATCTCATATGGTGTCTTTTGAACTGATTTTGGTACACAGTGTAGTGTAAACACGGGGGTTTCAAGAGCATAACCCCAGAAGGTAGTCAGGAGTTCAGATAAACTCATCATTGATCACACCATATATAGAAATGTGTGATTCTTTCTTTTTTATACACCATTATGTTGTGGTGTTCTAGGTGGAGTCTATTGTGATATGATACTACGGGCTCACAGGAGGTCCTCTAACTCTTGGCTTAAGTATTCTCCACCCCGATTAAAATGAAGTTCCTTAATACTTTTGTCAAGTTGGTTTTTTACTTCATTTATGAATTCATTGAACTTTTCAAGGGTTTCTAACTTGTGTTTCATCAGGTAAACATACCCATATCTACTGAAATCATTAGCGAAGATAATGAAATACTGATACCCACCTCTAGCATTTGTTCTAAAAGGGTTGCATACATCAGTATGTATGAGTACTAATAGGTCACTACCGCTCTCTTTATTACCAGTGAAAGGAGTCTTAGTCATCTTTCCCAACAAACAAGATTCACATGTTTGTATTGATTCAAAATCAAAGGAGTCCAGATAACCATCTTTGTGGAGTCTATGTATGTGATTCTCATTTATGTGCCCTATACGACAATGCAAAGATATTTTTGGTTTAAGTTATTGAGTTTTAATCTTTTTGTATTTACATTATAGATATTTGTCTTTAGATCCTAAATATTAAGACCAAAAGACATTGGGGCACTGTCATAAAATATCTCATCTTTTGATACATAACATCAACCATTCTTAATTTCAAGTTCATATACATCCTTGTCCATACATCATATAGAAATGATGTTTCTATTTATGGAAGGTACACAATAGTAGTTCATTAACTCTATTACAAGCCCTATGGATAGAGATAAATGATAGGTTCCAACTATAGTGGCAACAACTCTTGCTCCATTTGTGACTCACATTTCGATATCTCCCTTTCTTAAAGGCCTACTTCCTTTCAGATCCTACATATTCGAGCATATGTGAGATCCACATCCTGTATATAGTACACAAGATGAAGAAGTAGATAAATTTATCTCAATAACATATATACTTGAAGTGGAGATCTCTATCCTATCTTCTTCCTAAATTCCTTTAAGTACAAAGGACATATTCCTCATGTACTTTTCTTTCCCCATATCTTGATTGTTGAATATCTGGATTTATACTTAGCCTCAAAACTCTTCATGGCCTTGCTTTCATCCTTGGACTTCACTCCGTCAATCATCATCACATATTTGTCCTTCTTCAATCTTGGTTTGGCATTAATCAACATGCCAAGCAAATCCTGACAGTAGTCTGGCCATGTTATTCAAGTGGTAACACTGGTAAAATGGCTAAATGATTCAAGCAACAATTGTAGAATCACATATGTGGACAACTCTTACCTCAAATATAATCACATTTATTCTAGATTTTCCACATCACTAATCATATTGAGCACATGGGTCTCTACTTGATCTCCCTCTCTCATCTAACACTCAAAAAGATCCTTTGAGACATTGCACATTCCTTGCTTTGTATGGTTCTGGTTCACATTCTTAAGATGTGTCACCATATCAAGTATCCCCATGTCTTCACACTGCTCATGCAACTCATAATTCATACATCTTAGCATAAGGTTCTTTATGTCTAAGGCATCGTTGGTATTCTACCAGTAAGAATCCACCCCAGCCGTAGGTGCATCTGGTGTAGTTATTTTTGGCACTGATTTTTCTAGGACATAGAGCTTATGGTCATCATTAAGAAATCCTTCTCAAAGTCCAAAATTAGTCGTTGAAATTTGTCTCATTAAGTTTGTCCTTCCAAAGGACTGATTGCAACAATGATTTGATTGTCATTTGATTTTAAAAGAGAAATTTTGCATTTTGTCAAAACACTTTTGATTTTATTTTATTTTATTTGATTTGAATAATATTTGACAATATTTAATTAGGCCTTGAATTAATTATCACTCCCATTATTCTATTAAAATTAATATCCCTCACATATCAATTCATAAGATTGCATCGTACAACTTTCTAGTGAGAAAAGATCCCAAGGAATTGAATTATTACCGGCCAATGCCAGCATCCATAATCAATCATTAAGGTAGCCAACATTTGTCAATTGCATCTTATGTAATTCTTGAATAGATGTTTACTACAACTCTTTGCCATTGTTATCTGCATACTTCTCGGTGCTTAATCTCATTAAAGACATCAAGTTAAGCATGAACTAAAAGCCAACACTATAGTAATGCATCCCACTTGGCAAACCCACATAACTACCATCACACTTCCACGAGATGGACAACGCACCACGCTTGTCATGCCTACACATAGTTGATCAAGCTTTTCATATGTGTTGCTAATGGACAACATCTTTGACTTAATGCTATTGAGGAATTTTGTATATATAAATACATATACATATCCAATCACCACATACTTATAATACATATCGTATACATGCTATATCTCAAAAACAAAAACATGCAATCATAAATATAAGCAATGGTTATGGCCATACTTTTGTAATTCCTTAGATCCACAAGGAATGACCACCATCTCGGGTTTAAATCACAAGTGGGAAACCTATTGTTGATGAAGATTTGTACTTGAACCAGTTTGGTTTGATTGGTTCAACCCTTGAACCAATCGGCTTGCCTCTTCGCCGATCGATTGGTCATCTCCTCAGTTGTTTGGTCTTCGTTCCACCATCTTCTGGATCCTCGAGTCTGATTGGATTGTATTCTAAAATGGATGACTCATCTTCTTTATCATAACAAGAATTAAACTATTCTAATGCTATTACATATTACATGATAAGATGGAAACTTCGACTTACATTCGAGGGGAGCATAGGTAGGAGAGAATAATAGTTTTACAATTATCAGGGGAGGTAGAGGCTCAGTATGCAAACTGAGATATAAATAGGAATAAACAGACACAACCACCATGCATAGATATTTAGGGTTACTGGCCATAACCATGCTACACGTGCTCCATCAAATCTATCATTTAGGGTGACATTTAAATTGCATATATATATATATATCTGTGTGTGTGTGTATGTACATATATATACATAGACATTATATATATATATATATATATTTGGGATTAATATACACAATATTTAATCAGATATGCACATTAATCAGTTTAAGTATTCTTATTGTATGTAATAAATAAATAAATAAATATGATCATATTGATTATCCCAAAACATAGTAAAGTTGCATGGCACTGATACCACTATAGGGAAATATGGTGGCAGAGCAGGCAGCGAAAATAAAAAAAAACTGCCATATCCCCTTATAACATTATTCACATCAACAACTATATGATGGGAAAGGATGGTTTCAAGATATTACTTGGTCCTGGAGCAAATCCAATGACAATTCCCTTGATGTAGTATGTGCCTTTCTTCAAGTCACACTCAAAAAATGTCTACAGTAAGTCCTGGTTGATCACCATGGACAGTAGTTTGACATTGTTCTCCTAGAGGCAAGAAATGGCCTGCTCACCTCTATAGTAGTCCACATGGACCCTTAGTAACTCTTGTAATTCTAGATAAACAGACAGTAAGGAGTTGTCCCTTTCTAGTTGGTGTACAAGCACCAACTTTCTCTCCCAAAATTATTCTCCTTTGCTATCCCTCCCTTTATCAGGTAGGACTTGCTCGATTTCTCTCAATTACCACAACCAGAGAAGATAATAATTATTAGAGCAACTGATGTTGTGTCTAGGAAGCCCCCAATACCCCTCTATCTATAGGAAAGTCAGGGTCAGGGTTCCCAGACTGTGCAGAGTTGAAGGGTACATGATTCCATGAAACTTCACATCATGTGAGTGGCAAAACGATCTGTTCATTGGTGAATTGGTCATTTTACATGAAATCTGATCTGTTCTACCCTTGAACTAGTTGTTTCATCATGTTTCCCAATCACAATTATATTGGCAATTAATATCCAATTAATTCATAACATGACGTCAGCACTAATTCTTGATCCATGAACCAGTCATTTAACTAGCCTTGAGTTGATCAGTTCACTCTGTGAACCATTCAGTTCGTGCCCTGGTTCATCCAATATTCATCCAATGCAATTTCCAATCAACCTAGCACTCCAACCAATCATTTCAACACTTGAACCGGTCAGCTCAAAGTTCAATCAATCAATTGTTGTTTAAAATTAATACCTAAACAATTTAGTAATCAAGTTAAACATCATTCATGAACAAACTCATATTTGAATTGTATCCTATGTGTGTGACTCTATAGGTTCCATGTTACATTCGTAGTGAATGTTCATAACTACTTTATGAAATCACAAGCAATGAGCTATATCTAGAAACACAACATTGCTATCAAATTAATTGGAAAGCTTGAGAACAATTTCAACCTATAATTTATGATTGGTGTTAAAGTGCTTGTATAGTTCCTTTGTCACTGATATCCAGATTGAACTCAATGCATGGAATTGTCATCCTCTTCAGCATTCAATCTCTATTCCTTGAACTAGAGAAGACTGTCTAAGATATATGTAAGGTAAATATCACATATTAACTCACATCAGCATGGCCATGCATTTCTCAATCTCACTTATTAAGTGGCCAAGAGATCACACTCCTGTAGGAAGAACAAATCCCATCTACATCACTCACAATCATCCCCATGTGTCATAGTGCACCCAATGATCACTTTTATGGCAACCTTACTCAAGGTCATGATGGATGATGTCAAAGTACACCGAACAACATGTGATGAGTGTAGTGACTTCATGTCTAAGAACCACAATCACCACCAACACTGTAAGAGATGATCTTGACTACCAATCATCATTTCCATGTATCACTCTTATGGTGGTATGTCTGATACACTATTCTCTAATAAGTATCTATGTGTTTGATTTGATATCACATATCATGAGTGATGAGACAATGTCATCAACCAACACATACTCTAGTCTTATGTGTTATTTTTGTCTATCAACCTTCCACAATAACATCTGACTAGGGACATAAAAAATGTATATACTCTTGGTATCCATACGATCTCATTGTTCAGGTCATCAACCCAAAGACGTACATCATTGAGTAATATAATTCTTGATACGTTTATTATGTTTCATCGTTATGATAACTCAATAAAACATAATAAATTGGAAGATTACATTTATAAATAATCAAATCATTTGCAAGATTTTCCATTATAATCATCATATGATTGGCTCTCTAGGCATACATACTAATAGTTGAACCTTCTGCACGTATTGAAATGATAATGATGTTCTTATTTGTTTTGTCCTGAATGGCTTTTTGGCATGCTTGAGCCTTGATGTAAATATATCCTCTTCATATGAAATTTTTGGGGTATTTTAATCCCTAATGGAAGTTAGTCCTTTTCAAGGATGGAAATGGACTTATATATTATGATGTTGTGATAAAGGATATATTCCATACATTTCCTATCTTCTATAGTTGTTATGCACCAGGACTTCTTGTAGAAACAATCTAGTTGTTTGTATGTAACTTGATTGATGCAACTTGAATTCACACAATTGGCTTAACTAATCAAATGAAACCCTAATCATGTAGTTCCATGTTCCATAGAACTATTCTAGTGTCAGGACTTGTTCAATAGTGAAATGAATATTCCATTAGGGATTCTCAGAGTCATATATTGTTGAGTATATGTGGGTGTTGGGAGGGTATATCCTTGTCATCCAGATCCTAAGGTTTTGGAGAACGGTCAAGGACATGTCTCAGATGAATATATATATATGTATATGTGATGTGATTGAGGACGACTGTGGTCGTACCTTGAATGATAGGGTTGAATACCCTAGTTTCTAGTGTCATGGCATGTGTACCTAGGGAGGACTATGTTGATTGTAGTTTGACTGATATGTCACTATGGCATACTTGTATTGACCGAGGGGAAGAGATCCTAGGAATTCAGCCCTCCTAGATCTTCTACATAGCTAATTGTAATTTTGTAGTTGCCAGATCGAAGTTTGAGGGGTACACCTCAAACTCCCTAGGGCTTATTTATATATGTAATTTAGTTGTGTTGCATATCCATTAGGGTTATTCAACAATTCATATTGGAACCTTTGCCTTGTCACTTAATATTTACATGATGTATAATGCGGTAAGAGAAATCAACTGTGATTACAGTGATAAGCTATGTCTAATTATTTTCTAATAGTACTAATTTCCTAATCATACAATTATTACTCTGGTTATGATTGATATTTATGAAAATTACATTCAGAATTTTAATTCTAGAATATTATCTTCTATATCTATTTAAGTACATAAATTGTTGTAAGTAATATATTTTATTGAGATTATATATCTCAGATGCAATGTGTTGGTTTTAATAGTTAACTCAAGGTTTTGAAATGAGCGGAAGCGCGGGAGGCACGACAGAGGCAATGAAAGGGGAGATTGGCTCTTCTCGCCCAAGAAGATTTCTTCATGGTGTTGTTGTTGATGGAGCATGATCTTCTTCTTCTGATCCTCTGTCTTCATATCTGGTAGGAAATTCTCTTGTAGCTTGGGTGTATCTTTTCATGAGGCACCAGAAGGATGATGATCTTAACCTAGCAGTGAAGGAGATTAGGGTTGAGAATGGGAAGTTGTTATATCCAAAGGAGATTTTTGTTAAGCACTTGAGGAGATGGAGTAGATCTGTAGCATGCTACATGATTAGACCTAAACCTTAGTGGCCATCCTTATTTAAATCTCTTTGCTATCTGTGGAAAATATAAGGCGCGATTGAGGCTAAATCGAAGAGTAGGAATTTCTTTGTTGTTAATTTCTCTTGCGATGAGGACATGAATAATTCTATTGAAGGGAGCATTGGTTCATCTATGGGAAACCACTTATTGTGAAGAAATGGGAGTGAGGTGAACCATTAGAGAAGCTTTTTCTGATAGAGTTACCGGTGTGTATTAGATTTTTTATCTTCCTTTTGCAATTGTGGGATGGTGAAATGTTTAGTTATATTGGCTCATTTATTGGTAAACTAATTCATGTTGATTCTGTGACGAAGTTTTTTAGTAGATTGGAGTTTGATCGTATACATGTGTTGATGTCAGTGGAATCTGTCTTCCAAAAGGAAATGTTGATTCTAAGTGATGACATATTTGAGAATAAACTTCATATCAGTTATGAGCGGTTTCCAGACAAGTGTTCTCACTGTGGTAATTTTGGCCATGAAGATATTTTGTCCAAGTAAACCCAAGGTGCTGGTGAGTAAAGATTGATAGATGGTTTGGGTTCCTGAAAAGAAAGTGTAGAGTCATGTTGAAATTGAACAAGTAGTTGAATCTATTGATGATGTTGTTATTGAAGAGAGGGTTGTTTATGCCCAGGTACTATCTTCTCCTATGGTTTGTAATACTCCTAGTACTCTAGTTTTTTATAACTTCACAATAGTTAGAACTTCCAAAAGGAGAGAAACCCCCCTATTTTTTCCAAACGTCCTAGTGTAGCATATAAGCATTTCGAGTTCTCTAAGAATAGGTTCTCTAGTTTGAATCGTAATGAGGTGATTGAGGGGAATGGGGAGGTCAAGGAGGAGGTGTTGATAGAAAGAAGTCCTAATGACTAGTGTTTGTACTATAACCTCTTTGAACGTCAGGGATGCAAATAAAAAAAATTCACGTATCTAAGAGGATTACAGGGGGATGGAATGTGATGTCACTTTTATTTTGGAATCTTATCTGAGTGATTCTAGTTTTGTAATGTTGTTTAGGCTAAGTGTATAAATGCTCAATTTATCATGATTAGGGAGCTCCAGTCTTTTGTGATAATTACTATTCTATGGAATAATCCTGCCATAAGAATTAGGAAAATATCTCTAGTTTGTAGCTTCTACACTGTGAAATTTTGTTTGGTAATATTTCTTTCTTTTTCTCGACTATATATGGAGTAAATTACAATAGAGCTTATGGCATGAATTTGTGAGCATCTCTCATTCTATTGACAATTTCTGGTGTTCAATGGATGATTTTAATGTGGTATGTTTCAATTGTGAAAAAATGGGTAAACATCCACCTTCTCTTGTGTTTATGAGTGATTTTAATGTTTCTCATGAAGAAATTGGTCTTCTGGAAATACCCATTAAAGGATCTTATTTCACTTGGGACAAAAAGAAAAAGAATGGTCTACCGACTTACTCAAAGATTGATAGAGTTTTCTATAACCTTCAATTTCTTGATTGTTACAATGAAGCTTGAGTGCAATATTGTTCTTTGCTCTTCTGTGATCATAGAATTATTAAATATGCATCTATTGAAGCTTGTTAGGAAGATATCCTCTTTCAGTATAAATGCATGGATTAAGCATCCATGATTTCTTGACATTGTTAATGATTGCTAAAAGGAGTGATCCTATGTTATAGACCCCCTATGTAAAGACTTTACCGTAAACCGAATCGTCTAACAGGATGTCTGATTACCTTGAATAAAATTGTTGTTGTTAATTACTCTTATAATTCTCTATGTGTAGAGAAGCTTGCCTGGGATTTACAATCTAAAGCTGAAAATAATCCTCTTGATGATAATATTCAAAATAAACTTATTTACGCTAGGAGTGATGTTCTTGTTTCTATTGATGTTGAATAAATTTTTATTAAACATATATCTTGAGTGTTTTAGTTGACTGAAGGTGATCATAATACAATTTTTTTACCCTTCCCTAAAGACTAGAATATTGAAGAATAATATTTCCTTTATAAACATTGATGGAGCTCAAGTCACGGATGAAGTTGTTATTGAAAATCACATTGTTGAGTATTATGAGAATCTCTTTAACTCTTATTCTACTTCTGTTAAAGATTAGAAAGATGAATGGCAACTTCCTCATATTTCTTATGATCAAGCAAACCATATATGTAGATGGGTGACAAAGGAGGATGTTAAAGAAGTGATTGATAGTTTGAAATGTAATTAGAACCTAGTCTTGGGGGTTATAATGTGGATTTTTTTAAATTAGCTTGGGAGATTGTTGGAGAGGATGTGACGGAAGATGTATTTAATTTTTCTAAGAATTATAATCTCTTGAAGAGAGTAATTGAACCCTTATCACCCTGATTCCAAAATGTTTGGATGCTAGATCCATCAAAGATTGGACACCAATATCTCTTTGTAATACATTCTATAAGGTCATTACTAAAATTTTGGCCAAAAGATTGCATGGGATTTTTCCCAGTTTTATTGACCTAAATCGGGTGGCTTTTATTAAAGGAAGGAGGATTTTTGGGTTGCTTTGCTTCTTACTAATGAGATTCCCAGTACTTTTCCTAATGCTTATCATTGTCCTAAAATGTACATGAAAGCTGACTTAACAAAATCTTATGACACGGTGGATAGAAAGTTATTCTCTTCTTGATGATCAAAATGGGATTTCCAAAGGGTTGGATTAAGTGGATTGATGCTTGTTTTGAACCCACTTCCTTTCAAGTTCGTATTAACGATGTTCCTTCTAAGCCTTTTGTTGGGGGGAATGGAGTTAGGCAAGGTGACCCTATTGAGCCTTATTTGTTTGTCATAGTTATGCAAGGTCTGAGGTCTATTATGAAAGCTTTTGTGGATGAAAATATAATTACTCCTTTGCAAGCTTCGAAGGATTTTGGGATTTCACATTTGATATTTGTTGATGATCTTTTTCTCTTCTCTAGAGGAGATGTGGAGAATGCCAAAGCCATTAAGGAAGCCTTATTTCTGTTTGGAAGGGTTTTAGGTCTAAATTTGAATCCTTGCAAGAGTCAAGTGTTCTTTAGTTAGAATGTTGATGACAAAAATATTTCCCCTTTTTTGAATTTTGAAGTTTGAAGTGAGTTCTCTACCAGTTAAATACTTGGTACTTCCTTTATTTATTGGAAGACTTATGAAGAATATGTGTCTACCTATTGTGGCTAAAGTCAAAATTAAATTGAACTCAATAACTAGTAGGTTGGAATTGGTCAATTCTACTCTACCTTCATAGTATGTCTTCTGTTCTGCTTCTTTTTCTATTCTGAAATCTACCATAAGGGTGTTGGAAAAATTATCTGGAGATTTCTTGTGGGGCGGCATAGAAGTGAAGAAGAGGCTTCACACAATCTCTTAGAGTCAAATCTATAAACCAAAAAAGGAAGGCAAGCTTTCTATAAGGCACATTGATGAGTGGATGCAGGCTGGACTTATTAAAAACCTTTGGAATGTATCTCAAAACAAAAAGTCTCTTTGGGTTAAATGAATTCATGAAAGGTACCTAGGAAGGGATTATGTTTGGACTTGTAGGACGAATAACAACAACCATTCTTGGCTTTGGAGAAAGTTACTTTCTGTTCGTGACAGATATATTGACAAGTTTGAATTTAAAGTCATAGGTGGTGCTAATATCTCCTTTGGCTTGATCCTTCGTATCTGGGAGGCAAGACTCTCACCAATATCCTGGGAAATTATGTATGGACCAGATTTGGTGATATTCATTAGTGTAGGGTTAATACTTGGATTAAGAATGGCAAGTGGTGTTTTCCTAATTGTCGAGGTTCTGAATACGCTTGTAGGCTCTTCAACTCTTTACAAATACCATCAAGGGATGATGATAATATGTGGTTTAATGGTAAGAGTTCTATGAAAAAGAAGAAGACTTGGGAGACATGTAGATAGTAGGGAGAGAAATGTGATTGGGCTATTTGGATGTTGTCTAGGTTGATGCTGAGGGAAATCTTTGTTCTTCTTTGGAAAGGGTTTTTGAACAGGCTTCCTACTCAAGATGTGTTGAAGGTTTTTGGGTTTCAGATTGTTTCCCGATGTAATTTAAGTTGTGATCAGGTTGAGGATTGTGACCATTTGGTTTTTTGGTGATTGTTTTCTAAACAGCCATGGGCTTTCTTTGAATCAATCTATGGTAGGAAGACGGGACAGTGGCAGGATATTGTTGATACTGGTGGTGAGTCTAGGATTATTGTTGCATTGTTGATTAATTCTATCTAGAATGAAAGGAATTCAAAGATTTTCTCCTACCAGTTCAACAGGGTGGAGAGCATTTAGGTATTGGTTGTTGTGGATAGAGATAAATTTTTTAATAGATAGATATGTTGTACCAATAGCATATATAGAGATAGCTTTATGTCTTTTTCCTTTCTTTTTGCTTCTCTTTTCTTCTATGTACATATGACTATCTTTTTGAAAAAATAAATAAAAAGAAGGAGGTGTGTTCGGTTCAACAAAAAAAAGAGTTATATTTCTCGATGGGAGATGGGTCTCACCTCATGGGTCACCACATTTTTTTAGGTGGTTTTCGGCAACGTTGTCAGACCCATGGCTACAAGGAGGAGAAGTTTGGAGATACATAGAGAAAGAGGTTGATTAGTTGGCTAGTGTGTCCTATAATCGTCCCAATACTCTTAGGTCTGGGTAGGAAAGTTTTATAGATGATGTTTAACCCACTCAGGATTGGGTAGCTTTTTGACAATTATACATGATGTAAATATGTGAATAATACCCTTTGTATGATAGTTGTGGCTGAGGCCACATAATAGTTGTAAAGATACATGGTATGATATATGCCATGGTATATACTTTTATGCAAGATGTTGGGCCTTTATGTAAATGTTCTTGGACATGTTTAAAAATATTTATTTAATTTTAATTATACCCCTTTAGAATTATGTGATAAATTAGTGATTGATCATGTTTTGGTTTTGAGTAATCTCGTGTAGTGTGGTCGATTACTACATTTGGTGGTATCAGATCTTAGGTTCGCTAAGTCTACATGGACTAAGTGATGAACATGATACGAACATAATGCATACAACCTGAAATCAGTACTTGGATTCCATGGTCAGATATTTAATTATTGAAGGCAATGTAAGTGTGGAACTCTTTGATCATTATCCTTCTGATCACTCTAGCCAAGTAGTCAGTTGGAAACAATCCAAAGAGCATAATATATTAGAAAATCATGATTAAAATGTACTAATATTACCACTAAAGAGAGATGAAAAAATCATATCTTCACTCATCAAAACTTGAGAGTTTGGTGATTAAATAAAAAGATATGACACCATGAAGTCTAATATGAATGTAAATGATTTAAAAAGAAGTTCTTGAAACTATGATTCTAAAAGATAATAAGGCAAAAAGAAAGATGAATCTATGTTATCAGAGTAATTTAAGGTGTAAAATTCATATAAGGAGAGAAGAATTTTAGTGATAGGTATGGTATGAGATAATAAATGAGGAAAAAATAGATGAACAAATTGAAACCTGAGTTAATCTCAGGCCAATCCATGTGTGTAAAGAAGATTCTAAGGTAAAATTATCATGACATGTAAAAGAGATTAAATGAAGATTATCTTTATTATATGAAAATAATGTGGAATATGATAAACTAACCCTTGGCAGGTGAATGATAAATATGATGATATGAGAAGACACTGAACATTCAAGTTGATCATATGCCACATAGCCTGCATGATTTGATGTGACCCTAGGGATGGATACCTTGGAAAAGTGCATGGTTGTTTTGGATTGTAGATCCAAGGTTGTGATGTTTTTTGATAAGGATGTCTCCTAGGCCTTCTAGGGAGATAGGAAGATTCTTCCTACATATTTGTGTTAGTTGTGATAGTAGAAAATTTGATGAGACAAGGGTGTGAGATTTTCTTACCTCATGTATTAAATACCTAGGTGATAAGTCCTAGTATCCAGGTTTACATGTGGTATAAGAGTTTAAGAGGCAGTTGCAAGGGTTGCTAGAGAAAGACTTTATATGATCGAGCATTTTGCCTTGGGGTGCTCCAATGTTGTTCGTGAAGAAGAAGGATGGTTATATGAGGCTTTTCACAAATTAGCAACAATTGAACAAGCTTACAGTGAAACAAGTATTTGTTGCCAAGGATAAATGATTTGTGTGAAAAGTTGAGAGGTGATACAGTTCTATCCCCAAGATAGACTTGAGGTTAGGATATGACCAGTTGAGGATCAAGGTGGATGACATACCTAATACTACTTTTAGGACTAGGTATGGTCATTATGATTTTGTGGTTACGCCTAACCAATGAACTGGCAATGTTTATGGGTTGGATGAATAGGGTGTTCATATCATACCTTGATTTGTTTTTGCTGGTGTTTATAGATGATATATTTGTATATTCCAGAGACAATAGTCGCATGAACAAGATCTCCATCGAGTGTTGGATTTTTTAACAAAACATCGGTCATATGCTAAGTTTAGTAAGAGTGTGTTGGTTGATTGAGGTATCTTTTCTTGGTCATGTCATATATGCATAGGATGTTTGTGTAGACCTCAGGAAGGTGGAGTTAGTGTTGAAGTGGGAGTAGCTCAAGACACCAACTGAGGTTTGAAGCTTCCTAGGCCTAGCTAGCTAGTACAGGAGGTTCATTTAGAACTTCAACATTGTTGCCCTACATTTGACCAAGCTGACTAAGAAATGTGTTCCTTTTGTTTGAGATGACAAGTGTCAATGTTCTTTTTGGATGTTGAAGGAGAAGTTGACGAGTACTCCAGTGTTAGTGTTGCCAAAACAAGGTAGAAGTTACATCATTATTTTATACCTGGAAGAATGGCTTGGGATGTGTGCTGATGTAGGACAAGAATGTGATTTCTTCTTCTTCACAATAGATTAGAAAACATGAGGAAGATGAGGTGGATGGAGATAATTAAGGACTATGACTACACGATAGACTATCATCTTAGGAAGGAGAATGTAGTGGCTAACACACTAAATAAAAAATTATCTTCATCAATTTTGCAAATAAAGTACAATTATGATCCTTAGTATGTCATGAGCGGACATGCTAGTATCACTTTGGAAGACGAATGAATAGTGGGAAGTATCTTTGTTGGCAGGATTTTTGGTATAGCTACAAGTCAAATGATTGTATGACAATAGATCAAAGATGCCCAAATGGATGTTACCATGGTCCAAAATATCAGATCAAAAGTTTGATAGTGGAAAGCATGATGGCTTTCATGAGCTAGATGATGGGACATTGTGTTTCCACAACCAGAGAATGATTCCATATGTTGATGGTCTGAGGAAGACAATATTTGAGGAGGTTCATTACTCGATGTACATGATGTATCCTGCAAGTACATAGATGTATCACAATCTGAAGGATTTGAACTGGTGTTCAGGTTGTGGAAGTGTCCAGTCATCAATAAGTCAAGGCAAAACATCAAAACCATGTAGGGACACATTTCAAGATCAGCACAACCTTTCAACTACTGACAATATGATCAGTTAGAAAAGAACATGTAGACATTGTATATCCTTTTGAGAACATATCTCCTATAGTTCTTTGTAATTGGGATGCCCACTTGAGTATAATCCAATTTGCCTACAACAAAAACTACTGGAGGAGATCAAAGTGACTCAACAAAAGTTGAAGGCATCTCAAGATATATAGAAGTCATATGTCGATAGACATCGTAGGCCATTAGAGTTCTAATTTGGAGAGTGTGTGTATCTCAAGGTTTCCTCTTTAATGGTGTGTTGAAGGTTTGGTAAGATGCGTAAGTTTTCTCCTAGGTTTATGGGACCTTACCATATCTTAACACGAGCCAAAAAAGTGGCATACAAGCTAGAGTTACCGCCAGATCTACACATGTTGCACAATAGTTCCCTTGTTTTCATGTTTGAGAAAGTTTCACCCGGATACATAACAGACACACCAGTGGAATTGGATAAGGATGCTTCTTATGTTGAGTGTCACGCCCCAATCTCACATTAACCACAACCACGAGATTAGGACGCGATAGGATGGGATTTACACAAAAGCCAACCACTCTTTACTTTTTAAAACATTTTAAAGAGATTGAAAAGATAATCTATTTTATGCTGTAAAATGAAACTAAACAAACTACGGAAGCATCTTAATTAACTGACTAGCAATATAAACAGAGTCTACAACATTTTACATTGTTCGACATAAAATAAAGCATAACATATAATTTACATCTTTATACACATTCACTCTCTCACACACACCTTGTCCCAAAGATCGAGGGGAAAGGACTAAGAGACCTCTAACTACTAACTACGTATACCTTCTACAGACTAGGCGTTAGGATGAAACGATCCTTCTGATTTCCTGCTGCTGATGATAACCTGAAAATGTTTTGAGTAGAGGTATGAGCCTACTCGCTCAGTGAATAGTATTTCACTTAGCTATCACTAAACAACTCATCAGGTTTATAAATTAAAATTAAACATAAATGCAGATCTAAGCAAGGCAGTTCTAAATACATAGCAGATATACAGATATTAGTCACATTTCTAAGCATCAACAGATATCTCGAATAAATAAACAGTTATATAAATTTACTGTGATCCTACACGATTATTTATTCATATTATTATTATGCCCTAAATATATGCAGTGTACTCTGCATATAAAGATCCGCAGCAAGTTCATGCTACGGTCCCACCGTACAAGACTTAGCGACACACCCGGGAAATGCTAAGTCTGACTGCTGTCCTGGTCTGCTACAGGACTCTCAGGCTCACACGGCCTCACTGCACTCTCAAAAGAGTGTACTCTAGACTCCTCCTTTAACCTGAGCACACAGGCGGAGAGTCGGGGTTACCACCGTGACACACGCACGGATTATTGTTGAATAACCCCCATATACTCCAGTGCCACCGTGACACACGCACGGATTATTGTTGAACACTGCCTTTCTGCCCTCGTGCCACCGTGACACACGCACGGATTATTGTTGAACACGAGTCACCGACCATCTAGACACACGCTAGGTAGGTCATTTCACCCCAAGGTGCAGACCTCACGAGGGGTTCTACGGCGTTAGGGCACCTAAGTCTATTAACTGATTAACAAATAAACATTTAAACAGGAATATCACATTTACTGGTTTCATATCAAATCACAATACACTGTCATTCTAAACCGACAGAGCAATATATTTCAAATCATTGTAATTTCTGATAAATTCTCATACCATGCATTCAGGCAAATTAGAAATGCATAAATAACCCAACTTATTTCAATTTGGCACATACATAGCGAATTTACGCAATTGAACATCTTATTGCACAAATTAAAGAAATTTACTTCACATATGAGAATCATACTCAACAATTATCAATTCTCTAAATTTCTCGAAAAACGTGCACATTAACCCAAATCCTGGTTTGTGCATCACTTAACTCAATTAAGAGTTAATTACCTATCACAACACAATTTAATAACAATACTTGAGAATTTCTGGTAATAATTCAGAGAAATATGCCATTTCATGTAAATATCAATTTACACATATTAACGTCAAAAGATATATGCAATTTAGGGTTTTATTGCATATTTTATTTATTCATATCAACTTTAAAATCGTACATCTGATAATTTATCAGAAATCCTTATTGTCTGGGTTCATACCCAATCCATACCATTTTTAGACATGAATTTCTAATTTCAACATTCAAATAAGCAATTTAGGTTCCAATGAACCATATAAACCTACCGATTCAATCCACACTGATCAATTGCTAAATTTAATCATATAACAGCGTCTAGAATCAATTTATGAAATAAAAAGTCGGGCGACGCCAAACGCCGCCATACGCCTGATAACGCCTGTTATCAGCGTAATTTGCGCACCAAACAGAAAATATTCAAACGCCTGAGTTATTTAATGATAAATGAATGAAATCCTACTCACATCTATTTGGTCTATCCGGATTCGTCCGGAGGTGCGTCCAGGGCCTGATTCCGGGCAAGATTCGGTTGTCTTCAACCTTAGAATTTCTCAGTAACAACCTGTTGCAATCGCATAGCACCCTCTTGGCCGAGCTCAAAGGCTCGAATCATGCTGCTGGCCGTGCCCAAGGCGGCTCCATTCAGTCAATCTGCGACAGTTGCTAATTATCAGCATTTGCAAATTGTTAAGCTAACCAATTGATGTCGGCGGTTCTCTTACCATGGAGCAGTTGCTCATATCTAACTTCTTCAGCCTGGAGAGGCCGCCTATGGAGACTGGAAGTGATTGTAATCGATTACAGGATCTCAGGCATAATTCCCGCAAGTTACCAAGCTCTCGGGTTGATTCAGGAAGACCTGATATGGAAACACGATCAACTGACCCAGGCACCGCATCATCGATCCTGATCATGGCGCCTGCCTCCACCCGAAACTGCCGCACTATGGAGCCTCCCTTGCCTATCACCCGCCAGTCTTGCCTGCTGGGCACAGGATCCGGAATAGGGTTTCCGCCTGTGATATAAGCTTCCATGGAACGGGCAAATGCTTGGAGGTGTTAGATGAGATATGACGGTGCTTGGCAGAGGAGGAAAAGAAGGATGGCAGACGAGTAAGGTGTCGCTGAAACGACCCTTCCCAAACCCTAATCGGCCTTTGCCTCGCGTTGCTGCTTGCTTGCTGGCGTAGCTTTGTAGGTCGGTCGGCGCCCTACAGCTGACCATGACTGCTGCTTGGCTGGCCGGCGCCACCACTGGCTCAGGCCACGGAAGGGTGAAGGAAAAGGAAAGAGGGAAGGAGAAGGAGAAGAGGAGGTTGGCGCCCTGCTAGATCGGAGCCATGGCCAGGAAATCGCCCCTGGACCTGTCTGCCTCCTGCTGCTGGTGAAGCGCCGCTTAGCGGCTATTCTGATCTATCGGGAAGGTGATGAAAAAAAAAGATAGCCGACCCACTTAAAGGGGTGAAAGATTGGAAAAATTGCATCTCAAGTCCAACATTCTTAAAAATGCCATAACTATGGCCTCGGGGGTCCGATTTGGATGATTTCTTTTGCATCGTTTCAAGCGCGAGGTTCTCTACACCCTCAAAGGAAGAAATAATCCTAATTGGATTGTATCACCTGATCAAAGCACTAAACACATAAATGAGACCTAACTCAACTTAATTAACCTATCAATTATCACTTCTATATTCATTAATTACCTCAGATGATTAAATCTCAACTATTGATTCACCAATTAACTTATCTTGATTAACCATTATGTTTAACAAAGTGCTTATCACTAATCAAGGTGCTTCACGCTAATCGAGGTACTTATTAGTTAACTTAGTTATGGGTCATAACAATCTCCCTCCCTTATAAGAATTTCGTCCCGAAATTCCTAAAAGAGAAAAGAAAACTTGTTACGCATCTCTGACTCAAGCTCCCACAACATAGGACACATGGAACACGTCTTCAACATCGATACATGAAACACGTCATGTAAATTGAACAACTTGGATAGCAAATCCAACTTATAGGTTATAAGTCCAATCCTCTCAATGATAGGATACGGGCCCATAAACCTAGGAGTCAGTTTACCTCTCTTACCAAATCTCAGCACTCCTTTCCATGGTGAAACTTTCAAGTATACTTCATCACCAACCTCAAACTCAAGAGGTCAATGCCTCTTCTCAGCATAACTCTTCTTCTTGTCCTGTGCAACTTTCAACTGTTCTTTGATCACAATAATCTTTTCAGTGGTCAAATCCACTATCTCGGGTCCAAGAATCTGCTTTTCACCTACCTCATACCAACATATGGGTGATCTACATTTTCTACCATACAGAGCTTCATACGGGGCCATACCAAGACTGGAATGGTGACTATTGTTGTATGTAAACTCTATAAGGCTCAAGTGTTCTTTCCAACTTCCACTGAAATGCATGAGACATGCTCTCAGCATGTCCTTAAGAGTCTGAATGGTCCTCCCAGACTGACCATTCGTCTGTGCGTGGAAAGCTGTACAGAATCTCAACTTGTCCCCAAAGCATGATGCAACTGATTCCAAAACCTAGATGTGAACTTAGGATCCTTATTTGGTATAATTGAAACTAGGATACCATGCAACCTGACTATCTCATCCATATATATATTAGTCAACTTCGGGACATCAAAGGTTGACTTAATATGAAGAAAATGAGCAGACTAATTTAGTCTATCCACAATCATTCATATCGAGTCATAACCTTTAGGTGTCTTGGAAAAACCTATCACAATGGATTTAATGTTCCCACCCCCATTCAGGCATAGAAACAGATTGCAATATACCTACAAGTTTCTGGTGCTCAGCCTTAACCTACTGGTATACACTACTTTTAACCACGTACTCAGTTACATCCTTCTGCATATCTGACCATCCATTTCAACTTCTTGGATTTCATATACATCTTAGTGTCTTCCTGAAAACATAGCATACATCAATGCATACACTTCTATAAAAATTCTTTTCTTTCAGCTTTTCCCCTTAAAAGAATTTTACACTATCTTGAGATACACACAATATGTCATGTTAATACAACACCTTATCATCATAAAAACTTAAACTGTAGTCTCTTTTCCTCCTATCATGTCATGCATAGTCTGGTTTAACTCACTATCACCCTATTGTAGTTTCTTGATCTGATCATAAGAAGTAAGCTTAACTTACATCTGTACAATCAAATCACTCTATGTTATTGCCCCTAAGTCTAAGTTCAACTTCCACATTTCTACTAACAAGTCTCTATTGAAACCTGCCATAGAGAATGCATTAGTTGTTGAACTTGACTTTCTGCTGAAAACATCAGCCACCATATTCCCTTTACCAAGGTGGTAATCTATTGTCACATCATAAGATAGTGACGCCATGTCTTAAAAACATGAACTACATCAGCTATCTTTAGATCATATATCGGATAATACTTCGCTTTCTATGCTACTTTCTTATAATTACATTTCAAGTTTATGTCTTACTCTTTTCTCTAAATCATTTCATGTTGTTCATGTATTGATCAGATTATCTACTTCAAAACCCTAGATTGCTTTCAAAGCCAGTTTACTTTTCATAGAACATATCTCAAAATCTTATTTTTACGAAGTTACTAGTATTCAAGGTTACATCACTAATGATATCCCTTAATCTGCTTTAACTCTAATCATTCTAGGGTTTTGGTCCATATCAGTAACATAGCATTATTGTGTGTATGTGTGATCGATCATATAGATCAATTTGAGTTGCTTGGGTCAATAGCATATTAATCCAGCACTCAACTGTAATAACATATTAACGTCAAAAGATATATGCAATTTAGGGTTTTATTGCATATTTTATTTATTCATATCAACTTTAAAATCGTACATCTGATAATTTATCAGAAATCCTTATTGTCTGGGTTCATACCCAATCCATACCATTTTTAGACATGAATTTCTAATTTCAACATTCAAATAAGCAATTTAGGTTCCAATGAACCATATAAACCTACCGATTCAATCCACACTGATCAATTGCTAAATTTAATCATATAACAGCGTCTAGAATCAATTTATGAAATAAAAAGTCGGGCGACGCCAAACGCCGCCATACGCCTGATAACGCCTGTTATCAGCGTAATTTGCGCACCAAACAGAAAATATTCAAACGCCTGAGTTATTTAATGATAAATGAATGAAATCCTACTCACATCTATTTGGTCTATCCGGATTCGTCCGGAGGTGCGTCCAGGGCCTGATTCCGGGCAAGATTCGGTTGTCTTCAACCTTAGAATTTCTCAGTAACAACCTGTTGCAATCGCAACACTGAAAATTCAGTTTTATAATAGTTTCTGTAATTCGTTTATTAAACTGTAAACAGAAACTCCAAAAATTTTGAAAATTTTATATGTTGTGCCTAATAAAGTTTTAGACCTACAGTAAAAATTTCAGGTCATTTCAAGTTACCAATAATTAATTAAAAATCGAACAGTGCACTGCTATATTGCAGTCTGCAGCAGATTCGGCTGAGTTACAAACTCGGCCGACACCCTTACTGTAGAGGTCAAAAGTCATCCAAAAATTACGCCAATTTTACAAAGTGTCTAAAATTGTGTTGTTCAAACACAGTTAAAATTTGAGATCAATTGGATATACCAATAAAAATATAAAATTCAATTACCACACTGCTATATCATTCAGAAAATGTGATCGTATAATTGTAAATACTGAGAAATTTTTATATCATGCATTCATTTTCTAAGTTATGTGTTTGTTCTTTATTTTAAAAACTAATTTGTTAGTTTATAGAGACTTAGAATCCAAAGGTAATATGTAGGAATGTATTTAACTTTATAATAAAGATATGCATTCCATACTCTCAATTATGTCTTATAATTCTCGTTCCTTACTCAAGTCATCATTTTTAACATTTCCTTTAATCCAACTAGGTTTCTTGTCTTGATCTTATGATTTTCATAAGACTCTTTATTTCTATGTACTTATTGTATGCTCAACTTATTTTCTTCTATTTTCCCTTCGCCTTAAAGTATATAAAGTATTTTACTCCATTCCATGATCCAACCCAAATTTGATTCTTACGTCCTAGCCCTTACATGCTTTTCTCATATCCTTTCCATACTCTTATATTTAGAGTTCATATAATACAAATCATTGAATTTAATTTGAACCTTATATCATTTCCTTTTATTTCCAATTAAGGATTGCACATATGAGGTTCCAACATTGGCCTCTGATATCATTTCCAGCAGATTCTTAGATGTTCTAATCTTTCTCTTACATCTCAACGTCTTATCGTATGTACATTTTTACTATGATTCAGGTCTAAATCGTTCAGAGTCTATTCTAATTATACTGTTAATAGGAGTCATTAGATCCCAGTAACGCATCCTGCCAGCCGGACCAGGCCGAACCTGTAGTCCTGAAGCCAAGAGCTACTCGGGATTAACCAACTCCCATTAATCTCAAACATGTGGAATGAATATCTACTTAAGGCAAACTCATTTAAACATAACTTTTGGTCTACATGATACAAAGAATTTAAACAATAAATAAATCATTTCATGACATACAACAACATAAAAGAATCATATTTACTTTACAAACTGAAAATCTAAATTATGCATATAAGAGCATTTTTAATGGTTTTTCAATCAAATAAACAATATAAATCAAAAATTGCATTGCATCCTATATTTAATCTCTTGTTCCTATATTAATTTCTTATCTCATAACCCTAAGATTTCTAGGGTTTTCTCTCTAGCCTATCCTTCCTCTGCATACCTGGCCAGGGCATCCAGAGAAGAACAGACAGAGTAGCTTGATACTGGTCAATCTAAGTATTCAGACACCTGGCCAGGGTATCTAAACACTCAGATCTTCCAGAGCTAAAACACATCATTTATTATTCGCCTTACTTATAACTTTATTCTTTGACCTTAATGTTTCTTAACGACTCATCTTAAGCCTTTTACTGGATTCTCGTGACCACATCCTCTTCCTGCTATCTGTAATAATATAACAGAACACTTCCTGTTAGAAAATTACAGATAGAAGAAAGACACCTAAACTTTAATCCTATTGGTCTCTTATCGTCCCCTGACCTTGAGTAACTAAGTACTTAAACCAAGGCTCTGATACCAAAGTTGTCACGCCCCAATCTCACATTAACCACAACCACGAGATTAGGACGCGACAGGATGGGATTTACACAAAAGCCAACCACTCTTTACTTTTTAAAACATTTTAAAGAGATTGAAAAGATAATCTATTTTATGCTGTAAAATGAAACTAAACAAACTACGGAAGCATCTTAATTAACTGACTAGCAATATAAACAGAGTCTACAACATTTTACATTGTTCGACATAAAATAAAGCATAACATATAATTTACATCTTTATACACATTCACTCTCTCACACACACCTTGTCCCAAAGATCGAGGGGAAAGGACTAAGAGACCTCTAACTACTAACTACGTATACCTTCTACAGACTAGGCGTTAGGATGAAACGATCCTTCTGATTTCCTGCTGCTGATGATAACCTGAAAATGTTTTGAGTAGAGGTATGAGCCTACTCGCTCAGTGAATAGTATTTCACTTAGCTATCACTAAACAACTCATCAGGTTTATAAATTAAAATTAAACATAAATGCAGATCTAAGCAAGGCAGTTCTAAATACATAGCAGATATACAGATATTAGTCACATTTCTAAGCATCAACAGATATCTCGAATAAATAAACAGTTATATAAATTTACTGTGATCCTACACGATTATTTATTCATATTATTATTATGCCCTAAATATATGCAGTGTACTCTGCATATAAAGATCCGCAGCAAGTTCATGCTACGGTCCCACCGTACAAGACTTAGCGACACACCCGGGAAATGCTAAGTCTGACTGCTGTCCTGGTCTGCTACAGGACTCTCAGGCTCACACGGCCTCACTGCACTCTCAAAAGAGTGTACTCTAGACTCCTCCTTTAACCTGAGCACACAGGCGGAGAGTCGGGGTTACCACCGTGACACACGCACGGATTATTGTTGAATAACCCCCATATACTCCAGTGCCACCGTGACACACGCACGGATTATTGTTGAACACTGCCTTTCTGCCCTCGTGCCACCGTGACACACGCACGGATTATTGTTGAACACGAGTCACCGACCATCTAGACACACGCTAGGTAGGTCGTTTCACCCCAAGGTGCAGACCTCACGAGGGGTTCTACGGCGTTAGGGCACCTAAGTCTATTAACTGATTAACAAATAAACATTTAAACAGGAATATCACATTTACTGGTTTCATATCAAATCACAATACACTGTCATTCTAAACCGACAGAGCAATATATTTCAAATCATTGTAATTTCTGATAAATTCTCATACCATGCATTCAGGCAAATTAGAAATGCATAAATAACCCAACTTATTTCAATTTGGCACATACATAGCGAATTTACGCAATTGAACATCTTATTGCACAAATTAAAGAAATTTACTTCACATATGAGAATCATACTCAACAATTATCAATTCTCTAAATTTCTCGAAAAACGTGCACATTAACCCAAATCCTGGTTTGTGCATCACTTAACTCAATTAAGAGTTAATTACCTATCACAACACAATTTAATAACAATACTTGAGAATTTCTGGTAATAATTCAGAGAAATATGCCATTTCATGTAAATATCAATTTACACATATTAACGTCAAAAGATATATGCAATTTAGGGTTTTATTGCATATTTTATTTATTCATATCAACTTTAAAATCGTACATCTGATAATTTATCAGAAATCCTTATTGTCTGGGTTCATACCCAATCCATACCATTTTTAGACATGAATTTCTAATTTCAACATTCAAATAAGCAATTTAGGTTCCAATGAACCATATAAACCTACCGATTCAATCCACACTGATCAATTGCTAAATTTAATCATATAACAGCGTCTAGAATCAATTTATGAAATAAAAAGTCGGGCGACGCCAAACGCCGCCATACGCCTGATAACGCCTGTTATCAGCGTAATTTGTGCACCAAACAGAAAATATTCAAACGCCTGAGTTATTTAATGATAAATGAATGAAATCCTACTCACATCTATTTGGTCTATCCGGATTCGTCCGGAGGTGCGTCCAGGGCCTGATTCCGGGCAAGATTCGGTTGTCTTCAACCTTAGAATTTCTCAGTAACAACCTGTTGCAATCGCATAGCACCCTCTTGGCCGAGCTCAAAGGCTCGAATCATGCTGCTGGCCGTGCCCAAGGCGGCTCCATTCAGTCAATCTGCGACAGTTGCTAATTATCAGCATTTGCAAATTGTTAAGCTAACCAATTGATGTCGGCGGTTCTCTTACCATGGAGCAGTTGCTCATATCTAACTTCTTCAGCCTGGAGAGGCCGCCTATGGAGACTGGAAGTGATTGTAATCGATTACAGGATCTCAGGCATAATTCCCGCAAGTTACCAAGCTCTCGGGTTGATTCAGGAAGACCTGATATGGAAACACGATCAACTGACCCAGGCACCGCATCATCGATCCTGATCATGGCGCCTGCCTCCACCCGAAACTGCCGCACTATGGAGCCTCCCTTGCCTATCACCCGCCAGTCTTGCCTGCTGGGCACAGGATCCGGAATAGGGTTTCCGCCTGTGATATAAGCTTCCATGGAACGGGCAAATGCTTGGAGGTGTTAGATGAGATATGACGGTGCTTGGCAGAGGAGGAAAAGAAGGATGGCAGACGAGTAAGGCGTCGCTGAAACGACCCTTCCCAAACCCTAATCGGCCTTTGCCTCGCGTTGCTGCTTGCTTGCTGGCGTAGCTTTGTAGGTCGGTCGGCGCCCTACAGCTGACCATGACTGCTGCTTGGCTGGCCGGCGCCACCACTGGCTCAGGCCACGGAAGGGTGAAGGAAAAGGAAAGAGGGAAGGAGAAGGAGAAGAGGAGGTTGGCGCCCTGCTAGATCGGAGCCATGGCCAGGAAATCGCCCCTGGACCTGTCCGCCTCCTGCTGCTGGTGAAGCGCCGCTTAGCGGCTATTCTGATCTATCGGGAAGGTGATGAAAAAAAAAGATAGCCGACCCACTTAAAGGGGTGAAAGATTGGAAAAATTTCATCTCAAGTCCAACATTCTTAAAAATGCCATAACTATGGCCTCGGGGGTCCGATTTGGATGATTTCTTTTGCATCGTTTCAAGCGTGAGGTTCTCTACACCCTCAAAGGAAGAAATAATCCTAATTGGATTGTATCACCTGATCAAAGCACTAAACACATAAATGAGACCTAACTCAACTTAATTAACCTATCAATTATCACTTCTATATTCATTAATTACCTCAGATGATTAAATCTCAACTATTGATTCACCAATTAACTTATCTTGATTAACCATGATGTTTAACAAAGTGCTTATCACTAATCAAGGTGCTTCACGCTAATCGAGGTACTTATTAGTTAACTTAGTTATGGGTCATAACATTGAGGGTCCAATGTTGATCTTAGATAAGCATGTGTAGAAGCTGAGGAAGTGGTATATAGCCTTAGTGGAGGTGTTTTGGCATATTTTGGCAAAGAGGAAGCCATGTGGGAGTTAGAGGACGAGATGAGGACAAAATAACCATCTTCATTTGCATAGGATCTCGGGGGTGAAATCCCTATTAGGGGTTTATGGTTGTAACACCCCTAACCTGGATTTATGCTTAAACATGCTTTATTAATTTAATTGGGTGCTTAATTCCTTAATAAAACTTTGGTTAATGCTTTGACATCAAGTGATAAAGGTATGTTTCAAATTTGGTCCAGTTTGGACTTTGTTTGCTTAAGTTTTGCAATATATGTTCTTATGCGGACCTTTGTGCAATTTCTCCTTTTCTAGGGTTAAATCTATAATTTTCACAGGTGTGTGTTGTTATTCATAGTATTCTTCATAATTTTTTAAATGGTGCACCTTTGGATACCAAGATGTACCATCGGATGTTGTCCCTTTCCTTTGTAGGTTAAGAATCAAAGGATGTTCAACTAATCGATGGTTTCACCTTAAGTAATGAAGATCAGATGGAATCACCAAGTGAGTGAATAATTTGATGTTTCCTCCTGCTGGATTTTCCTTGAGGTCCCTAATATTATGGTTACCCTAGTTGAAGCACACAATCTGATGGAAGATTACAATTTGCAAAATGACTAACTAAACCCTAGAATCTGATGGGTTCTTTGATGATACATATGCACAATGTGATGGGTTCTCTAATAGTGCATCTAGATTATTTTAATCAGGCATGAACCAATGAATAACCTAAATAAAGATTTGATGGAAGTTTTGACATGCATGAATAAGATGGATTTTGGGCTTTGACACATAACAAACTAGCTTTTCAACCTTTTAACCACTTTTCTCTCTCTTCTTGGACATATATCCCTCCACCACTCTCACAAACGAACCCTTTACACCCTCATCTTGTTCCTTGCTGCTTGACATGTAGATGACCATCATTTTGTGGAAGGAAAGATCCTTGAGGAAGAAGCTAGGGTGGATCATGGATGCATGTTGATCTAGGGTTTGGATCAAGCATCTCTAGGGTTGTTTGGAGCTTCCTAACCTAGTTCCTTTCCCTAACCAAGTAAGATCTTCTTCTCTACCCTAGTTTTCTTTATGTTCTCTTCCTTCTCTCCTCATATATGGGAGGAACCCTAGAGTTCTTGATGGAAGGTCATGCATGTGGTCAAAGAAACTCTTTCCTTCTTTTTTTGCCCTAGATCTACCTTATTATTGAGGAAAGGATCTACCTTGGAGCTTTAGGAGTGCAAATCTAGGGTTTTCATCCTCTCTTCTTAAGTCACCTTGTTGTCTGGACGTTCATCTCCATCTTAAGGTGTGTTATATAACTTTGATCTTATTTCTTGCTTGCTCTTAACTTGTTCAATATAGATCTTGCCCTAAAAGTTGGCAATATGTAAAGAAATGATCTTATGTGCACTACTTTACATACATGCACGATAGTTGTGTGTTGTTAAACTATCCTCACATCATATAAATGTTACTTCTAGTATAGACTTGAACTATCTTAGTTCTGAAGGTATGGAAGGTTGGTTTTTACTTACTGTGGATAGTTGATTTCTCCTTTGTTTAGAAATCTATGTTGTTACTTAGTACAGAAATTGTTGGTCATATTTAGTCTCTAAATTGATGGTTCTACTTTTCCTTGGAAAGTTGGTTTTCTTAAATAGTAGGAGATGAATGTGTTGCCTATAGTGAGAAATATTGACACTACTTGGGTAAATGAACCAATGGTTATGTAAGTCAGTAATCCAATGGATATGTTAAGTAAGTGAATTGGTGGGTTTTATGACCATGATCTGATGGTTTTGATTTTGGTTAAGTACCATGATAATCTGATGGTTTTGATTTTGGTCAAGTACCTTGATGATCCAATGGTTTTGATTTTGGTTAAGTACCTTGATGATCTAATGGTTTTGATTTTGGTTAAGTACAGTGATGATCTGATGCTCTTGCTTTTGGTTAAATACTCTCATGATTTGATGGTCTTGTTTTTTACTAAGTACTCTAATGATCCTAAGGTTTTGTTTTTGTCTATGTACATCAATGAACCGATGGGTCTACATGGTGGATAAAATGATGTTTTACCTAGAACCTATCTGATGGTTTTGGTGTCTTTAAAGCAATGTTTTTTATCTTGCTATGTACATAAATTAATTGATGATTTGTGTGAGTACAAGAATGAACCCATGGGTATTCTAGGTATGATAATTAATGTTCATGAAGGAACCGATGGATTTTTGATTGGTTAAGTCCATCAATGATTTGGTGGTTATTCTTTTGGCCCGGTATGTTAATAATCCAATGGTTTTGTTTTTGACTAAGTACATCAATAATCCAACAGGGATTCTAGGTATAAGAATTTTATGTTTTTGACCAAGTCCCTAAATCTGAGTACCCACCAGGGAATAAAGTGTAACAAATCATCATACTAGGGGCCCTCTAGGGGTAGAAGGAACAACCAATCAATGCACAAAAAGAATGTCCAAAGCCAAAATTGTAGAAGGTTTGGATTCTAAAGGCAGAAGTCCCTACAAACGATTGCCCTACAGTTGTGATGTCAGCCATGATGACTTCACCTATTGCAACAAATGGAGATCAGGACTCTACCTCACTACAGGTATCATCACCATGTAACAAGGGCAAAGAAAAGGTGACTATTTATAAGGGAGCCCTACCAACATTACAGAAAGGGGCCAACAAGGTCTATATCTTGACCATGGATACCATAAATGTACCACCAACACTTGAGCTTTGCAAGGAGACTGGTCCTAAAGATTCATACATCATCCAATTTATTTGCAAACCAGAAGGAGAATTTCACTGGTAGAGTGATGCAGAACTCTCTAGCACCATCATGATGTTGTTATGAAGACTCTATAGGGGTCTATGGCTCCAAAGACATATGGACAGAAGCTCTTACAGCCACCATCAGATTAATCATGAGCCCACACTTGATCTCATTCTCTAAGGATGATAGATATGAATCATAACATGCCTCTATGGATTACTTCAATATGCAACCTTAAGATACACTCCTGCTTCATCGACAATGACACATGCCTCAATGTGTGTCCTTTAAAGACACTACTGAGCTTGGGGAAGGATACTTCCAACCTCTAGTTAACAACAAAGAAAGCAACCTCCTTTGATGGAGTAATCAAAGATACTCTAGGTGAGATCACTTTGGAGCTACATCTTGGACCACATACATTTTATGTCTCGTTCGTCATCATGGAGTTGATTCCTTCCTTCAATCTCCTTCTAGGGAGGCCATGGATTCACCAAAACTTGGTGGTTCCCTCAACACTACTTTAAAAGATGAAGTACCAGTTGGGCTACACCATCATCATGGTTCAAGACGAAAACCCCAGTGATATATCATGCATACAGAAAGACAATCTACTAGTTCACTTCAATATGCTTCACATCACCAACATCAGTTGGGTGCCCCCACGTAAAAGGATCTGCCATATACCTTACGATCATGTATTGTTCACACAATGATTATAGGAAATGGACATACACCACAATAGAGGGTTGGGTTCCCAACAACAGGGATGCACATAAATCATTCACTTTCCTCTAAGGCAGAAAGGATTGGGGTTTGGGTTCTCTGGACCATATTACACCCAACCTTAGATCACCAAGTGGATTTTATAATGGAAGCCTACATCATTGTGGCCCACTAGATGGATTTAACCCAAAGAGGTTACCTTAATAGCTTACTAATGACCCGAGGCCTAAGCCACAAAGCCAAACCATTCTAACTAGAAGAGGAAAGTAGACTCAGGGTGTTGTACTAGTGGGACCTCATCCCTAAGCAAAAAGGTCCCCATTCGTACCTCCCTTGTATCGTGTCCATCACTGTAAACTAAAAAGATACAACTAAGGCAATTGTTCCCATGGCATTGCCTTACTTTATGTAAGAGCTCGACGATGATGATCGATAGGACTATCCTAGGATCATATCCAACATTAGGGAAATTGCGCTCATCACACATAAAGAACAGGATATCCAGACCGACCATAACGATCAACAATTTTAGACCAATCATCCCTCCAAACGAGGACACAATCAACTAAATGCCTACTCCCATTGTCTGTAAGTCCTGCACTGAGCACTCAAACGCTAGTATATAACACATCATCAAGATGACTATGTTGGCTAGACAAAAATTATTGAACCAACACCAGAAGAGGTGGACACACCACCTAAAGTATAGGGCTACAAATCTCTTTGGGTCTATCGTGTTCTACATTGTAGATGTTGAGGTTGTAGAAGAAGACTATGGTGTCACATGGAATGACTAAGACGACACCTATGACATGATTGAAGGATAGGGTGTCAACACCATATTTGTTTCAAAGGTTTTTAAAGAACCACAAATGATCATTAGTCTTCTCTAGAAAGGACAAGAGGTTTAGAACTATTTTATGGATGATCACAATGTCCTAAGGAATAGGTCTTCCCCCACACCTAATAAAAGCCCAATAGAAGAGCAACAATCTGATGTGGTAGAGATTCAAGAGTGGACGTTTCATCACACTCTGTCACATCCCCACTCATCACCGCAAAATACAAAAAATATACAAAATATAAAAACCCCAAAAAGTACAAATCCAAAAACTCAAAAGAATCTGAAGATGAGAAGGCTCTTTGAGATTCTTCCATCTACTTCACATAGGTGGCTCTCAATGAAGATGACAAGTTTGAAGACGTCCATATCCCAAAGAATATGATAAAGGAACATCAACCCTTTAATATCAAAGACAAAACAGATACAGTCAACCTCAGCTTAGGCCCTGAGCCACACAAAGTCAAAATTGGGGTGTGTCTACCTCAAAGCAATAAAGAACAACTGATAGAGCTTCTACGACACTACATACATGTTTTTGCATGGATATAGGCTGACATGCCCGGGTTGGATGAAGAAATCATTGTCCTTCAACTACCCATAATCCCCAGTATTCACCCCATAAAATAGAAGACTAGATGGATGCATCCAGACCTCAAGATTTTTGAAGAAGTTCAAAAACAATAAAGTGCTAGTTTTGTAGAGTCAATCAACTATCCTACATGGCTCGCCAACGTTTTTCTAGTTCCAAAGAAAGACTAAAAACCATGACATCAACAAGGCATCTCCAAAAGATGACTTTCTACTTCCACACATTGATGTACTCCTTAACAACACATTCGACCATGTTCTACTCAGCTTCATGGACAGATTCACTAGCTACAATTTGATAAAGATGGAAAAGGAAGACAAAGAAAAGACCACCTTCATCACAGTGTGAGGACCCTTCTTCTACAGAGTCATGCCTTTCATCTCAAAAACACTAGAGCTATATATAAAAGGAAATGGTTGCCCTTTTCCATGACATGATGCAAAAAGATATGGAGGTATACATAGATGACATGATTTCTAAATCTAAAAGTCCTAATGAGCACCCCCAACAACCTTGAGAAGTTGTTTCAACAACTGTGATGGCTCTTCCGATGCCTGAATCTCGCCAATTGCACCTTTTGGGTTACATCTGGTAACTTTCTAGGATACATTGTCATCTAGAGAGGCATCAAAGTAGATCCTAGGATAGAAGGGCCATCTGAAAAATGCCTTCCCTGGAACTAAGAAGGAGACATGATGTCGCGAAGGTGATGCCCCATGCCACACAAAGAAAGATTACTCAAAACATAACCGCAGAAGAAAGATTAACGAACAGATTACTGAAAAACACTAAAAATTAAAATTGTTCTCATAAAACTGCCAAACAGCAAGAACCTTCACATATAAGTCCATTCATGCTTCAAAGCATACACAAGGCATGCTGTCAATATGTAATCAAAGAACTATTCCAGAACATATATACATGATTCCACCACATATGGTATACAAAAGGCACATAAAGAAAGCATGTTTGTGAAACAAGGACCTGAGTGTACAAGGACGACTCTAGGACTCTATCAACAAAAAACATCCAACAACACTGCCAACCTCATCAGCTACTGGTCATCTTGCTGCTCCTCAACCTCCACTCCATGATCTCTACTTCTCCATGCTCGTCCACCTAAAAAGGGTGTGGGAAACCCACGGGGTGAGATTCCAAATCTCAGTGGGAGATATAAATCACCACCAACTCTATTATTATCACAAACAAGATAAACTAAGAAGCAGTATAATTACAATTATGTGAAGAAGGTAATGATTATTAACAGGAAGAGCATTTATTGTGGAATTATGAAACATCTTAATAATCTGAAAGGAATATGAAGAACATGTATATTTCCTATCAACAACATTGTATAAAGATCAAACAAGGGCTCATCTAATGTTTTCATATTTTAATCCTATACAATTATACTACACGGAAGATTACATATTTTATTATGCCCCGAGGATTTGAGTCGTACCACCCAAATCCAACTGACCACTTGATAAGTTGAAATTGGTACCATACAAGGCTAATGGAAGAGTCGGAATCCACGACCCCATCCCCTTGGTCAATATGAGAAAATTGTTAGTGACATCATTAGTCAGACTGCTATCAGCAACTTATAGTCCACTTGTACATATCTAGCCTGCCTTGGTATAGGTCATGACGCTAGTGAGTTACGACCGCAGCCGTACTCTTTATTAGGATATGACCGTAGCCATTCCTGTATCTCATATTCAACTACAACTGCAACTGTACTCTTATTGGGGTATGACCACAACCAATCCCATGTATATACATTCAGGACACAAGGAGATACCTCAACTTGTACCCCCCATATTCAACATTATGGGCTCCAAGTTAGACTCATTTCACCATTCAGCAAGTGCTGACACTGAATGGATCTATGGAACAAGGAAAACTACACTATTACTTGATTAATTAGACCAATTAAACATCTTTAAGCATCAATCAAGTTACAGCGTACAACCTCTAAACAAAATCTACATAAACAAGGGAATGACACATCATCAGAACACACTGAAGCATATAGGGTGTGATCTCATCACTTCATCACTTTAAGCCTATTATCCATCATATGTCCATTACAAGGACCAATGTACATCACGAGGACCACATATCTTGGGGTGGCAACCCCTCCTCTCATCATTGAGGGAACACATCTCATACAAGACAATAAGCCAACATTAGGTTATAAGACCATTCACCTCCTCTTTCAAGGATGTCAACAACACTTTATGCCTCACAAGGCCCATTCAAACATATCATAGCCATCATTGCTCATGCCTGGCTATGTAAATCAATTGGTGCTCCCTGCATCGTTAGAAACTGATAAGAGAAAGCATTACATCATCAACACCATCATCTCATAGGATTCATGCCATACATTTTACATCATACATTTTACATCATTACAATTAGGGTTTCACTTTACCCGATTAGGGTTTATAAGGTTGGATCAACAACCATCTTTAGATTATAACTTTCATCATCATTATGAGGGGTGTTATGAGTCATAGAAGCATGTTTCATATTAACATTATAAAATATGTTATGAGGTATAGGGACATAGTTTACAACCTCATACTTGCAACTACTCCATAGGGTATCACATCATACCATGTGACCCTAGCATCAACGTTGTGTAACTTAGACACCACCACAAGGTGTCGTCTAGGGTTTCAACATAGAGTATCAAATTGTCCTTCAAAGGTATCAGGAATCCATACCAAGGTAGGGTATCGGTCTACCTACTCCAGGTGTGTATAGGTTAGGCATCACTATGTGTATCGGGCACAACACCTCAAAGAGAGGGTGTCAGCCTACAAGGTGTATTGAGAAACGCCATCACAGGGGTGTGACGGGCATTGGCAACACATCAAGACATGACGGGAAGGACCCTTACAAGCAACATTCATCACTCTAAACAACGTACCCAGGGTCACAACACCAAGCTATGATGACTACACTCCTCATCATATATCGGACAACAATGTTATGCTGGGTAAAAACTAGAAATGAGACTAAAATGACCCATGAATGAACAAGGTATGTCGGCCAAAGGTTCGCCCAGAACGTGTCGACTTACACACAACCAAGGTCGTGATGACTAGACTGTAGAAGCATCCATCAACTATCATTCTAGGAGTTTCCAAGCAAGAACAACCATCAACAAAGCATGTCGGGCTAAGTCTCCTAAAGATCATGACAACCTGTCACAAAGGGTGACGACAAGGGGCATCACAGGTCGTGATGGCCACCCAAATCCTATCGGCCTAACCTATGTGTCAGCCACCACATACATATCGGCCTACACAAGCATATAGGCCTCATCATCTCCTACTGTAATGCCCCGGCCCACTGCCCAAGGCTCTAGCAGAGTTTCAAGAATGACGACTGGCTCCACAAACCACCACTAGCCTTAACTGCGCACTTTGTCCACACCGACGCGCAAGCCAGGATCAACTTCCCGACTGGTCACCCATCCTAGTACTACTCCAAGCTGAGCACGCTTAACTATGGAGTTCTTTAGTGATGGGCTCCCTGAAAAGGAGGTGCACCTTGGTGATATGGGTAGTCCAATCATTCCTTTTAAGATCATGTTATCCGAGGCCTCAAATTCTGGGACAACCTGTCACAAAGGGTGACGACAAGGGGCATCACAGGTCGTGATGGCCACCCAAATCCTATCGGCCTAACCTATGTGTCAGCCACCACATACATATCGGCCTACACAAGCATATAGGCCTCATCATCTCCTACTGTAACACCCCGGCCCACTGCCCAAGGCTCTAGCGGAGTTTCAAGAATGACAACTGGCTCCACAAACCACCACTAGCCTTAACTGCGCACTTTGTCCACACCGACGCGCAAGCCAGGATCAACTTCCCGACTGGTCTCCCATCCTAGTACTACTCCAAGCTGAGCACGCTTAACTATGGAGTTCTTTAGTGATGGGCTCCCTGAAAAGGAGGTGCACCTTGGTGATATGGGTAGTCCAATCATTTCTTTTAAGATCATGTTATCCGAGGCCTCAAATTCTGGGATGTTACAATCTCCCCCACTTAGACTCTTGACGTCCTCGTCAAGGCTCAACTATATGGCCTCATAATCTGACCCCATTTCAATGCTGACCCACAATGTTCCATGGACACCCAGCTCCCGTCCACGACTACCAGCACAAGGGTGGCTCCATCTCTTCTCTACGGATAGCCCTTTCCAACTTGCCTGGACCGCACGGCTCAAGACTAGCATGTCACATGCCCATGTGGGCCCCACCTACTGGAGGGGTTATGGCTCTAATACCATTTGTAACGCCCCAGCCTACTGCCCAAGGCTCTAGCAGAGTTTCAAGAATGACGACTGGCTCCACAAACCACCACTAGCCTTAACTGCGCACTTTGTCCACACCGACGCGCAAGCCAGGATCAACTTCCAGACTGGTCACCCATCCTAGTACTACTCCAAGCTGAGCACGCTTAACTATGGAGTTCTTTAGTGATGGGCTCCCTGAAAAGGAGGTGCACCTTGGTGATATGGGTAGTCCAATCATTCCTTTTAAGATCATGTTATCCGAGGCCTCAAATTCTGGGATGTTACACCTACCTTAGGACAATGTTATAACCAAGGTGAAAGAAGTGCAACACAAGTGCAACATCTAAGCAAGGTTTGTTTTCCAAAATAGAATGCTAAACTACCCAAAAGAGTTACTAGCATGCAAGCAATAACAGACCAAGGATAAAGAACAAGATAGCAAGTAAAAGGTGATAATAACAAAGAGGGTTTAGAGTTATATAACACGCCTCAAGGATCAACACCAAGCTTCAAGCTCATGAACTCAAAGTAGAAGAAGGTCTTCCAAGCTCTATCACTACAACACCTCTAAGAGAGAAGATAGGACCAATGTTATGAGAGCATAAGAGGGAAAAAAATAACCAAGGTCCATGGCTGAGAAGAAGAAAGAAGGAGAGAAAGAAGAGCTAGGGATCATGGCTTACCAAGGAAGAAGATGAAAAGAGAACACTATAAGATTACGCTCATCCACCAAGATCCAAGGGAGAGTACTCCTCAAGCTCAAGATTGTCCACCAATGAGAGAATGCAAAGATAACCAAAAGGTTTCTGTAAAGGAGTGAAACCACTCCTCTACTAAAAAGAAAAGACCACATCCCTTAAAACCAAACACCACATCAAATTTTCCGTTAAAGGGATGGAGACCAATTCTTTCAACATGTATGTATCATTACACAAAGAGTAGCAGCAGAAAAGATCATTATCTAACAATTTACAATGCTCGATAACATGATACAACACTTCACTGCATATGGGTGTCAAAAAGGAAATCTAATCATATAAGCCAAAGATCAAGCTGAGGGTCATCTAACCACCTCTTCAAGTCTCCCAAAAGCTCAGCTACAAGGTTGATGCCAAAGTTCGCTTCTCCTTGATCTAACCTGGGGTTGGAAGCATACCCCACAAAAGAGAAGAAGAAAAGAAATACATCAGCAAAAAGCTGGTATGTGTATGCTAAAGGAACTTTGAGCAATTTAAGCAATAAGAAATTCAAATGTAAAATGCTTCCCATACAATAGATAAGGACTACCCACACGGGCATAAAAGAAAAGAATCATCATCATCATGAAAGAAGATACTTGCCATGATCAAAACAATAAAGATTGTGCAATACTGGCACAAAATAAAGTAGGGCACACACCCCAAAATCCACATCAATAACTTGCATGCATGTGAGATAAGCATAGCCCTAGAATAATATAAACACAATTGGCGGCCAACCCTCATAAATTTGAAACCTGGTAGAGAAAGGAATACTGCCAATCTCCCAAATATATAAGGTTGAGTATGGATTACTGCCACACTCGAGTATAGAGAAGTGGTTTACTGCCACCCTCCAAAATAAACAATAGGGGATTACTGCCCCAAAACTAAAGTAATTTACACTACTCTAGTGCTACTGAATCACATTGCATGTAAACATAGAGGCAAGTAAATAGTTTTGTTAGAAGATTATACAAAGGTTGCCATCACACAATGGACAACACAAACATATAACATTCACTTCAAAGTGACACATATCAATATAAGAGACTAACATGCACCAAGGCATAAGATAGATACCAAGAAAATATCTAAGTTCATAACAAGCAAGATAGTTCACATGAACCATGATAACAAGAGATAAGACATATTGTGTAGGTCAAATTCAAGAGAATGATAAAATAGGTGAATTGCTCATTATAGAGGAATAGGGGATACAACATACCTCAATATCAAAGTCCCAAAGTCTAAAGCACTTCTGGATCCAAATCTAGGTCCCCGAAGGCCTCTAGGAAGGTAAGAAGGTTCAAACAAAAAGGATTCCGAGATTAGAATGTCTGGTTACTCCAATCCAAACTCCTTTCTTGAGCAAAGATCACCTTATCTACTATAGAGGTGCAAACCTAATTTTGGTCAAAATCACCAAGGATGAGCTTAAAAAATCCTAAATAGAGAAATATGGAACCCTAGGATCTTTCTTCACCAAGGTAGGTACCTCCTTTTACCTTGGGACAACATCTTTATGGCAAAACAGAGTAGGAATGATGCTCTAAGCTAGAGGAATTAGGGAGTGAGAAATGATTTCGAATTTGGAGATAGGAAGGGATATATATAGCTTCATGGATAGGAAAGGGTTCAAGCATGAGGTGTACATGTGTCAAAATTCTAGATATTTTATGTCCATGCAACACCCCCCTTAGTTACTACCCATACTTTCTCTCTTTTATCCATATCCTTATCTTTATCTTTATCCTTATCTTCACCCTTATCCTTATCTTTATCTTTATCCTTATCTTCATCCTTATCCTTATCTATATTTTTATCCTTATCTTTATCTTTATCCTTATCCTTATCTTCATCCTTATCCTTATCTTTTAAAGAGGAAAAACCCTAAAATGTCCTTGAAGAGAAATACTTCCAAACCAAGTATAACTAGGAGCCCCAAAGCCCAAACAAATTCGAGAATGATAAGAAAATATCTAAGGATTATAATGCATGTGACAATTTTCAAAGAAAACCTCCCAATTGGGTA
The DNA here is from genome assembly GCA_963693085.1 of Alisma plantago-aquatica. NCBI lineage: Eukaryota > Viridiplantae > Streptophyta > Magnoliopsida > Alismatales > Alismataceae > Alisma > Alisma plantago-aquatica. Next base: position 642,910,467 of record OY856413.1, on the reverse strand, counting down.
AATTGCAGAAAAGTCCAGAATGTACCTAAAATTACATAACTCACACAAACAACATCCAAATGGACCAAACTTTATCCACAAGTTATCTTTGATGTGTTGAATATGAATTTTCCATAATTTCCATATTTTGAAGTTATATAATCACATTATTCATTACTTATGCCTTTTACTAATTTTCTCTCTCCTACATTATCTTAATATTTCAAGGTTGTCCAAATTAGATGAAATTTGACATGTAGGCTAATTTTGATATGTAGATTTTGAATTTGAAGTTTTTTTCCACTTTTTAGACTTCTTTTTATGAGATATGTCATATGGCCCATTAACGGCCCATTATCTTAATTATTCATCCAATTAAGTTTCTTATCTTCGTATTACCACCGAAATGAGTTATGTGGCATATTTTATGTATCCATTATAAACCTAAGATAAATTTTAGAGTATTAGGTTACATTAAGGTGATCTATAAATACATTAACTCATTGGGATTATACTAAACATCTATTTAGGTCTAACCTTCAACCTTGTTTGGCTAAGTCCAAAGCGTCAACTTCTAGGGTAGGGTCTGAGATCTAGTATGTTAAAGTTTCTCTTGCATGGAGAGAAAGAAATATATATACAAGAGGGATGAAAGTAAGACCAAGGGTAAGGTGTCACCACCAAAGAACCCTAGATGACACATGTCCACAAAGAAAGGCCACATGCAACACCATGCAACAAGGTGATAAGAACCATGTATCATCCACTAGGTCTCCCTCCTAGGTCAAGGTCGATACACATCTCCTCCTCTCTTCACAAACTGATAGGGGTAAACCTTAGGTGCCACAAACCGATATGGTGCATCTAGAGACACCCCAAAACCGATAGGAGGTTTCCTCAAGACATCCTCGAACCGATAGGATATCCCTCAAGACATCCACAAACTGATACATGGCCCCCCTCAAGGCTCGCAAGCCCAAGACAACACTCCTAGGTGTAAGATACACCTCAAACATGAGCCAAAAACACCACCCAAGATGTTACCACTCATCAAGACTCAAACAAGGTGTCCATCCCTTTCTCTTTCCTCTAGATGATGCCAAGAGAGAGAGAAGAAACACACTAGAGGTGGCAAACTTGCACATCAACCCCTCTCCTAGGTAAATTTCAATTTTCACCAAAACATCTCCACAAAACACAAGCATCAAGCTCAAACAAGGAACTCAAGCTTCCAACATGCTCTAATTACAGCTCAGATGATTAGAGCAAGGAGTTTAGAAACATACTTAAGTAAAACAAGTTGGGTTATCCCAAAACATGGGTCAGGGTCCTTACATATGAGGCCTACTCGGGCATCTTCAATACATCATTTGCTTCATTGCCAAACTAACACCTATATGTGAGACAATCTTCAAACTATTAAAGAAGAACTTTCACTATGGATGAAATAAACAATGTGAGACCATACTCTAGAAGCTCAAATATTACCTCACCAATCCTCCAGTGTTAAGGTTGTTTGTGCCTAGGTTTCCTCTCATTATGCACCTATCTATAAATGAGACATCTATGGGTAGGGTCTTGAGTCAAGCAACCACCAAAGGAGAGCATGTAGTCTAATACTTATCCAACAAGTTCAACATCGTAGAGGTTTGGTACACTATAATAAAAAAATAATGCCTAGCGATGACCACACAACCAAGAAGCTACCTCACTATCTAATGACATATCCTCTACATCTTACCTCCAAAAATGATCCACTTTGCTATTTGTGGATTGCCCCACTCTGAATGGATGTTGCTCTAAGTGGCAGGTAATGCTGTCAGAATTAAACATCACTTATCTCCCTATGAAGGTAGCCAAAGCACAAACCCTCACAGATCAATTAGTAGGTTCCCCATTACTATAAGAATCTACTCATGAATATGAATTCTCAGACAAGGATATAGGGATGATCATCCCACCAGACATGGGTACCCCTCTAGATACTGACACATGGACAATCTTCTTCTACAAAGTTGTAACTGAAAAGGATCCAGAATAGGCATAGTACTATAGACCCCTGTGGAGATCAGCTACTTGTAACAAAACAGCTAGAATTTGACTCCACTAACAATGTCTCTAACTATGAATATTGCATCTTAGGTCTCCAACTCACCTTATAGCAAGGGGCACGATGACTGTAGTTCTACGGTGACTCCCTCCTTGTCATCTCTAAAGTCTTGAACCATTGGAGAATACATCATCAAAACTAGGTACCATACCAAGATCATATGCGCTCTCTAGCTCATAGATTCAAGAATATCTCTTTCCACTTCACCAAAATAGAGTGCAATGCCTTTGTTGACGCACTAGCAACACTTTCTTCATGCATTGACATCCAGGAAGGCCATACCTTCTCCCTAGAAGTTGAGGCACTTACTCAACCAACTTACTTTAGGGTCATTAACAGCACACCCAATGACAAAGAAGGGCTTGATTTCTCAACATCAAGATGTATCTATCAAACTAAGTCATTCCTGAGAACCTCTCCCAAAGAGAATAATTGGTGATCAAGCAACAAGTCATGCAATACATTCTAGGGGTAGAACAACTATAATGAAGATCTTACAACCAGACTCTCCTTTGATGTGTCGACAAGACAGAAGTGGAGGCTCTAATGAAGGAAGTTCATGTCGGGTCATGCAGACTGCACGTGAATGGATTTATGCAACGAAAAAAGATATAGATCCTGAGGTACTACTAGAACACCATTGAAACAAATTGTTGCCAATTTGTCCACAAATGTCGAGCTTGTCAAATCCATGGAGACTATATTCATTCACAAACAAATCAACTTTACAACATGGCCATGCCTTTGCCACTCTCAGTTTGGGGTATCAAAATCATCATCAAGATCAAACCTTAAGCATCAAATGACAATTGCTTCATTATCATCTCAATTGATTGATTTACCAAATGGGTCGAAGCAATGTCCATCACCAATGCATCCACCTCACATGTCATCAAGTTCCTCAAGAATAACATCATAAGTCAGTAAGGCATTCCACATGAGATCGTTTTAGATAATGGGACAAACTTCATTGCTAAGATTATCAAGGAGTATGTAGACTCTTTCTAGATCAAACATCATTGAACGTCGCCATATTGACCACAAATGAATGAAGTCACAAAATATGCTAATAAAAATTTGATAAAAATTCTGAAGAATGCTATCAACTCCCATGTTAACTGGAATGAACATCTTCCAATGGATTTCTGGGCTTACTGCACTTCCATTAGAACCTCAAGAATGGCTACACCATAATCCCTAGTATATGGGATGGAAGCAGTCCTACTAGTCGAAATGCAAATCGTTTCACTCTACATATTAAGAGAAGCAGATATCCTAGAGACAAAATGGCTTCAAGATCGAGTTTACAGCCTCAACACTCTGAAAGAATGACTGGGAAAAGCCCCTCACCATGCATTATGTTATCAAGCAAGAACAGAATGACCATTCAATAAGAAGGTTTGACCTTATAACTTCTAGAAGGGAAACCAAGTATTGTGAGTCATCCAGAATGTTAATTGCACGGACAAGTTCAACCTTAAATGGGAAGGGCCCTACATTGTCCATGATATCTACGACTGGGCAGTCTATGCCTGAAAGATATAGATGAAGACATTCATCTTTATCACACAAACACCAGTCTTGTCAAGCACTACTACTACTGATTAGAGTGTCACAATAAGAAAACCCCTAGGAGAAATCTATGTAAGAGAGCTAAAATCCCCCATTCATTTGAAAAATCTCTAAAATCTACTAAAACACTTGACCACATACCCTCATGTACCCTAAAGAGGAAAGGTAAAAGTAGAACCTAGGGCCTAGGATGGAAGGAGAACAACAATTATCCAGAGGCCAAAATGGTTTGCACCCTAAAAAAATCCTTAAAATAGGTCCCACTGAAATCAAATGCACTAGAATATGATCATGACTGCATCTCAAGTTAAGAGAAACCCCACGATCAAGCACACAGATGGTCAAGGCTATGAGTCCCCAGAGGTAAGTCATAATAATCTTCATAATCGACATACTGACATCTATGCCTAGGGAGATGATATAATGTTTACATATGTTGGGGTTAACCTAAAAGGGAACACCGTTGGAAGAAGGACAAAGGTTGAAACTCCTAGAAGCTACTCTTGCCTCCCTACAATAAGAGTAGGGACCAATCTCTATATGAACTGACCCAGAAATCATGAGATGGGAAACCCTCACTAGGAAAGCCTCATTTGTTCCCCATAGAACACTTTGCTCGGATACTAAGACCATGAGCATCAATGTTAAAGCAAAATTCTTTAAACAAAAAGACTCACAACCAAGGGACACCATAGTAGAAAAATCTAGAAATCCCTTTAAATAGGAAGACACATGCTTGTGGTCTATCGCTACTCTAAGGCATGCTAGGAACTAAGCCCACCAAGGTGTCTCTAACACCTGACACCTCATCCCAACTGGTTAGGGACTCACCTCTTAAACACCCATTACATGACTTGGTTTTAGCTCTTAGCATGAGACCTAGGTCCAGTAGAGCTTCTTCCATCTTCCCTGCCTAGGATGAGGACCCTCACAACGTAACAGACCATAATCGATCAAAAGGAAAAACATCTATCAGATTAGGATGATATATAGCTTAAACCACTTTTCGTTTTGCAAGGAGATAGATGAGAAGGATGTCACCCCCAACATATAAAACCTACAACTATCACTAGAATCCTAAAAATGCAGAGACAAGAGTTTGAAATTCTCTTGATTGGACAATTTCTTAGAAAAGGAGATCTTAGAAATAGGCACCTCAAGGACTATGGTTCAATATAGACTTTTAGAATTTCATGGAGGGAGTACACCCATCCAGTGCCACATTTCATGAATTAAAACTTTTTATTCTAGAAATAAAATAATTACAAAACTTTGGCTTATCATGCCAATAAAACAACAACAAAAAACAAAGAAAAGACATCATTGTAGTTCTCCAGAAGGATCAAAAGTCACTACCACTAAAGGTACTGATGCAAGCCATGCTAGGTACTCAGGGCAGTAGTATTGACCCACTGGGAAGGAGTCTTGGATCAATCTCTTTTGATGCAACCACATCTCTACCACCTTCTAATGGACTTTTTGAGAATCTAACATCAATTTCTTGAAAAATGGAGAGAGAGCCTCAACTTGATACACACCTTGTCAACGATTGAACAGTTGCATCACTAACATTAGTATGAAACACAACCCTTCAAAACATCCAAGATGATCATCCACTGAAAAGTAGGCATGGCCATGCCACATGTCGAATTATCAAGGTAGAGATCCATATATCCCCAATGAACATCTACAACCTTCAAACCAGAAAGACAACAACCACGTCTCCACGTAGTTGAAGGGGATCACCCACCTGAATATGCTTTGACAGAAACTCATTTTCCACACTATAAGATTGATTCAAAGAATCCATCAATCTAGAAGGAATGATGCACATTTCCCAGATAAATCTACAAAACCCATAAGGGTCCTTTTATCTTTCCAATCAGTTGTGCTTCATCCAAGCACTTGTAAATCTCAGCCAATATCAATGGGACAATGGTTTCCTTTCTCCATAGAGAGGGTACGACTCTAGAATCATCAACAATCACATGTCTAAAAATATCTCCTAAGATCAACTTCATTGGGATGATCAAAGTATACACCCACATGAGAGGCATATCAAGAGAAGAAACACCATGACCCACCTCACTCTTAAATGACTGCCATAGGGAACCGATCTAAATGAAGCTATGGTCACCAGTCAACCGCTGATCCTCTTGGGATTTCTTCACACCAAGAAGATGCCCTAGCCCACTAGCCCAGCTCAATTTCCTCAGCACCACAGGCTATCATTCATGTATAGGAATTTGGGTAATCCTAGCCACATCCTCCAAAGTGGGAGTCAGAACGATGTCACCAAAATAGGAGGTATGACTTGAAGGATCCCAGAACTAGATCGTGGATGACATCATCTCCCTTTCCACAAGAATGTATGATAGATGATGAAGTTGACGGGTCATGCTAAAGCATGCAAACTCAAATTCTTCAGTATCAGAAAGGTTTGTAATACAACGACGTACCAAAGACAAGTTGATGGGAGGACACCAAAAAAAGAAGGATCGTGTGGACTTCCTTCTCTCCCATGGTCCTAAGTCATAGGAGACAAGATGTCTTCAAGAGATGAGGGGTACAACTCCATTTATATGACGAACTCATCTCCAGAAATGTGGACTTTATGCCCTTTTCCATGATGGAATCATAATACATCCATGACCAATGTTTACTTGCATCTAGAGATAAGAAGGACCCTGAGTCTAGGGCAAAAGATCACCATGCTCTGCCACGTCAGATCAACATGCATGTCAAGGCAATCTGCTAATCAATCAAGAATTTTCCAAAGATCAAACTCAAAAATTTGATCCTCAATCAAAGATATGTTAAAATTTTAAATGAGTTTATGAATATCAGCATATTTTTCTTGTAGATAGGGAAACTACATCATGAAGTAAAATGTTAAAGACAAAAGCTACTTCTTCTGCCACCCAGTCAAATGTTTGGTAAAAGGACAATGATTAGTAGAAGAAGACCCAGAAGAATGATGTTCACTACTTGTGCCCACGTGAATACCACTGATGTATTTCCAGTGATTAGAAGAGGAGTTCCTAGAAGTTACCTCAACCACCAAGGAAGCATCTCTATGCAGAGAGGAGCCTTCCCCTACCCCAGTTGAAGGTGGATCTAGACTCAGAATAGGGACATACATTGAGAAGCCCCCCTACACTAGAAGATCCTCCAAAGTGGTGACTTTACCCACAACCCATAACATTTAAAGCCTCATCCATCTTCACAAAGGATGAGGTCCAACCAAAGTCACTTGAGAAGTGACACTATCCCCCAATGCTGAAACCATAATGGGGTCGCAACCCAGGGATGTTGTCAAACCCACGAGCATCAACCAATGGAGAAGGAGGAGTCTCATGCAAGGAAAAAGCTTCACGTGACTGAATATCATGAGGAGGTGGTAGACGATAAAACTCATACCCTTGATCATCCTGCTCCTCATCTGAATCATAAGCCATCACCTGTAAGAACATGCATGTTAAAGATAATGTAAGTAGGCACAAAAGAAACATCAGACTCAGACACTCACCATAGGAGGACCTTAGAGTCAATCATACACCTTTCTAGAAAAGATGATGAACTGTTAGTGCACGTAATACCACGCCAAGTACACATCATATGTCGTCTACCCATACATCAACTCTCGAGCATGTTGATAGAGATTGAGTCCAAAAGGACTAACTTGAGAAAAGGATCAAAAGGGATGTTCCAGCCACCAGCCCACTGATCACCAACATGCTCACCCATATACAACATACTTCCAGATAGAGACTCGAACCGGATTTGGCAAACATCCAGAGCCAACACCTCAAAGTAGGTTGCACAAGATGTGGCCTACTATCCACAATTAAGCTTGGAGAAGATCTTGAATTAGACCTGAGAAAAATAGAGCAATAGGAGTCAACTAAAGTACAGATGCATGATATAATGCAGTGATTAAAGTACTATTCATACCTCAACCGCGTTCATCGTCTCTAGTTCACCTCTCGACTGCTCATACAACACCCTACTATAACAACCAGCCAATGGAAACAAGTAGGGAGTGAGGCATACATATAGCCTTTTGGGCCACTCAAAGTGACAGGTCTATGCATCCATAAGTTCTCATAACCCCACATCCACAAGAAAAGAAGAGTAAATAAAATCATGTACTACAGTCATTTCAAAGCATAAAATACAAGCAAAGATATGTAAAAGCTTACCACAATCCCTTGAAACTTTTTGTAGCCCAGACCATCTCTCCTTTGAATTCACCCACAGGACATGTTTGCAAATGTTCCAGCAAATGGGCATACACTCCGCCACCCTAGCCAAAGGAAGAAACTATGTCTAGATCTAGTAAAAAGGAGAACCAACAAACATCTCCTATGTTCCCCAAGTAGTTTCTAAACAAGCAACCAGTGCTCAACACAAATAGGAAAACCTAGATCTGTAGGGTTTCATACAATGGATCACTGGAACCACACTATTCTCCCTCACAAAAGAAGGTGGACCTCAGTCATGTAAATCTGATATCATACTTCCAGGCCATCCCAAATTCTCTAGGGTTCACTCCTAGAATCCCAGCCAGGAGATGATGACCCCATTCTTGTCAGTCAGTCGGAGAACTAATGGGAGTCCCACCAAACCCTAATCCAATAATCCTGATGAACTCACTAGGGGTAATGTCCAACTTTCCAAAAGAAAAAGTATTGGTCTCCAGAGAGAGGTGCTCAATCATAGGAAGGAGATAAGATTTATCTATGGTCCCACACTAACTAATGCTACCAAAGTAGGTTCTCTTAAAAAAATCCACCTCCTCAAATCACTAGACTCTCATAAAAATACCCAACTAATTCCAATGAGATCTCTAGTAAATGTGTGACAATACAATACCCTAAAGGAACAAAGAAGAAGACAAAGTCAAAATCATGACTACATGGAAACATGTCCTTATTCAAGCTCAATAAAGCACATAAAAAATAGCAAGGAGCAAAGTTTTTAAGTTATACCTCATTTCCCTCTCGATGGCCTTAGTGATGTAGATTCATCCAAAACATGCCTAGATGATGGACGAATCTCTCAATAGGGAGCAGTTCCCCCTTGATCATGCTCGCACCACCATGACACCCGCTCAAGGATGACTTCAGTCAAAATATTCGTAGAGTAGATACAAATACAATCAAAACAGTAGATACATACCACAGATACACCTCAACCCGCATACCATCACCACCAACTTACTCGTCCATGAGAGGATCCACCTCATTCTAGTCACGAGCAACCATATGTGCAACATTAATGAAAATGTGGAAAGATTTTGCCATCATCTGAAACCAACTCAATCGGACAAAGGATGACTGAGAAAATGAAAAAAAAACAAATTAGTCCAGATCACAAAGTAGAACGAGCATCCTTGTCATCTTCAAATTCCATAATGCAATGATCTCTGGGAAGCCAAAAATTGGACTTCACCACCAAAGGCTAAAATGGCCAAACCAAAGTGCAATAACGAAATCTAAAATTTCCTTGAGATGGATGTAGTTGGAAAATTCACCAAAACACTGTCAGAGAAGATCGTCGAAGGATTCCCTCTGCCATGACGCTGCTCCCAGAAATCACAAGCTCGACGCTGGCAGATGGCCTCAATTGGTGGGCCTAGAGCTAGCAGATCATTGTGATCTACAAGCCCCCCCTCCTCCCGCTGTCGCTAGTGCTCCAAAACACCCTAAGCTAATCGTTGATGACGCTGCTTGTGCAAATGATGAAGAAATGGGAAGGGTTCTCAACCCTCCTCCCACTCTCCTTCTTTTAGTGGCAAAAACTAACACACCATTTGCAAACATGTCCCTTGATTTTCAACATAATTTCTAGAACACTAAATTTTAAAATTAGAAAAAGGTCAAATCTTGACTCCAAAATTAGAAAATCTCTATACACGATCTTCTAGGGTCCTGGACTAATACCCAAAACTGATCCAACTGTATTTTCATTTCCAAATCTTCGAGGGTCTTGGACTATGACCCTAAACTAATCCAAACACATTTTAGTGTACAATCTTTTAGGGTCCTAGCTCATAACCTTAAACTGAACCATATCAAACCTCATTTTTCAAATATTTCTAGGGTCCAGGATCGCAATCCTAAAACTAAACCAGCACATAGTTCTATTTTCCTATCTGTTTGGGTCCTGGACCTAGAGCTAAAACTAGACCATGAGCCTTGTCTTGAACAAGCTCACAGACCCTATTTTCTCTTCCCATCTATGGTCTCTACTCATTACCTATGACCAGAATCCAAATTTACCCTTAGTGCAAAACCTTTTAACAATCCTATATTGTGGCCAAGGTTATCAGCTTTGCTTTCACACACATATCTTTTGGTAATTTTGGATCACGACTTGAATATGATTGCCAACCCCGCCTCATGACCTTGAGTTATGGCACACATCTCAATTCAATATTAGATGCCTAAACCACACAGACAACTAATCGATACAGTCACTAGAAAAAAAAGGTCATCTTATACCTAAAATATTGTCTAAAAATCAAAATCTCCAATCTTGATTATCCAAGACCTACCCGGGTTGGCAAAACCTCCATATTGTGCCTCTTAAGAGTTCTAGTCCTGAGTCTAAATTGGCCCACTCTAAAAAAACTAAAGATGCATAGGAAAGGGGATGACTACTCTTTTTCTCCAAGATCTAATTTTCAAGCAGAGCAATTGTCACTATTTTTCAATGATCATAGACTCATGATCTTAATGTTATACTGACAAACTATAGTTTGCATTCACTTTTTCATATTCACCTTTTTATCACTAAGGGAGAATCATGTAGACTAATTTCAAGAACTATAGAAATGATGAGAGACACATTTGTGGATGATAAACCTCTTCTATCTCATCAGAACATTAGGGGAACAAATGATGGACCAAATACAAGAAACTATCTAAGTTTTTGAGATAAGAGTGAGAACCGTAGCCCTAAGCCAAGTATGTTCCCCATTTTTGTTCATTGATGGACAAAAAGGTTGGACTCGTCAAGGATGTTCTGATAAACATGTGGAGAGTGGAAAGTGAGTGTGATGTCTCTTCATTCTAAAAATGAATGTGTGAAGAAAAGATTAAAAATAAATGATTTTCTCAGAGTAAGGGAAGCCTAACCTTGCCTTGAGAGGGGCAAACTTTTGACACCCCACCTTTTCTCACTCAACATAAATTCATGATTAGTGTCAATTCTCTGGCTAATGATGGATTCCATTCCACATCCTAACTAATTTTCACTTTTTTTAGATTTTTCACATTTCCACCTATTTAAATCATCCATTTGTTCCATTTTCACCCAGTTTGGGCTTTTTGCAAAGAAATCTTCTTTCAGACCAAAAGTGTAATTTGTCCCTCAATTTTGCCTTAAATATGCTATCTTTTAATAAGTTTCCATGTTGAATTGTCAAGAATTAAATATCCCATTTCCAATTTTGTGTTTCTACACAAATTTGAAAGGTAATCCTGACTTATCTTGTTGTGCAAGTTTCTCTAATTTTTTTCCAGAACATACCTGAAATTACTGGGATTTTTTTTCTTTTTTATCTGGAGGACACCTAGGTGGATCAAAGCCATCCATTAGTGCCACGTGGGTGGATCGCCTTGAACCACAGGCCAAAGGAGGCACATAAGGGTGATCTACCTGCTCTTCTAGAAGGTTTTTTCCAAAATCTCGAATCGTAATCCCAAACTATAAATAGACCCCCACATCCAAAAAGTTGTAGGCCCCTCTCACTTATCTTGAAGTAATGGAAACAACTACCTCTCACTTTATTTTCATTTTTTCTTGTAATCGTAGGATCCTTCCTCTGACACCTCCTTCCCTGCTAGATTCGATAGAATGACAAACTACTCTCACTACTGCATCTAACTACTGAATCTTATATATGTTTGATTTTTGATCTACAACTGCTACATCTAACCTGATCTACTACTATATCTAATCTATTATTTACTATAACTTCTCTACTACTCTTATAGTCCTCACTTTTTACTATTTTTGAAAACTTAGATCTAGTTTCTACAAGCATATCTCTTCTAGTGATCCTCTAACATCCTACGCATCGATCCTAGTCACCAATAATAAATCCCCTCTGTGGGAGGTCCTGAGGTAATTAGGACCACAATATATTGAAAACATAGGACTTTTAAGGGAGATGATAGGAAAGGCATAGACATCTTGTTGGGTTTTAGGGGAATCAGAGAAGGCAGCGGAAACAAAAATTTTCTCCCCAAACCCAGAACGAAGGAATCGCATCAACGTCTATACAATAGGATGGATGGTTTGTACAGATATACCTTGTCCCGAGGCTTGCTCGGCGACGTTACCGTGCGGCTTGTGCAGTCTTCACCTCCGGTCTTGGACGGTGTTTGTGCAGATCCTGGTCACCGGGACTATCGGGATTGACAGTTGTCCTCCGAGCGACAGAAGTCACCCACCTCTATAGTCGTCCACACAGACTGCCTGGAACTTCGATCACCTTATCCCACAAGGCACCGAAAGGAGTCATACCCTCTTGTCAGTGTACTAGTCACCGACACACTCTCCTGCCACCATTCGCCTTTTTGTAGTTGTCTTTCCCTTGTTGTGCCTCCCTTGTCGAGTAGCACTTGCTCAGGCTCTCCTGGTTACCACAACCAGAGAGAACGACAACTTTGCAGAGTAACTAGTGTTATGAGTTGTACTTGAGAAGCCCCCAATACCCCTATATATATAGGAGGGTCATGGGACAGGGTTCTCTACCCCAGACAATGCGGGATTAAAGTAGGAGTAGAAGGGTTTGAGATTTTCCACAAAATCTGACAAACTGTGCCAGTTGAACTGATGAGTTCAGCCCTGAACCGATCATCTGGGCCCTTGAGCCGATCAATTCAAGCATGAGCCGATCGGTTCGTGGTCCTGGTCCACCTCGAATTGACTTTCCATGTTTGTTTCCAACTAATCAAATATTAGTCCTTGTCCAAATCAAATTTGTACAAGTAAAACAAATATGTATTTGCAAAAAGAGTCTTCTAACTTTCCAAATGATCTCAGTTGGTCACACGAATCGACCGGTTCAACAATTGAGCCGATCGTTTCATTGACACATGAGCCAATCGATTCACCACTTTGAACCGATCGGTTCACCAACCTGAGCCAATCGGTTCATCCCTATGAGCCGATCGGTTGGGCAGCAGACTGTGCAAATGAGTCAATTATAGTTCCAATCAATCTGATACTCTTAATCATCTGGTCCAACACCTTGAACACTATGATTTTGAGCTATCAATTAACTGAGTGTTTAATTGAACTACTAAACTCCTTTAGTAATCAATCTAAACATCATTTGTGGATAAACTCCTCTTCCAGGTTAAATCCTATGTGTGTGACCCTGTAGGCCCATTTCACGTTGGCAGTGAAAGTCGATAACACCTATGACTTCACAAGCAAAGAGCGGTGCCTAGTCGCACATCAGTGCTACCCAAGTGAAAAGGGAAAGTTGGAGAACAACTTTCAATCCTATAATCTGTGAATGGTGTTACAGTGAATGTATAATTCATTTGTCACTAATGTCCTGAATGAACTCAAGGCATGGTACAGTCATCCTTTCAACGTTCATCCATTTCCTTGATCTCAGAGAAGACTGGGTGAGATGTGTGTGACATCAATATCACATATTGATTCACACATGCATGTGCAAGCCTTTCTCAATCCTACTCATCAAGTGGCCATGGACATCAAACTCCCTTAGGGGGACAAATCCCATATCTATCACTCACCCCTCAAAATCCCCATGTGTCAAAGTCACCCAATCATCACCTTTATAACAACCCATGTTTCAGGACTGCGTTTGATGACGTCAAAGTGTACTCAACGACATGTGTTGAGTTTAGTGATTTCAAGTCAAAGAATCACACTCACCACCATCACTATGAGAGATGATTGTGACTACCTAATCATGGTTCCATGTGTCACTCTCACAGTAGGTATGTCCAGTACACTTGTTCTCCAACAAGTACATATGTGCTTGGTTTGATATCATTATATCATGACTAATGAGATTTTGTCATCAACCAATACAAAATCTAGTCTTTAGTGTTATTGATATCTATGGTTATTTCCACAATAACAATCGACTAGGGACAAAAAAAGAATTATATACTCTTAACATCTGTATGTTCGCATCGTTTAAGTCATGAACTTAAAAGCATGCATTATTGAGTAAAACAATTCTATAGACATATATCTTGTTATACTATCATCTTAGAAACAGTTAAAACGTATAGATTGGAAATTGCCTTTATTATTATTCAAATCATTTACAGAGTATCTCATTACAATCATCACATGACTTGCTCTATAGGCATACATAACAACATACTCCCACTTGCACTTAGAGCCAGTCACCTAGGAACCTCATTCCTTGTGACCAAGCATGACCATCATTCTTCTGTTGAGAAAGGGCCTTCGTCATTGGATCAGCTATGTTGTCTTCAGTTGGTACTTTGCAAATCTTCACATCTCCTCGTTGTACGATCTCTCGTATGAGATGGAAGCGCCATATTATGTGCTTGGACCGATGATGTGATCTGGGCTCCTTAGTTTGAGCAATAGCTCCATTATTATCACAATAAAGCACAATTGCATCACAGCTGCTAGGAACTACACCAAGTTCAGTGATGAACTTCTTGATCCACACAGCCTCCTTTGTTGTATGTGAAGCAGCAATATACTTTGCCTCTGTAGTAGAATCGGCAACTATCTCTTGCTTGGAACTCTTCCAGCTCACATCTCCATTATTTAGGCAAAATACAAATCCTGATTGCGATCTGTAATAATCTTTGTCGGTTTGGAAGCTTGCATCGGTGTAACCCCTTACTACCAATTCTTCCTCGCCGTCGTATACAAGGAACTGATCCTTAGTCCTTCACAAGTACTTGAGGATGTTCTTTACGGCTGTCTAGTGAGCATCCCCAGGATCTGACTGGTACCTACTCGTCATGCTAAGGACATACGAGACATCTGGGTGTGTGTACAACATAGCATACATGATGGATCTGATGGCTGATGCATATGGGATCCCATTTATACACTTTCTCTCTTCACAAGATTGGGGACATTGAGCTCTAGAGATGGTGGCTCCGTGTAGAATGGGGATGTTGCCTCTCTTTGAGTTCTCCATGCTGAACCGCTTCAGCACTTTGTCAATGTGCGTGCTCTGACTTAATCTGAGAAGCTTTCTAGATCTATCTCTATAGATCTTAATACCTAGAATGTAGGATTCTTCTCCTAAGTCCTTCATTGAGAAAGTATTTCCAAGCCAAGTCTTTACCTTATCTAAGGCTGAGACATCATTCCCCATCAATAATATGTCATCTACATACAATATGAGGAATGTGATCATGTTCCCACTAACCTTCTTGTACACACAAGGTTCGTCTTCATTTTGAATAAAGCCAAACATTTTGACTCTCTCATCAAAATGAAGATTCCAACTCCGAGACACTTGCTTCAATCCATATATTGACCTTTACAGCTTACAAACTTTATTGGCATTCTTTGGATCTACAAAACCTCCAGGTTGTGTCATGTACACATCCTCATGAATATTCCTGTTAAGGAATGTGATTTTAACATCCATTTGCCAAATCTCATAGTCGTAGTAGGCCGCAATAGCAAGCATGATCATGATGGACTTAATCATGGCAACTGGAGAAAAAGTTTCGTCATAGTCAACACCTTGAACTTGTCGGAAACCCTTCGCAACCAATCTTCCTTTATAAGTTTGCACATTACCATCCATGTCGGTCTTCTTCTTGAAGACCCACTTGCATCCTATGGGTTTTACCCCTTCAGGTGGTTCCACCAAAGTCCATAGTTTGTTGGAGTACATGGATTCCATCTCAGATTTCATGGCCTCAAGCCATTTCTCATAATCTGGTCCCTTTATATAGCCTCTAGATAAGTAGTTGGATCATCATCTATGATCAACTCACCGCCTTTCCTGAGTCACAAGGTATCCAAACCTCTCAGGTTCAAGGCGTGTCCTACTAGATCTACGAGGTCCTTGTGTTACTTGAGGAGACTGAGATTTCACAACACTTTGTGAACCTCTATGCTCCTCTTGTACATCTACTAGTTCAATGTTTTCTTGTTGGGTTTGAACCTCTTCAAACTCTATTTTCCTCCCACTGTTTCCTTTGGAAATAAATTCCTTTTCTAGGAACACAACATCCCTGGCAATAAACACTTTGTTGTCAGTTGGGTGGAATAAGTAATATCCCTTGGTTTCCTTAGGATATCCTACAAAATAACATTTATCAGATCTAGGGCCTAGCTTATCAGGAAACATTTTCTTGACATATGCCTCACATCTCCAAATCCTCATAAAAGACATATTGGGACGCTTCCCAGTCCATATCTCATATGGTGTCTTTTGAACCGATTTAGATGGTACTCGGTTAAGTGTAAATGCAGCAGTTTCAAGAGCATGACCCCAGAAGGAAATCGGAAGATCAGTAAAACCCATCATTGATCTGACCATATCTAGTAAAGTGTGATTCCTTCTTTCAGACACACCGTTATGCTGTGGTGTTCCAGGCAGAGTCCATTGTGATACGATACCACAGGCTCGCAGAAGGTCCTCAAACTCTTGGCTTAAGTATTCTCCCCCTCTATCGGATTGAAGTGCTTTGATACTTTTAACAAGTTGGTGATGTACTTCATTCATGAAATCCTTGAACCTTTCAAGGGTATCTGACTTATTTTCATCAGGTATACATAGCCATACCTACTGAAGTCATCAGTGAAGGTAATGAAGTACTGACACCCATTTCTGGCATTAGTTCTAAAGGGCCCATATACATTAGTATGTATGAGTCCTAATAGACCACTAGCTCTCTCACCTTTACCTGAAAAGTGAGTCTTGGTCATCTTGGCCAACAAACAAGATTCACATATCTCTATTGATTCATAATCAAAAGAGTCTAGATAACCATCTTTATGGAGTCTAGAAATGCGCTTCTCATTTATTTTCCCTAGACGATAATGCCAAAGATATATTTTGTTTGAGTTGTTGAGTTTTTGCCTTTTGGTGTTTACGTTGTATACACTTATTTCTAGATCTATCAAGTATAGACCATAAGACATTGGCACACTGCCATAAAAGATCCCATCTTTTGAAATGGAACAATTTCCATTCTTAATAAGAAATTCAAAACCATCCTTGTCTAAATAAGAAACAAAAATGATATTCCTATTTATGGCAGGTACATAATAGCAGTTCTTCAACTCTATTATTAGCCCACTAGGCAGAGTTAACTCATAGGTTCCTACGACACTGGCGGCAACCCTTGCCCCATTGGCAACATGTAGTTCAACCTCGCCTTTCCCCAAAGGCCTACTCCTTTTAAGATCCTTTACATTTAAACAAATGTGAGATCCACATCTGGTATCAAGTACACATGACAAAGAAGTAGTAAAGCTAATCTTTATTATGTATACACCAGAAGTAGAGATCTCTATCTCTCGCTTCTTCTTCCATCGTTCCTTCCATCCTCTCCATGTTTTGAGCATAGAAGACTTTGATGTTGGTTTGGCAAGAGAACTCTTCTCTCCCTCACCTTTATCCTTGGACTTTGTTCCAATGATCTTTATCAATGAATTATCCTTCTTCTTGTTTGTCTCAAACAGCACATTAAGCGTACATAGAGTGGATTCAAAGACTACCGGTATATTTAGATTGTGCAAAACACTTCTTACAATCCCTAACCAGTTATGGAATTTATTCTCAATTAATTTGCCCATTTGAAAAGATGATTCTTTTTCCATTCTACAAGAGAAAATTGCATTTATCAAAACTCCTTTTGATTTGATTTGATTTGATTTGATTTGAATAATATTTGATAATAGTTAATTAGGCCTTTAATTAATTACCGCTCCCACTATTTTGATTCAAATTGACAGCCCTCACTATCAATTTGGAAGATTACAACGTACAATCTTCTAGTGGGTCCAAGATCTATATTTCATCCAATCATGAGTCCGCTTTGGTTGATCGCCCATAATATATATTATTTAGGTAGGCAACACTTGCCAATTTCATCCTATGCAACTCTCAGATGGATGAAATGTGCAACTCCTTGCCATTCATCCCGTGCCTCTGGGCTTAGACACTCTAAGAATCACCAGTTAAGTCTAACCCAAAAGCCGACACGGTAAACATGCATCCTTCTTTGGCAGATCCTACATGTCTACCCTTCACACTTCCATAAGATGGACGTCGCACCACGCTTTGGCATAACCTAAGCTTGGTCGATCGAGTTTTTCATGTGTGTCGCTAATGGAAGGCGTATAAGACTTAATATTTAATGAGGGATTTGGTTTTATAAGTACATATACATATCCAATCACCACAATATATAGTATGTATCATATACATGCTATATCCCACAGAAAACATGTGAAATGATATAAGCGATGATTATGGCCATCCTATTGTGATTCCTTGAGCTAAGAGGAATCACGATCATCTAGGTCCGCATAACATGTAACCTGTACAAGATGAACTATGTGCTTCGCCGTTTTGGGTTTGATCAATTTATCTCCATGATTGATCGGCTCGCCATCAGGCCGGTCGGTTGGGTGCCACTAGCTGATCGTCTGGCGCCTCCAGCCAATCGTATCACTGGTCGTCGTTCATCTCCTCAGGTCACTACCCGCTCGTCTCGCTTCTCGAACTGGTCGTCTATAAAACCAACCGATCGATTCATGCCTTGAACCGATCGTCTCAGTCATCCTCAAGTTGTCCTTCGTTCTTTGATATAACATGAAATAAAAGTTCTATCCCATTTATATTTGAATTGAGAAACCCCGAGTTACATTCGGGGGGAGCAAAGGTAGGAAAGAAATCTCAAGTTATCTCAAGTTACATCAGGTAGGGAATCGGTGCACAGATCGAGATGCAAGCAACCACATTCAACCATACACAGACATAGGGTTCATTGGCCATAACCACGCTATACATCCACCACAAAACTCATTTAAGGGTGACGTGTATCGAGTGCATTCATATTACATACCATATATGTATATTGGGTTTTTGTATTTAGGATTGGACATGCATAAGGTCGATTTTATTCACATCGTATGCAATAAATAAAGGAAACAAACCAAAATCGATCACATCGATAATCCTATAGTATAGAGCATTTGACGTGGCTCTGATACCACTGTTGGGTTTTAGGGGAATCAGAGAAAGTAGCAGAAACAAAAAATTTCTCCCCAAACTCAGAACGAAGGAATCGCGTCAACGTCTATACAGTAAGAAGGATGGTTTGTACAGATATACCTTATCCCGAGGCTTTCTCAACAATGTTACCTCACGGCTTCGCAGTCTTGACCTCCGGTCTTGGATGGTGTCTGTGCAGCTCCTGGTCACCGGGACTGTCGAGATTGACAGCTGTCCTTTGAGCTGTAGAAGTCTCCTGCCTCTACAGTCGTCCACACAGGCTGCCTAGAACTCTGATCGTCTTGTCCCACAAGGCACCGGAAGGAGTCATACCCTCCTGTCAGTGTACTAGTCACCGACACACTCTCCTGCCACCAGTCGACTTTCTACATTTGTCTTTCCCTTTTTGTGCCTCTCTTATCGGGTAGCACTTGTTCGGGCTCTCCTGGTTACCACAACCAGAGAGAACGACAACTTTGCAGAGCAAGTGGTGTTCTGAGTTGTACTTGAGAAGCCCCAATACCCCTATATATATAGGAGGGCCATGGGACAGAGTTCTCTACCTCGGGAAAATCGGGATTAAAGTAGGAGTAGAAGGGTTTGAGATTTTCCACAAAATTTGACAAACTGCGCCAGTTGAACCGATCGGTTCAGCCCTGAATCGATCGTCTGGTCCTTGAGCTGATTGGTTCAAGCATGAGCCGATTAGTTCGTGGTCCTGGTCCAACTCGAATTGACTTTCCAAATTTGTTTCCAACTAATCAACTATTAGTCCTTGTCCAAATCAAATTTGTACAAGTGAAACAAATATGTATTTGCAAAAAGAGTCTTCTAACTTTCCAAATGATCTCGGTTGGTCACACGAATCGACCGGTTCAACAATTGAGCCGATTGTTTCATTGACACATGAACCGATCGATTCACCACTTTGAACCTATCGGTTCACCAACCTGAACCGATTGGTTCATCCCTATGAGCCGATCGGTTGGGTAGCAGACTGTACAAATGAGTCAATTGCAGTTCCAATCAATCTGATACTCTTAATCATCTGGTCCAACACCTTGAATACTATGATTTTGAGCTATCAATTAATTGAGTGTTTAATTGAACTACTAAACTCCTTTAGTAATCAATCTAAACATCATTTGTGGATAAACTCCCCTTCCAGGTTAAATCCTATGTGTGTGACCCTGCAGGCCCATTTCACATTGGGAGTGAAAGTCCATAACATTTATGACTTCACAAGCAAAGAGCGGTGCCTAGTCGCGCATCAGTGCTACCCAAGTGAAAAGGGAAAGTTGGAGAACAACTTTCAATCCTACAACCTGTGAATGGTGTTACAGTGAATGTATAATTCCTTTGTCACTAATGTCCTGAATGAACTCAAGGCATGGTACAGTCATCCTTTCAACGTTCATCCATTTCCTTGATCTCAAAGCAGACTGGGTGAGATGTGTGTGACATCAATATCACATATTGATTCACATATGCATGTGCATGCCTTTCTCAATCCTACTCATCAAGTGGCCATGGACATCAAACTCCCTTAGGAGGGACAAATCCCATATCTATCACCTACCCCTCAAAAGCCCCATGTGTCAAAGTCACCCAATCATCACATTTATAACAACCCATGTTTTAGGACTGTGTTTGATGATGTCAAAGTGTACTCAATGACATGTGTTGAGTGTAATGATTTCAGGTCGAAGAATCACACTCACCACCATCATTGTGAGAGCTGATTGTGACTACCTAATCATGGTTCCATGTGTCACTCTCACGGTGGGTCTGTCTGGTACACTTGTTCTCCAACAAGTACCTATGTGCTTGGTTTGATATCATTATATCATGACTAATGAGATTTTGTAATCAACCAATACACAATCTAATCTTTAGTGTTATTGATGTCTATGGTTATTTCCACAATAACAACCGACTAGGGACAAAACAAGAATGTATCCTCTTAATATCCATATGATCTCATTGTTTAGGTCATGAACCTAAAAGCATACGTTATTGAGTAAAACAATTCTATAGACATCTATCATGTTATACTATCATCTCAGAAATAGTTAAAACATATAGATTTGAAATTGCCTTTATTATTATTCAAATCATTTATAGAGTATCTCATTACAATCATCACATGACTTGATCTATGGGCATACATACCAACACATCTCTAGCCCTAAAATCCCACCCAAAACAAAAAAAAATCATTTTTTATTGTTTTATTTCTTTAATCAATCAAATCCTGAATCACTCAATTAACCAAATTGTTTTTTATTGTTTTGTTTCTTGAATTAGCCATTGTGGCTTCATCAAACTATCTTATTCCTCATTTTTTGTATGAAATGTGGTGATGTCTCTGAGCACATTTTTTCTTCTTTTAATGTAACATTTCAATACCGAAAGAGGATGGAGCTTTATTCCCCGAGTATCTCTCCTAGTTTCTCCCTTTTTCTAGTAGGATGTGCTAACTCCTATTGTAAAGAGTGTAAAGAGTGGAACCCATAGGGACCACTCCTTACTATTAATTTGAAAATAAACAAGAACAACCCATATTTCATTCACCACAAATAGATATTTGGTTGCCAAATTATTTTCAAAATAGATGGTTCATCAAGAGAAGATAAGAATATAGCAGTGGAAGAAACTAAATTATTACATATTCAAAAATAGTCTCAACAACAGTTCTCATGTCAACTAGGAAAATAAAGAGAACTATAACTAAACAGATCTGTCACAGTTCGCAACCTAGCCATCTCAGAAGTCACAAACTACTGTTGCATATTATCCTCAACCTCCGGGCCCACAATCTCTTATCCTTCAATAGGATTATCAACAGACAGATCCACACCTGGGTGGTAGGGAACATGACCGGGATGGGAAATAAAATAAAAGGTTGAATCAGTAAAATTGAGTATGTACATTGTAAGATTAACTAGGGCATTATTTATTTCAAAAGTAATGTAAGATGTTCCCAGAAAAGAGGGTCCATTAAAGATAGGTAAGTTACAAAGATAGTAACAAGAGAAGGAATTCTCAAAAGAATGAGGTAGAATAAGTAAAGCATTGAATAATGATTCTTGTGATAATTAATCATCAGTACAATAAATATTTGCATGTAGATATATTGGACTAAAGTAACTACGGCCATGACACAACTGAGTCATTGTCCTAAGTAAAATAGGTGGAAGTAGCGCACCCTAGGTGGAAGTAGCACGCCTCTGTATATATCAATGTGGAAGTAGCACGCCCCGGGAGGAAGTAGCACGCCTCGGGCGGAAGTAGTGTGCCCTAATGGTTACGTATGAGCGTCTACAATAGTTAAACTAGTCCAACTATGTAACATGCATAAATAGAATGGCAAGTTATATCTTTCACAAACATGTGACATGATTTAAGCACAATAGCAGGTGGGGTCATTGACCCAATTCTACTCAATATTAGTAATTTCAAAAGAATAATAATAAGTCCAATCGAGTATATTATTTGTCAACAAATGGAATAAGAGAAAGTATTTCAAAAGTTGCCTCATTATGGGAAAATTTAATCATATAATGCCTAGTTATAAATAGGGAGGAGTACATACCTCCGGACTTGTGCAAGTCAATTAAAAGGTCACCTAGGTATGAACTAGGATTAATATCACCTATGCATAAAATTATACTTAGAGTTAATATCAAGTCTTATACAAAAATTTAACCCTCTAAAACACTTTCCCTGAAATCATGGAATTGGGTCTAGAAGCCAGTACCAAATACTCAAAAAAATCCTTCTGATTCAAAAGAATACGCACACTTATATATTACTCTAACCCACTGTTGGTTAAATACTAACTAAGTCAGGTCAACAACTGGGATTAATATTAAATGAGTAAATTCAAAACCGCCACTCTTGTTCTCTGGTTCCCAAAACAGAACATTGTGACTCAAACGCAAAGGCAATCAACCCCTCTCTCACGCTCACCGCAGGAGTAATCCTGAGGGGTAGGACCATGATCCAGGCATGAACCCATGTCCGCACACTCGGGCAGCCTCCTTTATAGATTCTCTAGATTCTGACCACTGTCAAGAACTTCCAGCAAACACAGGGGGCAAAGAAAGAGCTACACTACACACAACCGGCCATACATTCGGGGTTGTACCCAGACATCGGGACTGTCCATCTGCTATGTTGTTGTGCCCCACTGCCTGCAATAGCTGTCAGCAGCAATTAAAGCAATAAAGGATGAGCGAAGTAGAAGAGAGAGAAAATATTTTTGTCCATAACTTTCAATCCGGAGCGTATTTTTCGATAAAATAAATTGTATTAGAATCCTTGTAGAAAATACTTTCCAACGAGATTAGTGTTGACATATTTTGAAATAATGATATTATGTGAGAAATATAATACCATATATTAGGATACCATACACATATTCTGGGTACAGACGTACAATACTCGTGTGTACTGTACTTTTGAATGAAGGAGAATCAACAGTACTGTACTCGTGACTAGAACATTGAATTACTAAGTACATTACCCCACTATGATTTTTATTTCAGTAAGAACCAAAAGTACAGTACCCAACAAACCATTAATCACTTATACAATTCAACAATAAGTACAGTACCCAATTAGTCTCTTACTCTTGATTTAAGTTTGTCAAAGTTACAGTACCTACCAAATCATTTCAGTAAATATAGTACCCCACTATGATTTGTATTTCAGTAAGAAGTAAAAGTACAATACCCAACAAACAATTAATCACTTATACAATTCAACAATAAGTACAGTACCTAATTATTATTCTCATATCAGTAACAACCCTAATTACGCTATTCAACAAGCCATTAGTCACCCATGTGGTCCATTTCCAAGTACAATACCCAAAACTTATTGTATGTCATAATTAACCCTAAGTATTGTATTCAACATAGTGCAACATTATGCAAAATCATATCAACAAGAGGGACTAACAAGTACAGTGCACATCAGATCAATAATCTGTGATAAAATGCAACCATAAGTACTATATCCACTTGTTATTTTAAACTTAATTACTAATGGATAAGTACAATACCTAGCAAATTACAAAATCAAACATAATTCTATAACTGATCTAGAAGCATAAGTACAGTACTCACGTATAACTTATCTAGAAGCATAAGCATAGCTGATTCTATTTAGTAGTATATTTACGTTCAGCTAATAAGGTAGGTAATGCATTTGCAATAATAAATAAAATAATATTACGATGGTCAAAATAATATAAATAAGAAAGTTCAATATAAAGGATAAAAGCACAATACTCAAGTATTTGTGAAGGAACACAAAGCAAAGAAGCAAGAAGGCACCATAATTTAATAAAAAATTCAAAAATTGAAAAGTTGCACGCAAGGGATGAAATTTTAAATAAGAGTGTCTGTCAGATTTTGTGGGAAGTAGGACATCACAGCTGTAGTTTTGCATGGCTTTTGCATGAAAATTAATGCAGAATCTGTAATGTATGTTAATACATCTCGGAACGTGGAGTAGTTGATAGTTCCTGAGCATCGGGTATGCCAACGGGTGGCTGGCTGGGCATGAGTAGAATTTTCCCAAAGAAAGACTGTTGAGGCTTGTTGGGTCAGAGTGCATTTTAGGCATCAAGTCGAGGCTTCCCGTCATGGAATCAGGGTCTGGTGACAGACTTACGGTTGAGTTACCAATACCCATGTTGCCCTGAACATCCACACCAAGCAAAACTAGGCACCGGGGTTTAGATAACTTTCAGTGTCAAAGTCACGATATAGATTAGGTCAAGGGTTAACAAGCGATCATCAATCTGAACCGAATCATCTAGTTACCCAAAACCATCCCCACAAATATGTGAGCGGTTGGGTGTCGTCGGCAGTTCCAAGGATCATGTTATTAGCCACATGGAAACTGGCCATGAATCGGCACACGTAGAACAAGCACTAGTACATAACTGGCCTTTAGTGTCGGCTTTTTAAGGCATTTAGTATCGGTTCTTAAGCGACACCTATGTGGGCGCCGCTAAAAGCCCAACCGTTATGCGTCGGTTCTCAAACCGACGCCAAAACCCTTTGTGCGCCACCAAAAATGCGCCGGAAACGTGCCTGCAGGGGGTATAGGCATCGGTTATTAGGTTCGAAACCGACGCCACATACCTTTGCGCCACAGAAAGGGTGTCATCTGGGGCACTATCGGCCTCAGTTTCTTAGTGATAACTGACACCATCTCACCCGCTTCCACGGTCGTGCTGACCAGCACGGCCGTGTTGCCTGGCCTCTAGGGAAATCGACATCAGTTACTAGTAGGGCAACCGACACCGTTATCCTATGTTGTCGGTTTTATACAAATATCTGACACCTGTTTTATGTCTGGTCCGCTGCCACGGCCGTGCTGTCCAGCACGGCCATGGAGTCTGGCCTCATTAGGGAAATCGACGTTGGTTACTAGTATGGAAACCGACATTGTAACCATATATCGTCGGTTCTTTTCAAATAACCGACACCGATATTTTTTTTCTTCTGTCAGTCTGCAGACCTGCTGTGGCTGGTCGCAGGATGAGAAACATGCAGTTCAGTTATGAACTGTAGGTTTTACGACATCCAGTGATATCATCCAACAACATGCCACAAACTTGTAAAATTAACATGATTGACAATATTATATATATGTGATTCACACTCATGTATAAGAACATTTAATTCATATTATTTTTTTTCATCACACGCATGTAGAAACCAGTAGCAACCTGCAGTTCTATTTATTTCATCTCTTTTCACATTCAGACACATGTAGAAACATTCATGTATTGATGATTTTTACACACAATTCATAAAAATTCATTCACATTGTCATCATTGTCAACAAAATCATATATTCAAAGAGCCATGAAACAGCAAAAGAAGCCACAATGAAGGGAAGCATGATACAGATACAATACATAAAGTGCAGCACGCACAAGTGTTTCAGATTCATATAACAACATGACAGACTAACACATATATAGTGTATAATAACAGCAGTGCCGAATTTACATACAACACTATAGCTTAGTACATATATATAGTGGGACTAAGGTGACGATCTCACCTGCTAAAACATGTTACCTCTGTTTGAGCCCAGTCGGGCGTCTTGGGTGCACGTGGAAGCCGAACGGGCAGGCAGAAGGTCGGCGAGCTCCTGAACCGTAATGGAAGTGATCATTGAAAAAATACTAGATAATCATATGTTAAAATTAAGCATTTTATTTTTGTCATATATTACTAATAACCAAGCCAATCATCAATTCTATTAAATAAACATTACATGTTTATAGGGATTATTTGTTAACATATGTTAAGGATGAATTTAGGATGCAAACCTAGTCAATTGAAGGCTTTACCTCTAGCAGTGGCAATGACAACAGTGGTAGTGTTGTGGGTGTACTGCTAGCCCTAGATGTGGCTGGCTCTGACGGACTGTCGTGGTGATGAGCAGTAGTAGGAGACCGGCTGGCTCTGACAGACTGTCGTGTCGTGGCAAGCTCTGGTTCTGGCTGCTGATGTTGGTGTTGGCTTTCTAGTGGCTAGAGAAGAGGACCGGCGAGAGGAGGACCGGTTGGAGGAGAGGACCACGAACGGAGAGCTCCACAGAGGCGGCAAGGTCCACGAACGGTGGCGAGCTCCACGGTGGCGGCGAGCTCCACGAACGGCGGTGAGCTCCACAGCGGAGGGAGTCTGCTTGCTCACCGCCGGAATCGCCAGACCCTAGCTAAGCCGATTGCAACACATAGACAAAGGGGAAGAGTCGGGCTCGCTCGTGCGATATTTAGTTAACATTTGGTGTCAGTTATTCAAAAAAACTGACACATAACACTAACAGTGTCGGTTATCAACACAAACCGACACCGGTTCCGCATGATAATCGTCGGTTTTAACTAGAAAAAAACCGACGTCTATCTACATATGCCGATTAAAAAATTGGTTCTCGATTAATGACCATAGTCGTCGGTTGTTTTTAAAATCTGACGATCAAAGGGTGTGAAAATTTTCGCGCGAAGAGCACGGGAAAACCCATAAGTGTCGGTCATTGTTGTAAAACCGACGATCAAAATGTGCTCAATTTCTGTTTCGCGAATAACCTTTCGTCGTCGGTTTTTTAGTTAATGACCGACGCTATATGTTAAATTTTTGGAGATAATTTTTTTCACTGGAATATTTGGATTTGGAGGTTAATTTTCGGCGTCGGTTTGTTATTAAGTAACCGACACCGAATAAAAGTGATATCTGTGTCTGGTCGCCCTTCATAGATTGATGTCGGTTTATTTTATAAACCGACACTGTATTGTTTTAGTGTCGGTGTATTATTACAACCGACATCGTTAAAAGTGACGTTATAAGTCATTTATGTAGTAGTTATGTAGTAGTGAATGTACTTCCAGAATCACATGAACGAAATCATGGGCGGGAATATACATACTGCAAGCAACGACAAGTTCTGATTTGTGAGTAAAGACATTGCCGATCAGGGAAGCAACCTGCTCCTCTCACATGCTCACTGTAGTAACAATCAATACGAGGTATTGCAGAGCAGGAGATATTAGATACACAACAGAAAATGGGGATGCACACCTCTAGAAAAACTTGGTGTGAAGGAACCAAAACAAGAACCCACTCGTATCTTCGTCTCGTAGAGTGAAGCGGCGATCTAATACCCTGGTCGTCCTCCAGTTGTATTTAGAGCCTATTTGGTAGGATGTAATTTGTAGGAATGATGTTTAATTTTAACATTTTTAATATGTTTTTCATTTGTTAGGTGGTAATAGGATGTGGTTAGGTGAATTACTACTTAACGCCGGTACCCAGCTGGCCCCGAACTCCAGGAAATTGTTTCGCGTCGGTTTATCACGCAGTCCCGTGCAATTCCCTGAAAAGTTACGGAACAAACTGTGTTCATACTTTTCCGGTACAGCGATGCTGCGTTCATACCACAGGATAATTGTGACTCTACACTAGAGATCTCATTTTCACA
This sequence comes from Alisma plantago-aquatica, assembly GCA_963693085.1. Classification (NCBI taxonomy): domain Eukaryota; kingdom Viridiplantae; phylum Streptophyta; class Magnoliopsida; order Alismatales; family Alismataceae; genus Alisma; species Alisma plantago-aquatica. Next base: position 642,882,565 of record OY856413.1, on the reverse strand, counting down.
CACTGAACGAACTGCGACCAGAAGCATCACCCGCCTAGGTGTTGGTATTATTCTCTCAGCTGTACCAAAACAATTGTAAATAAAAGTGGGGAACTTATATATACTCTACCAAGTAAATTTACATGGGTTCAAAAGGCATGCTTATATTTTGTTAGATTTTCGATTCACCAAATTACATCTGAGTACACCCTAGCAAACAGGGCCTTATTGTGGTGATTCCACGTCTTTCACAATTGAACTAGAACAAAATCAATTCATCGCTTCCATGCATCAGATAGGAAACCAAGATCAGAAATTGGTGGGTCAATATCTACTCGAACCGATATTAGTTCATATTTCGGACCTGGGAGTCAGAACACCATGTTTCCCGCCGACCAGAGCATGCATGTGGAAAAGTAGGGGATTTTAGTCGACCCATCTGTTGGGTAAAACTCAGCGCGAATCGAGTGAGGTGATTGAATGTGTCTAGGTTAGGGATGGTACCGGTACCTGTAATCGACCCGAGACTGCAACCAGCAACGTCCCCACTCGCTTTATCGTCGGAGATGACAGTAACTCTGACGTGAGAAGTAGTGTCGCTCCGAGGGAATTGACCATATGAATCACCGGGGAAATGGTCGTTTCTTGTTTATGGAACGATCTCACGATGTATGGAGTTAAGAAGGGGTGGCGGCAAAGTGCTTTCAGCAAGAACGGTGGAAGGTAACCCAATAATTTTGGGTGTCTGGTATTTAGGGGACCATAGGCCTTAAATTAGAGTTATTTGAGGTCATTTTGATCTCCTCAATTCCAAACCAGTGAAAACGTCGGTAATCATGGCTTCCGGTGCGAGCAATCGGCGAAGGGCATCAATGTCGTTCTGTAACGCATGTGTGTGACTGGTCGTTGGGACAAAGATAACGTCTCGCCCCACCCACATTACTAACCTGATATTAAAAGTCTAATATTCAATAAGTATCAAGGTCAAGCAACGTGACTCATTATAATGGAAATAAGATGTCAATTATACATAATTCCCTCTAAGACCATTAAAGAATGCATTGAATCTCCTTTTGACTTCCCAATTTGTAGGTTGACCATTAAGCCCATAAGTGAACATGATTTTGACCTCAAAAGCAAAATTTTAATTTGCTAGCCACTAATACTAACTGATGGGTGTTAAGTAGCCTAATGATTGGATAATGTGTTTTCCTTTATAATTAACATAGACTCTAGGTATTTTCTCCTCGTCAAATTTTCTTTCTAGTTAATAGGAAATATAAAATCAGATTCAACCCCACACTGAAGGTTAGATTTAATAATACAACTTATGTGAATTTAAAACTCAATTTCCGTCAAGGTCACACTCATAAATGGCTATATAAATAATTGATAAGGTTCAAACTACTCTAGATTATTTCAGGGTCGAAAGTACTACCCATAACAAATTAAAAAGAATTAGAATTTAAGTTTTATAGGAAGTAGAGGGTGATACCTAGATTTGAGGTCGTTATAGTACACCTCCCCTCAAAAGATTCCATCCCCAAAATCTCAAGTAAAAAGTGAGGAGTGAGTCTGCAACATTTCCTCTCTGAGCTCCCAAGTGGTCTCTTCTAGACCATGATACTTCTAGAGGACTTTCACTAATTCAATCCATTTGTTCTTCAATTGTTTCACTCTGGAGTTTGATATTTTCACAGGTAACTCCTCGTGTGATAGATCTTCTCACAGTTTAATAGGTTCAACAGATAAAATGTGTGAGGAGTGTTTCACATACTTATTCAGGATTGACACATGGAAGACACTATGAATCTTGTCATAAGATGGGGGAAGAGCTAGATGATAAGAACACTCTCCTACTTTATCCAAGATTTCAAATGGTCCCACATAACGAGGATTTAACTTGACTTTCACCTTGGATCTAGCATTCGATTGGATAGGCTTTATCTTTAGAAACACATAGTCACCTACTAAAAATTCACATCCGATCTCTTTTTGTCAGCATACATCTTTTGACGATCATGAGAAACTTTCATTCTTTTCTTAATCAAGCATATCTTGTCTGTTATCATATGCAAGTCATCGTTCTTCATCAGCATACGCTCCCCCACATCATCCCAATGTAGCGAGGAACAAAAAGGTCGACCGTAGAGTGCCTCAAAAGGGGGCATACCAATGTTGACTTGACAGCTATTGTTGTAAGAAAACTCGGCCAATGGAAGATATTTCTCCCAAGCACCTCTCCAGTTCTTCACACATGCATAGAGTAGGTCTTTCAAGATTTTACTGTCCTCTCGGACTGTCCATCTGTCTGGGGATAATATGCAGTGCTAAAATGTAGATCAGATCCCATTTCTTCCTGTATATGCTTCCACAAACGTGATGTAAACTTCAGATCTCGGTCAGTCACTTTCACCTTAGGAATTCCATGCAAGCGAACAATCCAGTCCACATACAGTTGTGCCATATCTGGAACCTTTAAAGTGCTCTTAAAGGGTAAAAAGTGAACCTACTTGGTTAGGCGATCAATAACAACCCATATTGCATCATACCCACATTTTGACTTGGAAAACCTGTGACAAAATCCATCATGATTTTCTCCCACTTCCATTGTGGTATCTTGAGCAGATGGAGAAGACCACCAGGTCGCTGATGTTCTATCTTCACTTGTTGATAAGTTAGCCACTTTGCGACATATGTAGCAACGTCTCTGTGAGGCCCTTGGACTTGCTTAACGAGTTGAATGAGATTGATTATCATACTTAAATGCTTATAACCCTAATCTAACCTTTTGATATATTTTGAAATCATAGAACAAGTTTAAGTTTCAAATTTGGTCCGATTTGGACACTATTTGAGCAAGCTATGCAATTTTCTTTCTATTTTGGACTTTTTTGCAATTTACCCAATTGAGGGGTTTTCTTTCCAATTTATCACATACATTATTTTCCTTAGATGTTATATTATCATTATTGAAATTTTTGAGCCATGGGGCTCCTACTTGAGCCATGGTTTGAAGGTGTTTTCATCAAGGGTATTTTAGGGTTTACCCCCTTCATGGATGAGCTACCTTTAGTAGCTACCAACTAATGAATTATGTGATTAGCTAGAAAATTCAACAAAGGAAAGCTAAGCATGTCAATAGAGACGGTGAGGGAGCTTCTTGTGTGTGTGCTTGTATATTCTTAATAATTTAAGGCCATAGACACATGGGGAAGCTACTTTTACACCTCATGCTTTCTTCTATCCTTATCCATGGGCTATATTTACCTCTTCTTTGCCCAAGTTCGAAACTATTCTTGCTTTCTCTTTCCTCTAACCTGGAGCAATGAATCCACTCTATTTTGAAGCAGAACCAATTACTCTAAGGTAGAAGATAACCTCTTTTTGGAGAAGAAGATCTCTTAGAGCTCCATCTAGCCCTAACTAGGGTTTCCAAGGTCATATTCTAGGGAATTTGACCAAGGCAAGTTGTTTTCTTCTTTCCTTCTCCATTTTTCTTACTCTTCTCTTTCCTTAGACCTTTCTCCAGGTCGGAACCCTACTGTTCCATGGTGAAAGTGGCTCTACAACTCAAAAATATATCCTTCTTATTTCTTTTTCTAGGATTTTACTTCTTTGTGGAGAGAAGTACTTATTTGGCCAAGTTCATATATGAATCCAAGGTTTTCTTGCCCTATTTTCTCGAGTTTCTTTCTGTTTGATATCTGACCTACTCTATAGAGGTGAGTTATATAACATTCTTCACTTATATTGCTTACTAGAAGCTTGTTAGTTCATATTTATGCCTTAATGTGTTTATTTAAGCATAGAGAAACCATGCTTGTTTAGAATTTTGACTTTTTGTGGTGTTCCTTGTTTTTTTCTAGTTCTATATGAACTTGTAAACATGTTTACAATCTTTATAAGGTGTAACATGATCTGGGACAGGTTGATAGAATCAACCTATGGTGCTAAGTATAAAATAATTGATGGTTCAAATTAGGGTTTTCAAGCTATTTCCTTTCCTATCACACAATCGATGGTTATACTATTCAATAACCAATGGTGTTGCTATCTTGGCAACTGATGTTCATGATCAAGGGTGTCAAATTTATGGTGACAATCTATGGTCACCCCCTTAGGTCAGGTTTTGGCTCAATTAGACATTTAATTATCATCCATTAAGTATTCTAATGACGTTATCAATCGATGATGACATTCGCTTATTATTTGATGGTGTTAACTGAATGTATTACTGATGTAACAACCAATGGTGACCTAATGATCACAATTAATGGTGGATCAGGTCATCACCATATATGATGAGTTAAGAATGTAATTGTAGATTTGACTAAACCTTGAACTAATGGTTCTTTGGTTCAATTGATATAATGGTTAGACCTATACTTCAATTGATAACCTTGAACAATGAACCTGATCCAATAAATGATATTGGATGCTTCAACATCCAATGGGTTAGAATAAATAATATGGTATTATTTGTGGGTCCTAGTTATGATATTTCGATGGTTCAATACCATTAATTTGTAGTCTTACCGTTGCCATTATATAGTTATATTTGATAAATCTCTATAATAAGTGGATGTGTAACTCCCATGTGATCTAACTTGTTATACCTAACCTTGGTGTAATTATATGATGTTGATTGGTTATAATCAGACCTCTTGAATGATTAATGTGATAATAAATTACACTCTTCTTGTATTGAAACCACATTGTAGTACTATTTGAATATCATAGTGCCTTGCCGTGCTAATGATCTTTTGAGCTTTGTTTAAGTCATGGAATGATGATGATAACCTTACTATGAATAATGGGATGGTCTTAACGACCTTTGGGCATGTTTGAAGCCATAATTGAGGTGAAATCCTCTTCATGTTCCAATAAGGGTTAAAACCCTAGAACTTGTGATAAGAAATTGGTATCTTGTAAAAGTATGATGATAAGTGTGGTCCGTTAATTTGCAATGAATGATAGCATGTGGTAATGTGATTAAGATTTATATCTCAAATGTTTTATATCTTTTGAAGTTGTTATACATATACTCTTGTTAGAAAAGAATTAGGGTTTGAATGTCCATTTGTACGATTTATCCTTAATTCACCCAATGTGTATAACTAATTAAGTGAAACTTTAATCATGTAGTGTCATGTGTCATAGATCAATCTGGGTGTCAGAAATTGCCAGATAGTGAAACAAGTATTCCTAAGGGATACTCGGAGTGCATACTGATGAGTATGTGGGGTGCTTGTCATCTTGAATTCAAGTTCTAGGGAGGATGGCAGTGGTCATACCTAGCCCTCAGTTTGAGAATAGATGCGGTCGTGTCTCAGTGATATATATATATATATATATATATATATATATATATATATATATATATATATATATATATATATATATATATATATATATATATATTTGTGTGTGTGTGATGAGATTGGAGGTCAACTGTGGTTGTACCTCAAATGGTAGGGTATGTGTACCCGCCTCCTTTCACTAGTGTCGTGGCCTATACCAAGGACGGACTAGGCTGTTAGCAGCTTGACCTTATGTGTCGTTGTGGCAGACCCGTACTGACCGGGGGCGGAGAAGATCTTAGGAGTCTGGCTCTTCCTAGATCTTATATGGCACTGATTTCGACATAGTAGTGGGCAGTTGGGACTTGAGTGGTATTTTTCAAATCCCTCAGGGCAATGTAATATAAGAAGTGAATAAGCTGTGTAGTATACTGGCTATGGTTAAATATGTCTCACATTATTTGATTAATCTTTAACTTGTCTTTATACTACTCAGTGTTTACAAGATGATATCATTTGACCTTTGAGTAATTATACTTCTTGTCAAGTTAATTGCTTAATGGCTTAGTATGCTTAACTTATTCAATCTTCTTAAATTGCTTATTCATTTCTATATTTGCTCAGTTCATTTACTGTCAATCAATATGTTATAATCAATATATGTTGAAGAGAGTTATATCTCTCGCTGGGATTGGGTCTCACCTGTGGGTCACCACATTTTTTTAGGTGGTCGCGGACAACGAGGTCGAGGTCGCACTGTGGAAGAAAACTAACCTGGTGATCAATAGATTCAGAAGGTTGGTTAGTTGTAGATATTAGTAGTAGAGTCCTACTGTCGTCCATGTACTCTCAAGTCTGGGTATGGGATTTGTTTTCTAGATGATATACTCGTATCGACACAAGCTTTTGGTAGTATACCAATGTTTGTAAATATATGGCATGTACATATGAAATATGTTTTGTATGCAAGATGTGACTGAGGTCTTTGGAACCATATGTAAATACTTGTTACAGTATATGAGAATGGAATGATGGACCTTTTATAAATGTTCTAGAGTTTATTTACATTTTTAGAATCAGTTTTAATTATTCTGCATTTTTTACTATGTGATAAATTAGTAGTTGATCGTGTTCTGTGTTTTGAGTAATCTCGTTTAGCGTGATGAGGTGTCACAGTTAAGTTGGTATTAGAGCTCCAGGTTTACTAAGTCTACATGGATATAGGACTTAGGTTTGAGTCTGTTCTTATGTATCCAACATATCAGATCATAGTTTATGCTTATGTAGATATGTCTGGAGGACATGAAGAACATGTTGAGAGTAGCTATGTAGCACCAGGAGGAGGTGCTGGGAGGTAGGCATGTGATGAGAGAGTGCTAGAAGCAGGGCCAGATCAGCCCACAATGCCTCGTCTAGACCCGACAATGATGGTCAATCCTGAGTTTTAGTCTTTGTTTAGACAGATGATGGCCACAATTACACATATCGCTGACATCGCTGACAGAGCGCCAACACCTCAAGCTAGGGCAGTCGCCTCTAATGTGGAGTCCCAAGGTGTTGGGAAGACAATTGAATGTCTTAGACAAGTTGGGGTGATTGAATATACAGGTACTTATGATCCAGCAGACGTTGACATGTGGTTGACTGAGCTGTAAAAGGCGTTCAAAATCCTAAACATCGCTAAAGAAGAAAAACTTAAGCATATAGTATACTTTTTGAAGGATAGTGTTGGCCACTGGTGGGCCATAGAAGAGGAGAAAAGGCCAGGAGTTATGATAGGATGGGAGAAGTTTCAGAGGAAATTTGTTAGTCAATATTTTCCAAAGACCTACCTAGATGAGAAAATCTCTCAGTTCGAGAATATTTGCCAAGTAGTTATGACTATCAATGAGTATGAATCAAAGTTTATGGAACTTATGAGGTTCTGCCCGCATATGGCAGCAACAAAAAAGGAAAGGATCTGGAGATTTGAGAAGGGTCTGAGTACATAGTTGATTACTACAACATTAGCCTTAGAGAACACGGAAAGGTTTTCCACCTTTTTGGAATCTGTCAAGAGGATTGAGATGTCTGTTGTAGAGAAGCGTGAAACTAATGCCAAGAAGCGACTTATGCAGTTTCAAGGGCAATCATCTGGAGGCTTTAAGAAGCCAATATTTTTTCCACCGCCGTCACAACCAAGGTCAACCCTTACTGAACCAAGATCACATGCACTGTCACAGTGGACCCCGAGTAGGGGTAGAGGTCACAGTTTTCCACCGAAAGGAGCTCGTAGTTCATCATCAGTCATAGTTACAGGGCCGTTTAGACCACATAGTGATAATCGAGTGTGTCATCAATGTGGACAGACATGGCATATTAGATGGAATTTCCCTATGAAGGTTGAGGAGGTGACTCAGCAGCCAAGGAAGAATCAACATGGATCACAACAATGACAGTTTGATAGCCAAGTGAACCTTCTATTGAGAAGGGCATGCCATACCCTCGAAGGTAGGCTTGATAGCCAAGGCCCAATCGTCAGCATTATCCACCATCTCGATCTCTTTCTCACCATTGAAGTAGGGTGGCTACATCTTGATGGACTCGGTGAGTGAGTACTCATTGGGCTTGGTTGACGAAGAGGCGGTGTTGAATTTCCCCACCATCGCAGTAGACACAAGGTGGCGCAGGAAGGCCAACTCTTGCTCCAGAGTGAAAGCTGACGGAGGTGGAATCTCCAAAATAGGAGGCGGCATGGTAACCACCGGTTGACCCCCAAGTGAGCTTTTTTGGGGTCTCCAAGGAAGGATCCATATAGGGCATGCCAAATTGAGGATTTGGCATGTAGAGTATCCATCATCCCTATTGAATAATTGGTAGGATCCATTCTTCCTCCCTCCAAACAAATTGGCCCTCCTGAAAAAGAGATATGAGGGTAAGACAACTACATAAGGTCTTTGAGATCCTAGACTACCGACCGGTATGCTCTGATACCATTCTGTAAAGAGTGGAACCCATAGGGATCACTCCTTACTATTAATTTGAAAATAAACAATCACAACCCATAATTTCATTCACCACAAATAGATATTGGGGTGCCAAATTATTCTTAAAATAGATGGTTCATCCAGAGTAGATAAAAATATAGAAGCGGAAGAAACTAAATTATTACATATTCAAAAATAGTCTCAACAATAGTTCTCATGTCAACTAGGAAAATAAAGAGAACTACAACTAAACAGATCTATCACAGTGGGAAACCTGGCCATCTCAGAAGTCACAAACTACTTTTGCATGTTATCCTCAACCTCTGGGCCCACAATCTCCTGTCCTTCAATAGGATTATCAATGGGTTGATCTACACCTGGGTTGTAGGGAACATCACCAATGATGGGAAATAAAATAAAAGGTTGAATAAGTAAAACTGAGTACGTACATTACAAGATTAGCTAGGGCAGTATTAATTTCAAAAGTAATGTAAGATGTTCCCAGCAAAGAGGGGCCATTAAAGCTAGGTAAGTTACAAAGAAAAGTAACAAGAGAAGGAATTTCCAAAAGAACGAGACAGAATAAGTAAAGCATTAAACAATGATTCTTTTCATAATTAACCATCAGTATAATAAATATTTGTATGCAGATATATTGGACGAAAGTAACTATAATAGGGCCATGACACCTGTAACACCCTGATTTTCATACCACATGAACGGAAGAAAATAATTTCCTTTATCTGGGGAGTGTCGCAAGCATGATATACATAACAATGATAATAGAAAGAACCATTACAGACTGTGTAAAAATGCATTCTCATAAATTCTTAGAAAAGAAACTCCATTACAAAAGAAACTTAATACCATGTACTACCTTATATGAATCTCATGTCACATCTGGGACCGTGTAGATGGTGCCCCACCAAGAAAAATCCCTAAAGTTGTTGTTGCATCAGATTATTATGACTGTCTTCTGAAAATCTATATATGCGGACATCTCGTTCCCAGTCATGCACAAAGGGAAACCTAGGTTAGAATAAGTGGCATTGAACTTCTAATAAGATAAACATGAATGTTATATAACTGAAAACTAAACTGATATATAAAAGTTGTAAACTTACACTGAATTGATGTGTCTTTTACTTACATCTTTTATCTGATTTGTGGCCACCATTATACGATAAGTCCTCCTGAATTAGTGTATCTATGCCCTGAATTGGTACCGAAGTACCCTGAATTGGTACTACATGCCTCTGAATGACACTGAGGTGTCTCTGAATTGATGTAACTACACCCTTCTTGGTACCAAAGTAGCTATGAATTGGAGTAAACACTCATCTGAATTGGCAACATATGCCTTTGAATCGTCTTGGGACTAACTGAATGAGGACTTATTATATAATATCTGATGTGAAGTTTCCAACTTATTTATTTTAAATTTAAACTTACTTAATTCTTAATCTAAACTGTAACTGAATATTGATAACTGAAATTTACTGAATTTTGAATCTTTATAGTGAAACTAAATATTGATAACTGAACTTTACTGAATTTTGAATCTAAACTTATCTTATACTGAAACTGAATACTGAGTTCTGAGTTCTGAATATAAATATGAATATGAATATAATATGAATATCTCAGAAGATTTGTCTGACTTATTTGTTGCCTTGAAATTATCCTAATAAGAATTGAAATCTTATTCAACTAAACTGAATTTGTAATCTAAATTTGAATCTTGCTCTTAAATTCTAAATCTAATCTAAATACGAGTTTTGAATATAAATCTGAATATGTATCTTAATTATTGAATAACTAAAATTGGGCTTGAGACTTTTATAAGGTATGTGGATCTAATTTACAATTACTCACAATGAGTGATCTAAATATAAAATCTAAAATCTAGATTCTTATTTTCTGAATACGTTCTAATCTAAAAAAAATTAATAGACCACTCAATTCAATTTTGATATTAGATATATGACATATGTGTCTAAAGGATTGAGAAATAAACTGAATAATAAATGTTAGGCATCTGAAGGTGGCTAAAATTTCTAATCTAATATCCTCATAAAAAAACTTCAACTAAATAATGTCTGACTAATAAAAGCATTATTGGATATGAGATGAACATTAATAATTAAATCTCTAAAAGCAACTCAATCTCTAAGTTACTTTGCATATGGGTAGGCTGAATCACAATAACAATGAAATTCAATGGACATGATCCACTTACCTTTGATGTTGATAATTTCCTTCGTGCATTCTCGATTCCATTTTCCCATAACTTAATCACCTAGACATCAACAAATATCTATAAGTCCATGTATATTCTCCCATCTTTGTTTCTAAATCTCAAATCCTATCACCCTAATCTCCTAAACTGAATTATGGTTCATATTTAACTAAGACTAACTCTAATTTAAAGAACATTTAATGTATAAATATTAGATTAAACTCGATTCACACATTATATAGCATACACATACTGATATATTCATAATCACCAAAAAGTATTACATGCACTAATATATAAGCATATACCTAATATACCAAGAGTAAACTCCAAACATACTCACATATACTACTTTTACTAACTTATTTATAAAATCATATGAAAATGTAATTAGGATCATTTTCCATACTAGATAGGAACATAAAATACATGTTGTCTCATGAATAACCATAAATCATCTTACATACTAGCCATTTAGGCCCAAAAACTAAATACTAATATGATTATACACAAAACTCCATAAAAACTTTAGAAATAGTAAGAACAATGTATATAAAGGTTTAGATAAAAATCACAGATCAATTCATCGTGAAATAGTGGGTGAAATACCCATAATGCCTTTACTAGAGTTTATAATAAAAACATAGGTAAGACTTATAATTAGATAGACCGAGCTTTGGAATCGGATTAAGCATATCAAAATACACTTTCTATAATTTCTTTATTAATTTCTAAAGTTGTTTGCTATTTTTAATGCACAATACATTGAAATCTCATAACTTTTGATAATCCAATTTTAATAAATATCAGACATCAAAACCACTCTTCAAATCCATTTTTAGAGAATAGTATACATTATAAGTTTTCCATAGACATCTTGTTTGTACTAAATGAAACTCTAGGATAGAAGATATGATTTTTACAAAACCATACCTTTACATTGATTTTGGGCCGTTGATATTTGATCAGTTGACTATCTGCGGACCCCTCTTCCGCTCCCTCTCCTTTTCCCCTTCTACTGACTGGAGCTCAGGGGATTTCCCCTATTTCATGCCCAAAATAGGGTGTCACCATGAAAGGAAGCGTCTACGATATACAACTCGCTCAAATGACCCAACAGTCGTGAAATAGATGGTCCGACTTCGGCCTCGCCTCTCCAATCCGTCCAGCATTATCTATGTGCCTCACGCCGTCAGGGTTAGAAAACCCCAAATCTGCCATTATCTTGGCCATCGCAGAATCATCACCTTTAGAAACGAGGGGAAAGAAAACCCTAACACGGTAACTAACAACCCCTCGCCGACCCAAAGATGAGGCTTGTATAGCCTCCCATCCTTTAGGATCTCAAACAAGGTCCTCTCCTTTATCCAACCGTGTGGGAACCATGTTTCCTGGGCAGCGTTCTCCAGTCCACGCTGGACTAGAGCCGCCCCCTTTTTTTGTTTGTTTATTTTTTATAAAAGTCCAATTTCAAGATATATTTATACATCCACCTCATAGCTCCGTTTGATCCCAAATTTTGAGATAAACACAATATTGTCATCATTTTTGTATGAGCTAGATATAAAGTCAAACTAACAGGATAGACACTCCAAACATGTCTTTTAAATAAATACTAGATAATTACTTATTTAATTACCTTGGCAATTAGTGAAATCATAATTATCTAAAATTTCTCACATTATCTTATATTCTAATTATTCATCTACTAAATTTATTTTGAACACTTATTATGAGCAATAAATACTCCATTCCTAATTTGTACTTCAAGGACCTATTTGTAAAACCTAATTGACCCAATTGGACTAGAATTGGGTTGTATGGTACATCGGCCGATTCTTTAGTCTTTCATAGAGTCCATGAGCTTAATCATATTCTCAATTATGAAACTAATGTCTAAAACACTATGATATCCCAATGGAATCTCCCTTATGATACATTTGACCAATATCACTTTATCCTTAATTGGAAACCCTAAACTAGGTGTAGGGCTCACAATCCAGTAGCCAGAGTCATGATATTCTTTCTATTATTCTACTCTGATTATCCACTCATATCATAAAATTAGATATCAAATTCTCATACTTCATGGATTACAAAATAGTCCCAATTGCATAAAAAAGCATTTCTCCATTCTTTTTCTCTTAACTCCAAATATCATAAAAATTGGATGGAACCTTTTAAATAAATCCTATATTAATTTCATTGGTGAATTAAATATGTGATTTATAGGTTCCAAAAATTAGGGGTGTGACAACACCACTGAGTCATTGGCCTAAGTAAAATGGGTGGAAGTAGCGCACCTTAGGCGGAAGTAGCATGCCTTTGTATATATCAAGGTGGAAGTAGCACACCCCGAGCAGAAGTAGTGCCCCTAATGGTTACGCATAAGTATCTATGGTAGTTAAACTAGTCAAACTATCTAACATGCATAAATATAATGGCAAGATATCTTTCACAAAACATGTGGAATGAATTAAGCACAATAGGAGGTGAGGTCATTGACCCAATTCAACTCAATATTAGTAATTTCAAAAGAATACTAATAAGTACAATTGAGAGTATATGATTTGTCAACAAATGGAACAAAAGTAAGAATTTCAAAAGTTGCCTCATTATGGGAAAATTTAGTCATATAATGCTCAATTATAAATAGGGAGGAGTACATACCTCCGGCTTTGTGCAAGTCAATTAAAAGGTCACCTAGGTTTGAACCAGGATTAATACCACTTATGCATAAAAATTATACTTAAGAGTTAATATCATGTCTTATACAATAATTTAACCCACTAAAACACTTTCCCTAAAATCATGGAATTGGGTCGAGAGGCATATACCAAATACTCAGAAAAATCCTTCTGATTTGAAACCATATGCATACTTATATATTACTCTAACCCACTGTTGGTTAAATACTAACTTACTAAGTCAGGTTAACTACTTGGATTAATAATTAAATGAGTAAACTCAAAACCGCAACTCTTGTTCTCTCGTTTCCAAAACAGGACATTGAGATTCAAACACCAAGGCAATCGACCCCTCTCTCGCGCTCACCGTAGGAGTAATCCCGAGGGGTAGGATCATGATCCAGGCATGAACCCCTGTCTACACACTCGGGCAGCCTCCTTTATACATTCCCTAGATTCTGACCACTGTCAAGAACTTCTAGCAAACACATGGGGCAAAGAAGTTGAGGCTCGTCGGGTCAGAGCAAATTTTAGGCATCAAGTCGAGGAAAAAAAAAATCTAAGTAAACAACTTTGACTAAAATAATTTCCCATGTAGACAACTTTTGAAATTTTTTACCAAAGTAGACAAGTTTGAGGGGGTGGGGGTTGCAGCTACCAAGGGAAACGCCATCCCCCATGGCGTCTTCGCTTTGGAGTTGCCACATGAGGCCTCCACTACCTCTTTTGGAAATTTTATATCCCCCCTGCGATTTTTTTGCCAACTATAAGTTTGTATCATCATCCACTTTTTATTTTTAAAACACATTACACACCTACACTTGTGTGATTTATTTATGCATTTATATAACTTGTACATGTGTTTACTTTAAGAAATTAGAAGACCATATAACTCATCCTCCTCCCATTACTGAAAATATAAATTATGATTACGATAGACTAACGACTAAATCATTACATAAAAAATACAAAGAGTACGTAGAAATACATAGCTGAAATACTAAATCTAAATCATTGCTCTCTTTGCGAGTCTGATGGTGGATAGGAAAATAGACTTTCAATAAAATCATCACTCGGAGCTGAACTATTGAGTAAATTTGCACATTGTTGAATATAGTATGGTTGCCTAACCCCTTGTTGATCAACCTCTGGCTAATTGAATCCATGTTGAGTAAATATTGGCTGGCTGAAACTTGTTTGACTAATCCCAAGCGTACTGGTCCCCAATTGAGTAGAAACTGGCTAAAAAATCCCTGTCTAGTTGAAGCCTTCTTGAGGCCAAGAGAATGTAGACGGAACTCCATGCGAGCTGAATGATGGAAAAGGCATGAGCTCAGGCTGACTGATCCTCAGTTGGACAAAAGTAGATTGATTAAGTGATGACATAGACATGGCCTCAGGATGGCTAATATCTGACTGGGTAAATACAGGGTGGCTAATTGATGTCACAGGAATGTCAAAATTTGAAGAAGGTTGTGTACATGTGGGTCTAGTATCTGTCAAAGAAGTTGAAAGGTGTATGGAAGATGGGCCTATATCACCAGGGGTCCAATGCTCAAATGGAGGTGCCTCATATGATGGTTGAGTTGTGGTGGCATCACATGGATTTGGGACTGCTGAAAATTGTGGTTGTTGATAAGGAGGAAGCAGCTCGAAATAAGTATTTTGTATATTGATGATTTTATCATGTGCCTCTACCCATCCTTCTTCATTTGTTGGTTTTTTCAACACGTCTCTAATCTTTATGTGTGTTTGTATCTATCATAAAAAATGAAATACCACAATCATAAAATAAAATATAATAAAAATCTATAAAGAAAACGATAATGAATATCAATTTACTTACATTTTCTTGCTCCACATAACCTCTAGGATAATATTGTGATGGAGGCACTATCGGACGACTACAGACATACTCGTACTCGTACCAAGAATATCGTTGTAGTATATCAGTCATGATAGGTAATTGAACTAAAAGTGCATGTCTATTGTTCCAAACTGTTACTTCCGTATGATAAAAGCTCAACCAATCTGTAGTAGGTCGTCCTCTCCCATCAACTCTATCATATTCTGGAAATGGTTGTGGTTGTGGTTGAGCTTGAGCTCCAAATTGACGAAGCACTCTATCAGGTACATGCCACTCTATTAAATTTCTGCATATCATTGGAACTCGTGCAAGACAAATATTTTGACCTTCACAACAAATTGCTGGTAATATGTCTAATATATGTTGCGAGTATGGAGTCCATGTAACCTATACAAATAAATTGATTTGTTGATACATATAGTTTTATATACTCATTTCATTACTGACATATGATTTGTAAAGAAAAATATGCTACCTGACTGGGTTGTTGCACATCAATTTCATTATCATAAAGCTTGACATCAGATGTAGGAGTCGACACACGTGTCATCAAGTGCTTCCACCTATTTTATTATAAAATCAGTTTGATTCAAGGTATAATTATAGTTGTTGCAAGATATTGGAAAATAAATTACTTAATACTAACATGTAGCCTAATGGTATTCCTTGCGGCCAAACATAATCCTCAAGAGCATGTCCAGGACGACCTACATGAAGGTGCTCCCATGACCACAACTGTAATAAACTAAACAACCAGCTATATGAGAATCTGGTTCTAATATACGGATAGTTACCTTGTATAGCTCCCTGTACAACCCAGCTAAAACCGCACTACCCCAAGACAACAACCCGCATCGCTCAAAATTGGCAACAAGCAGTAGATATCGTAAGTGGACATCATTTCTTGTGCCGTTTGGAAGAAGGAATGACCCCACAAAGTATAGTAGGTAGGTTGTAGTATATCGTCTCACTTGTTGCTCACTGGCATTAACTAAGTTCAAGGTAGAAAATGAAGATCGTAACCAACCCAAGGATATCTGTCCAGTTAACCTTCCTGCTGGGTGTACCTAAATAGTGATCACACATGTCACTCCAAGAATGAAATTGACCTTCTCCACTTCCTATAGGATAACGACATATAACTGCTTCCCCATCTACACGTAAACCCAGAAGAACTGCTACATCTTGTAGTGTATTTGTCATTTCTCCTATCGAAAAATGAAATGTGTTTGTAGATGGATGCCATCGGTGCACAAGTGCAGTTATCAAAGAGGGATCTATAAGTAGATGTGTAAGTGTAGTGACTGCACCAAACCCAGCTATAGAATGTACTGTCTAACTCTGTCGTCCTGAATAGGCCACTTGTGCAACTCCTTAGAATGTTGAGAAACTCATACGTATTTACGGCCATACGTATTTATGGCCATACGTATCATCAACAATAAACTCATAGTTTTTCACTTGCAGTGAGACATGTAAATAGTTTGTTTTACTTTTTGCATCATTGTATTCATTCATCCACCGCTCTGGAAAAGGGTTATTCTTATCCCAAGCTTCAGCATTGTTACGCCTCTTCAAGAACATGAAGACCACACGATAGTAAGTGCTTAAGATCAGAACCTGTATCGGAAGGTTTCTCAAACTTTTCAAGACTCCATTGATGCACTCTACATGATTGGTTGTAAGAATCCCATATCTATAACCTCGATCGCATGAAAGTGCCCAAACTGTTGGATCAGCATCTACTAGCCACTTATGTGCACCTGGATTCAATGCTTTGATTTCATCCATATGTTGATCAAATACAATTTGCTCAGTTGCATAAGCCACTTTTGTCATGATGTCAAACAATTCCTTAGATTTGAATTTTCTATGGAAGTTGTCACGAACGTGGCGAAAACAGTTTCGTTGAAAGGAGTTTGGCAATTGATGTCTGATTGCATTTCCTATGTTGCACATCTTGTCAGAAATAATGCACAAATTATCATGTCTGGTCAATTCCGGGATCAACGAAGTTAGGGTCCCAAGGAACCACTCCCATGAATCATTATTTTCCCCTTCAACTATAGCAAAAGCAAGAGGAAATATACCATTTGCTGCATCAATGCCAGTTACAAATAGAAGAGTGCCCTTATATTTTCCTGTAAGAAATGTTCCATCGACATAAAGAACTGGACGAAAATGAGCCCATCCAGTAATAGAAGGTCTGAAAGTCCAAAAGAGACGATAAAATGTAATTGTACCATGAACACGTGCTGCATAATCACTATGCTGGTAAGAATATTGTGACCCATGTATATACTCTTTCATGCAACTTAAAAAACGAAGGACATTTAGATAAGATTCTTCCCAATCTCCAAAAATCCTAGAGATAGCCTTCCTTCGTGCACGATATGCCTTCATGTATGAGATATTTAATTTCAATTCAGCGCTTACTTTATCACGTATTTGTCTAGTGCTCATATCCAACCTCGCAGCTAAGATTGGCATATTCATGCGAGCAATGAAGCTTGAGGTGCATTGGTGATGGTCCTCATCCAAGATTGGGTTGCAACATGTGTGTTCCCCATTATATTTGGTGATCTTCCACAAGCCACCCGCCCATTTAGAAACACAAGCATTTAACCTCCAAGAGCACTCATTGCTAAGTATACATATGAGGGTGAGGACTGATTTAGTAGAACGCTCAGTACGATATTGCACATTGGTATTGATTGACCACTTTTGAATTTTTTCAATTAACTCTGGTTTTGATTGAAAAATTGAACCTTTCTGGAACTCATGTGTCGATGCAGATGCAAATTCCAGAGAAACAGGTTTCATAAAATCATTGACCCAATCATCCTCTTGAAAATGTTGATAGTTACCATTAATATTTTGATCAACCCAGTCATCTACAAATAGTCCTGGTGTGGTGCTAAGGACAGTTCCAGTGTCACTAAAAACTAATTCTTCTACGTGTGGATCATTCAAGATATTATCATCATGTTCATCATTTGAAGTTTCATCGCTATCTCCCTCATTGTCAGAATTGTCATCATCATTATTTGAATATGATGAAGGGACATTTCGTGAAGGTCCGACGTCATCCACATTTGAAATGATATTTAGATAAGTGGAGTGAACTTGGCTCAACATGTTCATATTGTATCCCCAACCAGGATATGATATATTAGAAGGGGTAAACATGGAGCCAGAAGGATCAACACTTTGAGTCATATCATAACCATGATAAGGTATTTTTTCAAGATAGACATCAATGGGATAGCCAGAACAGAGAGTTAACATGACCCTAATGGCTTCATCATCCAACAATTGAACATATATGATTTTCACACCAGGAAATAGATATGTGAATTTGATTGAAAACATTCTCGGATCAATTGCTAGTAGGTTGTGAATGTAAGATTTTAAGTCCGATAGTGTATTGAAATTTGACAGTTGGATAGGCCTATATGATTGTCCAGAATAAGAACCATCCACAAGAAAGTGACCATCATAATGTAGCATTATAATAGGCGGGACTATGGCCATTTTCCTAATTTAGCAAGTAGTATGTCAGGATTCAAGATTTAAAATTATTTATTTATATTAATTATTAATTTTGGTCTAAAAATCTAGAATTTGTATTCAATTTCATTAAATAGTAATATCATATAAACTAATAAACAATAAAAGACTTACTTGTTTGTAGCAAGCTGTATCTCACACAAGATGAAAGAAATCTGAATAATAATAAGAAGATCGAAGCTCCCAAATACAGATTAGATAGAAGAAAATGCTCCTTGTTGCTTCAAAATATCAAGAAAAGAACATCTTTGAGCCTTCAAATTAATATATGCACACTTACAAAGAACAACATACTATTATGAAGAGAGGTAAAAATGAGAGCAAGAACAACTAGAACAAGAAGTGAAGGAGTGATTTGAAGGAGTAGAGGGGGGTCAAATTTATAAGTAAAAATTCTAGCTGTTGTAAAATAGCCGTTGGGCAATGGTAAAATTTTTCCAACGGCTCTATCGGCCGCGCGAGGCCCCGACCCGCCACCACGTGTCAGTCTCAGAATGAAGACGTCGTGGCCCATGGCGTCTTCAGCCTAGGGCTGACACGCGGCGGCGATTCCGGGACAAGGAGCTCCGAAAGTCGACTATTGTTGTAAAAAAATTTAAAAGTTGATTATGTGAGTGTTTAATTTGTTCAAACTTGTCCATTTTGATTTTTTTTCCTCAAGTCGAGGCTTCCCGTCATGGAATCAGGGTCCGGTGACACTTACGGTTGAGTTACCAATACCCATGTTCCCCTGAATCTCGACACCAAGCAAAACCAGGGACCAGGGTTAGAGAACTTCCAGTGTCAAAGTCACGGTAGAAATCAGGCTGAGGGTTAACAAGCGATCGCCAATCCAAACTGAATCATCTAGTATCCCAAAACCATCCCCACGAATATGTGAGCGGTTGGTTGTCGCCGGCGGTTCCAAGGATCAGTTATTAGCCCCATGGCAACTGGCCATGAATCAGCACATGTAGAATAAGGTACTTCCAGAATCACATGAACGAAATCATGGGCGGGAATATACATACTGCAAGCAACGACGAGTTCCGATTTGCGAGTAAAGACATTGCCGATCGGGGAAGCATCCTGCTCCTCTCACATGCTCACTGCAGTAACAATCGATACGAGGTATTGCAGAGCGGGAGATATTAGATACACAACAGTAAACGGGGATGCACGCCTCCAAAAAAACTTGGTATGAAGAAACCAGAAACAAGAACCCACTCGTATCGTCGTCTCGTAGAGGGAAGTGGCGATCTAATGCCCTGGCCGTCCTCCAGATGTCTTTATTGCGGCGATTTCACATCCATAACAACTGAACTAGAACAAAATCAATTCATTGCTTCCGTGCGTCAGATAGGAAACCAAGATCAGAAATTGGTGGGTCAATATCTACTCGAACCAGTATTGGGTTCATATTTCAGACCTAGGAGTCAGAACACCATGTTTCCTGTGGACGAGCACGCACGCAGAAAAGCAGGGGACTGTTGGGTAAAACTCAGTGCAAATCGAGTGAGGTGATTGAATGTGTCTAGGTTAGGGATGGTACTAGTACCTGTAATCGACCCGAGACTGCAACCAGCACCGTCCCCACTCGCTTTGTCGCCGGAGACGACAGTAACTCCGACACAAGAAGCAGCGTCGCTCCGGGGGAATTGGCCAGATGAATCACCGGGGAAAGGATTGTTACTCATTTATGGAACGATCTCACGACATATGGAGTTAAGAAGGGGTGGGGGCGTCTGGTATTTAGGGAACATAGGCCTTCAATTGGAAAAAATACCGACCGGAACTTTCCCAATCTTATTTCCCCCACTAATTAGTTTGTAGATAATCCCAAACTAATGGAATCGAGTTTGCCAAAGGAGACACCAAATGGAATGACAGCGAGGGGGCCGATTGACGTCACGTGTCGGCTTCGCACTGAAGACGTCATTCTGAATGGCGTCTTCCGTGGGGAGTCGACACATGGCGTCGTTCGGCTCCCCAGCCGATCGTTGCCCCCAACTAGCCCCCCTCCCCCCCCCAACGATTCCCTCCCTACCCCACGGTCATATTGTTACTCCTACCCCCTCTAGAACTCCCTATATAAACACCCATCTCCCCGTTTCCACACCAATTCGTTCATTCTTCATCTTCTTCACTCTTTTCATCTCTACTCTTCTCATCTTCAAAGGAGTTCATCTCCTCTTCTCATGTCAAAAGAGTTCTTTGGTCTTCTTGTATGCATTGAGTAATCTAGTGCGACTTATTTCTTATAATTGTTGGAGTCGAGCTCATATCTTCTTTTAATCTTGTTGGCGTCAAGTGGGATCTCGCCACAATTAAGTAAGTTAATTTATTTATATTTTCTTGATAAAATTATAGTAGAATTATAATTGATTACTTAAAATTGATTACTTAGAATTGATTATTGTTTTATAATATTATTCAATAAAACAAATGTTCATGGGACTAATACTAATATGGGACTCTTAGATTATATCTCTATTGTCTTCCTTAGGTAGTTCTCATGTTATTTTCTTCTATAGTACTTATCTTTACCTGTTTAAATTTGAAGTAATTCTTATTTCAAAATAATTTACCGAGGTGTCTAGGCCTATACTTGTGAGGGTCCTGGCATAATTCTCCCAATCCACATTCGACGATGGTTGGAGTCCCTTCACTATATAACGTATCTTCTACCTGGATGAAGTGAAATGTTCTTGTAAATAAGCATTACTTAACCTTAGAATACTCTATCTTCTCTTCTTTTCTACTTTAGGAGTATCCCAACCTACCATAACCTTCATAAAAATTTATCTTCTCATTTTTATATTATTAAAGAATACATCAACTATTTTGTCTTCTCATCTTTTCTTAAATACTCAATCTACTCATATGAAAAAATACACATTAGGCCTCTCATCTATGTTCTTCTTTGACATGATTGACTTGAAATATTACTCTCTATATGTATGGGTTACTAAGTGAAAAGGGTACAACTAAAACACATCAACAAATATAATTCTTGAATTTAAAGTCAATTACTTAACTTTCTGCATGTCCATCTAGGAACTTGAATTTAAATGTTAATTTTGTTTGTTTGCATTAATCTTTTCTTTAATGATTAAATGTTAATTAAGACCTCACATTAAGTCTAACTTATTGTTTCATTTTAAAAATAGGAAGATGACATCTTATCCACCTATTATAACGTAACATTACAATAGAAAATTCATGAATCATGGTTCTTATTGTGGCGGATCATACATGCCTATCCAGTTGTCCACTTTGAGAACTTTGACTGAACTGAAATCTTACATTCACAACATGTTGGCAATCGATCCAATGCAATTTCACATTTCCTTGACCTATTTATTTCCTGGCAATGAAAATCTTCCCTTTCAACTACTAGATGATCTTAGTTATGGAATTCTATTGAGTTTATGTCTTGACCGTCATATTAATGTCTATATTGATGTGATCATGCCACTACTAGTCAAACAAAGTTTCCAAATATCCTTCCCATGGTAGATGAAGTTGGTCCTTCACAACCCTTCCATTCATCAGAACCAATTGAAGAAAACAAAAATAGTGAAGAGGACATGGATGATGATGATGGTTCTAGTGATGATGCAGATGTTGAAGATGATTGGACCGATGCACATCTATTCGGTGATAGTTTATTTGTTGTAAGAACAATGCCTAAAGATGATTGGACTGATCATAGCACTAATGATGGCTACCAAGCTTTTCAAGAAGATGGGTGGGTTGATGATTTTGAAAAGCCCTTTCTTATAGAAAATGATCTTACAACACATGAATTTAGAAAGGGTGGAATTTTTGAATCAAAATCATCTTTAATAGAAAGACTTCAAAAGTTGTCGATGAAGAACAATATAGAATATCATACATTGCATTCTACTAAAGACATAATTCATCTTGTATGTCTATATAGTGACAAGTGCTCTTGGAAGTTGAGTGCTTGTGCCTCTAAGAGGGAAGGTGGATTTTGGAAGATCACAAAGTTTTATGAGAAACATACTTGTTTTAACCCAATCTTGAAGGAGGATCATCGCCAATGCACCTCAACTTTCATTGCTAGGATGATTCTGCCAACATTGGTTGGAAGATTAGATATGAGTACTTGGGAAATACGTGATAGAGTGAGTGTAGAACTAAATTTGGATATTTCCTATAAGAAGGAATGGCGTGCACGATAAAAATCTATCTCAATTTGTTTTGGAGATCGGGAGGAATCATACTACAATTTACTTTGATTCTTGTGTTCAATGATTAATAATATTCTAGGTTCACAATGTGCATTCCAACATTGTGATGATGATACTAGATTCTATCATGTCTTTTGGGCTTTCGTACCTTGTATTGAAGGGTGGGCACATTTTCGTCTTGTATTTAGTGTTGATGGCACATTTCTGACGGGAAAATATAAGGGCACCCTTCTAATTGCAACTGGATTTGATGCAGAAGGTAGGATCTTTCCTCTGGCATATGCAATAGTTGAAGGTGAAAATCATGATTCATGGAGATGGTTCTTTAAAACCCTTATTGAGAGGATCCCTTTTGTGGGTGATCGCCCAAATATGTGTATTATCTCAGATAGGATGTGTGGAATCTCCAATATTGTTGAAAAAGAACTTAAAAATGCTCAACAACGGTTTTGTTTTCGTCATCTTCGTGACAACTTTGATAAGTATTTCAAATGTAAGGAAATGTACAACATATTGACCTCAACAGCTTATGCAACAGAAAGTCTTATATTTGATGAACACATGGATGAAATCAAGACAATAGATCTTGAAGCTCACAAATGACTAGTGGAAGTTGATCCTGTTAAGTGGGCTCTTTCTTGTAATCGATGATTTAGATATGGGATTATGATAAACAATCATGTTGAATGTATAAATGGGGTTTTGATAACTGCCAGAAGTCTTCCAATACAAGCCCTCATTTTGAGCACATACTATCGGGTGGTCTCTATGTTCTTGAAGAGGTGTAACATTGCTCAAAAGTGGAAAAATGAGAAATAACCTTTTACTTCAAAGTGCACAATATCATTGACTAAGTTTAAACAAGGAGCAGACTACGTACGTGTTACATTACATGTGAACAGATTTGAATTCATGGTTGATGACATGGATGGAAATAATTACACATGTGAGGTGCATAATGGTAGTCCTAGGTGTACATGTGGAGTCCCGCAACTACAATATTTTCCATGTTCCTATGTGATTAAAGTTGGTCACACAATCAATATAAACTATCATGTTCTTGTAAGAAAGTGGTTTTACACTGAAAGTTATTCTGGGGCATACATATCAACATTCACCGGGATACCTGATAGGAGATATTGGCCACAATTCAATGAGAGCATAGGGATTATCCCTCTTTTACCACATGATGTAAAGAGATCTCACGGGAGACTAAAGGTTAAGATATATTTATCAATCATGGATTGTGATCCTAATTGTGAATCCTATAAGTGCAAAAAGTGTGGAGGAAGTGGACACAACACTCTCTCTTGTACTAGATAAGCATTGTAGTAGTTTGTTTTCTTCATCAATGTAGTAGTTTACTTTCTTCATTAATGTAGTAGTTTGCTTTCTTCATCAATGTAGTAGTTTTCTTTCTTCATCAATGTATTAGTTTACTTTCTTCATCAATGTAGTAGTTTGCTTTCTTCATCAATGTAGTAGTTTGCTTTCTTCATCAATGTAATGGCTTGCTTTCTCCATCAATGTAATGGGTTGCTTTCTTCATCAATGTAATGGTTTGCATTCTTCATCAATGTAATGGCTTGCTTTCTTCATCAATGTAATGGCTTGCTTTCTTCATCAATGTAATGGTTTGCATTCTTCATCAATTTAACTCAATGTAATGGTTTGTATTCTTCATCAATGTAATAGTTTGCTTTATAATTTGGTAGGCATGGTACAACGAAGGATGCACCCTTTGCGGCTTTCTCAGCATTTAAGGGAGTTCCAGAAGTGGCAGGTTCAAGATGAAACTGTCAAACATTACATTAGTATAGTTGGGTTTGGTCATGTAACTACGCTTACCCCCCTACAACTAGATGCATCATTCATAACATCACTTATTCATCGGTAGAGTCCTTCTACAAATATATTCCATTTTCCAATTGGTGAAATAACAATTACATTACATGATGTAGAAGTTATTTTGGGTTTACAAGTAGATGGGGGAGTCGTCATATGCCATAATTTGATCGGTACAGGTGATGGTCAATTTGGATCTTGGAGTGCCCTTTATGATTACTATTTAGGTACTCACCCAGATGGAAAGATAACCAGACAAATATCATTGGGTTGGTTACGAGCCACATTTTCAACAATTAACCTAGATCATGCACATCCACAACTAAAGTGGATATACACTATTGTGTATTTGTTATTCTTTGTGGGATCTTTTCTTCTACCGAATGGTACTGGAAATGATTCTCACTTACGATTTTTACCCCTTGTAGCTGACTTTGAACAATGTGGACAGCTGTCTTTGTTGACTCAAGGTCAATTAGGTCAATGTTGACTCACATCTAAATTGACTAACCCTGTGTTTTGATGATGACTAACCATTTCACATATTGGTGTCTAATGTCTCTACTTGAGTGATTTTAGTTTAGGTATAGACACACTCCAAATGCCCTAACTTGCGCATATCAAATTAGAGAAAAGACAAGTCAAAGTCAATACAAGTGCACATTTTTGTAATATGATGTAAATCCATTAGAATCATGTTGTAAATCACTTGCAATGATTGTATGACTTGTAATTAAGCTTCGAAAAAATTAGGAACACTTAGATCGAATGTTTAAGCACTCAAAAGCCATTTTCCAAAATTCACATCAGGTTGTCATCGGTCGAGTTCTGTGAGTTGCAAACTCGACCGATCCTGATTGGATCTTGAAAATGACTTTTGATCGGTCGAGTTTACACTTCACAGAACTCGACCGATGGAGTACCTGAACAATTCGATTTTCATTGGTCGGTTGAGTTTCCCCAGGACAAACTCGATCGATGGTCTAAATATCGGCTTTGTCTTTTACTCTATCGGTCGAGTTACCCTAATAGAAACTCGACTGATTGCACTGTACGGAAAAGTGCAAAAAAGCACTTCTATCCGTTGTGGGGTTGCAACAAGTGAAAATATATCTGTTGCAAGCCACAAAACGGCTAGTTTTCATTCTTAAGTGTTCCTAAAGGCTAAGAGGCATCCCCAGCTATAAATAGGACCCCTTGGGCTTCATTCTAAGGAGGAGCATTCAATGCAAACTCTATGTGAGGTTCCTATTCTATAGTTGAGTGCTTCCTACAGCCTCCTCTCTCTCTCTCTCTAAGTGTAATCACTTGCTACATCCATTAGAGTGAGTAGGAGATTTGTAAGAGAGCTCGTCCTATATGTATATCTTGTGAGGCTCTCACTTCCACCACCTCCCTATCTCTCTTTTCAACCATGAAGATGAAGGTTCTCTCTCTTGGCTAAGAGAGGTGAATAAGAACAAGGGAAGGCTTCCCTTGGTGAAGATCAAGGCTGAAGACTTGGAGCTAGAGTGGGTAAGCCCTTGGTGAAGGTAGAAGACTCCTTGCTCAAGTGGATAAGTCCTTGGTGGAAGCTTCTCCGAGTGAAGGTGAAGTCAAATGCGGAAGATCCAAGAAGAGTGGGTAATCCCTACAAGGATGAAGACTTGTGCAAGAGTAGGTAAGTCCTTGGAAGAAGGCGGAAGACTCCTTGCAAAGTGGGTAAGTCCTTGGTAAGGTTGAAGACTCTTTGTATTGGATAGGTAAGTCCTGTTGACCTAGAGGTTGTACATTACCTATATTTTGATAATGACTTAACCATTCCATTTCATATGTATCTAACATGTGCGTTAAAGATTGTTTGCATACATTAGGTACATGAAAAGGATCACATATACAAGCCCTAGAATGGGCCAAGTGCAAGCCAAATTGACTACAAGTGTGCAATTTAGGATTTCCATGTAAATCACCTTAGAACATAAAAGTAATCACTTGTAACGATGAATATGCTTGTAACTTAGAAGAGAAAATGTTTGGGACAAAATTCACCAAGTGCTAATCACTTTTATTGCAAATTAGAAAATCCATTTCAGGCACTTGGTCGGTCGAGTTTCCCACCCTGAAACTCGACCGATCATCCTGAGTCGATTTCCTGAAGATTGCAATCGGTCGAGTTGTGCACTCACATAACTCGACCGATTGGGTTGTAGGCCAATTTCAGTTGGAATGGTCGGTCGAGTTTCCTCAGAACAAACTCGACCGATCAATTCAACATCAAATTGCCTGCTACCTGATCGGTCGAGTTACACCCATCGATACTCGACCGATTGCACTGTACGGAGTTTGCAGAAAAAGTAATATGACCGTTGGTGAATTGTTTTGGGCAAAAATATAGCCGTTTTCTTGAAGGAAAAATGACCACTTATGCACCCAAGTGTCCCACAACATAAAGGGCCACCCTCAGCTATAAATAGAACCCCTTGGACTTCATTCCAAGCTGCTCTTCCATTGCAAACTTGGTTCTAGCTTAGTTGAGAGTATTCCAAGCCCTTGAGCCCCTTTCTCTCTCTACCTTCAAGACAAATTCGTGAGTGAGATTGGTTCCTTTGTATGAGAGCTATCCTTTGTGTTATGTAAAGCTCTCTCTTCTTTCTTCCCACCTCCAAATCAAATAGAAGATTGTTTGAAGCTTCTTCTCCGAGTGAAAGAGGAGTTGCTGTTGTTCTTCTCCGAGTGAAGGGGAAGATGTGTTGCTGATCTTCAAGAGTGAAGATTGATCGTTGCTCCAGCTCCCTTGGTGAAGGGAAAACGTGGGCAAGCTCTCCAAGTGAAGGAGAGGTGCAAGGCAAGCTCAAGTAAGATAGGTAATTCCTGCAAGGCTGAAGACAAAGGTGAGATTGGGTAAGTCCTTTGTAGAAGGCTGAAGAATCTTGCTTTGTGGGTAAGTCCTTGGATAGGTTGAAGATCTTAGCTTGTGTAATTAAGCCCTTGGTTATGTGGTTTATGTTTCTTGTAATCTTGTCGTGATAAATAAGAGGACCAAGTTGCAAATCCTAGAGTCTAACCAACTCTAGGTAGTGGACTGACATAGCTCCTAAGTTTAGGACATGGAACCACTCTAAACCACATGTCCAAGTGCATGATATTCATTATCTCTTATCCTTGCTTTGTATGCTAGAATAGGATATCAAATTGCTATCTTGCATTAGTTTTTACACTTCATTTAAATTGGTGGTCTAATCGATTTTGTGAAGTGTGTGTAGCTCTATTCACGCCCCCTCTAGAGCCCATCGATCCAACAAGTCCTTTGGTGGCCATGTATTGTATCTCTCATAATGAATATAATGAAGGTGCAAGGTTAAGAAATCCTAGAGGTTGACCTCTCTAGGTAGTGGACTGACTCACTTCTAGTTTGAAGTGTGGAACCACTCTAAAACAACTTGTCAATTGGTGTATGTTCAATCTCTCTCTCCCTTGCTATGCATGTTTTAGTTGCACACAAATTTCCTATTTAGCAACCTTATCTTGTGATATATCTTGAAGGTCTAATGAATTTTGTTTAAGTGCATTCAGCTCTATTCACCCCCCTTCTAGAGCATCTAATCACCCATCTAGGATCCAACAATTGGTATCAGAGCGGGCTTCTCCAAGCATACTTCAACAAGTAGGAGAACATGGGTGACTATCACGGAGGGACATACTTGATCAGCCTACCAATCTTTGATGGGAGTAATTTCCTCTATTGGAGAAGAAGGCTTCAATTATACATCCAAAGATCAAATCTTTAAATGTGGTAAATGGTGAACAACCCATACAAGTTACCAAAGACAAAGATTGAAGAATGGGATGATGCTACCTTGAAGAAAGCAACCTTTAATGCTAGAGCCATGCACATACTCTATGCCTCCATGACCCCCACTGAGTTCAACCGGATTTCTTCATGTGAAACAGCCTATGAGGTATGGAGAAAGCTATGCATCACCTATGAGGGGACAGATCAAGTGAAGGAAAGTAAAGTCTACATGCTCAAAGGGCTGCTTGAGAACTTCAAGATAGGAAAGGAGGAGAGGATAGCCAACATGTACTCAAGGCTCAACACCATTGTGAATGGTCTTGCTATTCTAGGACATCCTATGTCTAGTGGAGAGATCAACTCAAAGATCCTTAGAACTCTCCCCAAGAGGTGGGAACCCAAGGTGACTTCTATTGAAGAAGCAATGTCTCTTAATGATGTCCCTATTGAAGAGCTCATTGGAAATCTACAAGCACATGAAGTCACACTTGACAAAAGAGAAGAAGTTGAAAGACAAGAGAAGAAAGAGCTAAAGAGAATGAAGAAGGTTGAAATGAAGGCTCAAATTGAAGCTATCATGGGACAAGCTTCTCCATCCTCTCAAGTTAAAGAATATGCCATATAATCTAAGGGTAAACTCTACAAAGGCAAGTCCTCCTCCATCTGGTGCTTCACATGTGGAAAGAAGTGTCACTACAAGGAAGATTGTCCACAAGGCAAAAAGACCCATCTTCACAAGAGAAGAGAAAAGAAGTAAAAGAAGAAGGAGAAGTGACACTCAAGCTCAAGTGACTCCTCCAACTAAAGTTCAAGTGAATAATCAAGTAAAGATTCAAGTAGAGGATCAAGCTCAAGCTCTAGTGATGAAGGAGAATGTCATTTTTCTCTTATGACATCAACAAGTAAGGACTCAAGTGAGGTAAATCTAAACTCTTTAGATAAAGAATCTTTGATTGCTATTATTCATGATACTTGTGCCTCTCTTAAGTCTTATAAAAGGAAAAAGAAAAAGTTTTCTAGAATTGTTGATAATTTGCATGTAGAATTAAATGATCTTGAACATGATAATTCTTGCTTGCTTGATGACAAAAATGCTTGTCTTAGCCAAGTAGACTCTCTTAAACTTGAAAATGCTAGTTTGCTTGATAAGATTAGATTTCTCGAAGCTCAACCTCTTATGCCTAGTTCTAATGAAGAGCATACTTTAATTATTAATTCTCTCATGCATGATATTGATGTTCTTAAATATGAAAACAAGGACAAAGATTTTGTTTTGCAAGGATTAGAATCTGAAAATGGTGTTTATCTTTCTAAGATTTCTTTGCTTGAAATAGAAAATGCCTCCTTACTTGCTAAAATCAATGTGCATGAATCTTGTTCTAGTTCTACTAGTAGAGAGAATGATGTTGTTGCTCTTCATATTGATAGAGATTCTTATTTAACTAAAGCTCTTTTCTTAGAAAATGATCTTTTGCATGCTAGAGAAAATAGCAATCATTTGTCTTCTACTATTACTTCTCTTATGCATGATAATGATAGTTTGAGATCTTCTTTGCAAAGATTCTTAGTTGGTAAAAAGAATCTTAATGATATCCTACACCATACTACTAAACAAATTGGTAGACATGGTTTGGGGTATGAGAGTAGTCAAAGGAACAAACAAAGGTAGAGGACCTCCAATATTCAATGGAGAATCCTCTAGTTCCAAGACTATGGGCAAACGCAACTATTGCAATGATATTGGTCATTATTCTACTTGTTGTCCTTTTAGGAAATCACCAAAGAGCAATAGGACTTGGGTTGCTAAGCTAACTCCTCCGGACCCAAAAACATGATTGGGGACCATTTCATCTTTCTTCTTGTAGGTACTTGCAAATGGATTGACTTGAGCTATTGAATTGCAAATTGACTTGTCAATCCACATGAAAGAAGAAAGGTGAGATGTGTATAGGGTGACAACAAGTGGAAAAAGGAATGGTAAGAACAAAGGTAAATGTTTTCTTGCTTATAACCAATCCTAATTTGTTTTTGTCAAGATAGTGTGCACTATACATATAGTTTTTGAGTCAAAAGTGGTATTTTGTGTTTCTCTTTACACTCTTGCTAAAAAACTATTTCTAATACTTTTATAGTGCATTACTAACTTGCTTACACATGTTTGGATATAGTTTGTATATTTATCATACCTTTAAATATGTTTTTATGAAATATATATATGCATTTTGACAACAACTATGTCGATCGAGTTTGTCCTATTTGAAACTCGACCGATAGACACCAATGGGTGTTGCCAGCAGCTGTCATCGGTCGAGTTATCAATGCACATAACTCGACCGATAACACTGTGCACAGAATATATATTTGGCTTATTGAATGAGAATTTCCCTCTCAACTAGATTTTCTCAACCAATAGCCTTATTCTTTGGCACTCATTTGGTACCTTTATATATGCATATTGCCATGTTCTAAATTGCCTATCTTGCTTACAACTCTATCTCTGTAATTGCTCTAAATTGGCATATATATATATATATATATATATATATATATATCTTGCAATTACTTGCTTTGAGTTGTTTTGCAGGTTTTGATGATGATCTCTTTGGATCTCTTGATTGTGTCTAAAATTGCTTCTGTTGTACTATAACTTGCTACATCTATCTAGATGTATATCTTGTTTTGATACAACCTTGAGGTTCTTAGTAGTAATCATCTTTTGGTAATGGTGCATATTTGTTAGTGAGTTATATCCTTCCATGCTTCTAAAATTGCATATCTCTTTGTTTGGATATATCTCTACATCTACTCATAGCTTGATCTATCTTGTGTATCTTTTGATATCTCTTGCTATGATCTAGATCCTACTAGTAGTCCTAACTTGTGATAACATCTACTAGTAGTTCACATACATGTAGTTCTAACTTTGTTTATAATTGGCATCTTTGCTCATCTAGTGGTATTTCACTATATGCTATGCTTGTATCATGTCTCATACATGCTCAAGATTGTTCTTTGAATTGCATATCTACTATCTTGAGTTGCTTACATAACATTTTGATGCAGGGCACATAGATCTACATTGTATGTAGAAATTGGAGTATTTTTGGATTTTATGCAGATTTTACTCCAGTTTCAGTTTTTGGTGCAAGACTAGTGTTTTTCATGCAGAAACTACCTTCTGAGCAAGGCTCATTGCTATGCTATGAGCCCTGAGACTTTTTGGACAAATTCTGTCATCTTGAGGGTCAAAATTGTGTTTTATTATTTTTCTACATCACTTTATCTTGCCTTTTGGGTTGTTCAAGTGCATGCTTTAATTTGCTTTTCTTTCTATGCTTGGACAAGCCCCTATCTGTGCTCTTCTACTCTCCTTTTATAACTTTTTTTTATCTCCTTTCTCTTTAACAAGTGATGTTTCTTATCCCTTCATACCCCCACTTTTTGAAATGACAAAGGGGGAGAAAGGTATGTCTTCTTTTGACAAAACAGGGAGAAGGCATGTCTTACATGAAGAAGAGAAGTATGTTCATGTAAAGGGAGAAGGTAAAAGGGGAGAAGACATATGTGTAGAACATATATGAGTAGAAGATATAGTTTAAATAAATGTTATGAAATCTAACCATGCAGGAGAAATAACATCAATTGAGGGGGAGTATGGGAACTCTATGCGCATCAATTGAGGGGGAGCATATGAGCTCAATCCTATTGAAACCCCTAGGTTTCTCCGAAGGTATGATTTTACTTAAAAGCTTTCAATACATTTATGGAATGGTATGTCATCTTCATAAAGGGGGAGAATGTTGACTCAGGGTCAATTAGGTCAATGTTGACTCACGTCTAAATTGACTAAACCTGTGTTTTGATGATGACTAACCATTCCACATATTGGTGTCTAAAGTCTCTACTTGAGTGATTTCATATTAGGTATAGACACACTCCAAATGCCCTAACTTGCGCATATCAAATTGGAGAAAAGATAAGTCAAAGTCAATACAAGTGCACGTTTTTGTAATATGATGTAAATCCATTAGAATCATGTTGTAAATCACTTGTAATGATTGTATGACTTGTAATTAAGCTTAGAAAAAATCAGAAGCACTTAGATCGAATGTTTAAGCACTCAAAAGCCATTTTCCAAAATTCACATCAGGCTGTTCATCGGTCGAGTTCTGTGAGTTGCAAACTCGATCGATCCTGGTTGGAACTTAAAAATGAGTTTTGATCGGTCGAGTTTACACTTCACAGAACTCGACCGATGGAGTACCTGACCAATTCGATTTTCATTGGTCGATCGAGTTTCCCCAAGACAAACTAGACTGATGGTATGAATATCGGCTTTGTCTTTTACTCTATCGGTCGAGTTACCTTTATAGAAACTCGACCGATTACACTATACGGAAAAGTGCAAAAAAGTGCTTCTAGCCGTTGTGGAGTTGTAACAAGTGAAAATATATCTGTTGCAAGCCACAAAATGGCTAGTTTTCATTCTCAAGTGTTCCCAAAGGCTAAGAGGCATCCCCAGCTATAAATAGGACCCCTTGGGCTTCATTCTAAGGAGGAGCATTCAATGCAAACTCTATGTGAGGTTCCTATTCTATAGTTGAGTGCTTCCTATAGCCTCCTCTCTCTCTCTCTCTAAGTATAATCACTTGCTACATCCATTAGAGTGAGTAGGAGATTTGTAAGAGAGCTCATCCTACATGTATATCTTGTGAGGCTCTCACTTCCACCACCTCCCTATCTCTCGTTTCAACCATGAAGATGAAGGTTCTCTCTCTTGGCTAAGAGAGGTGAAGGAGAATAAGGGAAGGCGTTCCTTGGTGAAGATCAAGGCTGAAGACTTGGAGCTAGAGTGGGTAAGCCCTTGGTGAAGGCAGAAGACTCCTTGCTCAAGTGGGTAAGTCCTTGGTGGAAGCTTCTCTGAGTGAAGGTGAAGTCAAAGGCGGAAGATCTAAGACGAGTGGGTAATCCCTACAAGGCTGAAGACTTTTGCAAGAGTAGGTAAGTCCTTGGAAGAAGGCAGAAGACTCCTTGTAAAGTGGGTAAGTTCTTAGTAAGGTTGAAGACTCTTTGTATTGGATAGGTAAGTCCTTTGGTGGTCATGTATTGTATCTCTCATAATGAATATAATGAAGGTGCAAGGTTAAGAAAACCTAGAGGTTGACCTCTCTATGTAGTGGACTGACTCACTTCTAGTTTGAAGTGTGGAACCACTCAAAAACAGATTGTCAATTGGTGTATGTTCAATCTCTCTCCCCCTTGCTATGCATGTTTTAGTTGCACACAAATTTCCTATTTAGCAACCTTATCTTGTGATATATCTTGAAGGTCTAATGAATTTTGTTTAAGTGCATTCGGCTCTATTCACCCCCCCTATAGAGCATCTAATCACCCATCTAGGATCCAAAAGTCTTAGGGTAGTGCAGTTTTAGCATGCATGTATAGGGAGTTGTGCATGACAACTAAACGTATCACTGAGCCAGAGTCTCATATAGGTGATTTTCTTATATTTTTACAAATATGGTCTTGGGAACATCTTCATCTAGGCCATCCTGGACATGCCAAAATACCAGAAGGGTATCAATGGCCACAAGGAACTCCGTTAGGGTATAGGTTAGTTACTAATAATATATTATATACTTATCAATAACTTAAAATTTATATCTAAAAAATAACAATACATTTTTTCATTTTTAATAGGTTGAACTATTTGTTAATGCATGAGTCTACCCCACAATCTGATGTGAAAACATATGATAATGAGATTAATGTCCAACAACTGTCTCAGATAATATTACTTCATTCATAAGAAGTGTATACAATTATAATATATACCTATCATGTTCTTAACAAACTTTCATTTGTACAGGTGATTTGGAGACCATACACTGATCGTATATTGTCCATGTTGCCAGCAATATGTTGTGAAGGAAGTAACATCTGGCTAGCACGTGTCTGAATGATATGTTGCAATATTATTGAGTGGCATGTACCAGATAGAGTTGTTACCCAATTCGGTGCCCAAGATCAACCGCCACCACAATCATTTCCAACATATGATAGGATTGATGGCAGGGGATGACCTACAGTTGATTGGGCCACTTTTTACTACAATGAAGTGTAACTTTGGAATGAGAGACATGCCCACTTATTTCAGTTGCATGATGCAACTCATACACCACAACGATATTCTTGGTATCACTCTCAATATCTTGTTGATCATCCTGCGGAGCCTCAGTCACAATACTACCCTCGAGGTTATGTTGAACGAAAAAATGTAAGTAATATATGTTCATCTTTTTAATTTTAATTTTAAATTATTTACATTTATTATGAAATTTTATTTCAATAGATACAAACACATCTAAAGATCAGAGAAGTGTTACAAAAAACAGATCATGTGAGTTGGGAGAGCATGTGTGATGGGATCATGGATATACACCAATCATATATTTAACAGTTTCCTCCTCATCAGCAAATACAGTTTACTACATCGTCTACACAAGAGAAATGGATTCTAGGGATCAACCAACCAGATGTCACTCAACAGGGGTTCACTCAGCCAAAGTTCAGGCAACAAGATTACACTCAACATGGGTTCACTCAGCCAGAGTCCAGGCAACAAGATTACACTCAACTGGATTCACTCAACATGGGTTCACTCAATCAAGAATTCTGCCAACAAGATTACACTCAGCCAGAGTTCATGCAATAAGGGTCTATCTAGGCAGAGTCTAGCCGAGTTGGTTATAGCCAGCCAGATTATCTTCAACAGTATGCCCAATTGCTCTCAAGCAGTGTACCTTTTGATAATTTCATTGTAGATTTATTTTCATATGGTATTCCAAGTACCACTCAACCTCCACCTGACTTCTAGAGATATTTTGGTGGAGCGTACTCTCTCATCAATGTATTCATCTATGATTATTCAAATTTATAAGTAAAATTATCATTTAGTCCAATTTTGCTATTTTTCTTACAAAGTGAGTCAGATGAATAAATTTTGTTATATTTCAAGTAACATTTGAAGCTACAAATACATGAAAAACATTTCAAATTAAGGTTACAACATACAAGAAAAAATACAACATATGTAGAATTGAGATAATACAACTAAATTATTACATCTGGTTCAATATTTGATATAGGGCATCAAAAAAGGCCATGTTTGATGGACAAATTTATATATCTTTGGATGTGATATCTCTAACTCGCTTCTAGCTTGTGAGTTAACTAGCATTGCTTTATTTTTATTATGATCCCAATACCAACCAGGTAGCTTAAGAAGTTCCTCATACTTGTGAAACATTTGCTTCAACAATTGCCAGTGAAATTGTGCTTGTTCTTTTGTCACAATAAAGCCTAGCCTTCTTTATAGAAATTCTGGTATATCATTCCAATCATCACCCAGAAGAGTTTGATGAGCCATTTTCCCATCGAGACACTTTGCAACCATTATATGAATAAATGCTTCCGTCATGTGGAATGTCCATGTTCTTCGATGAGACATCTAACATAAATTGAATAGAGATGTTTAATTAACAATTTAAGTTAATAAAAGTAAATGTTGATGAAAATAAAGACATGCCAACTTACTTAGATAGTTTAAATATTATAGAAATACAATTTTAATAAATAATCAAAATTAAGAAAAAACTATTTTTTTTAAATGATATACAAATAAAGACACGTGAACTTACTTAGAGTAGTATCGAGGAAGATGCAAATTTGAGTGATCTTCAACTTCTCTAATTTTCCCAAGAGAAAATGGAAAGATTTGTTGATAGAAGAGAATGAGAGAAAAAGCTTATGTGAAAATGAAGAAGTAGATGGGGATTTATATAGAGAAATTTGGGATAAAAGAGTTGTTGGGGGTAGGAGTAGCAATATGGTCATTGGGTAGAGAGGGAACCGTTGGGGGGGCTAGTGGGGGCAACGGTCGGTTGGGGAGTTGACTGATGCCACATGTTGGCTCCCCGCTGAAGACACCATTCAGAATGACGTCTTCATCGGGGAGCCAATACGTGGCGTCGGTCGGCCCCCTCGCTCACCCTTGTAAAGGGAGTGTTTCTTTTTTTAATCACAAATAAAATTTTGGACCAATGGGGTGAGAGACGTCATTCCATTTGGCGTCTCCATTTTCTCTCTCCTCTGGCAAACTCAGTTGGTTTAGCAATATCTTATAAACTAGGTTAGTGTGAGAAATAAGATTGGGAAAATCGGTCATTTTGGTTTTTTCCCCCTTAAATTAGGGTTCTTTGTGGTCGTTTTGATCTCATGAATTCAAAACCAGTGAAAACGTCATGGCTTCTGGTGTGAGCAATCGACAGAGGGAATCAATGTCATTCTATAACGCTTGTAAGTGGTTGTTCGTCGGGACGAAGATAACGGCTCGCCCCACCCACATTACTAACCTTATATTAAAAGTCTAATATATTCAATAAGTATCAAGGTCAGGTAACGTGACTCCATTATAATGGAAATAAGATGTAAATTTTATATAATTCCCTCTAAGGCCAATAAAGTATGCATTGAATCTCCTTTTGACTTCCCAATTTGTAGGCTAGCCATTAAACCCGTCAATGAACATGATTTTGACCTCAAAAGAAAATTTTTAATTTGCTAGCCACTAATACTAACAGATGGGTGTTAAGTAGCGTAATAATTGGATAATACATTTTCCTTTATAATTAATATAGACTCTAGGTATTTTCTCTTTGTCAATTCTCTTTCTAGTTAATAGGGAATATAAAATCAGATTCAACCCACACTCAAGGTTAGATTTGATAATACAACTTATGTGAATTTAAAACTTAATTTCCCTCAAGGCCACACTCATAAAGGGCTCTGTAAATGATTGATGACGTTCAAACTACTCTAGATTATTTCTGGGTCAAAAGTAATACCCAAAACAAATAAAAAAGAATTAGAATTTAAGTTTTATAGGAAAAAGGAAATAGAGGGTGATATCTAGATTTGAGGGCGTTACACCTATCTCGTGTACATTAAGAAAATCTTTAAAAAACTCATATATGCTAGTCTTATCGTGAAAATACAAGAGAGCATGTCATTAAGGGAAAGATTTAGATGAAATCTTATGGAAAACATCATCATAACAACATGTGTTTATCAAACATTATTGTGAAGATGATAAATTTCCTATTCACTAAGAATATTTATACATTGCCTTTTAGATTTTAATTATTTCATGAATTTTTACTAATAGTATTTTCTTAACCATGCTTTTAGTTAGATCCACTTGATTTTGATGTAATTTCATAATTATGGCACATAAATTAGGTATTAATGAATATTGATGCAAAATCATCTCTAACTTAGTGCATTTCACTTGATTGATGCTCTAGATACCTCCCTATGCATAATCGAACATCCATCTTCACCAAGATAAGGGGTTATGACCATCTAGTTAACCTACGTGGTTGGATTCTCCACTTGCAAATAAGGAAGACTTCATACTAAATCTGGCTTATTGATAGGTCCCCTATAAAACTAGCTAGATTTAGTAATAAAAATAGAAGATGTTACAAACATGTCTGACAAGTCGGTACCACTTATCTATTCTGCTAGACCCTAGGAATATTAAGGTCATATACAGACATTCCCAATTGAGTAGATAAAGCCCCCAGTTGGGTGATTGAGTCTAAATGAGACCAACTAAATATGTTGATAACTTTTAGATGAAAAACTAGTCTCTCTTGTCGAGCATTTACCAATTAAAAGGAAGCAAATACTCTCCATTCATATCCATATGATTTGATGGACCTTTTATATGTTTGGATAGGGAAGCCTCACATCCATAAGTTAGCCAACAAATATAGCTAGCAAATTGACTAGCAAAGCATTGCATTTTACAACGGGAAACTTCCTATCCATCAAATGCAGGCCCATTGTGTTTATCTTTCAGAGGGGGATATAAAACCAATCCCATGCACGTCCAAGAAGAGGTTTGAAAACCATTGACATCATTTGGAACCAAGACAAACATCCAAGGACCAACATGAAGACCCACTCAAATGGAGATCTTGGATGAAGACTCCATCAAGCTTTTAGGGGCAACTTCTCATGCTACAAAGTTCCTCCTCCTCACCATTTCTCTAGACATGAATTTGCTTCATTCCATTTTCTATTCCTACATCATTCTTTGTATGAAGTAGTCTGCGACTAGGATGTGGGGAGTAACCCAACTACTCCACCACTTTTCTCTCAATTATCTGATTCAAAAATTGGATTAACTCTGATTTATGTATGAAATTATTTTTATTTTCCATTCTAATTTCTTGATCACCAATTTGATGTTTTTTTGATATTTTTATGTATTAAAATTATGCATTATACAACCAATAACATCGATGTGAACATGGTTCTAGTTCTGATGCTACTATGGACAATCTAATCACAGAGAAATAGGTATGTAATCTCCCAAACATCACATATTTGAGGCAAAAAATAGAAGGGACAATGTGCATGAAACCTTCACCGTGTTCCTTTCATTTATTTGGTAAATTTTAGTTCTCATTATCCATATTATTAATAATATATTCAATACAATTTAAAAATAATTTTTCTTCGGTTTGCTCCTAATTATAACATGATAAAATTTGCATGTTGACCGGTGTTTTATTATATCTATTAGTCAAGATCAAAACTAGGGTTAATATCATGAATTTGAGGCATGATAAAAGTCACAGTAAAATGTACTTGGAAAGCATTTTTATTGGTACACTATATATGTGTGTCCACATGAGCCATCACCCATTTTGCACTAGATCCATTATCAAGTATCTTTAGGTCTTGAAGTACGCAAGGAGACACATCAATTGTGAGCTCGTGCATTTCCTAGACAAAATAAGAAAATCACAAGCAAGATGTGGTGAATTTTAATACATACACTAGTTCGATGGTGTAGATTCATAAATGAGACCCCCATCAGTCATTATTAAGCACTTTGGCCCTTGAAACTCCAAGCAAACCCCTCACCTCATGATCTCCCACATTGACGCATACCCTCACCCTCCCTCTAAGTTTAATGACATGTATGAAACCCAAGGCAATAAGTATTCTATCTGGTGTTTATGTTCTAGTTTCTCCTCTAGAAGACGAGGACGAACACTCTTGTTTGAATCCTCACAGTTCAAGCAAGGTAAGATTCGTTGTAGAAATGTTCCTTTTGATATCTTCAATGTTCCTGAATAATATTTTAGTGATGTGATGATTCAGACACCTAAGATTCATGTCGCCTCGTTCATTTGGCATATGTCTAACCATATTGGCTGAAATGTAAAGGTTTTCCTTCACGCATTCTTGCTTTAAATTGATACACACATTTTCATTCTAAGATAGGCAATACCATCATTGATGGACATGTCAAAGTGCCTAATACCTTCCTCACAATGTAATGCCACATCTTATTCAGATTTTGGGTCAGTATTCTAAGCCATATTTTTTTAATTTTTGTATTTTGACATGGCAAACCTTTGGGGTTGTCCTTTTAAGCTGAAGTAACACTGCCTAAGAATACTTCGAAGAATGGCATAGATCGGTAGGAAATACCATTCTGGCACAATATGAGGCGGGGTAAACATCGGATTAGCATGTATATAATTGTCGGGATGCCCCCAAAGGTAGAAGGGGATGGGGAAATAGATGAAATCACAGATGATATAGATACTACCTCTATGATTGTTTTAAAAGACCATTGTTATGCGCATACCAAATTGCCTACAAAACACAATCAGCCACCAAAGGAAGTAGTTGAATTCGTGGGCTTTAGGCTGGGTTTTCTTTCATTGTCATTTGTAATCGTCGATTGACCACCCCAAGAAAACACCACTTGAGGGCTTCATCTGGCAGTTGTTGTAGGGCACAATGATGCAAAATAGTAGGGGTTGGTGATTGAGCGTTTGGGCCACGGTAAAGTTTAGTACGATTAACTGAACGATCGCATTTTCCGCTTACTTCAAGTCGAGTTGGGCCAAAATTGGTCTTTGAGAGCTTTTCTTTCCTCGATTCGCGTCAGTCCACTAAGATAACAGGCCTAGGCATATTGCAGTGGACGTGGGATTTTCCGGGCCGGTAGTGGCCAGGTTTGATAGGTAGGGACAGCCGGACAAGGCATGAGTATCTTTTCCAAGTGGAATGTTTAATTAGGTCCCGCAATCTAAAAGAAAGATGCATACCTACGATCGAACCGGTGATTTGGAAAGAAGAACGACTCTAACGACACACGTTCAATTCGCCACGCAATGTGCAAAATAGTATCTTATCAGTGGTGATTGAGACTCCACAACTTGCAATTGGGCAATTTCCTCGCCGAGGCTCCTAAACAACAGGCGCAATTGGAATCACGTGTGTTGATAAACCACATGGCAAATGATAGATAAATCATCAATAAAGAAACCTGAGAAAGGAAGGAGAAAACCGTGGGCCGTGGCATCACTAGCTGCTTCCAAGATTAGCACAGCTTCTCCCACTTTCCATCGCATCACCAACTTGCCTACCGGAAGATGGAGAGACAAAGAAGGTAGGGCCGGATCTGGATTGGTTAGATTTGAAACCAGAAAATGGCTGCCTCCACCTACATTGCTGAAGATGGAGGGACAAAGAAGGTAGGACACGTTTGGTTTTATGGATTTTACCGTATTGGATTGTAGTTTGGATTCTAGTTCAACAAATTTTATGTTTGGTTTGCGGGATCGGAGAAATTGGGCTAATCCAGAGATTTTCAGACAGAATAGGAATCCCGCATTTTGATCTCCATCAAAATTCTCCCGGACGCCAAAATTAAACAGCAGACATGAAAATAAATAAATCCCACACTTACAAAATCCAGCAAACCAAACATAAAATTTTACTTTGCGGGATTTTGAGAATGCAACATTTCAGTAATGCAGAATGGACAGAATACAAGATTTCAGTAAATCCAGCTAACCAAACGTACCCAAAATGGCTGGCTGCCTCCACCTACATTCTGGTCCATCATTTGTGCCTATTGATAATTTCTTTCTGTTTCCTTCTAGATTTCGTTCTTGTTGGGAAAAGATCCTTCCACCCTCTTTCCAATTGGAGCAGGTCCATCACCCCTGATTTTGATGGGTCTAGTCTAGGACCACATAGGATGGCTCCTGCCTTCCACAGCCAACGTTCTGGCCTTGTCATTGTTGTTTCTATTGATTTGTTCTTCTTTTTGGTGACCTCTTCCTTCTTTGTTATCTACAAGGCTGGGTTTGGCAAGGGACCAAATCCCGTTCCAAACTAGTTTTTGGACTATCGTTTGTCAATTAATGTAGAGACATGACACTTTTAGGTATTTAAAGTTGAATGAAATATTAGACTTTAAATTGGACTAACATGTCCCTTATCTTAGTTTTAGTCCTCCCGTGGGGATTCAACCAAAATTCCTGGTCTATATAGGATTTCGTAGTCAAGTTCCAGACATTGATGTGACATAAGATTCTAAGGTTCTTACTAAAAGTCAGATTTAAATCGAATTGAGCTTCCAAGCAACATTTTGTTTACATCTAAATTATACATGAATAATCATGTAAGATGTAACATCCACAAATTTGAGATCTCAGTTTAAATGATTTTAATGAGAATGATTTAACTAAACATATCTACAAAATACACACCTTTTTAGGGTGCCTATAACCTAAAGTTTAAGTAGTCACCCACAATATTACCAAAGTGAATGACATGTCAAGATGTTTTTCTAGATTGTACGTGAGTAAGGACAACAGATACAACTGAGGCTAGCGTTGTTTGTTGGAACTAATCATCATTTCTAATAGTTTACCAAAACATTAAATTGTGGGCCCCCGACACATAAGTTCGGGATTTCTTATTGAGCAGATAACGCTGCGGCTTAATTCGATGACGTATCGCTGCTGTTGCTATTATAATTTGCTTGTTGAATTAAAAAATAACGTATTCAAGCCACAACCACTACACTGCAAACTAATAACTATAACGGGAAATATAAATGTCTGAACCGTCAGCACCAGATTAGGCCCGTTCAAAACGTGTGAAAGCCAGCGGCTGCTGCACGAAGAAGCCGTGCCAGCTTAGACTTGTCTTTTGGATGTTTGTGTACAGACGAACTACAATTGGATCGGATTCTGTTACTAATATATACATAGTCTGGTCGTCCTCCTTATTTTAACCATATTAACTCACGAAATAGAGCTATAAAAGGAACACAAACCTATCGCAAGCAATGAAATCATTCATTAATATACCCATTTCCCACTTGGTATTCCGATACACAATGATTCAGAATTTCATAAATTACCGCTGTATACCAAGGAAGTGACAACGTCAATTTTATTTCATCCCAGTTCTGCTGCGCCAACACGACCAACAAATAAATGTTAAAGCTGAGATTTGAACCTCGAACCTCAAGTTCATTAACAAAAAGATCAACCAAACTTCTTGGATCACGACAACCAACATGTGATAACGTAGAAAGCACCATTCAGATTCCAAATAGCCTTCTGGATGGGGTTCGGGGGATGCAAATTTGAAGTTCATATTGATTTGCTTGTGTTATGAAACACATAGGGCCTCTTTGGAAATGGATTGGGATTATTGGGATTATGAAATCCGGACTTAGATTAGTCCACTCATCCGGATCATTGGGATTGGGGTTCCTCACTTGGCATTGTTTAGCAAACCAATCTAGTTGGCCTGGTAAGTTGTGTTTTTCAGTCTGCTATATAAAACAAAATATACAAAAGACAGAGCGAAATCCGGACTGGGATTCCTAATCCTGCTGCTGGCAGGACTGAGATAGTCCATCTTTTGGGATTACAGAATCTCGAAACGGGGCCGTTTCACGGTTTCTAACCAAACGCGTAAGTCCAGAACCGGACTGGATCGGGACTGGATCTACTGATGTGGCGCAGACGTGGCCTAATAAGACAAGCCTAAATCCCATCCTGGACCGTTTCCAAACATGGCCATACGTTCTCAAGTGGCAACCGAGGCTTGAGCGACATGTGCAGCTAGACCTCAGGTGCATGTTATCCAAAGACCAAAAGATACAAAGACAACAATTATTTACTTAGAGGAACCATGGAGAAGCCAGGGTGACCTCATAGAGTGTGCTAAATTTAAGAGAATGTGACCCTATTATCCCAATAACAAGCAGACAGATAGTTGGATAATGCTACCTTTCGTAAGAAAGTTGTGCAATGGATGACATTAAGGTGGGTTT
Source organism: Alisma plantago-aquatica (assembly GCA_963693085.1). Classification (NCBI taxonomy): domain Eukaryota; kingdom Viridiplantae; phylum Streptophyta; class Magnoliopsida; order Alismatales; family Alismataceae; genus Alisma; species Alisma plantago-aquatica. Next base: position 642,838,909 of record OY856413.1, on the reverse strand, counting down.
TGTATCCTTCTAACAATTAGAAACCATCACTTTTATAAAAAATTGGTTGTCATGCAAAACATCTTCTTACGACTTAGCTTATTGGTTACCAAAAACTCCTTATTGGTTACCAAAAACTCCTTTTTGACTCTCATTGGCACTCAAGAGGATTCCAACATCGTCATCAATGTCTATTATGCAAAAAAAATCAGATACAATTACCCATTTATTCTTCTTATGCTCCATTACAAACTCCATTTGATATCACTTCTTCAAACCGATGAGCATTTTATGATCTAATGTTTGGACAAACATTTTTAGAGTTTGTACACAAAATACCTCGACTTACATTCATCATCCAATTCTTGCTTGCTGTAATTTTTAGGTCAATTTGGATTCAAAGAATTTGAAGATGTTATGATGATAACTCTAAATCTATCACTGACATATGCACCTATATTCATGACTTATGTTATTCCATTTATTCATTGTTCAGTTGATGTATGTATACCTGATCTTGGAGCAAGTCCAATGACAATCCTTGAAGCGTCATATTTATTTCTCAAGCAACACATGAACGATCATCGACGAAGACCTCCTAGTGTAGGACCATGGACGACGGTTGACAATGTTCTCCTGACATGATGGCAAAGACCTCCATGCCTCTACTTAGTTCACACAGACGAACTCCATGTTGTTCTTCTAGAACTGACGTGACGAATTTGCCCTTTGTATTGTCAACATGCTAGTACAAACTTTTCTCCCCTTTAGCTATCTCTCCCTTTTACGGGTAAGATGCCTCCGCCTCTCACGTTACCACAAAGTTGAGATAAGGAGTCATTTCATACAAGTGTATTGAGAGCCTTGGCCACCCCCCTTTATATAGGAGTGTATGGGCTAGGGTGTTCACAAATTCGGGGACCCCCTGGGATGGATTTCATAAATTTTTGGTTGTTGCAAATCACAAGTCAATTGACCAAACTCCATGTTGGTCGACTGACACGCTAGTCGATAGATTGAACATCTAGTCCTATTTGTAAACATACTTGCTTTCAATGCGATGATTAATTAAGGTCATGATGTCAACATCAATTCTTGATCCAGTCCGACTGATCGTCCAGTCGGTCGACTGGACTTTCTAGTCAGTCAAATGGATACTCTATTTGATTGACTCACATTCCCAATCAGTCGAATAGACACTCTAGTCATCCAACTGATAGCCAATGTTGTTTAAATTGATTACCCAACCACTTTCGTAATCAGACGAAACCTTATCCATAAGTAAACTCCTATTCGAAGTGCATTCTATGTGTGTGACCTTATAGGTCCCAAATTACGTTGGTAGTGAATTTCCATAATCAGATTATGACATCACAAACATGAGTGGAATCTGGAAACACCTCATTGCTACCCAAGTAATTGGAAAGTTGGAGAACAACTTCAACCTACATATGTGATTAGTGTTATCATGATTGTATAGTTCCTTTATCTCTCATATCCAGATTGAACTTGAGGCGTGGAATCATCATACTCTTAATATTCCCTCCATATTTCTTGAACTAGAGAAGATTTTAAGAGATGCATGTGACCTCACATATCTCATATTAAGTCATATGAGTATGGACATACATTTTTCAGTCTCACTTCTCAAGTGGACAGAATATCAACTCCTATAAGAGAGACAAATCCCATCTACATCTCTCACAGTCAATCCTCATGTGTCACAATGTACCTGAGCACCACCTTTATGGCAACCGTTCTTCAAGGTCACATTTAATGGTTCAAAGTTCATTGAACTACATGTGATGAGTGTGGTGACCTCAGGTCTAATAACCACACCACTATCACTTTGAGAGTTGATTGTGACTACCAGCTCATGGTTTCCATATATCACTCTTAAGGTGGGCCTATCTGGTACATAGTTCTCTAACAAGTACCTATGTGTTTGACTTGATATCCTATATCATGACTATTGAGACTCTTTCATCAGTCAACACACATTCTAGTATTATGTATTACTTTCATCTATTTTTCTTCAACATTATTTGATTAGGGACATGACAAGAATGTATGTACTCTTCTCATACATATGATCCCATTATTCAGGTCCTTAACATGAAAACACATGTCATTGAGTAACATTATTGTTTAAATATCTACCATGTTGGTGTCATCATCTCATGACTGAGACAAACATAATAGATGAAATTACCTTTATTATTACCTGATCAAGTGTGTGATGCCCCATTACAATCATCATATGATTGGCTCTCTGGGAATAAGTACCAACAGACTCCCACTTGCACTTAGATCCAATCACCTAGGAATCTTATTCCAAGTGATCATAACATGGCTTTCATGTTTCTGCTTTGCAAGTGCTTTTATGGTGGGTTAGCAACATTTGCTTCTAGTCAATACTTTACAAGTCTTCACATCTCCTCAATGTATGATATCTCAGATGAGATGGAAATGATGTAGTATGCTATCTAGGTTTCCTAACCTATCCACTAGCTCCACTATTGTCATAATATTTATACCATCAATCGTTGGAACCTCCTATAACTTAATCTAATGAACTTCTTGATCCATACAATATCCTCTGATGTGTTCAAAACAACAAGGTACTCAACTTCTATCATAGAATCAATAATTGTCTCATGCTTAGAACTTTTCCAGCTTACATTTCTATTTTAAGGTCAAACACAAATTTGGTTCATGATCATTAATGTTCTTTGTTAGTTTGTAAGCTTGCATCGATCTAACTCTTTACACCCAACTCTTCCTTATTGTTAGATCTAGGGCTCTAGAGGGGGGTGAATAGAGCTTCAAATTTCTCACAAGATAAGTTAGACCTTCAAATTATATCAATCAAAGCTAATAGCATAAGAGGAATTTAAAGTCCTAACTAAGCAAGCATAACAAGGATGAGAGAAATAGAAACATGTACTTGGAAAAGCTGGTTTAGAGTGGTTCCAATCTCCAAACTAGGACATAGTCAATCCACTACCTAGAGAGGTCAACCTCTAGGACTTTGTAATCTGTGTATACTTATATTCATTCATAAGAGATACAAGGAGACCACCATACATCCAAGGATTTACTGTTACAACCTCAATTTTGCATATGTTTTCATATTTGAATTGTAAAGATTTTGTGAATATGGACTTAATTGAAAAGGTTGTATGCTTTGCTTCAAAAGATGGATTTCTTTGTAAATCTCCCTTTTGATAGGAATTTCATAATTTATATTATTATATTAATCCAATAATGGATATAAAAGAGAAGAAAAGAAGAAAAGTCCAAATAAAAGGAAAAGATACAAGATAATGGATATTAAGTAAAGTAATTATGAGAAATACATAGAAATCTCTAGAAAGTGGAATCAATGGCCACAATTAAATAAATTTCATTTCTATGTGATTTCTAATAAAAGAAATATGAAAAGAGGAAAAAGGAAATAAATGATAAAAAAAATCTAATAATAAAAGAAATTGAGATAATGCTAAGAATAATGTGGATTTCTCTAAGAAGACTAAGTGTTTATTCATAATAGAGTGGATTTCAAATCCACATGGTTTCTTGGGAAAAAAGGAATCCTAATAGGGAAATAAAAGGTGAATGAGAGAGAAAAAGAAGATAAATGTGTAAGGAATATGATAAAGGGACATGTTCAAACCATTTAATCTTTTGTATGTAAATTTTGTTTGGCAAAGGAAAGTTAAATAAGATGGGAACATTTTCCCTCATTGCTTGTTAAGGAAAGTATGTTCTTAAGAGAGAAGTACACACATATTTTCAAAATTAGGTTTTTCATTTAAAACATAGATATCTCTTTGGAAAGAATCTTTCCTTTTTCCCCAAGGCACTGAGGGCTCTAAACCCAACCAAACCCTCACCTCTTCCTTGCTACCCTTGACCTATATAAAGTCTAGACTCAGAGGTACCGAGACCAGAGGGATTAGAGACAGTACACAGTCCTCTTCCAACCCTACCTCCTTCCTCACCACGAAGGTAGGGAACAATGCGATTCCAGAGGCAACAACGGGTAATGGAAGTTGGTTCACAGAGTAATGGAATGCTCTTCAGATCAGAATAGCAACAAAAGAGTTGCCCAGATGCATTGTCACGTCGCCCAGGCGCCTGCACCACGTCTGCACAGCCGGCCAAGGAGAGACCCATCGCAGACCTAAACCCGACCACCTTGGCCACAATCTGGAGACGCCCCTTGTACGCAGGAGGGCGGCAGAGTCAGGGAGGTGGCTGTCGGTGACCTCCGAGCCCTAGGAAGGAGGGGGCGGCCCCACGAAGAGCCCCACTTAGCGGCCGCTGCGTGCGTCGTAAGGTAGAAGATGACCTAGGAGGCTTTGGACGAATCTACCCCTCTGGGGTATAAAGAGTTGGAAACTTACGCAAGGGCAATAGGGTCTTTTCGTTATGTTCTCGGCCGAGCTATGTAATGCATGGGATGGCTGACGTGTCAGCATCCCATTGGTCCAAGTAAGTGAAGCTTGCAATTTTCATAACTAATTACTCGTAACTCCGATGGTAGCAAATAATATATGTATTTTTCTCAGAAAAATGTGAGGAATGCAATAAAAATGTAATTGAAGCCAAATTCCTATTTCAATTTGAAAAATAGTCGAAGTGATCTACTTTAATTCATTAATGATTCAGAAACCCTAACCTATGATGATTAATATTTTGGGAAGGATTATATGGACATGATTAAAGTTGATATTAACCTGTTGATTATAAAAAGACGCATTAGATCTAAAAGGATGAACTTTATGCATAATTTGATTAATTTAGGGTTCCATGTACATAAATAAGCTTTAATGGGCCTTGAAACCCTAATGTTAGTAATTATGTTTCTTAATGGCTTCAATTGGTCAAATTCATGTATAAAGTTGAGATTTGATGGTTCTAAGATATTTTGAGTATAAAAGTTCCTAATTGTGGATAAATACCCTTAATTTGGTAATTAGGGTTTCCTAGTGGATTAATGTGATATTAGTGATAAATAGAGTTCATATGTGAATTGAACTATAATGAAGTATGAGTTGTCAATTCAAAAGAAACGAAAGATGATAATTGAGTCTAATGATCTTGAAATAACTTAAAAGGATAAAGATGGTAATTTTAGTGTAAAAGGGGAATAATAGACTTAATTGACTTTTAAGTAGGCTTATGATGTTGAAGTTAGGGTTTGAGAACAAAGAGAGCATTAAATGTGATAAAAGTAGTATGGAGGCTAAAACCTTAATAAAACCCTAAAGTGGCCTAGAAAGCCTAAGATGGAATCCAAGTCTATCTTGAGAATGTTTTTGGATAAACTATAACACTTGGATGTTATATATTAATTTCAGGATATTGTTGATTGCTTATTTGATTGTTCTTTATCATTATTGCTTGGACATCAAGTTTCTCTGGATTAGGTATGTGGTTAATTATGGTTAATCACATTAGTTTCCTGAAGGTTTTCCGGATGATTAATCGCATTGAATGCAACCTATTAGTTTGGATGTTCATACTTGCAAATCATAAAGTCATTATGGTTATCACAATTATAATATAAGTGTGTATTCTCGCACCTACATGCCACCCTGATGATGATGCAAAAAGGTCAAGCCCAGGAGGGAAGACCCATGGGTACCATGAGTGGTGACCCCAGACACCAAGCTCGGGATTGAGAAGGTGGTCTTTGTTGCATGACTAATGGGCACCATGAGAGGTGGCCCCAGGCACCAAGCTCAGGATTGAGAAGGTGGCCTTAAGTCAATGGCAAAAGAGAAACCCTAAAGAGGGTATTCCAGGGTTAGGGCAAAAGCAGTGGAGAATGTCACATTGAAAGCGTGAATTGGCTTGTTAACTAACTTGATTGTGATATTTAGATTGTTAGCCATATTTGTGAAATTTTGGTTGTCCCCACATACTGACATATTCATATATGCTGACCGACGTTTTGTTTGTTGGTGTTTTAGGTACAACCTTGAAAAGAACAAACAATAAAGTGACACATTGTGAAAATAAGAAATAAAGTGCGAGGATGGTTAGATAGAATAGATTCAAGCTGTGGATAGTAGTGGATATCCAAAGTTTTTAAAAGTTATGTAAAGTTTTATTTTATACCAGCTTTCAGTATAGTTTGGTAGAATTTTATAATTATTACTGATTATTTGTCAAACCTTTGATCCTGTTAATTGGGATAACGGCTCTAACCTCTTGATCTCCCTTAATTGGGGGTTACTAGTAGGCGGGGTCGTTACATTTGGTATCAGAGCATTGGTTCCTCATTTAGTCTTTAGTAATTATTAAATTTTACAAACTCTGTAGAACCCGAGGAAGTTATTAGAGGATTTTCCAAAAGATAGAGGTGTCTAGAAAAGGATCACGTCTGGGGGCTAGCAATACTTTCCTCCGCATCACTAGTCAAAATACGAGGACTCCCAGATCTATGTGACTATCTGGCCAATGTCTTAGGATCTGACTCGAAATAAGATACCTTTAGGACTCTCTCATCTATTTTCATCCCTTCTCAACCCTAATTCTGCTAGGATTATAAGGTTTAGTGTTTTCTCTATCTTCTTCACCCTCTTGAAGATAAGGTATGCATGATAAGGTTAAGGAATCCTCCACCAAAATTAATAAAAATAATGTAAATAAGATGTCATAGACATAAGCTTAATAGTTTAAGCGTAAACTAAAGAATAGATGCATGCTTAGGTAGTATGCCATGTGTTGTCATGAGAGACCTAAAATTAGACCCTCTTGTCAGGAGGACGAGTAGAGATTTGGTTTTGAAGGCAGAAATCTCCATTAAAGGTAGAGACCTGGTACATCCTCTGAGGATGATGCTAACCCTAACCCTAAGTGGTGGTTAGAGAGGGATGACACGGTGAGTTAGATGTCATGGTAGACCATGTGTGTGGGTGGACATGCTTTTGGTTTGGATACCCATGACGATATGAGCCATGTGAGGTTGGTTGACCTAGTACCTTTGGTGACCCAACCTTGGGAATGGTCGTGCATGTTAGGGTGAAGGATAACTCCTTCATTGATGAGGTTAGTGATGACCATATAGAAACCCTATGAGCTTATATGAGCATGGAAAAGTTGCACCCAAAGTACGTCAGTAGGGATGACAGTAGGCTAAAACCCTAGCCAGAGAGTATGTTGGATAGCTTATGAGATAGGCATGAAGAGTTATGGATAATCTGGAGTAAACATAGGTTTCACTCATGTAGGTGTATGCTTGTGAGCTTGATCCACCTTAGAGAGAGGACCTCTAGTAGTAAGGTTGTTGTAGGGTTAAGCTCTAGAGAGAGAGAGCAGGACCCGAGCTAGAAGGTTGGAAGTTTAGACTCTGGGCTAGGAGAAACCCTGAGAAGTTGAGGATGATGTGACATAAGAGGATGGTTGCGGTTGCCTCATGCACAATCCCTGGAGGCTTATGGTATCTTGGTTGCCTTTAGAGGAACCAAACCCTAGAGAGAGGATGATGCTGTTGATACCTATGTGCCTACGATATAGGTGTTTACCTTCTAGGGATAGGAAGAAGAGTTCCTTAGACAATGAAGAGGTTTAGTAACAAGTTGTGAGGACTTATACCTAGTTGGTTGTCCTTCTGGAGGACTCCACCCTGAGGTGTTATTCAAGTGGAATGATAATAGGAAGTGCATGTCATACCTTGTACATGCTTGGTATGTGGTTACAAGGTTGAGCATGCAGTTGGACATCAGGAAGGTGAACCTAGGGTTCCTAGACCTAAGAGGGGAAGTAGTAGTGCTTGGTGTACTTGATGCTCATGATGAGATTTGAGTTTCCATAGATCTGAGCATGGAACTCCTCAAGTTAGAGGAATGGGAACCCTTGAGATTAAGGTATATGTTTGATGAACCCCTCACCTATAAGTTGGTGACATGGGAAGGTATGATCTTGGTCCAATGTCGAGGAATGAGAACAAGTATGAATTATCAGGGAAACCCATCATGGTTTAGTAGGTGGTATTTGGTTAGCTACGAGCCTTAGTAGCTTGCTAGTGTTAAGCATGCTCATGTGAAGGTAAACCCTGGACATAAGGACGTTTGTGACCTTTGTTATCAAGATGTAGTTTCCTCCCATCCTGGGAGAGGGACCCTTTTGTAGGGTGTATACCAGTTTTTGTTGGGCTTGAGGTAACCTAAAGAGGTCTCATAGGATCTTTAGAAGCTAAGTGGAGAGTACATAATATGAGAAGGAACCTATAGACCCACAGATAACCATCTCTAAGTGCACGTGGATGTGTTACCATGGAGGTAACCGGTATGGGGCCTGACCAAGGTAGGCAGGTCACCATGACCCCTATAAAAGGATGAAAGTCAACCTGTGAATGTAGAAAGAGATGATGGAGACTTGGGTAAGGTTCTAAGTTGGATATGTGCTATGCTAGAATCCTAAGTCTATCCTAGGGTCAGGTAGGGATAAGATAGATGAAAGTAGGAGTTGCCTAATTCCCTAGTTGCACATGGCCCTAGGGTCGAGAGGTAACAACTGTCATTGTCTGAGGGCCATGGGTTAGGAGATTGATCACCTTCATGAACTCATGGGACCCAAAGGGAAAATGAAGGGGGCACTCTCTGATGCATAAGGGAAGAGGGATGACCCCAAAAGTTTCGGCACCCTACAGACCTAGAGGAGATGACTAAGGATTGTATGATGACCTAAGTCGGTTCGAGACCAATTTTTCATGGAAGTAACCTAGATATTGAGATGTTCATGATGTAGAGGCATGTGATGCATGTTTCAATTTAGAATTTTAGGTGTACTGGGAATGTGGGATGTACCATCTCTACTCTTGGAATGGGAAGAACTCTATATTTGGACAGCAACCAAATGCTTATTTCCTCTTGTTATGGGAGTGAGAGATAGGACAGTACGCATGCCATACACCAAGAATAAAGATAATGTGAGTGGAAACGTTTCTATGATGCATGAGGATGGAGATAATAATGTACCCTTATGGAGTGTATGATAAGTGGATGATTTACAAACACTAAGAGAACTAAGGTAGTTATCTTATGAGGATGTTTTTATCACGAGTTATGTGGAACTTATGAACTATACAAGGTAGAGTTCAATAACCAAGAGAATGAGCTCTGAGTTCCCTTGATGAAGATAGGCTTAGAGTCTGAGATGAGATGATAAGTGGAATACAAGGAGGTGTATGTATTCACTATTACCTAGCACCTAAAGATGAAAGGTAGTAATGGATGCTCTGGTTGAGATGCAGCTACCTAGTTCAGCTGGAGGCTAGAAGAGGTTGTTAGGTTAACCCTAAGTTTGGAAAAGGAGATATGTTTAGCTAACACTCAGATGTAATGAGATCCTTTGATCAAGTTAGTGGTTGTTTGGTTAGCCAGCCTAGGCCTTGATGCGATAGAAGGATGGTTGTAGAACCTCAGATGCACTTCTTTGGAAAAGAAGGTGATGAAACTCATGACTAGAGTGTTTTAAGGTTTTTGAGGAATCAACCTTAAGGAATCATGACATACAGGAGATCATGATTTTCAGTTCATCATACACCGTGGTACTACTAAGATAGTAAGTGGCAGTAGTAGTTTGGATACCTAAGATGAAGTTACATGTGGCTTGTCTCCATGCATGCCAGGAGGTGAAGGATGAACACCAATAACCCAGTGAGTTGATATAGAGGATAAAGAGTCCCCGAGAGGGAATGGGAGTTCACCACTATGGATGTTGTGGTAAGTCTCCCATGGACCAAGGAAGGTCAAGATGCAATATGGGTTATGGTAAGATCGCATTACCTAGATTTCATAATCTAAGACAAAGAGAGAATACTGTCGGGAGACAGATCCAGTTGAACTACAAGTAAAAGAGATGGTTCAACTGCACCAGTATGCAAGTTCAAAAGTTCTTGAATATGACCTAAAGATTCACTTCCATAAGGTGGAAGTAGATACATGAAGAACTCCATGTGAGTACAACTTATCACCCCTAACTAATGGTTAATATGATCCAGACAAGAGAGTCTGATGAGAGCATGTGTTCTCATTCAGGGTGATACATGGGGGGGGGGCAGTTCTTGCCCTATGAGAGATGTGATGATAACCACCATAGCCAGTATCGGGATGTAAAGAAGCTTTGTAAGGGAGGTTGTGTCGGTCACCACTTCATTAAGATAATGTTGGTGAAGGGACCTCGTGAAGGTCAGAAAAGGACCACAATGTGTGCAGATGAAGTCACTATGATCATGTGATGGACGAGGAAGCCCAGGGGTGAAATGAGTCATTAGCTGATGCAAAAAAGATTGACATGCAGTTCACTATGGGAGAATATGCGATGTGAAAATGTGACCCCTCTAAGTTACAACTGAGAAAGCTGAGTTCTCGATATATGTGTCCTTTTGAGATGGATTGATGGAGATGGTTATGTTTAGTCTTACCCCTCAGGATAACGTGATGTGTTCCACGAGTCTGATCTAGAGCACTATGTGAGGTACCCAAGCCATGTGCTGAGCCATGAACCTAGTTAGCTTTATGAGAAGCTGAAATGTCCTGAGTCACCTATGAGGGTACAAGGTACCAAGGTGAGAAAGAACTCAGATGCAAGAATATGAGATGATGAAGGTTCTTGGGAGGCACCATGGAGAGGGTAAAACCACATGGGAGCCATGATGGACATGAGGCAGTCTTATCCTGTTTATTTATAGGTTTGAGGGAATTTTGAGGACAAAATTCCTATAAGAGGGGAAGGATGTTACAACCTCAATTTTGCATATGTTTTCATAATTGAATTGTAAAGATTTTGCGAATATGGACTTAATTGAAAAGGTTGTATGCTTTGCTTCAAAAGATGGATTTCTTTGCAAATCTTCCTTTTGATAGGAATTTCGTAATTTCTATTATTCGATTAATCCAATAATGGATATAAAAGAGAAGAAAAGAAGAAAAGTCCAAATAAAAGGAAAAGATACAAGATAATGGATATTAAGCAAAGTAATTATGAGAAATACATAGAAATCTTTAGAAAGTGGAATTAAAGGACACAATTAAATAAATTTCGTTTCTATGTGATTTCTAATAAAAGAAATATGAAAAGAGGAAAAAGGAAATAAATGATAAAAAGAAATCTAATAATAAAAGAAATTGAGATAATGCTAAGAATAATGTGGAATTATCTAAGAAGACTAAGTGTTTATTCATAATAGAGTGGATTTTGAATCCACATGGTTTCTTGGGATAAAAGGAATCCAAATAAGGAAATAAAAGGTGAATGAGAGATTCAAAGAAGATAAATGTGTAAGGAATATGATAAAGGGACATGTTCGGACCATTTAATCTTTTGTATGTAAATTTTGTTTGGAAAAGGAAAGTTAAATAAGATGGGAACGTTTTCCCTCATTGTTTGTTAAGGAAAGTATGTTCTCAAGAGAGAAGTACAAGCATATTTTCAAGATTAGGTTTTTCATTTAAAACATAGATATCTCTTTGGAAAGAATCTTTCCTTTTTCCCCAAGGTACTGAGGGCTCTAAACCCAACCAAACCCTCACCTCTTCCTTGCTAACCTCGACCTATATAAAGTCTACTCTCAGAGGTATCGATACCAGAGGGATCTGAGATAGTACATTGTCCTCTTCCAACCCTGCCTCCTTCCTCACCATGAAGGTAGGGAACAATGCTATTCCAGAGGCAACAACGGGTAATGGAAGCTGGTTCACGAAGTAATGGAATGCTCTTCAGGTCAGAACAACAATGAAGGAGTTGCCCAAATGCACAGTCACATCGCTCAGCCGCCTGCACCACGTATGCACAGCCGACCAAGGAGAGATTAATCATAGACCTAAACCCAACCACCTTGGACACAATCTGGAGGCGCCCCTTGTGCGTAGGAGGGTGGTAGAGTTAGGGCAGTGGATGCCAGTGACCTCCGAACCCTGGGAAGGAGGGGGCGGCCCCGTGAAGAGCCCCACTCGGCGGCCGCTGCGTGCATCGTGAGGTAGAAGATGATCTAGGAGGCTTTGGAAGAATCTACCCCTCTGGGGTATAAAGAGATGGAAACTTATGCAGAGAAATAGGGTCTTTTTGTTATGTTCTCGGCCGAGCTACGTAATGCATGGGATGGCTGACGTGTCAGCATCCCATTGGTCCAAGTAAGTGAAACTTGTAATTTTCATAACTAATTACTCGTAACTGTGATGGTAGCAAATAATATATGTATTTTGCTCATAAAAATGCGAGGAATGCAATAAAAATGTAATTGAAGCCTAATTCCTCTTGCAATTCGAAAAATAGTGGAAGTTATCAACTTTAATGCATTAATGATTAAGAAACCTTAACCTATGATGATTAATGTTTTGGGAAGGGTTATATGGATGATTAAAGTTGATATTAACATGTTGATTATAAAAAAGATGCATTATATCTAAAAGGATGAACTTTATGCATAATTTGATTAATTTAGGGTTCCATGTACATAAATAAGCTTTAATGGGCCTTGAAACCCTAATGTTAGTAATTATGTTTCTTAATGGCTTCAATTGGTCAAATTTATGTATAAAGCTGAGATTTGATGGTTCTATGCTATTTTGAGTATAAAAGTTCCTAATTGTGGATAAATACCCTTAATTTGGTAATTAGGGTTTCCTAGTGGATTAATGTGATATTAGTGATAAATAGAGTTCATATGTGAATTGAACTATAATGAAATATGAGTTGTCAATTCGAAAGAAACTAAAGGTGATAATTGAGTCTAATGATCTTGAAATAACTTAAAAGGATAAAGATGGTAATTTTAGTGTAAAAGGGGAATAATAGACTTAATTGACTTTTAAGTAGGCTTATGATGTTGAAGTTAGGGTTTGAGAACTAAGAGAGCATTAAATGTGATAAAAGTAGTATGGAGGCTAAAAACTTAATAAAACCCTAAAGTGGCCTAGAAATCCTAAGATGGAATCCAAGTCTATCTTGAGAATGTTTTTGGATAAACTATAACACTTGGATGTTATGCATTAATTTCAGGATATTGTTGATTGCTTGTTTGATTGTTCTTTAACATTATTGCTTGGGCATCAAGTTGCTCTAGATCAGATATGTGGTTAATTATGGTGTAAAGACCAAGTCTCTACTAAAAAACATGGCAAACAAAAACACCAATTGTGTAGTAGCGGAAGATTAATACTTGACTTTATTCAAAATGTATAAAGAGTACTATACAAAATTTTCCCAAATGGGGTACATCTTTATACAAGAGGGTACATCTTTATACAAGAACAAGGATCTTGGTAGAGGAAGACTCAAACTAATACAACTTGTCTCCACAAACAACATAACAAAAGTATATGCAACTAGTCCAAGCTAACTAGATGTGCACGATATCCTTAGCCTTAGGTAGGTTCACCAAGCTTCCCATGCGCACTCTGATCCTAATCTGGGTGGTTGGGATCACCCAACAAGAGAAAGATAAAAATGTATGTGTTTATAAAGGATAATGACAATTATAAAGCTAAATCATTGCATATTAAAAAGAATCCACTATACTAAGGGATTTCAAGAGTATGAGGCAAGTGATAAAATAAGAATTTGAAATCTGCCATAGTTCAACATCAACAATTATCACATTGCATGAATATATTTTGACACAAACTCATCTCAATGTAGGGTGAGGCACCTACCGGACCTCACCATAAATAAAATGGAAGGGGGACTAAAACCCCAGTGCCTGGTAGGAGGACTAAAACCTCAGTGCCCTGTATAAAGTGGCAGGGGGACTAAAACCCCAGTGCCTACGGTAGGGGGACTAAAATCCCAGGGCCCTATGGGTGATTTGTACTCATGTACACTACATTGTCATTTGGCCAATAAATACATCATGCATAAATAAGTCACTTGGAAACATTGAGAGATATAAATAAAACTGCATCATAGCAAATGGGAATAATTTCCAATATACATTCCAATTCAGCAAGCCAACATTGGCATTTCAAGTAATGTACAAGTATTTCTATGAAAGAACCAACATGGGCATTTGAAGCATCAAGTAATGAATAGAGCCAAGAAATGGCATTAGAGGGATTACAAGGCTAGAAATTTAGTAATGTGGGGTTGGATAAAATCCCAACTGAGGAATAGGTGTATTTGCACATTAATCATTCCACAATAATATAATAAGGATCACATCCATAAATATGGTTCACATATTTAAATAAGGGTCACATACCTTATTGTAGATTCTTAATCATCATTTCTCACCATATGCTTGTTATCCAAAGCCTTTATCCTGGGTATAAATATTTCACATGAATTAATATATATTAAGGCATAGAGCATAGGAGAACCCTAATTTTGGAACTTATTTTCAAAACCACAATTTAAGACTCAAAACCTAGTCCAATCGATTAATCATATTCTCCTGATTAAGAAAACATATTTTATTTCCCAATTTGGAGTTAAAATAGATGAATTACACATTTTAGATCATTTAAGGTGATTAAAATGATATTTCAGATAAACTTCAAAAATTCATTTGGAAAAAGTACCCAAAAACTAGAAATTCGGATTCTACTCAAAAAATCCTTTCCAAAGATTATTTATTTGCATTTTTTGACCAATGGTTGATTTACTATGAATTAATTAAATCAGACCAATGAAAATGCAAGAAAAATCCATTTCCGCAAAGTAAATGGGCGAACGGGATTGGGCCACTAAGGCCGGGCCCACGCTAACATGAACCAATCAAATTTGGCTGCGTCGGTGGGTCCATTCTCGCTGACTTAGGTCAACAACAAGTGAGAAGGGAGAAATTACCAGAATGCCCTTACTCATCAAATCAAACTATTTTAAGTAGCGAGGGTAGTTCAGTCATTTGTAAAGAAAATGAGGACGTGAGATTATGAAATTACCCCTTCCCAGATTATGGATCAATCGAGGCAGCAAGGGTAGTGAGGTAATTTATTAACCTGAGATCTACTTCCTTCGGTCATGGCGCTGAGCGCAAGATCGAGAGACAGCGAGCGTTGTGGCTAGAGAAGGGGGGTGATTTTGCGGTGAAACTGTCATTGCTGTAGACATCCTCGCACTCACCTAAGCTCATAGAGTAAAAGCTCGAGTTATAAAGAGTTCAGGAGCTCAAAGAGCATCGCTGGGAGGAGGCAGAACATGGGATGGAATTGGGGCCTTCAAAAACCGATACCAGGTCGAACATGACACAAATCAAACCTTGACAATGCTAGCGGTAGAAATGCAGAGCTACAAGACCAAGAACTAGGGTTGGAGGAGCACCGAAGACCCCAAAATAGAGTGGCGACAAGGTGTTATTGGCTTATATAGGACTCGACACCCTGGGCTATCGCGAGCCAAAGGAAAAGTCGAAAGGTGTTTAAGGGGGGTCAGTGAACCTTACCCGAGCACCAATTGCGAGTGATGAGGGCGGAGTAGATTGGGGTTGCTACGAGGTCACCAGAAGTAAAACTGAATGGGTCCAGGGGCTTTGCGATCGCCGAGGGGAAATTGAAGGAGGAGAAGGATTCAGAGTGGTAAGAGGGTGGTTGTCGGTTCCTTATATAGGTAGAGGAGGGCCATAACTCCCTCTGCAACTTCCTGGTGGAGATGAAGAGAAATCTCGAGAGAGGCGTTTCTCATACAGACCATGTCGACGGTCGAGCAAGGGATCATTGAATCCGTCGTGAGGAGACAAAACCAAAGAAACTGAAATTATGCAAAATAGTGTTGTGTAGAGGGAGAATGGGTCGGGGCAGTACTGTGGTTGGGGCTGCTCATGTACTCGTGCCCGGACTGAGGTTGAAGAAAGGCTCACGTCTGTTGGATTGAAATCGAGGCTAATCCTCACCGTTGGATCTGAGCCACTTGCATGACAAGAAAAATCAACCAAATCATAGCATTACACATCAATTTAACTGATTCAAACCATAGACTATTGTTATACTATATTAAAAGCTTTTAAAATCAATTTGAAGTGTCCAATGAAGTCCAAAAGGCACCAAACTTTAACCACATACACAAATTAAAGTATAGAATCATGATATGCAATTAGATTCTCGTTTCACCCATTATTTGGCCCTTAATTAATATATTGCTCATTAAGGTGTATTTTAATGTATTAAAATGAATGAGTTATATGAAAAGTCTTCTTTTAATGGATTACATGAGTGAAATTTTGGGATATCCATCCATAATTAATTTTAGGAACAAAATCTCACCATAATATTCTATTACATATTTTTGCTCATATCTTATCCAAAAAGATATAAGAGCTCCAAATTAACATTATCCACTTATTATCTCTCATAAAATTCCATTTTGCATTATTAGTCCTTAATTATTACATTAAGCAGTTTATTTGTGCAAATACCCCTTTATAATCATAAATGGGGGGCAAAAATCGAATTTCACCATCATTAAGGCTCAAATAGAATATAGAGTCCAAAAATGATTCAAAAGGATGGGAAATTTATGAGAAAGGTCCAAATGGACTAGAAGGCAAAGAAAAGCTCAAAAGTGGATAAATTGCAGGAAAGACCCTAGATTTTAGTATGTTACATATGGTTAATCGTATTAGTTTCCCGAAGGTTTTCTGGATGATTAATTGCATTGAATGCAACCTATCAGTTTGGATGTTCATACTTGCAAATCATAAAGTCACTATGGTTATCACAATTATAATATAAGTGTGTATTCTCGCACCTACATGCCACCCCAATGGATGATGCAAAAAGGTCAAGCCTAGGAGGGAAGACCCATGGGTACCATGAGTGGTGACCCCATACACCAAGCTCGGGATTGAGAAGGTGGTATTTGTTGCATGAATAATGGGCACCATGAGAGGTGACCCCAGGCACCAAGCTCGGGATTGAGAAGGTGGCCTTAAGTCAATGGCAAAAGAGAAACCCTAAAGAGGGTATTCCAGGGTTAGGGCAAAAGTAGTGGAGAATGTCACATTGAAAGCGTAAATTGGCTTGTTAACTAACTTGATTGTGATATTTAGATTGTTAGCCATATTTGTGAAATTTTGGTTGTCCCCACATACCTGCATATTCATATATACTGACCGATGTTTTGTTTGTCGGCGTTTTAGGTACAACCCTAAAAAGAACAAATAATAAAGTGACACATTGTGAAAATAAGAAATAAAGTGCGAGGAGGATTAGATAGAATAGATTCAAGCTGTGGATAGCAGTAGATATCCAAAGTTTTTAAAAGGTATGCAAAGTTTATTTTATACCAACTTTCAGTATAGTTTGGTAGAATTTTATAATTATTACTAATTATTTGTCGAACCTTTGATCCTGTTCATTGGGATAACGACTCTGACCTCTTGGTCTCCCTTAATTGGGGGTTATTGGGAGGCGGGGTCATTACATTTACCTACTCCAGACAAGAGTCTTCCACCTACACAAGGACTTACCCACTTGATCAAGATGTCTTCAGCCTTCAACAAGGACATACCCACACTTGCATCAAGTCTTTGGCCTTGAAGGATTTACCCACTCTTCTTGAATCTTGGCATTGCCCTTCTCCTTTACATGGATAAGATATTCACCTCTTCTTCAACCTTAAAGAAGAACAACAACAACTTCACCTTCACTCGGAGTAGCTTGCTTCAACCTTTTCTCTTTGAGAAAGGGGGTAGGGAAGATGGAATAGAATGAGAGCTTTACAAGTACATGGAGGTAGCTCTCTTACAACTTGCCTAACTCACTCATAATCATGAAATTCTTTGTAAATGAGTGAGAGAAAGGGGCTCAAGGAGTTGCAACACACTCAACTATAGCAAGGACTTAGAATAGCATGAATGAGTAAACTTGGAATGAACTCCAAGGGGTCCTATTAATAGCTGAGGGTGTTCCCTTGAGTGTGGTATCACTTAAGGACAAAATATAGTCATTTTACAAGTTACAACAAATCTATTTTTTCTTACAACAACTCTTCAATGGTTATAATCACTTTTTTTTGCATTTTCCATACAATACATCTAGTTGAGTTTCAATAAAGGTAACTCGACCGATTGACTAAGTGACAAATCCAATTTTCAAACTATTAGTCGAGTTTGTTCAGGGAAACTCGACCGATGAGTCAAAATCAATTTTTCTTAGTTGATTGATCGGTTGAGTTTTGTAAGTGTGCAATTCAACCGATTCATCTTTTGAAAATCCATCACTGGATCGGTCGAGTTGGAAACTCGACTGATAAACAACATGTGACAAATTTTCTAATTTGACTTTTTTTGTGTGAAACACCAGGCTTACTGGTTACAACCCAGACTCACTAAAGGTAGCAGAAAAACACTAGAAAGGAAAAGAAAGAGCATCCGTCTGGAGGTCCTCCAGGAGAGATTGAGGGCAGGACGGCTAGCTGCAACTAGTCATCAGCTGCTTGAGGCATTGCTTGGCTAGCCAGTCGGCTAGATTGTTCTGGTTTCGTTTAATGTAGCAAATTGATAGAGTACCAATATTAAAGCATTGTTGACGGATATCCTGAACCAACATTTGGTATTTCGGAGGGGCGTCTTCTTTAATGTTTATCCATTGGACTGTTGTCAAGGAGTCAGAGAAGATAGTGCCTGCAGTCCTGTAATGTTATGAAGCATATTCCAATCCATGCTTGACGGCTATGAGTTCGCCTCACAGGGGGTCAATCCCCCTCCCTCTCCATGTCTTGCCACAGATCTAGGCACCGTCTTGAGAACGTGCAACTAAGCTCGTAGCTAGAGCGTTTCCTGACTTATTTACAGCTATATCGACATGTATGACGAAACCAATTCCAAATGTTGGTACTTTGTGCCAGCTCTGGATGGAGGGCTTGAGTTCGGGACTCGACTTTTTCAAGAAAGCATCACACGTGATTTGAAGATCAGCTCGGCAGTTAATCTCAAGGACCGCTGTGGGAATGCAACTATTTTCAAAGATGTGAGTGTTCCTACCCTTCCATAGCCACCAGCATGCAATGACAAATAACTGAGTCTAATGTTCTACTTTGCTCAGTTTCTTTAAGCTGTAGTCTATCCATTTTGTGATTAATCCGTTGGAGAAGAAACAACTGGCCACCTCAGGTAGCAGTCTTGCCCAAAGAGCCATCGATTTCGGGTAGTCCCTGATTGCATGTAAAGCCGTCTCCAGGGGGTGATTACATATGGGGTAAGACACATTTGCAGTGAGATTTCTGACCGAACGCATTTCATTGGTCATCAACCTATTATGGTAAGCTAGCCACATGTTTGTCTTGATTCGTTGTTGGACTGGTAGATTCCACAGGATAGCAAAACTACCAGTGTTGTTAGGGGGAACACATTGCGTGAGGCATTTGTAAGCCGAGTTAGACGTGAAGCGACCATCTGCAGTATGTAACCATGCTCTCCCATCAGGTCCATAGGCCGGTCTCAGCATAGGCATTGTTAGGATATCTGTGCTGGTCTCCTTAGTAAACCAGTGATTGATGAACTCGTTGTCCCAGTGTCCCTCATCGGAGACAAGGCTTGCCACGACCATATCCTCGATATCTTCAGGGATCACCCACCCTGGGAGTAAGTCAGGTGCATGACCATCGCCGATCCACTTGTCAGACCATACATTGGTTTCGTTGCCAGAAATAGCAACTACTCTTGAATTAGCCAGAATGAAGGGCATTAGAGATTTGATCCCTCTCCAAACGTGCGAACCTGAACCACACCTCATGCTTTGTCTTCCATATTTGGCCTGTATAAGGGATATCCATGGTACTTGCTTGCCCTGGATGAAATCCCAGGTTAGCTTGGCTATCAAAGCTTTGTTAAACTCCTTGGCAGGTCTAATGCCTAAACCTCCCATATGTTGTGGTCTAGTGACGTTCCTCCAAGCGACTAAACTCAACTTGGTGGCATTGTGCGAGCTTCTCCAAATGAAGTTCCTTGTAAGTTGATCAATCTTGTTAGTGATTGAGACTAGGAGTAGGACGGATTGCATGGTGTAGCATGACTGGGATTGGATGACAGATTTGGCAAGGGTGGCCCTTCCAGCTAGGGATAGAAGACATGTTTCCAATTGCAAATCTTATTATGGATTCTTTCAAGAAGAAATTGGAAGTGTTCTTTGCTCTTTCGCTTGTGGATAATTGGGATGCCCAGATGACGACCGAGATTTGAGGTTTCTTTGATGTCCAGTATTCTGCAGATTCGCGATCTGAGGTGTCTATTGGTATTTGTTGAGAAGAAAATAGACGATTTGGTGTTGGACATGTATTGCCCTGATGCCTTGCTGAAGAGCCTGAGGCACCGTCTGACAATCTGAGCTTGTCTTGGAGAGGCCTCCCCAAAGAGTATTATATCATCAACAAAGCAGGAATGAGAGAAAGGAAGGCGCTGTCTAATTTGACTTTTGAGTGACCAAATGTTGGAATTAAGTGTCCCTGATTTTTTCTCATCTTAGTTACAATTCATATCATCAATACAAGTTATTATAAAATTAATCTAAGGTGATTTGGAGTGATTTCCCAAAATGCACACTTGCATTGCTTTTGACTTGAACTTGAACAAGTTAGGGCTTGTATAATTTGATCCTTTACATGTACCTAAAGCCTATAATCAATCTTGAACAAATATATTAGATACATAGGAATAGAATGGTTAAGTAATTATCAAAATATGGGCAATGTATAACTCTCAAGTCAACACTTATTACTATAAATAAGTAACTGATCTTTAGTGCTTCTCAAATACTTAAAGATGTTCTTTGTATAACATTCCATTGACCTTGACTAGAATATGATTGATATTTGCTTGTCATGTCCAATATGTAAGAGACAACAAGATGAGTACATAACAATGCATACATGATACATAGACTCAATAGAGAATTCATATGGCATCTTACTCATGTATTCTCATTCTTTGCTAAAAATGGGACATTGGGCTCTTGAGAGACTAATTCCATGGCATCATGGATATATTTTCTCTATTTGAGTTCTACATACTGAACCCCTTTAGCATCTTGCCAATGCATCTGATTTTACTTAGGTCAAGAAGCCTTATAGTGTTGGGAAATATCAGATCAGAGTAGGAAGTAGAAATAAAAATTTATTTATCTGTATTCTCCAAAACAACAAGATTGCATCAACTACTATGTAATGAGAAGGATGGTTTAACGAGTTCATACTTGGTCCTGGAGCAAGTCCAACGAGTATAACTCGTTGCAATAGTGAAACACTCCTAGTTTTACTTGGACGTTGTATCTGCAGCTCCTACTCTTCACCACAGACTACAGACTAATGTTTTCCCCCTAGCGATAGACAACAACCACCTCACCTCTACAGAAGTCCACACAAAATAACTAGAACTCCTGTTGTTCTAGTAGAATAGACAGGAAGGAGTTGTCCCTCCCATTGGTGTACTAGTCATCAACTTGCTCTCCCATGATTGTTTCTCCCTTGCTATCCCTCCCTTTTGTGGGCAGGACTTTCTTGGGCTCCCTTTTGGTTACAACAACTAGAGAGGACAACAATCATCAGAGGCCATTGAGTTGTGTTCTGAGAAGCCCCCAACTCCCCTCTATTTATAGGAGGGGTTAGGGTCTAGGTTCCCAGTCTGTGTGGGAGTGGAAGGGATTGGAAGATCATGAATTTTTGCAACTTGCGAGTGTTGAAGCGGTCGGTTCGCAACTAAACCAGTCAATTCACATGTGATCCGATCTGTTCACACTCCAAACTAGTTGCTTCACCATGTTTCGCAATCGCATATGAATTGGCAATCATTTCCAATTAATTTTCGAAATTAATTCCTTGTACCAATCTAACTGAACAAGTGAAATGATAAACTATTATCATGAATTGGGAAAATCACCAGAAGCTTTGGTTGGTATGACCGAGATGATTAGTTCACTAGATGAACTGGTCATCTCACCAAATGTAAGTTGACCAGTTAACCCAGTGAGCCGATCAGTTGGTGCCCTGACTCATGTAGAATTCAACCCATTGTTCTGAAAAGCGGTAATCGGTGTACGGGCGAAGAGGATACCGAATAGAGTATATACGGTATGCGGGAGTATAAGCGGGAGAATATTCGGTTTTAATCGGTTTTGATTTTTTTTTAATATTAACCATAAAGATATGTAAATTATATATTGACCATATAATAATGACAATGATAAGTAATTAGAAACATTTATAAGTAATAGACTAATATTGCATTCAGAAGTAGTTAGAAACATTGATGAAATTAGAGAAGAAAACTTTGATAAGTAATTACAAACATTGATAAGTCCTCATAGACTAATATCACATTAATAAGTAATTAGAAACGTTGATAAGTAATAGACTAATATTGCATTATTAAGTAATTAGAAACATTGATAAGTCATAGACTAATATTGCATTAATAAGTAATTAGAAACATTGATAAGTGATAAGACTAATATTGCATGAATAAGTAACTTGAAACATTGATGAAATTAGGGAAAAAACATTGATAAGTAATTAGAAACATTGATAAGTCATAGACTAATATTGCATTAAGAAGTAATTAGAAACATTGATGAAATTAAAGAAGAAAACATCAACAGTAAGGATCAGTTCAATAAACACTAACTATAAACTTATAGAGAAAACATGACGAGAAGACCAAATATGTAGATTGGAAGAAGAGAATGTAATTGTAATGACCAATAGTAGTATTAGAAAAAATTAAGGTAAAAAAATTTATTACTAGCATTTGATTTTGAAAATCGCCGATTAATCGGCCGATTATTCCCCCGATCGGCCGATTAATCGGTCCTGGACCGATTATAGGCCGATTATTCATAATCGGAGCGGTAGACCCCCAAAAAGGAATATTCGGCCGATTATTCGGCCTAAGCGGCCGATTTTCTAAACAGTGATTCAACCTATTCAATTTCTAATAAACCTGACACTCTAAATAGTTGTTTCATCCCATGAGCCAATCGGTAAGGAGATCAATCCACTGATTTATTGCTTGAATTGAATACCTATACACTTTAGTAATCAATCCAATCATCATTCATGAGTAAACTCCTCTTCTAGATGAGTTCCTATGTGAGTGACCCTATAAGTCCCATATCACGTTGGCAGTGAATGGCTATACCTAGCTTATGACATCACAAGCAAAGAGAAGTGCCTAGTTGCACATTAGTGCTACCCAAGTGAATGGAAAGTTGGAGATCAAATTCAACCTACAATCTATGTAAGGTGTTGCATTCATTGTAATTCTTTTGTCTATGATATCTGAAATGAACTCAAGGCATGGAAATATCATTCTCTCAACATTCAATCTATGTTCCTTAAACCAAAAACAGATTGTTTGAGATATATGTGTCCTCAATATCATACATTGAATTCAGTACACCGTCAAAAACTCAAGTTGTTATACATATCATCTACAAAACATCCCATGCCCAGACCTGAGAGTATAGGGATGACTTTAGGACTCTACTAACGACTATCCAACCTTCTACTCCTACTTCTCTTCAATATGCTCTTCCTCTGCACCAAGATCTTGATCACGCCGCTGATGTCCACCTAAAAAGATGTGGGGATGCAAGAGGTGATACCCATGTCTCAATGAGAGATTTAACCCTCAACCAATGCTTATTGATTACAACATGTCTAATTAATTATTACTAAATATATTAAATAGGTTCAACTAATTAAGTAGGTTAAGCATATCGAGTATATTAAACACACTAAATTAGATAAACAGATATGCATAGCAATAGACATGACTAACATGTATATAAATGGATAGGTAAGACTATCATCTACTAAATAGTTAATTTCTCTTACCACATTATATAACAACTAAGCTATATAAGCAACAAGGCAAGGGTTAACATCCAATGTGAAGCGTGTTTGACCCTAAGAAAATGTACTACATGGTTGTATTACATATTTTATTAAGCTCTGAGGAGTTTTAGGTATACTACTTAGACTCCAACTGACCACTGATAAGTTGAAATCAATGCCATACAAGATGTAGGAGATCCAAACTCCTACAATCTCATTCATCGTCGGTCATTATGAGTCAGTCGTGATGACACATATAGTCCAGCTGCAAAAAAGCCTAGTCCATTATGGTATATAGGTCACAACACTAGTAACTAGGGTATACAAACCCTATCATCCAAGGTACAACCACATCTATTCTCAAGCTCATCATATATACAAAACCTAAGATATGAGCGCAACCTACTGAGGTATGACCACAACCATCCTCCATACCTTGGGATCAAGATGACAAGGACACATAGTCTCGAGCACCCCACATACTCAATAGTATGCACTCTGAGTTTCCCTTAGGAATACTCATTTCACCATCCATCAAGTTCTAACACTAGAATGGATCTATGGCATAGGGCGCTACATGATTAGGGTTTCATCTGATTACTTAATGTTGATTGGGTATATTTTAACTGCATCAATAAAGTTACATACAAACCCTAAAAGAATTCTACAGAAGAATGGGTATATTGTAACCTCAAAATATATAAAACGTATGAAACATAAAGTTTATCACATCATCACATGTACTATTTCATTATCATACATGAGTCCACACTCATATTCCTACTATCACATGATGCAAGTTCTTATCACATCATGAAAAGTATAACACCTCACTAAGGGTGCAACCATGTCCATGGTCATAAGACCATCCACATTGTTCCTAGCATGAACATCATTATCTTTCCATGCCTCATCAAGTCCCATCATTCCATTACCATACATGTGATACATAAGTTTGATGCAACACTACATTTAGGAACCATAGCGTTCATATGGAAGAAAATTAGGGTTACAACAACATAGAGAGAGAAAGTACATTCATCATCCTACTAGTCACAAAAGAAGCTACATATCATCAATACTTACTTGTATTAGCCTTAGGTTTAACAAGATAATATGAATTAGGGTTACAAAATAGCCTTTAGAGATAAACCTTATTTTCAACATCACCATCATATTGTGATAGAATAAGACCTACGTCACCAATCATAAGTCAAGAAACATAGAGAACATGAAGCCATAAATTCTCATCGACCACTAAGGGTTAGATTTGTTATCGGTGCCCAAGGTCAAAAAGGTTGGCGACCGCTAGGGTTACAAGCACTAGCGACCGATGCTGGCATAAAACTTGGATGGTGATTGAAATTACAACTCTTGGGTACCACTATGAATCAAATATTTCATCCACCACCAAAATATTCAAGGCTTGGTGATCGATGATGATCTCAAGGATCTTAGTGACCAACATGGTCCAAAACTTGGTGACCATGAAATATCAAAACCTTGGCAACCAAGTGGGTTCAAATCTTATCGACCACTATAGCTCAGTACTTCATCGATCATGTAAGGGGGTGAAAACTTAGAAACCATCAAGATGCAAAGAAGCAACAAGATCAATTCCATTGATTGGCACAAGGAAAGTCAAGCAAAACTAAACCAAAACCAAATCATCAGGTTCAAATTCAAGGACAAAAATCAGCTTGATTCCCTAGAAAGAAACCATCTTTTAAGAGAGAAAAAGCCACCTCTTTTCACATGCAAACAAGGTCTAGGATGACCATTCCCATTAAGAAAAATGTGCACAAGATTTAGGGTTCATCTAGGTGGATAACTAATCAAGCACCATATTATAAACACAAACCCTAGGTGAAGATATCATTTTCCTACTCAGAACAACATTTTAAGGCAAGATCATGTGCATGCAAGGTAGAAGTAGGAAATAATCATAGAGAAAGCTATATAACACACCTTAAAGATGATGTAGAAACTCCAAACAATAAGGTAGCTTGAAGAAGAAAGGTACGAACCCTAGCTTGAGCACTCCTTTCGGCCAAGCTAGCTCCTTCTCCATAAAGCACTACTACATTTTTGTCCAGTAACGCCGCTACCCATAACGTCATTTTCACTAGAATAACCGACCTAATAGACTATTGCATCAGCTTTATCATAAAAACTGACCTTACAGGTTTCCCGCGGTGAAAATTCACATGATTTTGGCTTCGCGCCTCGATCTATAGGGTCGGTTTTTCCAAATAACCGATGCTATAGGGTCAACAAAGAATGTGGGCACCACTTTGGAACTCTAGGGTCAGTTTTTTCAAATAACCGACCCTATAGACCTTGACCTCTAGGGTCGGTTTTTTCAAATACCCGACCTTATATATGGTCTCAAAAATTTCGGGCACCACTTAGTCTCTAGGGTTAGTTTTTTCAAATAACCGACCCTATAGACCCTGATCTCTACAGTCGGTTTTTTCAAATACCCGACCTTATAGAGTCTCAAAAATTTCGGGCACCACTAGTCTATAGGGTCAGTTTTTTTCTTTCTTTCAAATAACCGACCCTATAGACCCAACCTGTAGCGTCGGTTTTTTGAGATAACTGACCCTAGAGATCGGGCTGATATTAGACCAAAGTCGAGCTGTGTTTTAGTGTGTTTTAGTTCATTTTGTTTGTCTCCCCATTCCTGCTCCCATGCTCGAAGAGAAGACAATTGCCGCCGCTTCTAAGGTTACCTTCCCAACCATTTCCACGCTCGAAGAGAGGCAAATCAACACCCATTCTTGGATGACGATGCCCAGCCGCCGTTTTCCTCTTTGGATGGAACCGACGCCTCCAGATGGACCACCATATCCGATGCCGTGCACTTTGGACGATGATGCCCAATCACTTTCTTCCTTGAATGGCGATGATGCCTACAACATTGCAAGGGTCGTGCACCTTCTCTCTCTAGTTCTTCTCCCGCATAAGCTCCCCCATCATACGGTTCATCTCAAGGTAGCACAGTTGTCTCTGCCGCCTCACTCCTCCATTTTCTTCTTACTGTCATGCAACTGACCAGGTAGCACGGCCGTGGTGATGGTACGGCCGTGCTGGCCGAGTTGCAGAAACTTCAAAATTTGTCAATTTTGCATTTGTTAATTCTTACTGCTCCTCTAAAATTGATATATATTGATCCCTAATTAATACATTATAATAGAATTAAATCGTGCATTTGTGTTGTTGTAGGTGCTATTGACTTGTTGTTGACTTGCACATATTTCTTCTTCAACCTACAAGTGAGGTATAATATTCTCACTCTCCCAATGTGCCATTTTATTTGACTAGTAAATCAACCAATAATAAAAATATGTATTCTTTCATATCTACATTTTGTTATCAATCACATATGTAATCATTATATACATTCCAGAAATATGAGGGTAGACATTGTGTAGTCTCAGATTGACACTTTAGGATTTATAGATGAGATCATCGATGTATGGTGTTTAACTTAATATATAAATATGACAATAATACATTTATGTATCAACTTAGAAACCCATTCAAAATTTACTCATTAGGAGTAAATTTTGGATAGTCCCCGATTTGGGACTATTTTTGGATATTGAATCTCACTTAGGATGTAACTATATAATGCATGTTTAGTTTTGAAGAAAATTTTAATAGTATTTCCTCATTTGTTCTCTGGGTACATATGTGAGTATCTATCAATAATACCACGATTTCAACGCTTATTTGCTAATACAGAAGATGCACAAAATTTGTCTAGGCATGGGGAGTTAAAGGCCAATGATGATGGTGTCCTACGACATGCATCTGATTCACCACAATGGAAGAAAATTGATTTATTATACCCTCAATTTGGTAAAGAACCAAGAAACTTAAGACTTGGACTCTGTATAGATGGAATGAATCCCTATGGTATATTAAGCAACCAACATAGCACGTGGCCTATTATGATTGTTATATACAATCTTCCTCTTTGATTATGTATGAAAAATAAGTATGTGATGTTGTCAGTATTGATATCAGGGCCCAAGCAACCTAGAAATGATATTGATATTTACCTTCAACCTCTAATTGATGTTGTCAATATTTGTTCTAGTATGATTCACTAAATACTTCAATATTAGAAGTATGGATAAGGTAAGGATTCATCAATATAGAAAACTCCAATATACATTTTTAGCTTATTTCTAATATATGAAATGATTACAAATGTTTTACAGCCATTTATATACCGAGACGATAAACTTTGATATAAGGAATGTTGGATTCTTAGTTCTTTCAATCACTAGTCAAGTGGAGACACACATTGAGGATGTGAATGAATACTTCTGTACTACATTCAAATATTTTGCTAGTGTGGGGAAGGAAATTATCCTAATTTATTTTAACATCAAGTAAGTATTATTATTCAGTATAATTTTAATAATGAATAAATTTCTTTATTTTAATGTTTGTTTTATTCTTACTCAGAGCTAGACATTGGGAATTATTGGTGGTTGTCCCAAAACTGATGACTCTTTATTATGTTGACCCAATGGGAATAACAAGGGGCCACAAATTGAAATGGCCAACTATGGAGTAAGCATAAATTTAGTCAATGCTTCAACATGATATTTCTATTTAGAATTTCTATTTTACCAACTATCGTTTAATTGATTCAGGTATAATGGCTTTTCGTGAAGGTGGAGGACAAATACCCACAAAATTAAATACATTAACTTTGAAAAATGTCAAGGTAGCTACTTTGACAACTGCTTAGTCTTATATGTTTTATTTTTAACTCTTATATGTCAACTGTTATATTCTTATCTCAACTCTTGTTTATAGTAGTTTACTAACATTAAGTATAATTCGTTATTTGTAGTGTCCTATACAAAATAATGAATGGGCTTGTGGCTACTATGTAATGAAATATATGCAAGCTATTGTCAAACAAGAATCATATGACATTCAAACTATAGATCAGGTAATAAAGAATAACATCATAAATTTTCAAGTGATTTTAGTCATTTTATAAAATATTAGCATGTGCATTTTCTATTACAGATCTTTACAACTCAGCCTTACACACTTGAGGACTTAAATGAATTCCGTGAAGAGTGGTCAGATGCTTTTCTAAATGAAGTCAATATAGCATTGGATTAAATATGTTAGCTCCATTTATGTATGTGGATTTAGTACTCTTTCATATTTACTTTTGTATCTGACATTTAATATCATCTCAGACATGCAATCTATCATTTTGTAAATTATGATGTGATTATGTGTAACTCAACTAAATTTATGAATCATTTTTGTTATGAATGTGTGGTTTGGAATGGTGACGGTTGAGCATCAATGCTCCCCTCTCCCATATCCTGGTTCTTCTTATTCTTCTGTTCTGTTTATATTTCTGCAGAATTAAAAAAAAACAAATTGCAACAGCCGTGTTGGCTTCTGGTATTCTGGCCGTGCCGCTTAGCATGGCCGTGTTGGCTTCTGGTAGCACGGTCGTGCTGTGTAGCACGGTCATGTTGGCTTCTGGTAGCATGGCCGTGTTGTGTAGAACGACCATGTAGGGATATGGTAGCACAGTCATGCCGCATAACACAGTTTTGTGTGGTTATAATTTATAGACCTATAGCATCGGGTTTCTTAAATAACCGACCTTAGAGGTTCACTCTAAGGTCAATTTTTTAAGAAAACCGATGCTACAGGTCTACAAATTGTCAAGCTCAATCTGTAGACCTATAACATTGATTTTCTTAAATAACCGACCTTAGAGTAAAATTCTAAGATCGATGTTTTAAGAAAACCAATACTACAGGTCTACAGATTGTCAAGCTCAATCTGTAGACCTATAACATCAGTTTTCTTAAATAACCAAACTTAGAGTGAACTTCTAAGGTTAGTTTTTTAAGAAGACCAATGCTACAGGTCTACAGATTGTCAATCTCAATCTGTAGACCTTATAACATCGGTTTTCTTAAAAAAACTGACCTTAGAGTGAACATCTAAGGTTGGTTGTTTAAGAAAACCGATGGTAGAGGTCTACAGATTGAGCTTGATAACCGACCTTACAACTTTGGCCACTGTTTCTTCCTCATTTTTTTACAGCCTATTGGGTCGGTTTTCTTTGGTTAAAAAAACGACCCTATAGGTCAAATTCTATATCGAAGACCACTTAGGAGTTGGTTAAAAAGTGACACTACAGACTTAAAAAAACTGACACTACAGACCATTCCTGTACTAGTGAAGAGAGAAAACCCTAGGTCAAGGAAGCAAGACAAAGATGTTCTTCAAGCTCTAACTCAAGAACTACCATGAAACACCATCAGTTCGGAAAAGAAGAGAAAGAATAGGGGAAGAAAAACAAGGAAAATGTAGGTAAAGAGGGAGATCTCACTTACCAAGACCAAGAAGAAGAGCAAGGTAGCACCAAATGATCCCAAGAAGGGTATATCCAAATCCTAATTCCACATGCAAGGGAGATCAACCCACATTCTTCAAACTTGAGCTCCTCATTCACCACCAAGCAAGAGGGGACGAGCTCCAAGCCACAAAGGAAGAAGAGAGAGAAAACTAGGTGTGTAAAGAGGTTGTTTGCATGCAAAGAGAGAGGTTTATATAACTTAAGGTTGGAGAGAGAAAGAAAGAGGGTTATGTGTCATTCTAAGACTGCCATGTATCCAATCGAATTCATCCATGCAAGAACCTCACTCATTCATGCAACTAGGGCAACCAAAATGAAAAAAACCAAATGATCAACTTTGATCAGAAAAAGCAAACAACCGCTAGGATCTTGGTGACCAAGAGATCAAAAATCCAAACGGTCACTAACCCTAGGTGTGTTGGCGACCAAAGATGAGTTAGGAACTTTCATCGACTGCCAACCCTAGGTGCACAAGGAAACATTGGTGACTACAAACCCTAGAGGGCGCACATAGAACTTTGGCAACCACCAACACATGGGGGGTTCATTAGTCAACACACTTCAAGGTCAACCATTGAGTTGAGGCATCCATGCAAACCGTAATCTGACACATGAGATGTCACCTCTCACACCAAGATGTGACAAGGTGAACCAAATTTAAACCATATAAAACATTATGTGGAAGCATTTGGGGTAGGACAAGAATGTGAAAAATTGCAAGAAAAACCTCAAATATGAGTAAATTACAATTAGGTCCAAAATAAGCACATATATGCATAACTAGCTCATAGAGTGTCCAAACTGGACTAAACGTGAAACATAATCTTGTCACATGATATCAAAGCACATACCAAGGTATAATTATGGTTTTACGAATATAGTTATGATAAGCAAGCATGATCAACCAAAAAGCAAGGTCAGGGGTCTTATAGAACTAACAACCAATGTTGTTTAATTGATTACCCAATCACTTTACTAATTAGATTAAACCTTATCCATGAGTAAACTCCTATTCCAAGTGCATCCCATGTGTGTAACCTATAGGTACCGAATTACATTGGTAGTGAATGTCTATAACCAGATTATGTCATCACACACCATGAGTCGTATCTAGCAACACATCATTGCTACCCAAGTAATTGGAAAGTTGGGGAACAACTTCAACCTACATCATGTTGGTATGTATGAATAGAGAGCCAATCATGTGATGATTGTAATGTGGCATGATGTAATTGATTTGATAATAATAAAAGGAAATTTTGTATATTCTATTTTCTTAAGTTATGAAATAAAGATACAACATAATGAATGTCTAAAGAATAATGTTACTCGATGACATATGTCTTCAGATTGAGAACCAAAACAAGAGATCATATGTATGATAAGAGTACATACATTCTTGTTATGTCCTTAGTCGTATATTATCGTGGAAGCAAAATAGACAACAATAATACATAAGTAGAATGTGTGTTGGTTGATGACAAAATCTCATTAGTTATGATATGTGATATCAAACCAAGCACACAAGTACTTGTTAGAGAGTGTACTGGACGGGCTCACTTTGAGAGTAATGCATGGAGATGTGGAATGGATGTCAGAATCAACTCTCATAGTGATAGTGGTGGTTGTGGTTCTTAGACCTAAGGTGAGTACACTCATCACATGTAGTTCAATGTATTTTGACACAATCCAACAAGACCTTGAATAAGTTGCCATAAAGGTGGTGCTCGGGTACATTGTGACACATGGGGATGGACTATGAGTGATGTAGATTGGATTTGTCCCTCCTACCAGAGATTATGTCCTTGCCACTTGATAAGCGAGACTGAGAAATGCGTGGCCATGCTTATGTGAGTCGATATGTGATATTGAGCTCACATGTATCTCAAAAGTCTACTCTAGTTTAAGGAACATGGATTGAACATTGAGAGAATGACATTACGATGGTTCAACTTGTGAGAACATTACACTAAATGGGATCATGGAAAACACAAAACATGATTACTCATTAATTAAACACAAACCCAAAAATTAGGGTAAATTAAAATTGATTTCAATATAACCATCATGCTCTGAAATATTACACAAGAGCCCAACAACTTGATTGTATTCATATTATACCAAGAATCTCTTGTAATTGTTCCATGGCTTCAACCACCACACATACATATTACAGAAGAAACATTTCCATGTTTATCATTTGAACAAGCCTATAACATACTATTGAAAACTCAATTCAATCGAAACACCATATATACACTTTTCACCCAGACCTGAGAGTACAGATATGACTCTAGGACACATTAGACAACTAAACAACCATCTTTAGGGTTCATCACCTTAGATTCTTCTCACTATCATGATATTGTTGTCACTGTTGTCAATCACCTAAAAAGATGTGGTGACCCATGAGGTGAGACCCAGTCCCAGCGAGAGATATAACTCTCACTAACATATATTGATTACAACTAATTATTCTAATAGTAAATAAACTGAGCAATTGAAGTATTTAATACCATATTGAGCAAATTGAGCAGTTCAAGAATGCTAAACATATTAATCACTTAAGCTTAGAAACAAGTATAATTATCAATGTATATAAAGGTAACAGATAAATCCATTTCTTCTATTAGATATCTACTCAAGTTTCATAAGATTGCATCTATAAGATTTATCATTATTAGTCTGACTATCATCATATGTCATGCAAACAACACAAGCAAACTAGTAGCATAAACATATCTAACATCATGAATATGTCTAGTATCATAACATGGATATCAATATTGGCATGTTTAATAAACTAAACAAATCTACATCATAAGTAGAGATAGCATCATAAGCACAACTAACTGCATAAGCATGTTTAGCAGTTTAAGCATTTGTAATTACAAAATCATGTCTAGCAATATTAAACATAGCTTATCTTAACTATCAATGCAGTATAATTGACAACATACACATGTTTACAACATGAGAATAACTACTACATAAGCATATCTATCACCACTTATTGTATTATACATCATCTCTATGTAAGGAAATCAAACAAGGGTTATCATCCAATGTGAAATGCTGTGTATAGACCTAAACAAATATGCTACACGAATATATTGCATTTTTTTATTACACCCTGAGGAATTTGAGGAACCATTCAAAATCCAACTGACCACTGCTAAGTCAAAATTAGTGCCATATAAGATCCAGGGAAGATTCAAACTCCAAAATCTTCTTCGCCCCTGGTCAGTATGGGTCCGCCACCGTGACACAAAAGGTCAATCTGCTAATAGCCTAGTCCATCCTTAGTACAAGTCACAACACTAGTAAACGGAGGTGGGTACACATACCCTACCATCCAAGGTTCAACTGTAGTTGTCCTCCAATCTCATCACATATATAATCACCGAGACATGACTACATCCATTCTCAAACTGAGGTCTAGGTATGAACGCAGTCATCCTCCCTAAACACTTGGATTTAGGATGATAAGAACCCCACATACTCAATAGTATGCACTCTGAGTTTCTCTTAGGAATACTTGTTTCACCATCTAGTAAGTTATGACACTCAGATGGATCTATGGCACAGGGCACTACATGATTAGAATTTCACTTGATTAGTTATTACCAATTGGGTGAATAAGTCTGCATCAAACAAGTAGACATACAAACCCTGATTCATCTCTAGCAGGCATTAACATATAACAACTTCAGAAGATATAAAACATATGAAACTTATTGTTCCCCATCTTATCATCACATGGAACTATTCACTTTCCATTCATGAGACTACACTTATCATCATACTGTCACAGGATATAATAGCTTATCACAACATCACATGGTATCAACCCTTGCCAACATAAGAGAACTATACCTCATTCAGGGCTCAACCATGCCCAAAGGTCATATCATTTCCTATAAGTTCATCATTATCTTTCCATGCCTTATTTCAAGCCTTGACATACATCACCATTCATGTGATACACATGCTTAGCATGATATTGGATTAAAGAGCTAACAAATGTTCACATGATAGCATTGAAGGATTATCTTAGCATTCAGAGCATTCCTTTATTATATCAACATATAAGGAAGCTATATAATTGGCTACCATCACATCAACAATGTACAAGTTCAATATAAGAAAACATAGATCATGAAACTATGATGATCACCAGTTTAACACATTAGAGTTTCAATCAATCATTAGGAAGGATATTCTTTCATTATTTTAATCATTCAAGGAAGGATAATATTATTACTCACCATTCTCTACTTTCATTAGGGTTAGGTTTAGCAAGGTAGGTTACTTAAAGTTATAGTTCAACATTCATTCACAAACCTTAATCCATAACATCCCTATATAAATCTTGGATGCATAAGACACAACATCGTCAACACATTCCATACCTTTCTTAAGTATGAATCCATACATAACTCAGGATGTTACCATCAGATTATAGTATACTAACATTTAAAAAAAAAGAGAAACTCCATTGTTGTAATATTCCACTAAAGAAGGTTGATCATAGTTACCCATCACCATCTGAGTTCATTAGGATTAAGTATACCAAGCAATATCCCATTAGGGTTACATGTGAACATGATATGGTCATTATCCATTCTATTCATATGAGGGCAAAGGTAAGACTACCTTATTAAAGGAAAATCTCCATGGGTTCCATATCATTCAACCCAAATCACCATACCACAACATCATCCACAACCACTGGATTTCGAAAAGGTAAGATCATTGGTTATTTACATAAGTAAACACCTTAACAAACCATATGTAAAGCCATCGAGTAGTGACCTAGACAGAGTCTCTATTAAATTCTAAACTTCCCTTATTTAATAACATAAAAGGGGCATCATAGATTGTGGGAGTAAAATCAACATCATATGTATATTTTAAGCAAGTCATCATGTCAACAGTCAAGCTCCTTAATTTGATCACATGAGGGAAACCATCAAATTCCGATTATTCAAACTCACATGGAATACTTATAGGTTTCAATACTAGCCATTGGATGTTGAATCATCCAATATCAACCACTGGATTAATTCTAATATTCAATACTATTAGATGAAGAAGTGTTAGATCCTAACTATGACGACCAACCACAAATCATACTATCACTGCGTAATTAATTGCAGAATCAAACATAAATAGCGGATTAACAAAAATCACTAAAAATTAAAACCATTTGCTAAGAGATCCATTTCCAGGAAACTCTTATAACAAGAACCAAAATATTATATATACATTCTGGTCCATAAAGTACATACCATGTATTAATGCCAAAATCTCAAATCGATCATAAAAGCACTAACTACTGACTCCAAGGACCTGGGAGTACAGAGACGACACATAGGACTCATATCTACAAGACATAATAGTCAGTATCTCCATCTGAGATGTTACTGCTGTCCCTGATGCTACTGTGCTTCCCCTACTGTATGGTCCCTACCTCCTTGTCCGCGTCCACCTAAAAATGTTGGTGACCAACGGAGTGAGACCCATGTCCCAGTGAGAGATATAAATCTCTGCCAAAAATATTATTATTGCAGATAAACAATAATAAACTGAGCAGAGGATTCTCTATTGAAAAGGAAGATTTAATCAATATTAAACAGAATTGAGCAACATCATCTTTTAAAGCATTACAGTTATAAGTGATAAAGTAGAAAATCATCTATCCATTTTAATAAGGAATATGAAGAACATGTATAACATCTATCCATTTAGGATAAAGTAAGCAATGTAACATCAACCAATGATTTTCATATTTTATCCTTAAACAAATACGCTACACGGCTGATTACATTTTACAATCATTCTTATGCCCAGAGGAAGTGAGCCGTACCACTCAAATCCAACCTTTGGTTACGAAACCCAAAGCCGGTGCCATACAAGATCAGAGGAAGAGCCGGACTCCACGATCTCATCTGTCTCAGTCAGTGCCAAACCACAAGCAGGACCGCAACCTCTTGCTTAAGTGACCTCAGTCACAGGGTTAGCTCTCATAGGCTACCCATTCTCTAGCCTGCCTTGGTACAGGTCCCGACGCTAGTAAATCTGAGCCCCGAGCTAGTTCACCATGCTCTCTGAGCCATGAACACATTCATGCTGTATCACATTGAGCCATGGGCCTATTCACCATGCTCTTATACATATCTTGAGTCTACAAACAAAGTTGCACTCTAATCCTCCCATTTTAAGCTAGGAGAAACCCCACTATACGCTCCAGATTAACCCGTAGGAGAATTCGTTTCACCATCACCAGCTACTGACAATGATGGATCTATGGCCAGGGCTCTACATGATAAAATTCCCCTTGATTATTTAAGTACATTACCATATTCTTTTAGCATCAATCAAGTTTTCAACCAAGAATTATTATGAAAAATGCTATAAAGAAACATGTAATAATTCTATCAAGTACTTTTCAAAACTTTATAAATCATTGGGATCTCAATCCCTTATCATATTACTGGGAATTCACATCCCTCAACAATACCATCATCATGTTTACTGGATCTGGTTATTCAAACCTTTAGTTCATCACTGAACATGGTTACCACTATCGGGTAACTATTACCTCCAGGTCATCTGACCAAGGTATTCATAATACTTGTTACACAAGCATCTGACATAGTTCACCAGACATATTAAGCTTCTTGTCACCTTTCACTAGGCAACAAATAAAATAATGGCTCACAAGGCCCATTAACATCATAACTTATACCTGGTTATGCTCATCATATCATGATACCTACATGGTTAGTATGCTTGATAACAACCATATCAATTACATATCAACATTATGTAATACAAGATAACACCACTATTCCCTCATTAGGGTTAGGGTTTCCCATCTTTATTAATTAGGGTTTCTCATACCATCACCCTATATTAGGGTTTCACATAACATCACCCTACATTAGGGTTAGGGTTTCCCATCTTTATTAATTAGAGTTTCTCATACCATCACCCTATATTAGGGTTTCACATATCATCACCCTACATTAGGGTTTCACATAACATCACCCTACATTAGGGTTTCACATAACATCACCTTATATTAGGGTTTCACATAACATCACCCTATATTAGGGTTTCACATAACATCACCCTATATTAGGGTTAGGGTTTCTCATCCTTCTCGATTAGGGTTTCATGATCACATTATCAAAGATCAAACCTTGATTCAAAACTCCATGCATCTTGGAGAATGCATTGATATTACAATTAATATCCAAACCTAACTCATTGTTCCACATATCTAGAATTACATAATACCTTCATAAGTATTCAATTAAACTTATGTATTGTAATTTTCCTTATTGATTAGGGTTTCCATTATCCATTGATTAGGGTTTTATAATTACCTCATTAATCCAAACCCTAAGTTAGTGCTTCCACATATCTTCGAGCACATAACATCATTTAAGTATTAAATCATACTTATCATTGTTCCATGTACTTAGGAACACACAACATCATCATCATACCTTATTAGGTTGACTTAACCTCTTACTAAAGTACATGCAGCTATGCTTATCATAGTGTATTGAATTTATTACTTTCATAAGCATCAAGGGATAATCACTCTAAATGTATTAATCACCTAAATACTTTAGAGGTACTTCCATTGAAATCAACTTTGAGATACTCTTCAACCACCTATGGGGTTATAAGTACTTACATGGTTTGAATCAATTGGACCTTCAAATGTTTTGGACCAATTGAACATTCAAATGGTTTGGCCCTAAACCTTAAAATGGTTTGAGACCGTTTAGACCTTCAAATAGTCTGGTCCTAAACCTTAAAATGGTTTGGGACCATTTATACCTTCGAACGGTCTGGTCCTAAACCTTCAAACGGTTTAGGATCGTTTAGACCTTCAAACGGTCTTGATCTTTATATCCTTAAACGGTCTTGAACCTTTTGCTCATCAAACGGTTTTGAAACTGTTTCAACCCAAGACCCTCAAATGGTTTGAAGATCTATTAACCCTAAATGGTTTAAGACCATTTGATCCTCAAATGGTTTGAGACTGTTTGATCCTCAAACGGTTTGAGACCGTTTGGTCAATTCAGAGATGAAACCGTTTGAACCTAAATTAAGGTTTTGACATCAATTGATCTAGGGTTTTGAAACCAATTGATTTTGATTGTTTGAAATTATTAGGTCATAAGAACAATCAATCCTTGAATCCCTTGAAACTATTTGGTCTCTAATGGTTTGAAACCATTTGACCTCTAACAGTTTTGAAACTGTTTGGTCACCAAACGGTTTGAAACCGTTTGGTCTCTAACGGTTTGAAACCGTTTGACCACAAAATTGAAACCATTTGTTTTTGATATTCTTGAGGTGTGTGCTAGTATGATGTAATCATCATCAAGCTTCATACCACTGAATTCTACTATCATATATATGATGAATTCGTCAATTATTCAAGAAGAAAATAAAAGATCAACATATGATGAGAAATTGAAAATAATAATAACATTGATGGGTTCAAGTTATATAAACCACCTTCAAAGTAGCTTCAAAGCTTCAAGCTTCTCATCTATAATGGTGAAAGAAGCTCCTTCAACTATCCAAGGTTCATTTCCAACTCTTTGAATGCAAAAGATAGCCAAGGTTGAGCATTGGATGGAAGAGAGAAGAAAATAAGTGTTGAAATCTGATTCCAACCATCAATTCAAAGTTGAAGATGATCATGGAGCTTACCTTTAGCCTGGGGAACGTTTTCCTCCTTCTCCTGAGCTCCTTGGTTGTCATCCAATGCAAGGAAATACAGTGGTTTCAAAAATAGTCTTTTAAGTAAGGAGAAAATTGAGTACATATAATTGATTTTCTAGGAGAGAGAAAGTAGGAGAAAATTCATCCACTTTCTTACCACATGCCCCCTTCCTTCCTTCCTTGCATTCAAAGACATCTTCCTTGCCCTAAATATCCTATCAATTATCCTTGAATTAAAAGCAACCATTTAAGAACCTTAATCATTATAATATTATTATCCATTTTTAGTGGACATTACTTTTTAATTAACAAATGTGAGTGGATTTCTTCACCTACTTAAGATATTTCGGTGCCACTCAAAGCATTTGGACGTCCTCCCACTATAGGATTTCAACCGCAGCCTTTTTCGTTGATGGGCACTTCAATTAATATATTTATTTTTGCTACAAAATAAATTAGGGTTTCATTTATGCTTATTTCTTGATTATTTTATTATCAAGATTATCTCTCCTCATAAGTAGTTCAAACAAGATGCCCCATTCTTTTTATTTTC
Source organism: Alisma plantago-aquatica (assembly GCA_963693085.1). Classification (NCBI taxonomy): domain Eukaryota; kingdom Viridiplantae; phylum Streptophyta; class Magnoliopsida; order Alismatales; family Alismataceae; genus Alisma; species Alisma plantago-aquatica. The sequence goes on along the minus strand of OY856413.1, from coordinate 642,799,421 downwards.
TCTAAATGATACCAAAAAACAATAGGGACACTCTTGAGGTGGTATTTTACATATCCAACCCTAGGTTTTGGGTAATTTGCAAATTACACCAAAATTAGCATTCAATACACAAGCATTACTCAAACAAGCTCCTTCTTGGAACTTAGGCTTGTGGAAGCCATACCTCAGCATTATTATCATTATTATGATGCTATAACACTTGAGGAACATTTATCATGTAACATTTGCAAGGTAACCCCTTAAATTGGGTAAATTGCACTTTAGTCCAAAATAGGTAAAATATTGTTTCAACATTATTCAAATAGGACCAAAATTGAAACATAAGCTCTCCCTTAGTCTTAATTACTTTTCAAAAGATGAAGAAAAGAATCTAAATGACTTACTTAAGAAAAACTTCTAGGTTTAAGGCATAACCCAGGTCAGGGATGTTACAATTATCCACCCCTAACAGGGATTTTGTCCCCAAAATCGTCAAGAGAAAATAGAAGGATACTTCCTCCTCATCTCTTCCTCCAGTTCCCACGTAGCCTCTTCAACGCCATGATGATGCTAGAGAACTTTCACAAGAATTATGTCTTTCTTTTTCAACTTTTTGATTCTCCTGTCAAGAATCATCATTGGTCCTTCTACATAGGATATATCTTCATTTAATTCTACCTTCACAGGTTGCAAAACTAACTATGTGTCAGGTTGACACTTTCTCATAATGGATATATGGAATACTGGATGCAATTTATGTAGTTCAGGTGGCAACTCCAATTTATAGTCTACCTTTCCAATCCGTTCAGTGATTGGATAAGGCCCCATAAATCTAGGAGCTAATTTACCCTTTTTACCAAATCTAAGAACACCTTTCCAAGGTAAGACTTTGAGATATACTCTATCTCCAACTTGGAATTCTAAAGGTCTTCGTCGTTTATCAGCGTATGATTTCTGTCTATCCTGTGCAACCTTTAACTGTTGTTGTATTACTTTAATCTTTTGAGTTGTCTGATGCACTAATTCAAGACCCAAAAGTTGATATTCCCCGATTTCATACCAGCATAATGGAGATCTACAATGTCTACCATATAATGCTTCATATGGTGCCATATCAATACTGTACTGATAACTATTGTTGTAAGCAAATTCTATCAAACTCAAGTGTAGATCCCAACTTTCTATAAACTGAAGGACACATGGCCTAAGAAAATCCTCCAAAGTTTGTATAGTTCTCTCAGATTGTCCATCTGTCTGTGGGTGAAAGGCGGTACTAAATATTAACTACGTACCTAAAGCTTTATGTAGTCACTCCCAAAAATGACTCGTGATCTAGGGACCTCTATCTGAAACAATTATAGCTGGAACCCCGTGTAACCACACTATCTCATCTATATAGATCTGTGCAATTTTCTTAGCAGTATAGGTTGTTTTAACAGGAAGAAAATGTGCTGACTTAGTCAACCTATCAACTATCACCCAAATGGAATCATGACTTTTGGCTATTCTTGGCAAACCAACCACAAAGTCCATGGTCACGTGATCCCATTTCCACTGTGGTATAGGTAAAGGTTGCATTGTTCCTGCGGGCTTTTGATGTTCAACTTTAACCTGCTGACACACTGGACACCGCATAACAAACTCAGCTACATCTTTCTTCAATCTGGGCCACCAATACATATCTTTCAGGTTATGATACATTTTGGTGCTCCCTAGATGCATTGCATACATAGACGAATGAGCTTCCTCCAAGACTAACTTCCTTAAGTCATTGGCATCAGGTACTACCATCCTACCATGGTAACAAACTACCTCATCATCTGACTCATGAAACCCATCCCATTTCTCACTACCATACTCTGATCTAATCTGTTGAATCACATTATCAGTCTGTTGTGCCTCTTTGATTTGTTGTTTCAGAGTAGGTTTTATGTGCATCTCAGCTAACAGTCCAGCTAACAAGGATACTTTAAGTTGTACATTGTTTTGCCTCAAAGAGACAAGCATGTCTCATTTAAAGCACACTAAATAGTTCAACTGTGCTTTGTCCATGATTGATGATGATGATTTTCTACTTAGTGTATCAGCCACTACATTAGCATTTCCTAGATGATAATCAATTGTACAATCATAGTCTTTGATTAACTCCATCCAACGACATTATCTCATGTTCAACTCATGCTGTGAAAAGATTTATTTTAGGTTCTTATGGTCTGTGAAAATCTAGAATGTCTGTCCATAGAGATAATGTCTCCAGATCTTCAATGCATGAACCACATCAACTAATTCTAGATCATGTGTCGGATAATTTTCCTCGTGTTTCTTAAGTTGTCGAGAGGCAAAAGAAATCACTTGATTATCCTACATCAACACACATCCTAGACCATTCTTAGAAGCATCACTGAAAACAATATACCCCTTCCCTTGCTCAGGTAACACTAACACATGTGCACTTGTTAACCTTTCTTTCAACAACTGGAAAGAATGTTGACACTTGTCATTCTAGACAAACGGAACCTCTTTCCTGGTCAACCTGGTTAGGGGTAATGCTACAGAACTGAAGTTCTTAATGTACCTCCGATAGTAGCCAGCCAGTCCTAGAAAATTGCGTATCTCTGTTGATGTCTTTGGCTGTTTCCACTCCAAGATATATTCTACCTTTTTAGGATCAACACGGATACCTGAGGTAGATATTATGTGTCCTAGGAAAGACACTTCTGATAACTAGAATTCACACTTGCTAAACTTGGTGTATAGTTTGTGCTCTCTCAGTAAAGTCAGGGCCTGACGAAGATGTTGCTCATGTTGTCGAACATCTTTACTATAAATCAGGATGTCATCTATAAAGACAACTATGAATTAATCAAGGAATGGCCATAAGATTCTATTCATGAGTTCCATGAATGCAGTTGGTGCATTAGTTAGTCCAAATGACATAACCATGAACTCATAGTGACCATACCTTGTCCTGAAGGCTAATTTAGGCATGTCACATGTAAAGAAGTGAAACCCACTACTCTACTAAAAAATTGAACAATAAAACCTCCAGTCCAAACACACCTTCAAGGTATCTTGGAGTGGGTGTAAAATTTTCAAATCTTTATATAATGGTAACAAAAGACCAAAGTATAGCAGTGGAATAAAAACATGACTATATTCAATTATAAAACAAAGGGTTACAACTTAAACTTACATCACAAGGATCCATGTAGAGGAAATCTAAACCACCTCAAGATTGTCTCCAACCTTCATCATCACAAACTATGTCCAGGTCAACATGTCATACATCCAAGTCTTCCACCTAGGGTTGAAAGCATACCCCAACAAAAGAGAAACAATAGGAAACATCAACAAAGGTAGGTATCTGCATACTAAAAAGAAAACTTGAGAAATTTATAAAGATTAAGGGACATCAAAATAATAGGCTTCCCATGGAAGAGATAGGGACTACCCAAATTGGGCATAAAAGATAAGAATAATCAACAAATATAAAAAGAAGATACTTGCCATAATCAAAACAATAAAGAATGTGCAATACTGGCACATAATGAGAGTAGGGCACACACCCCACAATCATCATCAATAACCTACATGCATGTGAGATAAGCATAGCCCTAGAACAATATAAACACAATTGGTGGCCAAGCACAAACTTGAACCTGATAGAGAAAGGAATATTGCCAATCTCCCAAATATATAAAGTTGAGTATGGATTACTGCCACACTCGATTACAAAGGAATGGTATACTGCCATCCTCCAAATAAATAAATGGGGGATTACTGCCCCAAAACCAATGCAATTACACTACTCTAGTGCTACTGAATCACATAACATGTTAAATGTAGAGGCAAGTTGAAAAGTATAGTCAAATTAATACAATGTTTCCATCACACAATGGACAACACAAACATATAAACAAATCCACTTCAAAGTGGAAAAGAGACATCACATGTCAACCAGTAACTTCCACATCACAGTGGGCATATCAACAAGTAAACTTCCACATCACAGTGGGCATATAAGATCAAAAGTCCAAATTGCACTAAGGCAACAAGATTAGATTCCAAGAGAATATCCATGATCATAGGATCAATAATAAAATAAGATACTTCACATGAAGCATGATTTCAAAAGAATTTAGATATGTGTAGGTCAAAGTCAAAAGAATGATAAAGTAGGTGAATAGCTCAATATGAATAATCGGAGATACAACATACCTCAACTTCAGAGTCAAACATCCAAAGTCACATCTAGGTCCAAGCCTAGGCATCCAAAGAACCTATTAAGCATATATGTGGAATTAGGGTTAGGTTTCCATTAATTATTCAAAACTTAGAAAATTGCCTTTTTATCATTATGCAAATTAGGTTTCCAAAACTATGCCATATTTTAAGTTATATTATTAGGAGTCCAAAACATATTTTATTGTATTTTTCTGACTTGTAGATAATTAGTTATGATTTTTACAAGTTAATTCATTATTAATTAGATCCATTGAAAACACCTATTATTAATCTTTAGATTTAGTTATCAAAACATGTACCATTAGTTATATCTTATTTTTCTGAATCCAATGAATATTTAATTATATTTTTTTGATGAGTAGATAATTAGTTATGGATTTTAGAAACACAACCAATCATAAATTTTCATGTCAGAAAATCGATTGCAAAGAGAAGAGAGAGAGAGAGAGTGACCACGCGTGACATGGCCCAATGGGAGTCGCCCATGTCAGTGAGTCATCAGCTTGGTCAAAGTCTAGTGAAGCCGCATCCACAATAGAAGGAAAAACTGACCAAAAGACCATCCTACCCTCGCACGAGAAACAAGAAAAAGAAGAAAACAGAGAGGGAAGACAGGTAAAAGCACGTAGGTGATTCTTTTGCCTCCCAGCCAACACCATGGACGCTACTCCAGGAAGAGCATCTCGGCCACAGATTGGGCAAACGGGCAAAACTCGACTCCTCACCAAAGCAACACGAACAAAAGGAAAGGTACGAGAAACCGAACTCACCGAGCAGGCTAATTGCTGTGCTGGTGCCTCTGAGAGCCGTGGAGGTCAACCGCAACTTGTGCCCAAACGTAGGTCACCGACGGACAAAGCAAAGGTTGCGTGAAGAAAAATTTAAGAGCCAGACACATTTTGCGGAGAGAAAAGAAGCTCAGGGAACCCTCTTATATAGATTAGGGGTTGACACCTATCGGGAAAGCAAGCAGGCTGAAGCCTTGCTCCCCAAGAATTGGGGTTTCCCAAAAAGAGAAGAAATAGGAGAAAAAATATGGATCGAAAGATGTGGAATCTTCTCCGAAACATAATGGAACAAAAATCATGAAATTCGGTCGAGATGAGAGAGAGAACGATTCAACGCAATATCGGGGTATTGTTCATCCGCGAGTCGAACTCCTACTCGAGGTAGGAGATGACCGGATGCCGTCCAAAAGCAATCCAACAGTCTAGATAGACAAGCATATAAGTAAAGCACATGACAATGATATCTTAGTCGGAAAATCAACTTAAATCGTGACATTTAATCCGATTAAAACTAAAGTGGGACCACATCAATGCACCTTTTTCTCTCTCTTCGATTTAGGGTTTTATCATTATCCAAATTAAGACAAATTTTGCACAGAGGCCATTTAAAGCATGTAAATTCTGAATATAAAATTAGATTTGCCTTTTAAGAACTTTTAACGTGCCAAATAAATCAATTAATATATTCTCTTTCTCCTTCATTAATGGCTTTAGGATTATCCAAATTAGATGAAATTTGACCCACAAGTCATAATTAATGTATTAGATACGAATTTGCCATCAATTTTACATATTGGAGTTGTTTGAGTATTTATTTAATATTTTGAAGATTCTACACACTTTCTCTCTCCTAATTTTACCATTTAAGCAAACTTTCTCCAAATTGGATAAAAATTCACACAAAGGCTATGTTTATCATGTAGATCACGAATATAAAATCATTTTCCTCTTTTGGCATCATGGATTATATTTATTTATTAATTACACCTTTTAGGCAATTTCTTTCTCCTAACTTACCATATTATTTTGAGGTAGTCCAAATTAAATGAAAATTGACATGTAGGCTTATTTTGATGTGTAGATTATGAATTTGAAGTCTATTCCTTATTTTGAGGCTTTCTTATATGAGTTTTGTCATATGGCCCATTAGAGGCCCATAACATCATATTATGCATGAAAATAAGTTATTTATCATTTTATTAATACAAAATGAATTATTTGACGTATTATATTACATTATTCACGCATTATATTATTATGGTCACACTAACCTCAACCTTGTTTGGTCAAACCCAAAAGATCAAAGTTCTAGGGTAGGGTCCAAGATCTGGTATGTTACATCACTCTCCTTGATGCGTAACTGATGGTATCCTGACCTCAGATCTATTTTAGAGAATATAGTTGCACCACACAACTGGTCAAACAAGTCATCTATCCTTGGCAGAGGATATTTGTTCTTTATGGTTACTTCGTTTAGCTATCTATAGTCGATGCATAACCGCATAGAACCATCTTTCTTTTTAACGAAAAGAACCAGAGCACCCCATGGTGAAGTACTCGGTCGAATAAAACCCTTTTCAAGCAACTCCTGTAACTATTTCTTGAGTTCTGCCATTTCAGCAGGTGCCATTCTATAAGGTGTTTGAGCTATTTGTTGTGTACCCAAGATTAAATTAATCTCGAAATCAATCTCTCGGGATGGAGGAACACCTGGAAGTTCCTTAGGAAACACATCCTCAAACTCCCTAACAATCGGAACTGCAGAAAGACTAGATCTTTCTACTCTGGTATCTACCACATGGGCCAAGAATGCGAATCATCCTTGTCTCATCAATTTCTCAACTACCATAGCTGACACTAGACAGGTTGGAAGAATCTTTTTGTCCCCCTAAAAGACCCATGTATCACCATTGTCTGTGAACATAGCTTGCTTGGAATCACAATCCAAGACAACCTTATACTTTTCTAGGGTGTCCATCCCAAGAATTATGTCGAACCCATGCATCTCAAGTGGTATAAGATCCACCTAAATGCTATGTTATGAAAAAGAAAGAACACAGGGAGAACATACCTCCTACAACACTACAGATCCAACTAACGGAGTTTCTAATAACAAATTATCTGCTCTATGACTGACAGTCATATTGTAGTCATGAATCACTTCCTGAGTGATAAAGGAATGTGTAGCACCCAGAAAAATTAAAATAGATACGAAGCAAGATGAAGACATATCAGAATGAAACAATTCCATCTGACCTGTCACAACTCGTGGGTTGACCACTGCTTCTGACTGATTCATAACATAGAATATATCTTGCTGTTGTTGGTTGTTGACCACTTGCCCTGTTGTTGGATGTAGATGAGCCAGCTTGGGACACCTATCCATGTCCTCATGTGCCACTGCTAAACTGTTGCTTCTGAGAGCCTTGTTGACTCTGCCTCGGTGGTTGGGTTACACTCATGTCTCTAGCTAAACAATCTTTCATCAGATGTCCCATCTTCCCACATTTATAATAGACTTTGTTCTCCCATTGTGGTGTATATGGTCCTATTACTGACATTGATGCTGAGCTGTGGACTCCCTTTGGTGGTAAACTATGACCTATACCCTTGCTGGATGTCCACTGTGTCTGAGTATTAAACCTTGGTGGTGCTGTTGGTGCAGAAAACTTTAGTTTCTTAAAACTTTCGGACCTCTATCCCTGGAACTGGGTATATACTTTCTTAATGTTGGCCTGACGCTTCTCAGTCATGGACCTTTGTATCTGCCTAACAGACTCCATAAAGGTGGCAAACCTCTCTCTATTCTCTAGAGAAGATACTGGTGTAGTTAATCAGCATTCAAACCCTTCTCAAAATGCCGAATCCTCTCCTCATCTGTAGCAGCCGTGTGCGGACAGAACCGTAGAAGCTCCATAAACTTAGCTTCATACTCACTAATGTTCATTGGTCCTTGCTTTATCCGCTCAAACTGAGAGATTTATCATCCAGGTAAGTCTTGGGAAAATATCTACTAACAAACTCTCATTGGAACTCTTCCCATCCGACTTCAACACCTGTCCTTTTGCCTTTTTCTATAGCCCACCAATGGCCAACACTCCCCTTCAACAGGTACACCGCATGCCTAACCTTCTATGCTTTAGGGATATTAAGAATTCTGAAGGCCTTTTCCATCTCAGTCAGCCACAAGTCTGCGTCTGCTGGGTCAGCTGTTCCAGCATAATCAATGGCTCCTACCCGTCGAAGCCGTTCAAAAGTCTTTCCAGCTCCATGTCCCTCATTGTGAGCTTGTGCCCTAGGTGTAGGTAGTGGCATCCTATCCTCCATATGTGTCATAGTCGCCATGAACTACCCAAACAAAGCATGGAAAGCTGGATTTTCTAATGTAGCTTGGTCAAGATGGGGATGTTCAGGTACTAGTTCTTCTCTAGCCTGATCCCTTGCACCTCCTCCTGGTGTAGCAACACTACTTTCAGTAGCATGTTCTTCATGTGATCCAGCCATCTTCAAGCTTTACTTCTTCTCCTGAGAGTAGAAGTCACTATCAGATAAACTGGAAGACACTAGAACAGACTCAACGACCTTAATCCTATGTCTCTATAGACTTAGTGAACCTTAAGCTCTGATACCAAAACCTTGTGACGACCCAACCACAAATCAGACCGTTACTGTGTGATTAATTGTGGAATCAAACATAAACAACAGATTAACAAAAATCACTAAAAATTAAAACCATTTACAAAGAGATCCATTTCTAGGAAACTCTTATAACAAGAACCAAAATATTATATATACATTCTAGTCCATAAAGTACAAACCATGTACCTTCTCTTCTCGAGGATTACATACAACAGTTGCTCTGTTAAATCTACACATAAGAAACATATAACCTCGAGGCATTCAATGCCAAAATCTCAAACTGATTATAAAAGCACTAACTACTGACTCCAAGGACCTGAGAGTATAGAGATGACACATAGGACTCATATCTACAAGATACAACAGTCAGTATCTCCACCTAAGATGTTATTGTTGTCCCTGATGCTGCTGTCCTTCCCCTGCTGTATGGTCCCTACCTCCTCGTCTGCGTCCACCTAAAAATGTTGGTGACCAATAGAGTGAGACCCATGTCCCAGTGAGAGATATAACTCTCCGCCAAAAATATTATTATTGCAGATAAACAGTAATAAACTGAGTAGAGGATTCTCTATTGAAAAGTAGGATTTAATCAATATTAAGTAGAATTGAGCAACATCATCTTTTAAAGCATTACAGTTATAACTGATAAAGCAGTAAATCATCTATCCATTTTAATAAGAAATATGATGAACATGTATAACATCTATCCATTTAGGATACAGTGAGCAATGTAACATCAACCAATGATTTCCGTATTTCATCCTTAAACAAATACGCTACACGACTGATTACATTTTACAATCATTCTTATGCCCTGAGGAAGTGAGCCGTACCGCTCAAATCTAACCTTCGGTTGTGAAACCCAAATCCGGTGCCATACAAGATCAGAGGAAGAGTCAAACTCCACGATCTCATCCGTCTCAGTCAGTGCGAGACCACAAGCAGGACCACAATCTCTTACTTAAGTGACCTCAGTCACAGGGTTAGCTCTCATAGGCTACCCATTCTCTATCCCGCCTTAGTACAGGTCCCAACGCTAGTAAATCTGAGCCACGAGCCAGTTCACCATGCTCTCTGAGCCATGAATGCATTCATTCTCTATCACACTGAGCCATGGGCCTATTCACCATGCTCTTATACATATCTTGAGTCTACAACCGAAGTTGCACTCTAATCCTCCCATTTTTGGCTAGGAGAAACCCCACATATTCAACAATATTTGCTCCGGATTAACCCGTAGGAGAATCCGTTTCACCATCACCAGCTACCAACGATGATGGATCTATGTCCAGGGCTCTACATGATAAAATTCCACTTGATTATTTAAGTACATTACCATATTCTTTTAGCATAAGTCAAGTTTTCAAACAAAAATTATTATGACAAATGCTACAAAGAAACATGTAGTACTTCTATCAAGTACTTTTCAAAACTTTATAAATCATTGGGATCTCAATCCCTTATCTCATTACTGGGAATTCACATCCCTCAACAATACCATCATCATGTTTACTGGATCTGGTTATTCAAACCTTTAGTTCATCACTGAACATGGTTACCACTATCAGGTAACTATTACCTCTAGGTCATCTGACCAAGGTATTCATGATACTTGTTACACAAGCATCTCACATAGTTCACCAGGCATTTTAAGCTTCTTGTCACCTTTCACTAGGCAACAAATAAAATAATGGCTCACAAGGCCCATTAACATCATAACTTATACCTGGTTATGCTCATCATCTCATGATACCTGCATGGTTAGTATGCTTGATAACAACTATATCAATTACATATCAACATTATGTAATACAAGATAACACCACTATTCCCTCATTAGGGTTATGGTTTCCCATCTTTATTAATTAGGGTTTCTCATACCATCACCCTATATTAGGGTTTCACATAACATCACCCTACATTAGGGTTAGGGTTTCCCATCTTTATTAATTAGAGTTTCTCATACCATCACCCTATATTAGGGTTTCACATATCATCACCCTACATTAGGGTTTCACATAACATCACCCTACATTAGAGTTTCACATAAGATCACCTTATATTAGGGTTTCACATAACATCACCCTATATTAGGGTTTCACATAACATCACCCTATATTTGGGTTTCGTAAAACATCACCCTATATTAGTGTTTCACATAACATCACCCTACATTAGGGTTAGGGTTTCTCATCCTTCTCGATTAGGGTTTCATGATCACATTATCAAAGATCAAATCTTAATTCAAAACTCCATGCATCTTGGAGAATGCATTGATATTACAATTAATATCCAAAACATAACTCATTGTTCCACATGTCTAGAATTACATAATACCTTCATAAGTATTCAATTAGACTTATGTATTGTAATTTTCCTTATTGATTAGGGTTTCCATTATCCATTGATTAGGGTTTTATAATTACCTCATTAATCCAAACCCTAAGTCAGTGCTTCCACATATCTTGGAGCACATAGCATCATTGAAGTATTAAATCATACTTATAATTATTCCATGTACTTAGGAACACACAACATCATCATCATACCTTATTAGGTTGACTTAACCTCTTACTAAAGTACATGCAGTTATGCTTATCATAGTGTATTGAATTTATTACTTTCATAAGCATCAAGGGATAATCACTCTAAATGTATTAATCACCTCAATACTTTAGAGGTACTTCCATTGAAATCAATTTTGAGATACTCTTCAACCACCTATGGGGTTATTAGTACTTACATGGTTTAAATCAATTGGACATTCAAATAGTTGGGACCAATTGAACCTTCAAACAGTTTGGCCCTAAACCTTCAAACGGTTTGAGACCGTTTAGACCTTCAAACGGTCTGGTCCTAAACCTTCAATTGGTTTGGGACCATTTAGACCTTCAAACAGTCTGGTCCTAAACCTTCAAATGGTTTGGGACCGTTTAGACCTTCAAACGGTCTTGATCTTTATATTCTTAAACGGTCTTGAACCTTTTGCTCATCAAACGGTTTTGAAACCGTTTCATCCCAAGACCCTCAAACAGTTTGAAGATTGATTAACCCTAAATTGTTTTGAGACCATTTGATCCTCAAATGGTTTGAGACCGTTTGGTCAATTCAGAGATGAAACCGTTTGAACCTAAATTAAGGTTTTGACATCAATTGATCTAGGGTTTTGAAACCAATTGAGTTTGATTGTTTGAAATTATTAGGTCATAAGACCAATTGATCCTTGAATCCCTTGAAACCATTTGGTCTCTAATGGTTTGAAACCATTTGACCTCTAACGGTTTTGAAACTATTTGGTCACCAAACAGTTTGAAACCGTATGAACACAAAATTGAAACCGTTTGTTTTTTATATTCTTGAGGTGTGTGCTAAAATGATGTCATCATCATCAAGCTTCAGACCTCTGAATTCTACTATCATATATATGATGAATTTGTCAATTATTCAAGAAGAAAATAAAAGATCAACATATGATGAGAAATTGAAAACAATAATAACATTGATGGGTTCAAGTTATATAACCCGCCTTCAAAGTAGCTTCAAATCTTCAAGCTTCTCGTCTCTAATGGTGAAAGAACCTCCTTCAACTATCCAAGGTTCATTTCCAACTCTTTGAATGCAAAAGATAGCCAAGGTTGAGCATTGGATGGAAGAGAGAAGAAAATAAGTGTTGAAATATGATTCCAACCATGAATTCAAAGTTGAAGATGATCATGGAGCTTACCTTCAGCTTTGGGAATGTTTTCCTCCTGCTCCTAAGCTCCTTGGTCATCGGCCAAAGCAAGGAAAGAATGTGATTTCGAAAATAGTTTTTCAAGTAAGGAGAAAATTGAGTACATATAATTGATTTTCTAGGAGAGAGAAAGTAGGAGAAAATTCATCCACTTTCTTGCCACATGCCCCCTCCCTTCCTTGACTTCGAAGCCATATTCCTTGCCCTCAATATCCTATCAATTATCCTTGAATTAAAAGCAACCATTTAAGAACCTTAATCATTATAATACTATTATCCATTTTTAGTGGACATTACTTTTTAATTAACAAATGTGAGTGGATTTCTTCACCTACTTAAGATATTTCAGTGCCACTCAAAGCATATGGACGTAATCCCAATATAGGATTTCAACCACAACCTTTTTAGTTAATGGGCACTTCAATTAATATATTTATTTTTGCTAAAAAATAAATTAGGGTTTCATTTATGCTTATTTCTTGATTATTTTATTATCAAGATTATCTATCCTCAAAAGTAGTTCAAACAAGACGCCCCATTCTTTTTATTTTCTCTAAATGATACAAAGAAACAATAGGGACACTCTTGAGGTGGTATTTTACATATCCAACCCTAGGTTTTGGGTAATTTGCAAATTACACCAAAACTAGCATTCAATACACAAGCATTACTCAAAGAAGCTCCTTCTTGGTATTTAGGCTTGTGGAAGCCATACCTCAACATCATTCTCATTCTTATGATGCTATAACACTTGAGGAACATTTATCATGTAACATTTGCAAGGTAACCCCTTAAATTAGGTAAATTGCACTTTAGTCCAAAAATAGGTAAAATATTGTTTCAACATTATTCAAATAGGACCAAAATTGAAACATAAGCTCTCCCTTAGTCTTAATTACTTTTCAAAAGATAAAGACAAGATTCTAAATGACTTACTTAAGCAAAACTTCTAGGGTTAAGGCATAACCCAGGTCAGGGATGTTACAATTATCCACCCCTAACAGGGATTTTGTCCCCGAAATCGTTAAGAGAAAAGAGAAGGATACTTTCTCCTCATATCTTCCTCTAGTTCCCACGTAGCCTCTTCAATGCCACGATGATGCCAGGGAACTTTCACAAGAATTATGTCTTTCTTTTTCAACTTTTTGATTCTCCTGTCAAGAATCATCATTGGTCCTTTTACATAGGATATATCTTCGTTTAATTCTACCTCCACAGGTTGCAAAACTAACTCTGTGCCAGGTTGACACTTTCTCAGCATGGATATATGGAATACTAGATGCAATTTATGTAGTTCAGGTGGCAACTCCAACTTATAGGCTACCTTTCCAATCCGTTCAGTGCAAGAACATGAGCTAACAAGCTTAAAGTAAGCAATATCAGTAAATAGGGTTATAAAACTCACATCTACTGAGAAGAATAGACTTCTATCAATAAGAAACTCGAGAAAATAAGGAAAGAAAATCCAAGTTTCAGATCTGAACTCGGACAAGTAGGCACTTTTCTCCACAAAGTGGCAAAACCATGGAAGAAGAAGCAAGAAAGGTGGATTCTTGAGTTCTAGAGAAACTTCCACCATGGAACAACAAGCTTCTGACCTGGGGAAATGTAGGAGTAAGAAAAATAGAGAAAGAAATGAAGGAAAGAAGGGGATACTTACTTGTTTAGGTCAAGATCACCAAGAAGGAGATTTAGAAACCCTAAAAGAAACAATTTGTAACCCTAGATGCTTCTACCAAGAAGATCCACACCTTCTTCTTCTTTGGACAATAACTCCACGTCTAAATAGAGTAAGAATGATGCTCTTAGAAGGAGGGAAGTGGTAGAGAGTAGGGTTGAGAATCAAGTCAAACCAACCCGATCTGACCCGCGACCCATCCCGTATAACCCAATCCATACTCGAACCCGATTTATAATATGGGTGGCCTGAGCCTAAAATTTAAACCCATATGTTATTTGGGCCGGGTACAAGCGGAGGCAAACCCAAACCCAAAAACCCGAATGCCCAGATTAGATTTTATGTACAATATGTATGTATACATCTATATATTTCCTGAAAGAAAAACATACATATTTCTTGATGCAATATGTAGTATGTATCCAACCAATGGAAACATGGACAATCTAAAATTTATAATCATGATTAGTGAATTGATACTAGTAAGATAACCATCATTTACATGGATAGACTGACATGGATAGACATACTTGGTTTTTTTGATTTGATCTTACTAAATCCACATGTAGGAGACTAATGATCTTTTGCTAAATGCATAGTAGATTATGCTCATTTTTTTCTCATACTCTCACATGTAGGAGACAAATGATCTTTTTTCCTTCCAAAATCCATTTCATTATATATACATATAGGATGAGGAAGCAAAAGTCATAACATTGTAGTTTCCACTGATTTTTTAAGTTTCATACATTCACATGTATGATAAAATGGTTTGTTGCTTTTTCAATATCAATTTCATAGTTGTAGGGGATCACACAACTAAAGTATACATATTCTGGCTACATTGATCACAAAGTATATTATATATATATTCTTGTGAAGGTTGGTCACAAAATACATATCATACTAGTTTAGTTTTCATGTTAGCAAGTTAGATCTAGAAATTTTTTTTTACGCTCATCTGATGTTATACGGGAAAACCCAAATCCATCCCGAAACCCAACATTCTTATATGGGCCGGGTATAGGCTGGCATTTTTCAATTTTATCTAGGCCTGAACCCGGCCCGTGGCCCGCTTTAAAATGTGGGTTTGGGTTTGGGATAGATAAAACCCAGTATAACCCAGCCCGATGCTCATCCCTAGTAGAGAACAAAGGTTTCATTTGGGAACTTAAGAATAGATATATAAAGCTTGGAGGATAAGGTAGAGAAGAAGCATGAGGTGTAAAAGTAGCTCCTCATGTATTCATGGCCTTAAACTATTAAGGATATACAAGCAACCACACAAGCAGCTACCCCACCATTCACATCGATTTTCTTAGGCACCGTTTTTTGAATTTCCAAGCCAAATAAATAAGCCATTGGTTGATAGCTCCTAAAGGTAGCTCATCCATAAAGGGGTAAACCCTAAAATACCCTTGGAGAAAACACCTTCAAACCAAGTTTCAACTAGGCGCCCCATGGCTAAAAAATCTCAATAATGATAAGAGAACAGTAAAGGATCATAATAAAAATGATAATTTGCAAAGAAAACCTCTCATTTAGGTAAATTGCATAATAGTCCAAAATGTGCATAAAATTGCATAACTTACACAAACAATGTCCAAATTGAACCAAATTTGAGACTTAAGCTTGTCACATGATACCAAAACATATGAAAAGGTTATATTAGGGTTATAAGAATTCAATTATGGTAATTAAGCATGTTAAAAACTTTAAGTAAGGTTAGGGTCTCACAACCATACATCCCAAATAGGAATTTCACCCCCGAAATCCAAGGTACACAAAGATGGACACTTATCATGCACGTAATCCTCAATCTTACACAAGGTTACTTTCATTGAATGGTCATATAACATCATTATCATAGAAGACATATTATTCTCCCTCAACTCTTGCATGTGTCACCTTGGTTCAATATAAGAACTATTGTGCCACCTGTACAGGTCTGGTAGTACTTTTCAACTTGGGACTCTAACTGTTATCCTGGACTATACTATTTGTTGTACCAAACATCAGAGGGAATACTTGTTGGTTCTTACCAAACATATAACATCATGTATCTCTTATCATATGTAACTTTACAAAGTTTCATCTTTATGCTCCTTTAATGATTGTTGTAATTAGAAACTCAATCAATTAGATTGGTATCCCCTAATTGTCAAGAACTATAAGGCATATGTTATTACAAGATTCTTCAATCACCTCAATGATGGACTAGTCATCTAACTAGTTGAAGAATCATACACTTGTCTAAAACTGTTATCAAATATAACTTCCTGATTCACCTTGTTAGGGGTACAATAATGACACTGTCTTCATCTTACCAAGATTCACACAACCCAATTAGTAGATGTACCATAAATTCCAAGGGGATACTCTAGTTAACCCCCAACTCACTCTTGCTGAACTTGTCACACATATGTATAGTTGCTTCAACATTCTTAAGGTTTAGAAAAGATGTTGACCATGCTACTGATATATTGATTAATCTAAATGACTTAACCCTAAACTCATCATGGTCATGTAACTTATGTCATCCTCTCTAACTCTTATCCATTGATATACTGATCCTAGGTTTATCTTAAAGGATCACAATAACGCATGCCTTTTGATCAACAAACCATCTATCCTTGATAGTGGTCTATCCCAACTATCAACATACCATACACAACATCATAGAATCACTCTTCTTTTCCCAAAAAACACTTGGAGGATCAAAATCAACTCTTTCTTTTATGGAGAGGAACACTGTACAATTCATCTAGAAGATGTCTTTAACTCATATATAACTAGTACACTCTAGATACTAGGATTCGTTACCTTGGTATCCACCACATGTGTTATAAAGAGACTCATACCTTGGGTTCATCCACTTCTTCAACATCATAAGTGGCTATGAATATTTAGGAGGAATCCCCCTAACTCTTGGAAGGATGAAAAAGCACGCTCATTACAAAACATAAAGATTTTGGAACTATAGTCCAAGGCAATCACACATTATATCATGATATCCATCACATGATTACATCAAATTCACGTGTGCCAAGTGGCATGAGATCCGCTTGAAGGCTACACCTCAAAAAGAAGGAACACAAATGGAAACACACTTCCCTCATCACAACAACATTATCTAGGGGTCATTAGCAAAAGGGAAACCAATTCTATTTTTGCCATGAAGGTTACACTTTTTATGTATCATTTTACCTCTTATAGCTTGGGTTCCTTTCGATTAGCATAGGAATGATTAATATTATCACATCTCATTGCTCTTTTCTCATTAACTCTTCATCATTCATATGTATGTCCTTTCATGTTATCATGTTTCTTCAACCACTGGTCAAGGAACAAGTCATCACATTCCATATTTTCTTTGTTAAACAAGGAGCTTATCCCTTGATTTCTTTCACATACCATTTATATATTAAATTAACACATTCTTACACACACAGGTTGGTCTAAGATTAACTCAGGATCCACTTGATTCCTCTGTCATGTTCTCATTCATCTTCTCATATTATAATTATAATATGAGCTCTCTCTTTCTTATGTGAATTTCATACCTTGAATCACTTTATTAGCACTGACTTCTCAATCTTTTACTTTATTATCTTCTTAAATTACAACTTCAACCACTCCTCTTTAGCTTATCTATTTTTAGATTTAAGTTTCATGGTGTTATATCTTTCCCTTATACTCACCAAATATTCAAGTTTTGATATATTATGATGTAATTTTCATCTTCTTTAGGGTAAGATTGAGATATATGCACCATGATTTTTGATTTGTTATGCTCTTTAGGTTGTTTCAAAATGACTACTGGATCAAAGTAATCAGAAAGAGAACAATCTAAGAGTGCCATACTTACCTCTTCTTCAATAATTGAATAACTGGCCAGGGCACCCAAATACTGAGATTAGGCAGTATGCACCATATTTTTATGTCTTATTCCTAACTTAGACATCATCCTAGTCCTAAGTCCTAGTGTCCCTATAGACTCAGTGAACCTAAAGCCATAATACCAACTTATGAGAACCTGTTACACTAAACAAGATTACTCAAAACATAAAACACATTTACTCATTAATTAAACACAAACCTAGAAATTAGGGTAAACTAAAACTGATTTCAACATAACCATCATGCTCTAAAATATTACATAAGAGCCCAAAAACTTGCTTGTATTCATATTATACCAAGAATCTCTTGTAATTGTTCCATGGCCTCATCCACCATACATAAATATTATACAAGAAGCATTTCCACATTTATCATTTGAACAAGCATATAACATGCTATTGAAAACTCGATTCAATCGAAACACCATATACAAACTTTTCACCCAGACCTAAGAGTACATGGATGACTCTAGGACACATTAGACAACTAAACAACTATCTTTAGGGTTCATCACCTCAGATTCTTCTCACTATCATGATATTATTGTCATTGTTGTCAATCACCTAAAAATATGTGGTGACCCACGAGGCGAGACCCAATTCCAGCGAGAGATATAACTCTCTCAAACATATATTGATTACAAAACATTATTCCAATAGTAAATAAATTGAGCAGTTGAAGTATTAAATAGTAAATTGAGAAGATTGAATAGTTCAAGCATGCTAAACAGATTAAGCACATAAGCTTAGCACAAGTATAATTATCAATGTATATACAAGTAATAGATAAATGCATTTCTTCTATCAGATATCTACATAGGTTTCATAAGATTGCATCTATCACAATAGTCATTATTAGTCGGACTATCATCATATTCCATGCTAACAGAACAAGAAACTGGTAGCATAAACATCTCTTACATCATGAATATGTCTAGTAGCATAACACAAATATCAATATTGGCATGTTTAATAAAGTAAACAAATCTACATCATAAGTAGAGCTAACATCATAAGAACAACTAACTGCATAAGCATGTTTAACAATTTAAGCATTTCTAATTACAAAGGAATGACTAGCAATATTAAACATAGCTAGCAACATTATCTTAACTATCAATGCCAGCATAATTGACAACATAAGCATGTTTATGACATGAACATAACTACAACATAAGCATATCTATCATCACTTATGGAACTATACATCATCTCTATGTAAGGAAAGCAAACAAGGGTTACCATCCAATGTGAAATATTGTGTATGACCCTAAACAGATATGCTACATGACTATATTACATTTGTTTATTACACCCTGAGTAATTTGAGGATACCTCTCAAAATCAAACTGACCGCTGCTAAGTCAAAATCAGTGCCATATAAGATCTAGGGAAGAGTCAGACTCCCAAGATCTTCTCCTCCTTCGGTCAGTACGGGTCCACCATAGTGACACATAAGGTCAAGCTGCTAACATCCTAGTCTGTCCTTGGTACAGGTCACGACACTAGTGAAAGAAGGTGGGTATGCATACCCTACCATCCGACATACATCTGCACTTTTCCTCCAATCTCATCACATATATAATCACCGAGACACGACTATAGTCGTTCTCAAACTAAGGGCTAGGTATGACCACAATCATTCTCCCTAAATACTTGGATTCAAGATGACAAGCACCCCACATACTCAATAGTATGCACTCCGAGTTTCCCTTAGGAATACTCGTTTCACCATCTGGAAAGTTTTGACACTCAGATGGATCTATGGCACATGGCACTACATGATTAGAATTTCACTTGATTAGTTATTGCCAATTGGGTCAATTAAGGTTGCATCAAACAATTTGACATACAAACCCTAATTCATCTCTAGAAGGCATTAACATATAACAACTTCAGAAGATATAAAACATATAAAACTTATTGTTCCCCATCTTATCATTACATAGTACTATTCACTTTCCAATCATGAGACTACACTTGTCATCATAATGTCACATGATATAAATCCTTATCATAACATCACATGGTATCAACCCTTGTCAACATAAGATAATTATACGTCATTCAGGGCTCAACCATGCCCAAAGGTCAGATCATTTCCTGTAAGTTCATCATTATCTTTCCATGCCTCATTAAAATGCTTGACATACATCACCATTCACGTAATAAACATGCTTAGCTAGCATGATATTACATTAAAGAGCTAACAAATGTTCACAGGATAGCATTGAAGGATTATCTTAGCATTTAGAGCATTCCTTATTATATCAACATATAAGGAAGCTATATAATTGGCCACCATCACATTAATAATGTACAAGTTTAGTATAAGAAATCATAGATCATGAAACTTTGATGATCACCAGTTTAACACATTAGAGTTTCAATCAATCATTAGGAAGGATATTCTATCATTATTTTAATCATTCAAGAAAGGATAATATGATTAATCACCATTTTCTACTTGCATTAGGGTTAGGTTTAGAAAGGTAGGTTACTTAAAGTTATAGTTCAACATTCATTTACAAACCTAAATCCATAGCATCCCTATATAAATCTTGGAAGCATAAGACACAACATCATCAACACATTCCATACCTTTCTCAAGTATGGATCCATGCATAACTCATAATGTTACCATCATATTATAGTATATTAACATTTCAAAAAAAAAAAACAGAGACTCCATTGTTGTAATATTCCACTAAGGAAAGGTTGATCATAGTTAGCCATCATCATCTGAGTTCATTAGGATTAAGTATAACAAGCTACAACCCATTGGAGTTACATGTCAACATGATATGGTCATTATCCATTCTATTCATATGAGGGCAAAGGTAAGACTACCTTATTAAAGGCAAGCTCCATGGGTTCCATCATCATGCAACCCATATCACCATACCACAACATCATCCAGAAGCATTGGATGTTGAACAGGTAAGATCATTGGTTATTTACATAAGCAAACACCTTAAAAAACCATATGTAAAGCCATTGAGTTGTGACCTAGAAAGAGTCACTATTAAATTCTAAAAATCCCTTATTTAATAACATTAAAGGGGAACCATAGATTGTGGGATTAAAACCCATCATCATATGTATATTTTAAGCAAGTCATCATGTCAATAGTCAAGCTCCTTATATTGATCACATGAGGGAAACCATCAAATTTTGATTATTAGAACTCACATGGAATACTTATAGGTTTCAATACTAACCATTGGATATTGAATCATCCAATCTCAACCATCGGATTAAGTCTAATATTCAAAACTATTAGATGAAGAAGTGTTAGATCCTAACCATTGGATCAGGTTCATATTTTAAAACCATCATTTGGACTACAGGTCGAACCCCTAAATCATTTGATCCAAGAAACTATTGGGTTAGTGCTTAATTGAAGCTACATCTAAAGCCTTGAATCACCATTCATTTTGGTGACCTGATCCACCATCAGTTGTGATATCTCAGGTCACCATCAGTTGATAGGATCAACACTAAATTCATTTAACACCATCAGATATTAAGCTATTGTCATCATTGATTGATACCATAATTAGAGAATAAAACCATTGCTCATTGAGATTCCAAGAGAACCTAACACTAACCTAAGTTGTGACTATCTGTTCACACCATCATTCAACACCCTTGGTCACCACCTTCGGTTGTCATGGAGACCACACCATCGAGTCAAGTGTTTAGAGAAGAAAACAATCTAAAAGCCCTAATATGGACCATCGGTTGATAGGTTCGTAGCACCATCGATGGTGATACCAACCTAAAACAAACCATATCCTTCCTTAGAAAGAATGTGCACATTATTATAGGTTCATTTAGAACTAGAAACAAAATAGGAAACAACATAAATATCAAAATCCCAAATGAGCTTAGCTTCTTAATGCTTAAATCACCATTTTTAAGTAAGAACATGAGGTAAAAAGCTTATAGTAAGCAATATCAGTAAAGAGGGTGATGAATCCTCCAGATTCATCATTATAGTCACCAATTCTAGGGTTTTTATACCTCATTTTGACTAAATTACCCTTGCTTTGCTTTACTCTGAGTATTTCTTCATTCTCACACAAATAATGCTTAAATAGTTCTAATTACTAGTTTATTCGATGCTATTATATCTTACACACTCTCCTTTCCCTCTGCAAATCACTCTCAATCATCCAATCAAACATCAACAACTCACAACTGTGCGTTCTATCCTCAAAGCCCCAAGCCTGTGCAACAAATAATCAAGATCATGAAGCAGAATAATCGCCACGACCGTGCTAGTCATGCCACGGCCGTGGCGCATCGCCAACAGTGCCAAGCCTCCATCCGCCACGACCGTGCTGGTCACGCCACGACCGTGGCGCATCGCCAATAGTGCCAAGCCTCCAACTGCCACGATCGTGCCGGCCACACCACGACCGTGGCACATCGCCAACAATACCAAGTCTCCATCTGCCACGATCGTGCTGGTCACGCCATGACCATGGCGCATCGCCCACAGGACCAAGTTCTCACCTGCCACGCCCGTGCAAGGCGGCACGGCTGTGGGGCTGTAGCCTCACCACAACCATGGCACAACATCACCAGGGCCGAAGTTTCACCCGCCACGCCCGTGCAAGGCAACACGACCGTGGGACAACAACATCACCATGACCGTGGTGCCTCAACACGGCCGTGGCGCGTCGTCCCCTACCTCCCGACGCTACTATTTTCTCAACCTGCTGCTCCAAAGCTCCATGGCCGTCGGCGTCGCCCTCCTCACCAAGAGTATTTCCGACCTGCAACACCTCACAACCCCAGACTGCTTGGAAGAGCACGAGGTCCTAGATAGTTTGGAGGAGCTCACGGTCCTAGACCGTTTGGAGGAGCTCACGATCTTAGATCGGAGGCTGGATGCTCGAGGTCGTTTGAACGTCGCTCAATCAAGATCACAGAGAGAGTGCAGATCATTTGGCACCATGGTCACAAGACCGTTTGGAAGAGATTTTCCAAGACCGTTTGGTCTAAACAAACCGTTTAATGCAAAAAGACACAAGATCGTTTGGGACCAGACCTGTGCCTATCAATAGGACCAGCAGGGCCCCCAATTGGGAATCGGTTCCCCGACGCTGATAGGCTACCAGTATACAGTTCCCATCCAAATCCAGTCCCGTCTTTGCTAGTTCCATTCCACCGACTTCCCGTATTGCAAGCAAGGAGACTGAGAAGAGAAGCAAGACGAAGTGAGAGAGACTGTCTGGACTGTCTTGGCGTCTCCCGTTCCGTGTCTAAATCTACTCCGACATGACGTAGAAGACCACTTCATCTTCACCGAGCTGCGACTACCTTCTGCACCGAGTCCATGGCAGATTTTTCCCTCTTTCTCATTCTTCTTGTTTCTCATTTAAGGAGCAAGTAGTTTCATCCACTGGGGTGTGGGGACTAGCCCCGCCGCCCGTGTTTTGTAATCTGTACTAAAAAGATGTTATCTTTTCGATTCAATACTAAATCGTTTCATACATGCTTGAATGTTGGTCGCGTTCTTGTGTGCATCTATTGTATTTCATTGTGGTTTGTCTACGACCGCTCTTAGGACTCGAATACCGATTTACTGTTGGTTTCTGGTGTGTGTATCCACCGCGTATCCGTTTCAGTATCTAGGAACGCTTCTCGAGGGATGGAGTAAACTCACCTCCATCGTTGCACCTCCACACTATGAAATGGAATCAGTTGACGTACAGAAGCGCAACCTTGCTGGGTCGAGGAACACATTCCGCAGCGGGAGTAGTGCAAGGTATTTGACCATTCGTTCGGGAATGGCTGACGTTGCAACACTCCCATGTTTCTCATAGCTATTTCCTCGAAAGAGGGATAGTCTATAAGGATACTAATCGAATTGGTAATTATTGCTCGTTTGTTAGTTTTTCGATACACATATCACGAGGCTGAGTAAGGTTCTCTCTTCGGAGGTTACATCTCTTCATTGACACGTAGATATGTACCGGATGATGGTTACTCAACCCGTGAAGGTTGTGTGCATTACTCTTGTCCTATAAGACATCAGTATTGTACAACATCCATGTATCTTGCTTACAAGTCTTGCTATGTTTGGTACAGGTACAATACATGTGTAGTGGTGGTGAATACCCGCATCACCCCAGTGATCCATCATTATTTGCTAATCTTAGATTTTAATTCTTAAATTAGTTTTTATTCTTGCCTTTACTTTTGCATGTTTTAGGTTAAATAACTCAAATCAAACTTTAGGTCTTAGATGATTGACTTAGATTGATACAAAACGAGAAAAAGACACTCAGATTCCTAACGTTGTCCTTTGGGTTCGATCCTAAATCTGTACTATGATAAGGCTTCTACACTCTTGTGGGGTTGGAGCATTTATCTAGCACCAGTTGTAGGTAACCCTAGAGAGAACATTAACTCCCTAGGGTTTTTGGTGCACTTTAGGACTTCCATTGGAAGAGTAATCTTTTGGTGTAAGTTCTAGCTCCATCAAAAAATGGCACCGTTGCCGGGGACAACGGTGTAAGAATCATCTTTTTTGAATTCCGTTTCAATTTAGGTTTCTCTAGGGTTTTCCATTTTCTTTTCAAAAAAAAACCTAAAAAGTGAAGGGCTTAATCTCGCATATCTTCTTGGATTTGAAGTGGTTGGTCAGGCATGATAAACTCCTTCCTTGATTTCAGGTACAAACTCTCTTCAAAATGAAGCAGTCGACACCACCAACCGTTAGATGTCAACTATGTGGTGACTACTCTCATGCATCGATTTACTTCTTCAATGTCCCTCCTCTCTACGTGATGGCTCTGCGTCAAGTAATCGTGAATCATATAGTTGGGAAACTCAAAGCAGCCTCTTCATACAACTATGGATATAACGTAAGTTATAATCCATACCACCCTGGAGGCTACTACAAAAAACCTAACTATGGTGGATTTCAAGGCATGGACTACAATGTAGAAGGGAACTTGGAAAATAATGCAATTCAATACTATGATGAGGGGATCCATTATCAACATCAATCAAATAGATATAGGGAAGAGCTTTTTCATGAAGATCAACACACATTGATGGAAGAACTACATGCTATAAAAACATCAGTGCCTCAACAACTAGCTGATCAGACAGCCGCGACCAAGAAGTTGGTAGCCGATCTAGACCAACTTATGCAACTTGTCAACGCTCCTGAGCAACAAGTAGAACAACCACCTATTTCAACTACGCACACCCCTAGTCCACATGTTGCAATCGATTACGATGATGATTATAAAATCATGTGGGATATGCCTTCCAATGATCTTCAAGCAAGAATACAAGGTGAGGAATCATCTTCAGAGTTAATAACTGAACCCAAGGACAATCTCTTCACAACATTACAAGAGAAAGAATCATCTTTCGAGCCAAGACCTGACTCGGAAAGTGATTCCTGCACTATGCCCTTAGGATAAAGATTGAGTAACCAATATGAGAATTTCCTATAGTCAAGAGATCAATGGGGGATAAACTTCGATACTTACCCACCTTCTGACTTCATAGACTCAAATCCAACCATTGAAGAGCAATTGACAATAATCGATTCCCTCAATGAAAAAAGCTTTTCAACTTCAGCTGTCTCATCAATAAAATCCATAAAAGAAGGGCTAATGTCGCAAGGACTCTACACTCCTTTGCAGTCAGACTCAGATGGGTATGTGACCCATTCAGATAAGGATATATCTTTTATGCGAGGGAATAAAATGTCTTCACTTCCGGAACAAAATCCGAATCGCCCTTATGAAGAAATTTATGATCATTCAGCTGATTTAGGGACAAATTTTGAGAATAGGACTGATCAAGATCTTGATTTAGAAATGGACCATACCACTCTCACTGATGAAACAGAATCAAGGGAGGATGACGGGTCTCAAGATGACAATCCTATGATTGTTCCTCTTCATGAGATGATGTTACCTGAGTTACCACCACCACAAGAAGTCCAGACGGAGCCAGTCCTCGAACAAGTGCATGATCTTTCTATTAAATCTCCTTCTAGTCACTTGAATGAGTTGACAGTGCACTATGAAGAGAAACATGACCCACCTCTTGATTTTGGAATGGATTACGATATTTCTGTAGACTCTTGTAATGACAAAAAGGGCCCGTGGGAGGACATCGAGTCACAAACCCATCCACTTAGAGCAACTCACCCCTATGAAGAAGACTTTCTTAACATTCAAGAAACTAAGATATGTATTTTACCTGAGCCAAGTTTCAATATTCCCATAGCAACTCCTCCTGAGCACTCAATAGAATCGGAGGAGTACTTTGAAGAAGTACTCAAACAAAAATCTGACTCAGAAAGGGAGTACTTTAGTCCCAACATTGAAGAAATGGAGTCACCAGGAGATTCTAGCCTTCAAAACATTATGTCATGGACTAATCCCCCCCATGAAGAAGCATCATTGGAACCTTTACCCCAGAATCCCATTATTCCTTTACCCGAGCAAGAGTTTGTTCTACCAGTCAAATCTTCTTCTAGTTACTTGGACGAACTAAGGATGTTCTATGAGGAAAATTCCAATCAAAATTTTGAAAAGAAGAACGACACTCTCATCAATTTCAACATTGATAAAGATGATGATACTTCTCAAAACAAATCCTCTCATGAAGAAATGTCACCTTGGGTACCATATCCTACGCAAGAAAAGCCAGGTGATGAAATGAAGCCTGAACCGGATCCGCCACCTGATCCAGGATAGGAGAAAGTCCAAGTGGCCGACCCACAATCGACTACTCTGCATTTTGGAGAAAGCAGTTTTACTTTAAATTTCGAGGGCAAGCCACAACTGGAAGACACAAATAAGCAATGCTTCAATTACTCACCTAGCCCTCCAGTCTCAATTTCTTATATTTTACCTCCCCCACTGATGGGGGAAGGACTCTAGATTGTTCTGGACGAACAAAGAGGCAGAGGAAATATGCATCCAAATCATCTAGAAAACCTATTCGAGTTGCCACGACCACCCAGTCAACAGGTTGTTCAAGCCACTCCCTCACTCTCAGTGTCGGCTATTGTGTGACATCTTTTCCGGACCTTCTTCCAACTACGAGGACCGCCTGGTTAACACTGCGCAACCCTTCCCCTCCATCTCGAACCTAGTATTTGTTCAGAAATGAGAAAACTCACAAGTTCGAGGTGGAGGGCAGGTGGTATGACTCTCACTCCACCCTCTACCTTTAATGCTTTCTGTTTTTCCATTTTTTTCGTAATTTACCAGCCTTTTTGTAGTTTTCCAAAAATAAAGCCTTTATCTATCCGGCTTTTGCTTTTCGAATCTATGGTCATCACCTCTTTTCGTTGCAAATCCATGAGGAACAAATGCTTAAAACTAACCGATAAATGATTTCGTCTTGAATAGTCTATGCATCCTAATGTCATACCCTCAAATATTAAAAGATGATACACTTCAATAAGACTGAGATAGATCAAGTACATCGCACCTCTAACTGATTAATGGATATGTTGTATGGATTTCTCATTTGATATTTTATCATGTCACTTTTTGAGCAGAGTGTGATGGAGAAAAGAGACTCGTGACATGGAATCACTAAGCAAACCGCATCATGATCCGAACTCTCTTCTACACTTCTTCCTTCATTTTTCATACCCCTCTGCTCACCAATCATGCCAAAGCTTTAAGTTCGGTGTGGTAAACCACACCTCTGCCGAACTCTAAGTTCGGTGTGGTAGACCACACCTTTTTCTGTATAAACTAGAACTTTGCCAAACTCTAAGTTCGGTGTGGTACACCACACCCCTCTTTCCACTACCTCTTCTTCCATACCCCTAAATACATAACAGGGGTGTATCACCTTCTTTTCTTGATCCAAAGAGCATACAATGGTGATTGTGCACATACCGAGGTTGGTGAAAAATCTACCCTGATTCCAAAAAGAGGCTTGGCAGCCCAAATATATAAAAATCCAAAAATACCCATTTTCCCAAGCCAAGTGAGAATGAATAAAAGCCAGAGTGTGAATAAAAACATGAGAGTTGTGCCCTGAATAAGGATAACTGATAAAGGTCCTGTCCGACTGGTACATTATCTGCCCTCACAAAGGCAGATGTGTCGCGACCGGTAGTGAGACCCTAAGGATCCAAAAATGACCCCTTACCTCCTCCCGAAGAGGTAAAATAGCCAAAAGCCTTAAGCCAACCTATACACACTTCTGAGTTACCTTTAGAAAAAAAATCGGGAGTAAGGCTAAGTCAACCAGTATTGTGCACAAATATTAAAAGTGTCTTGATGAATCACCAATAATAGAGTCTTGAGTCAATTTAAGGAGAGACTCTTATCTCTTGACCATACCCCCATACTCTCCTTTTTCAACACCAGTGACAGATCATATGCATTTTGTTGATTCTATGGGTCTTTTCAAAGTCTCATAAAACTTTTAAACATGACTGATACAACAGAGAATGAGAAGGAAATACTTCAGCAAAATGGACTCAGAGATGAGGATATCATAAAAAGTACTCCGTGATCTAAGGAAGCCTTGAGGCTGCATCAATCTGAGCCACAAACAAAATTATGATATGACATAAGGATGAGGCAATCACGAGATGAACGATTTCATTGGCGACTATTTTAAGTTTTTTGTTCCTCAGGATGAGTAATGCTTAAGTTTGGTGTGGTGATGAATCCTCCAGATCCATCCTCAGTCACCAATTCAAAGGATTTCTGACGTTTTTGCCCTAATTTTGTTTTGCCTCATTTTCCTTTCTCTTTTTCGTGAAAATGCTGACAATGATGAGGAAATTATGAGACGAGCGAGCCTTTTGTCGACTGTCTTAAGTTTACCGTTCCTCAGGACGAGCAACGCTTAAGTTCAGTGTGGTGATAAATCCTCCAGATTCATCATTACATTCACCAATTCTAGGGTTTTTATACCTCATTATGACTAAATTACCCTTGCTTTGATTTACTCTGAGTATTTCTTCATTCACACACAAATAATGCTTAAATAGTTCTAATTACTAGTTTATTCGATGCTATTATCTCTTACACACTCTCCTTTCTCTCTACAGATCACTCTCAATCATCCAATCAAACATCAACAACTCAAAACTGTGCATTCTGTCCTCAAAGCCCCATGCATGTGCAACAAATAATCAAGATCATGAAGCAGAACAATCGCCATGACCGTGCTAGTCATGCCACGGCCGTGGCGCATCGCCAACAGTGCCAATCCTCCATCCGCTACGACCATGCTGGCCACGCCATGACTGTGGCGCATTGCCAATAGTGCCAAGCCTCCAACCGCCACGACTGTGCCGGCCACACCACGGCCGTGGCGCATCGCCAACAGTACCAAGTCTCCATCCACCACGACCGTGCTGGTCATGCCATGACCGTGGTGCATCGCCCATAGGGCCAAGTTCTCACCAACCACGCTTGTGCAAGGCGGCACAGCCGTGGGGCTATAGCCTCACCATGACCGTGGTGGCACGCCACAGCCGTGGCACAACGTCACCAAGGCCGAAGTTTCACCCGCCACGCCTGTACAAGGTAGCATGGCTGTGGGATAGTAGCATCACCACGACCGTGGCGCATCATCTCCTACCTCCCGACACTGCTATTTTCTCAACCTGCTACTCCAAAGCTCCATGGCCGCCGGTGTCGCCCTCCTCACCAAGAGTATTGCCGACCTATAATGCCTCACAACCCAGACTGCTTGGAAGAGCACGAGGTCCCAGACGATTTGGAGGAGCTCACAACCCTAGACCATTTGGAGGAGCTCACGATCTCAGATCGGAGGCTGGATGCTCGAGGTCGTTTGAACATCACTCAATCAAGATCACAGAGAGAGCGCAGATCATTTGGCACCATGGTCACAAGACTATTTGGTAGCAAACGGTCTCAAGACCGTTTGGTAACAAACGGTCTACAGACTGTTTGGAAGAGATTTTTCAAGATCGTTTGGTCTAAACAAACTGTTTGATGCAAAAAGCCACAAGATCGTTTGGGACCAGACCTGTGCCTATAAATAGGACCAGCATGGTCCCTAGTTGGGAATCGGTTCCTGGACGCTGACAGGCTGCCAGTACACAGTTCTGATCCAAATCCAGTCCCGTCTACGCCAGTTCCATTCTACCGACTGCCCGTATTGCAAGCAAGGAGACTGAGAAGAGAAGGAAGAAAGAGCGAGAGAGACTGTCTGGACTATCTTGGCATCTCCCGTTCCGTGTCCAGATCTTCTCTGACACGGCATCGAAGACTGCTTCATCTTCACCGAGCTGTGAATACCTTCTGCACCTAGTCCATGGCGGATTTTCCCCTCTTTCTCATTCTTCTTGTTTCTCATATGAGGAGTGAGTAGTTTCATCCACTGGGGTGCGGGGACTAGCCCCGCTTCCCATGTTTTGTAATATGTACTAAAAAGATGTTATCTTTCCG
The DNA here is from genome assembly GCA_963693085.1 of Alisma plantago-aquatica. NCBI lineage: Eukaryota > Viridiplantae > Streptophyta > Magnoliopsida > Alismatales > Alismataceae > Alisma > Alisma plantago-aquatica. The sequence continues at coordinate 642,769,020 of OY856413.1, read as the reverse complement.
ATTCAATACTAAATCGTTTCATACATGCTTGAATGTTGGCCGCATTCTTGTGTGCATCTATTGTCTTTCGTTGTGGTTTGTCTATGACCACTCTTAGGACTCGAATACCGATTTAGTGTTGGTTTCAGGTGTGTGTATCCACTGCGCATCCGTTTCAGTATCTAGGAACGCTTCCCAAGGGATGGAGTAAACTCACCTCCATCATTGCACCTCCGCACTATGAAATGGAATCAGTTGACGTACGGAAGTGCAACTTTGCTGGGTCGAGGAACACATTCCGCAGAGGGAGTAGTGCAAGGTATTTGACCATTTGTTCAGGAATGGCTGATGTTGCAGCAGTCCCACGTTTCTCGTAGTTATTTCCTTGAAAGAGGGATAGTCTATAAGGATACTAATCGAATTCGTAATTATCGCTCGCTTGTTAGTTTTTCAATACATGTTTCATGAGGTTGAGTAAGGTTCTCTCTTCGGAGGTTACATCTCTTCATTGACACGTAGATATGTACCGGATGATGGTTACTCAACCCGTGAAGGTTGTGTGCATTACTCTTGTCCTATAAGACATCAGTGTTGTACAACATCCATGTATCTTGCTTACAAGTCTTGCTATGTTTGGTACAGGTACAATACATGTGTAGTGGTGGTGAATACCCGCATCACCCCAGTGATCCATCATTATTTGCTAATCTTAGATTTTAATTCTTAAATTAGTTTTTATTCTTGCCTTTACTTTTGCATGTTTTAGGTTAAATAACTCAAATCAAACTTTAGGTCTTAGATGATTGACTTAGATTGATACAAAACGAGAAAAAGACTGTAACGTCCGGTCCCACTGCCCAAGGCTCTAGTAGAGTTTCAGGAATGACGACTGGCCCCACAGACCACCACTAGCCTTAACTGCGTGCTTTGTACTCATGCACGTGCAAGCCGGGGTCAACTTCCCGACTGGTCACCCATCCTAGTACTACTCCAAGCTGAGCACGCTTAACTATGGAGTTCTTTAGTGATGGGCTCCCGGAAAAGGAGGTGCACCTTGGTGATATGGGTAGTCTAATCATTCCTTTTAAGATCACGTTATCCAAGGCTCCATTAGAGGGTTATAAAACTTGCCTCTATTGAGAAGAATAGACTTCTACCAGTAAGAAACTCAAGCAAAGAAGGCGAGATAATCTAGGTTTTAGATCTGAACTCAGCCAAGTAGGCACTTTTCTCCACAAAGAGGCAAAATCCTTGAAGAAGAAGCAAGAAAGGTAGATTCTTGAGTTCTAGAGAAACTTCACCATGGGACAATAAGGTTTTGACCTGTACAAATGTAGGAGGAAGAAAAATAAAGAAAGAAACGAAAGAAAGAAGGGGATACTTACTTTTTTAGGTCAAGATCACCAAGGAGATTTAGAAACACTAAAGGAAGAAAATCATAACCCTAGATGATTCTACCAAGAATATACACACCTTCTTCTTCCTTGGACAGTAGCTCCACAACCAAATAGAGGAAGAATGATGCTCTTAGCAGGAGGGAAGTGGTAGAGATCAAAAGTTTCACTTGGGAGCTTAAGGATAGATATATAAAGCTTGGTGGATAAGGTAGAGAAGAAGCATGAGGTGTACAAAAACATTCAAGGACCGTAATGCAAATGATAAATTGCAAATCAAACCTCTCAATTGGGTAAATTGCATAAAAGTCCAAATTGTGCATAAAATTGCATAACTTGCACAAACAATGTCCAAAATGGACGAATGTTAGCCTACAACGGATGGCGGCCAAGATCAACCCTAGGGCGAACGACGACACACGGTCTGGAGATCAGAGATCTCAGGAAGATGAAGGAGACGGGGACCTGACAAGAGGGTGGAGTTCCATCCCGCTGGGCTTGACCGACATTCATCTCAACTTTGCTTCAAACAGTCGCAACAATACCCAACAACAGAAGGAGTCTCTCAATACTGGGGAGGGATGCTCCATGGAATTGGACGGTACGGGCGGCAACCCTAACTTTCCGCCCCTGGCAGGCAGTGTGACAACCGGCGACGCAGTCTCTGACAAAGCCCGCTCGTCCTATAAGAAAGTGATGGGGGTGAGCACCGTAGGAAACCCACACGACTTCATCCATATCGATGCTAATACATGCGGCGTCTCGCTACAAGTCTCAGATATCGAGGTAACGTCCGATCAAGGTTTTCCAACCTTCCGAGTTCGAAAGGAGGCCCTTGACGAGCTTTTCAAGCCATGTCGGTATACTGTCGTAGTAAAGCTCCTGTCACGAGAAATAGGGTATCTCACCCTACGTGATAGACTGAAAGCTATGTGGAAGCCACTGGGGGGATTCAACCTGATTGACATAGCAAATGATTACTTCATCGTGCAACTCCAAGCCGAGGAAGATTACATCAACGCCTTGGCCGGAGGTCCCTGGCCTATCTTTGGATCATACCTTACAGTCTAACGCTGGGTTCCTAGTTTCTGCCTAGATGCAGCAACACCACTGCATGTGGTCGCTTGGGTTCGTATACCCAACCTACCAATCCATCTATATCAAGAGGTTCTCTTAAAAGAAATCGGGGATACTTTAGGCAAAATGATTAAAGTGGATATGAACACCAAGATGCAGAGGCGAGGCCAGTTTGCACGTATTGCAGTTGAGATCAATATGCTGCAACCCCTGACTCCGGCCATATTTGTTGATGGTATCAAGTATAATGTTGAGTACGAGAACATCCTGTACATCTATCTACAATGCGGGAAAGCCGGCCATATCGAAAAAGATTGCAGATTCAGGTTGGAAGTTGAAGCAGAGGCCCAGAGAGAAAGTGTCAAATCCGGTAGTCTCATCCCTCAGAACCCACCAAGAAGAGAGGGCTTCTCCAAGTCCATCCATGCCAAGCTGATTCCGAGGAAGCCAAAGAAAACACCTACCACCCCGCCATCGAACAAAAGAATCAACCCAACAAATAACAGATTTCAAGAACTCGTGGATATAGAGGAAGAGGACACTATCCAGGAAGTGGTCGATGCTGATAACGTGGCCGAAAGGGTCACGGGAAGTATTGACTGGAATCTGAGGAAAAGGCAAGGGAAGCACCACAAGAAGGTGGGAGAAACAAATACTAACCAAGATTCACCGTGTCAAACAACATAACAAGAATAGCCCCTATGATCTGACCAGACGTTCACAGGGATGCCGGACCATACTATAGAAGCCCCATCTGGAGATGCGGTACTGCATGGCAGAGATAATTCCTCTCATCCTTTCGTTACCTCCACTTTCCACATGGGCACCCAGGCCAATGAGAAGAGCAATTATGTGAAGTATAGAAGTCCCACGAAGTCCTCTGTGGGGATTCACTTGAGGAACAGGAAAGTTGTGAACGCGGGGGACCCTGGTCGGGCCTCCACCAGGAAGAGAGGGAAACCCTCATTACTCCAAGATCCAGAACAGGAAGTGCGGGAGATGGGAACATCCACCATTATTGAAGATTGTCAATGAAAGCCATGTTTTGGAATGTTCAGGGTGTCTGTGACAAAGACACCCAGAACACGGTGAAAGAACTTGTCAATAGATATCATGTTTCTGTTTTGGGTCTATTCGAAACTCACTGCAGTGGGCCTCGTGCTACGAAGATCATCAAAAATTTGGGTTTTGCCCAGGGTGGAGGTTGTGGGGTTCGCCAGCATAATATGGGTGCTTTGGAAGCCACATATAAACCAAGAAATCATTCTGTCACACAAGCAATTTATCCACTGCCATATTGACAATAATGCTTTCATAACCTTCGTCTACGGAGGAACAACAAGAAGCACCCGCAGATTTCTTTGGAATCACCTTTCCTCCCTCGCCTTGTCCATCCACTCTCCTTGGTTGTCACGGGTGATTTTAATGTTGTTATGTTCCAGTCAAAAAAAATCAGAGGAGTTACCTTTGACAAAGCTAACAACCGAGATTTTGTGGAGGCCATGCAAGCTTGAGAGCTTTTTGACTTGGGGGCAAACGAAGCACGCACAACCTTTCGGAGAGGACTCCTACATGAACGGCTGGATCGTGCCCTAGGCAACTCTTTGTGGCTTGACTCTCCTCTAGCAGGGAAGATTTCTATTCTTGAGAAAAATCATTCAGACCATGCACCCCTTCTCATATCGTCCAAGGATGGGGGTCCTCGAAGATAGCCTGTCCTTTGTACCTCGGCAAGTTGGAAATCGACGAAAGGATTCAAGGCCTTTATAAAGAACCATTGGGACACTGATATTAACCTTCCTAAAGCTGGAGCTCACTTCCTCAATCATACGTCCAAATGGGCGTCGAGCAAGAAGAAAGAAGATAGAAGACAGAAAGATCAGCTTGGCAAAAAATCCACTGGAATCAACTCCAACTAGCCCTACGTTTCGTTCCCTCCATTGCTAAAGACACCGTGGAATACCAGGCGGAGCTTGACTCTATTCTGAGAAGAGAGGAAGCTGACTGGCAGCAGAAGGTGAGGTACAACTGGGTGGCGCTAGGAGATAACAATACGAAGTTCTTTCATGCCACAGTCAAAGAAAGACGAACGCGCAATACAGTTACTAAGCTAAATAATGATAGCGGCGAGTGGGTGGATCAAGGTGCCAATCTGAACAATCTTGTTTTAGATTTCTTTACTATTGTTTATCAGGAACCACCTTCCGAGAATCGCCATCGAGCTTGTGCATCCTTCCTCGGAGTCTTTCTGACTCTTTCGGCCCAGGAGGTCGAGGCATTGCACAGAATGCAGACCGCAGACAAGATTTGGTAATCCCTCAATGCCATGACCCCTCTGAAGGCACCAGGGCCTGATGCCATCGACACATCCTTCTACCAGGAGAACTGGGATACACTTCAACATCAGGTGACGCACTTCATTCAAGCAGCCTTCCAGGGTGAACCTATTGAACCAAGATGTGCGGATTCGACTTTGGTACTTATTCCAAAGGTGCCTCATCCGGAGACCTGTGGCCATCTGAGACCCATCTCTTTGAACAACGTCTACACCAAGCTGCTGTCTAAGGTGATTACTACCAGATTAAAGTGCTTCCTTCCTTCCTGGATATCCCTGGTTCAGTCCAGCTTCGTGCCAAGGAGGAAGATAGGAGACAACGTTGTGCTTGTTCAGGAAATCATACATTCTATGGAAGCTAAGCAGCGTCGCAAGCAATTATTTGCCATCAAGCTCGACCTCATTAAGTCCTTTGACAAAATGAGTTGGACCTTTGTTGAAGACACCCTTCAAAGAACTTCTATACCTTCCAATGTGATTTGCATCATTATGCAGATCCTTAGTTCGGGAAAAACCTCTGTCCTGTGGAATGGTGAGATCATAGGTGATTTCAGGCCATCGTGTGGAGTCAAACAAGGAGACCCTTTGTCTCCTTATCTTTTCATCCTTTGTCTTGAGTGACTGAGTCAGCTGATTGAAGAACAGGTCACCAAGGGGAGTTGGAAACCTATCCGGCTTACTAGACAACATCTCCCTTTCTCTCATGCTTGTTTTGCTGATGATATAATCCTCTTCAGAGAAGCCTCTCCAAGACAAGCTTGGACTGTCATACGGTGCCTCAGGCTGTTCAGCAAGGCATCTGGCCAATCCCTTTCCAATACAAAATCATCGATCTTCTTCTCGACAAATACCAATAGGAATCTCATATCAAGGATTTGCAGAATCTTGGACATCAAAGAAACCTCAAATCTTGGCCGCCATCTGGGCATCCCTATTATTCATAAGCGAAAGAGAAAAGAACATTTTAAATTTCTACTTGAAAGAATCCATACTAAGATCTACAGGTGGCAGCATTGTCTCCTTTCCCTAGCTAGAAGTGTCACTCTAGCCACTTCTGTCATCCAATCACAATCATGTTATACTATGCAATCTGTCCTGCTTCCAATCTCAATCACTGACATGATTGATCAACTTACAAGGAATTTCATATGGAGCAGATCGCATGTTGCTACCAAGCTAAGTTTAGTTGCCTGGAGAAATGTCACTAAATCAAAACACCTGGGAGGCTTGGGCATCAGGCAAACCAAGGATTTTAATATAGCCTTGATCGCAAAACTAGCTTGGGATTTCATTCAGGGCAAGCAGGTTCCATGGAAAACCCTTATGCAAGCCAAATACGAAAGACAGAGCTCGAGGAGTGGTTTAGGTTCACACATTTGGCAAGGGATCAAATCTCTTCTGGTCTTTATTCGGTCTAACTCGAGACTAGCAGCTATTTCGGGCAATGAGACTAACCTCTAGACTGATAAGTGGATTGGAGAAGGCCATGCACCTAAGTTACTTCATGGGCGTGTGATTCCTGATGACATCACAGACATGGTTGTGGCGAGCCTTGTTTTCGATCATGGGCAGTGGGACCACAACTTCATTAATCATTGGTTTACTGAGGAGACCAGTGTTGATATCTTGTCCATGCCTACGCCGAGGTGTGCTTATGGCTCTGATGGGAGAGTATGGTTACACTCTACAGATGGTCCTTTTTCATCTAACTCAGCCTATAAATGCCTCACGCAATGCACTCCCCATGACAACACTGGTAGTTTTGCTACCCTTTGGTCCTTGCCAATCCAATAGAGAATCAAGACAAATCTATGGCTAGCTTACCACAACCGTTTGTTGACTAACGAAATGTGGGCGATCCGAAAGCTCACCGCAGATATGTCTTGTTCCAGATGCAACCCCCATTGGAAATGTCTTTACATGCAATCAGGGATTGTCCAGAGTCGACGGCTCTTTGGACAAGATTACTACCTCAGGAGGCCACCTGCTTCTTCTCTAGTGGATCTATCACAGAATGGATAGACTACAACTTAAAGAAACTGGACAAAGAGGAGCATTGGGCTCAACTTTTTGCCATACCATGCTGGTGGCTATGGAAGGGTAGGAATACCCACATCTTTGATAATTGTTGCATTCCCACGACAGTCCTGGAGACGAATAATAGAGCTGACCTCCAGTTTGTGTGTGAAGCTTTCTCAAGAAGGAAGATCCCAACTCCCCAATCCTCCATCAATCATTGGTAGGAAGTGCCAACAATTGGAATTCAGTTCGTTATACATGTTGATACAACTGTGAATATATCAGGTAATGTTCTAGCCACGAGTCTAGTCACGTGCTCAAAGGATGGCACATGGATCTGCGGCCAGAACTGGCGTGAACGAGGGACATATCCTTTAAGAGGTGAACTCATTTCTATTAAGCATGGTCTGGAATATGCTTCATAACATCTCAGAACTTCTGGCATCATACTCTCCGACTCCTTGACGACAATGCAATGGATACACACTGAGGAAGAAGTTCCCCTGAAATACAAGCTACTGCTTAAGGCTATTCGTCATCACTGGTCTAACATGGGCACTCTCTCCATTAGCTATATTAAAAGAAACCAAAACACTCTAGTAGAGTGGCTAGCTAAGCAATGCCTCAAGCAGCCGACAGATAGTAGTAGTTGGCCATTATGCCCTCAACCTCTCCGGAAGGACCTTCAGACGGATGCTCTTTCTTTTCCTTTCCAGTTGTTTTCTCCTACCTCTATGAACATGGATTGTAACCAATAGAACCTGGTGTTTCACAAAAAAAAGTCCAAAATGGACCAAATTTGAAACATAAGCTTGTCACATGACACCAAAACATATCAAAAGGTTATATTAGGGTTCTAAGAATTCAATTATGGTAATTAAGAATTTTCAACACTTTCAGCAAGGTTAGGGTCTCACAGAGTTCAATGTGGTTATTAGAGACAAAGGAACTATATGATCATTGTAACAATGATCATGTATTTTAGGTTGAAGTTATTCTACTACTTTCCAATTACTTGGATAGTAGTGATGTGTTTCTAGATATTGTTCATTGCTTGCAATGTTATAAATTAGTTATGGGCATCCACTGCCAACATAACTTGGGACGTATAGGAGTCACATACATAGGATGGACCTACAAAAGGAGTTTACTCATGAATATGGCTTAACTTGATTAATAAAGTGTTTAGGTATTCAATTTAAATACAAAGGGTTGAAAATTGACTGACATGACTGCAAATCTACCAATTCAAGTGTTAGGTCAATTTGAACAACATTGGTTGAATTGGAATTTGAACTGAATGGTTCAAAGATGTGAAACAAACGATTAAGATTGTGAACCGACCAGTTGAGAGATCAATTCGATTAGATCAATATTTGATAATGATGTTATGTAGTGAATTAATCGTCATTATAAAGCAAATGTGTTTGGGAATAGAAATAATGTGAATCGATTGATTCAAGCATTGAACCGATCATATCACATGTGAACTAGATAGTTCAACTATGGACTAATAATTTTGTGGTTCTCAACTTCCAAAAAAATCATGAAATTCTATCTCTTCATCTCCCACTTGATCTAGAAACCCTAACCCCTCCCTCCTATAAATAAAGGGGTAGTCAAGGTTTTCATAAGAAAAAACAATAAGATCTATCAATTGTTGCCCTCTCACAGTTGTGGTAAGATGAGATCCTGAGGAAGTCCTACCCATGAAAGGGAGAGACATCAAGGGAGAGACAATAAGTGAGAGCAACTCAATGCTAGAATGTTGATGTTCGAAGGATCAACTCGTTCATGTTGTCTCTAGTAGCGCAACATGGAGTTTCTCAGTGATCTGTGTGGACTACGTAATGGTGTAGAGGTCATTTCTGTCACATTAGGAGGATAGAAACCACCGCCATTCATGGTGCTACACCGTGATACAGTCAGTGCCAATTGTCCACGTACATCTTGTGAATAGTGCCCATCACTGAGAAAGAGAGTTGTTGGAATTTCTCTAGGAAAGTATACCTCTTGCTACACTCCTTCCTAGATATGTTGTTGTTGAGTGATCTGCTGGAAAAGAACAGGGAAAAAATTTTGTTTCCATCGCTATCTCTACCACCTCGATTCCCCAATAGTGGTTTTAGAGCCACATCAAATTTATGGTGTATCAAGGATCTAAATTGATATGATCTGATTTATTTTATTACATACGATGTAAATATTAAATGATTATGTGAATATCTGATTAAATACCACATACAATCCATATATATGTATATGATATCATATATATATGCAATCTGTACACGTCACCCTAAAAATGTTTTGATGGTTGATGTATACGTGGTTAAGGCAAAATATCTTGTAAATTGTGTGCATAGTTGTTTGTTATTTCCTGTTGTTATTCAGTTTGCATACTGAGCCTCTCCCCTCCTTTCCAAATGTAAATTAATGCTCCTCTTCCTTTATTCTCCTCAAATATAACTCGAGTTTCTCCCTTTTACAATGTAATATGAAATAGGATTGTTATAATTTATGTTTTGTCATGAGAAGACATTCTGCACTTGATGAGTCAACTGACGAAGAGTCCAACTGATCGAATGGAGGACTGAGAAGGCCAACACACATGAGGAGCAACCCGATCAATTTGAAGGCCAATCGATTGACTGAGGGTTTAGACGACCGACTTAGCCATCACAAGTTTTCACTACATGTTGCTACATGTGATGTGGACCTTAGGTGGTATCAATTCTTTGTGGCTCCAAAGAATTACATGTATGGCATAACCATCGCTCATATATTTTTGATTGCATGTTTTTCACTTGTGGATATAGCATGTATATGATATGTATTATAAGTATGTCATGATTGGATATGTATATGCATTTATATATAAAATCCCTCCATAAATTCTAATTCTAAGACACTTTCCATAAGCAACACACATGAAAAGCCTGGTCGACCAAGTGTGGGCATGCCCTAGTGTGGTATGTCATCTATCTCATGTAAGTGTGATTGTAGATTGATGTGGCCCCAATTGCGCGTCAGAAAGGAGGCAGAATCAGAAGGATCAAACTTTAAATTTTTAACCCAAAACCTTCAAGGACCCCCACAACTTTACTACGGAGTTGAACACAGGGACGTGGGGACGTTTAGGGTGCTTAAGATCTTGCTCTTAAGTCAGATAAGCTATTTTGTTAGTTGATAAAAGTATGGAACTAGAATGATTCTACCAATTGTTATGAAATAAAACAAAACAAAGAAAAGAAAACAAAGTCTGTAGGATTCTACTAATCAAAGAGAAGGAGTTCCTGGCTATGTAACCACAAGCTGGGCAGTCTATGCACCCGTTCTTGGGCATAGACAACCCTCAAACACCTCAACAAGCAACTTATATCCAAACACATTACGTACTGTGGTATCTGTTTCTGTGGGGTCATCCCATTTACCTTTGCACAATGTGACTAAAATCCATCAATGACATGAAACCTCTCTCGAGGATGAAAAATCAACACCCTAGAATATTCTAGATACCCTCTCAGGTCTAGAATATTCTAAGATGCTAGGAACAAGTGTGATCTGGGTAGAACCTGGTAGTGGGACCGATCATGCTGGGCTGGGCCCGACCGTGCCCAAGTCTACGATTCTACATAGATCACCGTGAACCATCCTCCTTTTAGATTCTGATTCAAACTACCACTCTTAGTATTTCTACAATGAATCTCTTGATATAGGTAGATAAAGAAGTTCAAGTAAGAAAGAGATCAACCAAACTAGCAATCATAACTAGAAAGAGAAGATAGAATAGAAAACGTACTAGATCTAAAATAAAACTACTTGCTTAAGGTAAAAGTACATAAACATGCCCAAAATGGTCTATATAGAAAAGAAGGGGCTCAACTAGCCATGGACAAGCATAGTTGGCACTGAACCAAGATGGAAGAACATCATTTGTATAGAAACAAAGGAGAACAATAGAGGAAAGGAGAAGAAGAAGAGATTTAGCCTGTATAGGAGAGGTGACTCTCACTCCTTAGTCTCTGTATAGACTGGATCTCATATTTTGGTCATCCTCCTTGATCTGCTGGACTCCTTGGCCTCCTTTTTCTTTGATTCTTCCATGAACAACAACTTTGTGGGTGTATGTATGTGGAACATGACTGGAAATGGTAGGATATGGGTGAATGGTGGTGGAAAATGACGGTGGATGGAAGCAAACTAAAGAGACGGATTTAGAATGAGCACTTCAACTTTTTCGGACCTTGGAACTCTCCCACAGGGCTCTGGGAACCAAGAAATCTAGGAACTTCCAATCTCAGAACTTCCAAAAATTCTAGAACCATGGACCTCCCAAAATTCAAAACCCCTCTCCAGATCACGAGGGGGGTATTTATAGGTGAAGGTGGAAGTTGGTCGCGACACCTGCCTCAGTCACGGGCCTGGTCTCAGCCCGACCATGCCAGGATGGATACAGTCATGCAGAGGGTCGCAATTGACGCATACGCCACGGTCGAGGTGGATCCCATGATCGAGATAGATGCCTCGATCGAGGCAGGTAATTCTGTGATTGAGATTGATGTACCGCCATAGTTGTTCCACAGTAAAGGTTGATGTACTGCAGTCGTGGTCGTGCCATAATCGAGGTTGATGTACTTCAGTTGTACTGGTGTACCGTGGTTGCGGCCTTGGCCTCCTCCCGACCGTGTCGAGATGGGCCAGGTCGTGCCGAGTGTTTGTCGACACAACATCTTGGCTGTAGTCGTGACATTGTCTTCTTAGCTATGGTTGTGATATAATGGACCAAAGGACCAAACCCACTCCCAAGAGGGGGGGTATTACTGGTGGTTGATGGGCCCACATCGATGAACCTTCTATGTTGGGGAGAAATCTTGGAGAATATATGTCTTCTTAGGTTCGGTGCCTACAAGCCCCAAAATTGGCTAGTTTAGCAACTTTATCTATGAAAAGATATAAATCACTAAAAGATAAGAATCTAGGGTTACTTTATGCATATTAAGGCTATAATGAAACAAAACCATAAATAAACACTTAGCATAAATGCCTAAATTTGGGTATTATCATAGATATGTGGGTCTACCCTAGTATGGTGCATATTCTATCGTGTTGGCTTATGGGTCAGATTAACTAGGTCACCTTAATGCGATTAAGTGCATAGAAGCATAGAAATGGACTATGGAAAGGAGTTGTGCATATCATCTATCTAAGAATTTCATAAGACACAAATGGAAAATGTTACCTACCTTAATGATTGGTTATGAGTGTTTGTGTTGGCTGGGTATTGACTTAATTATTTGGATCTTGGCTCACTAAAAGGTTATACACTACAATCTTCCAAATTGGTAGTGAGATCTACAAATTTTAACAAAATAGTGGGAGTGACAACTAATTAAAGGCCTAATTAATATAATAAATATTATCAAATTAAATTAGAAGTGTTTTGACAAAATGAAAATTTTACTCTTGTAGATAAGTGGAAAACATACAGTCATTGTGGTCCTTTAGAAGGACAATCTAATTGGGATGAACTTCTATAACTGGTTCAGGACTTTGAGAAGTGTTCTCTATGTTCGTGAAACACCAATTTCCTTGGAAATCGCTCCATATGAGACTATGGTGGAAATGTATGCTTACTTGAAAAATGGGAATGATGGTGTAGACACCAAAAACCTTATTCTAGGTTGTATGAACTATGAGTTGCATAAATAACATGAAAATAAAGAAAGGTATAATGTCTGTAAGGCACCGTTTGAGTGCAAACTGACAAAGGGAAATCTAGTAGAGCTCCATGTGCTCAATATGATTGGGCATGTGGAACATCTAGAAATACTAGGATTTCCTTGAGGTTAAGAGTTGGCCACAAATATGATTATGCAATCATTGCCTGAATCATATAGCCAGTTTATTAAGTGTTATTACTTGAGTAACTTAGATAAATCATTGTATGAGTTGCTTGGCATCTTGATAATTGTCGAAGCACAAATGAAGAATGACATATTTGTGATGATGACCAGTGGAACAAAGTCCAAGGACAAAGGCAAGGCCAAGAAGTGTTCTTAGGCTAAGCTAAAGTCCATGTATTCTTCACTCAAAATAAGGAAAGGGGTAAGGAACCTAGGAAGATGAAGTAAGGGTTTGAGATCTCTACTTCTGGTATATATGCAACTGAGATGAACTTCACTACTTCTTCATCTTGGGTACTGGATACCATATGTGGATCACACATTTGCACAAATGTGAAGGATTTGAAAAGAAGTAGATCTTTGAAGAAAGGTGAGGTAAAACTATGTGTTGCTAATGGAGCATGAGTTGCTTCCAGTGTAGTTGGAACTTATGAGTTGTCTCTACCATGTGGGATTATTAGAGTTAGAGAAATGCTATTATGTACCTACCATTAATAGTAACATAATATATGTATCTTTTTTGTACAAGAACAAATCCATATTTCTTATAAAGAATGGTCGATGTTCTAGTAGTAAACATGGGATCTTTTGAGGAAGTACCCCAATGTATTATGGTCAAAATTTGATAGATATAGAGACAAGCATTGAAAACATAAACACCAAAAGGAAAAAACTTGATAAATCAAACCAAACATACCATTGGCATTATCATATAGGTCACATAAATAAGAAATGCATCTCCAGGCTCCATAGAGATGGTTATCTGGACTCTTTTGATTTCAAATCAAAAGAGACATGTGAATGTTTTTTGTTGGGAAAGATGACAAAGACTCCTATCTCTAGAAATAGGGAGAGGGTGAGTGATCTATTAGGACTCATACATACTGATGTATGTGAACCTTTAAAAAAAATGCTAGAGGTGGTTATCAATACTTCATTACCTTTACTGGTGACTTCAGTAGGTATAGTTATGTTAACTTCATGAAACATGAGTCAGAAACCCTTAAAAAGTTAAAGGATTCATGAATCAAGTACAAAACCAACTTGGTAAAAGAACTAAGGCACTTTATTTTGATCAAGGTGGAGAATACTTAAGCCAAGAGTTTAAGGACCTTCTGCAAGACCGTGGTATCATATCACAATTGACTCCACCTGGAACACCACAACACAATGGTGTATCAGAAAGAAGAAATTATACATTACTAGATATGGTGCGATCAATGATGCATTTTTTTATCTTCCAATTTCCTTTTGGGGTTATGCTCCAGAAACCACAATGTTTACACTTGACCCTGTACCATCTAAATTGGTTTAAAGGATACCATATGAGATATGGTATGGGAAGTTTCCCGATGTGTCTTTTATGAAGATTTGGGGATGTGAAGAATATATCAAGAAAATATTTCCTAAAAAGCTTGGACTCAAACCAGATAAATGTTGTTTTGTTGGATATCACAAAAAAACTAGGGAATATTACTTTTGCACTCCATCTGACAACAAAGTGTTTGTTTCTAGCACTGGTGTATTCCTTTGAAAGGAATTTGTTTCAAAGGAATTAGTGGGGGAAAAGTAGAACTAGAAGAGGTTCAAGATCAACAGGAAAACAATGAACCTATAGATGTACATATGGAATAAGAAGACTCACAATCTATTGTGGAATTTCAAGTTCCTCATGTAACACAAGAACCTCATTGATCTAGTAGGACACACCTTGAGGATTAAAGATTGGGTTATCATGTGACTCAAGAAGGTGGTGAGTTGGTCATAGATGATGAACCAATAAACTACCTAGAGGCTATTGAGGGACCATAGTCTAAGAAATGGCTTGAGGCAATGAGATTTGAGATGGAATCCATGCATACCAACAAGATATGGACCTTGTTGGATTCACCTGAAGGGGTAAAACCCATAAGGTGCAAGTGGGTCTTCAAGAAGAACACTAACATAGATGGTAATGTACATACTTATAATGGCAGATTGGTTTTGAAAGGTTTCAAGCAAGTTCAAGGTTTTGACTATGATGAAACTTTATCACCATTTGCCATGGTTAAGTCCCTCAGGGTCATACTTGCCATTGTAGCTTATTATGACTATGAGATATGGAAGATGGATGTTAAAACCACTTTCTTTAATGGTAATCTTCTTGAGGATGTGTACATGACATATCATAAGGGTTTTATAAATATAAAGGAAGTCAATAAAGTGTGTAAGCTACAAATAACAATCTATGGATTGAAGCAAGCATCTCAGAGTTGGAATCTTCATTTTGACAAGACAGTCAAAGTGTTTGGTTTTAGTCAAAATGAAGATGAACCTTGTGTGTACAAGAAGGTTAGTGGGAGCATATTGTATTCCTCATATTGTATCTAGATGACATACTATTGATGGGGAATGACATCCCTGCTTTATTTATGGTAAAGAATTGTCTAGGAAATACCTTCTCTATGAAGGATTTAGGAAAATCATCATATATCTTAGGAATTCAGATCTATAGAGATAGATCTGGAAGGCTTCTTTGTCTAAGATAGAGTAAATACATTGATAAAGTGTTTAAGAGGTCCAACATGCATGACTCAAAGAGAGGAAATTTATCCATGTTACATGGAATTAGCCTCTCTAAATACCAATGTACCAGTTCTTGTAGAGAATGGGAACACATGATTAAGATTACATATGCATTTGCAATTGGATCTATCATGTAATAAATGCTATGCACTCAACGTAATGTCTCATATGCCTTGATCATGATAAGTCGATATCAGTCAAATCCCGATGAAAATCACTAGACTACTGTAAAGAACATTCTTAAGTACTTTATAAGAACTAAGGATTAATTTCTTGTTTGACAGAAAGGAATAGTTGGGTGTAAGGGGTTACATCAATGGCAAGCTTCCAAACTAACAAGGATGATTATGGATCTAAACTAGGATTTGTGTTTTAACTCAACAACAGAGCTGTGAGATAGAAGAATTCCAAAAAGAGACAGTTACTGGTTCTACAATAGAGGTTGAGTATATTGTTGCATCTAATGTAGCAAATGAAAATGTTTGGATCAAGAAGTTCATCGGTGAATTTGGGGTGGTTCCAAGCATAAGAGACACAATAGAGTTGTTTTGTGATAATAGTGGCTCTATTACACATGCTAAGGACCCAGTTTACATCAATGTTCCAAGCACATACTATGATGGTTCCATCTCATACAAGAGATCATACAATGAGGAGATAAATATTTACAGAATACCAACTGAAGGCAATGTTATTGACTCATTGACAGAATCACTTTCAAAGCAAAAGCATGTGGACATGTTAGATCACTCAATGTAGGATTCATTAGTGATTGGCTATACGTGTAGGTGGGAGTCTGCTGGTATGTATAGACAGAGAGCCAATCATGTGGTCATTGTAATGTGGCATGATATAATTGATTTGAAAATAATAAAAGACAATTCCATTTATTCTATTTTATTCAGTTATGAGATAATGATGTAGCATAATAAATGTATAAATAATGATTTTACTTGATGAAATATGTCTTCAGGGCGAGGACCTTAACAACGAGATCATATGTATGATAAGAAAGCATACATTCTTGTTATGTCCCTAGTCAGATATTACTGTGGAAGAAAAATAGAAAACAATTATACATATGACTAGAATGTGTGTTGGTTGATGATAGAATCTCATTATTCATGATATGTGATATAAAAACAAGCACATTGGTACTTTTTAGGGAACAATGTATCAAATAGACCCACCGTGAGAGTGATATCAGGAGACCATGGAATGGTAGTGAAAATTATCTCTCATTGTAAGATCCATGACCTTGATTTTTGGTTGAACATGCTTTCTTACCTTAAATAGATTATTAAAACTTTAATCAAACCCTAATATGTTTTGTGATATCACGTGACAAGCTTAAGTTTCAAATTTGATCCAGTTTGGACACTATTTGAGCAAGTATGCAAATATGTGCTTATTTTGGACTTTTATGCAATTTACCCGTGTCTAAGGTTTTTCTTGTAATTTGTCACATAATTGTTGTTCCTTATATATTTTCATATGATATATTTGTGTTTTGATGTGCCTTGTTACACCTTGGTTTGAGTAGTGACATCTAGCCTTGTGTTGAGATTAGGGTTTGCTCTTATAGATGCCCTAACTTGATGGTTAACCCTTGAGTGTTGGGGACCCCATGCGCCACCTAGTGTTGGAGGTCACCAAGATTTCTATGTGGTCAATTGTATTTTTTGACTTATGTTGGTTACTACTATTTCTATGTGTTCAATTGCATTTCTTACTCATCTTGGTCGCTAAGATTTCATGTGGTCGTTTGGATTTCTAAATAACATAGTCAACTTGGTTGCATGGACGAGATGTTTTTGACCTTGGACACATGAAATGCATGGATAGGCACCTCTCCATTTCTCTCTCTCCCAACCTAAGATTTATATACCTCCCTCCTTGCATGTAAAAACATTCTTTACACACCTAGCTCTCTCTCTCTCTCTCTATCTCCTTTGCTGCTTGGAGCTCGTCCCCCTTGCATGGTTGAGAAGGAGAAAAAGTAGAAGAAGCTTGGCAATCTTGCTTACATGTGCACCTAGGGTTTGGATCTACCCATGTTGAGCTTGTTTGGAGCTTCCTTTCCTTGCATCTTGGTCTAAGTGAGTGAGACCTTCCTCACTTCCTTCATTTTCCTTGCTATCCTACCTTCCTTTCTCCTCTTCCTGGTCAGATCGATGATGGAGCTTAAGGTAGTGTTTGAATATGTCTCCTTTCTTTCTTCATTGACATAGGGTTTGCTTTCCTTCATAAAAAGGAGCAATCTTGGCTGAGTGGAGTGCTCAAGCTAGGGGTTCTTCCTTCTTTCTTCGATCTACCTTGGTGTTTGGAGCTTCACCACATTTATTGTTACTTTTATCTTGCATGTACATGATCTTAACCTAAAACATTGTACCACTTAGAAAGATGCTATCCTTTCCTAGGGTTGAGCTTATATTTTAGATCTTGAGTAGATAATCCTTCTTGATGTACCTCTAAACCCGGTGCATATTTCTTCCTTGAAGATAGAAAACCTAGACCTTGCATGTGTGTGACCCTATGTGGTCGCCAAGATTTTGAACTCTATGTAGTCACCAAGATTTTTAACTCTATGTGGTTGCCAATATTTTGAACCCTACGTTTTCTCCAAGATTTTGAACCCTATGTAGTTGCCAAGATTTTGAACCCAATGTGTCGCCAAGACTTTGAACTCAATCTGGCTGTCAAGATTTTGAACGCTATGTGGTCGCCAAGATTTTGAACTCTATGTGGTCGCCAAGATTTTGAGCTGAATGTGGTCACCAAGATTTTGAACTCTATATGGTCACTAGCATTTCTGGCCCTATGGTCTCTAGGGTATCTGACCCTATGGTCGATGAGGTTTTTGACTCTATCATCTCTATGTCTTACTGACTCTATGGTTGATGGGGTTTATGATCCTATCAGTATGAGTGAAGAGTTGGTTTTATGATTAGTATGATGAAGAAATACACACTTTCTGTCAATGTTGTTGCAACCCTAATATGTTGTTGTATGAAAATTATAAGCTTATTAATACAATGTCATGCTAAACCTGTGTATCACAAGTATGGTGATGGCTTGTTGAGCCTTGTTATAAGGTATGGGAAGATAATGATGTTCTTGCAGGGAACAATGGGAATGGTCTTATGACCTTTGGACATGGTTTTGTGCCCTAATTGAGGTGGTATCCTCTTCATGATGTGACAAGGATTGTTAACCTACAATCATGTGATATGAACATGTCTCATGCATTTTACATCTTCTGAAGTTGCAACCTACCCATGTTTTTGTAGAACTCTTTTAGGGTTTGTATGTAACTCGATTGATGCAGCCTTAACTCACCTAATTGGATTTAACTAATCAAGTGAAACCCTAATCATGTAGTGCTCTGTGTTGTAGATCCATTCTAGTGTCAGGATTTGTTCGATGGTGAAACGAGTATTCCTTTATAGGAAGATCAGAGTCATTTACTGTTGAGTAAATGCATGATTTTTTAGGATGGTTGCGGTCATACCTTAGCAGGAGAATAACTATGGTTGTATCTAAGATATTTATATATGTGATGTGAATTTGAGGAAAATTATGGTCATACCTCAGATGATAGGGTTTGTATACATTGGTTACTAGCACCATGACCTATATACCAAGGGCAGACTAGGTTGTTTTGCAACTTGACTATATGTGTCATTGCGGCTGACTTGTACTGACTGAGGGAGGATGCAATCTTAGGATTACGAATCTCCTAGGTCTTTTACAAACTGAATGGAACTTTGTAGTAGTCAGTTGGGGGTATGAGTGGTATACCTCAAACTCCCCAGGGCATAATAAAGATGTAATCTAGTCGCGCAACTTATCTTCTTAGGGTTAAACACGATTCAAATTGGTTGTTAACCCTTGCCTTGTTTCTTATACTATTAGTTGATATATAATGTAGTAGGAGAAGTCATCTATTTAGTAAATGATAGTCTTATATAATGATAGTCCTGTATGTTCATTTATATACTTATAATCATGCTTCTTTCTATGCCTATGTGTTTAACATACTAAATATGTTTAATCTACTTAACTTGTTTAATAATATAACCTATTGTAATCAATAACTGTTGTTGAGAGTTATATCTCTCGTTGGAACATTGGTCTCACCTCGTGGGTCACCATATCTTTTGAGGTGATCATCATTGACATCGTCAGGATCGTGGTGGTGAGGAAGAGCAGCTTGGAGCTGTAGGAGAAGAAGGTTGGCTAGTGGTTAGTAATGTCCTAGAGTAGTCCTTGTACTCTAATAGTATGAACATGGGATGTTTTATAGATGATATGTACATCGACTCGAGTTTTTGGCAGTGTGCTAATGTTTGTATATGACATGTATTTGTGGAATCATATCTTTTGTATACAGGTTGTGGCTTCAACCACTGGACATACATGTAAATACATGGTATGGTATATGATCTTGTATAGGAGGTTGGACGTTTATGTTAATGTTCCTGGACATATTTATGATGCTTATTCAATTTTAAATATTCCTTTTTTATGGTTATGTGGTTAATTAGTGTTTGATCATGTGTTTTGTTTTGAGTAATCTCATTTACCATGATGAGGAATCACACTCATAGTGATAGTGGTGATTGTGGTTCTTGGACTTGAAGTCATTACACTCATCACATGTCGTTCAATGTATTTTGACACCATCCAACATGACCTTGAATAAGGGTTTTCATAAAGGTGGTGCTCGGGTACATTGCGACTCATGGGGATTGAGTGTGAGTGATGTAGATGGGATTTGTCCTTCCTACCAGATATGATGTCCTAGCCACTTGACAAGCGAGACTGAGAAATGCATGACCATGCTCATGTGAGTCAATATTTGATATTGAGGTCACATGTATCTCAACAGTCTACTCTAATTCAAGGAACATGGATTGAATGTTGAGAGGATGATGCTTCCATACCTTGACTTCAGTCTGGATATCAGAGACAAAAGAACTATACAATCATTATGACACTCATCACAGATTGTATATTGAAGTTGTTCTCCAACTTACCAATTACTTAGGTAGCATTGATGTGCTACTAGATATCACTCATTGCTTGTGATGCCATAAATTGGTTATGGACATTTGAAGCGAACATAACTTGGGGCGTATAGGGTCACACACATAGGATGTATCTAGAAAAGGAATTTACTCCTGAGTATGGTTTAACTTGATTATTGAAGTGTTTAGGAATTAAATTTAAAAAATGGTTGAAAATTGATTGACAGGACCATGAACTGACTGGTTCAAGTGTTGAATCAATTGATTCAAGTGTCAAGTCAATTTGAACAACATTGGTTGAACTGGAATTTGAACCACCCAGTTCAAAAATGGATCGACTAGTTCAAAGATGTGAAACAGTCGATTCAGATTGTGAATTGACAGTTGAGAGATCAATATGATTGGATTAAGGGTTGATGTTGAGGTCATGTTGTGCATTAATCGTCACAATAAAGCCAATGTGTTTGTGAATAGGAAATAATGTGAATCGATTGATTCAACCATTGAATTGATCATTTCACATGTGAACTGACTAGTTCAACTGTTAACTGATCATTTTGTTGTTTGTAGCGTCTAGAAAATTCATGAAATTCTATTTCTTTGACTCCTAGTTGATATGTAAACCCCGACCCTAGCCCTCCTATAAATAGAGGGGTAGTCAAGGATTTAAGAAGACACAACGATAAGCTTTGACGATTACTATCCTCTCATAGTTGTGGTATAATGAGAGCCCAAGCAAATTTTACCCATAAAAGGGAGATATAGTAAGGAAGAGACAACAAGGGAGAGCAAGTCAATGCTAGAACATTGATGTTAGAAGAAAGAGCTCATTCCCGTTGGCTCTGATAGCACAACATGGAGTTCTTTGTGGTCTTAATGAACTAAGTAGAGGCGTGGAGGCCGTTGCCGTCATGCTAGGAGGACAACTACCACTATCATATGTGGTGTTGCACCAGAAGGGAGTCATCACCAGTTGTCCGTGTGCATCTTGTAAACAATGCACATCACCAAGCAAGAGTAGTCATTGGACTTTCTCTAGGACAATTAATACCTTTTGCTACCCTCTTTCCTAGACCCATCATTGTTGATGCAAACTATTGGCAAGGAATATGTACAAAATTTTGTTTATGCTGCTATCTCTACCGTCTCAATTACCCAACAATTTTATGATTAGTGTTACCATGATTGTATAGTTCCCTTGTCTCTGATACCCATATTGAACTTGAGGCATGGAATCATCATCCTCTTAATATTCAATCAATGTTCCTTGAAGTAGAGTAGATTGTATGATATGCATGTGAGGCCACATATCACATATTAAGTCACACGATTATGGTTATATTGGTAAGGTATGCCCATAGAGCCAATCATATGATGATTGACATGATATAATTACCTAGAAGGATTTGATTAATAATAACTTATAAAGGCAAGCTTCCAATTCATTCTATTTCATTCAGTTATGAGATAATGAAGAAACACTATGAAATTTTGGAGAATAATATTACTCAATGACATATGTTGTCAAGTTACTATCCTTGTGGATGAGATCATACCAATGTTAAGAGTAAATATACATATTCTCATTATGTCCCTGATCTGTTGTTATTGTGGAAGGTTGATAAATAGCAATAACACATAAAATCAGAGTGTGAGTTGGTTGATGTCTAAATCTCATTAGTCATGATATGGCAATATCAAACTAAGGACACAAATACATATTAGGGAACAATTTATCAGACAGACCCACCTTGAGAGTGACACATGGTTGTGGTGGTCACCGTCATCTCTCATAGTTAAGGTGGTGATTGTGATTCCTAGACCTGAAATCACCACACCCGTCACATGTCACCGGGTACACTTTGACATCATCAAACACAATCCTGAAACATGGGTTGTTATAACAGTGATGATTGGGTGAGTTTAACACATGGGGATAGACTGTGAGTGATAGATATGGGATTTGTCCCTCCTACTAGAGTATGATATCCTAACCACTTGATTAGTGAGATCGAGAAACACATGCGCATGCACATGTGAACCAATATATGATATTGAGGTCACATTATCTCAGACAGTCTACTCTTAGTTCAAGGAACATGAATTGGATGTTAAGAGGATGACCTCCCATGACTCAAGTTCGTCTTGGATATTAAAGACTAAGGAATTATACAATCATTGTAACACCTTACACAGATTGTAGGTTGAAGTTGTTCTCCAACTTTCTATTCACTTAGGCAGCACTGATGTGTGACTAGGCATGACTCTTTGCTTGTGATGTCATAAGTTAATTATGGAAAATCACTGCCAACATGACATGATACCTATAGGGTCCACACACATAGGAACTCATCTAGAAGAGGAGTTTGATCTTAAATGACATTTGGATTGATTACTAAAGTATTTAGGTATTCAATTCATGCAACATATCAATTGATTGGCTGACTAGATTGTCAAATGACCATCTCATTGAGTGAGATGGCCGTTTGGGCAGTCACACAAGCATCTAAAACTATTGAGACGACCTTTTGGGATGTCAGACTGATCGATGATTAAATTGGCTTAGTTCTGCCCTTGAATCGACTGACTCATCTCAACTCACCAGATGACCATCTAGGTGAGCAAGAAGGGTGTCTCACCTGTGTGAGACGGCCCAGTTGGGGCTGAATGAAGGTTTGAGATATTTCCCGAATAGTTTCAATAGCATATACTTGGGGAGCAAGTAAAGTTAATATGTATATTAAGTGGAATCAAAATTGCAAAATTCATATCCAATTGGGAAACTGCCAAATGACCGTTTGGTAGTGTGAGACGACTGTCTCGTAACCCAGATGACCATTTGGGTGTGCTAATCGACCATTTGTCATCTCACAGGTTGCAAAATTTCAAGTTCTTTTGGTCCTTTCCACTCCCACACAATCCCGTACAAATTGAAAACCCTGGCCCAAACTCCGCCTATAAAAGGAGGGGTACTGGGGGCTTACCAAGACACTACACAAACAAATGAGAATCAGTTCCTCTGACAACAGTTGTCCTCTTTGGTTGTGGTAACCAAGAGAGTCCAGGCAAGTCCCATCCAACATGGAGGGATATCCAACGAGAGACAACAACTAAGAAGTTTTCGTTGTCAGAGAGCAGGTTGGTGATTTGTACACTAATGGGAGGGACAACTTCTTCTTATCTATTTTTGGTGAACAACATGAGTTCTAGTTGGTCCGTATGCACTAATCTAGAGGTAGGAGCCCTTTGGCTGCTACTCAGAGAGAAAAGTCAACCTATAGTCATTGGTGAGACCACTGGAGTCACTGCAGAAGTTGCACATAAATGTATTTGTGGTAAAGACCAGGAGTTGCACAACCACCGTCTTAAGAGAAACTTGTCAGCAATTGCAAAGAAGTGAGTTTTCTCATTGGACTTGATCCAGGATCAAGTATAACTTGCTAAAACCATCCTTCCTATTTCATAGTAGTTGACACAATCTTGCTATTATGTGTTTGTATTTCCCAATAGTGGTATCAGAGCCACGACAATTTACTATGCTTTAGGATATTCGATATGATCTGATTTTTGGTTCTGTCATTTATTTGTTGCATACAATGCAAATATTTAAACTTATTTCATATGCATATCGGATCAAAGACCACATAATCCCAAACTAATATATATATATATATATATATATATATATACATACATATATATATGCAATTTACACACATCTCCATAAAAGCGGTTTTGATGGTGGATGTGTAGTGTGGTTATGGCCTAAACCTTAAATCTATGTGTGGTTGGATGGTTTGATTCTTTTTCCTATTTATCTCAGTCTGCATATCGAGCCTCTACCTCCCTATTCCCAATGTAAAGTTAATGATTTCCTACCTTTGCTCCCCTTGAATGTAACTTGATGTTTCTCTTATTAAATGTAATAAGTAGAAATAGGATAGTTTCTTTTCTTGCAACAACGTTGAATATGTTCATCATCAGGAAGCCAACCAGTTCGTGAGATGAGTCGACCATCTGGAGGACCATGGAGGATATAATGATGGGGCCATACGACCGCATATAGAGTCCAACCGACCGTTTAGAAGGAGTCCAAACATTGGTTGGTCAGGAGGTTGTTCGATGATGACCAGCCAACTGGACAAGAGGCGAGACGATTGGTTCAAAGGTTGAAATGATCTAACCAAATTGGCAAGCACTGATCTACACCAACATTTGGTTCATGCATATGATGTGATGATTGACCTAGGTGGTAGTAATTTCTTGTGGCTCCAAAGAATAATAATTAGACATGGATAATCATCACTTTTTTTTATATTGCATGTTTACGTTGTGGGACATAATATGTATATGATACGTACTATATATGTGGTGATTGGATATAGTGTATGTATATATATATATGATATATATAAATCACTCAATCAAACATATTAAATCTAATAGCAATACACATGAAAAACTTGTTCGACTAAGTGTAGGATACACCTCCGTGTGGTGCGCCGTCTACCTTGTGGGAGTGTAATGGTAATGATGTAGGTTCTGCCTTCACAGGGTGCATTGTTATTTTATTGGCTATTGGGTCGGGCTTAATTGGTGATTCTCAGAGCGTCTGGGTCCAGAGGCATACAATGATCATGTCAAGTAGTTGCACATATCATCTATCTAGAATTGCATATGATGCAATTGGGAAAAGTTGCCTACCTTGATGATTGACTGTGTTTGCAGTGTTAATTGGGCCACATTTGAATTATCTTGGATTTGGCTCATTAGAAAATTATTCGCTGCAATTTTACGAATTGATACTTGAGGATTATCATTTTGAATAAAATAATGAGAATGATAATTAATTAAAGACCAACTATTATTTCCCAAACTTTAATTAAATAAAATCAAATAAAAATGAGTTTTTGACAAAATTGCAAATTCTTTTGTAGAACCAAATGGCAACCACAAACAACCACGTTTCTCTATGATTGATCCTTGAGAAGGACAAACTTACTCAAAACAACTTCCACGACTAGTTTAGGACGTTGAGAATTATTCTCACATAGGAGCGAAAGCTCTATGTCCTAGATGCGCCAGAACTAGAGGAACTAGTTCAAAATGCTCTAGGGGATGACAAGGATGCTTATAAGAACCATAATGAAGACTTTTTGGATGTCAAGTGTCTAATGTTATGTTCCATGAACCATGAGTTGCAAAGGAAGCATCAAAATATGGGGGTGATTGAGATGGTCACACATCTCAAGAACATGTACCAAGTTCAGGCAAGATAGGATAGATATGACATCTCCAAGGTGTTGTTCAAGTGTAGCATGGCAGAACGAGATCCAGTGGGTCCTCATGTACTCAATCTCATTGGGTATGTGGAGAACCTAACTAGACAAGGATTCCCCTTAGGTCAAGAGTTGGTCACTGACATGATTCTACAGTCCCTACCAGAGTCATATAGTCTGTTTGACTAGCCATTGACAGAGTTGTTGGGCACGTTATGAACAACTGAGACACAAATGAAGAAAGACAAGCCCAAGTCTATGATGATGATCAACAAGACAAAGGGGAAGTAAAAAGGCAAAGACAAGGCTAAGAAGAGTTCTAAATCTAGCCAGAAGCCCAACTCTTCAGATCTCAAGGCAAAAGGTGGAGTAAAGAAACAAAGAGGCAATTGTCACCATTGTCACTAGCCTGGACATTAGAAGAGAAATTGCCCAGTCTGGTTTGAGGAACTAAAGAAGAACAAGTATGGTACTGAGGCCTCCACTTTAGGTATAAAAAATATAAGTTAAATTTGATTACTTCTTAAATTTTGGTATATGATACCAGATAAGAGATCTAACATACTGATGTCCAGGATCTAACAAGGATTAAAATCCCTCATTGAAGGAAAAAGATGGAAAAGGCGTAGCAAGTGTTATGGAAGTCATAGTCTGCATTTAAATTTATCTTAGCCCAATGGGTATGTAATAAAGTTATTAGAATTGCTATTTCATTATGCCATTAAAATAGAAACATTTTCTTTATGCATCTTGTATGGACATGGATGATTATCAATAAAGATTTGTTAGTACTTCTATTTCAAAAGATATGATCTTGTATGGCATTGGCCCGATAACATCTTGTGATATTTTTGTGAAATTATCCAAAGATGAATGTTTATAATGGTTATACCAAAGGATTATAATTGATAACTCAAGACTATCATTAGCATTAGTCATCTTGTACGAATATGAGAAGTGCATGCCTAGAATACATATTGATGTTGATTTAGATTCCCTTGGTTATTGGAACTAAGGAAACATGGAAGTCTTATTCACACACAATGTGATAGAATGTCCTTCACTTAATGTAGTGGGAGTACGAAGCTTTCATTAGACCTTATCCATATGATGCGTAAAGATCATATGAAAGAATGCTATAGATGATTACTTATACCTCATATCCCATTCACTAGTAATATGATGATATATACTCAGTAAAATGAAAATCTCTTGAAATGTTAAAAGAGATTATATATGAAGTATGACTTTAATATAAGTATTAAGAAACTTTGATGAGATCAAATGTTGAAATACTTTACATCAATACTTTGAGTACCTTTAGGAATGAACTGTGATAATGTATCACAAGTTAAATCCATCTGAACATGATGATGTGTCAGAATGAAGGAATTATACCATGATGAGTCATGATATAATTAACAATTAAATCTAATCTTCTTATATCCTCACTAATATATACCTATCACCAAATAATGTACCATCTAAATGGTTTGTAGGGCATCATATATGATATGATTTGGGAATGTCCCAATATGTCTAAATAATATAACATACATTGAGAAAGTTTTTTTTTTGAAGAATGTTTATCCTCAAATCATAACTGTTGAAGATTACTATTAATCCCAATTCAATAACGAAATTGTTTTTTAATAGGATAACTGAGTTACTAAAGATTCAGTGGGAGCAAAAGTGAAACTCAAAGTGTTCAAGGTCAACAAAAAGGTACAATGAGAACCATGAGAATCACAAATTATTGTGGAATCTCAGTTTCATCTTGTAACACATAATAAAGTAGTTCTAGTAGAACACATCTGAGTTTGGAGGATTGTGAATCCAACAATTCATATGGGTTGGTAATAGATTAAGAGCTAACTAGTCAACTAGAAGCTATTTCTTAGTAATATGGAAACCATGTAAGCTAACAAGGTAGGACCTTGATAGAGCCACCTAAAAGGGTAATACCTTAAGGGTGCAATAGGGTCTTGTGGAAAAGACCTACATGGATAACATAAAAGGAAAATGATTTCCAGAAGGGTAGACCCAAACCCTAGCTCAACACACAAGGAAGATCATCCCACCTTATTCAACCTTGAGCTCCTCCTTCATCACCAAGCTAGAGGGGACGAGCTCTAAGAGAAACCAACAAAGAAGAGGTAGTAGAATAGGTGTGCAAAGAGCATGTTTGCATGCAAAGAGAGGGGTTTATATAACTTAGGTTTTTATAGAGAGAAAGGGGGTTAGGTGTCAAGCTAAACATGCCATGTGACCAAAAGACATCATCCATGCAAGCACCACACACATGCATGCAACTAAGGGTGAAAAAACCAAGAAAAGCAGTCGACCACACATGTCTAGGAAAAGAAAACAACTTATGATAATACATATTGACCAAAGATGATCAAAACATAGCAACTGTAGAAACTTGATGATCGCCAAACTAGGTCTCAACACCCAAGGTCAAACATCCACTAACACATCCATGCAAACCCTACTCCCACACATGAGGTGTCACCACTCAACCCAAGGGGTAAAAAGGTGCCACGAAGCTCAACCGAGGTCAACATGATGTCAAAACATGTGAGGTACAAAAATCATGTGAAAAATTGCAAGACAAACCTCATGTATGGTTAAATTGCAATTAAGTCCAAAACAAACACATTTATGCATAACTAGCTCAAACAGTTTCCAAATTGGACCAAAAACTTTAAACATAAGCTTGTCACGTGATATGAAAGCACATCATAAGTTTATATTAAGGTTATAAGAATCTAATTCTTCTAATAAAGCATGTTCAATCCAAAAGGTAAGGTCTAGGGTCTTATAATAATAAACCCCTAACAAGGATTTTGCCCCCAAAATTCTATGCAGACAAAAATGCATACTTCCTACACATCTTATCCTCTAACTCCTATGTGGCTTCCTCCACATGAAGGTGATGTCGCAAAACATTAAGTGGAACTATAACCTTCTTCTTCAACTCCTCCACCCTCCTATCTAAGATCAACACAAGACCCTCAACATACGACACATCCTCCTCCAACTCAACCTCCATTGGATGCAACATCTTCTCTTTATCAGGGTGATACTTCCTCATCATGGAAACATGAAAGACATCATGCAACATGTGCAACTCTAGCGGTATCTCCAACTTGTATGCCACCTTCCCAACATGTGCCACAATAGGGTTGGTCCCATATACCTAGGATCCAACTTACCCTTCTTACCAAACCTCAACACACCTTTCCAAGGAGAAACCTTAAGATGCACTCAATCTCCAACTTGTAACTCAAGAGACCTATGATGGTTAAAAACATATGATTTCTATCTATCCTGGGCTTCCTTAAACTACTATTGTATCACTTTGATCATATCTGTAGTTTGTTGTACTAGCTCAGGATCCAAAAGCTTATACTTACCTGCCTCATACTAACAAAGCGGTGATTGACAACGTCTTCCATACAATGCTTCATAAGGTGACATGTCTATACTCCTCTGATAACTATTTTTGTATGTGAACTCTTTCAAACTCAGCTGCACATCCCAACTATTAATAAAATGCAAGACAAAAGTTCTCAATAGATCTTCCAACGTATGAATGGTCCTCTTAGACTGACCATCCGTCTGAGGATGAAAAATTGTATTGAACTTCAGTTGTATCCCCATAACTGTATGCAGACGTTCCCAAAAATGACTCATAAACTATGGAATCCTGTCAGATACAATGGAAACTAGAATACCATGCAAACAGACGATCTCATCGACATATATAGTGCCAACTTCTATGTCGTATAAGTCATCTTGACCGGATGAAAGTGAGATGATTTGGTCAACCTGTCAACTATCACCCAGATGGAATTGTGTCCTTTGGATGTCCTAAGAAGGACAACCACAAAGTCTATGGAAATATGATCCCATTTCCACTATAATATCAGCTAAGGTTGCAAATTTCCTATAGGCTTCTGATGCTCAACCTTGACCTACTGACAAACTTGACACTTAGCAACAAACTCTACCACATCACGCTTTAGTCCAGACCACCGATATAGATCCTTTAAGTTATTTACATCTTAGTATTTCCAAGATGCATCACATACATCAAGGAATGAGCCTCGTCAAGAACCTTCTTCCGCAAACCATCAACATCTAGAACCACTGTGTTGTTATGAAAGAAAACTATCCCATCCTCTGATTCATGGAAACCATCATACTTCTTATTGAAAAATTATGCCTGAATGCTCTATATCATGGTATCATTCTACTACACATCTTTAATCTTTTGCATCAACGACAACTTGACTTGCAACTATGCTAACAAGCCTGCCAATAAAGAAACCTCCAGATGCACATTCATCTTCCGCAGTGACACCAACATGTCCCTCTTGTGACATACCAAAGCATGTAACTGAGCCTTGATGTGGACGATGACGAAGATGACTTCTTGCTCAAACCAAAAACCACCACATTCGCCTTCCCTGGATGGTAGTCTACCATGTAGTCATAGTCTTTGATCAACTCCATCCATCTCCTCTACAGCGTGATCATCTCTTGCTACGAGAAGATATATTGAAGGTTCTTATGGTCGGTGAAAATATGACACTTATCTCCATATAGATAGTGACTCAAAATCTTCAAGGCATGGACCACAACTTCTAGCTCTAGATCATGTGTTAAGTATTTATGCTCATGTTTCTTAAGTTGTCAAGAAGAAAAAAAAATCACATTCTTTGTCTGCATCAGCAGACATCGCAAGCCGTTCTTCAACACATCAGAGAAGAAGATGTAGCATTTCCCTTGCTCTGGTAAAACTAAGACTGGAGCACTGGTCAAATTCTCTTTCAACAACTAGAAATAACACTAACACTTTTCGTCCCAAATAAAAGGAACACCTTTCCTATTCAACTTGGTTAGGGGAAATGCTACAATACTGAAGTTCTTGATGAATATCGTGCAGTAGCCTGCCAAGACTAGGAAACTTCAAACTTCTATCAGTGTTTTGGGTTGTTCCCATTCCAACATTTACTATACCTTCTTAGGGTCCACACAAACACCTTTAGTAGATATGACGTGACCCAAAAAAGATACCTCCGTCAACTAAAACTCACACTTGTTGAACTTGGCGTACAACTTGTGTTGCCTCAACTATGTCAAGCCAGACGAAGGTGTTTCTCATGCTTCTGGCTATCCTTAGAGTATATCAAGATATCATTGATAAACACCATTATGAACTAGTCTAGATACGGTCTAAAAACTCTGTTCATTAGATCCATAAAAGTTGTTGGCATGTTGGTTAGCCCAAACGACATCAGAACAACCTCATCGTGATCATACCTAGTCTTGAAAGCTATCTTAGATATGTCATCCACCTTGATCCTCAACTGATGATAGCCTGATCTCAGATCTATCTTGGAAAACACTATTGCACCTCTCAAATGGTCAAACAAATCATCAACCCTTGGCAACGGGTACTTGTTCTATATTGTCACCTTGTTCAACTAACGATACTCTATACATAGCCTCATGGAACCATACATCTTCTTAACAAACAACACGGGATCACCCCAAGGGAAAGTGCCCAGTCTGATGAAACCCTTCTCTGACAACTTTTGCAACCATTTCTTCAACTCATACATATCTGTTGGTGCCATCATGTAGGGTGACTGCACTATGGATTGAGTTCTAGGAACAAGACTAATCTTAAAGTCAATATGTCTTGG
Organism: Alisma plantago-aquatica; assembly: GCA_963693085.1. Classification (NCBI taxonomy): domain Eukaryota; kingdom Viridiplantae; phylum Streptophyta; class Magnoliopsida; order Alismatales; family Alismataceae; genus Alisma; species Alisma plantago-aquatica. Next base: position 642,737,719 of record OY856413.1, on the reverse strand, counting down.
AGGGGGAAACCAAGAAACTCTTTAGGAAATATATCCACAAACTTTCACACAACATGCACCTCCTAGATACTAGGATTCTTCACCTGAGTATCCACAACATGTGCCAATAAAGCCTCACACCCTTGTCTCAGCATCCTCTTCGTTGTCATGGTTGACACCAAACATGTAGGAAGAATCTTCTTATATCCTTGTAAGATCCATGAAACATCTCCATCATGGAACATTGCCACCTTGAAACTATAGTCCAAAACAACATTGTACTTCTCCAAGGTATCCATCCCAAGGATCACATTGAATCCATGCATGTGAAGTGGCATGATATCCACTTGAATGTTTCATCCTGAGAATGAAAGAACGCAACTGGACACACCACCCTCTACTCGACAGAACCAAATAAAGGGGTTTCTATCCAAAGACTATCATATCTATCACAAATAGAAAGATAACAACTACTTATCACCTCTCTAGTGATAAAAGAGTGTGTCACATCCAGATTAATCAAAATAGATATAAAATAAGATGCAAATAATTTGGAATGAAAAAGTTCCATCTGACCAGTCATTACTCGTGGATTGACCACTCCCTATAGATGAATCTTAGAGTAGAATCTAGCCATCGTATGTTGCCATCCTTGTCCTCTGTTAGCTAGCCCAGAAGATCCTTCCTGTGACGCCTAACCGTATCCTACACCACCACCACTACTGAACTATTGTTGCTAAGAGCCTCATTGTCTCTGCCTCAGTTGATGTGCCACTTCTTCATCCTTCATACGACACACCAACCTGATATGCCCTACTTGTTCACACTTGTGACAAGTCCTTGAATCATATTGTGGCTTAGACAACCCTGTTACTGACATAGATGACGTGATGTGAGCTCCTATAAGTAGAAAACTACAACCTGATCTTGGGGACCATTGTGATGGCACACCTGATCTTGGCTCAAAAAAAGATGGTCTCTATTGTGAATGAGGTGAAGAAAAATTGGCTTCTTAAAGCCACCATACAACTGTCCTTGAAACTAAGCTGCCCTCTTCTTAGCATTGTCTTCACGCTTCTTGATAGCATATCTCTCAATCTGCCTCACTAAATCCAAAAAGACAGAGAACCTCTTCTTGTTCTCCAAAGAAGACCCTATCATTGAAAACTCCATACTCAAAACCCTCTCAAACCTCCAAATCCTCTCCTTCTCTGTTTCTTCCATGTGAGGATAAAAACTCAAAATCTCCATAAACTTCAGTTCATACTCATTGATGGTCATCGATCCCTATCAGATCTTGCCAAAGTGCACAATCTTCTCGTCTAGATATGTCTCAGGGAAGTATCAACTCACAAAATCTTAGTGAAACTCTTCCCAACCAACAACAACTCTAGGTCTCTTCTCCTCCTCTATTTCCTACCAGTGCCAGTACTTCCCTTCAATAGATAAACCACATGCTTCACATTGTCATCTTCTGGGATATTGAGGATCTTAAATTCCGTCTCAAGCTCCATCAACCACATATTTGAATATGTCGGGTCTAGTGTACCCACAAACTCGACCTCTCCAACACATCTCAACTGCTCAAACATCTTCCCAGAACCCTGATATCCCACATTAGGGATAGTAATCCTATCTTGAGGTAAGGGTGCTCTATCCTATATAAGTGTAATCGTTACCATAAGTTGTCCAAACATGGACTATAAAGTTGGATTGGCCATGGATGTAGGGTCAAACTGAGGCACCAGAGGCTGTTATGACCCCGTATCAGGCTCTCTATATTCATGTGCTTGCCTCCTCACACCACTTCCTGGCACAACATAACTACTCTCAGTATGCACTTCACGTTGTCTAGACATATATGCATAAGCATAAGCTATATTCAGATATGTTGGATTATATAAGAACATACACAAACCTAAGTCATATGTCCCTGTAGACTCAACAAACCTAGAGCTCTGATACTAACCTATCGCATGATGTGACACCTAGTCACAGAACGAGATTACTCTAAACAAAATATGCAATCAAATACTAAGAATACACATTACCAGAAAAGTAGATAAACTAAAACCAATTTAAACATTACTATCGTGTCCAGAAAACATTATATAAGGGTCCAACAACCTATATCACATCATGTACCATGTCAGGTATGTACATCTATGGCCAGTGGTGTTAGCCACAACAAGTATACAAAAGAGAGATGTTCCACATATACATGCCATAAAAAACCACTACATATTGTCAAAACCACGTGCTGATATACATATCATATAGAAAACATCCCATGCCTAGACCTAAGAGTACACGAATGACTCTAGGACTCTACAAGCTACTACCATCCAACCTTATGCCTTTACTGCTCTCCAAGATACCCCACCTCAACATCACAATCTTGACTACACCACTAACGACCACCTAAAATGATGTGGTGACCCACAAGCTGAGACCCATATCCTAACAAGAGATATAACTCTCAACCAATAGTAATTGATTACAACAAGTATCATTATTAAACAAGATGAGCTGATTCAGATAGATAAGTAGGTTAACCAATTCAAGAAAAATAGAAATTTTAAATAGGATAAGTAGGTTAAGTAATCTTTAATAGGTAAAACATGTCTAGCACAATATATATGGAAACAAGTAAAGCTACCTCTTCCTATATAGTTGATTTCTCTTACCGCATTATATAACAACTAAACATCATTAGAAACTAGGTAAGGGCTAACATCCGATGTGAAGTGTGTTTAACTCTAAATAGGTACACTACATGGTTGGATTACATCTTTTATTAAGCATAAAGGAGTTGAGCAATACTTCTCAACTCCAACTGACAATAGTTAAGACAAAATCAGTGCCATACAAGATCTGTAGGAGAGCCAGAATCCAAAGATCTCATCTGCTCTTGACCAGTACGATTCTATCATAGTGACACATAAGGTCAATATGCAAAACAACCTAGTCGTCCCTTGGTATATAGGTCCAACACTAGTGAACAACCTAGTCCACCCTTAAAAGGTCACGGTCTAGTGAACAACCTAGTCCACCCTTAAAATGTAAGGACCCTGACCTTCGTTTTGGGCTTACCCTATTTGTTTTGCCTAAACCTTGTGCTTGGTTGCTTGCTAATCACCTTTAGTGGTGATTAGGGTTTGCTTGTGTTTTGTTGAGAGTTGGAGGTGCTACTTGCAAAATAACCTGAGTTAGGGTTGAAGAGCAAGTTTGCCACCTTGAGAGATGTCTTTCTCTCTCTTTTCTTCCTCTAGGGTTGAGAGGAAGATTTGGGCTCGTGCCTTGAGTTGCCTTGGGCTTGGTTGAGCTCTTTTGGGCCTTGCCTTGCTTGGTTAATCCCTGTATCGGGCAAGGATGCCTTGTGTCGACCATGGGGTATCGTCCATGGGTGTGTCGGCCAAGGTGGTGGTGGTGTGTTGGCCTTTGACCTTGTTTGACCTCCTTTCTTTGGTTGTGTCACCCTAGCTTGGACATGTGGACGAACCTTGGTTGAGTGGTGGCATGGCATGTGCATGAGGTTTGCAAGGTGGTAAAATGTGTGGACAAGTGTCCCTTGGTAAGGTGACACCTTGCCTTGGTTTAACCTTGACCCTCATCTATATATGCCTTGCCTTTCTTTTCCTTGGGAACCCTTTAGCTCTTTTGTTTCTCTTCCCTCCTTGTGTGCATGACACACCTTCCTTGGAGAGCTTGGTGGCCGAACCCTTGGTGGGTCTTGTTCTTTGGTGTCCGAAAGTGGTGTGCTTGGAGATAGGAGCCTGAAGCTTGGAGCTTTGGAGCTTGAGGAGTTTTCTTAAGGTGGGTTACATAAATTCTGACCCCAGCTATGCTATCTTCTCTATGTTGCACGATTCATATATGTTGATGATCGACCATTGTATGTTATGTTTCTTGCTCTATCACATGTTGTTGATCTTATGGATATAGTGAGCATGATGTTATTGATGTTGTTGATGGTTTATATGCCTTTACACCTAGTTGGGCGAACCATAGTTTGGGGTTTTCTTTCGTAGCAATACCCCTTTCTCTCCTTGGTTTATGAGAAGTGAGTTTGAGCTCTAGTGATGTAGGAAATACCCCTCACTCATTTAAGTTGAGAGGTGAGCTTATATTATAGTTTCTTGGGCAACACCCTCCTCTCACCATGGATTTGAGAGGTGAGCTCTCGGATATGTGTTGACCTATGTTGAGGGTTGGTCCTTGTGGTTGCCCGATTTGTGATAGAGGTTATGTAAAACCCCTCTCTCATGGTTTTTGAGAGGTGAGCCAATCTTCTTGATCAATTAGGGTTTGGTGCCCTTGTGTTTAGGTTGAAGATGACCATTTTGGGTTGTGCCTTGCAAGATATGACCTTGGAGTAGTGTTGCCTGATAGCCTTGTCTTGGGTTGTACCCTTAACCATTACACCTTATATCTTGTGCTCTGAACGATACATCTTGAGGTAAGGTTGCCTGATACCCCTATCTTGTGTTGATCTTTGGTCGATACACCTAGTGGAGTTTGTTGGTTTGGTGCTCGATATGGTGGTATTGAGGAATCTTAGTAAGTACCTCAAGTGGTGTTGTTCCTTTGTCCGATATGCCTAGTTGAGTTTGGCCGATACACTTTGTAGAGTTGGAGCTTGGGCGATACACCTTGATGTGTACTCTTCACGACACACCTTGTGATGGGTCTTAGCGGTATGAAGTAGTCTTGTGGTGCCCGAGATGATGGTGGTTTAGAGACCCTAGTAGTGTTGGTCGATATGCTGGATGAGTAGCCAGCATGACCATGCCCTATATGGTATCTTAGATGACATGGGTGCCCTAATTGATAGGGATGACCCTTGAACGACATGGAGATGTTTGAATAGAGGTGCCTTGGGCATTATACCCTTAGGCCGATATGATCAATGTTGAGGGTTAGCCGATAGAGGAACCCTAACCCAAACCCTAACCCTAATTTGTGTGCACGATAGGCTTTTGGTCGACAACCCCTGCTGATGATGCACGATCCATCCTTATATCTGGTTTCCCGACACCTTGTGAGTTGGGTGCACGATAGGTTGAAGCATGGTTGTCGACATGATGGCACGAGTGCTCTAGGGGTTGGAACCCTAGCTAAAACACCCTTTGGTGAGGGTTGGCGCTGCTCGCCATACCTATAGTAAGGGTTGTCAGAGCTTTGGTGAGGGTTTTGATAACCCAAAATGTTTATAGTTGATGGTACTCTGTTAATAATGATAATACAAGTGATATGATGTAACCACCTTGAATTCTGCAACTATGATGATGAGATAAGATGATATGTTGTGAACCAAGTATGTTTGGAAAGATATGATGTTGCCACACATGTTAATGTGACACGTGTATATGGTCACAATAATAAGGCATAATATATATATATATATACTCATGATTGACAATAATACTATGAATGATAAAGCTTATAATCATGGATGTTTCTCTATACTGGATAGTATAATAATCCTATTAATCCATGATGATTTAAGTTATCTCTCTGAATTCGTATACTAACCATGTAGGTATACTATGCAGATTCATAGTCTGGTGAGAGCTATGAGAAATATGTGCTTTGACTAGCCCAATGAGATGATAATCCTTGCTAAAGAGATAACAGGTTGATAGGTCTGAGGACCATATAAAGGCTGAGTGCCTAGTTGAGGTGTTATCCTATGATGATATGTTAAGGGATGTGTTCCCAGAATGTTGATGCATGATATGATGCCTTGAGGGTCAATGGTTGCTATAATGAGGGATTGAGGTCCCAAGACAATATGATGATGGCATTGATGACGTAATTCTATAAGGCTATGTTTATACTTTGCTTGCCTCAACAATTGGCTTAAAATATACTAATTAATTATAGATGAACATATCACATAGTTTGCCTTGGCCATAGGTCCATCATCGTTAGTATTTGGTGATGGTGAAATAGGTTTATCATGTGGGATTACCTGGAGCACATATTGTTGAATATGCAAGGTTTCCCCTAGCCTAAAATAGGAGGGTTTGAGTGCAACTGTGGTTGCAGACTCAGGATATGTGGATCATGGTGAATAGACCCATGGCTCATGATGACGAACATGATGCGTTCATGGCTCGAATGTTTATATGGGATGCTATCGGAGCTGACCCAGAGACTGAGGCCCTATAAGCATGAGACTACAGTCTTGCTTGATGATTCGTGTACTGACCACAGAAAGGAGAGGTCATGGAGTCCAGATCTCCTTAGACCTTGTGTGGCACCTGATTGGGTTTCAAAGCCAATGGGTGGATTTGAGTAGGGAAGGCTCACTTCCTCAGGGCATAATAAAACGTAATCCAGCCAAATAGTATATCTTGCTTAGAGTAAAATACGGAACATTGATTGAGGCCTTGCTTATATAGCTGATCTAGTTGAACTATGTAGTTGTGTGTATGATCCTTATATCTTATGATAAGTTCTTATAAAACTTATCTTGTCAATCATGTTCCATAAAGAAATACTTGGTTATATGCCTCCCGGATATCTTGGTATGGTTGATGGTAATAATAGCCTTGCTCTGTATGCTGCTCTTGTTATATGCTTTATCAATTATCTACTTTTCTTGCTTTAACCTTCTGAGGTTTTATAGTTTCGGCAGGGAGTTATGTTTCTCGCTGGGACTGTGTGTCTCACCTCGCTAGTTTACACCTTTTTTAGGTGATCGCTCTAGATGTGGTGGTGGTCGTGAGGTTGCGGGCGAGCAGTAGAAGGTAAGAGATGGACATGCTATTGTTTTGTGGTTCTGTAGTAGAGTCCTAGAGTCATCCCTATACTCTCAAGTCCTCAGAGGGGTTTGATGACGTTTCACGATGTTTAGCTGTTATAATCTTCTATATCCTGCTGATGGCCATACATGGTTGTTATGTATGTATAAATAGGTGTTGAACTTTGGTGCTACAGTACAACTGGTTCTGTTAAGCTGTGGACCTATAACAAGGCTTGTGAATGTTGATATAACTTGTTTCTCTGTAGGATCTAGATGCAAAAGTTCTCTCATGTATACTTTCCGCAATCAGTTTTATTTAACCCGTGTTTTCGGTAATATAAGGTTCACGTGTCATTCTTGTTGTCTGTGTGATGGCGGGGTGTCACAGTTGGTTTGGTATCAGAGCTCTAAGTTCTCTAAGTCTACAGGGATCTAAGACTACATTTTTGTTTATTCTTGTGAGTTTTCCAAATTTTCTTACAAAAACCTTCTACCCTCAGTGGAAGATAAAGCTTAAAGATATCTAGAAACCATGAAGAACATACTGCTAAGAGCAACGATGCTGCATCAGTTGATGGAGCAGGAGGGCAGGCACATGAAGATCGGGTGCCTGAGGTCCCCCAACTTGACCCAGCCATTCTCGAAAACCCTTCTTACCAATAGCTTATGGGGTAGTTGATGGATACGATGAATCACATGGTGGAAAGGTTGCCAGTGCCTCAGCCAAGAGCATAGGCTCCCCATGGTGAAACATCAGGTATTGGGAAGACCTTTGAGCGGCTTCACTGAGTTGGAGCTTTGAATTATGCTGGAACGGCTGATCCAACAGATGTTGATCTGTGGCTGACAGGTCTCGAGAAGGCCTTCCAGATCCTCGACATCCCCAAAGCAGACAAAGTCAAGCACGTTGTCTACCTTCTGAAGGGTAGTGTTGGCCACTAGTCGGCCATTGAGGAGGAGAAGCGACTCGGTGAGGAGATCGGTTGGGAGGTTTTCTGGTAAGAGTTTGTCAGCAGGTACTTCCCGAAGATGTATCTGGATGAGAAGATCAACCAGTTTGAGCGCCTACACCAAGGATCAATGAGCATCACTGAGTATGAAGCCAAGTTCATGGACTTGTTGAGGTTTTGTCCTCACATGGCCGTGACAGATGATGAGCAGATCAGGCGATTTGAGAAAGGTTTGAGTGCTAAGCTGTCGACTCCTGCTACTGCCTTAGAGAATCAGGAGCGATTTGCCACATTCGTGGAGTCTGTCCACAGGATTGAACGATCTATCAGGGAGAAAAGGGAATCCATGACCAAGAAAAGGCCTGTTCAGTTCCAGGGATAGAGATCTAGTGGCTTCAAGAAGCTAAGGTTTTCAGCACCTTTTGTGATGTAGAGTTCTCGCGTACCATTTCAATGGTCTCTGAGTAAGGGAAGAGGTTATGTTTCTTCGCCGTCGAAGGCGCATAGTACAACATATATGGTAGTGACAGGGCCATCTAGACCATAGACAGAAGGCAGGTCATGTTATCACTGTGGACAGACTGGGCATTTAAAGACAAATTGCCCAAGAAGAGACGTTGAGGTAACACAATAGCTGTGACAGAGTCAACAAGACAGACATCAGCCCAGTGGTAGCAGAGGGTGAGGACACGGTCAAGCGTCGCAAGCGGGATCGTCTACTCAAGGAAGCAGAGGATGTGGACAACAAGCAACGACTCGATTCTATGCTATGAGTCAGCCGGAGGCGTTAGTCAACCCACGAGTGGTGACAGGTCAGATGGAGTTATTACATTTTGATTTGTCTTCTTCTTGTTTTATATCTGTTCTGGTTGACTCGGGTGCTACGCAGTCTTTTATTGTACATAGTCTTCTTGATAGCTGTCCTTTACCTGTTAGTTGTAAGAAGGATAGCTTATTGTTAGAAACCCTGCTTGATGGTTCCTCGATGCTTCGAGAAGAGTGTCCATCTTGTGTCTTATCTTTTTCGGGACATAGTATACAAGTGGACCTTATGCCACTTGATATGCATGGATTCGATGTGATCCTTGAGATGGATACCTTAGAGAAGTATAGGGTTGTGTTGGACTGTACTTCCAAGTAGCTAATGTTTGTTGACGGTGGAGAGAAGTGGATCTTTCAAGGAGATAGGAAGATTCTTTCGACATGTCTAGTGTCAGTGATGGTGGCAGAAAAGTTGATGCGGCAAGGTTGTAAAGCATTCTTAGCTCACGTTGTAGATACCAAGGCGAAAGGTCTTAACCTCGAGGCGGTGACAGTTGTTCGAGAGTTTGCGGATGTATTTTCTGATGAGTTCCCCGGTGTTCCCCCACCTCGAGAGATTGATTTTGAGATCAGTCTAGTACCAGGAACACAACCTGTTACACAAACACCATATAGGATGGCATCAATAGAGATGGCAGAGTTGAAGAAGCAGTTATAGGAGTTGTTGGAGAAAGGTTTCATCCGACCGAGCATGTCCCCTTGGGGTGCTCCAGTGCTATTCGTTATGAAGAAGGACGGGTCGATGCAGTTATGTATAGATTATCGGCAGTTGAACAAAGTCATGAGCAAGAATAAGTACCTGTTGCCAAGGATAGACAATCTGTTCGATCAGTTGCATGGCGCCACAGTGTTCTCAAAGATCGATCTACAGTCTGGATATCACCAGTTGAGGATTAAGGCAGATGACATACCAAAATTAGCATTTAGGATGAGGTATGGTCACTTTGAGTTTGTGGTTATGCCATTTGGGCTAACCAATGCACCTGCTGTTTTCATGGATCTGATGAACTGAGTGTTCCGTCTGTTTCTAGAATAGTTTGTTGTAGTTTTCATAGATGACATCTTGATCTACAGTCGGAACAGTGAAGAGCATGAACAACATCTTCGACAAGCGTTGACTCTTCTTCGCCAACACCAGTTATACGCCAAGTTCAGTAAGTGTGAGTTTTGGTGGAAAGAAGTGACTTTCTTAGGTCATGTGATATATGTATAAGGAGTCAGAGTGGACCCCAAGAAGGTGGAATCAGTGGATGATTGGGAACAACCAAAAATGCCGATAGAAGTTTGTAGTTTTCTGTGTTTGGCAGGATATTACGGAGGTTTATCAAGGACTTTAGTGCAATCGCGTTGCCGATGACAAAGTTGACTAGGAAGGATGTACCTTTTATCTGGGATGATCATTTTCAATAGGCTTTCCAAAGTTTGAAGGAGAAGATGACCAGTGCTCCAGTGCTGCCAGAGCCTGGGAAGGGCTATGTTGTTTTCTGCGATGCTTCCAAGAAAGGCTTAGGTTGCGTATTGATGCAGGAAGATCATGTGGTTTCTTTTGCTTCGCGACAACTTAAGAAACATGAGGATAACTACCCGACACATGATTTAGGGTTGGTAGCGGTGGTCCATGCGTTAAATATTTGGAGACACTATCATTATGGAGAAGTGTGTTAGATCTTTATAGATCATAAGAACTTGAAGTACATCTTTTCGCAGAATGAGCTGAACATGCGACAACATCGTTGGATGGAGCTAATCAATGATTATGATTGCACCATTGAGTATCATCCTGGTAAGGAAAACGTGGTAGCTGATGCGCTTAGTAGAAAGTCTTCTCCTCTCCCCACGAAGAAAGCACAGTCAAGTTCCTTGGTATGCCATAAACGAGATATGTTTGTCTCCTTGCGGAAGATGAACGTGCAGTTGGAAGTTTCCTTGTTGGCAGGACTGTTGGCACAGATGCAAGTCAAGCCTACATTGAGACAGTAGATCAAAGATGCATAACATGCAGATGATATAGTGCAGTTGATCAGGTCAGAGCTTGGAAGCGAAAAGCGTGATGGGTTCCATGAGTCCGAGGATGGACTAGTTTGATATCATGATAGGATGGTGGTCCCCAATGTTGACAATCTAAGGAAGCTAGTGCTCGAGGAAGCACATGTGTCGATGTATGCTATGCATCCAGGAGTCACCAAGATGTATCATAATCTGAAGGACCTGTATTGGTGGTCTGGCTTGAAGAAGGATGTAGCTGAGTTTGTGGCTAAGTGCGCAGTATGTCAGCAAGTTAGAGCTGAGCATCAGAAGCTGGCAGGTACGTTGCAACCCATGATGATACTGCAATGGAAATGGTATCACATAACCATGGATTTCATAGTTGGTCTACCAAAGTCAGCTAGGAATCATGATTCCATTTGGGTAATAGTAGACAGGCTGACAAAATCTGCTCATATCATACCTGTAAAGACAACGTATACAATAGAGAAGCTTGCTCAGGTGTATGTAGATGAGATAGTGCATTTGCATGGTGTACCAGCAATGATAGTTTCTGACATAGGTCCTCAATTCACAAGTCGTTTATGGGAATAGTTGCATAAAGCGTTGGGAACGCAGTTGAGGTTCAGTACTTCCTTCCACCCCCAGACGGATGGACAGTCTAAAAGGACTATTTAGACTTTGGGGATGGACAGTCTGAAAGGACTATTCAGACTTTGGAGGATCTTCTCTGAGCTTGTGTTTTGTAGTTCCTAGGCAGTTGGGACGTACATCTTAGTCTGATAGAGTTCGCTTACAATAATAGTTACCAGCGGAGCATTGACATGGCTCCATATGAGGCTATATATGGAAGGAAATGCAGATCTCCTTTATGCTGGTGTGAGTCTGGTGAGTATCAGCTTTTGGGTCCTGAATTAGTACAACAGACAACAAAAAAGATCAAGGTGATACAACAACAGTTGAAGACGGCACATGACATATAGAAGTCTTATGGGGACAATCGTCGACGACCTTTAGAGTTCCAAGTGGGAGACAAAGTGTATCTCAAGGTCTCACCTTGGAAAGGCATGCTAAGGTTTGGCCGAAAAGGCAAATTGGCACCCAGATATATGGGGCCATACCTGGTAATAGCACGTGTTGGCAAGGTAGCTTATAGGTTAGAGCTTCCGCCAGAGTTGCACAGGCTACATCCGGTGTTCCATGTCAGCATGTTGAAGAAAAGTCATCTAGACACAGGGACAGTGATATAGCCAGTTGAGGTTGAACTTGATGAAGATGTGACCTATGAAGAAGGTCCCGTGATGATCCTTGACAGAAGAGCAAAGAATCTAAAGAGGAAGGACCTAGTTCTTGTGAAGGTTCTTTGGCATCATCGTGGCATTAAGGAAGCCACATGGGAGCTTGAGGAAGAGATGAAGCGGAAGTATCCCTCACTTTTCTCTTCGGATTTCGGGGACGAAATCCCTTTGTAGAGGTTTATGGCTTGTAAGGACCCTGACCTTCATTTTGGGCTTACCCTATTTGTTTTGCCTAAACCTTGTGCTTGGTTGCTTGCTAATCACCTTTAGTGGTGATTAGGGTTTGCTTGTTTTTTGTTGAGAGTTGAAGGTGCTACTTGCAAAATAACCTGAGTTAGGGTTGAAGAGAAAGTTTGCCACCTTGAGAGATGTCTTTCTCTCTCTTTGCTTCCTCTAGGGTTGAGAGGAAGGTTTGGGCTCATGCCTTGAGTTGCCTTGGGCTTGGTTGAGCTCTATTGGGCCTTGTTTTCCCTATTTTGGGCCTTGCCTTTCTTGGTTGAGCCCTGTATCAGGAAAGGATGCCTTGTGTCGGCCATGGGGTATCGCCCATGGGTGTGTCGGCCAAGGTGGTGGTGGTGTGTCAGCCTTTGACTTTGTTTGACCTCCTTGCTTTGGTTGTGTCACCCTAGCTTGGACATGTGGCCGACCCTTGGTTGAGTGGTGGCATGGCATGTGCATGATGTTTGCAAGGTGGTAAAACGTGTGGACAGGTGTCCCTTGGTAAGGTGACACCTTGCCTTGGTTTAACCTTGACCCTCATCTATATATACCTTGCCTTTATTTTCCTAAGGAACCCTTTAGATCTTTTGTTTCTCTTCCCTCCTTATGTGCACGACACACCTTCCTTGGAGAGCTTGGTGGCCGAACCCTAGGTGGGTCTTGTTCTTTAGTGGCAAAAAGTGGTGTGCTTGGAGCTAGGAGCTTGGAGCTTGAAGCTTGGAGCTTTGGAGCTTGAGGAGTTTGCTTAAGGTGGGTTACATAACTTCTAACCCTAGCTATGCTACCTTCTCTATGTTGCATGATTCATATATGTTGATGATCGGGCATTGTATGTTATGGTTCTTGCTCTAGCACATGTTGTTGATCTTATGGATATAGTGAGCATGATGTTGTTGATGGTTTATATGCCTTTACACCTAGTTGGCTGAACCATAGTTTGGGGTTTTCTTTGGTAGCAATACCCCTTTCTCTCCTTGGTTTATGAGAAGTGAGTTTGAGCTCTAGTGATGTAGGCAATACCCCTCTCTCATTTAAGTTGAGAGGTGAGCTTATATTCTAGTTGCTTGGGCAACACCCTCCTCTCACCATGGATTTGAGAGGTGAGCTCTCGGATATGTGTTGACCTATGTTGAGGGTTGGTCCTTGTGGTTGCTCGATTTGTGATAGAGGTTGTGCAAAACCCCTCTCTCTTGGTTGTTGAGAGGTGAGCCGATCTTCTTGATCAATTAGGGTTTGGTTCCCTTGTGCTTGAGGTTGAAGATGACCATGTTAGGTTGTGCCTTGCATGATGTGACCTTGGAGTAGTGCTGCCCGATAGCCTTGTCTTGGGTTGTACCCTTAACCGTTACACCTTATATCTTGTGCTCTCAATGATACATCTTGAGGTAAGGTTGCCCGATACCCCTATCTTGTGTTGATCTTTGGCTGATACACCTAGTGGAGTTTGTTGGTTTGGTGCTCAATATGGTGGTATTGAGGAATCTTAGTAAGTACCTCAAGTGGTGTTGTTCCTTTGGCCGATATGCCTAGTTGAGTTTGGCCGATACCCTTTGTAGAGTTGGAGCTTGGGTGATACACCTTGATGTGTGCTCTTCATGACACACCTTGTGATGGGTCTTGGCGGTATGAAGTAGTCTTGTGGTGCCCGAGATGATGGTGGTTTAGAGACCCCTAGTAGTGTTGGTCGATATGCTGGATGAGTAGCCAGCATGACCATGCCCTATATGGTATCTTGGACGACATGGGTTCCCTGTCCGATAGGGATGAGCCTTGAACGACATGGAGATGTTTGAATAGAGGAGCCTTGGGCATTATACCCTTTGGCTGATATGGTTAATGTTGAGGGTTAGCCGATAGAGGAACCCTAACCCTAGTTTTTGCACACGATAGGCTTTTAGTCGACAACCCTTGCTGATGATGCACAATCCATCCTTCTATCTGGTTGCCCTACACCTTGTGAGCTGGGTGCACGATGGGTTGAAGCATGGTTGGCCGACATGATGGCACAAGTGCTTGTGTTTTGGTTGACATGATGGAATATGTGCTCTAGGGGTTGAAGCATGGTTGGTCGACATGATGACACAAGTGCTTGTGTTTTGGTCGACATGATGGCACAAGTGCTTGTGTTTTGGTCGACATGATGGCACAAGTGCTCTAAGGGTTGGAACCCTAGCCGAAACACCCTTTGGTGAGGGTTGGCACTGCTCGCCATACCTATAGTAAGGGTTGTCAGAGCTTTGGTGAGGGTTTTGATAACCCAAAATGTTTATAGTTGATGGTATTCTATTAATAATGATAATACAAGTGATATGATGTAACCACATCGAATTCTGTAGCTATGATGATGAGATAAGATGATAGGTTGTAAACCAGGTATGTTTGGAAAGATATGATGTTGCTACACATGTTAATGTGACACATGTATATGGTCACAAGTATAAAGCATAATATATATACTCATGATTGACAATAATACTATGAATGATAAAGCTTATAATCATGGATGTTGCTCTATACTGGACAGTATAATAATCTTGTTAATCCATGATGGTTTAAGTTATCTCTCTGAATGCGTATACTAACCATGTAGGTGTACTATGCGGATTCATAGTCTGGTGAGAGCTATGAGAAATATGTGCTTTGACTAGCCCAATGAGATGATAATCCATACGAAAGAGATAACAGGTTGATAGGTCTAAGGACCTGATAAAGGCTGAGTGCCAAGTTGAGGTGTTATCCTATGATGATGTGTTAAGGGATGCATTCCCCGAATGTTGATGCATGATATGATGCCTTGAGGGGAAGTGGTTGTTATAATGAGGGATTGAGGTCCCATGACAGTATGATGATGGCATTGATGATGTAATTCTATAAGGCTATGTTTATACTTTGGTTGCCTCAACAATTGGCTTAAAATATACTAATTAATTATAGATTAACATATCACGTAGTTTGCTCTGGCCATAGATCCATCATCATCAGTATTTGGTGATGGTGAAATAGGTTTTTCCTACGGGATTACCTGGAGCGCATATTATTGAATATGTGAGGTTTCCCCTAGCCTAAAATAGGAGGGTTCGAGTGCAACTGTGGTTGCAGACTCAGGATATGTGGAGCATGGTGAATAGACCCATGGCTCAGGATATGTGATGACGAACATGATGTGTTCATGGCTCAGATGTTTATATGGGTAGCTTGCGGAGCTGACCCAGAGGCTGAGGCCCTATAAGCATGAGACTGTAGTCTTGCGTGATGATTCGTGTACTGACCACAGAAAGGTGAGGTCATGGAGTCTTAATCTCCTTACACCTTGTGTGGCACCAGATTGGGCTTCGCATCCAATGATTGGATTTGAGTAGGGAAGGCTCACTTCCTCAGGGCATAATAAAACGTAATCCAGCCGAATAGTATATCTTGCTTAGAGAAAAATATGGAACATTGATTGAGGCCTTGCTTATATAGCTGATCTAGTTGAACTATGCAGTTGTGTGTACGATCCTTATATATTGTGATAAGTTCTTATAAAGCTTATCTTGTCAATCATGTTCCATAAAGAAATACTTGGTTATACGCCTCCTAGATATCTTGGTAAGGTTGATGGTAATAATAGCCTTGCTCAGTATGCTGCTCTTGTTATGCACTTTATCAATTATCTGTTGTTTTTGCTTTAACGTTCTGAGGTTTTATAGTTTCGGCGGGGAGTTATGTTTCTTGCTGGGACTGTGTGTCTCACCCCGCTGGTTTACACCCTTTTTAGGTGATCGCTCTACACGCGGTGGTGGTCGTGAGGTTGCTGCCGAGCAGCAAGAAGAGCACTAGAAGGCAAGAGATGGACATGCTGCTGTTTTGTGGTTCTGTAGTAGAGTCCTAGAGTCATCCCTGTACTCTCAAGTCCTCAGAGGTGTTTGACGACATTTCATGATGTTTAGCTATTGTAATCTTGTATATCCTACTGCTGGCCGTATGTGGCAGTTATGTATGTATAAACAGGTGTTGAACTCTGGTGCTACAGTACAACTGGTTATGTTAAGCTGTGGACCTATAACAAGGCTTGTGAATGTTGATATAACATGTTTCTCTGTAGGATCTGGATGCAAAATTTCTCTCATGCATACTTTCTGCAATCGGTTTTAATTAACCCGTGTTTTCGGTAATATAAGGTTCCGCACGTTTTCGTGTTTCATCTCGTTGTCTGTGTGATGGTGGGGTGTCACATAAAAGGTCACATTACTAGTGAAACTAGGGTATACAAAACCCAAACATCCGAGGTACAACCACAACTTTCTGCAATCACATCATATATATTGAACCATAATCATCTAAGGTATGACCTCGACCACTCCCTTGCAAAGGTATGACCTCAGTCATCCTTGTGAACATGCATATACTTAACAATATACAACTTCGAGCATCAGTTAAAGGAGAATTAATTTCACCATCCAACAAGTCCTGGCACTGGAATGGATCTATAGCAAATGACACTACATGATTAGGGTTTCACTTGATTAGTTAAGTTCATTTAGATGATTTAAGGCAACATCAATCAAGTTATGTACAAGCCCTAAAACAATTCTATAGAAACATGGGTAGATTGCAACCTTAGAAGATATAAAACGTATGAAGCATAAATATTTTCACATCACCACAAGCATCTGTTTCATTGTTATACATGTAGCAATACTCATCAAGATACCATAACATGATTCCAAATCCTTATCACGTCATAAGGAGGATAACACATCAATTAGAGCACATAGCAATATGAAAGGTCATAAGACTATTTACATCATTCCATGCAAGGACATCATTATCTTTCCATGCCTCATCAAGGGTCATCATTCCATCACCACACATGTATTACACAAGTTGATACATTGCATTTAAAAGCTATAATACTCATAGAATTTCTTTTAGCATTACAACAACATAGAGAGAGAAAGTACTCTATCATCATTCTAACCACTCAAGAAAGGTAAGCATTATTGTTACGACCCCATCTGAGCTTAACTGGTAAACTAGGGTTTACCTAGACAATTGCAAAGATTAATTGGAATAATCATTCTTGAAATCTAATTAATGATGATAACACAATTAGGATGTTTTAATTATGATAAGAAGTCTAAATATTCTTTTGTCTTGTAATTAGGGTTTGAGAAGCATAGACCCTAATCGGCCCAATATAGGGTTTTGATGATACATGAATACAGAATTTGATAAGTAGAATGTCTCACTAAATGATTTTTAGTATTTTATGTGTAACTCTGATTTACTTCAAATTTGTATATGATTTGTATATATACAATGTGAACAACATTGGAAAATATCAGAATTTTTGAAGAATGCTCTGACCTGTTTATCGGCCGAGTTTCAAACTCGACCGATCACATTTTCAGAATTTTACAGCAGTGTGGTAATTGAATTTTATCTTTTTATTTGTATATCCAATTGATCTCAAATTTTAACTGTGCTTGAAAAACACAGTTTTAGACACTCTGTTAAATTGGCATAATTTTTGGAGGACTTTTGAATCCCTACAGTAAGAGTGTCGGTCGAGTTTGTGCAGGACAAACTCGGCCGAATATTTTGCAGACTGCAATATAGCAGTGCACTGTTCTATTTTTAATTATTTATTGGTAACTCCAAATGATCTCAAATTTTAACTGAAGCTTTATAGATCAATTATTAACAACTTGCTAAATTCCCATAATTGTTGGAGAATGTTTTATCTCTGAAATAAACGAATTACAGTAACTTTTGTATAACTGAATATTCAGCCAATATAATTAAAGTTAAGTGTTGGGTCAATATGCAATTGACCCAAGCAGCTCAATTGACTTATATGAGAAACCACACACACACACAGCTCTCATTATTCGTCATCCTTCCCAGAGAAACGAAAATCTAGAGAGAGAGGGAGAGTTAGGGCTTGAGTGGAGAAAGAGGAGGAATTGCTGAATTAGGGTTCTGCGGTCCCAAGAGTGGTGAAATCAAGTAAGTTTGGATGCTTTGCATAGACTTTTATGGTGAATCTTCTCTCTCATGTCAAGATTCCATCCATGCTCTGATTTGATCCAAGATGATGTCGAAATTTCCTCTTTTCTCACCCTTTCTTCATAATCCCTCATTTTCAAGGTTTCCGAGTTGAATGGAAGAAGAATTGGGAGTTTTGCTAGGGAGTTGATACGAATTCGAGATTTCCCTGAGTTGAGCTGCAGTTTTAAGGTGTTTTCACACCTTAGGGTGAGTGGGTTCTTCCTTCAAACATTCTAATGCACGGATTTGATTATAACATCCAAATCCCTAAATGCTTAGCATGTGAATTCTAAATCCTGAAATGTCCATTTGATTTAAGTTATTGTAAATTGATATGATATGGATTCCTTCTCTGTTTGAACGACTCTTTGACGGTAGATTCATATCAGATACGTATACAACATTTCCTAGTGAGGATGCTTTTAGATTTATATCAAATGATGTAATTAGGGTTTGACCTAATTGAGATATCGCTAGAGTTTCAACCTTATTGAAAAGGACTAGTAATCCTATATGTGGCTAGGATGTACCACATGGGTCATCTTAATTGAATTTTATTCTTGATACATGAAATCTCAGTGAATGGTATGGAAACCCTAAATTTAGTTAAATTTCCATGGTTTCATATCTATAATGATTGTATATGATTTGTTGGAACAATCTTTATTTAGTGAATGCTTATATCAAATGAAACCCTAAGAGTAGGGTGATGTCATGTGATGAATGAATAAGGCAAATTAAACCCTAAGGATAGGGTGTTCAATGAATCATGTTATGATAATATGAAAGGTCTCAATATATGATGTGCTGATGCTTAACTGTTGAATTATATGTTTCTAGTGCATTTCACTTTATATGCTTGTTCTCTCTGAGTTGATATTTACATACTGCAGGGCTTCTTATTTTCAATACACATCTCGTAAATTGCAGGTGTTGAGATATGACATGCCCAAGAAAGGGATGTTACTGAGTCATGTTTAAAGATGACAAATGATGTATATGTGTTTTTATGTAATGTTAGGAATGTGAAATAAGTATGAAATGTGTTTTTCCTGTTTAATTGTTTACCTGTTAATCTGTTAATAGACTTAGATGCCCTAACGCCGTAGAGCCCCTCGTGAGGTCTGCACCTTGGGGTGAAACGACCTACTAGCATGTGTCTAGATGGTCGGTGACTCGTGTTCAACAATAATCCGTGCGTGTGTAACGGTGGCACGAGAGCAGAAAGACAGTGTTCAACAATAATCCGTGCGTGTGTCACGGTGGCACTGGGAAAAAGAAAACACGGTTATCTAACACCATTCGTACAACGTCACGAAGGTAACCCTGTGACTCTCCACCTGTGTGCTCAGGTTTAAGGAGGAGTCTAGAGTACACTCTTTGAGAGTGCAGTGAGGCCGTGAGAGCCTGAGAGTCCTGACGCAGACCAGGACAGCACTCAGACTTAGCATTTCCCGGGTGTGTCGCTAAGTCTTGTACGGTGGGACCGTAGCATGAATTTGCTGCGGATCTTTATATGCAGAGTACACTGCATATATTTAGGGCATAATCTAAAATATGATCATATAGGTTCACAGAGTTCCTTATAAATGAAAGAGTTAAGAAAGACTAGAGCATAGTTTTCTAGTAGTTATTCTTTGGATGCAATATTTATATTCTTTGCTATTTCAATTATATTGTTTTAGAACTGCTCAGTGTAGTATTTATTGTTGTTAAATTTCATATCGTTTACTAAAATTATATCTTTGATCACATTAGTGCATTAGTCTGTTTCCATGAAGTACTCATTCACTGAGCGAGTAGGCTCACCCCTCTACTCAAACATTTTAGGGTTAACCGCGTGGACTTGAAGATGGTCAGAGCATCAGTGTAGATCTGCCACAGGAGTCAAGTATGAGATTAGTTGAGTCAGTCGGTCCTTGTCACTCTAGGTCCTCAGTAAGAGATAAGAGAGAGAGTTGTAATTACGATGTATAATATTGTTCCTCTTTGATATGTAAACTAATTAGCAAGTTTCATGTGCATAATGTGTGAGAGACATCATGAATGCTTATACATGTATCTTTACTTTTGAAGTCTGATTAGTAAAAGAAGTGTTCAGATTCCTTTGTTAAGATGTTATGTGGTTCAATGCGAAGAAACAAGAGTTTAAAAGAAAAGAAAAAGTTAAGGGTGTTCTTTGTGTTACATATAAATCCTATCTTACGCCCTAATCTCATGATTTGAGGAAATTGTGAGATCGGGGTGTAACAGCTTGGTATCAGAGCTTAGGTTGAGTTGTCAAGGACCATTAAGTTAGTAAGTTAGAGTCCTATGTGTGGCAGATAGGAGATGTTTGATGTTAGCTTTGGGGATTTGAGTATTTGGATATCCTGGCCCGATATCTGAGTACTTGGATCAACCAGTACAAGCTACTCTGTCTATTCTCTCACGTATACCCTTGCCAGGTATACAGTGGAAGAATGGGCTAGAGAGGAACCCTAGAAATGTTAGGGTTAGAAAATGAGAAAAGAAACAAGAATTGAGAGCATAAATGTAAAAGGAGATAGAACTTACATTTCATAATGTTGTTTTTGTTGGAAATGTATAAAAATGCTCTTATATGTTTGAATTGAAATATTCAATACCTTGAAATATGGGTCTTTAATATCTGTTGTACACTATGCAGTTGTAGCATTTATTGATTTCATTCTTTGTAACAAGTAGACTAGAATTGACCTTTTAATGAGCTTTTGTTTCTATGGTTTTGCCCGCTGATTCGAGTGAAATTGACATCAGCAGGTCTGTTTAGGTTTTCAGTCTGTGCGCGGTTCGGCCGAGTTCGTGTTTGGTCGGCCGAGTTCCTTGTTTAGGATTTCAAACAGCGTTTTGGTCGGCCGAGTTTGGTCTTGAATCGGCCGAGTTTCCTGCTGATCGGCCGAAGTTGGTCGGCCGAGTTTCAAAATCTGGAAGGTGATCGGCCGAGTTTCTGAGCTGTGAGTGGCAGTTCAGGAAGAATGTAATTCTTGTAGCTCTTGGCCTCAGGACTTCAGGTTTGGCCTGGTCTGGTTGGCAGGATGCGTTACTAGGATCTAATGAATCCTATCAATAGTATAATAAGAATAGAATTTGAATAATTAGACCCACATTAGAGTAAGAATGTACATACAGTAAGATGTTGAAACATATGGGCAAGATCTAAACAACTAAGAATTAGTTGAAACTGATATCTGAGGTTCAATTTTGGGGCCTCATATGAGAAACCCTTAATTGGGAATAAAGGAACATGATATGAGATTCATAATCAGTTTATTGATTAATATTATATGAACTATACATATGAAATAAAGAAAAGATATGTGAAATGTATGTATGGTTCAAGATAACAAGAATCAATCATGAAGAATGAATCATATATGATGCATAACTACCTTGGTAGGGTCATCTAGTGAATGTAATAGTGACATACAATATGATGAAGTGCGACAAGAAATAAATTCTTGTGTGATAGCAAGAATGATGGATAATCTATTCCTATCTTAAATGATTCAATGCTAATGATGTTTATTGTATATAATCATATGAAAGGATAGGTAGCAAAAAGGTAAAGAAGTAATGAATGAGCAGAGAGATATGGGAAAGCACTAGCTTTGTGTAATATGTGAATTTGTTTTTACAGGTATGATTTTTTGAAGGCATATTAAGGTATGAAAGTTGGTTCTACATATGATTTCAGTATATTTGTGCAAGCTATATGTTAAATTAAAGGCGTATGATAGTTGTAGTAATTCATACCAGATATGCATCCTAGAATTGTGTATTTGTAATATGGTGATATGGTTTGGATGATGTCAGAACATATGGAGAGATACCCTGATCAAGGTAGTCATACTTATTCACTCATATTAATAGGAAGGGATGATAATCAGATTGTTTGGACAAGTAACCCTAATGAGGTGTAGCTTGTTATACCTAGCTCTAATATAACTGAGTGATGGTAATTGAGTATGATTAATGCTTGAATGACTGATACAATTGTGGATTACCTTATTACTGTTGTTGAAACCCTAAAATGATATACTGCGATGGTTACACTTTGAATTGTGTGTGGGCCCATAACCCACAGGTCCCAGGATCGAAACAGGATAGTATGGAATGAGGTGGTAATGCTTCACCTCATGCATCCATGACCCAATGGGGATGCCAAGAGTAGTATTGTGCAATTGATTGTTGAATTTAGTTTTTTTTTATTCAAGACTGTTTTGCTATTTGAATAGCACTTGATTAAAGTTTAAAACAGTATGGTGAACTTGCTTTTGTCACTTAAAGATGATACAGAACAATAGAACTCTCTGAACAACGTAAGTTGAGATAGTTGTATCAGAGTATCAGAGTTGCGCAGTGAAAGCGTGGTGGTTTATCTTTGCATTCTATGTTTGACTGTGGCATAAAGAATTTGCTTGATATCATTGATAACTATTTGAAATATGTTGTGATTTAGTAAAGAATTAAAAGATCTAATGTTGAAAACTACATTCAGGTATGAAATGCAAGAATATGATGACATGGAAGGCTTTAGAAGCTTAGAATAACCTTGAATGTATCTTTCTTGTGGATTTATGTTTCGAGGACGAAACATTCTAAGGGGGGGAGAGTTGTTACGACCCCATCTGAGCTTAACTAGTAAACTAGGGTTTACCTAGACAATTGCAAAGATTAATTGGAATAATCATTCTTGAAATCTAATTAATGACGATAACACAATTAGGATGTTTTAATTATGATAAGAAGTCTAAATGTTCTTTTGTCTTGTAATTAGGGTTTGAGAAGCATAGACCCTAATCGGCCCAATATAGGGTTTTGATGATACATGAATACAGAATTTGATAAGTAGAATGTCTCACTAAATGATTTTTAGTATTTTATGTGTAACTCTGATTTACTTCAAATTTGGATATGATTTGGATATATACAATGTGAACAACATTGGAAAATATCAGAATTTTTGAAGAATGCTCTGACCTGTTTATCGGCCGAGTTTCAATCTCGACCGATCACATTTCCAGAATTTTACAGCAGTGTGGTAATTGAATTTTATCTTTTTATTGGTATATCCAATTGATCTCAACTGTTCTTGAAAAACACAGTTTTAGACTCTGTTAAATTGGCATAATTTTTGGAGGACTTTTGAATCCCTACAGTAAGAGTGTCGGTCGAGTTTGTGCAGGACAAACTCGGCCGAATATTTTGCAGACTGCAATATAGTAGTGCACTGTTCTATTTTTAATTATTTATTGGTAACTCCAACTGATCTCAAATTTTAAATGAATCTTTATAGATCAATTATTAACAACTTTCTAAATTCCCATAATTGTTGGAGAATGCTTTATCTCTGAAATAAACGAATTACAGTAACTTTTGTATAACTGAATATTCAGCCAATATAATTAAAGTTAAGTGTTGGGTCAATATGCAATTGACCCAAGCAGCTCAATTGACTTATATGAGCAACCACACACACACACAGCTCTCATTCTTCGTCATCCTTCCCAGAGAAACGAAAATCTAGAGAGAGAGGGAGAGTTAGGGCTTGAGTGGAGAAAGAGGAGGAATTGCTGAATTAGGGTTCTGCGGTCCCAAGAGTGGTGAAATCAAGTAAGGTTGGATCCTTTGCATAGACTTTTATGGTGAATCTTCTCTCTCATGTCAAGATTCCGTCCATGCTCTGATTTGATCCAAGATGATGTCGAAATTTCCTCTTTTCTCACCCTTTCTTCATAATCCCTCATTTTCAAGGTTTCCGAGTTGAATGGAAGAAGAATTGGGAGTTTTGCTAGGGAGTTGATACGAATTCGAGATTTCCCTGAGTTGAGCTGCAGTTTTAAGGTGTTTTCACACCTTAGGGTGAGTGGGTTCTTCCTTCAAACATTCTAATGCACGGATTTGATTATAACATCCAAATCCCTAAATGCTTAGCATGTGAATTCTAAATCCTGAAATGTCCATTTGATTTAAGTTATTGTAAATTGATATGATATGGATTCCTTCTCTGTTTGAACGACTCTTTGACGGTAGATTCATATCAGATACGTATACAACATTTCCTAGTGAGGATGCTTTTAGATTTATATCAAATGATGTAATTAGGGTTTGACCTAATTGAGATATCGCTAGAGTTTCAACCTTATTGAAAAGGACTAGTAATCCTATATGTGGCTAGGATGTACCACATGGGTCATCTTAATTGAATTTTATTCTTGATACATGAAATCTCAGTGAATGGTATGGAAACCCTAAATTTAGTTAAATTTCCATGGTTTCATATCTATAATGATTGTATATGATTTGTTGGAACAATCTTTATTTAGTGAATGCTTATATCAAATGAAACCCTAAGAGTAGGGTGATGGCATGTGATGAATGAATAAGGCAAATTAAACCCTAAGGATAGGGTGTTCAATGAATCATGTTATGATAATATGAAAGGTCTCAATATATGATGTGCTGATGCTTAACTGTTGAATTATATGTTTCTAGTGCATTTCACTTTATATGCTTGTTCTCTTTGAGTTGATATTTACATACTGCAGGGCTTCTTATTTTCAATACACATCTCGTAAATTGCAGGTGTTGAGATATGACATGCCCTAGAAAGGGATGTTACTGAGTCATGTTTAAAGATGACAAATGATGTATATGTGTTTTCAAGTAATGTTAGGAATGTGAAATAAGTATGAAATGTGTTTTTCCTGTTTAATTGTTTACCTGTTAATCTGTTAATAGACTTAGATGCCCTAACGCCGTAGAGCCCCTCGTGAGGTCTACACCTTGGGGTGAAACGACCTACTAGCGTGTGTCTAGATGGTCGGTGACTCGTGTTCAACAATAATCCGTGCGTGTGTCACGGTGGCACGAGAGCAGAAAGACAGTGTTCAACAATAATCCGTGCGTGTGTCACGGTGGCACTGGGAAAAAGAAAACACGGTTATCTAACACCATTCGTACAGCGTCACGAAGGTAACCCTGTGACTCTCCGCCTGTGTGCTCAGGTTTAAGGAGGAGTCTAGAGTACACTCTTTGAGAGTGCAGTGAGGCCGTGAGAGCCTGAGAGTCCTGACGCAGACCAGGACAGCAGTCAGACTTAGCATTTCCCGGGTGTGTCGCTAAGTCTTGTACGGTGGGACCGTAGCATGAATTTGTTGCGGATCTTTATATGCAGAGTACACTGCATATATTTAGGGCATAATCTAAAATATGATCGTATAGGTTCACAGAGTTCCTTATAAATGAAAGAGTTAAGAAAGACTAGAGCATAGTTTTCTAGTAGTTATTCTTTGGATGCAATATTTATATTCTTTGCTATTTCAATTATATTGTTTTAGAACTGCTCAGTGTAGTATTTATTGTTGTTAAATTTCATATCGTTTACTAAAATTATATCTTTGATCACATTAGTGCATTAGTCTGTTTCCATGAAGTACTCATTCACTGAGCGAGTAGGCTCACCCCTCTACTCAAACATTTTAGGGTTAACCGCGTGGACTTGAAGATGGTCAGAGCATCAGTGTAGATCTGCCACAGGAGTCAAGTATGAGATTAGTTGAGTCAGTCGGTCCTTGTCACTCTAGGTCCTCAGTAAGAGATAAGAGAGAGAGAGTTGTAATTACGATGTGTAATATTGTTCCTCTTTGATATGTAAGCTAATTAGCAAGTTTCATGTGCATAATGTGTGAGAGACATCATGAATGCTTATACATGTATCTTTACTTTTGAAGTCTGATTAGTACAAGAAGTGTTCAGATTCCTTTGTTAAGATGTTATGTGGTTCAATGCGAAGAAACAAAAGTTTAAAAGAAAAGAAAAAGTTAAGGGTGTTCTTTGTGTTACATATAAATCCTATCTTACGCCCTAATCTCATGATTTGAGGAAATTGTGAGATCGGGGTGTAACAATTATCATCACCTACTTGGATTAAAATTAGATTCAACAAGGTAGATGAATTAGAGTTTCAAAACAACAATTAGAAGTAAACCCTAAACCTTATCATATCCTTCAATCATGAAAGCAATCAGGTCAAGTATCAGCAATGACCACATGACCAGGAAAATCATAGTGACCAGGAAATCGTAATTTCTCATCGACCAATAAGGGTCAGAGATGTCATTGATGGTTGAAAATAGAATCACCAACCTTAGAGACTGATGAGACTAGTCTTCTTCATTGACCACTCTATCTAAGCAACGTTAGTGACCAAAGAGAACACCAAACCTTGGCGACCAAAGAGAACCCCAACCTTGGTGACCGAAGAGAACATATATCATTGGCTACCAAAGATAATGAAAATCCATCGACCATTAAAGTTCAAAATCTCTTTGACTACATAAGGTCATGAACTTAGCAACCACTCAATGAGATCAAATCTTAGTGACCCACCTGACACTCAAACCTCATCGACCACATAGATCAAAACTTGGTGACCAAAGAAGAGGTCAAACTTGGAAACCACATAAGCTACAAAATAGTCACAAAGTTAAAGCCATGAGTTGGTCTAAGGAAGTCAAGTCAACTGAACCAAGACCAACCCATCAGGTACTATATCAAGGAGGAAAACCAACTTAAAACCCTACAAATCCAAGAGTAAAACCAACAATTTGCATATACATGCAATCACTAAAACTTCCATCACCACAGAAAAACTCAAGCACAAGAGTTAAGGTTCGTCCAAAAAGAGATATCCACTCAAGATCATCATGTAGACATAACTCTAATTAAAGGATATTATATTTCTACTTGTAACAACGTTTTAGAGTGATATTAGGCGCATGCAAGGAAGAAGTAAGCAATAACAGTGGAGAAAGTTATATAACTCGCCTTAGAGTTGATTTAGAAAACTCCAAACAACAAGGTAGCTTGAAGAAGAAAGGTAGGAACCCTAGAATGTGCACTCCTCTCAGCCAAGATAACTCCACCTCCAAGAAATAAATAAACCCTAGATCAAGAGAGAAAACCCTAGGTATAAATGCAAGGAAGAGAAGTTCTTCAAGCTCTACCTTATGCACTACCATGGAACACCATAGGTTTAGCCAAGAAGAGAAAGAAGAAGGGTAAGGAAGCAAGGTAAATGTAGGTAAAAAGGAAGATCTCACTTACCATGACCAAAAGGAAGAGCAAGATAGAACCAAACAATCTCAATAAGGGTAGATCCAAACCCTAGCTCAACATGCAAGGGAGACCGACCCACCTTCTTCAACCTTGAGCTCCTCCTTCACCACGAAGAAAGTGGGGACGAGCTCCAAGAGAAACATAATAAGAATATAGAGGAGACTAGGTGTGCAAAGAGAATATTTGTATGCGAAGAGAGGGGTTCATATAACTTAGGTTTGGATAGAGAGAAAGGGGGTTAGGTGTCAAGATAAACATGTCATGTGTTCAAAATATCTCATCCATTCAAGAACCACACACATGCATGAAACTAATGGTGACAAAACCAAGAAAAGCCATCAACCATACTTGTCTAGGAAAGGAAAATGACTGATAAAAATACATAGAGACCAAAGATGATCAAAACTTAATGACTGTAGAGAAACTCATCGACCCTCAACACATGAAAAAGTAGGCTTCCAAAGAGAGATGCCAAACCTCATCGACCGCCAACCCTAGGTAGCTCACAAGAAACTTCTTTGACTGCCAAAACCAAGGACCCAAGAAAGTTGGCAATTGCAAAATTAGGGCTGAACTCCCAAGGTCAAATATCCATTAGGGCATCCATGCAAACCCTACTCTCACACATGAGGAGTCACCTCTCAAACCAAGGTGTGACAAGGATACACAAATCTCAAACAAGGCCAGCATGATGTAAACACATGTGAGTTACAAAAAGAATATAAAAAATTGCAAGAAAAACCTCAAATATGGTTAAATTGCAATTAAGTCCAAAATAAGCACATATATACATAACTAGCTCAAACAATGTCCAAACTGGACCAAACTTGAAACATAAGTCTGTCACATGATCTCAAAGAACAACATAAGGTTAAATTAAGGTTATAAGCATCGAATTATTCTAAGAAATCATGTTCAACCAAAATGGAAAGGTATGGGGTCTTGCATGTAATAGTTAAGAAGGGGAAGGGGTTTCAACCAAGCGCCCAAACAAGTTCTTGTTGGACCCCCACCCCAGTTTCTCGAGAGGGGGGTGGGTCGCATTTCCCTAGTTATTATTATGAAAACTAATGTGGTGCACTTTTTTCTTATTTTAAGGAGAGTCTCTCACTAAGGCTGCGATAGGATGGAGCCCATCGAAGTAGTGGGGAGGGGGTGAATCAGACATGACAATGTATATATATATATATATATATATGTGTGTGTGTGTGTGTGTGTGCGTGTGTGTATACATATTGTATACATACATACATGGCATACTAATAGCAACTATGATAAGAAGGGGGGAAGATAAAGATGCTAAAGGTCCTAGGAAAGAATGAAAAAAAAACTAAGCCTGACCCCAGTCTAGTATGAAGGAGAACACTAGCACGGAACATGACCGGACTAGCAATGGTGGGGACGACCTGGGGTAAGTAGTGCAAAATGAAGAAGAGCCAGCAACGCCTCACAAGGAGTCAGACAAAGCACATAAGAAAGATGAAAGAAGTAAACCAGACGCTGAGAAGGAAGAAGGATAGTTTGTTGCTTCTACAAAGAGGAAAAGCTTCAAGAAGAACGACATTCCCAGAAACCAAGGAGTGGGCAACATTTTAGACACAGGAAATATCTTTGAGGTGTTAACCGATTCAGATAGTGTAGATGTTGTTGTACTGAAGCACAATAAGAAAGAAGACAAGAGGAAGGATAACAAGAAGGAGATGAGTAGGCGAACCAGATCCCAAAAAACCTGTTAATATGTCCATGCTACTATGGAATATTAAAGGGGGGTATGATAGGAGCAAGAAGAAGGAAACCCAAGAATGGATTGCTACTAGTGGTCACTCTTTGACTGAATTAGTGGAAACAAAAATAAAAGAAAAGAACAAAAACAACATTAAATACTTGTTTCCATGGGGGATGGGAGCATGAGGTGGCTAGAGTCTATGTGGCCTAGAAACTAAATGCTTGACTGGTGACAGTGATACAGATATCAGATCAACATGTTACAGTAGACTACATAAATAATGGGGGGTTGCAGATGTGGGTGACATCGGTGTATGCTCAGAATGATGCAAATGATAGATTGGACCTATGGAAGGAGATGATTTCTATCTCTAGATAGGTAACACTACTGTGGCTGGTGATTGGAGACTTCAACAACATCCAGATGCAGGAAGAGAAAAGAGGCAGAAGACTAGCTTTAAATGCAGAGATTGATGCTTTCAACCATACTATAGATAATGCTGGTTTGTTTGAGCTACCAATGAATGGTGGTGATATATTCACATGGAATATTGAGAGGAGCCAAGGAGACAGAATTGAAAGCAAGCTAGATAGAGCAATGGTGAATGATGAATGACTACATATTTTTCCTAAGGTGCATGTGAAGGCAGGTGGGTCTGAACTAAGCGACCACGCTCCTATCTCAGTCCATATTACACAAAATAAACAAAAAAGAAGACCATTTTGGTTCCTAAACTACTAGGTTGATTGGAAGGGCTTCAATGACATTGTTAAAGAGGCATGTAATGTGCAGGTGATAGGGAACCCAATGTTTATTTTTGCAAAAAAGCTAGCAAACCCAATGTTTATTTATGATATAAAATATTAACATCTAATAATTTATTACTCAATGAAATGTAATTTAGACTGAGGACCTAAATATGAGGCCATATGTGTGCTAAGATTATTTTTCAAAAAATACCTAGTCATATAACATTGTGAAAATTAGGACAACAATAATACATAAGACTAGCATGTGTTTTGACTTATGACTACATATTATTACTCATGATAATTAATATCCACTCAAACACATGGGTACTTGTTCATAAACAAGTTTACCAAAGAGAATTACCTTTAGTATGATACATAGAAGTCAGAAATGATAGTCAGAATCATATCTCAATCTGAAATTTTTTATTGTAGTCCTTAGACTTCAAGTCACTACAATTATGATATCTTGTTTAGTTTACTTTAAAACTACTCAATGTGACATTGTATAAGGATTTTCATACAAGTAGTGATTGGGTGCACTGCACACGTGGTTCGTTGTAAGTGACACAAATGGCTTGTTCTGACCACTTGTTGAGTGAGACTATGAAATTTGGAGCCACCCTCATATGAGTCAGTATTTGATATTTAGTTCACATGTATCTCAAATAGTCTATCATTCATCAATGAAAAAAGATTCAACATTAAGAGGATGATGTTTTTATGCCTCAATTTCAATCTGGATATCATAGACAATGATATTACGTGTTCATTGTAACACCGGTCACAATGTAAGGTTGTAGTTGTTTTTTAACTTATCCAATTACTTGGGTGACAGTAATGTGTTTCTAGATACCATTAATTATTTGACGTCATATTATGATTATGGAGATTACTTCGAACACAATGTGGAACATGTAGGGTCACACTCATAAGATGCACAAAGAAGAGCAATATAAGCCATGGAAATAAATTAAACTTGTTACTCAAAGATTTGGTAATCATTAGAACAAAGACAAATTGTTTGGAAGCCCAATGGATTGACTAGAAAGTTTACTCGATCGACAAGATAAGATCAGACCAGTTGATCTACTAGAAAGCTTGGTCAATTGACTGGACATGATTCATCTAATAGAATGACTGAAAGTCTAGTTGATCAATCGTAAAAGATCAATAAACAGTTGATCGATTATAGAATATTCTGACCCTAACCATTTGATCTGCTGGACTAGCCAATCAATCAACTGGTTGTCCGCACACATGACTCTTTATGTAACTATTGGCTTTTTCATTTCTTGGTTTCTTATGGAAAATCTATTCTCTCCCCTCATGTATTTTAAGCAGCATGGAAACTATGGTTTTGGATATATGATTTGACATATAAACCCTACTTGTCATTACCCTAAGGGGAAGAGAACCTAATAGTGTGTGGCACTAGCATGTTGGAAAGAACAAACCCCTCCTTCCCCCACCAGCTCAAGAAGTACCACGAGGAGTTTCTCGACATTTGCATGGACTAGTAGATATGTAAACATTTTTGTGACTACATTCAGAGAATGTCATTGTCATCCATTCATGCATTGCCGCAAGCCACACACAACCACACACGAGAAAGTTATTGAACTTGCTCCATGATAATGTATTCCCCATGTCCTATCCTTTGTGATACATATTTATCGAGGATATTTGCTAGAATTTATATTATCACTTCTGTTGAGTATGACACCCATTTCCTAACTTAAATACATATATATGTATACATACATTATTAATATATATATATATATATATTATGTGTGTGTGTGAGGAAGTATGTCCCAGCCAGTACATGTAAGTTACATGTACGAGCAATTAAAATAGAACATGCAAAGTATGTTGATAAAATCCAACCATATGGATTGATTCAACATGATATATATTAGATGTAACTGAAAATTCATAACCATATATCTCATATAGATCATGCGTTGTTGAAATACACCATTCAACTAATTCTGTAATTTCTACAACTTACTGTTAATTAGAAAATACACATTTTCTTTTGTTGGATGATCTATGAATATCACAATGTGGTGATATTTTATACACATCTTATAGAAAGGGTATATTTTACATCCATAAGGTTGGATTATTCAGTATAACTTTACAATCATCACAAATGAAGATGGGTACATATAAGCTAGATGTACTCATTACACAATTCTTTAAACCATATATATACATACATACATACATACATACATACATACATACATACATACATACACACACACTGCCGACAAGGGAATAGCCTGGTTGGCGAATTCCGCTGGTCCCCAATGAAGGGACCCAAGTTCAAAACCACATGGAGAAGCATCTCTTGATTTATCACCCTCCCGGGCGTCCGGCCTCCGCCACGGGTTATGGGAGAGGGGGGGAGAAATCTTTCTCTCTTAATCTCCCCCCCCCCCACATATATATATATATATATATATATATATATATACATACATACATACACACACACATAGAGAGAGATGATAGAGCCGGCAAGGGAATAGCCCATTTGGTGAATTCCACTGGTCCCCAATGAAGGGACCCGGGTTCGAAATCACACGGAGAAGCATCTCTTGATTTATCACCCTCCCAGGCGTCCGGCCTCCGCCACGGGTTATGGGAGAGGGGGGGGGGAGAAATCTTTCTTTCTTAATCCCATAGAGAGAGATGCTAGAATACACTCAAGTATACAGATCATACTGTAAACTCCAATATTGTTTACCTATATAGAATGCATTTTTTGCAAAATCTAATCCATTGATCTTAATTGTTATAATAATAATAGGCCACATATAAAATTTGAGCCCACTTGGATGAGTGTAAGTAACTCATCCAAGGACGATAAGATCGATGCACAAAACTAATTTAAAATGTATGTTTTTTTTCTTCTTTAGATGCATGGCATATGAGTGTCCAAACAAACTCAAATTTATTATATAATATGTTCCTTAAGATATTTAAGAAGATCAAAGGTTCATATTTTTAAAATAATTGCCTAATAATGGAAAATGACTAAGGTGTATAGTGTCTCCAGTTTTTGAGTGTATTCCAACCTCTCTCTCTCTCTCTCTATATATATATATGTATATATATATATATAGGTTAGGAAGTGTGTATCGGCTGGTACATGTAGCTTACGTGTACCAACCATGAACATAGCATATGTGGAGTATGTTGATAAAATTCAACTATATGAATTGATTCAACTCTATATAAATTAGATGTCTTTAAAAAATCATAACCATATCTTATGTAGATCATGAGATATAGCAATACATCATTCAATGGTTTATAATATTTCTGCAACTTACCATTCATTATAAAATACACATTTTCTTTCATTGTATGATCTATGAATATCAGATTGTGATGATTTTTGGTACACATCTTATTTAAGGGGTAAACTGTACATCCATAAGGTTGGATTATTCAATAAATTTTTACAATACCCATAAATGAAGATGGGTACATGTAAACTACATGTACTCGGGTATACAATTCTTTTAGCCATATATATATATATATATATATATACAATTCTTTTAGCCATATATAAATAAATAAATAAATATATATATATATATATATATATATAGAGAGAGAGAGAGAGAGAGAGTCAGGCTAGAATACAGTCGAGTGTACAACATATCATGTCGTACATCTTCAAAAACAACTAAGTTGTACAACGCCTCCGGTACACTTGAGTGTACACTAGCCTAACTATATATATATATATATATATATATATATATATATATATATATATATATATATATATATATATATATATATATATATATATATATATATATATACGTTCATTCAATGCTTGTGCGAGTACCTACCGGCTCCACATATGGTTACTCCACATGTAGAGGGTTACTTTGTCTTACAAATTGTTACTTTTTCATTCACAAATAATTACATTTGTAACAACTGTAAGAAATATACAATTACATATTTATTCCAAAAATTTTGCAAGGTTTTACTTTTTGAGATGGATAGTTACTCTTTGTCTATATAGTTACTTTTTGTCCAGTGAGTTACTATTTTGACCAAATAGTTACTTTTTGGGAGGCACGAGTAGCAAATTTCAGGCTATCCACGCAGATATTAAAGATGGACCCATATATGTATATATATACATATATATATATATATATATATATACATACATACATACATACATATGTATATGTATATATATATATATATAGTCATGCTAGAATACACTCGAGTATGTTCGGAGCAGAATACACTCACGTAGTTTTTCATGATGCAATATTTTTTTAAATATAATCCATTGATCTTCTTAAACATCTTGTGAATAGCTCATACACAAAATTTGAGCACATTTGGACATTTATAGGTCATGTTATAAAGAACGTAAAAATTATGCATTTCAAATTAGTTTCGCACGTCGATTTTGTTGCCCTTGGACGAGTGACTTACACTCATCCAAATGGGCTCAAAATTTGTATGTAGCCTAGTTATAGTATGACAGTGAAGATCAATGGTTTGCATTTTGCAAAAAATAGTTTTGATATGCAAACACAATTGAGTGTATTCGTGCAATCTGTACACTTGAGTGTATTCTAGCCTGACTCATATGGAGTCAGCATATATATATATATATATATATATATATATATATATATATATATATATATATATATATATATATATATATATATATATATATATATATATATAGAGTCAGGCTAGAATACACTCGAGTGTACGGATCGCGCAAATACACTCAAGTGTGTTTGCATACCAAGACTATTTTTTGCATAATGTAAACCATTGATCTTCATCGTCATACTATAACTAGGCTACATACAAATTTTGAGCCCATTTGGATGAGTGTAAGTCACTCATCCAAGGGAAACAAAATTGACGCGCGAAACTAATTTGAAATGCATAATTTTTGTGGTCTTCATAACATGAGCTATACATATCCAAATGTGCTCAAATTTTGCGTATGAGTTGTTCATAAGATGTTTAAGAAGATCAACGGATTAGATTTTCAAAAAAAATATTGCATCATGAAAAACTACTTAAGTGTATTCCGCTCCGGATACACTCGAGTGTATTCTAGCCTGACTCTATATATATATATATATATATATATATATATATATATATATGTATATTAAGGGAGAGAGAGAGATAATACATTCCTTTCTTAGCTTGGGTAACATACATTAGTTATCCATCAATTTACATTTCAATCTGAGCTTTTGATTAAAGTTTTGATATTGTTGTTATATATATTACTCCTAATTATAATTTAAGATGTAGTTTTTTTTATCATAAATGTCACTTCCAATGTTTTCGGTGAACATAATAAAAATTGATGTTATGTTTATAAATAAATATTTATATTGCAAATTTGATTGCCTTATTGCAGCTTCTCCCATTGAGAATAAGCATTTTGAGTTGGAGATTTGCTATGTAGACGTATTTTGGAATTCAAAATGGAGCCAAGTCAATCTGCACCAAAAGATAAAGAAAATCTAGATAAAATAACATATTTTGTTTTTTATATCCTTTATTTTGTGTTGAAGAATAGCATGGGTTCTATTTTAGGTTTTAAAATGGTGTTCACATACATTATTGTCTGAGCGGGAAGCGTTGTGGCTCCCAATGTTCTGTTGAGTCAAGTGATTTGAAGCTGTTTGTGTTGGCCCGCAAAAAATCATCTGTACACAGATGATTTTTTTGTCATGTCTTAGACCTTGTATATTTGTCCAGTTTTTGTTCTTCTCGTGATGTTGTTGATAAGTGATCTTTTGTGCTTTCTTTCATTTAAAACAGGTCCAATTATCCATTTGTGGACCTTGTTTAGTGGATTCTGTGCCAGTCTTACACTACTACTTTGTACGATTGTGATCTCACAACATCCCAGATATGACTCAGCCGAACTTGGGATTTATTGTTCTTCTTCTGATGGTTTGGTGTATAACGACCCCTCTGCATTCTTTCCCATAGGAGCAGGTTCGATTATCCATCATTGGACATTTGTCAACGAGTCTAAGATCATTCTATGATTCTTATTAGGACCGTTGCATGTATTTTAGAGGCCCCAGGGTGAAGATAAAAAATGGGCCCTATGTATACTTTTATTTAACAAATTTAAATAAACACAAGTTTAGTCATAATTGTCAAAACTATTATATAAAAAATAGAACATGTTCTTACACATCAAACTAAAAAGAATGTAAAAATTAAATATAGATATCTCCTTATCAAGCTTCACTCATCATATAAAATGGCTTCTTTGAGCCTTTCTAGATGCAAAATCTTGAATAACAATGCCAACATCAATATTTACCAACATATCCTTCTCAAAGCACAACATTGCCAAGTTTTTTGTCATGTCTTAGACCTTGTATATTTGCCTAGTTTTGTTCTTCTTGTGATGTTGTTGATAAGTGATCTTTTGTGCTTTCTTTCATTTAAAACAGGTCCAATTATCCATTTGTGGACCTTGGTTAGTGGATTCTGTGCTAGTCTTAAACTACTACTTTGTACGATTGTGATCTCACAACATCCCAGATATGACTCGGCCAAACTTGGGATTTATTGTTCTTCTTCTGATGGTTTGGTGTATAACGACCTCTTTGCATTCTTTCCCATAGGAGTAGGTTCGATTATCCATCATTGGGCATTTGTCAACGAGTCTAAGATCATTCTATGATTCTTATCAGGGTCGTTGCATGTATTTTAGAGGCCCCAAGGCGAAGATAAAAAATGGGCCCTATGTATACTTTTATTTAACAAATTTAAATAAACACAAGTTTATTCATAATTGTCAAAACTGTCATATAAAAAATAGAACATGTTCTTACACATCAAAATAAAAAGAAGGTAAAAATTAAATATAGATATCTCCATTGGGCAGGTTCGATTAGCCATCATTAGGCATTTGTCAACGAGTCTAAGATCATTCTATGATTCTTATCCGGGCCGTTGCATGTATTTTAGAGGCCCCAGGGTGAATATAAAAAATGGGCCCTATGTATACTTTATTTAACAAATTTAAATAAATACAAGTTTAGTCATAATTGTCAAAAGTGTCATATAAAAAACAGAACATGTTCTTACACATCAAACTAAAAAGAATGTAAAAATGAAATATAGATATCTCCTTATCAAGCTTCACTCATCATATAAAATGGCTTCTTTGAGCCTTTCTAGATGCAAAATCTTGAATAACAATGTCAACATCAATATTTACCAACATATCCTTCTCAATGCATAACATTGCCAAACCGTTCAATCTTTCTTGAGACATTGATGGTCTAAGGTAGTTTTTCCAGAAAATGTAGCTTGGAAAAACTCCTTTTCCAAATGCTACTATCACTGGCATTGTCAACAAAATATGATAAGCAATTGAAATATGAGGAAAACAATCTGCATCTCTTACAAATTCAAGAACTTCAATAGTTGACTTTTTCTCTTCTGGCAAACTCACCTGAAGTACTTTCAACTCAGAAAAAAATCATCCAAGTTTATGTCTGATGAACTTTCATGAGAAAAAGTAGCATGAAACTTAGTACAACATGCCTTTAGGGTAGCTTCATCCATTGATTTTAAAATCTCTGAGTTATATAGGAATCCAAAAGTATCTTCAAATATCTTCACTTACTCAAATCTCTCCTTCAAAGAAGAGATTGTCATATCCACAACCACTAGAAAGTAATTCGCTCGAAAAGACTCTTTCTATGATTGAATAATATCATCATTATCATCATTCTCATCAAATTTTCTTTTCCTAACAATGCGATGCTTAACTTGAAAAGTTGGCTCATCATTCATCTCAGAGGCAATCTCAGTAGCAACAACAATACTAGAGCAAATCCTTCATCTTTGTATGTCTCAACAAAAGACACCATATCTTTCAATAACTTAACAGTAGCATCAATGCAAACAGATTTGGATTGCAACTTCTTACCTATTGTATTGACAATATATAAAATATCATCCAAATAACAATATCCAACAGAATCTCGGAACTCTCGATCGAGTAAACCAGACTGTTTGCTTCACTTTGTGTCTTAGCATCATCACGAGACTTGGATAATTCCAATAGAGCCAACCTAATTTGAGGAGCTTGAAATCTAAACTTTGACACTTGTAATATGACTCTCCCAATGAGTATTGGATAGTGATTTAACAGTCAAACCTGAGACATTGTCAAGCAAACACTTCCACCTTTTCAGAGAACTTGCAAATAATGTATATATGCATTGTATAATTCCAAAAAAAGAAACAGCCAGAACACAAGAATGAGTCATATCACTAATAGTGAGATTAAGACTATGACAAGAACAAGGCATATATAAAGCTCTGGGATTTACCTCGAGTAATCGCTTTTGCACACCTTGGTGTTTTCCCTTCATATTAGAACCATTGTCATAACCTTGACCTGTCACGTCCTTCACATTAAGATCAAGAGACTCAAGAGCATTTACAAGTTCATTAAAAAGCCACAATCCATTCGTATCATCCACTTTCAAAAACTCTAAAAAGAACTCCTCTATTTTTATTTTCTGACCAGACATGATCACATATCGTACAATGAGAGTCATTTGTTCTTGGTGGCTCACATTAGGAGTGCAATCAAGAATTATGGAGAAATATTTGTCCCCTCTAATGATGTTCAATATATTGCTCTTAATACTGTGAGCTAAAAGAGATATCAACTCATTTTGAATTGAATGACCAAGATAATGATGGTGAATCTCATGATCCTGAATACGTCGAACATGATCTTGCATTACCAAATCAAATTCTGCAAGCATTTCAATTATCCCCAAAAAGTTTCCATTGCTATCTTGAAAAAGTTTGTCATTTGATCATCGGAAAGCCAAATTACATTTAGCAAGACACTTAACGATGAACACTATCCTTAATAAAACTTATCTCCAACGTTCTTTCTCCTTTGAAATTTCTTTCTACAATTCTTTATTAACAGTTTTCTCATTGCTAACTCTTGCTTTTAATTCATGCCAAGTGCTCGTATTAGTGGGATGCTCGATGCTAATATCATGCTCTTTGAGTCTCTCACTAACATGTTTCCAGTCTTTGAACCCATTATGAGCTAGTGTACTTTTATTGTTCTCAGACTTGAACAACTTACAACATAAACAATAAATTTTATCAACATGTTTTGAGTAAACTAGCCACTTCCTATCACGAGTCTCTCCATTTCTCAATTTTAAAGAATAATAAGCATATGAGAAGTTCCTCTTATTGTCATCTAAAGGAAACACAAGATTCAATTATCTTTTAGGGTCTTTTTCAACTAAAATATCCCTAACTTTGTTGTTAGTATTATCTAAATTTAAGGGATCATAAATATCAAAAGGAGGGAGAAGTTGTTCAACACTGTCTAAGTTGCCAACATTTAAATCAGTGACGTCAGTATCATCCTCAACCTCATCAGCATAATCATTCTCAATTACATTTTTGATTTCTATAGTAACATGATCACCATCATTCATTTTTGATTAGATTGATAAGTATTATCAACATCTTCAAAAGTTTGTGGGATAATGGAAATAAATTTATCAAGCACACCTTTCTGAGTAGCTAGAAATTTCTCATCTTCCTTCTTCTTTCTTCTTTTCTCACTTTCAGATAGATATTTTTTCAGAGGCATGTTGAGTAAACCACACTGTCAAACATAGAAGACAACTAAAGTAAAAGATTAATGATGAGTTTATTGTGTCATTTTAAAAATTCATGTAGCATCGTTGCAACATCATTGTTTAAAAAAGCAAACATGTGACAAGAATAGTAACTAAAATATACTTTTTTATTTGGTTTGGACATTTCCAAACACGAAACAGAAATACGTTGAAGTGAATATGAGAACAAGACCTTTGTTTTCTAATAGTAGCACGTTCCGATTAATTAATTCCAATATACATGGCGGAAAGAGATGGACTAGTAGAGTGTGATATTTAAAACTAAATCACAACCTAGTGAATGAGTACATTGCAATCATTAATCAATAATTTTGTAGATTGTGGCTCCTATTGGTTTGTTGTAACTAGAGTTTTTAAGGAAGTTATTTTTCTGGAACTGAAGTCCAGTTCCTAGAAATCGAGTTCAAATGACTGGTTTAATAATTGAGTTTAACAGAAGTTGCTCTATCTGGTTCAGTCTCTGCGTTCTTGTTTCTTATATATATTTCTATCTTGTTTTCTAGAAGAAACACATTCAATAGAACAAACGTAGGGTACTATTTTGCCTCTAGATTTGCAGAGTCGTGTACAAATAGATTGTTCAATGTCAGTAGATGTTTGATAACATATATATTAATTTAATCTATCTAACAAATACTCCCTGTCACCAGGATGCATATGCGATAGATTTTAGAACTGTGAAGGACTCTTTCTCAGTTATACATTCAAAAGAAGACTGACTAAATAATTCATATACAATGGCAATAAGTTATGAAAGACAATAGCAATCTGCCGCCGAGTAAGAACACATGCGAGTCGGGAGCTAGGGTAAGAATGAGCGAAGAGATTTTCAGTCCACTTACATCGAACTAATCGGGGCCTTAGCCAGCGAAGTCTGCAGTGCAAGACGCTAAGATCAAACCAGAATTATATATAACACATGAATCTCCGCTGTCAATTCTGGATAGTCCGGTATGGATATTCTTTCAGGGGAAAGGGTAGTGATCCTTCTCGATTCTTGCCCCACACCTACGGTTGCCGGCGAAAAGTTTGACGACAGCTGCACTAGCACGGCAGCAAGAGGCGTCGTGGTCCTCGTGAACGTCTGCGGAGCAAGAGCAGCAGAGTCTGCGGACAAGGAGAACAGGAGGCGTCGAACGTGCACGATGACAAGAGGCGCCGTGTAATTCTGCAGAGGAGCAGCACTGCCGCTGCAACAGAGTCCGCCGAATGTGAACAAGCGGAAGGAACGAGAGCGGGGAGCGTAACTTTCGAAGGATTAGTGGATGTCGCAAACGACACAAATTGATATTTTGTAACAACAAGAGAAGTCTAGAAAAATAAAATTATGGGCCCCTCTTTGTTGGGCCGATGACCGTGACCGTCGCCCAAGTTGGCCTCCCCGATGGGCCGGCCGTGATTCTTATTCCCTTGTTAGATAGAGGGGAAAAGCGTAAGCTATATGTTGGGTGCTAATGAAAAATGAGAGTTTTTATCAGAACGGCTGATAATCTCGTCGGTCTACGCCGGTGCCAAATTCTGTAGCAACTTGATAAACAAGCAGGGCCGTCAGTCGCAACTATGTTTGGTTGGAAGTTGTTCGTGGTTATGATAACCTATGGTACACATACCACCCAAAGAGTCAGTACTGGGTTGCTGTAATTGCAGGAGTATTAATCAGAAAAGTGGTGAGCACAGACAAAAAAAGGAAGTGTCGCTGCTACAAAGCCGGACGGAGAAGGAGAGCGCCCAGGCTGGAAAACCAACCGCGCCGGAAAAGAGCGTGGTTCATTTTGACACCGTTTGCAGTTAGTTTTCTCAACCTGAAATGAAGCAGCATCCAACCAAACGCCAAACATTGCAAAACACGGTGGGTTGGAACTGAATGTGTTAAATGCAGTCCAACCAGACATGCCCTAAAACGTGTGAAAGCACCAACTCTGACAGCTTCAGTGAAGCAGCCACGCCAACGTGGACTCATCAGTTGGGCGTTTAGCCCATTCTTAATGTTTAAAATTGAATTTGGTGGTCCAGAAAATAAAACTGAAACCAAACCAAGATTCGCTTCGTACCTCAGCCAATGAACAAATTTTGTGACATTAGATAGAGGGAACTCCACTCAGAGAGGTAGAGCCATGATTGCTAACAGATCTAGATTATCAAAAATCTAAATCCAAGTTATCCAGAAATAACAATGCTTATTGACACTGCAGTGCTGATATTTTAAAATAAGACAAGCTCATTTTAGCTCGATTTACATTTCTAGATTTTTTTTGAGCAAATTTACTTATCTAGATAGAAGTATGGATGTGTTGACATTATAGCCAGGTTCTATGCGAATTGAATGGGCCCGTAATCAATAATCATGCAACAATCAAGTGTGTTGATGAGGCAAGATAGACAAAACCCTGAGTTCAGCTCTAACAAAGTGTTAGGGATGTTGTACATGTGTACCAGTACAGTTCCACATGTAATGAGAATTTATTGCAGAAGTGTCACCGACAAACCTATAAATTCAAAGAAAAATACCATATTTAACGCGGAAACCTCTTCCAAAGACAACGAGAAAAAAACCACGGGACAATACAAGTCAGCAAACACGATGTAATTAAAATTATAACTCACACTGTC
The DNA here is from genome assembly GCA_963693085.1 of Alisma plantago-aquatica. Lineage (NCBI taxonomy): Eukaryota > Viridiplantae > Streptophyta > Magnoliopsida > Alismatales > Alismataceae > Alisma > Alisma plantago-aquatica. The sequence continues at coordinate 642,695,700 of OY856413.1, read as the reverse complement.
TGGATTTAATTATTCCTAAATCTAGATATCCCTCTCCACACGAGAACAAAGATGAGGACGAAGAGAATCACACTCAAAGTGTATAAAGCCTCCCTCTTTACTTGATCTCCTCACGAGGCTACTGTCGTTGATAGGGATTGCTTGATGCCGCTGTGACCGCTGACTGGGTCAGACTGTTGCCTCTATGACAACACTGTGTTTGTAACTGCCAACCACTACTTTACTTCAAGACAAAGTCGCTGACTCTCTCTTATCAACCAGCATAGCTGCTCTGTCAGTGCACTCAATGTGTGACCGAATGTAAGCCGCTATTTCGCTTCAAGACAAAATCACTGACCCTTTCTTATTCAACGAAGAGAGCTCCTCCAGTTGTTCTTGTTCTTCGACTCTTCTACCACAGAAGGTACCAACAAACAACTGGAGGGATCACATCTCAACCGGTGGATGATCTCAAGGATCTCCTGTAAAGCCTCTATTTATAGGCGCAATGGTATGTGGTTGCAACTGGGAATCCTTGTCCAACTCTAAGTCCAACTCCATGTTGCACAAAGGAAGCCATCTTCTTTTCCTTTTAGATTTGATTCCTATTGGGATTGGTAGCACAAGCCAACTCATACTCAAGTCTAAATCTAATTAGGCATGGGCCAGATCCTTTTCCTATTCACAACACCAAGTAGGGACACATATGAGACATATTATAACTACTATAAGTGACAATGACTCAAATAGTACGTTTGGTTAGGCGTGAACAAAATTTAGTTATAACTGAAAAATTGAATTACTGATTCCACTATGGATAGTTTGATTAATTTTAAAAATTTGTTGAAGGAGTAATTTATCGCTTAAAATGTTTTATATTTAGTTAACCCAGTAACAATTTACTCACACAAAATTAACCTACACATAGATATCATATAATTGTACCTTTATTTCTATTAACCTCTCCACTTGTATATTATCTAGTAATTGCATGTGGTTTGCGTGTGTCCATTTGTATCACCAATATGAGAGATTAAGATTTTTCAATCAAGATTACTGATTTAAGTTTCTGGACCAAACTATAATATCTTAATGGAGGGTTTTGCATGAATACTATTTTATTTATGTTTATGGTTTCCTTGCTGCCTTCTATTTAGGTTTTCTATTTTTTTAATAATATCTTAATGCGTAGAATAGTTTTCGTATTTGATAAGAATCCTACAACAAATTATGTTCCTTAATGTAATAATAACAATTGTAGAGTAAGTTTTTTTTTCATTTATACTAATGTTATCAACTATTAAATACATGAAAATAGAATATAAATATTTCTTTTTTAACAAATTTTCCTTTTTTGGTTACTTATTAATTTAATCAATGTCTTTCGTGAAATTGTGGCTTCATATTTTATTCTTTAAAATGAACAGGGACATGCTAAGAAGACTGGACATCAACTAAGGTGTTGTGAACCATCAAGTTAAACATTCATCATGACTTCACAACATACCTAGATTGGAAGGTCAACTACTCGCCTATGTGCCATGTAGGTAGAAATTTGTGATATATTTTTTTCTGCCTTTTTAGTTTTAATCCAAATATCCCTCTAATAGAAATATATGGGCATTGTCACCTTTGTTAAATAATTTGTGGCAAGGAGACCACTTGCTTATGTCCTTGAATCCAACTATATACCTTTAGCCTTTGGGATACGTGGGACATACCAGATAACACAAAACAAGAAGAAAATGAATATAACAACTGCACATTTATTTAATCATAGAGTAATATATATTGTTTTTATACAGAAATGATACCATATTAAAATGTCGAACATGGTTTTTTCTTTGGTTATTGATACTTTTAAAATGCTGGATGCATTTATTCAGAAGAGCATGTTATCAAAGATAATGTTGAAAATCACAAGTACTTATTGAACATATTGACATTAATTCTCAAAATAAAAAAGTTTACAATGCTTCATTTACTATTTCTTTTGTAATTTGATGCAAAAATGATGTGATATTTATGTGGAAATATAGTTTTCTGAAGAAAAGATGATAGATTATTATATTTCTAATCCTTTAACGTATCCAAGTGATATGAAGAGTGAATTCATTTTCTCAATTTAAAATACATAAAAGTATCTAATAAGATTATTTATATAACTTATTGGCTACTTCGTCTAAAAAATAATATATTTTGCTGACTTCCTTCATCTTTTTTACAAATAGGTTGCATCACTCTATGGCTAAAAGTTAAACAAATGGGAATATGTTGTTCAAGTTTCCATGAGCAAAGATTGATAAAAGTGTCTGGTTAGAGTAGCTAGATTAGTAAGAGCTCAATAAGTCTAAATGAAGGACCGGATTCAAATCATGTCGAAAGGCTCTCTGGAAACGACATTCTATGTCGATTGGACATGAGAGGGGGTGATGTGACCACACTCTTTCAGAATCCAAGGGTGGATCCAGTAGTGGCCCTGTCTAGAGTGGGTTCTCTCATAAATACAAAAAAAAGATCCATAAATATATCAGTATAGGGTGGAACACACTCTACCCTTGGTAGGAAATTATTTTCTCAAAATTTATTATGTTCATGTAATTATATTGATAATTTCTTTATTTCCGTACCAAGTTTCTTGTTTTAGAATGACATAATGTGGTTCCTTTTCTAAAACTAAAATCCTACCTTCAAAACTATCCATGATGGACGATGTATTTCAACACAATCATTTAGTTTTTTGTTTTGAATATAGCAATGTGTTCTTACATATATGTAGAAGTATTTATGTCTACATTTAATACTTTTAGGTTTTATGATTACGCTTACATCATATAAACTCTAAAACTACTATTCAAATTACGAATTTTGTAAGGTATACAAATAACAAAATCTTATAGAAGTAACATTGATCAAAGATGTGTAACTTAAGTTGTAATAATATATAAAACTTGAAATTTTTTTATCCATATAAATTGATACATAGTCTAAGTGGATACTGGAATTTCATCAATAACAATAGAAAACTATAAATTCTTCTTTCTTTAAATAAAGTTGTGGAAACTCCCAATGCAATTGAGGATGTTTTTACATATGAGTTGTTGAGACACCATTTCTATCATTTTTGAGATAACGTGGGTATTTTCTTAGTGCGCTTACGAGGAAAATTAATGTATACTATTTTTAATGTGGATATAAATATTGTTTTAATTGACATAAGCTTTGTGATTCATCTGTATGTACAATCTTTCTTGAATTGCTTGAATTAAGAAAGAATCTTTCAACAAGTATGATGACTTGAGAAAGATCTCAGAAGATTTCCATTATGATGGGTTGTTTCATGTTAACAAAATCATTTATTTATGAAACACATTACCCTGTTGATTCCATGCACCTTGATGCATGAATTCTAACATTTGAATAAAACATAACACATAATTTCCCTTACATATATTTTTTCATTATCGACTTTGTTTTTTTCTTATTTGTAAAAGAAGTCCAAGTCACTGTTTATAATTTCCACACAATAATTGGTTATATGGATTCTTATATGATGTTCCTTTCGTGAATGACTACATTTCTATTCCTTTCCATGTAAGATGATAATTGCAACCATTATAAGTGGTATTTTGGCTACATTGTGTTATCCTACAATTTTATATTATAATTATAGGCATAATGCATTATTCATTTACATAGACTATTAGTTCAAAAATGGAGGAATCTCAAAGTAAAGACACAATACAATGTAGATAGTATATATCATCATATTGATCAAATTTCCAGTATTTAGGTCATAGATGTTATGAATTATATTTCAGCTTACTTGAAGATTGTTTAAAGTAATTTTCTTGATAATGAAAATATATTATGATTTTTTCTTTCTCAAATTTAAAAAAATGCATTGTGTCTTTTATAATTATTTTGTGTAACTAGTGCACTATGCATGATGCCATTCAATTTATTTCTAAGATGACAAAGACAATCTTTGTGATACCTAAATGCAAATTTCATGTTAATCTATAAATTAACACATTATTGGTTAGTAGAAATCAAATACTTATACTATACCATTGAAAAAATCATGAGATACTAAAAAATCCAAGAGAATAAACTTTTTGTGGTATCTTAATTTCAAGAAAGGGGAAAATTTATGGTGCATATTTTATTCTTGAAGATTTTATCTAATCAAGATTTATTAATATAAACATCTTATGCTCATTTGATTAACAACTAAGAGAAGAAATATTTTTGCAACAACATTAAAGACAAATTATCTACTAATGTGAAGTTGGACTGAAACCATGTGAACTATTCCATTTCCAATGATAATCTATTGACTTTCGAAAGTCACTTTACTTGAAGAGTAGAAACAATATTGAAACAATTATCTTTGTTAATAGTATGATTGAAAGCACAACATTTGAATTTATAAATGGTAATAACCACATTGACCAATTAAGTGAAAATCAATTGATTATTTAAGATAAAATAACCTTGATAAATGTTCTTTATTTAAAGATTCAAATAATAGTCAATTTTCCAGATAAGGAATCAACAATATGATTTATCATTTTTCTATACAACTACATTAGTTCATTGAGGAATGGGTACAACTTGAATATTGATGCAACAAAAGAGTGGATATCTCATTTTCCATCTAAGTGGTAGCAGAACGAAGATGAAAAAATTGCATTTTCATAATATTAAATAAACATACATATATATATGTATACATGTATATAGTTTTTAAAAATATATTATGAAATAAGGACACTGTGTGAGGAAGAATTATTTTAAGTTTCAAAATTCAAAATTTTATCTTGAAATATATACTTTCCATGGTAAATAATTGATATCATTAATCATCATAATATTAATTAGAAATATTCATATATGTCAATAGTTGATGGGTTAATGTGTAGGCTTATTTTGAATAACTGAAATCAGTTCTTCTTGAAATATGTATGGCACTGTATTTACAAAAGCTTTGTCAACTTCATGCAGTTCTTCCTTCTAGCTACACAGTTGGGAGACTACAGACTCAAATATGTGATAATTTGACTTGTATGATGGTCAACCATATCCTAGAAATCATTTTTTCTCAAAGTCTACTCTGGGAACTTTCCTCCTTATAATTTAGCTAACATATTATGCATATCATGTGCAAATAGATGGGAAACTAAAGACTACATCTCTTATCTTTGTGCATAGTTGTTGTAAGGAATCATATACTGGTACCAACTACATCATTATGGACACTGAAATCCAATTTTTTAAGGGTGTCTTAAGAAAAAGGTTATATTGACATGTTAGGTCCAAAGAAAATATATTTATGGTTCATGTGAGGCCACCAGGATGATGAGTAGGAGGCTGACGAGCAAGCTTCCATCATGGTAACCTTTGAGGAGGGGTTACATGTTCTAAAATATCATTCTTATTGCTTTTTTTTAGGCATGCATCTGGGGAATGATGTAGACGAAGGGGTTCTCCCTCCTTTCGATCTCTCAAATAGCATTAGGGTGTTTGGCCTATGGGTAGGGGCGAGTCTTGTTATAAACCTTGGGGTTCCCAAATAGTAATCCAATATTAATAATTCCTCTAGTTGTATATAAATTAGACATATTTCCCATAGTCGGGCCATAGAACCAAGCAAGAAAAACATCAAACATAGAGTCATAACTATAGGAGATCTTCATATACACCTGGATTTTAAAATGATAAATTTCACTCTTTGATTGACATACAAATAAGAAGAAGCCTCCTAAAAAGTAATTTGCATCACATATTAAAATTATCATTAGTATGTAGGCAACTAAAATATGGGTTACTTCAAATGTGGCATAAACATAAATTATAAATAAGAAACTATTATATAAAGGATAAACTAAAATACAAATCCATTAGATCGTATTTGAGTAACCATTTTATCACAAAAATCCTAAATTTTAATAAATTTTTTGTATGAAAGCTGATTACCTACTTTAACCCTTGCTTTACGTTCCCTATAAATGAATCACCCGACAAACTTCTAAGATAAGCAATTGAACATAGGAAACTAAATTTTTACACTAATCACTATACATAATGTAACACAAGAACACAAAAAATCAAACCGACTAACATGTATGAGAAACATTTTCTACATCATACAACACATGAATAGCCCCGTCCTGCTTGCTACAGATTATATAGCAAAAATGCAACATCTTATGTTAAAAAATAAGATTTTCAAAACGACGACAGATAAAAACTGACCTTTCGTTGATGGTGTGTTACCACCACTGTTATATTGTCGTCCAATGCTACTTTTGGCAAAAATTTATTTGTTTATGCCGGCCTCACGCTCAAATGCTCATCACATAAATTCATTGCAGTGCCAGTTTCGTTATTTCCATCGCATTTCCTGGACATATATTACATTAAAAAATGTCTCATAAACCAACTTATTACCAAACCCAACATATCTTGGTAGTGCGACGTTCACATACAATGGGGAATGATTTTTGTATGTAAGCCCTTACTCTTTATACCTAGCGTTTATCTGACAGATGTATTCCCATGCCTCCAGCCCACTGTTCATCGGTTGCCTAACGAAGGCTTACGGTTAGATAGTCAAAACCAAGGTATGTTGCCTTCGCTTGCAACATTAAACGTCATGCTGACTCCTATGAGAATAATTGGAAAGCTAAGATCTGCATATATGTCTAGTTTTTCAGGATCCTCGTAGGCACAAGGAGCACTGGTTGATCCCCATTACCTGTTGATGATTCTGTTCCATTACATGTGTATGCCACTCGTGGGGCACCGTCCATGAATCGGTGGTGACCAGAAGCTTGGCATCGATGTCTTCTTCCGAAAACAACGCACGGTACTATAAGTTGTTGGATGTACGGGGAGGATTTTGAGAATGAACTCGGGCCTCATGACATGTTGCAACGGGAGTGGTGAATACATGATTAATTACCTTGCGACCAGAACAGAGTAGATAATAGCTTCTGGAAAGGGATACGGTTCTATGAATAAAGAAACTGAAAAGAGCCCAAAGATTCTTTATTAATTAGTGAGAGTTCAGCCAATTTAGGGAAGTATGGATAACGGAGACATACTTCCCAACAATGGTTATTTATCTGTGGAAGCACATCGAGTTTATGAAAATATAGAGGAGCGTTGTTTATGTGTGAGAATCCAGGGGATATACGGAAGTATGGAGGACAACGGAGACAAGTATTCGCATTTAGAAGAATAGAATAGTAGATTATGCTTGGATACACGTGAGATTGTTTGCATCCATGTGATACTACTATGATACGATAATCAGCCATAATTTTATAAATACTTTTGAGCAATATTATTTTAAAAGTTTTATTTGATTTATCAAAATAATCATTAATCGATTGATCGTAACTGAATTAACATATTCTATTTCAATTTATGACAAATTGATTGATTAAACGAACTAGACTAACCATTAACCGAGAAATGTTCTGTATGATGGGTTGAGATTTCCTATTCCAATTTTACTATTTCGGCACACTTCTCACAGATCTTAATATATATTTATTCCAAAAATCCATTCTTAAAATTTTTTAATTAGGAGTGTTAATGGCACGGATTAATTGTAACATAGTGAATCCGGAACAGTGAATTCAGACACCTGAATGATCACCCCTACATTTGGTATTTTTTAGCATAAGGAATGAAATTGGACCCTACAAATGCGCTTCTCATTAAATGTGACGGTTTCATTGCCAACATCTATGTGAATAAAAAATTTAGTATTTCTTACTTTGAACCACAACCTAGACTTGCCTCCGACCTCGTAAAAGAGGATTCCCATTTGCCAAAATAAGTTCACACGTATGACATAGAGATAGGGTAAGACTTTCGGTGAATGTTTTGGTTTTTAGGCACTCTTTCATATTCATCATGCTGAAGAATTGGGATGACTAAATGACTCTTTATTTTGATAAAAAATCTCCCTACTCAATATTGATAAAAGTAAGATGGTTAATAATACCTACACTAACCATTGGGTGTGACCAAGGAGCTAACGTGTTGGAGCAATGATTCTACAAGGTAGAAGGAGCAACAGTCCGGCCGGACAACAAAAGCAATGGTTCTTTTTTCTTTCATTTGTTTGTTTTTACTTCGCTTATGTTTTTTTTTTTTTGTAAAACTGCAATTTAATTGAGATAACTATCAATGCGGTACACAAAACTTATCCAATAATAAAGTTCTAAACTCATATTAATACTGAATCTGAAATATTCACCATATTTATAGAAAAATATTTTAGAAACCCGATTGTACTTTCCTGGTCAATTACCGAGACGCATCAATGGTTCGAGCAGAGGGCGTGGGCGTGGCCGTTGTTTGTCTTTGTTTATTTTATTTTTGTCAACTTCTAACATCTAACATGTTAAGTGGGTAGTTAGTAAAGTTACGCACTAAACTTGTCTGATTTTGAATTTAAAACAAAATTCCGAATCTATAACCATATCGTTTTAAAATCGTTTTAGAGATATACATGAATTAAAGTGTGTATTTAAAATAATATTGGATCTGAACTTTTAGGAAGTTCTAAACCCATATTTAGATGGAACCGTAGATATTTTGGCAAGTATAAAAGTGTTCTAGATAATATTAGGAATGAACATCGGGTTGGGTCATACTGTATTTTAGTAGATTCATGTTGAAATTCATATTTGTTAAACTGGTTGTATTGGATTAGGTCTATGTAATATTTGAGAATTTCTTCGATACCCGTCCTGTAGGGGAGAAACTGTGAAAGGAAGATTCAACCTATTATATAATCTAATTGGGGTTTCTTCCCATTGCCAATTGACAATAAGAGGACTAATATAGAGGTTTATACTTTTTAGCACATCTACATAAATAGGTAATGTGAGATCAAATTCTTTCACACATGACTTATGAATCCTCCTCCACATGTGTGCCCATGAAATTCTCCTAAAAAATAAATTAAATGCACCACGTGATAAAGTTCTGCCGCACAAACTAACAATGTAGTTTACAAAGGTGCAAAGTCTAAGTTCAAAATGGGCTCTAAGGCCACTTATAGGAGAGAAATTGAGGGAGAAGGTCGGGGCCAATACACGAGTTGGGTTTCCATTCCCAAAACAATTAGGAAATGGGAGGAATAACTCAATTGCTTATATTTTGGGGCACGCCAACACAAGCAGGCAATGTAGGAATAAATTCTTGCTTGTATTTTGGGGCATGCCTGCTCAAGAAGGCAATGTGGGAGTAAATTACTTCACAAATGGCTACGAACGACATGCATTATAGATCTATATTTTAGTTCTTGTTCAGGCCAACTCAAACACTCTGAAATGAAATTTTTTGTAAAATCCATGTTTCTACATTATAGATGTAGATTAGGAAGCATTTACTTATCAATTGATGTAACTCGGAAGCTCCAACCATAAAACTAATATGCTCATATCTTAGTAATTAAATTGAACTATATGGATAAAAGTGATATTATCTAAATCAGACATGTTGAAAAGATCATAACCATATCTAACACATAATTATATACAAAAGAATCGTACAACTAATTATAGAATTTATACAACTTTTCATCAGACTCCTTAATAATATGTGTACTGACCTAAGCATTGTTGGGTTTTAGGTGAGGGAGGAGGCAGTAGAAACAAAAATTTTCTCTCATTATAAAATCCTAACCACGGATCGCATCAACGACTATGAAATAGGAAGGATAGTTTTAGCGAGTCATACCTGGTTTTGAGGCTTGCTCAGCAACAATGCCTCGCAACAAGTGCGGTCTTCAACCACCTTGTCTTTGATGATGTCTGTGCAGCTCCTAGTCTTGACCCGGACTACGGTTGACAGTCATCCTCTTGAGCGGCAGAAGTCTCCCGCCTCTATAGATTGTCCAAATGGACCACCGAGAACTCTAGTTGTCCTGTCCCACAGGACACTAGGACTCGTCCCCTTCTGTCAGTATACTAGTCACCGACACACTCTCCCACAACCAGTTGCTGTCCCGCATTTGTCTTTCCCTCGCTATTCCTCTCTGGACGGGTAGAACTTGCTTGGGCTCTCTTGGTTACCACAACCAGAGAGGACAACTTTGCAGAGCAACTGATGTTCTGAGTTGTGCTATCTCAGAAGCCTCCAGTACCCCTCTATATATAGGAGGGGTCAGGGTCAGGGTTCTCAGCCCCGGGCTTTGGGGGACTAAAGTGGGAGTAGAAGGGTCTAGAAATTCCATGAATTGATTGCACTGCGACATCCAAACCGGTCATTTCACAAATAAACTGGTCGGTTGGGAGTGTGAGCTGATCGGTTCACTAGTTGAACCGGTCGTTTCACATTCCTGACTCGCCTCCAATTGAATTTCCTCTTTCGTTTCATACTAATCCAAAAATTAATTCTTTTCCTAATTGAATTGTATAAGTGAAATGAAAAAATGTTTCTCACAAATTGGGACAACCCAACCTTACTCGTTTGGTCCAGTCGAACCGATCGGTTCACCAAGTGAAACGGTCGTCTCACTGACCATGAGTGGATCGGTCCACCCAGTGAACTGATCGGTTGGTGATCCAGATTGTGCAGAACATAGTCAATGCGGTTCTCAATGAATCCGACACTCAAATCAGTTGGTTCAACACTTGAACTTGATGATTCTGAGTCCAGTCTATTGATTGAATGTTTTATTGAGTACCTAAATACCTTTAGTAATAAATCCAAACATCATTCATGGATAAAATCCTCTTCTAGGTAAATCCTTTGTGTGTGGCTCTATAGGTCCCATTTCACATTGGCAGTGAATGTCCATAACCATCTTATCACATCACAAGCAAAGAGCGGTGCCTAGTCGCACATCAGTGCTACCCAAGTGAAAAGGAAAGTTGGAGAACAACTTTCAATCCTATAGTCTGTGATTGGTGTTCCAGTGAATGTATAATTCCTTTGTCTCTGATATCCTAAATGAACTCAAGGCATGGAATTGTCATCCTTTCAACATTCATTCATGTTCCTTGATCCAAAGTAGAATGTCTGAGATATGTGTTCCATCAATATCACATATTGACTCACAAATGCATGCACATGCCTTTCTCAATCTCGCTTATCAAGTGGCTATAGACATCATACTCCTTCAGGAGGGACAAATCCCATATATATCACTCATAGTCAAAACCCCATGTGTCAAATTCACCCAATCATCACCTTATAACAATCCATATTTCAAGACCACTTTTGATGATGTCAAAGTGTACCTAATGACATGTGATGAGTGTAGTGATTTCAGGTTTAAGAATCACAATCACCACCATCACTGTGAGAGCTGACTGTGGCTACCATGTCATGGTTCCATGTGTCACTCTCACGATGGGTCTGTCTGATACACTATTCTCTAACATGTATCTATGTGCTTGGTTTGATATCACATATCAAGACTAATGAGACTCTGTCATCAACCAACACACACTCTAGTCTTGTTGTGTCATTGTTGTAACACCCCTGACCTGGGTTATGTCCTAACCCTAAATGTTTTGCTTAAGTAAGTTGCTTACAAGCCCGTTCTTATCTTTTGAAAAGTAATTAAGGCCTTTGTGATATAATTTTCAAAATTTAAACATACTATGTGTGCATTATATGATAATATATGTGGAAAGTGTAATTTACCCAAGATAAAGGGGTTATGTTGCAAATGTTACATGTTGACTATATTCTAAGTGTTTTTGAATATCATGAAAGAGAATATGATGCTAAGTGGAGGCTTGTGCAAAGCCTAAATTCTACGTGAAGAACTTGTATAAATAATGCTAAGTGCTTGGTACATTAATTGTGATACAATTTGCAATATGTACAAAATGTAGGGTTAATGTGTAATTTATCATCTCTAGATTGTTTTTACTCTCATCTAGTGTTATCTAGAGGAGAGAGAAAGAAAGATACAATATGTTTTAAGCATCTTGAAGTGTTAGTACTCTTAATAAAGAAGAAACCAAGAAAATACATAAGTTGAAGTCATATACATGGGCCATATCGATTATGGACTTAGGAAAGGAGTCCCTATCGGCCATGGAGCCACAAGGAGAGTATCCTATCAGTTTGTGGAGCTTTGGTTTGGCCCATGATGGGAAAGGCACTTCAAGGAAATATTGAAGCATCAATTTTCTTTTGCCTTGGAAATGATGGAGTTGGATATTATTATAAGATAAGTGGAAGAAAGCTTACCCTAGGAGACAACTCAAGAGCCCCCCTTATCTTTTATTTACTATTTTTGCATGGAAAAATAATAGTGGCATGCATGCAAGGGTATGTGTCGACCTTGCATGGCTACATGGCATAAAGGAAATTGAGCTAATGACACCTATGACACTCTTTTCTATAAACCTCAAGTATAAATACCTTGACCTTCATTTGTTGGCAAGATTTTTGGATCTAGAAAGCATCCTTCCTATTGTATCATGCAACACCCCTCCTTGTGTTGCCCATAGTGAAGAGAGTGGAGTGTTGAAGCTTAGTATCGGCCAAGAAGAAGAGATATCAGCCAAAGTAGGTTGAAGCAACCAAGTAAGGTGATATCGCCCAAGGAGATTGGGAATATCATGAAGAGCTTAGAGTTCAAGTCTTGAAGATTGAAGAAGACTCGTCTTCAACCTTGGAATGTGGGGAGTAAATCTTGAAGCTTGGAAGCTCTTCAAGAGGCGGGTTATATAACTTAAACCCTTCAATATTATTGTCCTTTCTTCAACATTATTCCATTTGTTGAATATTTGCAAATTAGGGTTTCCTATGATCAATTGATATAATTACGGGTTCCAATATGTAATTAGAACTATTATCCATCAATTAATGATTTTGAGGTTGATGATGATGACATCATCATTGGATGCCCGATTTGAGTTGGTCACTCTTGAACAACCCGAGATGGGTTGAAGATCTTGGAACCCGACATGGGTTGGAGACTTGAGACAACTGATATGAAACCCAACATGGAGACTCATCATAGGTTCTATGAACGATATGGAGGACTCCCATCTATCACCTTGTACAAGATACAAGAGTAGAGCAACACTTTGCCCGATATAAGTCAAACCCTAGGAACCTGATATGCTTTTAACCTTGGGAACTCGGTATGCTCCTTCAATCCTTACTTTGTGCTAGGACAAAAAGAAGAACTTGATATCCACTTTGTTATAATTTGAGTTCAAGTTCTTATCAATGGTAGGGACATGATATGATGGTCAATATGGGAAACAATATGATACCGGATATGATCCTCAATGCATTACTCGATATGATGCCCGATATGATACACAATACCTATGCCTGATATGTTGCCCAACACACTTACCCGATATGGTGAACCTATGAGATAATCCAACATGGTGAAAACTGATATGATGCTCAACATGAGACCACGATATGATATCCAACATATGGCAAGTCCAATGTGAGTGCACAATATGGTAACCCTAGATGGAGCTCGATATGGAAATCCAAGAGGCAACCCAATATGACAGGAGACCAATATTGAAGTTGTAGTTGAAATGCAAGCAAGAAAGAAAGCACACAACAAGATCCTGAAATAAGCATACAATTTCCTTTTACTACTCATGTTATCAAGATCTATCCAATCTAACTTGCTCCTTAGGGTTTCTACTTCTTTTTAGGGTTTCACTTGCAATTAGGGTTTTGCTATCACTTTTATCACTACGAACTCTAAATAAGCAAAACTACTCATAAACCCTAATCATCATATCCTATCTCTCCTAGCAGGCATAGGAACAACATTTATCAACATATTTCCATATATTTTGAATTAAACATAATCATATCTTCTTTTACCCTAAATTAGGGTTTCTAGATACATTATCATATATTTTTGGTTTAAAACCCTAAAACATCCAATTTCTCATCTAGATCAGATTTGAATCTCTCATTATCATCATTAAGTTATCAGTACATCAAATTAACCCATTAAACATTATAGATTCAATCTTTAATCACAATTAGGGTTTCTAGCCTAATTTTAATGCACTTTTCATCCTCTTAATATACTTTTCCAATTAGGAACCAAATAAAGTACTAAAACTATTTTTATCAGCTTCCTCATATTTTTCTGATCAAATTTCATATATTAAGTTTAGCCCTTTAGCCATCAGAGCTTCCTAGCATTTTCTACGAAATTTGCAAGGAAAAACATTATCTTAGATTATCTGTTATTTTTAGAAAAACGTAGGCCGCTTGATCCGTGGTCCACTGGACCACGCGGGATCCAACAACCCACGATTGCACGCCCTAATTTTTGATCAAAACAAACAAAGGAAGATATGCCCTTACCCGAACAACAGAGGCGGAAGGGCATTTTGGTACTTCTCCCTGGGGTCGTCTTCAACCTCCCGTTGCTCTGTGCATAAGCAAGTGGTCAACCCCACCTGTTGACGTGGCAATCCTGGGCTGCTGCGAGTGAACGAAAGCTACCAGTAGCTTTGTCTCCCTCCCACGAACTCAACCGCCGGTCCAATTGCTCCTTATCACCATTAGTTCACCACAAACTAGGTGAGGCTTTCCCGGCTCTACCTACTCCTCGATGAGGTCTTTGGTTGAGCTAGTTCCACGAATCGAAGGCACTACGACGATCGTTGCTGCGCCGCGGTCACGAGAGGGTAGATTTTAGGTTTGCTCATGTTGCTACACGCACTACCCTATATATAGGGTAGCCACTGAGTTCCTGGTGAATTAGGGACTCCTTGTTTCACAACGAAACCCCACCCACCTCAGGGTGGTTTGGTTCGGAACAAACTCCTGAAGGAGATGGACTCCTTCACATCTCCGTAGATGGCCTCAAATCTAAGAAATCTCAGATTGAAAGTTCATGCAGCATGGACTATGTGTCCCAGTCCTCATGGGAGCGAGACTTATCCCAAACCATGGATCGCTAATCCAACGGTCAAGAGTGAACAATTAAAACTAAAATTTGGGATTTTAATCCCAAATCAAATTGTGACATAAATTTCCTTTCTACTTTAGGATAATATTCTAAAAATCATAACTCGTGATTACTTTATCCGTTTTCAACCAAATTTTAAAGGAAGCTATGAATTGGTATTATCTACTCGTGTACCAATTTTGAAACCCAAATTCCAAAGGAAAAGGGGATTTCCTTCATAAGCAAGTTATCTTTTAATTAAAGCCAAATTAATTGGATTTTCCTCTTTCCTATGCCATTATCTTAGTATCTTGAACTCCTTGGTACTCAAGGAATCCTAAGGCACGAAATTTACCTTTAGAGGCTACCTCTTGGCCTTCTAGAGGCTTTTACCTCTATCTTTTCTCCTTTCCTTACTTATTCGTTTTATTAGTTAAATTCCTTTTTCTTTTATTTTCTTGTTATTGGGCCCACCAACCAATAAAGCCCACTAAGCAACTAACAAGGCTATTGTACATGAAATTCATACATTCCAAAACAAATCACATCATTATTTGTTCATATGTCTTTAATAGGAGAAATTGTATTTCTCACCAAAAGAACCCAAAAATTGGGGTTGTAACACAAACCCTAGGAACCCGATATGCTTTTGACCTTGGGAACTCGATATGCTCCTTCAATCCTAACTTTGTGTTGGGTCAAAAAAAACAACTTGATATCCACTTTGTTATAATTTGAGTTCAAGTTCTTATAAATGGTAGGGACATGATATTATGGTCAATATGGGAAATAATATGATACCCGATATGATACTCAATGCATTACCCGATATGATGCCCGATATGATTGTAAAGACCAAGTCTCTACTATTAAACATGATAAACAAATCAATAATTGTGTAGCAATGGAAATTTAAATCTTGACTTTATTCAAAATGTATAAAGAGTACATTACAAAATTTTCCCAAATGGGAGTACAACTTTATACAAGCAACTAGGATCTAGGTATAGGAAGACTAGACTAATACAACATTGTCTCCAAACAAAACAACTTATAACATAAAAGCAACTAAGATCATGCAAGCTATATGTTCCTTTTCTTCTTATCTTATCCTTAGCCTTGGGTCCACCAAGATTCCATGCACACTCTGATCCTAGCCTGGATGGTTGGGGTCATCCAGCAAGAGAAAGGTAAAAAGGTATGTGTCAAATAAAAAGAATTGGATAAGTAATAGTCAACAACATTGCATACTAAAGGATTCCCTATGCTACAAGAGTTTAAGAGAATGAGATAAATATTCAAATAAGAGTAAGAGAACTACCATATACAATCACCACAATAACAATCACATAGCATGAATATATTAAGACACAAACTCATCTCAATGTAGGGTGAGGCACCTACCGGACCTCACCAATGGCAGGGGGACTAAAACCCCAATGCCTAAAAAGTGGCAGGGGGACTAAAACCCCAGTGCCTAATATATAAAATGGCAGGGGGACTAAAACCCCAGTGCCTGGCAGGGGGACTAAAACCCCAGTGCCTTGTGGGTGGTTTGTACTCATGTACACTACATTGTCATTTGGCCTAAAATGCATCATGCTTAAATAGTCACTTGGCAGTATAGTGAAAAGTAACAAGATTGCAACATAGCACTGGGAATAAAACCCAAATAAATAAATGGGCCACCATAGGCAACAACACATCCAAGAACTTCAAGAAATAAAAGAGCCAACAAGGCAACAACATTATACAATGTTCCCAAATATTTCAAAAGGATAAGCCAACATAGGCAATAACAAGATTAAAGCAATTCCAAGTAAAGGAGGCAACATATGTAGTAGCATGATTCACATGATTCAATTGAATGAGCCACAATGTCATAAAATAAGTAAAGAGCCAATAAATGAAATTAGAAGGATAACAAGGCTAGCACCATAATGATTGTGGGGTTGGAAAAGACCCAACTGAAGGATAGGTAGTTTGCACAATAAAAAATATGATTCACATACATAGGAGCCACATAATAGAATAGGGTGCACATACTGAAATAGGGCTCACATACAAAATAGGTTTCACATACTGAAATAGGGCTCACATACAAAATAGGTTTCACATACTGAAATAGGGCTCACATACCTGTTTTATTTAATTACCATCAAATCCCCCAAGTTGATTGCAATCCATCCACATTTCCTAGTTACATTATTACACATGTATTAATATATGTAAAAACATAAATCATAGGAAAAACCCTAATTTTCTACCTTGAAAACCAAAGGTCGATTTGTGACTCAAAACCTTGACCAAACGATTATTCATATTCTCCTGATTAATAAAACATATTTTATTTCCTCATTTGGAGTTAAAATGACTTAATTAGGTATTTTAGAACATTTTATATACTTAAAAAGCATTCAAGGCAAACTTCGAAAAATCATTTAGAATCAGGCTTCAAAAACCAAAAAAATTAGATTCTACATGAAAATTCCTTTCCATTGACTATTTATTTGCATTTTTCTGACATGGGAATGATTTATTATGAATTAAATCATTTCAACCAATCAGAATGCATGGAAACCATAGCGTGACAAGTATTTAAATGAAAATGAAATTCGATGTAAATAGAAGGTGAAATGACTAAACTACCCCTGCTCGTCAAATTAAAACAATTAAAATGGTGAGGGCAGATCAGTCATTCAGGGATAGCAAAGAACTCACAGCCGAGGATACAAAACAAGATGGGAAAGGTCAAAACTGCCCCTGACCTGCTACTAGGTAGATCAACACTGTGCAGGGGGTGTTAAAGTCATTTGCTGAACTGGGATGTTCCTCTCGCATCAATGGCGAGAGATCCTAGCTTCAGAGATGACCCACGATCCAAAACGCGAAGGCAAGGCTGACATAGGGAAAACTGAGGTTGCAGGGACCTTGCTCACATCAACCCGAGGCAATGGAGCTAAAGCCTGATGTCGGGGAAGCTCAGGAGCAGGAGAAGCCGCTCCAGTCTTGGCCGAAACAGGGGAAGGAGAACACAACCCGAAGCCCCTTGAATCGAAGATAAAAACCCAAACTAGGGTCGCCAGTGCACTCGCGGAGACAGTGCGAGTCGAACGCAATAGTCAGCGGTGGTGGAGGAGCTCTAGAGCATAAACAAGCAGGTGGCGGCGGCTGCTCTACGACAGCTCTATAGGACAGAGCGATCGAGGCCATCGCGAGATAAAACAAAGAGGCAAAAAGGTAGAGGGGAGGTCGAGGATGCTCACCCAGGAAGCAATTGGTCCGAAGTGGCCGAAGGTTCAAGCAACAGGTCGAGGTCACCAGAGAAGAAGACTGAGTTAGTTGGGGAGTATCGGGCAAGGTACGAAGAAATTAGAGGAGGAGGAAGAAAGCTAGAGGCCCGAGGGTCGTTTCTGTAGCCTTATATAGGCAGGGTGAGGCGTCTAGCACCTTCTGCAGCTGCATGACAGGGAAGAGGTGGAGGCCCCGATTGGGTGTTTCATGTTCATGGGGAGGTAGGCGGTGATTAAGAGCTCATTTGAACCGGATCGTCAAGATGAAGCCAAAGGGCAAAGAATCACGCTAAAAGGTGGAGAGGAGAGGGAGAACGGCCCGAGGAGCTGGGGCGCCACACCTGTTCAACTGGTCAGAGGTAGGGGACGACCTCTCTGCCATCTGATCAGGGAGTGATTCAATCGCGACCGTCAGATGATCAGCTAAGGGCGTGTGACAACTAAAATAACCTGAACCATAGCGTTACAAATCGATATAAATGAAATCGATTAAAATCCCTAGTTATACCTTATTAAAAGCTCATAAAATGGATTTGAAGGGTCAAATGAAGTCCAAATGACACCATTTTTGGACCATAGGTTCATGTTAGCATTTAGAACGATGCTATATAATTATATTTCGTATTTATATCCAATAAGGTCCTCAATTAATATATTACTCATTAAGGTGTATTTTAATAGATTAAAAGGAATGAATTATATGAAAAGACTACTTTTAATGAAACATGTGAGTAATTTTGAGATATTAAACACATTAGGATCCAAATAATCATTTATCAACAAAATAACATATTAATGTGAATTAAAATCATATTTTGAGGAGAGAAAAACAATTAAGGTTAGTATACACATATATGAACTCAAATACACATTATTAATAATATATTTATCCAAAAAACTCCAAATTAATATTATCTACTACATTACCATCCTTAATGACCAAATTACATGATTAACCTTAACTTATCTCCTTAAGTGGGTTATTTGTGCAAACACCCCTCCATATACATAAATGATGGTAAATAGTGATTTCAACATCAAATTATGTCCAAATTGCACATAGAGTTCAAAAATGATCCAAAAGGATGGGAAATTTATGAAAAAGGTCCAAATGGACTCGAAGGTCAAGAAAAGTTCACAAGTGGGTAAATTGCAGGGAAGACCCTGAGATTCAATATGTTATAATGATACACAATACCTATGCCCGATATGTTACCCAATACACTTACCCGATACGGTGAACCTATGAGATAATACAACATGGTGAAAACTGATATGATGCTCAACATGAGACTACGATATGATATCCAACATATGGCAAGTCCAATGTGAGTGCATGATATGGTAACCCTAGATGGAGCCTGATATGGAAATCCAAGAGGCAACCCGATATGACGGGAGACCAATATGGAAGTTGTAATTGAAAAAGGACATGACTAGCTAATGAGAAAAACCAATATAATATAGTTGCATGAGATATGGCAAAGCCATCATGGTATGCCCAATATGATGAACCCTAATACACAATACAAGAATCCAGTACACTCTTATACCTGATATGAGAGTAATGGTCTAATCCATACATAATGTGGAGTTGACCTAAGATCAAAAAAGACAAAGTGATACCTAACCGTGCATGGTTACACGATATGGTGTTAAGGGATATGCCCTATACCCGATATGAGGATGTGCTTTCACCACATGATCAATTGAATACTTGTTAAGATGACAAATGCATCTTCAAATACAATAGGATAATGTTATCGATCATGGTACTTGATATGGTAGACATGTTCTTATTAATTAAGCTTGTCTAAGTGATGAATATGATTAATGCAATATTGAAATACAATAAGATCAACTCAACTTAATGATGAGTTGTAGACCTTAAGGAGGGGAATTAAGTAATCTATATCCTAGTGAGGATTAGAAAGAGACTCAAACTAGAAAGATAAGTATGGAATTAGCATACACTAATGCTTCTGAGAAGAATGGAGTATGAGTTAAGATATAAACTTACTGATGACATCTTAAAACCCTAATCGGTTGACTCTAACCCTAATTCATAAGAAAGGATGTGTTCCTTAATGTTTTATAGACGTATGTTTGAAATTTTTGATAAAATGATATAATAAATAATGCAAGTATCTCAAGGCAACGAGCTATGTGGACTATGTGAATAAATACCCGGGTCTGACGACCTAGAGGTAATGATTATCTACTAAGTGGTGACAGTACTCAGTAACGAGTTAAGTGAGATGATGACAAGAGATCGAGATTCTAAGTTAACTACGTGACTTAATGAATATATATGATGAATGCAATTATGTTTTTCTTTGTAGCATTTGATGTAAATCTCATTTATAATTTGTTTGACGCTAAAAGATACAGTATTACACTTAATTAAACAAGATGAATATTATCACGTAGTTGCCCAAACCATAGATCCATTCAGTGTCAGCATTTGCTGAATGGTGAAATGAGTTCTACACAGAACACATATTTTTGAATATGTGATAATATAAGGGTGCTCAGTGGACTCCCAAACTAAATAAGAGTGCCTAGTTGATGTGGGATATTATCGCACTACAAACTCACTCGGGGTTGAAATCCCCGAGATTTTACCAAAACCTTGTGCAATAATACCACCCGCAAGAGGACGGGTCTTATCACAATATAGTTAAGGATTGAATCCCAAAGAACAACATTTTTAAGAATCTTTGTCAGTCGAATCTAGCACAAGTAAAAATAATATTTAGAATGATTGATTGGGTTGTGGTTGATTAAACTAATTGCAAGAAAGTACAAGAGAAGAATTAAAGTTTGTTCTAGATTAATGATATGGAATCGCTGGGATGGTCTCGGGTTTCACCACCACCACACATGCAAACACATCCAAACATCAAACATCCATGCAAGAATCTAACTATCCAAATGGAACTGCTACGAACCCTCCCTAAGGGATGTTTAGGCCCACATAAGCATCTCCTTAGGCATCTGATTTCTCGTCACCATCCGAATCATGCACTCACGGTTCCAAAGATACAACATCAAACTGAGGCTGAGGTCCTCCCTAAGGGATGTTTAGACCACAGAAGTGTCACCGTGGGCTAGATGACTCGTCCCCTCACGGATCATACACTTACAACCTCAAGGAATCCCATTCTATTTCTAGTCAGGGAGTCAACCATGCTAATTGACAAGTGAGTAGGTGATTAATCTACAAGCAAACATCGACAATTAATAAAGAAGATACAAAATCCAACTAAGGATGTGACCCTCCCTAAGGGATTTTTAGGCCATAGAAGCATCACCGTATGCTAGATGGCTCGTCCCCTCACGGATCATACACTTACGGGCTCAAGGAATTTCATTCTATTTCTAGTTTGAGAATCTACCTCATTAATCGACATTCTACCCTACATACAGAAGTTCTCATAACATAGGGAAGAACAAGATGAAAGAAAGAATCAAGCTACAAACATTATCAATTAACAACGAAATGGAAAGTTATATACATTGCCTTGGAATGTTAAATTAAAAGACATGAAAGCATGGGCAGCGGGGCTAGTCCCCGCACCCCAGCAAAAAGTGATTACTTGCTCATGATGTGAGAAATAAGAAGAATAAGAGAGAAGGAAGGTTCCACCATGAGCATGATGTAGAAGGTAGTCGCAGCTTGGTGAAGATGATGTGGTCTTCTACGTAGTGTCAGGGCAGATCTAGACGAGGAGGAAGAACCACCAAGGCAGACCGGGCAGACCTTCTTCTCCACCTTCTTTCTCTTCTCGACCTCCTTGCTTGCAGCAAGAGGAGGTGTGAGTGGCGTGACAATGGTGTGAAGATGGTGGAGTGGCGGTGGCATGGAAGGGAGACTGATCCTTTGCTCAAGCAACCTCTCGACGTCCTAGAATCGATGCCCAAATGACCCTTGTGGTCCTATTTATAGGCTTGGATGGGGTCCTCACATTTTTGCTGTGAGTTTGCTCCAAACAGTTTAGAGCAACTGGTTTGCTTGAATGGTTTGGAGAAAATAGTCATGGAGACTGTTTGACATCCAAACAGTCTTGGCTTCTATCAGTTTGCTATGCCCAAACGGTTTGGAGTCCTGTCTTCATATGGTATTGCAGACCGATCAAATGACCAAATGGTCTTGGGAAGGAACTTCCCATACTATCCTGGAACTTTGCCTCCAAACGGTTTAGTGAAACCGATAGGCACCAACCGGTATTCACTTGCACTGGCTTCAAATGGTCTTCGGCCGTAGCTGGCCAAACGGTCTTATAGATCACTAGGCTTTGATCGGTCCTGAAGACTGTTTACACTTGATCGGTCTTGAATCCTTTTTCAAATGGTCTTGAGTAATATCCTCCAACCGGTATTGGAAGCTGTTTGATGTCCAAAGGGTCTTGGAGACCGTTTGATGGCCAAACGGTCTTGAGGACCGATGGCCTCCAAATGGTCTTGCAGGTGACTGGCCTATCGGTCTTACAGGTCTCTAGGATTTGATCGGTCTTGAAGACCATTTACGCTTGATAGATCTTGAATCTTTATTCAAATAGTCTTAATTAATATCCTCCAACCGATCTTGGAAACCGTTTGATGGCCAAAGGGTCTTGGAGACCGTTTGATGGCCAAACAGTCTTGAGGACCGATGACCTCCAAATGGTCTTGTGGCCAAACAGTCTTGCGGGTGACTGGCCTATCAGTCTTACAGATCGCTAGGCTTTGATCAGTCTTGAAGACCATTTACGCTTGATCAGTCTTGAATGTTTGTTCAAACAGTCTTGATTAATATCCTCCAACCGGTCTTGGAAGCCGTTTGATGGACAAAGGATCTTGGCGACCATTTGATGGCCAAACAGTCTTGAGGACTGATGGCCTCCAAATGGTCTTGGGGCCAAACGGTCTTACGGGTGACTGGCCTATCAGTCTTGAGACCGTATGGCACCAAACAGTTTTGAAACCGTATCGATGACTGGCTGAGATCATTTGGGGTCGAGACCGTTTGGTCAAGACCAAGGATGAGAGGATCTTGAGTGAATTCCATATGATGGTTGAACCTCATCACGACTTGCACAAAATCAATATAAATCTAGTCAATAATCTTGATAATTGAATTAGTTAAGAATTCTTGTGTTTCGTGAGATTTAGGAGATGAAATCAAAAGTATTGAATCTAATTGGTCCCAAAAAGGAGACTGAAAATCATGATGAATATGCGTTCATAAGAATACCCCAAACTTAAACATTGCTCGTCCTCGAGTAACACAAAATCTAAAACAATCACCAAATGAATACTTTCTGATCATGTGATTGCCTCCTCTTCACATCACAATTGTTTCTTTTCTGCTAAGTATGACTAAGCATATCAACTTCCTGAGACCACTGAACACATCTTACCATATCTTCGTTCCTGAGTTTGATTTCCAACTTCACTTCCTCCTCACTTTTTCCAAAAACAAGCATGTCAAAGAGTTTCGTAAGAGTCCAGAGATACCCGCAGAACAACAAATGTGCATCTGATCTGACACTGGTGTATTTCAGGGTAGTGGAGGCATTTATTGTTCCATTAGGTAGTAAAGGGAGTGAAGGGTGGTATGGAAGGAAGAAATAAATCTCTCCTCTATTCGACTCAAGATTTTTATTATATTATTTGCAATTTCATTTATTACACATTTTGTTTTTTTGTGCGAATCTCTCCTCTATTCAACTCGAGATTGCATTTTTTGTGTGCGCTTTGGCATCTTTTCTTGGTGGTACACACATATTGATTTGCGAGGGGTATGGAAGAAGAGGATATAGAGGGAAGTGGTGTGCCACCCCGAACTTAGGGTTTGGCACTATTTTGGCTATTTTTGTTTCTTTTTGATGGATGGAGGGGTACAGAGATGATAGAAGAAGTGTAGAAGAGAGTTCAGATCAGAATGCAACTTTATTTACAAATCCATGCACCATGTTGTTCTTTTTATCATACTCTGCTCAAATAATGACTTGATGAGGATCTGGTGGGGATTCCATATTGTAGTTCCACTAGTCAGTTAGGAAGCATGTCGTGTTTGATCTCTATCAGTTCAACAGACGCTTGCCATTTTTTCATAAAGATCATGATGTTAGGTTTCATAAGCTTCACAAGATGATTTCAATCAAAAGGCTAGTTTTCAGAAGAAGGTCCTTTTGAGGATCTGCTTCGAATAAGGGGGGTGTAATGATACAAAATGCATAGAGATTGAAACAAAAAGTGTCAAAACTTCATCCAGTATCTGTTCAAATTTCTTTGGAAAACTTTAAAAATTTTGAAAATTTTGAAAATATTGCTAAGGTGACAAATTTTGGTAAATTTTGGTCAAAATGCAACGATGAAATATTAAGTCTGAATTTTATGGGTGAAGGTGTAAAGTAAGATACATACCACCCACCCTCCACCCCGAACTTAGAAATTTGCTCGTCCTGAGCAAACTCTAAATCCGAGATGGAGGGGAAAGTTCATGCCGTTTGGACCACCAGATGTGGTTGCGTTCCAATCAACGTGCATCCTCCATCTGAAAATCTCAAACATAAAGACCATTCATAACTTAAGATAGCATCTTGCGATGCAATTTTATTTGGTGCAAAATTATCTAAAAAATAAAAACAAAATTAAGAAAAATTTCTAATTCAAAATTGAAACTAAATATGAATTTATTGATCAGGTTGCCTCCTGACAAGAACCTTTGTTTTATGTCGATGGCTTGACTTGGTTTCTTCAAATTTCATGGTGGATACATTGGATTGGTGAGTTCCAGTATTGCTTCAGTGCCTGTGTCAGCTGAGGTGAAATATCTCTTCAGTCGTTGACCATTTTCCATGAATTTGCCTGACTTTTCACTCCATAAAGAAAAAGCACCATGTGGGGAGATGCTCTTGATGATGTAAGGTCCTGACCAGCAGAATTGGAGTTTTCCTGGGAATAACCTTAGTCTTGAGTTGAATAGAAGAACTTGGTCTCCCACTTAAATGTCCTTCATCTTGAGATGACCATCGTGCCACAAAATTGTGCGTTCTTTATAGATTCTAGCATTCTCATAAGCTGTCATTCGGAGTTCTTCCAGCTCCTGGAGTTGTAGAATCCTGGCTTGGCCTGCTTCTTTCATATCAAAATTCAGTTGTTTTATTGCCCACCATGCCTTGTGTTCCAATTCTACCGATAGGTGGCATGACTTTCCATAGATTAGTTGAAAAGGTGTAGTCCCAAGGGGAGTTTTAAAAGCAGTTCGGTAGGCCCACAAGACGTCATTGATTTTTAATGACCAATCTTTCCGATTGCGGCCTACAGTCTTTTCCAAAATAGCCTTGAGTTGATAGTTAGAAACCTCTACCTGTCCACTAGTTTTTGGATGGTAGGGTGAGGCTACCTTGTGAGTTACACCATATTTCCTCAACAATGCTTCAAAGCTTCTTTCTAGGAAATGAGAACCTCCGTCGGAAATCACAGTGCGTGGGACTCCAAATCAGGGGAAAATGATATCTTTAAACAGTTTGATGATAGGTTTGGAATCACTAGTGATGGTAGGTATCGCTTCAACCCATTTTGAGATGTAATCCACCACCACTAGGATGTAGGAAAATCCATGAGAAGATGGGAATGGACCCATGTAGTCTACACCCCAAACATCAAATATCTCAACTTCTTGCCACAAGTTCAGTGGCATCTCATCTCTTTTGGTTATGTTACCCATTCTTTGGCACTTGTCACATGATAAAACAAAGTTGTAGGAATCTTTGGATATGGTTGGGCAAAAGAATCCACATTGCAAAACTTTCAAGGAAGTTTTCTTAGGGCTCATATGGCCTCCAACTAGGCCTGAGTGACATTGCTATAGGCCATCAACACAGAGCTTGAAGAGGTACAAATCATCCCAGTGATATTGGTTCACATCATGCAGGAATTTCTTCAGTGCATTTCTGGTGCATTCGGGGTGAATGAAACCCGCAACCTGGTAGTTCACAAAGTCCTCATACTAATGGATAGCTTTGGAAACTTTCATAAGCTGGTCGTTTAGAAGAGAATTGTTGATGGGGATCTTCTCAGTTTCCAGGGCATGGATATGACTGAGGTGGTCTGCCACAACATTATATGTACCTTTCTTGTCTCTTATCTCCAAATCAAACTCTTGTAAGAGGAGAATCCATCTAATTAACCTAGGTTTAGCATCTTTCTTTGCCAGGAGGTAACAGATAGTGGCATGATCCGTGTAGACAATGACTTTTGAACCAATGAGGTAGGATAGGAACTTGTCAAAGGCATACACGACCATAAAAAATTCTTTCTTGGTAGTTGCATAATTCCTCTGTGCTTCATAGAGGGTTTTCGATGCATAGTAGATCACATAATGTTTCTTTTCTATACATTGGCCCAAGATAGCACCCACATCATAATCAATGGCATCACACATAATTTCAAAAGGGTGATCCCAATCAGGGGCTCTGATGATGGGTGTTGTTGTAAGAGCATGCTTTAGATGGTTGAAACTTTTAACACATCCTTTGTCAAAATTGAACTCAGCATCCTTTAGTAGCAGATTTGTCATCGACTTGGTTATCTTTGAGAAATCCTTTATAAACTATCAGTAAAAGCCCGCATGACCTAGGAATGCACGAACATCCTTTACATTCATTGGGATCAAGAGCTTGGAAATTACTTCGATCTTGGCCTTGTCTACTTCAATTCCTCGATTACTGACCCTATGGCCGAGGGCAACGCCTTCCTTTACCATAAAGTGACACTTCTCCCAATTTTACACAAGTTGTACTTCTTCACACCATTTGAGGACAAGGGAGAGGTGTTTTAGGCATGAGTCAAATGGATCTCCGTACACAGAAAAATCATCCATAAAAACTTCCATGATAGTTTTAGTGAGACCAGTGAATATGGCAGCCATGCAATGCTGGAAGGTTGCAGATGCATTACAGAGGCCGAAAGACATTCTTCTAAATGCATATGTTCCGAATGGGTAGGTGAAAGTGGTTTTCTCTTGGTCATCTGGATGTATGTGTATTTGATAGAATCCAGAGTAACCATCGAGATAACATAAATATTCTTGATGAGCCAACCGTTCTAATACTTGATCAAGAAAAGGCATTGGGAAATTATCCTTTCAAGTTTCCTTGTTTAACTTCCTATAATCAATGCACATCGTCCACCCTATAACTATTCAAGTGGGGATGAGTTCATCATTTTCATTTCGTATCACAGTAGTTCCACCTTTCTTTAGGACCACATGCACGTGACTCACCCATGGTGAATCCGATATCAGATAGATTATCCCAGCAGTGAGCAGTTTAATGACTTCACGATGGACTACTTCCTTAATATTTGGATTCAATTTGTGTTGATGTTCAATAGTTGTCTTGTGATCTTCCATCATGGGGATTTTTGCATGCACAGTCTTGACTAACCCCAGTGTGGTCGCTCATCTTGTAGCCGATTGCTTTTCTTCTTTCCTTCAGTTCCTTCAAAACTTTGTATTCTTGTTCCGCCGTTACATCTGAATTTATGATGATAGGATAGACCTTGAGTTCATATAGAAACACGTATTTAAATCCTTCCGGTAGGGGCTTCATTTCAAGATCTTGTGGCTTTTCACATGCTTCTTCAGTAACATCCACTGCTTTTAGTTCCTCAACCTTGGCTTCAGGATCTTCTTTAGCAGCATCGTGGTGGAAAACACAACTTTTCACTTGTTCATCATCTGAACTTTCTACATTCGGATTGGTAAGGGTCATCCATAAAGGATCTTCTTGTTCATAATCCTCCTGCGTGAGGAGTGACATCTGCTCTATGCACTCAATCAAGTAGACTTCCTCTTGCATGCTCGGTCTTTGCATGCTTTCAAAAACCTTGAATTCGAGAGTTTCTTTACCTAATAAGAGTAACAAAGTTCCTGCTTCAACGTCAATCATAGATCTTGCATTGGTGAGGGATGGACATCCAAATATGAGAGGGTATCTGGTGTCTACCTTTATGTCCATGATGACAAAGTCACACGGAACATAGAAATCTTTTCCTACCTTGTCAGGGACATCCTCAATGATTCCTAAAGGTAGAGTCATAGTGTTATCTGCAAGTTGTATGGTCATACCAGTTGGGAGAAGTTCAACAAACCCTAGCCTCTTGCAAAGGACAAGTGGCATGATGGAAATGCTAGCACCAAGATTGGCAAATCCTTTCTTATAGGAAGAATCACCGATATGGCAAGAATCCCAAAAGATCTTGGATCTTTCTGCTTCTTAGGCATGTTACTCAGGTTGATATCTGAAGTAGTTGTCTCCAACTTGACTATCTCATGCTCTTTAGTTATGTATTTCCTTGTCAAAAGTGATTTCAGATATTTTGTCTAGGCTGGTATTTCATCCAGCGCATCTAGGAATGGTATATCCACATGAAGCTTTTTCATAGATTCCTTGAACTTATTGAAATGAGTGTCGAGTTTGGTTTGCTTTAAACGAGATGGGAAAGGTAGATGAGGCTTGTATACTGGTACCTCCGATTCTGGTGTTGCTTCTTCCTCTTCATTAATAGGGTTTTTAGATCTTTGCTTGGCTGTCTTATCAGCAATTGTTGGTTCTTTCGGTTGAGGCTCAGGCATTATTGAGTCTTGGACGATCACAAGTTCATTCTCATATGTAATAACCACAGGTGTCTTGACAGGAGGATCATAATAGTCTTTTCCTAACCTAGTGGTGACAACCTTTAGTTGTTCCGGATGCTTGGGATTGTTTTCTAGTTGGCCAGTAAAGGCTCCAGTAGGTGGTTTAATACTAGTTGCCAGTTGTGCTAGTTGAGATTCAATAGCTTTCTGATGGGCTTGCTGGTTAGCTATCATAGTTTGCTGGCTAGCTATCAATGTTTTTTGCGATTGTAACATCTTTTCAATGGCCGATAGCTTGTCATCAGGAGAGTTGGGGCTAGCTTGTTACCCTTATTGTTGGTTCAGGTAAGGGACTTGGTTGGGGTTCTAAAATTGAGAATTGTTCTGATAATTGTTGAAGTTCCTATTCTAAAAGTTTCCCCTAAAGTTCCCTTGATTTCCAAAGTTTTGTTATTGGTTATACTGAAATCCTCGTGGGCCTCTTTGTTGGTTAGTTGAACCAAGTTATCGTGAGTATTCTGCTCCAAAAGGATTTCCATATTGAAAACTAGGATGGTTCCTATTTTTATTCAGATTGTAGTATCCTTGACCAGGAATGGTGTTGATGGCATTAAGATTTTCTAATTGACTATTATCTCCTTATCCACATGCGTTTCTTAGAACAACATCATAAAGAACATTGCATGCTAAAGTGGAATGATCAGTACTTTTGCATGCTTCACAGAACAGTGAAGCTGACTTGATCTGTTCTTGTTGTTGAGGGGGTGAACGTCCTCTTCCAAATATAACAAGGAATGATTTGATATGATCTTGCTTGGCAACTAAGAGTTTGAGGGTTTCAACAATTGACTTGTATTCTAGAATAACTTCAGCCATAGATACCTTCAACACTCCCTTGCCTACAGACCTACCCCAATTAGCTTGATTTTTAGCTCCAAGGGTGACAACCCTCCATGCGCTATCATAACTCTGATGCATGAAGTTTCCTCCAGATGAGGAATCTAAGAATCTCTTGATATTGTCATCCACACCTCTATAGAATATCTTGATGAGTTGATTCTTAGGGATTCCATGGTGTGGACACTTGCATAAAAGTTCCTTATATCTTTCCCATGCTTCAGCAAGAGTTTCTCCAGGGGCTTGAGTGAACATTATTATTCATCCCCTAATTTCATAGGTGAGAGAAGGAGGGTAGAATTTTTCCAGAAAAACATTTTGAAGTTGTTCCCAAGTGGTGATGGGTTCACATTGTAAGGAGTTTTACCAACTCATAGATCTATCATCAAGACAATACTTGAAAAGACGAAGTCTAATGGCATCGTCGGATACTCCATTTTGTTTTGTCATAGCGCATAGATCGATGAATCTAAGAAGATGTTCTTGACTATCTTCTCCTATTTTACCATAAAATGGGTTGTTTTGAAGCAAGGTAAACTAATGTGCTCATATCTCAAAGTTTGGAGCATGGATAGGAGGGGGTTGGATTGGGTGATGAACATCAACAACTTTAGGGATTGAGAACTCCCTAAGATTCTTTTGTAGTTCTACTACTTGTGCTGCCGTTTGTGCTGCAAAGATTTCTTCTTGACTACGGCTCTGGCTTCTTACATGAGCCTCTCTCTCTGTGCATTAATGACTTGAGCCACCCTTCGGGCTATCTCCTCTTCTTGAGCCATTCTTGCTTGGTTTTCTATATTCTGACGATGAAAGGTTCTATCTATTTCAGGATCAAAGCTGGCAGTGAGTCCAAGACTATTCAAACGGCACATACACCAGTCTTGGGGGTACCTAAAATGAAAAGATCTGAAGTAAGATTGATGGAGCAGAGTGAAATTCAAGTAGATGATCAATTGTATCAAAATAAAACAAAATCCTAGATTATCCTTAAAAGAACTAGATTTGACTAACTGATTATGTTATCCCCGACAATGGCACCAGAATTTGACGTGGAATATTATCACACTACAAACTCACTCGGGGTTGAAATCCCTGAGCTATTACCAAAACCTTATGCAATAATACCACCCCCAAGCAGACAGGTCTTATCACAATATAGTTAAGGATCGAATCCCAAAGGACAACATTTTTAAGAATATTTGTCAGTCGAATCTAGCACAAGTAAGACTAATATTTAGAACGATTGATTGGGTTGTAGTTGATTAAACTAATTGCAAGAAAGTAAAAGAGTAGAATTAAAGTTTGTTCTTGATTAATGATATGGAATCACTGGGATGGTCTCAAGTTTCACCACCACCACACATGCAAACACATCCAAACATCAAACATCCAGGCAAGAATTTAACTATCCAAATGGAACTGCTGCAAACTCACCCTAAGGGATGTTTAGGCCTGCATAAGCATCGCTTTAGGCATCATATTTATCGTCGCCATCCAGATCATGCACTCACAGTTCCAAAGATACAATATCCAACTGAGGCTGAGGTCCTCCCTAAGGGATGTTTAGACCACAGAAGTGTCACTGCAGGCTAGATGGCTTGACCCCTCACGAATCATACAGTTACGACCTCAAGGAATCCCATTCTATTTCTAGTCAGGGAGTCAACCGTGCTAATTGACAAATGAGCAGGTGATTAATCTACAAGAAAACATCGACGATTAAAAAAGAAGATACCAAATCCAACAAAGTTGTGGCCCTCCCTAAGGGATGTTTAGGCCACAGAAGCATCACCGTAGGCTAGATGGCTCGTCCCCTCATGGATCATACACTTACGACCTCAAGGAATCTCATTCTATTTCTAGTTTGAGAGTCTACCTCAATAATTGACATTCTACCCTGCATACAAAAGTTCTCATAACATAGGGAAGAACAAGATGAAAGCAAGCAGGTATTCAAGCTACAAACATTATCAATTAACAATGAAATGGAAAGTTATATACATTGCCTTGGAATGTTAAATGAAAACACATGAAAGCATGGGCAGCGGGGCTAGTCCCCGCATCCCAGTGAAAAGTGACTACTCGCTCATGATTCGAGAAACAAGAAGAACAAGAGAGAAGGAAGGTTCTTCCATGAGCATGATGTAGAAGGTAGTCGTAGCTCGATGAAGATGATGTGGTCTTCTACGTCGTGTGGTGGTAGATCTGGACGAGGAGGAAGAACTACCAAGGCAGATCGGGTAGACCTTCTTCTCCACCTTCTTTCTCTTCTCGAACTTCTTGCTCACAGCAAGAGGAGGTGTGTGTGGCGTGAAGATGGTGGAGTGGCGGTGGTGTGGAAGTGAGACCGATCCTTTTCTCAAGCAGCCTCTCGACGTCCTATAATCAATGCCCAAATGAGGACCCTTGTGGTCCTATTTATAGGCCCTGATGGGGGCCTCACATTTTTGCTGTGAGTTTGCTCCAAACGGTTTAGAGAAACCAGTTTGCTTGAATAGTTTGGAGCAAATGATCTTGGAGACCGTTTGACATCCAAACGGTCTTGGCTTCTATCGGTTTGCTACGCCCAAATAGTCTGGAGTCCTATCTTCATACGGTCTTGCAGACCGATCAAATGACCAAACGGTCTTGGGAAGGAACTTCCCATACGGTCTTGGAACTTTGCCTCCAAATGGTTTAATGAAACCGATAGGCATCAACCGGTCTCACTTGCACTGGCTTCAAACAATATTCGGTGGTAGATGGCCGTACGGTCTTACAGATCGCTAGGCTTTGATCGATCTTGAAGACCGTTTATGCTTGATCGGTCTTGAATCTTTGTTCAAACGGTTTTGAGTAATATCCTCCAACCGGTCTTGGAAACTGTTTGATGGCCAAAGGGTCTTAGAGACCGTTTGATGGCCAAACAGTCTTGAGGACCAATGGCCTCCAAATGGTCTTGGGGCCAAACGGTCTTGTAGGTGACTGGCCTATCGATCTTACAGATCGCTAGGCTTTGATCGGTCTTGAAGACCGTTTACGCTTGATCAGTCTTGAATCTTTATTCAAACAATCTTGATTAATATCCTCGAACCGATCTTGGAAACTACTTGATGGCCAAAGGGTCTTGGAGACCATTTGATGGCCAAACAGTCTTGAGGACCGATGGCCTCCAAACGGTCTTGGGGCCAAACGGTCTTGCGGGTGACTGTCCTATCGGTCTTACAGATCGCTAGGCTTTAATCGGTCTTGAAGACCATTTACGCTTGATCGGTCTTGAATCTTTGTTCAAACAGTCTTGATTAATATCCTCCAACCGGTCTTAGAAACCGTTTGATGGCCAAAGGGTCTTGGAGACCGTTTGATGGCCAAACGGTCTTGAGGACTGATGGCCTACAAATGGTCTTGGGGCCAAACGGTCTTACAGGTGACTGGCCTATCAGTTTTCAGAACGTACGGTGCCAAACAGTTTTGAAACTATATGGATGACTGGATGAGATCATTTGGGGTCGAGGCTGATTGGTCAAAACCGTTTGGTCAAGACCAAGGATGAGAGGATCTTGAGTGAATTCCATATGATGGTTGTGTTGGTGTGTATGCCCTGAGAGCCAATCATGGGATGATTGGTGGGATACATTAAGATTGATTTGATAAACATCAAAGGCAAGCTTCCAATTCTTTCTGGTTCAGTCATATGAGATAGTGATAGAACAGATTGAATGTCTAGAGAATGACAGTACTCAAAGACGTATGCCTTCAGGTTCATGACCTGAACAATGAGATCATATAGATGCTAAGAGTTTGTACATTCTTGTTATGTCCCTAGTCGTATGTCATTGTGGAAGGTAGATAGATAGCAATGACACACAAGACTAGATTGTGGTGTTGGTTGATGACAGAATCTCATTAGTCATGATATAGAGATATCAAACCAAACACATAGGTTCTTGTTAGAGAACAAGTGTACCGGACAGACCCACCGTGAGTTTGACACATGGAACCATGACATGGTAGTCACAGTCAGTACTCACAGTGATGGTGGTGAGTGTGATTCTTTGACCTAAAATAACTACACTCAACACATGTCATTGGGCACACTTTGACATCATCAAACGCAGTCCTGAAACATGGGTTGTTATAAATGTGATGATTGGGTGGATTTGACACATGGGGCTTTTGAGGGGTGAGTGATAGATATGGGATTTGTCCCTCCTGAGGGAGTATGATATCCAAGGCCACTTGATGAGTAGGATTGAGATAGGCGTGCACACACATGTGTGAATCAGTATGTGATATTGATGTCATACATATCTCGTTCAATCTACTCTGAGATCAAGAAAGTGAATGAACGTTGACAGGATGACTGTTCCATGCCTCGAGTTCATTCAAGATATCAGTGACAAAGGAATTATACATTCTCTGTAACACCATTCATAGATTGTAGGATTGAAAGTTGTTCTCCAACTTTCTACTTTCACTTGGGTAGCACTGATGTGTGACTAGGCACCGCTCTTTGCTTGTGAAGTCATAAGTGTTATGGACTTTCACTGCCAACATGAAATGGACCTACAGGGTCACACACAAAGGATTTGACCTGGAAGAGGATTTTTGTCCACAAACTATGTTTGGATTGATTACTAAAGGAGTTTAGTAGTTCAATTAAACACTCAGTCAATTGATAGCTCAATATCATAATGTTCAAGGTGTTGGATACATTGATTGGAGTATCAGATTGATTGAAATCGCAATTGACTGATTCTGCACAATCTTCACTCCCAACTGATTGTCTCATGAGATGAACCGGTCGGCTGAGCTTGGTGAACCGGTCGTCTCAAATGTTGAGCCGATCGACTCAAGATCAGAGTGAACCGATTGCTTCAAGTATTGAAATGATCGATTCAACTGGTGCAACTGAGCAACTTGGGAAAATAGGATTGGTGAGAATTTTCCTTTCAATTCAAATTGCCCAATTTGATTGGGAAATAGGATTGGTATTCGATACCAATTAGAAACAAAAAGAAGGAAAGTCAATCAGGAACTGGTCAGGACCACGAACTGACCGGTTCAGAAAGTGAACCGACCAGCTCATGGGTCCCAACCGATCATTTGAGTGTCAACCGACCAGTTCAGATCCCCAACCGATCATTTCAGAAATGAAACGATCGGTTCAGGTTACGAGTTGGTTGTTTTTGTGGAAAATCTCGAACCCTTCTACTCCTGCTTTTAGTCCCGCATTGCCCGGGATGGAGAACCCTGTCCCATGACCCTCCTATATATAGGGGTATTGGGGGCTTCTCAAAGTACAACTCAGTGCAACCAGTTGCTCTAGTTGTCATTCTCTCTGGTTTTGGTAACCGAGAGAGCCCGAGCAAGTACTACCCGCAAAGGGAGGCGCAGCAAGGGAAAGACAACTGCAGTTGCAACTGGAGGCAGGAGAGTGTGTTGGCGACTAGTACGTCAATAGGAGGGTGTGACTCCTTCCAACTCCTTGTGGGACAAGGAGTGTGGAGTTCCAGGTGGTCTGTGTGGACTACTTTAGAGGAGGGAGGTTTCTGCCGCTCAGGAAGACAACTGTCAACCCTGACAGTCCCAGTGAGAGGGGGAGTCGTCAGTCCCGGTGCGACCAGGAGCTGCACAGACACCGTCCAAGACCGGAGGTGAAGACCGCGCAAGGCGCGAGGTATTGTCGCCGAGCAAGCCTCGGGACAAGGTATGATTCCACAAACCATCCCTTTCCTATTGTATAGACGTTGACGCGTTTCCTTGTTCTGTGTTTGGGGGAGAAAATTTTTGTTTCTGCTGCCTTCTCTACCTTCCCTAAAACCCAACAGTGGTATCAGAGCCACGCCAACTGCTCTATATTTTAGGAATATCGATATGATCGATTTTGGTTTGTCACCTTTATGTATTGCATACGATGCGAATATTATTGGCTTAATGCATGTCCAATCCTAAATCCACAAATCCCAATTTACATATATGATATGTATTATTAATGCAATCGATACGCGTCGCCCTTAAACGAGTTTTGTGGTGGATGTATAGCGTGGTTATGGCCAATAAACCCTATATGTGTATGGTTGTATGTGGTTGCTTGCATCTCGGTCTGCACACCGATCTTCCTTCTCCCATTCCTGATGTATCTCCAAATAATTCGAGATTCTTTCCTATCTTTGCTCCCCCGAATGTAACTCGGGGTTTCCCTTTTAAGCATTGTAAATTAGAATAGATTTTATTTCCTGTTATGTCAAAGAATGGAGGACATCCTGATGACAGCTGAGACGATCGGTTCAAGGCGTGGACCGATCGGTTGACGTTCAAGATGATCGGTTCAAGGAGTGAACCGATTGGTTGATGATCGGTTCGAGGAGCGAGACGAGCGGGTGACAGCCATGATGAGATGCACGATGACCAGGTGAACCGATCAGTTGGAGGAGCCAACCGATCGGCTGGTGGCACCCAGACGACCGGGCCAGAACGAGCAAGTCAATCATCTGATGAGTTGATCTACTCCGAAGGCAAAGCATAGAGTTCATCTTGTACATGTTGCATGTGATGTAGACCTAGATGACCGTGATTCCTCTTAGCTCGAGGAATCACATTAGGATGGCCATAATCATCACTTTTATCATTTTGCATGTTTTCTGTGGGATATAGCATGTATATGATACGTACTATGTATTGTGGTGATTGGATATGTATATGTATACAAAAACCAAATCCCTCATTAAAATATTAAGTCTTATATGCCTTCCAGTAGCGACACACATGAAAAACTCGATCGACCAAGCGTAGGTTACGCCAAAGCGTGGTGCGCCGTCTATCTTGTAGAAGTGTGAAGGGTAGACATGTAGGTTCTGCCAAAGCAGGGTGTATGTTTACCGTGTCAGCTTTTAGGTTAGACTTAACTGGTGATTCTTAGAGCGTCTAAGCCCAGAGGCAAGGAATGTTCATGGCAATGTGTTGCACATGTTCATTCATCAAGAGTTACATATGATGCAATTGGCATGATGGCCAACCTAAATAGTCAAGATTGTGGACGATCAACCAAAGCTGACTCATGACTTGATGAAATATGGATCTTGCCCACTAGAAGGTTGTACGCTGCAATCTTCTGAATTGATGGTGAGGGCTATCAATTTGAAGTAAAATAGTGGGAGCGATAATTAATTAAAGTCCTAATTATATCGTCAACTTTTCAAATCAATCAATTAAGTCAAAAATGAGTTTTTGGACTAAAATTGCATATATTTCCTTTTGTTAAAATAAATGGTTAATCAACAAATCACTTTCTTTGCGATCGGTCCTTGACAAGGAAAAATTAAATGGGAATAATTCCACAACTGGTTAGGACGTTGAGAAGTGTTCTCAATCAAAGAGAGAAAGCTCTAAGTCCTAGTTATACCAGAATGAGATGAACTCGATCCCACCACATCAATGGCTGAAAGTATGCTTATGGAAGCATACCGAGGATGACATTGATGAGGAGTGCTTGATGTTGTGTTCTCTGAACTATGAGTTGCAGAGACAACATGAGACATATGATGTCTCCAAGACACTTTCCTAGTATGTCATGACAGAAGGAGATCCAGTAAGGTATTCACACACTCAATGTGATTGGGTATGTGGAAAACCTGACAAAGAAGGATTCCCTCTGAGCCAAGAGTTGGCTATTGGTATGATACTGCAAATGTTGTGAGAATCATACAGTTCATGATAAACTACAACATGAACAACTTTGACAAGCGTTGACAAAGTTGTTGGACATGTTGAGGACAGTAGAGGCAAATATGAAGAAAGACTAACCCTAATCTTTGATGAGATCAATAAAAGGTAAGTCTTAAGGGCAAGGGCAAGGGCAAAGCAAAGAAGTGTTCTGATGCTAGCCAGCAGCCCAAGCCGTGTTCAGCCTCAAGGCACATGGGGAAAGGGTGTATGAGGGATTACCCTCTATATCTGGAAGAACAAAAGAAGATGAAGGAGGGGATGGAGATCTCCGCCTAAGGTATCATGAAATGAACCGCTTCTTTATCTGAGGTATATGATACCAAGATATGGATATATCATATATGATATGCAATATCTGCAAAGAAGTGATGGCCTTTGTGAAAGGACCAAGAAAGAAGTACCCATCATTGGAGCAAATGTTGCTGCCATAGATAGGAGTATCTTTCAGTTTATTTCAGCCTAAAGGGCACAAAATAGAGTTGAGAACTGCTATTTCATATATTGCCAATAGATAGAAACACTTTATTTTTGCATATGTATGACAATGATGGCAATTAATAAAGTTGATGTTTCAATCTTAAATATATGATCTTTGTGGCAATGCCTTGTTTATCTTGTGATACATGGTATGCATAAGATAAAATGATACCTAAAAGTTATAGATAACTCAAACAATCAAATTAGCATCAATCATGAGAAATTCATTTCTAGTTTCCATGTGATGGATAAATCTAGGCTCTTTTGGTTAGAGAACCAGTAAGAGACATGAATATCTTGGACATGATTAATCAATCTTCACTAAAAGTAGTGGGAGAATGATTGTCCTATTAGGTATAATACATGTGATGTATTCACATACCTATTGGAACAAATGCTAATACTTCAATTGGTGTTTAGAGAAATACCAATATGAATATCTTGAAGTGTTCAAGATTATCATAGATGAAGTGCAAATTTGGTAAAGTGCTAATTCTTGATGAGATCAATGAATGAAATACTTGGACCAAGTGTTTGAGATCCTTATGAGTGATTATGATAGTGTATCATAGTGAACTCATGATTAAGTTATGGTGATGTCTAAATCTAGAAGGAATCATACTCTAAGGAGTTAGAGAATGATTATCAAGTAACTGAATTCTTCTTAAATAAAGAATACACTTCACTAATAAAGGACATTAAAAATCACAAGGAGTTGTGAGCTCTTATATCCTTGACAGAAACACCTCAATTATCTATGTGATGAGTTGTTCATATGATGAGTCAACTATCTAGATAAATATGAGGAACCGAATTTTGAGTTATGGTTTATGACCATTACATCCTAAATGACATCCATGTGAACCATAAGGTATGACCTTAATGGTAGCACCCATTGGATGAAATCCATAAGTGCAAATGAGTCTTAAGTGTTAAGACACATGGATAACATTTTGAGAAGGATGATGCTTGTTGCAACTTAATGACTGAGACGTTTGGCATATGGATACTAAAACTGCATTCCCATGAGGAATAAAACAAGGATGTGTACGTGACACAACCTATAAGGTTTATGAATCCACTAATGCAAATGAAGTCTATAAGTTACAATGGACTAATCAATGTGATTGATTGAGTACAAGCAACTCAGAATTGGATCTTTACTTTGATGATATAGTCAAAGGGTTTGACTGATATGTCAAAGATAAAGAAGGGATCCGTGATTTAGTGGGAGCGTGTTCACATTCCACATGTTCATGTGAAATGGAAATGTTCTAAAATGGAAATAAAAAAGTGTAAATTATCTTTAAGGAAGATAGAGATGTTTCCTATGTGATAGGAATAGAGATCTATAGAGATAGTTCTCAAAAACCTCTTGACCTGAAAAGAGAAAGCATACATTGGAAATCAGAACTGAAGGGTTTAGTATGCACAGATTCAGTGGGAGAAAACTTGTCCATATTACGTGGAGTTAATATCCCAAGGACAAGTGTCCAATTCTTATGAAGAATGAGAACACTAAGAATAGATATGGATCTATCATGTATGTAATCATCCCATTATCTTGCATTTATGGACATGGCAAGAATAAAATACATTCATCATCTTGTATGTATGACATGGCAATATGATGTGCTCATCCTGATAACTCGTATGTGGGACATGATGAGTGGATGTCTGCCTACCTCCAGTAAGGGTTACTGGAATACCATGAGAACTTGATAAGTACTTGAGAAGTACTGGTTCTATGGAAATAAGGAAGAGTTCGATGTAAAGAGTTACATTGATGCGAACTTCTGAAAGGACAGAAAATTAATCGCAAAATATATATAGGATATATAAAAGTGAAAGTTTTTTGATAATTGGAAGTGTTCCAATAAAACCATTTAAAAGGAAATGCTGAGTATGTTTGTGTTAGAGAACAACAATGGATACTATATGGATCTGGAAGTTCATGAGATGAACTTATAGATATTCCACTCATTGATGACAAGTTTGGAATCCTTGATCATGCAATGTGGCTAAAGGTTAGCAAAGGAATACTAGATCGCATATTACGGCAACTCCATCTCATATGTGTGACGTACAACGAAGAGATGAGAGACATGCAATTTATACTGACTTTAGCAAGGTGTTGCCATTACTCACTATGTTAAGCACTAGAGCACAGTAACATGTGGGACATGTTTGAAGATCACTATGAATGTGATTCAAGGGAGATTGGCTCGCAGTGCAAGTGGGAGTCTGTTGGTGTGTATGCCCTGAGAGACAATCATGGGATGATTGGTGGGATACATTAAGATTGATTTGATAAACATCAAAGGCAAGCTTCCAATTCTTTCTGGTTCAGTCATATGAGATAGTGATAGAACAGATTGAATGTCTAGAGAATGACAGTACTCAAAGACGTATGCCTTCAGGTTCATGACCTGAACAATGAGATCATACGGATGCTAAGAGTTTGTACATTCTTGTTATGTCCCTAGTCGGATGTCATTGTGGAAGGTAGATAGACAACAATGACACACAAGACTAGATTGTGGTGTTGGTTGATGACAGAATCTCATTAGTCATGATATAGAGATGTCAAACCAAACACATAGGTACTTGTTAGAGAACAAGTGTACCGGACAGAACCACCGTGAGTTTGACACATGGAACCATGACATGGTAGTCACAGTCAGTACTCACAGTGATGGTGGTGAGTGTGATTCTGTGACCTGAAATCACTACACTCAACACATGTCATTGGGCACACTTTGACATCATCAAACGCAGTCCTGAAACACAGGTTGTTATGAAGGTGATGATTGGGTGGCTTTGACACATGGGGCTTTTGAGGGGTGAGTGATAGATATGGGATTTTTCCCTCCTGAGGGAGTATGATATCCAAGGCCACTTGATGAGTAGGATTGAGATAGGCATGCGCACGCATGTGTGAATCAGTATGTGATATTGATGTCATACATATCTCGTTCAATCTACTCTGAGATCAAGAAAGTGAATGAACGTTTACAGGATGACTGTTCCATGCCTCGAGTTCATTCGGGATATCAGTGAAAAAGGAATTATACATTCGTTGTAACACCATTCATGGATTGTAGGATTGAAAGTTGTTCTCCAACTTTCTACTTTCACTTGGGTAGCACTGATGTGTGACTAGGCACCGCTCTTTTCTTGTGAAGTCATAAATGTTATGGACTTTCACTGCCAACGTGAAATGGACCTGTAGGGTCACACACAAAGGATTTAACCTGGAAGAGGATTTTTGTCCACAAACTATGTTTGGATTGATTACTAAAGGAGTTTAGTAGTTGAATTAAACACTTAGTCAATTGATAGCTCAATATCATAATGTTCAAGGTGTTGGACACATTAATTGGAGTATCAGATTGATTGAAATCGCAATTGACTGATTCTGCACAATCTGCACTCCCAACCGATCGGCTCATGAGATGAACCGGTCGGCTGAGCTTGGTGAACCGGTCGACTCAAATGTTGAGCCGATCGGCTCAAGATCAGAGTGAACTGATTGCTTCAAGTGTTGAAACGATCGATTCAACTGGTGCAACCGAGCAACTTGGGAAAATAGGATTGGTGAGAATTTTCCTTTCATTTCAAATTGCCCAATTTGATTGGGAAATAGGATTGGTATTCGATACCAATTAGAAACAAAAAGAAGGAAAGTCAATCGGGAACTGGTCAGGACCACGAACCGACCAGTTCAAAAAGTGAACCGACCGGCTCATGGATCCCAACCGATCAGTTGAGTGTCAATCGACCAGTTCAGATCCCCAACCGACCGTTTCAGAAATGAAACGATCGGTTCAGGTTGCGAGTTGGTTGTTTTTGTGGAAAATCTCGAACCCTTCTACTCCTGCTTTTAGTCCCGCATTGCCCGCTATGGAGAACCCTGTCCCATGACCCTCCTATATATATAGGGGTATTGGGGGCTTCTCAAAGTACAACTCAATGCAACCAGTTCCTCTGCAAAGTTGTCGTTCTCTCTGGTTTTGGAAACTGAGAGAGCCCGAGCAAGTGCTACCCACAAAGGGAGGCGCAGCAAGGGAAAGACAACTGCAGTTGCAACTGGAGGCAGGAGAGTGTGTTGGCGACTAGTACATCAACAGGAGGGTGCGACTCCTTCCAACTCCTTGTGGGACAAGGAGTGTGGAGTTCCAGGTGGTCCGTGTGGACTACTTTAGAGGCGGGAGGTTTCTGCCGCTCAGGAGGACAACTATCAACCCTGACAGTCCCGGTGAGAGGAGGAGTCATCTGTCCCGGTGCGACCAGGAGCTGCACAGACACCGTCCAAGACTAGAGGTGAAGACCGCGCAAGGCGTGAGGTATTGTCTCCGAGCAAGCCTCGGGACAAGGTATGATTCCACAAACCATCCCTTTCCAATTGTATAGACGTTGACGCATTTCCTTGTTCTGGGTTTGGGGGAGAAAATTTTTGTTTCCGCTGCCTTCTATGCCTCCCCTAAAACCCAACAGTGGTATTAGAGCCACGTCAACTGCTCTATATTTTAGGAATATCGATATAATCGATTTTGGTTTGTCGCCTTTATTTATTGCATACGATGCGAATAATATTGGCTTCATGCATGTCCAATCCTAAATCCACAAATCCCAATTTACATATATGATATGTATTATTAATGCACTCGATACACGTCACCCATAAACGAGTTTTGTGGTGGATGTATAGCGTGGTTATGGCCAATAAACCCTATCTGTGTATGGTTGTATGTGGTTGCTTGCATCTCTATATGCACACTGATCTTCCTTCTCCCATTCCTGATGTAACTAGAAATAATTCGAGATTCTTTCCTATCTTTGCTCCCCCCAAATGTAACTCGGGGTTTCCCTTTTAAGCATTGTAAATTAGGATAGATTTTATTTCCTGTTATGTCAAAGAACGGAGGACATCCTGACAACAGCTGAGACGATCAGTTCAAGGAATGAACCGATCGGTTGACATTCCAGACGATCGATTGAAGGAGTGAACCGATCGGTTGATGACCTCTTTGAGGAGTGAGATGAGCGAGTGGCAGCCATGATGAGATGCACGACGACCAGGCGAACTGATCGGTTGGAGGAACCAACCGATCGGCTGGTGGTACCCAGACGACCGGGCCAGAATGAGCAAGTCAATCATGTGATGAGTTGATCTACTCCGAAGGCAAAGCACATAGTTCATCTTGTACATGTTGCATGTGATGTTGACCTAGATGACCGTGATTCCTCTTGGCTCGAGGAATCACATTAGGATG
The DNA here is from genome assembly GCA_963693085.1 of Alisma plantago-aquatica. NCBI lineage: Eukaryota > Viridiplantae > Streptophyta > Magnoliopsida > Alismatales > Alismataceae > Alisma > Alisma plantago-aquatica. Next base: position 642,652,506 of record OY856413.1, on the reverse strand, counting down.
GCCATAATCATCGCTTTTATCGTTTTGCATGTTTTCTGTGGGATATATCATGTATATGATACATACTATGTATTGTGGTGATTGGATATGTATATGTATATAAAAACCAAATCCCTCATTAAAATATTAAGTCTTATATGCCTTCCATTAGCGGCACACATGAAAAACTCGATCGACCAAGCGTAGGTTACGCCAAAGCATGGTGCGCCGTCTATCTTGTGGAAGTGTGAAGGGTAGACATGTAGGTTCTGCCAAAGTAGGGTGCATGTTTACCGTGTCGGATTTTAGGTTAGACTTAATTGGTGATTCTTAGAGCGTCTAAGCCCAGAGGAAAGGAATATTCATGGCAAGGTGTTGCGCGTGTTCATTCATCAAGAGTTGCATATGATGCAATTGGCATGATGGCCTACCTAAATAGTCAAGATTGTGGGCGATCAACCAAAGCTGACTCATGACTTGATGAAATATGGATCTTGCCCACTAAAAGGTTGTACGCTGCAATCTTCTGAATTGATGGTGAGGGCTATCAATTTGAAGTAAAATAGTGCGAGCGATAATTAATTAAAGGCCTAATTAGATCGTCAACTTTTCAAATCAATCAATTAATTCAAAAATGAGTTTTTGGACTAAAATTTGCATATATTTCCTTTTGTTAAAATAAATGGTTAATCAACAAATCATTTTCTTTGCGATCGGTCCTTGACAAGGACAAATTAAATGGGAATAATTCCACAACTGGTTAGGACGTTGAGAAGCGTTCTCAATCAAAGAGCAAAAGCTCTAAGTCCCATTTATACCAGAACCAGATGAACTCGATCCCACCACATCAATGGCTGAAAGTATGCTTATGGAAGCATACCGAGGATGACATTGATGAGGAGTGCTTGATGTTGTGTTCTCTGAACTATGAGTTGCAGAGACAACATGAGACATATGATGTCCCCAAGACACTGTCCTAGCATGTCATGACAGAAGGAGATCCAGTAAGGTATTCACACACTCAATGTGATTGGGTATGTGGAAAACCTGACAAAGAAGGATTCCCTCTGAGCCAAGAGTTGGCTATTGGTATGATACTGCAAATGTTGTGAGAATCATACAGTTCATGATAAACTACAACATGAACAACTTTGACAAGTGTTGACAAAGTTGTTGGACATGTTGAGGACAGTAGAGGCAAATATGAAGAAAGACTAACCCTAATCTTTGATGAGATCAATAAAAGGTAAGTCTTAAGAGCAAGGGCAAGGGCAAAGCAAAGAAGTGTTCTGATGCTAACCAGCAGCCCAAGCCGTCTTCAGCCTCAAGGCACATGGGGAAAGGGTGTATGAGGGATTTCCCTCTATATCTGGAAGAACAAAAGAAAATGAAGGAGGGGATGGAGATCTCCGCCTAAGGTATCATGAAATGCACCGCTTCTTTTTCTGAGGTATATGATACCAAGATATGGATATATCATATATGATATGCAATATCCGCAAAGAAGTGATGGCCTTTGTGAAAGGACCAAGAAAGAAGTACCCATCATTGGAGCAAGTGTTGCTGCCATAGATAGGAGAATCTTTCAGTTTATTGCAGCCTAAAGGGCACGAAATAGAGTTGAGAACTGCTATTTCATATATTGCCAATAGATAGAAACACTTTATTTTTGCATATTATATGACAATGATGGCAATTAATAAAATTGATGTTTCAATCTTAAATATATGATCTTTGTGGCAATGCCTTGTTTATCTTGTGATACATGGTATGCATAAGATAAAATGATACCTAAAAGTTATAGATAACTCGAACAATCAAATTAGCATCAATCATGAGAAATTCATTTCTAGTTTCCATGTGATGGATAAATCTAGGCTCTTTTGGTTAGAGAACCAGTAAGAGACATGAATATCTTGGACATGATTAATCAATCTTCACTAAAAGTAGTGGGAGAATGATTGTCCTATTAGGTATAATACATGTGATGTATTCACATACCTATTGGAACAAATGCTAATACTTCAATTGGTGTTTAGAGAAATACCAATATGAATATCTTGAAGTGTTCAAGATTATCATAGATGAAGTGAAAATTTAGTAAAGTGCTAATTCTTGATGAGATCAATGAATGAAATACTTGGACCAAGTGTTTGAGATCCTTATGAGTGATTATGATAGTGTATCATAGTGAACTCATGATTAAGGCATGGTGATGTCTAAATCAAGAAGGAATCATACTCTAAGGAGTTAGAGAATGATTATCAAATAACTGAATTCTTCTTAAATAAAGAATACACTTCACTAATAAAGGACATTAAGAATCACAAGGAGTTGTGAGCTCTTATATCCTTGATAGACACACCTCAATTATCTATGTGATGAGTTGTTCATATGATGAGTCAACTATCTAGATAAATATGAGGAACCGAATTTTGAGTTATGGTTTATGACCATTACATCCTAAATAACATCCATGTGAACCATAAGGTATGAACTTAATGGTAGCACTCATTGGATGAAATCCATAAGTGCAAATGAGTCTTAAGTGTTAAGACACATGGATAACATTTTGAGAAGGATGATGCTTGTTGCAACTTAATGACTGAGACGTTTGGCAAATGGATACTAAAACTGCATTCCCATGAGGAATAAAACAAGGATGTGTACGTGACACAACCTATAAGGTTTATGAATCCACTAATGCAAATGAAGTCTATAAGTTATAATGGACTAATCAATGTGATTGATTGAATACAAACAACTCAGAATTAGATCTTTACTTTGATGATATTGTCAAAGGGTTTGACTGATATGTCAAAGATAAAGAAGGGATCTATGATTTAGTGGGAGCGTGTTCACATTCCACATGTTGATGTGAAATGGAAATGTTCTAGAATGGAAATCCAAAAGTGGAAATTATCTTTAAGGAAGATAGAGATGTTTCCTATGTGATAGGAATAGAGATCTATAGAGATAGTTCTCAAAAACCTCTTGACCTGAAAAGAGAAAGCATACATTGGAAATCTGTACTGAAGGGTTCAGTATGCACAGATTCAGTGGGAGAAAACTTTTCCATATTACATGGAGTTAATATCCTAAGGCCAAGTGTCCAATTCTTATGAAGAATGAGAACACTATGAATAGATATGGATCTATCATGTATGTAATCATCCCATTATCTTGCATTTATGGACATGGCAAGAATAAAATGCATTCATCATCTTGTATGTATGACATGGCAATATGATGTGCTCATCCTGATAACTCGTATGTGGGACATGATGAGTGGATGTCTGTCTACCTCCAGTAAGGGTTATTGGAATACCATGAGAACTTGATAAGTACTTGAGAAGTACTAGTTCTATGGAAATAAGGAAGAGTTCGATGTAAAGAGTTACATTAATGTGAACTTCCAAAAGGACAGAAAATTAATCGCAATATATATATAGGATATATAAAAGTGAAAGTTTGTTGATAATTGGAAGTGTTCCAATAAAACCATTTAAAAGGAAATGTCGAGTATCTTTGTGTTAGAGAACAACAATGGATACTATATGGATCTGGAAGTTCATGAGATGAACTTATAGATATTCCGCTCATTGATGACAAGTTTGGAATCCTTGATCATGCAATGTGGCTAAAGGTTAGCAAAGGAATACTAGATCGCATATTACGGAAACTCCATCTCATACGTGTGACGTACAGCGAAGAGATGAGAGACATGAAATTTAAACTGACTTTGGCAAGGTGTTGCCATTACTCACTATGTTAAGCACTAGAGCACAGTAACATGTGGGACATGTTTGAAGATCACTATGAATGTGATTCAAGGGTGATTGGCTCGCAGTGCAAGTGGGAGTCTGTTGGTGTGTATGCCCTGAGAGCCAATCATGGGATGATTGGTGGGATACATTAAGATTGATTTGATAAACATCAAAGGCAAGCTTCCAATTCTTTCTGGTTTAGTCATATGAGATAGTGATAGAACAGATTGAATGTCTAGAGAATGACAGTACTCAAAGACGTATGCCTTTAGGTTCATGACCTGAACGATGAAATCATACGGATGCTAAGAGTTTGTACATTCTTGTTATGTCCCTAGTCGGATGTCATTGTGGAAGGTAGATAGACAACAATGACACACAAGACTAGATTGTGGTGTTGGTTGTTGACAGAATCTCATTAGTCATGATATAGAGATATCAAACCAAACACATAGGTACTTGTTAGAGACCAAGTGTACCAGACAGACCCACTGTGAGTTTGACACATGGAACCATGACATGGTAGTGACAGTCAGTACTCACAGTGATGGTGGTGAGTGTGATTCTTTGACCTGAAATCACTACACTCAACACATGTCGTTGGGCACACTTTGACATCATCAAACGCAGTCCTGAAACTTGGGTTGTTATAAAGGTGATGATTGGGTGGCTTTGACAAATGGGGCTTTTGAGGGGTGAGTGATAGATATGGGATTTGTCCCTCCTGAGGGAGTATGATATCCAAGGCCACTTGATGAGTAGGATTGAGATAGGCATGCACACGCATGTGTGAATCAGTATGTGATATTGATGTCATACATATCTCATTCAATCTACTCTGAGATCAAGAAAGTGAATGAATGTTGACAGGATGACTGTTCCATTACTCGAGTTCATTCGGGATATCAGTGACAAAGGAATTATACATTCACTGTAACACCATTCACGGATTGTAGGATTGAAAGTTGTTCTCCAACTTTCTACTTTCACTTGGGTAGGACTAATGTGTGACTAGGCACTGCTCTTTGCTTTTGAAGTCATAAGTGTTATGGACTTTCACTGCCAATGTGAAATGGACCTGCAGGGTCACACACAAAGGATTTAACCTGGAAGAGGATTTTTGTCGACAAACTATGTTTGGATTGATTACTAAAGGAGTTTAGTAGTTCAATTAAACACTCAGTCAATTGATAGCTCAATATCATAATGTTCAAGGTGTTGGACACATTGATTGGGGTATCAGATTGATTGAAATCACAAATGACTGATTCTGCACAATCTGCACTCCCAACCGATCGGCTCATGAGATGAACCGGTCGACTGAGCTTGGTGAACCGGTCAACTCAAATGTTGAGTCGATCAGTTCAAGATCAGAGTGAACCGATTGCTTCAAGTGTTGAAATGATCGATTCAACTGGTGCAACCGAGCAACTTGGGAAAATAGGATTGGTGAGAATTTTCCTTTTGTTTCAAATTGCCCAATTTGATTGGGAAATAGCATTGGCATTCGATACCAATTAGAAACAAAAAGAAGGAAAGTCAATCGGGAACTGGTCAGGACCACGAACCGACCGGCTCATGGGTCCCAACCGATCGGTTGAGTGTCAACCGATCGGTTCAAATCCCCAACCGACCGTTTCAGAAATGAAACGATCGGTTCAGGTTGCGAGTTGGTTGTTTTTGTGGAAAATCTCAAACCCTTCTACTCCTTCTTTTAGTCCCGCATTGCCCGCGATGGAGAACCTTGTCCCATGACCCTCCTATATATAGGGGTATTGGGGGCTTTTCAAAGTACAACTCAGTGCAACCAGTTGCTCTGCAAATTTGTCGTTCTCTCTGGTTTTGGTAACCGAGAGAGCCGAGCAAGTGCTACCCGCAAAGGGAGGCGCAACAAGGGAAAGACAACTGTAATTGCAACTGGAGGCAGGAGAGTGTGTTGGTGACTAGTACGTCAATAGGAGGGTGCGAATCCTTCCAACTCCTTGTGGGACAAGGAGTGTGGAGTTCCAGGTGGTCCGTGTGGACTACTTCAGAGGCGGGAGGTTTCTGCCGCTCAGGAGGACAACTGTCAACCCTGACAGTCCCAGTGAGAGGAGGAGTCGTCAGTCCCGGTGCGACCAGGAGCTGCACAGACACCGTCCTAGACCGGAGGTTAAGACCACGCAAGGCACGAGGTATTGTCGCCGAGAAAGCCTCAGGACAAGGTATGATTCCACAAACCATCCCTTTCCTATTGTATAGACATTGACGTGTTTCCTTGTTCTGGGTTTGGGGGAGAATTTTTGTTTCCGCTGCCTTCTCTGCCTCCCCTAAAACCCAACACCTAGATCATTCAGTTTGCCTCCTTCTTCTTTGTTATTTCCTCCCCTTGCTCTCCCTTGTCTTACAATGGAAAAAGATGAGATAATTAGGTCTGGTCGTAACTCCCCTTAGTCACAGGCATGACTTAGGGTGAGTTAGAACCTCAGCCGTTGGATTAAATGCAGCCCTCAAATCTTCCTGATCCCAATTCATTGGTACCACTGACAATGTGTCGATACTCCTGACTTCTTTAATTGCACAACCACCTATAAAGTTGTCGTTACTATTGATTCTGTGTCGATAGTACTGAGTTTCTTCAAATTTCTTTGACAAAAACATTGTAACCTTGTCGGTAGTATCGACAGTCCTGTCAGTACTACTGAGTCTTCTTGATTCATTTCCTCTTCAATATTGAGCAAGTGTCGGTACCACTGACTCCAAAGTCAGTAGTACCAAGTTGTGTAGATTCTTGAACATTCCTAAAATGCACAAAATTTGAACATAAGCTCTAGAAAATTATTAAATCACTTGAGAATAATAAAATTATGCAAGTTTGTTGCAATTGAGTGTCATGAGATAATAAAGTAAATGATGCACAATTAATATGAGATTTGACCAAAAAGTGCACAAAAATCAATACAAAATAGCCTATGAAAATGACAAATAATCAATGCATCAAATTCCCCTAAGCTTAAATGTTGCTTATCCTTGAGAAACACACTCTCAAATCTATTTGAGACAAGACAGAAAAAGGATAAAATAATATGAACATCAATTCTCAACTATCCCCACTTGGAGGTCCCAAATGGGATCTCATTAATCACTAAACAATTAACTACTCTTTAGCGACCAAAAACATCCATAAAAGATATCCACCCTTCGATCAATGAACATTATCAAAAGAGTAGTTAAGATCATACTCAGTCAGGCATTTGCTAGGTGCATTATGTGATTCCCTAATTTACATTGCTCTTCCTAACTACTAAGCTACTTGGAAGTAGTTCTCCATATGAACATTAATGAGGAGAAAGTCATATAAGTGGCCTACCAGTAAGAGCAATGGATGGTATGAAATGGGGAGCTCTCCTGTCCTATTGGAGCTCCTTCGGCTGACCTTGGTTGCGTCCCTTCCTCGGGCATTGAGGATCGCCCGCTGGAGGAGGAGGAGGACGCAGTTCCCGAGGGGGAAACTGACGAAGAAGGAGGAGACCCATGGCTAGGTGGTGACGGGGACCTTCTCGACTTCCTTCGGCGTGGATGGTCGTCACTCCTGTCCAACCTCTCTTTGATTTTTTTGAGGCGTTGGAGAACTTGTTGAAGTGTTGAATTCAAGGCCTCTAGCCCACCGGGAAGGCGAGTCAGAGTCAGCAGCTCTCGTTCTTGGCTATTCAGCCTGTCTTGGAAAGATGCAAACTTGCGGGTTAGGGAAATACAGATAGCTGAGTTGATATCTATTACCTCCTGCAAGTAGTCGAACTCGTGCCTGAGCATCTTTCTGAGAGACGGAGGAGTTCCGGTGGGTCTTCCTTCCGTCCTCACGACATCTTTCTCGCGTGCGGGTCTACCAGGCGAGGTAGAGTCTATCTAAATTGTTCGCGATGCAGATGCTGCCGGTCGACATGACGACAGTCTTTCAGCTGCTACCGCATTGACGTCTTGTCGGGGTGGAGATGGCCGTGGTGTGGGGGGACACTGATCCACCTCTACACTATCGGTGAATTCTCTAGCCGCTACAAAAGGAGACTCCGGTGGTGGCGTCGGTGTCAACCGTGCACCCTCGAGCTCCCTCTGAAGGATCGCAGCGAACACCTCATTACTGGCGTCCGGTTGCGGCTCTTCCCTTGCCTCTTCAGGTAATATAGGAATTTCGGGGGCTGCGACTGTCTCTTCCGCAGCAGCTCCCGTACTTTCTATCTCGGTGACCTCAACGATCACCGGGTCTCCTTCAGCCATTAGAGTTGTTTTTGTGGGAGTGGCTGGTATAGCGGGAGCGACGAAAGTTCTTTTAGCAGCTGTCGTTGGGAGTTCTGGAACGGTGGTGCGTTCGGCGCGGGTCGCCAAATCTTTTCCCCACCTTGGGTTGAGAGGAATCGGTTCTCCCCTCGTGGCCGCCCTTTCCTGAAGTCTGGTTGTGGCGGCATAGATGTGTCGGTTCTCCCCTCCTGCCTTGCTCATCGACACGGACAACAGTTTGCTTGATGCGGGCCATTCTGTAACAAACAAAATCCTTAGTCAATTAGATGTGTCGATGTTTTGAAGAAGTTAAACTGAATGCTCGATAAGGTATGTCCTGATACAGAGATGATCTACACCCCGTATCGGGCGATACGAGGTTTTCAGCTCGAGCCCGACACGAGATATGGGCATCACCCCACACGTCGGAAAATAATGCACACGGTAAGAACAAGGCGATATTGCGACAAACACGCGTCAGATCAGTCGCTCGACTCGCACGTGTCGGGCGATACGATGCAAAGATTGGCGCCACAGCTATCATGAATAAAAGGTACGTTGCCCGACACTCATGGCAGGCGATACAAGGCTGCTCATCTCAGGAACCGCAAGATCGATAAGTTCTCATTAAAAAGGAAAATCGTGTCGAGCGACATGGTCTGCCGGGCGACAAGGGCTGTTGGGCTATACCTTGCTGTGCTCACAACTTCCGTGCGATACGTGAGCAGGGATGTCTTGCACGACACAGGTGCAAACACACAAGGTCTTAGCACGACACGAGAGAGTAAAAAGCAGTAAGGCAAGTAGCCCGATACGGTAAATACTCGACCCTTAATATAGCAATCTCACCCAGGGTTGAAACTTCGTAAAACCGGAGCGTGCGTCGGCCGTTGGGGTAACTTGTTCCAACTGCTCGATACGAGTGCACGCCGCCCAGGCATGCTAACGGACATGACCCATGCGATCCCAAAGATTCCACCGCCTGATAAGGGTACGTTTAAAGCGCCGGTTGAGCTGCTGCCTGATACAACTTAAAAACATAGCGGTTTAAAAGCGAATGATGAGTAAAACATCATTGGCCGAAAACTAAGATCCCGGCCTCAGACGGTATTACCCATCCCGATCGATAAAAGTAAGGCGGTGACCCATAAAACAGAAGAGCCAACGCATGTGGCGCACGCACTGACTCGAGCCTTATTACAGTCCATAATGTTCGTAGTGTTTTTCATGCAGAAAAGTAAAAGCGTCCTAATCTAGGAATTTAAAAGAAAACAGCTTGGGTTGCCTCCCGAGAAGCGCTACGTTTTCCATCCTCAGCTGGACACATTCAGCTTCTTCTTCCTGCATCTTCATCTTTGCCTCTACGGTCACGGACCTGCCTTCTTGGCAGTCTCGGTATTCGATAGTATATTCCCTGACGGGTTCTTCACGATTTCAACCAGTTGAGCTAGCTGCTGGTCGATATGGCATTGATGCGTCTGCATGTCTGCCAGTTGTACCTGCAAGGAGTTCAAAACACTAGAATTTGATAGCGCACTTTGCACCAGTTGATTGTTGATCGTATCTTGCTTCTTAACAAAATCAAATAGCTGGCTAATCAAGTCTGCTTGGCCTGTGCCCTTGTCTTGTTCTCAGTTCGACCCTTGATACTTTCCCTGCACTTGGAAGTTTCCTTTCATTGACTGGAACTGGTTGTCCTTGGTGTATTGACCAGACCCCCCTCTCTTCTCGAAAACTTGTGTCAGCTTGGACGAGATATGCAACTGATGAGAGTTTTCAGCTGCATCTTTGTTTCCGTAGTTAAAGCCGGGGTGATCTGGCCTTTTGTAGTTCACGAAAGAGACATTTTTCAGTCCTTTTGTCTTCCGAGTCAGAATCACTGTCCGCTTCTGGTCGGGTGTAGACGCAGTTGTCTACCCCATGTCCTCCTTCGCCGCACGTAACGCATTTCGTCACCTTCTCAACAGGCTTCTTACCTTTCCCTCTAGCTTCTCGGAGTTGTTTAACATCAGTGGTGATTCTTTGTATCTGCGAGGTGATGGAATCCAGTACCCTGGACTCAACAGCGGACCCTTCACCGACCTTCTTGACCTGTCCTCTATCGGATCGATCAAAATCAGCACCGGCCATCAGCTCGGCCATATTCTTGATGATCCTTTTGGACTTGCTTGGTTTCTTCCCGAGGAAGTCACTGCCTGCTGCCGCATTTAGTGACACCTTTTCATCGGGAGTCAGGCCATTATAAAAGGTGGTGACGAGGAAGCCCTTCTTATAATTATGATGGGGGCAATCCCTCTGGTACTCCTAGAATCGCTCCCAGGCGTCATGGAGGCTTTCATTCGGCTTTTGCATAAAAGAGGTTATTTTCTGTCTGTTTCTAACAGTTATTTCAGTGGGGTTGAACTTGTTAATAAACACGTCAGCCAAAGCTCCCCATCCGTTTAGAGATTGGTGAGGTAACCCAAGATACCATGACAGAGCTTTGTCCTCCAGGGAGAAAATAAAGCCCTTATAGTAGATCACCTCTTGGGGGACTCCCCTCATCTTTATGGTATCGCATATATTTTTTAAAGCGTCCAGATGGTGGTACAGATTGTCATTCTTGGAACCTCCTCTGAAGCTTTTATTCTGGATCATTGATATAACGGACGGTTTGAGCTCAAAATTTGCCACGTTGAAGCGGGGGACAACGACGGGGCATCGGGAGTTGTTGGCCTTCGTGGAAGCCAACTCCCTTAACGTTTTCTCTTCTTCCTCCGAGTCATTGCTGTCACTGGCATCACGTCGTCATTCCTGACTACCGTGATTTCTTTTGTGCCTTCGGTGGTGATGATGTCTATCGCGGCGATGTCCCTCCTCTTGTTCTCCTGATTCTGGATCTTCAGCGTTACCGTCGTACCGGTCGTCACGTTCGGGTGGCGGTGAGTCAGGCCTCCTCCCTTGGCGTTCGCTTCCAAAATGCTGGGGTTCGACGCGAGGAGGCATATTGGTGTTGGTGTTTGGCAGAATAGATCACCGCACCTTAGAGTCCCTGAAATGGCACGGGAAATCAAGTTTTAGAAAATGGAATTATTATTTTGTGCAAAGAGTAATGATAGTAAAATAACAAAAGAAAGAAAAGAGTGTTGTCAAGCTCATTTCTAAGCTTGAGGCACGGGAGTGTAGTTAGTGGATTCAGATTCGTCAATAGTGCCGTTTTGCCTTGTCCCCGGTAACGGCACCAAAAAGTTGACCTGGCCTAAATCGCGCGTTCTAAAGTTGGAGGCGGATTTGAGGTAGTCGAGCTTTTACATTTATAACCCGAATCCTTCTAGGCCCCCACAACTTTGCTTACAGGGTCGAAGTAGATATACGGGGTCGAACATAGGGACAAGGGTGGTAGTGTTGAGAATTCAGAATCGACACGCAACACTCCGGCAAGGATAAAAGATGATAAAATTCCCAAAAGGGAACATCAAGATGTCACAAACAAAACAAAGAAAACTATCTCCAACTGGAGTTACAAGAAGGATTTAAGGATTTAGTCATTTAGCAGTTTTTAGGGGTTTTCATGCAACAGAAATAGAAAGATCAAACCAGAGCTAAAGCAAGGTGCGAAGGATAAACTTTAGTAAAACAAGCGGCAGCAGGAGTATCCTGTACCCCTCCTCTCAGAGCGGGTACCTCTAACCAAGCATCAACACCCCTCTTGAGGTTGCTGGACTTTAAATTAGAGTGAAATGTTACTGAAGCAACTCCGTTTTCGGGCACTCTCGTACTCCAAAATCAGTCCAAACACTAGAGCCACAATACATCTCTCGAAGTTGTTGCGACGGAAAAAAACGATTCGGTAGCTAAGTGAAACACGATCCAAACGTGCAAGCTAGAGTTCAGATATTAAATATAGTAGTCATCCAACAATTGCACCAAAATACGGCAGTAGATAATTAAACCCTTCTATTTCTATTGACATATAAGGTGTGGATTACAATGCAGAAGTAAAAGAATTAAATGACAGAAATAAAGATAGGCATCGCCTTCTTGATATAGAATGACGACATACTACAACGGATCATCCAGCCTGATACCGGTCAGGAACCTAGCCTGATACAACTGTGTCATGCGGCACACCCTCTCAGGCGGCACGCTGTGATGGGAAGATTGCATCGTGCGAAGTCCCTGACCCGATACACTCATGTCAGGCGGCACCCTCTCGGGCGACAAGCCGTGACGGGTGAGGCGTATTGGGTTCGGTATCGTGCCAGGCTAGCTGATGCATCTAGTATCAGTCTCTTAAGTCGGATATCTATGTCGGCCGATATAGGCCTGCAGTGTCGCTCGGGACGATACTAAGTGAACCGTTCACCTCCCTCTCAGGATGGAGAAGAGCTCACCTAGGATCGCCCGACAAAACACTGGGGCATGATACACTCGCTCCTCACAGTTTTCCTGAGGTGACTTGCGTGGGGTTCTGACCTGTCTTTTCATCTTCCTGTAGCTGCTATTTATAGGCAACAGTTGGGGGAAGTTATGGTGCTCGAAGCGCCACACATCCTCCTTATTTGCGGGGTCGGTGGACGGCTGATACTGGTATCGCCCGGCACAGGGTGTCGGCTGTCAGTCACGTGACGGGCGGTGCCTGCCGGTGGAAGGCCCGTGTCGGGCGACAAGCTTTAGCTGTCGGGTGAGCTTGGGCTCCCTGTCGGGTAAAAGGCGTGTCGTCCGTCAGTTTCTTCTTGCTTGGCATCCCTTTGTCGCGCGTTGTTGTGTTGCGATTACCCTATCGGGAAGCGATTGTATCGGGCGTCTGGAAGGCCGATGCAGGTGGAGCTTAGTTGTGGACCGGTACGGCTTCATTGATGGCAAAATGTACCAAAATGAGGAAAAACTCTGCAAAAATAATGAAATATTGGATTAAGAGCGTTGTTTGGCCAATTATTGTGAAAGTACATATAAAAGAGAAGAAAACAGTTTAAAAGGGCACTTTTGATAGTAGACAAACAGTCTAAAACATCACAAAATTTGGTGTTATCAACACCCCCAAACTTAGCATTTTGATTGTCCTCAATCAATATTTAAACTTTATTTAGTGATGCTTCTTCTTGCTCAGTGTAGCTTTCAGGCCAAGAGGTAAAAACAAATATCGTAATGCCTTTAGAGATAATGCTGCCCCACTACAAACAAAAGACCTTGCGTTTCCTGCCTTATTATTTCAGTAAAATTTTTCTGTACAGCTTCAACGAGACTTTGGTGCATGATTATGAAGTTAGCTTACACACCAAACAACTTTATTTTTAGGTCAGAAAGTTGTGTATAGGGTAGGCTAAAGACTTTTGCGGTTTTTCTTGTCTCCCATTAGTCCATCCAGGTAAGGGTCCATTAACGGGCAAGTGGTCCCTGCACTCCAAGCCAGTTGGCTTTAGAGCAGTGATTTCACATCCTACGTACCACCGCCCCGGATCTACCATGCCTAAAGATGGGTACTTTTTGGAAAACAAGTGTGTATATATATTTTTTTCTTTTTCTTTTATTGGGCACAACTCTCATGCTTTTATTCACCCTCATAAGGATGCTTTCTCTTTTTGGGATTTTTGTTGGGTAAGGGAAAACAAAAGAGATTTCTGCTGTTTGGGCAGCTTTTTCCTTCTCCATACTCGTCTCTTAGCTGTTTGCGAGATTTTTTTTTTCGAAATTTTTGGCACGGAAAAACCTAATGTTTTGTTTGTTTTAGGCAGCGTTATCAGAAAGATATAACAAAACTTGTATTTCATTGAGCACATAGAAAACAAACTTGGCAAGAAGTCGCATCAGGTTTTTACTAATATAGCGACTTTGTACATATGTAAGGAAACAAAATAAGCAAAATTTTAAATTTTTTTATGGTAAAAGTTGTATGAGCAAACATATGTATATGTACACATGATATAAGAAAGAACAAAAATCAGAGAATTTTCAAAAATTTTGTACCTCCCTCACTAGTACATGGTACCCCCCAAACTTACTCTACACTCTGTCCCAGAGTTGTGATGTAGATAAGGTAGGGTAATGTTGATCCAGTGAGGGTTAGCCGATGAGCGTGCCTGCGTCAGATAGAAGCTCCCACACATATTCTCCTCTTTTGTTTTGACAATCGAGGTGGTGGAGCTGGTCAGGCATTGCTTCATTTGCTATCCATTCCAGGACAAAGATGCCACAGTCATTAGATAGGGGAAGTTGTTGTGGGCTGCGGTGGCAGAACTGGAGTTCGTGCCATTTGTTTGCTTGCGTGTCCAGGAATGGTTGTATCATCTTTGCCACCTCGTCGTCGTATTTTCGAGATAAGTGTTTGACGGATGACAATGGTTCTGATGTACACGTCATTGGATGGTTTTTGTTGTTGTCCGAGCTGTTGTAAAAGATTCCTACTCATTGCCGAGTGTACATTGTTAGGAGCATCCAATGGTTATAATGCAGAATGGGCAGAAAAATTTGGCTAGGGACCCCGCTCTCCAACTCTGCCAGAAAAAGCGTCTTTGCTCCTATTTCATCGGCTAGGCAAATGTCGTTGAACAACATAGGATGAGCTATGTATGTGTGTTCGAACCTTGGCTGTAATATTTGGATGTAAGCAGCGGCCACAGATACAACCAAGCATCCTCCTTCTTTTACCATGTCCCTTAAATCATCAACCGGGACTATGATATCGCCTGCCTTGTAAATGACATCTGCCAGGGTAGAGTATGTTAACTTCAGGAGGATTTCATTTACTTGCTCCTGTGTGAGCGTAGCGCATTAGAAGCGGTCAAAATTTTTGATCAGCCCTTCGGTAGTTTCAGGCGAAGTAGGGTCTTCCATCCCATACACTTTCCGCAGGGTCTCCAACTGCTTGCCTACCCTGTAGGTGTCAGTTTCTATTTCTGCTTCTTTCTCTGGAGAGTTGCTGGATCGTGAAGATTCATCTTCTTGGTCGCTATCCAGCAGCCTATCAGGTACCCCTATGTCTCGGAAATAGCGTCTGTCTTTAATCAGCAACATGGCGTATGTGCCCCTGCGGCGATAGAAACATGTGCCCCTAAGGGCCCCCAAGTTTCCAATTGTATTGAGCACCTCAATGGCACGTAAGATGACTAAGGCACTGTTTCCGCTTCCCTCTTCATCCTGGACGGGGAAGTCGCGAATAGAGTAGAAGTTCCAAATGCTGCCGTGGCGTTTGGCTCCTTGCTTGATAGCTCGTAGAAGACACAGTGGTAGAAGCCTCAGATTTTTGTCCTCTGGGCGGCTGAAAGCATTCCCAGAGTGTGGCACCTCGTTGTGGCTACAGTTCACCAAATGGACATCGCGGTTCCTTAGGTCTGCCATGCAGAGGAACCATATGTTGCGGTGCTTGTACGGTGCCAACACGAGGTTAGGGTTATGCTCGTCAATGTGCTGCTGCATGTTGACCACCGCAGTGGAGTCTTGTTCTCCCCACATCAGCCTTCTTGCCAAGGTCGGGGTGGCACTGTATATTCTCTTCCGACCTATCCTGCTATCAATATTCTCTATTATCACATTTTCAAGGACCCTAAATAGTCTTTTGCCGACGACGGCAGGTGAGCGGAACATACTGCGGAGTGCTCCCCGTCGTACGGAGAAGTATTCGTCGCTCTAGACAACGTCCTCTTCGTCTGCCTGCGATCTTAGGACCTTGTTTAGCAGTTTCCGGTCTCTGACCGTCAGGCAGCCGATGGCCCTTCTGTCAAAGTTGACCATTTTAAAAGAAGGTATCTCTGATGGCTCAGCGAACCTGTCCACCATTGAGCGTCTTCCTCGGGGGAGGTGTCTTTCATTAGCTGCATACACGTCCCCCTTTTCTCCCTCAGATTCATCAGACGAGTCTTCCCCGATGCTGATATCTTCGTTATCATCTTCAACTTCATCTAGGGGGACGGAGGGGTTTTCTTCTTCCAAGCCAGGGGAGCTCTCCTATCCTGCTAGAGCTCCTTCGGCTGACCTTGGTTGCGTCCCTTCCTCGGGCGTTGAGGATCGCCCGCTGGAGGAGGAGGAGGACGCAGTTCCCGAGGGGGAAACTAACGAAGGAGGAGACCCATGACTAGGTGGTGACGGGGACCTTCTCGACTTCCTTCGGCGTGGATGGTCGTCATTCCTGTCCAACCTCTCTTTGATCTTGTCGAGGCGTTGGAGAACTTGCTGAAGCGTTGAATTCAAGGCCTCTAGCCCGCCGGGAAGGCGAGTCAGAGTCAGCAGCTCTCGCTCTTAGCTATTCATCCTATCTTAGAAAGATGCAAACTTGCGGGTTAGGGAAATACAGATAGCTGAGTTGATATCCGTTACCTCCCGCAAGTAGTCAAACTCGTGCCCAAGCATCTTTCTAAGCGACGGAGGAGTTCCGGTGGGTCTTCCTTCTGTCCTCGCGACATCTTTCTCGCGTGCGGGTCTACTAGGCTAGGTAGAGTCTATCTGAATCGTCCACGATGTAGATGCCACCGGTCGAGGCGACGACGGTCTTTCAGCTGCTACCACGTTGCCCTCTTGTCAGGGTGGAGATGGCCGTGGTGTGGGCGGACGCTGCTCCACCTCTACACTGTCGGCGAATTCTCCAACCTCTACAAAAGGATACTACGGCGGCGGTGTCGGTGTCAACCGTGTGCCCTCGAGCTCCCTCTGAAGGATCGCAGCGAACACCTCATTAATAGCATCCGGTTGTGGCTCTTCCTCTACCTCTTCAGACAATATAGGAATTTTGAGGGCTGCGGCAGTCTCTTCCGCAGCAGCTCCCATACTTTCTGTCTCAGTGACCTCAACGATCACCGGGTCTCCTTCAGCCATTAGAGTTATTGTTATGGGAGTGGCTGGTATAGCGGGAGCGACGACAGTTCTTTTAGCAGCTGTGGTTGGCAGTTCTGGAATGATGGTGCATTCAGCGTGGGTCGCCAAAGCTTTTCCCCGCCTTGGGTCAAGAGAAATCGGTTCTCCCCTCATGGCCGCCCTTTCCTAAAGTCTAGTTGTGGCGGCATAGGCTGCGTCTACCGCCAAGGCTTCAATCTCTACAGTAGTGAAGACTAGCTTTTCTGCGTCGTAGGTGGCACAACGAGGGAGCGGGAGTAGTATGCTCATCCTTGAAAATTTGTAAAAGTAGTCCTTTCCCTCCTTCTTTACGATGCTAGTCCTCATCAGGTACTTGGTGTCAATCAGCTCATCGCCTTGCGTCCTTGAAAGGCTATGCGGCTCCTTAGGGTACCCGAGCCCTGCCGCAATCAAGTTGACGATGCCACCCATACAATATTCCTTGGTGGCGTCTTTCATCGGGTGCAGTCTGTTCAACAAGAACCGCCTGAGGTTGATCACTCGACCCTCCATCATATGCCACATGACATGGAGTTCTTCTGTGTAGATGTTGCTGGACTCATTCTTGCTGAACAGCAAGCACGCCACCAATTTGGGCACAATTCTCTAAAAACAGGAGTGCACTGCTACCACCTTTCTTCCCGGCTTGAATGATGATTCGCCGGCTAGCTTGTTCCAGAGTTCCACGGGATTGAACCCATCTCCCTCAGTGATTCTCTCACCGTTATCCATTAGATTCTTCTCCTCCTCACTGGAATAGAAGATCTTGTTCAGCAGCTTCTCGGAGATGGTGTGCTCCGAGTTGTAAAGGCGGGCCTAGAGTCTATCTGCTCCGCCGTATTCTTTCCTTTCTACTGCAGAATTCTTCAACCGGCGAAGAGAAGACATGAACTCCTTTGTGAGCCCAGTACAGGAGGAAGATCGGCTAAAGAAGATCTTTCTCAGCCCTGCCGCAGCGAGGATGCCTTTCAGCCTCTCAAGGATTCCCAACTCAGCAAACGAAGCTTCATGGCAGAACCTGCTCAGCATGTACACCTTGGTTGCTATCTCATCATAACGGCGAGCATGCTCATCGTCTCTTGGCATGAACCTCCCAGGCGAGTATTCCAGAGGTTCTGCCGCTGCTGTCGGTGTTGGAGTTGGAGTTGGAGCCACCACTTCGCCAACCCTAGTCCTCTTCTCTACTGTTGACGCCGCAGCTGCTTCTGTATTTGGGCATTTCTGCCCGGCAGTGGGTGCTTCAACTGCTGTCTCAGGGTAGATCCTCCTGCCTTACTCGTCGACATGGACAACAGTTTGCTTGATGCGGGCCATTATGTTAATTAACAAACAAAATCCTTAGTCAATTAGATGTGTTGATGTTTTGAAGAAGTTAAACTGAATGCTCGATAAGGTATGTCCTGATACAGAGATGATCCACACCCCGTATCGGGCGATATGAGGTTTTCAGCTCGAGCCTGACACGAGATATGGGCATCACCCTACACGTCGAAAAATAATGCACGCGGTAAGAACAAGGCGATATTGCGACAAACACGCGTCAGGTCAGTCACTCGACTCGCATGTGTCGGGCAATACGATGCAAAGATGGGCACCATGACTATCGTGAATAAAAGGTATGTTGCCCAACACTCGTGTCGGGTGATACAAGGCTGCTCAGCTCAGGAACCGCAAGATCGATATGCTACTCGTTAAAAAGGAAAATCGTGTCGGGCGGCATGCTCTGCCGGACGACAAGGTCTGTCGGGCTATACCTTGTTGTGCTCACAACTTTCGCACGATATGGGAGTAGGGATGTCTTGTACGACATGGGAGCAAACACACAACGTCTTAGCACGACACGAGAGAGTAAAAAGCAGTAAGGCAAGTAGCCCGATATGGTAAATACTCAGCCCTTAATATAGCGATCTCACCCGGGGGTGAAACTTGGTAAAACTGGAGCGCACGTCGGCCATTGGGGTAACTCATTCCAACTGCTCGATACGAGTGCACGCCGCACAGGCATGCTAATCGACACGACCCATGCGATCCCCAAGATTCCACCACCTGATAAGGGTGCGTTTAAAGCGTCGGTTGAGCTACTGCCTCATACAACTTGAAAACATAGTGGTTTAAAAGCGGCTGATGAGTAAAACATCATTGGCCAAAGACTAAGATCCCGGCCTCAGATGGTATTACCCATCCCGGTCGATAAAACTAAGGCAGTGACCCATAAAACAGAAGAGCCAGCACATGTGGCGCACACACTGAATCGGGCCTTATTACAGTCCATAATGTTTGTAGTGTTTTTCATGCAGAAAAGTAAAAGCGTCCTAATCTAGGAATTTAAAAGAAAATAGCTCGGGTTGCCTCCCGAGAAGTGCTACGTTTTACGTTCTCAGCTGGACGCATTCAGCTTCTTCTTCCTGCATCTTCATCTTTGCCTCTACGGTCATGGACCTGCCTTCTTGGCAGTCTCGGTATTCGATGGTATCTTCCCTGACGGGTTCTTCACGATTTCATCCAGTTGAGCTAGCTACTGGTCGATCTAGTGTTGATGCGTCTGCATGTCTGCCAACTGTACCTACAAGGAGTTCAAAACACCAGAATTTGATAGCGCACTTTGCGCCAGTTGATTGTTGATCGTATCTTGCTTCTTAACAAAATCAAATAGTTGGCCAATCACGTCTGCTTGGCCTGTGCCCTTGTCTTGTTCTCGGTTCGACCCTTGATACTTTCCCTGCACTTGGAAGTTTACTTTCGTTGACTGGAACTAGTTGTTCTTGGCGTATTGACCAGGCCCCCTCTCTTCTCGAAAACTTGTGTCGGCTTGGACGAGATATGCAGCTGATGAGAGTTTTGAGCTGCATCTTTGTTGCCGTAGTTAAAGCCAGAGTGATCTGGCCTTTTGTAGTTCACGAAAGAGACATTTTCAGTCCTTTCGTCTTCCGAGTCAGAATCACTTTCCGCTTCTGGTCGGGTGTAGACGCTGTTGTCTACCCCATGTCCTCCTTCGCCGCACGCAACACATTTCATCACCTTCTCAATAGGCTTCTTGCCTTTCCCTCCAACTTCTCGCAGTTGCTTAACCTCAGTGGCGATTCTCTGTATCTATGAGGTGATGGACTCCAGTGCCCTGGACTCAAGAGCGGACCCTTCACCGACCTTCTTGACCTGTCCTCTGTCGGATCGATCAAAATCAGTGCCGACCATCAGCTCGACCATATTCTTGATGATCCTTTCGGACTTGCTTGGTTTCTTCCCGAGGAAGTCACTACCTGCTGCCGCATTTAGTGACACCCTTTCATCGGGAGTTAGGACATTATAAAAGGTGGTGATGAGGAAGCCCTTCTTATAATTATGATGGGGGCAATCCCTCTGGTACTCCTGGAATCGCTCCCAGGCGTCATGGAGGCTTTCATTCGGCTTTTGCATAAAAGAGGTTATTTTCTACCTGTTTCTAACAGTTCTTTCAGTGGGGCAGAACTTGTTAACAAACACGTCAGCCAAAGCTCCCCATCCGTTTAGAGATTGGTGAGGTAACCCAAGATACCATGACAGAGCTTTGTCCTCCGGGGAGAAAATAAAGCCCTTACAGTAGATCACCTCTTGGGGGACTCCCCTCATCTTTATGGTATCGCATATATTTTTGAAAGCGTCCAGATGGTGGTACAGATTGTCGTTCTTGGAACCTCCCCTGAAGCTTTTATTCTGGATCATTGATATAACAGATGGGTTGAGATCAAAATTTTCCGCGTTGAAGTGGGGGACAACGACGGGGCATCGGGAGTTGTTGGCCTTCGTGGACGCCAACTCCCTTAACGTTTTCTCTCCTTCCTCTGAGTCGTTGTTGTCGCTGGCGTCACATCGTCATTCCTGACTACCGTGATTTCTTCTGTGCCTCCGGTGGCGATGACATCTATCGCGGCGATGTCCCTCCTCTTGTTCTCCTGATTCTAGATCTTCAGCATTACCGTCATACCGGTCGTCGCCTTCGGGTGGCGGTGAGTCAGGCCTCCTCTCTTGGCGTTCGCTTCCAGAATGCTGGGGTTCGATGCGAGGAGGCATATTGGTGTTGGTGTTTGGCGGAATAGATCACTGCACCTCAGAGTCCCTGAAATGGCATGAGAAATCAAGTTTTAGAAAATGGAATTATTATTTTGTGCAAAGAGTAATGATAGTAAAATAACAAAAGAAAGAAAAGAGTGCTGTCAAGCTCATTTCTAAGCTTGAGGCACGGGAGTGTAGTTAGTGGATTCTAATTTGTCAACAGTGCCATTTTGCCTTGTCCCCGACAACGGCGCCAAAAAGTTGACCTGGCCTAAATCGCGCGTCCTAAAGTTGGAGGCGGATTTGAGGTAGTCGAGCTTTTACATTTATAACCTGAATCCTTCTAGGTCCCCGCAAATTTTCTTACGGGGTCAAACACAGGGACAAGGGTGGTAGTTTTGAGAATTCAGAATCGACACGCTACACTCCGGCAAGGATAAAAGATGATAAAATTCCCAAAAGGGAACAACAAGATGTCACAAACAAAACAAAGAAAACTATCTCCAACTGGAGTTACAAGAAGGATTTAAGGTTTTAGTCATTTAGCAGTTTTTAGGGGTTTTTATGCAACAGAAACAGAAAGATCAAACCAGAGATAAAACAAGGTGCGAAGGATAAACTTTGGTAAAACAAGCGGCAGCAGGAGCATCCTGTACCCCTCCTCTCAGAGCGGGTACCTCTAACCAAGCATCAACACCCCTCTCGAGGTTGTTGGACTTTAAATTAGAGTGAAATGTTACTGAAGCAACTCCGTTTCCGGGCACTCTCGTACCCCAAAATCAGCCCAAACACTAGAGCCACAACACATCTCTCAAAGTTGTTGTGACGTGAAAACATGATTCGGTAGCTAAGCGAAACGCGATCCAAACATGCAAGCTAGAGTTCAGATATTAAACATAGCAGTCATCCAACAATTGCACCAAAAATATGACAGCAAATAATTAAACCCTTCTATTTCTATTAACATATAAGGTGTTGATTACAATGCAGAAGTAAAAAAATTAAATGACAGAAATAAAGATAGGTATTGCCTTCTTGATATAGAATGACGACAGACTATAGCTGACCATCCAGCCCGATACCGGTCAGGAACCTAGCCCGATACAACCATTTTGGGCGGCACACCCTCTCAGGTGGCACGTTGTGACGGGCGGATTGTATCGTGCGAAGTCCCTAGCCCGATACGCTCATATCGGGTGGCACCCTCTCGGGCGACAAGCCGTGACGGGTGAGGTGTATCGGGTTCGGTATCGTGCCGGGCTAGCTGATGCATCTAGTATCAGTCTCTTAAGTCGGGGATCTATGTCGGCCGATATCGGCCTGCAGTGTCGCTCGGGACGATACTAAGTGAACCATTCACCTCCCTCTCGGGATGGAGAAGAGCTCACCTAGGATCGCCCGACACAGCACTGGGGCACGATACACTCGCTCCTCACAGTTTTCCTGAGGTGACTTGCACGGGGTTCTGACCTGTCTTTTCGGCTTCATGTAGCTGCTATTTATAGGCAGTGGTTGGGGGAAGTTATGGTGCTCGAAGTGCCATGCATCCTCCTTATTTGCGGGGTCGGTGGACGGCTGATACTGGTATCGCCCGGCACAGGGTGTCAGCTGGCAGTCACGTGACAGGCGGCTCCTGCCGGTGGGAGGCCCATTTTGGGTGACAAGTTTTAGCTGTCGGGCGAGCTTGGGCTCCCTGTCGGGTAAAAGGTGTGTCGTCCGTTAGTTTCTTCTTGCTTGGCATCCCTTTGTCGCGCGTCGTTGTGTTGCGATTACCCTATCGGGAAGCGATTGTATTGGGCATCTGGAAGGCCGATGCAGGCGGAGCTTAGTTGTGGGCCGGTACGGCTTCATTGATGGCAAAATGTACCAAAATGAGGAAAAACTCTGCAAAAATAAGGAAATATTGGATTAAGAGCATTGTTTGGCCAATTATTGCGAAAGTACATATAAAAGAGAGGAAAAAAGTTTAAAAGGGTAGTTTTGATAGAAGAAAAATAGTCTAAAACATCACAAAATTTGGTGTTATCAACTCCCCCAAACTAAGCATTTTGATTGTCCTCAATCAATATTTAAACTTTATTTAGTGATGCTTCTTCTTGCTCAGTGTAGCTTTCAGGCCAAGAGGTAAAAACAAATATCGTAATGCCTTTAGAGATAATGCTGCCCCACTACAAACAAAAGACCTTGCGTTTCCTGCCTTATTATTTCAGTAAAATTTTTCTGTACAGCTTCAGTGAGACTTTGGTGCATGATTTCGAAGTTATCTTACACACCAAACAACTTTATTTTTAGGTCAGAAAGTTGTGTATAGGGTAGGCTAAGGCTTTTTGGGGTTTTTCTTGTCTCCCATTAGTCCATCCAGGTAAGGGTCCATTAACGGGCAAGTGGTCCCTGTAGTCCAAGCCAGTTGGCTTTAGAGCAGTGATTTCACATCCTACGTACCACCGCCCCGGATCTACCATGCCTAAAGATGGGTACTTTTGGAAAATAAGTGTGTATATGTATTTTTTTCTTTTTCTTTTATTGGGCACAACTCTCATGCTTTTATTCACCCTCATAAGGCTGGTTTCTCTTTTTTTGATTTTTGTTGGGTAAGGGAAAACAAAAGAGATTTCTGCTGTTTGGGCAGCTTTTTCCTTCTCGATACTCGTCTCTTAGCTATTTGCGAGATTATGACTCACTGAGAAAGAGAAAGTCTTTAGGATCCTTGATATCCCAGAAGTTGATAAGGTTAAACATGCAGTATACCCTCTGAAGGGAAGTGCTGGCCATTGGTGGACCATAGAAGAAGAGAAACGACCAGGTGTTGAGGTCAGATGGTAGGAATTCTGACAAGAATTTGTCAATAGATACTTCCCCAAGACTTATCTTGATGAGAAGATTTTGCAGTTTGAGCAGTTTAGACAGGGAACGATGAAGGTTAATGAGTATGAAGCCAAGTTTATGGAGATTTTGTGGTTTTTTCCTCACATGGCCACCACAGATGAAGAGAGAATTTGGCATTTCGAGAAAGGTTTGAACGCTAAATTAACCACACCTGTATCTACCCTAGAAAATAGGGAGAGGTTTTCTACTTTTGTGGAGTCAGTTACACAAGTAGAGAGGTCCATGACAGAGAAACAAGAAGTGAATAATAGGAAAGCACCTGCACAGTTTCAGAATCAGAGGTCTGGAAATTTTAAGAAAGTGAGGTTTTAAGCACCTGTGGAACCACAAAGGTTCAATAATCAGACACAATGGACATCTAGCCAAGGAAGAGGCCATAGTTTTCCCTCAGGAAGAGCTCAGAGTTCAACATCGATGTCAGTGATAGGACCGCCTAGGTCACAGTGGGATAACATAGTCTGCTACATGTGTAGGTAGACATGGCATGTGATAAAGGACTGTCCAGTTAGGGATGTGGAAGTGGCCAATACATCAAGGGAGAGCCAGTAGGGCTCTCAGAGGAAACAACTTAGTAGTGGCTCTAGGGGACATGGACAAGCATCTCAAACAGGATCATTTGCACCAGCCACTAGAGGACGAGGTTGGCAACAAGTGAAGGCAAGATTCTATGCTATGAATCAGCCAGAGGCAGTAGTTAACCCACGTGTTGTGACAAGTTAGATGGAATTATTTCATTCTGATATGTCCTCATCATGTTTCGTATCTGTTTTGATTAATCCGGGTGATACACATTCTTTTATCACTCGAGAAGTGATTCACGACTATAATATTGTTTTTAATCCTAGAAAGGATAATCTATTATTAGAAACTCCATTAAACGGATCTGCGACGTTGCAGGAGGTATGTTCTTCCTATGTTCTTTCCTTCTCGGAACATAACATTCAAGTGGATCTTATACCACTTGAAATGCAAGGGTTTGATGTGATTCTTGGGATGGACACCTTAGAGAAGTATAAAGTTATCTTGGATTGTCATTCCAAGCAGGCCTTGTTCACACACGGTGACAAGACATGGGTCTTTCAGGGGGAGAGAAAGATTCTCCCTACCTATTTAGTATCAGCTATGGTAGTAGAGAAGTTGATGAGATAAGGATGCTTCACATTCTTGGCACATGTGGTAGATACCAGAATAAAGAGCCCTAGTCTCTCTAAAGTTCCAGATGTTAAGGAATTTGAGGATGTGTTTCCCAAGGAACTACCAGGTATTCCTCCACCTCGAGAAATTGATTTTGAGATTAATCTTATTATGAATACATAACCTATAGCCCAAACCCCTTATAGGATGGCACCATCTGAGATGGTAGAACATAAGAAATAGTTGCACGAGTTGCTTGAGAAAGGTTTCATACGACCGAGTACTTCACCATGGGGTGCTCCAATTCTTTTTGTTAAAAGAAGGATGGGTCCATGAGACTATGCATAGATTACAGACAACTCAACAATGTGACTATTAAGAACAAATTTCCCTTACCAAGGATTGATGATCTATTTGACCAACTGCGTGGTGCAAAGATGTTTTCTAAGATTGATTTGAGATCAGGATGTCATCAGTTACGTATCAAAGAGAGTGACATACCTAAGTTGGCCTTTAAAATGAGGTATGGTGATTATGAATTCGTAGTTATGTCATTTGGACTAACTAATGCACCATCTGCATTCATGGAATTGATGAATAGAATCTTTCAACCTTTCCTTGATCAGTTTGTAGTGGTTTTCATAGATGACATCTTGATATACAATAAAGATGGTCAACAACATGAACAACATCTTCGTCAAGCTTTGACCTTGTTGAGACAACATTAGTTATATGCTAAGTTTAGCAAGTGTGAGTTCTGGTTATCAGAAGTATCTTTTCTTGGACACATCATATCTGCTTCATGTATCTGTGTTGACCCTAAGAAAGTAGAATATGTTGTGGAGTGGGAACAACCTAAAACATAGGGTTCGCAATTTCCTAGGGTTGGCAGGATACTACAGAAGGTTTATCAAAGATTTCAGATCTATAGCATTACCCTTAAGTCGGTTGACAAGGAAAGAAGTTCCTTTTGTATGGAATGACAAGTGTCAACTTTATTTCCAGATGTTGAAAGAGAAGTTGACTAGTGCACCTTTGTTAGTTTTACCTGAGCAAGGGAAGGGGTATGTCATTTTTTGTGATGCTTCTAAGAATGGTCTAGGTTGTGTGTTGATGCAGAATGATCATTTAGTTTCTTTTGCTTCTCGACAGCTCAAGAAACATGAGGAGAATTATCTGACACATGATCTAGAACTAACTGTAGTAGTTCATGCGTTAAAGATCGAGAGGCACTATATTTATGGAGAAACATGCCAGATCTTCACTGATCATAAAAATATAAAATACATCTTCTCTCAGCATGAGCTGAATATGAGACAAAGTCACTGGATGGAGTTAATCAAGGACTACGATTGTACAATTGATTATCATCCAGGTAAAGCTAATGTAGTGGCTGATGCACTTAGTAGAAAATCCTTATCTTCACCCTTAGGTAATGCACAACTGAATTCTTTAGTGTGCAGTAAGCAGGATATGCTTGTCTCTTTGAGATAGATGAATGTGTAGTTAGAAGTATCTTTGTTAGCAGGGTTATTAGCTGAGATGCATGTGAAACCCACTCTGAAGGAATAGATCAAAGAGGCACAACATGCTGATACTGTGATTCATCAGATTAAATTAGAGTTGGGCGGTGAGAAACGGGATAGTTTCCATGAGTCAGAGGATGGGATAGTTTGTTACCATGGTAGAATGGTAGTTCCTGATAATAATAACTTAAGGAAGTTAGTTATGGAGGAATCTCACTCATCCATGTATGTAATGCATCCAGGAAGCACTTAAATATACCATAACTTAAAAGATATGTATTGGTGGCCCGGTTTAAAGAAAGATATAGCTGAATTTGTTATGCAATGTTTGGTGTGTCAGCAAGTTAAGGAAGAACACCAGAAGACTACAAGAATGTTACAACCCCTACCTATACCTCAGTGGAAATGGGATCACGTGACAATGGACTTTATGGTTTGTCTGCCTAGGACAGCCAAAAGTCACGATTCCATCTGGGTGATAGTTGATAGGTTGACTAAAACAACACATTTTCTTCCTGTCAAAACAACTTACACTGTGGAGAAGATTGTACAGATCTATATAGATGAGATATTGCGGTTGCATGGAGTCCAAACTATGATTGTATCTGATAGAGGTCCCCAATTTACAAGTCATTTTTGGGAATGACTACATAAAGCTCTGGGGGCACAGTTAAAGTTTAGTACAACCTTTCATCCTCAGATAGATGGGTAGTCTGAAAGGACCATATAGATCTTGGAGGACTTTCTTAGGGAATGTGTCCGTCAGTTTGTGGGAAGTTGGGACTTACACTTAAGTTTGATTGAGGTTTCTTATAATAATAGTTATCAGGCCAGTATTGATATGGCACCATATGAAGCATTATATGGTAGGTGTTGTAGGTCTCTGTTATGCTGGTTTGAAACCGGAGAATACCAACTTTTGGACCCTGAGTTAGTGCAACAAACAACTGAGAAGATTAAAGTTATACAACAACAATTGAAGGCTGCACATGATAGACAAAAATCTTATGCTGATAAATGTTGTAGGCCCCTAGAGTTTCAAGTGGGAGACAGAGTATATCTCGAGGTCTCTCCTTGGAAAGGTATTCTCTGATTTGAAAAAAAAGGTAAGTTAGCCCCTAGATTTATGGGACCTTAGCCAATGATCGCATAGATTGGGAAAGTAGTTTACAAGTTGGAATTGCCACCTGAGCTACATAGATTACATCTAGTGTTTCATGTGTCTATGCTGAGGAAGTGTCATATCGATACAAAGATGGTGCTGCAACCTTTGGAGGTTGAATTGAATGAATATATATCCTATGTGGAAGGCCCCATGATGATTCTTGACAGAAGAGTCAAAAAGTTGAAGAAGAAATATATTGTTCTTGTAAAAGTTCTCTGGCATCACCGTGGCATTGAAGAAGCCACATGGGAGTTACAGGAAGAGATGAGGAAGAAGTACCCCTCTCTTTTCTCCTGAGATTTTGGGGACAAAATCCTTTTTTAGGGGTTGATAATTGTAACACCCCTGACCTCGGTTATGGCCTAACCCTTAATGTTTTGCTTAAGTAAGTTGCTTACAAGCTGATTCTTATCTTTTGAAAAGTAATTAAGGCCTTTGTGATATAATGTTCAAAATTTAAACTTACTATGTGTGCATTATATGATAATCTAAGTGGAAAGTGTAATTTACCCAAGATAAAGGGGTTATGTTGCAAATGTTACATGTTGCCTATATTATAAGTGTCTTTGAATATCATGAAAGAGAATATGATGCTAAGTGGAGGCTTGGGCAAAGCCTAAATTCTAAGTGAAGAACTTGTATAAATAATGCAAAGTGCTTGGTACATTAATTGTGATACAATTTGCAATATGTACAAAATGTAGGGTTAATGTGTAATTTATCATCTCTACATTGTTTTTTACTCTTATTTAGTGTTATCTAGAGGAGAGAGAAAGAAGGAGACAATATGTTTGAAGAATCTTGAAGTGTTAGCACTCTTAATAAAGAGGAAACCAAGAAAATACATAAGTTGAAGTCATATACATGGGCCATATCGATTATGGACTTAGGAAAAGAGTCCCTATTGGCCATGGAGCCACAAGGAGAGTATCATATGAGTTTTTGGAACTTTGGTTTGGCCCATTATGGGCAAGGCACTTTAAGGAAATATTGAACCATCGATTTTCTTTTGCCTTGGAAATGATGGAGTTGGATATTATTATAAGATAAGTGAAAGAAAGCTTACCCTAGGAGACAACTCAAGAGCCGCTCCTTATCTTTTCTTTACTCTTTTTTCATGGAAAAATAATAGTGGCATGCATACAAGGGTATGTGTCGACCTTGCATGGCTAAGTGGCATAAAGAAAATTGAGCTAATGACACCTATGACACTCTTTTCTGTAAACCTCAAGTATAAATACCTTGACCTTCATTTGTTGGAAAGATTTTCAAATATAGAAAGCATCCTTCCTATTGTATCATGCAACACCCCTCCTTGTGTAACCCATAGTGAAGAGAGTGGAGTGTTTAAGCTTGGTATCGGCCAAGAAGAAGAGATATCAACCAAAGTAGGTTGAAGAAACCAAGCAAGGTGATATCGCCTAAGAAGATTGGGAATATCGTGCAAGAGCTTGGAGTTCAAGTCTTAGAGCTTGGAGAAGGGTCATCTTCAACCTTGGACCGTGGGGAGTAAAGCTTGAAGCTTGGAATATCTTCAAGAGGTGGGTTATATAACTTAAACCCTTCAATATTATTATCCTTTCTTCAACATTATTCAATTTGTTGAATATTTGCAAATTAGGGTTTCCTATGATCAATTGATATAATTATGAGTTCCAATATGTAATTAGGACTATTATCTATCAATTAATGATTTTGAGGTTGATGATGATGACATCATCATTGGATGCCGGATATGAGTTGGTTACTCTTGAACAACCCGAGATGGGTTGAAGATCTTGTAACCTGACATGGGTTGGATACTTGAGACAACTAATATGGAACCCAACATGGAGACTTTCCCGATATGGAGAGAGATCATCATAGGTTCTATGAACAATATGGAGGACTCCCATCTATCACCTTGTGCAAGATACAAGAGTAGAGCAACACTTTGCCCAATATAAGTCAAACTGTAACGACCCCGCCTCTCGATAACCCCCAATTAAGGGAGACCATAAGGTCAGAGACGTTATCCCAATATTTCAGGATCATTGGTTCGACATTTAATCAATAATAATTATCAAATTCTACTAAAACTAAACTAGAAAGTTGGAATAAAATAAATCTCTTGCATACCTTGTAAAAATCTAGGATTTCTAAACTTCTATCCACAGATGGAGTCTATCTATCTAATCCTCCTTGAATTTATTATTCATACCTTCACAATGTTTCAATTTACTGTTTGTCCTTTTCAATGATTGTACCTAAACCGCCGACAATCAAAATGTCGGTCACTATATCTCTATACCGGTATGTGGGGGACAATCAAAATATCACAAATAGTTTCTAACTACCTAAATATCACAAATAAGTTGTTAACAATCCAAATTACAGTTTCAATGTGACATTCTCAACCACTTTTGCCAAAAACCCTGGATTGCCCTCTCTTAGGGTTTTGTCCTTGAAAGGGACATAATGCCACCTTCTCCATCCTAAGCTTGGTGCCTGGGGTCACCTCTTATGGTGCCCAATGGTCTTCCCTCTGGGGCTTGACTAATTAGACCTTCCCTCCAAGGCTTGGTCATTCATCATACATCAGGGTGGCATGTAGGTTTGAGAATTCACATATATACTTAATTGTGATAATCATTGTGACTTTATAGAATTGCATAAATAAACACTCAACAAGTTAGGTTGCATCCAATCAATCAAACATTCGAGAAAACTTTGTGAAACTAGATCGATTATTCATAAATAACCACATACCTGTTCTGCCAAATCAAGATAGAAATATTCCAAGCAAGTAGAAAATCCAAGCAAGCAAGAAAGCACACAACAAGATCCTAAAATAAGCATACAGTTTCCTTTTACTACTCATGTTATCAAGATCTATCCAATCTAACTTGCTCCTTTGGGTTTCTACTTCTTTTTAGGGTTTCACTTGCAATTAGGGTTTTGTTATCACATTTATCACTGCGAACCCTAAATAAGCAAAACTACTCATAAAACCTAATCATCATATCCTATCTCTCCTAACAGGATTAGGATCAACATTTATCAACATATTTCCATATATTTCGAATTAAACATAATCATCTCTTCTTTTACCCTAAATTAGGGTTTCTAGATACGTTATCATATATTCTTGGTTTAAAACCCTAAAACATGCAATTTCTCATCTAGATCAGATATGAATCTCTCATTATCATCAACATGTTATCAATACATCAAATTAACCCATTAAACATTATAGATTCAATCTTCAATCACAATTAGGGTTTCTAACCTAATTTCAATGCACTTTTCATCCTCTTAATATACTTTTGCAATTAGGAACGAAATAAAGTACTGAAACTATTTTTATAAGCTTCCTCATATTGTTCTGATCAAATTTCATTTATTAAGTTTATCCATCATAGCTTCTTAGCAATTTCTACTAATTTTGCAAGGAAAAACATTATCTTGGATTATCTGTTATTTTTAGAAAAATGTAGGCCGCTTGATCCGTGGTCCACTGGACCATGCGGGATCCAATGGCCCACAACCGCGTTCCCTAATTCACAATCAAAACAAGGAAAAGGCAGATATGCCCTTACCGAATAGCAGAGGTGGAAGGGCATTTTGGTAATTCTCCATGGGGTCGTCTTCAACCTCCCGTTGCTCTGTGTGCAAGCAGGTGGTCAACCCCACCGATTGACCTGGCGATCATGGGCTGCTGCGAACGAACGAAAGCTACCGGTAGCTTCGTCTCCTTCCCATGAATTCAACCGCCGGTCCAATTGCTCCTTCTCACCTTTTCTTCACCGCAAATTAGGTGAGGCTTTCCTGGCGCTACCTGCTCCTCGATGAGGTCTTTAGTCGAGCTAGTTCCATGAATTGAAGGCACCACGACGATCGTCGCTGCATCACGGTCACGAGATGGTAGATTTTAGGTTTGCTCACATTGCCACACACACTACCCTATATATAGGGTAGCCATCGAGTTCCTAGTGAATTGGGGACTTCCCCGTTTAACAATGAAACCCCACCGGCCTCAGTGTGGTTAGGTTCGGAACAAACTCCTGAAGGAGATGGACTCCTTCACATCTCCGCAGATGGCCTCAAATATGAGAAATCTCAGATTGAAAGTTCATGCAGTAGGGACTCTGTGTCCCAGTCCTCGTGGGAGGGTGACTTATCCTGAACCTTGGATAGCTGATCTAACGGTCAAGAGTGAATGATTAAAACTAAAATTCGGGATTTTGATCCCAAATCAAATAGTGACATAAATTTCCTTTCTACTTTAAGATAATCTTCGAAAAATCATACCTCATTATTAATTTATCCATTTTTAATCAAATTTTAAAGGAAGCTATGAATTGGTATTTTCTACTCGTGCACCAATTTTGAAACCCAAATTCTAAAGGAAAAGGGCATTTACTTCATTAGCAAGTTATCTTTTAATTAAAGCCAAATTAATTGGAATTTCCTCTTTCCTATGTCATTATCTTGGGATATTGAACTCCTTAGTCCTCAAGGAATCCTAAGGCATGAAATTTTCCTTTGGAGCCTACCTCTTAGCCTTCTTGAGGCTTCTACCTCTATCTTTTCTCCTTTCCTTACTTATTCCTTTTATTAACTAAATTCCTTTTTCTTTTATTTTCTTGTTATTGGGCCCAACAGCTAATAAAGCCCTCTAAGCAACCAACAAGGATATTGTACATGAAATTCATACATTCCAAAACAAATCATGTCATTATTTGTTCATATGTCTTTAATAGGTGAAATTGCATTTCTCACCAAAAGAACCCAAAAATTGGGGTTGTAACATCCTTCCCCTCTTATAGGAATTTTTCCCTCAAAATTTCACCAAGGATACAAAAAAATAGGATAAGACTTTCTTATGTCCATCATGGCTCCCATGTGTCTTCACCCTCTCCATGGTGCTTCCAAAGAACCTTCATCATCTTATATTCTTACATATGAGTTCTCTCTCCCCTTGGTATCTCGTACCCTCTTTGGTGACTCAGGACATTTCAGCCTCTCTCTTAAAGCTTAATAGGTTCATGGCTCAGCACATGGCTCGGGTACCTCACATAGTTCTCTAGATCAGACTCATGGAACACACCATACATCAGGTTATCCTGAGGGGTAAGGCTAAACACAAGAATCTCCATCAATCCATCTCAAATGGACCCATGTATCGGGGACTCAACTTTATCGACTATAGCTCAGAGGGGTCGGGTTTTCATAACACATATTCTCCCACAGTGAACTGCATGTCAGTATGCTTTGCATCAAATTATGACTCATGTCGCTCATGGGCTTTCTCAGCCATCGCACGACCCAAGTGACTTCATCTGCACACACTGTGGTCTGTTTGACCTTCACAAGGTCCTCTCACTGACTACATCATAGTGAAACAGTGACTGACACCACCTCCCTCGTAGAGCTTCTTACATTGTGATACTGGCTATGGTGGCTAACATCACAAATCTTATAGGACAAGAACTATCCCCATGTATCACCCTGAATGAGCACACATGCTCTCGTCAGACCCTCTAGTCTGGATCATACACTATCAGTTGGGGGTGATAAACTGTGCTAAACTTTAAACTGGAGTCGAGTTCTTCATGTACCTACTTCTTTTGTATGGAAGTGAACATGAGGTCATTCCTCCTATATAGAACTCAAATCATAGTGTAGATGAACTATCTCTCTCTCTCTTATATTGTTCAACCAGATCTATAACATTGACAATGCTCTCTCTCTTAGGCAATGGATTAGGTCAACTTGGTAAGGCGATCTACCATAACCCATATTGTATCATGACCTCTCTTGGTCCATAGGAGACCATCCATAGAATCTATAGTAATCTACTCTCATTCCCTCTCAGGGACTCTTCATTCTCTGTAGCAACTCGTTGGGTTATTGGTTTTCAGCCTTCACCCACTAGCATGCATGGCGAAAAGCCACATGCAACTCTATCTACTTCTTGATCTCAGTTATTCAAAGCACTACTGCAAACTTTCATCATCTTAGTAGTACCACGATGCAGGGTGCACTTACCATCACAAGCTCATGCATGTCATGATTCCTCAAGGTTGACTCCCCAGAAACCCTAAAACACTCTATTCATGGGTTCCATCACCTTCCTTTCTCTAGAGATGTATATGAGGTTCTTCAACCATCCTCTTACTGCATCAAGCCCTAGACTGGCTATGTAGGGCATATGTGGCTATGTGGCTAAACTTACATCCTTTCATAGGGATCATGGTGACCTACCTACCTTTGTCCGACCCCATATAGGTTCCCACCAGGGCAACCTATCCTCATGCCCTTTAGAGATGGTCACACAAGGGTCTATAGATTCGTTCTCCTACCATCTGTTCTCCACTTATCTCATCAAACTCTTATAAGAGAGATCTATTTAGGTTACCTTGAACCTAAACAAAAGTTGATACTCATCCTACAGAAGGGTCCCTCCCTAGGATGGGAGAAAACTATATCTGGATAGTAATAAAGATCACAAACGTCTTTACATCCAGGGTTTACATGATGTGCATGCTTAGCCCTATCATGCTACTAAGTCACGTAGCTAACAAGAATACCACCCACAAAACCATGCTAGGTCTCCTTGGTATGTCATACTTGTTCCTATTCCCCAACATTGGACCAAGGTCATACATACATATGTCCCCAACCTATATGTGAGGGGTTCATCAAATGTATACCTTAGTCAAAGGGGTTTCCTTTTTCCTTTAACCTAAGGGGTGCCATGCTCCCATTCATAGGAACTCAAGCATCTGCATGAGCATAAGGGGCACTAGGTACTACTACATCCCCTCTTAGGTCTAGGAACTCTAGGTTCACTTCTCAGGCATCCCCAGTCTAACTGCATGCTCATCTTTTCAACCACGAACCAAACAGGTACAAGGTATAGCATGCACTTCCTACTATTCTTCCAGGTGAACCATACCTCAGAGTCCTATACAAGGACAACCAACTCGGTGTGAGACCTCATAACTAGTTACTATACTTCTTCAGGGCTAAAGAACTCTCCTTTCTACCCCTATAAGGCAAGGTAGGCACCTATAACATCTGTACATAAATCCAAGAAGCCTCTTTATTTTCTAGGATTTGGTTCCTCGAAAGACAACCA
The DNA here is from genome assembly GCA_963693085.1 of Alisma plantago-aquatica. NCBI lineage: Eukaryota > Viridiplantae > Streptophyta > Magnoliopsida > Alismatales > Alismataceae > Alisma > Alisma plantago-aquatica. The sequence continues at coordinate 642,617,838 of OY856413.1, read as the reverse complement.
AGATACAACAAGCTTCTAAGGATCGTGTATGAGGAAACCACAACCATCCACTTAGGTTGTCCATTCTAGGTCATAAACTACCCAATATTGCATGGTCCCACATGTCTCAGAGTCTTCCAAACTTCTTGCTTGGGTCTTGCTCTCTCTCTCCAGAGCTAACCCTAAAACCAACCTTACCAGTGGAGGTTCTCTCTCTGAGAAGGTGGACCAAGCACTTAAGGATACATGCATACACCTACATGGGTGAAACTTATGATCCAAACCTATGTTCGATCAAGATTATCCAAGTTCTGCATGTCCATCTCTTAACATGTCAGGTACAACTCTTCTGACCCAAGTCTCAACCTACTGCCAGTACTGCTGACGTTCTCTCCTTCATAGGTGCATGCTCTTCTATGCTTGTATATGTCCATTAGGGTTTTTATATGGTCACCACTATCCTCTTCAAAGAACGAGCTATCTTTTATCTTAACAGGCACGACCCTTCCAAGGTTGGGTCACCAAAAGGCACTAGGTCAACCCACCTCACATAGCTCAAGCTTCTCACGGGTACTCAAAACCGATATGCATGTCAACCCACGTACATCCCTACATGGTCAACGATAATATCCAATTCATCTTGTCATCTCTCTCTCTAACAACCACTTAGGGTTAGGGATAGAATCATTCTCTAAGGATGTATCAGATATCTACCTCCTCCTGGAGGCCTCTTCCTCCAAGCCCAACTCTCATCCTCATGACAACAAGGTCTAACCTTAGGTCTCTCCTGAGGGCACGACAACACATGTCATGCAACCTAAGCATGTAACTAATCTTTAGTTTATGCTTAAACTATTAATCTTATGTCCATGACATCTTGTTTACATGTTTTTTATTAATTTGGTGGAGGAATCCTTAATCTTATCATACATATCTTGACCTAAAGAGGGTGGGGAGGAGAGAGAAAAACCCTAAATCTTAGAATCCTTAAATGAATTAGGGTTGAGAAGGGATGAAATAGATGAGAGTCCTAATAGGTATCTTATTTCGAATCCGAACCTCAAACGTTGGCCACGCAGTCATACTGCATCTGGGAGTCCTCATGACCAACTAGTGGGGTAGAGGAAAATCTTGCCAACCCCCAGACCGTGATCCTTTTCTAGACACCTCAGTCTTGGGAAAATCCTCTAATAACTCCCTTGGTTCTACAAAGTTTGTAAAATTTAATAATTACTAAAGATTAAATGAGAAACCATGACTCGATACCAAATGTAGCGACCCCACCTCCAGGTAACACCCAATTAAGGGAGACCAAAAGGTTAGAGATGTTATCCTAATATTTCAGGATTAGTGGTTCAACATTTAATCAATATTAATTATCAACCTAAAACTAAACTGGAAAGCTAGAATAGAATAAATCTCTTGCATACCTTATAAAAATCTTGGATTTCTAAACCTATCCAAATATGGAGTCTATCTATCTAATCCTGCTTGAATTGATTATTCGTACCTTCACAATGTTTCAATTTATTGTTTGTCCTTTTCAATGATTGTACCTAAAATGCTGACAATCAAAACGTCGGTCAATATATCTCTATATCGGTATGTGTGGGACAATAAAAATATCACAAATAGTTTCTAAAAGCGTAAATATCATAAATAAGTTATTAACAATCCAAATTACATTTTCAATGTGACATTCTCAACCGCTTTTTCCCTAAACCCTGGATTACCCTCTCTTAGGGTTTTGTCTTTGCAAGGGACATAAGGCCACCTTCTACATCCTGAGCTTGGTGCCTGGGATCACCTCTCATGGTGCCCAATGGTCTTCCCTCTGGGGCTTGACCGATTAGACCTTCCCTTCGGGGCTTGGTCATGCATCATACATCAGGGTGGCATGTAGGTTTGAGAATGCACATATATACTTAATTGTGATAATCATAGTGACTTATAGGATTTCATAAACAAACACTGAACATGTTAGTTTGCATCCAATCGATTAAATGTTTGAGAAAACTTTGTGAAACTAGATCTATTATTCATAAATAACCACATACCTGTTCTGCCAAATGAAGATAGCAATATTCCAAGCAAGTAGGAAATCAAAGCAAGCAAGAAAGCACACAACAGGATCCTGAAATAAGCATACAATTTCCTTTTACTACTCATGTTATCAAGATCTATCCAATCTAACTTTCTCCTTAGGATTTCTACTTCTTTTTAGGGTTTCACTTGTAATTAGGGTTTTGCTATCACTTTTATCACTACGAACCCTAAATAAGCAAAACTACTCATAAACCCTAATCATCATATCCTATCTCTCCAAACAGGCTTAGGATCAACATTTATCAACATATTTCCATATATTTCGAATTAAACATAATCATCTATTTTTTACCCTAAATTAGGGTTTCCAGATACAATATTATATATTCTTGGTTTAAAACCCTAAAACATGCAATTTCTCATCTAGATCAGATTTTAATCTCTCATTATCATCAATAGGTTATCAGTACATCAAATTAACCCATTAAACATTATAGATTCAATCTTTAATCACAATTAGGGTTTCTAACCTAATTTTAATGCACTTTTCATCCTCTTATTATACTTTTGCAATTTGGAACGAAATCAAGTACTAAAACTATTTTTATCATCTTCCTCATATTTTTTTGATCAAATTTCATATATTAAGTTTATCCATCAGAGCTTCCTAGCAATTTCTATGAATTTTGCAAGGAAAAACCTTATCTTGGATTATCTCTTATTTTTTGAAAAATGTAGGCCACTAGATCTGTGGTCCACTGGACCATGTGGGATCCAACAGCCCATGATTGCGTGCCCTAATTCACGATCAAAACAAACAAAAGGGAGATATGCCCTTACCCGAACAATAGAGGCGGAAGGGCATTTTGGTAATTCTCCTGGGGGTCGTCTTCAACCTCCCGTTGCTCTGTGCACAAGCAGGTGGTCAACCCCACCAGTTGACCTGGCGATCCAGGGCTACTGCGAGCAAACAAAAGCTACCAATAGCTTCGTCTCCGTCCCATAAACTCAATTGCCGGTCCAATTGCTCCTTCTCACTGTTCCTTCACCACAAACTAGGTGAGGTTTTCCGGACACTACCTGCTCCTCGACAAGGTCTTTGGTCAAGCTAGTTCCATGAATTGAAGGCACCACGACGATCGTCGCTACACCGCAGTCACGGGAGGGTAGATTTTAGGTTTTCTCACGTTGCTACATGCACTACCCTATATATAGGGTAGCCATCGAGTTCCTGGTGAATTGGGGACTTCCCTATTTCACTATGAAACCCCACCGAGCTCATGGTGGTTAGGTTCGGAACAAACTCCTGAAGGAGATGGACTCCTTCACATCTCCGAAGATGGCCTCAAATATGACAAATCTCAGATTGAAAGTTCATGCAGCATGGACTCTTTGTCCCAGTCCTCACGGGAGTGGGACTTATCCCAAATCGTGGATTGTTGATCCAACAGTCAAGAGTGAATGATTAAACTAAAATTCAAGATTTTAATCCCAAATCAAATCGTGACATAAATTTCCTTTCTACTTTAGGATAATCTTTCAAAAAATCATAACTCAACATTCCTTTATCCGTTTTCAACCAAATTTTAAAGGAAGCTATGAATTGTTATTATCTACTCATGTACCAATTGTGAAACCCAAATTCTAAAGGAAAAGGGTATTTCCTTCATAAGCAAGTTATCTTTTATTTAAAGCCAAATTAATGGGAATTTCCTCTTTCCTATGCCATTATCTTGGTATCTTGAACTCCTTGGTCCTCAAGGAATCCTAAGGCACGAAATTTACCTTTGGAGGCTACCTCTTAGCCTTCTAGAGGCTTCTACCTCTATATTTTCTGCTTTCATTACTTAACCCTTTTATTAGCTAAATTACTTTTTCTTTTATTTTCTTATTATTGGGCCCAACAACCAATAAATCCCACTAAGCAACCAACAAGGCTAATGTACATGAAATTCATACATTCCAAAACAAATCACATCATTATTTGTTCATATGTCTTTAATAGGAGAAATTGCATTTCTCACCAAAAGAACCTAAAAATTGGGGTTGTAACAGAAACCCTAGGAACCCGATATGCTTTTGACCTTGGGAACTCGGTATGATTCTTCAATCCCAACTTTGTGTTGGGTCAAAGAGAACAACTTGATATCCACTTTTTTATAATTTGAGTTCAAGTTCTTATCAATGGTAGGGACACAATATGATGGTCAATATGGCAAACAATATGATACCCGATATGATGCTGAATGCATTACCCAATATGATGCCCGATGTGATACATAATACCTATGCCAGATATGTTTCCGCATACACTTACCCGATATGCTGAACTTATGAGATAATCCAACATGGTGAAAAGTAATATGATGCTCAACATGAGACCACGATATGATATCCAACATATGGCAAATCCAATGTGAGTGCATGATATGGTAATCCTAGATGGAGCCCGATATGGAAATCTAAGAGGCAACCAAATATGATGGGAGACCAATATGGAAGTTGTAATTGAAAAAGGACATGACTAGCTAAGGAGAAAAACCAATATAATATAGTTGCATGAAATATGGCAAAGCCATCATGGTATGCCCAATACGATGAACCCTAATATACGATACAAGAATCCAGTACACTCCTATACCCGATATGAGAGTAATGGTCTAATTCATACATAATGTGGAGTTTACCTAAGATCAGAAAAGACAAAGTGATACCTAACCCTACATGGTTACACGATATGGTGTTAAGAGATATGCCCTATACCCGATATGAGGATGTGGTTTCACCACATGATCAATTGAATACTTGTTAAGATGACAAATGCATCTTCAAATACAATAGGATAATGTTATTGATCATGCTACTTGATATGGTAGACATGTTCTTATTAATTAAGCTTGTCTATGTGATTAATATGCTTAATGCAATATTGAAATACAATAAGATCAACTCAACATAATCATGAGTTGTAGACCTTAAGGAGGAGAATTAAGTAATCTATATCCTAGTGAGGATGAGAAGGAGACTAAGACTTGAAAGATAAGTACAGAGTTAGCATACACTAATTCTCATGAGAAGAATGGAGTATGAGTTAAGATATAAACTTACTGATGAAATCTTGAAACCCTAATTGGTTGACTCTAACCCTAATTTATAAGAAAGGATGTGTTCCTTAATGTTCTATAGACATATGTTTGAAATTGTTGATAAAATGATATAATAAATCATCCAAGTATCTCAAGGCAATGAGCTATGTGGACTATGTGAATAAATACTCGGGTCTGACATCCTAGAGGTAATGATTATCTACTAAGTGGTGATAGTACTCAGTAATCAGTTAAGTGAGATGATGATAAGAGATTGAGATTTTAAGTGAACTATGTGACTCAGTGAATATATATGATGAATGTAATTATGTGTTTCTTTGTAGCATTTGATGTAAATCTTGTTTGTAATTTTTTTGATGCTGAAATATATAGTAATACACTTAATTAAACAAGATTAATATTATCACGTAGTTGCCCAAACCATACATCCATTCAGTGTCAGCATTTGCTGAATGGTGAAACAAGTTCTACTCGGAACACATATTTTTGAATATGTAATAATATAAGGGTGCTCAGTGGACTCCCAAACTAAATAAGGGTGCTCAGTGGACTCCCAAAATAAATAAGGGTGCTCAGTGGACTCCCTAAATACATCAGATTGCTTAGTGTACTTCCGGACAAAATCAAACAGGATTGCTCAGTGGTCATCCTAATAATCTAGGAAAGCTAAGTGGTCTTCTCCCAAAGAGAGTACATACTACGGAAGTAACACTATAGTGAGGATGCCACTATACCCCGACATTGCTGATCATAACAGAGACAAAAGATGTCATGCTAAGCCTAAGTGTTCTCATACTGACTAAGAAAGGAGAGGTCTTGACAGTCGGCTCTGCCGTTGACCTTGTATGGTACCGATTTCAACTTACTAGTGGTTGGTTGAAGTATGTGTGGTATATCTCATCTCCTCTGGGCATAAATATGAATGTAAATATGTAACAACCCATGTAGAATATTTGTTTAAGGACCAAATATGAAAATATTGGTTGATGCCTTATTAATTTTATACATCTCGATAGATAGATATTATACATATTCATTTTCAAGGAAAAGATGGTTCATAGATCTATTATCAATATCCTTGCTTTGTACATAAAGATATATCTGTTAAACTAATAGATTACCTGCAGTTCATTTTTTATATTATATTTGACGATAATAATATTGATGGAAGAGAGTTATATCTCTCACTGGGACAATAGTCCTACCCTATGGGATCCACAATTTTTAGGAGGTCGCAGATGAGGGACTAGGAACCAAGCTGCAGAAGAAGGATCATGCCCACAAGAGCAACAATAGTATTTCAGGTTGAGCACACTATTTGTCAGGGTTTTGATAGATGTTTATGTGTCGTATCTGTACTCTCACGTCCTTGGGAGATAATTCTTAGTTGTTTTCACGAACGACTTGAGATTTTAGTTTGCTTATATCAAGGTGTTTATAATGTTGTTGTATATATTAGAGTAAAGCAGCTGATAATTGTTATCCTCGAGAAGAGATGACATACTGAATGTATGACATGATATGTAAAGCTCTGGGACTTTTTGTAAAAGTTTATTGGATAGGGATCTATGTGCAAATATGGTTTTAATTTTTGTGGTTTTTGTTAATTCTGTTATTTGTGATAATTCTATGTTTTTACAGGTGATGCCTGGATTTGGGATCGGGTTGTCACAATTGTTGTCTATCAACCTTCCAGAATGACATTTGACTAGGGACAAAAATAAGAATGTACAAACTCTTAGCATCCGTATGATCGCATTCTTCAGGTCCTCAACCTGAAGACATACGTCATTGAGTACTGTCATTCTCTAGACATTTATTCTGTTCCATCGTTATCTAATAAATGATTGAACCAGAATAAATTGGAAGCTAGCCTTTGATATTTATCAAATCAATCTTAATGTATCCCAATTCAATCATCCTATGATTGGCTCTCAGGACATACATACCAACAGACTCCCACTTGCACTATGAGCCAATCACCTTTAAATCATATTCTTAGTGCAGATCTCCAAATATGCCCCAAATGTTTCTTCTTCTCCAGTGCTAATGCAGTGAGTTAGCAACATTTTGCTTTAGTCAGTATATTGCATGTTTCACATCTCTTTGATGTATGATATATCATATGAGATGGAGTTGCCGTAATATGTGATATGATATTCCTTGCCTAACACTTAGCTCCATTGTTTGACTCAGTATTACTACCTGTTATGAATAGTTGTAATATCTATAAGTTCATCTCTTTGAACTTCTAGATCCATATAGTATCCTCTATTGTTCATAACACAAGGATACTTGACATTCCCTTTTAGAATTAAATGGTATTTAATTTTACCTAGAATGCTTCCAATTATAAACTCATATTCACTTTTATATTTTATATATTTTGTGATCAATTTCTATCATTTTGGAAGCTTGCATTAGTGTAACTCTTTTTTACACCCAAATATTCCTTATATTACCATAGAAATAGTACTTCATAAGTACCAAACAAGTTTTTCATGGTATTCCAGTGACCCTCATTGGAAGTAGACAAACATCCACTCGTCACACAAGTTAACAGGATGAGCATTTCATATTGTCATGTCCAATACATACAAGATGATGAATGCTTATTTTCTTGTCATGTCCAATACATACAAGATAATGGGATGATTACATACATGATAGATCCATATCTATCTATGTGTTCCTATTCTTCGTAAGAATTTGGGACACTTGGTATTTGAGATACTAACTCCATGTAACATGGACAAGTTCTCTCGCACTGAATCTGTGCATACTGAACCCTCAGTACATATTGCCAATGTATGCTCTCTCTTTACTAGGTCAAGAGGTTTTTGAGAACGATATCTATAGATCTCTATTCCTATCACATATGAAATTTCTCTATCTTCCCTTAAACAAGGTATTTCCACACCAGTTTCCATTTTAGAACATTTCATTCCTCATCATCATGTGGAATGTGAATACGCTCCCACTAAATCTTTATAATCACAAATCCCTTCTTTATTTTGATATATCAGCCAAACCTTTTGACTATATGATCAAAGTAAAGACTTCCAATTCTGAGTTTCTTGTATTCAATCAATCATATTGATTAATCTCATATAACTTATAGACTACATTTGCATTATTGGAATCATAAAACCCTTTAGGTTGTGTCACATACACATCCTTATGTTATTCCTGCCAGGAATGCAGTTTTAATATCCATATGCCAAATTTCATAGTCTTTCAAGTTCCAACATCATGCATGATCCTTTCTCTAAATGTCATCCATGTCAGTCTTAACTCTTAAGACCCAACTACACTTATGGGTTTTATCCCAATCAAGTGCTACCAAAAGGTCATACCTTAATTAGTTCACATGGATGTCATTTTGGATCTTATGGCCTCAAGCCATGACTCAAAATATGGTCCCTCAACATCATCTAGATTATTGGCTCATCATATGACCAATTCATCACCTAGATATATGAGGTGTATCTATTACATAAGGAATTTGAGAACCCACAACACTTATGATTCTTAATCTCCTTTATTTAATATAAAGCATGTTCTTTATAAGAATTCTAAAAGGTTAGTAATTTGATGATCATGCTCTAACTCTTTAGAGTATGATTCCTTCTTTGATTTAGACATCATGAGTTCTCTATGATACACTATCATAATTACTCACAAGGTCCTCAAACATTTGGTTTAACAATCCCATTCATTGATCACATCAAGGAGTTAATACTCTTACCAAGTTTGTACTTCATTTATGATATTCTTGAACACTTTAAGATATTCATATTGGTATTTCAACATATGAAGCATTATCATTTATTCCAATAGGCATGTATATACATCAATATGTATTATACCTAATAGAATAGTCTTGCTCCCACTACATCTAGTGAAGATTGACTTGTCATCATGCCCAAGGCATTCATATCTCTTAATGGTTCACAACTAAAAGAGTCTAGCCTATCCATCAACATGGAAGCTAGAAATGAATTTCTCATGATAATCCTAATTAATTATTTGAGTCATCAATAGCTTTTAGGTATCATTTTATCTTATGCATACCAAGTACCACAAGATAAACAAGGCATTGCATGAAATATCATATCTTTGAAATTTAAACATAAACTTTATTAATAGACATCCTTGTCTATACAAGATGCAGAAATAAAGTGTTTTTATTTATTGGCAAAATAAAATAGCAGTTCATAACTCTATTACATGCCCGTTGGGATAAAATAAACTAAAAGGTACTCCTATCTATGGCAGTAACACTTGCTCTAATGATGAGTGCTCCTTCCTGGTCCTTTCATAAAGGCCATCACTTCTTTTCAGATCCTGCATATCATATATATATGTCAGATCCATATATTGGTATCATATACCTTAGATGAAGAAGTGTTTCAAGTTTGTTTCATGATACCTGAGGTGGAGATTTCCATCCCCTCCTTCTTCTTCTTTTGTTCATCTAGGTAGAGAGGGAAATTTCTCCTCCAATGTCCTGGCTCTTGACAATGGTGACATTTGCCTCCCTTGTTCACCCCTCCTTTGGCCTTGAGAGTTGAAGGTGACTTGGGCTATTGGCTAGCATCAAAACCCTTCTTAATTTTTCCCTTGCCCTTGACTTTAGACTTGCCCTTCTTTCTACTGATCAACATCACAAATTTTGGCTTGTCTTTCTTCATATGTGCTTCTGTTGTCCTCAACATGCCCAAAAACTCTGTCAGTGGCCTGTCAAAGTTGTTCATGTTGTAGTTCATCACGAACTGACTGTAGGATTCTGGAAACGATTTTAGTCACATTGGTAGACAACTCTTAGCTCAGAGGGAATCCCAGTCTTGTCAGGTTCTCCACATACCCAATCATCTTGAGTGTGTGAGGACCAACTGGGTCTCCTTCTATCATCACGCACTTGAACAATGCCCTAGTGACATCATATCTCTCTTGTCGTGCTTGGTCTTGATACATGTTCTTGAGATGCTGAACCATCTCAATGATGTCCATGTTCTCATGTTGTCTCTACAACTCATAGTTCATTAAGCACAACATCAAGCACTTCACATCAATGACATCTTTAGTATGCTTCCTGTAAGCATCCTTTTCTTCCTTTGGTGTGGTGGGAGCAGGTTCCTCTGGCACTGGTATATCTAGAACATAGAGCTTTCTCTCTTGAGTGAGAACAATTCTCAATGTCCTAAACCAGTCGTGGAAATTATTCCCATACAGTTTGTCCTTCTTAAGAACCGATTGCAATGCAAAGTGATTATTGTTGACAGCCATTTGTTCTACTAAAGGAAATTTGCAATTTTAGTTCAGAATTCTTTTGACTTGATTTGATTTGAAAATTGACAATATTAATTATTATCACTCCCACTATTTTTATCAAATTGATATCCCTCAACAAAAATTCAGAAGATTGCAGCGCAGAACCTTTTAGTGAGCCAAGATCCAAAACAATTGAGTTATTACCCGACCAATGCCAACGTCCATAATCAATTATTAAGGTAGGTAACATTTACCAATTGCATCATATGCAATTCTTAGATAGATGTTATGCACAACTCCTTTCCATGTACATATGCATGCCTCGAGGTGCTTAACCCCATTAAGATCACCTTGTGAAGTCTGGCCCAACGCCAACACAATGAATATGGACCCTGCTAGGGCAGACCCAAATATTCACCATCACACTTCCACAAGATAGACGGTGCACCACGCTAGGGCGTGCCCACACTTGGTCGATCAAGCTTTTCATGTGTGCTACTTTTGGAAGGCATCTTAAACTTAATATTTGTTGAGGGGTTTTAATATGCTTATATATGCAGATAAGTATCCAATCACCACATATATAGTACGTATCATATACATGCTATATCCCACAAATGAAACATGCAATAATGATAAAGCAATGATTATGGACATCCTATTGTAATTCCTTGAGATACAAGGAATTACGATCATCTAATTCTACATCACATGCAACCTGTTGTTGATGAAGATCTAGTACTTAGGCCGTTTCTGGTTTGATTAGCTCATCACACGACTGATCAAATCGCCTCTTGGCCGGTGAGTTGGTTGTCTCCAACTGATCATCCGGCTCCTCCAGATGGTTGGTTTGTTAGGTTGTCTCACTCATTGCCAGGCCACCAACTACACCATCAGCCAATCGTCTCAGTCCACCAGCCGATCGGATCGCGTCTCCAGCTAGTTATCTCGCACCTCCAACTGCCCGTCTAGGTGCGCGCCAGTCTTCGACGCAATATGTGGTGACCGAATCGCCAAAACGAGATCAACGAATGCGGAAGCGAATTATTAGCAGCGGAATTACGAAAAATCACTAAAAATTAAAACTTTTTGGAAATAGATCTTTAAACCATAACTCCTTTATAAGAAAACAAGGTAAACTGTTTACATCATAGCTTGACATTACATCTCTGTGAATTCACATCTCGAGTGATTTCATACATCCATTGCCCTACTACCTGTATAGGAAAGATACAAAAATCTCGAGGCATTAAGCCAAAAACCTCAGATCTACGGACTCCTAGGACCTGAGAGTACAGAGACGACACATAGGACCTACTATTTACAAGACTTGACAGTCAGTATCTCCACCTGAGATTCACTGCTGCCCCTGGTGTTGCTGCTATTGTTGTTGCTCATCTCTAGATGGATTCCTTCATCCTCAGCGTCTACCTAAGAAGTCGAATCCCATGGGGGTGAGACAATTAAATAATTGTCCCAACGAGAGTTATAACTCTCCGCCAGAAGCTTTGTTATTGCAATAAGGAATAACAATAAGCAGTATAATTATTAACATTTAACAACATGTTTAATGTCAAGTAAAGCAACATTTCAATTATAACTTAATTGGATATCAAAGCATATCTCATTAAAGAATATGGAGAACATGTATACTAGTTATTTAACTAGAACATTATAAACAATGTAACATCAATCATTGTTTCTCGTAGTTCAACCTAAGCAGTTATGCTACACGGCTGATTATGTTTTCCAAACATTATTATGCCCTGTGGAGATGAGGTATACCACTCATACTCCAACCGACCATTATGAAATCACGTCGGTACCATACATAGGTCATCAAAAGAGCCGGATTCTTATGACCTCATCTTCCTCAGTCAGTAAGAGGATTTACTTGTAGGACATCTTGTGTCTCTGCTGTGATAGCTATCTAGGGTATTCTGGAAACTTTGCTATAGAGTCACAGTGGCATTCTATACTCTCTTCGTCATTGAAGGATCTCTTGTTTATCTCTCATCGATGTGGCATTGTTGATTCCCTCGAGAGATTGGTGGTACATCATCCCGGCATAGACATGTAATGAAGGATTGATAGGTTAAAGATACATCCTACATCAATTCCTACATTAGGACGTAAGGATATTCGCATCCATAATCCCCCATATACTCAAAAGTATATGTTCCAGGAGTTCCCTTAGGAAAACCTGTTTCACCATCATTTGGTCTCTGACAATGATGGATCTATGGTCAGGGCCCTACATGATATGATCATACTTGATTATTTAAGTACATTTTAGCATTCTTTTAGAATCAAGCATGTTTTCAAACATAAATAATTAAAACATCTTCTATAGAAGAAGAATACTAAATATATCAAGTGTATTTCACATCAGTTATCATTTCTTAACCATCTCATCATTATGGTTCAAGAACAGGGGTGTTCAAACCCTTAAATCATCATAAGTCATCTAATAGCATGACCTTAATTGTAACAATGTAAATATTACTCAAGGCTCTTACAGCCCATCATTCTCATATGTTACCTCTTAAACCAGGAAACATAGTATATCTTTATTCATAAAGCTTATAGCATGATTTTAATGAATAAAATATCATAACTCTTACTTGGCTATAATTACCTCTTGCTAACAATCTGCATGACTAATATAATTGAAGATATGCATATATAACAATATCAGTACAATACCAATTCTTTTCAATTTATTCATAGAACACCACGGCCGTTCTACCTTGCACGGTCGTGCAAAGGGAAGCTACCATGGTCGTGCTCCATAGCATGGTCGTGCTATCAACATCATACTCTGACCATGTTACATTAGCATGGTTGATTTCTAGGGTTAGGGTTTATTCAACTCAATTAGGGTTATTAAACTCCTTTAACTTATAAGGTATATGGATTCCTTATATTATAATTTATTCAAAGGGTTTCATACTTAAGAGCATAACCCAAACTTAGGGTTAAAGTACCCTACCTTTCATTAATTAGGGTTTCCTGTTCACATTATCAGTTCAACCCTAATATAATACTCCACTACCATTGGGAGCATTCAAAGATGTTATAAGTGTTTGATTTCGGTTATTGTACTCATAATTTATCATTAATGATCATCACTTCTAAGTATTAGCCCATTCCTCGTATGATGCATATATCATATATCAGAATTATCCAATTATCTGTAATGATATAGGTTTAAACATTGTTGATATAGGATAAATAACCATCAACTATTCTAGGTATCTTCATATTCAGGATGTTATTTACATCATGCTTTAGTATACATCATTTCTAAGAGTTTGATGCCCATTATTATTATAAGGTGTAAAATCTATTACTCATTCATAGGGATGTTTGGATCTAGGCATCTTACCTCTTAAATACTCATTTATTGAAATTGCCACATTTATCATTCACACGGTTCACTAACCCTATTCTATATGTTTATGACATAATGATCTTATTTAATTGATTTAGCTACACTTCACCTTATTGTACTATCTAGTAAACCATCTCAAGGTTTTCATGATTAATAAGCCATAAGTTAAGCTTGCTATTCATCTTAATAAGGGTTTCCCATAACATCACCTCCAATTAGGGTTTCTATTCAAATCACATCTCCCCTAGATTAGGTTTATGATTAATATCCCACCATTAGGGACTACTATTTCACATCATGTTATTCCCTTAGAATTAGGGTTTATTATTCACATTACATGATTTACCCTAAAATTAGGGTTTACTATTCACATCACAGTGAATTGAGGTCTTACCATCATTATTTATGAAGATTACTTCCATTAACACCTTCAAATTAAGTTAAGATTCATAATCTCCATAATTAGGGATTACATGATCTCCTTATGAAGGATCATACCCTAATGGTGTGTATTGATACATTTTAAAGGTATCGTATTGATTGTCATTGATATTAGGAGTCTTCTCTCTCCTCTTACTAATAGATGATGTTTACATCACTCTTGATTAGGTTAAGTCAACTCAACTTTGACTGACATAAGTCAAGTCATCACCATTAAGGTCATTAGGGTTTGAGTTAATCAACCATTGAACCATCAAAGTCTTTAAAGCATTAAGCATTCTTCACCTTAAAAGATCCCAAACGGTTTTGCACTTTCAACCTCCAAACGGTTTTGAAACCGCATGAATCCAAACGGTTTTGAAACCGTTTGGCCCCAAACGGTCTTGAGACCGTTTGGTCCGTTTGGTCCCAAATGGTGTTGAGACCGTTTGGTCCAAACCTCCTCAAAACCGCGTGGACCAAGGATGGTCTCAACTACACCAATCGGTTTAGGGTTCTCAATATTGATTCCTTCAATCATTGAATTCATGGAATCAATCATCAATTGGACCTATACTCATACTTCAATTGAGTTAAATAGGTCAACCTTAAACTGATTTGACCCTCAATTGACCCTCAATTATTCATCAATTAGGGTTTGATTCAAATGAATTAGGGTATGGAATCGATGATCCTTCAATACTAATCAATGTAAGACTAGTTACTTTGAAACAATAGAACCATCATCCAAATTGGGTATGACCTGACCCCAAACGGTCTTGAGGTCGTTTGGATGACCTCCAAACAGTCTTGAGACCATTTGCCCATCAAATCATCAAAATCCAAGTCAACCAATTAAGGTTTGGATCATTGGATTGATCACCAAATCAGCAATTGATTACACTTTAACTTAGTAACATTGGATCATCAATTGCTTAACCATACTCACCCCTAGACCTCCAAACGGTCTTGAGACCATTTGGATGAGCTCTAAATGGTATTGAGACCGTTTGTCTCATCCAACCCTTGGATTCTAGTGAAATTCCATCAAGGATTGGTCTATCGAGTTGATCAACAAATCAGCACTTAATTGTAATATGATTTGGTACCTTTGGACCTTCAATTGATCAACTATACTTAACCCCAGACCTCCAAACGGTCTTGGGTGATCCCCAAACGGTCGTGAAATCGTTTCGGTGATTCCCAAATGGTTTTGAAACCGTTTGGGCCAATCAACCCAAAACATCATCTCACTCACTTGCAAAATCAGCATTTAGCCGATTAGGGTTCATACCACATATTTGGATCTTCAAACACATATCCATACTTGACCCTAGACCTCCAAACGGTCTTGGGTGACCCCCAAACGGTTTTCAAACCGTTTGGGTGATCCCCAAACGGTTTGGAAACCGTTTGGGCTAATCAACCCAAAACATCAAATCAACTCATTGGAATTTCAGCACAAATCTCAATTAGGGTTTGCCCAATTGATTATCCTTCATCTCATGATTCCTTGGGAATTAATCCATAAAATTTGGTGAGTTATTAACCCACATAATTAGGATCAATAATACCAAACGGTCAACCCTTGGTAAATGCACTCAAATGGTTTTGAAACCGTTTTCCCAAAAAGGTCAAGTTAATCAGGTTGAAAATCAGCACTTAATCCAATTAGATTTACCTAATTGATTTGCCTTCAACGCACGATTCCTTTGGAGTTAATCCCTCAAATTTGGAGGGTCATCAACTATCATAATTATGAACAGGAATCCCAAACGGTAAACCCTTGGTCAACTCAACAAAATGGTCTTGGAGACCATTTTCTCCAACCGATCTTGTGAAACCGTTTGCCCTTCAAACGGTTTTGCAAACCCCCCAAACGGTTTTGCAAACCTTTTGGCCAAGGGGTGCAAGACTGTTTGCTAAATTAACATTGGTATTCACGCCCCCATCTTCTACCTCCAGATCCAGGTCTGTTCTTCATGGTTTTAGTTGCAAGAAAGCAAGGAAGGATGGGGGAAAGAAGAACAAACTACTTTTGCAAGAAAGAAAGATGCATAACAAAGTTTAAGGGTTTAGAGTTATAAAACCCACCTTAGAACCAGCTATAGAGCTCCAAGCTTCGAAGCATTAATGGTGGCTTGAGCTCCACAGGTAATCCAAGGTTTCTTCTTCAAGAATTGGTTGGAAAGGATGGCTAGAAGGAAGAACTAAGTAAGAAAAACTAGCAAACCAACCTTAAATCATGATTTCCTCCATGAATCCGAGTTAGATAATGGTTAAAGCTTACCCAAATCTTCTTGGCCATTCTCCTATGCTCCTGAGATCCTTCCTTAGTCAGCCACAACAAGAGATAAGTGAAGAGAGAAAGGGAAATGATTCCTTGGTTGTAAAAGAAAGGTGTATATATACTTTGTGCATGTTTTCAAGATAAGGATAATCGTTTCTTCTATTTCTCATATGGGTCCTTCTCTCCTTCTTGGCCACGCCCCTCCTTCCTATACTTAAGAAAAACTCCTTTGTTAACCAAGGTCTAGTGAAAAGGAAGCCAAACATCCTACTAAGTTGCACACATATAAAAGGGTCATTATGCTTACAACTTGGTTATTTAGTTACAAGGGTTATCCTTCTTATTTGTTTATTCAAATGAAGCGCCCCCTTTATCTTTTTCTACTCTAATTTATTCCAAGAGTCATAAAAGATATTCTAGAAGGTATATTTTACATGTTGCACCCCATGTTTTGGTTAAATTGCTCTTTACACCAAAACTAGGGTTTAAAGCACAACGATTTCTCCACAAGCTGCCTTTTGGTGCCCAAGCTTGGAGAATCCATAACACTTCATCATATTCATTATTATGATGTCTTATCATCAGAGGAACATCTAAACATGTGCAATTTGCAAGTTAACCCCTCTAATTGGGTAATTTGCACATAAGTCCACTTTTAACAAAACAATATTACAATATTGTTTAAAAAGGATAGAAAGGGAAATATATGTCCCTCAGAAGCTTTAATTACATTATCAACAGATAACCACAAGAATTTAATCACATGATTAAGAAAAACACCTGGGGTTAGTTCATAACCCAGGTCAGGGATGTTACAAATTATAAACCCCTAACAAGGATTTCGCCCCCAAAATCCCAAAAAGAAAAGGGAAAGCAGATATTATTTAAGCATCATATCATTACATCCTTAGATAACATTTCGTTATTATGGAGATATTATAAAGTTTTGATCAACTTTTCTTAAGATCACACTCATACTCTATTATTTATTTTGAGACTATATAAGTGCTTCCATACCTTGATTGCATCATCACATCTGATAACACCATACTAACTTTCCTTATTATTTGCACTAACTATCTCATTAGTTGTACATTATCTTATCATAGGGAAAAGCTACTTATCAAACAAGGACTTATTTGATAGATATCTTGGAGAAAGATATGTTTATGAAAAACATAAACCCCTAACATGTGATGTTCATATTATTCTATATGTCTAATTTCATAGTTGACCAATCTAGGTAATTAATATAAATCATTTAATATATTATTGCATTCTTATTTTGGTACCTATCACATGTGTTATCAACACATTAAATCTTTTCCTTCCTTTCATCATGGGACATTACTTATCACATATATTCTCACCTTGGAACCAAAGTCCAGGGTAAACTGATACCTTTATAAGTAATTACCCATAAACATCTTTATTATTATCCTTACAACTTTACTGGTCCCGGTTGACCTCCCTTATTACCATATTTCTTATTTCATAATACTCATTAGATTGTCTCAGAATGACTGCTTGATCAGAGCAATAAAAAATATAACAATCTAAGAGTTTCCATATTTACTTTATCATCAACAACTGTATACCTGACCAGGGTATATAAATACTGAGATAAGGTAATATGCACTTGTATACTATCATTTTCCTTCTCTTTTCTTATCATTACAAGTATAAATATTAATCTTTTTGAATTTTCTATCCATACCAAATTTTTTTAATCCCTCATCTTCTTATGAAGGTAAGCATGTAACATGAAATATCTATTTATACAACATTATAAGTCTTTATAGGACTAATCAAGGAAAGTTCAATCAATCGCTTTCTCAGTTTTATCCAAGAGATCATAAAAGACATATAAGAAATACCATTTATTTTGTCTAACTTGTCATGACTCGAGGATTATTCATTATCTCAGGCTGATTCTATCTCAGAGTTTGATTTGCCATAACATTTCTAGCTGGGCAGTCTCTTACCAGATGCCCTGCCTGTCCACATTGATAGTAAGTTCTGGGTGCCCGGTGTGGTCTAAAGGGTTCCTTACCCTTTCTGGATAACCATTGCCTTGGTGCACTAGGTCCTGGTTGAGTTGGTGACACCGGAAACTTCTTTCTTTTGGAACTACCAGGTCTCTGCTCCTGGGTTTGGATATGCCTTTTCTCAATTCTTCCTTTATATTTCTTTTCTAGACAATTAGGTCTGATATGTCTAGGTTTCCTACACCTATGGCAGATCCTAGTTTCTGGTTGTATTCTAACCTCTTCATTACTATATATTGATTCAACAGGCTGAGGTTGAGCACATACTCGTTCTATGTTCAGAACTTCATCATTTACCATTGCTTCAACCTGCTGTTGTGGGTTACATATTCTGTTAATATCCAAAACATCATCATTAGGAGCTGGTAACCTAGGTTGCATTGCTAGTGCTTGATCCACTAGATACATCATGGTTGCCCAAAATTCTCCAACAGTGATTCCTAAGGAAGAATTCCTTATCATGGTTGGATTAGCTAGGGGGATCTCAGGTAATTGTCCCTCTCTTGCTTGCTCCTTTGCACCTCTTCTCGGTGTAGCATTGTTGCTCTCTGCAGCAAACTCCTCGTCCGATCCAATCATCTTCAAGTTCTTCTCCTCCTATGTGAGAAGAAGATACCATAAGATACCCTAGATGACACTAGAACATACTCTACTACCTTTGTCCTATGTCTCTGTAGACTCAGCGAACCTAGAGCTCTGATACCACTAAATTGTGGCGACCAAATCGCCAAAACGAGACCAACGAATGCAGAAGCGAATTATTAGCAGCGGAATTACGAAAAATCACTAAAAATTAAAACTTTTTAAAAAGAGATCTTTAAACCATAACTCCTTTATACGAAAACAAGGTAAATTGTTTACATCATAGCTTGACATTACATCTCTGTGAATTCACATCTCGAGTGATTTCATACATCCATTGCCCTGCTACATGTATAGGCAAGATACAAAAATCTCGAGGCATTAAGCCAAAAATCTCAGATCTACTGACTCCTAGGACCTGAGAGTACAGAGACGACACATAGGACCTACTATCTACAAGACTTGACAGTCAGTATCTCCACCTGAGATTCACTGCTGCCCCTGGTGTTGCTGCCGCTGTTGTTGCTCATCTCTAGATGGATTCCTTCATCCTTGGCGTCTACCTAAAAAGTCGAATCCCACGGGGGTGAGACAATTAAATAATTATCCCAGCGAGAGTTATAACTCTCCACCAGAAGATTTGTTATTGCAATAAGGAATAACAATAAGCAGTATAATTATTAACATTTAACAGCAGGTTTAATGTCAAGTAAAGCAACATTTCAATTATAACTTAATTGGATATCAAAGCATATCTCACTAAAGAATATGGAGAACATGTATACTAGTTATTTAACTAGAACATTATAAACAATGTAACATCAATCATTGTTTCTCGTAGTTCAACCTAAGCAGTTATGCTACACGACTGATTATGTTTTCCAAACATTATTATGCCCTGCGAAGATGAGGTATACCGCTCATACTCCAACCGACCATTATGAAATCGATTCGGTACCATACATAGGTCATCAAAAGAGCCAGATTCTTATGACCTCATTTTCCTCAGTCAGTAAGAGGATTTACTTGCAGGACATCTTGTGTCTCTACTGTGATAGCAATCCAGGGTATTATGGAAACTTCACTATAGAGTCACAGTGGCGTTCTGTACTCTCTTCATCATCGAAGGGTCTCTTGTTTATCTCTCATCGATGCAGCATTGTTGATTCCCTCGGGAGATTGGTGGTACATCATCCCGGCATAGACATGTAATGAAGGATTGATAGGATAAAGATACATCCTACATCAATTCCTACATTAGGACGTAAGGATATTCACGTCCATAATCCCCCATATACTCAAAAGTATATGTTCCAGGAGTTCCCTTAGGAAAACCTATTTCACCATCATTTGGTCTCTGACAATGATGGATCTATGGTCAGGGCCCTACATGATATGATCATACTTGATTATTTAAGTACATTTTAGCATCAAGCATGTTTTCAAACATAAACAATTAAAACATCTACAATAGAAGAATAATACTAAATGTATCAAGTTTATTTCACATCAGTTATCATTTCTTAAGCATCTCATCATTATGGTTCAAGAACAAGGGTGTTCAAACCCTTAAATCATCATAAGTCATCTAATAGCATGACCTTAATTGTAACAATGTAAATATTACTCAAGGCTCTTACAACCCATCATTCTCATATGTTACCTCTTAAACCAAGCAACATAGTATATCTTTATTCATAAAGCTAAATTGTGGCGAACAAATCGACAAAATGAGATCAATGAATGCGGAAGTGAATTATTAGCAGCGGAATTATGAAAAATCACTAAAAATTAAAACTTTTTGGAAAGAGATATTTAAACCATAACTCATTTATAAGAAAACAAGGTAAACTGTTTACATCATAGCTTGACATTACATCTCTGTGAATTCACATCTCGAGTGATTTCATACATCCATTGCCCTGCTACCTGTATAAGCAAGATACAAAAATCTTGAGGCATTAAGCCAAAAACCTAAGATCTACTGACTCCTAGGACCTGAGAGTACAGAGACGACACATAGGACCTACTATCTATAAGACTTGACAGTCAGTATCTCCACCTGAGATTCACTGCTGCCCCTGGTGTTGCTGCTGCTGTTGTTTCTCATCTCTAGATGGATTCCTTCGTCCTCAGCGTCTACCTAAAAAGTCGAATCCCACGGGGGTGAGACAATTAAATAATTGTCCCAGCAGGAGTTATAACACTCCGCCAGAAGCTTTGTTATTGCAATAAGGAATAACAATAAGCAGTATAATTATTAACATTTAATAACAGGTTTAATGTCAAGTAAAGCAACATTTCAATTATAACTTAATTGGATATCAAAGCATATCTCATTAATGAATATGGAGAACATGTATACTAGTTATTTAACTAGAACATTATAAACAATGTAACATCAATCATTGTTTCTCGTAGTTCAACCTAAGCAGTTATGCTACACGGCTGATTATGTTTTCCAAACATTATTATGCCCTGCGGAGATGAGGTATACCGCTCATACTCCAACCAACAATTACGAAATCACATAGGTACCATACATAGGTCATCAAAAGAGCCGGATTCTTATGACCTCATCTTCCTCAGTCAGTAAGAGGATTTACTTGCAGGACATCTTGTGTCTCTGATGTGATAGCTATCCAGGGTATTCTGGAAACTTCACTATAGAGTCACAGAGGCGTTCTGTACTCTCTTTGTCATCGAAGGATCTCTTGTTTATCTCTCATCGATGCAGCATTGTTGATTCCCTCGGGAGATTGGTGGTACATCATCCCGGCATAGACATGTAATGAAGGATTGATAGGTTAAAGATACATCCTACATCAATTCCTACATTAGGAAGTAAGGATATTCACGTCCATAATCCCCCATATACTCAAAAGTATATGTTCCAGGAGTTCCCTTAGGAAAACCTATTTCACCATCATTTGGTCTATGACAATGATGGATCTATGGTCAGGGCCCTACATGATATGATCATACTTGATTATTTAAGTACATTTTAGCATTCTTTTAGCATCAAGCATATTTTCAAACATAAACTATTAAAACATATGCAATAGAAGAAGAATACTAAATGTATCAAGTTTATTTCACATCAGTTATCATTTCTTAACCATCTCATCATTATGGTTCAAGAATAGGGGTGTTCAAACCCTTAAAGCATCATAAGTCATCTAATAGCATGACCTTAATTGTAACAATGTAAATATTACTCAAGGCTCTTACAGCGCATCATTCTTATATGTTACCTCTTAAACCAGGCAACATAGTATATCTTTATTCATAAATCTTATAAAATGCTTTTAATGAATAAAACATCATAACTCTTACTTGGCTATAATTACCTCTTGCTAACAATCTACATGACTAATATAATTGAACATATGCATATATAACAATATCAGTACAATACCAATTTTTTTCAATTTATTCATAGAACACCATGACCGTGCTACCTTGCACGGTCGTGCAAAGGGAAGCTACCACGACCGTGCTCCATAGCATGGTCGTGCTATCAACATCATACTATGACCATGTTACATTAGCATGGTTGATTTCTAGGGTTAGGGTTTATTCAACTGAATTAGAGTTATTAAACCCCTTTGACTTATAAGGTATAAGGATTCCTCATATTATAATTTATTCAAAGGGTTTCATACTTAAGAGCATAACCCAAACTTAGGGTTAAAGTACCCTACCTTTCATTAATTAGGGTTTCCTATTCACATTATCAGTTCAACCCTAATATAATACTCCACTACCATTGGGAGCATTCAAAGATGTTATAAGTGTTTGATTTCGGTTATTGTACTCATCATGTATCATTAATGATCATCACTTCTAAGTATTAGCCCATCCTCGTATGATGCATATATCATATATCAGAATTATCCAATTATCTGTAATGATATAGGTTTAAACATTGTTGATATAGGATAAATAACCATCAACTATTCTAGGTATCTTCATATTCAGGATGTTGTCTACATCATGCTTTAGTATACATCATTTCTAAGAGTTTGATGCCCATTATTATTATAAGGTGTAAAATCTATTACTCTTTCATAGGGATGTTTGGATCTAGGCATCTTACCTCTTAAATCCTCATTTATTGAAATTACTACATTTATCATTCACAGGGTTCACTAACCCTATTCTATATGTTTATGACATAATCATCTTATTTAATTGATTTAGCTACACTTCACCTTATTGTACTATCTAGTAAACCATCTCAAGGTTTTCATGATTAATAAGCCATAAGTTAAGCTTCATATTCATCTTAATAAGGGTTTCCCATAACATCACCTCCAATTAGGGTTTCTATTCATATCACATCTCCCCTAGATTAGGTTTATGATTAATATCCCACTATTAGGGACTACTATTTCACATCATGTTATTCCCCTAGAATTAGGGTTTATTCTTCACATTACATGATTTACCCTAAAATTAGGGTTTACTATTCACATCACAGTGAATTGAGGTCTTACCATCATTATTTATGAAGATTACTTCCATTAACACCTTCAAATTAAGTTAAGATTCATAATCTCCATAATTAGGGATTACATGATCTCCTTATGAAGGATCATACCCTAATGGTGTGTATTGATACATTTTAAAGGTATCTTATTGATTGTCATTGATATTAGGAGTCTTCTCTCTCCTCTTACTAATAGATGATGTTTACATCACTCTTGATTAGGTTAAGTCAACTCAACTTTGACTGACATAAGTCAAGTCATCACCATTAAGGTCATTAGGGTTTGAGTTAATCAACCATTGAACCATCAAAGTCTTTAAAGAATTAAGCATTCTTGACCTTAAAAGATCCCACACGGTTTTGCACTTTCAACCTCCAAACGGTCAAACGGTCTTGAGACCGTTTGGTCCAAACCTCCTCAAAACCGCATCTACCAAGGATGGTCTCAACTACACCAATCGGTTTAGGGTTCTCAATATTGATTCCTTCAATCATTGAATTCATGGAACCAATCATCAATTGGACCTATCCTCATACTTCAATTGAGTTAAATAGGTCAACCTTAAACTGATTTGACCCTCAATTGACCCTCAAATATTCATCAATAAGGGTTTGATTCAAATGAATTAGGGTTTGGAATCGATGATCCTTCAATACTAATCAATGTAAGACTAGTTACTTTGAAACAATAGAACCATCATCCAAATTGGGTATGACCTGACCCCAAATGGTCTTGAGGTCGTTTGGATGCCTCCAAACGGTCTTGAGACCGTTTTCCCATCAAATCATAAAAATCCAAGTCAACCAATTAAGGTTTGGATCATTGGATTGATCACCAAATCAGCAATTGATTACACTTTAACTTAGTAGCATTGGATCATCAATTGTTTAACCATACTCACCCCTAGACCTCCAAACGGTCTTGAGTGACCTTCAAACGGTCTTGAGACCGTTTGGATGAGCTCCAAATGGTCTTGAGACCGTTTTGCTCATCCAACCCTTGGATTCTAGTGAAATTCCATCAAGGATTGGTCTATCGAGTTGATCAACAAATCAACACTTAATTGTAATATGATTTGGTACCTTTGGACCTTCAATTGATCAACTATACTTAAACCCAGACCTCCAAACGGTCTTGGGTGATCCGCAAATGGTCTTGAAACCGTTTGGGTGATTCCCAAACGGTTTTGAAACCGTTTGGGCCAATCAACCCAAAACATCATCTCACTCACTTGCAAAATCAGCATTTAGCCGATTAGGGTTCATACCACATCTTTGGATCTTCAAACACATATACATACTTGACCCTAGAACTCCAAACGGTCTTGGGTGACCCCCAAACGGTTTTGAAACCGTTTGGGTGATACCCAAATGGTTTGGAAACCGTTTGGGATAATCAACCCAAAACATCAAATCAACTCATTGAAATTTCAGCACAAATCTCAATTAGGGTTTGCCCAATTGATTAGCCTTCATCTCATGATTCCTTGGGAATTAATCCATAAAATTTGGTGAGTTATTAACCCACATAATTAGGATCAATAATACCAAACGGTCAACCTTTGGTCAACGCACTCAAACGATTTTGAAACCGTTTGCCCAAAAAGGTCAAGTTAATCAGGTTGAAAATCAGCACTTAATCCAATTAGATTTACCTAATTGATTTGCCTTCAACTCACAATTCCTTTGGAGTTAATCCCTCAAATTTGGAGGGTTATCAACTAACATATTTATGAACAGTAATACCAAACGGTCAACCATTGGTCAACTCAAACAAATGGTATTGGAGATCGTTTGCTCCAACTGACCTTGTGAAACCGTTTGCCCTTCAAATGGTTTTGCAAACCCCCCAAACGGTTTTGCAAACCGTTTGGCCAAGGGGTGCAAGACCGTTTGCTAAAGTAACATTGGTATTCACGCCCCCTTATTCTACCTCTAGATCCAGGTGTGTTCTTCATGGTTTTAGTTGCAAGAAAGCAAGGAAGGATGGGGGAAAGAAGAACAAACTGCTTTTGCAAGAAAGAAAGATGCATAACAAAGTTTAAGGGTTTAGAGTTATAAAACCCACCTTAGAACCACCTATAGAGCTCCAAGCTTCGAAGCTTTAATGGTGGCTTGAGCTCCATAGGTCGTCCAATGTTTCTTCTTCAAGAATTGGTTGGAAAGGATGGCTAGAAGGAAGAACTAAGTAAGAAAAACTAGAAAACCAACCTTAAATCATGATTTCCTCCATGAATCCGAGTTAGATAATGGTTAAAGCTTACCCAACTCTTCTTGGTCATTCTCCTCTGCTTCTGATCTCCTTCCTTAGTCAGCCACAGCAAGAGATAAGTGAAGAGAGAAAGGGAAACGATCCCTTGGTTGTCAAAGAAAGGTGTATATATACTTTGGGCATGTTTTCAAGATAAGGACAATCTTTTCTTCTATTTCTCATATGGGTCCTTATCTCCTTCTTGGCCACGCCCCTCCTTCCTATACTTAAGAAAAACTCCTTTTTTAACCAAGGTCTAGTGAAAAGGAAGCCAAAAATCCTACTAAGTTGCACACATATAAAAGGGTCATTATGCTTACAACTTGGTTATTTAGTTACAAGGGTTATCCTTCTTATTTGTTTATTCAAATGAAGCGCCCCCTTTATCTTTTTTTACTCTAATCGATGCCAAGAGTCATAAAATATATTCTAGAAGGTATATTTTACATGTTTCACCCCATGTTTTGGGTAAATTGCACTTTACACCAAAACTAGGGTTTAAAGCACAAGGATTGCTCCACAAGCTGCCTTTTGGTGCCCAAGCTTGGAGAATCCATAACACTTCATCATATTCATTCTTATGATGTCTTATCATCAGAGGAACATCTAAACATGTTCAATTTGCAAGTTAACCCCTCTAATTGGGTAATTTGTACATAAGTCCACTTTTAACAAAACAATATTACAATATTGTTGAAAAAGGACAGAAAGGGAAATATATGTTCCTCAGAAACTTTAATTACATTATCAACAGATAACCACAAGCATTTAATCACATGATTAAGAAAAACACCTAGGGTTAGTTCATAACCGAGGTCAGGGATGTTACACAATAAGAAATAAACTATCCTACTTTTACATAAACTTTGGGAAACCTAGAGTTAAATTCGGGGGGATTAAAGGTAGAAGAGAATCTTGAGTTACATCAGGAAAATAAGAAGAGGGCTCAGTGCACATACTAAGAGAAAACAACCAAAACTAAACTAGCACACACATTTGGGTTTATAGGCCATAACCACACTACATATCCACCATCAAAACTGTTTTGAGCGACGCGTATCATTTACATATATATACCATATCATATATGTATATGTTAGTTTGGGATCATGTGATATTAATCGGATATTCATAGAAGTCCTTTAGATATTCATATCATATGCAATATATAAAATATGGTAAAACAAAAAATTGATTATATCGATTAATACTAAAGCATAATACATATAATGAAACATATATCAAATTGGATTGTGAAAACGCGCGTCACCCCCTAGGGTTTGTGCCAAGCTCTAGCGACTGCATAGACGACTGGCCGACCTCGCCAGAGAGGGGAGTCCCTCCCCTCTCTATGATTGTCATGACCACGATGGAGGGGTCTGATGCCTCCCAACCTAGGCCCATTGCCAGGAAGGCCTGGAATCAGATCCATGGCGGCACTAGTTCCTTCGAAGAACACTGCTATGACCCGGCAGAGAAGGTTGATGGGAAACAGTATGTCACCATCAATGATCCAACCTACGAGGCCATGGAAAAGTGTTGGGAACACACTGCTATCTTATACGTTATGGGGAAATGACCTTACTAGTTTCATCTTCTAGCTTGGATCCGTCGAGTATGGAAACCTAAGGGCGGGTTTGATCTTTACTCCAAGCCCGACAAGTTCTTCTTGCTCAGGTTTAATTCAGCCGAAGATAAGAAAAACATCATCAATAGCGGACCGTGATGGTTCGATAACCGGCTCGTGGTTGTCAAGGATTACAAGACGGGTGACAACCTACATAAGGATTTCTTCAGTTCCATTCCTCTTTGGATTGGTATTCCAAGCATGGGTAGGAATTGGTCACCTAGGGCAGTCGGGATTGTGGCCAGCGGAGTGGGTAAACTATTGAGGATTGATTACAAGTCGATTGGCATGGAATCCCTTGGTGAGGCATGAGCGCTTGTGGAGGTGGAAGCCTATGAGGATCCCCCTATGGAGATCTGGGTTAACATGCCACGCCGAGAACCTGTTGCTGTCAAGATCCATTACGAATATCTTCTCAAAAGATGCATGGAGTGCAAGGTCTTTGGGCATGATGACTGTGATAGCCCAATCAACCCCAAGGTCGTTGTTGACGAACCTACTTTGAAACCGTCTCAGGTGTGGCAGGTCATGAATAGGAAGGGCAAGGCGGTTGCGGCAGATGGTGCAGATGTGGGGGATGACGTTCATAATGATGGTTCTCGCTCAAGCAACAGGTTTGTGATGTTTACTGATTCCAGTGGTGATTTTTCCTCCTCGGACGGCAGTTCTACGTGTGGTGAAGGCGCCTCTGCTGTAGAACCGGGTGTCAGTAATGGCGCTGATTCAGCTGGAGGTGCGACTCCTGTTGTATGCATTTCAAGTGGGGGCGAGGTTGCTTCTCCCTCAGGTGACATTGTTGTACCTCCAATGGTTGCCTCTAGGGGTGGTCCTACTAACAAGGGCGTCATGATTGCTCTCACTGATGGTGCAGAGGCTGTTGCTGGGGAGGGGGCTGGCACCTCCGTAGAGACATCCAATGTTGTAGTCACGGATACTAGAGGATCGTCGCTTAGCAATGGTACTAGCGCTACCGGTGGGACATCTAGTGGTGTTGTTGGTGTTGCCGAGTGTGACAATGATGGTGGTGGTTCGAAGGCAAACTATGATGTTGCTACCCCAGCCAAGTCGAAAACTCTGCTGATACTTCTTCTTCATCTAAAAATCTGAAGGCTTCTAAAGGTGACGGGTCTCGCAGGACCCGATCCTCTTCTAAGGGTCTTTAATGACCTTCCTCATGACCAATGTTCATGGCTCAAGGAAGCCACATAAAAATAAAGAAGTAAGAAGGACTATCCTAGATAATAAAGATACTGTGGCAGTTCTCATTGAAACTAAAATCAAAACTCATATGATTCATACTTCTGACGTCCTTGGGAGATAATTCTTAGTTGTTTTCACGAACGACTTGAGATTTTAGTTTGCTTATATCAAGGTGTTTATAATGTTGTTGTATATATTAGAGTAAAGCAGCTGATAATTGTTATCCTCGAGAAGAGATGACATACTGAATGTATGACATGATATGTAAAGCTCTGGGCCTTTTTGTAAAAGTTTATTGGATAGGGATCTATGTGCAAATATGGTTTTAATTTTTGTGGTTTTTGTTAATTATGTTATTTGTGATAATTCTATGTTTTTACAGGTGATGCCTGGATTTGGGATCGGGTTGTCACAATTGTTGTCTATCAACCTTCCAGAATGACATTTGACTAGGGATAAAAATAAGAATGTACAAACTCTTAGCATCCGTATGATCGCATTCTTCAGGTCCTCAACCTGAAGACATACGTCATTGAGTACTGTCATTCTCTAGACATTTATTCTGTTCCATCGTTATCTAATAAATGATTGAACCAGAATAAATTGGAAGCTAGCCTTTGATATTTATCAAATCAATCTTAATGTATCCCAATTCAATCATCCTATGATTGGCTCTCAGGACATACATACCAACAGACTCCCACTTGCACTATGAGCCAATCACCTTTAAATCATATTCTTAGTGCAGATCTCCAAATATGCCCCAAATGTTTCTTCTTCTCCAGTGCTAATGCAGTGAGTTAGCAACATTTTGCTTTAGTCAGTATATTGCATGTTTCACATCTCTTTGATGTATGATATATCATATGAGATGGAGTTGCCGTAATATGTGATATGATATTCCTTGCCTAACACTTAGCTCCATTGTTTGACTCAGTATTACTACCTGTTATGAATAGTTGTAATATCTATAAGTTCATCTCTTTGAACTTCTAGATCCATATAGTATCCTCTATTGTTCATAACACAAGGATACTTGACATTCCCTTTTAGAATTAAATGGTATTTAATTTTACCTAGAATGCTTCCAATTATAAACTCATATTCACTTTTATATTTTATATATTTTGTGATCAATTTCTATCATTTTGGAAGCTTGCATTAGTGTAACTCTTTTTTACACCCAAATATTCCTTATATTACCATAGAAATAGTACTTCATAAGTACCAAACAAGTTTTTCATGGTATTCCAGTGACCCTCATTGGAAGTAGACAAACATCCACTCGTCACACAAGTTAACAGGATGAGCATTTCATATTGTCATGTCCAATACATACAAGATGATGAATGCTTATTTTCTTGTCATGTCCAATACATACAAGATAATGGGATGATTACATACATGATAGATCCATATCTATCTATGTGTTCCTATTCTTCGTAAGAATTTGGGACACTTGGTATTTGAGATACTAACTCCATGTAACATGGACAAGTTCTCTCGCACTGAATCTGTGCATACTGAACCCTCAGTACATATTGCCAATGTATGCTCTCTCTTTACTAGGTCAAGAGGTTTTTGAGAACGATATCTATAGATCTCTATTCCTATCACATATGAAATTTCTCTATCTTCCCTTAAACAAGGTATTTCCACACCAGTTTCCATTTTAGAACATTTCATTCCTCATCATCATGTGGAATGTGAATACGCTCCCACTAAATCTTTATAATCACAAATCCCTTCTTTATTTTGATATATCAGCCAAACCTTTTGACTATATGATCAAAGTAAAGACTTCCAATTCTGAGTTTCTTGTATTCAATCAATCATATTGATTAATCTCATATAACTTATAGACTACATTTGCATTATTGGATTCATAAAACCCTTTAGGTTGTGTCACATACACATCCTTATGTTATTCCTGCCAGGAATGCAGTTTTAATATCCATATGCCAAATTTCATAGTCTTTCAAGTTCCAACATCATGCATGATCCTTTCTCTAAATGTCATCCATGTCAGTCTTAACTCATAAGACCCAACTACACTTATGGGTTTTATCCCAATCAAGTGCTACCAAAAGGTCATACCTTAATTAGTTCACATGGATGTCATTTTGGATCTTATGGCCTCAAGCCATGACTCAAAATATGGTCCCTCAACATCATCTAGATTATTGGCTCATCATATGACCAATTCATCACCTAGATATATGAGGTGTATCTATTACATAAGGAATTTGAGAACCCACAACACTTATGATTCTTAATCTCCTTTATTTAATATAAAGCATGTTCTTTATAAGAATTCTAAAAGGTTAGTTATTTGATGATCATGCTCTAACTCTTTAGAGTATGATTCCTTCTTTGATTTAGACATCATGAGTTCTCTATGATACACTATCATAATTACTCACAAGGTCCTCAAACATTTGGTTTAACAATCCCATTCATTGATCACATCAAGGAGTTAATACTCTTACCAAGTTTGTACTTCATTTATGATATTCTTGAACACTTTAAGATATTCATATTGGTATTTCAACATATGAAGCATTATCATTTATTCCAATAGGCATGTATATACATCAATATGTATTATACCTAATAGAATAGTCTTGCTCCCACTACATCTAGTGAAGATTGACTTGTCATCATGCCCAAGGCATTCATATCTCTTAATGGTTCACAACTAAAAGAGTCTAGCCTATCCATCAACATGGAAGCTAGAAATGAATTTCTCATGATAATCCTAATTAATTATTTGAGTCATCAATAGCTTTTAGGTATCATTTTATCTTATGCATACCAAGTACCACAAGATAAACAAGGCATTGCATGAAATATCATATCTTTGAAATTTAAACATAAACTTTATTAATAGACATCCTTGTCTATACAAGATGCAGAAATAAAGTGTTTTTATTTATTGGCAAAATAAAATAGCAGTTCATAACTCTATTACATGCCCGTTGGGATAAAATAAACTAAAAGGTACTCCTATCTATGGCAGTAACACTTGCTCTAATGATGAGTGCTCCTTCCTGGTCCTTTCATAAAGGCCATCACTTCTTTTCAGATCCTGCATATCATATATATATGTCAGATCCATATATTGGTATCATATACCTTAGATGAAGAAGTGTTTCAAGTTTGTTTCATGATACCTGAGGTGGAGATTTCCATCCCCTCCTTCTTCTTCTTTTGTTCATCTAGGTAGAGAGGGAAATTTCTCCTCCAATGTCCTGGCTCTTGACAATGGTGACATTTGCCTCCCTTGTTCACCCCTCCTTTGGCCTTGAGAGTTGAAGGTGACTTGGGCTATTGGCTAGCATCAAAACCCTTCTTAATTTTTCCCTTGCCCTTGAATTTAGACTTGCCCTTCTTTCTACTGATCAACATCACAAATTTTGGCTTGTCTTTCTTCATATGTGCTTCTGTTGTCCTCAACATGCCCAAAAACTCTGTCAGTGGACTGTCAAAGTTGTTCATGTTGTAGTTCATCACGAACTGACTGTAGGATTCTGGAAACGATTTTAGTCACATTGGTAGACAACTCTTAGCTCAGAGGGAATCCCAGTCTTGTCAGGTTCTCCACATACCCAATCATCTTGAGTGTGTGAGGACCAACTGGGTCTCCTTCTATCATCACGCACTTGAACAATGCCCTAGTGACATCATATCTCTCTTGTCGTGCTTGGTCTTGATACATGTTCTTGAGATGCTGAACCATCTCAATGATGTCCATGTTCTCATGTTGTCTCTACAACTCATAGTTCATTAAGCACAACATCAAGCACTTCACATCAATGACATCTTTAGTATGCTTCCTGTAAGCATCCTTTTCTTCCTTTGGTGTGGTGGGAGCAGGTTCCTCTGGCACTGGTATATCTAGAACATAGAGCTTTCTCTCTTGAGTGAGAACAATTCTCAATGTCCTAAACCAGTCGTGGAAATTATTCCCATACAGTTTGTCCTTCTTAAGGACCGATTGCAATGCAAAGTGATTATTGTTGACAGCCATTTGTTCTACTAAAGGAAATTTGCAATTTTAGTTCAGAATTCTTTTGACTTGATTTGATTTGAAAATTGACAATATTAATTATTATCACTCCCACTATTTTTATCAAATTGATATCCCTCAACAAAAATTCAGAAGATTGCAGCGCAGAACCTTTTAGTGAGCCAAGATCCAAAACAATTGAGTTATTACCCGACCAATGCCAACGTCCATAATCAATTATTAAGGTAGGTAACATTTACCAATTGCATCATATGCAATTCTTAGATAGATGTTATGCACAACTCCTTTCCATGTACATATGCATGCCTCGAGGTGCTTAATCCCATTAAGATCACCTTGTGAAGTCTGGCCCAACGCCAACACAATGAATATGGACCCTGCTAGGGCAGACCCAAATATTCACCATCACACTTCCACAAGATAGACGGTGCACCACGCTAGGGCGTGCCCACACTTGGTCGATCAAGCTTTTCATGTGTGCTACTTTTGGAAGGCATCTTAAACTTAATATTTGTTGAGGGGTTTTAATATGCTTATATATGCAGATAAGTATCCAATCACCACATATATAGTACGTATCATATACATGCTATATCCCACAAATGAAACATGCAATAATGATAAAGCAATGATTATGGACATCCTATTGTAATTCCTTGAGATACAAGGAATTACGATCATCTAATTCTACATCACATGCAACCTGTTGTTGATGAAGATCTAGTACTTAGGCCGTTTCTGGTTTGATTAGCTCATCACACGACTGATCAAATCGCCTCCTGGCCGGTGAGTTGGTTGTCTCCAACTGATCATCCGGCTCCTCCAGATGGTTGGTTTGTTAGGTTGTCTCACTCATTGCCAGGCCACCAACTACACCATCAGCCAATCGTCTTAGTCCACCAGCCGATCGGATCGCGTCTCCAGCTAGTCATCTCGCACCTCCAACTGCCCGTCTAGGTGCGCTCCAGTCTTCGACGCAATATGTGGTGACCGAATCGCCAAAACGAGATCAACGAATGCGGAAGCGAATTATTAGAAGCGGAATTATGAAAAATCACTAAAAATTAAAACTTTTTGGAAATAGATCTTTAAACCATAACTCCTTTATAAGAAAACAAGGTAAACTGTTTACATCATAGCTTGACATTACATCTCTGTGAATTCACATCTCGAGTGATTTCATACATCCATTGCCCTACTACCTGTATAGGAAAGATACAAAAATCTCGAGGCATTAAGCCAAAAACCTCAGATCTACGGACTCCTAGGACCTGAGAGTACAGAGACGACACATAGGACCTACTATTTACAAGACTTGACAGTCAGTATCTCCACCTGAGATTCACTGCTGCCCCTGGTGTTGCTTCTATTGTTGTTGCTCATCTCTAGATGGATTCCTTCATCCTCAGCGTCTACCTAAGAAGTCGAATCCCACGGGGGTGAGACAATTAAATAATTGTCCCAACGAGAGTTATAACTCTCCGCCAGAAGCTTTGTTATTGCAATAAGGAATAACAATAAGCAGTATAATTATTAACATTTAACAACATGTTTAATGTCAAGTAAAGCAACATTTCAATTATAACTTAATTGGATATCAAAGCATATCTCATTAAAGAATATGGAGAACATGTATACTAGTTATTTAACTAGAACATTATAAACAATGTAACATCAATCATTGTTTCTCGTAG
This sequence comes from Alisma plantago-aquatica, assembly GCA_963693085.1. NCBI lineage: Eukaryota > Viridiplantae > Streptophyta > Magnoliopsida > Alismatales > Alismataceae > Alisma > Alisma plantago-aquatica. The sequence goes on along the minus strand of OY856413.1, from coordinate 642,583,404 downwards.
TTCAACCTAAGCAGTTATGCTACACGGCTGATTATGTTTTCCAAACATTATTATGCCCTGTGGAGATGAGGTATACCACTCATACTCCAACCGACCATTATGAAATCACGTCGGTACCATACATAGGTCATCAAAAGAGCTGGATTATTATGACCTCATCTTCCTCAGTCAGTAAGAGGATTTACTTGTAGGACATCTTGTGTCTCTGCTGTGATAGCTATCTAGGGTATTCTGGAAACTTCGCTATAGAGTCACAGTGGCATTCTATACTCTCTTCGTCATTGAAGGATCTCTTGTTTATCTCTCATCGATGCGGCATTGTTGATTCCCTCGAGAGATTGGTGGTACATCATCCCGGCATAGACATGTAATGAAGGATTGATAGGTTAAAGATACATCCTACATCAATTCCTACATTAGGACGTAAGGATATTCGCATCCATAATCCCCCATATACTCAAAAGTATATGTTCCAGGAGTTCCCTTAGGAAAACCTGTTTCACCATCATTTGGTCTCTGACAATGATGGATCTATGGTCAGGGCCCTACATGATATGATCATACTTGATTATTAAAGTACATTTTAGCATTCTTTTAGCATCAAGCATGTTTTCAAACATAAATAATTAAAACATCTTCTATAGAAGAAGAATACTAAATATATCAAGTGTATTTCACATCAGTTATCATTTCTTAACCATCTCATCATTATGGTTCAAGAACAGGGGTGTTCAAACCCTTAAATCATCATAAGTCATCTAATAGCATGACCTTAATTGTAACAATGTAAATATTACTCAAGGCTCTTACAGCCCATCATTCTCATATGTTACCTCTTAAACCAGGAAACATAGTATATCTTTATTCATAAAGCTTATAGCATGCTTTTAATGAATAAAATATCATAACTCTTACTTGGCTATAATTACCTCTTGCTAACAATCTGCATGACTAATATAATTGAAGATATGCATATATAACAATATCAGTACAATACCAATTCTTTTCAATTTATTCATAGAACACCACGGCCGTGCTACCTTGCACGGTCGTGCAAAGGGAAGCTACCATGGTCGTGCTCCATAGCATGGTCGTGCTATCAACATCATACTCTGACCATGTTACATTAGCATGGTTGATTTCTAGGGTTAGGGTTTATTCAACTCAATTAGGGTTATTAAACTCCTTTAACTTATAAGGTATATGGATTCCTTATATTATAATTTATTCAAAGGGTTTCATACTTAAGAGCATAACCCAAACTTAGGGTTAAAGTACCCTACCTTTCATTAATTAGGGTTTCCTGTTCACATTATCAGTTCAACCCTAATATAATACTCCACTACCATTGGGAGCATTCAAAGATGTTATAAGTGTTTGATTTCGGTTATTATACTCATAATGTATCATTAATGATCATCACTTCTAAGTATTAGCCCATTCCTCGTATGATGCATATATCATATATCAGAATTATCCAATTATCTGTAATGATATAGGTTTAAACATTGTTGATATAGGATAAATAACCATCAACTATTCTAGGTATCTTCATATTCAGGATGTTATTTACATCATGCTTTAGTATACATCATTTCTAAGAGTTTGATGCCCATTATTATTATAAGGTGTAAAATCTATTACTCATTCATAGGGATGTTTGGATCTAGGCATCTTACCTCTTAAATACTCATTTATTGAAATTGCCACATTTATCATTCACACGGTTCACTAACCCTATTCTATATGTTTATGACATAATGATCTTATTTAATTGATTTAGCTACACTTCACCTTATTGTACTATCTAGTAAACCATCTCAAGGTTTTCATGATTAATAAGCCATAAGTTAAGCTTGCTATTCATCTTAATAAGGGTTTCCCATAACATCACCTCCAATTAGGGTTTCTATTCAAATCACATCTCCCCTAGATTAGGTTTATGATTAATATCCCACCATTAGGGACTACTATTTCACATCATGTTATTCCCTTAGAATTAGGGTTTATTATTCACATTACATGATTTACCCTAAAATTAGGGTTTACTATTCACATCACAGTGAATTGAGGTCTTACCATCATTATTTATGAAGATTACTTCCATTAACACCTTCAAATTAAGTTAAGATTCATAATCTCCATAATTAGGTATTACATGATCTCCTTATGAAGGATCATACCCTAATGGTGTGTATTGATACATTTTAAAGGTATCGTATTGATTGTCATTGATATTAGGAGTCTTCTCTCTCCTCTTACTAATAGATGATGTTTACATCACTCTTGATTAGGTTAAGTCAACTCAACTTTGACTGACATAAGTCAAGTCATCACCATTAAGGTCATTAGGGTTTGAGTTAATCAACCATTGAACCATCAAAGTCTTTAAAGCATTAAGCATTCTTCACCTTAAAAGATCCCAAACGGTTTTGCACTTTCAACCTCCAAACGGTTTTGAAACCGCATGAATCCAAACGGTTTTGAAACCGTTTGGCCCCAAACGGTCTTGAGACCGTTTGGTCCGTTTGGTCCCAAATGGTGTTGAGACCGTTTGGTCCAAACCTCCTCAAAACCGCGTGGACCAAGGATGGTCTCAACTACACCAATCGGTTTAGGGTTCTCAATATTGATTCCTTCAATCATTGAATTCATGGAATCAATCATCAATTGGACCTATCCTCATACTTCAATTGAGTTAAATAGGTCAACCTTAAACTGATTTGACCCTCAATTGACCCTCAATTATTCATCAATTAGGGTTTGATTCAAATGAATTAGGGTATGGAATCGATGATCCTTCAATACTAATCAATGTAAGACTAGTTACTTTGAAACAATAGAACCATCATCCAAATTGGGTATGACCTGACCCCAAACGGTCTTGAGGTCGTTTGGATGACCTCCAAACAGTCTTGAGACCATTTGCCCATCAAATCATCAAAATCCAAGTCAACCAATTAAGGTTTGGATCATTGGATTGATCACCAAATCAGCAATTGATTACACTTTAACTTAGTAACATTGGATCATCAATTGCTTAACCATACTCACCCCTAGACCTCCAAACGGTCTTGAGACCGTTTGGATGAGCTCTAAATGGTATTGAGACCGTTTGTCTCATCCAACCCTTGGATTCTAGTGAAATTCCATCAAGGATTGGTCTATCGAGTTGATCAACAAATCAGCACTTAATTGTAATATGATTTGGTACCTTTGGACCTTCAATTGATCAACTATACTTAACCCCAGACCTCCAAACGGTCTTGGGTGATCCCCAAACGGTCGTGAAATCGTTTCGGTGATTCCCAAATGGTTTTGAAACAGTTTGGGCCAATCAACCCAAAACATCATCTCACTCACTTGCAAAATCAGCATTTAGCCGATTAGGGTTCATACCACATATTTGGATCTTCAAACACATATCCATACTTGACCCTAGACCTCCAAACGGTCTTGGGTGACCCCCAAACGGTTTTGAAACCGTTTGGGTGATCCCCAAACGGTTTGGAAACCGTTTGGGCTAATCAACCCAAAACATCAAATCAACTCATTGGAATTTCAGCACAAATCTCAATTAGGGTTTGCCCAATTGATTAGCCTTCATCTCATGATTCCTTGGGAATTAATCCATAAAATTTGGTGAGTTATTAACCCACATAATTAGGATCAATAATACCAAACGGTCAACCCTTGGTAAATGCACTCAAATGGTTTTGAAACCGTTTTCCCAAAAAGGTCAAGTTAATCAGGTTGAAAATCAGCACTTAATCCAATTAGATTTACCTAATTGATTTGCCTTCAACGCACGATTCCTTTGGAGTTAATCCCTCAAATTTGGAGGGTCATCAACTATCATAATTATGAACAGGAATCCCAAACGGTCAACCCTTGGTCAACTCAACAAAATGGTCTTGGAGACCATTTTCTCCAACCGATCTTGTGAAACCGTTTGCCCTTCAAACGGTTTTGCAAACCCCTGCAAACCGTTTGGCCAAGGGGTGCAAGACTGTTTGCTAAATTAACATTGGTATTCACGCCCCCATCTTCTACCTCCAGATCCAGGTCTGTTCTTCATGGTTTTAGTTGCAAGAAAGCAAGGAAGGATGGGGGAAAGAAGAACAAACTACTTTTGCAAGAAAGAAAGATGCATAACAAAGTTTAAGGGTTTAGAGTTATAAAACCCACCTTAGAACCAGCTATAGAGCTCCAAGCTTCGAAGCATTAATGGTGGCTTGAGCTCCACAGGTAATCCAAGGTTTCTTCTTCAAGAATTGGTTGGAAAGGATGGCTAGAAGGAAGAACTAAGTAAGAAAAACTAGCAAACCAACCTTAAATCATGATTTCCTCCATGAATCCGAGTTAGATAATGGTTAAAGCTTACCCAAATATTCTTGGCCATTCTCCTATGCTCCTGAGATCCTTCCTTAGTCAGCCACAACAAGAGATAAGTGAAGAGAGAAAGGGAAATTATCCCTTGGTTGTAAAAGAAAGGTGTATATATACTTTGTGCATGTTTTCAAGATAAGGATAATCGTTTCTTCTATTTCTCATATGGGTCCTTCTCTCCTTCTTGGCCACGCCCCTCCTTCCTATACTTAAGAAAAACTCCTTTGTTAACCAAGGTCTAGTGAAAAGGAAGCCAAACATCCTACTAAGTTGCACACATATAAAAGGGTCATTATGCTTACAACTTGGTTATTTAGTTACAAGGGTTATCCTTCTTATTTGTTTATTCAAATGAAGCGCCCCCTTTATCTTTTTCTACTCTAATTTATTCCAAGAGTCATAAAAGATATTCTAGAAGGTATATTTTACATGTTGCACCCCATGTTTTGGTTAAATTGCTCTTTACACCAAAACTAGGGTTTAAAGCACAACGATTTCTCCACAAGCTGCCTTTTGGTGCCCAAGCTTGGAGAATCCATAACACTTCATCATATTCATTATTATGATGTCTTATCATCAGAGGAACATCTAAACATGTGCAATTTGCAAGTTAACCCCTCTAATTGGGTAATTTGCACATAAGTCCACTTTTAACAAAACAATATTACAATATTGTTTAAAAAGGATAGAAAGGGAAATATATGTCCCTCAGAAGCTTTAATTACATTATCAACAGATAACCACAAGAATTTAATCACATGATTAAGAAAAACACCTGGGGTTAGTTCATAACCCAGGTCAGGGATGTTACAAATTATAAACCCCTAACAAGGATTTCGCCCCCAAAATCCCAAAAAGAAAAGGGAAAGCAGATATTATTTAAGCATCATATCATTACATCCTTAGATAACATTTCGTTATTATGGAGATATTATAAAGTTTTGATCAACTTTTCTTAAGATCACACTCATACTCTATTATTTATTTTGAGACTATATAAGTGCTTCCATACCTTGATTGCATCATCACATCTGATAACACCATACTAACTTTCCTTATTATTTGCACTAACTATCTCATTAGTTGTACATTATCTTATCATAGGGAAAAGCTACTTATCAAACAAGGACTTATTTGATAGATATCTTGGAGAAAGATATGTTTATGAAAAACATAAACCCCTAACATGTGATGTTCATATTATTCTATATGTCTAATTTCATAGTTGACCAATCTAGGTAATTAATATAAATCATTTAATATATTATTGCATTCTTATTTTGGTACCTATCACATGTGTTATCAACACATTAAATCTTTTCCTTCCTTTCATCATGGGACATTACTTATCACATATATTCTCACCTTGGAACCAAAGTCCAGGGTAAACTGATACCTTTATAAGTAATTACCCATAAACATCTTTATTATTATCCTTACAACTTTACTGGTCCCGGTTGACCTCCCTTATTACCATATTTCTTATTTCATAATACTCATTAGATTGTCTCAGAATGACTGCTTGATCAGAGCAATAAAAAATATAACAATCTAAGAGTTTCCATATTTACTTTATCATCAACAACTGTATACCTGGCCAGGGTATATAAATACTGAGATAAGGTAATATGCACTTGTATACTATCATTTTCCTTCTCTTTTCTTATCATTACAAGTATAAATATTAATCTTTTTGAATTTTCTATCCATACCAAATTTTTTTAATCCCTCATCTTCTTATGAAGGTAAGCATGTAACATGAAATATCTATTTATACAACATTATAAGTCTTTATAGGACTAATCAAGGAAAGTTCAATCAATCGCTTTCTCAGTTTTATCCAAGAGATCATAAAAGACATATAAGAAATACCATTTATTTTGTCTAACTTGTCATGACTCGAGGATTATTCATTATCTCAGGCTGATTCTATCTCAGAGTTTGATTTGCCATAACATTTCTAGCTGGGCAGTCTCTTACCAGATGCCCTGCCTGTCCACATTGATAGTAAGTTCTGGGTGCCCGGTGTGGTCTAAAGGGTTCCTTACCCTTTCTGGATAACCATTGCCTTGGTGCACTAGGTCCTGGTTGAGTTGGTGACACCGGAAACTTCTTTCTTTTGGAACTACCAGGTCTCTGCTCCTGGGTTTGGATATGCCTTTTCTCAATTCTTCCTTTATATTTCTTTTCTAGACAATTAGGTCTGATATGTCTAGGTTTCCTACACCTATGGAAGATCCTAGTTTCTGGTTGTATTCTAACCTCTTCATTACTATATATTGATTCAACAGGCTGAGGTTGAGCACAGACTCGTTCTATGTTCAGAACTTCATCATTTACCATTGCTTCAACCTGCTGTTGTGGGTTACATATTCTGTTAATATCCAAAACATCATCATTAGGAGCTGGTAACCTAGGTTGCATTGCTAGTGCTTGATCCACTAGATACATCATGGTTGCCCAAAATTCTCCAACAGTGATTCCTAAGGAAGAATTCCTTATCATGGTTGGATTAGCTAGGGGGATCTCAGGTAATTGTCCCTCTCTTGCTTGCTCCTTTGCACCTCTTCTCGGTGTAGCATTGTTGCTCTCTGCAGCAAACTCCTTGTCCGATCCAATCATCTTCAAGTTCTTCTCCTCCTATGTGAGAAGAAGATACCATAAGATACCCTAGATGACACTAGAACAGACTCTACTACCTTTGTCCTATGTCTCTGTAGACTCAGCGAACCTAGAGCTCTGATACCACTAAATTGTGGCGACCAAATCGCCAAAACGAGACCAACGAATGCAGAAGCGAATTATTAGCAGTGGAATTACGAAAAATCACTAAAAATTAAAACTTTTTGGAAAGAGATCTTTAAACCATAACTCCTTTATACGAAAACAAGGTAAATTGTTTACATCATAGCTTGACATTACATCTCTGTGAATTCACATCTCGAGTGATTTCATACATCCATTGCCCTGCTACATGTATAGGCAAGATACAAAAATCTCGAGGCATTAAGCCAAAAATCTCAGATCTACTGACTCCTAGGACCTGAGAGTACAGAGACGACACATAGGACCTACTATCTACAAGACTTGACAGTCAGTATCTCCACCTGAGATTCACTGCTGCCCCTGGTGTTGCTGCCGCTGTTGTTGCTCATCTCTAGATGGATTCCTTCGTCCTTGGCGTCTACCTAAAAAGTCGAATTTCACGGGGGTGAGACAATTAAATAATTATCCCAGCGAGAGTTATAACTCTCCACCAGAAGATTTGTTATTGCAATAAGGAATAACAATAAGCAGTATAATTATTAACATTTAACAGCAGGTTTAATGTCAAGTAAAGCAACATTTCAATTATAACTTAATTGGATATCAAAGCATATCTCACTAAAGAATATGGAGAACATGTATACTAGTTATTTAACTAGAACATTATAAACAATGTAACATCAATCATTGTTTCTCGTAGTTCAACCTAAGCAGTTATGCTACACGACTGATTATGTTTTCCAAACATTATTATGCCCTGCGAAGATGAGGTATACCGCTCATACTCCAACCGACCATTATGAAATCGATTCGGTACCATACATAGGTCATCAAAAGAGCCAGATTCTTATGACCTCATCTTCCTCAGTCAGTAAGAGGATTTACTTGCAGGACATCTTGTGTCTCTACTGTGATAGCAATCCAGGGTATTATGGAAACTTCACTATAGAGTCACAGTGGCGTTCTGTACTCTCTTCATCATCGAAGGGTCTCTTGTTTATCTCTCATCGATGCAGCATTGTTGATTCCCTCGGGAGATTGGTGGTACATCATCCCGGCATAGACATGTAATGAAGGATTGATAGGATAAAGATACATCCTACATCAATTCCTACATTAGGACGTAAGGATATTCACGTCCATAATCCCCCATATACTCAAAAGTATATGTTCCAGGAGTTCCCTTAGGAAAACCTATTTCACCATCATTTGGTCTCTGACAATGATGGATCTATGGTCAGGGCCCTACATGATATGATCATACTTGATTATTTAAGTACATTTTAGCATTCTTTTAGCATCAAGCATGTTTTCAAACATAAACAATTAAAACATCTACAATAGAAGAATAATACTAAATGTATCAAGTTTATTTCACATCAGTTATCATTTCTTAAGCATCTCATCATTATGGTTCAAGAACAAGGGTGTTCAAACCCTTAAATCATCATAAGTCATCTAATAGCATGACCTTAATTGTAACAATGTAAATATTACTCAAGGCTCTTACAACCCATCATTCTCATATGTTACCTCTTAAACCAAGCAACATAGTATATCTTTATTCATAAAGCTAAATTGTGGCGAACAAATCGACAAAACGAGATCAATGAATGCGGAAGTGAATTATTAGCAGCGGAATTATGAAAAATCACTAAAAATTAAAACTTTTTGGAAAGAGATATTTAAACCATAACTCGTTTATAAGAAAACAAGGTAAACTGTTTACATCATAGCTTGACATTACATCTCTGTGAATTCACATCTCGAGTGATTTCATACATCCATTGCCCTGCTACTTGTATAAGCAAGATACAAAAATCTTGAGGCATTAAGCCAAAAACCTAAGATCTACTGACTCCTAGGACCTGAGAGTACAGAGACGACACATAGGACCTACTATCTATAAGACTTGACAGTCAGTATCTCCACCTGAGATTCACTGCTGCCCCTGGTGTTGCTGCTGCTGTTGTTTCTCATCTCTAGATGGATTCCTTCGTCCTCGGCGTCTACCTAAAAAGTCGAATCCCACGGGGGATGAGACAATTAAATAATTGTCCCAGCAGGAGTTATAACACTCCGCCAGAAGCTTTGTTATTGCAATAAGGAATAACAATAAGCAGTATAATTATTAACATTTAATAACAGGTTTAATGTCAAGTAAAGCAACATTTCAATTATAACTTAATTGGATATCAAAGCATATCTCATTAATGAATATGGAGAACATGTATACTAGTTATTTAACTAGAACATTATAAACAATGTAACATCAATCATTGTTTCTCGTAGTTCAACCTAAGCAGTTATGCTACACGGCTGATTATGTTTTCCAAACATTATTATGCCCTGCGGAGATGAGGTATACCGCTCATACTCCAACCAACAATTACGAAATCACATAGGTACCATACATAGGTCATCAAAAGAGCCGGATTCTTATGACCTCATCTTCCTCAGTCAGTAAGAGGATTTACTTGCAGGACATCTTGTGTCTCTGATGTGATAGCTATCCAGGGTATTCTGGAAACTTCACTATAGAGTCACAGAGGCGTTCTGTACTCTCTTTGTCATCGAAGGATCTCTTGTTTATCTCTCATCGATGCAGCATTGTTGATTCCCTCGGGAGATTGGTGGTACATCATCCCGGCATAGACATGTAATGAAGGATTGATAGGTTAAAGATACATCCTACATCAATTCCTACATTAGGAAGTAAGGATATTCACGTCCATAATCCCCCATATACTCAAAGGTATATGTTCCAGGAGTTCCCTTAGGAAAACCTATTTCACCATCATTTGGTCTCTGACAATGATGGATCTATGGTCAGGGCCCTACATGATATGATCATACTTGATTATTTAAGTACATTTTAGCATTCTTTTAGCATCAAGCATATTTTCAAACATAAACTATTAAAACATATGCTATAGAAGAAGAATAGTAAATGTATCAAGTTTATTCACATCAGTTATCATTTCTTAACCATCTCATCATTATGGTTCAAGAATAGGGGTGTTCAAACCCTTAAAGCATCATAAGTCATCTAATAGCATGACCTTAATTGTAACAATGTAAATATTACTCAAGGCTCTTACAGCGCATCATTCTTATATGTTACCTCTTAAACCAGGCAACATAGTATATCTTTATTCATAAATCTTATAAAATGCTTTTAATGAATAAAACATCATAACTCTTACTTGGCTATAATTACCTCTTGCTAACAATCTACATGACTAATATAATTGAACATATGCATATATAACAATATCAGTACAATACCAATTTTTTTCAATTTATTCATAGAACACCATGACCGTGCTACCTTGCACGGTCGTGCAAAGGGAAGCTACCATGACCGTGCTCCATAGCATGGTCGTGCTATCAACATCATACTATGACCATGTTACATTAGCATGGTTGATTTCTAGGGTTAGGGTTTATTCAACTGAATTAGGGTTATTAAACCCCTTTGACTTATAAGGTATAAGGATTCCTCATATTATAATTTATTCAAAGGGTTTCATACTTAAGAGCATAACCCAAACTTAGGGTTAAAGTACCCTACCTTTCATTAATTAGGGTTTCCTATTCACATTATCAGTTCAACCCTAATATAATACTCCACTACCATTGGGAGCATTCAAAGATGTTATAAGTGTTTGATTTCGGTTATTGTACTCATCATGTATCATTAATGATCATCACTTCTAAGTATTAGCCCATCCTCGTATGATGCATATATCATATATCAGAATTATCCAATTATCTGTAATGATATAGGTTTAAACATTGTTGATATAGGATAAATAACCATCAACTATTCTAGGTATCTTCATATTCAGGATGTTGTCTACATCATGCTTTAGTATACATCATTTCTAAGAGTTTGATGCCCATTATTATTATAAGGTGTAAAATCTATTACTCATTCATAGGGATGTTTGGATCTAGGCATCTTACCTCTTAAATCCTCATTTATTGAAATTACTACATTTATCATTCACAGGGTTCACTAACCCTATTCTATATGTTTATGACATAATCATCTTATTTAATTGATTTAGCTACACTTCACCTTATTGTACTATCTAGTAAACCATCTCAAGGTTTTCATGATTAATAAGCCATAAGTTAAGCTTCATATTCATCTTAATAAGGGTTTCCCATAACATCACCTCCAATTAGGGTTTCTATTCATATCACATCTCCCCTAGATTAGGTTTATGATTAATATCCCACTATTAGGGACTACTATTTCACATCATGTTATTCCCCTAGAATTAGGGTTTATTCTTCACATTACATGATTTACCCTAAAATTAGGGTTTACTATTCACATCACAGTGAATTGAGGTCTTACCATCATTATTTATGAAGATTACTTCCATTAACACCTTCAAATTAAGTTAAGATTCATAATCTCCATAATTAGGGATTACATGATCTCCTTATGAAGGATCATACCCTAATGGTGTGTATTGATACATTTTAAAGGTATCTTATTGATTGTCATTGATATTAGGAGTCTTCTCTCTCCTCTTACTAATAGATGATGTTTACATCACTCTTGATTAGGTTAAGTCAACTCAACTTTGACTGACATAAGTCAAGTCATCACCATAAAGGTCGTTAGGGTTTGAGTTAATCAACCATTGAACCATCAAAGTCTTTAAAGAATTAAGCATTCTTGACCTTAAAAGATCCCACACGGTTTTGCACTTTCAACCTCCAAACGGTCAAACGGTCTTGAGACCGTTTGGTCCAAACCTCCTCAAAACCGCATCTACCAAGGATGGTCTCAACTACACCAATCGGTTTAGGGTTCTCAATATTGATTCCTTCAATCATTGAATTCATGGAACCAATCATCAATTGGACCTATCCTCATACTTCAATTGAGTTAAATAGGTCAACCTTAAACTGATTTGACCCTCAATTGACCCTCAAATATTCATCAATAAGGGTTTGATTCAAATGAATTAGGGTTTGGAATCGATGATCCTTCAATACTAATCAATGTAAGACTAGTTACTTTGAAACAATAGAACCATCATCCAAATTGGGTATGACCTGACCCCAAATGGTCTTGAGGTCGTTTGGATGCCTCCAAACGGTCTTGAGACCGTTTTCCCATCAAATCATAAAAATCCAAGTCAACCAATTAAGGTTTGGATCATTGGATTGATCACCAAATCAGCAATTGATTACACTTTAACTTAGTAGCATTGGATCATCAATTGTTTAACCATACTCACCCCTAGACCTCCAAACGGTCTTGGGTGACCTTCAAACGGTCTTGAGACCGTTTGGATGAGCTCCAAAGGGTCTTGAGACCGTTTGTCTCATCCAACCCTTGGATTCTAGTGAAATTCCATCAAGGATTGGTCTATCGAGTTGATCAACAAATCAACACTTAATTGTAATATGATTTGGTACCTTTGGACCTTCAATTGATCAACTATACTTAAACCCAGACCTCCAAACGGTCTTGGGTGATCCGCAAACTGCTTGGTCATTCTCCTCTGCTTACCCAACTCTTCTTAGATAATGGTTAAAGCTTACCCAACTCTTCTTGGTCATTCTCCTCTGCTTATGATCTCCTTCCTTAGTCAGCCACAGCAAGAAATAAGTGAAGAGAGAAAGGGAAACGATCCCTTGGTTGTCAAAGAAAGGTGTATATATACTTTGGGCATGTTTTCAAGATAAGGACAATCTTTTCTTCTATTTCTCATATGAGTCCTTATCTCCTTCTTGGCCACGCCCCTCCTTCCTATACTTAAGAAAAACTCCTTTGTTAACCAAGGTCTAGTGAAAAGGAAGCCAAAAATCCTACTAAGTTGCACACATATAAAAGGGTCATTATGCTTACAACTTGGTTATTTAGTTACAAGGGTTATCCTTCTTATTTGTTTATTCAAATGAAGCGCCCCCTTTATCTTTTTTTACTCTAATCGATGCCAAGAGTCATAAAATATATTCTAGAAGGTATATTTTACATGTTTCACCCCATGTTTTGGGTAAATTGCACTTTACACCAAAACTAGGGTTTAAAGCACAAGGATTGCTCCACAAGCTGCCTTTTGGTGCCCAAGCTTGGAGAATCCATAACACTTCATCATATTCATTCTTATGATGTCTTATCATCAGAGGAACATCTAAACATGTTCAATTTGCAAGTTAACCCCTCTAATTGGGTAATTTGTACATAAGTCCACTTTTAACAAAACAATATTACAATATTGTTGAAAAAGGACAGAAAGGGAAATATATGTTCCTCAGAAACTTTAATTTCATTATCAACAGATAACCACAAGCATTTAATTACATGATTAAGAAAAACACCTAGGGTTAGTTCATAACCCAGGTCAGGGATGTTACACAATAAGAAATAAACTATCCTACTTTTACATAAACTTTGGGAAACCTAGAGTTAGATTCGGGGGGATTAAAGGTAGAAGAGAATCTTGAGTTACATCAGGAAAATAAGAAGAGGGCTCAGTGCACATACTAAGAGAAAACAACCACAACTAAACTAGCACACACATTTGGGTTTATAGGCCATAACCACACTACACATCCACCATCAAAACTGTTTTGAGCGATGCGTATCATTTACATATATATACCATATCATATATGTATATGTTAGTTTGGGATCATGTGGTATTAATCGGATATTCATAGAAGTCCTTTAGATATTCATATCATATGCAATATATAAAATATGGTAAAACAAAAAATTGATTATATCGATTAATACTAAAGCATAGTACATATAATGAAACATATATCAAACTGGATTGTGAAAACGCGCGTCACCCCCTAGGGTTTGTGCCAAGCTCTAGCGACTGCATAGACGACTGGCCGACCTCGCCAGAGAGGGGAGTCCCTCCCCTCTCTATGATTGTCATGACCACGACGGAGGGGTCTGATGCCTCCCAACCTAGGCCCATTGCCAGGAAGGCCTGGAATCAGATCCATGGCGGCACTAGTTCCTTCGAAGAACACTGCTATGACCCGCCAGAGAAGGTTGATGGGAAACAGTACGTCACCATCAATGATCCAACCTACGAGGCCATGGAAAAGTGTTGGGAACACACTGCTATCTTATACGTTATGTGGAAATGACCTTACTAGTTTCATCTTCTAGCTTGGATCCGTCGAGTATGGAAACCTAAGGGCGGGTTTGATCTTTACTCCAAGCCCGACAAGTTCTTCTTGCTCAGGTTTAATTCAGCCGAAGATAAGAAAAACATCATCAATAGCGGACCGTGATGGTTCGATAACCGGCTCGTGATTGTCAAGGATTACAAGACGGGTGACGACCTACATAAGGATTTCTTCAGTTCCATTCCTCTTTGGATTGGTATTCCAAGCATGGGTAGGAATTGGTCACCCAGGGCAGTCGGGATTGTGGCCAGCGGAGTGGGTAAACTATTGAGGATTGATTACAAGTCGATTGGCATGGAATCCCTTGGTGAGGCATGAGCGCTTGTGGAGGTGGAAGCCTATGAGGATCCCCCTATGGAGATCTGGGTTAACATGCCACGCCGAGAACCTGTTGCTGTCAAGATCCATTACGAATATCTTCTCAAAAGATGCATGGAGTGCAAGGTCTTTGGGCATGATGACTGTGATAGCCCAATCAACCCCAAGGTCGTTGTTGACGAACCTACTTTGAAACCGTCTCAGGTGTGGCAGGTCATGAATAGGAAGGGCAAGGCGGTTGCGGCAGATGGTGCAGATGTGGGGGATGACATTCATAATGATGGTTCTCGCTCAAGCAATAGGTTTGTGATGTTTACTGATTCCAGTGGTGATGCTTCCTCCTCGGGCGGCAGTTCTACGTGTGGTGAAGGCGCCTCTGCTGTAGAACCGGGTGTCAGTAATGGTGCTGATTCAGCTGGAGGTGCGACTCCTGTTGTATGCATTTCAAGTGGGGGCGAGGTTGCTTCTCCCTCAGGTGACATTGTTGTACCTCCAATGGTTGCCTCTAGGGGTGGTCCTACTAACAAGGGCGTCATGATTGCTCTCACTGATGGTGCAGAGGCTGTTGCTGGGGAGGGGGCTGGCACCTCCGTAGAGACATCCAATGTTGTAGTCACGGATACTAGAGGATCGTCGCTTAGCAATGGTACTAGCGCTACCGGTGGGACATCTAGTGGTGTTGTTGGTGTTGCCGAGTGTGACAATGATGGTGGTGGTTCGAAGGCAAACTATGATGTTGCTACCCCAGCCAAGTCGAAAACTCTGCTGATACTTCTTCTTCATCTAAAAATCTGAAGGCTTCTAAAGGTGACGGGTCTCGCAGGACCCAATCCTCTTCTAAGGGTCTTTAATGACCTTCCTCATGACCAATGTTCATGGCTCAAGGAAGCCACATAAAAATAAAGAAGTAAGAAGGACTATCCTAGATAATAAAGATACTGTGGCAGTTCTCATTGAAACTAAAATCAAAACTCATATGATTCATACTTCTGACCGCATGTTCCCGAAAGGGTGGCTTTGGGTCTCTAACCATCTGCATGATCCTAATGGACGTATATATATTGGATAGAATCCCAACTGCTGGAATACTTGTATGACCGAGATGGGTGATCAACATGTCACAATGAAGTGCACAAACAAAGGTGGTCTTCACATATATATTACAACCGTCTATGCTAGGAATTTTGTAGCTGAATGCTTAACTTTGTGGGATACTTTGTTTAGAATTTCTGGTACCATTGACGAAGCTTGGCTCATCACTAGTGACTTCAATAACATCAGGAAACAAGAAGAAAAAGTGGGAGGTCATGAGGTTCCCTCCTCCATCATTAACTCGTTCAATGATGCCCTAGATAATGCAGGTCTCACGGAATTACCTATCATTGGTAAGGAGGTGTACACGTGGCATAACGAATGAGGTGTTGCTAAAAGAGTTGCTTGTAAACTTGATAGAGATTTTTTCAACGATGCATGGATTAGTAAATTCCTTGGTTCCAAAACTAAGTTCATCACTTGCTGCTATTCTGATCATTGTGCCTTGAACATCAATATGAAGTCTATCTCTTTCAAGAAGAAACCTTTTCGATTTCTCAACTTCTGGATGGTCTGGGAGGGTTGTCAGGACATCATTAAAGACACCTGGGCTACTGAGGTCAATGGAAATCCTCTGTATCAATTCTGTTATAAGCTCAAACTTGTCAAGGACAAGATGAAAACATGGTCAAAAAATATGTCAATCTCAAAAATATGATTGCTAGGGAAAGAATGGAGCTTGATGATATCTCTACTATTTTACGTAGAAGTCCTCTTGACTCTGATCTTATTCTTGCTCAAAAACATACTCTTGCAATATTGGATGTTCTTCTTAAAGCTGAGGAGGTCTATTTCTGGTAACACAGTAGAATGGAGTGGCTTTCCAATGGAGATAAAAATACCAAAGTTTATCATACCAGTGTTAAGAAGAGGGATGCTATTAATTCTATCACTGAGCTCTTTGATTCACAAGGTAATCTTTTATAGGATAGTGATGCCATTGCGAATGATATTGTCAACTTTTTTGAGCAGCTCTATAATCAACCTCAAGTTGCAACAAGTTATTATATCCCGGACTGGATTCCTCTTGTCTCTAGTAACGACAATGACATGCTTTGTTCTACACCAAGTTTGAATGAGGTTCATGATGTTGTGTAGAGCATAGGGCCTAGTAAAACCCGGGCCCGGAAGGCTTCAATGGTTATTTCTATAGACATAACTAGGATATTATTTGCGATGATCTCCATAAAGCCACCAAGTGGATTTTTGAAGGTGGTAACATGGTGAGGCAAGTCAACCATGTATTCCTTGCTCTCATTCCTAAGAAGGACATGGTCTCTACTCCCGCTGACTACATGCCTATTTCTTGCTGCTCGATGCTGTACAAAGTCATTGCCAAAGTCATATCCAAAAGGCTAGCCACTCTTTTTCCCAATATTGTCTCTCCTTTCTAGGGTGCTTTTGTTAAAGGAAGAAGCATAGATGATTGCTCTCTCCTTGCGACTGAGTTTACTCTTAAATTCAACCGCAAAATCAGCCCTCCTACTACTTGCATTAAGTTGGATATCACAAAGGCTTTTGACTCCGTTCGCTGGTCTTATTTATGGGAATGTCTCGTTGGACTTGGCTTCAATGATAAGTTCATCAACATTCTTAAGCAATGTTTGGAAACTCCTTCATTCTCTCTCTTGTTGAATGGTTCTTCTATGGGGTTTTTTAAAAGCTCCAATGGGCTTAGGCAAGGGGATCCTTTGTCTCCTTTACTCATTGTGCTGGCTATGGAAGGATTCAGTAGATGCATTGAGGTAGCTTACGACAACAAGCTTATTCACAGCTATCCTATCAATAGAACCAAAGCTCTTAGCCATCTTCTATTTGTGGATGACGTTCTTATTTTTTCTGAAGGTCGTATGCGCAACCTTGTCAACCTTAAGAAAATTCTGCACGACGTTGGGTCTACCTCTGGCATGAAATGTAATCCAAATAAAACCCACATTTTTCTATCTTCTTCATGCCGCAACAAAGAAGCCTTGATTAATTGCTTGGGTATGTAGCATGGTTCATGGACAACAAAGTACCTAGGGTTCCCTATTGCAGGTGGTAACCTTAGGAGGCGTCACTATCATGAATGCTTGGACAAACTGAGAGACATGATACAAAGATGGTCGGGTTCTAAAATCTCTATGGCGGGACACATTATTCTCATCAAACATTATGTTATGAGTTTGATTAGCTATTGGCTTCATATGGGTGATATTCCTCCTACTATGATACGTAGGATGGAGTTTCTTCTCTCTGACTTCTTATGGGGTAGTTCCATGCATCCCTCATGTTGGGATCGTCTGGCTTACCCTTTATCTGAAGGTGGTCTTAGCTTCAAAAGACCGGACGAACTGCTGATTTCTACACTATGTGTCGCATTAAAAGGTTCATTCAAACGCAATGCATATGGAGGACATGGATGTCTAGCAGATATGGCAATTCTCTGGTTGCGACATCTAGTTGTGGGTCTACTTTTCATAAACGCATGGTTGCACTTTGGCCTTCTTTTTCCTTGTGGGCGGAAAGGGATCTCTGGGACACTTGCAGACAACGTAGACCATTGGACAAGGTTTTTGAGAATCTATGGTCCTCCAAGAACTATCCAAGGTGGAGTCATACTTGCTTTAGAGCTCTTACCAATGTCCTTCCCACTCTGGAAAAAATCAGCTCTTGGTCGGGCACTCCTGTCCCTGCTTACTTATTGTGTGATTTACACAATGACTCGGTTTCACATTTGTTTGATGGCTGCAAATTTTGGAGATATATTTGGGGTCGAGCATAGCTTAAACTTAACATCAGATCTTCTTATTCTCTTTATGAATGCCTTGCTGATATCGACAAGATATCCAGACATGCTTAAAATCATTGAACATTGGGCTATTACTGGAGTTGTACACCTTGTTTGGGCTGAACACAACAATAGGCTGCATAATGGTGGTGTCTCAGACTTCGTTGTCATCTTCAATTGCCTTGCTTTAGAAATTAAGAGAATGTATTTTACTTTTAAATCAAGTCTTGATTTGCCACCTTTAATTGCTAGGAATTGGGATATGTTGTAACCAATTCCTAGGAGCTTGTAGTCACATGTTAGGGTGTGACTTGTAACTTTGTCCCCCTTTTGGGGGGTTTTTGGAATATACTTACCCAATTTTCCAAAAAAAAAAGCATAGTACATTGACGTGGCTCTGATACCACTGTTGGGTTTTAGGTGAGGGAGAAGGTAGCATAAACAAAAAATTTCTCTCACCACAAAACCATAACCATAGATCACATCAACAATTATGAAATAGGAAGGATGGTTTTAGCAAGTCATACATGGTCCTGAGGCTTGCTCATCGAAAATGCCTCGCAACATGTGCGGTCTTTGACCACCATTTCGTCGGTGATGTCTGTTCAACTCTTGGTCTTGACCAGACTGTGGTTGACAGTCGTCCTCCTAAGCGGCAGAAGTCTCCCACCTCTATAGATAGTCCACATGGACCACCAGGAACTCTAGTCATCCTATCCCACAGGAAACTAGATGGAGTCGTCCCCTTCTCTCAGTGTACTAGTCACCGACACACTCTCCCACAACCAGTTGCTATCCTGTAGTTGTCTTTCCCTCTCTGCTCCTCCCTGGATGGGTAGAACTTGCTTGGGATCTCTCAGTTACCACAACCAGAGATGACAAAAACTTTTTAGAGCAACTGATGTTCTAAGTTGTGATATCTGAGAAGACCCCAGTACCCCTCTATATATAGGAGGGGTCAGGGTCAGGGTTCCCAGCCCCGGGCAATGTGGGACTACAGTGGGAGTATGAATTAACTACAATTATTCTAACTACATACATTGTATTTGTAGTAAAAGCTACCACTATTTACATAACAAAATATGTAAATGAAAGAAATATAGTTAATTCCAACAACTACAAATTGACTACATATTTCACTTGACTACAACTAATACTCTTTCTCGACTCTCCGCTCTCAAGTATCACATGCTCGAAAATTTCAAGTTTTTGGCGCCTACTCCACTTTTCCTGATTTGGCACGACTAGATCCCCCCAATCAAATCTGGCACTCCACCCCACATGTACCTCGTCTCCTCCACCCCCTCCACACCCAAAAGCCCCCTCCTTCGTCCACTCGATAGCCCCCTCCGTTGCATCCACTCCGATAGCCCCCTCTGCTGCATCCACCCCAATACCCCCCTCCACCGTCCACCCTGATAGCCCCCTCTGCCCCCATGATCATGCTCCCTCTCTCTCACCCTCTTCTCTTCCCCGCACACCCCCAATCACGACTTCATATTATTCTCCCCCCCTCCAGTTATCTTGAGAGCTCGTAGATCACCAGAAAGAAGGTGTTGGGAGCACGAGGAAACAAAATAGAGGAGAGGAGATGATCCAAATTGATGATCAACCGTTAAAGCCAAAGGTTTGTTAATTTCACGCAACTTTCTTTCACTCGTAGTAACTTAGGACATGTTCATAGGAAAAACTACAATTGTAAGTAATGTTAGAGCATATCAGAACCTTCTACGTCAAGTCCTGAATACACTCTAATCTCTCGTCATGTAAACGTTCTGTTTTGATGTCGTGTGCAACTAGGCCATCCTAGGAATAGCGACGTCAGATTCTCAGAGATGCTTTTAAAATGATGAAACATTCTATCCCATCAAGGACAAGTGTCGAGGAACTTCCAGCCTCTTCTAGTCCAATAGCGATCGTCACCTCGTTGCTCCCACCCGTCTTCCACTCGCTATCATAACACACGTAGTGATCCGGTGGAGAGGAGATTGTAGCCTTGGTTGACCTGGAGGCAATCTACTGGCCTGGAAAATTGTTTCTTGACAGAGCTATATATGCAGTTTTGGGAAGGGAAAGGGTTTAGCTGGGAGATGGGCGGGGGATTTAGTTGATCGCAACCTCTACTTGTGGCAACAAATCCTCTCAGCTCCATTCGCTCTTCCCATGACCAAGATGATCCATGTGGAAAAGGCCAAAGAGAGGATACTGAGCCCTACTGGAAAGCAAAGAAATCAATTCTTCTTCCAAGAATTTGATGATGATGGGGTCATATTGTGGATGACTGGAAGTCAATTCCATTAATTTTAGTATTGGCATCACATATTCTGCTCTGTGACCTATTGAGTGTAGGGCCATTATATGCTAATGACGTAACGGTCATTCTTGATCCTCATACTTAAATTAACGAATGCCAAGAACACAATCTAGATTGGCATTTTCAATAGGTTAATCTCTCCTTGCTTTTACAGTAGCTTTGTTTGAGGATGGAAAAGTGTCCTCCAGCTATTTTTTGGCCTTAACTTTTTTTGGGTTAATTAGGGGATGTATAAAATCTCTGTATTTGTTAAATATAACAGTGATTTTACAATGGAGTTTCAAGCTGTGCCAATTAAGTTTCATGTTCCTCTGATCCTGCAATCATCTTAAATTATGTTGAAACCAAAGGACAACTGTGAAGTACCTGACAATATAGATAACTATGCGAATTTGGGTGATATGAAATACTATTGTAGATGATTTCTATTAATACATAGACGGATGAGTGTGATAACATCGGCATGTCAAGCATAAAAAAGGTAAGGGTTGTAAGCAAGAATAATTTCATAGGGTCATGAACACTTCTTGTCCTTGATAAGTTACTGGAATTGGTAATTTTAGAGAAGTCTTTGTGCTAATATTAAAGATAATTTTTATAAGATTCACATTGATTTATAAGAAAAGTCTCAGATTTATTATCAGATGGAGCTCATATGCACCATGGTATTCATTGTTTAAGGTATGTCTACTGAATTGTTTGTGGAAATTTGATTTATTTTATCAATAGCCATAATATGTATACCACCTAGTCCATCTTTTAATAATTAAACAATGGGGTTCCTGAAGTTTTTAGTCTAGTTAAGGCCAGTTCTAAATTTGAATTCTGAAAATGTTGTACTGGTTTAAGTAGGAAATAGTAAAATGTTACACTGACCAAAAGAAGTTCACTCTTATTTCAATTGAGAGGAAATACCTTCTTTACCAATGCAAGTCAAATCTTTTATAGTTAGAAACAAAGCTAACACACCAGTAGTAACTCAAAACCAAATTTTTGTACTACAATACATGCTGAAACTGATTAAAAAAGACTACCCTGGTGGTCCAACTACCATTAGTGTAAACTGGTTCAAGTGGTGAACCTGTCAGACATAGATGTTATTAGCATTCTTGGCCCATTTCATTCTTCATACCATTGCCACTATCGCCATTCATCCTTTTCATCACTACCAAGCCTCTTCCACCATTAAGCTCTTCCCTACAACCCACTGGATTCCTCAGCCCTGTATGTGAGGCACCTCCACATTTCAAACATTGAACAATTCCTCTCGATGCCATCTGTTAGTCCCCAACCCCATCTCCAACCTTGAATTATTCCCCTCAATGGTCAGCACAGGTTAGGACGAGTAAGAGTGAAGAAGAGAGAATAAAAACTCTCCTAGGCCAAGTTAGTTCTATAAATGTTCTACTATTTTACTACTAGTTCAACATCAACTTTTTATTCTTGTTCTCTTGTCCTACTCACAGAGCATGATATTTTTCCTAATGAAACTTTTCCAATCTGATTAATAATTTCAAGTAGATTTTTTTTTGTGAAGATGAGTATTCAAGCCTATATAACCACAAATTATGATTGCAGTAGTTGGGATTACCCCTTTTCCATTCTTTATTAGATGAACCAACTAGATCCAAGTAATTTTAAGTACTGTTATCATGAGCTTCTTGTGAATAAGGAGCCTACTGAATTATGTGAGCCAGCTAATGGTATTAAGCAACTAGATTCTCTGTATGCGTTCCTGTTTATGTCTTTTTTCCCCAATTGGGACCCTTGGAAAATATGGAATGTCATGACAACAATGAACATTGATTTATACAGTGCTCACATCGACTCTTGCTCACACTTGGGTCCCATCTTACAACCATGCATCAATGTATCTATATCAGTAATTTGAATTTTTCTTCTTCTATATATTTAATCTAATTTTTTAGTCAACGTTACATATTATACTCTAGCATCTCCAATATAACCTATCTCCTTATTGATCGACATTCCCATGCAAAATATTGCACTCTTTCTCAGAAAGACTATACAAGACAATGACTATATGTCTTAAATAATCGATAACAATTTGAATGATATTATATATTTGAGATCTTAAATTGATCACCAAGATTTTCCGTTTCTAGCTAGTAATTACAATTGGATGTTATACAAGTCACTGGCTTGAGGCTTGCCTGGTAACTTAAAAAATATCATGCATAACTACGACTTTATGTGTGTGTGGCCTTTTTCATGCACTTTACACATGTAAGTATCTTGCACTATATAATTGTCATGCAGCCTACATGATCTGTTTCTCACTAGATTTTGTTCTCTTGGGAGTATCATTCAATACCTTTACATGGAAAACAACCTGCAAGGATCAAACTACTATCCTATACATATGCTCTTTCTCATTTATGTTGTTTGCGATGCTTGTGTTGCAGCATGATCAGAATGGAGGTAGGACATAATAGTGCATGCTAAAGGCAATCTGGGTAAAACCTGTGATGACTAGCTGATGAACGTAAGTGTAATTTATTAAAATTTGTATGTTTGCCAAATACATAATACTCACCTTAAATATGCACATACGTTGGAATTGGATGAATATCTTTTATTGTCTATGAACAGAGTTTGATTTTAGTGGAACATGTTTGCGTGTATCAAATTATTTTGTAAGTGAATTCGGAATGACTTTGAGCGTGCCCTTGATCATGAAGGGCTTACTAAATTTATCCATATAGTGATCAATATGTTCCAGATTTAATACTATGTTAATTCATCATAAATCTGATGAGATGGCAATGTAAAGGTGATATTCTCTGCTCATTCAACTATGAAAAATAAGGCATCTGGACTACTTAAATCACTGCCACTTCCATTTAAGAGTCATCAATGAGTCATGTAGTTCTACTGATATTCAAGTATGTATCCTAAAATTGTCCAGAATTCCAAAATTTTCATGTTCATGCTACTAGCTTAAGTTAGTAGGCCATTCATTTAGAGTGATACATTGCATAGTGTGTTTGAGATCCCATTTGGTTAAGTTGTCATCCAACACATTCCCTTTGACGTGCACCAGGTTGGTGCCATGTAAATCAGTTAATTGGCTTTAAATCATCTTATAAACAGAGTCTTGATGGAACAACTTCACAGGACATTCAGGTCTAGAAAGGTGATGCTCTCAAAGCATGCACGCAGTTAATATTCTAGATGATCACTCCTTGGGCATTCTACAACTTTCCTTGCAAGTGCTCAAGGAGACTAGGCTCATGACTTTTTTTTTGTAGTGGTGTTAACGAAATTTAGAGTAGTACGATATATTTCTGATTTATGATTTAAGTTTTTCACTTATTGTATATGGTTAAAAATGAAGCAATAAATTGATTGTAGTATAAACATTTAATGTATTAGTAGCATGTATTATATAATTGTTGAGTTTTATCTATTTTTGGCTCTTGTGATTCATCAATTGTGATGTTTTTTTCTAGAATAACAGTAGACAGTGATCTCCTTGTTTCCTCATTGCTGCACAAACCCTGCAATGTTGTATGACATGCTTCGAGGGTTTGAACCCTGGTGCACCAGTGGGTTCGAGAGTCCCACTCAAGGTATGTGCGTTACCTATTAAGTAATATTTTTTAGGGTACATTCTGAATTCTTTCTCTCATAGAAAGTAAGTTTTTTGAGGATGACAACTTCTATGCTATCAGGAACTGGCAGAGGACAACATAAGTGGCACTGTAAAGAGGTTAAACAACAGATGCATTCAATAATGGAAAACAGGAACTGAGCCCAAAAGTTGAAGGGAATGGTGGCGCAAATAGCAATAGCCTAAAGTAAGGGGAAAAGAGGAAGTGAGCCACCCAAGGAATACATCCATGTCTGAGAAAGATGAGGCCAAGGCAACGACAACCATAGTCTAGCACCTAAGAAGCACAGACACGAACACGGACACGGATACAGACACATGATACGGCAATTTTCAAATATATAAGACACGGACACGACGTTGGAGACGGCTATATATATATATATATATACATATATATACATACATATATTTACATTAATATAAGATACAGACACGGCATTGGACACGGCTATATATATATATATACATATATACATACATATATTTACATTAATATAAGACACATACACAACGTCCTAGATGTGTCCACGCCGTGTCCAGCTTGCAAATAAAAAAATATATGAAATTGGACACGCTGGAGGAGTGTCCGCCGCGTGTCCACACGTGTCCAAGGTGTGTCTGAGTTGGACACGTGTTGGACACGGACACGGCAGCCTCCAGGAAGTGTCCGTGCTTCCTAGTCTAGCACAGAGGGTGAGTGTGGAGAAATTTTCAATTTTATTTACATCATATTACCGATAAAAGAGAAATATAAAAATCCAAGGTAGAACCTAACCTAAAAGCTAGTTTTTTAGGGAGGAGAGCCCCAAGGTTATATTAGCCCACCCTCAACATCCCATACTATGGATATGGATGAACCTCAACATCCCGTACTATGGGGATGGATGAAACAGATCTAGTAACAAACTTGTGTTGAAGTTGTTTGATCCACATCCCAATTTCCATATCGAGAATAGTGGAGGCACTACAAAGGCTTGTGTACATTTTAGCATAACTGATCCCACACCATGCCCCCCTAGAATTATTGGGATAAATTGACTTGGTGAGCCATACTCCTTGAGCAAAGACCCACAAATTTTTGTAAAAGCTCACTGATAGCTTCCAGCTTCTAGTACAAGTCCCTACTTGGTCTTTGTGAAAGCCTTTCTTATAAACATTGATTTTCATGCCACGTCCAATAATATGCCAAGCTAACCTAGTTAATCAACTCGAAAACCTCTTTTCCTTAGTGCAAGGTGAAGCAAATGCTTCTTATCACATGAATCACCTAGCGCCAACAGTGTTATTGATTAAGTCTCAGTACCATATCGAAACACATATAATTCTGTCACTTCTTGTTTTCTCCTTGTTTCTCAAGCTTAGTGGTTCATTGTGTTCCACCACTTCTTGTTTTCTTTAGTGTTTCATTGGAGCTGGCCACTTCTTTTTTTCTCCTTATTTCATAAGATTGCAGTGACCGTCCTACTCAAGCCAGTACCTTGCTACCTATCAGATGTTTGTCCAGGGAGGGTATTTCTTCATAGTGTCATTTGAGCATTGAGTCGCTAATGAAACCTGGAGTAGGTTATTATCTATCCGAATATGCTATTGTAGAAGCTTAAAGCTTGGAAACCACTTGACGCGAGGAGGCTTCATACCCTCACATCTAGCTTTCCTAGCATCCATTCTCAAGTGAACTTGATATGTAAGAGCCAATTGTTGGGTTCCACATCACATTTGAGAAGCTATGACAGTTTGTCTGTAATGACTGTATTAAGAAGCTTGTTGTCGATGCTGATGTAGCCATCTTCTGATCCAATAGGCATAAGAAGAAAGGGGATTTCTCGACACTTCATCATGAAGTGGACATTTGGGCCACTTTTATATACATGGGTGAACCTTATTAATCTTGCTTAAGAAACACCTTCAAGTGCACCTAGTACTTCTTTAAGTGTGGCTGGTCCAAAGAATGGTCTGAACAGATAAAAAGGGGAAAAACACCATGAAACCATGCATCTATTTCAATAGGAACATGCCATAGGACAATAAAACACTTCCAGGTTGGTCGTTGGTTCTCACAGGTACCACCGTTATATACATGAATAAGGGAGTGGTAAAAGAAATACATTTTTTGCATCTACAAACACACGTTAGGTTGTAAGACACCACATTAGGTCAAATGTAGACTAAAAGTAGGAAGAAGCTACTAGCAGATAGAATTTTAAACTGCATAGTAGGAAGAAAACAATGGGAGAACTGTTCAATCCATAACATTTGGGTGACGAACAAGAATCCCATCAAAATTAACAATATTACTTGTAACCACTTTCCAGAGAGGGTACAATGATAAAATGTAGGAACTAAGATTAGGAAACTTATCTTCTCAGCCCTGATTTCATTTCTTATTAGAGGCTTTGTCCCATATTTGTTGGGTAAATATATCATATGTTGGTAGCCCTCTTACATTATTGGTTACTGCCCAAGTTTAAATTCAACACATTTACCTTTTCATTACACAAATTCCTGGGGTTCAGACTCCATCTCAGGGCCCATCCTTGTCTCATTCCCTCTAGATTTAAAGTCATTATTGCAAGCACGATATTTGATGAAACTTACATTGTCCTGCACTATGTTGCTACTTCACTTCAACTTGTCCTTTTAATCATGGATTACTCTGGCATTCTAGGCATTACCCTACATTATCATTTTCCAAACAAAACGAACCCACTTTCTGAAACTCTCTCAACAAGCATCGACCAAGTCTAGTCGATGACTTACTCAAATTCCCAATCTAAGGGGTCACCTATCCCTATGCAGACCACTCAACAAATTGGCATGTTTACTCAACTTGCTCCTGCTACAGAAAGTTTCCATTGCTCCTTGTTAATATAAGATGGTCGTCATACACCCATAGAATTTCAAATAAGCACATTTTCTACATCTTATTTCATCCCATATCTTAATAAATATGTAGTCAAATTGAGTCTACTGCATGGATCGATGTTTGTCATGCTTAAAAAGGACCAAAGCAATGTCTGATGTTTCTCATGCCACTTTGGTAGTTCTATCTACAGTTATATTTTACACGTCGTAGCTCATTTACAACCAGAGAAGCTGCATTTTGGAACTGATATAATGATGTTTTTACAATCCATTCCTAATGAGTTAACAACCAGAGAAGCTGCATTTTGGAACTGATATAATGATGTTTTTACAATCCATTTCTAATGAGTTGCCTTACAGGAAAGACTTATAGGCATAACAATGTCTAGGTCCTAGAGGTTAGATAATCTTCTTCAGTAATTTCATCTTGCATCATTTTGCAGGTTGTACTGCATATGATTCATATACATGAGTCTCTTTATATACAATCAAGTTGTTCCCTTTTGGAAGGCTTTTTCAAAGGCCATTATAATGCATTTTCAAATTCCATGAAAATATGTATCAAAAAATTCCATGAAAAGTTGAAAACAATCATATATTAATACAGGCTCCTCAGCTTTGTTAGGCACATTTTTTTTGGTTTAGATGAAATGGAAATGATATTGCTTTTGGTGGAAGGTTAAGGATTGAAGGCTTTGGCATTTGATTATTGTATATTGATGGTGGGTCTGATTACGATGTTTCATGTTCAAAACTCATGAGCAGCAAGAAGGATCCCTTGTGGTGTGCTTGGTGTAGGGTTAAGGTTTGGTTCTTTGTGGGTATGTCAATCTACTGCAATCACTTTGTAAGGATCTTATTGAGAAAGAACATGGTTGTGGGCTGGATCATTATGCATCATCAGGATAAGATGCATGGTGAACCCTTCTGTTGTAGATTTTCTTCTTAGTAAATGAACTATAAATTTAGTCTTTCCAATAGGAATATTTTATAGTTGAATATTGAAATATGCTTCTTCAGGATTAGATGGATCGATTTCTTTCATCATTTGAAAGGGTTCATACTCTTGTGATGGCCATTGGTTATAGATTTTCTGTATATGTTGACTACGCCTATTGTGGATTTTGTAGGGAGCAATTTTTCTTACCCAAAGCTTCAAGGTAAGACATTTCTTCACACAAGTATACAAGTGTTTATCAATTACAAAATATCATGTCTCTGCTCTTTTTTTTCATTGTAGCCTGTACATCTACCCATTTATTTGAACGTAATATTACAGTATGCCTTTTTTCTAAACTAGTTCTTTTAGGGCATATTTTCTTATATATTTTCTCCTACTACATTCCTAATACCAACCCATTTCGGCTCTCTACTTGCACAAAAATTTGATGGACATATCTGGGCAGAACATTTTTTTGATTTTGGATCCCATTCCTAATCATTGCACTAATATTACATATTCAACTTAGCACCGTTGTAGGTGATAGTTGCTAATTTGATTTTTTTAGATATGCATTTAAGTCTAATCATATGTGATCAAAATTTTGATTATTTTATAATGTGATTACCACAAACTAGATTACTGGATTTTGTATGCTGCAACCTCTTTGATCCGGAAATGCAACTTTCACTGGACCTTTAATGTGTGTATCTAATTTTGCTCTACTCTAATATTCTTATTTTTTTATGTTTCATCTGTGATTGCTTCCTAGGACGAGGATGATGCCTACAGGAAGTCTATTGAAAGCCATTCTAAGGTTTGGGTAAGGCTATGTGAGACCCATAGAAGGAGAGATGGTATGGTTTCATTAAACTTACTTTTATCTTTTTGTAGGTCAAAATTCATTGCAGTCACACTGTTGAAGGCATTCTCATTGACTCCATGAGTCATACGGTCAAAACAGAGTCTAAATAGTCTTCCTAACTCCCTTTTCTCTAGCCTACTAGTTGAAGTAGACTGAACGAAGGGACTGCTTCTTGTTTTAATTTATGTCGTACTTTTACCACAATAGATTAGATGGTGTTAATTGATCCATATATGGGTTGTGAGTATTTAGAAATGATCAAAATCCATATAATATGTACTATTTCCTACTAGTCACAAACTTACACGATGGCATGACTCCTTAGTCTACCAATTTTAGAACACCTATCACGATGGAATCATGTCAATGCATGCTCAGTTCAAATATCCGCTCCTCTCCAATCACTAATGCTCACTTTTCTCCATATATTAATGTAATGGTATTTTTAGCCAATTCATCTCAAGCATATAGTCCATCCTCACTTGGATATAGTCCCTCATCTAAGGTATTGACACCACCTCAAACATATTGATAAGGCAGGGCATGCATGTGAATCCACAATGTAATATCTTATATCAAAAGATAATGCTCGAGCCCAACCAGGGAAACTGGAGTCTCCTTGTGTTTCTTCTATTACCATGACAGATTCCTGTACAGGCATTTGCCACCTGATGATATTGACCCAATGAAGAGTTCATTGATATATGTAAAAAATTGAGCATTTGATAGATTGGTGTTCCACAGTAGAATATTCTACCCCATGCACCATATCAAATCAAGAAGAAGAATCTGAAGCAGCTAAAACATGGCTTCTACTTGTGAGAAAAATTGGGTTCATTATTATACCCCTTGAGCCACACTCATAAGTGTTAAAAGAGCTCATATATATATGTAAAAATTTTATCGTCATAGGTTTCTTCCTATTTGAGCCTTGTTTTGCTAAGGCATTGTCCTTCTTGGATTAGAAAAAGTCTTTAAAGAAGTTTTTTTGTAGTTCAGTTGATATTGTTTTGGATTTACATCTCATTTTTTTATTCATTGTTCACTGCATACCAATGTAGAATCTTATTAAATATTGGTGTCCCAATGTATTTCAGTCATCTTTCACTGATGTTTATCTATTTGATGTTCTTATACATAATGTTTGTAGGTCCGAGATTGGTACCCCTCTATAATGTACAAGAATCTCGCTTATATTTGTCTTAGATATCATTATTTGTCTATTTCTAAAGTATTTCAAACTGCTACAAGCACGAAAATGGAGTTAAAAATTATTTTTGAAATAGTTGAGACCAAATCCATTTGAAGGTTAGAGGTCGTCAAATCCTCTCGAACAAGCTAGATTCATTTGAGCTTGTCATCTAGCTCTCCTGTCTCCTGCCAAACCTATACTAGATACATTGATGCATGAACAAATGTTTCAAATTGAGAAGTTCATCATTTTCCATATGCTTTCACATGACAAGGTTCTTTAGAAACAAACACATATATATGACCTGCAGTTGATTGGTGTATGTTAATGGTTCTTTTACTTGCCAGTTGGTATATTAGAAGGTTGAGCTATAGTTTGTACACTTCCCTCCTTATTTGTTAGGTCTCTATATAGCCTGGAATGCGCAGATTGGTTCTTATTATATAGTTGTGCATATTTCCATTTGGCATAACTTTTAGCTATTCGATTCTCCATGGTTTCAGAGATGGTTTCTTGTGTTTCTTGATGGAGGAGTCCTTTTGAAAAGGTTGGTTGAGACTTGCCTTATTGCATGCAGTTTGTTGTTTTTCTGGGAGTCAACTGCAATAGACACAAGAGAATCAGAACAATTGCAAAATGGTTTAATTGACCGGATTTCGGCATGCGAAAAGCGGTCAGTCATCAGAAAATTCAGGTGTCAGGTCCATTGTCTAAATAATGTATGATTTATTTGAATATTCATTTAAAAAAACTTTAGTCTTGTCCCATTAAGAATGGGTGACAGTGGACTCAAGTCGTTCCCTGCCTTTCTGCATGATGTTTATGATATGCATATATTTAAGGCATCTCACTCTTGCAAAAGGATTTAATGTTTGATATTTTTCCCTTATTGTTTAATGATTTGAGCTCTTTTTTATGTTAAGGCTCCATTTTATAATTATATGTAGGATCTTTAATGTTTTGCAGCTCCTATCTTCTGGTTTTCCACTAGTGAGGGGTTTATTTCTTTGCTTCATGAAAGAGAAGTTGTGTTTACTTTTCTTTTTCTTAAACTTGTCATGCATCTATTTAGGAACCAACTATTAGGAATGTACTTTTGATTTCCCTGATTTGAGTAATATGGGTTTGCTTTTTTTAGGAAAATCTATTGTTCCTACTGTACCCGAGTTAATAATCTACTCACACAACTGAGAGCAACCTATAACCATATAGCTGACGTGGAAGGTATAATTTTTGTGTAGTCAACCTTGCCAATAATTCTAGGTTCATCATTTTATTATGTCATTTTTTATTGACTTCCTAAATGAATAATTTTTTGTTTAAACAAAAAGGAATGTTTATATATGTCCTTCAAAATCAATTAATAGTTGTTTATGATTGTAAGTAGGACTGCAGCAATTCAGTTGGACTAGAATCCTATTGAAAATAAGAAATATAGGCCTGCTACCTAGTATGCACACCAGAATAGAGAGTCTTCTGGAAAAAAATGTTACTTACTGGTGGAGGAAGACCAATTAGAAATGACTTTTTGTAGGGTATAAGATCTGAAAATGAACCATTTAAGTTGCATTTAGGAGGATACATGATTACTTATGGACTGCTGAAGATGGCATGAAAATGAAGATCTCCGTTGTGCAGTATCATATGTTGATTATGACTATACTTGTTCTAACTTTTAACAATATATTATAATCATGATAAAATCAATGAACTTTGACTCTACCCTTGTTCATTAGTTCTTCTTGAGCTGCTCATATTGTCATTGATTTAAATGAACTAAACTCTTTGTAGGTTTCATGCTTCGACAAGCAATGCTACCTTATTTTCAACCATTGGACAGTTTATTGACAATATGCTGATGTGCATAGTCTCTCATCAACTGCTCAGCATTCCATCTTTCATCCACCATCTAGTACCTAAGATCAAAGAAAAGGATGTTCATCCCTGAGGGTTTAATCCTTATAGATGCTCGTTCAGATGTTCTTTCCACTAAAGATGTGAATGAATTTGCAATGCATGTTAAGTCTGTTGAAGTTCTCTCTCTTGAAATCTTAGATGCACCTAATGAGCTAGAACTTTTCTTTGCCTGGGAAGTAATTGATGATGCTTTGTGGAGACCTGAAGGAAGTTGTTGCCAAACTGCAGTGGAAGTGAAACTATCCACATAGTCCCTTCCCTTGTCTCTACACATCACTTTGGTGAGAGGCTCCTGAGATGTTGGGGTTGCAGCACTGGTTGGGTTGTGGAAGATGCCAAGGATAAGATAGCAAAACTCTAGGAGGAGTATGATAGTGGTGGCGATGTTGCAAAGCTTGCCAGTGCATTCATGATATAGTTATGCCATGATTCTATCATGAAGTTGTGAACAAGGCACTACTTATGCATGAAGAAAAAGAATGACAAGATTCTTGACTTATTACAGGAGATTTATGGGAAATGCCTGATAACAACTAGCCAGATGACATGAGGTTCTTAAGGGTCTAGGACAACCTTGATCATCTATCAACTAACCATATTATGGGTCTGAGTTATACTTAAGAAAGATCTTTACCTAAAAAGATGAATGTATCTGTGAATGCCCCTGTTAGAATGCTGATAAGTTTTGTGGACATGCAATTATTATGATATTATCATTTTTGATAGAAAAACCTATTTTTTAGAAGATTTATGTTTATCCGTACCTTAGATAGTCTAATGATATCTTTTTTGGTTTGGCAGAATGGCCATGTAAGCTTTCTCCTACAGTGTTATTGATGGTGAGCTTAATTATTATTGGCACCTTGATACATTCGGTGCTTGCCTGCTAGGTATGTACATGCTTTGACCATTTTCATCTTGTCATCTTGACTAATCACAAATGACAAATCTATTTGGATATAAGCTTTAATCATACAACCTATTAACTACTAGCATCAATCTACACATCTAGATTTGTTGTGCTAGCAGACACATTATTGTATCGTTATTTTAGAGAGCACAAAGAGCAAAAAAGGAATTAGTAGTTAGTAACTGTAAGTAATGAGAGACCACTGATTGTATATTGTATGATTGTAGCAGCTTTGACATGTTTTAATATATTACAGTAGCCTAGGGTTGGGCAGTTTCAACCACTTGACAGTAGAGATATCATCCTAGATATTACATCCTACTTTGCAGTCTTAGCCCTGTGACTCTTATAAGTGCTTCCACATAAGTAAACCTTAGACCTTTGGATAATGTCATGATCTTGGATTCATTTGTGATTTGCATTTCTAAAATCTTCTCCTTGTCCTTAATGATTTATTTATCTACATCAATTTGACATCACAAGTACATACAGTCCAACCATTACTTCTTCTTGGATGGATTTGAATATATGAAAATGACCAATTTTTGATGTAACTTGTCTCCTTCCTTACTCATTCACAGCTGTAGCAATA
Source organism: Alisma plantago-aquatica (assembly GCA_963693085.1). Taxonomy (NCBI): domain Eukaryota; kingdom Viridiplantae; phylum Streptophyta; class Magnoliopsida; order Alismatales; family Alismataceae; genus Alisma; species Alisma plantago-aquatica. The sequence continues at coordinate 642,549,661 of OY856413.1, read as the reverse complement.
GCCACAGGAGGAACCACAGTCCCAACCCCAGCCTCACCCTATCAGTCAGTTTCAACTCCAACCTCAGACTCAGATCCCTCAAATGCTGGAACCACCAAATGTATACCAACAAATTCCTATATGAGCCCAACAAGCTCATGTGTAGGCTCAAAAGCAACCACTATCTAATCTTCCTCAGATGCAAATGGGAAACCTGCCATTATGAAGCTAACCTATTCAAACTGCATAGCATCCTCAACATCAGCTCCTAGCACAACACCCTCAGATGTCACAACCACAGATGCAAACTCATGTTAAACCACAACTTCCTCAACTACATGTACAACAACAACAACAACTGAATCCACTTCCCCAGTCATAGTCACAAATAGTTACTCAGCCTCATCCTCAACCTCATCCTCAACCATGAAATTCTTCTGCTCATGCTGTGACAGGGCATTAGTCATATCCTCAGCATCAAGGACACAAGCTCCAACTGTTGTTCCACAACAAAGGTCGTACATGAACCCTCAACAGTAGCTGCCTCACCATTCTACTTAGGTGCAAAATCAGGTTTCCCATCAAATGGCCCCAGTATGAACATCACAAACTCAGGTTCCCATGTAATCACAACAACCAAATATAGCTTTATCTCACCCAGGTCACAATCCTAATCAAACTACTGTTCAGCAGCATTCTAAGTACTACCCATGAATGCAATCATCAACACAGATTAAAAACCTGCCACATCAGCAAGTATGTGGATTGGTTCCTCCTCAGTAAGGGACTTACCCATCACCACTTGTTGCTTCCCTGCAACAGCTATTTCGGCAACATACTATACCATATGGACAACATCATCTTCCTCCCAATTAACCCTCTCAGCAACGTTCATAGCTACGTTGGAACTACAACCAAGGGCTCTATCTTGTTCAATTGCTATATTGCCATGAACAAGCTTCTCTTGCATTTGTCCCAGGCTTATGTGACCCAAAAAGATACCTTGCAATATGAGTTGTCAGATTGTAATGCTGACAGTTCACATGGCTAAGATTTAGTATGTTGCTTCTTTTAATTTTTAATTTTAAACTCTCCAATATAATTTGAATTTTTCATCAATACTATGTTGATCCATTGAATATCTTATTCTTTGTAGAACATGGCTTCTTGATTTTTTGGAGTTCACTCGTGGAATCCCACTCTGACCTTACAGTATGAGATAGTATGCAATCGCCCACATGTACAAAGCCTTTGCCAGCCTGCATAAGCAAGTAGAACATATGTTTTGTCCTTTAGTTTAGTTTCCTCAGATATAGTCTCCTTACTTCTGTTGCTTGGCTATTCAGGGTGTAGTACACAGAGGTGTTAAACCTGGAAATTTCCTCTTCTCTCAGGTTCTTAACAAAGGCTATCTTATTGATTTCAATCTAGCCATGGTTAGTCCTTTTTCTTCTTCAAAATTTTGATCCTTTTTTCCTGTTCATATTTCTGAAACTGATTTACATTAAAGCCTTATCATTTTTTTTCATGTACATGATCTCCATCACAAGCATCGTACAAGCAGTAAGTGCCAAAATCTCTATATATTTTTGGATGGTATCCAACTCAACACTCTAATAGACTTTTCTGTAAGACTTTGGTTAGTTCTAATGCTCACAGTTGGAGTTGGCTCTCCATCTATGATAAATTGATAATGACTGTTGTGCCTTTGTACCTATACAACTGTGGATACTACATGGTATTTTTGAATACGAGCTACTTATAAATAAGACAGGAATGGCTGGATAGTCCGGTTCTAGTGCGCATTTGCCCAGTTTAATTTAATATCTAATTGTCTGATGCATAACTAAACATTCATCTAGACAACCAACAGTGAATAGACAACTAAAATTGCTATTGGGCATAACATGTATTACCTATTTTGACTCTGTGTGCACGCTTTCTGTAATTATTAACACTGATTTATCAATTTGGGTATGTTTTTAAATCAAATGATCTAAATGAATGACCTTATTGTGCAGGTTATAGATTGAAAATTCTGGACATGACAAGCCTCAATGGTGCAAGTGAACTATCTTACAACTCTCCCATACAATGCTTGGGCTGCAACAAAACATGGATGAGCTGCCTAGATACTTCTCGTCTCTTCAAGGTACTGATTCTGTCATCTTATTCTCATAACAACCTTCATTTAAGCCATGTATGGATGCTTATATATCTTTATTAAACTATTTGGATGATCTTTATCTTATTTTAATGCCTCTCCATTTGTAAAACCTTATTTTCAGGATTAAGAGAAGTACAAGCTTCGCCATCGTAGCAACTTCCGTTACCTGAATTAGAGATTGAGCTTAACAACGTCAAGAATTCAGATACAGAGTATAAGAAGCATCTAAGACAGCCCTGGTGCAACAGGTGCTCTCCTGTGAAGCATGATGATGCATCTCCATTTGAAGCCCAAGCCCGCCCAGTCACAGCTGCAGCAACAGCCACATACGCAACAAAGTATCATGATATGTTGCAATTTGATATGGCTCTTTGCTGCTATGAGAAGGCTGCATTTCATAGACCTATGTATATATTTGAACAACCACTCAACATCTGCAAGCATAGCGACCAACTTCATAGGGACAATATTCCTTCTATCTCTTCTTAGAAGGTTCTCTTCATATTCTTATCTCGGGTGCTTTTGGACGATGCTGGCCAAACAACAAGAGCTCAAACAAAAGAAGAAGACAATAAGGATGTTAAAACTGGCCGAGAAAGACAACTCTTTCGCAAATATGTTAGTAGACCACTGAATCATTAATATATGTATATACTTTTCTTTGTACACATTGTGTAATAGGGGCAAGGTATATGTCCTCCCCATGTACATTCGACGTTTCGGTATAAATGAAAGTAAGTTTGTTGGCATAAAAATCATAACTTGGTCTAACTACTACAAGTTTGTTACTAAAAGAGCTTATGGACTAATTACACAATACATGAATAATCAAACTATACATATATGTATATGTGGCACTACATATGTAACTAGTGCATAATCCGACTACATATATATGTGTGCAGTAGATGTTGCCTTTCCCTACACATTAACTACATATAATTTGTATTAACTTCATGTTTTTGCTACATATTGACTATATATACAATTGTAGGCATACATTTAGCTATAATTATACCTATATTTAAATATGTAAGGACAATATCTAGCTACGCTTCTGGATACATATGAATTTGTAGCGAATGGATTATATAACTACATATTTGAAAAATATAGTTAAAGGCTTTAGCTATACGAGCATATACTACAATTTGTATGTGTAAAGAAATATGTAGTCAAAGCCTTTCGCTACAAAATATGGGGTTTTCGTTACAATTTTTTTTTATAGTTAAAGACCTTTTTTTTAGTAGTGCATTGAACCATCAAAGTCTTTAAAGAATTAAGCATTCTTGACCTTAAAAGATCCCACACGGTTTTGCACTTTCAACCTCCAAACGGTCTTGAGACCGTTTGGACTCAAACGGTCTTGAGACCGTTTGGTCCAAACCTCCTCAAAACCGCATCTACCAAGGATGGTCTCAACTACACCAATCAGTTTAGGGTTCTCAATATTGATTCCTTCAATCATTGAATTCATGGAACCAATCATCAATTGGACCTATCCTCATACTTCAATTGAGTTAAATAGGTCAACCTTAAATTGATTTGACCCTCAATTGACCCTCAAATATTCATCAATTAGGGTTTGATTCAAATGAATTAGGGTTTGGAATCGATGATCCTTCAATACTAATCAATGTAAGACTAGTTACTTTGAAACAATAGAACCATCATCCAAATTGGGTATGACCTGACCCCAAATGGTCTTGAGGTCGTTTGGATGCCTCCAAACGGTCTTGAGACCATTTTCCCATCAAATCATAAAAATCCAAGTCAACCAATTAAGGTTTGGATCATTGGATTGATCACCAAATCAGCAATTGATTACACTTTAACTTAGTAGCATTGGATCATCAATTGTTTAACCATACTCACCCCTAGACCTCCAAACGGTCTTGGGTGACCTTCAAACGGTCTTGAGACCGTTTGGATGAGCTCCAAATGGTCTTGAGACCGTTTGGCTCATCCAACCCTTGGATTCTAGTGAAATTCCATCAAGGATTGGTCTATCGAGTTGATCAACAAATCAACACTTAATTGTAATATGATTTGGTACCTTTGGACCTTCAATTGATCAACTATACTTAAAACCAGACCTCCAAACGGTCTTGGGTGATCCGCAAACAGTCTTGAAACCGTTTGGGTGATTCCCAAACGGTTTTGAAACCGTTTGGGCCAATCAACCCAAAACATCATCTCACTCACTTGCAAAATCAGCATTTAGCCGATTAGGGTTCATACCACATCTTTGGATCTTCAAACACATATACATACTTGACCCTAGACCTCCAAACGGTCTTGGGTGACCCCCAAACGGTTTTGAAACCGTTTGGGTGATCCCCAAATGGTTTGGAAACCGTTTGGGATAATCAACCCAAAACATCAAATCAACTCATTGAAATTTCAGCACAAATCTCAATTAGGGTTTGCCCAATTGATTAGCCTTCATCTCATGATTCCTTGGGAATTAATCCATCAAATTTGGTGAGTTATTAACCCACATAATTAGGATCAATAATACCAAACGGTCAACCTTTGGTCAACGCACTCAAACGATTTTGAAACCGTTTGCCCAAAAAGGTCAAGTTAATCAGGTTGAAAATCAGCACTTAATCCAATTAGATTTACCTAATTGATTTGCCTTCAACTCACAATTCCTTTGGAGTTAATCCCTCAAATTTGTAGGGTTATCAACTAACAAAATTATGAACAGGAATCCCAAACGGTCAACCATTGGTCAACTCAAAAAAATGGTATTGGAGACCGTTTGCTGCAACTGACCTTGTGAAACCGTTTGCCCTTCAAATGGTTTTGCAAACCCCCCAAACGGTTTTGCAAACCGTTTGGCCAAGGGGTGCAAGACCGTTTGCTAAAGTAACATTGGTATTCACACCCCCTTATTCTACCTCTAGATCCAGGTTTGTTCTTCATGGTTTTAGTTGCAAGAAAGCAAGGAAGGATGGGGGAAAGAAGAACAAACTACTTTTGCAAGAAAGAAAGATGCATAACAAAGTTTAAGGGTTTAGAGTTATAAAACCCACCTTAAAACCACCTCTAGAGCTCCAAGCTTCGAAGCTTTAATGGTGGCTTGAGCTCCATAGGTCGTCCAATGTTTCTTCTTCAAGAATTGGTTGGAAAGGATGGCTAGAAGGAAGAACTAAGTAAGAAAAACTAGAAAACCAACCTTAAATCATGATTTCCTCCATGAATCCGAGTTAGATAATGGTTAAAGCTTACCCAACTCTTCTTGGTCATTCTACTCTGCTACTGATATCCTTCTTTAGTCAGCCACAGCAAGAGATAAGTGAAGAGAGAAAGGGAAACGATCCCTTGGTTGTCAAAGAAAGGTGTATATATACTTTGGGCATGTTTTCAAGATAAGGACAATCTTTTCTTCTATTTCTCATATGGGGCATTCTCTCCTTCTTGGCCACGCCCCTCCTTCCTATACTTAAGAAAAACTCCTTTGTTAACCAAGGTCTAGTGAAAAGGAAGCCAAACATCCTACTAAGTTGCACACATATAAAAGGGTCATTATGCTTACAACTTGGTTATTTAGTTACAAGGGTTATCCTTCTTATTTGTTTATTCAAATGAAGCGCCCCCTTTATCTTTTTTTACTCTAATCGATGCCAAGAGTCATAAAAGATATTCTAGAAGGTATATTTTACATGTTTCACCCCATGTTTTGGGTAAATTGCACTTTACACCAAAACTAGGGTTTAAAGCACAAGGATTGCTCCACAAGCTGCCTTTTGGTGCCCAAGCTTGGAGAATCCATAACACTTCATCATATTCATTCTTATGATGTCTTATCATCAGAGGAACATATAAACATGTTCAATTTGCAAGTTAACCCCTCTAATTGGGTAATTTGTACATAAGTCCACTTTTAACAAAACAATATTACAATATTGTTGAAAAAGGACAGAAAGGGAAATATATGTTCCTCAGAAGCTTTAATTACATTATCAACAGATAACCACAAGCATTTAATCACATGATTAATAAAAACACCTAGGGTTAGTTCATAACCCAGGTCAGGGATGTTACACAATAAGAAATAAACTATCCTACTTTTACATAAACTTTGGGAAACCTAGAGTTAGATTGGGGGGGATTAAAGGTAGAAGAGAATCTTGAGTTACATCAGGAAAATAAGAAGAGGGCTCAGTGCACAGACTAAGAGAAAACAACCACAACTAAACTAGCACACACATTTGGGTTTATAGGCCATAACCACACTACACATCCACCATCAAAACCGTTTTGAGCGACGCGTATCATTTACATATATATACCATATCATATATGTATATGTTAGTTTGGGATCATGTGGTATTAATCGGATATTCATAGAAGTCCTTTATATATTCATATCATATGAAATATATAAAATATGGTAAAACAAAAAATTGATTATATCGATTAATACTAAAGCATAGTACATATAATGAAACATATATCAAACTGGATTGTGAAAACGCGCGTCACCCCCTAGGGTTTGTGCCAAGCTCTAGCGACTGCATAGACGACTGGCCAACCTCGCCAGAGAGGGGAGTCCCTCCCCTCTCTATGATTGTCATGACCACGACGGAGGGGTCTGATGCCTCCCAACCTAGGCCCATTGCCAGGAAGGCCTGGAATCAGATCCATGGCGGCACTAGTTCCTTTGAAGAACACTGCTATGACCCTCCAGAGAAGGTTGATGGGAAACAGTACGTCACCATCAATGATCCAACCTACGAGGCCATGGAAAAGTGTTGGGAACACACTTCTATCTTATACGTTATGGGGAAATGACCTTACTAGTTTCATCTTCTAGCTTGGATCCGTCGAGTATGGAAACCTAAGGGCGGGTTTGATCTTTACTCCAAGCCCGACAAGTTCTTCTTGCTCAGGTTTAATTCAGCCGAAGATAAGAAAAACATCATCAATAGCGGACCGTGATGGTTCGATAACCGGCTCGTGGTTGTCAAGGATTACAAGACGGGTGACGACCTACATAAGGATTTCTTCAGTTCCATTCCTCTTTGGATTGGTATTCCAAGCATGGGTAGGAATTGGTCACCCAGGGCAGTCGGGATTGTGGCCAGCGGAGTGGGTAAACTATTGAGGATTGATTACAAGTCGATTGGCATGGTATCCCTTGGTGAGGCATGAGCGCTTGTGGAGGTGGAAGCCTATGAGGAACCCCCTATGGAGATCTGGGTTAACATGCCACGCCGAGAACCTGTTGCTGTCAAGATCCATTACGAATATCTTCTCAAAAGATGCATGGAGTGCAAGGTCTTTGGGCATGATGACTGTGATAGCCCAATCAACCCCAAGGTCGTTGTTGACGAACCTACTTTGAAACCATCTCAGGTGTGGCAGGTCGTGAATAGGAAGGGCAAGGCGGTTGCGGCAGATGGTGCAGAAGTGGGGGACGACGTTCATAATGATGCTTCTCGCTCAAGCAACAGGTTTGTGATGTTTACTGATTCCAGTGGTGATGCTTCCTCCTTGGGCGGCGGTTCTACGTGTGGTGAAGGCACCTCTGCTGTAGAACCGGGTGTCAGTAATGGTGCTGATTCAGCTGGAGGTGCGACTCCTGTTGTATGCATTTCAAGTGGGGGCGAGGTTGCTTCTCCCTCAGGTGACAGTGTTGTACCTCCAATGGTTGCCGCTAGGGGTGGTCCTACTAACAAGGGCGTCATGATTGCTCTCACTGATGGTGCAGAGGCTGTTGCTGGGGAGGGGGCTGTCACCTCCGTAGAGACATCCAATGTTGCAGTCACGGATACTAGAGGATCGTCCCTTAGCAATGGTACTAGCGCTACCGGTGGGACATCTAGTGGTGTTGTTGGTGTTGCCGAGTGCGACAATGATGGTGGTGGTTCGAAGGCAAACTATGATGTTGCTACCCCAGCCAAGTCGAAAACTCTGCTGATACTTCTTCTTCTTCTAAAAATCTGAAGGCTTCTAAAGGTGACGGGTCTCGCAGGACCCGATCCTCTTCTAAGGGTCTTTAATGACCTTCCTCATGACCAATGTTCATGGCTCAAGGAAGCCACATAAAAATAAAGAAGTAAGAAGGAATATCCTAGATAATAAAGATACTGTGGCAGTTTTCATTGAAACTAAAATCAAAACTCATATGATTCATACTTCTGACCGCATGTTCCCTAAAGGGTGGCTTTGGGTCTCTAACCATCTGCATGATCCTAATGGACGTATATATATTGGATAGAATCCCAACTGCTGGAATACTTGTATGACCGAGATGGGTGATCAACATGTCATAATGAAGTGCACAAACAAAGGTGGTCTTCACATATATATTACAACCGTCTATGCTAGGAATTTTGTAGCTGAATGCTTAACTTTGTGGGATACTTTGTTTAGAATTGCTGGTACCATTGACGAAGCTTGGCTCATCACTAGTGACTTCAATAACATCAGGAAACAAGAAGAAAAAGTGGGAGGTCGTGAGGTTCCCTCCTCCATCATTAACTCGTTCAATGATGCCCTAGATAATGCAGGTCTCACAGAATTACCTATCATTGGTAAAGAGGTGTACACGTGGCATAATGAACGAGGTGTTGCTAAAAGAGTTGCTTGTAAACTTGATAGAGCTTTTTTCAACGATGCATGGATTAGTAAATTCCTTGGTTCCAAAACTAAGTTCATCACTTGCTGCTATTCTGATCATTGTGCCTTGAACATCAATATGAAGTCTATCTCTTTCAAGAAGAAACCTTTTCGATTTCTCAACTTCTGGATGGTCTGGGAGGGTTGTCAGGACATCATTAAAGACACCTGGGCTACTGAGGTCAATGGAAATCCTCTGTATCAATTCTGTTATAAGCTCAAACTTGTCAAGGACAAGCTGAAAACATGGTCAAAAAATATGTCAATCTCAAAAATATGATTGCTAGGGAAAGAATGGAGCTTGATGATATCTCTACTATTTTACGTAGAAGTCCTCTTGACTCTGATCTTATTCTTGCTCAAAAACATACTCTTGCAATATTGGATGTTCTTCTTAAAGCTGAGGAGGTCTATTTCTGGCAACGCAGTAGAATGGAGTGGCTTTCCAATGGAGATAAAAATACCAAAGTTTATCATACCAGTGTTAAGAAGAGGGATGCTATTAATTCTATCACTGAGCTCTTTGATTCACAAGGTAATCTTTTATAGGATAGTGATGCCATTGCGAATGATATTGTCAACTTTTTTGAGCAGCTCTATAATAAACCTCAAGTTGCAACAAGTTCTTATATCCCGGACTGGATTCCTCTTGTCTCTAGTAACGACAATGACATGCTTTGTTCTACACCAAGTTTGAATGAGGTTCATGATGTTGTGTGGAGCATAGGGCCTAGTAAAACCCGGGCCCGGAAGGCTTCAATGGTTATTTCTATAGACATAACTAGGATATTATTTGCGATGATCTCCATAAAGCCACCAAGTGGATTTTTGAAGGTGGTAACATGGTGAGGCAAGTCAACCATGTATTCCTTGCTCTCATTCCTAAGAAGGACATGGTCTCTACTCCCGCTGACTACAGGCCTATTTCTTGTTGCTCGATGTTGTACAAAGTCATTGCCAAAGTCATATCCAAAAGGCTAGCCACTCTTTTTCCCAATATTGTCTCTCCTTTCTAGGGTGCTTTTGTTAAAGGAAGAAGCATAGATGATTGCTCTCTCCTTGCGACTGAGTTTACTCTTAAATTCAACCGCAAAATCAGCCCTCCTACTACTTGCATTAAGTTGGATATCACAAAGGCTTTTGACTCCATTCGCTGGTCTTATTTATGGGAATGTCTCGTTGGACTTGGCTTCAATGATAAGTTCATCTCCATTCTTAAGCAATGTTTGGAAACTCCTTCATTCTCTCTCTTGTTGAATGGTTCTTCTATGGGGTTTTTTAAAAGCTCCAATGGGCTTAGGCAAGGGGATCCTTTGTCTCCTTTACTCTTTGTGCTGGCTATGGAAGGATTCAGTAGATGCATTGAGGTTTCTTACGACAACAAGCTTATTCACAGCTATCCTATCAATAGAACCAAAGCTCTTAGCCATCTTCTATTTGAGGATGACGTTCTTATTTTTTCTGAAGGTCGTATGCGCAACCTTGTCAACCTTAAGAAAATTCTTCACGACGTTGGGTCTACCTCTGGCATGAAATGTAATCCAAATAAAACCCACATTTTTCTATCTTCTTCATGCCGCAACAAAGAAGCCTTGATTAACTGCTTGGGTATGTAGCATGGTTCATGGACAACAAAGTACCTTCGGTTCCCTATTGCTGGTGGTAACCTTAGGAGGCGTCACTATCATGAATGCTTGGACAAACTGAGAGACATGATACAAAGATGGTCGGGTTCTAAAATCTCTATGGCGGGACACATTTTTCTCATCAAACATTATGTTATGAGTTTGATTAGCTATTGGCTTCGTATGGGTGATATTCCTCCTACTGTGCTATGTAGGATGGAGTTTCTTCTCTCTGACTTCTTATGGGGTAGTTCCATGCATCCCTCATGTTGGGATCATCTGGCTTACCCTTTATCTGAAGGTGGTCTTGGCTTCAAAAGACCGGACGAACTGCTGATTTCTACACTATGTGTCGCATTAAAAGGTTCATTCAAACGCAATGCATATGGAGGACATGGATGTCTAGCAGATATGGCAATTCTCTGGTTGCGACATCTAGTTGTGGCTCTACTTTTCATAAACGCATGTTTGCACTTTGGCCTTCTTTTTCCTTGTGGGCGGAAAGGGATCTCTGGGACACTTGCAGACAACGTAGACCATTGGACAAGGTTTTTGAGAATCTATGGTCCTCCACGAACTATCCAAGCTGGAGTCTTACTTGCTTTAGAGCTCTTACCAATGTCCTTCCCACTTTGGAAAAAATCAGCTCTTGGTCGGGCACTCCTGTCCCTGCTTACTTATTGTGTGATTTACACAATGACTCGGTCTCACATTTGTTTGATGGATGCAAATTTTGGAGATATATTTGCGGTCGAGCATAGCTTAAACTTAACATCATATCTTCTTATTCTCTTTATGAATGCCTTGCTGATATCGAAAAGATATCGAGACATGCTAAAATCATTGAACGTTGGGCTATTACTGGAGTTGTACACCTTGTTTGGGCTGAACACAACAATAGGCTGCATAATGGTGGTGTCTCAGACTTCATTGTCATCTTCAATCGCCTTGCTTTAGAAATTAAGAGAATGTATTTTACTTTTAAATCAAGTCTTGATTTGCCACCTTTAATTGCTAGGAATTGGGATATGTTGTAACCAATTCCTAGGAGCTTGTAGTCACATGTTAGGGTGTGACTTGTAACTTTGTCCCCCTTTTGGGGGGTTTTTGGAATATACTTACCCAATTTTCCAAAAAAAAAGCATAGTACATTGACATGGCTCTGATACCACTGTTGGGTTTTAGGTGAGGGAGAAGGTAGCATAAACAAAAAATTTCTCTCACCACAAAACCATAACCATAGATCACATCAACAATTATGAAATAGGAAGGATGGTTTTAGCAAGTCATACATGGTTCTGAGGCTTGCTCATCGAAAATGCCTCGCAACATGTGCAGTCTTTGACCACCATGTCGTCAGTGATGTCTGTGCAACTCTTGGTCTTGACTAGACTGTGGTTGACAGTCGTCCTCCTAAGCGGCAGAAGTCTCCCACCTCTATAGATAGTCCACATGGACCACCAGGAACTCTAGTAATCCTATCCCACAGGAAACTAGATGGAGTCGTCCCCTTCTCTCAGTGTACTAGTCACCGACACACTCTCCCACAACCAGTTGCTATCCTGTAGTTGTCTTTCCCTCTCTGCTCCTCCCTGGATGGGTAGAACTTGCTTGGGCTCTCTCAGTTACCACAACCAGAGATGACAAAAACTTTGTAGAGCAACTGATGTTCTAAGTTGTGATATCTGAGAAGCCCCCAGTACCCCTCTATATATAGGAGGGGTCAGGGTCAGGGTTCCCAGCCCCGGGCAATGTGGGACTACAGTGGGAGTAGAAGGGTCTGGAAATTCCATGAACTGATTGCACTGCGACAACCAAACTGATTGTTTCACAAACAAATCGGTCGGTCGGGAGTGTGAACCGATCGGTTCACCAGTTGGACCAGTCATTTCACATTCCTGACTCGCCTCTAATTGACTTTCCTCTTTCATTTCATACTAATCCAAATATTAATTCTTGTCCCAATCGAATTGTACAAGTGAAACGAAAAAACTTTTCTCACAAATCAAGACAACCCAACCTTGCTCGTTTGGTCCAGTCGAACTGATCAATTCACCAAGTGAACCGATCATCTCGCTGACCATAGCTAATCGGTCCACCTAGTGAACCAGTCGGTTGGTGGTCCAGATTGTGCAGAACACAATCAATGCAGTTCTCAATCAACCTGACACTCAAATCAACACTTGAACATGATGATTCTGAGTCAAGTATATTGATTGAATGTTTAATTGAGTACCTAAACACCTTTAGTAATCAATACAAACATCATTCATGGATAAAATCCTCTTCCAGGTAAATCCTTTGTGTGTGACCCTATAGGTCCCATTTCACATTGGCTGTGAATTTCCATAACTAGCTTATGACATCACAAGCAAAGAGTAGTGCCTCGTCGCACATCGGTGCTACCCAAGTGAAAAGGAAAGTTGGAGAACAACTTTCAATTTTACAGCCTATGATTGGTATTCCAGTTAATGTATAATACCTTTGCCTCTAATATCCTGAATGAACTCAAGGCTTGGAGCTATCATCCTTTCAACGTCCATTCATGTTCCATGATCCAAAGTAGACTGTCTGAGATATGTGTGCCATCAATATCACATATTGACTCACACATGCATGCACATGCCTTTATCAGTCTCTCTTATCAAGTGACCATGGACATCATACTCCCTCAGGAGGGACAAATCCCATTATCTATCACTCATAGTCAAAACCCCATGTGTCAAAGTCACCCAATCATCACCTTTATAACAATCCATATCTCAGTACCGCGTTTGATGATGTCAAAGTGTACCCAACGACATGTGATGAGTGCAGTGATTTCAGGTCTAAGAATCATAATCACCACCATTACTGTGAGAGATGACTGTGACTACCATGTCATGGTTCCATGTGTCACTCTAATGGTGGGCCTGTCCGATACACTATTCTCTAACATGTATCTATGTGCTTGGTTTGATGTCACATATCATGACTAATAAGACTTTGTCATCAACCAACACACACTCTAGTCTTACTGTGTCATTGTTGTATATCAACCTTCCACAATGACATTCGACTAGGGACAAAAACAAGAATGTACAAAATCTTAACATTTGTATGATCTCATTCTTCAAGTCCTTAACCTGAAGACATACATCATTGAGTACTATCATTTTCTAGACATTTATTATGTTCCATCATTATCTCATAACTAATTGAACCAGAATAAATTAGAAGCTTGCCTTTGATATTTATCAAATCAATCTTACTGTATCCCAATCCAATCATCCTATGATTGGCTCTCAGGGCATACATACCAACAAGCACTATGTGTACTAATTCTAAACAATATGGTTGTCAATGGGGAGGGTATGGGGAGGGTAAGGTCTTACCCTTACCCTTACCCACAGAGGGAGGCAAGTAAGGATATGGGATGTTCCCCACTCCACCAATATCTTTACCCTCCCCTTACCCTTACCCTCTTACCCACAGGGTAAACAAGGAGGATAATGATGAGGCGGGGAATTTATATGTATTCTAAAATATGTAATAATATATACAATTATAGGTTGCCTTTTATATTTATATATTTAAGTTTGATGTAAAAATGCTCAAGAATGATTATTGACTATTCATACTGATTCTAAGTAATCTTCTACAACATTATGCACATAGTTTGTGTTGTATTGAGATATATTATCAAGGCAACTATTATTATACATACAATTAGTAGTATGTCTAACATTGGTATATGGACAAATAAATCGCACCCAAAAGAAAAAAAAAGTCCGCTACATTAAAATTATATTAAATGATAATACATCATAGGAAGTTACTTTTACAAACATGCATGTCTTATACCATCCAAAATGTTGTTGTATACATAATAGAATAAGCACAAACAAAGTAGACAACATCACCAAAAATATATCATATTTATATTAAAAAATATTTTTTCTTCTTATAAACTCGTGCCTTACAACTTCAGGCTTTGTAATATATCTGTTCAAATGAGCCCCAAAGAAGTGTAAAACACCATACAAAGAAGTATCAAATGGTTCATAAACTAGAAAATATCATTATATTGTACATGTTGGTCTTACACCTCCAAGATGGTGATGTATACACAACCAAATTAGCCACATTGAAACTAGATAAGATTACCTTGTATTATATTAATTGATCACCACTTTACATTGAATATTTCATAGACTTAAAAAATGTCAATATATTTAATATATTCTATATAAATATTGGCGGGTAGCATATTAGAGGGTATGGGTAACGCCTAACCCTTTCCCTTACCCACTAAAGTAGCAGGTAGGTAGGTAAAAGGTAAGAAAATCCTTTACCCTTACCCTTCCCCTACTGGGCAAGGGCAAAGGACAAATGGGTTAATCCTTACCCATTAACAATCCTACTAAACAATATGGATAATGTTTATGTTAATAGTGTTTGAAAATCTATATACAATATGTATCAATCTTGAACATTGTGTGTTGAACCTAAAAGTTAGTATGTCTGTCCACAATATCATGTGTAATAAAAGAAAATGTTATGAATAAAGACTATAAAAATAAATGTCAATATATAAGACCATATTTATGGGACATGAAGACCATAAATACTATGCATATTAATATATAGGACAACATTTTACACTATGTGTACTATAATATAAGTTCATGTTTTGACATTATGAATATTAATATTACAATATCATATTTTGACCTAAAAAACTATTTGAAATTTTTTTATTTGAAAAATAGATAACTATATCTGGATGACATTTCAAACTTGACATTTTGGGGCCTACCATTTTAACTAAAAAATTAGCAAATACAATGATTGATTGTTCTGGGTTCCAATTAGTTTAAAAAATGTGAGGACCATCTACAAGTATACAATTTTATGAGAAGTCCAGGTTGGGTAGTGTTCCATATAGGTTGGTTCTAGGTTGAGGATTTAAAAAAAATATATAAAATTTTTATCAATTTTACATTTACAAACTTGTTAAAAAGATGGGCCCAAATTATTTCTATGTTTAGATCAGTGCTAAGAATCTATGTTTACATTGATTCTAAAGATCACCAATTTCATTTTCAATTGTTACCGAGATCTGGATCAAGTATAGTTTTGGGTTTATAAGATTGATAAGGCTCAAATTAGTTTGTCACAACTGGTCGAAAAAACTTATGAAGTGGAGTTCCTTAAGCAATTTTATTGATTTCTTTTATTTAAGTGTTGTAACTTGAGTTTTGTGACTTCATGAGAGTTGCAAACTTACATATAAAGAAAATTTCACGAGTTTTCTCATAAAAAGAGTGGAAAACAAGTTTTTAAATATTTGAAAACATTTCCTTTACAATTATATTTGTTCATTCTTCATAAATGACACAAAAAATATTTATCACTAGGATATTAGCAGTGCAAATATGGTTTATTGCCAAAACATAACATGATATGAAAAAAATAATAACTATAATCATAATATGTAAACATATTTACACCATAACCACCATTATCAATGCAGTTTAAAAAAAGTTACGAGCACTACGAAAAAATAATGATACAACACCATATGACAAAAATATGATTTATATAACATTTTTTTAAATTAACTTCTTAAGAAATATGATGTGAAAAAAAGATACTTCACTATAATGATGCATACATAATATGTTAAAATTAATATTGTGTATTGTGTCAAATAATGATGAACCAATACGTACATTTAAAAACTCATAAAATGTAGATATTATTACACTACTTTGTACATATGAAGTGAAATAAAAATATTGTTATGTAACTTTTAATCACAATATTTTTATTAACACTATATTTGTACCACATTAAAATACTTTTTAATGGAGCATTATCCACACCATGACCACTTGTTGAGGTTATTATGATTAAAAAAGGATTATGGTTATCTGTGGATATGATTCATTCTTTACTTATTTTCTTCCCTTACTTGTTATATATTATATAGTAAAAATCAACAACATTTTGTAATTATTTAATATTTACACTTACAACAAAATAGTCATATGGAAGTGAACAAAACTTAAGTTAAAAAAATTAAACTAGATTTCCCACAAAATGAGTCCACGTAAATTTTTGACTTAAACTGTTTTTTTCATAATAAGCCATGAGGTAATCTTATTCATCCTACCCTCTTCATGTAGGAAAAACCAGTCAAAAAATATGCATAACACCACTTATAGAGAAAGGTTCAACCCCACTAAAAAAAACAACAAAAGGTAACTATACATCATGTCACTATGTAAAAGAACTAAGTAACTATACATCATGTCATTATGTAAAAGAACTAAGTTTCTATCCAACTTGTCACCATATGTGGTGTACCTCTCTTCTCCAAGATAGAAATGCCTCTAACTCTCATAGGAAATAAGCTTGACTCACTTATCAAGAATCCTCCACAACTATCAGCAATACAAAACCATATCGCTTAGGGCACCGAGTTTAGAACTTTCTAACAAAATTGCCCAATGATGGAGAAGTCCTCAACCACCTGTTTGATATCCCTAATCCATGCATTCAATGTAGTCAATTACATATTTAGAATCTAACTCCATTGTGGAGGAAGTGAGCTTATGATCATATAAATTTTATAGCAATGATACAACCTTGTGCATAGCCTTTAGAAAAATTGTTACCGTTGACCCAAAATCTAAAGGCAAGTCTGATGTAGTCATGGAAGTTTCTGACACAACCAACTAACCATTGTCTAGACGAGCCACATAGGATGGGTGGAATGCCTGACAACAAGGTTTAGATTTAGAGTAGCCATGTACATATGCTGCCATATGAGTGTGTTGATATGTCTGAGCTTCAAACTTGGGGCAACAATCCCACATTATAGTAGATCCATGTAAAAATTGGGATATTTGAGCTTCTTGAACATGCTCCTTTCTAATATTCAATTGGAAGTGAAGTGGATAGACTCCCAAAGGGTTTCCAAGTTGATTTTCTTTCCTTCAAATCTAAAAATGCACTTGAATTTCCAAATGTGACAAATGATCAGTGGATGTCAAACATTAAAATATCCATCCTTGTAGCATTCTTTCAGTATGTTCCACTTCAAAAATATGGTGGAAGTGAATTAGACTACCATGACACCAGTTAAGGTCCACATGGAATAGCTTGCAAAAGTGTGTCTAGAAAAAAGGTCACCGTAATTATAGAGGAACAAACAATCAACTATTTCATCCATCAGAGAACAACAACAATTACAAGATGATGCGATGTAGATATGGTCTCATAATGTTAACATTAATCGGGATGTCACATTTTATAATCTTCCATACAATCATTATTGCCTTAGGCGTAGCATCAGATGACTAGAACCAAGTCTTCGGACCACCGCTGAAGTGTCAAGGGCGAGAATAACCTTCTTTGCAGACGTGTGAGAGAAGGCTCCATCTCAAGCGTTGTGCCAAGATAATGTATTCAAATTATCAGATATAGTCGACCATGATTCATTGATCAGACAAATTTCATGCTCAATAATGATTTACGTAACGGTATTCCAGTCCCAAATATTGTCTGTTTCCCAAAAATCTAGAACTTGAAAATTAAGAGACATATCATATGGATTTATGAAATTTTCTTAAAGTTTTCTTGCACCACTCATCGAGCCAAAAGGAAAGAGATATGTTTCCTAATGTTCAAGTAATATGGGAATAATCTCAGGGATGCTTCTCCACAATTTTTCTAGAAAGCATAAGAAAAAGATCCCATCTTTACGTAAGTGGGGTGCATGTCATCATGATTAATGTAGGCACTTTGGAATTTCTATCTGCAAAATTGAGCCCATATGGAGTTACCTATCATTATCGCCCAACAAGCTTTGAATCAAAAGGCCTTAGTGGTAACCTGAAGAGATGGAAGTTCAAGACCTTCTAAAGATTCTGATGTGGAAATCTATCCCATGAGACCCATGCCTCCCAACTCTTGTTATCTCTAGCATTTTGATAACAACAAAATTTAGGAATTTATGCTAAGTGTTTATCTATAGTTTTTTGTTGTGATAGACTTAATATGCCCAAAATTAATTTTCAATACTTAGATTTTTTTTAATTTATGTCTTTTTGAATATGTGGTATCTCAAACTAGCCAACTTTAGGACTTGCATGCACCAAAATTAATAAAATATTGATTCTCTAATTCAACCCAATGAATTTGACTTGAAGTCCCTCGAATTTGAGTCACATTATCCCCCTTTCTGTTGCAGTACATTTAGGCACTTCATTGACTCTTTTTCATCAAAAGACAGATGAAGGATCATCTTCCAAAGGCTATTTTCTGATGGCAATGGCCAAAGGATGGTCCCGAAGGTCCCTCTTGCTATGGTGCCTTTTAGTGGCCAATTTTGATAGACTGTCTTCTGATGGTCTGGTATGATGGTCACAACCAAAGGCCAACAAACTACCTAAAGGATTGCTTCTACAACCACCTACCAAAGAAACAAATTTGGGTCAATTTCTCCCAATTTTGAGTCAAATTCATTTCCACCCACCTATGATTTTTTTCCTCTAAAGACATTTAGATTTCTACCTACTAAGGGTCCATCATCTGATGGTCCACCTTTTGATGGTCTGCAAACCAAAAATTGGTTCTGAAGAATCATATTCTAATGTGCTTGTCGAGGACACCAACAAATGGCCTATCTTCCAAAGGTGCCATCCAGACACCCCTCTTACAATGGCATCTCCTGAAGGCTAGTTCAAGGGACACCAAATCCATGAGCCAAAGTCTTGAATGAGACCCAAATTCCCCCAAATTTGAGTCAGAGTTGGGTCCCACTCTGTTATAACCCCATTTTTATGAACCATGTAATGAAATTTGTAAATATCCTTTTAAAAAATAAATGGAATCAATGGTTGATTTAATGATTTGATTTGAATGATTTTCATGCAAAATAGCTTTGTTTGACTTCTTATTGGGCTTTATTGGCTATTGAGCCCAATTGAGATAAAAAGAAAAAGAAAAGACAAAAGTATTCAATTGGATAAAGTAATAAATAAGAAAATAGATAAAAGAAGAATAAAAGGCTAAGAAATATTTTCCCAAGATGGAATTTCAAAATATAAATGTTCCTTGAAGTTCAAGGAACTCAGGATAACAATATAATGATTAAGGAAGGAGAAAATATGTGGAAAATATAAATATTTAAGTGTTAACTTGTAATTGAAGGAAAGGACCCATTTTCTTTAGATAATAATCCCAATTTTGGTATGATGAGAGATTAAATTGTAAACGAGGTTCCCTTAAAATTTGAGAAAAAAGGAGTTATGATTTGGGAGTTATGTCTATTTCAATTTATCCTAAAAATATGGATTTATTTTGAAAATTGGGAAAATCCCTTCCTTTTTTGTTGAATGTGTGAGATGTGGGTTGTTGGATCTTGATCCAACGGGCGCCGTACATCATTGAGTTCCAGTGGAACTCGATCTTAGGCTGTTTATAGGGGGACTTTCCCCTTCATTTTTCTCACAATCCAATGAATGTGCAAGCTTGGAAACAACTTCTTTGAGTCTGGGAGAGGATACCGAACCCCCTAGACACGTATTTGTTGGTCTCTGGAAGCATCTACATGAAACACCCAATTGGGCAAAGGACTAGGGTGGAGGCAGGTTGAAGGAACCCTAAGGAAGCCCCCACACCCTATAAATAGGTCCCCTCTCGCATCCTCTCACCCTCAGGAACCCCAAAGTCCATTTCTAAGTTCCCTCTCTCTCTCTAGATTTCTCTCTCTCCGGTGAGGACTCTGCTTCGGCGTCGTCGTGGTTCAAGAAGCAAGGAAAGAAGAAGAAGATGAGCAACTACTGTGCGATCAAGGACTATCATGGACTCGCGAGGAGATCTAACGATCCAGGGTTGGCGTGCTTAAGTGACTCATGTAGTGGAGCCGATCGACGCGGAGCATCAGATCTAATCAGTGGACCAATGACGCATCGATCAAATGGCCATCAAAATTCAGTAATTAGCTATCTCTGCTCGAATAATCCAAAAAGGCTTTTCCCTTGTGAACTTCATAGAAATAGCTAGGAATTTCCAATGAGAAAACTTTATATATGAAAGTTGCTTAGAAAGATATGAGGAACAATATAAAAATGGTTTGGTAACCTAGTTCTGTCTCATTTTGGAAAAGTTTATTAATTTGATAGAAAAAGGTTTTATAAGGTAATTAGAAACCCTAATTGAATATAAAGGATGAATCTTTGTGGTTTAATAGGTTAATTTGATGAGTATTAACCTGTTGTAGAGTTTTCATCCATTTTGCATGAAAAGTTGACTAATTTGGGGTTTTGATCTATAAATGAAGGATAATACATATAAAAACCCTAATTTAGGGTGAAAAAGGAGAAAAACAATGTTTATTTTGGATTAAGGAAATAAGTTACTAAATAATGCTCCAAAGTCTGTTAGGAGTATTAAAATGAGAAATTTAAAGGTTTTATGTAGTTTTGTTGAATTAGGGTTCATAATACTAAAAGTGGAGGAAAAACCCTAATTTCAAAGGAAACCCTAAAATTGGATTAGAAATCCTAAGGAATAAGATGAAATTGGATAAATTTGATAAAAGGAAGTTTGTATGTTTATTTCAGGATTTCTATGCATATTTGCTTGCCTGATTGGGTTTTCTCTACATAGTTGATTCTGTCTCCCAAACTACAGTTACAGGTATGTGGTTATGCTTATGGATAATCACTTTAGTTTCACAACGATTCCTGAACGTTTTTATCGGTTGCCTAAAAATAACTTCTTGGATGACTTTTATTTCATGCAACTATAAAGTGACTATGATTATCACAATATATATATATAAATATAAATATATATGTATATATATATATATATATATATATAACTTAGATATGGGTCCTCCTCTGTGGCTTTGCAAATGCTAGAAAGGGTAACCTAGAGCAAGGTCTAGGCTATCATGATTTAGAAATTGGGCTACTCACGTGTAGTGCCATGAGACTCTTTAGCACACCATGAGTTAAGGAGTGGGCTACCTACGGGTAGTGCCATGTGACTCAACCCTAGAAATTGATTCACCTGTTAGGTAGAATCATGAGGGGTTTAATGGGAATCTACCATAAGGAGGGTAGCATCCAGGTCCACTGCAGGGACAACACAGAGGATAGGGTGTGTATGGATCAAACAATTATATTTAAAACATAAAGTTGTTTGTTAAACTGTAATTGACTGCAATATATTGTTATTAATTGCACGATTATTGTTTCCCCCAGATACCAGCTTTATGCTGACTGACATTTTGTTTGTCGGCGTTTTAGGTACGAACCCAAAAGGACAAACAGTGAATTGGCATATTGTGAATACATGAATTAATGTGCAAGGAGGATTAGTTAGAATAGAATTCATACATGGATAGAAGTTTAGAAATCCAAGTTTTCAAAAGGTATGCAAAATTTTATTTTGTCACAACTTTTCAGTATAGTCTGGTAGAATTTGATAATATTATTGATTATTTGTCGAACCTTTGATCTAAAAATTGGGATAATGGCTCTGACCTCCTGGTCTCCCTTAACTGGGGGTTACCGGATGGCGGGGTCATTACGTTTGGTATCAGAGCCAAGGTTCCTCATTTAATCGTTAATAATTATCAAATTTTACAAACTCTGTAGAACCCAAGGGAGTTATTAGAGGATTTTCCGAAAGACAGAGGTGTCTAGAAAAGGATCATGTCTAGGAGCTGGCAATATTTTCCTCCGCACCGCTAGTCGGAATATGAGGACTCCAGGATCAATGTGACTGCCTGGCTGATTTCTTAGGATTTGACTCAAAATAAGATACCTTTAGGACAATCCTCCATCAAACTAATAAAAGATATGTAATAAGACGTCACCGACATATGTATAATTAGCTTAAAGGTATAGACTAAAAGGGTCTATTTGTATGCTTATGCAGATGGCTCGCGTGAAGACTGTGGTTGTCTCGGATGCCACCAATGGTGGTGGACCTTCATGCAAAGGGAAAGTGTATTCTGAGAAGAGGAAGAGGAACCATGGTGGAGATTCTTCAAAGAAGAGGAAGAGACCTGAAGAAACCACTCATGAGGTCCCCAATCCTGACCCGATACCCTTCAGAAACCTTGATCAAGAGGAGGACCAAGGGTACGAGGAGCAACATGTGGATGAGGAGGAGGCCAAGATGGAAGAGGACCAAGTTGGTGGTCCAGAACCAACCATGATGATCCACACCCATGATGCCTTGTGGATGGAACAACATAAGAGGCTGACGGAGGCCATTAGAGATTTGGCCCTCAAAGATATACTTAGAGGTGAGAATGGCGAGCCGCTTCCTGTTCGTCCTCGACTAGGAGCCACCATCTTGGACTTCATCAAGCTGAACATTGAAAAGTTCTGGGGAGAAGATAAGTCCAAAGTGGTGGACAAGGCGGAAGCTTGGCTGCTTGCAGTTGAGAATGGATTCCGCATGCTTGAGGTGCAGCCGAGCAAGAAGGTCCTCTTTGCTGCTCACCTCCTGGAAGGAGTAGCCAAGTTATGGTGTGAGACTCACATCATAGGATGAGATCTGACTGAGGAACCCATGGCATGGGCTGACTTCAAGACGATCTTCACCGCCAGATTCATCCCTGTCTCAGCTAAGAAGGAAAAGGAAAGGGAGTTCACCAACATGACTCAAGGAAACTCATCTATGGCAGATTTTGGGCACAAGTTTCGGATCTTGGAGCGTTTTGGGTATAATATGGATGAGGAAAGAGGGGTGGATCACTTCATAGAGCGTCTTCACCCTGCCATCAACCCCCATGTGATGGCAAGTAAACCTAAAACCTTCACTGAAGCTTACAACACTGCTTTAGACATGGAGATGACAGTGATTCCAGTTCAGAATCCACCTAGGGGATATTTGGGTTTCAGTGAAGGAACCCAAGGCCAGAAGAACAACCACAAGAAAGGTCAAGGGCATAATCACGCCAAAGGAAAGCATGGAGGAAAAGGAAAACCCTGTCAAGAGAACAACTGACCGCTATGTCGCACCTGCGGAAAGGGGCACACTGATGAGTGCCGCTACAAGAAGAAGACATGCCTTTGATGCCATCAAGAAGGACACCTACAATCTATTTGCCCTCTACCAGATCTAAGAGGATCAGGACCAGTAGTAGCCCCACCAGTAGCAGCCCACCTATGGCAGCTCCACCTATAGCTGCAACCCACCTGTTGGAGAGAGAAGACAAGCTCGGGTGTTTGCCATTGACAATGAGGAGGCTCAAGCTAATGCTAATCGGTTGATCGAGGGTAATAACCCTTAGAGTTTTCTTTTATGTTTTAAGATAAGCATGTAATGGTCTAATGTATGGTGAAAAAAAACAATGTACGCATGCTTGAAGTCATGGGACACAATGTAAATTCTTTGTTTGACTCTGGATCTACTAATACTTTCATTTCGAGAAATCTTGCAACTATGCTTTGTTTGGATATCAAGTATTTAGGGTATGTCTTAGATGTTACAACCACGAGTGGTCGGATCTTTACATCTCTTTTGAAAACTCCGGTGATACCTGTGAAATATCGAGATCATGAGTTTCCTACAGACTTTATCCTTGTTGATATGAATGAATTTGATGTAATCATTGGTATGGACTGGCTTTATACTTATAGGGCCAATATTGACGGTAGGGAGAAGAAAGTGATCATAAAGAAACTAGGTCACCCACCTATCAACATTAGGGGTAGGAAAGATGCCACCACCAGCCTATATGTGTCAGCCTTGAGAGAAGAGTGGATGATGAGTAAAGGGTGTCGAGCTTTCCTGGTAGTAGTCACCAAGCCAGAACCCAGGGTGCAACCTTTAGAAGAAATAGAGGTAGTTAGGAGCTATGCAGATGTTTTTCCAGATGATCTACCTGGGATTCCTTCAGAGAGAGAGGTAGATTTTTCCATAGAGCTAGATCCCAGGACAAGCCCTATTTCATGAGCACCTTATAGGATGGCCCCTGTGGAATTGCTCAAGTTGAAGAAATAATTGCAGGAATGACTAGACAAGGGTTTTATCCACCCTAGCACATCACCATGGGGAGCATCAGTTCTTTTTGTAAAGAAAAATGATGGTTCACTCTAAATGTGCATAGACTACCAGATGATCAACCATGCTACCATTAAGAACAAATACCCTTTACCCCAGATAGATGACTTGTTTGACCAGTTGAAGTGTGCTCGAGTCTTGTCCAAGATTGACTTGAGTTCAGGGTACCACCAGTTGAGAGTTAGGAGTGAGGACATCCCAAAAACAACTTTTAGAACATGTTATGACCACTATGAGTTTGTGGTTATGCCTTTTGGGTTATCCAATGCACCCAGTGTTTTCATGAACCTTATGAATAGTGTGTTTCAACCCTTCCTTAACTCATTTGTCATAGTGTTCATAGATGACATACTAGTTTATTCAGATGACTTAGATCAACACCAAGACCACCTAAGTAAAGTCGTTGATATCTTGAGAAAGTAGAAGTTCTACGAGAAATTTTCCAAATGTGATTTTTGGATAGATCGAGTCATGTTTCTCGGACACATCATCTCAGGAGGAACGATCTCCATAGATCCATCTAAAGTGTCGACAGTCCGAGATTGGCCTGCACCGAAGAATCCCTCGGAAATTCATAGTTTCTTAGGGTTGGCTGGGTACTATCAGTGCTTCATCAAAGATTTCTCAAAGACCGCCTTGCTTTTGACCATGTTAACTCGGAAGGATGTGAAGTTTGTGTGGTCCGATGTGTGTGAGGATCATTTCTAGGAACTGAAGGAGAAGCTGACCACTGCCCCAATTTTGACTCTACCATCAGGCAATGAGGGTTTCATGATTTTCACAGATGCATCAAAGATGGGACTTGGTTGTATGTTGGAATAGAATCGGCATGTGGTCGCATATGCCTCCCGACAACTCAAGCCCAACAAGGTGAATTACCCGATGCATGACTTAGAACTGGCTGCTATCATTCATGCATTGAATATTTGGCGGCATTACCTATATGGTGCTACCTTTGAGATCCTCACTAACCTTAAGAGCCTGAAGTACCTCCTAACACAGAAAGACTTAAACCTACGACAATGACATATTGTCGATGGATGGAGTATATGAAGGATTACGAATTCACCATCGCTTACCATCCAAGGAAGGCGAATTTCGTAGCCGATGCTTTGAGTCTAAAACATCTCAGGTGTGCAGCTGTTTTGTCCAGTTAGTGGAAGAGCTTAGAAGAGCTGGTAAAGTGGTCTCCTCAACCATTTGATGATCAAGTTCGATTGGCCAACATCCAGATACTGTAAGAATTGTTGGGTGAGATTATAGCAGCACAATTGGCCAGTGGGGAACTTGACATGATGAAGGGTTTGATGAAGAAGCCACAGACCCATATTTCATTGGGAATAGACGAAGGGATCAGATTCGAGAATCGTATATGGGTTCCTAATGACTCACCATTGAAGGAACATATCCTACGAGAGGCTCATGGTTCTAAGTACACGATGCACCTGGGAACTACCAAGATGTTTAAGGACCTGCAAAGCTTTTTTTGGTGGCCAAGAATGAAGAGAGACATTACAATATATGTGGCCAGCTATCTTACGTGCCAAATGGTGAAAGCTTATCACCAATGACCCGATGGACTTTTACAGTCTATAGAGATTCCAAAATGGAAATGGAAGCATATCACCATGGATTTTGTGGTGGGTCTACCTTAGATTAAGAAGGGCCATGATGCTATATGGGTTGTGGTAGATCTCCTTACCAAGTCAGCACACTTCCTTGCCCTAAAAACCACTACCAAGGTATCAAACTTAGATGAGTTGTATATCAGAGAGATAGTGTGTTTGCATGGTGTACCCGGTTCCATCACCTTCGATAGGGACCAAAAGTTTACTTCCAAGCTGTGGAAGCAGGTTCAAGAGGAACTTGGTACAATGTTGAAATTCAGTACCGCATATTTCCCCCAGACAGATGGTCAGTTAGAAAGGACAATCCAAACCTTAGAGGATCTGCTGAGAGCTTGTGTGATCGATTGGGGTGGATCATGGGAGCAGTACTTACCATTAGCTGAGTTTGCCTACAACAACAGTTATCAAGCCAGTATTGGGATGCCTCCGTATGAAGCTCTATATGGGAGACCGTGTCGGTTACCACTTCACTGGGATGATGTTGGTGAAAGAACCCTATTGAGGTCAGACGAACGCCAAGTGTATGTTGATAAAGTCACTTTGATTAGGCAAAGGCTAAAGAGAGCCCAGGATCGAAAAAAGTCGTATGCTGATGCGAGGCAGACTGATGTGCATTTCACTATGGGAGAACATGTTTTCCTGAAAATCCGACCGCTCCGATCTATAGCCAAGAACAGAGGAAAGTTGAGTCCCCGATAAGTTGGTCCATTTGAAGTGTTAGAACAGATTGGTGAAGCCGCATATCGTTTGGCATTACCCCCACAATATAGTATGATGCATGATGTGTTTCACGTGTCCAATCTTAAGCGATATGTGCAAGATCCGAGCCATGTGCTGAGCATTGAACCAATTGAGCTTCAAGGAAAGATAACTTATCTTGAGTTACCTTTGTGGATTCTAGATACCAAGGTGAAAGAACTCAAAATTAAGAATATAGAGATGGTAAAGGTTCTTTGGAAGTACCATGGGGAGGATGAAGCCACATGGGAGCTGAAGACGGACAT
Source organism: Alisma plantago-aquatica (assembly GCA_963693085.1). Lineage (NCBI taxonomy): Eukaryota > Viridiplantae > Streptophyta > Magnoliopsida > Alismatales > Alismataceae > Alisma > Alisma plantago-aquatica. Next base: position 642,522,543 of record OY856413.1, on the reverse strand, counting down.
GGAAAAAGCATATCCAAATTTGTTTGTATGATTGTTGAATTTTGAGAGCAAAATTCCTATAAGGTGGGGAGGATGTTATAACCCCATTTTTCTGAACCATGTAATGAAATTTGTAAATATCCTTTTAAAAGATAAATGGAATCAATGGTTGATTTAATGATTTGATTTGAATGATTTTCATGCAAAATAGCTTTGTTTGACTTCTTATTGGGCTTTATTGGCTATTGAGCCCAAATGAGAGAAAAAGAAAAAGAAAAGACAAAAGTATTCAATTGGATAAAGGAATAAATAAGAAAATAGATAAAAGAAGAATAAAAGGCTAAGAAATATTTTCCCAAGATGGAATTTAGAAATATAAAGGTTCCTTGAAGCTCAAGGAACTCATGATAACAATATAATGATTAAGGAAGGAGAAAATATGTGGAAAATATAAATATTTAAGTGTTAACTTGTAATTGAAGGAAAGTACCCGTTTTCTTTAGATAATAATCCCAATTTTGGTCTGATGAGAGATTGTATCATAAATGAGGTTCCCTTAAAATTTGAGAAAAAAGGAGTTATGATTTGGGAGTTATGGTTGTTTCAATTTATCCTCAAAATATGGATTTATTTTTAAAATAAGGAAAATCCATTCCTTTTTGGTTGAACGCGCAAGATGTGGGCCGTTGGATCTTGACCCAATGAGTGCCGCACATCATTGAGTTCCAGTGGAACTCGGTCTCGGGCTGTTTACAAGGGGACTTTCCCCTTCATTTTTCTCACAATCCAATGAATGTGTGAGCTTGAAAACAACTTCTTTGAGTCCAAGAGAGGATCTAGAACCCCTTAGACCCTGATTTGTTGGTCTCTAGAAGTGTCTACATGAAACACCCAATTGGGCCAAGGACTAGGGCAGCAACAGGGTTGAAGGAACCCTAAGGAAGCCTCCACACCCTATAAATAGGTCCCCTCTCGCTTCCTCTCACCCTCTCAAACCTCGACGACCACTTCCTAAGTTCCCACTCTCTCTCTCTCAATTTCTCTCTCTCCAGCGAGGACTCTACCTCGGCGCCATCATGGTTTGAGCAGGAAGGAAAGAAGAAGAAGACGAGCAGCTACCGTGCGATCAGGGACTATCGTGGACTCGTGAGGAGATCCAACGATCCAGGGCTGACGCGCTTAAGTGACTCATGTAGTGGAGCCGATCAAAGCGGAGTGTCTGATCTGATCAGCGGACTAGCAGCGCATCGATCAAATGGCCATCAAAATTCAGTAATTAGCTATCTCTGCTCGAATATTCTAGAAAAGGCTTTTCCCTTGTGAAATTCATAGAAATAGCTAAGAATCTCCAATGAGAAAACTTTATATATGAAAGTTTCTTAGAAAAATATGACGAACAATATAAAAATGGTTTAGTAACCTAGTTATGTATCATTTTGCAAAATTTTATTAATTTGAGAGAAAAATGTTTTAAAAGGTAATTAGAAACCCTAATTTAATATAAAGGATGAATCTTGGTGGTTTAATAGGTTAATTTGAAGAGTATTAACTTGTTGTAGAGTTTTCATCCGTTTTGCATGTAAAGTTGACTAATTTGGGGTTTTGATCTATAAATGAAGGATAATACATATAGAAACCCTAATTTAGGGTGAAAACGGATAAAAACCTTGTTTATTTCAGATTAAGGAAATAAGTTACTAAATAATGCTCCTAAGTCTGTTAGGAGCATTAAAATGAGAAATTTAAAAGTTTTATGTAGTTTTGTTGAATTAGGGCTCATAATACTGAAAGTGGAGGCAAAACCCTAATTTCAAAGGAAACCCTAAAATGGGAATAGAAATCCTAAGGAATAAGATGAAATTGGATAAATTTTGATAAAAGGAAGTTTGTATGTTTATTTCAGGATTTCTGTGCATATTTCCTTGCCTGATTGGTTTTTCTCTACATAGTTGATTTTGTCTCCAAAACTACTGTTACAGGTATGTGGTTACGCTTATAGATAATCTCTTTAGTTTCACGGTGATTCCCGAACATTTTTATTGGTTGCCTAAAAATAACTGCTTGGATGACTTTTATTTCATGCAACTATAAAGTGACTATGATTATCACTAATATATATATATATATATATATATATATATATAGAGAGAGAGAGAGAGAGAGAGAGAGCGAGAGAGAACTGAATTAGATCTGGGTCCTCCTCTGTGGCTTTGCAAATGCAAAAAGGGTAACCTAGAGCAAGGTCTAGGCTATCATGAGTTAGAAATTGGGCTACTCACGTGTAGTGCCACGAGACTCTTTAGCACACCATGAGTTAAGGAGTGGGCTACCTATGGGTAGTGCCATGTGACTCAACCCTAGAAATTGATTCCCCTATTAGGTAGAATCATGATGGGTTTAATGGGAATATACCATAAGGAGGGTAGCATCCAGGTCCACTGCAGGGACATCACACAGGATAGGGTGTGTAGGGATCAAACAATTATATTTAAAACGTAAAGTTGTTTGTTAAACTGTAATTGACTGCAATATGTTGTTATTAATTGCATGATTATTGTTTCCCCCACATACCAGCTTTATGCTGACCGACGTTTTGTTTGTCGGCATTTTAGGTACAAACCCAAAAGGACAAATAGTAAATTGGCATATTGTGAATACATGAATTAATGTGCAAGGAGGATTAGTTAGAATAGAATTCATACGTGGATATTAGTTTAGAAATCCAAGTTTTCAAAAAGTATGCAAAATTTTATTTTATCACAACTTTTCAGTATAGTCTGGTAGAATTTGATAATTATTATTGATTATTTGTCGAACCTTTGATCCGTAAATTGGGATAACGACTCTGACCTCCTGCTCTCCCTTAATTGGGGGTTATCGGAAGGCGGGTTCGTTAGACACTCACATATAGGCCCCCATACCACTATAAATACCGCCTAGCTACCTAGTCAGGGGTTTCATTTAGTCTTTTGAAAGTTCCTTCTACAACTCTTACCTTGGGTTCCTAAAGATTTTTCCTTGATATCCACGGCATGAGAGGGATAAATATCTCACCCTACACCCATCCACTTTGATTAGAAACCATCTACCACAATTTTCCATCATATTCCACCTACATCAACCAAATTTTATCCACGTCCACCGTCATTGAGCCACATCTCAACCATTACTAGTACTTTCCACCTCCATACTCCCATCCAAGCTACTGTTGGGGTAGAATCAAGGATAAAGGAGGCCAATGAGTCTATAAAATCAAGGAGGACGACCCTAATTACGAGTTCCAGGACATCCAGAGGCTAAAGAGAAAGAGCATCTTCTCTTCCATAGGCTAAATCTCTTATTCTACCTCTTTTTTCTACTGTTCACCTTTGTTTCCGTACAAATGATGTTTTTCCATCTTTGTTCGGTTCCAACAATGTTTTTTCATGGCTAGTTGAACTCTTTCAGGGCTATGTATCCTATTTTTGAGCATGCTTATGTAAATTTTTCCTAAGAAAGTAGCTTTCTTCTAGATCTAGTATGTTTTCAATTCTATCTTCTCTTTTTGGTTGTGATTGTGGGTTGAATTGATCTCTTTCTCATTTGAACCTCCTTTTTCTACCAATATCGAGATATTTGATGTCGAAATAGATAAATGAGGTAGTTTTGATTGAAATCTAAGAGGAGGATATCCAAGAGAGAATCTTTCCAGAACATAGTAAGGGAGATCCGACCAGAGTTGTGAATTTGAACACGTTCAAATGAATTCAACCACATTCATCTGAATGTGGCCACATTCATGGCATGTGTTCCATGCAAATTCATATTGTTCCTAACACTCTAGATTATATTTTATCCGAGAGGGTACCCAAATTATTCTGGGGGATTGGTCTATTATCCTTAAGAGAGGTTTTTGATCATTGATTGGGTTTTAGTAACGCTGCACGAGAGGGAGTGCGATGATCCCCATAAGAACAACTACCATGACCAACATGATGTTTGGATGTTAATTGCTTGTTAGGGTGTTTGGGGGTTGTCTATACCTGATAATAGGTGCATAAATTTCCCAAATTATGACTACATACCTAGGAACTCCTTTTGCTAATTAGTAGGATTTGTTAGAATCTATTTTCTTTATTTTACTTATTTTGTTTCTTATCATTTTGTAGAGCCATTTTAGTTCCTTGCATATATCAACTCCCAATTTTGCTAAAATGACTACGAACATAATCTTAGATGTATAAACATCCCCATGTCCCTATTTTCAGCCCCATATATTTACTTTGAACCCGTATTGAATTGTAGGGGTCTATGAAGGTTTCAAGATACATTTAAAGTCCAATCCTTTTGAATCCACCTCCATTTTGGACGTGTGATTGGGTCCGATCATCTTTTGGCCCCTTTGCCAGCCCAAAGAATCCAATGAATCAAACGGTCATAGAAATAATGAAAAAACAAGTAGAAAATGATAAATCAATAAAGCTCTAAGTCGCCACCCAATTTTCTATATAAGATAAGGGAAAAATAGAGATAATCATTTAGATCAACGGGAAAACACATAACAACCTGATTTTGACTCCACCCTTGGATAGATAAAAAAGGTATGCACTAATTTAGAGATCGGATTCGGTGATCCAATCATGAGTAGGGAAGGATTAGAATCCCATCTCACCTAATTAATGATACAACAACCTTTTTAGTCATTTAGGATAAAAAATGCGGCGATCGAGGTTGTTGTTAAATGAAGTAGTGGTGAAAATGATAAAAAATGACTTTTATTGTTGGTGGACCTTTTGGGACTGAAGATGGACATGGATTTCCCATCATAGCCCTTAAGGTTCTTATTTTTAGGTGTGTTGTGGTCCCAATTTCTTAATGAAGGAGATCCCTCATTGGAGGTTGGGACCGATGCATCAGAAGAGAGAGAGAGGTAAGATAGTTAGATCCAATAAAGCAAGATTAGATCTTTGAGAAAGAACATGTAGATATTAATGATTATGGATAGATCTAAGCAAGCAACAATTATTGACATCCATATAACAGAGAAAGAAATAGTTATTATTACAGAACCTACCAGCGTTAGTAAAATAGTTGGTGTCAGAGGAAGGATCCTTTGATCACTTGTAGAAAATAAATGGGAGAGATAATCATTTCTCTAGCTTCATGAGAGACAAGAGGGGTAGGGATTATGTCAGGTATGGGGGTCTATTTATAAGTGGATTTTAGGGTTTGAGGTTCTGGGAAAAACCTTTTAGAAGAGGTAGAGAACCATGATGTGCCCCACAAAAAGGCCCACGGATTGAGATGATCCATCACATGTCATGCAGATCCCCATGTCAAAAAGGCAACCACCCGTTAAGAATGTTCTGACAAAAATTGGGAAAAACTTTTACAAAAAGATAAGTCAGAGTTATCCCTTTGATTTTTTTTAGAGCAAATGGATTGATTCATTACTTGTTAGCCATACATCATCTACAATTGGGGAGAAAGATACAAACAGAACATACAAACGTTACGTTCAGTAACCCAAGGGCACTACAACTCATATTGGAACGAGAGAGAAACATTTCTGCATTGATTCTTCTTCCTTGAGGTTGTCTTAAGCAGCTTTTCCTAAAGAATTCCTACAACCTGAGCGTTAAGTAGTGGTAGAGGGGTTGGAACAAGATGGTATTCTTCTCATATATCGAGTTATCCCTTAGATATTTCTTTAGAAGTTGTTGAAAAAAAATGAAATATTTGTTTTCAAACAATTCAACTGGCCAATTTGTGAAGAATAGCCTATTTAAGGTAGAATTGAAAGACAACTGCACACAAAAAGGTAAGTCAGATTTATCTCTTAGATTTTCCAAGAAAAGGTAGTTGGAAAGGGAATATTTAAGTCTAGATAATTAACTGGACAATTTGTAAAAAATAGACTGTTTAAGGTATAATTGAAGGAGAAATTGCACTTTTGGTCTGATAAAGATTTTTTGGAGAAATCCCCGAATTGGGTTGAAATGTGTAAAAATGAATGGATTAAATAGGAAAAAATGTGTGTAAAATATGAAAAAGGGGTAAAATGTGGACAATTGGATGAAATTTATCATTATATAGAGAATTAACACATTAGCATTATTTTCTACTAACTCAAAAAAATGGGGTGTCAATAGTTTGTCCTTCTCAAGACAAGGTTTAAGATAAGAGTGAGAAAGGCCAAAAGGTTGGAATTGTCAATGATGCTCTGAAAAATCTTGTGGAGGGTGGAAATTGAGTGTGATGTCTCTTCCTTCTAAAGATAAACTGGTGAGGAAAAGATTGTGATTAATGATTTCTCTAAAAAAAGGATAGCTTATGACTTCGCCTATATCTGATCAATCATTCAATCCCCAAAGTTCAGATGAGTGTCTCTCATCACAACTTCAGTTCATAAACCAGAGCATGTATGCTTATTCCACTGAATCATGCCTTTGTGAGAAAAGGTGGATGTGAAAAAGTAGATGTGATTTGTGGTTTGTCATAGATATTAACATTAGGAGTCTGTGATCAGTAAAAATAGTGGCAACTGCTCTACTATAAAAAGATCTTGAAAAATAGTTATCGTCTCTCTTCTTTTTCTATGCATTTAAGCTTTAGTGGTTTTCATTTTTTTTTTTAATAATACTGCACCAAATTAGGGTTAGGACCACAATCCTAAAGATGTAATATCATGAGAGTTCACCTAATGGAAATAGGGCTTTGAATGCTCAATATTGAACATTGGGATGTTAGAAAAATTCCCTGATAAGGTGACCATTATGGCCAAGGACTGTGTTGGTTTATTGTATGATTTCTAGAGTATGTGTGATATAGTAGGATTAAGTTCATAGGAAGATTATTAAAATAAGTTAAGATCGAGCATTAGATGATCCTCTAGTATTCAAGGTAGCCTTCACAACATATTCCTAGACTGGTCCATCATTTTTCCCCCTAAATTGTCGATGAACGATTATCCCTAACTCCCTAGTTCTCACTTGATTTGATTCTATTTTTTGAACTTTATTGTTGCTGAGAAAGGATCATGTGATATGGAAATAGTGTCTAAAATCTCCTACCATATGTGGGAATTGGAAATCGTGATATGTTCAAGACACTATTGGTGTAGTCTTAAGTCATGAACTTGGATCCTAGAAGATTTGGAAATATGAGCACTAGATTGATTCAATTTTAGGTCATAATCCAAGACCATAGATAGATTTGGAGATGTAGGCATGACTAGTTCAATTTTAGGTCATGATATAGGACTGTATATTGGAGTATCAAACAAATATATAGATTTTAAATTGTTCAATTTTTTAAAAAATACTCAATATAGATAAAGTGATCATTAGTCAAATTTCCATATCTAAGGTTGCCTTTATGATTAGTGATTTTATTTGTTAGTTGTTTAATTCTTAGAGCATCATATGGCCATTCAAAGAGTTCCAAGTTGCTTGTTAAGATATTCAAAAGAATCACCTTGGCTTCTCTATAGGAGAGCTCAAGATGGATACATTGGGTATCATCGAAGTTTCCAAATTTAAGGTGAACTTCACAGCTAAGACTATATCATTCATCTATCTATTCCATAGAGCATCTTCCTATATAGATAAGATTGATAGTATTGATTAGATGGAGCTCTATAGAAATTTCACAATTTAAGGTGGACTCCTTAACTAGTGACTGTATCGATCAATTGTTTGTTCTCCTGAGTCTTTCATGTTTTACAAACAATACTCAAGATAGATGAGGTTGAGCTCTAGACAAGTTACCAGAATAAAGGTTGCCTATATGACCATTAACTGTATTTGGGAATTGTCTTCTCTGTAGAACATCCTGGATTGCAAGATCATTTAGTGTGACATTAGCAGTCTTGTCTGTTGCATGTTGGGGCTTTGATCGAGATGCCTATCTTTTGAAATGGATTTTGGAAGGAGTGTCCTCTCAAATGTAGGGCTGTATCAGGTGTACCTACCAAAATGTAGGGTTTGTGGAATGTGCCTACTTGAATGTAGGGCATGAATTCCAAGGAACTCCTATTCAAAATAGGGCTTGAATGTGGATGCCTAACTAGGACATGACTTAGTTCATTAAGGATGCCTATTCATGATAGGACTTGTTAGATTGTCAATGTTGGTCGATGTATGCCTGCTCAAAATAGGAATTTAGTGTAGATGCTTATCTATGTGTGGGGATTTGAACAAAGGCTCGTTGTAGATGTAGGGCTTTCAAAAGAGGAGATTCCTATTATGTATAGGGCTTGGATAACGGTGCCTACCAGAGAAAGGGATTAGACAAAAGGAAATGCCTATTCCATATTGTACTTCTATGATGTCTACATGAATATAGGGATTAAAGGGAGGTAATGCCTATTCAGGACAAGGATTTATCAAAGGCACCTAATGAATGTAGGGCTTAAATGATAGGGAATACCTATTTTGGCTAGGCCTTGGACAATGGTGCCTACCAGATGTAGGTCTTACACCAAAGAGAATGCATATTCTAGATAGGGCATGGGAGAGCCCTACCTGAATGTAGGGATTAAAGGGATGTCTATCATGTTATAGGGTATTTTTGGGAGTGCCTATATACAACAGGGCTTTAGGTGATTCCTACCTAAATGTATGGCTTTAACAAAGGGAGTTTCCTACTCAGTATAGGGCTTTCAAGAAAGAGATGCCAATTCATGATAGGGCTTGGATAAAGGATCCTAATAGATATAGGTCTTAGACTAGAGGAATTGTCTATTCTAGATAGGGATTACAAGATGCATGTCTATTTAGGATAGGGATTTAGCAATGGTGCCTATGGGATGTAGGGCTTAAGCAGGAGGGAATGCCTATCCATGATAGGGATTGGAAAATGGTGCCTACCAAATGTAGCGCTTAGACAAGAGGAAATGAATATTCTAGAAAGGGCATGAGAGATTCGTACCTAAATGTTGGGCTTAAAGGGCGGCAATGCCTATTCAAGATAGGGCTTTGTTGGGAGTGAATATATAGAATAGGGCTTAAGGTGACGCCTACTTGAATGTAGGGCTTTAACAAAGTGAGTTGCCTACTATAGGGATTTAAGAAGAGGAGATTCTATTAAAGATAGGACTTGAAAGCATGGACGCATCATGGTTAGACCTAATCATGATCTTTTTCATTTGAGTACCATGGACCACAATCAAAGATTCAAGATCTATATTATAGGTAGGCCTCACGAATGATCAAGAGATTAATCTGGAAGTGATTACATGGTGTATGGCTTGGATTTAGTAGATGCCCCCCTAAATACATGTCTTTGAGGAATGAATCACCTATTCTAGATAGGGATTGAGTGCTAGGGTTCCTACTAGTAATAGGGCTTCATTGTAGGTACCTACCTGAGCGTAGGTGTTTTTGGTTAGAAAGGAAGGTGCCTATTCATGATATGTATTTTGAAGGGATTTTTTCCTACTCACAATAGGGCTTTATAGCTAAGTGCCTCTTTTGAGATAGGGCTTTGAAAAAAATAATTGAGTGCCTACTCAAGGTAGGGCTTAAATGTGGGTTGGTAAAGTATATGGTCCTGATCTAGGACCCAAAATAGTTTGTCAAAAAAAGAGAGCATACGAGATCCTGCTTGAGACATGGCTTGTGCTCTAGTTTAAGGTGCTTAGGGCCCAAAAAGATTGGAAAATGAAACACATGATTGGTCTAGATTTAGGTCATGGTCTAGGACCCAAATGAGATTATAAGTCATGTAATTGATCTAGTTTTAGGTCATGGTCCATGACCCAAATGAGATTGGAAGCTATGTGATTGGTCTAGTTTTAGGTCATAGTCTAGGACCCAAAAGAGATTGAAAGATATGTGATTTGTCTAGTTTTACGTCATATTCCAGGACCTAAAAAAGATTGAAAGATATGTGATTGGTCCAATTTTTGGTCATAATCCAGGACCCAAAAGTGATTTATGAGCAACCATCTATAGGAGTGGTCATCATTAAGGATGCCTGAAGGAGTTTAGGACTTTTAAATCGAGGCAAAAGCTCAAGGTGGTGTGCTTCCACCAATCACATCGCTAATGACTCTTGGGGAAGTTTAATGCAGGTTGTGTTGACCTTTGAACTCCTTAGTTTCCACTATTTTGGAGGTAAGGAATGTCATCATAAAAAAATCTAAAATTATGGAGTCAAGGTCCATCCTATCATTCAATTTGCTTTACCGATGCCACAATTTTGATAGGTCTCTAGTGGGCCTGTGCAAACTGAGCAGTGCATCTTGCTTGGAAGGTAGAGGTTTGAAGATGTTTTGTGGCTTTCATCAGTGGAGGTTGCATCATGATGGCTATGCTACAAGGGAATGATTTTGAGGATACATGAGTTCATTGTAGCTGGTCCATCCTTCTAAAAGGTCATTGGACCAAATGCCCTTGGTGATTTGGTAGCTATTGTATGGAGAGCATGCCATGTGAGATCATGCTAGGTAATAAAAGGTAACCCTCATTCATGGGTTGTAGTTCTATCTTCAAGAGTAGGTAAGGTTTTAAGTATCTTGAGGGATGATGAACCTTGTCCGACTCTTACTCTGAAGATGTATGCAAGTGTTGTTGGAGCTAGATCTGAGTTGGAATCTATCTCTATAGAGAATAGTTCATTCTTCCTTTGTTGCCTATGATCTTATGCCACTAGTTCCCTGATGGATTATGTTGGTGGAGGTATGTCATGATTGTTGAAGTAGACCTTCTTGATGCTAAAATGATCTATTATTATAATCCAAATTTAGCCACTACCATATGAGATTTCCCTAATTCATCATTCTTTTTTGAGTCAAGTGTGTTAGGTTTTATGGACACAACAGGAACAATAGAAGCAATAAAATTTTCTCCACACATACCCTACCACATGATCTCATCAAGAATGACATATTCATAAGGAGGGTGCCAAGATATACCTCATCCCAGATCAAGTTCAGAGACGTCCCTTGGCGCAGTGATGTGCATTGCTCCTAGAGTGCAAAGAAGGTCTCAACTGTCCTCTAAATGCAAGAAACTCAACATCTACATCTACATCTCTAATTCATCCATGCAGATAGATTGGAACTCCAAGTCATGCTTTATAAGCTGATAGAAAGAAGCAACCTTCTATTTGATGATGCGCTAGCATTAGTTGCTTTCCTTCTCTCTCGCTTGGGGATGATGATGACTAGGGTCACATGCAAGAGTGTAACCTCAGGCGTCAAGCTTGAGTGTTACACAAAATTCGTTCATCATGCCCCTATTAATAGCAGAGAAATGAAGCAGGATTTCCCAAAATCCTTGGGTAAACAAAAGGATGAAGGTTCATTAAAATGAGTCCCTTGTAGACAAAAGGAATATTCTGGAATTACTTAATTAAAAAATTAATCATATTAATTGATTTCATCATCCATCTCTAGTTAATCACTCTAGATCATCCAGCCAACCTAACAATGGAATCTAATTAATTAGCTTAAACACTTTAGCCAATTAACTCATATTACATTCTGATATTATTATAGAATATTACCTAAATGTTTTAGTAATCAATTTGATTTGGAACATTTTAATCACGTCCACAGTTATACTCCTATTTCAATCACATCCTATGTGTGTGACCCGATAGGCTCCACATTACGAGGAAATGATATTCATAATGATATTATGATTTCACAAGCAATGATTGGTATGTATTAAGACATCATCTACCCAAGTAATTGGAGAAGTTGGAGAACAACTTAACCTATCATACATGATTGGTGTTATAATGAATGTATAGTTACTTTGTATCTGATATCCAAATTGAACTTGAGGCATGGAATCATCATCCTCTTCAACATTCAATTGATGTTCCTTGAACTAGTGGAGACTGTCTGCGATATGTGTAAGCTCAATATCACATAATGATTCACATCAGCATGGCCATGCATTTCTCATTCTTACTTATCAAGTGGCGAGGATATCATACTCCTGTAGGTGGGACAAATCCCATATACATCACTGACAGTCATACTCGTGTCACAGTGCACCGAGCGCCACCTTTATAGCAACCCTTATTCAAGATCATGGTGGATGATGTCAAAGCATACCGAACGACATGTGATGAGTGTAGTGACTTTAGGTCTAAGAACCACAATCACCACCATCACTATGAGAGATAAATTTGACTACCAATTATGGTTTCCATGTGCCACTCTCAAGGTGGATCTGTTCGATACACTGTTCTCTAACAAGTATCTATGTGCTTGGTTTGATATCACATGTCATGACTAATGAGATTTTGTCATCAAACAACACACACTATAGTATTAAGTGTTATTGATGTCTATTATCCTTCCACAATAACATCCAACTTGGACATAACAATAATGCATATACTCTTGACATTCGTATGATCTCATCATTTAGGTCCTCAACTCGAAGACATACGTCATTGATTAATATCATTCTTTAGACATTTATTATGTTACATTATTATCTCATATCTAATTAACAAAATAAATTAGAAGATTGACTTTATTATTAATCAAGTCATTTACAAGATATGCCATTACGATCATCATATTATTGGCTCTCTAGGCATACATACAAATAAAGGGATCATCATTGTTAGGATTATGGTGGTAGAATTTTTCCTCTAGTTTTGTTTCAAAGGTTTTGAATTCTTCTTTTGGAATAAATGTTATCCAGTAAGAAGTTATTTTTAAGGTTGATTTTCAATTCAATTTTCAATTTACATACCATGATTTGTGGAATGTTATGTTGCTAATTACCATCAAAGATGTTAGGATTTGACCCTTGGAAGGTTTTTGTTGTTTGTTTGTTTGTTTTGGGATTAGGCTACTGGTCAATATTCAGACTTTCTGGACCAAGACCCCTTTAAGAAGTTGGTCGTAACCCATGTTAGTCATGAGGTATATCATGATATGTGAGGGGTGGTCATGTAATCATTGTAGCTTACCTGATGGTAAATGACAACTAACCTGCTCACCTTTTGCTCCACTCTTAAGGTGATTTGCAAACCCAATCATATTTATGCTTTCCCAAAGTATTTTTGTGAATTTATTGTTTCCTCCCTCGAGAAGATCATAGACACTTGTACCACTAGGGGAAGGTTTGTTTAGGGTGGATTTAATGCTCCACTGGCTCTTGATTTATGCTTGTATAAATCAATTTGTGCCATGTAGCGAGCATTTGAGCGACAGTTCCCTCCCAATTTTGTTAAGGGTCCATCTTTCAGAGACACCCCTATGGGATTTATTCTTGACACTTATCAGTGTATGTGTGTGTCACCAACATGTATCCACATTGCCACGTGTCCTTTGGACATAATTATTCACTTTTTTATTGTTTTACATTTGTTCCCTAGGCATTGATGTTTAGAACATTCAGAGGGGATTCGTAGACCCACTAGTCCTGGATGTCATCCTTAATAAGAAATTTTCCGCAGGCATATGTCCAAATTTAGGTGCCATTTTGGCTTCACAATTGATGTTTGTTCGGTTCATTATTTGACAGTGTGGACATTGATGCTCAGAGCCTTAGGAAGGGAACTTGAATTTCAAACAAATGGGAGTTTTCTAGAGAAGGTTCCCCATTTGTAGTCTGTAAACTAGATCATCATGCAAAATTGGTCAGACATGGCAATGTTGCAAGGAATACAAATCTCCTTATCCTTGCGTCCATATTTATTTTCCATACCTTGCGATTAGGGTTGCTATCATGTTTAAAAATTAACATTCATGTAGGTAATTACCCCTAAATTTGTTATCAGGATGTCATGACTTGGTGGGTCGTTTCCAACTTGCCTCTGGGCTACTCATGTTCAGAAGACCTAGAAGAGGACATGTGCTGATTTTGTGGTGTGATGTCATCATGAAATTGTAGATTTGGATGATTATATTGCTTAAGTGATCTTTGTGGGTGAGATTAGGTTTTTGAACCATTGGGGCCTTGAGATAACATTCATTCTCCTTTTATCCTTGACCCTATGGTTCTACTTTGACCCTTCCACTTCAGGATGCACGGGGGACACGTCCAGACATGAAAACAGATTAAGTGTATTTTTTATTTTGATGTTATATTTTATTTTTTATTTTGAAATCTCTTGTTTTTTGTTTTTGAAGATTTCTTCAAGCAAAAATGATTATATAGATCCTTCACGATCCTCAAGTGCTATGAGGATCATGATAGATGTGTGTCTTGGTGCTCTTTGGTAGAGATCTGGATCAAGTGGATGATCAATCAACTTCGTGACTCCATCGACTGGTTCATTCCCACTATTCTCTAAATTGAGTAGGGATTCATCAATTCTGCATCTGCATTTGTCTCTTCGATGATATGTGGTAGAATTACTGCACTTATTAGGGCGTCCACTTGAACCAAACTTGTATAGATTAGGTCTTTAATGTTGTTCTTGAGGGATATATATGAGTCTATTATAACATATTAAATCTTAGATGTAATCTACATGTAACCCTTTTTCCCAAGTTTCCCTCAGATTTTTTCCCTTTATGTCCTTGATGTTTAATTAGTGGAATTTGTAGTGGTTTGGTGAACATTTATTCACTATTTGTACCAATAAAAGGGTTTATGCACAAATACCTCAACGAAAGTCTATTAAAGGACCTTATTTATGTGTTATAAACCTTAATCTAACTTGTTAATGTGTTTTGAAAACATAAAATGAGCTTACGTTTCAAATTTGGTTCGATTTGGATGTTGTTTGTGCAAGTATGCAATTTTAGGTACATTTTGTACTTTTCTGCAATTTACCCAATTGGGAGGTTTTCTTTGTAAATTATCCCCAGAACTATAATGATTATATATCCCCTTACCATTCTCAAGATTTAAATTTACTCTATCTATATCCTTTTTGTTGTATCTTGTTGTAAACCCTAATGGGAGATTTTGATGTACTTGTGTAATCTTTTATGAAAGTTGAATAGAGTCAGTTATTTTTATTCTGCTGCTACACTTTGGTCTTGTGCGTACCATTATAAGAAATTTAGAAAATTTATACCTATTCCAACACACCTTTGAGTGTGTTGGAATGGATGTTAATTTTTCAAATGTTTTTAGTAAGGGGGTGATCCTGCCTCCTTACATAATGGTATCAGAGCCCATGGTAGTCAGAATCTGACTATTTCAATTTTTCTCCCTAGTTAGAATACTTGCCTTACCTTTAAGTGACATGTTTGACCTAGAGTTGATCAATAGATGATGAAGGGTTTATTTAGGATCCTATTGTTTCACATTATAATAATGATGAATAGATCCCTAAAATACTTACAAATAAAAGATGCATAAGTAACCATAGTAATTTGTGGTTGTTTAGTTTGGCCTTTAGGCAGCTACTAAGACATGAAGTTGAAAGAAAAGGTGTCTAGAAATGATCAGGTTCAGGTCGGTGGCAAGATTTTTCTTTGTACCACTACCTTGGTTTACGAGGACTCCTGAATCCATATGATTCTGGCCTGGCCTGAGATGATATGTATTATCCGAAATAGCATGCTTTTAGGCAATAGTGCCTTAGACATCTATATGATTTATCTTTAGGGACCATAATATGTTGAACTAGTCTCCCAGGTGTAATGAATTGTTTGAGGATGGGTACCTAATATATTCCCCTTATGACCCATAGGACCACATTTTTGGATAGTTATCCCTAGAACCTAGACTTTGAAGTTTGGTGTTTAGTAAGCAATCAGAGTGCGCAAGCGTGATGTATCTTGTATATGGTCTAGTTAGACTCACCCTTTTACCTCAAAATTAGTGTGGCTTGGTAGGTGAAACATTTTAAGGGGTGGAGAGTAGTTGGTTTGATGATGTTTGGGTAGTTAGATTTTGAGGATGAAATCCTTTCCAAGGGGATGGAGTCATGTAACATACTGAAATCTAGCTATTCTGACTTTAGAAACCCTAACTCCCTAATTAGGTTGTTAGTGTGCTTGAATTCTTAGTTTTGACCAAACAAGTTATAGGTGCAACCACATGTTTATTGGTATCCAAAAGAACATATAACGATCATCTAATGAATAATTCATATGTTTGAACCATAATGAATATCAAATGCACATACTAAGTGTAGCTCACATTTTAATACTAATAGTGGATAAGCATGATATTGACCATGTCATGAACCAATAAACCCTAATGATATGATGGGCAAGATAATTGTAATCTAACCTTGGACTTAATGCATCCTAAGAAGGTATAGGTGAAGAATAATGATCAAGTTAACCTAAACCCTAAGTTGTAATCATCTAACCTTAACCTATACATCCTTAATGAAATTCATGATATATTAGTGTCACTAGGTGTCATAATTAGATAACATACTTTAATACACATAAATCATAGATTAATAAGATCATGGATATGAAATGCATATCACCTTGTTCTCTAATACACACCTAATTAATCACCTAATCATTACTTGGTATGGGAATCAAATAATTAATATGTAATATGTCCCACCTTGATCACTAAAATACATATAATGACTTCAATATGGATAAGAAGTAATTGATTCACACAAATGTTCATAATCAATAATAAGAAGTGAATAAATATGAGAGAATGATTAATGATGACATTAATGTGTGCATGAACGGTAAAGTAACAATGTCTAATATACATATAAGTATAATGTGACATTATTTTGATTAATTGTAACAAATTGGATAAAATGCCTTAGTTCGTGCAAAACAATTTGTTACAATACAATATGTGGATAACAGAGACTAAATCCAAATTATTAAGGATAATAATCAAGTATGTTGAGATAAATGAGTAAACCCTAATTACGCTAAAACTCTTAATGAGACAAGTAAGAAATATATAGGACTTTGTGTATAATAATAAAATATAACTCTTTTGGCAACAAAGTCAATATAACATGACACAAATAAAAGAATAATAAAGATGATGTAAATAATGAATATAATATTAATAGGCCTAGAATATTAACTGTGTTATATCTAATAAAAAGAAATCTTAGTAGTAGAACCCTTAGTGATCCAGGAGAACCTGACTTATGTGGACTTACTAGAGAATATTTTGAACACCCAAGTTAAGAAATTGAGAAACAAGGAGTTTGAGTTAGTGAAAGTTTTGGTGGAAATTTTATGGAAACAACCTAGTTCAAAAGATATGGGTATTTCTCATGATACACCCAATGACTACAACGACCATAATCAATCATGAGTGCTTGGATAGGGGAGTGTTTTCAAGGCCTTTGGATGTCCATTTTAATTTTGCCCTAGTACCTTTACTAGAACCCGCACACCACTTTCTAGGATCCAACATGAGTGCTGGATCCTATTTCGCGATGAATGGGATTGTAGGTGTGCACTATGCAGGCATAGTATTTTAATATCTTTTGATGCATTTTCATAATAGTAAAGCATTAAAGATAATGGCAATCACATAAAAAAGAAAATATGAAATTATTAAGAAAGAGAAGATCTTGCCTATCCTAAAAATCTCTCTCATCATTTTCTCTCTTTCCTTGGTATATTTTTTATTCAAAAATAAATAAAAATAAAATGGAAAACTAAAGGAAAAAAGGGAGGGAAGAAGAGGCTAAATTACAAGGGAAGTGAGGGCCAACCCTGGAAGGGAAGCAGAGGTTAACCCTAAAAATGATGCTTTTTATACTGCCCATAACAAAAAAAAAAAATTAAAGCATTAATAAAGGAGTTGATGTTATAGGAAGGATCCTCTTATCACATGTTGAAAACAAAAGGGAGAGGTAGTCATCTCTTTCGCTTCACGAGAGATAAGAGGGGCCTTGAATACGTTACGTATGGGAGTTTATTTATAGATGGATTTTAGGGTTTGTGGTTCTGGGCAGAATCTTCTAGAAGAGGTAGCAGATCGCCATGATACACCACATGGAAGGTCATATGGATTGAGATGATCCATGATGTATCACATGAGGGATGGATATAGTCCAACCAATGTCCTCAGTGGAAAAAGGCAATCTCATGTTAGGAATGCTCTGGTGAAAATTAGAAAAAAATTGCACAGGAAGATAAGTTAGAGTTATCTCTCAGATTTTTCTTGAGAAATAGCTGGAAAAAGAAAGTATTCATTTTTAGACAATTCAACTTGGCAATTTTTAAAGAATATCCTATTTAAGGAAGAATTGAAGCACAATTGCACAAAAAAAATAAGTCGTAGTTATCTCTCATATTTTCCAAGAAAGGGCAATTGGAAGGGAATATTTAATCTAGAAATTTCAATTCGGCAATCTTTGAAAAATAGTCTATTTAAGGCAGAAGTGTAGTACAGATTGCACTTTCTATTGGAAAAAAGATTTCCTTGCAAAAAGCTCTAAACTCAGTTAAAGTTGGTGAAAATGGATGGATTAAATAAGGGGAAAATGTGGGAAAATATGGAAAAGGGATATAATGTGGAAAATGGGATGAACTCTATCACTAGCCAACAAATTAATATTTAAGAGTGATTTTTTGATAAGTGATAAAAATAGGGTGTTAACAATAAGTATGTACACATATGCATAGTTCTTTTCTTGTTTTACACATACTTGTTCATACACACTGAAATGCCTTTTCTTTTCTTACACTTTGATAGCATGGACCTTGTATCATCTAGACAAGTTATGTTGTCCACCTATCCTCCTAAATTTTTCCACAACCCTGACTATTGGAAAATAAGTGAAAGATGTGTACTCCAACTAGTTGAGCTATACTCTCCCCCACTGTTGTAATATGTGAACACTCCAAGAATGAAGAGTGCTGATCAGACTTTGATCTCCACCTCCATTCAGGATAAAAAAACTAATCATAACAATAGCCCTTTATTGGGAGAGTGCTATCACACTTATGTCTGGCTTGGCACCTCATCTCCAAGATCAAGCTGAATCACTTCAAGAGATACTTGAAAGGCTAGATTACCAATTCCATGTAGTCGTTGAGATCATAGATTGCAATAGAAGTATGCTTCAAACTATTAGACAAGGATTTATCCAAGTGCATCCATTTGATTCAACGGAGCTTCAACAACTGTACACGAAAATATTGGCTACACTTGAAGAGATTTCAACTCAAATGCAAACAACTTCAAAATGAGGCTGCTATGTGTAGTAGGAGAATTCAGAACCTAGTGAATTTGGTTCTCACACATTTGCAAGTGTTGGTGTATAATCACGAAGACCTCAGTTATAAAAACCATTCCATTAGGCCTGATGTGGAACTTATCTTACCATCCTATTCAAGCTATCGATTGGAGTCACTTGTATTTTTCTATGAAGACCCACCCATCCAAGGAGGCCCTTCATTTCATCTTGAGGATTCAGCTGAGCAACCAATGGAGGATATACAACATGTGCATGAATGGTTCGATGATGATTACTTTTATCCTTCTCAAGGCACCCAAGAAGCCTCATTTTGAGAAGCCTGGCTTAAACTTTATTCTAGACCAGGGTGATACTTCTCACACTGAGAGTTGTGACTTTGTTTCAAACTATATGCCTACTATGGTTTGGAATAATTTCTTTGAGGAGGATGACTACAACTATTTGAATTGGGGAAGTAAGGATATCAACGATGACAAATTGGAGCCACATAATATGACATTCTCATGACCCCTTACATAGCCTGGTGGATATCGAAGGAGTGTAATGGATGATTTACTACAACATGGTTGTTGAACATAAGATACCCCAGGCATCATTGAACATGATAAGTTTGGGGTGGTATAACCGCAAACAAATTCACATGGAGTTACTTCCTGTTCAGAGTATATGATTGGATGGCTCAGATTGATAATGAATATTTTCTAAGCATCCACCTCAAGTTTAGAGATGGAGAAGGAAGGAAAAATTCCTCTTGAAAACTACACACCTCCCCTCCATCTCATCCTGTGTCGATATCCTAGGGCCTATCTGTCCAGATTCATATCTTGGAAGGTGCCTTGAGGAGGATTTGCTGAGGAACTCATTTTATTACAGTTCAAGACAATTACAACACAAGGATGAATTAACTAAGTCATCATTTTCAATTCCTCTACTTAACAGTTGAAAGGATCCACACATCCACCAATTCTACTCCTATTACATGGCAGGCCCCATCGGAAAGACACAAGTGACACTAGTCCCAAAATATAGGATTTGAGATCCCAGTGTTGGTATCGTAGGGCAACCAATCCCTCTCTCTTACCCTAGTATTCTATCCCTTTCTTATCAAAATAAAATTTTATTTTTCATGTTCTTGTTTAGATAGTTTCTTTCCTATTACTTCTTAAATATATCTTTCTATAAATGCATCATTTTAGGACTTTGATAAATTTCTTTGCCTTATACCCATACATTCCCTCCTACTCTCTCAAGTTTAGGTCTTGCTCAAGGACAATCAAAGTTGTAATCTTGGGGTGGTAGGGCTATTCGGCCTTCTATCTCTTCATTTCTTATCATGAATACATTTACTTCCTTGTTCATGCATTTAGCATAAAATTTTCAAGTTTCTAATTTTTAGCCTAGAACTACTATTTTGTAGGACTTCTTGTGTAATTTGTAGTTTTGCAATTAAGGTCATGTGATGTGAATCCTACACTTACATTCGTATCTTCATGCTTAATCTCTCAAACCTTGTCTTTAATGCTTGATCTCTTGCTTCAACTTGCTCATTGACTCTTTCCATAAGTTTATACTCAATCTAAGGTTATGATACCTTTTTCATAGTTCATAATGTTGTTCACTTGATCTATGTTGTGAATAACAAACCCAAGATTTTGGTTTATTGAAAGGAGTTAGAGTTTGATCAAAACTCCAAATTGTATTTTTCAAATACCCAACATTACTCAAAGGATCCTTGAATCATAAATATTGTTTTTTATACAGGTATCAAGTGGGAAATGATGAGTTTTTTAGATATAATCAAGTTTGAGTATTTTCCTTTGATGGTATACATGCCTACTCACAGTAAATTGAGTAAAAAAAATTGAAACATATAAATATGCAAAGGAGGCTTGTCCGACAAAAAATCCATAAAATATGGGTATGTCGTTCATGGTAGTGCTATCCTAAAATCTCATTAGAGACTCTTTGGCATCCTTAGGAGACCAATGAGATCATCTTTGTAGTAGCATTGGTTTGAGTGCAAAGTTCATCTCACTACTTTCAACTAGCTAGCTTGGATTGTTGGAAATATTTCTTGTTATATAGATCAACTTGATGTAAATTAAGTTCCGATTGCATCTCCTGGAGGCTAGTTTTGAGGGACACCTAAATCCAAAATTGAAGGCTAGTTTTGAGAAACACAAATACCCCCGAATTTGAATCTAGTTTGGGCCCCACTTGCAGATACACCCCACCTACCACTATAAATACCCTCCCTTGGTTACCTAGCTAGGGGTACCGTTGAGTCTTTTTGGTGTGCCTTTTTTAGCTCTGACCTTTGATTCCTAGAGCTTATTCCTAGAGCTCCAAGGAATGAGAGGGATGAATATCATATCCTACACCCATCCCATTTGGTTGACATCCATCTATGATCATTTTCCATCATCTTCCACCTCCATCAGCCACCTTCCATCCATTTCCACCATCATTCAACCACATCCCAACCATTTCCAACCCTTCCCACCTCCATACACCCATACCAAAAGTTGTTGTAGTGGAATCAAGGAGAAAGGAGGCCAATGAGTCTAGTAGATCAAGGAGGAAGATCCCAAGGACAAGATCCATCCCATCTAGAGGCTAAGGAATGAGAGCAACCTCTCTTCCATGGGCTAAATATCTTCTTCTACCTATTTCTTCTATTCTTCTTCTTCATTTCTGGACAAATGATGTTGGTGCCAACTATGCTTGTCAATGGCTAGTTGAGCTCATTCTTGTCTATGTATCACATTTTTGGGCATGTTTATGTACTTTTCCCCCAAGCAATCAGTTTTCTTCCATATCTAGTATGTTTTTTGTTTATCTTCTCTTTTTGGTTGTGAATGTGGGTTGATGCCTTTCTTTCTTAAGCCTCCTTTTTTTATGAAGAATAGGTAGAGGAGGTAGTTTGGATTAAAATCCAAGAGGATGACCTCAAGGGAGGATCTGTCTGGAAAATAGTAGCTGAGATCATATCGGATTAGTGAATTCAATCACATTGAAATGAAGTCGACTGCATTCACAACCTATGTTCCGTGTATATTCTTTACTATTCCTATCAATCAATTTTATTCTGGTCCTGAGAGGGTATTTAAAATATTGTGGGGCATTGGTCCATTATCCTCGAGAGAGGTTTTGAATCATTGATGGGGTTTTAGTCACACTACCCGATTGTGTGTGCGATGATCCCCACAAGTATATATACAATAATTCACTCTATTTTTGGATGTTAATTTCTTTCTAGGGTGTTTGAGGATTGTTCGTGCCCAAGAATAGTTGCATATATTGCCCAAATTGTAGCTACATAGCTAGGAACTCCTTTATCTTATTAGTAGGATTTGATGGAATATATTTTACTTATTTTACTTTGTTTTATTTCATATCATTTTCCTAGACTCGTTCATGTTCCTTGCATAGTTCAACTCTTAGTTTTGCTTATCTGACTAAGAATATTGTTTTACAATTCAAAACATCCCCATTTCTCTATGTTTGACCTTGTATATCTACTTTGACTCAATATTGAGTTGTGGGGGTCTTTGAAGGCTTCAGGTTGTAAATTTAAAATCCAATCCTAATCTGCCTCCATTTTGGATGCATGATTTATGCTGATCACACTCCAGAGGAAAGTTGAAAACATGTTGTTAATATTCTTGATAACACTGACAATGCACCTGTGGCAACCATATTATATAAATTGATAGCAGAAAGAGTATGAATAATGAGATTTTTTTGACCAACATAGGAGAGGAGGTTTTCTTTCTAAGAATCAACCTTTTTCATAATTATATCTACGAGGTAGTCAAAATGACTGATCTTCATGCTTCCTATGACATGAGACACTCCTAAATAATAACAATTCACCCAAGTGATGGATACCTAGTCTATCAACACTCTCCTAGATAGTAGAAGTATCATTAGTACCACATTAGAAAAGCCAAATTTGGTTTTGCTAACCTTTTTCCCTAAAGTAGTCTTGTAAGAATTCAAGATAATTATGATATAATGTAGTGATTCTAACAATGATTGGGCATAGATCTACATCATCAACGTATAAAAGAACTCCAGGTGCCAGTCATTTGCTTCTGGTCTTATCTTGTAATGAGATTGGTATCCATGGCTCACTTGATTCTTCGATAAAGAGTCTCTTTGAAAAAAAATGAACAATAAAGGAGAAAGAGGATTACCTTTCTTAAACCCCTTAAACATATGAAAAATGCCATCCAAACAATTATTTAGGGTCACACTGATCCAGGTGTTTGAGAAAAAGGAAAGGCACTGATCCACCAACTCTGGAATAATTCCAAATCTATATAGGATGACTCTAAAAAAAGACCAGTACACTAAATCATACACTTTAGGATATCAAAATTTAGCACCAGGTTGAGACTGTTGTCCTTACCTCTATGAATATCATGTAACAGTTCTTTGGTGAAACAAATATTGTGTATTGTATCTCTACCAAGTATGTATGTTCCTTTCTCATCACAATTCAACCTAGGAATGAGGGTCATAATAAGATTTCTAATAATTATATCAAGGGCCCTAAGAGAGACGTTCTTAATGAAGATGGGCCTAAAGTCCTTGGTTAGTTCCATTAGATTTTAAGATTTCATAATGATAATGATGCATCACTAGAAGAGAATCCTATGGTACCAATTTCCTTTGAAAAAATAATCTGCTAATAGCATAAAATCATCCTTAACATGTCCTGTGTTTTTTTTTGGAAATAGGTAAATATATTGCCAAAAGGTAGTATAGTCAAGCTATATAGTACAAGAGCAAGCTACAAAAGTATACAGGGTCTATCTACAAAAAAACCCAGTATCGTTTAGCTATGGGATTAAGGCCCTTCTCAAGGCCTTTAGCCTTGACAGCATTACAAATGTCTCTGTTAACTAAAACAAACACATCGTTACTAGGTTGTCGACCATGGTTAATGTTGTTCCTCTCTTTCCAAATATTAAAGAAAATACTGGCAAAACATAGCCCGGCAAAGGCCCTCTCCTTCTTGTTCACACACTTTAACTTGATGAAATCAATCAGCTCGGTGATGCTTCTGGCCGTAAGGTTGCCCCACCCATTCTTCAGTGCCATCAAAGCCCATAGCCTAAAGACTTTGATGCAACCAAAAAATAGATGTTCATGAGTTTTGGGCTCATCACAAAAGGTACATTTGGGGCTGGTAGGGAGCCCCCATCTAATAAGTCTGTCCTTGGTAAGATGCTTACCAAGGATCACCTTATATCCGGCTAAGCTCCATTTGGGAATCTGACCCTTTCCCTATAGCAGATCAAACCAGGGAAGAACTGGACCTGTAGGGGAGTGGATCCATGGTTTCTGCCCATTTAGTATGAGGAGACCATCACTATCCACACTGTACAGATGGCTAACCTGGTTCCATGTCCTACACATCAGAACCAAGATTCTGGAATTGTTGACATGGGAAATAGGGACCTCACCATACTGCAATCTCAGCCAGTTGGCCCATACATTGCCTTTGACAGTGATGAACCTATCCAGTCTTCTAGCTTGGCTGTCCTCAACTATCTCTTCCACTTTCTTGATGTTGAGACCTTCGTTCTGTAGAGATTTTGAAATGGTATCCCATTTCACAGCATGTAACTAACCTCCCTACAAGAAATTGTTAATTTTCTTAGTAATATTATCAGTGATGTGTTTAGGGAGGTTACAGACCTCACTCCAGTACCGGACCATACTTAGGAGGACATATTTGATAAGCAACAGGAGACCAACCATGGACATATGAATCCCACTCCAACCATCTATTTTAGCCACGATCTTGTCAAGACAAATAGAGTAATCCTTGGATACGCCTCTACCACCAGCGATAGGAGCCCCAAGGTATAGCAACGACAATCTACCACTGTTAAGCCCCAGGGCTATTTTCAGTCTGCCCCTCCTGCCATCACAGGATCTGGAGAGGTAGATGCAGGATTTAATGTCGCTGATGTAAAGGCTCGTGGCTGAGCCAAAACCTTCAAGCAGCTTCTTATACTCACGCAATCTGTTGAAATGACCCATGGAGAACAACATCACATCGTCGGCGAAGACGAGGTGGGTTTTCACTTTAACCCCATGCACTTTGAAAGGTTTGATAAGATTTTTGGCTTCCGCCTTTTTAATCATAGAGGTCAGCCCCTCCATAACCATGGTGAAGAGTAGAGGCGACATGGGGTCCCCCTTCCTGTGATATAGAACTTCAAAGTAAATTTGTCTGGCCCGGACATATCAACTTTTTCCATTATCGTTTATTTTTTGCATAACTCTTCAGTAAAGGAGGCACAATGATGGTGAAGTTATCATCAATAGAGATAATATGTGGGGTATTCACTAGGAAAGATTCATCTTCAATCGTAAATCTTTGGGCGGGTTGACTGTAAAAGGTTTCAAAGTGAGTGACTGTGGTAGTGGCCGTTTTCATATGAGCGTGATGGGAGAACTCTTGTTAATGCGGATACAAGGGATGTAATTCCTCTTTTTCCTATTTCTAATCACCATATTGTAAATCATGAAGTTTCTCTCCCCATTATTGAACGAGTTAACATTTTCTTTCAATCTCAATAGCATCTCTTCGTGCCTAATAACTTCATCAAGCAATGCCTCAATGGAGAGAAGTTTTTGGTCAGTAACACGATTTGAAGTTTAATAGAAGGACATATAAAAGGTATGAACAACATCTTCAATGTATTTTTTTCTCTACTTCACATTAAGAACACATTTTGACTCCATTCTTTGAGCATCCTTCTGAAGTTCTTCATCTCGGAAAAAAACATGTAGGATGTATCATCCTAGTTTGTCATAAACCATCCTTTAGTAATGACTTGCATACAATCTTCATCTATAAATGACATATCGAGGAAGTGCATCAGTACTTTCACTAAAGGATAAAAGAAGGGGGAAATGAGAAGATGCTCTTTATCTAGTGAAATGGGTAGCCAGTGTCATCAATGCACAAGATAATTAGGTCTGGTTGGTGAAACCCGCATCCAAAATTTCCCAATGGTGGGTGTGACCTTTTATTTGTCCACCCAAGTAAATGAATTAACTTGAACATCAACGTGAAAAAAATTTAGATTGGTAATCATATCATTAAGGTCCTTCATTTCATAGATTTCAACACCCCAGTGCCTCACTTCTCATCACAATATCTGAGACTTTGAAGTCAGCCAAAATTTCCCACATATGGTCTCAAATGAGTTGTGATAGGTAAATGAAGGAGTGCCACATATCTTTCCTAGAAGATGCACAACATTTTTCATATACCTTTGTGACAAAAGAGAGACATTCCAAGTACTTTTCTAATTTAATAGTCAAGTGTTGTTGATGATCCATAAATACTCTTTTTCAAAGCAAGATCAACATATGCCCACACTTTACCGTCTTCAAAATCGTTGTCACTAGCCCAATTGAGTCCCACAATATATAGGAGCTCCTCATCCCTAACAACATGCATAAAAGGTTAAAAAATGGCCACTATGACAGGAAAATATCTTTTACATATCCTGCCTATAATTTTCCTATTTTTTTACAACACCTCTAATATTCTAGAACAAATTCTTGAGCATTGAGGTCATAGGGAAAACTAACCAATCTTCAGCCAATCAACACCTCTTCATTGATGTCTAACTGCTGTGTCACCTTCTCCAAAGAATCATACATCTGATTCGAACCAATCATAGCTTGGTTGGTCTCATGTTCTGTCATCCCAATCATCAACAAAATGTTCATAGTAAGTTAAGGTCTTTTCATGCTAAGGGATCTTCTACCAAATCTACAAGACATCCTGGGGTGACCTATGTTGGTGTCTCTATCACTATGCATGTGATGATCCTCTTAGTAAAAGAAGTCACCTAGGTTTCTATTTTCCAAGAGCCTTAAGTTTCCATCTTGATCAAAGACTAGCCAATTTTTAACTCTGTCCTAAAAAATGTACATCAAATCACTGAGCTGTGATGACTTGACCACTTGGGCAACAGAAGTCTGGGTCACTAACAACTGTGGTAGAGGGTTCTAGGGACTTTCTTGAGCAGAAAGCCTATCCAAGAAGAATACATCATCATGGATCTACAAATCTTTACCTAGCTCAATCAGAATGACTCTTGGGCCATCTGGTGCAACATATGTGAGGTGACCTTAGATAACTTGATATAGCAATTCTTTTTGAATAAAGATACCAAAATAAACTATGGGAAGTCTTCTTTGAAAGGTTCCAGTATCCCTAGTATAACCAACTCATCATTCAGGCATCTTCACCACTTGGATATTTGATGGACTAACCCACACACTTGGAAGATATCATGGATGGTACTCGTTTTCTCTATAGAGGATGGGGATATATATTATCCAAAACCTTGACAATTTTATATTTGTTGCCTTACTCATCACTTCCACCGGGTGTATGGATATGGTGTCATTCTTCTATCTCATAGCCTTTTCTTCAAATAGATTTTGAGCTTCATCTAGTAAGGGGAATATTATGACTACTTTTTGCATCACAAAGCGATAACAATCTACCAAGTTTGACCATCATTCTCAAAGGAAAGGGGCTAACTACAATTCTAAGATGGCTTAATTTTGTTAAAGAAAATAATTTTAAAAAATAGTCATTGTTCTAGCTAAGTATGAAATAAAGAAACATGTAGGTTGTTGTTGCATAGTACATCACCTAAAACATTTGTGTCCCATTGTGAGAATGGTTTCTCATTATTCTACACGACACCCTATCTGGGTGACATTTCACACATGAATATATACCTTCAACTAAAACTCTATTAGAAATGACACTCAAAGTATAAATAAATAATATACAAAAATTAACATGATTGTAAAAAAATTCATGATTGTACACAAAAGATCAAAATTGTAGGTTGTCTATTGGATGTTAGTGAACTGGTAGTTTACTTTTAAATTATACATTTATGTACGTAATATATGTAGAAAATGCATAAAGTAGGTAATAGTTGTACACAAAATATTTCACCAGCTCACTGATCCCCGAAATAAGGGTATTTTATTGTACATATTTATTTGCTAACCCATACACAAAATATATACTAGTACATTAATTGTTCACAACTAACCTAAACAATTTTAATTTTTTGATATTGCTGTAGATAGTTACTGGGAAGTTAAATGGGTTCATTTCATGTTTCGTTCTGAGTTTGTGTATCACTGTACACCTGGACTCTCCTCTGCTAGTTGTTAAAGTGGATCATTTACTATTTAATTTTTTATAGTACATGTCTTATAAAGAATTGTACATAAAGTAAACATAGGAAATGCATAAAAATATAACAGTTTGCAAAAAATGCATTTTTGACTCAATCTGTTGTGACATATGAAATATCTACAAAAAACATTTATCCATACTATACACTTCAAGTAAAAGCAAACTATACTATTATATATATTACCACATATAATTTGTAAATAGGGGCTTATATAAAGATGTACATGTGACTAATATTGGTATATATACTTTTGAGTTTGGTATACCTTGGCTCAAAATTTGTTTGTATATGTATTTGACTTTAAAATTGTCACAACTTGTCAACTTAATTATATTCTCCTAGTTTGGGACAAGCCATGTGGATCAACACATGGGTCGGATTGGGCATGTCCTGTCAGATGAACATCACTAGATAGAATCAAATCATCCAAAAAATCATTATAGGTCTAGATAATTAGAACATACTAAAACTATGAACCATTGCCTATAACAAATCACCCAAAACTATATCAAATCTAAAGCATTATGGAACCAAATTTATATAAAGTTCTAGATAAGGAGTGCCTTAGACCTAGAACCTTTTCATATCCAACTTTTAAAAAGAAAAGTTATAGACTTGAAGATGCCATGGAGTCAAAAATTTATCAAAAGTACTAAGCCCAACAATCAATTTTTTTTTGAGTCATGGAGGACTATTGTCCCCCCCCCCTCCCCAAACAGGTGCTAGAGCCCGAATGACCCAAGGAGTTGGTAAATACGGTTGCGCTACGGGAGGTATTGAACCCGGGACCCCCGGGGGGGCCAAGCCGTTCCGAACCATCCACGCTACAACCGGCCGGGTTGCCCAACAATCAATTTGGTTGTATAGTATGTAACCTGAATTTGAACCCAAATTTTTATATTTATTCATTCATTTAAATAAATGACATTAACCCTAGAACTATAACCGAAAGTATGATATATGTATCCTCAACAACATGTAGTTTATTAACACTCATCATTGTATGTTAGTGATACGACACCCCCACCCCCTGCAGTCACCTCCCATTGATGACAGATCCTAGGGAAAAATGTCATAATCTCATTTTCCCTGATAAAGATTTAAGAAGTAACAATTTATAGCAAATTATAGCATTTCATAATCTTGAATGATAATCTCCTCAAAGGAGTTTGCATAACCTTCCAATATAAAGATGCTACAATAGAGGGTAAATTATCACTCTAAGGAAGAAGATCTCATGAATACAATCTATCTAGTTCTCATTGTGTTATTTACTATGTAAATTCTAATTTGTTCATCTAAATATCCAATCTTTCATTTAATCAATCGTTATCTTAAGACAACTATCTAAAATGCCAACAAGAATAGCACAATTCAATATATTTCTATATTGTGTATGTGGTTCCATACACAAGTGTGCATGTACCTATATATTCAATAATAAAATAATTGCACATATAAACTTGTATATTCATTTAGATAATATAACCCATGTTTGTCATACCACGGGTGTAATAACTTTTATGTCCATCATTAAACTTGTATGAAGTACTCGTGGGTAGGTCTAACATTGAGTTCAGAACATCATAATTCCATTATATGATACACATTTTCGCATTATAACAAACTGGAACGAAATGAACATCCACACAATTTATCATGTGATTCAATACTTTGGAAATCAACTAAAAATCAATTAGTAATCGATATGTTTGGGTATTTATTAGATACAAATGTACCTCTTTAGTGAAGAACACATGTAGTATACTTGAAATATATGATCCAAATGACAAAGCATATGGAGATACTAACAATCAAATGAATAAAATTACATTCAACACTAAAGTGCCACCGTGTATCCATATGCT
Source organism: Alisma plantago-aquatica (assembly GCA_963693085.1). NCBI lineage: Eukaryota > Viridiplantae > Streptophyta > Magnoliopsida > Alismatales > Alismataceae > Alisma > Alisma plantago-aquatica. The sequence goes on along the minus strand of OY856413.1, from coordinate 642,492,365 downwards.
ACTTGTTAGGGTTGACTAAAGTATCAGGGTTCTTGGTTTAGGGTTGAAATTAGGATTTGGTCATAAACCCCACTTCTCATATACATGGGCCTGACAATATAGAAACCCTAATATACATCATCATCTTCGTCGTCGTCATCATCATCATTGTCATCATCATCATTATCATTATCTTGGGATCTCATTATTCATCAATACAAGATTATAAATGTACTACACATATTTAACTTCTTATTCACCATACTAGTGATAGGATAAAAATCTCAAATTCAAATATCTTATTAGACTTATGGGTTATAAACTTCTAATTGACAATTACATGTAACCCGAACCCACAGATTAAAAGTTACAGTTTCATCAGTGGATTAGTTCATTTTTTATCAACTGAACAAGATATCAAAATTATTTCATGAAATCAATGATTTTCATTTTATCTTTTTTTTTTTTGGTTATCCATGTGTGCCTCTCTCTTCTTCATTACTTTATAGGTAAAGTCTTGGTATAGAGTATAACAAGAGACATACAAGAAAGAAAAAATTGGAAAAATAAGTAACTATACAATCTATCTATACATCACAATGGTATCTTCAAAACTGTGTTTCCAGATCTTCATAGGACTATCACACAACCCACAAAAAATACTCCTATTTATCTTATTCCAGATATGACAAAACAACAATAAAACAACCATCTGTTCTTCTTTCCTTAAATATAATTGGCCAGTTAGACAAGCAACCTTTCTATTATATATATTCTGAAACTGCTTATAAATTTCTGGAAAAAAACTATAGCTAAAGAAAAAATGCGCCAAAGTTTCCTCATTATATTCACATAGAGAACACCTCAATGCCAGCTAAAACCCAAATCTTTTTAGAGTATCAGTATTAGATAACCTATTCAATAAACATTTCCATAAAATAAAGGAACACTTCCTTGGAATACCCCCTGAAATCCAACTTCTCCATTTCACTAGAGGATAAGTTGTCCTTGAAATAGCCCATGCATCTTTAAGTCAAAATGATTTTGCACCTTCAAAAGAAACAAAGTTCCTACCTCTAGAAGGAGTGGGAATATCATTAAGGATAGACTGAATAGCTTTTGCACTCTAAACTCCAAACATTTCCAATGGTTATTCAAAATACAGTTGTTTAGTTTATAGTAAATGCCTTTACCCATGCGAAACATTAACTGTTTGTCTACCAAATCAAATAATTTTAAAGCATGGGGCAACCAAGGATTCCTCCATAACTAAAAAAGATCCCCATTGCCTACAAAAAGCTCCACATGCTTTAAGAGAATATCCCTCTTGCTCAGAAGCTTCTTCCAGATCCACGAAGCATTAGAACACTCTTAAATTGACCAAACATAATCATTCTTCATATTATCATTACTATAAACACATGACCTAACATGTATTTTTGAACCAAGATCAAAATTAGGCATTCAAAATATTTATTCATAATCTAAATGTTTTCCTGTTTCATATCTAAACATTTTCCTCATCAAAATTAGGCATTCTAAATATTTTTGAACCAATACTATATTTTTGTTATCTAAGCTACGGTTTATTTACTATATTTAATCTAGTTTCGTCATTCTTGGATCCGTGGAAAAGTACCAAATCAATTAATAAAGATCTTATTTTAATTGTCACGGGGTGACGTCGTGAGCCATGTGGGATGGGGCTATGAGAAAAGTTGAAAAGGTACCAATGGCCATGTGACATGAATAATGTTATCATGTGCATAAGGATTTTTTTGGGTAAAACTGCCCTAGGGATTCATCTCCCTCCCTGCACCCTGGTCTGTGCTCTTTGCAATGTATGTGAGCCCCACGGAAGGTGAATTTGTCTTTGACAATCCTGAACAAAGATATCGAGCCAGATTGTTTACTGGATGGTGGATGGAGTTGTAGTTGTGGGTTTTGATAGTTAGGAAAGATGGTCGGAGGTAGAAGGTAGCAAATTACCTTCACAGAGCCAGTTTTGAAGGTGGAATGAAGTTCTAGGAGGGCACAACAACGCAGTTGTATCACAACCCTTTGTTAGTGCACTTACACAGTGGGGCACTCGTCATTCGCAAGTAGAGATTGGGGATGTGCCTTGTCTCTCCCTCGGGTCCTTTTTATTATTCTGGTTCCTTCGTGTACATCCATCATATCTCTAGGTTTGAGCAATTGGTCATTAATAGGGCTAGGCCAATACAATTGGGGAAGAAAATAGAGATGGGTGGAGAGGTTCTAGATTTTTTCATCCTAATTCAAGGATGCTTTTAGTTGTTGTGGACATGAAGGAACTCTCTAACCCACTATATAGATACTAAAACAACAAGGGTGGTTTCGGTACTCAACTATGGATTCTTGGAATTTTGAAATATTGGGCATTATCGAGTTCCACAATGATAACACCTATGTAATGATGGGTTGCATTCATATTAGGCTTCCATATCATTGACATCAATATTAAGAGACAAGGAGAGTCAAAGAGGGAGAGATAGAGTTGGATGGATCAGGGTCCCTTTTTCTAAGGGGTGTAGTTTTGAGACTGGGATGAGATGGAAACCTCCTTGCCTATAGTCTCTCTCAGATTGTCTTATCAGACACGAGTGAACTCTTCTCGTGTATTCCTTTTCTTTTCTTTATCTTTATTAGCTAAAATCCCATAATAGAAAATTAGTTATCTAGGAAACATTATAACTCAGTTTAATCCCATTCTTTAAGATAATGTAATGTTACTATTATTTTCATTTGGGTGAGGGATAACTCCTTAAATCATTCCTTAATTATCTAAAACTTGGTTCCCAAGAAAAAAGTAATTAATTCTTTAATTAGTTACCCAGATCAAAAAATAACTTAGAATCTACTAAATTTCGTTCCATAATTCTAGATTTTGATTATACATCTACTAAAATTACCACAATCGTTTATTATGAGCAGGACACACCAAATTCACTATAGTTCTCCTAGGGACCCACATGTAATCCCTAATTGATTCAATTGGACTTGTATCATGTTCTAGGGCCCATGGCTCATTCCCTACCCATTCTAAGGGACCACAAGCCGTATTATATCATTAAATATGAAATTAAGGCTTGATACATCATAATATCTAAAAAGAAGTCTTTTATAATTTTACATATACTCAATACTACTTGAATTGAAGACTCCATATAAGTCTAGGATTCAAATATACTAATGATAATCAAGTTATCTTCCTCACTATTCCACTTTGACTATAGCATCATTTACTTCATTAGATCTAAAATTCCCAAAATTTTGAGGATGTCACATTTACTCCAGTTTAAAAAGGAAAATTTCAATAAATTCGAACCTAATCATGCAAACTATGAATGACAACTTCATTAGCCTCATGTGTTAGGGATATAAATCTTCCTTGGATATGTTTAGCTATCTTATCATATATATCTTTCACTGAGGTAATTTTTTTCTTTACTAAGTTTGGAACTAAAAATTATTTAATGGGTATTTCCGCATCTTCATTCATTGCATGATATTATCACTTGGTGACTATATTTTCTCTTAGATTTCAATCCTTTCAATTGTTATTCAGCTATATTAAAATAAGGATGAGGTAACACTTACATATCCTAGATCATGTCATCAATATCAGCTAAGGGTATTCTCATGTGACAATTATGCGTATTCTATGTTGATACCCAATTCCTCACACTAATACTAGGGTGAAGTAAATATCTACTTCTATGACAAGTACAAAGTTCACCTTGTTTTTGTGTATAAGGATAGCGCATATACATATGATCTCCTAATTTGAAAATGTAGTTTAATTCATAATCAAAGTTACTTAAAAATGTGAATACCTTTTAATGCCACAAGTTTTCATAAGTTTCATGAACCCAAGGGGAAAATGATTTTCTCAAACTCCTAAGTCTATTGCCACAACAATCATCACATTAGCAAACTCACCAGAGAAATAATTCCCTAGTTCTGCCAAAATAATGTGTGATAATACCACCCACTGGTGGACGAGCTTATCATAATATAGTTGAGAATCGAATCCCTAGGTTCAAACTTTTTAAGAACCTTGCTAGCTTGTATCGAGTTGAACTAAGAATAATATTTAAAGCCAAGAGTTGATTGGGTTGAGTGAAACTAATTACTAATCGATGTAAATGTGAATGATGAAATCTGGGCTTAAATTAATGATGGAAGTCACTGGGATGGAATCAAGTTTCACCATTTCTATGCGCACAAACACCTCATATATCCATAACCAATTAAACCATTCGATTGGAGCAAAAGAAAGTTTCCTTTGTTAGGTGTGGGAAGAACACATAGATATCTTTGTGAGCACAATGTTTCATCACTAACATATCATGTATCCACTGCTCCAAAGACATCCCATCTAAAGTTCTCATCCAGGTGTCAACCAAGTTAATAAATATAAAAAATCTAAATACTGATGTTATCACAAGCTAGAATTATAATAGATCATGTAAAATTAGAGATCAAGCCACTAATCATGCAATCAAATGATTAGGATTAAACTAAAAGAGTTATGTACAATCCATGGAACATAAAAAGAGGACATGTAAGTATGGGTAAATGAGCTAATTCCCTCACTCCAACGAAGGGAACTATTCACTCCTCATCCAGAGATTAGAGAAAATAGGGAAGAGGTGGAGGTTGACATCATCACAACGGGTAGAAGGGATACTATTTGGTATGAAAAGAGACACATTTGTGCCCGATGAAGTGGTTGGATCCAATCAAAGGAGGAGGAAGTGACCTAAACTCTCATCAAGATTACATTCTTCTTCATCCTTCCTTCTTCCTTTAGACTTATCTTCTAAAGAGGAGTGAGAAATGGATGAATGGAGGTGCAAGAAAGGTATTAGAGAGGCAACCTATGGAGGTAAGGTCGATGGAGATCATCTTATAGGCTGGCCTAAGCATAACAACCTAGAATCATAGTCCATATATGAGATCAAATATGGAGGCAGAGGTTGACTGTTTATAGGTTGCAGGTCATGCAATAAAAGTTCCATCAGGGATTTAGGGTAGAAGGTTCATTGATTGATGGAATAGAGTTTCCATCAACCAAAATTTTCTTAGGCTTGGTTGTCAGTCAATGGGTGTTGAAGCACAATGAGGGTTCACAAACTGAGATCCCATCATGACGTTTCTTGTAGGGTGCTCATTAGAGGCAGTTGCAATAGAGCTATCACACGTCAATACAATAATCTCATCGAGGTTTGGACCATCAGAGCATGATACTACCAAATGATGGTAATGTTGCGTTGTTTTCAAAAAACTTTGCTTGATCTTCTATCAGATTTCATCACCATCGCTCAATGCTAATGTTGCATTAGAGAAACCCCCCTTGGGTGGGGGTGGGGGAGGTTGTTAGTGTGACATTAGAGGGAGGAGCCGATTAAGCATTGTGTGCATCTATTGAAGCTCGAACCTACAATGAAAACCAATAAATTGGATCAAAACCCTATGTATTTACATAAAGCTAAGGAAAACTACACAAAGGTGAACTCAAAGGTAAATTTTGGGATCTATGTGGAGATTCAACTTAAAATGTGTCTGAAATTAAGATGAATATGCATTCAACATTTATGCACAACTTCCCTTAAGATTCTATTTTAAACAACATTACATGTGTTCTTATTTTCTTTACGTATACAATTTGTGTCTTGCTAGCCTCACTCATTCTCATAGGGTCTTCAGGGGTATAGGTACCTTTTGAATGATATTCTCTTAAGCCTTTGAACTTATGAAGTGCCTTTCCCATGACCCCTCAAGCCTCATCTACTTATGGATGTGACCACTCTATTGATCTCATGAACCTTATATACACATGGAAGGCTTTTTGCTGACAACACATGACTTATGTACTTAGGGATAGATCATCTCATGACCCCTTGGGTCTTTTGTACCATTAGACACCCCTAATTAAGCCCTAAGGTTGACTTAGGACTCTACCTTGCCTAGTTTTGTGAGACATTTTCACTTTATTTTTTCTCCTTGGCTTAGGTTTAGGGTCCCAAATATCATTATATTTTTACATCCCATGACTCATCATGCCCGTGGAGTACATAACTTAGATGCCTTTCATATAATTTTTTTCAATGCTTTAACTTTCATTACACATTTCACTTGGGATTTCTCTAAGTAAAGTTTGCATCCTTATATATCTATGCACCCGAGGAGTTAAACAAAATACACACGACTCTTATTCATACTAGGAGGAAATAGGACACTCACATACCATAAACACATAATTGTTACATTTATTTTATTGTATTTTACTTGCGATTACATATTTACCCTAGAATTTCTCTCACCTAGGTTTTCTTATTTAAATACATTGTAATTACTCTTCAATTATGAAAGATAAATATTATAACTAGATGGTGGTAAGGATTTTCCACCTTATACCCATACGATACCATCCCATCATATCCTATTTATTTTAGTCTAGGTCTTTTGTGGACATCCAAGGTTTGCACCAATCTTAAAACAAGGTTGGCCAATTCACCCTTATAGAGAGGATATTAACATAGGTTACCTTCTTGTATATCATATAGAGGCTAGCCTTTCAATACAAAACTTTACCCCACATGCTTACGTTTATCCCTCCTTCACAATTCGTTTCCCATTCATTGGGTTGACCCACCCCAATTGTGGATAAAGATGACTTGAGGGTTATTTAATTTTATTATATAACTACCGATTTCCTATGCTTACTATACCAAAATGCTTATGTGCAACTTACTTGCATGCATGCACGGGAAACCACTGGTGTCTATATTGTGCTACCTAAACATGAATTATCCCAACTCATTTGGTTTCTCTTTCCTTTATCCCTACTTAGGTATTGTCTAGGTAGGGTATTATTTCCTTCCCTGTATGCATTATGTAAACCCAAAATTAGTGTTTTCAATTAGGTTTGAGGATTAACCACTTCATCCTAGGGTTTTACTTATCACTTAGCCCAATTAGGTTTTTGTATCTAACTAGGTTATCCAAACTCAAGTCCTTCATGGATACCTAGGGCATCCCAACCCATCCCTAGGTCTTTCTAGGGTTTATCATCACTAAAGGAGCATTATATCAACTCAAGTCCATCATGGACAACTATGACATCCCAGTCCATCCCTAGGTCTTACTATGGTTTACCCTCAATAGAGGAACATAAATTATATGTCACATATGTAGAGTTTTTTGGGAGGGGGGACTATGGGGAAAACATTTACTTCTCATTTACTCTAGTTGTCACATCTGTCATAGCTATAAAACATCACTAAAAAAGATGCAGAAAGGATTAATATTATATATTTGCACACACTAGTTTTCAAACAAATAAACACATCTTTTTTGGTGAAGACTTATAACTTTTGGATCAAGATCCAAATCTTCCACCAAGAAATCTAGATTGTCTACCAAGTAATCCAAATTGGCCACCAAGTTGATGCATATTTGTCTTCTTCACAAAACCTTGTAGTCGTCTTGTGAAATAGCTTCTCCAATCATCTGCATGTGTGCCTTGACCTCTAATTTGTCTATTCAGATGAGGGAGCACATGGTGCACCACCTTGGCCACCAATTTGCAAAATAAGAGTTTTCAACATGCTAGTGGTCCCATAAATCCCTTTCTTCTCATATGTTAGGAAGCTACCATTAGGGAAATTTCTCTCTCCCTAAGAGAGAAATATGAAGGTAAACTTGGCTCAAAAGTTTTATCAAATGTTTTGTCTACCCCGTGGGATGTTTCCTCTTTATATAGGAGAGAAGTGGGCTTGGAAAACCCAAATTCCAAACCATTTCCTAATTGCAATCTTAAAATATTTTTAATATGAAAACTCAAACTACAAACCAATCGACTGATTGGGATTCACAATTAGTTGGCTTGGTTATTCCATAACTAGATATTGAATTCCAATTAGCTAAATAGGAGTCCCAATCAGTTGATTGGGTCAATCTTGATCCAGATTTGAATTCCTTCCCAAATTAAAACCTTCCTTGTTGAATTCCAATCGGACAACTGATTTTTTCAAATGGCCAACGGGGTCAGTCCAATGTAAAAATCATTCGATCAATTGACAATAAATTGATCCATTAACACATCCAATATAGTCGGTCGACTGGGCATTCAAGTCACCTAATTGGGAGAAACCAACCTACTTATTATTTAGAACCATTCCAATTATATGTTTGAATGTGAACTTCAATTCCCTTATGCATCATTATACATGTTACATGATATGTTCCTAATTATGTTGGTGGTGATGTTCAAAGAATCACAAGAATCGATTGGTGTTTAGCCACAAATCATTTCACCCAAATAATAGGGGTAAGTTCATTACAAAATTCAACCTGTAATGTGATCAATGTTACCATGACAATGTAATCCATTTATAATAGATATCCAAATTCAAACTAAGGCATGAAATTATTATCCACTGGTCATTCAATCTATGTTCCTTGAACTATAATGACTATTCGAGATATTTTGACTTTATATCGTATATTGAGTCACATGAGAATGGTCATGCATTTCCATAGTCTTGCATATCAAGTGGCCATGATATCACCACAATGGAGGAAAACATTCCATCTGCATCACTCAAAATCATCCCCATGTGTCACAATGTACCCAATCACTACCTTTTTGGAAACTCTTATTTAGAGCACATTGGGCAAAAGTACACATAGAAACATGTGATTATTGTAGTGACTTCAGGTCTAAGGTTCACAGTCACCACAATTACATTGAGATATGACTTTGACATGTGATTACCTAACTTCCATGTGCCTATATGATGGTGGGTCTATTCAATAACGTATTCTTTAACAAGTACCCATGTATCTGAGATGATATACGATATCATTATTAAAGAGGAAAAGTCATATGTCAAGAAATTTTTCTTACCCCAATATCTAACCCGCATCCTGGACAATGGTATAGGGATTGAAGCTTCCATACCTAGGTAGACCAAATGAATCACACACAAGCATATACAATAAGAAATAAAATATTAGAACATAAAATTTTGATAGGATCTAGCCATCCATATTCATATCACTACTCATGATTCAATGAACTTTTCATCAAAGTAACATAGTATAATGTGGAAGTGTGAATCATAGAGAGACTTCATCGATATTCTTTTTTAGCCTAATAGGGAAAATCATGACATTATTGTGAATGAAATACCAAATTTTATGGTAGAACACTATATTATAATAACATGTACTAGGAAGTAATATGTAAGAAAAAAGGAAATGTCATTGTATGACTTCATCCTTTATGTATCTACAACATTTTTGTTCATGCATTACCACATGGAATATTTCTATTTGTTCAACCCACTCAACACCTACGAGTATGGATATCTTTGCATGTCTTCTATATGCACTCGACCCTCTGTATACTCATAAGTATGAATCCATTTGCATTCACTATTCCTATATTCAACTATCTCTATCCTCAATTGTGTGGGTATTTTGTTTAGTTCTTGTGCATCATCCTCTCTACATACAATATCATTATCAAAAGTTTACTCATTGATCAAGATTTGTCACACAACATACATATACATGCCTAAATAGAACAAGTATCATAAGAGTCACTTATTCGAAACGATAATAATAATTTGACCCTAATTACTTGTACATATGTTATGCAACCAAGCAATACCTAGATAATTTCCAAATTGAATGAAATGTACCTTATTTATCTCAGAGTTTAGATTTTGGGAAATTGAGTCAACAATATATCAACGATCTTTGAGGAAGGAAAGATGGATCCATGGTTCTTGGTCTCTAGTAAAGTATTGACCATGATCCAATGGTCTAGACATCTTGCATACAAAGAAGAAGAACAGGGAAACACAATGGTGTATCGAATGATGTGGAAGAGGGGAAAGTGTGGGACAAGAATAGACTAAGAGTGGGAGTGATGTTCGTAATCTGGGGTGTGTGAGGTAGAGTCAATAGGGGTAAAATACATATGTAATGCCTGGGCCCACTTCCCTAGGCTCTAGTAGAGTTTCAGGAATGACGATTGGCCCCACAGACCACCACTAGCCTTAACTGTGCGCTTTTTCCACACTCATGCGCAAGTCAGGGTCAAGTTCCCAATTGGTCACCCATCCTAGTACCACTCCAAGCTGAGCACGCTTAACTATGGAGTTCTTTAGTGATGGACTCACGGAAAAGGAGGTGCACCTTGGTGATATGGGTAGTCCAATCATTCCTTATAAGATCATGTTATCTGAGGCCTCAAATCCTGGGATGTTACAATCTCCCCCACTTAGACTCTTGACGTCCTCGTCAAGGCTCAACTATATGGCCTCATAATCTAACCCCATTTCAGTGCAAACCGACAATGCCCATGGACACCCAGCTCCCGATCACGGAATACCAGCGCAAGGGTGGCTACGTCAACCATGGACAGTCCTTTCCTACATGCCTGGACCGCACAGCTCAAGACTGGCATGCAATGCCCATGTGGGCCCCACCTACCGCAGGGGAATTGGCTCTGATACCATTTGTAACGCCTGGGCCCACTGCCCTAGGCTCTAGTAGAGTTTCAAGAATGACGACTTTCCCCACAGACCACCACTAGCCTTAACTACGTGCTTTTTCCACACTCATGCGCAAGCCGGGGTCAAGTTCCTGACTGATCACCCATCCTAGTACTACTCCAAGCTGAGCACGCTTAACTATGGAGTTCTTTAGTGATGGGCTCCCGGAAAAGGAGGTGCACCTTGGTGATATGGGTAGTCCAATCATTCCTTATAAGATCATGTTATCTGAGGCCTCAAATACTGGGATGTTACAACATAGGTAGAGTAGAGTGGTGATGTAGTCTCTAGTAAGTCTTGTGACCAATCATTGTTGTATTGAAATTTGAAAATCTCCATTTTGAAGGAAATTTCACTTGTTCATTAATGCTTTCCAATACTAACCATAGGACTTTTCCATGGCACCAAAATGCATCGAATTTACACTTTTTAATTTTTTTTCTACATTTATTTGTCCAATAAGAAAAAGGGAATGAGATATATTTACATTTCTTATCCTACTAAATTGTGTATATGTGTATGCAACGATTATTAATATCTTTCTATCTTTTCTATTTGACCAAAAAAACAACTTAATCTTTTATATGTTATTATTATATGATAATCTCTTAACAACTTATTAGATGATATCAATTTCCAACTTACTGTTAATATTAAGATAATGTCATTAAAATATGCATTATGCATGTCAAAGCTTTCCTTTTTGAAACATTATAACCTTAAAAACAATAATTCAAATGATATGAAACTCAATCTTTCTCTTTGCATGTTGATAGTAGAAGAGACTAAAATAGAAATATATGAAGGTCTACATAATTCTCCTGACTAGACCAATGATAAAATATATAATTGTCGTTAAGATTCACAAAACCTTCAAAATATCCATATAGAATAATAAATTAAATTCCAAAACACATCTTATCTATCAAATTCTCACTCGATCATACAATTAATTTTTCCTCAATCTCCATGATCTATTTTAATAAACATATTATTGAATTTACATGTTTCTCATTACCTTCCATTCATCACTTGCCTTTCCCCTCAAAATTATGGTTACACCATATTGACTAATCAAGTAACTTAAACGACATCTAATTAATTATAAAAGGCTTGTATTAACATTGTGACCATTTAATTTTTTATCAATCAATTTCATGGTTTTTCTCCTATCAACCAAAAGTTCCCTTATTTGCAATTATAGAGATTCTTATTCAAAAAATTATACTTACCAAAAAAGTATCTCAAAAATGGCAAGTCAAAATGTGATGGGTGGGAAGCAGAGTAAACAAACTCCAAAAAAAAAGTGGAATCAGTTACTATCAACCAACACCATATTCAAAATAATACATCAATTATTAAGCATAAATCTTGAATGTAAAAGAGGAATACATAAGGATTGGGATAATTCAAAACATTATCAATAATCAACTAAAATTCCCTTGATTTTTTAAATATAATAAGGAATTCTTAATTAATAGGGCATCCCTGATTCTTACAAAAATTTTCAAAATATAACCAAAAATCTATTGAAAAGGCTCTAGTTCAAATTGGACCATATTCACAGAAGTAAAACTCAAGATATTAAGATTGTACTATTTCAATAAATTAATATAAATGACTATAACAATCAGATACAATTTGACTATACTTCTTTTATAATTTATTAAAACATTAGATGAGCTCCAATTGGTTTAAAATTTATGCCAAGATTCAATATCTCCAAAAATCCTCAAATATTTTCTGTATCTATAATTCATTATCGTAAACTTCATGTTCAAGTATAAGGTCATTTCAGAATACAAAAACCTTAAATTCATCAGACCGTCTTGGATTGGCTCCTTATCACACTTATACTACATCATCACAAAAATTTCTCTCTTAATTTGGTCCATATATTTGTATCATTTCTAATTGTACCATTATTTGGTCATCATATAGAGCTTAAAGACCATAAATGGGAAAAACCTGAGAGCTATACATTTAGTTATGAAATCCTAAAAATTTAGGTCGCCACATCATCACGCACCATACATGCTCATCTTATGTAATATTGTTGTCCTATAATATCCATAATAATTACTTATTAGAGACACATATGGGATGAATACTCTAGTTATACATATGATCTCATGTTCATGTTCACAACCCAAACTATATTCCACTGAGTCAAAACATTCAAAGCACATCATTAGGTTTAGTTATTATCTCGATACTGAAACAAACATAATATATGGAAATTCCTTTAGTTAATAATTAAGTCAAAATTCCCTTTTATAATCATAACATGATGGCTCTTATGGTATATAACCAGCAACATCTTCCACATATATTTCTCTAATTAATATTATATGTACATTAATTAATCAAGGATGTCTAACTCATATTTATTCTTGAAACCTAATTCAATATGAGGAGAGAAGTGAATTCTAAGTTTAAGAGTGCAACTAGATGCAAAGTGTACAAAATTGAAGATGATTATAGATAGAGGTATTTTTCTTCAGGAAAAATCCTAGGACTTTGGCAAGGGGGATTCGCGGTGCCTTGAGAGTCCTAGTTTACCAACTAGTGGCGCAAAGGAAAATTTTGTCAGCCCCCATTTTGTGATCCTTTGTAGTCACCATTCCCTTTGGAAAATGACCTAATAGTTCCTGTATGATTCTATAGAATAACTGAAACTATAAATTATTATAAGTTATTACCAATTGTAACGACTCTCTCCCTAGTTTCATATGATTAAAAGAATATCATAGGGACATAGGTCATAACTCTTTTTTCTATGATATACACTTAAGATATAACAAGTACTGTCATTTTATATTCTTGAATGATACAATATATCTCCTCAAATGAGTTTACATAATCTTTAAATATAAAAATGAGGCATTTGTGGGAACTTTTTCATTGTAAGAAAGAACATGTCATGAATACATTTAACCGTTCCAGTGAAATTCACATTGAAAATTTCAATGTAATCATTTGAGTCACCAATTCTTCATATCATCAATCTTTATCGTAATCTAGCTATACAAAATATTGACATATAAAACCAAATCAGTATATTTCTATGTTGTTTATGTATGTGCATTCAAAAGTATGTATGCACATATATATTCGACAATGAAATTATTATACATACACTTGTATATTCGTTTAGATAATCTAACCCATGATCGTCATGCCACCTTGGGTGTAGTCACTATGATGTCCATAATTAGACTTATATGATGTACCCCTAGCTTCATAATATCATAATTGCATTATACAATATACTTATTGGCTTTATAGTTTACAAGAATTAAAGAAACATCCAAAAGGTTTATAATGAAGTTCAATATTTTGAAAATCACCCAAATATCCATCGATATTCGATATGTTTGGGTATTTATAAAATAACCACACACCTCTTCCATGAAGAACACATGTAGTATACTACTTTGAGTACATGATCTAAACAACAAAGCATATGCATATCCAAGCAATCACATGATCCCAAACTACATACAACCATGTAGTGTCACTATGTGTCTATATGATACTAATCACAACTGAGATAAGTCATAGGCATCTTGGTTTAGGGTTGATATTAGGGTTAGATCTCAAAACCATATCTCTTATATATATAGGCTTACTAAACTAATATACATCATCATCATCATCATAATCTTGGGACCTCATCATTTATTCATCAATATAAGATTATATGCATACATCATGTTCAACCATTTATTCAACAAATTAGTGTTTAGGGTCAACAAACCAGAATTCTATTTTCTTACTAGCCTTAGAGGTTTAAGACCCTAATTAGTAATTATGTAACCCGAACTCATAGATTAATAATAAAATGGTTTTGTCATTAGATTAGTTTGTTTTTCATTGATTGGATAAGATATCAACACTATTTCATGAAAATAATGGCTTTCACATAGTCATTATTACTAAAACATGATGTGACATATACTTTTTAACTACAATAAGATTTAATCCCAATTTTAAGATAGTGCTAGTATTGCCATTGTCTGCCATTGGGCATATGATGACTCCTTAACTCGTCCCTTAATTATCTAAAACTTGGTCCCCAAGAAAAAAAGTTGTCACTTCTTTACTTAATTAACTATATCCAAGATAATATAATTTCTTTTTGAATTTCTTCCATAGTTATATATTATGAGTTTCCATATACTAAAATAAATATTGGCTTTTATAATGAGTGTGATACACAAAATTTAGAATTGTTCTCACAAGGACCCAAATGTAAGTCCTAATTGATTTAATTAGTCATGTATTGGGTTCTAGGTCCTGTGGATCATACCCTACACTCGCCAAGGGTCCACAAACCTTAATATTACTTAAATATAAAATCAAAGATAGAAACATTATGATATCTCAAAGGAAGTATGTTGTATATATATGCTAAATATTACTAGAATTAAAGACGTAGTATAAGTCTGAGGTTCAAATAGACTAACCATATTTAGGTTATATTCTTTATTATTCCACTTTGATTTCAAATCATTTATGGAAATAGATCTAAAATTTCGAAATTTTGAGGACATTTTATTTGTCCTACAGTCTTGTTAAGTATACTCTAATTGATATGCTTAATGACCATTAATGCTATTTGTACAAACATTATACAATGTTGTGCATCTATAAATGTTATGTGCAACATGCTAAAAAATACATGCATGGCCCTTAAAAATTTTTCTATCAAACTTAGAAACTAGTTTATTGAACTAGAATACCGTATGTACTAACACTAAATATTATTTGTATGGTCTTGACCATATATACTATCTGTATCAACATATAAGATCACATTCTTAACTATAAATATTATTCAAAAATGATTATATATATTATATATATGATTCCAAACTACATATTATCAAACTTGAACTATTGGCACATAACTTGTTAGATCCCAGTATCACAATTTTCACAGTCTGTGTTAGTCCTAATTTTAGAATTGTTTCAAAAATGGGTACAAAATATTTTTTGATCCCATGTTGAACCTTTATGTAAAATTGGAGCCACATCTATTTTGGTTAGGGCAATCTACACATTTATAAATTTTTTAATTCAATCCAAGTGGTAATGGATCAGGGTTATAGACTTCTTCAAAAATCTATATTCAAATGGATTTCCATTTATAACTTTGCCTAAATTTAGGCTATGCATCAACTATGTGTTTAGAGCTTTTCTAACAATCAATATTCTTGGAGATTCTAAAACCTATCATTTTAATTTGATCTAAAAATCTAGAGGAGTAGTGATACACACCACCCTACTTATACCTATTTTATACCATTTTATGGGACCTATGAAAATCCTGTCAACCAATTTAATGTGCATGCAGCCATATTAGCAGTCTATGGGTTTTCAAATGTTAATGAAGCGATTGTTCTTTCAAAAATGTTCATCCAACGTAGAACACCATTTAGTTGGTCCCAACATGCATACCACATTACTATTGAATGCAAATTTTTTTTTGAGAAAAATGAGTATATCTAATCTTGTGTATATAAAGATTGAGTTATTATCTGAACACCTATAGAAAATGTTACCAAACCATCCATATCTTATATATGTAATATTGTGTTCATAAAAAAGTACTATTATCTGAGGGTAATAATATGTATATAAAAAGTGAGTATCACATTTCAAAAATGTTTATTTGAAACATTGCACATGTTTCATATAAAACTCCATTTAAAAAGTGGTACATTGTAACAAAAAATATTTCTTCTCTCTCTCTTCCATTTAAAATTTCTCCATTTGTCAATCTATCTACACCATGGCATCTATCTCTTGTTAATTAGTGACATAAATTGTCTCATACACACTCATGATGTCACCTTAATTAGTTTCCATTACACACATTCTTTTGGATAAGGTGAAATATTACTATCATTTAACTGAAAAGTATAGGGGAATAATAAAAAACCCCATATACTATACACATGTGGAAATTAGCTACAAAAACTCTAGTATTTGAGGAACAACTAGTCCAACCCATTGATAAGTCAAGGCCTAGACTTAATAAGAGTTATCAAACTATCTGCAATATCCTAAGAAACAACAAGAATATCTCTTTTCAGCACACTATGGGGTCTGCTATTTCTTTTCTTCCATACATTAAACATGATGGTAGTAAGGTAGAAACCCCTGAAGCACCTTTCTAGGTGGTTATTCATTGTGTTCTCCAGGACCCAATTGTCATATTGAGACCTAGATCCCATAGTGGCCTTCCACCCCAAACACACTTCAATGCCACTCTGCACCAAATGTACTTAGCATAGTCAAATTTTCCACAAAAGATGATAGTGGGACTCTTATGTTTGCTCATGCAATAAACATATAGCATATGAATCTAGATTGCACCTATTCATCCTGTCATAGGTGGGGGGGGGCTACTTCATGACCCCCTTGTAGAAGACACAACTCCATTTTGGGATATGGACCCAGTTCCAGATCAATAGAGTATAAGGCGCATGTGGTCCCATGCTCAACATCGACGAAGGGACATTCGCCAACATGGACCACACATAATTCTTTAGGTGGTAGTTATGTTTAATATAAGTCCATCTGTGTGACATAGCTCTCCAGGTTTTAGAGAAGTTAATGCTGACATTTTCCAGGGACTTGCTAAATCTATCGTACATGCAAGAAAACCAAGGAGGACAGGGATTAAGTAGGAACACATCGATCCTCCTTCTTATGAAAGTGATCCGGGTGTGTTTCACGTGCACACGATTGATTCCACATATTTGAGACAAAAATAAGAAATCCAATCAATAACTAATACCAATTAAATAGTTAATTAGCTAATTAGAACTAATTATATTATTATTAACTAAATCCATTATTATATATAGGTACCCCCATATAGGAGACAACACCCCTTCTCCCGAGGTTACAAGGTCATTTTTCCGAGTTCCCTTTGACAGCGGAAAAGAGAAGCGCTTTGCATCTTGAACGTTAATCTCATTGGCCAACCATGTTGGGTGATGAGTGTAGGTCTTAGATATTCAAGTCACAAGATCAGACGACCTCTCCATAATCTACCAAGACACCGCATGTCTTTTCTCAGATAAAAGAAAGGTTTTGATGACCCCCCTCCTCTTATCTACAATGAAAAGAGGAAGTTTAGCTTGCACTACATCAAAAATTCACATTAGTGGCCTTTTAAAAATGCCACTAAAAAAAAATAAACACCACTAAACATGTTTAGTAGCATTTTTTGACATTTGAAAAAATGCCTCTAGTACCATTGCCACTAGAAAGATAGTGGCGTAATTTGTAAACGCCACTAAACATTTGGCTTTAGTGGCTTCCAATAAATGCCAAATAAATGCCCCTAAAATATCATTTGGCATTTATAAAAATGCCACTATCCATCAATTGGCTTTTATACAAATTCCACTATTTATTATTATGTTGTTGTATGAAAATGTTCTTATTGAGTTTAATGGTGTATAAAAAAATCCACTATTGACTACTAGTTCCGTAGTACTATACTTTCATGGCTTTTAGCTATTCAGTTTTCAATTCATTATCAGGATTTCTAAACAAATATCAATTGTAGACGAACTCACTTTTTTGAAAGTATGAACATTTTTTATTTATAATCAATTGAGAATTACATGGGGATGACATTTTACCTAGCCCCTTATATTGAATACAACACGAATGATATACTTTCATACAACATTTTTCTATTTAGTACAATAACTTCTACATCATTAGATCTATCTCTTCCGTGATATGACTATCTACTTATTTGCATGTTGACTTCAGAGCTTTACATTCTGGTGGAATCCCTAAACCACTTCCCAAAATCACTGGATAACAGTTGATGCATTGCTATAGCCGGAGTATTCTGTATTTGCCCTCAAATCTTCCACTACAATAACCTATAAGACAAATAAGAAATTAATATAACCACACAACTGTAGAGTGTGGATATCAAACAACAAATACTTACAATCAATATCCAGAAGTCCTTTAATAAGCAACTACAATTCCTTGTCGTTAACTATACAAATCAAATCCTTGGGTACCAGGTCATTTAAGCCCTCCTTAAATGCATTGATTTTTTGTCAAATATTAGTTGTAAGGTGGTGTTCGTACACTAGATCACCATATTCAGGCTTGTTTGCATCAGTTACTCTAATATTACAACCACCGAGAAGCAATTCATAGTTGGTCACCTAAGATAATCAAAAAGTAAGTAAAATATGGAGAAGTTGAATACATAATTTAAGCAGATAATACAATCAAGCATTGACAAGAAAAAATGATTCTAAATAATGAATGTTAACACCCTATCCCATAGGAGTTACCTTCAATACAACTAGCTCCAACATCATCTAAATCCCTTCGAGCATCAAACTTCAAGTCTGAACTAACTGAGGATCCACCGAAAGAATTATCCAAGTATTTTATAACTACATATTTAAGTGTGCATGTGCATGCACGCATGTCCTTGTTCATGAAAACCTGTCAAAAGTATCACATACTAGGTGAGTATAAACATACATAATCAAATGCATGCAAACTAAACTGAACACACTACTTAGATTATTGCAGTGTGATAAGTATCTTTTTTTAAAGCCTACATTGAACTTACTCTTCTTCACAGTAAAAAATCTACAATGCACACACACAACTTGAGCACTCTCTCCAATGAACATATAAGATGATCACATCAGAAAAACTTCAATTCCCAACATTCTAAAAATTGAAACCTTAACAGAAAAGTAAGGATTCTAACCAGAATTATTTATGGAGGTGGGCTGGATCCAAAGAAGGCATTGATTGCTTTTATTCCTGATCAATCCTTAGCAAACGAGCTTGAAAGTAGCATGATGTATCTGAAGTTTCTACTCATGTTTCTAGAATATTATTTATGTATACTTTCATTATAACTTGTGTGTGGAATACAAACTGAAACATGGTTTTTAGGAAAAAGGAAAATCAATAAATATGGTTTTACCTATTTATCTTGAATAACATTGAGTCAAGTTGATTGGGAGCCTAAAATGTCTATAGTATAGGTGGAGGAAAGATTGGTCAAACCTATGATCAGTTAGAAGAAAATAGAACAATATGTATTTGAACGAACTCCATGACTCAGAAAAGAAAAGACAAAGAGGTGGAGTCTGACCTTCATATATCAACCAATCAATAGAAGACATCAAAGTTTTTTAGAGAAAAATGACGATGACCATCTATGTTGTTTGAGAACATTATGCACTTGGGGATGTATGTCTCTGCATCAGGATGTTAGGAGGCCTCATCTATGTTGTTCGAAACATCTCCATTTATAAAACTTAAGTGAGGATGCTGGTCGGAATTATTAGCAAAGTCACACACAATGATTGAGGAGGATGCACGTCTTCAAGTTGTTGAGTTGTTGATAGATATGTTCGTGGTTCCAACCTGCATTCATCATGACTATACTTTGTGTTTTCTAGGTCCTCTGTGAATATGAATGGAAGAGAAAGGGGGTGATGCATTCCTACAAGGGATGGTAAAGGAGTGGCAAAAGGGGGACGTCAATGCATATAAGCCAAAATTAGGGAGTACTACATTTATGTAAAATAGGGTTTTCTGCTGGTAATTCTCATATCCATTGTACGACCTTGACCAAAATATATATTATGTTCATATATAGTACATTAGTAAGAATCTTGCAAAGCCATAATGGTTAACATTATTAAAACATACCTCACCAGATTTGAATATGACGGACACTTGATTTTAGCAAACATGAAAATTGTGTTTGTATTAGACCATCCATGGATGACACATAGGTTCAATCCAACCATAGGCACAAGTTCAATCCAAATTATGTAAATCAATTGAATCTAGATGAAAATAATTAGTTAAATGCAACAATAAAGACCATTAACGAATTCATGATCAATACATAAATGGGAATAAAAATAGCTGGTAAATGGGAAACTTATAGCCAATAAGGCTACATAATACACACTAGATGATTCAATGGAGGCTATTCCGGCCATTTGAAAACCTATGTCCACCAACACCAATTTTCACGGCCTTGGCATACTCTAATATGTCTTGCTATATGTATGGAGTTCATGCTAATAAATATGGGTCCAAACACCCAATTTCTTGAAATAAAAAATAATAGAATAACAATGAAAAGTAGCTACTTAGCTAGATTCTACTCTTTTCTTTTCTTTCTGACACCAGCTCCACCAAGTAGCCCAATCTTTCCACCCCTTTGATAGGGTGCAAGTAGATACACAACCTATTGCCAATATAGGAGAGATGGAAAGTGTCGTATATCTAAACTTCTGTGCTACCATATACAAGATGACCTATATCTATAAAGAAAATTAAATCAAGAAGCATAATGTGCATAGAGTACATCCTTATAAAGAAACCATGAGGTCACTAAATTCACATACAATCCATTCAGTCATTGCTCATATCTAAATTTCACAAACAAGAAGCTCAAACATTGCTCATATCCACTAACAACCCAGAAGTCAGGGAACCACAGTAAAAACTGAGGCAACTGAAGCTTCTAACAGAGAAGCATAGAATGCCCTTCAAATTTCAAACTAATGCATCTAACAGAGAAATAACACACTTTCACGTAAACATTGCTCATATGTAAATCTCACAAACAAGAAGCTCAAACTTTGCTCATATCTAAAAACCACAAACCATTCATATTGCATGTATTGTCCATAAAACTAAGATTCTCCATAACAAAATTAAAAGCAGGTCAAAACAAAATAGGATTGTCATTTTTCAACATTGTCTACGATAATGGACATGAAACAACATTATTTGGATTGTCATGTACTAATCAAAAATGGATTAAAGAAAAACAACTATCGTCTCTTTAGATAGTATCCAAGAATGCAATTATATTTATACTTCATGTCCTACAACAAACTGAAATGACTTCAGATACTACTTTTGGTTGCAATTATGTAATATTGAAGCAAGACTTTATGCTCACCCTGGCAATATATGTGTTTTTGGCCATGCTATGACGTTGCCAACAACATCATCAATAGATTGATATTGCTCATAATGTCTCACTGGAGGATCGTTGTCCAACAAAGCAACCTCTACAAAAACACCAACAAATGATGAGCCTAATATTTCACCTCCCAGACTTTTCATGGGGTCAACCTTAGATACTCGACCGAATGCAATTCTAGCATCTAGATATGTGAAACTCAGCAGATACACATCCTAGAAACAAAATACAATTTACATAACAAATTTATATAAACATAAAATAAAGAGAAATATACAAATACAAACATACTTGTCCCTTCTTAAATGATGAATGTCTTGTTTGGAGTGGAGGATGCCTAGAAAAGTTTGTCTGCACAATTATTTTATTTTTGACATAAGACCAAAAAAGTCAACATGGAAAATAACTGATATTTCTTGTATAAAATGTATTCATACTTGGTCAGTGACAACACATTGTGCTTGACTCTTTCCTGCTCTAGTTAAGGGAAGTAACTCCTCTAACTTATGGTTGAATTCATCCTTTTGTTCTTGAAGTTTTGCATCAAATTCTAACTGTTTCTCTTCAAGCTTTTCCTAAAAATGCTTCCTTTTCGCTTCTTCGACTTCTCAAGATTTACGATTCTTGCCCTAGATATCAGAAGGTGATGGTTCAAGCTCATAACCATGAACATATCCTAGGCTCTCTTCTCCCATAACATTCCTATAAATTTCTTCTGAAGTAACATCAAGTTGTTTTCTTCGTAGCTCTTGTCCTGCCTCAGAAATTTTTTCCTACATATAATAAATCATAGGAGATGAATTTTATACCAAACATATACCTCTTTAAATTTAGTATATGTAACATAACACTATCGGATAGGATTTGTTGTACTAAAATTTTGGCAGATTCAACATCAACTATGCTCCCATCTTTTTTACAATGAGTGTTCTCAAAAAAACATTATGGGATCCACTTCTCCACCTATTTCCTTCTCCATCTTTATTAGACAAACAAGGTTATTGTAAACATCAAATAAAAGTATGTCATCAATTTGTCTGAATGAATCACAAAAATTACTAATCTTACATCATATTTCAGACATGCAAATGACTTGGTTCCTGTTGTGTGGCTAAGCTTTTGAAATTTTCAGCTTGTCTTGTTAGTTATAGATTTCCTCCATGAAAAATATTACAGTGTTGTGCATATTAATTATCTGTGAGGTAAATTAAGTATCAATGATTAGAAAAAAAATATTACCTTTCCTTTATTACTCCTCCAATAATCCACAAAAAAATTCCAATGAGACTTGTCCACACGGGGAACAACTTGGTCAAGTTGTTGTTCATATAGACTATCTTCTAGGAAGGAAAGTCTCCATAACTCCCACTTGTGGTCCCTCCATTTCTTTCCTAGTCTCTTCATTGTCCACTCCTTTAGATATGAATTCATTGTGAATTTACTCTACCCACATAAAGGTTATCAATTAGAAGCTTCATTTAACCATTCAAAAATAAAATTTAATAATGTACCTTCACAAAATTCCATATAGAATCTTTTTTGTTTGCTGGAAATTATCTCTAGCCCTCGTAGTTTAGTGGACAAAGATTGGGATCTCTTGCAATAGTTGTCAGAAAACTTGATAAGTGACATTGGTTTTCACCTACTGGTTGCCCAAACTGATCCCTCAATGGGAATTGGATCGTCAGGCTTTCTTTTCCAGACTTCCAAACATTGTGTTTGGCCACGTGCTTGGTGTTTTGGACCTAAACATTCAATCAGAAAAGATAAAAAAATATATGTAAAATTATATATCATTAATGCAACACTAGAAATGCAATGATATGAATAAAATGATTACCTAGCCCATCAGAAGGTGTTGTTGTAACATTCAATGACTCAACATGGTGATTAGAGATGTCATTTTGCTCTATGTTATCATGAAATTTATTGCTGTTTTGGTTATTGGAAGCTCTATTCTCTACACTTCTTGACTGAATAGATACAAAAGCATTGACATTAGGCACACATGATAGCTGTGAATTTCTTGATCTTTGAACTTTATCACCACTTTCTTTGTTTTGCTGATTTTGGAACCTTGTTCCCATCTCCTTTTTAGTTATGCATGTTTGAGAGGATTTGGAACCACCAACCATATTAGAGTCTTCGGCAGACGTGGCTGATTGGGTATTTTTTATAGAGCTAGCATCAGTTTTATTGAATTTCTTTGCTCTATCATTTTGAATTTCAGTTGGAAAGGAAGCTATTTTTTTGGGAACAATTTGAGGATGACAAGTTCAAAGATTGCCAAAAACCATGTCGAGTAATGCTAGGTAAATGAGTCGTCATACAAGTGTCATTGTTGTTGTTTTTATCATTCCTTGTGGATGTCTTGTCATGGCAGCAGTAACTATATTGTTCTCTCATCCTGAGTATATCAAATCACATATATTAGGAGACATTTTAAAAAATATTGGACAACATATTAACAATTATGTAATCAATATTTAAAAACTGTCATCATAACTACTTTGTAATCTCCTCAATCAAAACTGTCATCATAACTAAAAGAAACATCCGCTACTATTTTGTAATCTCCTCAATCAAAACTGTCATCATAACTACTTTTAGATTCACTTTCATGTAGGGATGGCAATGGACTAGATTTTCTATAAACCATCCCATACCATACCATACCATCAAAAAATTAAATGGAGAGGGCACCCACTCCACCTTCTTATGGTTTTCTTTTCTGGGTGGCTGGGTTACTGTGGGAATCTGTCTGCCCACATCCGATGCATCACCAATTCATTGCCACCACGTGCATGTTATATGCTAGACTCTCACCTTCGCCTCCATGCATTCCATCACCCCCACTGCCATTTTTTCCATGATTGTCATGTACTCACAGTCATGTACCGCTGTCATGCCCCTTTCATACACCACCTCCAAGCCTCAATCCTTCCCATCACCGTAGATGCGCCCAACTCCCGAAGTCCCACACTCCCCAACATGATGCACTCCATGTTCTCAACGCCATGCAGGTTTGTGTCTAGGCATGCACCTACATCTCGTGCCTACTGTAGATCCCTAGAGGGGAGCCAGACTCCATAACATGGCCCAATATGTTGCGATCACCGAAGGTGAACATCTTGGTGGACGACACAACATAGAACCACTCGACGTCTATAACATGGTTGGGCGTCGGGGTTATTATGGTGTTAGCACCCTGGCGGTGGTCGAAACCTCCACAGTCACTGTCATCATTATGTAACTATCGTTACTGCTGCCATGCACCTAGAGTCACCATTTTCCTGCCCCGCCCCCATGGCGGTGACTACCACGGTCCCCATCAACTAATCCACTTGAGCAATTACTCGTTCACTGGAGAGAGGCGAGCGATCCAGTGAGCTCCTTCTCTGGTGACACGATGCTTGTGAGCTCCTTTCCAGGTGACAAGCAAGTAGCCTCGACGACACAGTGGCAACGAGCTCTTTCTCCGACGACAAGCCATCAGTCTCGATGATGACGCGGTGGCAATGGGCTCCTTCCTCGGCGACCACACTAGGTAGCTATAAGCTTCGAACGATAGACCAACAATTCTGATGATGCCAGAAAATAAGTTGCTTCCCAGTAAGACGCCGAGGAGGATATGGTGTACATGTTGGCCCCAGTGCACCTTAACTTAATCATACCATATTACATTTCATGCAAACATCAGCTTGCCAGTAGTGGCCTCGTCGAAACGGTGTGGTTTGGACTTTGGAGTCCCACTAAACCAAACCACCAAGCATGGTTTCCCATTGTCGGGGACCCGCAACATTGCTGGACATAAAAAAATCTGCAAAAAATGGGGTTGTTCGGTTTGGGATGGTTCGGGGACGGGTTGTTGGTTATAATTGCCATCCGTACTTTCATGATATTGCTGAACTTGGGATTGGTCTTTTTCAATTGTTGAACTATCAATAGTAACTATGTCACAATTAGTATATTCATCCTCTGATGTCATTGATGACCCATCTCTAGTTTTACCTTGCACATAAGCTTCGACATTCTCAATACAAGATTATTCTTCCATGTTGAACATATCTCGTGGGGCAATCTTTATAGAAAAATGTCAACCTTTTACAGTGAGATCATCTACATAAAATACTTGTCCAACTTGAGATGCCACTACAAATGGTTCTCCTATAATCTGAAGTCATCTCAAATTAACAAGAGTCAACCCATGTTCATCATGCTTGATTCCCCTCTTTGAGTATATGTCCACCCAATCACACTTAAATAATGTCACCTTAAGGTCTTCATAATAATTGAGCACAATAACATCCTTCAAAACACCATAGTAGGTGACATCCCTAGTAATTGGGTTGCGTTCATTCATTTTAGAATAACAATCAGTCTTAGCTACCAGAAAGACTCCAATATTCTGTGTTGTTCGGTTTGCATCTTTTGCCTTGGTATGAAATCTGTGACCATTGACAACATAGCCCTTGTACTTAATGACCAATTGATGTAGACCTTGAGAAAGAAACTTGATTTTATCATCCACCATCTATGTTATTGTGAGCGTCTCAATCTAACAAAACAAAAGCTTGTTATAGTTTATTCATGAAGCATTACAAATTAAATTAGACTGTATAAACTTACATGTTCTTTAAACCATCCATTAAATGAGTTACTATGTATTCTTTGAACCTCCTTTAAGGACTTGTGAGATTGTGTTTGCCTAATGATATCATAGTGCTTCCTAAATACAAAATATTTTCAATTAGAGTATGTTATAGAATTTCAACAATAGAAGATAATTGTCACTAACTTACGTAATGTAGGGTTCAATTGCTTCACAATTGAACAGTACATGCTTGTGGGCTTGTTGCATTTTATGTTCATCCAAGACACATGTTACCATTTTACCAACAACATGACCTACTGTCGAGAAAATAGACCAATCATCATTGTCAGGTGTTGGCTCATTTTCTGAATCTTCTACGTCAGTATCATTTCTATTTGGCCGATTTAATTTTGTTTCAACACCATCCAAGTATCTTAAACAAAAGTTAGGAACTTTTCTGCTATATATCCTTCTGCTATTGATCCTTCTGGATATCTTTTATTTTGAACATATCTTTTTAGAGTCATCAGAAACCTGATAACAAAATTGGGGAAAATATTATCACAAATTAAATTCTAATAGGTATAATCATAACGACGTATAAAAAGATAGATTTCAATTGGATAATCCAATGATGCTGAATAGGGCAGGTTATCTTAGCTTCATAAGTGAGATGGATTGATAGATGCACCATTCTGTGAAAAAAACATGGAGGGAATATCTTCTCCATCTCACAAAGTGTCACAGCTATTGCATATTCCAATGTAGCAAAATCATTTGGATCTATGACTTTAGTGCACAACCTTTGAAAATAGAAACAAAGATTAATAATACATGACTTAGCATTCATACTGAGCAAAGACATAGTGACAACTAATGGCAGAAGTTCTTGCATCAACACGTGATAATCGTGACTTTTTATTGGTAGCATCTTCTGATCCTTCAGTCGTGCACATCTAAATATATTAGATGCATACCCATCTGGAACTTTGATAGATTGTAGGAGTTTGCAGAATAATATTTTTTCATCTTTTCTCATTGTATATAAAGATGGAGGTAGGATGGTATATTTACCATCTTCTTTTGGATGAAGTGGAAATCTTATTCGCATATCCTCTAAATCCTTCATTGCATTCAAGTTGTCCTTACTTTTATCCTTCAAACCTAGCAATGTTCCAACAATACTCTCACATATATTCTTCTCAATGTGCATGACATTGACATTATGCCTTACAATGTTAGACTTCCAATATGGTAGCTAAAAAAATATGCTTTCCTATCCCAATTGTGTGTTGAATCTTTAAATGTTGGCCTTTTCTTGCCAATTACAGTTCCTTCATCCTCCAATCGTGATAATATTTGAGCTCCAGAAGGTGGTTTAGGTGGACTTCTAAATTCTTGCTCACTGTCAAATGCTTTTGCTTCTTTTCGAAATATGTGGCTGATTGACAAAAACCTATGATGTCCTCTACAACAAACTTTACGACTATGTGACAACCAATGTGAGACAAGATCTTTATTACAATAAGGACATGATTTGTAGCCTTTAGTACTCCAACCAGAGAGATGGGCATACCCTGGAAAATAACTAATAGTCCATAGTAAAGAAGAATGCCTCAGAAAGAATTCCTTGGTTCCAATGTCATATGTATGTACACCAGTATCCCATAGTTGTTTCAACTCATCAATCAATGGATGCAAGTACACATCTATATTTTCTAGTGAAGTTGGTCCAGAAATGAGTAGGGACAACATAAAATATGGTTTCTTCATGCAAAACCAAGGAGGTAAATTATATGGAATAATCACAATAGGCCATGTACTATAAGAAGTGCTCATTATCCCAAAAGGATTAAATATTTTAGTTGTAAGTCCCATCAAATATTTCTAGCATCTGCAACAACGTCTGGATGCATAACATCAAATGTTTGCCATACAGGTGAATCTACCGGGTGTCTTAACTTGTCATCTTTTTCATATTCTTCTACATGCCACCTCATTAAGGAAGAGGATTTTGATGATAAGAACAAATGCATTAGGCGTGGTATAAGTGGAAAGTGTCTGAGCACCTTGACATGTATTCTCTTGGTTTGTTTAGCATGCTCATCATCATCATCATATGAGCTTGTAATTGTTTTCCATCTTGATGCTCCACATGTATCACAAATGTCTTTATCACCAAAATCCTTCCAAAACAATGTGCAACCATTTAGACAAACATGAATCTTTAGATAATCCAAGCCCAACTCCGTAATCATCTTTTTTAGCTCATAAAAGGAATTACGTAACTACTCTTCTTTTGGTAGCATCTTCTTAAAGAATGTAAGAAACATAGATGATGCTTTATTACTCAAGCCATTAAGACAAACCATGTGATAGAATTCTAGGATGCAAGCAAGTTTGCTAAATTTCTTACACCTTGTTTATAATTCTATCTCAGAATACTTTAGCAAGATATAAAATCTATCATCATTGAAATGTTGATCACTAGATGACTTTACTCCTTCCATTTTTCCGTCTTCACTGAAACTCAGAAAAGCATCATGCAACATATCTTGTAAATTTTTAGCATTTAGGCAATCACCCTGATCAGTAGGAGCATCCATTTGAACATCAATATCTTCACCATGAAAAGCCCAAGAAATATAGCTTGGTAAGAAGCCATGCCACAATAGATGGCTCAATGCAGTCTTTCTGGTGACCTTGTATATGTTACCACACTTTCTACAATGACATACAATCTTGTCTCCAATCGCTAAATGTTCAAAAGTGAAATCCAAAAATTTTGATACTCTGCATAAGTATTTACTGCTTGTTCCGTCATCCTCTACTGTCCAAGACTATCCATTCTATAAAAATATTAAAACATATAACATATATGAGTAAGTATGTCAAATCAAAAAATACTATACAATATGAGAAAATACTATTGTAATCATGCAAATAAAGTTCAAATGAGCCTATCTGCCTAGCCGGGCACCCAGGCATTTTTTAAATACTTTTTATAAGAATAAAAGAACATACTTATAATAAGGATAAAAGAACATTTACAATGAATATTTTCACTAATTTGTAACATAACAGTCATTAAATGGAAGATGGTAGTTAGAAGGGTTAATTTCAATTTATAAAGAATGAGTTGAGAGAAAGCAGTTGCATGGAGAAAGCAATGGCCTCTTGTCTACATAATGGTTTTTCAGTTTCGCTAATTTTAATGATGAGAACCATCTTTGATTGTAATGGAGATTGATGCATTGAGATTGCAAAGTTAAGAATGTTGAGCTTAGTAAGGTGTTTTAGAACCTTAGTAAGGTGACCCAATATATAACTATGGGGCAATAAAGTTTAGTTTTTGGAGCTGGTTCTGTCAAGTAAGGGGAAGGCATTTTAGTACATTTTCCTTTCAATCAGACCAAGGAGTAGTTTTTTATATATCTGAGATAAGGCATGACCACATAAGGTATTTATATTGGTATTTCAAGACCTAGTTAATGTCAAGTGTTGCTAAATTTCTGACATTTGGTAACAATTTTGTTCAAAACCCAACTAGGTTGGAGATTCTACTTTTGGCCTTCGTGGTAAGACCATTTTAAAAACTTGTGCGATATCAAACTTCCATAATGTTTTGAACTCAATAAACCTTCTCTCAAAACCTTAAATATCAATAAAATGCTTCCCAAATTTTTATTCTTTGGTAAAAATAATTTGGTATACCCAATTAGGATGGACATTATACTTCTATAATTCTTAGTAAAAGATTCTAAATACCCTTGATACATCAAGACTTTGTAAGACATTGATTTCAATAAACCCCTTCTTCAAGTTGTTGATCACAATATGGCTATTATATTATTTATTTTGTCAGCAGTGATGATTTTTTTCAGGAAATCATAGAAAGGCTATGTATGATGTTCAATGTATCAATATAATTATGCCCTCCATTTGTTTATATTTCTGACCCAATATCCCATCTCCTGAAGAAATGGGTGAGTATCCAATATTTGTCGGTATACATCTACCAAAGTAAACTACTGAATACAAATTAATGCATCATTGACAAGACAATAATGATATGCTCGACAATTGAGACTGGAGAAAAATCATAAGAAAATCTTTTGAGGTTGGGACTTACAAAGCCCTTAATTCTAACCATCTTATTTAACAACCAAATATAAACACTTGAGTATGAGAGCATCAACTAAATCTATATGGGATGTGGCATAGTTGGTAACACTAAGAAAAATGCATACTATCATATGACATAGTTACAATAAGGAGCATTAGTGTAACCATCTATTGGAATAATCATGGGCATGGTCCCTATGTAATGTTAATATAATGAATGAATTTAAGAGTCCAAAAACTTGACATTATTACAATTATGGAAATTTTTGTAGTGGATTCAAAGATTCTCATTTTAAAGTAAGTTGGATCCAATTCTTCTCATCAGGTTGGAGCAATCACATTATCTAGAGGCATATGGAACCTCTAGAACAAATCCTTCTACAAGATGAATATGCTACTATGAGATTGGAAATTTGTCCACTACAAAATCAACAATATATGCATAATGTCCTTCACGTATCACAACCCAAATATAGGAAACTAATAAATTTTTATGAAAAAGGCTCACTACAATTAGACAAACAACTATTATTGCATAGGAAGTCCTTGGAGATTTCAACACTTTGTTGAGCATCTTTGAGAAATAAGATAGAAAATGATTGGATCAAACGTCTAGTAGAATATTCAATGACTTTCTCCTTGATACATGCCTAATAAAAACCATATCACATGTTTAGTTCTTTATCTTTAAAATTTATAAATAAAAATATTGAAAAAGAAATTCAGTGAAGTATTGTTTCAAGAAGAGGTAGATTGGAAATAGAAGTCACACATAAACCAGATCTGTATTAGACAAACAACTATTATTGCATAGGTAGTCCTCGGAGATTTCAACACTTTGTTGAGAATCTTTGAGAAATAAGATAGAAAATGATTTGATAAAATGTCTAGTAGAATATTCAATGAATTTCTTCGTGATACTCATCTAATAAAAACCATATCACAAGTTCAGTTCTTTACCTTTAAAATTTATAAATAAAAATATTGCAAAAGAAATTCAATGCAGTATTATTTAAAGAAGAGGTAGATTGGAAATAGAACTCACACATAAACCAGATCTGTAGGGGGAATGGTAATAAAAAAATTACCTATTATATGTAAAGTATACATGGAACCATGATACAATTTCATAACTAAAGAAGGAGAATGGCCATTTCCACATAGAAGTACCAGAAATCCATAACCTTGCTGCCATCTAACATCACATTTTCTACAAATAGGGGCGAAAACAGACCTTTACTATTTCTGTTCATATTGTTATTATGTTCTACTCATGCTTGCACAACTCCTTCAATCATAATCATGCCATCCCAACATATTCATCAATTAGCCAATTTATAGAAGGCGTGGTGGGTAGTTCAAAGGCAAGACATGCATGGAAACAAAACACCCAACATGACAAATGTAGAGCACAGAAAGCCGAATACAACATTGTATGTATCAATAATGGCAATTGAGGGAAATGAAAAATACATATAGGTCTTCCATTGACAATAACAAAATGTAGTTATAGTTACAAAATAAACCATATAGTAACTAGCACGTAAGTTTGTAATTAATTGCAATGACAGAAATAATTGTAGTTTGCAGAATAGGTTCAAACATGTTTCCCATTGTTATATTTTGATATTATACCTAGAATTTAATCAAACACTTATAGTTGTCGAGTGTGATTTTGCACATATTTGACAAAAACATAGTGAGAGCTTACATTGAAGTGTGACAGACACGCCTACCACTATCCATTCACATCCATATATGTTCTGGTAATGTGAAGGGTAATATATGTAGAAGGATTCTTTGCTCTCTACTAGAGAAAAGTTACCATAGCATAGTCCACTATTGTGGGATGTACTCTTGTTTCCATCTTAATTGATCTTGTCATTTAGAAATGTTTCACTTTGACATTGTCAATTTGGAGTTAAATCACCTTAACTGATAGTCAATTTGGAAACAATGAAAATTGGCCTTCCTATGTTGGAAACATTTCCTATCAGAAATGACATTGTCTTTTAGTATTTAAATTGACTTTGCCCATAATTACATTTGATGTGGTCAAAAAGTCATGTGTGCCTAGTATAGATGCCAACTTTTCTAGTGCACTATACAAGAAATTATTTACAAATCAGTAATCTAGAGTCTCAGGGCAGTTGAGCAGGCTACAATCCGGAAGGCAACCCCTCATACAGAAATGAACAATTGGCAGAGGAAGGGCATCAGTTTCAAATGCTCCCAACTTTGGCAAATAGGAAAACCATCTGATAGAAGTCAGACATTGAGAGAGGTGTGGGTGAACAAGCAGCAACGATACAAGGAAAGGTGCACAAGGAAAAGACTGTAATGTGGGAAATGCCCACCCCTATCATTTACCTAGTCAAGTCCATTAATTTTGTTGCCTAATTCTAGCTATAACCATCAGTTGTGAAAGACAAACGCAATGGACAAATATGACGTATAAAGCAAATCAATCAACTCTATGTCTTTGATCTAAACCTCTCGCCAAGCAACGAAGAGCTTTTCAAAGTGAAATGAGAAATGGAAATCATTATGCCTATGTGGGGATCTTGAGGAACATCACCCTCTGAATCTCTGACTAATGATCTTAATACCTTATAGAAGCAACACCACGAATTTTGACTTGTCCAGTTCTTGTGTAGTCTCCATGAATCATTTCTTTTTTGGTTGTTCAAACATTTTTGAGTGATCCCCTTCCAACTATTGATGAGGGTCTCAAACATCTGCAACATCTTATTACTACCTCCTTAATTGTTGCAACTCCATCCAACTCGACTTCTTCTTACTAATGCTGGACGTGGTTCTTCTCGAGGTCGTGATCATTCTAATGGAGGTCACAAGCATGGCAGAGGCTAACCCAACAGGTCCTCATTACTCTCCCCACTGAAGATATACCAATCATGTGCAGGAAAAATGTCCACTTAAACATGGCATTGACAAGCCTACTTGTGAAACCATGATCTAAGGATAATGTGGATAGACTTCTACAACTACCAATACTTCTACCCCAACATAGTTCACTCTCTTATCTAATCCATTGACCTATGTACAAGTACAACCAATGGAAATCCTCTCGATTGTGTAAAAGTCATGTTATCATGGGTGGAGGATGGATGATAAGTGGAGGGGAAAGTGGAGATGGAATTACCTTGACTGAAGATCTAGAGCCAATCGTCCCAGGGCTGGTGCTCCTCTCCCAGTCACTGGTGCTCTCTCCAAGCCACTACCCAGTCATCGGTCTACACAGTTATCGACATCGATCATCCTATGTGGCCTCATAGAATCATGATCTCCTCCTAGTCTAAACGCGGAATCAGGGAGAGAGTTGAGATCATGTGGATGAAATCACGCCATGCGCGGGGGGGGGGGGGGGGGAGGGGGGATAGCACTAAGCAGATTGCAATCAAGCAAACTGCCCACTATCAAATTGTCCAATTGAAGCAAGCGGACTGTCCATTATCAAATTGGAATTTTTTAATTGCCACAAATCATATATATAAATGCCTTTAAAATTTACTTTTTTGAGAAACTAAATAGTAGGGGGATTAGAAGAATTTTATATAAAAATGCTTGTAAATTAAATAAATAGTGGCCTTTTTTATAAAAGCCACTAGAATAAATGCCACTAAAGGGAATTTTTGTTGTAGTGTTGTCTGCACCAAAACACCACCTTGATCATCAATACTGCTTTAATGAGCACAATATTCCCCACCATATAGGGGTGAAGCCTAGTCCATTTGTCCACTAAAGTCTGAAGGTTTTGAATAATAGATGTGAAAGTTTGTACATGAACCTCTACCTCCCACGATAGGCATCCCCAAGTACTTCATAGAGAAGGAACCTTCCTCCAAGCTTATAGAAGTTTTGAGACTCCTCTCTTTTAGTTACACGATATAGATAGGTAGATCTTAGACTTGATTCCATTGATGTAGATCCCCATCAGCTTCCAAAACATATTCATGATCCTCCTCATCACCTTCTATTCTGGCTTAGTCACTATGTCTAGGAACGCCAACCAACCTTTAACTACTATTTGTTCCACTTTCAAGGCTGACACATACATGCCAGTATTGGCATCTTTCCTACCTATAATGGTAAGGGTTGAATGAACTAGCTTCTCTAACCTTATTTTCTTTTCCCTACATTCTATTTCTACATTGTAATTATAAATCCAATCCATGCCTATTATGACATTGGAATCATTCACATCAAGAAGGATAAAGTAAATAGGGAGTTCATTATTCATATATTTAATAGGGATGACTGGTGTTTTAAAGAGGGATCAAAAGATATGACCACTAGGGGTAGTGAATTCTAATACATGTCCTAAGTCCTTGAAGTCCAAAAAAAGCATACTCACGAGATTTCTTGAGATGGGGTATTAGTAAAACCAGAGTCGAATAAAGCTTTTAAATTATGGCCCATTAGATCAAGCATTCCTACATCATATTCATGATAGTCAAACTATGCATTTCATGAGATAGGATAGAAATAGAGCTCTAAGGACGGTTCCTTCTATGAGTTAGTTGGCTTTCTCTTGAGCTTTTTTATTATTGATGGGAAAGACTCAGTCATATAGGTGATCATCTGTAGTTGGGTCTTGCTCCTGGGGTGTCGTAGCCACCAGTTGGGCTGCCACTATGTCGGGACCTTAAGGGTCAGGGAGAGGATAGTTGGCTTGAAAGTGTCCTTTTTACTGACAATGAAAGCACACTTTCTTCTCGAAACAACACTTGCCAAAGTGTGTCTATTAGGAAATATGGCTACTGAATAGGCAATGGAAACAAAAATTAACTGCCATATTCCCCATAAACTAACAGATTGTGTCAACAACTATAAGATGGGAAGGAAGGTTTTGGGGATATATCTGGTCTTGGACCAAGTCCAACAACATCTCCCCATCAGTGTAGATGTGCAATTGTCTTCTGGTTACACTGGGACTCATTTGATTATTGCGCCTCCTAGTCTTCACCATGGAATGTAGGTTGAAATTGTCCTCCTAGTGACAAAAAACAACCTCCACACCTCTATGTAAGTCCACACAGACTACCTAGAACAACTATGATCCTACAAGAATGGACAAGAAGGAGTTGCCCCTCTGATTGGTGTACTAGTCACCAACTTGCTCTCCCACAATTGTTTCTCCCTTACTATCCCTCCCTTTAGCAGGTAGGACTTGCTTGTGCTCTCTATTCATTACCACAACTAGAGAGGACAACAATTGTCAAAAGCAATTCCATTATGTTTTGGGAAGCCTCCAATACCCCTCTATTTATAGGAGGGGGTTAGGGTTTGGGTTCCCAATCTATGTGGGAGTGGAAGAGACTAGAAGATCATGAATTTTTGAAACCTGTGAGCAATGAACCAATTGATTGGCAATTGAGATGGTCATTTGTGACTTGAGATGAACATCACCCTCAGCAAGACGGTCATTTTGCAATTTCCCAACCGCACATGAATTTGGGAATTCATTTCCAATTAATGATTAACATCAATTACTTTCCTCAATTGAACTGAACAATCGAAATGATCAAAATTTCTCATGAATTTGGGAAAGTTACTAAAACCTTCGGCTGGCCCAACTGAGGTGATCAATTCACTAGGTGAACTCGTCATCTCGATCTACCCAAGACAATCTGTTAAGCTAGTGAGCTGATCAGTTAGAGTTTGTTTCATGCAGAACTTTAGGAAATTTAGTTCCAATCAACCTGACACTCCAAACGACCATCTCACTAGGTGAGCCGACTGGTTGGTAGTCCATTTAGTTGATTTTTTGTGTGAATTGAATACCTAAACATTTAGTAATCAATTCAATCATCATTCAAGATTAAACTCCTCTTCTAGGTCGAGATATATGTGTATGACCATATAGGTCCTATAGTATGTTGGTAGTGAATGTCCATAACAACTTATGACATCACAAGCAATGAGAGGTGCCTAGTCGCACATCAATGCTACCCAAGTAAATGGAAAGTTGGAGAGAAACTTCAACCCACAATCTATGTATGGTGCTATAGTGTCTGTATAGTTCCCTTGTCACTAATATCTAGATTGAACGCAAGGCATGGATTAGTCACCCTCTTCAACATTCAATCATATTCCTTGAACCAGAGGAGACTGTCTAAGATATATGTAACTTTAATATTGCATATTTACTTCCATGTGAATGAACATGCATTTCCTCAGTCTGGCTAATCAAGAGCCTAGGATATCATACTCCTATTGGAGGGACAAATCCTATCTACAACACTCACTAGTATATATACTACCTTTAATGTCATTTAAAATGGACATTTTACATCGGTTTCCAAGCGACACCCAAGTGGGAAACACAAGCTAGAGACCTGCGACGTTGGTTCCAAAACCAACGACACAGATCTGTCCATGATTGCAACCAAGAAAGAACTGATACTAGTAGGAGCCATAATCATTCGTTATCTATAAAAAACTGACAACTATCTTCATAACCAAACAAAAAATGGCCTGATTTACGACCGTAGTCATTGGTTATTTCAATAAAAATTGATGACTAATTCCCTGTCGAAACAAAAAGTGAACTCATGCTTAGTTTATAGTCATTGGTTTAAAGTAAAATTTATAGTCATTGGTTCAAAGTAAAATTGACAATAAAGCTATAAATTATCGTCGGTTGTGATTTCAAAAATTGTCGTCTATCTCCATGCCTGAACAAAAAAATTTGGCCTGAGTTAGGACATAGTCATCCGTTTTCTATAAATAACTGATGATGTAGACCTAGATTGACGGTTGATTTAAATAACCGATGACTAAGTGGCTTTTTTTTAAATATGAGCTTGTAGGCCTACTGCCCGACTGGTCAGCAAGATGCAAAACCTATAGTTTAGTTCTGAACTGTAGGTTTACAACATCCTGTGATTTCAGCCTAATAATAGAACACAAACCTATAATAACAAGATGATCAAGACTATCTATATATCAATACTATACGTACATCATGTGATTCACACACATGTAGAAGACTAATTAATTCATTCAAATGATTCACACACATGTAGAAACCTACAGCTCCATTAATTCATCCATTTTCACATTCACACACATGTAGAAACCTACAGTTCCATTCATTCATCCATTTTTTACATTCACACACATGTATAAGAACAATTCATTCATTCATCTTCACATTCACACACATGTATATAGATCAAATTCAAATAAGACAATTCAAAAAAAGTGATTCACACATGTATATATAAGCACCACATATATACATAAATAATGACATCAAAGTTTAGAAATTTGATTCATTATCATCAATACTCCAATCACAATGAAAAATTGCCTCCCTTTCAAAGGCTTTTGCCCATTGTTCTCTTATGACATCTAATTGTTCTATTGTATAGGGTATATGTACATCTAATAGATTTTCCACTGTATTGAAGTCAATAGTTTTAAACACTTGTAATGAGAATATCATATATATAATACTTAAGTTTTTTATTCTCATATTATCTAATGAGACTATACTTATGATGATGAAGACTATATATTACCTATTGTATGTTTTCATTGTCTTATGCATCATATCTGAAAATTATATCCATATACCACATCATGTAGTATCCACATGACCAACCACTATTTTGTACATCACACTATAAATTTCAACATACAAAATTTTAATAAATAAAAATAAGCATAGTTCAGAAGAATAAAATACGCATTGGAGTTAGGAAACAAATTCCACATTCTTCCAAACTATCACTTTCTTTTTCTTGTCCATGTTTCCTCCATCATTTTTGTAATCTATTAAATCCCTATAAGTTAATGTAACATGTTGAATTGAATTAGTAAATTGTCATGTAATAATAGATGTTAGTGGATAAAAATATAAAAAATTTCTCACATGTATAATGGCCTTTTCAAATTGTGTCCTGGACGGTCTAATTTGTTCTTCTTTGGATCTAGATAATAAACAGTCAACGTCTCAGAGACAACAACCACTAACTCCCAATGCTTATCTCTAGTGATAAGAAAGTAAACAATATATAACTCAAAATCCATAATGAAATCTAGTTTTCTTAAGTAAAAATTATTAGCAAAGTAAACATATCCAACATTATATGGAGCTATTATCACACTCTTTTTCACTTCACCAAAATATTTAAAAGCAATAGAGCAGTATAAGTTAAGTGATGTAGGGACTTCATTTACAAGACTAATCAAGGATGGAACTAGAAATCCCACATGGGTCATTGCAAAATCTTTACAGACCCTATATATGTGGATACAAAACATATATTATGTATGCATTAATATATAAGAAAATAGATCACCATATAGAATTTGAGGTATATAGATATATATATAAGATCTCACCATATCCATAGTTCCATAATAGATGAGTTCAGCCAAGCATAATAAAACAACTCCAAAATATCTTGTAAAAATATATTATTATCGTATGATTGGCCTATAGAATCCTCCATCATAGAAACAATAATAGGTGAAGTTTTAAAATGTTCACCTATCCATATTTCCATATCCCTGCATTGAGGACCTATCAATTCAAATATGTCCTTTGCAAGCCAACTAGGTACTTGAGGAAGAGGTGGAGGTGGAGGTGGAGGAGGACAAGCTGTAGCCAGTTTCTTCCCTTTGTCTTGCATATATAATTTCATATAAATTGTCATGTATATACATATACAAATAAATGTAATGTAAATCTACCATACGTGATCAGTATAGATGAGTCCTTATTTGGACCACAAGACCACTCCACTTGCTACATCACCAAGCATGTCAACATCTAGGTGGGCATATGGCATGTATGCAGCCTCCAAGTGGGGAGGACAAGACTCAAGCTCACACGAACCACACCATCAGGTACTGGAGTGCCATGAATCTTGTTCCTTGGAAGGTGTGGGTAAGCCTCTCCCTCTACAATGACATATTCTTTCAATTTTAGATGACATGACCTCAACCCCTACAAATATACATAGAGTATGTTATATATATACCTAAACATATCAACTTGAAAATACTAGCTACTGTGTAAAAAATACTTACACTGGATGTGCTAGGTGGTGGGTGAATATGAATGGTTCACCCTAAACATATCATTTTGAAAATACTGGCTATGTCATGAAAATACTAGCATACTAAGTCATAAAACTCTTATGATGCCAATATGAATGGTTCACCCCTCTCGCCAATCTTTTCAAAATTCACTAATGTGAAACCCAATTCATCCACTATAACTCCTTAAAGAACGGAATTCTAAAATCTACATAGTCAAACTTCCATATGTCTTCAATGACACCATAATATGACATTTTAGCTTCAAATGGACTCTTATCCTTTGCACTAGAAAAAAAAAATGAAGACGCTTGAAGGGTGACCCCACTATTTTGGATGACACTCTTATTATCTTGATGCTTTGTCTAATATGAGAACCCATTTATGTCAAACCCATCATAAGACATAACACTCATTTTTGGTTTAAAGATGAGGCATTTGATATTTTCAACAATATTAATTGGTGTTTGAGATAGTTGATGAAAGACTTTATCTTCAACCTGCTTAATAAATGTCTTGTTATGCTCTCTAGAAAGCCACATTGAATTGGATCGAGGATATTGTTTCTTTATGAAATTGGTATGTTCCATGATATAAACACTCACTTCATCGTCATTGTGTGAAATATACAAGTGAGCTTGTTCCCACAGCTCACGAATGATTACTTTTATTTGTGGTCCTAATGTGCCATTGCTAGAATAGTCCTCAATATTCTTGTCATTTACAAGAGTTTCATTACCAGTCAGAAAGTCATTGTAAAAATCCATAACCTCCATCATCACATAACCCTTAATAATACTCCATTTAGGCCGATAACAGTTTCGAACATCACCTTTAGAAACACTCTTGTATCATTCAAAAGGATCTACCCAATACAAGAAAATTGGTCCCAACATTTTCACTTCCCTAGTCAAATGGAAAACAAGACATACTATGATATCAAAGAATGAAGGAGGAAAATACATCTCAAGATGACATAGGGTAACAACCACTTCTCTTTGTAACTTATCAAGATTCTCAGTATCAATAACTTTGCTTCATAGACCGTTGAAGAAGAAATAAAGTTTGGTTATTGCAAACCTTACATGCTTTGACAATATAGATCAAATTGCCACGGACAATATTTTGTTTCATTAGAGTGTGACAATCATGAGATTTAAGACCTATCATCTTCATATCTTTCAATGATACCAACCTACCAATATTGGAAGAGTAACCCTGTGGTACCTTAACATTAAGTAAGAACTCACAAAAATCTTTCTTCTCCTTTCTAGACAACACGTGACAAGCAAGAGGAAAATATGTTCTTCGATCACTACTAATTACTTCTGTTAATTCTTTCCTTATTTCCAATTCACACAGGTCCATTCTGGATTTGATTCCATCTTTAGTCTTACCTAGTATATTCAACAAAGAACTAATGATTCTATCACAAACATTTTTCTCAACATGTATGACATCAACACAACGCCAAACTACCAAATAACTCTAATAAGGAAGATTCTAGAATATTGACTTCTTCTTTAATAAATATTTGTTATTTTATGTGGAAATGGTACATTGTGATCTCTTAGCAAATTCATTAACAAAGTATTTTACTCTTTCATAAACAACCTCCTCTGGTATAGGTTTAGGGTTACTCCATTCCTCATTCGATCCATTGAATGCTTTGCACAACCCTCGATACAAATGGAATTTTGGAAGAAACCTTCAATGACCAAGATATATAGTCTTGCCGCCATGTTTTAGTCGTATTGAATTAGTTTTCTCTTCACATATAGGGCATGCTTTGGATCCTTTTACACTGTATCCAAAAAATTCTCATATGCTAGAAAGTCATTAATAGTGCAAAACAACATAGCATGCAAACTAAATGTCTTTCTACGTGAAACATCATAGGTCAACACACCTTCACCCCAGTGTTTCTTTAAGTCATCAATTATAGGTTCAAGATAAACATCGATATTATTTCTAGGTTGTTTGGGGCCTGATATCAACAACAATACCATAATGTACTTACCTTTTATACACAAATAGGGAGGAAGATTGTATATAACAAGCATAACATGCCAAGTGCTTTGTTGACTGCTCAATATTCTGTATGGAGTCATCCCATCAGTACAAACCCCAAGTCTTAGATTCCTAACTTCTTCACCAAGTTCAGGGTACAATAAATTAATATTCTTCCATTGTGGGGAATCAAACGCATGTCTTAGAATCCCATCATTATTTGTCTTAACCTCTGCATGCCACCTTAAATTCTCCGCATCTATCAGATTGGCAAACAAGTGTTGAAACTGTTGTATTATAGGTGGATACCACATCACCTTGGGTGGAGAGCCAGTTTTGGACTTTCCTGAAGTCATCATTTTATACCTTGACGCCCCACATTTTGGACAATCTTTCAAATCAGCATACTCCTTTTGAAATAATACACAATCATTCAGGCATGCATATATCTTCTTAGCCTTCATTCCAATTGGGCATAATATTTTCTTTAACTCGTATGTTGAGATGGAAGCTTGTTTCCTTTAGGTAGAATTTCTTTCAACAAAGACAACAATGACGTGAAGCTTTCGTCACTCCATATATTATTAGCTTTCAGATCATACAATCTCAACACATCACTCAGCTTCGTAAACGTAGTACAACCTGTGTGTAACGGTCTCTCAGCATCATGCACAATGTTCCAAAACTAGGAAGGTGGATCGGGGTGCTCTACCCCACAACTAT
Source organism: Alisma plantago-aquatica (assembly GCA_963693085.1). Classification (NCBI taxonomy): domain Eukaryota; kingdom Viridiplantae; phylum Streptophyta; class Magnoliopsida; order Alismatales; family Alismataceae; genus Alisma; species Alisma plantago-aquatica. The sequence continues at coordinate 642,450,238 of OY856413.1, read as the reverse complement.
CCAACATCATGTCAATGATGTCTATTGGAATCAGTTTGTTCACATCTACGTCATCGATGACAATTTCTTCTTCAACACAAGCACTGCTATCGACATCTACTAATATCAAATTTGAAATCTCTCCATGTCGTTACCATTCTGTATAGCCTTATACAATCCCATTTCACATGACATGAATTTTGATTTTGTAACCACTACTGACATTCAAGTTTTTACGACAATGCCTACATGGATAATAGAACCTATCTTCAAGTTGTTTCCTATGTTCCTCCACAAATATAATAAACTAATCAAGACCAGCAATAAACTCTGGGGGGTAGTGATTTGGAATGGACATCCATGATCTATCCATTCTAAGATCAAAGACAAAACAAGTATTTGAGTTTAGGGTTTACATATTAAGTTAAGAATTTATAGACATATTAGGGTTTATTGTTTTAGATTTAGGGTTAAGGGTTTAAAGATTAGGGCTTAGGGTTAAAATATTTGGGGTTAGGGTTAAAAGATTAAGGTTTAGGGTTCAATAATGCATTCCGGGATGAGGAACCTGAATCAGCCAAAATCCATGCAGAACTAGATAGAAAACCACATGAATCGGCAGGCCCACATCAATGCAGACCAATCAAAGAGGCATGGGCCTTAGTGGCCAGGTGGCAGACTCCAATTGGCTGGAAAGGTAATTATGTTTTAAAATATCATGAAATTGTATAAATCATAGTAAATAGCCAACTTATTATAAAATTACAAATAATATACCAAAATTCTCAAAACATTATCTAGAACAACATTATAGCATAATATCATGATTTTGATGTAGGAATCTCAGTGATATAATGTAAGTTGTAAAATGCTTGTTTTATGGATAATAAATATCAAATGATGGCCTAAAATTATGATAACATGTCAGTAAATCCATATTCATGTTTATAATCAATTTAAGGTCAGTAATTATAAGATTGATTCATGAAATCATGTATTTGCTCCATATGGATAATTAAGGCTAATAACCCTAAATAAAATGCAATAAATTTATACATGCTAAATAAATGACAGAATTTATGAAACACCCTCATATTTGTAACTGGAAGTTAGTATGAAACTTTGATATCAGTTAGATGCATAGAATTTGTGTTATATGAAGATGATCCTTAATACATGTTATGAAACCCTAATTTTGGTTAATGATGTAACCTAGGGTTAATATGTGCACAAAATGCTATGAAAGCTAATGTTCAAATGATGAAACCTAATCTATAATATAATTGGAAAATAACATCAGTAAGATAATTCTAAGACAAGAATGCAAGTAATGATGGAAATGTCCTAATGATATAAGCAAAACCCTTAAGCATATCATAACTAGGGTTAATGATGATGAGAACTTGATGGTGATACATGTTTTGTCTTAATTAGGGTTTGACCAAGGATATAGATGACTCACGAATATGTTATGATGAGAATATCTCTTTGGAAGGTATGCTGTTACCTCTTACTTGGCTTATGATACAATATGCTTGCATTATGTGTAGTAAACACTTAGCATATGATATTGGATGAAATGATTATTCTTCTATGGTATGTTACTTGATTTTCCATACATCTGGATGTGAACTCCTGAAACATAATATATCTATTCCATTATATATAAGAATTTCAACTCTTTGGTAGTAAATTGTTGGAAAGTAAAGTACTTCAACTCTTTGGTAGTAAAGTGCATGGAAGTGATCCAACTCTTTGGTAGTAGATCACATTGTGAAATGATCCAACTCTTTGGTAGTAGATCATAAAGACCTTTATGCATTCAACTCTTAGGTAGAAAATGCATGGATGATATAATGGAAAACGTGCCTAAAATATGTGTTCTCTTTTGGAAATAAATATCTTTGTGCAAGTATATGCTTTTCTTATGTTTCTTTTGTTACTGCCAAGTACTAGTTTTATCTTATTGCCAAGCTTAGTAATGAGAGGTATATAAAAATACACACAAGTGTACTCTGTACAATATTCTTGAATATAGTGCTGACGTGTACCACATGTAATCTTTTGTTTAGGTTGTGGACATGTGATCTTAAAGATCTAGGATACATGAGAGTTGTATGGTGAGCCGATGTATAGGTGGTCCTGTTGTCTTAAGATCCTATTATTTAGTGGTATTAATTGTATATGTAAAGGTTTATCATTCGATGTGTAATATCAAATGTTGTAACAATTCATTCTGTAATTATATGTTGAATGGTGAATATGTGTTGTATGTGTTTATTATTGTTCATGTTCATGTGCTACTATTGTTTCCTTCTGGCTTCCTCTGATTTTCTTCTTCTTAGCCTAGTGAGGGGTGTTTAAATTGGGATGCTCACTGGGATGAGGGTTTCAATTTGGACATCACACATTAGATTTAGTTTTAGAAAATTTGGGGACGTCACACCTAAACACCCATTCGTCGGTTACCACCCAAAAAAAGGACGTCTATATGCATATATAAACAAAAAAATTTGACCTATTGTTATAACAATAGTCATCTGTTATCCAATAAAAACTAACGATGAAGGAGCAAATTAGGGGAATAATTTTTTTTGGGGACAAGGTGTGTAAAAACCTAGTCGTTAGTTTCTAATGCAAAATCAACGCTATAAACCCATCCCCTAAAGAGAAAGTTGTCTCGCCAAGGGTGATCAGTCGATGGTTATTTGTTAGAGTCTCTGACTAATGAGGGGATAATTTTTTGTGTGGGGACATTGCGTAAGACATGTTTCATCAGTTTTAGCAAAAACTGACACCTGACTGAAAATTGTGGAGGCAAATTTTTTTCCCTTAAAAATTGTATTTCATAGGTAATTTTAGATGTCAATTTCTTTGGATAGAAACCAATGTTAAAGTAAAAGAGGTACCCGCGTCTTTTCTAAATGAACATGACTTCACATATTGTGACAATTGTCCTATATAACCGATGTTGTTTTTCTTTGGCATTAGTTTTTTAGGTAACCAATGTCATCAAAGGTGACGTTGTATGTCATTTATGTACTAGTGACTCACAGTCGACACCTATGTGTCACAATCACCCAATCATCACCTTTATTAAAACCTCTATTTTAGGATTGTGTTCGATAATGTCAAAGCATACCGAGCGAAATGTGATGTGTATAGTGACTTCAAATCTAAGAACCAGAATCACCACCATCCACTACTACATAACACACCTTTGGCATCGGTTATTTAACCCCTTTTAGCGACGGTTCTCAAGCGACGCCTATGTGGGTGCCGCTAAAGGTCGAACTCTTCGACGTCAGTTTTATAACCGATGCCAAAAGGCTTCGTGCTAGTAGGGCACCTATAGGCGTCATTTAGGTATAGTAAGACGATGCCAAAAGGGTTTGCGCCACAAAAAGGGCACCATCTATGACCCTTTCTATGTCGGTTTGCCAATAAAAACTGACGCCATATTTCCTGACGCCACGGTCATGCTTCCCTGCACGGCCGTGTTTAGTACTATAGGCATCAGGTTTATACTAATAACCGACGCCATTTCCCACCACGATCGTGCTTTCCTGCATGGTCGGGTTGTTTGTCACATTAAGCGGCAGTTTTATCCAATAACCGACGTTGTAAGCCTTTGATGACAGTTTTCTATAAATAACCGACGCCTATGTTTTAATTTTTTTTATCAGTTTGTAGACCTGTTGTGGCTGGTTAGCAGGATGAGAACCTGCAGTTTAGTTTTCTGAACTGCAAGTTTACGACATCCATTGATATCAACCAACAAACAGACCACAAACCTGCAAAATCAACAAATATACTTTTCACACAAGTAGATACATTTAGGCATCAATTCAATTCTCACATTCACACATGTAGAAACATTCAAATACATGTATAAACATTCAGAAATATTCATTTAAAAAATATCATTCAACATCGCTATTAGCATCCCAATTATATTTTACAGTCCCCACTGCTTGAATGGCTCTTACCCATTCTTCTCTTACTTCATTTAATACTTCCATCGTGTATGGTGCATGTACATCTTTTAAGTATTTACCTATAGTGTGGTCAGTTTTAAACACCTGCAAAGAGAATGATGTATATATATAAGTAATAATATAAAATAAGATTGATATATTTCATACTAACTAATGAGACTATATATAATACCTCATGTATGGTATCGATGTCCAATGTGGCATAATAAGTGCAGCACGCACAAGTGCATACAACCAGTGCGATATCGATGTCCAATGTGACATACAATACATAAAGTGCAACACACACAAGTGCTTCAGATTCATATAACAACATGACAGACTAACACATATATAGTGCATAACAACAACAATGCCAAATTTACATACAACACTTGCTTAGTACATATATAGTGGGACTAACGTGACGAGTTAACAGGAGGACAAATAGATTTCACCACGATTTAATATTGAAGAAGGTCTACTAATCTACACTAAGCTAAACAAGTTTATTAGTACTAGCCTAAGGCACACGTACCGTTCATCGGGACAATGACGGTCGTGGAAGCTTAGTGACCACTGTCCAGTTGAACGTGTAGTGGCCACTAAGCTTCCACGACCGTCATTGTCCCGACGAACAGTACTTGTGCCTTAGGCTAGTACTGATAAACTTGTTTAGCTCAGTGTAGGTTAGTAGACCTTCTTCAATGTTAACTCGTGGTGAAATCTGTTTGTCCTCCTGTTAACTCGTCACCTTAGTCCCACTATATATGTGCTAAGCTAGTGTTGTATGTAAATTCGGCGTTGCTGTTGTTATGCACTATATATGTGTTAGTCTGTCATGTTGCTATATGAATCTGAAACACTTGTGCATGATGCACTTTATGTATTGTATCTGTATCCTTCTTCTCTTCATTGTGGCTTCTTTTGCTATTTCATGGTTTGCTGCCTATATATCTATATAACCTTTGTGTGGGATGCTTGCTCGTTGAGCATCGCTGATAGCCTAGTTAGTTAGCACATTGATTTGGTTAGTAACACTAAAGGTTAATCTTGAATAGGTGAATACAAAAAACATATATCAATTAAATTGGGAGTGGCGCTTAATACCTTGAATTCATTTGTTTTTCTTTGGGTAAGAAACTCCTCCCAGTCTTTGGAGTCCAAGTAGTTCCATTGTTGTGTGGCTTCCTTCTTCCTATATTCATTTTTCAAAGAGAATACAAACAAAAATTATTAGTGTAGAGTTAGTGAAATACTGATCAATGTCTAGAATTGGAATCAATCAAGAACCTATTCTCAGCATCACATATGTAATCTCGGGTGAGATTGGTCCTATAGTTCCTTAGGACCCTCCCAAAATGTTTATCATTTGTATTAACTAGAAGATAATGAAACATTAAATTAGAAAATGATATTGATATTAAAAAAACAAACATTTAGCTTCAATAAAAAATATAAACATGCATGCCTCTAAAATTGTGATCTTGTATCAATTAACAATCCTTCATTGTGATCTCCGCACACATATAAGTCGTCATTAGATTCAATATTTTGTGGAGTTGGCAACCCAACTGAGAATGGACTGGAGTCATCATACTTATCATAGTACTCTTCTTCATCTATAGGATCTTCAATGAACTGTCTTTTACCATGAAGAACAACCGACCATTTATCATTTGCAGGATCATCGATATATAATATTTGTTTCACCTATGATGCCAATATGAATGGTTCACCCTTCTCGCCAATCATTTCAAAGTTCACTAAAGTGAAACCCAATTCATCCACTATAACTCCTTTGGTGTTATCAACCCAATTACATTTAAAGAGCGGAATTTTGAAATCTATGTAGTCAAACTCCCATATGTCTTCAATGACACCGTAATATGACATTTTAGCTTCACATGGACTCTTATCCTTTGCACTTGCAAAATACATAGTCGACGCTTGAAGAGTGACCCCATTGTTTTGGACGACACTCTTATCATCTTGGCGCTTTGTGTAATATGTGAACCCATTAATGTCAAACCCTTCAAAAGACATAACATTCAGTTTTGGTTTAAAGGTGAGGCATTTGATAGTTTCCGTAATATCATTTGGTGTTTGAGATAGTTGATGTAAGACTTTATCTTCAAACCACTTAGTAAAAGTCTTGTTATGCTCTCTAGCAAGCCACATTGAACTTGCTCGAGGATGTTGTCTCTTGATGAAATTGGTATGTTCCTCGATATAAACACTTACTTCGTCCATGTTGTGTAAAATATACAAGTGACCTTGTTCCAACTGCTCATGGCTGATTACTTTCACCTGTGATCCCAAAATTCCTTTGCCCTCCTCAATATACTTGTCATTAATAGGAGTGTTATTACCACTCAGAAAGTCATTGCAAAAATCCATAACCTCTCTCGCCACATAACCTTCAATAATACTTCCTTCAGACCGATAACGGTTTCGAACATCACCTTTAAAAACGCTCATGTATCGTTCAAAGGGATACATCCAATGTAAGAAAACTGGTCCCAACATTTTCACTTCCCTAGTCAAGTGGACAACAAGATGTACCATGATATCAAAGAACGAAGGAGGGAAATACATCTCAAGCTGACATAGGGTAACAACCACTTCTCTTTGTAAATTATCGAGAGTATCAGGGTCAATAACTTTGTTGCATAGACTGTTGAAAAAGAAACAAAGTTTGGTGATTGCAAACCTTACATGCTTTGGCAATATAGATCGAATTGCCACGGGTAATATTTGTTGCATTAGAGTGTGACAATCATGAGATTTAAGACCTATCAACTTCAGATCTTTCATTGATACCAATCTACGGATGTTGGATGAGTAACCCTATGGCACCTTAACAAATACCAAGCATTCACAAAAAGCTTTCTTCTCCTTTCTAGACAACGTGTAACAAGCGGGAGGTATGTATGTTCTTTTATTACCCATTTCACGTAATTCTATTAATTCTAACCTTATTCCCATTTCACGTAGGTCCAGTCTGGATTTTATCCCATCTTTAGTCTTACCTGGTATATTTAACAGAGTACCAATGACGCTATCACAAACATTTTTCTCAACGTGCATTACATCGATACAATGCCTGACTGTCAAAGAACTCCAATAAGGAAGATCCCAAAATATTGACTTCTTCTTGAATGAAGAATTGTCACTCTATGTGGCCATACTACATTGTGATTTCTTACCAAATTCATTGACAACGTCTTTTACTCTTTCATAAACAACATCCCCTGGTATAGCTTTAGGTGCACTCCGTTCATTATTCCATCCATTGAATGCTTTGTGCTTCCTACGATACGGATGGAATTTTGAAAGAAACCTCCGATGACCAAGATATACAGTCTTGCCGCCATGTTTTAGTCTTATTGAATCAGTGTTTTCTTCACATATAGGACACGCTTTAGTTCCTTTGACACTATATCCAGACAAATTCTCGTATGCTGGAAAGTCATTAATAGTGTAAAACAACATAGTGTGCAAACAAAATGTCTCTCACTGGTACATAACCGGCCTTTGGTGTCGGTTATTTAAGGCCTTTAGTGTCAGTTTCTAAGCGACACCTATGTGGGCGCCGCTAAAAGCCCAACCTTTACGCGTCGGTTCTCAAACCGACGCCACAACCCTTCGCGCGCCACCGAAAACGCGCTGAAAACGCGCTAGCAAGGGGTATAGGCGTCGGTTATCTGCTTTGAAACCGACACTGAATCACCCGCTTACACGGCCATGATGGCCAGCACGGCCGTGGTGTCTGGTCTCATTAGGGAAATCGACGTCAGTTTCTAGTACAGAAACCGACATTGTAACCATATATCGTCGGTTTTGTACAGATATCTGACACGTATTTTATGTCTGGTCCGCTGCCACGGTCGTGCTAGCCAGCACGGCCGTGGTGTAGGGAAATTGATGTCGATACTAGTATGGAAACCGACACTGTAACCTTATGTCGTCGGTTTTATACAAATAATCGATGCCTATGATTTGATTTTTTTTCCTGTCAGTCTGCAGACCTGTTGTGGCTGGTCGCAGGATGAGAAACCTACAGTTCAGTTATGAACTGCAGGTTTTATGACATCCATTGATATCAGCCAACAACATGCCACAAACCTGCAAAATTAACAAGATGGACAAATTATTATATATGTGATTCACACTCATGTATAAGAAATTTAATTCATATTATTTTTTCATCACACACATGTAGAAACTAGTAGCAACCTGCAGTTCCATTTATTTCATCTTTTTTCACATTCAGACACATGTAGAAACATTCATGTATTGATGATTTTCACACACATATGACAATTCATAAAAATTCATTCACATTCACACAAAAATAATTATGAGAACAAAGTTATTTTATTCATCATCATCATTGTCATCATTGTCATCAAAATCATATTGAAAAATTCCCACTCTTTGCAGGGCTTTTGCCCAATCTTCTCTTATAACATCTAATTCATCTCTCGTATAGGGAGCATGTACATCGAAAAGCTTTGCACCTATGTTGAAGTCCTCAGTTTTAAAGACCTACAAAGAGAATTATGTACATACATAATTATAATAATATATAATAAGATTTATATATTTCATATTATCTAACGATACTGTGTATAATACCTGTTGTATGTTATCGATTTCCAATACAGCATGTTTGATGATTAGGTCCATAAATCGCATCACATAGTAGGCACATGCCCAACCATTGTCTTGTGTAGCACACTATAAATTGAAACATACAAAATATTCAAAAATAAAAATAAGCACACTTCACATAAATAATATATACATTGGAGTCAGGAAATTACTTTCACATTCTTCCAAATGAGTGTCAGATTTTTTTTTCTTGGGGACCTTTCCTCCAGCTTTTTTGTACTCTTGTAAAGCCCTATATATGTTAATGTAACACATTAAATTGCATAATTAAATAGTAATGCAGTAACAAATGTTAACATATATAAAACCATAAAATATTTCTCACGAGAATAATGACCTTTTAATTGCATGTCCATATACATCCAAATCACTCCCCACAGGATCTAGATAATAGACAGTGAATGTCTTGGGGACAATAACTAATAACTCCCAATTCTTAGAACTACAGTTAAGAAAGTAGAAAATTAATAACTCAATATCCGCAATAAAAATGTAATTTTCTTAAGTCCAAATTACAAGCAAAGTAAACTTACTCGACATTGAATGGACCTATTATCACCGTCTTATTATTTTTATGAAAATATTCAAAAGCATCACAGCAGCATGAAGTAATTGAACCAGGATCTATATCTACAAGACTAATCAAAGATGGAACCAAAAATCCCACATGGGAAAACCCAAAATCTTTACATGTCTTGTATAAGTGGCTGCAAAACATGTATTACGTATGCATTAATATATAAGAAACCAGATTGTCGTATATAAAACAAGGTATATGGATGTATAAACTAGATTTCCATATGTATTAATCTCACCATATCCACAGCTCTATCATAGATGTGTTCAGCCATTCATACTTAAATAACTCCAAAATATCTTGTATAAATATGTTGTTTCCGAATGTTTGACCTGCATTAATACGTATCCAGAACTTCTATTACGTATGCTAAACTTGTATAAATAGATTGTTACCGTATGATTTACCTACAACATTCTCCAGAATAGTAACATTTATAGGGCAATTTGGATTATCTTCGCCGATCCATAGTGCCACACTCCTACAATTAGGACATATCGAGGCGTGTAGGTCCCCTGGAAGCCAACTTGGTAGTCGAGGAGGTGGAGGCCGAGATGTAGCGGGTCTTGTCTTTGTGACCTGTATATATAATTTCATATCAATTGACTCATATATATATACACACTAACAAAGTAAAGTAATGCAAATTTATCATACAATATCAGAATAGAGGACATCCGCTTCGGGCCAAAGTATCACTTCGCCTACTGTCTCACCAAGTGTTTCAACATCTAGGTGTGCATGAGGTAGTGGAAGATTCATCCAGCCAGCGAGTATATGTATGGGGCTCACACGTACCATGCCATCTGGTACTGGACTCCCATGAAACATGCACCCTTTAAGGGGTGGGTAAGCCGATGCATCTGCAACGATATATCCTTCACTTTGTAGTCGGCATGGCTTCAACCCCTACAAATTTATGTAAAGAGTGTTATATGCATATATACACAAATATATCATCTTGAACATACTAGCTATTATATATGCCATAAAAATACTTACAGAGGACGTGCTAGGTGGGTCTATAAGATTACTCCCAACCTCTGCAGTACGAGGAGTAGGAGAAGAGAGGTTCTCCACAGGTACTGTCTGAGTGACAGTCTGAGACGTCTGCCACTTGTGAAATGCTTCCTGGAGTCTTTTTTCAATTAAGGAATCTACATATACATGGATAAAAGAAATTCTAGTTTTTTATTATTGAATTCCCTTTCAAAATAACGTTCTAAAATAAGAATAAGTTACCTCAGCTTGTGAAAGTCCTACTTTTGGGATAGGTTTATGTTGGGATGGCCCAAAGAACGTTTTGATGCCCACACCAGCGCCTTCACCCCTTACACGTCCAGGATGCTCTGGGTTACCTAGAGCAACTGTCAGTTCATCCCTTGTGCCCTGAGGGATGAACTTGCCTTCCTTCCTCTGCTCGTGCAACTCCTGCTAAGCACCATCAACAAAAATTCATAAGTAAACATAACAATAATCAATATCGATAGATTGCTCTAAGAGTTTGATTTTTACCATTTTTGCAGCCGACTCAGTGGTTGCGGGCTTCGATATCTCTCCCTTCTTGTTTTGCCTCCCAGCTATCCACATAACATGACGAGGCAGAGGTGTGGGAGCAGCAGTAGAGGACTCTGCAGTCTCTTGAGTAGCAGTAGGCTGAGTAGACTCAGCTTGTAGTCTTTGGCGAACGCCTGCATATCCTCTTGGACCCATTGTGTGGTCGTGCACATTCAGTGCATGTCTTGCTCATTGAGCATCACTCTTAGCCTAGTTAGTTAGCACATTGATTTGGTTAGCAACACTAAAGGTTAATCTTGAATAGGTGAATACATAAAAATGTATATTAATTAAATTGGGAGTGGCAACGCTTAATACCTTGAATTCATCTATTTGTATTTGGGTAACAAACTCCTCCCATTCTCTGGGGTCCAAGTAGTTCCATTTTTATGTGGCTTCCTTCTTCCTATATTTATTTTTTAAAGAGAATACAAACAAAAATTATTAGTGTAAAGTTAGCAAAATACTAATCAATGTCTAGAATTGGAATCTATCAAGAACCTATTCTTAGCATCGCGTATGTAATCTCGGGTGAGATTGGTCCTATAGTTCCTTAGGACCCTCCTACAACATTGCATCACACATTTACGATGCAGCTTTTCATCCAGATCAAATATGCTCTGCAAATTAAATAGAATTTCTATTAACTAGTACCCTAAAAATTAGTAATCTACACAAATAAAATTACAAATAATAATAACTCATGCTTAGTTCCTTCCATATGTGGTCTTTCTTCTCCTTAGGAACTCTATGCCATGATTCTAGGATAACACTGCAATGTCTACGAGTAAGAACCCCAAGATATGAAACAAATGAGTTGCGGTTCACTCCATATGGATTTCCTACCTGATCGAAATCCACAACCAATTTGGGTCCATTGCCCCTTTGCTGTATTAACTTGTTCATCATTGTGATGCCCATCACTTTCTCAATTTTCTTTTGCTACTCATCAAGTGCTGTAATTTCTTCAGGGTGTACATCACCAACCTAAAATTTGATAAAAAACACACTTACATAATATAATTATAAATGAACATATAGATAGAAACCTCAGGGATATATTCTTAAAACTTACATTGTCAGGCGGTGCAAGCACGTCCTCACCCTCACGATGATCATCAGCACGGTCCTGATCAGCCATCTGATACAAGTATTAATACTTACACTTCAACAATTCATCACATTTGCACCATTATATACAAGTTCTAGCTTTATCACTCATACTCGTCTTAATACTAAACTTTTAGGGTTTTCAAGAAGTCATCCTTTGTTCAACATCATAAGAATTACGTAATTCACTAATCCATCAACACAACCCTAAATAGGGAATATTACCACCTCACACTGATCCTTATGTATATATCATATTCAATTTCAGTAAGACTCAACAAACACTTGTATAATTCATTCTAATACAATTCAAATATGATTTTATAATGTCAATTTCAATTCCCAAGCATATTGACCACTGACCTGATTTTTAGGCAATATTCACATGAAATAGCATAGTCATATATCCATAGAATTTCCCATGGATCGTAAATCAATATAGTATGCAACATGGCCGGTCGAGTTAATCTAGGGAATACTAAACTGCCACTCCTCTCTATAGAGTTCAAACATCATTAAAAAAATAGGAAAGTTTAACAAGACGTCTAAAAGAAGTTTCCAAAACATAATTACAATTTTAGATCAATTGGATATACCAATAAAAAGATAAAATTCAAATACTAGACTGCTATATTTCAGTTTGAATACATGGCCGATTGAGTTTATCTTGGGTAAAATCGGCTGACAAACAAGTCAAAAAATTCTTCCAACTAATATCTAATTTCTCCAAACCATGTACAAATTTCAACTAAATCCTAGTTGTATATAAAATGCTGAAAATCATTTAGTACACGACTATAATAATCAATTTTTGTATTCATATGTTACCAAAACCCTAATTTATGTCGATTAGGATTTTCAATTCTCAAACCCTAATTATGTGAATAAAATAATGTTTAAATCTTCTCATTAGTTTTAAAACATAATGATTAGATTACCATAATTAATCAAGCTATAAACAATGTAATAATGCATTCATCAACTTGATGAATCTACATATCAAAACTTTTGAGTGGTTGAAGTAGTGAAGATGTAGCTTAAAACTACCTAGAATTCTAAAACTTGAACCGAGAGAGGATAAATAAATATAAAAGGTTATGCATAGATAGGCACATGAAGAACTTGTAGTGCAATATCCCGCCCCCAAATCCCCCACATTAACCCTGAATTGATATGTGAGTATGTTGTAAATGTGAGTAATATTGTGTAGAACAAAATGCAGTTTGTCATAGAACAATTACAGAATATTGATGCATGTAAACCACACATATAAAAAGAAAGCACACAACCACAGCCATAGGATTAATGGGCGTGCTTGTGATACAGGAAAATCAAGAATAGGGGGGAAGGTCAGGGGAAAACCTGATAATGGCCGTACAGGAGGGCTGGCCGTGCTTCAACCAGCGGCCCTTCTAGCAGCTCGAAGAGGCGGCCCTGCTGGCTGCTTCAAGCGGTGATGCTACTTCTCTGTGCAGGCGGCAGTGCTGCTCCGTGCGGGCAGCGCTGCTGCTCCTTGCCGGCGATGTTGTTGTTCTTGCGGCGGAGAGCTCTGGTCGGGAGGTCGCCAGGCGGAGAGCTGTGGTTGCCGGCAACGGCTGGCAGAAGCAGAGGCGGCGAGTGGCGGTGGTGTCAGAGGCGGAGGCAGAGCAGCAGCGGAATCATTGGAGCAAAGAAATCGTCGGAGCAAAAACCCTAATCAGCGAAAATGAAAGAAACAGAAGAGGAAGAGTCTGCCTCACCCTGTTAAGATAACTATAGGTGTCGGTTGCTAACAAAAACTGACAATAAAAACTTTAAGTGTCAGTTTGCAACAAAACATAGACACTAAAGGGATGTAAAAATTTTCATGGTTATTCGTGTGAAAACACAATGGCGTCAGTTATTGTCACACAGTCGACGATAAAAAGTGAAAATTTTTTTGTCTCGCAGAAAACCTTTAGTTGTCAGTTTCTGTCTTAAAAACTGACGATGTATGTCAATTTTTAGAGGTAATTTTTTTCACTGGAAATTTTGGTTTTGGCAGTTACTTTTAGGTGTCGGTTTCTTATTAAGGAACCGACACTGAATAAAAGTGATACCCGTGTCTGGTCGTCCTTCACAGATTGATGTCAGCTTATTTTATACACCGACGCTGTATGGTTTACGTGTCGGTGTATTATTACAACCGACACCATTCAAAGTGACATTATAAACCATTTCTGTGGTAGTCTCTTCCTGAAGCATCATAGGTCATAACACCTTCAGCCCAAAGTTTCTTTAAGTCATCAATCAGAGGTTCAAGATAAACATCGATATCATTTCCGGGTTGTTTAGGGCCCGATATCAACAACGACAACATAACGTACTTATTTTTCATACACACCTAGGGAGGAAGATTGTATATAACAAGCATGACTGGCCAAGTGCTATGTTGGATGCTCAATGTCCCGTACAGATTCATCCCATCTATACAAAGCCCAAGTCTTAGATTCCTATCTTCTTCACCAAATTTGGGGTACAATAGATCAATCTTCTTCCACTGTGGGGAATCAGACACATGTCGTAGGATCCCATCATTATTTTTCTTAACATCTGCATGCCACCTCAAATTCTTCACATCTTTCAAAATTGCAAACAAGCGTTGAAACTGTGATATTATAGGTAGATACCACATCACCTTGGCAGGAGAACCAATTTTGGACTCCCCCGAAGTCATCAATTTATACCGTGACGCACCACATTTTGGACAATCTTTCAAATCCACATAGTCCTTTTGAAATAATACACAATCATTCAGGCATGCATGTATCTTCTTGGCCTCCATTCCCATTGGGCACAAAAATTTCTTTACTCGGTATGTTGAGATTGCCAGCTCGCTTCCTTCAGGAAGCATTTCTTTCAACAAAGCCAACAATGAAGTGAAGCTTTTGTCGCTCCATCTATTGTTACCTTTCAACTTATACAATCTCAACACAGCGCTAAGCTTTGTAAACTTAGCACAACCTGTGTATAACGGTATCTCAGCATCATGCACAATGTTTCTAAAGATAGGAGGTGGATTGGTGTGCTCTACCCTACAACTATCCAGCATCGCATCAATGATGTCTACTGGAACTGGTTCGTTCACATCTACATCATCAGAGGAAATTTCTTCTTCCACCCACCAGTGCTGACTTTCAAGTTGTTACCGCAATGCCTACATGGACAGTAGAACCTATCTCTAGGTTCTTTCCTATGTTCCTCAGCAAATCTAATAAATTGATCAAGACTAGATATAAACTCTGGGGTGCAGTGATTGCGAATGGACATCCATAATCTATCCATTCTATGATCAAAGAGAAAACAATTATATATTAGGACAAGATTAGGGTCTACGGTTAACAAATACATGTGATGTCATTCTTATATATAATAAATGTGTACCACCTATCCCACCCTTGAACACCTAATCTCACTAGTAAGTGTATAATGTGTATTGGGTTTTCAAGAAAATTTTGGCAGCATTTCCCCGTTGTTCTCTAAGTACATATGTACTTAGAGAACAACGGGGAAATGCTGTCAAAATTTTTCACGAAAACCCAATACACATTATTCACTTACAACCTAAGTGAGATTAGGTGTTCAAGAATAGTCCCAAACCGGGGACTATCCAAGATTTACTCCTAATGAGTAAATCTTGGACGAGTTTCTAGGCTAACAAACACAATAATAGATATGTACATGTTAGGGTTTCATCACAATTAATGTTAGGGTTTCATCATAATTGATGTTAGGGTTTCATCATTGTTAGGTTTAATCAAATCAAATCAAGTTTAAATCTTAAGTACATATGTACTTACATCAAAATTTACTGAATTAGGTCAAACATTAGGATTAGAAGCACAAATATATGCAAGCAAAAGATTTGTTCATATCCTAGGATTTACATAAGGCATTACATAAAGATTTGTTCATATCCTTACCAACAACAAGCACGCCTGTGGCAGTGTTGGCCTACCACGGCCCTGCTATCCAGCACGGTCGTGGTAGGCCAACACAGCCACGACCATGCTTGTTTTTGCTAAGGAGCTAGGGAGAAGGAAGCAAAGCGGCTAGGGCTACCTGGAGCTAGCATGGAGAAGAGCGGCGGTGAGCGGCGGCAACAGTGGCGGTGAGCAGGCGAAGAGCAGAGCGGCGCTCACAGTGGCACCAAGAGATGAGCAGAGTAGCAGAGAAGAACAGAGCAGCAGTGGCAGCCAGCGGCGGCAACAGCAGAAAGAGGATGTGGCAGTGGCGGCGGTGGCGACGAGCAGAGGCGCACCAGCAACAGCGGCGGTGAGCAGCAGTAGGGGTCGTCAGCGATTTTAGGTGAGAGCGGAAAGCATAGGAAAATTATCGCGAAAAAATAGGAAGAAAGGGGGCAGAGCCGGGTGATCGGGTCTATTAAGTTGGACAACAACGTCGGTTATCTACAAAACCGACGCTTATTACTCTTCAGCGTTGGTTGTTAGTAAAAAACCAACGTCCAATTAGACAATTTTTGCCCTAAATTATTTGGTGGGAACCATTATCAGCGTCGGTTATCAAAGGATTAACCGACACCGAAAGCGGGACTTTTCACGCAAATATCCTTCTTAAATAGGTGTCGGTGAATAGTTAAAAAACTGACGTTGTATGTGATGCAAATTTTTTTCGCTCAAAATTTGGATTTCGCGGGTGATTTGAGGCGTCAATTTGTTGTACCCAGCCGACGTTGAATACAAAGTGATACCCGTGTCTGGTTGGTCTTTGAATATAGACGTCGGATTCCTTGAATAACCGACGTTGAATATTATAGAAGGCAGTTTACCTTAATAACCGACATCCAGAAAAGTGACACTGAATGTTGTTTCTGTAGTACTGATCACTTTGAAAGTTGACTATGACTTCCATGATAATGGCTTCCATATGTCAGTCTAATGTTGGGTATGTTTGATACCCTATTCTGCAACAAGTATCTGTGTGGTTGGTTTGATATCACAATATCATGACTAATGATATTTTGTCATCAACCAGCTCACACTCAAATCTTATGTATTAATGTTGTCTATCTACCTTCCAAAATAATATCTGATCAAGGACATAATGACAATGTATATGTATACTCTTAACATTCATGTGATCTCATCGTTCAAGTCATGTACTTGAAAACATACATCATTGAGTAAACATCATTCTCTAGACATTTATAGTGTTACATCCTTATCTCATAACTTACCTAAACATAATAAATTGGAATGTTGCCTTTTATTAGTAATCAAATCATTTATATTTATGCCATTACATTCATCATATGATTGGCTATCTAGGCATACATACCAACAGACTCCCAATTGAACTTAGAAACAATCACCCATGAATCGTATTCCATGTTATCTAAGATGTCCATCATGCTTCTGCTGTAAAAGTGCCTTTTTTAGGGGGTCAACAATTTTATTCTCAATTAGTACTCTAGAAATCTTTACATCTCCTTGTTGCATGATCTCTCGTATGAGATGGAACCTACTTTGTATATGCTTTGAGTGCTGATGCGATCTGGGTTCCTTAGCTTGTGCAATAGCTCCATTGTTATCACAATATAGCTCAATTACGTCATTGATGCTTGGAATGATCCCAAGTTCTGAAATGAACTTCTTGATCCATACAACATGGTGCATTCTATGCAATAATATACTCGACCTTTATTGTAGAATCACAAGTGTATCTTGCTTGGAACTCTTCCATATTACAACTCAATTGTTTGGACAAAACAAGAATCCTAATTGTGATTTGTAATCATCTTTGTTAGTCAGGAAGCTTGCATCAGTGTAACCTCTTACCACCAACTCTTCCTTTCTTCCATAGACCAATAAGTGATCCTTAGTCTTTCTCAAGTACTTCAGGATGTTCTTCACAAATTTCTAGTGACTGTCACCCAGATCTGATCGATATTTGCTTGTCATGCTCAGGCATACGAGACATTTGGATGGGCACATAACATTTCATACATGATTGATCAAATTGTTGAGGCATTTGGAATCAAACTCATGTGTCCCCGTTCTTTATAAACACTGGAACTTTGAAATTTAGAGATGTCAGCTTCATGTAGAATGGGAAGGTTTCCTCTCTTTTAGTTCTCCATGTGAGCCTATTTAACACTTTGTCAATGTATATGCTTTGACTCAGTCCAAGAAGCCTCTTGGATCGATATCTATAGATCGTTATCCCCAAGAAGTAGGATTCTTCTTCCAAGTCTTTCGAAGAAACATATTTCCTAACCATGTCTTTACCTTTTATAAAATCAGGATGCCATTCCCCATCAATAGTATGTTATCTACATACAATATGAGGAATGTCACTATGCTCCCACTAACCTTCTTGTACACATAAGGTTTATTTTCATTTTGAATAAAGCCAAACTCTTTGTCTGTCTCATCAAAGCAAAGATTCCAGCTCCGAGATGCTTGCTTCAACCCATAGATTGACATTTGTAGCTTGCAAAAATTATTAGCATCCTTAGGATTTATAAAACCCTCAGGTTGTGTCATGTACACATCCTCAAGAAGATTCTCATTAAGGAATGTGGTTTTAACATCCATCTACAAAATCTCATAGTCATGATAAACTGCAATTGCAAGCATGTCCTGATGGACTTAACCATTGATTCTGGATAAAAGGTATCATTATAGTCAACACCTTAAACTATCTAAAAATCTTTGCAACCAATCTACCCTAATAGGTTTGTACTTTACCATCCATGTAGGTCTTCTTCTTGAAAACCCGCTGCACCCTATGGGTTTTATCCCTTTGTGTGGATCCACCGAGGTCCATACCTTGTTGGTATACATGGATTCCATCACAAATCTCATGGACTTAAGAAATTTCTTGGACTCTAGTCCCTTAATAGCATCTAGATATGATATTGGCTCATTATCTATGAGCCATTCACTGCCTTCTTGAGTCACAAGATATCCAAATCTTTCATGTTCAAGGTGTGTTCCATTAGATCTATGAGGTACTTGTGTTATTTGAGGAATTTGAATCTCCACAACAACTTGTGATTATCTATATTCGTCTTGTTCATCTATTAGTTCAATGTTTTCTTATTGGTCTCAAACTTCTTTTAGTTCCACTTTCCTCCTACTGATTCCTTTTGGAAATGAAATGCATCTCTAGGAATTCAACATACCTTACAACAAACACTTTGTAGTCATACATGGAATAAAAGTAATATCCTCTTATCTCTTTAGGATATTCAAAAAAATAACATTTATTGGACTTAGGGAAAAATTTCTCATAAAACATTTTTCTAACATAAGCTTCCCATCCCCAAATCCCCATATAAGACATATTGGGAATATTCCCAGTCCATATCTAAGTCTTTTAAACTGACTTAGATGGTACTCAGTTTAGTGTAAATGTGACAATTTTTAGAGCAAAACACCAGAAGGTAGTCCTAAGCTCAGCTAAACTCATTATTGATCGCACCATATCCAACAATGTGTGATTCCATCTTACTGATACACCATTATGTTGATGTGTTCCAGGTGGAGTCCACTGGGAAATGATCCCATGGGGTTTAAGAAGGTTTCTAAACTCTTGATTTAAATATTCTCCATCTCAATTAGAACAAAGTGCCTTAATACTTTTCCCAAGTTGATTTTATACTTCATTCGTGAACTCCTTGAACCTATCAAGAGTTCCCGACTTTTGTCTCATTTAATAAACATAGCCATCCCTATTGAAGTCATCAATAAAGGTAATGAAGTGTTGAAACCCACCTCCAATGATTGTTTAAAAAGGTATGCACACATCAGTATGCATGAGTCCTAATAGATCGCTAGCCCTTTCATTTTTACAAGTGAAGGAGCTCTTGACCATCTTACCCAACAAACAAGATTCACTATCTTGATTGATTCATAATCAAAAGAGTCTAGATAACCATCTTTATGGAGTCTAGATATGTGACTCTCATTTATGTGCCCTAGACGACAATGCCAAATGTATGTTTTGTTTGAGCTATTTAGTTTTAGTCTTTTAGTATCTATATTGTTAACATATATATTTAGATCTAATAAATAAAGACCATAAGACATTGGGGCACTTCCATAATAGATCGCATCTTTTGAAATAGAACATCGACAATTTTTGATATGGAATTCAAATACATCCTTGTCCATACAAGATACATAGATGGTGTTTATATTTATAGTAGGTACATAATAGTAGTTCATTAACTCTATTACAATACATGTGGGTAAATATAAACTATAGGTTCCTACTACACTGGCCGCAACTCTTGCGCCATTTGCAACTCACAGTTCCACCTCACCTCTTCCCAAAGGCCTACTTCCTTCCAGATATTCATATTCGAACATATGTGAGATCCACATCTAATATCTAGTACCCATGATGACAATGTAGATATATTTATCTTAATAACATATATACCTAAAGTGGAGATCTCTATCCCCATCTTCTTCTTCTTAAATGCCTTCAAGTATAAAGGATGAGTTCCACTTGTACTTTTCTTTATCCTTATTTTGAGTGTTGATGATTTGGATTTGGGTGTGGCTTCAGAACTCTTCTCAAACTTTTTATGATCCTTAGACTCATATCCACTGATAATAATCATGGGCTTATCCTTCTTCAATCTTGCTTCAGCATGAATCAACAAGCAAGCAAGTCTGACATCAGGCTGGCCATCTTATTCACATGATAACATGCAATCAAGTTGCAATATGATTTTGGAAATGACTTTAGAATCATATCCATGGGAAACTCTTAGCTCAAAGTGAATCCCAGTTCTTCAAGATGATACAGATGTCCAATCATATTGAGTACATGTTCTTCTACTGAGGTTCCCACTGTCAGCTTAGACTCAAATAGAACCTTTATGATATCATCCCTTTCTTTCTTTGTAAGGCCAAGGGTCACTTTCTTAAGATGTTTTATCATCTCAAATATCCCCATGTCCTCACATTGCTCATGTAGCTAAGTATAAGGTACTTTATCTCTAAAGCATCATTAAAATGCTTCCAATAAGAATACACGTGTTCCTAGGTGCATCAGGAGTAGGTATTTCTGGCACTAGTTTGTCAAACACATAGAGCTTGCACTCTTCATTGAGAACCCTTCTCAATGTCCAAAACCAGTTGTGGAAATTTGTCCAGTCAAGCTTGTCCATCTTAAGGATTGATCGCAATATGTATTTGTTTGTCATTTCATTGTAAAAAGAAAACTTGCATTTTTCAGAAACCCATTTGATTTGAGAAATTTGATGATATCAATTAGGTCTTTAATTGATTATTGCTCCCACTATTCATTCAAATTGATAGCCCTCACATATCAATTTGAAATATTATTGCATACAATATTCTAGTGGGCTAGATAAAAGATAATTCAACTATGGCCCGACCAATGCCACACAAACAGTCCATTATAAAGGTAGGCAACATTTTCCATTTGCATCATACGCAATTTTGGATAGATGATATGTGCAACTCCTTGCCATAATAATTTGTATGCTTCTGGGCCTAGATGCTTTAAGAATCACCAGTTAAGCCTAACCCAAAAACTGACATGATAATAATGCACCCCGCTTGGGAAGAACCTACATTACTACCAACACACTTTCACGAGATAGACAGTGCACCACACTTGGGAATAATCTACACTTAGTCGACCAAGCTTTTCATGTGCCACTTTTGGAAAGCATCTAAGGCATAAGATTATAATTTGAAGGAGTTTGTATTATACATACATATACTTTATCCAATCACCACTTATATAGTAGGTATCATATACATTCTATATCCCACAAAGAAAATGTGCAATAAACAAAAGTGATGGTTATGGACAGCCTAAATGTAATTCCTTGGAGCAACAAGGAATTTCCACAACCTAGGGTCCACATCATATGTAGAAACCTATTATTCATGAAGAACCGTGCTTGCCAATCTGGGTTGATCGGTTCAACCCTTAAACTAATCGGCTCACCTCTTCACCGGTCAATCGATCATTTCACCGGTCATCTGGTCCTTCAGTCCACCATCTGCTGGATCCTCTAGCCGGTCGGTTGGCTCCACTAGTCAATCGGTTTGGCTCATCCACCTTGTCCTTCTTGGTCCTCTAGTTGGTCAGCTCGCCTTTGAGACGGTCATCTGGAATCTTCAAAACATCTTTGTTCTTCATCATAATAGGAAAGTAAACTATCCTACTATTACATGATTATAGGGAAACCTTAAGTTACATTCAAGGGGAGAAAAGGTAGGAGATAATTAACTTTACATTAGGATGATAAGATAGAGGCTCGGTATGCAAACCGAGATAAAACAAGATTAACCAACCACACAACCATGCACACATAATAGGGATTAATGGCCATAAACACACCAAACATCCACCATCAAAACTAACTTTTAGCATGATACTGTAAATTGCATATATATATCATATATATATTAGTTTGGGATTTATTATGGTATTTTATTAGACTGAATTCTTCACATCGTATGCAATAATTAAATGATAAAACCAAAATCTGATCATATAGATTATTCCAAAATATAGTAGATTGATGTGACTCTGATACCACTATTGGAAAATATGGCTACATAATAGGTAGTGTAAACAAAAATATAACTACCATATTCCCCATAAGAAAGTGGATCACTTCAACAACTATAAGATGGGAAGGATGGTTTTGAGGATATACCTGGTCCTAGAGCAAGTCCTGCGACATCTCTTTGTCATTGTAGATGAATAATTGTCTTCTAATTGCACTAAGACTCATCTGACTACTGCGCCACCAGGTCTGCACCATGGGCTTCAGGTTGATGTTATCCTCCTCGAGACAAACAACAACCTCCACGTCTCTATGGAAGTCCATACATATTGCCTAAAACTCCTTTCTTCCTACAAGAATGGACGGGAATGATTTGTCCCTCCCATTTGAGTATTAGTTACCAACTTGCTCTCCCACACTTGTTTCTCCCTTACTATCTCTCCCTCTAGTGAGTAGGACTTGTCCGAGATCTCTATTGGTTATGACAACCAGAGAGAACAACAATTGTAAGAAGAAATGGGAGTTTCATTCTAGGAATCCCCCAATACCCCTTCATTTATAAGAGGGGGTTAGGGTCTTGGTTCCCAATATGTGTGGGAGTGGAAGGGACCAGAAGATCTTAAAATTTCACAACCTACAATCACTGAACTAACTGGTTGGTGACTGATATGGTCGTCCTAGACTCGAGTCAAATGTCTCACTGACTGTCATTTTGTAGTTTCCTAATCGCTCTTGAATTTGGAAATTCATTTCCAATTAATGCTAAACATCAATTCCTTGAATTAAAAGAATTAAGAAGTAAAAACAATCGAACAATCACATGAATTTGGCAAAGTTTCTAGACAATTCCTCCCGTTTAACCAAGCCGATCGGATTACTAGAAGAACCAGTCATCTCAGTCTACTTGAGCCAATCGGTTCACCCAGTGAGTTGATCAGTTGGAGCCCATTTCGTGCTGAACTTCAACCAATTCAGTTCCAATCAACCTGACACTCCAAACGGCCTCCTCACTAGGTGAGCTAACCAGTTGGCAATCTGGCCAGTTGATTTGTTGTGTGAATTATATACCTAAACATGTTAGCAATAAATTCATTCATTATTCAATATTAAACTCCTCTTCTATGTTGAGACCTATGTGTGTGACCCAATAGGTTCCATATTACCTTGACATTGAATGTCCATAACAACTTATGACATTACAAGCAATGAGTGGTGCCTAGTCACACATCAATGATACCCAAGTAAATGGAATGTTGGAGAACAACTTCAACCTACAATATGTGTATTTTTTTATAGTATTTGTATAGTTCCTTTTTCAGTGATATCTAGATTGAACTCAAGGCATGGAGTAGTCACCCTCTTCATCATTCAATCTTGGTCTTTGAACCAGAATAGACTATCTAAGATATATGTAAGCTTAATATAGCACATTGACTCACATGTGCATCGTCATGCATTTCCTCAGTATCACTAATCAAGAGGCCTAGGATATCATTCTCCTATCGGAGGGAAAAATCCTATCTACATCACTCACAGTCAGTCCCCATGTGCCATAGTCACCCAATGATCACCTTTATGATACCCACATTTTAGGATTATGTTTGATGACTTCAAAGCATACTGAATGACATGTGATGAGTGTAATGACTTTAGGTCTAAGAACCACAATCAATACCTTCACTGTGAGAGATGATTATGACTTCCATGATAATGGATTCCATGTGTCAGTCTCACAGTGGGTATGTCTGATACACTATTCTTCAACATGTATTTGTGTTCTTGGTTTGATATCACCATATCATGACTAATGAGATTCTGTCATCAACAAACTCTCACTCTGATTTTATGTGTTATTGTTATCTATCTACCTTCCACAATAACAACCAATTAGGGACATAATGAGAATGTATATGTATACTCTTAACATTTGTATGATCTCATCGTTAACGTCATGTACTTAAAAACATAATAACGTTATATAAATTCCAGGCATGAATAATGTTACATCATTATATCAATGTATAATGCACTTGAAAACATAATAATGTACAATGTTACATCGTTATCTCATAAATGAATTAAACATAATGAATTGGAAGCTTGCCTTTTAATAGTAATCAAAAAATTTACATTTATGCCATTATGATCATCAAATGATGGGTTGTATGGGCAAACATAATGAATTGGAAGCTTGTATTCCCATAGTTATTGCATCTTGGGGGTGCCCCATGTTGGCGATTCTCATTATGAGGTTTTCTATTTCCTCCATTCCGACCCTTTCTATGATGATGACCTTTGGATTTTTTGTTATCATTTCTTAGGCTTGAGTTGTCTTCAGTGCAATTGAGAT
Source organism: Alisma plantago-aquatica (assembly GCA_963693085.1). Classification (NCBI taxonomy): domain Eukaryota; kingdom Viridiplantae; phylum Streptophyta; class Magnoliopsida; order Alismatales; family Alismataceae; genus Alisma; species Alisma plantago-aquatica. The sequence goes on along the minus strand of OY856413.1, from coordinate 642,425,468 downwards.
ACCCCTTGTGTGGGTTCTGGGTGGGCACGACGGTCCTTACTATGTCTAGGGAAAAGTTGAGGGCATCCGTGAAGTTTGGGGATTTACTTGCCATCACATGTGATTTCAGTAGGGGATGTAGGTGTTCAATGAACTGTTCTGCTTGCCTCTCATCAATCAACATGTAGGCAAAGTATTCCAAGCGACATAACTTTCGAGCATAGTCCATCAATGTCATGTTGCCTTGATAGAGGAGCATGAACTGTTTTTCCTTCTACTTCTTGGTAGAGCTCGGAATTAATCTTGCAGTGAAGATGGTGTGGAACTCTACTCAGGCTATAGGATCCTTAGTCAATTTTCATCCGGTGATGTAGTTCACCATAGCTTTGAAGCTCCTTTGAGAAGTTGGGCGGTGAAGAGAACCTTCAGGTGGCCTTGCACCTCTAGTGAGAAGAAGCCATTTCCACAACTAGGATCCAAATATCTACTTTATTGACAACTTCTATCTTGTCCTCACCCTAAAACTTCTCTATGTTTCAGGATTACATTTAATGATGTCAAAGCATACCACATGACATGTGATGAGTGTAATGACTTCAAGTCTAAGAACCACAATCACCACCATCACTATGAGAGATAAGTATGACATCCATGATAATGTATTCCATGTGTCAGTCTGATGGGGTATGTCTAATGCACTATTCTCCAACATGTATATGTGTGTTTGGTTAGATATCACTATATCATGACTAATGAAATTATGTCATCAACTATCTCACACTTTGATTTTATGTGTTATTGTTGTCTATCGACCTTCCTCAATAACAGTCAATTAGGGACATAATGAGAATGTATAAGTATACTGTTAACATTCGTATGATCTCATCATTCAAGTCATGTACTTGAAAACATATGTCATTGAGTAACATCATTGTCAGGACATTTATAGTGTTACGTCATTATCTCATAACTAAATTAAACATAATAAATTGAAAGCTTTCCTTTGATTAGTAATCAAATAATTTATATTTATGCCGTTACAATCATCATATGATTCACTCTCTGGGCATACATATCAACATTTTCATCCCATAGTTGTAGCATCTTGGGGGTGCCCCAAGTTGGGAATTCTCATTATGGGCTTTTCCATTTCCTCCATTCTGACCCTTGCCATGATGACGACCACATGCTTTTCTATTATCATTTCTTGGGCTCGAGCTGTCTTTGGTGTAATTGAGATACCCCTTGGGTGGGTTCTGGGTGGGCATGAAGGTCCGTTCTATGTCTAGGGTGAATTTGAGGGCCTTGGTGAAGTTTAGGGATTTACGTGCCATCACATTGGTTTCAACAGGAATCCAGGTGTTGAATGAAGTGTTCCACTTTCTTCTCCTCAATAAGCATGTAGGCAAAGTATTCTAAGAGACATAATTTTTTAGCATAGTCTGCTAATGCCATGTTGCCTTGATAGAGGAGCATGAAATATTTTTCCTTCTACTTCTTGGCAGAGCTAGGAATGAATCTTGCAGTGAAGATGGTGTGGAACTCTACTCAGTCTATATGTTCTTTAGTCAAATCACATCCTTCAATGTAGTTCACCATAGCATTGAAGATCCTTTGAGAAGGTGGGTGATGATGAGAACCTTCCAGTTGTCTTGCACCTCTAGTGTGCGGAACCCATTTCCACAACTACAATCCAGGCATCTGCTTTATGGACAACTTCTATATTATCCACACCCCAAAACTTCTTTATGTTTAGCTTTATGAGGTCAAGGACGATGGCTCCAAGATGAGGGAAGACATGTAGGGGTTCATCATTCTCTTGTATAGTAACCTCTCTGAGGGATAGGGAAATATTGACCTCAGTCAACTTCTTCTACTTCTCTGGATAGAGCATTTCAGAAGTCTAAATCACCACCTGTCTAATTGTGGATCTAGTTCCACCAACTTGTCCAGGGTCATCCTTGGGTATCTTCCACCACGGTCTTACTCTTAGGGTATGGACCATCTTTAGGGTTTAGAACTCATCAAATGGGATGGTCTTAGGCTCAAAAACTTCCTCATTGAAGGCCTCCTCTGGCCTCTTCTTCTTAGAGGACTCCTCCTCCATGGACCTTCTCGTATTATCTAAGGACCTCCTCCTCCTAAGGGAGGGACTTGCCTCTGGGTGGTCATGGGGTGTTTTGTCAAGGATGGTCGTGGTCTTGGTGCGAGCCATGCTATTTTACATAGATATATTATTAAACTCAGTTTTATCTTTAGGCATATTAAGCATCGTAAACTTATGTCCATGACATCCTTATTATATGTATTTTATGATTTGATGGAGGATGCCTTAACCCTAATATTCACAACCCAAATTCTCATAAGGGTAGAGAAAGAATTTATTACGTCCCTGGGGTTTTGAGAGTGAAGCAAGGGGTAAATAAGGAATGAATTTAGATGAGAGAAAACATAGAGGTATTTTACTTTGGGAAAAATCTTCCAACTTTGGCCAGATAAGATGCACGGTGCCTCAGGAGTCCTCATACGGTGTGGAGGAAAAATTTGCCAACTCATAGGGCTGTGGTCCCTTACATACACCATCTTCTTCAAAAAATATCCTAATAATTCCCTTGGGCTCTACATGGCCTTTAAAATTTTATAATTATCAGAGGTCATATGATAAACCAAGCTCTGATACTAACTTTAAAGATCCCCTCCCCATATTATTCCCTTTTAAGGTGGATAAAGAGGGAAATGTCTATTATCATATTTATAGGATCGAGATTTTGCAATTAACCAAAAATAATTATAAGTTTCATTGAACAGAAAAGAGTTTGATAATATTATGAAGATATAATCTCCAATAAGGAGTTTTTTCAAATTGAAATTTGAATGTTTGTAACATGAAATAGAAACTATCTATCGAAATCCTCTGGAATAACTTTAGAAATTTTATTTTGGTGACTCCTTATCTGGATGTCCATATTTCTTCCGTACTTGGAGTGTAACCTAAACTGGCGTGTAACCAAAATAAAATCAATATATTGATATATAATGATATGTGGGGGGGAAATATTTGCATTTGAATGCAACATCATATTCAACCATAGAAGCAATTATTGTTACAAAATCAAATTTGCATTCTCATCATAATTCTCAGCCCTTATTTACTCGATCGCTAGAATACCCTCTATTAGGGTTTTGTCCCTGTAGTGGACTTAGGCCACCTTCCATATCTAGGGATTGGTGCCATGTTGTCTTCCCAATCTGGGGCTTGGCATCATATGACCTTTCCAATTTGGGGCTTGGTCCTAGACATCTAAATGACTCTCTTTCATCCTTTCTATTTTCAGACTTTCAGAGTTGGTATGAGGGATTCGATCAAGTGATTCATATACCATGTGATACTCATATGGGACTTATATATTTGAAGAAAGTAAATAAGCATTCAACAGTTTATTTGGAATCCTTTTGGGAAATAATAGATAACACGAAAGTCTATAAGGTGAGTTGTCATAAGTGTAAGGCCCCTAAACTAGCTTAATGAGTTGAACAAGCTTAATTATCATAATTGAATTATTATATCCCTAATATAGCCTTATGGTATGCTTTGAAATCATAATACAGGCTTAAGTTTCAAATTTGGTCCAATTTGGATATTGTTAAGCAAGTTATGCAAATTTATGCACATTTTGGACTTTTCAGCAATTTACCCAATTCAGAGGTTTTCTTTGCAATTTATAAATTGGATTATGTTCCTTGGATATTATCTCAACATTATAGAGATTCTTGAGTCATGGGAAACCTATTTAAACCTTGGTTTGAAGGTGTTTTCTCCAAGGGTATTTTTGGGTTTACCCCTTCATGGATGAGCTACCTTTAGTAGCTATCAACTAATGAGTATTTGTTTTTCTTGGAAATTCAAGAAACGAGGGATAAACATTGTCTCTATGGATGGTGGGAGAGCTTCTTGCATTTTTGCTTATATATTCTTAATGGTTTAAGGCCATGGACACTTGGATAGATACTATAACTTCAACTTTTTCTTTTTCTTTATCTTAAAGTTTCATATACTTATCCTCAAGCACCAAAATGAGCCATTTTCTCTTCACCACTTCCCTCCTTCTCCAACCTCGTTCTACCTCTGTGCTATGAATTTTGTTTTCAAAGGAAGAAGAAAGTCAGGATCTTCTTTGAAAAAGGATCTAGGGTTGCAATTGAATTCATTTTAGGGTTGAAAAAGCTTCCTTCTAGTGTTCTTGACCTAAAAAAGTAAGAATTCCCTTCTTTCCTCCATTTATTTCTTTTTTATCCTTCCTCCTAACTTTCTCCAGGTCATAACTTTGCTGTTCCGTGGTAGAAATTCCTCTAAAGCTCTAAAACCCTACCTTTCTTGCTCCTTATGCATAAGGTTTGCTCATTTGATGAAGAAAGGTGCTAGATGGACGAATTCATAACTTATTCTTAGATTTTCTACCCTACCTTCTCAATTTTTCTTCTATGTGTGGTTTTATATTCTCATTATAGGCAAGTTTTATAACTTGCTCCACATTTATTGCTTACCATAAGCTTTCTAGTTCATGTTCTTGCTTGAAAATGATGATTTATGCACTAAAAAGCTATGCTTGACTTGGATTTCGATTTTTATAATGTTCCATGTTCTGATTTCAGTTCTAGATGAATTGTGATCATGTGTACGTTATTCCTAAGGTATAATATGACTTGATTAGGTTGTTTTGACAACCTATGGTGCTAAGCAGCCATCAACCAATGGTCAATTTTAGGGTTTAAAGTTGATTTCTTCTATAAAACCATGACCCGATGATGGTACCTTTGCAACAACCCTATGGTGTTGTCTTCATGATAACTAATGGTCAAGATAAAAGGTGTCATATGATGGTAACAACCTATGGTCACCCCCTTAGGTCAGGTTTTTGATTAATTAGAAATTTAATGATCAACCATTAAGTACCCTACCGATGTCATCAATCAATGAAGACATTAGCTTAATATTTGATGTTGAATAAATATAGTAATGATCTAACAACCTATGGTGATTTAATGATCACTAATGATGGTAGATGAGGTCTTTACAACCTATGGTGGGTTAATCATTGTAGTTGTAGCATCAATTAAGCCTTTGATCAATGGTTTCATGGGTCACTTGATACAATGGTCGGACCTATACTATAATTGATGGTTTTAACATATGAACTTGACCCAATGGTCAAGATCTAATGTTTATTCCTCCAAGAAAGTGGAATGATGGCTAATGTAATATGTTGGTCCTAATAATGTGATTAAGATGGTTTCCTTTATATGATCAACTTAAGGAGCTTACTTGTTGACAATGGATGGCTTGTTTTAAATGATCAGTCAATTGTGGGTTTTACCCTACTCTCAATGGAACTTTTGGTGTTGTTAATCAAGGGATGTCTAGGGTAAAATGGTGAATCTTTATAAAGAAAAACTCAAGGACTTCATAGGTGGTTTATTGAAGGTGTTTACTTATGTAAACAGCAAATGGTCTTACCTTTTAAACATCCAATGGTTCTGGGTGGCATTGTGGTATGGTTAAATGGGTTGATGATGGAACAAAGGGAGGGTTACCCTTAATAAGGTAGTCCTACTTATTCACTCATATGAATAGAAGGGATGATAATCATATTGTGTTGATATGTAACCCTAAAGAGGTATAACTTGTTATACCTAGCTTTACTATAACTAAATGATGGTAATTGGGTATGAATAGTCCTTGAATGATTAATACAATCATGGAGTACTCTGTTGCTATTGTTGAAACCCTAGTATACTATAACTCGATGGTTACACCTTGGTTTAAGTGTGGGTTCATACTTGAGAATAGTATGGAATCTGATGGTGGTGCTTCACCTTATGCATCCTTGATCCAATGGGGATGTCGTGAGTTCGGGTTTGGGTATAAGTGCTGATTAGTAACATTGATATAATTTATCCTATTGAACCCCACTCTAATGCAATTAGATAAAGATGAGTATTCATGTTTAACATTCTTATATGATGGAATGATGGTGGAATAACCTCCTTAACATGATCATAACCTTAATGTGTTAATTGGTGGTTATCATAGCCATATGGTTGATACTTTCATATGTTGAACATGTGCATTATGAATATGATGAGTGTTAATCATATATAGATTCCTTGCATGCTAATGTAATAAAGGAATGTTCTTAATGTTAATATAACCCTTCTATGATTATTTATGAATATCTCCTAGCTCATTAATGCAAGATTGTGTTGATCTGGTGTATTATATGTAAGTGATGTTGTTGAGCCTTGTTATAAGGCATGGAAAGATAAATATGATCTTGCAGGGAATAGTATGATGGTCTTAATGACCTTTGGGCATGGTTGAGCCCTGAATGAGGTGTAATCCTCTTATGTTGATAAGGGTTGATACCATTTGATATTGTGAAAAGGATTTATATCTTGTGATAATATGATGACTAGTGTAGTCTCATGAAAGGCAAGTGAATAATACCATGTGATGATGAGATGAAAAATTATGTATCATATGTTTTATATCTTTTCAAGTTTTGATATTTATATGTTTTTTAGAAGTGAATTAGGGTTTTTATGTCCACTTGTTTGATGCAGCCTTAATTCACCCAATTGGTATAACTAATCAAGTGCAAATCTAATCATGTAGTGCCATGTGCCATAGAAAGATCATCAGTGTCAGAACTTGCTGGATGGTGAAATGAGTATTCCTAATGGAAACTCATAGTGCATACTGTTGAGTATGTGGGGTTGGTAGGTTGAGGATAATCCTTGTCATCCACAATGCATATTGTGGAGGTTGGCTATGGTCATGCCTCATACATATGATGTGATTGAGATTGACTGTGCTCGTGTCTCGGTGATTATAACATGATGTGATTAGAGGACGACTACGGTTGTACCTTAGTGATTGGGTTTGAATACCCTAGTTTCTAGTGTCGTGACATGTACCAAGGTCGGACTAGTTGTTATCAGCTTGACTATATGTCATTTTGGTGGAATATTTGACTAATATGTCACTGCCTTTTTACTTGTACTGATTGAGGGGAAGAGATCTTAGGATACTGACATTGTTAGATCTTGTACGGAACCGAATAGCCATTCATAGGGGTCAGTTGAACTTTGAATGGTACAATTCAAATTCCCCAGGGCATAATAAAAGATGTAATCCAGTCGTGTATCATATTTGTTTAGGGTTATATACAACGTTTCACATTGGATGATAACCCTTATTTATTCTCTTTACATAAAGATGATGCTAAGTGCAATTAAGAGATAGTAATTATACTTAAGTTGTGGATATGCATAAGATTGTAAATGTGTACATATAGTAGTCATGCTTATGTTTATATCTATACTTCTACTGCTGATTATAGTCATGATGCTAGCTATCTCATGTTGTTAGTTATGTTTAGCATGCTAGCCATGCCTTTGTAACTAGAGATGCATATACTACTAATCATGCTTATCCAGATAGTTGTGCTTATGTTGTTATCTCTTCTTATGATGTTGATACATTCAACCAATTATACATGCTCATGTTGTTAGCTATACTATGTTATTAGACTTGCTCATGATGCTAGATATGCATATGCTACTGAATTGCTTATATTTTGAACAAAAAGGATGATAGTCTGGCTAATGACGATAGTTATCATCTGCTCCTTTATGTATTTTGTTAATCATCAATACTTTTGAGCTTATTTTTTATATCTGATTAAACTTCTTAATTGTTTATTTATTTAAAAATGTTGTAATCAATAAACGTTGTTGGAGGTTATATCTCTTGCTGGGACTGGGTCTCACCCTTGTGGTTCACCACATTTTTTTAGGTAATCAGAAGTGACGAAAACAAACATGTAGCAGCAAAGAGCAGCTATAGTAATGAATCTTTGAAAACGTTGATTAGATGTCTAGTGTGTCCTAGACTTATTATCCCTGTACTCTCAGGTCTGGGTAGGAAAAGTTTGTATATGGTGTTTCAAACGAATCAGAATTTTGTTAGCATGTTAATACTTATTTGTGTGACGTATATGAATATTGTTCTCCTGTGTATATATGTTGTGGCTAAGGTGATAGCTTTATTTGTATCAAATTCTTGGCATAGTATGGATATAAGAAAGATGTTGGGCTCTTATGTAAATGTTTTTGAGCTAGTGCTGACATTGAAATCGGTTTTAATTTACCCATATTTTTGGGTATGTGATTAATTAGTGATTGATTGTGTTTTATGTTTTGAGTAATCTTGTTTAGTGTAACGAGTTCTCACTGGTTGGTATCAGAGCTTTAGGTTCACTGATTCTACAGGGACACTAGGACTTAAGACTAGGACAATGATTAAGTTAGGAACGTGACACAAAAACATTGTGCATACTGCCTAATCTCAATACTTGGATGCCCTGGCCAATTATTCAATTATAGAAGAAAGGTAAGTATGGAACTCTTAGATTGTTATCTTTCTGATTACTCTGATCAAGTAGTCATTTTGAGACAATCTAAAGAGTATAACGAATAAGAAATCATGGTGTGAATATCTCAATCCTACCTTAAAGAAGATGAGAATTGCATCATTGTTTATCAAAACTTGAATGTTTGGTAACTATAAGAGAAAGATACAACACCATGAAATCTAAATCTGAATACAAATAAGGAAAACAGGAGTTTTTGAAGACATGATTCAAGAAGATAATAAAGTAAAGATAGATAAGTATATGCTCATAAAGTGAATCAAGGTATGAAATCCACATAAGATGGAAAGAACTCCTATAACAAGTACGAAAGGAGAAGATAAATGGGAACAATGACAAAGGAATAAGGTGGAACCTGAGTTAATCTCAGACCAACCTATGTGTGTAAGAAAGTGTTAATGTAAAATAAGCATGGTGTTTGAAAGAAATTAAGGCATATGATCCATGTTTAATGAATAAAATATGGAATATGGCTAGAATTGGCCAACTGGTACAAAGCATTAAAAGGGATGTTGAGGCTCAAATGGAAGTCTTTCGAATAATAGATAAAAGGTATGCGGCAACAACAGAATGCCAATTATGGGAGGCACCAAGACAAGGACTTCTAAAACTAAACTGTTATGCAGCAGTGAAAGGAGGTTATGCTAGTTGTGCTGTGGTAATACGAGACCATACTGGGAAATGGGTAGCAGGGACAACAAAAAAATTACAGATGGTGGATGCCATTGAGGCTGAACTGGAGATTATAGAGCTAGCATTGGAAATTGCCGCCAACAATAGCCTCAACCTAGATGTTATTGAATCAGACTCACAGACAACAGTGGACATGGTAGAAGCCACACCAAATGAGTTTCCAAAGTTCGCCAAAACCTTGACGAAAATAAGAAGGCTAAAGAAGGTGTACTGGCAAGTGAGATTCCTTTGGAGAAGAGCTAATGTAGTGGCGGATGCCTTGGCAAAGATACACAAAAATAGCAGTAGGAGGTTATCCCATTATGCCGACCCTCCGGAGCAAATCCATGGGCTTTTAGTTTTGGACTCATGTTAGGGTAGTAGTACTACCTTATTTAGTTCAGCAGATTTAATTAGTGATTGTAATACCCAATTGAATTTGCTCGCAAGGGGAGGGCGGGGTGAATAAGATAGCCTCCCGACTTACCCAAAAAAATGTGGAATGTGATGATTCACCTGTTGATAAGTGGTTGAAAAACATAATAAAATAAGAGAACATACCCAAGTGTGATAAATAGTCATCAAAGAAGGAGTAATGAGATATGTGAATCATGATGATTCCTATGCTAATGGCAAGGAACCCAAAATGAAAAGGGTAAAATGATCCATAAGAAGATGTAACTTGCATAATGAAAATAGAATTGGTTACCTTTTTTCTAGTGACCCTTGAACAATGTTGCTATGATGTGGGAAGTGTGTTTCCCTTTGTGTCTTTCCTTTCTAGGGAACAACTTTCAAGTGGATCATTGCCCCTTGGTACGTGTGGATTCACTACAAACATGAGGGTGGATATCTTATTATAGCATAAGGTTGCTTGGACTATGGTTCTAAGATCATAATGTTCGTGATGAGTTTGCTTTTGAGCCTTCCAATAATTAGGAAGACTTCTCTTATATGTCTTGAGACTTGTTATGTTGGTAAAAGTAGATGAGATAAGGATGTGAGTTCCTTATAGAACATGAGGTGGATACCAAGGTAATGAATCCTAGTATCCAAGTTGTGTCAATAGTATGGGAAGTATGTGAAGGTTGGGGATGTTTATTAAATGAACATTCCAAGTATTCCTCTCACTTAGAGTGAGAGAGAGAGATTTGATGATGACCCTCTAAATGTTGTTTGAAAAAAAAAGAAAAAAAAGTGATTCTATAATGTTGTGTATGATTCAATGATAGTTGGGTAAGACCACTATCAAGGATAGATGGTTTGTTGGTCAATAGATATGTGATACCATGTTCCTTTCAGATAAGCCTATATTCAAATATCAATGCATAAGAATTAGATTGGATGATATAATTCACATGACCATGATGAGTTTAGAGTTATGTCCTATAAATTAAGCAATGTACAAATAGAATTTATGAATAGGAGGAATAAAGTGTTCCAGTCATGTCATACAAGTTATATCAAACTTTGAATGATGACATGTCAAAGTATTTCAAATATGGTCAAAAATATGATCAATATTTCTTCAAAAACCTTAGGGTTGCCGAAGTAGCAATAGTTATGAGAACAAGTTGAGCAAGAATGAGATGGGGTTGATTAAATTTCTTTATGGGATTATGATATGTCTTCTAAGTAGGTTGTGTACATCCTAGTAAGATGAAGATCATGTTGTTGTTTCACCCCTAACAAGGTTGACTAGGAATGATGTTTCCTTGTATGGAATGACAGCTGCCAACATCAACATTTCTTTTGATGCTGAAAAAGAACTGACAAGAGTTCTTGTGTCAGTGTATAAAAAAAAGGATGAATACATTGTTTTTTTATGCTTCAATGGATGGTGTGGAACACATGCCATGATTGGGAAATATTTGAGACCAAAATATAAAATTTAATATCACTTTTCTTGATCGTTAAGCAAAGGCTTTATTTAGATTCATTTTAGACATCAATAAATTCATTTTTCCATCCAAACTTGGCAAACTATCCTATTCATTGTATTTTATTCATTGTGGGTACTATTAAGCCGAACACTACAATAAAAATTCCCATGAGTGGCCGTTTAGAAATGCCAATAAAAAAATTAAATGCCACTAAACATGTTTAGTGGCATTTGTTGACACTTAAAAAAATGCCTCTAGTACCAATGTCACTAGAAAGATAGTGGCATAAGTTGTAAATGCCACTAAATGTTTGGCTTTCGTGGCTTCCAAAAAATGCCAAATAATGGCCACTAAAACATCATTTGGAATTTATAAAAAAGCCACTATCCATCAATTGGCTTTTATACAAATGCCACTAATTTGTATTATGGTGCTATATGAAACGATTATTTTTTAGTGTAATGGCGTATAAAAAAGCCACTAATGACATACTTGGTCTGTATTACTACATTTTCATGATTTTTAGTCATTAAATTTTTAGTTCATTATCAGGTTTTCTAACTGAATGCCATTGCAGTCGAACTCAGTTTTCCAAAAGTATGAATTCTTTATTTATAATCAAATGACAATTACATGGGGAGGACATTTTACCTTGCCCCTTAGATGGAATACAACACCAATGATATACTTTCATACAACATTTTTCTATTCAATACAATAACTTCTACATCATTGGATCTGTCTCTTCCCTTATATGACTATCTACTTTTCGACATGCCGACTTTAGAGCTCCTTCAGGAAATAACTTTATATGTAGGTGGAATCCCTGATCCACCTCCCAGAACCATTGGATAACGGGGATTCATTGTTGTAGCCAGATTATTCTATATTCTGAAGTAATCATTAACCATGATAGAATTGAAATTGAAGTTTTTGGATAGACTTCCAATTAATGGAATCTTCTGAAAATTCTTGCAGATGAAAACCTATAAAGCAAAGATATTTATCAAAAGAAGCAATAGAAATATGCATAAAGAGTTTTAGCACGTGAGGCTGAAATTACCATATACACTTAATTCAGAAGAATTCAATCTGGCACGAAAAGGCCACAGACTCTGACTTTCAATAGGTAGCCATCGATGACTTCTAGTTCCTCCTAAGCAGGCGTGAAGAGGAAGATAATATGGGGACTCAACATCTTAGCTCTTACCACAAATTTTAGGTCCAGATTTCCTGCAAGCATTTGTAGATCAAATATATGCTAAGGAGTCAGAATTCAAAACTTACAATAGATATTGATGGCTTGTCCGACTGCCTAGGGCTCCCATGGGACATATCCATTCCTAATACAATACTTGGCACTTGGGAGATGTTTGGCATGGATGGAGGATGCTCAGCTCAGAGCACATAGTTTATGCCTCCAAGCTTCAGGAAACGAAACAATTGAGCACAACAAAAAATATTTGAATTAGCTGGTAGGGAAGAGTATATGGTGAGCGGCATAACTTAGCATTAATCTTTAGGAGAACATTAGTCAAGTATTGGTTGTTGACCTTAGTTGGTGTAATACATTGGTTGGGTATCCCAAATTCAGCAAGGTTCCTCCTCTTCCATGGGCCTGAAGCATAAGAACTGAACGGGGGAGATAAACACACATGAATATCTTCAACTAGAAAGTGATCATATCAAGCAAAGGATATTTAAAAAAAAGGCTGACCATAAACATAAGAATTTTTCCGCTCAGAAAGAATACAGAAGAGAAATTTAGGCGCTCCAGGTAACTTATTCTTCATCATCTCAATCATTTCATCTACCCTCACATTGGGTGGAGCTCTTCTCATGGAAGGACTTTCTTCGAACACATCAATTGGATGCTCTATATTCTGTAAGGACAACCAATGAGAAGTAAAAACCATTAGTTAGTTGAACAAAAAGGAAAGGAACAGGCACAAACAAAATACATAAAAAGATTTAACTCACAACACCCTTCATGTTTCCACAGCGAATGAGATCTTGAATAAGCATGTGGGTGTCAAAACATGTAGAGAAGTTCACAACAACCCACTTAACAATTGTTGTGCAGCGGTAGAGTTTCTGCAAAAGAGTGGGTGGCATGGTTAAAAATAGAAGCTTATTAAAAAAGGAACAACAAACTATAGATGTTAAAATTGGACGGGGCATCACGTTGTTGTTAAAATTCCACCTCCCATTACATGGGAAAAAATCTTCACCGTTGCCAACTTTTAGATGGGGGATACAAAAGATAGAACACATATGAATTACGGATACTCAATGTCCTTTAGGTGAAGCAAGAAGGAAAAAAAAGAACATAGCATACCTTTGGGGCCGGAAGAACACGTCCATCGACTTTGGTGAACTGACTCTAGATCGCAATTTCACATGATCTTAGTAGAGGATCATTACCATAGTTATTGGCTTTTAGGGCCTGCATCACACCCACATGTTACAGAAAGGGTATTATTTTAGATGGAGGGGTAAAGGAAAAAAGATAAATATACAAATGTTGTTTCAACAATTAAGGGAATAGGGAGGAACCCACATTACTAAGAACATCCATTCTTTCTTGAATCTTCTTCCTGGACTTCTCAACCAGAGCAGACCTTTGAAATGTTGACAATGACTTAGTGTACCTCTGCAAAGAAATTAGGACACACATCTGTAGAAGGAAAAACACCAAGTTATGTTAGTTAGTGGCAAAAAACAAACAAATAAATTATTAACTAAACTGGTAGAACAAAACACCAGGATATATTATAATTAGTACCAAAAACAAAACATTCAAAAACAACACAGTGAGAAAATAGAATAGCACTCGTAGAAGTAACACACCTCAATAGGTACATAAGTGGGTCGCTTGGGCAGAGAGTCTGAATACTTGAGCTCTATCTGATGTTGTTTTCTAAAATAATCAGAGATAGTCATGATCTCTGGCTCCCCAGGTTCTCCCTTCTTAGGCCTCCTCTCAAACCTACAGTAGAAAAGACATTAAAATATTCATTGATTTGAAGCAAGGAGAACGGCTCTACTACAGGAGAGGGGCAGAGAGTCCATGTCACAACTATGATACAAACACAAAGAAAAGCAAGAAGACCAATGTAGTGTTGATAGATAAAATACAAAAGACAAATAAAAAAGAAAGCAGAGCGTACGTTTGGCGATTGCACGAGAGCTCACTAATCCCCACAATCTTGTACTTAGTGTTGGTGGGTCTTGCTTTAATTGTGAGTACAAAGTTCATTATCTCTAACACACTATGTACGAATCATGTGCCGGGCCTGAGTCATATCTACATCTAAATGGTAAACCAGAACAATACTTCCTTACCAGACAATTATTTAAAAATACAATAAACATGCTTAACAGTAAAGCTTTCTGGGTGTAGTTTCCATTACAATATCATCCTCACTAGTCACCGTTTTACCGATTGGTGCATAACCACCAAGAAGCACCCAAAACTCACCAGAATCAGATTCTGCTACAAGTTTACTATCCTCTAAAAATCATGAAAGTTTGTTTGAGTAAACAATACTGAGATATCAAATTAAGCTTATTGGTTGAAGAGTCTTACCAACAATAGCCACATCACAAGTCCCTTCATGATATTGATCCTTTAAATGTTGGATAACCTTTAAGGCTTTGGCTCTCTCTTGAATATTGGAACTTGTGTCATTGAATTGGTAGATCTTGTTCTCTATGTCTAGTATGAATACATCATCATGATTCAGTGAGGAACGAGAAAAAGGAACCTGGATACATCCCAAAAGAATACCAATGAAAAACATAAACCAAGGTATAACAATACTGCAGAATGGGATCAAGTAGCGTCATGATATTACTTATTTCATTCTAACAACTCATTTTCCTTTACATATATAAAGTCATGTTTCAAAATTTTCTTACTCTGGCTGCTTGAACCCAGAAGCAACACCACCCTCCAAAGTGATAATGTAAGGTTTGAAGTAAGATAGGAATTTATCAGACTCAAAACCCTATAGTTCCCTGAGCTGGACTGCACGACCTCCAAGTCCAACATCAAGCTCAACAGTTATCAGATTCATCCTACATATAAATTAAATTAGAAAAAAAAGGAAAGTGATCCAGTATCCACCGATAATTATCAGTCAGTCATACCTGACTGGTATCTTTTCTGATCCAAAAATGAATATCATACATGTAAGCTCCTCCTTTTCCAGCATATATCTACATTCAAGTTACAAATTCAGCTGCCATTGTACCAGAAATGCAATAGTCATATGCAAATTTATGTTAAGTGGGAAAATAAAAAAATAAAGATTGCAATGACCTTGAAAACCAGGTAGCAAATAATATAATAACAATCTTTGTAGCATAGGAAAAGGAATAATTCTGATTATTACATCAGTGATTGAAAAACTTGCATCTTGAAAGAAGGTAAAAGCAATTTCTTTTATGCCTTTAGAACCAAAATTAGAATTTCCTAGCATATTATAATTGAAGGTGAGGAGGTGAAAAAGAATAAAATTTTTGTTTTTAGTCTATATTATAATTAATGGAGATTGTCATTAGGATCAACATCAATTTTGATCATCCCCAATTACAAGTCAAGAATAACCATGTAGAGGAAAAGTGTAGAAAGAAAAGCAGTAAGCTTGCCTAGGCAAACCATCTTTCCACAACTGATGAGAAATCATCTACTGCTACATTCTCCCTTTTCACAACACATACCAGGTATCTCTTTATCCCGACACACAGTTACTGGATATCTCCTTTTTGCAATACACACGGGTATGAGCAACTAATATATAGAAGATAACAGTTCTATTCTGGACGTCTGCCAGGAAAGTCACCTTAGACTCAGAGTAGAAGTATACTCACTAGGTTAAGTGAAAAATAGACCTTCTTGCCTAGGTGTAGCATAGAATTACCATACAAATGTATGGTCCACACTACATATGAGATTGTGGGTCGAATAACAAATTAACCCTACACCCATGTTTCCACAGAAGAAAGGTGAATTTTTGTTGCCCTTTTTGGGCTTAACAAGGCCCTAGGGTTTTCTACAATAACCTAAGCAATTTTTTGTTGACTATGGGCTTTGAAAGTCTTACCATGATAACTTATTGTTATGCTGATAACATTATTTTGTCTAGCAATGACATATATGACATTCATGCCTTATAATCATATCTAGAGAAGAAGTTGCGGCTATATTTTTTCCATTGTTCTTTTCCAACATCTGAAACATATACTAGTGTGTATCCAACCTTCTTGCCCTGTTTTTATGAGCAATAATCGAAAGGCAGGCCAAAACAACCCTGCAAGAGAAGTTGCATGCCACATGTTATGCAAAGTCCTAGAAGATACATAATGTCTCAAGCTAAACCACAACAGAAATGATCAACTAATGTATAACATTTAGTGACTCTTCATTGACAACATAATGTAGGATCAAGCCAAACTAGCATTATGATATGTAAGCTTAATTTTTTGGGAAGAAAGAAATTATATTTGTGCTAAGCTTTCAACTCTTGCATTCTAAGGCCCTCCCATCTTAATAATATAAAGGTGAGCACCACTTGAGTGTACTATTAAATTAAGCACAATTTTAGCATCATACCATATCACATCCTTCTCGTGAATATGATCTGAACATGTGCCAAACCTTTCTTTCCCACAGATAGACAATTTTCCATCATCCATCAAGTTCCCAATGAATCTCCAACTTGTTGGATCCTAATAAACCAAGGAGAGAAACAATAAGACCTTAGGAACACATTTGTGATGTTTCTCCTTTACTCAAGTGGAATATAAAGGAACAAGATGGACAAAAACCTCAAAGAAGGTAAGGTTCCGCTTTTCTACCACACTATTAAGTGTTGCACTTGTAGGAATGTACCTAGCCAATCCCTATTAGTACACGAGCATAAGGGTAAGAAGAGAAAGTTGCATAGAGAATATATAAAATCTAGAGAAAATAGCAAAAAGAACTCCATAACCCATCTATCTATGAGATAACTTCAAGCACTGGACAATAGCAAAACTCCAACATATTACATTCTCCATCCAAACATGACAGCTAGGGGACTGAGCTAGTTTTATGTTTTTTCTTGTTATTGGTTTTACGCTGAGGGCACATCTTCATACCAAGAATGATACAATTTAACCATATATAATCCTAGCAATAGTGAGACTGACACCTGATGTTCAAAATTAGAGCTAAATCATGATATTATAGGACTATCTCACTACATGGCATGTGAAAATGGGAATCACTAGTAGGATGCTTCATTGGTCACAATCTAGTGTCTTCCAATATTACATGACCATGAATAATAGTCATATTCATTATATAACTAATTATTAACTTAAAACAGAATTAGAATAGTTATAGTCTTGCTACTATGAGAAATAATACATATGGATATTCATGTGATATATGTAAATGTAAGGCTAAATTTAGTAACACTTACATATCTTAGAAGGTTAGTTGCACTCTCAGAACTATGATTGGGAACTTCCTACAATCAAAAGTGTTAAAATTTCAGTAAAAATAGGCACAAGTATTTAGACACACATAATCCCAAGTACCCAACTACATCATTTACAATAGAGATCAAGGGGTAACTAGTGGATTACCATGGTATGAAGATATTCATGCCCATTCTAGTGTGGAAGCATCCACTCCAATGCCATGATAACTTGAGCCAATATGTTATACATTGATGATGTGGGGACACAGCCAATAAACCAAGAGAAGAAGGTTAGGATAGAGAAGAGATAGCTAGGAAATTAGCCATGAATATAAGAAACAATTACACAAGTGAGGTACATGCTTCTCAGAATCAGACACAACTTATCATTATCTATTTACCGTTAACAGGAAGTGTGGGGGTAATTCCTCTATTCTTTATGTATTGATCAATGCACCTACAAACACCTTCATGTCATTTACTAGTTGGATTTAAACAAAGGGGAGCGAGAAAATATCTAAAGGCCATACAACTTGTTGTGTGCTATTGCAAGAGCAATAGTTTTTAATGTTGAAGCAATGTCCCTGTGGTTAAGTGCATGCAATATTGTGTTGGGAGGATTTAAAAAAGTGTATGTATATATTGATGTCAGCTCGTTTAATATTCCTGTGCATGTGCCTCTCTTAAAGCATCAACTCCTAACTATTAGACCCTCAAAAAATGTATTCAATAGTCTAGTTGCTACCATTATTAATGCTTTCTACAACTGTCAATGCATGTACCCACGACCACTTTAAAACTTGAGTCAACTGATACCTACATTGGTGGAGATGGTGGCCTAAAAGTTGAGGCAGTAACTAGAGTGTTAGAACACGTGTAGGTAAAAGAGATGGTTCTTTTTGTGAATTATCAAAGTAGGGGACAAACTCAACCTGAAAGAAATTGTCAATACTGGCATAATAAAATAGTTTTCATCTTGATAGTTAGAAAATGGAATATAGGGATTTTGATGCACCACTTTGAGGATATCCAACTACCATATACTCTCCCAACCTTCTTCTTATTCAATCCACAAACCTACACACTAGCACCATTACCACCAAATGATTTGAACTAGATAAACATGACCTCAAACTTGTCACTATCATCCATGACTTCCACCTTATCTAAAAATCTTCATTTGATGATCTACAATCCAATTAGTTGTTATGTTAGAGGTTAGTCATCATCTGTACATACATCTCATTTAAAGAGTTAATTAACAAGAGAGTTAAAAATAGTAAAACAGAACCCATGGTTATGAAATGTAGCTTAATATTCAATAAGTTCATATATTTACCTATATCTATGTGTATCATGATGTCATACACATAAACTATAAGAGTAATACAACATGTAAGAAAAATGAAACTTCAATGATAATATAACAGTAAATGTATATTCCCATAACATTTTGATTTCGATATTCTTTGGGATAGTAGATACAAATAAATGGTTAAATAAGGGCATATCCAACCAAGAGCAGTAATGTCCAAGAATTCCTTATGTTAAGTACATTGCAGTCATAGAATAAAATGTAGTTAGCAAAGATGGTTCAACAACAAACAAGTTCACCATTTATAAAATGTTAAGTTCTATCAGATGACTATCTCTTGCTTATCTAAATGTAGACAATCAATTATAGTGTGGGACTAAACCCCCCCACAAGATAGAGTGTAAGATTGAACAAGAATTCCCCATAGCTCATGAACTAGACCATCTAGCTTATGAAGAATGTTTTTAGCATAGAATGCCCTACAATTATCACACTGAAGAATCTAATAGAGAAATAACACAATTTCACTTCAGATACTGGTTTTGAGAACCTAACTCAGAAGCTCAAACATTGCTCATATGACATGTCATTAGTCTAGTAGAGCCCATCATGCCTTCACCCTTGTACTGCCTTCAGCCCAGGTGAGAGCTCACATGTTTTCCTGCACTACTTCTACCTTGTGTAGTTACAACCCAACAACTAATAGAGACTAGGCTAAGAGGATGGCTGGGGAGAGGTATGTGCTCCCCCGGAACCAAAAAAACCAACATATCACCTCCAACTTGATGCTGCAAGCTTGAAAACATTTCTAACATGGTTTAAAATCCCCATGGGAAAACACACCAAAAGTAGAGGGATCTCTATATTTAGATCTTCAAAGTACAAATTAAGGGAAACATTCATCAATGAACCCTCTCGAACGGTTACCTAAACTTTGATGAATTTTTTACCATCATCAAGTAAGATACCATTACCTTTACTGTATAAGACATGCAATCTTACCTTGATAACTGGAGGATAATCAGTCCAGTTGGGGTTCTCTCTCCAAAGGTGCATTTGTTTCTTTAAATTTGCATCTAATGTTTCTGGTGATTTTTCCTCATGTGCAACCAAATCAAGATCCCCAGTGTTGATGGTGCTTCCTTTTTTCTCTAGCTGAATGCAAGTGAATATTATCAAGGCTTTAGAGCATTACAATAAAAAATATATGAAAAGATAATATAAGGCATAAGAAACTCTGACTTCTTTGTTTCTGAACAATTTGTATAGCCCATCTGGTATCATGGGGCTTGACAACTTCAGCAGCTTTTCTGACATGTTTAATCCCTCAATCAATTTTGATCACCTGTAACCAAGAGAGCAGAGCATTTAACAGGTGGTATATTTCAAGTAGATTCAAACTGGTTCTAATATCTATTATAAGGGTAACAAAAGATGATCGGTTATATCAACAATATCCCTACCATCGCCCCCATCCCACACATATACAATGTAGTATAATTCGTGACCCTACCATCGCCCCCATCCCACACATACACACACATGAACATGCCAAAAAGGGTTTTGAAAATACAATGTGACACCGAATAGTGAAGCACATGGAAATTGTAACATTTCATGTACCTGGTCACTGATATATTGCCTTGGAATCACTACGACAACAATATGGAGGTCACTCAAAAATTTACTTTTATCCTTTGACTCAGGACAACTGGGAATCTATCTTCCACATTACTCTAAAGAATTTTTTTCTAGAGCGTGGGTGTTTGCAGGAGAAAACTTGATGAGGGGCAGATGCCAACATGCTATACACAAGTTATGCACCGGACACAAAGCTGAAATCCCAAAGACTTGAAGTTTGATGACATCATCAGGTTTACCAAAAACTTGAGTGACAAGTTGCTGAAGATGGATGGGTATTGTATCAAGGATGGTTCCATTTTCCTTATATCCAAGCACATGCTTGAAGGAACCTCTATGATCTCCTACATCAGGAAGAATGTTCTCGTGCATTTCACTGAGATACACAGAATCACATTCCTCTTGGAATTGTATGACAATAACGAAAGAATGTTGGAACTATGACTGATTTTGAATGAGCAGGTAAGACAACTCTATTTTACTTAGTTAGACATGATTTACCAAAGTGGAGTGCCTACTTATAATTAAGAAAATAGACCAATGGACTATTAAATGTAAATTATAGTTTTCACAGTTAAAAGACAACTAACTATGTCAAAAAATAGAGATGGTTAGGTAATCCTAAAAACAACCCATCTATATGTACTTTGTCAAAGACCTCTGAAAACAAAAACACTAGACTTGAATTGCCACCTTTCAACTACAACAACCACTCACTCGTAGTAACTCTTGTGGGACCATCTTTGCATTTATTAAAGTAGTATTAGAGGAGAAGGTCTTTGTATGTTACTAAACCAACATAATGAAAAAAATCGATTATTGTAGATATGTTTCTAGTCATATCATAAACAATAAACGTTCTAGTTATATAAAATTTAGTTCAACAATCTGTTAACTTGAATCATCTATCATAATCTAAAATCAAGTCACATCAATAGGGTTTGGGTTATACTAGCTAGGTTGGGATTATTGGCTCATGCTTTAGATCATAGAAATGGAAGGAAATATATTTCCTTCTTCACCTTGGTATCTTATTGATAGAAAAGATAAGGCTATTAGTACTGTACTCATTTATATATAAGGAACAAGTAAAATGAGAAAGAAATGAATGTGGAACTAATTTCAAGGAATTAATGAACTAATCTCGAGCATACATGCCAATTTCATTAGAAACAAGTAGATAGTGAGGACTTCAAACCTTTTCTAAATGAAAACCATTGTCAACCATTTCATGTTCAGCTTGAGCTTCATAGTGATCAAGACTTAGAGTTTCCAAGTGATGAAATTACCTGGATTGGTGTCCTTAGAAACACAGCACCACGGATAACATGTATCCACAAGGGATCCTACAACCAAAAGAGCAGCCAAGACCACTTCAAGGAATCAGGGTTGGCAAAAAACAATATAACTAGGTGTGTATAGATACTTCTGTATAGAAATTGTGTTGCTTCTTTTCAACTGAGATTTACTAGGAAGAAGCTCTAGGAAGCATAGTTGATTGTCTATTTAGGTTAGACAATAAAATGTAAATAATAGAACCTCGTGCAAAAAGTAAACAATAGAAAAATTCATAACATTATTATGACCAGATTTTTTTCATGAAAGGCAGCTCACAGGAAAAAAAATCATGGTATACGATGTGTGGTTGTCGTACAAAAGGGACAATTACCCTTTTACTGTAGTAGTTTTTACATTAAAAAAGAATTATTCAGTCCACATCACCCATCCACATTAGTTGTAGATTTTGAATATGAAAACTATAATAATCCATTTACTAGTTGAGTAATTACAAAATGGAAAGAAATGGATCAAATAATTGTAAAACATTTGCAAATAAATTTTTCATCCGTACCCACACTATAGGATGAAGCATATAGATTCCCACTGAATTGAGTTTCATTTATAAAATTTACCCATATTTTGTGACAACGATATATTTGTTTCCTACTAGAAAAAAAGTGTACCAATATTATCCCCCAAGTGTCCATTTATCATCGATGTTTTGCTCCATTTGGTTTCTGAGCCTCTATAGCTACTGAAAAGAAATTGATTACTAAGTTGTCCTGCAACATATAATCAAGATTTGAATAGGAAAACAAGTTATGCCATAAGAAGGATCTCATGATCTGAAATGAAGTAATTTAGCTTTGAAACCCACATTTGGGAGCATGTGCAAAATGAATTCTTTCTAATGGATGACTATAAACAAAATAAGAAGATTTAGTACCATAATACCCCAAAAGATTTTAGTTGAACATATGGAAGATTGGACACAACAAATTAGTTTCATAAGACACATAATAAACTAATTCAGTAGTTCATTAGATTTGATTTTCTAATGAATAAACATACCATATCTTTGGTAAGATTAGGTGATTATATGGATTTAATTTTAGTTTGAGAGGGAAACATTTCGAAGGAAATGCATCTTTGGGGACAACCCCCTTCTCCCTAACTCTTTGCAATCAATTTGTATTTTACCCATAACTTGCTCTTGATTCATTACTTTTTTCCTCATACATCTAAAATTATTTGTCAATCAAAAGTCTACTCTCACCTTCCAGTTCAAGAATAAAAAATAGCAGAGAATCAATTGCAAATGCAAAAACTGGGCCTTAATGAAGTAGTCGCCCAAACTGGGCCTTAATGAAGTTGCAAATGCAAAAGTCAATGTCATACAATTGCAAGCTCTGAGTCTCGCCGCCGATGAAGAAAAGGGAAAAATAAGCGGAAGCACTGGGAGGAAAAGAAACAAGAAAATAGAATGCTAATGAATAAACTCACTCATGGTCAAACTGTTGGCCTTATGCCGACTAGAGTTAGGGCCGTGCTGGTGCACGATCAGCAGATTTGTTCTCTTTTCACCCTTGTTTGGGAGAGAAGATGACCATCCTGCCACAATGGCATCCTTCCTGACCTCTACTCATCCCTTAAGGCTGCCCAGATGAATTTGAGCTGGAACACCAGAATTAGCTCTCAATTTGATCCAATTTAATCGTGGGACGGATCAATGAGCTGAAAGTAGGGTTCCATTTCATTTGGGGAGAGCGTTGTCGATGCTGACGATGACAAGTAGAAACTCAGTGAGGTCAGAAGAGAGTAGTTTGAGATACAAAACTCACCGGATCACGTCATCTCCTACTCATCCGCACACAGGATCACGCCATTGATATTGTGCCCGGGGGGGGGGGGGGGGGGGTCGCAGGGGAGAAGTCGAGGGAGATGGATCGCGGGGGAAAATCATGGGCGGGGGAGTGGGGAAATAGTGTGAAGTGTAATTGTATGTAAAAAGGCTACCCACTATCAAATTGGCCAATTGAAATATCAAATTGGAATTTTTTAATTGCTGCAAACCACATATATAAATGCCTTTAAAATTTACTATTTTTGAGAAAGTAAATAGTAGGGGGATTAGAGGCATTTTATATAAAAATGCTTGTAAATTAAATAAATAGTGACATTTTTTTATAAAAGGCACTAGAATAAATGTTGCTAATGGGCATTTTTCCTGTAGTGGAACCAAAATTCTTATGTTTCCATTATCATATCTTTTCTATAAAGCTTCACACAATTCCATATTTAAAATACCAATTGTGAATTATTTTTATAAATTCCTTTATTGTTGGATTTTCATCTCTTTCTTCACCCAATATGTATTAATGGATATTTGAAAATAGTAAAACCATGAAATCTGTTGTCAAGGAGAAATTTTATTTTAAATCCATACTTCAAAGAAAGTCATACCAAGTTTTATAATACATCCTTATCAATCCAATATTTTCATTCAAATATGTAAATACATGTAAAAAAACATGTTATAACAACTTAATGTCCCAACTTTGACTCTTGATATTTATTTATGAAATCTTGACTATTAATCTTGATATTGAGTTGAATCCTATGAGCACTCAATTTAGATCTTGAGATCAACCCTCGATATGATTCATGAATATGTCATCAATTTTGAACACTCAAAATTGTGATTATGTGATTCCCCCCAATGTAGGACATATGGATAAACTCTCATGTGGAATATGGTGGGAATTTGATTCATTTTGAATAGGAAATAATAATATTGAAATATGATGTGTGCCTCAAACTGTTAAATAGAAAATATCATTATTGGATGTATAACCCCACCTAGGACAATGTTGAGCTTGAACCCTGAATGTTGGTAATAAAATTAATGTTTTACTCTTGATTTCTAGATCTCTATACTTTTGACCTAAAATTTGATTTTCCAAATTTGTGGCTTATATAATAATCTCTCAGAATTTGTGATCTATGTGTTGATCTTTCAAATTTGATCATTTACATGAATATGATTTGACTATGTCATAACCTACATCACTCTAAATTGGATGTCTATGAGTGACATTATTCTCTATTGATGATTTGGATATGATTAAATGTCATATTGAGCTTACTTGACTAAAGATGAGTGTATAATTACACTTTTGAACTAGCATTTCGATTTGGGAGTGATCTCAACATCATCATCTTGGGCCCAAACCTTTTATATAAGAAGTAGAGGAAATTTATGACACTACTATGAAAATCACCTTAGTTGGATTCATAGCTTTAATGTTATAAAATTTATAAGTTTACCAAAAAAAAATTTGATTTCATTTAGTTTTAAATTGAATTAGTCAGTGATCCACCACCCCTCTTCAACCAATGAGACAGCAGGGATTGAGGGATGCAGATCACCGCCACTACACCACCTACAAGAACATGCCAACAATCCACCTTAATTTTCTCGACCAACCACGTGCATCAGATCAATAAGCCATGCATTTGACCTTAATCCCCATTGTGGATGTGCCTTCTTACCCCGCCAACTCCTAAGGGCAGGGAAGGGGGATAGAGCCATATTTCCACCTCACTTACAACCCTTTTTGAGAGAAAATGAAAATCAATTTGTCTTTCTTTCTTTTCTTTACCATTTCCACTCTCGTTCAATTCTTTTTTGTGCATCGAAACACCCCCTGATATGAAGATCTCTACCTCCTTTGTCATGTCATCCATGGTGAGCTACCGCTTACACTATGGTTGTGCACAACCCCAAATAATGTCTTCATTGGCTTCACATGTTTTAGGAAAGCACATACGCCACTCCCTTGGGTCCCCACATCCCTATTTGTTCTCCCTCCTCTTTTCACTAGAGGCCTTATTGTGGTGCATCTACAATGGCTCACATGAGCAACCTGATGGGGAAGAGAATACATCCACCACAAGGCTAAATCCAAGGCCTATTTATCTGAGGCACACAATTGGTCAAGAGAAACTAATGTGGATTGCTCATGTGTCCATGTTGATTGTGCAAAAGGTCCAATCCATGTCCCTAAATCCCTTCTCTCGCATTGCTTGAGGGAGGTGTGGTGGATCATTCACTCATTAAAGTCAGTGTTAAACAAAATAATAATTTTGTTTATTTAGTAAGCTTGTAAATTTATAATTTTAAATCATAACTCCAATTGAGATAAAATTCTTACTCTTGTGTCAAAAATGTCCTCCACTTGTTATATAAAAAGTTTAGACCCAAAATTATGATGTTGATATCATTCATAAATCAAAATGCATGTTTAAGAGTGTAATTATAAACTCAACTTTATTAAAATAATCTCAATGTGACTTTTGATCATATCTGAATCATCAATTGAGCATAATGTGACTTAAAGTCATACAAATGTGGGACAGGGAGGTTATGGAGAGTAGTTGAGCATGTTATGAGTTTAAATTTGTACAACTAAAAGAGTGAGGAATTGTAGGTTGTCACAATACTTTTGACTTAAGTAAAAATTTAAGAAAAAATAAAAAATAATAAATATTATAGACAATAATTAAAAAATCTATAAAATTATATAGGGATTTTCCTTAACCCTAAAATAACCATTTATGCAAGAATCAAGTATAATATAGGGTCATAAGCCATAGGAATGACCAAAGAAATTGTGAAATTTCTTGTAGTGGTGATGCAATGGTAATCCAATGGCTCATTATCCTTCTAGTTCGCAAACTCTAAACCCCCATTCCACCTCTCTCCAATCTATATCTTGAGTCTCTAGTGCCATTTCATTGTTTTTAAGGTGTTTTATCTTAGTTTCTTGCTATTGCTTTTTTTATGTGACAAATGTTGTGGTAGCTCGTGTTTTATTGTGATAAAATTATGGTATACCACTCTAATATACTCTTGTTGCTTCCATGGTGGAACAAAATCACGAGTTTTATCCATTAAAAGCCCTCAGGTTTTGGCTCATTGGATTCAGCTTCACCTCCTAGACTTCATGGAGGTGATTTCCAATGGAGAACGGTGATGAATTGCAAGTGGGATCTGAGGAACCATGCCATCGTTCTTTTGTTCGGGTGGTACTGGTCGATAACATTTTTTCATGTTATATTATCAATCTACTGTCATAAAAAATCATGTTTTCCAACCTTTTAGGCATATATGTATATTCCCATATTCTATTTCATCATCCTACACATAATTTTAAGCCATTGGTTTGAATGATTAACCCATGTAATGCTAATTATCCTCAAACTAGATCTAGGGATATAGTGATCTTTTCCATGTGCATTTTTATTCTAAAAATTATTATATGTCCTTAAGTTACAAAATTTACAATGAATCAATTTTAAATAAAAAAAATATATGTTTTTGAATTGTGGTAGTTTTCCCTATCAGTTGTACTGGTTTTGTAATCTAATTTAGTAGTATAAAATGAGGTGGTTTTTGGTATTTATAAAGTACACTTGAATTAATATCAGAATGTGTTCAATATTTCTCTAGGCTTGGATCATCACTATCTTTGGATTAATCGATCTAGGTTAGCCTCAGGACATGCATCTAAAATTATTTTTTAATTCATATTGGGCAACTTATTTACATCCATTCACTTGACCTAATTGAGGAAAAATGAGGTATAATTATTTTGAATTTTTGAATCCGAATCTATGTGCCCTTGTTTGGTATTATCACTTGGACATTTCTCTTAATATAATTGATTTGATTGAGGTTGTAAATCAAACCAAATTTTTGTAACTTTTACCATTCTTCTCAATTTGCACTGTAATTGTATACTTGGTGTATTTGTGTAAAAAAATCCCTAAATTGTCATGTATTGTTTTTTTCATCATCATTCTTGTGAAGTTGACCTTTGCTAATACAATTTGTGAGTGTGGTCTTAATTTTCATCCTCGTTTGACTAAGTGCAATAAAGTAAGTCTTGCACTTCTATTATTTAGCATTCTTATTATGGTGATTTCTATACTATAACTAGCAGAATATCATATGTGGTTATGTGTATCCGTTTTTGTTCTATTTATATTCAATTTTTGTGGTGATTCTTGTTCACATAAATACGGGTGGTAATGTATGTTACTCATACATGGATGTTCTTGGGTGATTTCTAGGTGATGCAAGTGACTCATTTTTTGTTGGGTTGAGGTAGTGATGCCCTTTTCTTTTCTTTTTTCTGAGTGGCGAGTCCCATTAGTTTGTGTTGATGATTCCATACTTCATTTTGTTTATTGTATTCTAGTTTTTATATTAATACGCCTGCCTTTTTTGCATTATTTTTAATTATATTGTAATTCAAAGAAACTTGCGATCATCTTTCTCCATATATTGAATATCATCCTTTTGGAAGATTATTCATTGTGTTTTTTTTGGAGAATCTATTTTATGTCTCTTTCATGAGAGTATGTTATATTATATTTTGAATCTTTTCCTTGATATTACACTATAAAATGATTTATATGCACATATATGATGTTGATGATGTTTTCTCTTTGTTCTTATTTAATGGAATTTTGTTCCCAACCTTTTAGGTGAAGGTCAAGAAATAGTTGACTTGATAGGGTCGAAACATGCAAACCAACCTCTTTTTTGGTGATTTAATTCAGGTGGCCTAGTAACCCTCTACAACAAGGCATATGGGTTTTTTGGCCTCTTGACTTGAGAAATTTGTAAC
The DNA here is from genome assembly GCA_963693085.1 of Alisma plantago-aquatica. Lineage (NCBI taxonomy): Eukaryota > Viridiplantae > Streptophyta > Magnoliopsida > Alismatales > Alismataceae > Alisma > Alisma plantago-aquatica. Next base: position 642,397,040 of record OY856413.1, on the reverse strand, counting down.
AATTCGATGATTTGATTCCTCTGTTATACACTCATTGTTACGAGACGATGATGTATCCATCCCTTGAAAAATTATTGTGTTTGATATGCAAATGTTAGACTTATCTGAGTGATTATTGAGTGGTGCCCCTTTTGGGTCCAACTCGGGACATAATTATTCGATAAGTAGTAATGGCTTACAATTATTTGGAGGATGGTTCTTCTCCTTGAAATGGGGGCAGAAGATCCGCTCTTGTGTGTGGGGGGGGTGAGGGGAGTGAGTGGGGTTTTACAAGTATAGGAAGAACGGTTGTTAGGGTGGGGCGAGAGAGAAAGCATGGTGGAGAAAGAAATGGGGAAACGTATATGTGTCCATGCAAGACTATGTGAGTGAGAGAGAGGGAGAGAGTGTGGAGTGTAAAATTTAAATTTTATCCCCTACTCTAACAAAATCGAATAATTAGGAAAGCTATAGGAATAAGTAAGAGGAGATATAACTCATAAACTATTAAATTTCGTATTTGTATTGGATGCTTTACATGTCATAATCTAATAATACTGGTTGTAAAATATTTTACAAATTTCGTATATGTTGTACTGGGTTGTAGCACCCCAATCTAATTATTTGTTGACGAATTTCTTTTTCTGAAGACACGTATGGATGAACTGAACTTCCCGATGCAGCAGGCCCTTCCATGATTTTCATTATGTTGTTTTGAGATATTGATTGGGGTCCATCGGATAGGGAAATTCCATTGGAGCACGCATCAGATTAGGATTTTTTTCCTTCTTGATTGACACCATCCGACTTAGGTTGCCTTTATATACATTATCTTATACTTCATGAGAAGATTGTGCCTACGACTACAACTCCGAAATTTTGCACATGAAAATCGAGATGTATGTTGTTCAATCGATGTTGATTATGTATTTTCTTTCACTTTTTCAATATTGACAATTATTGTGAACAGGAATCTTTATGTTATATACTAATTTAATGTTACCCACGTCTAATGCTAGATCTACGACATCGAGTTATAGGCTACCACCTTCTGAATCCCACCCGAACCACACACGGTCGCGCAGTGCAGAGATGGCATGCTGCAGAACTGATGCCATCCGCAACCAGTACAAGTTGGCATATGGATGGCCGGACAAGTTGCCAGGATTCCTCCCTTTTGTGACCGGCCAGGACAAGTTGCGGCTGGGTGAATGCATCGGTTGCGTGAGGATGGGTGGCGCTTAATGCATGGCAAAACACAAGTTGATGCTTAACAGAGCTTTTTAATCTTAAGTAGTGCGCGTACGGTTCTCAGTTATTTAAGTCTTTTCCACAGGCATCTCTAGTCACGAAATGCCTCATTTGGATTCTGAATTTCAAAATGCCACCAATTCAGGTTTAATTGAGTATGGGTCTTATTTCAGGTTTGTGTGGGAATGAAATGAGCTTATGACAAACGCCCCAAATAATCAGGATAAGAATGTGCTGTGGCAAGTCAAGTCTTGTTTGCTTTTGGAAATAGGTAAAGTATTATCAAAAGAAAAGCGTATAACAAGGCTATACCATACAACAAGGCATTTGAGAACTGGATCCTAAACTCAAAACACAGTACTTGGTTTTATTACAAAATCCCCAATAGATTGTGATGTTACCATTTAAATTACAAAATCGCTCATACTTGGTCTTAACATCCCAATTGACATTACTGGCTTTTCTATTAATCAATGTAAGCTCATACTTCTCCTTGGAAGTGTGTATCTCTGTGTTTCTTTCATACCAAATAAAGCAACAAACACTAGTTAAGCTGATGCATGTTGTAATTCTTATATTTCCTTCCAATCCATTCCATAACTTCATTCAAGTTACTGTTGGGAATAGGAAAAGGATCCAATTCATGCCTAATTGGATTTGGAATTAAGTAGAAGTTGACTTGTGCTACCAATCATAATAGGAGTCAAATCTAAAAGAAAAAAAGATGACTGCCTATGTGCAACATGGAGTTGGAGTAGAACTTGGACTAGGACTTGGACAAGGATTCCTACTTGAAACCACATGCATGTAAACATATAAATAGTGTCCTTGGGAGAGGCCATTGAGATCATCCCACTGATAGAGGTGTGATCCCTCCAGTTGTTTGTTGGTGTCTTCTGTGGTGGAAGAGCCGGAGAACAAGAATAACTGGAGGAGCTCTCTTGGTTGAATAAGAGAGGGTCAACGACTTTGTCTTGAAGTAAAGTAGCGGCTGACAGTCGGTGACACATTGAGTGCACTGACAGAGCATATCTCTTGGTTGATAAGAGAGGGTCAATGACTTTATCTTGAAGCAAAGTAACGGTTGAAGGTTGCAGACATAGTGTTGTCATAGAGGAAATGGTTTGACCTAGTCAGCGGTCACAGCGACATCAAGCAGTCCTCAGCAACGATAACGGCCTCGTGAGGAGATCAAGTAAAGAGGGAAGTTTTGTACACACTGGGTGTGATTCTCTTCTTCCTCATCTTCGTTCTTGTGTGGGGAGGGCTACCTGGAGTTAGGGGTAATGAAATCCTGACAATTTGAGTTGTAATATTAATTACATAGTGCTTGTTGGCCGGTATTGCCCTATGGTTTTTTCTCCTCATCTTGGGGAGAGTTTTCCACATTAAATTTGGTGTTTCTTCTTTGGTTTTATACGCTTGTCAGTAACTCTTTCGCAATAAGTTTTCACCACATCCGAGACCGTATCTATACAACATCCCCAACAAGTGGTATCAAAGTGTAGGCTGCAGATACTGGTCCAGATGGGGAAGGATGAAGATGTGATGATGATAAAGTTGACAAGCATAAGTTGGCAGATTTGGAAACCCAAGATAAAGAATATTCTCCATTACAAAGATATGTATGATCTGATATAGGGACAAAAGCCAGAGAGTATGTTTGATGCGGTTTGGAAGAAATTGAACAGGAAGAATGTTGGAATAGTTCAAAAGTGACTCGACATTTCTGTGTTTCATCACGTCTCAGAAGAGACCAATGCCAAATACTTGTGGGGGATGTTCAAGAAGTTATATGAGTGGAAGACTGCCATAAATAAAGCTTTCTTGATTAGAAAGTTTGTGAACCTCAACTACTGGGATGGTATAAGCATCATCGAGCATATGAATCAATTCTAAAGCCTTATAAATCAATTGGGGTCCATGAAGATGGTTCTTGATAATGAACTCTAGACTCTACTTCTTCTGGGATCATTACCTAACAGTTGGGATATGCTCATAGTGACAATCTGCAATTCTACATAGGAAGGCAAGTTAACACTTGACCAGATGAAGAGAAATCTACTGAATGAAGAAACTTGACGATGAGCCTCAGGAGATAGCAGATCATAGGTGCACTTCACAGAGAGAAGATGCATTGATAGAAAGAGAGACAGTGGTAGATCCAATAGCTGCAATGACTCCTAGAATTTTGAGAAGTCTCATCGTTGATCCAAGTCGATGAGTAGTAGAGGGTGCTTCCATTGTGGCAAGCCAGGTCATTTCAAAAGGGATTGCAAGGTTTAGAAAAAGAAACATAGGTCTGAAGCCAAAGACAAGCAAGATAACGACAAGAATACTGCATCGACAATCTCAGATGACATGGACGATGACAATGATGTTGTCTTAATAGTCCAAGAGTTGTGTTTGCATCCCGAGGATGATGATTCTGAGTGGGTGGTGGATACTACAACTTCTTATCATGCTTTAGTCAGTAAGGAATTCTTCACTTGATACCAGAGGGGAGATTTCGGGAGGGTAAACATGAGAAATTTCAGCTTCTCCAGAGTTATCAATATTGGAGACATTTGTGCTCAAACAAGTGTCAGTTGCATGCTCACACTGAAGAATGTTCATCACGTTCTAGATTTGCGGCTAAGTTTGATATCTGGTTCATTCTTTGATAGAGAAGGCTATCATCTGGATTTTGGTGGTGGCAAATGCAAGATCACCAAGGGGGGCTTGGTTATTGTGCGGGCAAATTATGTCACACATTGTATATGTAAAAGAGTGAAATCACCCCTTTACTAAAAATTTGAAAAATCAAACCTCCATCCCCAACATACTCCAAAGGTATGTTGAAACAGGTGTAAAATTTTGAAAACTTTATTATATTGGTATACAAAAGACCATCGGAAAGTAGAGGAATAAAGAATAACTGACTATAATCAATTTCATAAAAGATTATACAAGAATACATCATTCTCCCTTTAGAGTTTACATCAAGATACAAAAATAGGATCTAGATAGAGGGAAGTCTAACTACTACAATCTTGTCTCCAAAGCATATCTCCATCAGCCAAGTCCAAGCTAAAAGTTAAGATCTTCTTGTCTTATCCATCACCTTGATCAACACCTAGGTGGTTGGGAAGGCACCCAACAAAAGGAAAAGGGAAGAAAAGTATGTATCACAAAAACTAGTCTAGGATAACAAGATAAGTAAAGAAAATAAAAACATGCTAGGGTTCATCATAAGATGAAGATAACAAGAGTATGAGGCTATATTCAAAAGAAACTTGCCATTAACAAGTATATGAAAAAGATTTACATGTAAGATAATTATGTCTACCTAACTAACTAGGGTTGAGGAACCTACCAGACCTCTAACCTATATGTGAGGGGAGAATAAGACATTCCCAGTCACCTACAATAATATGGGGAGAATAAAAACATTCCCTAGGGTGCTTAAATACATGCCTTCTGTTGGTTGTTGTACATAAGTACCGCTACATTAAATTAAATAGAACATAAATCTACATGCTAGAAAAGTATTCATGGCAAGAGTAATCAAAATATTCAATAAGCATGGAAGTGGGGTATAAGACCCAAACAAGATGAGATAATAACCTGATTTGAGGCATAAGTACATTAGGTTTCAAGAATAGAGAATTAGGTTCAATTAAGCCGCATTAGGAAAGAATAGGTTAAGGCATAAAATTTCCCAGCTAATGTGTTACATGCACATGCCTCTTTTCAGACATAAATGTTAACTTGAATAGTATACTTTGGTCCAAAAAGTCAACTTTTCATCCTAGAAAAACATTATGTATATTAGCCAAAATTGAAGTGAACATATTCATTCCTATTATATTTTTATATTATTCTTACCAAATTCCCCATCATCTAATGTCATGTAAGGGTTTATGATTTTAATCTTTGTTGACGAAATATGTGATGCTTTATATATAAATCTTTGTTCTAATTACCCATCTTTAGTCACATAAGTAATTCATATATATGTGGATAATAATAATATATTTTCTTCCAGTTTAGGTTTAATGATGTCATTTTCCTCTCTATAATGTGAATACATATTATTTCTGACATCACGCAACCTATAATGAGTCATCATCATCAGGTTGCATGGAGCTGTTTGCAGACGTCGTGGTGTTGTTGGCATCAGGTTATAGGAGAATATTAGGGCATCGGGGCGTTGGGTCATCAGGATTGTTCTAGAAGTGGAGTTGCATGCATCGGGCTTGAAGGGGTGATGGTATTGTAGAAGTTGACAACATCACAGCGTCGTGACGGACGCAGAGGGACTGTTGGGCGTCGAGGGACGTATGGGTAGGTGTTAGCAACACCGACGTAGTGACGGGGGTTGCTGGGCATCGAGGGTCAAATGAGAAGGTGTTAGTGACGCCGATGCAGTGTCGGGGTTGCTGGGCGTCGAGTTTCAAGTGTCGTTCTGGGAGACGGGAGGCGCCCGACTAGATATGGACTTGAGCGGCGCCCTTGGTGATCTGGTGAGTAGGTGTCGTGTAGGTGTTGTGTTTGAAGGACAAGAGAAGGAGGAGGGTGGCTAGGGTTTTCATGGTGTGAAGGAAAAGGAAGGACGGGGGGAAAGCTAAATAGGAGACAGACGCAGACAGTTGTCGCATTGGGCATTGCTAGTTTTGGAAGGGGGAAAATATGAGGTTGTGTTGGAGGGAGAGGAAGTAACACATTGTTGGTTACATTTAGTTTAGGAAATCATTAATTTGTTTAATCAAATACTACTATTAAAGCCAATGATAATTAGGATTTTAAATACCAATTCAATTGGGAAAGCAATTTCTATTCAATGGTCAAACAAATTAATGGGTAGACTAAAAAAGAATCAAGGAGGTTTCACATGCATTAGGCATTTATATATATTAGAGTTGCTTATTCATTTACTTAATTAAGAGGGTAGAGAAATCCCCATTGACTTGAAAATTCATGGGTTTTCTAATTAAAGTGTGTGGTGTTTAACTTTATATTAATTTATAATGTATTTTTTATTTGGTTGTATGCTAAGTGCCTAATAAATATATTGAGTACCTTTCCTTAATAAATATTGATATCAAATTTCTTATTTTGCATTTCCTATCCCACAAAGCCATAAAATCTTCAAATTAATATAATCTACTAATTATCTCTCATTAATGGTCATTTTGCATTATTAGACTCTAATTAACACACTATTTGAGAAATTTGTGCAAAAACTCATTCATTGAAATGAATGCGGGTAAATGTAGTTCAAAGCCATCAAGTATTCATCAATTGCAATATTTAGGACAAAGAGCATAGAAAAGATAGGAAAAATTAGAGAAAAGTCTGAAAGGATAAGAAGGAAATGAAAGGATTGAAAATGGGTAAAATTCCAATTGAATCTGAGATTCAGTATGTTACAACACACCACTCCTTAAAGGGGATTTTGTCCCTGAAATCTCAACAAGAGGGAAGGGTGAGTACATAACATTCCAACATTTGGCAACTAGGTGATTACTTCTAATCTATGGTACTTCACATGATCTACTCATAAGTCAGGTTTTACTACAGTTTCTACTATTCATATTACCTTTTATCAAGCATAACACAATAGACGTTTTGGGTTATTAGCATTTTTTCCATTACCAAGTTACATCATCTTTATTTTTCTATTACTTGTGTACTGTTGTATTCACATTGTTGTAAGAAGAATTATATCTCAACATTATGTACAATTCATTTGTATTTCTTACTATTAATTAAGAATTTTAAGCACAGTTAGGGTTTACTAAATCATCTCAATATTTATTATTGTATTAGGTCACAATCCTTAATAACTTGAATTTATTCTCCATTGTCCTCATATTACCATCATAGAGAATTGTCACAGATTATTTTGTAAGAAATAGATAATATTTCTGAACCAGCTATTAAGTGTAAATAATATCACATTAATTTCTTACACACATATCACCTTTCATATTTGTATAAATGTCACCAGTAATCATTTTATCCTTTTTACACATCATATTGAAAATTGTACATTTAACATCACATTAGGCATTTGGAATCATAGACTTAATAATCATGCTTATGTAAACCCAATTACTCCTTATCACATTTGAGTAATTATATGTATCTTAGTGAATAAGGTGGAACACATTCCATTTTAATGAATTGATTCATATACCAAGTTATGATTATATAATTAATTAGGTGTGTATAAGAGAACAAGGTGATATGCATTACACATTGATAACTTGATTAATATGCAATTATATGATTATATATATATATCATTTATGTGTATCAAAGTATGTTAATTGATTATGGAACCTAGTGTCATTAATGTATCATGAAAGGCATTAAGGATGCATCTATTAAGGTTACATGATTACAAGTTAGGGTTTAAGTTTACATGATCATTATATTTCACTAATTTATTCTTAGCATGCATTAAGTCCAAGATTAGGTTACACTTACCTATTTCATCATATCATTAGGGTTTATTGGTACATGATGTTGTTAACATCATGTGTTTCTAGAATTATTATTAATATGTAAGTGACTCACATTATGTGCATTGGATATTCATTAGGATTTAAACATATGAATTATTCCTTAAATGACCATTATATGTTCATTAACATTTTAAAAAGCATGTTAGGGTTACAACTATAACTTGTTTGGTCAAAAATAAGGATCCAAGCTCAACAACCTAAGGATGGGGTTAGGATTTCTAAAGATAGATAGATATCGAGATGTCATAGGGCTCCATCCCATTAAAGAGGGTTTCGTCCTCGAAATCTAACTACCCAAACAAACCAACTATACTCCACCCCTTAAAGGGTTCGACCTATCAAGCCAAACTACATTAGGGTTAGAGGATGAGTCTAACTAAACCTTAGGCAAGATCCATCACACTTCCACTGCACACTCTAACAACTCACTTAACCCCAAACTTCAAAGTCTAGGTTCTAGGGATAAACTATCCAAGCATATGGTCCTAAGGGACATAAAGAAACTATCTTGGTATCCATCCTCAAACAAGTCATCATACACCTAAAACTTAGGGTTTGTAAAGATATACAACATAGAAGTCTAAGGTTATCCTTGCCTAAATGTAAACTATTTAAAACAATCCATATTGGCTCAGGTCAGGTCGGTATCATGTGGACACGGGAGTCCTCGTAAACCAAGCTAGTAGTGCGGAGGAAAATATTGCCAGCCCCCGAAACCCTAATCCTTTTTAGACACCTTTGCTTCAACTTCATGCCCTAATAGTTACCTAAAGGAAAATATAAACAACATCAAGATATGCATATTTTAATTATGAGAATATTAAAGTTTTATTCATCAAGACTCTAAGGTGAAACTATAGGATCCTAAATCAGAATTTCATCAACATAGATCAAATCTAGGGCAAACATGTTACTTAAAAGGAACTATGCAAGTCCAGGGTTCTAACTAGGGAGACAAAATTGAAATAGTCAGATTCTGACTACCATGGGCTCTGATACCACATTGTAAAAGAGTCAAATCACCCCTTTACTAAAAATTTGAAAAATCAAACTTCCATTCCCAACATACTCCAAAGGTATGTTGAAACGGGTGTGAAATTTTCAAATATTTATTAATATTGGTATACAAAAGACCATTGGAAAGTAGCGGAATAAAGAATAACTGACTATAATAAATGTCATAAAAGATTAAAGAAGAATACATCATTCTCCCTTTAGGGTTTACATCAAGATACACAAACAAGATATAGATAGAGGGAAGTCTAACTACTACAATATTGTCTCCAAAGCATATCTCCATCAACCAATTGCAAGCCAAAAGCTAAGATCTTGATGTCTTATCCATCACCTTGATCAGCACATGGGTGGATGGGAAGGCACCCAACAAAAGGGAAAGGGAAGAAAAGTATGTGTCACAAAAACTAGTCTAGGATAACAAGATAAGTAAAGAAAATAAAAATAGGCTATGGTTCATCATAAGATGAAGATAACAAGAGTATGAGTCTATATTCAAAAGAAACTTTCCATTAACATGTATATGAAAAGGATTTGCATGTAGGATAATTATGCCTACCTAACTAAGTAAGATTGAGGCACCTACCAAACCTCTAACCTATAGTTTAGGGGAGAATAAGACATTCCCAATCACCTATAATAATATGGGGAGAATAAAAACATTCCTCAAGGCGATTAAATAAATGTCCTCTGTGGGTGGTTGTACATAAGTACCTCTACTTTAAATTAAATACAACATAAATCTACATGCTAGAAAAGTAGTCATTGTAAGAGTAATAAAAATATTCAAGAAGCATGGCAGTGGGGAACCATTGATCTTCATTTTCATACTATAATTAGGCTACATATCAATTTTGAGCTTATTAGGATGATTATAAGTCACTCATCTGAGAGCAAAAAAATCAAAGCACGAAACTAATTAGAAATGTATAATTTTTGTGGTGTTCATAAATGACCTATAAATGTCCAAATGGGCTCAAATTTCATATATGAGCTATTCACATGATGTTTAAGAAGATCAATGGATTAGATTTTTACAAAAAATATTGAATAATGGAAAACAACTTGACTGTATTCTACTTCGGATACACTCGAGTGTATTCTAGCCTAACTCTCTCTCTCTCGCTCTCTCTACGTATATATATATATATATATATATATATATATATATATTGTGCGTGTATGTATGTATATATGGGTGTTCATTCAATACCCGCCAGGGTAACCTGGATTTTGCTACACGTCCACCTAAAAAGTAACTATATGGTCAGAAAAGTCATTTTATGGACAAAAAAGTAACCATGATGATAAAAAGGTAAATCCAGGATTAATACGTAACAAACACACACACACACACACACACATATATATATATATATATATATATATATATATATATATATATATATATATATATAATTGTATATTTGTTATTGTTATTTCAAATATAAATATATATGCATGAAAAGTGACAGTTTGCAAGGTAAAGTAACCCTCAACATGTCAAAAGTAAGAAACTCCAAAAAAGTACCCAAAATAGGTGGTGGCATCTACATGTCAAAAGTAAGAAACCCCAAAAAAGTAACTAAAATAGATGACACATAACTATCCGGGAAGGTATTAAATATATTGCCTATATATATATATATATATATATATATATATATATATAGGGCCCATATTTATTGCCCGCGCGGGTAGCTACCCGCCCACCCATCCGACCACTTTTTTTCAAAAAAAAAAATCGCAATTGTAGAGGACAATTTTGTCTAGCTCTCCACAAAAATTTAGCCAAAAATAATATCATTTGCCCCTCCAAAATCAAAAAACCCGTCCTTATATATATATATCTATTGTATATTTTTTACAGAGTTACTCTTTTATTCGTGTAGTTACTTTCTGTTCACCATAGTTACTTTTTTGACAGCAGAGTTACTTTTTTGGCCAGGAGAGTTACTTTTTTGGCTGTCGAGTAGTGAAAATCCAGGCTACCCGCGCGGGCAACGAATGAACGCCATATATATATATATATATATATATATATATATATATATATATATATATATATATATATATATATATATATATAGACAATTCATTAGATGCATGCGCGGGTATTTTCATTTGGCTACCCGTGCATTGAAAACACGGTGGCACCTTTTGTAAATTAACTCAAGCAGCCCCGAGTGTCCCCGCCACTTGACGCGGTGGTCGTGCGGGAGTCGGCCGGACCGCTGGTCCTCGAAGTAAAGTAGGCTCTTCGTGAGGGCATCGCCGTAGTCAAAGCCGGAGGCATCATTGGCCCATGGTAGAGCGTGGTGACATTGAGGTGAAGCGACATGAGGTAGGGCCCTTGCAGGTCGACGAGCATGTAGAGAAGCTTCCTTGGCCACCGTCGGGACAGAACCTTCAAGTTTCCATGGCTCTCTAACATCGTCACTTCGATGTCCGCTATCCCAGAAGAAGTTGTCAAAGCCGGACGAGGCACGGGCGGGGTCGACGATGGTAATGGTGGAGACGTCGGCGGCGGAGGCAATGCTGGTTGTGGTGGTCGAGAAGACGAAAAGGACGGCAAGACATGCCAAAGAAAGGATCTTCCTTTCACTTTTTCTTCCACAAGTGGGCCGCAGGTACGGATGTTGTTGCCGGTGTTGTGGAGGGAAATGTATCTTCTCCTCCTGACCGCACTGCTGTACGCCTCTTCCCCGGCCGTCCGCCTCCATTGCTCTTGGGGGGCTATGGACGGCGCAAGAGATGGATGCGCCGACCGACAGAGAGAGAGAGAGATGCTTGACGGAGTGGGAGATAGAGAGAGAGAGGGACAGAGGTGTCTGATGTATGTACTGAATCACACAAAAGTCAAAGAATATCCACCCTTAGTCTCGTCTCGAAGGATGATTGTTGGATGTACATATTATAAATAAGTAACATGTCTTGTCTGGTTCAAGCATACTCATTTGCCCAATTTTTATGTATTTCTGTACATTCATCTTCAGATCTTATAAATCTATCGATAAGGTGTTTGGTTTTTTGTCAAATAGGAGTGAATATCTGTATTGTGTGATTGACAAATTCGATGTGAATTATCAATGCATGATTGACATTTTGCAAAGAAGGGTATTAGATTCATGGGCATTTATTCATTCTATTTGGCGTTTAGTTGACAAACTAAACCCAAACACTCAATAGATTTTGGGGATGCGGCTTCATACAGTTGTCGTTGTATATTTCTAATCCGGTATTCTGTGTATTTTACAATAAGCCGATCAACTGTACAACTAGCTAGTACGGGGAATGTAAACTAGTTCTTGTAATTGACTGACGTCCCCCACAGCCAGATCGCAACTTTATTCTTCTATTTTGTTTCCCATCTAAAGAATACAGAGACTGCTTTAAGATCATTCGAGGGAATGCTACAGAGAGTAAGTTTAAAGAATGAAATTGTTTTACTATTATTAGTAATGATGAATTGGAGGAGTAAATATTAGACATCAGTGAAGAGAAAGCACAATTGTTCTTATGAGATATGCTAACAATGTCCATCTTCCAGTGTTCCTCACCTCCACTCCAGATTGTACTGCTACCATACCAGATGAGTCGGTAAAGTAGTATCTTCCGTGGTTGAGACGTGCTAAACTTGTTATTGTAATGGTTCATATATTTTATTACTTCTAGCATATGTCTAACAGGTTGTCGGAGGCGGACGACGCGGTAGAGACCGACGGTACCGCCAGAGCGATGCTATTTGGGACCGGGCAATTGGTCCGGCTACAAGCTTGTTGGCAGCATAGAGGAACCATATGGACATATTACAATGACTATCCATATTGTAGGAACAAATTATAAGGAAGGTGGATATTTTTAATGTACATAGAGAAATGACTATCGATATTGCAAACTGGTACCTACATTATGGTTGACTCTTGCCTATTACTGTCCATATTCCAGATGGCACTTGCTTATTACAGTATGAGTATCTATATTGCAAATCTGTCTCCTACATTATGGTTGGCTCTTGCCTATTATAATGTGACTGTCCATATGGCATATGACACTTGCTTAATACAACATAACTATCCATATTACAAAACTGTCACCTACATTACAGTTGGCTCTTGCCTATTACAATGTGACTGTCCATATTACAGATGACACTTTCTTATTACAATATGACTATCCATATTACAATCTGTCACCTACATTACTATTGGTTCTTGCCTAGTACAATGTGACTATCCATATTACAAATGACACTTGCTTGTTACGATATGAGTATCCATATTACAAAACTTTCACCTACATTACAGTTGGCTCTTGTCTATTACAATGTGACTGTCTATATTACATATGATACTTGCTTATTACAATATGAGTATCCATATTACAAACCGGTCACCTACATTACGGTTGGCTCTTGCCTATTACAATGTGACTATCCGTATTACATATGATACTTGCTTATTACAATATGAGTATCCACTTGCTTATTACTAAAAAATACAGTAGGTATTAGCAGACAGTCTAAATTCCATAGATGCCCAAATATTAAGTCAGTGGCTATTCAGACAAGAAAGACGATCAAGACATGTAACACATGATGACAGACACAATTTCCAGCGTTGTGAATGTACAAAATTCCGTGAACACACTCCAGTTGAATGCTTTCCAAACCAAGGCATGCCTCAACAACAATATATGTGAACTCACACCATGAATCCAGCAAGATGGCAGACTTTGTTTTTCCTGCCTTATTGTTTAGGTAGCATTCTTCTCTACAACTTTGGCGAGACTTTGTTTTATGATTCCGAAGTTAGCTTACACACCAAACAACTTTATTTTTGGGGAAGAAAGTTGTGTATAGGGTAGGCTAAGGCTTTTTGGGGTTTTTCTTATTTCCCATCAGTCCATCCAGGTAAGGGTCCGTTAACGGGCAAGTGGTCCCTACAGTCCAAGCCAGTTGGCTTCAGAGAAGTGATTTCACATCCTATGTACCACTGCCCCGGATCTACCATGCCTAAAGATGGGTACTTTTAGAAAACAAGTTTGTATATATATTTTTTTCTTTTCTTTTATTGGGCACAACTCTCATGCTTTTATTCACACTCATAAGGTTGCTTTCTCTTTTTGGGATTTTTGTTGGGTAAGGGGAAACAAAAGAGATTTCTACTGTTTGGGTAGCTTTTTCCTTCTCCATACTCGTCTCTTAGCTGTTTGCGAGATTTATTATATTTTTTCGAAATTTTTGGCACAGGAAAAACGTAGTCTTTTGTTCATTTGAAGCAGCATTATCAGAAAGATATAACAAAACTTGCATTTCATTGAGCACATAAAAAGCAGACTTGGCAAGAAGGCGCATCAGGTTTTTACTAATATAGCGACTTTGTACATATGTATGGGAATGATATAAACAAAAAGAACTTTCAACGCTTTGGTATGAACATATATATGTACACAAGGAACAAATGAATAACGATTATGAGACAAAATAATAAAGAAATAGAGTTAGAATTTTCAAAATTTTGTACCTCCCTCACTGGTACATTGTACCCCCCCCCAAACTTACTCCATACTCTGTCCCAGAGTTGTGAAGTAGATAAGGTGAGGTAATGTTTATACCAGTGAGGTTGCGCCTGCGTCAGACAGAAGCTCCCACACATATTCCCCCCTTTTGCTATGATAGAAGGTGTGGTGGAGTTGGTCAGGCGTTTCTTTGTTCGCCATCCATTCCAGGACGTAGATGTCGCAGTCGTTTGATAAGGGAAGTTGATGCGGACTGTGGTGGCAGAACTGGAGTTTGTGCCATTTGCTTGCTTGTGTATCGAGGAATGGTTGGATCATCTTTGCCACCTCGTCGTAGTATTTTCGGACCAAGCGTTCGACGAATGTCAAAGGTTCTGATGTACACGACACTGGATGGTTCTTGTTGCTGTCCGAGCTATTGTAGAAAATTCATGCTCGTTGCTGGGTGTATACTGCTAGGAGCGTCTAGTGGTTGTAGTGTAGGATGGGGAGGAAGATCTTGCTGGGAACTTTTCTCACCAATTCCTACAGAAATGTTTGTTTCGCTCCTGTTTCATCGGCGAGGCAAATGTCGTTGAACAGCATAGGATGGGCTATGTACGCATGTTCTAGCTTTGGTTGTATATACTAGATGTAAGAGGTTGCAACAGATACAGCCAAGCATCCTCCTTCGTTGTGACAAAGTGGTTTTTTGGCTTAATTCCGAGGATGTAATTTCTTTTAAGGTGTGTAGGATGTGATGGAGTGGACTTTTGGAATCCTAAATGTCCAATGAAGTAAGTGAATCATATTGAGAGTTCCCAAGCTTTTAACAAAGTAGGTGTGTTGATGTGAGATTGAAATCAAGATTAAGATATCTCTTTTTAATGCCTTTTGAGGAATTTAGTTGACTAGTCTAACAGTGGAGTTTTGATGCCAAATTCGTGCACAAGGAATCTTGAGTAGTGAGGAAGTTGTGGTTATAATTTGGTGACAATTGCATGTTCCTAGAGGAAGTTATGAAGGATGGAATTTTTGGGAAATAATGTGAGTTATTGAGGTTAATAGGCCTAAGTTTAATGGATTTGAGCCTAAGTCAGTGTCACGCCTGTTGGTTTTGGGCTGGGTTTGCATGGCCAACTTGTGGCCTTAGAATGACGATCCAGCAGTTGTGGCCTTTGAAAGGGAGAAGCCACGGATTCACTGTAGCCCGGGATCCATCTCCATCGCACAGAAAGAACTGACGTTCAGGATTGTTTCTTAAACCTTTCAGTTAGAGTGTGACCTGGGTGTGTCCAGCCATGACGCCACGATCGGCCTGGTCGTGGGATGATGGGGAGAAGTGACTGAGTACTTGGATTCCTCTCCTCTTCATGAGTAGTTTGACCCCCTTAAATGAGATATGTGGCCTTTCCAGTGGAGAGAATAAGTCTCGTCCCTCAACTGCTTCTCCTTTGCAGTGAGGAGGTGAAAGGAAGAGGTAGGAGAAGGGAGAGGAAAGCATCTTGTAGAGACCTACGATTCCAGAAATGAAGAAAGAAGTCTATAGAATGAAACCCACACACGACGACCGGCTCCCATGGCCGTTTCCATGGTCGACCAACCCAATTTTGCAGGAGGAGAAGGAGAAAGCTCAACACAGCTTCTTGGACCTCGCCACTTCAAATCGAGGTAGTGAGTGAGATCAGGAAGGTTTAACGCAGCTCCTGGAGTCCTTGGCGAAAGCTAGAAGGGACCTGGGGCATTTTGCCCCTTTTCACTTCACCATGGCAGCAAGCTGTTGCGGCGACTCTCACCGAGATCATGAGGAGGAGCTGGCGTCTACCAGGCGAGAGGTCAGAGGCATATAGAGAGACCATGCAAGTTCCTATGCGGTGAAAGTAAGAAGTGAGGAGCACAAGAGGGTGGCCTTTTTGCTCACCAGAGAGGAGCGCCGCGGCGGTGCTCTGTCCCAGCCTCACGTAGGCATGGGACTCCCCAACGCGAGTCCTAGTCTTGCGTCTGCAAAGAAGAACCTGACCTGGGTATATGGACCAGGGGATCCACGGATCCTGTGCAAGATCTAGCTCACACATAACCAAGGCAGTGAGGGCAGCGTGACCCCCACATGGCCACGTGGTAGCACTTGAGTAGTCAATAAAAGGTAATTACTTCAGAAATGCTCAGATCTTCCTTAATTCACAGTAAATAGACCGTTTATCATAAAAATACAAACAAGGTACCAAAACGTTCAGAAAAATGAGTAGAACATATTGGGATGATAATATAAGGCTTTTGATGCACTAAGAATAGTGATATCATATAATATGTGTAATGCTTAGTTCTTGAGTAATAAATATTAATCGATGATATAAAATTATGGAAAAATGTCAATAAGTCCATAACCGTGTCTTTAATGCATATGATGTCATATATGGCCATGTTGATGTACAAAATCATGTAAATTACTTAATGTTGCCATTTAGGGCTTTTAACCCTAAATAAAATGTAATAAATACATGCATGCTCAATAAATGATGAAATTTACAGAGTAGGTTCATATCACTAATCTGAAGCTAATATGTAGGTCGGATATCTATTATATGCATATAATCCATGGTATGTGAAGATGACCCATAATACATGTGAAGAAACCCTAATTTGAGTAATACATGTAACTTAGGGTTAATATGTATAAATAATAATATGGAACCTGATATTCAGATAATGTATCCTAATTTGGAATATGACATCAGTAAGATAATCCCAAGACAAGGATACAAGTAATAAAGAGAATAATCCAATGAACTAAGTGAAACCCTATTATGAACATGATTAGGGTTAAAGATGATGAGAACCTGATGATGGTACATATGGTCTTGTCTTTATCAGGGTTGACCAAGGATGTAGTTGACATCAGGAATATGGATTAGGTTTGTTTCTTGATCAAGGTACGCCATTACCTCTTACTTGGCTTATTATACAATATGCTTGTGTTATATGCATAGTAAAATACTTGGCATATGGTATTGATTGAAATGATTGTCTTGTATGATATGTTGTTGGAATTTCCATATTTATGGCTATGAAAACATCAAACATAATATCTCTGTTCCATTATATGAAAGCACCAACTCTTTGGCAGTGTGCTTGGAAGTGACCTAACTCTTTGGTAGTGGTCACATTGTACATATGACCTAACTCTTTGGTAGTGGTCTGATCTAACTCTTTGGTAGTGGTCACCTTGTACAAATGATCTAACTCATTGGTAGTGATCATAAAGGCCTTGGTATATAATGGAAAATAAGCCTAAAATATGTGTTCTCTTTTTTTAATGAATATCCTTGTGCAAGTATATGTTTTTCTTATATTCTTTTATTACTGCCAAGTATATTAGTTTTATCTTATTGCCAAGATATAATGAGAGGTATATTAAAAAGACACGTAGGCGTACTCAGTACAATATTCATGAAATATTGTGCTGACGTGTACCGCATGTAATCTTTTGTTTAGGTTGTCGTTATGTTCTTGAAGATCGAGGATAGTTGAGAGTTGTATGGCGAGCTGATGTACATGTGGACCTGTTGTCTTAAGATCCTGTAGTTTAGTGGTAGTACATGTATATGTTATAGTTTGTTGTTCAATATGTTATATCAAATGTTGTAATAATTCATGATGTAATTATATGTTGAATGGTGAACATTTGTGTATGGTTTTATTATTGTTCATGTACATGTGCTACTGATTGTTTCCTTCTGACTTCCTCTGATTTTCTTCTTCTTAGCCTAGTGTGGGATGTTTAAATTGGGATTCTCGCTGAGGTGAGGGTTTCAATTTAGACGTCACACATTAGATTAAGTTTTAGAAAATCTGGGGACGTCACATTCCTTTACCATGTCCCTTAGATCATCGACCGGGACTACGACATTGCCTGCCTGAAAGGAGACAACCGATGGGGTAGAATCAGCTAACTTCAGCTGGATTACGTTGACCTGCTCCTGTGTGAGAGTTGCACACAATAAGCGATCGAAATTTGTGATCAGCCCTTCTAAAGCTTCAGGCGAAGCAGCGTCTTCCATCCCGTGCACTTTCTTCAGGACTTCCAACTTCTTGCCTGCCCCATAGGTGTCGGTAAGCGACAAAAACTAAAAACTAGGCGAAGAAAAAGCTACTGAAGGGTAAAACATCATTGGCTTGGAGAAAAGTCCCCGACCTCAGATGGTATTACTCCTCAATAGAGCAGTGGCCCATAAAATAGAAGAGTCGGTATGCTCGGCGCGTGCGCGGACTCAGGCCTTATTACAATCCACAATGTTTGTAATGTTTTTTTTGCAGGAAAGTAAAATCATCCTATTCTAGGAATTTAAAAGACAGCTCGGGTTGCCTCCTGAGAAGCGCTGAGTCTCCCGTCCTCAACTGGACTTCTTTGGCTTCTTCTTCATCTTTCTCCTCCGTAGCTACTGTACCGCTCTCTTGGCTGGTTCAGTGTTGGACGGGATCTTCCCCGACAGGTTCTTTACAATCTCGGCGAGCTGAGCCAGCTGCTGGTTGATTTGGCGTTGGTGCGTCTGCATGTCTGCCAACTATACCTGCAACGAGTTCAAAACGCCAGAGTTGGACAGCGCACTTTGCGCTAGTTGGTTATTGATGGTATCCTATTTCTTAACGAAATCAAACAACTGGCCAATCACATCAGATTGGCTTGCTCCTTTGTCCTGTTCTCGGTGTTGGTTGTCCTCGGACTACTCTCCCTCTTGATCTTCCTGTTTATCGCGGTCATCATAACGTTCATTTTCTTCAGGTGGAGGGGAGTTATGTCTAGCCCTCCTTTGATGTTCGCCCTCTGAAAGAGGTTGTTCAATGCAAGGCGGCATGCTAAGTAGGTAGCGTAGGTGCTCAGTTGGACAGTAGGCCTTTTTTATGAGTTCCTGGAATAGCATGAGAAATCTAGTTTAGAAAATGGCATTATTATCTTGTGCAAAGAATAATAATCAAATAACAAAAGAAAAGAGTGCTGTCAAACTCATTTCTAAGCTTGAGGCACAGGAGTGTAGTTAGTGGATTCAGATTCGTCTACAGTACCGTTTTGCCTTGTCCCCGGCAACGGTGCCAAAAAGTTGACCGGCCTAAATCACGCGTCCAAAATTGGAGGCAGATTTGAAGTTAGTCGGACTTTTACATTTATAAACCTGAACTCTTCTAGGCCCCCACAACTTTGTTTACAAGGTCGAAGTAGATATACGGGTTCGAACACAGGGACAAGGGTGGTACTGTTGAGAACTCAGAATCGACACGCTACACTCCGACAAGGATAAAAGATGATAAAATCCCCAAAAGGGAACGGCAGAACAAGATCGATAAAGCAAAAGAAAAACCCTATCTCCAACTGGAGCTACAAGAAAGATTTAAGGTTTTAGTCATTTAGTCGTTTTTAGGGGTTTCCATGCAACAGAAACAGAAAGATAAAACTATAGCTAGAGTAAGGTACGAAGGATAAGACTTCAGTAAAACAAGCGGCAGCAGTAACATTCTTGCACCCCTCCTCTCAGAGCGGGTACCTCTAACCAAGCATCACCACCCCTCTCGAGGTTGCTGGACTTAAGTTAGAGTGGAATGTCACTGAAACAACTCCGTTCCAGGTACTCTCGTACTCCAGAATCAGAGCAAACACTAGAGCCACAAAACAACTCTCGAAGTTGTTGTGACGGGAAAACACGATTCGGTAGCTAAGCGAAACATGATCCAAACATGCAAGCTAGAGTTTGGATATCAAACATAGCAGTCATCCAACATTTTGCACCAAGCATAGAGCAGCAAGTAATTAAGCTTTTCTATTTCTATAAACAATAAAGGTCTTAATACATTGCATAAGTAAGGAAATAAATAACAGAATTAAAGATATGTGTCGCCTTCTTGATGTAGAAGGACGACAAGCTACTGCGGCTCTCTAGCCCGATACTGGTCAGGGGCCTAGCCCGATACAGCCGTGTTGGGCGGCACACCCTCAAGGGCGGCACACTGTGATGACTGTCTGTATCGCTCAAGGACCCTGGCTGATACACTCCTATCGAGCGGTGCACTCTCTCGGGTAGCACACATGATGGGCGAAGCGTATCTGGTTCGATATCGTGTCGGGCATGGAGCGACGCGTTCTGCTATCGGGCACTTGTGTCGCTCATCAACGTCGGCCGATATCGGCCCGCAGTGTCGCCCGGGACGGTCCTAAGTGAACCATCCCCTCCCTCTCGGGATGAGGAAGAGCTCACCTAGAGTTGCCCGACACGAGCACTGGTGCACGATACTCTTGCTCTCGCAGTTTTCCTCCGAAGATCGCTCAAAGTCTCCAACTGTCTAAACTGTCTTTTCAGCTTCCTATAGCTGCTATTTATAAGCAGTGGTTGGGGACAGTCATGGTGCGCGAAGCACCACGTGTCCTCCTTATTCGCGGTTCGGTGGACGGCCGATACTGGTATCGCTCGACATGGGGGTGTCGACTATGGGTTACGTGACGGGCGGCGCGCCTACCGATGGGTGGTTGTATCGCCTGACAAGCTTAGGTTGTCGTGGCGAGTTTGGCTCCCTGTCGGGTAGAAGAAATGTCGTCCGTCAGTTTCTTCTTGCGCGGCATCCCTTTGTCGTGTGTCATTGTGTCGCTCCACCCTGTCGGATAGAGGTCGTATCGGGCGTCAGGAAGGCCAAAACAGACTTGGACTTATTTGTGGGCCGGGACGGCCTTATTGTACCAAAATGAGGAAAGACTCTGCAAAAGATGGAAATATTGGATTAAGAGCATTGCTTGGCCAATTATTGCAAAAGTACTAATAAAATGGAGGAAAATAGCAGAAAAGGGCAGTTTTGATAACAGAATAAAGGGCAAAAATATCACAAAAATTGGTGTTATCAGCAACCTAACCTTGATCATTACCACCAGCAGCCACCTCCTCCTGTGAACATGGGAAAGATAAGAGTGGATTAGGAAAGAGGGGATATCGAAGCAAAAGAGAAAGGGCAAGCTGGAACCTATGGCAAAGCAAAGCAGAGGGAAAGAGAGGGAAGGCCACTTCACGAGCCTTATCTAGTATTTGAGTAAACAAGAGTGTATTGAAAGATATCGCAATAATGTGAAGCTTGAGGTAAGGTCGGCGGGTGCGCCCCACCGCACAACTATTTCTAATTCTGGTTAATTTCTAGAGCGGCGATGGTGAGTGGTCACTGGTGACGATGATCATGGCCCTCATCGATCTTCCCCGTCGATTCATTTAGGCTTTGATCTGTGATCTGGATCGGAGTTGGCAGAGCTCTTGCGGTTAATAAATTCTATCTCTGGCTCCGGCATGATCTGCTTGTTGGTTGGGCGGCTGTGTTGCTGCCTGCTGGTGGCGGTGGTCCTCCTTTCTCCTTTCCTCCCACTAGAATCTAGGATGGAGGAGTATGATTTATAGCACCGATTCCTTTGTTTGTATCCGCTACGGCATCTACCACATGGATCATGGATGACCATCGCCGAAAATTTTTGGACCTGCAGCGGAAGGAGAATCTGTTCCGGTGTAGAGGCGGAGGAGCTGAAGCATCGAAGGCATACATGTTAGGTGTGACGTCCCTGGATTTTCTAAAACTTAATCTGATGTGTGACGTCCAAATTGAAACCCTCACCTCAGCGAGAATCCCAATTTAAACACCACACACTAGGCTAAGAAGAAGAAAACCAGAGGAAGTCAGATGGAAACAATCAGTAGCACATGTACATGAACAATAATAAAACCACAACACATGTTCACCATTCAACATATAATTACATCATGAATTATTACAACATTTGATATTACATATTGAACAGCAAACTTTAACATATACATGTACTACTACGAAACTACAGGATCTTAAGACAATAGGTCCACCTGTACATCAGCTCGCTACACAACTCTCTCTATCCTGGATCTTCAAGAGAATAACCACAACCTAAACAAAAGATTACATGCGGTACACGCCAGCACAATATTCAAGAATATTGTACTGAGTACGCCTATGTGTCTTTTATTTACCTCTCATCATATCTTGGCAATAAGGTAAAACTAATATACTTGGCAGTTATAAAGAAATATAAGAAAAAGCATATACATGCACAAATATATTCATTAACAAAAGAGAACACATATTTTAAGCTTATTTTCCATTATATATCCATGCATTTTCCACCTGAGGGAATAATGCATCATCTCTGCTACCAACAAGAATGAGATGTAAGGCCTTATGATCTACTACCAAAGAGTTAGATCATTGTACAATGTGATCTGCTACCAAAGAGAATGATCACTTTCCAGCACTATGCTACCAAAGAGAATTAGTGCTTTCATATAATGGAACAGATATATTATGTTTGATGTGTTCATAGCAATAAGTATGGAGAATCATGCAACATAGCATACAAGAACAATCATTTCAATCAATACCATATGCCAAGTATTTTACTACTCATATAACACAAGCATATTGTATAATAAGCCAAGCAAGAGGTAATGACGTACCTTCCGAAGAGACAACCTAATCACCACATATTCTTTAGGTAAACTCTAACCTTGTTCATCCCTGATTAAGGCAAGATCATAAACTATCACCAGGTTCTCATCGTCTTACATCTTATCTTAACCCTAATTACGTCCATATTAGGGTTTAGCTTAGTTCATTAGGATGTGTACATCATTACTTGCATTCTTGTCTTAGAATTATCATACTTATGTCATATTCCAAATTATTTACTCATTAACTGATAATCATATTTTACATCATTATGGGAACCTATTAGCCTTAGGTTACATGCATTAACCTAAATCAGGGTTTCATACCATGTATTAAAGGTCAACTTCATGTAACATGAATTATATGCATCATCATGATCTCATCATTAAATCTGAGGTTTCAAATATGGATATGAGCTTACTCTGTAAATTCCATCAATTCTTGAGCATGCATGCATTTAATACATTTTATTTAGGGTTATTAGCCCTAATTAGTCATATTGAGAAAATTACATGATTTTGAGTCATAACATGACCATATCTGAAATCATATGCATTCTATACATAATTATAGACTTACTGATATTTTTCCATGATTTAAAGTCATCATTTGCTATTTATTATCCATTAAACAAGCATTACATATCTTACATGATATTGGTGATATTAGTTCCTCAAAATCCTGATATTATACCTTCATTGCGTTCTAATCATTTTTCTGAGAATTTTGGTACATGGTTTGTATTTTTCTGATGAACAGGCTAATTATTGTGATTTAATGAAGATCTAAGCATTTTACCTTTTTGGGCCAACTACGTGCTGACACGTGGCTCTAGGGCTGCACAGTTCCTTTGCTGTGTTGTGGTCGG
This sequence comes from Alisma plantago-aquatica, assembly GCA_963693085.1. Lineage (NCBI taxonomy): Eukaryota > Viridiplantae > Streptophyta > Magnoliopsida > Alismatales > Alismataceae > Alisma > Alisma plantago-aquatica. The sequence continues at coordinate 642,373,421 of OY856413.1, read as the reverse complement.
TCCTTCTCCTGGTTTGTGTTGGGTCGGCCGGTTTTGGGTGACTGGACCGGGGTTCACCTGTCTGGACCGCCTTCTTCCTCTTCCTCGCGATCGCGTTCTCACGTCGGTGAACTTCCGCGGGACTTCCGCTTCACGACCGCCGCTGCTAGCCCGGCGTTCTCAGACCTGGGTGTCGCCGTGACAACCAGATCCGACGAGAGTTCGACGGCACAAGCTCCTCTTCCCTGTGCTTTGACCTTCGTAAAGAAGCTCGACACCTTCTGATCTCCATCCCCGTGGGCTTACCGCTGCAGCGCTGCACCCACCGTGTGTGGATGATCTCCGACGGGCTCGAATCTTTGCCCAATGCCTGCATTCTCCTATGAACGCTACTGTTGGGTGTTGCTGGGTCGGAACAGAGGCAAGAGATCAGCCGCTTGGTGCGCCGCCGGTGTAGGACACTGCTCCAGTGACACAGTCGCCGCTGCTAAACTCTTCTTGAAGCGGTTTCCAGGTTCTTTGTGCTAACAAGTCCTTCGCCTAGCCGCCATCATGAGCTCGGACGTGCAACTATTCTGCTCATTGCTGGGGTCTCCTGGAAATGGCCACTGCTGATAAGGGATCCAGGGATCTCGATGCTGCCTTTGGCCTCGCAGAGGGTGGTCCTTCCTCCTCCATGATCTGCGTCCGCTCAACTCTACCTTGCGGTCTTCGTCTCTCCCATGATGCCCCCGTGCATCTTCCTTTATCACTTACGTCCTTCCTTCTTCGTTTCCTCCTCTTCGACCTCTATGTGGGTAGTGGAGACATAGCGCTGTGGGTAGGGTGGTTCTCCCATATTTCACCATGAGCATGTCCATGTGAGGGGTCCACATGACTTCTCTCCTCATTCCAAAGGAAGCCATCCACTCAAAACTACCGCATAGCCACGATCCCTCACAACTCGGCACCTCCCGATGGGATTTCCAGTCTGCCCACTACCTTGACTAACTGGTCTTTGCAAACAAGGTTCATGCTGTCAGATACAACCCATCCAGGGGTCACCACATGGCCACGTCATCAATCCATGGCACCCTCACTCCAAAGGGACTAGATGTCCTTAGTCAAAACTTGGCCCATTGCCTACCAAAAAAAAATCCAAAGGGCACGAGTACACTATTGATCCAAGCTCAAGCTTTATTAATTAGAAAACTTAGGTCCATAACCACCAAATTGTTCATTATTCACCATATTAAAACTCATATACCTCCCTCTAGGAACATCCAATTTCCAACAAATTTTAACCATAGATCTATCATGACTCCAGCTACATAACACTCAAATTTGGTAACAAAACTCAGCTATATGACTTGCCAACTAAATTCCTCAAAGGACATCAAATATAGAGATCTTAATCATGATATAAATATCATTTGACATCCAACATTAGAAAACCGCTTGGAACTCTTGATATAACCCAACATATGAGTTATATATATTATTGAGATTTAAGAATTCCAAAAGTCCACTCCATCACATCCTACACACCTTAAAAGATATTTCGTCCTCGGAATTAAGCCAGAAATCCAGTCTTTCACATCATATACATCTTAAAAGAACTTTCATCCTCGAAAGTAAACCATACTAGTACTTCAAGGAACTTCATCCATATGTAGGCACTATTCTATGTGTAACATATCCAACAACAAAGCTCCATAGCCATCTCTAAACTACCATTAGGAGGTTTTAAAACACCTAAGGTGAATCACCCCTTCGTAGAAGGCTCAAACAAGGGTTTAGAGCTTAGGTTATGTCATTACATATCTCATATGTTAGATTTGCTTCCATATCTTAACTCATGCATTATGATTCCAACATCGTATTACCATGTTCGTAAGGAATTAAATAGAGTTAACTCACCATACCAAGGTGTCATGAACATTATGTTGTGCTAACTGTCAAACTATATTTTTCATCTTTATTAAGAACTAAGATTAACACCTCATGTAACATGTTTCATGCATATGATTTTATTTCATTGCTCATAATCAATTACACATTTACTAGTGATTTCATCACAAGATTAACTAACAAAAACACATCATCATTATTATTCATGTGTATGGTTAACCATCTATACATTGATATCTATTAAACCATCTCTAGGTTTTTCATCATGTCATGTTTATATGTCAAATCTCAAGATTAGATCACATCCTTACATATTTTATATCATGGTAGTTCTTACATAAACTTATACAAGTGGCTTGCCAAACATATATTAAAGCTTTGTCTAGCCCGACTGAGGTTCTCCAGACCCATATCATGAGGTTAAAGCCATGCTCAGTCTCCTGAGCTAACTCAACTCTATGAGTAACTCGTAAGGATACACTTTCTCTTTCCTCCCTTAGTCTAGGGTTCTCGAATTACCTCATTGGCACTAGTGATCAACTTCATAAGATCTAGCCACATAAGCACAAACAAAAACATGATATGACATACTCTTCATAGGTCTTCTACCCCTGAAACATGCTTACCCAAAACTCTCTTATATACACCACTAGATTCCTATGTGGGAAACCACCAACCCGAGCATTAGGCTTCACCCAACTAACATAGATACCTCCTCCAGGGTCTTGGGCTCTCTCCCTCACCCAGATGGTAGGCACTCATATTCATGTTCGCATGTACATATATAACCAGCCTCTCTCTGTCTCTAGGGTTTGGTCCTCCCAAGGACATCTAGGGTTCAAGATAACTATAGGAACCATGCATAAAGCAACTCAACTCAATCACTCAGGAGTATTCTAGTTTAGGACATATCATATCACATATCTCATATTTCTCATATCATGGAGTCTAGGTTCTCTGACCTTCTCCATGTGGGTCACACTCTCTCTTGAGCCAACCCCAAAACTGGTCCTAACACTAGAGGTCCTCCTTTGTAAAAGAGCTTGAGGCTCATGCTGACTCACAACCTAGTCTCGACTTAACATATCTTACCTGATAAGAGAATGCATACTTGCATCATCAAAACTTATCTCAAATCCTCAAAACAAACATATATCATCATAAACATCTTATGTCTTCTATATAAGACTTACATCATATCATCAGAACTTATTTCATCTATTCCATCTATCATATATTCCAACAAGGCCCTAGACATCTAATCTAGAACTACTCTCTCTTCTAGACTGATGTCATTCACTTTCACTTAGGTTTCATGATCACCTCCTACTCGTACATGCGTGGGGACACATTTTTGTAATACATATACATAATAAAATATTATATAGTTTTTCTCCGATAAAACAAGCGTCAGAGAAAACTATCGAGGTTCGATCTGTTTGGAATCAAAAACCAAATCCAGAAATGAGTGTCCCACACATAGTAGAGAGTCCAGTGTCATAAAAACTAGTGAAAAGGGTGAGAACATGGTGTAGACTAGTGTAGCTACTCTAGACAGCGAGCGCCATATGTCTAGGGTTTCTCTTCCTTTTATGTACATCATTTCCAAATAGTGCAACATCCCTTACCGCTGCACTACAATGAAAGAACGACATCTAAGGACTTGCTACTCAACAAGCACCAGTCTAGACCTAGTTCTCAGACATCTAGGTGCTAACCTAGAGGCTAGGTAAGATCTAGTCTCTAAAAGACGACTAATCTAACCCTAAAGATTATTAAGGTTCAAGGTTCTTTAGTTTTGAGTTGCATAATGAGAAAATGTCAGGCTTTGCTATTGTTCATGCTCTGATACCACCTATGATGTCCCCGGATTTTCTAAAACTTAATCTGATGTGTGACGTCCAAATTGAAACCCTCACCTCAGCGAGAATCCCAATTTAAACACCACACACTAGGCTAAGAAGAAGAAAACCAGAGGAAGTCAGAAGGAAACAATCAGTAACACATGTACATGAACAATAATAAAACCACAACACATGTTCACCATTCAACATATAATTACATCATGAATTATTACAACATTTGATATTACATATTGAACAACAAACTTTAACATATACATGTACCACTACGAAACTACATGATCTTAAGACAATAGGTCCACCTGTACATCAGCTCGCTACACAATTCTCTCTATCCTGGATCTTCAAGAGCATAGCCACAACCTAAACAAAAGATTACATGCGGTACACGTCAGCACAATATTCAAGAATATTGTACTGAGTACGCCTACGTGTCTTTTATTTACCTCTTATCATATCTTGGCAATAAGGTAAAACTAATATACTTGGCAGTTATAAAGAAATATAAGAAAAAGCATATACTTGCAGAAAGATATTCATTAACAAAAGAGAACACATATTTTAAGCTTATTTTCCATTATATATCCATGCATTTTCCACCTGAGGGAATAATGCATCATCTCTGCTACCAACGAGAATGAGATGTAAGGCCTTATGATCTACTACCAAAGAGTTAGATCATTGTACAATGTGATCTGCTACCAAAGAGAATGATCACTTTCCAACACTATGCTACCAAAGAGAATTAGTGCTTTCATATAATGGAACAGATATATTATGTTTGATGTGTTCATAGCAATAAGTATGGAGAATCAAGCAACATAGCATACAAGAACAACCATTTCAATCAATATCATATGCCAAGTATTTTACTACTCATATAACACAAGCATGTTGTATAATAAGCCAAGCAAGAGGTAATGGCGTACCTTCCGAAGAGACAACCTAATCACCACATATTCTTGAGGTCAACTCTAACCTTGTTCATCCCTGATCAAGGCAAGATCATAAACTATCATCAGGTTCTCATCGTCTTACATCTTATCTTAACCCTAAATACGTCCATATTAGGGTTTAGCTTAGTTCATTAGGATGTGTACATCATTACTTGCATTATTGTCTTAGAATTATCATACTGATGTCATATTCCAGATTATTTACTCATTAACTAATAATCATATTTTCCATCATTATGGGAACCTATTAGCCTTAGGTTACATGCATTAACCTAAATTGGGGTTTCATACCATGTATTAAAGGTCAACTTCATGTAACATGAATTATATGCATCATCATGATCTCATATTAAATCTGAGGTTTCAAATATAGATATGAGCTTACTCTGTAAATTCCGTCAATTCTTGAGCATGCATGTATTTAATACATTTTATTTAGGGTTATTAGCCCTAATTAGTAATATTAAGAAAATTACATGATTTCGAGTCATAACATGACTGTATCTGATATCATATGGATTCTATACATAATTATAGACTTACTGATATTTTTCCATGATTTAAAGTCATCATTTGCTATTTATTATCCATTAAACAAGCATTACATATCTTACATGATATTGGAGATATTAGTTCCTCAAAATCCTGATATTATACTTTCATTGCGTTCTACTCATTTTTCTGAGAATTTTGGTATTTGGTTTGTATTTTTTTGATGAACAGGCTAATTATTGTGATTTAATGAAGATCTGAGCATTTTACCTTTTTGGGCCAACTACGTGTTGACACCTGGCTCTAGGGTTGCACAGTTCCTTTGCTGTGTTGCAGCCTCCTTCTCCTGTTTTGTGTTGTGCCGGCCAGTTCTGGGTGACTGGACCGGGGTTCACCTGTCTGGACCGCCTGCTTCCTCTTCCTCGCGATCGCGTTCTCACGTCCATGAACTGTCGCTGGACTTCCGCTTCATGGCCGCCACTGCTAGCCCGGCGTTCTCAGACCTGGGCGTCGCCATGAAAACCAGATCCGACGAGAGTTCGATGGCACAAGCTCCTCTTCGCTATGCTTTGACCTTCGTAAAGAAGCTCGACACCTTCTGATCCCCATCCCCGTGGGCTTGCCGCTGCAGCGCTGCAACCACCGTGTGTGGATTATCTCCGGCGGGCTCGAATCTTTGCCCAACGCCTGCGTTCTCCTGTGAACGCTACTGCTGGGTGTTGCTGGGTCGGAACAGAGGCAAGAGATCAGCCGCTTGGTGTGCCGCCGGTGTAGGACACTGCTCTAGCGACACAGTCGCCACTGCTAAACTCTTCTCGATGCGGTTTCCAGGTTCTTTGTGCTAACAAGTCCTTCGCCTAGCCGCCATCATGAGCTCGGATGCACAACTATTATGCTCATAGCTGGGGTCTCCTGGAAATTGCCACCACTGATAAGGGATCCAGGGATCTCGGCACCGCCTCTGGCCTCGCAGATGGTGGTCCTTCCTCCTCCATGATATGTGTCCGTTCAACTCTACCTTGCAGTTTTCATCTCTCCCATGATGCCCCCGTGCATCTTCCTTTATCACTTACGTCCTTCCTTCTTCATTTCCTCCTCTTCGACCTTTGTGTGGGTAGTGGAGACATAGCGCTGTGGGTAAGGTGGTTCTCCCAGATTTCACCATGAGCATGTCCATGTGAGGGGTCACACGACTTCTCTCCTCATTCCAAAGGCAGCCATCCACTCAAAACTATCGCAGAGCCACGATCCCTAACAACTCGGCACCTCCCAATGGGATTTCCAGTCTGCCCACTACCTTGACTAACTGGTCTTTGCAAACAAGGTTCAGGCCGTCAGATACAACCCATCCAGGGGTCACCACATGGCCACGTCATCAATCCATGGCACCCTCACTCCAAAGGGACTAGATGTCCTTAGTCAAAACTCGGCCCATTTCCTACCAAAAAAAAATCAGAAGGGCACGAGTACACTATTGATCCAAGCTCAAGCTTTATTAATTAGAAAACTTAGGTCCATAACCACCAAACTGTTCATTATTCACCATATTAAAACTCATATACCTCCCTCTAGGAACATCCAATTTCCACCAAATTTTAACCATAGATCTATCATGACTCCAGCTACATAACACTCAAATTTGGTGACAAAACTCAGCTATATGACTTGCCAACTAAATTCCTCAAAGGACATCAAATATAGAGATCTTAATCATGATATAAATATCATTTGACATCCAACATTAGAAAACCACTTGGAACTCTTGATATAACCCAACATATGAGTTATATATATATATTATTGATATTTAAGAATTCCAAAAGTCCACTCCATCACATCCTACACACCTTAAAAGATATTCCGTCCTCGGAATTAAGCCAGAAATCCAGTCTTTCACATCATATACATCTTAAAAGAACTTTCATCCTTGAAAGTAAACCATACTAGTACTTCAAGGAACTTCATCCATATGTAGGCACTATTCTATGTGTAACATATCCGACAACAAATCTCCATAGGCACTCCATCACATTAGGTGCACGACCTTTTTTCAGAAATTACGGGTAATGCCACCGTGTTTCTTTCACGGGTAGCAAACGCTACAGTACCCGCGCGGGCAACGAATATAAACATATATATATATATATATATATATATATATATATATATATATATATATATATATATATATATATATATATATATATATATATATATATATATATATATATATATATATATATATATATATAAAATACTTGCACGGGTAGCTATCCACCATCTATTTTAGTTTCTTCATTGGGGTTTCTTACTTTTGACTTGTAGAGGGTTACTTTACCTTGAGAACTATTACTTTTTATGCATAGATAGTTACATTTGCAACAACTATAACAAATATACAATTACATATATATTTGTTGTGTATTATGACAAAATTTACTTTTTTAGGTGTATAATTACTTTTTTATCAGCATAGTTACCTTTTTGTCCAGTAAGTTATATATATATATATATATATATATATATATATATATATATATATATATATATATATATATATATATATAAATATATATACATATATGTATATATATATAAATATATATAAATATATATATAAATATATATATATATATATATGGCATGTATTTAATACCCGCGTGGGTAGCTACCCACCCCCTATTTTGGTTACTTTTTTTGCAGTTTCTTACTTTTTACATGTAGAGGGTTACTTTACCTTACAAATTGTTACATTTCACACATAGATAGTTACATTTACAACATCTATAAAAAATATACAATTATATATATATATATATTTATTGTGCATTCTGCCCAAATTTACTTTTTTAGTCGTATGTCACTTTTTTATCGTCATAGTTACTTTTCTATCCACTGATTTACTTTTCTGATCATATAGTTACTTTTTGGATGGATGAGTAGTGAAATCTAGGGTACCCACATAGGTATTGAATGAACACCCATATATATATATATATATATATATTTATTTATTTATTTATTTATATATAGGTTGTTCATTCGTTGCCCGGCGGGTAGCCAGAATTTTTGCTACCCGCTGGAGTAACTCGGGTCAAAAGAGTAACTATATGGTATGTTGGAGTAAGCCGTCTGAATAGCAAGCGTAACTATATGGTATGCTGGAGTAATTTTGAGTGCAAAAGAGTAACTGCACAGAAAATATACAGTCAGTCATATATATGGACGGGTTTTTTTATTTTGGGGGGGGAAATGATATTACTTTTTGATAAAAATTTTGGAGAGCTAGACAAAATTATCCTATACAATTGCGAAATTTTTTTTAAAAAAAATATTAGGAAGTGTGAAAAAAAAAAAAATATATATATATATATGTGTGTGTGTGTATATATATATACATATATACAGTCAGTAATATATATGGATGGGTTTTTTGATTTGGGGGGGGGCAAATGATATTATTTTTTGATCAAATTTTTTGGAGAGCTAGATAAAATGTTCCTCTACAATTGCGAAAATAAAAATAAAAAAAAATATCAGGAAGTGTTGACGGGTAGCTACCCGTTAGTTACCCGCCGGGTATTAAAGATAAGCCCATATATATATATATATATATATATATGCAATTCATATGGGTCAATATAATATCATTTTTATGGTGTATGTATGTGTGTTTATGGCCAATACCCATTTGGATGTGTGTGCATGATTGAATGGTTTAATTCATTTCTTTTATTGCATTCCTAGCCTCTCTCTCTCTTTCTCTATATATAAGTTAATGCTTTCCTCCCTATACTCTCCTTGAATGTAACTCGAGGTTTCTTCTTTAAAAATATAATAAATAAATAGGATTCACTTTAACTTCATAATCAAAATATGAGAAGACATTCTGAACTAGGCAATTCGATCGACTGGGAAGTCGAGTTGATCAACTAGAGGACTAAAGAGGTAGGAGACCGGAGGATCCAATCAATTGACTACATGCCCAATCCGTTGAATGGGGGAGTCCAGACAACTTGAGCCCAAAGCCATTCGACCGACTAAATGAGATCAATCAATTGACTAGTAGACGAATCAAATGACTAGAAGAATCCAATCAACTGAGTGGATTTTTTCTAGAAGAACACTTTTTGTTTTATAGGTTGTAGCATGTGATGTTTGACCTTAGGTGGATAATAATTCCTTTTGTCTCCAAAGAATTTCATTGGTGTGTCCATAACCATCACTCATATGATTTTGATTGCATGTTTTTGTTTGTTGATGTAATATGTATATGATACATGTTATGAGCATGTGGCGATTGGATATGTATATGTATTTATATATAAGATTCCTCAATATATATTAAGTCTAAGATGCTTTAAATGAGTGACACACATGAAAATTTTGATCGACCATGCATGGGAACACCCTAGTGTGGTGCATTGTCTATCTTGTGGAAGTGTGATTGTAGTTATGTGGGCCTTCCAAACAGGGTGCATTGATATCATGTTGGTTGTAGGGTCAGGCTTAACTAGGTGACCTTAACAAGATTACGTGCCTAGAAGCATACATATGGAATATGAAAAGGAGTTGTGTATACCATATATCTAAGAATTGCATGAGATGCAATTGGCAATTTTTGCTTACCTTAATAATTGGTTATATATACCAACATTGGCTAGGTAATAACTTAATTGTTTTGGATATTGACTCACTAGAAGATTGTATGCTACAATCTTCTAAGTTGATAGTGAAGGCTATCAATATGAACAAAATAGTGGGGCAATAATTAATTAACGTCCTAATTAATATTGTTAAGGTATTCAAATCAAATAAAATCAAAAGTGTTTTGACAAAGTGCACTTTTTTTGTAGAAACAAATAGAAAACAACAAAAAAATATTGCGACTGGTCCTTGAGAAGAAAAAAATGAATGGAAATAACTTCCACAATTTGTTCCACATGTTGAGAATGGTTCTCAGTCAAGAGTGCAATCTCTATGGCATGGAGACACCAGAGCTAGATGAACCTGCTCCCGCAGAACCAAAGGCTAAAATGGATGCTTCAAAGAAGAATTTCAAAGATGTCATAGATGTAAAGTGCTTGATGAGATGCTCAATGAACTATGTGTTGTAGAGACAACTTGAAAACATTAAAGTCATCAAGATGGAAACACATCCAAGAACATGTTTCAAGATAAGGAAAGACAAGATATTTGATATCTCAAAGGCATTCTACTAGTGCAATATGGTAGAGAGAGATCTAGTGGGGCTCCATGTTCTCAAGTTGATTGGGTACGTGGATAACCTAGAGATGCTAGAATTTCCCTTAGACCAAGAGTTGGAAAGAGATGTGATTCTATAGTCATTACCAGAATCATATAACCAATTTGTCATAAACTACAACATGAACAATTTTGATAAACCGCTATTTGAGTTTCTTGGCATGTTGAGAAATATTGAAGCACAAATGTATATTTACAACCCTGGATCTATGATGATAATCAACATAAGAAAGGGAAAGTACGAGGGCAAAGGCACGGCCAAGAAGAGTTCTAAAACAAACTAGAAACCCAAGTATTCTACACTTAAAGAACAAGGAGGAGTGTGTACGGAAGAGAAGTGTCACCACTGTCACCATCTTGGACACTAGAAAAGGGATTGTCTTCTTTATGTAGAGGTACTCAGGAAGAAGAAGCAGGAGATCGATATCTCAGATCCAAGAAGATGTATTCTAGATAAGGTGAAATTGTGCAGAGCAAGAGTTGCTGCAACTAGAATTGGAACATTTCATTGATCTTAGCCTAGTAGGAATGTAAAAGAATTAGTGAATTGCTAATATGTACCTTCCATTAATAGAAACATCATATATGTAACTTGTCTGGACAAGAATATCATGAATGATTAGATATTTTATTTGAAAGATAAGATTTTTTATGTAAGTTACCTAATGTCTCATAGTATACACTCAATAGTTCTAGAGAAAAATATGTATAATACATATACAAAATGACACAATGAGACAAATGATATATACCTATAGCATTGTCATCTAGGGAACATAAATAAAGAATTGACTTCGAGGATCTATGAGGATTGTCATCTAGATTTTTTTGGCTTCCAACAAGTAGAGACATGTGAGTCTTATTTGTTGGGCAAGATGACAAAAGCTCATTTTACTAGAAATAGTATGACAACGATAGATCTATTAGGACTAGTACGTACTGACGTATGTAGACCTTTTAGAGAAAATTCTAAAGGGGTTACTAGTATTAGAGCACTTCGATTGATGTAGAGAATACTTGAACCAAAAGGTTGTGGACCTTCTATAAGACCTCGATACTGTATCACAATGACTCCACCTAAAACATAATGATGTATCAGAAATAGGGAATCATACCCTGTTAGTATCATCGATGAGTCAAGCTAAAATTCCAACTTCCTTCAAGGAATATAATTTATGAACCACATTGTTTATACTTAACATCATACCATATATATTGGTTTAAAAGACACCATATGAGATATGGTATAGGAAGTATGCACGACAATGGGTCGGGTTTTTCCAACCCGACCTGAATGTTTAAAGACCTGAACCAACCCCACCTAAAAAGTGTTTGTACTTCAAGACCTGAAAGTTATCTAGAGCTAATTTGACCCGATCAGAATCATTTAGATCCTACCCGACTTACAATACCCAAATCTCATATTTGCCATACTTTTTTTGATGTGGCCCTCAGGACCCAATTTTGACCAGGCCCATTAATAACCCAATTTGGCATTCACATTCACATTTGAACCCCATACTCTCAAGTGATTTCCAGTAGAACTTCCAGGAGCGTTGATATCACAAAAATATCAAATTTGTCATACATATTTTTAAACCTTAAAATAAAAGGAGACACATACAAATCTCAACATTTATAACTCTACAAGGACATTCATTTCTCAAAATTCTTAAATTTGTCATATAGATCTAAGACTTTGAAATAAATTGAAAGCCATACAAATCTCAACATTGGGAATTCTACATGAGTGTTGATTTCTCAAAAAATCTCACCTTTTTCTTTCATACTTTGAACTTTGAATATCATTTGTAAATTACACAAGCAGTTTTGAACCTTGAAATATCACTTGTTGGAAGTTACTGTGGCCAAAATATCTTTATAGGGGCAATATTTGATAACACATCTCCAATAGTTGAGAAAGGATTACTTCTGCATAACTCCTACTTATATATGAGCACTGATTCAGCCCTATTTTAGGGCTTAATCTTGTGTCTTTTTGCTCTTCAATCACATCTATACTTGTTAGATTACATGTTATTCCCCCCCAATATGCTTATTTCTATCAAATGCACTTATGGAGACTTTTTGCATGTTTTATAGGTACTTTGTCCACTACTTGATGGCATGGAAAGAGGATGGTCCAATCTAGGGTTTCCTCAGGCTTGGAGGAGCCCAAAATGAGGCCAAAACGACTTCCAACCTACCCTAAGTGGTCAAAGAAAGTTTTGAAGCAATACCCTTCATGGATGGCCAAGTTCAACACTCAAATGCAGGGGAAGGACCCCAACACGGCCGTGCTACCATGGAATGGCCGTGCTGGGACATGCCCCAAGCAGCAGAATCTTCAAAAACTTACCCAGTTGGCCAGAACGGCCGTGTTACCAAGAATGGCCATTTTTGTAGTTCCCAGCACGACCGTGCCACCAGTCCTAGAAACTCAAAATTCCCATGTTCATTCCATTTTCTCACCACGGCCGTTCCCATCCACCACGGCCGTGCTACCCATTGCCCAACATGGCCGTGCAGCCCAGAACGGCCGTACTACACATAAATTTACCCGATTTTCTGCATTGTTCTCCCCATTTTACCCCCACTTAACCTAGTGCTTCCCCCACACCTATATATACCTAGGTGGCAGCTGGGGCACAAGGTTGGCTACCTTCTACCTCCTTCTAGCTCCCCAAATCGCCATCCACTCCATTCCACTCCATATCCACCTCAAATCCACCCCATTCCACCATTTTCACCACCAAATCACTAGTTTACACTAGTTCCTACCCATAATCCCCCTCATTTCTCACCCTTGCACCTTGGAGGAGGGAGGAGGTCGACCTGTTGCTGCTGGACAGAGGATTGACAACCACTACTTCGAGCTCCATGGCCACCTCCATCTTCTTCTCCTTTCTTTTTGTATTTTCTATTTCCATGAGTAGCTAGGCCCCCCTTAGGTGGGCTGTTTGGGGTCAAATATGTTACTTTGATACCATGTTGGGGGAAAATGACATGTAAACTTTGTAATTCCATTTGTTAATGATTATGTTCTATTTGCATCTCATTGTCCATGGATTGCTTGTTGATTCGTGTGTGAAATCACTTAGGAATTTAGGCAAATTTCTTATATGTGTGAATTTTGGGATTTGCCCCTAGGTCCAATTCTTGGATCCCTAGGATGCCTCCCATCTTCCTACATCCTAATCAATCTACCTAAACCTAAGTGAGAGATCTAAGTAGCTAGATTGGATAATTCTAGTGCAATTAGCATGGAGCCTTCTCAAGGCTAGAATGTGGGGGAATTGGGGTCCAAAACCCTAATTTCACTTCCCCATTACTACCCTCGGCCCCTAATTGCCCTACGAATGCCTAATCTAGAAACCTAGACTTGATTAGACTCTAATTGAATTGAGCCTAATCCCTAACCCAATTGAGCCTCGTAAGGGTAGTAGGGGGTGTTAGGGACTAGTTCCCCTATACACAACCTAGCATATCCATGGCCAGTTAGTAGCTTAGGTTAATTCATTAGACTCTAACTTGTTGTTTGGTTTGGATAATCTAAATGGAATCATAATGTTCATATGTCACCCCCAACTTAAGTGATAAGTTCATACCCCTAAACAGCCCACACATTTCTTTACTGCTTAAAATCCTAGTTTTGTGCTTGCTTAGCTTAGTTAGTTCTTTTCTTGCTTAGTTAGCTTCTTGCCTTGCTCTTGCCTTGTTTATGCTAGTTTAGTTCTTTAATTGCTCTTTTGCTTTTCTCTTGCTTGCCTTAGTGTAATTTTCCTTTTCATACCTAGCTTAGTCTTTCCTTGCTTGCTTAGCCTTAATCTAGTCTAGGGTTAACGTAGATTTCATTCTCGCCTTTAACTGTTTGTTTGTTCATAGTAGTTTAACAATCAAATCACCTTTAAACCCTTAACCCTAATCTCCGTAGTAGGAACCTAGCTCTAGTGCCCCCTCTTTTCCCTGTGGATCGACCCTATACTTGCCACCTTCCTATACTACGACACGACCCCGTGCGCTTGCGGGTGTAGTTGTTTTAGTAGAAGTAGGTGCGTTAGTTAGGTTTATAAATTTCGAAAGCAAAAACCCATCCACCGTGCATTCCGACCTCGTGGGGTGCATCTATTCAATCGAGTAGCGTGTTAGCACCACTAGCAGAATCTAAAGGACCAAGACACAGTGGACTCTTCTTGTGGAGGAGTTTTCATGGCTAGGCCACCTGAGGAGATATGGCCTTTATTTGAGCAGTTGGCTGAAGGATCAAGAATTCGAGCTTCTAGCATGATGAATGAAAGAGGGTATGCCTTTGGTGTGACACCCCCTACTCATGATGACTCAAGCCCGCAAGTGATGAAGATTCTTGGTGACATGGTGAGCCTCATGAAGAACTAGGTGACAAATGCTCCTTGCCACCCGGTCAATTCTATTGAGTTCTATGGGGAAGAAAAGAAGACACCTCACTCCTATAGCTACCAGGAACCACAAAGTCCCACATACAGGTCAAGGTTTGATGAAGAGGTTCTTTCTAGATTGAGAGTGTTTGATGATGTTCAAAGGCATGTTGCAAGGTTAGAAGAGAGAATAGAGCAACTATCTTCTATAATCACTCTCCAAGAGGAAAAATTGTCTTCAAGACCCATCGTGAGCCACCATGAAGCAACTGGACCCATGCCCTCCTCTCAATATTTGTACAGTCCACCCCCCATGCAAGTGCATCCCATTCACTCCTTCCAAGGCTATCCCTAGCCTTACACTCCTCCACCACCTCCCTCACCTCAAATTTCACAAAACTTCACTTTCCAACCCCAATTCTCTCCTCCTCCTCAATTATCTTCTCCACCTCAATTTCAACCACAAGTGCCACCTCCACCTCCTCCACAGCCACAACATGCTCCCTCTCCCCATCATGAGCAAGGTAGTGCTGTGATAGTTCTAAGGAGTGGGAAAACTCTTGAGCAGCCCGCAAGTCAAAGAAAGGTTGATAAAGCATAGCAAAGGCAGCCAAGTGGTGATACCGTGATTGATATTGTTGAAGATGATGTTGTGATACCGCATGTTGAGTTTGGGATTCCATGTGATCCACCACATATCCCTTTTGCAGGTCCTACCATCCCTAGTGTTCCGCCTCATGTTCGTGTTAGTGCGGCAAAAAATAGTGATCCTCCATTTGTAGAAGCACTAGATGTGCCACCGGAATTGAAAAGGAGGCAAAAACACAATGTTGATATTCTTGAGGTGTTTCGCCAAGTAAAGGTGAACATTCCACTTTTGGATGCTATCAAGCAAATCCCATCATATGCCAAGTTCCTCAAGAACCTATGCACTGTGAAAAGAAGGTCAACGGGGAGGATTCCAAAGAAGGTGAGACTGAATGAACAAGTGAGCTCCATCATACAACACTCACTTCCCGTGAAGAGAAAGGACCCAGGAGCCCCACTCATACCTAGTTACATAGGGGGACATCGCATAGACAGGTCCTTGCTTGATTTGGGATCTAGTGTGAATTTGATGCCATATCATGTCTATGTTGAGATGGGCTTAGGCAAGTTGAAGCCGGCACATTGCACTCTCCAGTTGGCAGATAGATCCATAAAAGTGCCTAGAGGTAGAGTGGATGATGTCTTGGTAATGATAGACAAGGAAAAAGGTGTGGTGTTCCCGGCGGATTTCATTGTACTTGATATGAAGCCGGAGGATAGGAATATTCCCATCATCTTGGGGAGGCCGTCCTTATCTACAGCTGATGCTGACATTCATGTACGCAGTGGCACCATGACAGTCTCATTTATGGACATGAAGATCAACATCAACATGTACAAGACCCCAACCCGGCGAGTTCGAGATAGGGATATTGGACATGATCACTTCACAAGTCCAAATGGGCATTTGAGAGAAGGAAATCAAGGTGAAGAAGTTAATGATGATTATTGTGATCAAAGGGATGAGGAAAACAGATTGAGTGCAAGGGAAGGATGCATGTTTTGCAAGAATGGACACATGCGAATGCCAAACAGATAAATTTTGAAGAATCACCAAGAAGCCTAGCTGAAGGGAAGAAACTTAGCGCTAGTGGGAGGCAACCCACCTCGGTTTGGGAATTTTTGACCCAATCTACATTTTTGATACTTTTGCTTTGTTTTTACACTTTCCAAGAACACACACACACTTGTGTTTAATAGTTTTTGTCTAGTTTTAAGATGTGCAGGTGATAACAGGGTGAAATGAAGGAAATGTGAGTACAATTGAGAGAAGGATTCTAAGAAAAATCACTTTGGGTCAAGTTTTTGAGTGTTTGATGTTCCTCATTTTGAGAGTAGCAGCTACCAGGACCACCACGGCCATTTGCATGAAAAACACACCAACTCCTCGGATTCAAAAGCAAAATTGAGAAAAGCTGCCAAAGGACTGCACCACGGCCGTGCCAGGCAGCACGGCCGTGCAACATGAAGCCACCACGGCCGTGCTGAGCAGCACGGCCGTGCTGCAGACCAATTTTAGCAACTGAAGGTAGATTAGTGCGGCAACTACTACGCATATCCTCCACCACAGGGAGGAACACCGCCGGAGCCTCTAGAGAGCCATGATTGTATACCATATCATCCTAAACTCTAGGATCATGATGAGGACAGCATGATTCAAAAGTTTGGGGTGGTAGGGAAGGTATGCCCTTGTTTCACTTTGCATTTCACCTACCACATCCACTTTTGTTTTCTTGTTTTTGCCATCTACCTTAGTCATCTTTACTGCTTTGCATACTTGCATGCCATGTCGTTTACTTTCTTGTCATTTTTGCGTAATTTTCAAAAAATTTGCTCTTTTTGTCATGCATTGCATATCATGTAGATTTTTGGTAATTCTTGCATGTTATAGCTAGTATTTGTTTTTTTATTGCTTTAAGTTCAATAATATAGAGTTTAGATGTGATTGAAGGCAACTTGGCACTGTTTTGGCCAATTTTGCCCAAATTTGGAACTTCTTGTCTAAAAATTGTGTTTCAACCCAATCTCTACTGTTTTGAATTAAAATGTTGACATTTAACAAATGCAAGTGAATCACCATTGTTTGTTGCTAAGTGGTATCAATGTTTGACATTTTACATGTGCATCACCTCTCTTATGATTGTGATTGAATTGGTTGAATTGTGAAACTGAGCAAGCTTTGAACGCTTAGTGTTTGTGGAATTACTTGTTTGATATATCAATTTCATTTTTTTCATTCATGTGGTGTGATATCTTGGATGAAGTGTTGGATTAATTTTCATGCATGATGTCTTATGTGGAAAATCATACCAATGACCCCTCTTTGACCTGACTATTCTTCCACCATCTTCATACCCCTCCGCCTCAGAAAAAGATGCCCTAGTGCACATAATCAGCCTTGGCCACCTCCAAAAGTTTGGGGTGGCCATATCTTTATCTCCCCACTTCACTCTATCCACCATATGCCCTATCTACACCAAGGGCAAGAAAAAGAAAAGAAAAGAAAAAGAAAAGCAAAATAAAATAAAAGGATGCTCCTGTTTAAGAGCATTCAAATAAAGAAAAGATCAGTGTGTAAAAAAACTCCAAAAATCTTACCGCAACCCTTTCTTCCACTTTCATACCCATTGATCTAGGAAACATCGAACTTAGCTCATTTTGCCCTTTTTCGCAGCCACGTGGGTCATTTGGTGTGATTTGAGATATAAGATTGAATGCATGAATGTGAAACAACACTCCTAGTCATTCTTGATTAACACCGCCATGAAACGGTTTACCCGGAACTTAATGGAAGAAATATAGATAACTTGTGTATTCTATGCGCTATATTTGAAGTTCATATGCTTTGTGCTCTTTTCATGATTGGATTGTGAAAGAAGGAGAGGAGAGAGGTGAAATGCATGTACTTAGTCATCTTTGATCCCATTCAGCAACAATCGTCTTTTATATTGCATTTGTCATTTCTTATTGTGAAAGTTTGTAGAGAGGTTGAGTTGGAGCATACTTGAGGACAAGTATGTTTCAAGTTTGGGGTGGTGATTCAGCCCTATTTTAGGGCTTAATCTTGTGTCGTTGCTCTTCAATCACATCTATACTTGTTACATTACATGTTATTCCCCCCCCCCCAATATGCTTATTTCTATCAAATGCACTTATGGATGATTTTTGCATGTTTTATAGGTACTTTGTCCACTACTTGATGGCATGGAAAGAGGATGGTCCAATCTAGGGTTTCCTCAGGCTTGGAGGAGCCCAAAATGAGGCCAAAATGACTTCCAACCTACCCCAAGTGGTCAAAGAAAGTTTTGAAGCAATACCCTTCATGGATGGCCAAGTTCAACACTCAAATGCAGGGGAAGGACCCCAACACGGCCGTGCTACCATGGAATGGCCGTGCTGGGACATGCCCCAAGCAGGAGAATCTTCAAAAACTGACCCAGTTGGCCAGAACGGCTGTGTTACCAAGAATGGCCGTTTTGGTAGTTCCCAGCACGGTCGTGCTGGCCAGCACGGCCGTGCCACCAGTCCCAGAAACTCAAAATTCCCTTGTTCATTCCATTTTCACACCACGGCCGTTCCCATCCACCACGGCCGTGCTACCCATTGCCCAACATGGACGTGCAGCCCAGAATGGCCATGCTACACATAAATTTACCCGATTTTCTGCATTGTTCTCCCCATTTTACCCCCACTTAACCTAGTGCTTCCCCCACACCTATATATACCTAGGTGGCGGCTGGGGCACAAGGTTGGCTACCTTCTACCGCCTCCTAGATCCCCAAATCGTCATCCACTCCATTCCACTCCATATCCACCTCAAATCCACCCCATTCCACCATTTTCACCACCAAATCACTAGTTTACACTAGTTCCTACCTATAATCCCCCTCATTTTTCACCCTTGCACCTTGGAGGAGGGAGGAGGTCGACCTGCAACTGGTGGAGAGAGGATTGACAACCAATACTTCGAGCTCCATGGCCACCTCCATCTTCTTCTCCTTTCTTTTTGTATTTTCTATTTCCATGAGTAGCTAGGCCCCCCTTAGGTGGGCTGTTTGGGGTCAAATATGTTACTTTGATACCATGTTAGGGGAAGATGACATGTAAACTTTGTAATTCCATTTATTATTGATTATGTTCTATTTGCATCTCATTCTCCATGGATTGCTTGTTGATTTGTGTGTGAAATCACTTAGGAATTTAGGCAAATTGCTTATATGTGTGAATTTTGGGATTTGCCCCTAGGTCCAATTCTTGGATCCCTAGGCTACCTTCCATCTTCCTACATCCTAATAAATCTCCCTAAACCTAAGTGAGAGATCTAAGTAGCTAGATTGGATAATTCTAGTGCAATTAGCATGGAGCCTTCGTAAGGCTAGAATGTGGGGGAATTGGGGTCCAAAACCCAAATTTCACTTCCCCATTACTACCCTCGGCCCCTAATTGCCCGAGGAATTCCTAATCTAGAAATCTAGACTTGATTAGACTCTAATTGAATTGAACCTAATCCTTAACCCAATTGAGCCTCGTAAGGGTAGTAGGGGGTGTTAGGGACTAGTTCCCCTATACACAACCTAGCATATCCATGGCCAGTTAGTAGCTTAGGTTAATTCATTAGACTCTAACTTGTTGTTTGGTTTGGATAATCTAAATGGAATCATAATGTTCATATGTCACCCTCCAACTTAAGTGATAAGTTCATACCCCTAAACATCCCACACATTTCTTAACTGCTTAAAACCCTAGTTTTGTGCTTTCTTAGCTTAGTTAGTTCTTTTCTTGCTTAGTTAGCTTCTTGCCTTGCTCTTGCCTTGTTTATGCTAGTTTAGTTCTTTAATTGCTCTTTTGCTTTTCTCTTGCTTGCCTTAGTGTAATTTGCCTTTTCATACCTAGCTTAGTCTTTCCTTGCTTGCTTAGCCTTAATCTAGTCTAGGGTTAACGTAGATTTCATTCTCGCCTTTAACTACTTGTTTGTTCATAGTAGTTTAACAATCAAATCACCTTTAAACCCTTAACCCTAGTCTCCGCAGTAGGAACCTAGCTTAACTAACCTAGCTCTAGTGCCCCCTCTTTTCCCTGTGGATCGACCCTATACTTGCCACCTTCCTATACTACGACACGACCCCGTGCTCTTGCGGGTGTAGTTGTTTTAGTAGAAGTAGGTGCGTTAGTTAGGTTTATAAATTTCAAAAGCAAAAACCCATCCACCGTGCATTCCGACCTCGTGGGGCGCATCTATTCAATCGAGTAGTGTGTTAGAACCACTAGCGGAATCGCACCAAGCACTAATAACAACAAATAATGATGGTCAAAGTAGAGCAAGAAACAATGACCAAAACAAGTGGTCAAAAAAATTCAGACTTTTTATTGTTGGTAGATATTATTCCAACCAAATAATCTTCATAACCCTTTTTCAGTCCTTTCATATATAAAAATTGAGGTATATGGCTAGGCGTTTAAGATCATCTAACCAGGAAGGACTGGAGAATAGAAGAGAGAGTCATATGGAGTTTCCAGTGGCCATGGCATAGCTAAGGAAGAGGATACGATGGAGGACTAGGATGATCTAGAGGGGGTAATGGTGGAGGGTGTGGTGGTAGGGATGAAAATGGTTTGGTAGTGGAGCATCTGCTAGTAGTAGAGGCTCCAGTCGGATGGGAGGATCATCGTGGTCTCTATTTGGGGAACATGAAATGACAAACAGAGATGGCATGGAATAGAAAATACAGTGAAATAACACTCTTAAACAGTGAAATAGCCAAAGAGGAAGTATGGAATACTACAAACCTGCTAAGTGTTGACATGTGGATGAGAACTCAACCCTCAATGGGGGGTGGGAAAAAAGGAAGCACCAAATCTCGATTTGCGAGTGTTGAAGCACCAAGGCATGCTACCAGTGTCTCCTATGCATGACATTGTTGCATTGGGAGTTGATGTGTCTTTCTCCCTCTTCTTCATCTTCTTCCTCTGCTTGCAACTTTGTGTATGTGGTGGCTAGGTTTAGGTTGAGTGATCGAAGAGACCGATGAGTGGGAGTGCATTACAAGGCTTAGGTTAATTAGAATCCAAGTCCTCTATGGTTTCTCCGATCTTTGGAACTAAGATAGGGTGCAGTCGTACCCGACTTGGGGTTAAATGGTCCGCTTCAAGTCTTCCTATTAAGGACCCATGTCCTAGTTTGGACCCAAAAATGGGTCAGGTTGGGTTCGGTCAGGTCGGGTCCGGTTGGGTAGAGTATTTTTGCCATCCCTAATGGTAAGTGTCCCTATCTATCTTTTATGAAGATTTGGAATGGGGAGCTTACATGAGAAAATGGTTTCTTGAAAAACTTGGTCCCAAATTAGATAAATTATATTTTATTAGATATCCTAGGAAAACTGGAGGGTACTACTATTATATTCCATTTGACAACGAAGTGTTTATTTCCAGGAAAAATGCATTCATTAGAAAAGAAATTTATTTCTAAAGGAATCAATGGGAGAAAAGTAGAAGTAAGAAACATTAAGACTAACAAGACAACATTGAACTGATAGGGGTATTGTAGGAACAAGAAGAATCACAAATTGTTGTGGAATCTCAAGTTCCTCATGTAACACAAGGATCTTGTTGATCTAGTAGGACACACGTTGATCTTGAAAGATTTGAATATTTTGTGACTCATAAATGTGATATGTCAGTCATAGATGATGTACCAACGACCTACCTTAATACTATTGAGAGACTAAAGTTTGAGAAATGGTTTGAGGCCATTAGATCTAAGATGGGGTTCATGTACACCAACAAGGTATGACCATGGTGGATCTTCCTAAAGGGGTAAACAAGTGGGTCTTCAAGAAGAAGACTTAGATTGATGGTAATGTGCAAACCTATAAGGGAAGAGTGATTTCAAAGGGTTTCAAATAAGTTCACTGTGTTGAACATGACAAAATATTTTCACTAGTTTCCATAGTTAGCCCATTGGGATCATGCTTTCCATTGCAACTTATTATGGCTATGAGATTTTATAGAATGATGTTAAAACAACATTCCTTAGTAGGATAGATATGAGGGTGTATGCATGATACAACCTGAAGGTTTTATAGATCAAAATAATAAAAATAAATTCTATAAGCTACAAAGGTCAATCTACAGATTGAAGCAAGCATCTGAGAGCTAGAATCTTCAATTTGACAAGATAGTCCAAGAATTTGACTATAGTCAAAATGAAAATGAAACTTGTGTTAACAAAAGCTTAGTGGGATCATATCTGCAATCCACATATTGATGGGAAATGAGATCCTTATCCTATAGATGTTAAAAATTGATTTAGCAAAGTACCTTATATATGAACGATTTAGACAAAGCATATTATATCTTAGGAATATCAAAAAATCTTCCTGACCTAAGTAAAAGCACATACACTGGAAAGATTTCGAAGGGGTTCAACATGCAGGACTCAAAGAGAGAAAATGCAAAACCACTAGAGGGGGGTGAATAGGGTTTTTATTAGGATTTTAAAAATAATAATTCAAACAATCAACCACAAAGATGTTGAAGAACGAGACATATGGTTTAGAGTGGTTCCACCCTTAGAAAATACTAAGGGAGTCAATCCACTACCCGGTTGCTCCCAACTGGGATTTTGAAAGGAACTATATTTTATTACCT
This sequence comes from Alisma plantago-aquatica, assembly GCA_963693085.1. Classification (NCBI taxonomy): domain Eukaryota; kingdom Viridiplantae; phylum Streptophyta; class Magnoliopsida; order Alismatales; family Alismataceae; genus Alisma; species Alisma plantago-aquatica. The sequence continues at coordinate 642,350,348 of OY856413.1, read as the reverse complement.
TTTTGAGGATGTTACATAAAATACAACTACCTTCCTAAACCCTTTGGACAACCTTCACCCTGAAGTCGTCTCACCAACTTTGAATTAGCCTTCACTCGAAGTAACTTCAAGCTCCCCCTTGAAGTAGCCTTCCTCCTTGAAGTAGCTTCCTGTTGAGACCTTCTAGAAGTAGTCCAAAGTCCTCCTTCTCCACCGAGAAGATCCTTCTCCACCTGAGAAGATAGCACCCTCTCCAATCCACAACCTCAACCCTAGGAGTAGCAAGGAGAGTACAATTAATAAAAAGGAACAAGAAGGGAAAATGGAAATTACACTTACCGTTATAGCACAAGGCTTGATTTCCTATATCAAGCGTTTTGATCTCCTAACCAATGTGTGTGAAAGTTTAAGTATGGTGGAAAGGAGATTCTAGCCTATAGGACACGATCTTGTAGTAATGGGAAAGATTAGCAAGTGTAGAAGTTGATCAATTGCTCACAAGAAAGGATTGCCAATTGCAAGTATGTATGCTCAAGTATTGTACAAGTGTGTTTTGGGTGTCCTAAGGCATGTCCTATTTATAGAAATGGCCTATGAATGCTTAAGGACATTCTAGACACTTTCTACGGGGTCCTAAGTGCTCAACTAGCCGTTTGGTATCCACTAATTGCTTTAGCAATGACTACTTTATTAATTTTGAAAAGTGCAGACAGAGTTCTTCTCGGTCGAGAAATTTGTCGACCGAGAGTCAGTCGGTCTAGGACTTTCTCAACCGAGGGATGGTCTGGATCAAGTGTATATAATGTTCGATTCCAACTCCCAACCACCTTGTCTTCTAGGTCTAATGGATATATAACCTTTTAGAAGGATTAACCCGGGAGACTCTCGGTCGAGTAGATGTTCGACTGAGTGTGTCTCGGTCGACAAATAGTTCGACCAAGAATTTCTCTGTTGTGGTGGTTCTAGATGAATACTAAGTGTGTGTATGAGTGTGTAGTTGTGACACTATTATAGGGGATGGCCTATCTAAGTGTTGTGAGTGGCTAGGGAAGATCTAAATGCTTGAATTACATGATATCTAAGTACTTGTACATTATATACTTGTACAAGTTTTTACATTTGATTACAATCATGAAATTAAAACATTGTGAGCATTTAGATCTTCCAAAGTTGTGTCATCCACTTAATTCTTGCAATACTCAAGTAGCACATTAGATCCAGAAGAATGAAATGTTTGTCATCATCAAAACAAAGGGATTATAATAATGTCCAATTTAACCAAAAATATCCCATTTTTTGAAGATGACAAACATTTGCAAAATATAAAATAAGGAAATATAAATCATATGAGTTTCATACCTGAAGTTTACCTTTTGTATCCATTCTCTTGTTTGCAAGTGTGTGCTGGCCGAGAGATTATGAAACTCATTGTATTTTATATTTTTGATTTTATATTATTTCTCCCCCTTTGTCATTTCAAAAACATAACCAAGATAATCATTAAGTATTACTTTTATTATTCCGCCTTAATTTGATAATTTGATACTCAAAGAAAACCACTTATGTCAAATTTAGCCACAATTTATTTCTCAATCATTTGCAAAGGATGTTAAGCCTTGAAATGACATGATATCCTTTTAGATTCATGGCATATGTGTTTTGATTTTTCATCCATTTTACAAGGGATGTTAAGCCCTAAAATGATATGAGAATCTTTTAAGCTTATAGTAGAATCAATGAATGTATCTCTAACCAAATGCATGGGATGTTAACCCTAATTTGTTTAGAGAATTCCATTATATTCATAAATATTGTAGGCTCCATATTACTTTAAAGATACTAAGGTCATAACTAGTTTCAAATTTTTTTTATGATGTTTACAAAGTTTTGTGAGCTCCTTCTTAATCTTATAGTCAAGATAGTTTTTGTGATCTCCCCCTTAATCTTATAATCAAGATAGTTTAATGATTCTAAGGTCACAATAAGCATTAGATCATAATAAGTTAACCTTTTATGAGAGCTATGCACTAAAATCTTTTTTTTGAATATACTAAAATTGAGTGCAAGGAAATGATTTACAATTAAGCATTTTGTCAAGCTTATTTTAGGTCGACCTTGACTTCGACCTTGGTGCCCCTTGGTCAAAATTGATTTCTACCGAGAGGCAATTTCTACAGTTTTCCAATTTAAGCATTTACAATGATCTACTTGATTGAATATTTGAAACATACCTTACAGAGTATTATTCATGTATAACAAGAATATCATTTTCCATAAGCTAAGCACAAGATAATCATTTAACTAATATGTTAAGATGCATTTGTGTCATAGAGATTTATCTTGATGCAAAATTTGTATTTTCAATGATAACATTATCTTTATGTGTAATGAGCTGAATCGCTATGATTATTTTGAAAACGACATCCATTCATGGTTTTTATACATATAGATCAAATATTATTTTAAGCAAACCAAGTATAAGATGAAACACAATGATCATGGTGAACCAGTAAAGGCATATCCATAATTACAATGATTTCTATATAGATAAACCAAGGAATACTTAGGACAAACCATGTGGATTAAAATAGTAATTCCCTTGATTAAATCAACATGGTTCATAATTTTCAGTTTTAAGTCAAACCATGTAGGAAATTATAGCACTTGAACTTTCAATCTATGCTATATATGTATTGATTAATTTTTTCAAGAAGGCATGTCAAATTTTAGTGTGCAAAAAATATACAAGTTTTTAATCAACATGTTTTGTAACAAGTTTAATAAGAGTGTTATAATCAAAGTATATTAATAAGTCATAATGCAGGCTTATCAAAATGTTTAAAGAATTGTCTCTAAGATTCATTCTTGATTTGTAGATTAAATCAATCATTAATAGCAAATTGATAGCAAACTGGATCAATTAAACAGGTTCAGCAGAACTTGATTCGGTCAAACTTTTCTTCGATCGAATCTATATTGGTCGAAGATTTTCTCGAAAGAGTATTCTGTTGTTTGTACATGTTTTATCAGATTTTTGCAAGCATAAAAATAGTAACCTGCTTGGTCACTAGTTCTCGACCGACAGTGTCTCGGTCGAATATTTTCTCGACCGAGTGTCTTTTTGTATTGTATTTCAATAATTATTTGCAAGCAAAACATAAAGTAATAAAATTTTGTAAGAATATGAAAGTTAAGGCTCAGTTTTATTGAGATAAGACATTTGAATAATAAAGTAACATTTTAGGTCAAATCTCAACTAATAGAATTAAAATCTCTAAGTTTTAGGAACCCAGACTAGATCAACATCCTTTTTCTTATATGGGCAAGAGAATGAATAATGTCCAAGACGTAAACAGTAATGACAGCATATATAATCAATTTCATTTCTCTTCTTTGCTGGATTGGCTTTAGGAACATACATGACTTTAGCCTTGGGCACTTGTGTCCTTCTTATTCTAGGTTTTTGAAAAGATTTACCTTTGGGCTTATAACCTAGTCCTCTTCTTCCAATCTGACCGGAAGAATCTTGTAGAATTTTATCAAGAATATCATTGTTTCTCAAGCTACTAATTTCACTTTGTAATTTAGCAATCTCATCCATTTTCTTTTTGATATCTAACATTGCTTTATCTTGATTAGATGATAAAGCATCTCTTTCCTTAACAATATCATCATAATCTAGATGAGTACATAAAATTGGTTTTTTTTAAGATCAATAATTTGGGCTTGAAAGTTTATCTTTTCTAGAGAGAGAAGATTGCAATTTGCCTCTATTGATTTCAACTTAATATCATGGTCTTTAATAGTTAAGTTTAATGTCTCCTTAAGATCTTCATTTTCAGATGTGAGAGCAAGAAGTTTAGCATGTAAATCATCATTTGTTTTATTAGATTTCTTTAATTTCTTCTTGCACTCAATATACTTATCATGTGTTTCTTGAAGGCTAGCAACTAAATCTTCTTTTGATAAATCAAAATGACTTACCTCATCTTGTTCTTCATTTATTGTAGAAATAAGACAACATACCTCTTTGTGGTGAGTGCTAGCTTTATGGAGCTTTTCTTTCTTTATCATCTTTGGACAACTAAGTGTTGTGTGCCCCATTTCTTCACATTCAAAGCACCACCTATTGCTTATTAAAGGTTGACTCACGTTCCTCCTTTCTTAATAGAGGTTGTCGAGATCACCACCCACAATCTTCATGACTCGATTAGAGCTCCTTGAAGCGTGCTCTGATACCAAATGAAAAACCACTAGAGGGGGGGTGAATAGGGTTTTTATTATGATTTTAAAAATAATAATTCAAACAATCAACCAAAAAGATGTTGAAGAAGGAGACACAAGGTTTAGAGTGGTGCCACCCTTAGCAAATATTAAGGGAGTCAGTCCACTACCCGGTTGCTCCCAATCGGGATTTTGAAAGCACATGTATTTTATTACCTTTTCGAGGATGTTACATAAAATACAACTACCTTCCTAAACCCTTTGGACAACCTTCATCCTGTAGTCGTCTCACCAACTTTGAAGAAACCTTTACTCGAAATAACTTCAAGCTCGCCCTAGAAGTAGCCTTCCTCCTTGAAGTAGTTTCCCATTGAGACCTTCTAGAAGTAGTCCAAAGTCCTCCTTCTCCACCTAAGAAGATAACACCCTATCCAATCTACAGCCTCCAACCCTAGGAGTAGCAAGGAGAGTACAAGTAATAAAAAGGAACAAGAAGGGAAAATAGAAAATATAATTACTGTTATAGCACAAGGCTTGATTTCCTATATCAAGTGTTTTGATCTCCTAACCAATGTTAAGTATGGTGGAAAGGAGATTCTAGCCTATAGGACACAAGCTTGTAGAAATGGGAAAGATTAGCAAGTGTAGAAGTTGCTCAATTTCTCACAAGAAAGGATTGCCAATTGCAAGTATGTATGCTCAAGTATTGCACAAGTGTGTTTTGGGTGTCCTAAGGCATATCCTATTTATAGGAATGGCCTATGAATGCTTAAGGATGTTCTAGGCACTTTCTAGGGGGTTCTAAGTTCTCAACTAGCCGTTAGGTATCCACTAATTGCTTTAGCAATGACTAGTTTATTAATTCTAAAAAGTACAAACAGAGTTCTTCTCGGTCGAGAAGTTTGGCGACCGAGAGTCAGTTGGTCGCAGACTTTATCGATCGAGGGACGGTTTGGAGCAAGTGTATATAACGTTTGATTCCTACTCCCAACCACCTTGTGTACTAGGTCTAATGGCTATATAACCTTTTAGAAGGATTAACCCAGGAGACTCTCGATCGAGAAGATGTTCGACCGAGTGTGTCTCGGTCGAAAAATAGTTTGACTGAGAATGTCTCTATTTTGGTGGTTCTAGATGAATACTAAGTGTGTATGAGAGTGCAGTTGTGATACTATTATAGGGGATGACATATCTAAGTGTTGTGAGTGGCTAGGGAAGATCTAAACGCTTGATTTACATGATATCTAAGTACTTGTACATTATATACTTGTACAAGTTTTTACATTTGATTACAATCATGAAATTAAAACATTGTGAGCATTTAGATCTTCTAAAGTTGTGTCATCCACTTAATTCCTACAATACTCAAGTAGCATGTTAGATCCACAAGAATGAAATGTTTGTCATCATCAAAACAAAGGGATTATAATAATGTCCAATTTAACTAACAATCTCTCCCATTTTGAAGATGACAAACATTTCCAAAATATAGAATAAGGATATATAAATCAAATGAGTTTCATACCTAAAGTTTACCTTTTGTAGCCATTCTCATGTTTGCAAGTGTGTGTTGGCCGAGAGATTATGAAACTCATTTTATTTTATATTTTTTATTTTATATTATTTCTCCCTCTTTGTCATTTAAAAAAGATAACCAAGATAATCATTAAGTATGGCTTTTATTACTCCCCCTTAATTTGATAAATTGAAACTCAAAGAAAACTAATTATGTCAAATTTAGCCACAATTTATTTCTCAATCATTTGCAAAGGATGTTAAGCATTGAAATGACATGAGATCCTTTTAGATTCATGGCATATGTGTTTTGATTTCTCATCCATTTTATAAGGGATGTTAAACCCTGAAAGATATGAGATTCTTTTAAGCCTATAGTAGAATCAATGAACGTATCTCTAACCAAATGCATGGGATGTTAAGCCCTAATTTGTTTAGAGAATTCCATTATATTCATAAATATTGTAGGCTCCAAGATTATTTTAAAGATATTAAGGTCATAACTAGTTTCAAATTTTTTTTATGATGTTTAGAAACTTTTGTGAGAACCTTCTTAATCTTATAGTCAAGATAGTTTTTGTGAGCTCCCCCTTAATCTTATAATCAAGATAATTTAAGGATTCTAAGGTCACAATAAGCATTAGATCATAATAAGTTAACCTTTTATGAGAGCTATGTACCAAAATCTTGTTTTCAATATACTAAGATTGAGGGCAAGGAAATGATTTACAATTAAGCATTTTTTCAAACTTATTTTAGGTCGACCTGACTTCGACCTTGGTGCCCCTTGGTCAAACTTGATTTCTACCAAGAGGCAATTTCTACAGATTTCCAATTTAAGCATTTACAATGTTCTACTTGATTGAATATTTGAAACATAGCTTACAGAGTATTAATCATGTATAACAAGAATATCATTTTCCATAAGCTAAGCACAAGATAATCATTTAACAAATATGTCAAGATGCAATTGTTCCATAGAGATTTATCTTGATGCAAAAATTGTATTTTCAATGATAACATTATCTTTTTCTGTAATGAGCTGAATCACTATGATTATTTTGAAAACGATATCCATTCACAATTTCTATACATATAGATCAAAGATTATTTTAGGCAAACCAAGTAAAAGATGAAACACAATGATCATGGTGAACCAGTAAAGGCATATCCATAATTACAATGATTTCTATATAGATAAACCAAGGAATACTAAGGACAAACCATGTGGATTAAAATAGTAATTCCCTTGATTAAATCAACATGGTTCATAATTTTGGATTTTAAGTCAAACCATGTAGTAGATTATAGCACTTGAACTTGCAATATATGCTATATCTTTATTGATTTATTTTTGGAAAAAGGCATGTCAAATTTTAGTGTGCAAAAATATATAGGTTTTTAATGAACATGTTTTGTAACAAGTTTAATAAGAGTGTTATAATCAAAGAATATTAATAAGTCTTAATGCAAGCTTATCAAAATGTTTAAAGAATTGTCTCCAAGATTCATTCTTGATTTGTAGATTAAATCAATCATTCATAGAAAATTGTTAGCAAACTGGATCAATTAAACAGGTTCGGTAGAACTTGATTCGGTCGAACTTTTCTTCGATCGAATTTATCTTGGTCGAAGATTTTTCTCGACTGAGTATTCTACTGTTTGTACAGGTTTTATCAGATTTTTGCAAGCTTAAAAACAGTAACCTGCTCGATCGACTAATTCTCGACCGACAATGTCTCGATCGAATATTTTCTCGACCGAGTGTCTTTCTGTATTGTATTTCAGTAATTATTTGCAAGCAAACCATAAAGTAATATAATTTTGCAAGAATATGAATGGTAAGGCTCAGTTTTGTTGAGATAAGACATTTGAATATTAAAGTAACATTTTAGGTTAAATCTCAACTAATCAAATTAAAATCTCTAAGTTTTAGGAACCCAAACTAGATCAACATCCTTTTTCTTGTATGGGCAAGAGAATGAATAATGTCCAAGATGTGAACAATAAGGACAACATATAGAATGAATTTCATTTCTCTTCTTAGCTGGATTGGCTTTAGGCACATACATGACTTTAGTCTTGGGCACTTGTATCCTTCTCATTCTAGGTTTTTGAAAAGATTTACCTTTGGGCTTATAACCTAGGCCTCTACTTCCAATCTGACTAGAAGAATCTTGTAGAATTTTATCAAGAATATCATTATTTCTCAAGCTACTAATTTCTCTTTGTAATTTAGCAATCTCATCCATTTTCTTTTTGATATCTAACTTTTCTTGATTTATATTAGATGATAATGCATCTATTTCCTTAACAATAACATCATAATCTAGATGAGTACATAAAATTGGTTGTTTTTGAAGATCATTAATTTGGGCTTGCAAGTTTATCTTTTCTAGAGAGAGAAGATTACAATTTGCCTCTATTGATTTCAGCTTAATATCATGGTCTTTAATAGTTAAGTTTAATGTCTCCTTAAGATCTTCATTTTCAGATGTGAGAACAAGAAGTTTAGCATGTAACTCATCATTTGTTTTATTAGATTTCTTTAATCACTTCTTGCATTCAATATACTTATCATGTGTTTCTTGAAGGCTAGCAAGTAAATCTTCTTTTGATAAATCAAAAAGACTTACCTCATCTTCTTCGTCATTTATTGTAGCAATAAGACAACATACCTCTTTGTGGTGAGTGATAGCTTTATGGAGCTTTTCTTTCTTTATCATCTTTGGACAACTAAGTGTTGTGTGCCCCATTTCTTCACATTCAAAGCACCACCTATTGCTTGTTAAAGGTTGACTCACGTTCCTCCTTTCTTTATAGAGGTTGTAGAGATCACCACCCTCCATCTTCAAGATCGATTAGATCTCCTTGAAGCCTGCTCTGATACCAAATGAAAAACCACTAGAGGGGGGGGGGTGAATAGGGTTTTTATTAGGACTTTAAAAATAATAATTCAAACAATCAACCACAAAGATGTTGAAGAAGGAGACACAGGGTTTAGAGTGGTTCCACCCTTAGCAAATACTAAGGGAGTCAGTCCACTACCTGGTTTCACACCAATGTGTGTGAAAGTGTAAGTATGGTGGAAAGTAGATTCTAGCCTATAGGACACGATCTTGTAGCAATGGGAAAGATTAGCAAGTGCAGAAGTTGCTCAATTGCTCACAGGAAAGGATTGACAATTGCAAGTATGTATGCTCAAGTATTGCACAAGTGTGTTTTGGGTATCCTAAGGCATGTCCTATTTATAGGAATGGCCTATGAATGCTTAAGGATGTTCTAGACACTTTCTAGGGGGTTCTAAGTGCTCAATTAGCCGTTAGGTATCAACTAATTGCTTTAGCAACAACTAGTTTATTAATTCTGAAAAATGCATACAGATTTCTTCTCGGTCGAGAAGTTTGTTGACTGAGAGTCATTCGGTCTAGGACTTTTTCGATCGAGGGACGGTCTGGAACAAGTGTATATAACGTTCGATTCCAACTCCCAACCACCTTGTCTGCTAGGTCTAATGGCTATAGAACCTTTTAGAAGGATTAGCCCGGGAGACTCTCGGTCGAAAAGATGTTTGACCAAGTGTGTCTCGGTCGACAAATAGTTCGACCGAGAATGTCTCTATTTTGGTAGTTCTAGATGAATACTAAGTGTGTGTATGAGTGTGCAGTTGTGACACTATTATAGGGGATGACCTATCTAAGTGTTGTGAGTGTCTAGGGAAGATCTAAACACTTAATTTACATGATATCTAAGTACTTTTACATTATATACTTGTACAAGTTTTTACATTTGATTACAATCATGAAATTAAAACATTGTGAGCATTTAGATCTTCCAAATTTGTGTTATCCACTTAATTCCTACAATACTTAAGTAGCATGTTAGATCCACAAGAATGAAATATTTGTCATCATCAAAACAAAGGGATTATAATAATGTCCAATTTAGCCAACAATCTCCCCCTTTTTGAAGATGACAAACCTTTCCAAAATATAAAATAAGGAAATATTAATCATATGAGTTTCATACCTTAAGTTTACCTTTTGTAGCCATTCTCTTCTTTGCAAGTGTGTGCTGGCTGAGAGATTATGAAACACATTTTGTTTTATATTTTTGATTTTATATTATTTCTCCCCCTTTGTCATTTCAAAAAGATAACCAAGATAATCATTAAGTATGACTTTTATTACTCCCCCTTAATTTGATAATTTGATACTCAAAGCAAACCACTTATGTCAAATTTAGCAACAATTTATTTCTCAATCATTTGCAAAGGATGTTAAGCATTGAAATGACATGAGATCCTTTTAGATTCATGGCATATGTGTTTTGATTTCTCATTCATTTTACAAGGGATGTTAAGCCCTGAAATGATATGAGATTCTTTTAAGCTTATAGTAGAATCAATGAATGTATCTCTAACCAAATGCATGGGATGTTAAACACTAATTTGTTTAGAGAATTCAATTATATTCATAAATATTGTAGGCTCCAAGATTACTTTAAAGATACTAAGGTCATAACTAATTTCAAATTTTCTTTATGATGTTTACAAAGTTTTGTGAGCTCCTTCTTAATCTTATAGTCAAGATAGTTTTTGTGAGCTCCCCCTTAATCTTATAATCAAGATAATTTAAGGATTCTAAGGTCACAATAAGCATTAGATCATAATAAGTTAACCTTTTATGAGAGCTATGCTCTAAAATCTTATTTTCAATATACTAAGATTGAGTGCAAGGAAATTATTTACTATTAAGCATTTTGTCAAGATTATTTTAGGTCGACCTTGACTTCGACCTTGGCTCCCCTTGGTCAAACTTGATTTCTACCAAGAGGCAATTTCTATAGATTTCCAATTTAAACATTTACAATTATCTACTTGATTGAATATTTGAAACATAGCTTACAGAGTATTATTCATGTATAATAAGAATATCATTTTCCATAAGCTTTGCACAAGATAATCATTTAACTAATATGTGAAGATGCATTTGTGCCATAGAGATTTATATTGATGCAAAAATTGTATTTTCAATGATAACATTATCTTTATGTGTAATGAGCTGAATCACTATGATTATTTTGAAAACGATATACATTCATGGTTTTTATACATATAGATCAAAGATTATTTTAGGCAAACCAAGTAAAAGATGAAACACAATGATCATGGTGAACCAGTAAAGGCATATTTATAATTACAATGATTTCTATATAGATAAACCAAGGAATACTTAGGACAAACCATTTGGATTAAAACAGTAATTTCCTTGATTAAAACAACATGGTTCATAATTTTCAGTTTTAAGTCAAACCATGTAGGAGATTATAGCTTTTGAACTTGCAATCTATGCTATATCTGTATTGATTTATTTTTGCAAGAAGGCATATCAAATTTTAGTGTGCAAAAAATATACAAGTTTTTAATCAACATGTTTTGTAACAAGTTTAATAAGAGTGTTATAATCAAAGTATATTAATAAGTCATAATACAAGCTTATCAAAATGTTAAAAGAATTGTCTCCAAGATTCATTCTTGATTTGTAGATTAAATAAATCATTAATAGCAAATTGATAGCAATCTGGATCAAATAAATAGGTTCAGCAGAACTTGATTCGGTCGAACTTTTCTTCGATTGAATTTATCTCAGTCGAAGATTTTCTCGACCGAGTATTCTATTGTTTGTACAGGTTTTATCAAATTTTTGCAAGCTTAAAAACAGTAACCTGCTCGGTCGACTAATTCTCGACCGATAGTGTCTCGGTCTAATATTTTCTTGACCGAGTGTCTTTCTATATTGTATTTCAGTAGTTATTTGTAAGCAAAACATAAAGTATTATAATTTTGCAAGAATATGAAAGTTAAAGCTCAGTTTTGCTGAGATAAGACATTTGAATATTAAAGTAACATTTTAGGTCAAATCTCAACTAATCAAATTAAAATCTCTAAGTTTTAGGAACCCAAACTAGATCAGCATCCTTTTTTTGTATGGGCAAGAGAACGAATAATGTCCAAGACGTAAACAGTAATGACAACATATAGAATCAATTTCATTTCTCTTCTTAGCTGGATTGGCTTTAGGCACATACATGACTTTAGTCTTTGGCACTTGTGTCCTTCTCATTCTAGGTTTTTGAAAAGATTTACCTTTGGGCTTATAACCTAGTCCTCTTCTTCCAATATGACCAGAAGAATCTTGTAGAATTTTATCAAGAATATCATTGTTTCTCAAGCTACGAATTTCTCTTTGTAATTTAGCAATCTCATCCATTTTCTTTTTGATATCTAACTTTGCATGATCTAGATTATATGATAAAGCATCTCTTTCCTTAAAAATAGCATCATAATCTAGATGACTACATAAAATTGATTGTTTTTAAAGATCATTAATTTGGGCTTGCAAGTTTATCTTTTCTAGAGAGAGAAGATTGCAATATGCCTCTATTGATTTCAGCCTAATATCATGGTCTTTAATAGTTAAGTTTAATGTCTCCTTAAGTTCATTATTTTTAGATGTGAGAGCAAGAAGTTTAGCTTGTAACACAATATTTGTTTTATTATATTTCTTTAATTTCTTCTTGCACTCAATATACTTATCATGCGTTTCTTGAAGGCTAGCAACTAAATCTACTTTTGATAAATCAAAAAGACTTACCTCATCTTCTTCTTCATTTATTGTAGCAAAAAGACAACATACCTCTTTGCGGTGAGTGCTATCTTTGTGGAGCTTTTCTTTCTTTATCATCTTTGGACAACTAAGTGTTGTGTGCCCCATTTCTTCACATTCAAAGCACCACCTATTTCTTGTTAAAGGTTGACTCACGTTCCTCCTTTCTTTGTAGAGGTTGTAGAGATGACCACCCTCCATCTTCAAGACTCGATTAGAGCTCTTTGAAGCCTACTCTGATACCAAATGAAAAACCACTAGAGGGGGGTGAATAGGGTTTTTATTAGGATTTTAAAAATAATAATTCAAAAAATCAACCACAAATATGTTGAAGAAGGAGACATAGGGTTTAGAGTGGTTCCACCCTTAGCAAATACTAAGGGAGTCATTCCACTACCCAGTTGCTCCCAACTGGGATTTTGATAGCACCTATATTTTATTACCTTTTTGAGGATGTTACATAAAATACAACTACCTTCTTAAACCCTTTGGAAAACCTTCACCCTGAAGTCATCTCACCAACTTTAAAGCAGTCTTAACTCGAAGTAACTTCAAGCTCCCCCTTGCAGTAGCCTTCCTCCTTGAAGTAGATTCCCGTTGAGACCTTCTAGAAGTAGTCCAAAGTCCTCCTTCTCCAGCGATAAGATCCTTCTCCACCTGAGAAGATAGCACCCTCTCCAATCCACAACCTCCAACCCTAGGAGTAGCAAGGATAGTACAAGTAATAAAAAGGAATAAGAAGGGAAAATGGAAATTACAATTACCGTTATAGTACAAGGCTTGATTTCCTATATCAAGCATTTTGATCTCCTAACCAATGTGTGTGAAAGTGTATGTATGGTGGAAAGGATATTCTAGCCTATAGGACACGATCTTGTAGCAATGGGAAAGATTAGCAAGTGTAGAAGTTGCTCAATTTCTCACAAGAAAGGATTGCCAATTGCAAGTATGTATGCTCAAGTATTGGACAAGTGTGTTTTGGGTGTCCTAAGGTATGTCCTATTTATAGGAATGGCCTATGAACGCTTAAGGACGTTCTAGACACTTTCTAGGGGGTTCTAAGTGCTCAACTAGCCATTAGGTATCCACTAATTGCTTTAGCAACGACTAGTTTATTAATTCTGAAAAGTGCAGACAGAGTTATTCTCAGTCGAGAAGTTTGTCAACCGAGAGTCGGTCGGTCGAGGACTTTGTCAACCGAGGGACAGTCTGGAGCAAGTGTATATAATGTTCGATTCCAACTCCCAACCACCTTGTTTTCTAGGCCTAACGGCTATAGAATCTTTTAGAAGGATTAACCCGGGAGACTCTCAGTCGAGAAGATGTTCGACAGAGAATGTCTCTATTTTGGTGGTTCTAGATGAATACTAAGTGTGTGTATGAGTGGGCAGTTGTGACACTATAATAGGGGATGACCTATCTAAGTGTTGTGAGTAGCTAGGGAAGATCTAAATGCTTGATTTACATGATATCTAAGTACTTGTACATTATATACTTGTATAAGTTTTTACATTTGATTACAATCATGAAATTAAAACATTGTGAGCATTTAGATCTTTCAAAGTTGTGTCATCCACTTCATTCCTGCAATACTCAAGTAGCATGTTAGATCCAAAATAATAAAATGTTTGTCATCATCAAAACAAAGGGATTATAATAATGTCCAATTTAGCCAACAGAAAAGTCCTCCATGTTCCACGAAATTAGTGTCTCAAGAGCTCAGTGTCCCAGTTCTTGTAAAGAAAGAGAAAGTGTGATTAAGATGCCATATACATTCATAGTTGGATCTATCATGTTTGTAATGTTTTGTACCCATCCAGTTATTGGACATGACGAGCATATATTAGTTTGATCCGTGTGAAATCAATGGACTTACGCAAAGAACATTCTTAAGTACTTGAGACACACTAAGGATCAATTCATTATTTATGGTTCTAAGGAAGAGTTGGTTGTAAAGGGTTACACTGATGCAAGATTGCAAATTGAGAAATAAGATTAATGACCACAATCTAAAATTTTGTGTTTGACCTTAATATGGAACTGTAAGCTAGAAAAATTTTGAGTAAGTGAAAGTTAATGTTTCTACAATAGAAGTTGAGTACCTTAATGTTTTAGCACAAAATGGGTTACTATATGGGTCGATAATTCCATTTAGATGAACTTGTGGGATGTTCCAACCATTTACGACATAATAGAAATATTTTTATAACTATGGATCTATTGGATAGGCTAGGAAACCTAGATAACATAATACAACATTTCCATCTCATATGAGAAATCATGGAACGAGGAGATATGAAGACTTGAAAAGTACCGACAAGAGGCAAATGTTGCAAAACCACTAGAAAATCACTTGCACAATAGAAACATGATGGACATGTTAACATCACCTGGAATAATAATTATAGGTGATTGTCTCTAAGTGAAAGTGGGAATGTATTGGTATTTATGCCCAGAGATCCAATCATATGGTGATTGTAATGGTAATCTTATACTTGATTTGATAATAATAAAGGTAAATCGTCAATTATGTTTGTCTCGGTCATGAGATGATGGCCCAAACATGGTGAATTATCTTACTTGATGACATATGTCTTTAGCATTGAGGACCTAAACAATGAGATCATATGTATGATAAGAGTACATACATTCCTGTTATGTCCCTAGTCGAATAGTACTATGGAAGAAAAATAGATGATAGTAATAGATAAGACTAGAATGTGTGTTGACTGATGACAAATTCTCACTAGTTATGATATAGGATATCGATTCAAACTCATAGGTACTTATTAAAGAACAATGTATGAGACAAACCCACCCTAAGAGTGATACATGGAGAGCATGAATAGTAGTCGCAATCGACTCTCAAAGTGATAGTCATGATTATGGTTGTTCGACATGAAGTCACTATACTCATCACATGTCCTTTGATGATCTTTGACACCATCCAACGTGACCTTTAATAAGGGTTTCCATAAAGGAGTGCTCGGGCACATTGTGACACATGGGGATAGACTGTGAGTGATGTAGATAGGATTTTTCCCTCCTATAATAGTTGATATTCTGGCCACTTGATAAACGAGACTGAGAAACATATGGCCTAATTTGTGTGACTCAATATGTGGTATGTGAGATCACCTGCATCTCGTATTGTCTTCTCTAGTTCAAGGAGCATGGACGGACTGTAAAGAGTATGAAAAATTGTACCTCATGTTCATCCTGGATGTTAGAGACAAAGTGTGGCAACACATCCCACTATCACACAAACAGTGAGGTGTTACGTGAAAACGTGAGGAAGTCACCATAACCACAGATTATCGAAAACACGTGTTAATTAAAACTGATTGCGGGAAGTGAATAAACTGAGAAACTATTACATTCCAGTCCACATTCTGCAAAAGAACAAGTTATATACATATATACAAGCCTTGATACATGTCCACAGCTTAGAGCAACAACTGTCCTATCATATCATGAGTTCATCACCTATTTATTCATACATAAAGGCCCACATCCGGCCAACAGCAGGATATAGCTATACATCATGAAACAACGTCAAAACACCGCCAAGGACCTGAGAGTATAGGGATGACTCTAGAATCTATCACAAAACATCCAAAGCAGCAGCATGCCCAAAGCTTTCCTTCTACTGTTCTTCGTGCTGCTCGGCCGCAACTCCGCGACCACCACCACGTCTAGCTCGACTACCTAAAAAGGGTGTAAACCAGCGGGGTGAGACAATCGAACATTGTCCCAGTGAGAAACATAACTCCCCGCCGAAACTACAAAACCTCAAATATATGTAAAGCTGTTAACTGGTAAAGAGTATAACAAGAGCAGTTATAATATAAAGCTATTCATACTTAGCAAACTTATCAGATGTAATCAAATATTACTCATGATTAACAAGACAGATATCTAAGTTCTACTACATATGAAGAACAAATAAGCAACTGCAAGTCATGATGAGACTAACTACACAAACAAGGCCTCAACCAATGTTTCGTATTTTGTCTTAAGCAGTAAATACTAATCGACTGGATTACGTTTTATTATGCCATGAGGAAGTGCACCGTACCGTTCAAATCCAACCTTCGGCTGTGAAGCCCATAGCCGGTGCCATATAAGGTCAATGGAAGAGCCGGAATCCATGACCTCACCCCTCGTGGTCAGTACACGAGAAACAAAGTAGGACTGCAGTCTCATGCTCAAGTGGTCCTTAGCCACAGGGTCAGCTCCTCATGCTACCCTTCCTCTAGCCCGCCTTGGTATAGGTCACGGCGCTAGTAAAACTGAGCCACGAGCCTGATCACCGTGCTCTGAGCCATGAACGCATTCATGCTCATCGTATCACATATCTGGAGCCATAGGCCTGTTCACCATGCTCATCACATATCTGAGTCTGCAACCACAGCTGCACTCGTTTCCCTCTCTATTTGAGGCTAGGAGAAACCTTTCATATTCAAAAATATGCGCTCTAGGTTAACCCGCAGGAGAACCCGTTTCACCATCACCAAATCCTGACAATGATGGATCTATGGCCAGGGCAACTACATGATAGGTTTCACTATGATTAATTAGTATCTTTTATATGGATTGCAAGATTCAACCAAGTTGTATAACATGCAAGTTATAACAACATAAACTCAACATTATGCTTTTACTACAATTCGCATCATATTGATCCATCACAAGGATCCCACATCTCATGTTATCACTTGGCCTCTTGCCAATCAATCTAGATCCATCTCAAGGATCATCACATACCATGGGATTTCAATCCCTCATCACATAGTGCCACTGCCTCTCAAGGATTATATCATCATCATGGAACAACATTCATAATGTACCTGTCATCTTACTGTGCTCATATATTTATTCATCATAGCCCCTCATTTTGGCTATGCATTACATGCATGGTTAGCACTTATTCAATAATCAACATGAATAACTTAGAAACTCATATTATCAACACATGATGACATTTAGGATTAAGTGCATTATCAACACAAAGTGACATTAATGATTATGTCCTTTTCTTAGTCATGCCTTATCTTATGTTCACATGTATAAGGCACATCATCAAGCAAACCCTAATGCATGCTCGTTATTGCTCTTAGTATTATAAGACAATCAAGGTGATCACATCCGTGTGTATGGCCGTATTAAGTGTAGATGAACAAGCTTAGCCATAATGAATACTATTAAGCATACACAAATGTCACCATCGTTAAAACAAGAACATATACAACAATCAGCCTTCCATGATACGTATAACCCTTACTAAAAACACCAAGAACCTTCACTAAAAGGTTGTAATGGGCAACCTGCCCTCACCTAAAGTTGTAATGGGCAGCTCCCATCCCTATCGTTCATCTCGAACGGTCGTCACACCTATCGGCCAAGCTCACGACATTGCGTCAGGCTAACAGCGCTGCGTCTAAGGTCTGCTGTGCACCTTGTGCTTATCGAGCAACGACCTGCAACGCCCATCACAATATGATGTTATCGGCCGACACAAGTCTGTGTGACGCCCGTCACAACACTCATCATGTGTCATCCAAAACTCAATATCAAGAGGGGTATCATTCATCACAGCTACCACCACCCATCGTCCAAAGCATCTAGGTCAAGGGGACTGTCGGGCAGCACCTCCCCCCTCTCATACTGACCCAAGGTACCACTCACAAGGTCATCTTCTTCCTCAGCATAAGGTCACCCGAAACCCTAGGAAGATGGCTCACCTCAATCAACTAAGAAAGAGGGGTTTTGCACATCCACTACCACCAACAAGCTTACCCTTCTAGCCCATGGTGAGAGGAAAGTATTGCCCAAGCAAATAGAACACAAGCTCACCTCAATCGTCTAAGAGAAAGAGGGGTGTTGCTCATGATACTAAAGCTTAAACTCACTCCTCTACACCAAGGGGAGAAAGGAGTATTTCTCACCTAAAACCCTAGATCACAAGGATCAGCCAACATGGAAGCTAAGCAAGAAACTAAGCTACTAACATGTAAACAAGGTCATAGCAAGAGATAATGTAGTTAGGGTTAGAAGTTATGCAACCCGCCTTAAGCAACTTCAAGCTCCTAGCTCCAAGCACCACCAAGCAAGGAAGATGGAGACTCCAAGGGTATCGGCCACCACTTGCTCCTCCAAGGTGTGTCAGCCACCAAGCTTGCTCCTTCAAGGGGGGGGTATCAGCCACCACTAGCAAGGAAGAGGGTTGTGTTGTGCAACAAGGTGGAGAGGGACCAAAGGACCAAAAGGGACTCCTAGCTAAGGAAAGGAACCACCTATATAGAAGGAAAGGGAGGAGAAAACAAGGTTGGTCCAAGCAAGGTGTCACTTGCCTAGGGACACTTGTCCTAGTGCACGAGCCACCACTCTAGAAAGCTCCCTACACATGTCCAAGATATGCACCAAGTGTCCACTAAACAAGGTCAAGGTTAGGTCAAGCATCATGGGCGACACAACAACTTGCTCCTAGGGCAACACACCTCATCCTCATGGGCGACACACTCCCTTGGCCGATACACATCCACATCTTATCCGATACAAGGCTCAACCGAAATAAAGCAAGGCACCTCAAGGCCCAACTCGCTCAACAAGGCCCAAAAGAACTCAAGCAACGGGCCCAAGCCTTCCTCTCTACACAAGAGGAAGCAAAGAGAGGGAGGACACCTCACAAGGTGGAAAACTTTCCAGAAAAACCCTAGACTTGGTTTATTTGCATGTAGCACCTCCAACTCTCAACAAAGCACAACCAAACCCTAATCACCACTAAAGGTGATTAGCAAGCACCAAAGCACCAGGGTTAAGCAAAACAAACAGGGTAAACCCTAAACGAAGGTCATGTTCCTTACAAGCTAACCCCCTTTAAGGGATTTCTTCCCTGAAATCCAAAGAGAAAAGTGAGGGATACTTCCTCCTCATCTCTTCCACAAGCTCCCACGTAGCTTCCTCAACGCCACGATGACGCCAAAGAACCTTCACAAGAACCAGGTCCTTCCTCTTCAGCTTTTTAACTCTTCTATCAAGGATCGCCATAGGACCTTCCTCGTAGGTCGCATCTTCATCAAGCTCAACTTCAACTGGTTGTATCACTGTTCCTGAATCTGGATGACTTTTCTTCAACATACTGACATGGAACACTGGATGTAACCTGTGCAACTCTGGAGGCAACTCTAACTCGTAAGCTACTTTGCCAACTCATGCTATAACTAGGTAAGGCCCCATATACATGGGTGCTAACTTACCCTTCCGACCAAAACTTAGTACACCTTTCCATGGCGAGACTTTAAGATACACTTTGTCTCCTACCTGGAACTCCAAAGGTCGTCGGTGATTGTCTGCATAAGACTTCTTCCTATCATGTACCACTTTCAACTATTGTTGTATCACTTTGATCTTTTCTGTTGTCTTCTGCACTAACTCAGGACCCAACAACTGAAGCTCACCAGACTCATACCAACATAAAGGAGATCTGCACTTCCTTCCATACAAAGCCTCATAAGGAGCCATGTCAATGCTCCGCTGATAACTGTTGTTGTAGGCAAACTCTATCAAACTAAGATGTACATCCCAGTTGCCTAGAAACTACAAAATACAGGCTCGAATGAGATCTTCCAAAGTCTGAATAGTCCTTTCAGACTATCCATCTATCTGAGGGTGAAAGGTTGTACTGAACCTCAACTACGTTCCCAACGCTTTGTGCAACTGTTCCCAGAAACGACTCATGAACTGCGGACCTCTGTCAGAAACTATCATCGCTGGCACACCATGCAAACGTACTATCTCATCCACATATACTCGAGCGAGCTTCTCGGCTGTATACGTCATTTTTACAGGTAGGAAATGGGCAGACTTTGTCAATCTATCCACTATCACCCAAATGGAATCATGATTTCTAGTTTTCCTGGGTAGACCAACTACGAAATCCATGGTTATATGATCCCATTTCCATTGCGGTATCGGCAAGGGTTGCAATGTTGCTGCCGGCTTCTGATGCTCAGCCTTCACTTGCTGACAAACCGCACATCTAGCCACGAACTCAGCTACATCTTTCTTCAAGTCGGGCCACCAATACAAGTCCTTCAGATTATGATACATCTTGGTGACACCTGGGTGCATAGCATACATCGATGTGTGTGCTTCCTCGAGCACCAACTTCCTCAGCTCATCAACATCAGGAACCACCATCCTATTACGATAGCAGACTAGCCCATCCTCAGACTCATGAAACCCATCATGATTTTTGTTTCCGAACTCTGATCTGATCAACTGTATCACATTATCTGTCTGCTGGACATATTTGATCTACTGTCTCAGTGTAGGTTTGACTTGCATCTGTGCTAAGAGTCCAGCTAACGAGGAAACTTCCATATGCACATTCATCTGCCGCAAAGAGACAAACATATCTCGCTTATGGCATACCAAAGAACTCAATTGCGCCTTCTTGGAAGAAAAAGAAGACTTTCGACTAAGCGCATCAGCTACCACATTCGCCTTACCATGATGATACTCGATAGTGCATTCATAGTCGTTGATCAACTCCATCCATCGTCGTTGTCGCATGTTCAACTCTTGCTGCGTAAAGATGTACTTTAGGTTCTTATGATTCGTAAAGATCTGACACACTTCCCCATATAGATAGTGTCTCCAAATCTTTAATGCATGAACCATTGCTGCCAGCTCCAAGTCATGAGTCGGATAGTTCTCCTCGTGTTTCTTAAGCTGTCGCGAAGCAAAAGAAACCACATGATCCTCCTGCATCAGCACACAACCTAAGTCTTTCTTGGAAGCATCACAGAAAACCACATAGCCCTTCCTAGGCTCTAGCAAGATTAATACTGGAGCACTAGTCATCTTCTCCTTCAAACTATGGAAAGTTTGCTGACATCAATCATCCCAGACAAAAGGTACGTCCTTTGTTGTCAACTTCGTCATCGGCAGCGCAATCGCACTGAAGTCCTTGATAAACCTCCGGTAGTATCCTGCTAAACCCAGAAAACTACAAACTTCTGTCGGTGTCTTCGGCTGCTCCCATTCTGCAACGGATTCCACCTTCTTCAATTCTACTTTGACTCCTTCTGTAGATATCACATGACCCAAGAAAGTTACTTCATCCAACCAGAACTCACACTTACTAAACTTGGCATACAACTGATATTGGCGAAGAAGAGTCAATGCTAGTCGAAGATGTTGCTCATGATGTTGCATGTCCCGACTGTAGATCAAGATGTCATCTATAAAGACTACAACAAACTGATCTAAGAACGGACGGAACACTCTGTTCATCAAGTCCATGAAAGCAGCAGGTGCATTGGTTAGCCCAAACGGCATAACCACAAACTCAAAGTGACCATACCTCATCCTGAAAGCTGACTTTGGTATGTCTTCGACCTTTATCCTCAACTGATCATACCCAGACCGCAGATCGATCTTTGAAAACGATGTAGCACCACGCAACTGATCAAACAGATCATCTATCCTCGGTAACGAGTACTTGTTCTTGATCGTGACCTTGTTCAACTGTCGGTAATCTATACACAACAGCATCGATCCATCCTTCTTCTTGACGAACAACACTGGAGCACCTCAAGGTGACGTACTCGGTCGGACGAAACCTTTCTCGAACAACTCTTGCAACTGCTTCTTCAGTTCTGCCATCTCCACTGGAGCCATCCTATAAGGTGTCTGTGCAACTGGCTACGTCCCTGGGACCAGATTGATCTCAAAGTCAATCTCTCGGGGTGGAGGAACACCAGGAAACTCCTCAGGAAACACATCTGCAAACTCCCAGACAATTGGCACCTCTTCAAGGCTAGGACCTTTCGCCTTTGTGGCCACAACGGTATCCACCACATGGGCTAAGAACGCCTCACATCCTTGTCGTAACAACTTATCTGCCACCATAGCTGATACCAGACACGTCGGAAGAATCTTCCTATCTCCCTGGAAGATCCACTTCTCTCCACCATCATCAAACACTGCCTACTTGGAACTACAGTCCAAAGCAACCTTATACTTCTCTAAGGTATCCATCCCAAGGATAACATCGAAACCATACATATCAAGTGGTATGAGATCCACTTGAATGCGGTGTCCCGAGAAAGACAAGACACAAGATGGACACTCTTCTCGAAGCATCGAGGAACCATCAAGAGGGTTTCTAACAACAAGTTATCCTTCTTACAACTAATAGGTAAACGACAGTTTCCAAGCATACTATAGGCGATAAAAGAGTGTGTAGCACTCGGGTCAACAAGAACAGATATAAAGAAAGAAGAAGACATATCAGAATGAAATAACTCCATCTGACATGTCACCACTCGCGGGTTGACTATCGCCTCCGGCTGACTCATAGCGTAGAATCGAGCCGTTGCTTGCTATCCACGTCCTCTGCTTCCTTGAGCAGACGATCCAGCTTGAGATGCTTGATCGCGCCCTCATCCTCTGCTACCACTGGGCTACTGTCGATCCGATCCTTGAATATTCTGTCTCATCTACTGTGTCACCTCATCATCTCTGTAGGGACAACTCGTCTTGACATGCCCTATCTGACCGCAGGCATAGCATGTCCTAACATCAACCCGTGGCCTAGATGGCCCTGTCACTGCCATAGAAGCCGTACTATGTGTCTTAGATGGTGAAGAAACATAACCTTTCCCCTTACTCGGAGACCACTGCGACGGTACACCAGAACCTCTCATCACTGACGATGATGAAAACTTGGGCTTCTTGAAGCCACCAAACCTCTATCCCTGAAACTGAGCAGGTCTTTTATAAGACATGGATTCTCTTATCTCCCTTACTGACCTTTCAATCCTCTGGACAGATTTCACAAACGTAGAAAACTTCTCTTGATTCTCCAACACAGACACAGGTGTGGTCAACTCAGTACTTAGACCTTTCTCAAAGCGTCTGATCCGCTCCTCATCTGTCGCTGCCATATGAGGACAAAACCTCAACAAATCCATGAACTTGGCCTCATACTCGGTGATGTTCATCGTTCCTTGTCACAACCGCTCAAACTGACTGATCTTCTCATCCAGATACGTGTTCGGGAAGTATCTGCTGACGAACTCGCATCAGAACACTTCCCAACAGATCACCTCACCAGGCCGCTTCTCCTCCTCAATGGTCCACCAGTGACCAGCACTACCTTTCAGAAGGTAGACAGCGTGCTTTACGTTGTCTGCTTTGGGGATGTCGACGACCCGGAAAGCCTTCTCGAGATCGTCAGCCACAGATCTACATCCGCTGGATCAGCCATTCCAACATAATCCGAAGCTCTGACTCGGCGAAGCCGCTCGAAGGTCTTCCAAATACCCGATGCTTCACCATGGGGAACCTGTGCTCACATAGGAGGTACTGGTAATCTCTCAACCATGAGATTCATCGTAGCCATTAGCTGCCCCATAAACTGTTGATAGGCAGGGTGTTCAAGTATGGTTGGGTCAGGTTGGGGGACCTCAGGCACCCGATCTTCATGTGCCTACCCAAAAGATCCATCAACTAATGCAACATCACTGTGCTCATCAGCATGTTCTTCACGGTTTCCAGACATCTTGGTTTTTCTTCTGCTGAGGGCAGAAGACGATTGTAAGAAAAACTGGACAACACACAAGAACAGACACAACCTAGTCCTAAATCCCTGTAGACTCAACGAACCTAGTGCTCTGATACCAAACTTGTGGCAACACATCCCACTATCACACAGACAGTGAGGTGTTACGTGAAAACGTGCGGAAGTCACCATAACCACAGATTATCGAAAACATGATTTAATTAAAACCGATTGTGGGAAGCGAATAAAATGAGAAACTATTACATTCCAGTCCACATTATGCAAAAGAACATGTTATATACATATATACATCTTAGAGAAACAACCGTCCTGTCATATCATGAGTTCATCACCTGTTTATTCATACATAAAGGCCCACATCCGGCCAACAGCAAGATATAGCTATACATCGTGAAACAACGTCAAAACACCACCAAGGACCTGAGAGTACAGGGATGACTCTAGACTCTATCACAAAACATCCAAAGCAGCAGCATGCCCAAAGCTTTCCTTCTACTGTTCTTCGTGCTGCTCGGCCGCAACTCTGCGACCACCACCACGTCTAGCTCAACTACCTAAAAAGGGTGTAAACCAGTGGGGTGAGACAATCGAACATTGTCCCATCGACAAACATAACTCCCCGCCAAAACTACAAAACCTCGGATATATAAAGTCGTTAATTGGTAAAGAGTATAACAAGAGCAGTTATAATATAAAGTTGTTCATACTTAGCAAACTTATCAGATGTAATCAAATATTACTCATGATTAACAAGACATATATCTAAGTTCTACTACATATGAGAACATATAAGAAACTGCAAGTCATGATGAGAGTAACTACACAAACAAGGCCTCAACCAATGTTTCGTATTTTGTCTTAAGCAGTAAATACTAATCGACTGGATTACGTTTTATTATGCCCTGAGGAAGTGAATTGTACCGTTCAAATCCAACCTTCGGCTGCGAAGCCCATAGCCGGTGCCATACAAGGTCAATGGAAGAGCCAGAATCCACGACCTCACCCCTCGTGGTCAGTACAAGAGAAACAAAGCATGACCACTGTCTCATGCTCAAGTGGTCCTTAGCCACAGGGTCAGCTCCTCAGGCTACCCTTCCTCTAGCCCGCCTTGGTATAGGTCACGACGCTAGTAAAACTGAGCCACAGGCCTGATCACCGTGCTCTGAGCCATGAATGCATTCATGCTCATCGTATCACATATCCGGAGCCATGGGCATGTTCACCATGCTCATCACATATCCGAGTCTGTAACCGTAGCTGCACTCGTTTCCCTCTCTATTTGAGGCTAGGAGAAACCTCGCATATTCAAAAATATGTGCTCTGGGTTAACCCGCAGGAGAACCCGTTTCACCATCACCAACTCCTGACGATGATGGATATGTGGCCAGGGCAACTACATGATAGGTTTCATTGTGATTAATTAGTATCTTTTATATGGATTGCAAGATTCAACCAAGTTGTATAACATGCAAGCTATAACAACATAAACTCAACATTATACTTTTACTACAGTTCGCATCATACTGATCCATCACAAGGATCCCACATCTCATGTTATCACTTGGCCTCTTGCCAATCAATCTAGATCCATCTCAAGGATCATCACATACCATGGGATTTCAATCCCTCATCACATAGTGCCACTGCCTCTCAAGGCTTATATCATCATCATGGAACAACATTCATAATGTACCTATCATCTTATTGTGCTCATATATTTATTCATCATAGCCCCTCATTTTGGCTATGCATTACCTGCATGGTTAGCACTTATTCAATAATCAACATGAATAACTTAGAAACTCATATTATCAACACAGGGTGACATTTAGGATTAAGTGCATTATCAACACAAAGTGACATTAATGATTATGTCCTTTTCTTAGTCATGCCTCATCTTATATTCACATGTATAAGGCACATCATCAAGCAAACCCTAATGCATGCTCGTTATTGCTCTTAGTATTATAAGACAATCAAGGTGATCACATCTATGTGTATGACCGTATTAAGTGTAGATGAACAAGCTTAGCCATAATGAATACTATTAAGCATACACAAATGTCACCATCATTAAAACAAGAACTTATACAACAATCAGCCTTCCATGATACGTATAACCCTTACTAAAAACACCAAGAACCTTCACTAAAAGGTTGTAATGGGCAACCTGCCCTCACCTAAAGCTGTAACGGGCAGCGCCCAGCCCTATCGTTCATCACATAACGGCCGTCACACCTATTGGCCAAGCTCGTGACGCTGCGTCAGGCTGGCAACACTGCGTCTAAGGTCTGTCGTGCACCTTGTGCTTATCGAGCAACGACCTGCAACGCCCTTCACAAGATGATGTTATCGGCCGACACAAGTCAGTGTGACGCCCGTCACAACACTCATCATGTGTCGTCTAAAACTCAAGATCAAGAGGGGTATCATTCATCATAGCTACCACCACCCATCGTCCAAAGCATCTAGGTCAAGGGGACTTCCAGGCAGCACCTCCCCCCTCTCATACCGACCCAAGGTACCACTCACAAGGTCATCTTCTTCCTCAGCATAAGGTCACCCGAAACCCTAGGAAGATGGCTCACCTCAATCAACTAAGAAAGAAGGGTTTTGCACATTCACTACCACCAACAAGCTCACCCTTCTAGCCCATGGTGAGAGGAAAGTATTGCCCAAGCAAATAGAACACAAGCTCACCTGAATCGTCTAAGAGAAAGAGGGTGTTTCTCATGATACTAAAGCTTAAACTCACTCCTCTAGACCATGGGGAGAAAGGAGTATTGCTCGCCTAAAACCCTAGATCACAAGGATCAACCAACATGGAAGCTAAGCAAGAAACTAAGCTACTAACATGTAGACAAGGTCATAGCAAGAGATAATGTAGTTAGGGTTAGAAGTTATGCAACCCGCCTTAAGCAACTTCAAGCTCCTAGCTCCAAGCACCACCAAGCAAGGAAGATGGAGACTCCAAGGCTATCGACCACCACTTGCTCCTCCAAGGTGTGTCGGCCACCAAGCTTGCTCCTTCAAGGGGGTATCGGCCACCACTAGCAAGGAAGAGGGTTGTGTCGTGCAACAAGGTGGAGAGGGACCAAAGGACCAAAAGGGACTCCTAGATAAGGAAAGGAACCACCTATATAGAAGGAAAGGGAGGAGAAAACAAGGTTGGTCCAAGCAAGGTGTCACTTTCCTGGGGACACTTGTCCTAGTGCACGAGCCACCACTCTAGCAAGCTCCCTACACATGTCCAAGATATGCACCAAGTGTCCACTAAACAAGGTCAAGGTTAGGTCAAGCATCATGGGTGACACAACAACTTGCTCCTAGGGTGACACACCTCATCCTCATGGGCGACACACTCCCTTGGCCGATACACATCCACATCTTGGCCGATACAAGGCTCAACCAAAACAAAGCAAGGCACCTCAAGGCCCAACTAGCTCAACAAGGCCCAAAAGAACTCAAGCAATGGGCCCAAGCCTTCCTCTCTACACAAGAGGAAGCAAAGAGAGGGAGGAACACCTCACAAGGTGGCAAACTTGCCAGCAAAACCCTAGACTTGGTTTATTTGCATGTAGCACCTCCAACTCTCAACAAAGCACAACCAAACCCTAATCACCACTAAAGGTGATTAGAAAGCACCAAAGCACTAGGGTTAAGCAAAACAAATAGGGTAAACCCTAAATGAAGGTCAGGGTCCTTACACAAAGGATCTATACAATCAATGTAACACTAAACACAAATGAAGGATGAAGTTGTTTTCCAATTTTCCAATTACTTGGGTAGCAATGATGTGTTTTAGATACATCTCTTTGCTTGTGATGTCATATTCTAGTTATGGACGTTCAATACCAATGTAATTTGGGACCTATCGGGTCACACACATAGGATGCACTTAGAATAGGAGTTTACTCATATATCAAATTTAATCTAGTTACAAAGTTATTTAGGTAATAAATATTAACAACATTGGATATTAGTTGGCTAATTGGAGTGTGCAACCAACTAATTGGGAATGCCAGTAGACTGATTAGAGTGTCTAGTTGACGAATTGGAAAGTATAGTCGACTGACTAGATGATTAGTAGGACTTGATCAAGGAATTTATGATTACATCACGATGTGCATTAATCATCACATTAAAAGCTAGTATGTTCACAAATAGGAAAAATAACCAATCAATTTACCGGATTGTCCACTCAACTAACTAGCATGCTAGTCAGCCAATTGGGAGTCCAGTCGACCGACTGGTGATTTCTAGAAGCTGCAAAATTCAATAAATATATCCCATCATGTCCCCAACTTTGTGGAAACCCTAGCCCATCCATTCCTATATAAAGTTAGGTGACAAAGGCTATCAACATTGTTGTATTATAAGACTCCTCATCTCAACATTGTGGTAACATGAGAGCTAGAGGCAACTTACCTATAAAAGGGAGAGATAGACAAAGGGGAGAAAAGTCAATGCTATCACATTAATAATAAGTAGGGACAACTCCTTCCTATCAGTTCTAGAAGAATGATAGGGAGTTCTGGATGGTCTGTGTGTATTAGGTAGAGGCATAGAGGCCATCTCCATCATGCTATGAGAATGCAGTCAACCACCATCAGTGGTGATACATAAGGATTCCTCCTCCAAAGATCATTACTGTGATGCTTGAGAAAGAAGCACAACTCTACAAGGATTCTCCCTGGACTTGCTCTAGGTCCAGGTATATGCCTTGCAATCCTCTTTCCTACTTTATTATTGTTGTCAGGATCCTCTTGTTATGGGGAATATGGCAAGAAAATTTCCTTTATCATTTCTATCACCATGTTTCCCTATAGTATCTGCCTCCCTACAATAGGTGTAGTAAACTATTTTGTTGGAACGATGCCTCTCTTCAATTGTATGGCCCTCTTCAACAACTATTTTGTTGGAAAGATGCCTCTCTTCAATTGTATGGCCCTCTTCAACCCACCCCTTCTACTATCAGTAGACATTGAGAGATATAATTGGGATATAATATTGCTAATACAATCCCAGTGAATTTCCCAAATCATTCCAAAACCTTCTTGAAATACATGAATCTGTTAGTAGGCCCCATGGAAAAGGCCATCGCGTCAACAAAGATCAGATGCATCTTCACAGGTATGTTTTTCACATTGTCAGATTTGATTTTCCCCCTATGTTATGCACTATTAATTATATTTGTGTGTCCTTCCATAACCATAGTGAAGATCAGAGGAGATAGAGGATCTCCTTATCAAATGTCTTTTGTTGCTTTGAGTAGGCCCATTGGGGCATCATTGAGGAGAAACAAAAAATAAGTAGTTGTCACACACTATTGCGTAAGCTTAATCCATTTCTATGAGAAATCCAATATCCTCCATAGGAGGGAAGAAAATGTTTTACTACATGTACAAAGATACAATATGAAGGGAACTTAAAGGTGGTAGAGTAAACCTTAGAGAGTATCAGTGGGATTCTCAAATATAGAAATCACAGTGATACCTAAATCATGGAAATCAAATATATATGTGTATGTGTATCAATAAAATAATATTTATAATAAGATCATGATATTAAACATACCATATAAATTTGGTCGATATAAGATATCTCATTGTATGTATGATCTGATCAATGTAATACATATAAGCACGTAGAAAATCTACATATTGCGTAGTTTATAACTCTCTGAAGAAAAAAGAACTATATATTTTCTCACTCTTCTCCAAACTCTAATATCATAACTACATTCCATGGTGTCCATGTCCATGTCACTCCTAACCATGGAAACTAACAATGACTTTATCAACATATCTACTAGACAGTATTTACTAGTGCTCTTATTTACTATAATGTTTCATCTTTTCTATTTTTTGATGAAGTGGTACTTTTGTTGATGTTGTTTACTCTCTAGAGGACATGTATTCATCTATGATATGATTTTCACTTTCAATATCATAGTATATAACATTTATAATTTAAAGAATACCGAACTAAACCATGCAAACTTTTTTATTTCCTTTGTCGATGCCATGTACTTAGCCTTAGTTGTAGACAATGAACCAATGTTTGCAATGTATTTTTCTAATTTACAATACAACCACGCAATAGTAGAACTATAGCTTTTAAGAAATTATCTCTAATCATGATAATTTGCAATATGAGAATAAACATATACAATGCCTACAACATTGTTTCTATCAATCAAAGATATACATAAGATGTACCCTTTAGGTACCTATGAATGGCATATATTTCCAACCAATGTAGATTTCCAAGTCAGGACAAGTGCTTTCTGGTTATGCTTACAACTCTTGATACTTATGGATGAGTGCTAATTATAACATACATAATGAATTTAATGAACCAAAATAGGTAACTCAAGACATGTTGATTTATCCTTCATTTGCATGTGGAATTTAGGCCCATGAGTTGTTATTGAATTGAAAATGAAGAGTGGTCACATGAACTACTTTAGACATCACAAAAACATGCAAAATATTCTTTGCAACCTCTCTAGCACAAAAAATAACCTCCTAGATTTTCTCCCTCTAACCATTTTCATATCCACAATCTTTTTGTTGCTCTTAAATTCTTCATTTAAATTGACCATTATGAAAATAAATTATTTTAGCTAATTTCAAAACATTATTGTCTAGTCAACATGTCATCAACATAATGAAAAATATGAATAGGGGGTATAGCTAAAACTTTATTCACGTATACACATAAATGATATATGCTCTAAGAATAATAATGTCTAACCACAATGAAATGAAATATATTGTATCACCACTATGATGATTTCATCAACCTATGTAGAGGCATTTTTTTGCAACATGATCAACCTATTCATCTTCTCAATTTACATAGAAACACAATCACTAATTGAAAATCAGTTGTAGGATGACCATACAATTTCACTTTTGCATTTTTGTAACTAAGTGAAGTAGAAGTATAAGGATTGACAATAT
Organism: Alisma plantago-aquatica; assembly: GCA_963693085.1. Lineage (NCBI taxonomy): Eukaryota > Viridiplantae > Streptophyta > Magnoliopsida > Alismatales > Alismataceae > Alisma > Alisma plantago-aquatica. The sequence continues at coordinate 642,319,401 of OY856413.1, read as the reverse complement.
AGGTTGTAGAAAAACTAGAGTTAGCCCAAAATCCTTGCAATCCTTCCTCAAATTAACATGAATATTTCTCACTCTAGGAAATTTGTGATAACTTGTTATGAGACAGTGTTCCTCTTAGTTATATTCATCACGACACAATTTAAATTTAAAAAACCCATTGAGATTAAAATACTAAAATTGATTTTTTTATCGATCTCTTAATATACTCCAATATTTTCTTCACTAACAATCTTGCATTCTTATATTAATCAAAAGTGGAAGGTCTATGATTTGGATTGTGCACATATACAATGTGAAATCATCAATCAAGGTAATCATATATCTAGAACAAGATTAGATAGAACATGAGAATGACTCACATATTTCAATGAAAGTTATCAAAAATACCTTTTGTCATATGCATTGCAATAGAAAAACTAACATTTTCTAGCATTGACATTGTACAATACTCACCAAGTTTCAAATTTCTAGTATTAACATCAACTAGGAGTTCCATCTTGCTATATAATTCAAGATCAACTCACTCATATGTATTATTTTCATATTCCATAACTTTGTCGTTTCCATTTAAGAATTTCAAATAAGAAAGTATATGTACACATGACTATTTAATCGATCAGCTTATAAATGTTACCAAGTCAAACATTCATTTATTTTAAACACCATTTTCCATGGTGGTAATAAATATTCCATTTTTAACTATTTGGATAATTAGCACCACATGCATAATCCATAGACATGAGATACTAAAGACCTTGAAAGTAATGAATGTTGTTCATATGTTGAATATGGCTAGTTCTTTGATTGATTCGTAAGGTTATGCTAATGCTTTTTGACCAGAAGTGGACTTGGTTAACAAAAGTGAGTTTTCTAAGGATGAGCTAAGAGGGACTTCTTACTTGCATAAACACTACATATAATTCCAATATCCCTATTTGGATTCTTTACAAGATTTATGAGTTGCAAATAATCTTACACATAGAATTGTTTGAATTGATTTATGTTCCCCCATAAATACATTAATATAAGGAGCACCCTTTATTTTGACACATATTGTAATATCCCAAATGATTATATGCAAACAAAAGAAGAAGTGTGAATTCCTTGCTCAATTATTTTTATTGTATTACATGCATTGTATACCATACATGAACAATTAATAAAATTAAGATCATGTTAGGCACATAATTTGTATTTCTCATTACAAAAATTTTACATGTAAAAACGTCATACAACCAATTGAAGATGTTCAACAACCTAAAATTTATAAACAAGATAGACAATTTCTACGGTTAATGGCACACCACAAAAACACTCTAATACTTCCCTCACCCCCCTTGTCCTTTGCCAAAAACCTTAATGATTCTTTTCTCTCCACCAGTAGATATATCTTCCACATCCATGAAAAGTTACACAAAATTATCTGAGTATCATTGATTAGTTGTAATTAAAATATAATATAAAACTATATCTTGAGATAACTTGCATAACATATGTAGTTGATGTAATTTGCATCATAACATTTAATGATAACATATATTTTAATGTGAGTTTATATGGGAACTCTTCTTATCAGAGACCCTATTCTCATAAGGCTTGTTCTATGTCACTAATTTCAGTTACAGAGATCGTAAGGACAGTTAAGGATCACATAAGGTGGGTTAAGGCTTACACTAGTAGATTTAAATCTCGCATTTATAATTTATCATATAGATATCATAATGGCATTTAAGTCTCACTTAAATATTGAGAGGACAATTTCAATGTTGACATGATTTCTTAAACATTGAACATGGTCTCGTGATTTTTCATTCCTTAATAAAATGTGATGCATAATTTTTGATATTAGGAAATAATAATTAGAACTATAGAGAATCATGTATTTCTTTGCATATTACTAGTTTTCATTAACCATATAAAGTGTATAAAAAAGTTTCCCTTTAACATGTCCTACATTGGTACATGTGTAAAACAACTATCCCTTGATATTGTGTATATTACTACACTAAGGACCACTCACCTAAGCCTATGGAGAGTACACACATCATATCCTAACGAAAAATCCAAATCATATGTCTAAAAATAATTGTATTAGTGATCATAACAAACCTGGTTCAATATCACATAGAAATCAACTTCTGAAATGGAATTTAAAACTAGGCTAATACTCATTGTTAGAATGGTTCCTTGGTTCAAAATTTTCAACTAGTAACTTAATGAAATAATTGAGGTCATATCAGGGATCTATAAATTTTCAAAGTCCTGACTTGTGGGTAAAAGATATATATGTATTTTTCCTTTAAAAATGAATATTTTTTATAAAAGCTCAGGCGTGGGACCCATTTATTTGAGATGGACAATGGACAAATGCCATAAAGGAAGCGGTTTCGGACTCCTAAGAGCACAAGATGCTCAACACAAAGGGTCAAAAAGTTAGGAATGGCAATGGTAGCCTGACAAAATGTGTACGCAAACAAAGATAAAATAGGGAAAATAATTCTTGGATGTCTCATCGATTAACAATGAAGAAACTTTATGTGCATAAATGTCCAATTATAAGCCCATCTATCATATGTGACATCCAATGTCAGTCAAAACTAACCTTGATTGGGGTCTAGTGGTGGTCAGAGTCAGATGCTGACTTCTCCATGATGGATGTAGATGAGCTATTTGGAGGCATGCCAACGATGAATCGAGGTAAAGAAAGACATCTAGGCATGCTTGGATGGTCCAGGTACATGTAGTGAAGGAATAAATGAAAAAAACTATGGCGTAAAGCATGAAAGTTCTGCATGGATTTATGGACGGCAGAAACAAATGCTAAAAAGGGGTAAGGTTTTACCTTCAATAAGATGTTAGTTTATGGTTCAAGGATTTCTATTGCATTCCTAGAGTTTATCCACACAAGAAAGGGGTGCAATGGCTAAGGACACATCGACAAACTCTGGTTTTCTCACATGACAAGTCTAACATTAGAGGTTGGGATCTGGGATAAGAGCGAGCATTTGATTTGATTTCATTTGTTTTTGGTGGTCTCGTGGAGGTGGAGGTTAAGGTTTATTTGGATGTTGAGACCTAATGTTTGTGGATTTTTTCTAAAAGATGGAAATAGAATAAAAAATTTGATAGGGGCTTGTTGGAATCCTATCTTGGAGGAAAACCCTTGAAGTTTACCCTAGATGACACAACTGGAAGACTTCTCTATTATGCAAGGTACTTGTTATTGGAAATTTTCAATGGGAGGGGAAAGTGTAGGACAATAGATTCCCGACCCCCTTGAAATGACCACATAGATAACTCACTATATGTTTAATGGATTCATAGAAAGTGGAGACCCAGTTCGTTTGTGTGATCCATGGACCCAACAAATGGAAAAAATAATGAATAAATTTAACAAAATTATCTAGGGTAGTTAGATTTTTTTTACAATACATTGTGGTTTTTTCTTATCTAAATATGATGAAAATCAGTGGGCTAGATATTAGAGTATGCAAAGTCCAATTATACACTTACTTTCCATATATATAGTCCTACAATTATTAGTTCAGAATTTGTTATCCAACATGAATTATCCCATAAAATAGGAGGAAAGCTACACATCTATATTATTGTGTATATAAAAAACATATATTATATATTATTGCAATAAATGTGGTTTTCACAAGTAATACTTAAAAAAGGCTAATGACTAAAAAAAGGATTTGAATTATGCTCAAAGTTAAAGTGACTTATATTAATTAGGATCAAATGGAATTATTGAGTCAACTATAATTATTATAATTCATATTATTTTACCATTGTACTAATTTGGGTAAATTGGGTCACACTAAAATGAATTTGACTATCAATAAGAAACTTAATCTAAGTACCTTTAATTGGATCAATAAATAGATTGATATTGTTAGTTCAATTGAGCTTGAATTAAGGTAAATGAACAGAACAAAACTGTATCACGGTAATCTAATATTCACTGGGTAATTTGCGGTTGAAAAGAAATATCAGGGTTCACTAGATGTATATAAAATTTATAATATGAAACTAGGTTGTGTTTGATGAGATATATGTCTAAAATGAGATTTTAGATATATTACATATGCGATATGAATAAATGAAGTCAATAATATATGTAGTTTGAAATCAAATTTGATGATAATTACAATGTATAAAGTCCGATTTTTCATGTGAGATATTATACGAGTTGTAGATTTTCTTTTATTGCACCTCCATTTTCTCACTTTCTTTTAGTATTTAGAGCCCCTCTCACTATTTCTCCTTGAATTATATATGAGTGTTTCCTTCTTCTTAGTTGTTTCCCTTTTTTATTATACAATTCCTAACTCTGGAGAGGCTCTTCAAGACTCCCATTAGAAGAAACAATCTAGTTTTTTTATCAAATATGCTCTTTGATTTTAAATATTTTGATAAACACTCCACCTTGATTGAGGCTTTACCATACAAATTGTTTCAAGATATTGAATGTATGAAGAGAGAAACAAATACTACAATATATGGGATTTGCCTTTAACTTTAATTTAACTATATTTTCCATGTCCATTATAGCATAGATCAACATATCTACCATACACATTAGGTAGAGTCACAACTTGTGAGTCTACTTTGTTTGAAACGGCATAATCATGTAATGATCTTTCAGTTTCTGTCATAGTTTTATAGTTGTAATTCTATTTGGGGATCAATAATGAATGTATATAATAGTGAAAACTGGACGACGATGATGGCATTTTCATCCATCTTTAACTTTTCTTCTTCCATCATAGTGTATGAAATATTCTCCATTCCCAATAGAGCTTTCTGATGCGTAATTTCATGAGCAATCTACACATCTTAATCTACCTTGAACAAACAAACTTTTTGACCTTGTAGTTGCGCGATATCGTTTTTAATCGTCAACACCAAACGCGGATATCAATTTGTTGAGGAATCGACACAAAACCACATAGAGAAATTGCATAAACAACACATGAGAAATAATATAATTAGCCAAATAATCAAATAAGACGAGATTAACGTGTGTTTGTCAAAAGAATGACGGGAAGAGAGGAAACACTTAACTTTTGAGAGAAACACACTAGATGGACAGTCATCGAAGGAGCGGCCTCCTCGTATACTATATATGATGATACATAAATCCTAAAAAAGGGGTCTATACAAAGCCATAATTGGATCATTGAAATAGACCGTACCTTACGTTTCGGTGCGTGTCAGCTATATTCAATTTTAAACCAGATGGTCCAGATCTATAATCAAATCAATAGAATACTTCTCTAGACGAGGACGGATTTGCTGCACCCGTTTTCTCAAAGGAGCAGCCTACTCCTAGTCTCATCTGCATACACGTATTGTTGAAGATGAAAGTGGTTGGTTTGGATTAAAAGCAATGAACACCCGTCCTCATCCGCAATAAGGAGTAGCGTACTCCTATTTGGAATGGGAGCAGCAGATCCTGCGGCTCTCTAGACACGTAGTTTCTATCCAAGCGATAGTGGCCTGTTCGTCTTGATAGAGTTAGGGTGTCTCCAACGTGCCGAGGAACTTACCATGTCGCAGCCAGTTCCTCACTTCGTGAAGGTGATGCTGATAAAGGACCCAAGCTTAATACTCAATTCCGGCAGGACTGTCTCGTATTTCATCACTGGACGAACTCACTGATTAGAGCGGGAGGGTTTTTGCTGCCAGCGAGTTTCTTGTTCGACTGTGAGGATAATGACCAGATTAAGTCACGTGTCAAGACATGATTATCGTGCTCAGAAGAGTATAATATTAGCATTATTTAAGCAGCACAGCACGCCAAGATTGACAAGCCTACAAGCACACACATGCACGCATGTTTTGGTAACAGAAAAGAAGAAATGATATCACATCACGTTCAATTAGGAACTGCTTCACGGGGAACTGCCGAGACTATTAATAAAATAGTTGTGACGAACATAAAACCAGGAGAAACAAACAGAAGAAAACACGTTTTGTTTGTCGATGACACTCCTATAAAGCAATCAACAGAAAGACACGGATGTCACATGATAAATGACAAATCGGTGACTTTAAAGTACAATTCTTCAGATTAATGGTTATTTGCGTCATACTCCACTTTGTTGTCCCTACTGGCTATTCCCAGATAATCAACTTTTAAGCTTCAGAATATCACTCAGTTCAAAGGGATGCTTATACAATTCGCACCCATATTTCTATTGTTATGTGAAGTTGTGAACTCAATCTGACTGTGCACATCCATTTACAGTTTGATTTGAGTTAGTATGTTTGGAATTCATCTTGGTCTATTTTTGTTTTTGGAACCATAAAAGAGTATTTGTTATTTCTTCTCCCCAGTTGCAGGCCTAAGAATGGAAATGCTATTACTACTATTCTGAACTAATGCATATTCCTCCCTAACCAGAAGTAGAGACGAAATCTGGACATCAAGTCCACTTCCTAAAGGGAAGATCTGCTTTGGCTGCCCATTTAGCTAGATAGTCGTCAACCCTCTTGCTACTTCGTCTACAAGAGGAAAAAGAGGCATTCCCTACTTGTTGTTTACCTCTGTCTATAACCCTACAGAATACTTCGTTTCTAAAAGGGATTACATCAGCTCAAATGATCACCATGAAGGCTGTTTTACTGTCTGTAGCAAGTATAATATTCGCCCTGTAATGATAGCATACTTTGAGCCCATCTGCAAATGCTAGGAGTTCCAATGCAATTACGTCCCCACACTGATGTCTTGGAAAACCTCCATTGATCGTGTGTGAACGTAGTATGAAACCGGTGGCCGCTTGAATTTTCATTTGTTTAGCAAAGCATCTACGATTCCGCATTATTGATCCTTTCCATGAGAAAGCCATCCATATATTGTCAAGTGCCTCGAAGATAGATCTGATTTAAATTTAGACATTACGATTCAATCTAAATTCTGGATCCGAATAAGAATCCTATTACGATTCTACATGTATAATTATAAATACATGCGTCCTTATTAGGGTTTTGCACATCATCTTGTATTATGTTTACGTAGTCGACAACCGCCGTGCTCTGCCTCTTTCGAGAGCGCTCCTCTTTGTAATAACTTCTCTGACATAGTGGAAGTCTCTTGTCTCGTCCCCTTCCGTGGAGTATGTCATCCCGACTGAACCACGTAAATTTTACTTTCTGTGGTTGCTTGATTGTCTTCATTATTCTCGTCTTGTTATTTTCCTCGAACTCGTCCCATATAATTGTCTGAAACATAACATAAAATGTCGGAATCTGGTTCGTATGTACGTTGCAAGTAACAATGTCAATACCGAACGATTTGAATATATTAGACTTCAGTAACGGTTTGATTTGAAACATGAACTTGCATATTTTATTCCATAGTTTTCATGCACAACCGATAAGGAGTGGCTCAAGTAATTAAGCACGGTATCCCTAACAAAGAGATTCGAGTTCGAATCTCAATTGCCGCTTTGATTTACCACATTTCCGGGTGTTCGGCCTCCGGACGTGGGAGGGGGGGAATCTCTCTCTTAATTCCATAGTTTCCATGCACAAAAAAGCAAACCAAGTATATGCCAATCTTCATGGCCGTATTGGTTCTGTTTATTCCTTGAGATTCATTGCTCCAGTGTCGACGCGCCTTCTGGATCCTTATTCCTTACCAGCTTCTGGATCCTTACCAGATCTCTTGACATATACTTGCACTCCCGGAGCGCGTGTAGAATCGACTCCTCTGCTTGTTTGCATCTTGGGACAGCCAGGATCCACCGTGAATCCTCGCCGCACTCAGTTGCCATTCGTCATCAGATTGTTGTGCACTGCAGTCTATAAGATGGTTTTGATGTTTTAAGTAACTTGAATTTTGCAAACCTTAGTCCACTGGCCCTAAGATTGCGTGGCCACTTGCATATGTTAGCAATACCAACACCAGCTAATTAATTAGTATGTGTTAAGTCTAATGTAGGTACAGCTAGAACATATGAAATGTGGAAGAAAAAGTGAATTTTGTCATTTTTGTACAAATGGTTAGATAGTATAGTCTTACATTATCCACATCTAGAGTCTTTGTTGTCCTTATATATAGGATTGCATGAGACACTAGTGTCTAAGTATTCTAGAAGAGGGTATGCTCGCTCTTGTGATGGTATGCTGACAACAACTCTCACACACACAGACGACATCCCTCACCACATCGGGCTATGCACGGGGACATTGGGTATGATTCGTGGGAAATGTCTTTCATCTTCTTTTTACATAATGGATAATTACTTACTTATTTATTTAATTAATTAATTTTTAATTAAAAAGAGACTCATTATATTATTTTTACGTGTACAAGAGTGATCATGTGATTGTGTCAAATTAGAAATATGATTGTGTAAGAAAGTGCTATAAATAAGGCACCAAGTTTTAGGTTAAACACAAAACTAAGACACAAATTTGTTATTCATGTTTTGTTGCATACTGTCATTGCTTTGCGTAGCCACTGCCATTGCAAAGTTCTCTCATGAAGTTATTCTCCTGAATGAGAAAAATCTTTTATTCCGTTCTTCTCTTCCTTGACGTGATCTATTGGGAAGTGGTACCTAATGACTGTTGCACTATACCAATGACGTTATTATTTGTTGTCTACATGCTAGCAAGATGACCTTCTACTACATGTTCATTATCGATCAATTGAAAGACCAACATGTATCCAGAGGATGATAAAGTGTTGATTTCTTTAATTTGATTAATGTGTCTCTTCTTCAGGAGAGCCATCTCATACGAGTTTTCTAGCTCAGTTTATCTTGTTCTCCTGCTCCATTTGTTTTTATATTTATTATTTGATTCTTATTTTAACATGTAAATCTATTAATTAAATTATAGTTACTTGCTATTGCTTATAACAACATTATAAAATCCAACAATCTTTAAAGAATTACAATCTTTTGTTAGATAATAAGGGTAACCTTGGTTCTTACCTTCCAAAGACTGACGATACCGGTATGCATGAAAAATTTGACAAAACTAACTTTGTATGTTGGCAAATCCAAATGGATATTTAGCTTAAAATGTTAGGGATTTGTGATAATATTATAAATGATAAATCAAAACCTGATGAAAACGATGCTGAGAATGCTAAGAATATCTTTGACAAGAAGGATGATAAGTTGTGTAGAGGATGTATCGTCTTAGCACTGATCAATAAATTATGTAATGTATATCCTAAACCACATGTCATGACTAGAAAGGTTGCACGAAATACTTTAGAAAAGAAATACAAAATAGAGAATTAAGGTGTTCAAAAATATTCTATTTCTAAATTTCTTAAATTTCGAATAATTAATTGTAAATCAATTTATATATAGGTACATGATTTTCAAATCTTGTCATAACCTCTCTAAAGCGGGTATGCGATTAACTGATGTTTTTATTGTAACGTCTATCATTAAAAAGGTTCTGACACTTCACATATTTAGACATGTTCCATCTATTTAATGTAATATTATTCATGGTGTAATATTAATTAGAGATGGTTTAAGAATAGATTAAAAATGTAAAAGAAAATTATATCTCATGTTCAAGATCGTCTTTTGTGGCAAGGGGCACTTATGTGATCTCTTGATTTTAATTTAGATTCATACATCAAATATTGTTTGAAATTATGATTTTAATTTGAATGATAATGTAGTTTTCTTGAATCTTGTATTCTTTGATCTATGGGATTGTCATTTGAGTCATGTGAATGTTGTCTCTAGGAAATGTATGATGCATCTGTATTTCATCTCTAAATTTGAAATTAATAATAGTATATATGAAATTTGTGTGCAAGTTTAACTGCCTAAAATACCTTTTCATTCCCTGGATAGGACATCTAAAATTTTAGATTTAGTGCATAATGATATATTATGGGATTGCAACTAGGGATCATAAATATTGTTTTATAACTATCATTGATGATGTGCATACATACTATTATGTCTACTTACTTTAAAGTATAGATGAGGCAATATAAATTCAAAAGTTTTAAGAAGGAAGTAGAAACACAAACTATAAGATAGCTAAAAGGTTAAAGTTTGATAGGATAGGGGAGTACCCCTTGAACTTGTTTTTGGGATTTTGCCAATTCCGTAGTAAAGTTGATGATTATACTTCTCTGTATACACCGCAGTGTAATTGAATAGTAGAACATAAGAACTAAACATTGATAGATATGATGAACATTTTTCTCCAAACTTCAAGAGTTCCCAAGTTTGTGTGGGCGAAAGATTTGAATACAACTTGCCATATTCTGAATAAACTTCCCCATAAACATAATGAGAGTAGTCCATTTTGAGTTATAGAGAGGCCGAAAATAAAGTCATAAATATCTTTGAGTGTGCATGTGCCTTGCAAAGATACTTGTCTATGAGTACAAGAGGAAGAAATTGGGACTAAAAGTTGTAGATGTCACTTTCTTGTTGTTATATAGATACAAGTTATTTGTATAAATTCTTAATTGTGAAATCTGAAATCTCAGGTCTTGATGTCAATAAAATTGTAAAACTTTGTGATGCAACATTTTTGAAGATGTTTTACCCATGAAATATGTTGTTCCAAAGGATTTTTTCATGAGGATGCACAAGTTCTATTCCCGAGCATGCAAAAAGGATGACACATGTGGTGGACAACTCAAAACATATCATCCTCACTTATAATGTTGAGGATGATCCTAAAACTTTCAAACCAACAATGGCTTCCTCAGAAGCTATGTTTTAAAAGGAATCCATTAATGCTGAAATCCAATCCATTCTTTAAAATGGATCATGGGAATTTGTGTATTTTCTTCCTGGTTGTTATGCAGTTTGATGTAAATAGATCTTTAAGATGAAACTCAATACATATGAAACAATCAATAAGTACAAGCCTAGATTGGTTTCCAAAGAGAACATACAAAGGGAGGGAATAGATTATTTTGATACATATTCTCATGTTTCTCGCATGACCACAATTTGTATGATCATAGAATTGGATTCCATTTATAAGTCTTTATATAGCTTAAGACAAAGTCCTAAAGAATGACATGTAATGTTTTATTCTGTGATATCATTTTTGGCTTCACTTTTAATGATTTTGATAAGTATGTATACTGCAAGATTGTTAATGATATATTTTCATCTTATGCTTATATGTATATGATATCATGTTTTTTTGGCTCCGATATGAAAGTAGTCAGTTAGACAAAGTCATTCTTGTGTAGCATGTTTGATAAGAAAGATATGGGTGTCTTTGATGTCATTTTAGGGCTTGAAATTACAAGATCTACTTATAGTATTACACTGTCTCTGTCTCGCTATGATGAGAAGATATTTGAGAGGTTTCAATACACATGATGTAAACTTATTAAGGTTCTATATGAGTCATAGAAGCTCTTGGTTAAGAATAATATTGGTGTTTCTACATCTCACTTATGATACTCTTTGATTATCAGAAGTTTGATGTATCTTATGAACTACACACGACCAAACATTGTTTTTACTGTGACCAAGTTGAGTGGAAACACTAGTTAACTGAGAAGACCTATTGAGAAGCTCTTGACAAAGTGTTGAGGTATATATGAAGGGAACCATATCCCTTGGGATGCATTATGGGAAAATCCTTCTATGAAATAGACCATATAATCTGTGTCCACCTTTGAGGCTGAATTATGTGCTTTAGATGGACATGGATTTGAAGCTAAATGGCTACATGGACTTATGTCTAGTTTACCTATGATAAATAAGTCACTTCCTGCAATTTTAGTTCACTATATAGAACAACACTGTAGAAAAGATAAGGAGTTCCAAGTACAATAAAAAACAATATAGACACATCCAAATTAGAATCAAGTTTATAAGGGAGCCAATGTCTAGTGAAGTTGTGGCTATGGAATATGTTGGTATCAATGTTATACAATAGATCATTTGACGAAAGATCTTACCTTGCCCTTAGTTGAGAACTCCAAGTTGGAAATGTCAATAAAACCCCTTATTTTATAAGAAGTAGAAACCAACACAAAAGAGTGGATACCGCAAAAGTTGGGTTCAATGTGGTAATAATAGGTTTTCAGTTGAATTGGATGACATTATGTAATTTACTTGATGATTCGTGCATATGTGTGTCTATCCCCTGAAAACTTGTTAGTGTCATGACTGCAAATTAATAAGAAATTAGTCTATAAATGGTATCCAATCCTTGAATAGGATGCTAGTAGTACATCGTTGAAGACTCCAACTAAATGATTGATGTTTTATGACTTTAACAGTGGTATAGGTTTGTTCCCTGATATCAATCATGATTCTTGATTTGGATGCATGGCCTTTAATGCATCATTGCATTTATTGCTTTTTCACCAGCTGATAATCTTGTACCAAAGGTTTAGGTTCACAAAATTAGTTCACCTAGTTCATGTGGGAGTATGTATTGGATAACTCAGACATGGTTCAAACCAAAAGGTACATGCTAGAAGCATAACATGGAGAAATGAGTGGCAAAGCATACTACACATTGTTGTTTGTGGGGGATTATTAGGTATATTAGAACAATCCAATTGTTTAGCACAAGTTAAGGCCAATGTGGGTGCAAGTAGTACATATGAGATGTGAAGGAATCAATAGCTTTTGTCATTTGTGCAAATGGAAGGTGCTTTAGTCATACATTTCACACTTTTAAAGATGCACTAGTGTCCAAGATCTCTAGGGGAGGGTATGGTCTCCTTGCTGTGGGTATTCTACCACAACACACACACTTGCATGTACGTGTGCCACACTAAGCCATACCTCATCGGGTTGGGCCGGCCTCGGGCACGGGCATGTAAATCTTGGATTGTGATATGTGGGTCATGGGTCATGGGAATTGTCCTCGATCTCCTATTTTATATAGCCAAATTACAACTTCATTATTTTTTAATTAATTACTTTCCAAATTGGGGCCTTATATTTCATTTATGTGTACAAAAATGGTAATGCGATTGTGTCAAATTAGAAATAGGATAGTGTACTAATGCGTGTTTACTACAAGCATATATTGCAAGTGTATGTTTCGTGTAATATAGGCCTACGAGGCCAGAGTGTCGAACTGAGGGAAAGATATCTAGAGACTCCTACTAACTATGACTCGATCAGCTAGACCTAGTAAAAAAGTTGATTGATTGATTAATTAACTAATTGCAAGAATTAAAAAAATTTAATGTGGTTGTGATCACAAATGGAATGGATACCTTAGGAATATGGTTTTAACACAATTCATAATGAAACTAACATCATTTATCAATATTTATTTCTCTAAACCTTGGACCAAGGGATCTGTAGCAAGAATTACCCACTCTCCCAACATAATTCACTACCCAATCAAATATAAACCCCACTCTCATAGCCATTTAACTATTAGATAGGTTCTTTAATGATTCCTCTGGGCTATTCCCATCACAATTGAAATTTGTCTCTCAAGGCGTGGTATAAATTGTGTAATACTATGACTTTTCTAATCCTAATCCCTCTATCAAAGCAATTACGGATATGGGAAATTATTTGTGTTGATCAAGCACAGTTAATTCATTATGAAATCATATTATTAGATCTTGAAATTAGGAAGATATATATATATACATATATATATATATATATATATATATATAAAGGAAGGGCCTAATGTAGGAAGATAATCCTACTTCTACAGTACTTTTCTATACCACTAATGCAGTCTATAGAAAAGATAAGAGGTCGCTATCCTTGATTAGCCAGCCAACATTTGCTTATTTGAGGGCAACTGGCATGACAAAGAATTGCCCTCTGGAGGAACATTGTTCTTTCGAAGACTCGAAAATTGCAGTCCATGTCCCCTTTTGAGAACTTCTTTTCCTCCCCCCTTCCTCGTCCTCCGTGATTTTCTCTACGCAATAATCGAAAGAAACAACCATGATGCTCTGGTGCCAACAACCACAAGGGAGAGAGCAGCGATAGCAACATGTGTCGCATTAGTCCTGAATGGATGGAGGAATGTCTCCGCACTTGTCTCCGCTCTCCTCATCCCAACTTGAAGGAAGGACCCCCAAGGGATGGGAAGATCAATTGAGATATAATCTATAGCTCTACTAACCACAAAGAGGCAATTATGAAGATATGAGAAGTAGCTTTAGTGTCCTAGGAAATTGAGCCACAAATTTTAGTCACAATTATCAACTTCACCATAGTACAACATCTCTCATCACTTTTCCAATAAGTAACATACCTTAACTCGAACACAAAAATCAACCTCTATTATTATATGTTTCAATAAGGAATAAAAATTCATCTATGATTTGTTAATGATAGGGCATATCTCAACATCATCCTGTCAAAATGTTCATAAGTTCAAGAAGACATATGTTGAATATTTGGCCAATAAGAAACAAAGGAACTACATTTGACTAGTGACTAAATGATTCACTTGGAGAATCAATTTAGAACTTTTAATTGGACACATTCCTTAAGTGTCCTATTTTTAGTCAAAGGTAAAACTTGGTTTAATATTCTATCAGGATTAGTATGGATATAATAGATATTGGTTTAATACCAATAATGGATGTTGTTTTACTATGTCAAGAATACATATGTATCCACAATTCCAAATTAACTGATAATTGATTATATTAATTTAATTTAATATTATATCAAGCAGATCTAGGAATCAATCACCTGAATTCTGTTAGGTACAAATAATTTATCATGTGTTTTATCCAAATCCAATATGTGTAGTGATGCTAGAACTAACACCAAAAAAACCAACACCACTAGAAGTCCTTATTCTAACATCCCAAAGGGACCTTCATATGAAATTTTGACAGTAAATGTTCCTGGCGAAAACCAACCAATTCCAGTAGTACAAGTGGTAGCATGGGGAGAAGGAACATCCGATGAAGATGAAGGCAACCTGACCTCCTTTTTGGGTGCACCACCCAGGCAACCTCCACCCCCAGAAAAGATATTGCAATGCGTGAGGCCTCCCCCTATCCCATGTAAATTGGCAGGGATGGACATGTCGTATGTGTCTAGGATCTCATGCAGAGACATCCATGTCCTCACAAATGTCCTAAATGATGATCTATTAGCACAAAGATAATATACAACAACCATGGAAAGACCTTAAGCAGAGAACACTTCAGAGGGATTTTCTTGAAGAGAGAAAGAGTACATATAAGTTTATTCAAAATACACTGCACGCCCATTATGGAGGAATTCTTACATACATACAAGGCACAACCTATCTTTAACGATACATCCATTTTAGAAAAGTGGTTGTACGAGGGAAAGTTTGAGTCTACACCTATCAAAGACCTTCAAGATGTAGTGGCAAGATGAGCAATGAGATTTATCACTTTTCTCATTTGAACAATCAAATATTAGGTGTTGACGTAGTTTATCTTTATAAATGGCACATGACAATTTACAACTTTTGTAGTGTCACGCTACCTTGCACTTCCCTAGTCTTCAAGAAAAAAGAAGCGTGTGATATCCATAAAGTCCCTATTCGACATCATCATGCCATCCAACAGGAAGGTAGCTTCCATGCCAACAATTGGAAGAACTTCATCATTAAAACTAAGGTTCCCCAAGAAGAGCTAGGATCCCAGGACTGTGCATTCATTGTCTCACATATGATAGTGGTGATATACAAAAATATCTCATTCAATGACATCTTCCTTGAAGACCTACATGGAATGTGATGCATTGGATGTCATATATGATTGTCGCTTCTTCAGCGACCCGATAATGCCTCCAGATGCGGTACCACACCGACTCTATATGAGAGTTCCACTTCCTGAAAAGTTTCCATGGAGCGAGAAGCTAAAGACCTTATCGATAAATCCTTTGGAATTGAAATGTACATCCTCATGGAAAGAAGATTGGTCAATTGAAGAGCAGCACAACAACAAGAACCAACTTCTAGCTAAGACAATTGGTGAAAAACATACACCTCTTCCATCAAAGAACCCATAGGAATCACCTCCTAAAGCCATTCCAGAACCAACTGCACAAACAACAGAGATGCTAGAAGAGAGGGAGATAGATGAACATGAGATTCCAAAAGAAAGGCTTGAGGAACCAGCTGGTACCATCTTCCCAGACTTTGACAGATGGTCATGTGAGGATCTGTCTCTGGATTCCCTACTCTTAATCATGAAAAGGCTAAGGTAGATGATGACCTTCGGGAAGTTGTCTTTGAAAGAGACAACATATGCGTTTGAAATGATGATCTCTGTGAAAAATTGAGACTAGACAGATACATGACTGTGAGTGTAATGTCAACTTACCAGTCCCTTCTCTAGGATGGTATGCCCAATAGACACATGGCAAACTACCAATTATTGGAAGACATCATCCATAAGAATAATTCAAGACAAAAAAGTTTATAATACAATATCCAAAAAATCTCTCTACCTGAGTTCATTTTCTTGCCGATCTTGCACGATAACCACTAGACACTCATGGTGGTCAACTTCAAGGCAAATACCACATTCAGTTACAACAGCTTCGATGCAGCCTTTGCTTTAAAGAAGTATAGAAATATGACCAAAGAGGGTCACAGTAGAAAATGCAAAGACTTGTGCAGAAGAAATCATCATGATGATATAAGATCATGGCAAGGGATATTGTTTCGTCCCTAAAAAAGACTTCAAAAAGCCACAGTTGTCCCATAGAAGCCCTCGACAAATTTAAGAATCTAACAACTTTGATTTTCAGTTCTTATATTGGATGACAACTTTATTTGAGAGGGATGTTATAGTCAAAAGTATACAACACAAGTGTTATCATACTCTCCATGGAGTCTACATTGATATGTTGTTGCACTCGTGCTAGAAATCCAAGGACTTCCAAATGAAGCATAAACCCCTACCCATTTATATCCAACCTTGATCTTTGACACTCTAGGACAGAGTGTATGATAAGTTTTAGGGAGTTGATTATAAATGAGCATGGGAGGTACTATTTTCATACCCTCTACTAAAAACATTTACACATAAACCTTTTTGATTGCCTAAACTTTCAAACTTTAGATTTTACACATAAGCCTAAATTGGGAAATTTTTGAAAATTTTTGGAACTTCTGAATAGAAACTAGAATTTTTTTTTAATTTTAAAAGAATATGTTCCACATGCAAGTTTTGGATCTAATTTTCCTGAATGGTGTCATATCTTCCACTCTTAGAATTTTTGTCTTTAGAATAACTCTTAGCATAGTTATTTCAAGAATGATGGTTATAGACTATCTAATTCACCTAAAACTCAAGTATTATAATGTTTTTACATTATCCTTATCCCAAGATATTGTAAGATGCATAAAGATTTATTTTGTCCCAAGATTAAACCTCGATGTTAGGAGGAATGAGTTATATACGCTCATGATTGATCTCCTTAGATCTCAAATACATGTTGGAAATCACATAATCCTAGAAAATGGAAACAACTATCCCTTCTAGTGATTAAATCACTACTTTGGGATCAAAAGAGGATTGGAAACCTAGAACTTCCTTCAAAATACCTATTAATCCTAATCTTGTGGGCAAGAATAAAAGCCGAGGGCAATAAAATCATGAGAGTTGTGCTCAAAATTCACAAGATGTTCAGGGGCACAATCCTAAAAGC
The DNA here is from genome assembly GCA_963693085.1 of Alisma plantago-aquatica. Lineage (NCBI taxonomy): Eukaryota > Viridiplantae > Streptophyta > Magnoliopsida > Alismatales > Alismataceae > Alisma > Alisma plantago-aquatica. The sequence continues at coordinate 642,301,786 of OY856413.1, read as the reverse complement.
CAAACTTCCCACCTACCATTCAAAGGGAACCTCACAAAACCACCTATGATTACATCATGACCTAAATCGGGTAACACTTTCATTGCAACAATTATCATGGTTGAGAGAACCTATGAAAGGTAGGAAACACTTCATCCTTAGCCTACCCTAGCACAATAGTTAGGATCTACATAAACTAAAAGTTGGGTGTGAAAGCTACCTCTAGCCAAAAAGTTGTGCATGTACAACCAAGAAGGGGATTATCAATGCATCAAGATGGAGAAATGATTCATCAGAAGAAGTTCATAACAAGTGATATGAGTAACACAATTCCTAATCTGAGAAGGATAATCTTTGTATTAACTGCACCTAGCAATGATACATATGTCTTGACTTAAGATTGTCATTAAGATATTTTTCACATCCTAAAAAAATAATCTAATAAACCCTCTGAAGTCATTCAATGCCTTTCTATTTGTTATCGTAAGGACATGCTAGATCGTAAGTTTCAAGGATTGATAACATCCAATTTTTTGGATATTAGAGTGCCCATTTTACCCGCACATTATCAACTCAACAATGTTTTATTTTGATAAATCTAATTGTTTTGTTATCTTTTTGGAATAACTACCTGATTTCATCTCCTTATTTTTTTTGCATCATAATGTCACAAGAGGAAGATTTGAAGATCGGTGATCCATGGCTTTGTATCATCAACAATTGCTGAGCTCACATTCTCAATGATCACTCGCCTTACAACCCAACTGTTCAACGACCACTAGCTTTTAAGTCATCAGTGACCTCTGAACATGAGTCCCAATGAATGTTGGCTTTAATGGTCTTAACGACCAAATAAGGTTCTTCCATCAACAATTGTTGGAATCTAGCGACATCGGTGTCCGCCAAGGATACAACAACATTGATCAACATGCCTATAATTTTGACGATCGCTGAACTTACAATCTTAGTGATCGCCATGATTTTACACACTGAATGACCGATGGATTGCTTCCTCGAAGTCTATACCTATAAATAGCTAACCACCTCAGACATGGAGGGGGCGCGACATGTGAGGGATGACAAAGTGCTGCCACACCGAACACCCATCTTGCCATTGATTTGAGAGCTCTATAGACAAGAGTATGAAGGAGATAGTGGGCCTCTTCCACCACCAAGCATCTCTAGGTCTCTTCTTTAAAATATGGATCAACCATCTTCAACATCATTACTAGACTCAGAGCTGAGGAAGACATGCATCAACCTTGAACATTTGTGGTTATTGCTGGTGATCCCCCTTCTTCATCTCTAGAGTTGTTCATCCTCCTTTATCTCGTTCATCCATCTCATCATCCCCTCTCCATGTCTCTTAACATTTTTCAATCCATAATGCTACTCACTGCAATGAGTGACTAAACACATAGCTTAGGTTGGGAGTAGGACTAAGTCTCTCCCAACATGTAAATACTTTTATCCATTGAATATATCTTGTTAGCAATGTTTATATCCACACTCTTGGTCTTTAATGCTTCAATCATATGATTAGCTAACATGTTGTGATGTTTTGTTGTTAGTACCTTGAAAGAGTAGTATTAACCTTATCTAAGTGTTGTGGAGTTGCATGAATGAATGTAAATGTTGGAATGCTTAAGGTAATGATCATATGGTTATTTTGTGATTATTTGTTTTCCATCTCAAGAGAGAGACAACCTTATGATCTACATCTATCCTAAGCTCAAGAGAGGAAGGCATAGACATCTATAAGGATTGCTTGTAAACTTTCTAAGGGTATACAATGGGTGTGAGTGTTGCATGTTGGTGAGAGACCTTAGATCATGAAACCCAATCCAAGTTCCACAACCATTCTTGATAACTTATTCTTGGATTTTACTTGATCACTAGTTTTGTTACTTTCCTTGTTTTACAAGTTTCATTTTATTTGTTTGTTGAAGTACCATCATCCCATAAGGAACATAAAACTTGATCTCTCTCTTTGGTTGGTGTAACTAAGCCAAGGCTCGACGTTCTTCACACGTACCACTCCTTGTTCCCCCAATTTACTCTGTTGACCCCATACAATAGTTGTGGGAGCCTGAGTGTCTAGTTATTAATTTAATAGTCTGACTACTCTAAATATTCTCCATTTTAGACGTGTGATTTTGGTCTGTTGCTTGTACAAGATGGCAGAGTCCTCCATTAATTTCCTCAAAATTTAGCTATTTAAATATTCCCTGATAGATCTGGTCTGTAGTTGGTACAACGCTATGGAAGGTGATCACATCACCACATCACAAATGCTCCAAGAAAAAATCCTTGAAAAATACTATCTCCCATCTCTCAACTATCAAATATGGGGACAAATTAGGCAAATCTCCATGGTTCTCGAATAAACCTTGGGGCAAAGCTTGGGAGCGATTTAATGAACTCCTTCTCCATTGTCTAGATCATGACATCTCCCTAGTACTCATGATCAAAACGTTTTATTAGGGTGTCTACAAAGACAATAAGGCCTTTCTTGATGCCTCTCTGGAGGTACCTTCATGTTCTAAAACATTGACAATCTTGGGATGTTGTAAAAGGAAGTGTTGAAACTCAAGCCCAATATAATCAAGGGCAAGGGGTGTTCTAAAGGTAGAAAAGGTTGAAGATAGAGCCAATATCAAATATATTTTTAAAAGCCTAAAGATTCTCACCCCAAAGTAAGATTGTATGGAATCTTCCTTCAACACCTATGAAAGAAAGATACAACCACAACAACTTCAATATCTGCAGCAACAAGTAAAATCTATAAAAGATCTTTGTGGAATTTTCCAAGGCAGTGATCATTCCACGTTGTAGTACAAACTTCTCTACAATTCCCATGAATTCACAAAAATTGGAGGATCTCAACTCCATCCATAGCATTCCCGACCAATCCTAATTAATTCCAAATCAAACTAGAAATCATCCTGAATTTTAGTACAGAAACCTAGTCGATGTCGAGATCATGGAAAAACTATGACCTCCTAAAATGAATTACCAACGTCGTTCAACCCCAGGGTTCCAATACAACTATAAACAAAAATTTCACAAACAAAGGCATCTATCAGGGTAATTTCTAAAACTGTGGGCAATAATTTCCAAACTTGAATTAAAAACCACAAATGCAACAATCCACCCCCAGTTCTTCCATAGATGAAAAGATTGCTAAGATACATTAATTAATCATGTGATAGATGGCCCATCAAAGATAGTATATTTCCAATTAACAAGGCTCATGGCACGCCAACGTCTCCTTATAGATTATATTACTAGTCAAAAAGAAGCAAATCCAAAACATTTGGAACAACTTAAGTCTATGACAACTAGATCTGGATTTGCCCCTTCAGAGAAGGTGAATCTTTCAACAACGAGCCAAAATGATAAAGATGAGGTGTCCATTGGCCAAAACCTAGAAATATCTCATCTAGAAATCACCATACTTGCTTCAGACAACCCCATCTACAAAACTCATGTGTCATATCAAGCTCATTTGAACCAAACTAAACTAGATTCCAGGTTCAATAAATGTAAAGATACCCTGAAGAAGTTGTATGTTAATTTCTGTTACTTGATGCCATGGAAAAAATGCCTTACTGAAATAAAATTCTTCAAGATCCTACTCAACCACATATACATAACTAAAGAATGTGAAATGGTTAAATTAGCAATGTTGACATCACACATTATTTAGAGCAAGATGCATCATAAGAACAAACACCCCAAGTCTATTGGAATTTCATACTCCATAAGAGATTATACCTTCCCAATGAGACTACCCAACCATGGGGCCAACATTTCCATCTACCGCTTAGCCTATGCAGGAAGCTCAACCTCACTGATATAAGACTCACCGGGATGACTATCTAGCTTGCAAAATCCTCCACGACCAAGACACATGGTGTCATTGAATATGTACCATTAAAGGGTGGGGAATTTTATTTCCCTTGTGATTTTGTAGTGTTGGACATTAAGGAAGGTTGCCTCTACCCTCTAATATTCAACAGATTATTCCTCGCCACAACTAGAGCCTTAATCAACATCGAAATGGAATTTTTGAATCTACGAGTAGGAAACCGACCTTTTGATTTCCAAGCACTTGGGGGCTTCTAGAAGTATACCAAAGAAGAAGAAGTGTACTTCCTCGACTACATCGATCAATTTACCTTGTTGTAAGAAAAACTCTTCCATTACGAATTCCCAACAATTCATGAGTGTAGGATATCCTCGAAAGGCAACCACAATATGGAAAAGATTGAGAGTTCTCCTATCTACTCCATGTCAGAAAGAGGATTATAAACTCTGGAAAAGACATCCCCCTTGAGACTGCTCTTGCAAAACACACTCCATATATCCAAGAGACATTCTTTCTTTGAACACCAGTCTATCCACATATCCCAGTTGTACCCTAAGTGTTCCCCACTAAACTTCCCCCCTTCTCTCATCAAACTCCAATCTTTAATGACTACCATGCACCTCATTAATTGACAATACCTTATGTCTATCAAGAAGAATCAAATGGGAACATGGTTTGTCAATTTTCAAAGTAACAACAACCAGATTCTAGTTGCCAATATGTTGGAATGACCATGCATCCAATGAACCTCACTCTTGTGTCCCCTCGACATTATCATATAAGTTCATCTTAGATCACTCATTCATCATCTTACATCGATAAATTGGAACTGACAAGGTATGACTTCAACTGTTTCCCTTGGTATTATGACATGTACCACACCATTTGTAGTATCCTACATGAATAAAAACTCAAAGTAAGGATAGGGAAATGGAAAAAAGGAAACATACCTTGATTATACAATAACCCTATCGAAACTCCAGTTGTCGCTCCCATGGTGAACTACACAGCTGTCAGGCATTCACCGTAAATAGGAATATTGTTGAGAGGAAACTCAATATTTTATTTTATTTTAATTTCTACTCCTTTCATTTTATTTCTTTTTGCTTTTTATATTTAATTTTCCATCTACTAATTATAAAAAATAGTCTTGAGTCAATTATTTGCACCCAATTGATCAATATGTAAGAGCGGAATGAACTGTAGTCAGGCATCTCACCCCACTTTCAAGACCAACCCAGTCTATCAATTGCGAAGCCATATGACGAACCATAATCCAAGTTTATCTTGTCCAAAATAGTGTTGTTTAGAAGGATTGCTGATTGTCCAAAATAATCACACTCACATAATTCAGGGAGGGTGATACTTTCATAAATTTCTTGTATTTGTATATGACTATTTTTCTTTTCTGTGTCGAATTATTACGGTGAATAGAGACACTCCTCATATTGATTAAATCCTTCTAATTACTAAAATGATTATTATTCTAAGACCTCAAGCGTTGAAAACATAATCATCATGTAACGACCCATGTCATTGGCTCCTAGCGAACTAGCAACAATTTTTCCCATAAAAAACATCATATATGTCAATATCCTACAAAACCATTTCCTATCATTAATTTTCATAAACCTCCTTTTTAAGTTTTAAATTTCAGTAAACCCCCTATGACGACATCCGTTATAACACCATCTAGCAGATCCTTGTGTAAATTTTCTTTAACATCTATGTGTTGTCTTTTGATGTATATATTGTTAAAAAATATTTGCCATATTATGTCAATTAAACTATATTTAAATCATATAGAATTGAAAATATAAATATTTTTCATTTAAGTTAAAATCTTGATGATAATACCTTAGTACAAATTATGAGCAAAGCACTCTCAAAATTTGAAAAGCACAACATACACGCAACATGATCAATTTTGAGGCTATTGTTGATCACTAGAGGTTCAAAAAAATGATCTCATTTGGATGAGCATCTGGGTCATGTATAAATGGGCAACCCTATCCGATGAGATTAAATGTTTTGGCAACACACCGAGACCAGAATTCAATCATGATATATAGTGTGAAAATTCAAACCAAACTCAAATGCTACATTCTATATTTCCTCAATTAGTAACTATATTAATATTTTTTATATTTATGAGAAAACTCCTCAAGGTAGGACCACTTTGGATCAATCCTGGTATAATAAACTCTTGCCGCCCTTAGCTACCTTCATACTAGAGTGAACATTTTAATCACATTGTGGGTCACTTGCATGATGGGATAATCTAGACTAAGGGGTGTAATCAAGGGTTGATCCCAGTTCCATTCAATGGAATACCCTTTTGCCACTACTTGAGTTATTTCTCTGCAGCAACTAGTTTATTACATAATTAAACATGAATTTGGATATTCTTGTTATACTATAATAGATATGATAACATCATATAATTAATATAAATACTTGTGTAAAAGTATTAGTAATAATTTCTTTTCATGCTGTTTATAAAATGCATTATTTAAATTTGACAACTTGAAACAAGACCATGTTTTAACCATGTATTAAATATCAATGTTCGTAGAATGAAATCCAAATGTCAATCAAATTTTTGATGGTCATTTCCTAATTGATTCGGGCTTGGAATTTTGGCCTTAAGCAGCAAAGGACTGTCCAAATTTTGGGTCCAGGTCGGTCTGGGTTGAACAAAATGGTCGGATATTTTGATGCTCAAACCCCAGACAGACCAAGACTCAGATTTTGATACTCTGCCTGACCTAGAACTGAAAGATTCATATTACATTAGAGTCTGGAACATATCTAAACCCAAATATTGATCAGTTAGAGCCAACTAGATTTCTCAAAATTATAATCCATAGTCTAACTGTATCAAATTTCCATTCTAAATAATTTATATATTTATGACTCTAATCTGAAACTAACACATACCCTGATTTGTCAGAATCTGAAGCCATTTTACACAAGGGGCGGAACCAGAGATATGATGTTGGAGGGGGCGCGAATTAGTATGATAAAACGAAGCTGTACATGTATAGTTCCAATATATTGTCTTAGTTGTGCTTTGAAATCATAGAGCTCCACTATTATTTCATCAATTGTGATCGTTCCAGCTAATTCATTTTTAAGATATGCATTCATACAGTCGGAAAAGATAGATCCGTAGTAGTTTTATAGATATTTAATGGGTGTTTTTCCAAATAAACACGGTACTAGTCTTGGAGGAAGATCTTCAGTATTAACTCTTTTTCTTCTTGCTATTACAGAAATAACGCGCAAAGGTAGAAAATTATATAACTTCGATATCCAATTTCTTGTTAACTAGAAAAATGTGACCATAGATTATTCAGGAACAAACAGATCAGCTAAGAACAATATGACGAGCATTGGCCGACGTTTTGTGTAAACTATAATAAAAAGTAATTATGTAGTCCAACAGTTACCGAAAAGCAGATGCCAAGAAGCGAAGCTTTAAGGTTGAATTGGAAAGGACGCAATGCTTGATGCATATCTTATCTACCAAACAACTTTGATAAGTAGATATGCAAAGTGTAAAACAGTTTGCACCCAAGAACAATATTTCACGACTAATTTGAGCAAGACTTAGGATATGGATTAATTTAGTTAAACAAAACAACTTACTCGTCAACAACACACCTGCAAGTTGTAGATGAATGAATCTTAGGTTTCTCATATGTCACTGTGTGCATAGCATATTGGCAACAATAACATGCCTCAAGTCCCTACTGAAAATAGCCTGTAGATGCGAGGGAGAAACATATAATGAAAACAGTATGTGGTAGCAAGAGATATTTTGATTAACGACACCGAGGATAGTTAGTAGGAGATGAGATGCTGGGACTTGATTATAAAAACTGCCGGAAACACTCTTTGGGCTTTTAAATATATCGATGCAGTTAGAGTATCTTTTTATAAACAAATAAGTAAAATCGCATTGACCAGTGGTTTTTCTATTTAGAATTAAACACCAAGCGTCCAAGTATGGACGGGAGTTATGGGAGCGAGGGCTATGAAATCCGGATGACATGAATCAGAACAGGTAACAAAAAACTGGGCGGGAGTTACAGAGCAAGATTGCTGGAGATATTTATTCAAAGAAACTTCCCTAAAAATTTGGAGGGTCGTGGCACCCGCCTGCCCCCTGTTCTTCCGTCACTGATTTTATATTTAAAAATGAGAACTTAGAACTAAAATGCGTCTAAATTGTAGGTCAGTCTATTTGAACCTCCACCGACTCAAAATGTCAAAATTACAAGCTGGAACTACTCTTTTCGTGTCAGACATGATCGGGTTCAATAATTTTTAGACGCATCATTAACATCCGTAGAAGTGCACAACATGCATAGGCGGTAAGCTGCATGTTGATTGTGAGCTTTTCAAAAATCAAGTCTAGTGTATCCGTACTGAGATACAAAAATATAAGTAATTATATCCATAAAGAGTCACTCTTAAAAACATTATATAATTTAATATTTAATTGGTAACATGATATTATATCATGCATATTTGTAAATCTATTTGTTGAATACTATATATAATAATATATAATGATATAAGTCTTTATGAACAACATACACCTTCAAAAAAAAGTCTTTATGAACAACATATGCATTGTTGGATTCCTTAACCAAGTAACAGCTTGACGGTGTTAACACGGAAGTCATCTCTAGGGTGGAATACTGCAACAGGATTCTAGAGCAAGAAAGACGAACTCATGGGAATTAAAAGTAGGAAGGGTATGTATGGGATATTGACAAACGTGAGGGTGGTCCGGGACAAAACTCAGAACGTAATGCTCATACAAAACCTGAAGGCGATTTCGCCTTTGTCCCTTTCTGTTTGTCGGTCTTCCGGGGTCACCTTTCTTAGCACATTCTTTTTTACTTTCCTAGCTATAATAGAAGCGACTGGCCGGTAGAAGGAAGATGCAATCGCTGGAAATAGGCTTTTACGCTGGATTTCCTTGCCTCAACTGTATCAGATAACGACAACTACGGCTCTTGGGTGAGAGTTGGTAAAACATTCAAGCATGTGCAACATGTTCCTCCACGCTAATCATGCAAAGTTGTATTCGATTTGTTTATTATTGATAGAATACACTATGATTTGCAGTTATGAACGAAGCATTACCGCACTGCACTTACTAGCTTCAATTTCTCTGCCAGACGCCAAGGAAACTTTGTTGAAAAGGGTTAAGAAGCTGTCGACGTGTTGCCGCTTTCTCCATTCCACAATGCAAAAGGGAAAGGCGGAATGTATTGAAAACTATGTGAAGAAATAGAGAAAGAACAGCTTTGGACATGTGAAAGACTATTAATTCATGTAGTTTCAATGCAGGTTGGTAATGTATTGAAAACTATGTGAAGAAATAGATAAAGAACAGCTGTTCGCTTTTATTTCATTACTGTATGTTTTGTGTTTGTTTCTTTTAAGTTTTGAAATTCAATTCTCCCTAGTATTGCGAAAAACAACCACTATAAACTGACTCACGAGCTTCATAGTCCAGGAGAAGTTTGCACGAATATGCCCGTTTTAGGCATTTGAGCTATTATTTCATGTTCATTAGAACTAGTTGGCAGTGCAAAGTAGATGATGCACGGTGGACATCAACGAGATTGTCCATCTTGTCTACGGTGGAACAACAGACTGTGGTACACTGGTTACCACTGAGGAGCAACTAGTTCTCATGCGATCAAATGAGGCAATGACATTAACAATGACAACATCAATGACCATATGTGAGAAAACACTTGTTTGTCAAATGAGAACATAATAATGAGTGGTTGATTGTAATTGCATATTATTATCTATATCAAGGCTAACTTATGGGATTTGGCGGGAATCTCAGACCCAATATTGTACGTAATTTATGAGTGGATATTGTATGTTGATTTTTCTCCTTCCCGTTGGTCGGAGTTCTCAGTTGTATATATTATAGAAGTCAATCATCGAATGATGGATATAGAAAAATCTTATGTTTTTGACTTGATTCATAAAGGTAATTTCATCTATTGATGTACATTTCTTACTGTGATATTCATGCTCATAGTAAATGTCTATATAATGATTTGTTCAAAACCATGGAACTTCAAGTGTTTGACTTGACCATGAGATCCTAATAAATTCTAAGAACAATATTCATAAATGTCTATAATCAGGTATTGATGTGGATTAGACAACACTATTGTACTTAAAATTAACTATGTTTATAGACAAGAATGCAATGACTTGGAAGATAGATAGTTGTTTTGGTGCAACACATGCTTCCACATTTATTTAATAATGGATTAAATATTGAACCCATCACAATCTCTTTTTCAAAGTTTATCTCTGGCTTTTGTGTAGAAAGAATTCCAATCCTAGGGTTTCCAAAATTCTAAATCACCCCACTCCTTGTCGGGTGGGTTTGTTCTTCACATGACTCTCCTCTCCTCGACAAGATCTTTCTCCCCTTGATATGGTCTTCCACCCCGATATTGTGGAAGATTTCCACTCTAGTGCTAACTGCCATCAGTATTGGTGATAGGGTCATGTCAGTATGTACTTGTTAAGAGAACCAACCTACTTTTACTAGCTAGTTTGGGATGCTATGTTGGGGCGAGTGTCGGTCAAAGTGGAGGAAGGGGATTTGGAATGCACGGAGGTCACAATATTGGTTGGGAAACCACCACCACAATGAAAAAACTCTAGATCATTGAGAATTTGAAGCCCTAACAGAAGTGTAAGATCTAGAGATATAGGTAGAAAACTACTGAGATGAGAAAGGGGAAGTGCATAATTGACATGTAGAAGACACCGATCTCTCTCATGTGTGATAACCGGGCAGCTATCCATATTGCTAGTAATCTAGTATTCCATGAGAAGACCAATCATATTGAAGTGGATTGCCACTTTGTGCATGATTTAGTGCTCTCTAAGATGATTCAAACTCCTCATGTTCAGACTGGACAACAAGTGGGGGATATATTCATCAAGCCACTTCCATTTTCAACTTTCAAGTATATCAGTTCCAAGTTGGGCATGCATGATATTTATGCTCCAACTTTTGGGGAGTATTAGAAAACAATTTCCTTATTTATGTATGTGCAATCTGGGAAAACTCCAATCTATATTTGGATTAGAGAGAAAAGCTTCAAGGACCAAATTTCTGATTTAAAACCCTAACTAATCATTTGGATGAATCTTCAAACAAAACTTACCTTAAACAACACAAAATAAAAGATAGATATCAAAGCAAATAGAAAACCAAGTAAGAAGTTCGTATCAAAGCAAATAGAAAACCAAGTAAGAAGTTCATATCAAAGCAGATAGAAAACCATGTAAGAAGTTCCTTTGAGAATGAAAAACTCATTTCAAAACTTCAAGGAAAATAATATGATACAAATCTTAGATTCACTTGGTAGTCTCACTAGTTGGATCAAGAACATGTCCTACAATCTTGAAGCTAGCAACCATAAAATTAAACTCGAACATACCAATAGTCAAGAAACACCACTTCACACCATGAATAATAAAAACAATATTAAGACCACATGTGTTAATCAGAAAATAAAATATAAAAGAATAAATTATCTTTCTCAATCCTAATTGGTAAATTACATGGTATTCACAAGTAGGTAAACCATTATCTAAAATCTAATCCGAGTAGTACTTTACACTCATAGGAAATACGAGACAAGAAAATAATGCATCACATAGTATCAACTACAAACCCAAGACTCCATGAAAGTTATAATAGAGAATCACTTCATATTTATATATGTAACTCTCAATTAAGCCTTTTTCATCTCAATGTTCCCTTCCTTCAATTAGATCTAAAAGACATGGTATAACTATGCATGACTCATTAAGAACCGTAATGAGACTAGAAGTCCCATCAAGATAGATAAACATGTTTTGGCAACATATTGTGTGAATTAAAATAAACATTAATGATATGATTACTCTACTCATTATAAATTAATTGTTTGGTGATTTATGAAAAGGCATATGATAACATAATATAAAGGAACCTTATTGACTTATCCAACACATCATCCATATTAAGTAAATAATCATAAAATCACTTACCATGCTTAGAAGACTACTTGTATATATCATGAAAAAAATCACAATTAGGGTTTACCTTTATGTGCTGCCTAGTTGTATTATATTTATACTTTCCCTGATTAATTTAGAGTGCTTCCAAATTTCTAATGACTGTGATATTTGTTAGACCACAATAAAGAATCATAGGAGTATTCATTCTCAATAATAGAGTGCATTCAATTTACTCATGACTGTGAAGTAGGGGTTCATTGTCCTACAAATACACAACATCATGCTCGTCCTGGGTACACATGTCCTAGAACCTATCATATCACATTAACAAGTCTATTTTTTTAGGAAGTTTAGGATGCTATTTATTCATACTACCATCCTCACGTATATTTTGAAATGAAAAGCTACAATTGACTAACTAGATTAAACATGATAGTATTAAAAGTATTACAAGGTAAGTCCCTATTTATGTTGTTAATTAAACTATTTGGTGGTTCCTCATAAAAATGAGATTTAAAGTGATGTTATTTACTTATTTTGATAAGCTTGTCAACCACCAATTTTGCCTCTCTAGATACAAACTAGAACTTAATATTCCATGGTTTTAAGATAATAATGTGGATCTTCATCATCCAAGGTGTCGTATTAGGAGGTGTTAGTCTTTCTCCCTTAATAATTTGGATGACCAACTTGGCATATGACTTAATCACCAACTTTGTCTGGTTCCTCCTCATCTTTTCCGTTCCATATGTAATAGCTTGCAATACAACCTCTATGGTTGTTCTTGATTTTGTATGTCTACATTCTCCTTTGAGCCACATTCCTTCATTGTTATGTGTCCAACATCCAATAACTAAATTTGTACCCTTATGTGATGCATATGTATTGCACTCTATGACGTTTACTTCAGGTCTTCTCCATTGAGAATTGGAAATGGTTTTAAATTTGTGTTGAATATTACTCACCTCTATAATTGTCATTGATAAAACCCATTAAACGATCTTATCATTGTAGTGAGGTAAAATGGTGATTTTATCTCCAAAAATAAATATGTTCCTAGCTTTTCATATTGTTCAACATGTAGTAAAAAATGTATCTACTTCTTATTCATTCTTCTTTATTTGTTCATTGAACCATGAATTCATGTTTCCATCACAGAAATAACTAGTTTGGTACTTGCCATCCTAGGCTTTCCTAACTACTTTGCTTAATCACAATTATGCAAACCATGAATGCTATATTCTATATCCACATCATACCTTTCACAATTGCAGTCAAGTGATACATATTTTTTTTCCTTATATGATATGTAATGAGACCCCCATGGTTAGATAACCGCCCACATATCCAAACACTTTTAGGTTCTTTGGCATACCACAATTTTGTGATCCATTCTTCTTCACTTATTTTCCCTCACACAATGTGTAACATCCCTGACCTGGGTTATGCTTTAACCCTAGGTGTTTTGATTAAGAAAGATGATTATATGCTTAATCTTATCTTGTGAAAAGTAATTAGGTCTCATGAGAAACTTATGTTTCAATTCTAGTCCTTTTTTTTAACATTGTTGAAATCAATGTTTGATTGTTTTGGACTAAAGTGCAAATTACCCAAGTTGAGGGGTTAAATTGCAAATGTTGCATGATAAGATGTTCCTCTGATGTTAATACATCATAAGAATTAATATGATGTAGTGGTATAGTTTTTACAAGCTTGGGCACCAAGATTAAGCTTGTAAAGCAATGTTTGTGCATTAAAACCCAGTTTTGGTGTAATGTTCAATTTACCCAAAACCTAGGGTTCAATATGCAAATTACCACTTCAATAAGGTCCTTAATGTTTCTTGGCATCATGTAGAGAAAATAAAATGAGAGGGGCATCTCATTTGAATTAAGTTGGAGGAAAGAGAATCTTGATATTAAAATAATCAAGATTTAATCCTAATTGAAACCCTAATTCAATTTAGGGCAAAAATGAATGTATTAATTAAAGGGCCTTCAACCAAAATGTTATTGGTTGATTTTGAATAAGGATGGACGTTCTTTTTCCAAGATAAGGAACGAAAATATCTTAAGTAGGTGAAATTCCACTCACCTTATTATAAAGAAAAGTAATATCCACTCACATATGGGATATTAATATAATAAGCATTAAGGTGCTTAATTTGCTTTTCCTTAAATCATGGATAATTGAGAGGAATATGAGGCAATGAAGATATCCTCGTCTTTAAGGATTTTTAGGGGGAAGAGGCGGCCATGTTTTTGGAATTAAATGCATTTTAATAATGCATTTTCTCTCTCATCAATTTCCTTATAAAAGTGCCATTTCTAAATCAATTGAAAGGATTTTTTCGGCCCTTTCTTCTTCCTTTGATTTGGGTGAGCTCAAGGGGACTTAGGAGCAACTGGAGGACGAGTCCCAACCTGTTGGTAAGCCTCTTGACCCTTGTTCTTCATGATTCCATGGTGGAAATCGAAAATAAATTATGGATTCCTTCTTATTTCGATCTCCTCTTCAACCCTAGCCAACTTTTACAATCAAAAGCTTGAGGACGAGCCTAGGGGGAGTTGCAAGAGATTCATCCACCATTAATGGCGTGATCTTGGAGCTTTGGAGCTCAATTGGAGGCGGGTTTTATAACTTTAACCCTTAAACATTGCTATTGCATCAACTCTCTATGCTTTGTTGATTGATTTCTTCAATTTGATACACTTTTGATTTCTTGCTGAAAATCCCATCAAGAACGGTTGTTGTTCTTGGTTGTTCGAAGGAAGGGGATGATGACATCATCCTAGATTCTTATCCAAAGAAAAGTACCAAGCCAAACGGTTTTGATAGCTACTCCAAATCGTTTTAATTTGATTGGCTATGCGGTTTCAGCAAACCGTTTAAGGGCAAACGGTTCAAGACCATTTGAGATGGTTGACCAAGTGTTGACCGTTTGGGAATTTTGTTCCTATTTATGTAGTATAATGACCCACCAAATTTGAGGGGTTAACTCCAAAGGAATCGTAGGTTGAAGGCCAACCAATTAGGCAAATCGAATTGAATTAAATGCTGATTTTCAACCTGATTAACTTGACATTTTTGGGAAAACGGTTTCAACACCGTTTGAGATGGTTGACCAAGCGTTGACCGTTTGGGATTCCTGTACATAATGATGTTGGGTAATGACCCTCCAAATTTTATGGATTAACTCCAAGGGAATCATGAGTTGAAGGCTAATCCATTAGGGAAACCTAATTGGATTAAGTGCTGATTTTCAATCTGATTTAATTGACCTTTGTGGGCAAACGGTCTCAAGACCGTTTGAGTGCGTTGACCAAGGGTTGACCGTTTGGGATTACTGTTAATAATGATATTTTCTAATGAATCACCAAAATTGAGGGATTAACTCCCAAGGAATCGTGAGTTGAAGGTTATTCAATTGGGCAAACCCTAATTGAAAACAGTGCTGAAATTCCAATGAGTTAATTGGAGATTTTGGGTTGATTAGCCCAAACGGTTTCAAGACCGTTTGGGGATCACCCAAACGGTCTCAAGACCGTTTGGGGGTCACCCCAAGACCGTTTGGAGGTCTGGGGTCAAGTATAGTTGACCAATTGAAGGTCTAAAGGTACCAAATCATATTGCAATTAAGTGCTGATTTGTTGATCAACTCGATAGACCAAACCGTGATGAAATTTCACTAGAATCCAAAGGTTGGATGAGCCAAACGGTCTCAAGACCGTTTGGAGCTCATCCAAACGGTCTCAAGACCGTTTGGGGGTCACCCAAGACCGTTTGGAGGTCTAGGGTTGAGTATGGTTAAGAAATTGAAGATCCAATGTCACTAAGTTGAAGTGTAATCAATTGCTGATTTGGTGATCAATCCCATGATCCAAACCTTAATTGGATGGCTTGGATTTGAGTGATTTGATGGGAAAACGGTCTCAAGACCGTTTGGAGGTCATCCAAACGACCTCAAGACCGTTTGGGGTCAGGTCATACCCAATTTGAATGATGGTTCAATAGTTTCAATGTAACCAATCTTGCATTGATTAGTGTTGATGAATCATTGATTCCAAACCCTAATTCAATTGAACCAAACCCTAATTGATGACCAATGGAGGATCAATTGAGGGTCAAATCAGTTGGAGGTTGACCTATTAAACTCAATTAAATTATGAGTATAGGTCCAGTTGATGATTGGTTCCATGAATTCAATGGTTGAAGGAATCAACATTGGAAACCCTAATTCAATTGGATACCTTATGTAATGGAGGTCCAATGTGATTGAATCTTTGAGAATTAAGATGATGAATGTTCTATTAATCCGATGATGATTAGCAATGATAATCAATGAAGGTACAAAGGTTGAAACCCTAATGGTACCCAAGTGATTAAGTGCCAATTAAGGGATGAAACCCTAATTGCTGATAAGATCAATGACTTGGTACACTATGCTAATTATAGTTGTATGTACTTGATTGAAGGGTTGATATGACCTAATCAAATTGAGATGATGTTAGCATGAATTCATACATGAATATGATTCATGTGGTGATTAAGGATATGATCCTTAAGTATAGAGATCATGAAACCCTAATCATGAACATAAACCCTAATTGACAGGGTTATTGAATTCTAACCCTAATTGAGGGCAATTCTAAATGTAACCCTAATTCAGGGTGAGAATGTGACCCTAATCCAGGGTAGTGATATGTGAAACTTCAATTTAGGGTAATGAGATACAAAACCCTAATTGGGATAAATAGTGAATCTCCAATTATGAACAATTGAATGAAATCCTAATGGAGATGAATTGTAGACCCTAATTGTGGGTGACTAAGGTAGAAATCCTAGTTAAGGATGAATCCATATGAAACCCTAGTTGAGGGTGATTCCATGAGAAACCCTAGTTGAGGGTGATTCCATGTGAAACCCTAGTTGAGGGTGATTCCATGAGAAACCCAGACTAAGCATTAACACCACATGATGTACTAATGTTATGTTGTGATGAGAGGCCCTAAGAAGGGTGAAGGTATGTGAGACTCTAATGAGGAGTCATAATACATAAAGCCCTAATCTTGGACACTATGTCAATGAATCATAATTCTAATCTTAAGTAAGGGTATAAAGAAACCCTAATGATGAGATAGAAGAAATGACCTTATAAAGGTGAAACATTTCATGTGATTGACTACAAGAAACTTTATTGTAAACAATTTCTTTATCATTAGACAAGTCCATATCATTAAAGATAGTTGGACAATTCTAATGTGTGGCCTATGCATTATATGCTATACGTGAGTGATTAGTGATGGAATGTATTAAGAAGGGAAATACCTTAATACAAGATAAAATGGCTAATTCAGGAGAGTCTAAAGTGATGAGAAAGTGATACATCAAAATATGATAGTTATCACATTCAGTACTTCAGGGTTTATATACCTTGAAGCACTCCAAACCCAATATAATTGGGCAAGAAATATATGAAGTGTATTATGCAACTATTACAATGAAATGTAATGAGTTGTTGCACTTGATGAGTGTTAATTAATGTACCTTGAGAATGGGGTTAAGCCCAAATGATGTGTATGATATAATCATACCATGATGAGGATGATAAATGAACTCATACCTTGAATTGATGATCATTAATGCTATATGATGACAGTAATGTTCTTGAATAATCAAATAGGATACCTTTGAATGCCCCAGAGGTATGGATTGATGAATTAAGGGTTGGATAGATTGTATAATCATGAAACCCTAATTAAATGAGAAAAGGGGAACCCTAACCCTGACTTGGGTAAAGGGAATGATAAGCCCTGTTTGATAGTAAACCCTAATTCCTGGAAAAGGAATAATGGTGTTACTATTGTATCACATGATGTGATGAATATCTTGTATGACTGTTATCATGCCTAATAACCATGCATGTATGATGAGATAATGAACATAGCTAGATTTGAGCTGTGACATTTATATAATAAATGTTGATTGGCCTTGTGAGCCTTAATGTTGTTGTTGCTTAGTAAAAGTAACAATGTGTAAGGATTCTATGAGTCATATGAGCAAGTTGTTTCCTAGAAAGAGGTGACAAGATATTTCATGGCCTTGTGAGCCAGGTGTGATGCTTGTGTAACAAGTATCATGAGTGCCTTGGTCAGATGACCTGAAGGTGATAGTTACCTAATAAATGGTAATGATGCTCAATGATGAGTTAAGGGTTGAATACCCAGAACCATATGAATATGGTGATGAGAATGTGAAGGGATGAGAATTCCCAATATTGAAATGAGGGACTGAGTTCCCAAGGTCTTTGAAAGACTGATAAGTATCTGATGAAAGTAGTACATGTCTCTTTATAGCATTGTTGTAATAAGTCTTGTTTGAGAACTTGGCTGATGCTAAAAGAATATGAAAATGTACTAAATTAACCAAGTGAAATCTATTCATGTAGAGCCCTGACCATAGATCCATCATCGTCAGGAATAGGTGATGGTGAAACGGGTGCTCCGCGGCAAAACTCGGATCGCATATTTTGAATATGTGGGGGTAAATGGGCAAAATATATCCTTACGTCTGGTGAAGAGATTTTGTGGGCTCTGATCTCCAAACCATGACAAAACACGATTAAAACTTAGCGGAAGTGATTCGATAAATCAGCTGAAGACAAAAAATCACGGGAAATTAAAACTTTTTGAGACAAGAGCTTGGATCCATAAAAACCTCTTTCATAAAGTGAGATAAACTTGTTTACATCTCAGGATAATTACTTCTTGAGTAATTATATACATCAAGATACAAAATCTCAAGATCACCTAACACAAGACTCCAAGACCTGAGAGTACAGAGGACACATAGGACTGACTCTAACTACACCACATGGCAGACTAAATCTCCACCTGAGATTACTGCTGCTCCTGGTGCTGCTGCTGCTGAGACTGGTCACCTGTAGGCTGGTTCCTTTGTCTCCGACGTCCACCTAAAAAGTTGAAGTCTACGGGGTGAGACAATTTTACATAATTGTCCCAGCGAGAGTTATAACTCTCTGCCAGAAGCTTTAATATACCATCAAAGAATATCTTAAGCAGTAAAACCTTCAAAGTATTAGATAACAGTTACAACTATAACAAGATCTCAACATTTATGAGATATGAAGAAGTATAAGCACTATAACAGTGTAACATAAATCCACTAACTTGGAGTTATCTCTAACAAGTATACTACGTGGTTGATTATGTTTTACAAACAACATTATGCCCTGTGGAGATGAGGCATACCACTCATACTCCAAATGATCACTGAGAAGTCACATCAGTATCATACATA
The DNA here is from genome assembly GCA_963693085.1 of Alisma plantago-aquatica. Lineage (NCBI taxonomy): Eukaryota > Viridiplantae > Streptophyta > Magnoliopsida > Alismatales > Alismataceae > Alisma > Alisma plantago-aquatica. Next base: position 642,282,546 of record OY856413.1, on the reverse strand, counting down.
GGTCACTAAGAGAGCCGGATTCTCATGACCTTCACCTTCCTCAGTCAGTGAGAGGATCACTTGTAGTACATCTCGTGTCTCTACTACTATAGCTCACCAGGGTAAACTGGTCCTTCACTATTCTAGAGTCACAGCGGCGTTCTGTACTCTCTTCGTCATCAGGAGATTTCATGTTTATCTCCACTGATACGGATATCTGTGTTTTCTTCGTCATCAGGAGGTTTCATGTTTACCTACCACTGATACGGTATGGAATTATAGTGAAGGATGGACGGATTATGCATCTACGTCACTTTCCTACACTAGGATGTAAGGTTCTACACATCCATGTACCCCACATACTCAAAAGTATGTGCTCCAGGAGTCCCCTGAGGAAAACCTGTTTCACCATCACTTGATCTCTGACAATGATGGATCTATGATCAGGGATCTACATTATACTTGATTAGTTAGGTACATTCAGTATTCTTTAACAACATACATTGTTCTTCAAACAATAATTAGTAGCATAACAGCTAAAACAAGAGAATACTAAATGTAATAGGCCTAACTCATATAAATTATAATTTCTCATCATACTCATCACAAGTCATTTCCAAAGCATGACTTTGATGGTATTCATGGCTCTCACAGCCCATTATCAACATAGGATGCCATTGACAAGGCATCAAGTTACTTTTCTTATTCATAAGGCTAACAGCATGCCTTTAATGAATATAATATCAACATCCATACCTGGATATGATCACCTTCATATCAGAACCTGCATGGTTAATTCAACTGATAAAGGTAATACAAAATAAGGAATATACTTCCCACTCTTGTCATAAGAGTTAAATCCTCTGGTTCCCATCAATTGGAGTTTAATACTTATTTGCATGCCATTACCCTTGAATTAGGGTTTACTATTCACATTATGGTGAATTGAACTCATAACATCATCATGTATGAGTAACATCATCATTAATGTTCTCAAATTAGTTAAAGGTTCATCATTTATCATAATTAGGGTTTCTATGACTTCACATAGGTGAATCATACCCTAATTATGCACATTCATGTGCACTGAAGATGCTTCACTTAAGTTTCCATCCAATTAGGGTTACTTTCTCTCTCTAGGGTACTTTCTCTCTCTAGAGTACTTTCTCTCTCTAGAATACTCTCTCATTCTTCATACTAGTGGTTGATGATAACATTAGACTAGATCAAGTTGGATAGATTCATCATGGCTAAAAACATCATTCTCATGTAATTAGAGTTACTTTCTCTCTCTAGGGTACTTTCTCTCTTTAGAGTACTTTCTCTCTCTAAAGTACTTTCTCTTTCATCATACTAGTAGTTGATGATAACATTAGACTATATCAAGTTGGATGGAGTCATTATGGCTAAAAACATCATTCTCATGTAATTAGGGGTTGAATTGAGCAAGATATAACTCAATTGACCCCTTCAGGGGTATTTTGGTAATTCACCCCATTGATCACCATCATGGTCAAAACCTTAGTTAATTAACCCCTTAATATCCTAGGTTATCATTAGGTTTTATATTAGGGCATCATTGAACTATTTATATTATCAATTGATTGAATGAAGTCAACCTTGAATAATCTTGATCGGTCTCAACCATCAACCCTCAATCGATTTGAGACCCATTGGTTGAGTTGACCTTTTAACCAATGTGACTTTCAGGACCGCGAGGGTGAGTTGACCGTTTAGCCACCCTTGACCTTAGGACCGCGAGCCCTCAACCTCTTCCAAGACCGCGAGCCCTCTCAACCTTCTTCAAGACCGCGAGCCTCCATTTGAATTCAAGACCGCGAGGATGGTGTGGACCGTTTGCCCACCCTTGACCTCAGGACCGCGAGGCCCCTCACGGTCTTGAGACCGTGAGCCCTCTCACGACCTCGAGACCGCGAGCCTCCTCATGACCTTGATACCGCGAGCCTCCTCACGACCTTGAGACCGCGAGCTCACATGGTCTCAACCACTTGGACCATCAACAAGATTCAATGATAAAACCGATAATGTCAACTCATGTTGAAGCCCTCAAAAGGTCAGAGCCATGTTGACCACTTATTGATTGGGTAAATTAAGATTATTCTTAACCAATTGGTCATTCAATTGACCCTCAATTGTTGACCAATTATGGTTGAAATCGATTCAATTAGGGTCTATCAATGTTCACCCATCAACACTCAACAATGTGCATCAACACAAGGTTGAACCCTTCAATTGAGCTCCAATTGGGCCCAAACTTGGCCCAAACGGTCTTGAGATCATTTGGGTGGACCCCACATAGTCTTGAGACCGTTTTACCAAGGTTTCATCAAGACCTAATGTGATTTGATAGGGGTTGAACCATGATTGAGTCACAAAATCAGTATTTTAATCAATTTAATAACTTATTGAAATTGGGTCCTCAATTGGTCAAATTAGCTTAACCCTAGACCTTCAAACGGTCTTGGGTGATTGTCATATCGGTCTTGAGACCGTTTGGATGAGTTCCAAATGGTCTTGAGACCATTGGCCCATCCAATTTTGGATTCTAGTGCAAATTCATCAAGGTCTGACCTATTGAGTTGATGATCATATCAATATTTAATTACAATATAATTTGGTATAAATGTACCTTCAATTGGTCAACTATTCTTGACCCCAGACCTCCAAACGGTCATGGTTGATTGCCCTCGCGGTATTGAGACCGTTTGGATGACCCCCAAACGGTCTTGAGACCGTTTAGGTCAATCAACCCTAAAAACCCTAATTAGGTCACCATAATTTCAGTACTGATTTCATCTAGGGTTAGCCCTAGTAACCACCCTTCAACTCTTAGCTCGTTTGGAATTAGACCATTAAACTTGGTGAGTTGTTAATTAACATAATTTTGAACAGTAATTTCATATGGTCAACGACCTTACACGGTCTTGAGACCGTTTGCCCAAAAAGGCAATTTCAGACTGTTTGAAAATCAGGAATAAATTCAACTAAAGTTGTTACTTAAAAAGGTCATATCTCCCGATTAATTTGGAGTTAGCCTCTCAAATTTTGAGGGTGATTAGCCTATATAATTAGGAACAGATTGGTTATACGGTCCACGCTCGATCAACGGGTACAAATGGTCGTGAAGACCGTTTGCCCTCTCGCGGTCCAGAGACCGTTTGCTCACCTTGCAGTCCTGAGACCGAGAGAGCAAACTGTTGGGACCGTTTAAGAAAGTGAAAAGCGGTGGGTCTTTCTTGGAAATCACGCCTTCATCTCCTAGCTCAAGAACAGTACGGATATCCCATAGATTTGCTTGCAAAATAGTAAAGAAAAGTAGGGAAACATGAAGAGCTATCATCTAACCGCATATAGGAGATGTACATAGTAAAGCATGGGTTTAGAGTTATAAAACCCGCCTAAAGCTTGCTCCTTGAGCTCCAAGCTTTCGAGATCCAAGATCTAATGGCGTCCTAGAGTTCCCACAGGTTGGCCAAGGTGAAAACTCCAAGGAAAAATGAAAAGAGATGGCTAGAAAGATAGGGTTTCGTGAGTTAGTCACCAAATTGACCTTGAATTCGAGTTCTAACCATGGAATTAGGCAAGAAGAGGGATTCAAACCTACCTTGCACCCTTGGTCGTTCCTCTTTGAGCTCCAAGACAGTCCTTAGTCGGCCAAGCAAGGGAAAACAGTGATATGCACGAAGGAAAGGTTCCTTTGCTTGAGAGGTAAAGTGTATATATATACATGGGTGAGGTTTCATTAAAGGCCCATAAGTTTCCCATAAATCCAACTAGGTCCTTCCTTCATTACTTGCTCGTCCCTTCCTCTTTATTCTAAGGACAAAACTTCTCTTAAGGTCTAGAAAAAGAGGGCAAAGAAGATCAATCTAATACTAAGGTACTTACATAAAAGGGATATTGTACATATACCCTGATTATTCAATCACAAGGTATATTTCATAACTTGATAATTCAATTGAGGTGACTTCCTCATCATTTCTTCTCTAAATGATGGCAAGAGTTCTAAAAGATACATTAGATGATATATTTTACAAATTGCATCCCTTAATTTGGGTAAATTGCATTTTACCCCAAATTAGGGTTTCAAGCACCGAGATTGCTTCCACAGCTGCACCTTGGCGCCCAAGCTTGGGAAATCCCTCAAACTTTGCCAAAAATATTCTCATGATGTCTCAATATCAGAGGAACATTTCATCATGTGCAAATTGCAAGCTAACCCTTTCAACTGGGTAAATTGCACATAGGTCCCTGTATATCAAAACAATGCTACAATCTTTAAATAAAAAGAAGCAAATACTGAAATATATGTTTCTGAGAAACTTAATTACATGCTCAGAGTTAATCGCAAAGATTTAATTACATATTTAGGCAAAACACCTAGGGTTAACTCATAACCCAGGTTTGGGATATTACAAATTATCCACCCCTTACAAGGATTTCGTCCCCGAAATCGATAAGACATATCAAGAGAAAAGGGCAGGATAATTCCTTCTCATCTCATCCTCTAGTTCCCAAGTGGCTTCTTCAACGCCACGGTGATTCCAGAGGACTTTCACAAGACTTATATCTTTCTTCTTTAACTTTTTAATTCTTTTATCAAGGATTGACACTGGTCCCTCCTCATAGGACATATCATCACTCAATTCTACTTCCATGGGTTGTAGAACTGACTCGGTGTCTGGGTGACATTTCTTCAACATAGAAATGTGGAACACATGGTGTAACCTCTGTAACTCTGGGGGCAGCTCTAGTTTATATGCTACCTTTCCAATCCGTTTAATGATTGGATAAGGCCCCATAAATCTAGGAGCTAACTTCCCTTTCCTTCCAAAATGGAGGACTCCCTTTCAAGGTGAGACCTTGAGATACACTTTGTCTCCGATCTGGAACTCTAAGGGTCTACGACGTTTGTCAGCATAAGATTTCTACCTATCCTGAGCAGTCTTAATCTTTTGTTGTATTACTTTAATCTTTTCAGTGGTCTGCTACACAAGGTCAGGACCTAACAACTGATGTTCACCAGTCTCAAACCAACACAAAGGTGATCTACAACGTCTACCATACAAGGCTTCATAAGGTGCCATATCAATACTATGCTGATAGCTATTTTTATAGGCAAACTCTATCAAACTTAGGTGTAGATCCCAACTTCCGGTGAACTGGAGAACACATGCTCTCAACAGGTCTTCTAAGGTCTGTATGGTCCTTTCTGACTGTCCATCAGTCTGCGGATGAAAGGCCGTACTAAACCTCAGTTTGGTGCCTAAGGCTCTGTGTAACTGTTCCCAAAAATGACTTGTAAACTGAGGACCTCTGTCAGAAACTATTGTGACAGGAACTCCGTGCAAACACACTATCTCTTGAACATACAATTCTGATAACCTTTCAGTAGAAAAGGTTGTTTTGACAGGTAAGAAATGTGCTGTCTTAGTCAACCTATCAACAATTACCGAAATGGAATCATGTCCTTTGCTTGTCCTGGGTAGGCCAACTACAAAGTCCATGGTCACATGGTCCCACTTCCACTGTGGTATGGGTAAGGGTTGCATTGTCCCTGCAGGCTTCTGGTGTTCAACTTTAACTCGTTGACACACAGGACACCTCAGAACAAACTCTGCAACATCCTTCTTCATTCCAGGCCACCAATACAGATCTTTCAAATTCCGATACATCTTGGTGCTCCCTGGATGCATAGCATACATGGAAGAATGGGCTTCTTCCAGGACTAACTTTCTCAAGTTGTCCACATCCGGCACTATCATCCTTCCATTATAATAAGCTACTTGATCCTCTGAGTCATGGAAACCATCTTGTTTCTCATCTCCATACTCAGATCTAATCTGTTGAACTGCAACATCACCTAGTTGTGCTTCCTTAATCTGCTCTCTTAGGGTAGGTTTAATATGCATCTCAGCTAACAAACCGGCTAACAATGACACCTTCAACTGTACATTGTCTTGCCTTAAAGAGATAAGCATATCTCTCCTAGAGCATACTAAAGAGTTTAGTTGTGCTCTATTCATGGTTGATGTTGCTGATTTCCTACTCAAGGCATCTGCAACAACATTGGCCTTGCCTCGATGGTAATCAATTGTACAGTCATAGTCCTTGATTAACTCCATCCAGCGACGTTGCCTCATGTTGAGCTCATGCTGAGAGAAGATATACTTAAGGTTTTTGTGGTCTGTGAAAATCTGGAATGTTTCTCCGTAGAGATAGTGTCTCCAGATTTTCAAGGCATGAACCACATCAGCTAACTCTAGATCGTGTGTCGGATAATTCTCCTCGTGTTTCTTAAGTTGTCGGGAAGCAAAAGAAATCACTTGTTTATCCTGCATCAACACACATCCAAGTCCATTCTTGGAAGCATCACAGAAGACTACATATCCTTTTCCTTGTTCAGGTAGCACTAGCACAGGTGCACTTGTCAATCTCTCCTTCAGCAACTGGAAAGATTGTTGACACTTATTACTCCGAGAAAAAGGAACATCTTTCCGGGTCAACTTGGTCAAAGGTAAGGCTATAGAACTAAAGTTCTTAATGAACCTTCGATAATATCCAGCTAATCCCAAGAAACTTCGAATCTCCGTCGGTGTCTTCGGTTGTTCCCAGTGTAGAACAGATTCTACTTTCGTAGGGTCAACACGAATTCCCGAGGCAGATATCACATGACCAAGAAAAGATACCTCCGGTAGCCAAAACTCACACTTGCTAAACTTAGCATACAGCTTATGTTCTCTTAGCAAGGTTAAAGCTTGGCGAAGATGCTGTTCATGTCGCTGAGCATCCTTACTATAGATCAGAATGTCATCTATGAAGACGACAACACACTGATCAAGGAAAGGTCGAAAAACTCTATTCATGAGTTCCATAAATGCAGCTGGTGCATTGGTTAGCCCAAACGACATAACCGTGAACTCATAGTGACCATATCTTGTCCTAAAGGCGGACTTGGATATGTCACTATCCTTAATACAGAGTTGATGATATCCAGACCTGAAGTCTATTTTTGAAAAGACTGTTGCACCACGCAACTGGTCAAAGAGATCATCAATCCTCGGCAGAGGGTACTTATTCTTTATTGTTACTTTATTGAGTTGTCTGTAGTTTATGCACAACCGCATTGACCCATCTTTCCTTTTAACAAACAAGACCGGAGCACCCCAAGGTGAAGTACTCGGTCGGATAAAACCTCTCTCAAGTAACTCTTGAAGCTATTTCTTGAGTTCTGACATCTCGGCAGGCGCCATTCTATACGGAGTCTGAGCTATGGGTTTCGTATCTGGGATCAGATTGATTTCAAAATCAATCTCCCGAGGTGGTGGTATACCAGGAAGTTCTTCAGGAAATACATCTTCAAATTCCCTGACTACAGGAACTTCAGCAGGATTAGAACTTTCCTTGGTAACATCTACCACATGGGCTAAGAATGCATAACATCCTTGCCTCAACAGCTTATCAGCAACCATAGTTGATACAAGACAGGTGGGCAGAATCTTTCTTTCACCTTGAAAGATCCATGTGTTGCTTTCATCAGCAAACACAGCCAACTTGGACTCACAATCCAAGACAACTCTGTACCTTTCTAAGGTATCCATCCCGAGGATTATATCAAATCCTTGCATATCAAGTGGTATAAGATCCACTTGAATGCGATGGTCAGAAAAGAAGAGGGTGCAGGGAGAACATACCTCCTGCAAAACAGCATACCCACTCAACGGAGTTTCTAACAACAAACCATCTGCTCTATGACTAACAGTCACATTGCAGTTACGAATCACTTCACGAGTGATGAAAGAGTGTGTGGCACCCGGATCAATCAGAACGGACACAACACATGATGTAGACATATCAAAATATAAAAGTTTCATCTGACCTGCCACTACCCGTGGATTGACCACTGCCTCAGGTGGGTTCATAGCATAGAACCTCGCAGTCACCTGGTGTTGAGGTGGTGCTGATGATCCAGCTTGAGACGCTTGTCCACGTCCTCGAGCTGCTCCTTGATGTTGTCTGCTCTGAGATCTCTGTTGATTCTATCTCGGAGGTTGTTGTGTCACACTAGCAGGACTAGAACGGCAATCCTTCATCAAGTGTCCCACCTTACCACAGTTGTAAGAACTCCTCTCCTGTTGTTGTGGTCTGGGTGGTCCAGTAACTGACAAAGATGCAGAACTGTGCGTCCCTTGAAGAAGTTGACTCCGTCCTCTACCTCTGCTTGGTGTCCATTGAGTTTGAAAACTCGATCTGGGTGGTGGAGGGTTAGGTGCAGAGAATTTAGGTTTCTTGAAATCCCTAGATGAAGAACCTTGGAACTGTGGATATCTTTTATGGTTTTGTCTCTTCTCAACCACAGATCTCTCTATCCTTCGAACTGACTCAATGAAGGTAGAGAATCTCTCTCGGTTCTCTAAGGTAGATATAGGGGTTGACATATCAAAATTCAAACCCTTCTCGAATCTTCTGATTCTTTCCTCATCCGTAGCAGCCATGTGCGGACAAAACCGCAACAACTCCATGAACTTAGCTTCATACTCGCTAATGTTCATCATACCTTGCCTTAGTTTCTCGAACTGAGAGATCTTCTCATCTAGGAAGGTCTTTGGAAAATATCTATTGATAAATTCCCGACGAAACTCTTCCCATGAGAACTCTACTCCAGGTCTCTTCTGCTCTTCCATGTTCCACCAGTGACCAGCACTGCCTTTGAGAAGATAGACAGCATGTCTAACCTTCTCAGTTTCCGGAATCATAAGAATTCTGAAAGCCTTCTCCAACCCTGTCAACCATAAGTCAGCATCTGTAGGGTCGGCAGTTCCGAAGTACTCGGTAGCTCCGACACGACGAAGTCGTTCGAACGTCTTACCGATACCTTGTGCTTCATGCTGGACAGGTGCCCTAGGTGCAGGAATGGGCATCCTATCAGTTATATGTGTCATGGCAGTCATGAACTGCCCGAACATCGTCTGTACAGCTGGGTTACTCATGTCATCTGGGTCGAACTGGGGTGGCTCTCTTGGCGACTCAGGTGTAGGTTGTTCTATCATCGGAACCCTTGCACCGCCTCGAGGTGCAATAGCACTACTCTCTGCCACGTACTCATCATGATGTTCTGACATCCTTAGGTATCTTCTTCTCCTGAGGAGCAGAAGATTCTATTAGATAAGGAAGGAGTACTATAGATAGACTCGACATCCTAAGTCCTATGCCTCTGTAGACTCAACTGACCTAGAGCTCTGATACCACTAATTGTGGGCTCTGATCTCCAAACCATGACAAAACACGATTAAAACTTAGCGGAAGCGATTTGATAAATCAGCTGAAGACAAAAATCACGGGAAATTAAAACTTTTCGAGACAAGAGCTTGGATCCATAAAAACTTCTTTCATAAAGTGAGATAAACTTGTTTACATCTCAGGATAATTACTTCATGAGTAATTATATACATCAATATACAAAATCTCAAGATCACCTAACACAAGACTCCAAGACCTGAGAGTACAGAGGACACATAGGACTGACTCTAACTACACCACATGGCAGACTAAATCTCCACTTGAGATTACTGCTGCTCCTGGTGCTGCTGCTGCTGAGACTGGTCACTTGTAGGCTGGTTCCTTTGTCTCCGACGTCCACCTAAAAAGTTGAAGTCTACGGGGTGAGACAATTTTACATAATTGTCCCAGCGAGAGTTATAACTCTCTGCCAGAAGCTTTAATATACCATCAAAGAATATCTTAAGCAATAAAACCTTCAAAGTATTAGATAACAGTTGCAACTATAACAAGATCTCAACATTTATGAGATATGAAGAAGTATAAACACTATAACAGTGTAACATCAATCCACTAACTTGGAGTTATCTCTAACAAGTATACTACGTGGTTGATTATGTGTTACAAACAACATTATGCCCTGTGGAGATGAGGCATACCACTCATACTCCAACTGATCACTGAGAAGTCACATCAGTATCATACATAGGTCACTAAGAGAGCCGGATTCTCATGACCTTCACCTTCCTCAGTCAGTGAGAGGATCACTTGTAGTACATATCGTGTTTCTACTACTATAGCTCACCAGGGTAAACTGGTCCTTCGCTATTCTAGAGTCACAGCGGCGTTCTGTACTATCTTCGTCATCAGGAGATTTCATGTTTATCTCCATTGATACGGATATCTGTGTTTTCTTCGTCATCAGGAGGTTTCATGTTTACCTACCACTGATACGGTATGGAATTATAGTGAAGGATGGATGTATTATGCATCTACGTCACTTTCCTACACTAGGATGTAAGGTTCTACACATCCATGTACCCCACATACTCAAAAGTATGTGCTCCAGGAGTCCCCTGAGGAAAACCTGTTTCACCATCACTTGATCTCTGACAATGATGGATCTATGATCAGGGCTCTACATTATACTTGATTAGTTAGGTACATTCAGTATTCTTTAACAACATACATTGTTCTTCAAACAATAATTAGTAGCATACCAGCTAAAACAAGAGAATACTAAATGTAACAGACCTAACTCATATCAATTATAATTTCTCATCATACTCATCACAAGTCATTTCCAAAGCATGACTTTGATGGTATTCATGGCTCTCATAGCCCATTATCAACATAGGATGCCATTGACAAGGCATCAAGTTACTTTTCTTATTCATAAGGCTAACAACATGCCTTTAATGAATATAATATCAACATCCATACCTGGATATGATCACCTTCATATTAGAACCTGCATGGTTAATTCAACTGATAAAGGTAATACAAAATAAGGAATATACTTCCCACTCTTGTCATAAGAGTTAAATCCTCTGGTTCCCATCAATTGGAGTTTAATACTTATTTGCATGCCATTACCCTTGAATTAGGGTTTACTATTCACATTATGGTGAATTGAACTCATAACATCATCATGTATGAGTAACATCATCATTAATGTTCTCAAATTAGTTAAAGGTTCATCATTTATCATAATTAGGGTTTCTATGACATCACATAGGTGAATCATACCCTAATTATGCACATTCATGTGCACTGAAGATGCTTCACTTAAGTTTCCATCCAATTAGGGTTACTTTCTCTCTCTAGGGTACTTTCTCTCTCTAGAGTACTTTCTCTCTCTAGAATACTCTCTCATTCTTCATACTAGTGGTTGATGATAACATTAGACTAGATCAAGTTGGATAGAGTCATCATGGCTAAAAACATCATTCTCATGTAATTAGAGTTACTTTCTCTCTCTAGGGTACTTTCTCTCTTTAGAGCACTTTCTCTCTCTAAAGTACTTTATCTTTCATCATACTAGTAGTTGATGATAACATTAGACTATATCAAGTTGGATGGAGTCATTATGGCTAAAACCATCATTCTCATGTAATTAGGGTTTGAATTGAGCAAGATATAACTCAATTGACCCCTTCAGGGGTATTTTGGTAATTCACCCCATTGATCACCATCATGCTCAAAACCTTAGTTAATTAACCCCTTAATATCCTAGGTTATCATTAGGTTTTAGATTAGGGAATCATTGAACTATTTATATTATCAATTGATTGAATGAAGTCAACCTTGAATAATCTTGATCGATCTCAACCATCAACCCTCAATCGATTTGAGACCCATTGGTTGAGTTGAACTTTTAACCAATTTGACTTTCAGGACCGCGAGGGTGAGTTGACCGTTTAGCCACCCTTGACCTTAGGACCGCGAGCCCTCAACCTCTTCCAAGACCGCGAGCCCTCTCAACCTTCTTCAAGACTGCGAGCCTCCATTTGAATTCAAGACCGCGAGGATGGTGTGGACCGTTTGCCCACCCTTGACCTCAGGACCGCGAGGCCCCTCACGGTCTTGAGACCGTGAGCCATCTCACGACCTCGAGACCGCGAGCCTCCTCATGACCTTGAGACCGCGAGCCTCCTCACGACCTTGAGACCGCGAGCTCACATGGTCTCAACCACTTGGACCATCAACAAGATTCAATGATACAACCGATAATGTCAACTCATGTTGAAGCCCTCAAAAGGTCAGAGCCATGTTGACCACTTATTGATTGGGTCAATTAAGATTATGCTTAACCAATTGGTCATTCAATTGACCCTCAATTGTTGACCAATTATGGTTGAAATTGATTCAATTAGGGTCTATCAATGTTCACCCATCAACACTCAACAATGTGCATCAACACAAGGTTGAACCCTTCAATTGAGCTCCAATTGGGCCCAAACATGGCCCAAACGGTCTTGAGATCATTTGGGTGGACCCCACATAGTCTTGAGACCGTTTGCCCAAGGTTTCATCAAGACCTAATGTGATTTGATAGGGGTTGAACCATGATTGAGTCACAAAATCAGTATTTTAATCAATTTAATAACTTATTGAAATTGGGTCCTCAATTGGTCAAATTAGCTTAACCCTAGACCTTCAAACGGTCTTGGGTGATTGTCATCTCGGTCTTGAGACTGTTTGGATGAGTTCCAAACGGTCTTGAGACCGTTTGCCCATCCAATTTTGGATTCTAGTGCAAATTCATCAAGGTCTGACCTATTGAGTTGATGATCATATCAATATTTAATTGCAATATAATTTGGTATAAATGTACCTTCAATTGGTCAACTATTCTTGACCCCAGACCTCCAAACGGTCATGGTTGATTTCCCTCACGGTCTTGAGACCGTTTGGATGACCCCCAAACGGTCTTGAGACCGTTTAGGTCAATCAACCCTAAAAACCCTAATTAGGTCACCATAATTTCAGTACTGATTTCATCTAGGGTTAGCCCTAGTAACCACCCTTCAACTCTTAGCTCGTTTGGAATTAGACCATTAAACTTGGTGAGTTGTTAATTAACATAATTTTGAACAGTAATTTCATATGGTCAACGACCTTACATGGTCTTGAGACCGTTTGCCCAAAAAGGCAATTTCAGATCGTTTGAAAATCAGGAATAAATTCAATTAAAGTTGTTTCTTAAAAAGGTTATATCTCCCGATTCCTTTGGAGTTAGCCTCTCAAACTTTGAGGGTGATTATCCTATATAATTAGGAATAGATTTCTTATACGGTCCACGCTCGATCAACGGTTCCAAACGGTCGTGAAGACCGTTTGACATCTCACGGTCCAGAGACCGTTTGCTCACCTCGCGGTCCTGAGACCGAGAGAGCAAACTGTTGGGACCGTTTAAGAAAGTGAAAAGCGGTGGGTTTTTCTTGGAAATCACGCCTTCATATCCTAGCTCAAGAATAGTACGGATATCCCATAGATTTGCTTGCAAAATAGTAAAGAAAAGTAGGGAAACATGAAGAGCTATCATCTAACCGCATATAGGAGATGTACATAGTAAAGCATGGGTTTAGAGTTATAAAACCCGCCTAAAGCTTGCTCCTTGAGCTCCAAGCTTTCGAGCTCCAAGCTCTAATGGCGTCCTAGAGTTCCCACAGGTTGGCCAAGGTGAAAACTCCAAGGAAAAACGAAAAGAGATGGCTAGAAAGATAGGGTTTCGTGAGTTAGTCACCAAATTGACCTTGAATTCGAGTTCTAACCATGGAATTAGGCAAGAAGAGGGATTCTGTAACGTACCCGGATTTTCACCTTTTCAAAACCCCATGGAGATGAGAAGACAAAATCCGAAAACGTTAGCAATTATATCAGAAAGCGATGCGGAAGCATAATGCGCATACATGAACGTACAACCATAACATACTCAACATTAACCATGTATTTTTATACAAAAAGGACTTATTACAACGTTAATTACAATTACAGATTGAAAGATGATTTACAAATCTAAAACATGTATGCTAACTAGGATCTTCACAATAGGTACAACCTGAACAACTTGCTCACATCCTGTACTTTTCCTCCCATGCTATCTCTGAACCTAAAACATACGTGAAACAACAAACTGCCCAAGGCTCTAGTAGAGTTTCAAGAATGACGACTGGCCCCACAGACCACCTCTAGCCTTAACTGCACGCTTTTTGTCCACTCACGTGCAAGCCAGGAGAAACTTCCCGACTGGTCACCCATCCTAGTACTACTCCAAGCTGAGCACGCTTAACTATGGAGTTCTTTATAGATGGGCTCCCGGAAAAGGAGGTGCACCTTGGTGATATGGGTAGTCCAATCATTCCTTTTAAGATCATGTTATCCGAGGCCTCAAATCCTGGGATGTTACAATCTCCCCCACTTAGACTCTTGACGTCCTCATCAAGTCTCAACTATATGGCCTCATAATCTGACCCCATTTCAGTGCAGACCCACAATGGCCCATGGACACCCAGCTCCCGTCCACGGCTACCAGCGCAAGGGTGGCTCCATCTCGTCTCTACGGATAGCCCTTTCCAACTTGCCTGGACCGCACGGCTCAAGACTGGCATGACACATGCCCATGTGGGCCCCACCTACTGGAGGGGTTATGGCTCTGATACCATTTGTAACGTCTGGGCCCACTGCCCAAGGCTCTAGTAGAGTTTCAAGAATGACGACTGGCCCCACAGACCACCACTAGCCTTAACTGCACGCTTTTTGTCCACTCACGTGCAAGCCAGGAGAAACTTCCCGACTGGTCACCCATCCTAGTACTACTCCAAGCTGAGCACGCTTAACTATGGAGTTCTTTATAGATGGGCTCCCGGAAAAGGAGGTGCACCTTGGTGATATGGGTAGTCCAATCATTCCTTTTAAGATCATGTTATCCGAGGCCTCAAATCCTGGGATGTTACAGATTCAAACCTACCTTGCACCCTTGGTCGTTCCTCTTTGAGCTCCAAGACAGTCCTTAGTCGGCCAAGCAAGGGAAAACAGTGATATGCACGAAGGAAAGGTTCCTTTGCTTGAGAGGTAAAGTGTATATATATACATGGGTGAGGTTTCATTAAAGGCCCATAAGTTTCCCATAAATCCAACTAGGTCCTTCCTTCATTACTTGCTCGTCCCTTACTCTTTATTCTAAGGACAAAACTTCTCTTAAGGTCTAGAAAAAGAGGGCAAAGAAGATCAATCTAATACTAAGGTACTTACATAAAAGGGATATTGTACATATACCCTGATTATACAATCACAAGGTATATTTCATAACTTGATAATTCAATTGAGGTGACTTCCTCATAATTTCTTTTCTAAATGATGGCAAGAGTTCTAAAAGATACATTAGATGATATATTTTACAAATTGCATCCCTTAATTTGGGTAAATTGCATTTTACCCCAAATTAGGGTTTCAAGCACCGAGATTGCTTCCACAGCTGCACCTTGGCGCCCAAGCTTGGGAAATCCCTCAAACTTTGCCAAAAAGATTCTCATGATGTCTCAATATCAGAGGAACATTTCATCATGTGAAAATTGCAAGCAAACCCTTTCAACTGGGTAAATTGCACATAGGTCCCTGTATATCAAAACAATGCTACAATCTTTAAATAAAAAGAAGCAAATACTGAAATATATGTTTCTGAGAAACTTAATTACATGCTCAGAGTTAATCGCAAAGATTTAATTACATATTTAGGCAAAACACCTAGGGTTAACTCATAACCCAGGTCAGGGATATTACAGATTTGAGGGAAGGTAAACATAAAACCTCTCAATCCTTCATGTGTCGGGATGGATGTATCACTAGTCTCCCGATGATTGGGATAGATGTCGTACACATCTCCCCATAATATTTTGTCAGGTCGAGGAGATAAACATTAAATCTTTCGATGGCCGATGAGAGTGCAGTTGACGCTATAACTCTATAGTGAAGTTCCAGTATACCCTGGAAAGCTATCTTGAGCAGTTAACACAGTCCTGCTTGTTGTCCTGCACTGACCAGGATGTGAGAGGTCATGGGAATCCGACTCTTCCATAGACCTATGTATGGTACCGATTTCGACTTCGCAGTGGTCAGTTGGAGTATGAGCGGTATACCTCATCTCCTCAGGGCATAAGTGTGTTTGTAAAATGAAATCAGCCGTATAGCATATATGCTTAAGGATTGAATACGTAAATTCATTGGCTGACGTTACATTTCTATTATATATCTATAGTTCATTGATGTTGTTCATATATGCTGTATTCATTACAAGTAGATGGATGAACTATGAGTCTACCAGGAGTAGATGCAATGTTATCCTTGAAAAAAGAGATTACTTCACTTTGTTCATACAAGTGATCTACCTGCTATCGATTAAATATATAAATTCTTCTGCTCAGTTTATTTTAATAAGCTGCTATAACAATGTTTTGGCGGAGAGTTATATCTCCCGTTGGGGCAATTTATAATTGTCTCACCCCCGTGGGATCCAACTTTTTAGGTGGACACAGACAAAGAGGCAAAATCCCATTGCAGGGAATGGACAGCAGCAGTAACAGCAAGGACATCAGTAATATATCAGGTGGAGATACTGCCTGTCAAGTTATGTAGTTAGAAAGTCCTATGTGTCGTCTTTGTACTCTCAGGTCCTCAGAGTTTTTAGTCAGTGTTTTAATACATCAATCTAAGGTTTTGGCTTGATGCCCCAAGATTCGTACACTGTCTGTATATAATGTTTATAAGGTAGTTGATGATGTAGTCTCTGAAAAGAGATGGTACATGTTATGTACGTTTGAACTAGAATATAAATGTTATACAATGGTTCTTGATAGAAAATATTTCCTATGTGAGGATCTCTTTGCAAAAAGTTTTAAATTTTTAGTGATTTTCAGTAATCCGCTGGTGATGATCGCTTCCGCATGTTTTATTATTGTTAATGGCACTTGTTATCTTAATAATGGCGTGTGTCGTTACACAATGTTTCATATTCTGATCTAACACTAAATTATCCATCGTTCATCTTCTTTTGTTAAACCATATCATCTCCTTGATCAATTGTAGAATTCTCTAGGTTATATATCTCACTTATTACTACAATATACAAATACTATAACTAGAATTTTTATATTCCATTTTCCTTCATCTCAATCAGAAAGTTCATTGACATGTGATATAGTTCCACATGAATTTTATTTTTGCATCTATTTTTTAAACACCTACACCAAGTTCCAATAAGTCACCCGATATACTTAGTGCATTCTTAGAGGTTTTCATAATAGTTTTATCTACAATGTTCTTGGTGGATTGTTCTAGTCTACACAACAAAGATGTAGATTTACCTTGCTGGTTGTTGAACATTGAATATTTAGTTTCCCATTTGTTCCTTCACATGGTATTACTTTTTGGTTTTAGTCCCATTGTTTTATTCATGCTCAAAACTAGGATCTAATGTTACATAGATTTCATTCCCAATCAACCAAATTTCATATTTGTAGTTAGTACATCCTAAGGGAGTAACGACATCAATCTCTTCTTATTTGCTCCACCCCATATGAAGTTCCTGATTTTTGTATCAATTATATAACATAGTGTTAGAGGTAAGGAATCCATTTGCATGATATATGTTGGTATTATACTTACAACTGGTTTGGCTAAACAAACTCTTCCATATAGAGATAGGGAATCTACAAACTACGACTTAACCTCTCTCCACTTTTGGTAAGCATTCTTCGAAGGTTTGTTTGTTCACCCTATGATAAAGAAGAGGTTATACAAGATACTTAACTAGTTTTTTAGTTATCATAATACAACATCTTATACATATGGCCCATCTTACTTGAGAGAATTATGTTTAACAAAGCGAACTCTTGATTTTTCTTTTGATGATCATTGATTGGAAATATATCAAATCTTTGAAGGATTTCTATGATAGTAACATATTAATTCATTGAATCCTTTGGAATGATATCATATGCAAATTATACATGTGATAATGTGGACCATTTCCTAGTGAGTTTATCTACATTTGACTTCCCTTCATTCACCTAATTTTCAATTAAACTCAATAGCAACTACAAACATATAAAAAATATATGGCATGACATGGGATATCCTCACCAGAGTCCTCTACAGACTTTGAAGGATTCTATTAGATCCTCATTCCATATTATGTCCACTATTTCATGTAATTAAGTTCATCATGTATGATATGATATTTGATGGCTAAATAATTTTCTCATAACATCAAAGATAAATTCTCAATGCATTATATCATAAGTCTCTGAGAGGTCCAACTTGATGTAGATAGTTTGAGATCCTTTCTTTTTTATTATTATGCATCATTTCTTGGACATTAATGATATTATCTGCAATCTTTATACCTGGAACAATGATGGTTTGATATGGTTAATTTATTTTAAGACATATTTATTTTAAAAATTTTCCACAATGATCTATGACGCTAACTTGAGCTGAAATTATTTAGTCATATCGATTGAAACTACTCGCATACAGTAGGTTTCAATGTATTTTGGATAAGTACCATGAGTGAGTTATCTTGTGATGAATATCCATTACTTATATAGCTTTGGTTACAATTATCAATATAGATTCCTTAATTGTATCCAAATTTTTCATTAAAGACACCATCATCCACATTCTGACCAGGGGACTTATAAGGATTAATGGATTCCAGAATGAAACAAACTTACTATTTTTTTGGGTTTCATCCAGTGTATCAATTTTAGTACTCATCATTGATGTGGACACTACTAGAAAATTGATAATCGCCTTGTGACACACTAATCACACCAAAGTGAGATTACTCAAACTAAAGTAGGGAATTGACACTAAACATCCAAATTACCATAAAATATAGAAAATTAAAACCTATCAATTATATATTCACAAGTGGAAATCATATTACATACAAATCCACAAATTGTGCCACCTATATCACATATCATACCATAATGGTATATACATCACTATGTAGTTGCCATCTTGCCATAAACCTATTACCAAAGATAACATGTTTATATATACAAGCCATACATGTACAACCATGGCATACTTCCAAAAACCTCATATCAATGTAAAACATCTACAAAACACCCCCAAAGACCTGAGAGTACATAGATGACACATAAGACTCTACTACAAAATACTAGCAACATATTAAACCTTCAACGACTACTGCTCTCCTTGTAGATCTTCCTCAATTGCACGACCTCTACTGTGTCATGCACGACCACATAAAAGATGTGGAAACCCATGGGGTGAGACCAACGTCCCATCGAGAGATGTAAATCTCCTCCAACAACTATTATTAACATAGATAGATTATAACAAATTAATCATTATGACTAGATTCAGTTAAATGAATACTTAAAAACTGATAACACAGATTACATAGATTAAGCAGCTACAACTAATCAACAAATTATCATATATTCTTAGAAGGAATATGATATCAACTAAAAAATATAAGAAACAAGCCAAAAGGTCATCCAATGTGAATCACATTTAACCATAACAAAATATTATATACGGCTATATTATGCCTTTCATTATACCCTATGGAGATGAGGTATTCCAACTGAACATCACTACGTCAAAATCAGTGCCATACATATCATGGAGGATCGGAATCCTATGATCTTCCACACTTCAGTCAGTCTGAGTCTGCCACAGTGACATATAGAGTCAATGTGCAAATCAGCTTAGTCCACCTTGGTTTATAGGCATGACATTAGTGAGATATACCATAGTAGTTCTCCTGCTAGGGTATGATCACAACCATACCTTAAAACATATCATCTGAGATATGTCCTCAACCATTCTCATGTCGGGGTATGACCGTAGTCATCTGTGATAACCTTGATTTTCTCTATCTTTGATTTTACCCTACCTATCACTATTCATGACCCAAATTTACTCGATTAAGTTTAGTTTCATAGTTGGATGTGATGCAATGATCTATTAGAGTCACTTTGACTTTGTATTTCAAGATGTGACCTTACTTTGCATGGTTTACCTATGTCACATGCCTTAATGTATCATTCTTTTGCCTTTAATGTTGATCATCATCATGATTCTCTATGGTCTCTCTAAAGTATATCAAGTGTATAGATCTCGATTATGATTCCAACAACACAATAATCATCTTAATCAAATCTTTGTAGCCAAAGTTATGCCCTTTTGAAATTGGCTCAAATTACCTTAGATTTAACTGATTATAACTCGATTTTGAGCCTTATTCAGCCGAATGATGGTGTGTGTCCCAACAAGTTGAGTGCCCCACTCGGGGCTTCCATGTCATCAATCCAGACTTTTAATCATGTGTCCTCTAATCTGGACCCTTGGATCATGTCCCTCGAATTCACCCCTTTTGATCCAACGTCCTGGAGGTCTCCCTCAACCTACGTACACGACATCGACAGTGATGGCACTAATACCAACTAACCCTTCTTTGCTCCCACCAATCCACTTAATTCTTGCTCCTTTTTCTCATTTTTATGGACAATCACCTCCATTTGTCTCTCTAGTCCAATTCCACATCTTTTTCCCTTGTTTCCTCTCCCTTGGACCCTTGTCTCCTTCTTCAACAAGCATTGGAACCCTAGTTTACACCTAGGTAGCCGCCGCCTCCACCACCTTGGGTCATGGCTCTTGGCCTCCTCACTCAGGGGAAAGACCACCTTTGGCCTTGGGCCGACCCAACGGTGGAGGGCGACAACATCTTGAGGCATAATGGCCCTCCCATCGTCTCCTCCTCTACATGTCGGTGGGATATAGATCCAGCCAGGCACTGTGACGCCCAACTAGCGGGTAACCTGTCGCTCGATAGGTAGTGGCCGACAGAGATGGCACACGACTCACAACCACAGATGGCGGTTGGAACAACGCCCAAGAGACTAAGCACCGTAAGGCTAAGGCAGGCCCCAGTTGAGCCTGGGCGTGCATACAAAGGGCAGAGGTGAGCCGTCCAATCAACATCTGGTGGTTGACATTACATCATAAATTAAATGTAATGCTCTTAACCCTAAATAACTATAGTTCATGCATATTTTTCAAAAATGATATCTCCCAATTCCTAAGGCCATTTAGTAAAATTGTATACCATTTTGACCGTCTCGAGAAGATATACAACTTAGTCATGGTTTCATGAACATGACCCACTTTCCCTATTTTACTAAAATACGATCTTTGACTATGTTTAGCTACTTCTAATGCATGATTATGATAAAGTTGGACCTTTGATGCCCCTATACCTATCTATTGATCCAAACTATACTTGTATGTACCTTTGAACTAATTGAGGGTCCTAATCACCCCTATTGCTCATGAATGACTCCTTTCATACATATGTGACTATATTGGATGATAATGATGTACTTTTCCCTTCTGGTAACATGTCTATGGATATCCCAACTTACTCTCATGTTGAATATTGATGGCATGTGAACTATGTCGTAGCTTGTATGTATGTTGAAATGTTGATACCTAAGGTTGGGATTATGATGCCTAGACCATAGGGGACATCCACCTATATTGGAATGTGTGTCGCATGTCACTAATATGCGAATCTAAATCCTCTTTTATGGTTGGCCCTCATTCCTTGATGAATCTTGACCATGTTTTCCCTATTGTGAGTCTTTTAACCCCAAAATGAATGTGAATGCTTTAAACCTCAAAATGTTCATATACAATGAATGGAACATCCAAATGACATGAAACTTGAACCACACCTTCTTGATGATCTTTAATTCAGTAAAAATATCATCAAACACAAGATTGCAAAATATATAACCTAACTTGGCCGAAACCCTAAAATGGAACTAGTTAGGGTTGATGATGATAATTTAATTCATGTACTTAATCTTACTCTTAATCAAGTGTTGCTTGTGGCTAGATGGTCAAGGATAAGTAAGTTAAGAATATTTGAATTAGGTACAGGCTCTAATAATTACATGAATATGGCTTTTTTGATTGCAATGTGATACATATGTATGTTTGTTTACTTGCTCAAATATTTCCATGTAGTACTCTAGTATTGTAATCAATGTTTGTCTTGTTCTACATTTTATAAATTGCAAACATAATATAGAAACTCCATTATACAAACATCATGCACCTGCCTAAAGTTTTGGGGTAAGGACATGAGGATGGGCATCCTACTTGAGTTATCAAGATAGGGCAGATCATTGGTAACAAGGTTAGCTAATCTTTAGCACCCTCATAGACTTTCTAGTGAGATGTTGTCCATAAAAGGCCTTACGAATTCATGACATTCATGAATTCTCAAAATGATGGTATAATTGGAGTAAAATGACATAAACACGGGCTCTCGCTTTGCTAAATACATAACTTGTTTATTCTTGTCATTACTTCTACAAATCTTTTCAAATTTTGCAAGGCTTATGTATATGTATCTTTCAATCCAATACTCAACACCTTGTGTGCTTGACCCATCTTATTTCATCTATTTTATAGGTTCGGAGATGTCTAGAAGTTGATGGGTTTGGTGATCTATGTCTAGTATACTTGTTGTAGATCCCTAATATCCATAAGCAGACTGGTAAAAATGTACTCTTGAATATGTATATGAAATCTTGTAATAAAATAATATTGATTAATAATAATTGTTAAATGTTGAGATTATTATTGGTTCTTTTATCTTGTTATGTGTTCATGTATTCCAAGCTTTACGCTTCCGCATTCGTACTTTGATAATACCATGCTAGGGATGGACGCCTAGTTCCTATTTACATTGACATGATAGTCATTTGTAGTTAGGATTTGGGTAACAAATGATTCTGTGACATCATCCTCCAAAACCAGTGATTGTGGATGAAAGGATATATCCTCAACTTGGACCCCCAAATATTCATCAATATGCACTCTGAGTTTCCCACAGGAATTACTCATTTCACCATCCAGCAAGTACTGACACTGAAGATGAATCTATGGCTCTGTTCAACCTATAAGATAGGGTTCCACTTAATTAATTATTTCCAATTGGGTGTCTTTTAGGCATAAATAAAGTTACAAAGTATAAACTCTAAACAAATTCTACAATGATAAGGACAAATTTCAACACCAAAAGATATAAAATGTATTAAGCATAAGATTGATCACATCAACTCATGATATTTAATTTTTGCTGTATACTAGGCCATCACCATTATCACAACATTGTGGGATAACCATCCCTCATCACATCATTGGAGGATACCACCTCAAACTAGGCACAAAGCCTCTGCCAGGTCATGAAACCCAATCACATTGTTCCTGCATAACATCTTTATCTCATCATGCCTCATAAAGGCTCGTAATCATCACTCAGTGCTACATACAAATATCACCACATTCACAAGCTATGATACTTATCCAACATACAACATAAGGGTTACACAAGTAGGAAAGAGAAAGTAAATCATCATTATTATGTGTGTTACTCAAGAAAACAACTCATTAACAATTATGGTCTCAAATTAGGATCATAGCTAACCGATTAAGGTTTCTCAATAATAATGAAATAACAAGACCCTAAAGTACATTACTTCCCATATTATTGGAACATATTGGATTAGCATTATTATCATTATAGTTAACTCCATATTGACCACTGATCCACACCACATGACCACTGAAAACTTATTAGTTGGTCATTGAAAGTCATGCACATAGTTGACCACTGAACACTGAAAATAGAAGTGCATGGCCAATGAAAAAATATGCTATCATGTGATCAGCTGTTGTTTATGATCATGCACCCAACTAATCATTAAAGATGATAATCTTAGCGACCACTCATGAGGGAAGAAAAGTGACCAATCAACATGGCTAAGGGTCTTCAGTCGTAGAGAAAAATACCCAACTAAGTGACCAAAATATCAACAAGGTCAGTGATAAAAAAAACATCCAAGTCAGCGACCAAAAGCATTCTCATCAACCAAGAACCACCACCAAGCCTTAGACCACTTGGACCACAACAAAAAGATCATTAAGGGAGAGAAAACCACTCGTAAAAACAAGATCAAAATGGGTGAATTATCAACATAAAACTAAAATATTGAAGAGTGGAGTTCATTAAGGAATCCATCCTTCAAAACCCTACATTTTGATCATAGAATACATAGGGATCATAAACCATGATCATGAGGGAAGAACCCACGTTCCAAACCATCACATGCATCCCAAAACCTCCATTACCAAAGAGAGAAAATAGGAACAAACATGGAAAGAACGAGAATCATGTTGATAAAGCAACATATAAAACATATGCATGTAAACTAGCACTTCCACTATCCATAAGATTCGGGTGCAAGAATTTGGGTTTAGAAAAAAGAGTTAATCAATACAAGATTATTATAGAATCATAAAACCTAAAATAAGGTATCATCATCAAGAAACATATAATCACTTTTTAGAGATGAACTAGTAACATGCAAGCAAGATAAAGATGCAACAATAGTATAAGGGAAAGTTATATAACCTGCCTTTAGGTGAAGATCAACTCCAAATACCAAGAAGCTTCAAGAGAGAAGAAACCATAGATTAGATCAACACCACGGCCAACAAAAGATCACCTCAAGAGAAGAAAAGCAAACCAAGGTCAAAGGAAAGCTCTAGAGAAGAGGGTAAGAAACCTAAGATGAAAAAGAAAGGGGAAAGAAGGAAAGAGGAGATCTCCATCTCACATAGGTACTACCATGGAAACCATGTTTGACTTGGAGGGAAGTTCCTCAATCCAACACAAGAACCACCATGGAAATTCCATGGGTTCGTCCAATATAAGAAAAGAGAAGGTAAGGTTCTAGAAAAACAAGATCAAGAAGGTTAGATCACTTACCAAGCACAAGGATCACCAAAGGATCAACAAAGGAAGATGTTCCAACCCTAGATCACCACATGCAAGGTTCGGTCTCCTTGCTCCTAGGTTGAGATCTTTTGCCTCCAAGAACCAAAGGGGACGAGCTTCAAATATGAGAGAGGGAGAGAGGATGGAAGAGGATCATATGCATGCATAGATGGAGGTGTATATACCTAAGGGTAGGAGAGAGATGTGGAAGGTTAGGTGTCCAACTAAACATGCCACTTATCCAACATATAACAACCAAGAAACCACTAAAATCATGCATGCAAGAAGGGTCACGAAAAACAAAGAAATTAAGTGACCTCACTTGTCTTTGAAGGCCATCGATCAAAGGTAACCAAGGGCACAAAGGTCCCTCAATCAAAGACACCAGCGATCCAAAACACATGAAACCCTAGGTTTCTCATTGACCAAAGACAAGGGGAAAGGCTCTTAGACCGAAGAGAACTCATCCATAACCAAAAACCACTTCGACCATAGAGGTTAGGATCGAGAAACCTCAAGGGTGTTCACTGAAAGAACAAGAACTCAAACAGTCAACACATGGTCAACACCAAACTAAGGCATCCAAGCAAAACCCTAGAAACAACATTCAAGGTGTCACCACATCCCTCCTCATCAAACCAAGGAATAATAAAGTGCCCCTAAGAATCATTCTCTCTCTCATGATGCTAAAACATAAGAGGCACATCCAACATGTGACAAATTGTAAGATGGACACTCAACATGGGTAAATTATAACTTGGTCCAAAATAAGCATACATATAGCATAACTAGCTCAGACATCATGCCAATTGGACCAAAGTAAAAACATAAGCACATAACATGTTATTAAGACCTATCACATGATTAGATTAAGTTTCTAAGAATATTTTTTAGAAAAGCAAGAAAGAATAATTACTAAGCTAGGGCATGGGTCTTACACACCTCTTTTTCCAGATTTATAGTGTTCGTGAACAATCTTGAGAAGTGATTTTGAGTCATGATAATATTGTAGTTTCTCATCGATAATCCATCCTCCTTCACTATTTATCATCTTTGTAATTTTTATTTGTCTCTTCCTTTTACTAATGTAAGCATGATAAAATATTGGATTGCTATATTCTTTGTTTAACCAATTTATATGACTTATATGCTCTCAATATTTCTCCTCATATTCTAGAAGATCCTGATACAACTTCTTGCCCTTAATAAACCTTTAATATATAGTTATGATGTATAATTTAACAATTTCTTGTTAGACCTTTTCAATTTTGTTCCCTAAATCATCTTCCTATTGTGTTCCTATTTCTTTCTCTATTGTCCCAATGGGAAATTATAGGTTGAGACTTCTCCATAGTAGTGAAAAAGTCATCACTCTTATCCTAGTTCTTGCTTAGAAGTTGCTAAACTCTTTCCTTATATTTCATGTTTATCTAGTTTCAAGGATATATGGACCTTTTTTTTTGGGTGCATTCTAAATTAGGAAAGGGAAATAGTCCATGGATAATCTGGGTGAGAGTTCTATGATCATTTTTATATACTCTTGTCAGTATGCAACATTCGATTATACTACTCTTCTTATATATAAATTTCATTTCACAATATCCCATTTTCGTCAAGTACAAGTGAAGTTGTGCCACTCTACTAGCTTCATTGAAGTTAAAATATGTACTTCTAGTCTCGTTCTTTGGTGAAAGTATGACATTCGATTCCATCATCACTACTCAAGGACGATAAATATGTTGATGTAGTTGTTCTATTATAAAACAACTACTTTCTATGTGTGATGAGAGGATTTTCATAAACAATGGTGAACCACATACTTCTGATTTTACAATGTATATATTGTCGTTGCTTTTCCATGATCTTGACATTGCACTCAGCTTATTTCCAGATGATCCAGATCCACCCCACAAAACTGCCTTCCTCCACTTGTGTGAGTAGTAGAATCCCAGATCCTTGTTAGTCTTATCGGTCTGGATTTTGTCAATCTTAGGATCCATAATATCTACACATTTAATTTTGTATCTCCTCATATATTACGTTGAGTGTTGAATGTATCCTCTTTTTCGTGCGTTCCAACATATTATCCCAGCCATAAATTTTGTAGTAGCTTGAGTTTGTCTTCTTGTTTGGTATGGATTGACTGTTGTTCGAATTTTGTTTCACTCCCTTTTGTCTTTATTCTTATTGCATGCCCATCTATCCCTCTTTCACCATCTAATATTATCTAAAATTATTTGTCACCATGTTTTTTTATTGTATCCATCATAGTTTCTTTTGTAACTTCTTTTGATGGATCCTCTTAATCTGGTCAACCTATGATAACTTCTTCAACATATATATTTATAATAGCATAGGTTTTCATCTAATTTCTTTTTTCATATTCAGGTTAACCAATGTATCATTCACTACATGCTCTCACATCATGTAACATCCCAAATTCTAAGTATCTAATGTATATAATTTTCCTTATGGGGCTCAATCCAAATACATGACACATATGCTAAATGGTATTTTGGCTATTGGGTGGGTATGTTAATTAAATTTCCAAAAGTATATACATATCACTAAAATAATGAGAAATACATTTTGGACAAGTTCTAGAATTAAATAATTTAAATATATATATATATATATATATATATTATTTACCCAAATAGGTATGATGAGTGATTTAAAATATTAAATGATTTTATTTTGAAATTCAAAGACCTTATTCATATTCCTTTAATAAATACACAATAGTGGTCAAAGTTTTTATGATTTTTGGTTAGTTTTATATAAAGAAATAAAATTCAATAAAGATAAGGCTAGATGTGGTTCATTGTCGAATAAATAAAAAATTTAGTAGATAATAAATAAATTGTTTCTTGATTCTTCAAAATGATAATGAAGCAAATTTCAAACTCTTAGTCAGACATCATGGAGGTTCTACCTTTTTGTTAGTTTGGTTTTGGGAAAGATTTCATGGTTGTTTTGATAGTAAGTAATGATAAAGCAACTTTGAATTGATACATTTTGAATCTAGAAAGAGGTTAGGTACCAAATCCTTTGAAGCAATAAATACATGAGCCATTTTTTAAAAATATTTGTTATGATTTTTACATGTCATTTTGGATTGGAAATAAATGTTACAAAGTTATAAAGATTGGTTTAGCGTTGTTATTTTTAGGAAAGTTCAAATAGTTGTAACTATATATTGGTCGAAGTCTAGTCATGGTAACTGTATACAAAAAAATAGAAGTAGAAGGGAAGTTGAAGGTAAAGTTTGATTATATTCTTACTAACATTCCAAGGTTTGAATAACTGACTACAATGTGATTGATTTTACAAGGGAAGTATATTAATTGGAGGCCATAGAAAAGTGTAGGATTTGACCCCCCCATCCAAAACAATTGGGAAGAGTGATATGGAAAAGAATATTTAATAATGGGTATTTGAATATGATCTAAAAAAATGGAAAATATCTATTTAATATGCAAAATGGAATATTGTATACAATTTTATAAGTGTAATATCATAATGGGGGTGAGTAATCCTAGTCAAATAATTTTTTGTGCTTTTGATCATATGAATTTTCATTTTTGGGGAACATATAAGAAAATTAAATTAAATGTAGTCTTACACCCCTCTGTACTTTTGCCTTTCCAAAATTGGATTCGTTGGTTAGAACATATTTGCTTAGAAACCAAAGATTAGATGGTTTAGTACGTAATGGAGTTAATGGGCATTGAATGCTTATAAAACTAAATTATTCTAATTTTATATTAGAATAAGAGAAATATGATAATATAATAAATAGTAGTTTATTTGAGTTTTATATGATGTGCAATACATTTTTTTGTTTAAGTAATATGCTTGAATAATTGTACATAGTAGTGTCAAGAAAATGGTTATATTAGTTGGATATTATAAGAAAGTGTCAATATTCTACCATTGCCTTCCATTTGAAATTGGGTGGTGTGAATGAGAATTTCATAGTATGTTATGAATGATGAGATACAATATTAACTAGAAAAAGGAAACAAAATAATGGATGTGTAAAATTGAAGATGATTTACGATCAAGTAATCAATGAAATTTAGTGGTCAACCAATATGTTTTATAAATTATTCTAGAAAAAAATACCAAAATGTAGATCTAGTTCAAGAATTTGGAAATCAATAAATAATTCATTAATGTTTTAGGGTTTGATACTTGATATGATTAGATTTTGTGTATATGGCTAAATGGTATAATATTACATTTGGCTCTTTTTCTAGATTACTCACTATTAAATATTTGGAGAAAATATCCTCTTTGATTGAGATAATCACTTAAGAAGATATAGATTTTAGAAAGTAATGGTTTTATTTGGACTTTATTTTTTTGTAATTATGTAAAATATATCCTTAGCACATTTGACCTCCACATCATACATAATAGAATAGAAAAATAAATTAAATAGTCAATATAGTATGCATAATCACATTTTTTAAGGGAGCCAATTGGGTTTGATGAAACCATCACATATATTTGACCTCTTCGACCCCTTGGCCTGTTGCACAAATGAGATATAAGTGTACTAACCCAAACATTCTTGGTTTTCTACATCTCTCATCATCTCCACACAATAACATCTTATGCCTAAAAGAAGGTGTCAAGAGGACACATGGTAGAGAGGATCAATCTAGATTGTAGTAGAGGAATCCTTGAAGTCAAACAAGGGTGATTTGGTGGTATGCAATGTTGCCCTAGTCAGAGGCCTTGTTGTTTCAATTTGTAATGTAAAGTAGATTTTTTTTTTGAAGTTAAGCGATCTTATATATTAGATTTGCAAATCTGCTCTAATGCAGTTCTTTACAACTGAAGGAAACGAACTAAAGTTATTGGAAGAAAAGCTGCTACTAGAGGCTAAACGGGCTACTTGATGAGCTAACCCATTAGCCATTCTACGACAGAAAACAAAAGAAATGCTAGTGAAGGAAAAACTAAGATGAGCTATATCCTCAAGAATGGTTCCCAGGAGATCTGCCCTTCTAGTCCCGGCCTCTATAAGCTTGACCACTGCTTCAGCGTATGATTCCAGAATCACATGGGTGAGGTTCATATCTTTGGAGAGGATGAGTCCTTCTCTAATGGCTAGTGCTTCAGCGCATCTCGGGTCCTTTAGTGTCAGCTGCTTCTTCCCGGCGATTCTTGTTGCTTCACCATCCGCTGTCCTCCACACCATCCCGAGACCGTCCATTCCCTGTACGTTCACTACAGCATCACAATTCACCTTCACCATCCCCGCCGGTGGCCTGCTCCAGCCCACGTCTGCGGATGCAGGAGTTAGGCCGTCCTTCCTGCTATTCGGCTCCGGTTGATATCTGACCAGTGGTAGAAGGGAGTTCTTCATAATCATCGGGCTGCAAACCTTATTCCCAAACGTGACGTCGTTCCTACTGCTCCAAATTGCCCAAAGAGCAGCAATCATGTCTTCGTCTGCCTTCCCATGTATCGGCCATACTGCTGCCATGATAGCTGCACGTACCGGTTTGGTGCCCAGCTGACCTATGCGCCATTGTGTTTCCATTGGGTAATCCTTCCATAGTTCCCACACCTGATCACACTTGAAAAGCATGTGACTGATGTCCTCTTTTTCGTTCCGGCAAATATTGCATATTCCATCTTGATGGCAGTACCTATCAAACAACCTCCCAACGGTGGCCAATGAGCCTATGGCGCAACGCCATAGAAAGTGTGCCGCTTTGGGAGCTAAGCACGTCTTCCATATCGCCCGCCATACTTCGTTCTCCACATGACTGGTCGATCGCTCATTGCTGCTTGGTTGTTGTGTAGCCATCCAATAGGCAGACCTCACTGTATACTCCCCGCTTTTTCTTGGTTTCCAGAAGATTCCATCTGTTCTCGTCAAGACTCCTAGCGGTATCGCAAACACCATGTCAGCCACGTTTTGTGCTAGCAGCTCACTAATCAGTCCACGATTCCACTGTAGAGTTTCATGGTCAATTAATTGGTGAACCTTCTGTACTGTCGGTGAAGATATTCCCAACCTAGATTCTATGATGCCATCTAGATTGGGAATCCAGTTGTCGGACCATATATTTATATCTTTGCCGTCTCCTACTCTCCATTGCATGCCTTCTAGAATTATGCTCTTCGAATTCCATATACTCCTCCACGTAAAGCTTGGGTTGTGACCCCTTCGGGCCTTGAGGACACTGCTTGATGGGAAGTACTTAGCCTTGAGAACTTTGTATACCAATGTCTCACTCCTATGAAATAGATGCCAAATTTGTTTGGCAAGGAGAGCTTGATTAAAGACACCAATGTCATGAAAGCCCATGCCTCCTTGGTTTTTAGGTGTACAGAGTTTTTCCCAGCTGACCCAGGCTATTTTCCTTTCACTGTCTTTGGCTCTCCACCAGAATCTGGCAATGGAACTATTGATGGCATCAAGAAGATATGCTGGTAACTGGAATAGACTCATCAGGTACGTTGGAATCACTTGAGCCACTGCCTTGATTAGAACCTCCTTTCCCGCTTTGGATAACAGCTTTTCCTTCTAGCCTTGAAGTTTATTCCATACCCGTTCATGTATGTACGAGAAGGCTTGCTTTTTGGACCTCCCCACCGCTGCTGGTAGGCCTAGGTATTTTCCATGTTTCTCCACCTCTTTGACTTGAAGTATTTGGCATATCTCATCCTTCCTCTCTCTGGATACTCCTTTGCTAAAGGCTACCTCAGTTTTTGATAGGTTGATTTTCTGTCCGGATGCTCGTTCGTACTGGCTGATAATTTCAGCTAATATCAGGCATTCTTCTTTGGTTACCCTCGCAAAAAGAATGGAGTCATCTGCAAAGAAAAGGTGAGAAATGCGAGGCCCATGCCGGATGGCTCGCACTCCATGAATACTATTATGTTGTGTTGCCAAATTTAGTGAAGAAGAAAAAGCTTCAGCAAATAAAATAAAAAGGTAAGGGGAGAGAGGGTCACCCTATCGCAGTCCTCTGGATGGTTGAGTCTTCCTGGTACGGTCCCCATTGATAGCAAAGGAATGAGATACTGACGACATACAATTCATAATTTTCCTCCTCCACAGCACTCCGAAACCCAACCTCTCATGTATGAAATCCACGAACCCCCATTCTACTCTGTCGTAAGCTTTTGACATGTCAAGCTTCAGCGCTATATGGCCCTTCTTTTTCCTCTTCTCACCTTTCATAGTATGGAAAAGCTCGTAGGAAACAAGCACATTGTCGGTAATAAGCCTTCCCGGAATAAAAGCACTTTGTTGTTCGGAAATGATTTTATCCATCAACGGACGCAAGCGGTTGGCTAGGACTTTTGCCACAATTTTATAAACAACATTGCACAGACTTATAGGCCTGAACTCCCCAATCTCCTTTGGTGTTTTCACTTTTGGTATGAGGACTACCAGCGTAGAGTTCACATCAGCTATACTGCTATCAGATTTCCACCATCCCTTGATATCATTTGCCACATCGTCACCCACAATGTTCCAATATTTTTGGAAAAACATGGCCTTCATTCCGTCTGGCCCGGGTGCTTTATTCGGATGCATACCTTTCAACGCTGCTTGGATTTCTTCAGTGGTAATATCCCTTTCCAGATCTTCATTCTCCGCACCTCCAATTTTCCTCTCTATCCATACCGTTGCCTCCTCCCAGCCCGTCGGGTTAGATGTTTTGAACAGTCCATGGAAAAAAGTAGTGATGACTTTTTCAATCTCTTCTTCCTTCGTTTTCCATTGTCCCTCAGTGTCATTGATCCCCTCTATCTTATTTTTTTTCTTCCTTTGTGATGCTTTGTGATGAAAGTACGCCATGTTCCTATCTCCAGCTTTCATTTCATTCACTCTCGCCCTAGCATGCCAGTATTTTTCATCACGTCTGTGCCACTCTTGTAGCTCGGCAGCCATGCGTGAACATTTATCAAGGTTGGTTCTATCTGGCGGAAGAAGTTGAGCCTCTCCAAGCTGTGCTTCTAGCTCTTTAATTCTGCTCTTCATTTTCCCAAACTTTTTGTTTGCCCAGGACTTTAATTTTAGGCCACATCTTTCCATCTTTCCTTGTAACTCCATAGAAGCATCGCCTTCCCATGCTTCTTTGATAATATGTTCACACGTCTCATCCTCCATCCACATGGGCTCGAAGAAAAAATTGTCATGTTGTCTTCTTTGACGCCTTCGCCTGTACTCCGTATGGATGATAACCGGGGAATGATCTGATTCTACAAAAGGGAGGTGGATAACTCTAGCCTGTGGATATCTCGCTGCCCAATTGGGACACGCTAAGGCCCTATCCAGTCTTTCACGAACGAGCGTTTCAGGTGTTGTTCCCCTCTGCCATGTGAAGATACTGCCATTATATCCCAGATCTGTCAAATCACAGTCATCTATCACGTCTCGGAAGTCCTGCATGTAGCGAAGGGGCTTTGGTGGGCCTCCCATTTTCTCTATGTTAGATACTATTTCATTGAAGTCTCCAAAGAACACCGTAGGTAGATCGGATGCAATTTTTAATTCACGTATCAAGTCCCAAGTATTGTGCTTCAGCTGCTGGTCTGCCCACCCATAAATACCCACAACTCTCCATTTCCCAGTTTCTGTTCCATCTTCAACTTCACAACTGCAATGATGCTGCGAATAAGATATGATGTTGAGATCGACATCCTTCCACCACAAGCCAATTCCACTTGCCCTGCCTACTCTGTCAATACAACTACCTTGTGTGAAGCCACATTTCCTTTTAACTGATTCCAGATCTACACCTGTTATGAGCGTCTCCATCAAGAAGACAAGGTTCGGGCTCTCCCTCCAACACCACGATCGGAGGGCGTTTACCGTGTCAGGGTTGCCCAATCCCTGACAATTCCAACTCATGATTTTCATGGCTGTTCACGGAGCTGGTCTCCGCCAGTCTCTGCTACTTGAACATCTGCTGTCCCTTCATAGTGTACTGCCAATTCACTGTTCCTTGCTTTCTTAGTCACGTCTTCCGTAGGGCTGACCATGTCTAACTCCATATCACTGTATTCAGATTGCCTTCCTCTCTTCCCCGTCATCGTGTCCCAGACAACTTCATGTTCTGCTATCCCGAGACGTTACGCCCTGCTCATCTTATACACCCACGGTGGCTCCCTGATTTTCTTCGTCTCACCCTTTCCTTTCTTCCCTATCTTCTTTCTGTTCTCGATCTTTTTTTGTGCCCTCGTCCGAACATGGCTCTGGACATTTTCAATTCCTTCTCTCTGTTGTGTGTACATGGCCTCAGGCGCTTCGGCTATATCCTCCTCAACAGTGACTGTCTCGTTGATTTTTTCCCTGCTGGTGGTTCCTTGGTCCTCCTCCGTTGCCATGTTAGGCAGAACCCTTCTCCGCACATCCATCAGCTTGTTCCTTCCGTAGGATTTACGCCTGCTTTCCTTCTGCCTTGCTGCTTCCTCCTCACCAGTCGTGCCCTTGCTTATGCGTCTGTTTATCTTTTGTATCTCCTCCCGCTCTGGAAACAAATCGTTTAGGTTGTATTCTGATTCCGCGCTGTTCTCTTGATGTTGCTGTGGATGCTCTCGTTCTTTGACCACTACCTTCTGCCCGTCTCTAATCGGTGCCTCAGCTTCTCCAGCTGTTTCTTCCTGCCTGCTCTGAGCCCTACTGTCGTTGGTTGACCCCGATCTTGACGACCCTTCTTGCACCGGTTTGTGCTTGAAGACTATCCGCTTCATTGTTCGTGTGTGGCCATGCAGCTCTTCATGCAGCGTCAGCCTTGGTTTCTACGGTGAAGCCTTCAGCCAAGGACCCCATTGCCGGTCTCCTTCTTCTCCTTCAGTTCTTTCGTCACACTCCCGCTCTGCGTGCCCTAGTCGCCCGCATGTGTGGCAAAAGTGTGTCAGCCTCTCGTATTTCACATCCAGGTTGAGGATCTTGTTCTGATTCCCTGTGATTTGTAGGACTCTCTTTAGGGGTTTGGTGATGTCCAGGTTCACTCAGACTCTCGCCGACGTTTCCCATCCGAGCTCGTCGATGTCCAGATCAAGGACGTCGCCCAGTCTGCCTGCTATCTTTTTAATTGTCTGGGTTGACCGGAACCCTAAGGGAAGCCCATAGATTCGAACCGAAAAGGGAGTGTGCTTGATATTAATCAACCCTGGTTGTTCTTCCTTCTTGATTTATTTGAAGATCAATAATTTTTTGTCCAAATTCCACGGTTCCCCATCTATCACTTTCTGCTTGTCTCTCCAATCGAAGAATTGGATGATGAAGACGTCCCCCTCCAATTGTTTGAACACCACCTTCTGTGAGAGCCCCCAGGCCCGCGTTAATGTGCGCTTCATCGCCCAGAAGTTCGACGCTCTGTCGGATAGGATGCGTGCCACCAGCGCCAGCCCCAGATGCTCAGCCTCCTCCTCGTTCTGTTCTTCCCTGATTTCGATTGGCTCTTCTTCCTCCGTCGTGAGCTGTAGTCACGCGTATCTCTCTGTTAGTTCCTCCGCCATCCTGGGGAGAGTACCAGAAAGCTCACCCTGTCCTTGGACCTGCAAGAGAAGGTAACCCTGAAGGGGTAGGTGGACTCCCACACGCCGGAACCCTAGTCGCCAGAGCGCTAGGTCGCGGACGTGAGGAGAGGATAGTCTGTAATGTAAAGTAGATAGTAGAGAAGGAACCTGATCAATCACAACTCAATGATGAGGTTCACATCACCATGACTTATGGTTGTTTGAGAGGTTGGAGGAAATTTTGGGGTAATCCATACTAGAATGCGTATTTGTATGTTTTATGTATTTGTTTCCTATGATTCCTTCATCATTAGGGAGCCCTCCTCCCCATGGGCAACAATATCCTCTATTTTCATTGCAAAACATGGGAGTTGACCCCCTTTCTTACGCATCCATAAATGAGAACGTGAGAAAAGGATGAAAGTTGGTCCTTTCCTGGTAAGCGACAAATGGCCCACAGTCCTAGTCATCATGGGCCTTCTTCCAGTCTAACCAACATAATAAGGAAACAAAAGGAGAAAAATGTGTATAATGGCTCGAAAAATATCTTGATAAAGGTTTCTAACAAAGGTAAGTACTAAAAGATGTGGTTATCTTGAGGGAAATATAAGTATGATCTTATGTGTTTGGGTGTTCTGAAATTAATGTTGTAGGTGTGAATATCATCTTTGAACTTCAATGATTCACGTAACACAATATTGTCTGGAAATTACTTGAAAAAAGGAACCAAGATACATCTATTATGTTCTCTCCATACAAGTTAAGTGTATCATGTTCGTTGAGTTTCATAATTATTATGATTTAGCCTATAACTTCGTACAAAGTGACTCACATTTTACATTACTCTTAGACTTTCTTGTTCTATATCATGTCATACTTTGAGAAATGAAATTTTTTTCATATGGAATCATGTTTGCTATATTTTCAAATTTTAAATATTTGAGATTTATATTACCTTGAGTCACATAGTATTTCTAAGATCAATTTAGTTTATTTCCTCAAACCCATGGGCTCAGATATAAGTTCTCATATAATTTATAAATTAAAAAGCTTCAAATTAGGAATTATCTAGACAACAAGAATACCAAATTTTAGATTCAGATTTAGATTCAGTTCAGAATAAAGAACAAAAGTAAAGATTGAAAGATAATAGATTATGATTCAGAAATAAGAAATTATGAACATAAAAAGAAAGATGACATTCAGCATTTAAGAGTAGAGATTCAGATTTAGATTAAGACTTTAGTTTAGTCGAATAAGGCCTTAAATCCTATTGGGAAATCTTCAATGTATAGGTAAGTAAGACAAACTTTCTTAGATATTTAGATTTGATTTGGATTTACATTTTGAATTCAGTACATGTTTAGGTATGAGTATTCTATTTCAGTATAAGATAGCTCATACTCAAAATTTAATAAGTTTTAGTTTAAATAATTAAGTCAAAACCATCACATAAGTCATTATATGATAATTCCTCATTCAGTTATTCTCGGAATGGTTCAGAGGTTTGTAGTGCTAATTCATAGGAGTGTTAATCCAATTTAAAGGTAATTTGGTACCAACTCAGAGACACTTTGGTATCATTTAGTGGCATGCAATGCCAACTCAGACGTAGTTCAATATCAACTCAAAGACACTTCAGTGTCATTTAGAGACATGTATTTCCAATTAAAAGGTAATTTGGTACCAACTCAGAGGCATAGTCATGCCAATTATTGAGGACTTATCTTATAATGGTGGCCACAAGAAAATAAAATACACATCCATTCAATTTAAGTTTACAACTTTCAAATTTTAGTTCAGTTTTCAGTTACTATATTTTGTTATTTATCTTATTAGAAATTTAAAGTTACTTGCTCTAAAGGTAATTTTCCTATTTGTGCATGGACGGGGATGAGATGTTTTCATGTACTAATTTCTAGGAAGATTCTTCAAGACAAATGGCAAATCAATAGTTTTAAGAGTTTTTCTTGGTGGGGAGCCATCTACATGATCTGAGATACTAAGACAATGTGCAATATTTTGCATCATATATTTAGACTTTTTTATACAATTTGATATGATCAAGTTTCTTTCCTAAGAATTTATGAGAATTTATTGTATTCTCTAGTTTGTTTGGTTTCTTTCTATTATTATTGTGATAAGTATCATGTTTGTTACAATCCTAACTTGAAAGAATAAAATAGCTTCCTCTTATGTGATATGAAAATCAAGGTGTTACAATAAGGTATCAGAGCAATAAAATAGGTGTCCATCATGCAAATTCTCATATTCATAGTCTCAATCCCTCCAGTTGATTCCTATATAGATCATACTATAGAGTTAGTTTGATAGTTAGTAGTATATGTTTTGGAAGAAATTAGGCAAAGATATTGGGGTCCCAACTAGATGTCTAGTCCATGATTGAAATTGAGATATGCATTGGAGTTCAGTACATGATGCCTTTAGATCTTAAGTGTTAACTATAGATGTGCTTATAACATGACCTCTCTATTTTCAATGCGATTGAGTCTGAGTAGAATACATAACATGAAAATTTAGTATGAATAAGTCCACAAATTTGTTTCAACATAATGTGGATCCTTATAATCCACTAAAGGACATAAAATATTCCTCTTAACGTTGATATTTCAAAGAAAAATAGGAAGGTTTGAGATCATGATGTGGTTTGACATAATTATAGTACATATAGATGAAAGTCTGTAAGGTTAAAACTATGAACTTTAGAATTGATATACAAGTAAGAAGTCTAAGTGATTCTATGATGTACATGAGATGAAATATGTCTAAAAATTGTTAGTGATAGTGAAACCTTAAGGTGGGTAGCCTCAAATTTATCATAGATTAATTTTGAGGACAAAATTCCAAAAAAGGTGGGTCGAAGCCAAGCCAAAATTCCAAAAAAGGTGGGTCAAAGCCAAGCCAAAATTCCAAATACACGCCCCAAATTCAAAGTATTCTAATGTATATAATTTTATCCTTATGAGGCCCAAGCCAAATACACGACAAATATGATAAATTGGATTGGATGATCAATATGTACATTTTTGAGCCCCTTTAATTATCCATAATCAAAATAGATGTAAAATGGTATTTTGGCTATTGGGGTATATTAATTAATTTCAAAAAGTATATATATATATATATATATATATATATATATATATATACACATATATATATATATATATATATATATATCAAAAGAATGAGAAATACATTATGGCCAAGTTTTAGAATTTAATAATGTTTATATATATATATATATATTTATATATATATACTATTTACCCAAATAGGAATGATTTATGATTAAAAATATTAACCTATTTTATTCTAAAATTCGAAGACCTTAGTCATATTCCTTACATAAATACACAATTGTGGTCATTTTTTTTTTAATTTTAGATAAGGAAATAAATTCAAGAAAGATAAGGCTACATTTGGTTCATTTTCAAATAAAAATAATAATTTGAGACATGAAAATTAATTGTTGCTCGATACTTTAAGATGATAATGAAACAAATATCAAACTTTTAATTAAATATCATCGACGTTCTACCTTTTGGTAGTTTTTTTTTGGAAAGATTTCATTATTGTTTTGAGAGTAATTAACGATAGATACAACTTTGAATTGATATTTTTTAATTGATAAAGAGGTTAGGTGCAAATACTTTCCAGCTATAAATGCATGAGATGTTTTTCAACAATATTTATTGTGATTTGTACATGTCAAACATGATTCAAAACAAATGTTAAAAAGTTATAAAGATTTGATTTAAGATTGTTATCTTTATTAAAGTTCAAATAATTGTAGCTATATATTGCTCAAAATCGATTCATGGTAACCATATATACAAACTAGAATTATAAGGTAGGTTGAAGAAAAAGATTGATTATATTCTTATTAATGTTCCAAAGTTTGAATAACTGACTACAATTTGATCTATTTTACAGGAGAAGTATATTAATTGGAGGCTATAAAAAGTGTAGCTTTTGACCCATCACCTTCCCAACACAAATAGGAAAAGTGATATGCAAAAGGAGATTTAATTATGGATATTTGAAAGAGATCTAAGGAAAAAAATGGAAACTATATATTTAATATGCAGAATTAATTATTGTTTACCATTTATAATTGTAATATCATAATGGGGGTGTGTAATCCTAGTCAAATATTTTTTAGCAATTTTGACCATATTTCTTTTCATTTTGGGTAATATATATGAAATTTAAAATAAATGTAGTCTTATACCCTTCTTAATTATTTTATTGCCTTTCCTAAATTGGATTAATTGGTCAGAGCATCTTTTATAAGAAAGTAAAACTTAGAAGGTTTTGAACATAGGGCGGTTATAAAAATAAACAATTCTGATTTGCTATTAGAATAAGAGATATATAGGATGTGCAAGTAAGAAGTCTAATGTAATAAATAGTAGTTTATTTTAGATTTATAGGATGTGCAATATTTTTTTGTTGACATTAGATGCTTGGATAATTAATAATACTAGTGTCAAGAAAAGGGTTGTAATAGTTAGATACTATAATAAGTCAATCTTCAACCATTGCCTTCCATTTGAATTTGGTGGTGTGAATGAGAATTTCATAGTCATTTATGAGTGACGAGATACTATATTAACTCGAAAAAGGAAACAAGTTAATCAATATGTAAAATTAAAGATGATCTATGGTCAACTAATCAATATAATATAGTGGTCAACAAGTATGTTTTAAAGGTTATTCTAGGAGCGAGATACTAAAATATAAATTTAGTGTGTGAATTTGGAAATTTCCATAAAATTAATTAATGTTTAATTGTTTGATTTCTTTATATGATTTGGTTTTGAATAGTTGGCTAAATGGTATAATACTATATTTGTCTCTTTTACTCTTTAGTTAGGACTAATAAACATTTGGAGAAAATATCCCTTTTAGTTGAGATAATCACTCCAGAAGATATAGATTTTAGGAAGTAGAGGTTTTATTTGGACTTGACTCTTTTTTTTGGAATAATGTAAAATATATCCTTATCATATTCATCCTCGGCGATCTGCAAAACATAACATAATAGTAAATTAACAAGTCGATATAATATGCAAAATCACATTATTTTGAGGGAGGCAATTGGGCTTGTTGAAACCATTACATATCTTTGACATATTTGACCCCTTGACCCCTTGCATAGGTGAGATATAAGTGTACCAACCAAGACCTTGCTTATGTTTTACATCTTTCATCATCACCACACAATAACATCCTAAGTTGAGAAGAAGGTGTCAAGAGAACACATGGTAGATATGATCAATCTAGGTTGTAGTAGAGGACTCCTTGAAGTGCAAGGATGATGCCTTGATGGTATGTGATGTTTCCCTAGTTAGAGATCTTGTTATTACAGTTTGCAATTCATCATCATCATTAAAATTCTATGCCTCAATCCCAACTATGTTGGGGTCAGCTACATGCATCCTTTATTTCCATTCATCTCTTTCATGGATCATATTCTAGTTGAGATGTATAGATTCAAAATATCTCTTTATAAACTCTTCCCATGTTAATTAAGGCCTTCCTCTTCTTCTATTAATTGTTCTTGACTCAATAGAATTATTATGTATAAGCACAATAGTCGGTCTGCATTGCACATGTCCATACCAATTGAGTCAGGCCTCGTACAACTTGTCATCAATGCTCACCACCCCCACTTTATTCCTGATACAGTCATTTCTCAAGTGATCTTTTCCTATCTTCCCATACATCCATCTTAGCATACACATTTTAGCCACACTCATTTTGTTGAGACCTTGTTTCTTCACCACCTAACATTCACTCCCATAGAGCATGGATGACCATTAAGCAATGAAGAAGTAAATATTAGAGCAGGAACCTGATCATGCACAACACAACAATAAGGTTCGCATCACCATGACTTGGTGATTTTTTAGGTGACTTGAGGAAGTTGTGGGCCGATCCATACTAGGATGCATAGTCGTATGATTTCTATATTTGTTTCCTATGAATCCTTGGGCATTAGAGAGCCCTCCTCACCATGGGCAACAATATGCTCTATTTTCATGGAAAAACATGGGAGTTTTCCCCCTTCCTTACCCATCATTGAACAAAAGGTGAGAAAAGGATGGAGGTTGGTCCTTTATTATCAAGAGGTACTAGGTTCAAGTCTAGACAACGACATGAATAGAAAAAGGTTTTAGACCAATGTAAGTACTAGAAGATGTGATTATCTTGAAGGAAAGATAAGTATCTTTTTATGAGTTTATGTTTTCTGAAATTGAGGTTGTAGGTGTGAATATCATATTTGAACTTGTAGGATTCACATAACATAAATAATGTAAAGAAATTTACTAGAATAAAGGAACCTAGACACATCTATTATGTTATCTCCACACAATGTAAGTGAGCCATATCCATTGAGTTTCATTATTATTATGATTCATCCTTCCCCTTCGTACAAAGTAACTTAGAGATTAAGTTACTCTAAGAATATATTTTTTTATATCATGTCATACTTTGACAAATAAGATTTCGTTCATATGGAATCACGTTGCCTTTATTTCCAAATTTTTTATATTTGAGATTTATATTACTTTTAGAAACTTAGTATTTCTATGATTATCTCATTTTATTTTCTCATTCCCTAGGGATCAGATATAAGTTTTCATATTAACACTAAATTAAAAAGCTTCATATTATGAATTATTTAGATGGTAAGAATACCAAATTTTAGATTTATATTTAGATTCAATTCAAAATAAAGAACAAAAATAAAAATTCAGAGATAAAAAATTAAGACTGTAAATAGAAAGATGATATCTAGAATTTACAGCAGAGATTCACATTTAGATTAAGAATTCTATTTATCTGAATAAGATCTTAGTTCCTATTCAGATATCTTAAATGCATCAGTTAAGTAAGACAAACATTCTTAGATATTCATATTTGATTCAAATTTGGATTTACATTCGAAATACAATACTTGTTCAGTTATCAGTATTAAGTTTTCGTATAAGATAATTTCATATTACTTTTAGAAACTTAGTATTTCTATGATTTCTTTATCTGAATAAAGAAATTTGGATTTACATTCGAAATACAATACTTGTTCAGTTATCAGTATTAAGTTTCCATATAAGATAAGTTCATATTACTTTTAGAAACTTAGTATTTCTATGATTTCTTTATCAGTATTATTTTTGTTCTTTATTTTGACAAATCAGATTTCGTTCATATGGAATCACGTTGCCTTTATTTCCAAATTTTTTATATTTGAGATTTATATTACTTTTAGAAACATAGTATTTCTATGATTAGTTCATTTTATTTTCTCAATCCCTAGGGATCAGATATAAGTTTTCATATTAACACTAAATTAAAAATCTTCATATTATGAATTATTTAGATGGTAAGAATACCAAATTTTAGATTTAGATTTAGATTCAATTCAAAATAAAGAACAAAAATAAAAATTCAGAGATAAAAAATTAAGACTGTAAATAGAAAGATGATATCTAGAATTTACAGCAGAGATTCACATTTAGATTAAGAATTCTATTTATCTGAATAAGATCTTAGTTCCTATTCAGATATCTTAAATGCATCAGTTAAGTAAGACAAACATTCTTAGATATTCATATTTGATTCAAATTTGGATTTACATTCGAAATACAATACTTGTTCAGTTATCAGTATTAAGTTTCCGTATAAGATAAGGAGACCAAAAAACAAAGTTCATATTCAAAATGTAATAAGTTTAGATTTAAGATACTTAAGTCAGAACCATCACATAAGGCTTGATATGATAAGTTCTCACTCAGTTAATCTTATGACAATTTAGTAGTTTGTAGTTCCAATTCATCAGAGTATTTACCCCAATTGATAGGTACTTCGGTACCAACTCAGAGACATTTGGGTGTCATTTAGAGGCGTGTAGTGACAATTCAAAAGTTAGTTAGATACCAACTCAGAGACATTTTAGTGTCATTTAGATGCATGTAGTTTCAATTATAGGTACTTTGATACCAACTCATAGGTGTAGCCATATCAATTCTGGAGGACTTATCTTATAATGGTGGGCATCCATCTACACGATCCCAGATACTAGGGCAACATGCAAGCTTTTACATCATATATTTAGACTTTATTATATAGTTTGATGTGACCAAGTTTCTTTCCTAATAATTTATGAGAATATATTTTATACACTAGTCTATTTGGTTTCTTTTTATTGTTATTGTGATGAATATCATATTCGTAACACTCCCAAGTTGAAAGAAAACAAATAGCTTCCTCTTTTGTTGTATGAAAATTGAGGTGTTACATATTGGTTATTAGGGATCACAGAGGCATGTGGTGAGGGAGATGGAGGTCCATTAAACCATGTAGGCATAGTTGGTTTCCATACTCATGGCCTTGAGGCATTCTTGGGACATGGTGTGGAGATGACTGGTACTAGAAATCGAGAGCAGTCAGGACCTTGATGTGATTGAAGATCTCCAAAAAAATGTCTTGATTTAGCTCTATGGAAGGATAGGTTTGGAGAAATGCTTTACAAGAATTGGAAAGTTGATGTTAGTTGTTTTGAGTGAGCTTCCAACTCTGTTTCTTATGGCTATGCCAAACTACACTTGAAAAATGGGTTAATATAAAAACTTATCATCACCCACCCATTAACTATCTAAGCCTTATTGACATCCAAAAGGCTAGTAGTAATAAGAGTAGTAATAGAAATAGTTGTGTTGAGGCCAGAATTGTTAGAAAAACAACTTATAACATAGTCCCTAGTTTTCTTGCTAGATGAGGGC
The DNA here is from genome assembly GCA_963693085.1 of Alisma plantago-aquatica. Taxonomy (NCBI): domain Eukaryota; kingdom Viridiplantae; phylum Streptophyta; class Magnoliopsida; order Alismatales; family Alismataceae; genus Alisma; species Alisma plantago-aquatica. Next base: position 642,238,560 of record OY856413.1, on the reverse strand, counting down.
GGGATGAATAAGATAGTCTGCTGAGTTACCAAAAAAATGTATCATTACCTACATCATCCACTTTTTCATCTTGTCAACCTGTTGCTCATTTGTATGATGAATGATTTTCTTATTTTTCTACACTTTTCACTTCTTATGCTACCTATTTTTAATTCTCTATTTTGTTGTTGGTTGTTCAATTAGTTTAGCCACATATCTCATTTTTCTTCCTTAGTAGAATAGATACATATTGGCTTCTACGTGCTAACATCTCACCCTAATCTTGTTTTCTTCCCTTTCTGGTTTCTTTTTTATTAAGAATTGTTCTTTTTGCATGAACACCTTTACCATAGTATGAATTCCTCTAGCGTCCTTAAATGACAATTTGAATCCTTCTTTGGTGTCTTCTTTCATTATCACATGCTCTACTAGAATTTGTTATGGCCTACACTTTAACATCAGAAGATGTTGGACCTATCATGTTGGTCTTCAAGATTGGGTTATTGAGTAAGAGGGAAATATGGGGGAATTCACATTTTACAATCAAAGGTGAATTCTTAGATTTATGGAAAATGAATAACTGCAAAATCAATTGTGAAGGATGTTTTCATTGATCAAGAATGAAAGTTGGTGATCCTTTGAGTGTATGAAGTTCCCGCAAGACAAGCACAACACAACAATCACCTAATACTCAATCTTATACTCCACTCCATCAATTAGTATAGCAGTAAGAGTGGATTTTGTATATTGATTTGTACTTCTATGTGCCAAAACTTGCTTTTTCTTCAAATCTGGTTGTTATCTTTTGCAATCACTAGTTTTCCATTTGCTTCCCCAAATTTGTTGAAAATTTCATACCATAGAAGTCCATAGGTAGATTCATGATATTTAACCATGTTACAAGAAAACCTATCATATCATTATTGGTTGAAAGTTGGTACACTAGTTCTAGTCCATTAGATAATAACTAAATTGAGGGCATTGTCCTCCTATTGCAACATGACAAAAACTATATTTATATGATTTAGAGTTCTTAATGGGATTCTATGATAAAAGTTAAAATAATGAAATTAATGGAAATATCTATTACATATAAAATTTTGTTTACATTATGAAAATGGTGCATTTTTTCCTTTAGGAATTAAATAATCATCATTATCTTAATATGAAAAGCAATGAGACAACTCTTTCTCTCTCTTGATAATGGTTTCGAATATACATAAGACAATAATGAATGGATTATCACACTCAATCATAAAATTTAAACTCAACTAATTCTCTAAAGGAATGACGCCTCAACTTTACCACATCCTTTAATATGAATATGTTGAGATAAAGACATATAATAAATTAGTGGAAAAGAGTTTATCAAAACCTAAATCAAATTACATGGGAAGGTATTACACCATTAAATTTACATGTGGTTCAAAATTGAGGTGATTTCAACCTAGAGTGACCCTTTATTTAACTTAGAAGATTATATATGGTTATCATGTTAATTTAATTGATATGTCCCTGATACCATTCCTAACCTAAGGTCTCATCTTATGTCATGTGTCATGTGGGGGAGAGTATCCCTTGGGTTAGATTCTTGGACCCCAAAGGCTCGCGAAAACATGGTCATCTTCTCCGCCCATTTGTGCAAAATCATATATGATTTAGGCAAAGAGTGAAAAATCATATATGTGGCCAACTCTTGACCCAAAGGAAATCCTAGTTTTTCTTAACATTCTATATGCCCAATCATATTGAGCACATGGGGTCTAATTGGATCTCCCTCTGTCAGTTTGCATTCAAACAACACCTTAGGTGTACATAGAGTGGATTCTACAGCCATTGGTATCTTAGGAATATGCACAACACTTCTCATAGTCCTTTACCAGATATGGAAATTTATCTCAATTAAATTGTCTGATTTCAACATGATTTCTTTGCCATTTGATTCTACATGAGAACATTTTGCATTTTGTCAAAACTCCTTTTGATTTATTTGATTTGAGAAAAGTTGACGGTATTTAATTAGGCCTTTAATTAATTATCGCTCCCACTATTTTGTTCAAATTGATATCCCTCACTATCACTTCAGAATATTGCGGCATACAATATTCTAGTGGGCCAAGATCCATATTTCATGAAGTCATGACTCAACTTTGGATGATCACCCATAACTTGACTATTTAGGTTGGCCATCATGCCAATTTCATCATATGCAACTCTTTGATAGATGATATGCTCAACTATTTCCCATATTCATCTTTATGCCTCTAGGCTTAGGCTCTCCAAGTCACCACTTAAGTCTTGACCCAATAGCCAACACGATAGGTACGCAACAGGCTTTGTGCAAATCTACATATCTACCATCACACTTCCACGAGATGGATGGCACACTATGGTTTGTACAAATCTACGCTTGGTCGATCAAATTTTTCATGTGTTTTTCTAATGGAAGGCATCTAAGGCTTAGTATTGTTTTGAGGGGTTTGGTATTTATATATATATGCATATCCAATCACCACATATATAGTATGTATCATAAACATGCTATATCCCGCACCAAAACATGTGAAGCGATAAAGCGATGATTGTGACCATCCTATTTGTAATTCCTCGGGCCATAAGAAATTATGGTCATCTAGGTCTACATTACATGAAGAAACCTATTGTTGATGAAGATCAGTGCTTGGGCCGTTCTGGGTTGATCAGCTCATCCTATGACTGATTGGCTCGCCTCCTAGCCAGTCAATTGGTTGTCACAAACCAATCGTCTGGCTCCTCCAGATAGTCGGTTCGTCAAGTTGTCGTACTCCTTGTCCGGCCACCATTAACTCGTCTTGAACCATCAGTTGGTCGTCTCAGACCCTTAGCCACTCGTCTAGGTGCCCATCGTTCTTTGATGTAGCAGGAAATAAAACTATCATACTTTTACATATCTCTTTTAGAAACCCCGAGTTACATTTGAGGGGAGCAAAGGTAGAACAGAAGGCTCAAGTTATCTCGAGTTACATCTAGAATAGAAGAAAGGACTCGATATGTAGACCGAGATACAAACAACCACAACCATGCAAGCACACACATAGGGGTTTATAGGCCATAATCATGCTACACATGCACCATCGAAACCGTTTTAGGGAAACACGTATTGATTGCATATACATACCATACCATATATGTATATAAGGATTTGTGGTGTTTAATCAGATATGCACATTAGCCAGTTAAAGTATTCACATCACATGCAATAAATCAATGGCAAAAAACAAAAATCCGATCATATCAATTAATCCTAAAACATAGTATGTTGACGTGGCTCTGATATCACTATTGGGTTTTGTGGGACAGAATAGGAAACCGAAACAAAAATTGTATCCATCCAAAAACCCATAACCAGTAGATCACATCAATAAATATGCAATAGGAAAGATGGTTTTGTGAGATATAGCTGGTCTTGAGGCTTTCTCAGCGACAATATCTCACAGCTAGTGTGGTCTTCAACCACCTAGTTTTTGATGACGTTTGTGCAACTCCTGGTCTTGACCCAGACTACGGTTGACAGTCGTCCTCCTGAGTGGAAGAAATCTCCTGCCTCTATAGATAGTCAACATAGACTACCGGGAACTCTAGTCATCCTGATGGAAAAACTAGAAGGAGTCATCCCTCTCTGTTAGTGTACTAGTCACTGACACACTCTCCCACTACCAGTTGCTTTTCTGCAGTTGTCTTTCCCTCGATGTTCCTCCCTGGACGGGTAGAACTTGCTTGGGTTATCTTGGTTACCACAACCAGAGAGGACAACAACTTTGTAGAGAAACTGATGTTTTGAGTTATGTATTCTAAGAAGCCCCCTATACCCTTGTATTTATAGTAGAGGGTAGGGTCAGGGTTCCCAGTCTATGTGGGAGTAGAAGGGTCCTGATTGTCCATGAATTGATTGCACTGCGGTAGGTAAATCGATCGATTCATAACTGAAACAATCATTTGGGCAGGTGAGATGATTGGTTCATAACTGAACTAGTCATTTGGGTAGGTGAGCCGATTGGTTCACCCAGTGAATTGGTCATTTCACTTCCAAGACTTCCCCACAATTGACTTTTCTTGTTCATTTCTAGTTAACACAAAGATTAATTCTTGTTGAATCAAATTGAACAAGTGAAACGAAAATATTTTCTCACAAAATGGGAAAATCCAACATTGGTTGTTTGGTCCAAGTGAACCGATCAGTTCACTAGTGTGAACCAGTCATCTCACTGACCATGAGACGATCAGTTCACCCAGTGAACCGGTCAGTTGATGGTTTCGGTTGTACAGAATGCAGTTAATGCAGTTCTCAATCAATATGACACTCTAATCACTTGGTTCAACACTTGAACTTGATGATTTTGAGTCAGGTCTATTGATTGAATGTTTAATTGAGTACCTAAACACTTTAGTAATCAACCTAAACATCATTCATGGATAAACTCCTCTTCCAAATTAATCCTATGTGTATGACCCTATAGGTTCCATTTCGCGTTGGCAGTGAATGTCCATAACTAACTTATGATATCACAAGCAAAGAGCGGTGCCTAGTCGCACATCAGTGCTACCCAAGTGAAAAGGAAAGTTGAAGAACAACTTTCAACCTACAATTTGTTATTGGTGTTATAGTGAATGTACAATTCCTTCGTCACTGATATCCGGATTGAACTTGAGGCATGGACTTGTCATCCTCTACAAACATTCAATCCATGTTTCTTGAACTAGAGCGGACTGTCTGAGATAAGTGCAAGCTCAATATCATATATTGACTCACATATACATGGCCATATATTTCTCAGTCTCTCTTATCAAGTGGCCAGGATATCATACTCCCTTAGGAGGGACAAATTCCATATCTATCACTCACAATCAAAACCCCATGTGTCAAAGTCACCCAATGATCACCTTTATAACCAATCATGTTTCAAGACTACTATTGATGATGTCAAAGTGTACCCAACCACATGTGATGAGTGCAGTGATTTCAGGTCTAAGAACCACAATCACCACCAATACTATAATAGATGATCCTGACTAACCAAGTGTGGTTTTCATGCATCACTCTTACGGAGGGTCTGTCTGATACACTGTTCTCTAACATGTATATGTGTGCTTTGTTTGATATCATATATCATGACATATGAGATTCTATCATCAACCAACACACACTCTAGTCTTTTGTGTTATTGATGTGTATGGTGAATTCCATAATAACAAATGACTAGGGACATTAGTGAGAATGTCCTTATTCTGAACATCTATATGATCTCATTGTTCAAGTCACGTGCTTGAATACATACATCATTGAGTTTTGTCATTCTCTAGACATATGTCATGTAATGCTATTATCTCAAAAATAGTTAAAACATATATATGGAAGTTGCCTTTATTATTATTATTATTCAAATCATTTACAAAGTATGCCATTACAATCATCATATGACTGGCTCTACGGGCATACATACCAATAGACTCCCACTTGCACTTAGAGCCAATCACCCATAAACCTCAGTCCTTGTGATCTAGCATGACGATCATGCTTCTGCTATGAAAGTGCCTCAGTCAAGGGATCATCAATATTGTCTTCAGTTGGTACTATGCAAATCTTCACATCTCCACGATGTACAATCTCTCGAATGAGATGGAAGTGCCGGTATATGTGCTTGGACTGCTGATGTGACCTGGGATCTTTAGAATGTGCAATAGATCCATTGTTGTCACAATAAAGCTCAATTGCATCAAAGATGCTAGGAACCACCATAAGTTCATAGATGAACTTCTTGATCCACACAGCCTCCTTTGTTGCATGGGATGCAACAATATACTCAACCTCTATCGTAGAATATGCAATTGTCTCTTACTTGGAACTCTTCCAACTGACAACTCTCTTGATGAGGCAAAACACAAATACTAACTGCAATCTGTAATCATCTTTATCAGTTTGGAAGCTTGCATCAGTGTAACCCTTTACCACCAACTCTTTTTCACTGTCGTAGCCGAGGAACTGATCCTTACTCCTTCACAAATACTTTAGGATGCTCTTCACAACTGTCTAGTGAGCATCCCCAGGATCTCAATGGTGCACAACAACATGATGAGTGCATACGAAACATCAGGATGAGTGCACAACATTGCATACATGATGGATCCTATTGTTGATGCATATGGAATCTCAGTCATGCGTTCCCTCTCGTCACAATTTTGGGACATTGAGCTCTAAATACGGGAACTCCATGAACCATGGGTATGTTTCCTCTCTTTGAGTTCTCCATGTTGAACCTCTTCAATACTTTATCCATGTATGTCCTATGACTTAGTGCATGAAGCTTTCTAGATCTATCTCTATACATATTGATTCCTAAGATATATGATGCTTCTCCCAAGTCTTTCATGGAGAATGTATTTCCAAGCTATGTCTTTACCTTTTGTAAAGTAGGGATGTCATTCCCCATCAATAGTATGTCATCTACATGCAATATGAGGAATGTAGTCATGCATCCACTAACCTTCTTGTACACACAAGGTTCATCTTCATTTTGACTAAAGCCAAACTCTTTGACTGTTTCGTCAAATCGAAGATTCTAGCTCCGAGATTCTTGCTTTAATTCATAGATTGACCTTTGTATCTTACAGACTTTATTTGCAAATTTTGGATTTATAAAACCTTCAAGATGTCATGTACACATCCTATACAAGATTCCCATTAAGGAATGTAATTTTACCATCCATCTGCCAAATCTCATAGTCATTGTAGGCCGCAATAGCAAGCATGATCCCGATGGACTTAATCATGGCATCTGGAGAAAAGGTTTCACCATAGTCAACACCTTGAACTTGTCTGAAACCCTTTGCAACCAATCCGAATTTATAAGTTTGCACATTCCCATCCATGTCAGTCTATCTTCTTGAAGACCCACTTGCACCCTATGGGGTTTACCCCTTCAGGTGGATCCACCAAGGTCCCTACCTTGTTGGTATACACAGATTCCATCTCAGATCTCATGGCCTCAAGACATTTCTCAGAATCTTGTCCCTATGTAGCTTCTAGATAGGTAGTTGGTTCATCATCTATGACCAACTCACTACCATCTTGAGTCAGAAGATATCCAAATCTTTCAGGCTTAAGGCATGTCCTACTAGATCTACGAGGTCCCTATGTTACTTGAGGAATTTGAGATTCCACAACAACTTGTGATTATCTATGTTCCTCTCGTTCATCTATTGGTTCGATGTTTTCTTGTTGATCTCAAACTTCTTCAAGTTCCACTTGCCTCCCACTGATTCTTTTGGAAATGAATTATTTTTTAAGGAATGCAACATCTCTAGCAACAAACACTTTGTTGTTAGTTGGGTTATACAAGTAATATCCATTGGTTTACTTGGGATATCCAACAAGGTAACATTTATCAGATCTAGGGCCAAGCTTTTTAGGAAACATTTTCTTGACGTAAGCTCCACACCCTCAAATCCTCCTAAAAGACAATTTGGGATGCTTCGCTATCAATATCTCATATGGTGTCTTTTGAACCGATTTTGATGGTACTCGGTTAAGTGTAAACACGGAGGTTTCAAGAGCATAATCCCAAAAGGTTGTCAAAAGACTAGCAAATCTCATCATAGATTGCACCATATCTAGTAATGTGCAATTCCTTCTTTATGACACACCATTATATTGTGGTGTTCTAGGTGGAGTCCATTTTGATACAATACCACAAAGCTCTTAGAAGGTCCTCAAACTCTTAGCTTTAGTATTCTCCACCTCGATCAGATCAAAGTGCCTTAATACTTTTTCCAAGTTGGTCTTGTACTTCGTTCATGAAATTCTTGAACCTTTAAATGGTTTCTGGTTTATGTTTCATCAAGTAAATATAGCCATACCTAATAAAGTCATAAGTAAAGATAATGAAGTACTGATACCCACCTCTAGAATTTGTTCTAAAAGGCCCACATACATCAGTATGTATGAGTCCTAATAGATCACTCACTCTCTTATTTTTACCTGAGAAGGGAGTCTTTGTCATCTTGCCCAATAAACAACATTCACAAGTCTCTATTGATTAAAAATCAAAAGAGTCTAGATAACCATCTTTATGGAGTCTAGATAAGTGATTCTCATTTATGTGCCCTAGACGACAATGCCACAGGTATGTTTGGTTTGATCATTGAGTTTTTGTCTTTTGGTGTTTATGTTGTATACACTTACCTGCAGATCTATCAAATATAGACCATAAGACATTGGGGGCACTGCCATAAAAGACCCCATCTTTAGAAATGGAACATTTTCCATTCTTGATAAGAAATTCAAATCCATCTTTGTCCAAACAAGATATGGAAGTGATATTCCTATTAATGGCAGGTACATAATAGCAGTTCTGTAACTCTATAATTGGCCCACTTGGTAGAGAAATACATAGGTTCCTACTACACTGACATCAACTCTTGCTCCATTAGCAACACGTAGTTCAACATTGCCTTTCGATAAAGGCCTACTTCTTTTCAGTTTTTTCACATTTGAACAAATGTGTGATCCACATCTGGTATCAAGTACCCATATCATGCTTTTTTATTACCCATAGGAGTCCCACTGCCGTTAGCACCTTTTTTAGTACTCCTTGAGCTAATCTCATATTGTTTTTGTGCATTAAGCTTAAGAATACGTTTATTTGCTAATATGATGGTCGGTCATAGTTTAGTAAAGATTTGAAGTGGGTTTGATTGGACTATGCTATGTATGAATAATCTTTTCTATTTCATAGGGGATCTTGGTCCTTTATTTATAGTACTTGCATTAACCGGTCTGGATTTAGGTGTAGCTATATTACAAGCTTATGTTTTTACAATCTTAATTTGTATTTATTTGAATGATGCTATAAATCTCCATTAACTCCTACATTTCATAATTGAATAAAAAGGATGAGTGACCAACTATGTCATTGAATATACATATGTGTCTTTTTTTTTCCCTGGTACCGGCATCATCAATTCACATGTCCCTTTCATTATCACAACCTTCTTTCTTTATGGCAAAGACCAGAAGCCCCGCGCAAATAATCATTGGATCTTTTTTCTTCTTCACGGGGATGGCTATTCATTTATGTCTTTGGGTAGCACCACCAGATCTTCAACAAGGTGGAAATTCTCATATTTTCTATGTACATGTTAATGTGTTTTGGATGAGGATTGTAGTTTATATTGCAACGACCATCAACAGTTTCTTGTTTCTATTAACAAAGCATCCCCTTTTTCTTTGCTCTTCCGAAACTGGTATAGAAATTGGTGCTTTTTTTACATTGTTGAAGAAGTAGTAAAGTTAATCTCAATTATGTATACACCAAAAGTAGAGATCTCTATCTCTTGCTTCATATTCCTTGATTCCCTTAATCCTCTCCATATTTTGAGTGCAGAAGACTTTGACTTCATCTTGGTGGGAGAACACTTCTCTGCCTTACATGTGTCATTGGACTCCATTCCACTTATCACTATCATGGAACTATCCTTCTTCATTTGTTCTTCAACATTTGTCAAAATGTCAAGAAACTCTGACAGTGGTTTTGCCATGTTACACAAGTAGTAATACTTGATAAACATGTTATATGATTTAGGTAAAGATTGCAAAATCATATATGTGTCCAACTCTTGACCCAAAGGAAATCCCAATTTTTCTAGACGTTCTATATGATCAATCATATTGAGCACATGGGGTCTAACTGGATCTCCCTCTGTCAGTTTGCATTCAAACAACACCTTAGGTGTACATAGAGTGGATTCTACAGCCACTGGTATCTTAAGAATATGCAAAACACTTCTCATGGTCCTTAACCAGTTATGGAAATTTATCTCAATTAAATTGTCTGATTTCAACATGGTTTCTTTTCTATTTGATTCTACATGAGAAAAAATTGCATTTTGTCAAAACTCCTTTTGATTTATTTGATTTGAGTAAAGTTGACGATTTTCAACTAGGTCTTTAATTAATTATCACTCCCACTATTTTATTCAAGTTGATAGCCCTCACTATCACTGCGGAATATTACAACACACAATATTCTAGTGGGCCAAGATCCATATTTCACCAAGTCATGACTAAGCTTTGGATGATCACCCATAACTTGACTATTTAGGTAGGCCATCATGCCAATTGCATCATATGCAACTCTTAGATAGATGATATGCTCACCTCTTTTCCATATTCATCTTCATGCCTTTGGGCTTGGGCTCTCCAAGTTACCAGTTATGTCCTGACCCAATAGCCAACACGATAGGTATGCAACATGCTTTGTGCAAATCTACATATCTGTCATCACACTTCCACGAGATGGATGGTGCACTATGCATTGTACAAATCTAGGTTTGGTCAATCTCGTTTTTCATGTGTGTTTCTAATGGAAGGCATCTAAGGCTTAATATTGTATTGAGGGGTTTGGTATTTATATACATAACATATCCAATCACCATATATATAGTATGTATCATATACATGATATATCCCACAACAAAACATGTGAAGCGATACAATGGTGATTGTTGCCATCCTATTTGTAATTCCTTGAGCCACAAGAAATTACAATAATCTAGGTCTACATCACATGAAGCAACTTGTTGTTGATGAAAATCCGTGCTTGGGCATTTCAGGGTTGATCAACTCATCCTATGACTGATTGGCTCGCCTCCTAGAAGGTCGATTGGTTGTCAACAACCAATTGTATGGCTCCTCCAGACGGTTGGTTCATCGAGTCATCATACTCCTTGTCAGGCCACCGGCTGCTCATCTTGCACCATCAGCCAGTCATCTCAAACCCTTAACCGCTCGTCTGGGCATCCATGTTCTTCGACATCATAGGAAATAAAACTATCTTACTTTACATATCTCTTTGGGAAACCCCGAGTTACATTTGGGGGGATCAAAGGTAGAAGAGAAGGTTCAAGTTATCTCGAGTTACATCTGGAATAGAAGAAAGCACTCAGTATGCAAACTGAGATACAAACAACCACAACCATCCAAGCACAAACATAGGGGTTTATAGGCCATAATCATGCTACACATTCACCATCAAAACCGTTTTAGGGAAACGTGTATCGATTGCATATATATACCATATCATATATGTATATAGAGATTTGTGGTGTTTAATCAGATATGCATATTAGCCAGTCAAAGTATTCACATCACATGTAATAAATAAATGGAAAAAACCCAAAATGCAATCATATCGATTAATCCTAAAAGATAGTATGTTGACATGGCTTTGATGCCACTGTTGGGTTTCATGGGACAAAACAAGCAGCGGAAACAAAAATTTTATCTAGCCACAAACCCATAACCAGCAGATTGCATCAACAACTATGCAATAGGAAAGATGGTTTGGCGATATATACCTAGTCTTGAGGCTTGCTCAGGGACAATATCTAATAGTTAGTGCGGTCTTCAACCACCTAGTCTTTGATGACATCTATGCAGCTCCTGGTCTTGACCCAGACTGTAGTTGACAGTCATCCTCCGGAGTGGCAAAAATCTCCCACCTCTATAGATAGTCCACATGGACTACCGAGACCTCTAGTCATCCTGATGGACAGACTAGAAGGAGTCATCCCTCTCTGTCGACATACTAGTCACTAACATACACTCCCACCACCAGTTGTTTTTCTATAGTTGTCTTTCCCTCGATGTTCCTCCCTGGATGGGTAGAACTTGCTTGGACTCTCTTGGTTACCACAACCAGAAAGGACAACAAATTTGTAGAGCAACTGATGTTCTGAGTTATGTGTTCTAAGAAGCCCCCTATACCCCTCTATTTATAGTAGAGGGTAGGGTCAGGGTTCCCAGTCTGTGCGGGAGTAAGGGTCTGGATTTTCCATGAACTGATTATACTACGGTAGGTGAACCGATCATTTCACAACTGAAATAGGTGAGCTGATCAGTTCATAACTGAACCAGTCATTTGGGTAGGTGAGTTGATTGGTTCACCAGATGAACTGATCATTTCACTTCCCAGACTTTCCCACAATTGACTTTCCTTATTCATTTCTAATTAACACAAAGATTAATTCTTGACTGAATCGAATTGAACAAGTGAAATGAAATTTTTATCTCACAAATCGGGAAAATCCAACAGTGCTCATTTGGCCCAAGTGAACCGATATGTTCACCAGTGTGAACCGGTCATCTCACTGAACATGAGTCGATCGGTTTACCTAGTGAATTGGTCAGTTGGTGGTCCAGGTTGTATAGAATTCAGTGGATTCAGTTCTCCATCAATCTGATACTCTAATAAATTGTTTCAACACTTGAACTTGATGATTCTAAGTCAAGTCTATTGATTGAATGTTTAATTGAGTACCTAAACACTTTAGTAATCAATCTAAACATCATTCATGGATAAACTCCTCTTCCAGGTTAATCCTATGTGTGTGACCCTATAGGTTCCATTTCACATTGGTAATGAATGTCCATAACTAACTCATGACATCATAAGCAAAGAGTGGTGCCTAGTCGCACGTCAGTGCTACCCAAGTGAAAAGGAAAGTTGGAGAACAACTTTCAACGTACAATATGTAATCGGTGTTATAGTGAATGGATAGTTCCTTTGTCACTGATATTCAGATTGAACTCGAGGCATGGACTTGTCATCCTCTACAAATGTTCAATCCATGTTTCTTGAACTAGAGAGGACTTTATGAGATAAATGCAAGTTCAATATCATATATGGACTCACATGTACATGGCTATGTATTTTTCAGTTTTGCTTATCAAGTGGCCATGATATCATACTCCCTTAGGAGGGACACATTCCATATCTATCACTCATAGTCAAAACCCCATGTGTCAAAGTCACCCAATCATCACCATTATAACAACCCATATTTGAGGACTACGTTTGATGATGTCAAAGTGTACCCAACCAAATGTGATGAGTGTAATGATTTCAGGTCTAAGAACCACAGTCATCATCAATACTATAAGAGATGATCCTGACTAACCAAGTGTGGTTTCCATGCATCACTCTTACGGTGGGTCTGTCTGATACATTATTCTTTAACATGTATCCGTGTGCTTGGTTTGATATCATATATCATGGCTGATGAGATTCTGTCATCAACCAATACACACTCTAGTCTTTTCTATTATTGATGGCTATGGTTATTTCAACAATAATAGCTGACTAGGGACATTGGTGAGAATGTACATACTCTCAACATCTGTATCATCTCAATGTTCAAGTCACGTACTTGAAGACATACATCATTGAGTTTTGTCATTCTCTAGACATCTATCATGTAATAGTACTATCTAAAAAATAGTTAGAACATATAGATGGAAATTGCCATTATTATTATTATTCAAATCATTTACAAAGTATGCCATTACAAGCATCATATGATTGGCTCTACGGGCATACATACCAACAGCTTCACCACCACATCCTACTTCTATGACATTCAAATTATTACCTAATGACCATATGTCGATAAAATAAACTTATGGGTATATAAACCCTCAAGTTAGTTGATAAGAAAAATATATAATTCAAGTTGGATTATTAAACTGGTGAGAACAAGTTGTATGTGATGATGTTCAATGAGGTTGGTACCTGCCAGTGTGCTCACTTCAACATGGATTTATGAAATGTTGGTAATCTCTCCTTTGACCATAGGTAATCAAGATTGGAGCATTTTTAGTCCTAACTAGAGATTAATTATGTTTTTGAACATAGAAACTACAATGAATAATCACCAAAAGCCACATATTTCCTAAGATAAATGACCTAACTTCTGGGCTACGCTCTACTATAGGAATGCAAAGCCCCATCATCATCGTTTGAGATGAAAAAACCTCTTTAGGACTAGAGAATACCTTGATGTTATCTCTACTAATGCAAAAAATAAGGAGGTATCTTGGAGGAGGATACATAAACTGACAAGTACACTATTCAAGAGATGAACATATCACAACCAGTGTATATTATTCAATCTGACATTGCTAGCTCCATAACTAGAATTACTAATTAAAAAAGAACAAGATAATTAATACAAATAGAAAATGTAACAACAAATACATAGCTTGTGCATTGTTTTACACAAATAACCTAAGTTATAAAAATTATGTATCTTAATAAGAAACTATGTAGAAAGTTGTACACTTACTACACACACTATAAAAAATAGTGCAGAAATACTTTGGGTGTCTCAAACAAAACAATGTCTCAATTGTAAAGGTTGAGGTCATTTTGCAAGAAGTGTCCATTTAGAAACATAGACCCGTTTTTTTATCCTCAATATTTTTTTAGGATTTAGTCACACATTTATATTCCCTAATAATAAAATCTATATATTTTACTATAACTAACTGTACAACAATCATCTGTAGGAGTATGTATCTAATCACAGTTTACTTAGGGATCAAACCTAAAGGACAACATTTTGAGGATGTAATATGATTAAAGTAACTCAACAAGAACTACCACTTAATAATAAAGTTGGATATGGTTTTATTAAACTATATTTTTAAATAAAAAATAATAGATTACAATTTTAGTTATCAATGGTTGGAAACACTAGGGTGGATGTCATTCACCACCACTACCTTTGGTTCACTCTCTCAATGAATCACAAATAGCATGAAGATACATCTATGGAGGATGAGAAAAAATCCATTTTGGAGTTAGGATTAAAATTAGACACATATTATTGTAAGCTCACCATCACGTTACCTAAAGATAATTTACCTATCACCACACAATAAACACATACATAAAGTTTCTATCAAGGGTTTAACATGAATCAAATTATATCTTATATCTTATGTTCCAAGTTCTCTGCATCAAAGATATGATAAGCATACAAAATAGTTTGATAAATAATATCTTCAACCACAAAATGTTAGATTCATAATATAGCATAGTTCGAACAAAAGTAGATATAGTAAAAAGTATTAAAATATGTAGCAGGTCCTTGCATCCTAGTCGAAGGACTACTCCCATAAGAAATTAGTAACAAGTGCAATAGGTAAAGGTAAGGAAATATCCATCACCATAGTAGTATAAGGAGACACAACCTTGAAGTGAGGAAGTATTTTTTCAAACTTGGAGAGGAAGACGTCAAATAGGAAATAAGAAAAATTTTGATGTTTTTCAGGGGGGAACTAGAAATCATTGATCTCCTACTTTGAAACTAGGAATTGTTGTAGTGATGGCAGAGTTGGTGGATGGTGATGGACAAATAGGGGTGTTAACATATGGAAAAGGTCAATGGAAGTCGAAAAGGTATGCATAATATAAAAATGGGTAGCCTGGCAACATCAAAATTTGATCCCTTTTTTAAGAAGCCATGGCTTGTATTTATAGATGATTGCTATTCTTTGAAACCTTTATAGCCATCCTACAATTAACATCGACCAAAATGGATGTCAGGAGGTAGTATTTCAAGGAGGAAAAGAAGTCTTGGGTTATACAAAGTTGCCATCCATGTGTGAAGTTCATTAGTTGATGAGAACCCAAGAAATTCATTATTTTTGAGAATTAGTCAATGACACTATCGACAAACAAGAGTTTGAAACTTCCATTAGTTTGAAGCATAAGAGTTTTCATAAGTTGATAGCTGTGTAGGTGCTCCATTGGTTGACAACTGATGGACTCTCATCAATGGAAACAACTAGAAATATCTCTAGTCAATAAATAGAACTTTCTTCATCTCATGAGAGGTGCAAATTCTTCTTCCATGTATGAGTATAGATCTTTTGTTGGTTACCTTGAGGGGGTTACATTATTTGATGGAGTATGTAGAGCAAGATTATAATCAAATGATGCTTCATTGATTGTCATTCAGTGAGATGATATAATTAGTGGTGTTATAGTGTTCTCATCATGATCATCGATCTTGTAGTGGTATGTAGAGGATGAATCTAAATCATACCATGAAAACTAAATAATCAGATCAAACATTGCAATTTAACATGAAAATAATAAAACTAAAAGGAATCTAATTCTAAAGTGAAATGAGGAATATAATTGTAGAAAAATAAAAAATGCAAATAAAAATTAGGATGAATATGCATTTATCAACATAATAGGTAATGATATCCATGGGTCACATGGATTAAATAATATAAATTCTAAAGAGAAATATGAAATCAAGAATAAGCAACATGTGGATTAAAAACTACATAACTATTTTAGGCTTTAGGATAAAACATTGTATTCCTACTTGTATAGGTTTAAATCCATTAACAAGAAGAGATTGTAATATGAATTTGATAAGTGGAATCAATATGATCATGTAAAATACAAAATTAATTTTTATACTTTGGATTATCTAAACAAAAATGATGATAGTCCATGGAGGATGAATATATGTAAGATAGTTGTTCTAAGAAAAACTCAATAAATCATAAAAAATTAAAGTGGATTAAAAGAATAGGATGGTAATGGTTAAATCATCTAATTCAAAAAAAGAATCACTACAATTCCACGTAGGAACATTGAAATTTTGGATATCACAAACCATAAAAACAACCACATTATAAATTTATAGAGATGAATATAGGTTAAGAATATTATAACGATCAATTAAAATATCCCATTGGCTGAATGAAATGTCATTAAAATGATAAGTGAAGTATGTGTGCAGAACATCATCCTCTGCAATCCATGCTCTCTTGGCCCAAACCTCGATCCTACATTTGTCTTCAACCAAAAATTGAGAGTCATCACTTTTCTCTAAAAATAACTCACTCTACAGTGCAAATGTTGAGATTGACATTAATGTGATGATAACCTTCTTGTGTCTAAATAAAGTGTTAGAACCCATAAGCATGCTCTTCAATTGGATATTGTGATAAAAACTTTGAAAGTCACATAAAGTCTAAAGCACATCATACATGGTATGCCCACTACTAGGCCTAATATTTTTTTCCTACACTCAACTCTTTGCATTCGTTTGAGAATTTCTCCATATCCCATCTGGTGGGTCTTATCATTTGGTATCCAATCATGTTGGCCTCATGTTAGGTTAGATAACAAAATAATTCCAAGATAGGGGTGTCATTATGGATCATGATGATGGAGTAGGTTTGATGGCTATAATGGGTCTACCACCCCTTTCGTGGGACATTGAGGTTTTTGTACCATAAAATATTACCATAGGGGACATATATAATTTCATTCACCCACTTTCCATTTAGCCAACAAAGTGTATGAAAGCCTTGAATCAAATATCAATTACACATTAAACCATTATGCATACTAAAGTAAGAGTTAGGCTAAGTCAATATATTAACACAATATGTATCTCATTGAGAATTCATTCTCTTTGCTTTCAACCTTTTATGATGTTTATGATCACTCCACTATCATATTAGCCCCAAAGATAACAAATGTTTATGATCACTCCACTATCAAACATTGATAAAGCCTTTCACTAGGAACATGATCATTGTAAACTGAATAAGGGTCATGTTTGTCTCTGGAAGGACTCAAATACGACCACACCTCCAGCCATACCCTCTATAAAAATCAAATCATGACTTGTAGAGGACATCATTCTCAACACTTCCATGATATAAGAAAAATAATATTCACTAAATTACTGTTATATTCCTTTAGATTCAAGGTACCTTGCCGATAGTGTAGAACCTGAGTGGTTAAAAGAGATGTTGTATGACCAAGAGGTCACAAGTTTGAACCCTAGGTGACGAGATGAATGGATAACTAATTAAAAAAAATCATGGTACCTCTAGATGTATTGAATTTTCCTAAGAATGAGAATTCTAAACTGGGACACAAAGATTTTTTCAAGCATCCATGTTATGTTGGATGATAAAACAAATATGACGCGTGATGATGGAGATTCTCAAATAATTCTCAAGATACAATTGAAAAGGGTGTTTTTATATGTAAGAACAATGCTTCTATAAATAGGATATTGACATAACATGTACTCCAAATGCTTTCCATGATTGCAATAACTTTGATTACATTAATCCTTTGGCTGAAGACCCAATTAAAAATTATGTTACATGGCCTAGATGTTCTTCATTTATTGTTTCTTCTTGAAAAACATGGATTATCATTTTTAGACACTCACTATGCTAACTAGTGTCTATGTGAGTTGGAAACTTACTTATATAAGTCCAACCCACAAACAAAAATTAGCACTAGACCAATTTTATGTCCTTTATTTTGTCTAATCCTCATTCATGATTAATACCTTTTTTTAATAGAACTAGAAGAACTTTATGTACTTTCTTTTATCTAATCCTCATTCATGATTGATACCTTCTTCTAACTATTGTTCATCATATGAATATATCTTCATGGAATGTTTGTGGTATTTTTCAACAAATAGATGTCAATATAATAGACATTTTATTAGAGAAAAAAATTAATATATTATAGAACAATCCAAATTACATATTACAATGTAATAACTTGACTCTTATTGTGGGAGTCATAAAACCATTTGATAACACCCAAATATAGGAATTTATTCTAAGTATCTAATATAGTTTTGTGTCTATTTTAGCCTTGATATGCCTCAAATAACCCTCGATACTTAGCTTTTCATAATGAATCTCGTTTTGAGCATATATTTGCTCAATTAGACAATGTTGAGACTTGTAGGCACTAAATTAAAGAATGCAACATTTTCATGATCTAGACCCATGAAACCAAATCTGTTACACCCAAATTGAGTTGATCTCCCCTTCACATAGAAGGACACCTCTATGATCCATCAATTCTTTTTCTACCAAAGAAACCAAAAGGTATTTTCTTAGATAGTTTGTTTCAGAGGTAACAACTGATGGTCAACAACCCTTAAAAGGAGTGGTTCCTCGATCACCTATCAAAGGTCTGTATTCCTATGGTTCACCTTTCAATGGAACAAACTAAAGGTTGAACGCAATGGTGCCTTCTAGTTGACACTTCTGATGGTTTTTCTTTCAACAGTTCCTTTCGATGATCACCCCCGATCAATTCACTTCCTAAGGAAGTCTTTTTTTTTATGACTGAGAGAACCCATCTTGGGCGAAGCCGACATGGTAAACTCTCGAGGAATGAGAGGGTGTGGTCCGGTCACCCCCCTCCCATGCCTAATCAGCGTGAATTGCCGTTCGCAAAGTGCCTTTGGTGAGGTTTGAACCCGGGTCCTAAGGAAGTCATACCTTACAAATCAAAGACGTAAACTTGAGTGGATGTCACCAAACTCAAGTTAGTTTCATTAAATTGAAGTCAATTCCATGCCCACTTACAGTTATATCACTCCTACCACTATAAACATTGAGCCACCAAGCTAGAGGTTTTGCATTTTTTATGTGGTTACACATTCTTGGTTCTCAGACCTCTGTCTTAGAGTTGGAAGGATTGAGGGGGCTCTAGATATCAACCTACACCCACTTGTTTCAAATGGCTTCCATCTTTCTTCAACCTCCTCCATCTTTAATCACCATAAACCACCTTCCAATCATCTAAATTGGTGTTCCACCTTCATCCATCCACATTAGTTGATTTGGGATGGAATCAAGGAGACAAGAAGCAAAGGTGTAACATCCCAAGATTTGAGGTATCAGTTAAAATGATATTAAAAGGAATGATTGGACTACCCATATCACCTAGGTGCACCTCCTTTTTAGGGAGACCATCATAAAAGAACATTGTGGTTAAGTGTGCTCAACCTGGAGTAGTACTGGGATGGGTGACTAGTCAGAAAGTTGATCCCAACTTGCATGTGAGTGAGGACACAATGTGTAATTATAGATATTGGTGGTTTGTTCGGTCATTCGTCATTCTTAAAACTCTACTAGATCCTTGGGTAATGGAAACATGCATTACAGATGGTATCAAAGCCAAAACTGAAAGATATAGAGGTGGGGTGAATATATCCTTATAATAATTGTAATTAAATTAAAAGTGAAATGGAAATAAAGGAGGCAACCATCAGAGAGAGATAGCATTTATAGTGGTTATGTCTTCGACGTCAGTCCACTGCCTAGTTGTTGCCAACTAGGATTTACAACAAATAATTTTACTAATTTATCGGTGAGGGAAAATTACAAAATAGTTCTTACAACTAAACCCCTTCTTTACCGACAATGGAAGAGCATCAATCAAAACTCTTCTTTTGCGGACTCCCAAAGCACCAACACATGAGGAAGAGAATTGGATGTCACCTCTTCTTTTGTGGACTCCCAAAGAACCACCAGATTAGGAAGAGAACCAGATGCCACCTCTTCTTTAATGATTGAACGAAGAGAGCCTTCTCTTGCGGGGTCTTAGACAACTTTCTCCACTTAAAGTATCCCAGTCACAATCACAAATAAAAGAAATAAGAAAGGAAGAGGGAAATTACAACACTTTGTCACAAGATATATAATCAAGGTCTCATGGAAAAGAGATGATGATCCACTCCACAATCTTTGGGAAAAGCTATATTTGGTGGAGAAGGATTCTAGTATAAAGTTACAACTTAGGATAGATGGACAACAACATGAATTGTAGAACCTTATCTCTTTGAGAATGATGGCAAGTGGTATGCTCAAGTTTGTGTATATGATCAAAATTGTTGTATGCAAACTTGTTGTTTTGGTATCCTAGGACCACTCCTATTTATAGGAAATGTTTACACATGGTTAGGGCAACTGTGGGTAGTGTCTAAAGTGTTCTAGGATGAAAACTAGATGTTAGGATGAAGTAAATTGAATTAAAATGACTAATTTAACCATTTTATGAATTACATCCATAACATTCCCAGTCCACAATATTGTCGACTGGTAACCATCTCGGTCCACAATATTGTCGACTGAGATTTTCTCTAGTTTGGAATTTTCTCCAACGGCTATATTCCAGTTGAGCCCTGTGGTCAAACATGCAAAGGCTATATATCGGTCGAGAATATCTTCGACTGATAGTGACCCATGGATCAGTTTAGTGCAAAAATAATAGGAACACCTTATCTAATAATATATCTAATGAAACCTAACAAACTTAAAGGCTTCATATGAGTATTGAATAGGGTTTTTGGTAGGTTTTGGAAGATCATCACTTGTCCTTACATCATGTCTATTGAGTTGTCTAAAAAAACATGAGTACAAATATATACATGGTACAACTTGATTTTCAAGTATCCAAACTTATGCATTTGCAAGGTCTTCATAGTGGGATCTTGATTATGTTCCTTGATCACTTGAAATACATAATGCACATGTTAGTAATATAATATGGGAAATATTTGTATCGTCAAAATATTAGTGCCACGTGTCTTAAAAGTCAACAAAAACCTCTAGTATGTGGGGCCCACATGTGCTTTTGGCATTCCATTCATTGTTTCTGTTGTCTAGTCATGTTGTAAAAGGCTATTTGTGGTGATGGAGCCACCCTTACACTGGTAGCCATGACTGGGAGTTGAATGTACATGGCCATGTTGGATCTGCATTGAAATGGGGAAATGTTATGAGGCCATATAGTTGAACATTGATGGGGATGTCAAGAGTCTAAGTAGGGGAGATTGTAATGTCCTAGGATTTGAGATCTCAGATAAAATGATCTTAAAATGAATGATTGAGCTATACATATAACCAAGGTGCACCTCCTTTTTAGGGAGCCCATCACAAAAGTACTTTGTAGTTAAGTGTGCTCAACCCATAGTAGTAATAGGATTGGTGATGGCTTGGGAAGTTGATCGTAGCTTGTGTGAAAGGGAGGACAATTCACACATTTAAGGCTAGTGGTGTTTTGTTGGGCCGTTCATCATTCCTAAAAATCTACCAAATCCTTGGGTAAAGGACCTAGGTGTTATACAAGGAGTCTAAAAGATCAAAGAGTATGACCCCAAGGATGATATCCATCCCATCTATAGGATAAGGATTGAGAGCCACCTCTCCTTCATGTGCTAATATCTTTGTCTTCCTATTTTCTTATATTATTCTCTTTTCTTTCTTTACATACATGCATTTCCATATTTGTATGACACCAACTTTACTTGTGTATGCCTAGTTGATCTCCTTATATGCTATGCAACCATTTTAGGAATTTGTTTCTACTTTGACCATAACTAAGTAGTTTATATTCATATCCAACATGTTTAGTCACCGTTATGACCACGTATGAGTTGAATTGTAAACTAGGGTTTACCAGAATGGTTACAAGCTTAATTAGATTGAATATCATTTAGATTTGATTAAGTATAGTATCTCAATTTTTATGTTTTAAACCTAATAAGAAACTATAATCACGATTTTAGTTTGAAGTAATAGGGTTTGATAAGTGTAAACCCTAATCATCAAAATTTGGGTTTTGATACTACATGAATATGGAACTTGATTAGGATAGTAGTATTGTAAATGATTTTTCATATTTTCTATGTAACTTGAATTTATTTGAATTTTGAATATGATGTGGATAACTCAATCATGCATATTAGTGAAAAAATGTGGAATATTTAGATTTCTTTTGAATGTGTTTCTTGTAAGAAAAATACTTCGACCAACCATGCTATAGACTATTGTTCAAAAATGTTGTGTTCAATTTTTTTACTTATTGGTATCTTTAAATGATCTAAAATTTCTATTGGAGCTCTAAAATTCAATGGAGAACAAGCAAAATTTTCATAAATTTTTGGAGGATGTTTGACCTATGAAATAAACAAATTACAATAACATTTTTATGATAGAAAAAATTTGTTGAAATAAGAGAAAGTATAGTGATGGGTCAATGTGCAACTTACCCAAGAACCTCAATTGCTCTATATGAGAAAGCTAGCACCCATGGAGCTCTCATATTTTGTGATTCATTCTAGAGACAAAAATCCTAGAGTAGAGGGAGAGTTAGGTTTGAGAGGAGAAAGTGGTAGAATTGTTGATCTAGGGTTTCACCATCTGAGAAATGATGAAATCAAGGTTTCCGAGTAGAAAGGAAGAAGAAAGTGGTGATTTGCTCAGGTTTCAATATGGATTCAATAATTTTAGAGATGGGTTGTGTTTTAAGGTTTTTTCACACCATAGGGTGACTGGGTACTTCCTTTAAATGGTATATTCCAAAAATATGATTTAAATCATCAATAATCTTCAATTACTTTGTATGTGACTATAAACCCTAAACTATCTTTTAGATCTAGCTTTTGCAGCATGATATAAAATGAATTATTTCTCTATTGTAATGAATTTTAAATGATAAAATCATATTAAAAATGGATACAATCCATCTAAATGAGAATTCCTGAAGCAATTGCAGAGGTTATAAGAATATATTGAAATTCAAGGTTTTTGATTGTGTCTGAAATTGTTGAATAATTCAGGGAAGATCTTTGCTTATCTGAATCTCCTTATTTATTAATGATTCTTTTATATGAATATTTATTACAAACATGTTGGTAATTATTAAGTGATTTTTTTGAAGTTATCATTATTTTCTTAATATCTTAGTAAAGAGGGTGAAACCCTAGATGCGTGGAAATTGGAAGTTTGTGAATAGACATTGTGAGATACAACTGAAGTGATACTATTTTACATCATAGACTTTATTTATTCAATGCTATTATTTATGCATGATATCTTAGTAACTGGCATGGAAACCCTAATTCATCTCAATTCCAGTGTTTCATATATATATATATATATATATATATATATATATATATATATATATATATATATATATATATATATATATATATATATATATATATATATATATTGATTGTATGTGAGTTGTTAAAAGTAGTCTTTTATCAGCGAAACATTATGATACATAAAGTCCTTATGTGAGTTGTATGATATGTGAATCAGGTGAATGAAACCCTATGTATTGGGAATTCAGTGAAACAAGTGTTTTCAATTTACTATTTTTTAGTGAGATAAGTGGTGTTGCACAATTGCTAAGTTTACACTACAAATTGCTGATAATTTATGAGAAGGATTTTCTATGAGGTTAAATTAAAAAATGTCAATGTGATGATTGAATGGTTAATTTTAAGAGTAAATTAGACATTTAGATGCCCTGAACACTATATAATTCTCACAAGAGGTCTGCTCTGTGAGGAGGAAACATGGTTCATGTTTGGAGGTCTCACATAGGACAAGGTCAGCCAGATGAATCATTGTGGGGTGCAGAGGTCTAGGCTAGTGAAGGTGGACTTCTTAAATGATTGGTATCCAACACTAACTAAGGATGATGGTGGTACCTGAGATATGAGTTGTGGTGATCAATAGACATCTTCAATTGGTCCATTAATGCACAATAGGCCTGAGGGCTTTGAATCGCCACCTGAGTACCGAGGTTGAGAGGTGGAGTATGAATTATCCAGCAGCTCCCATCAGCCGCCGAGAGCTAGACGTGCTAATGCCAACTGCAGATGTGGTATTGAGACTAAAGACTTAGGATCCCAGACATGCTTCTATGTCTTGTATAGTGAGATCGTAGCTTGATGTGGTTCTTTCACATGTTGTGGTACACCTCTGGTGGGTTCATGGCATAATAACATGAATGAGAGGTTAATCGAGTGTGTCCAGTTATTCAATTATTCCTTGTATGTTTCTGAAATATAAGTTCTCTTGTGATTAATCAAGAATGATTCGATATTGATTCACTCTTGTAGATATATACAATGTCCTACCATATTTATGTTTGTGATTCATTAGTCCCTTTAAAGCTTGTTGTTGTTCTATTTGATATCGGTTACTCAACAATATATATGTAATTATATAAATGCTTTAAACTATTTATTTGAAGTACTCATTCACTAAGTGAGTAGGCTCAACCCTCTAATCAAAATGTTTAGGGATAACTCATGGACTAAAGATGTGAATGCATCAGAGTAGATCTACCATAAGAGTTAACTATGAGATTAATTAAGTTCAATCCATCCTTGTCACTATAGGTCCTTATATAGAAGTGAAAGAGTTGTAAATGGTGACGTGTAACTATGTTTCTTTAGTAATAGAGAATGTATCCAATTATCTTGTTGTGTGTACATAGAAGTGTGAATAATTGAATGAATGTATAGATATGTATCTTTATTGTTGAAATTAGACTAGAGTGATCATGATTTAATTCCCTTGCAAAGTTAGTTCATGTGATTGAATGTGAGAAGACAAAGAGCTTGAAATCAAAGAAAAAAAGGGGTTAAGGATTCTCTTTGTATCATGTTTGATCCTCATCTTATTCCCTAATCTCATGATTAGTGGTAATTGTGGGATGTGGTTGTAACATCTTTGTATCTGATCTTAGGCAGAATAATCAGGGACCATTAGAATAGAAAGTCAGAGTTATGAGCGTGGCAAAGAGGAGGTGATGAGTCAATTCTTAATGAAGTCTGAGTATTTGAATACCCTGGTCCATAGGCTGACCAATATTAAGCTAATCGATCTATTCTTCTCTAAATTCCCTGGCCAGGTGTTCAGAAAGAGGATGGGAAAGAGAGAAACCCTAGAGAAATTAGGGTAAGAAGACTAGAAAGTAATGCAAGAATAATCTAAACTTTTTTTATATTATTTCTTTGATTGGAGATCGATATAAATTCTTTTATACATTTGAATTTAGATATTTATTTTCTAGAAATATATGTGGTGTAGGGAAATATTGATATAGAATACGAAGTGGAAACAAAAATTGTACTACCATAATCCCCATAAACTAGCAGATCATGTTAATAACTATATAATGGAAAGTACAGTTTCAAGGATATACCAGGTGTTGGAGAAAGTCCAACGACATCTCCTCATTGTTGTAGATGCACAACTATGTTCTAGCTACACTGGGACTCATCTGACTATTGTGCCTCCTAGTATGCACCTTAGATAGTAGGTTGACGTTATCCTCCTAGAGGAATACAACATCCTACATGCCTCTATGGAAGTTCACACAAACAACCTAGAACTCCTATCGTCCATCTATAACTAAAACGAAGGAGTTGTCCCTCCCATTGGTGTACTAGTCATGAACTAGTAATCCCACAATTGTTTCTCCCTTATTATCCTCCCTTTGGCAGGTTGGAGTTTCTTGCGCTCTCTATTGGTTACCACAACTAGAGAGGACAACAATTGTAAGAAACAATTGAGTTTTGTTTTGGAAAGCCCCCAGTACCCCTTTATTTATAGGAGGGGTTAGGGCCTGAGATCCTAATCTATGTGGGAGTGGAAGGGACCGAAAGATCTTGAATTTTCACAACCTAGAAGTTTCGAACTGGTTAGTTAACATAGGAGTCAATTGGTTCGCTCTATGAACCGATTGTTTCACCTATTTTCCAATCACGTATGAATTTGGTAATTCATTTTAATTAATACTAAAGATTAATTCCTTGAACCAATCAAATTGAGAAACTGAAACAATCAACCTTTTCTCATAAATTCGGTAAAGTCATTAGAACCTTTGGTTGGCACGTCCGATCTGATCAGTTCACTAGGTGAATCGGTCATCTCACCCAATCTAAGCCGATCAGTTCACCCTGTTAGCCGAACGGTTGTGGCCCTGATTCATGCAGAACTTAGTCAATTAAATTTCTAATGAACTTGACACTCCAATCGGTCATTTCATCACATGAGTTGACCAGTTGGAGATCAGTCAGCTGATTGGTTGTTTTAATTGAATACCTAAACACTTTAGTAATCAATCCAATCATCATTTAAGATCAAAATACTCTTCTAGGAAAAAACCTATGTGTGTGACCCTATATGTCATGTATTATGTTGGAAGTGACTATCTATAACATCTTATGACATCACAAGCAATTATTGTTGCCTAGTCACACATCAATTCTACCCAAGTAAATGGAAAGTTGGAGAACAACTTCAACCAACAATCTGTGTATGTTGTTATAGTGTTTGTATAGTTCCTTTGCCACTGACATCCATATTGAACTCGAGGCATGGAGTAGTCATCCTTTCAACATTCAATCTTGTTCCTTGAACCAGAGAAGACTGTATGAGATATATGTAAGCTCAATATCACATATTGACTCACATGTGCATGGCCATGTGTAACATACCAAACTCTAGAACCTTACCCTATTCCAAGTTTAAGTGGTTAGAAACCTTAGTTCTTTGGACTTAGCCAAACAACGATGAAGATATACACAATAGTAATTAATTGTAACCCTAATATGTTAATACATGATTAAATCACCTAAAATATATGCATGAAAACAACTATAACCTTATGCTCTCATTATTATCTATAGACCAACAAAATATGTCACATGATATAATGTTTTTTAAGGTATGATGTTAAGAAAAATAATATACATAGAAGAACTATGTGTCCAAAATTGAGAATATTGATACATAATTCAATTAAATATGAAATTGATAAATCTAATGATTTAAGTGATTAACATAAAGAATGTAGAGCACGCAAAAAATTATAATCCTTTTGATTTTAATAGAAACGTATGGAACACAATTGGATGAATAATAATAAGAACATTGGGACAAAAATATCAATCATACATAACTCATAAATGTAAGACTAATTGGCTAAGAAAACTTCATATTCTAATGGATATAATTTGGCATGGAGGCCATGTATCACAATTTTGGGACAATAATAACTATATCTATTTTATTTAGAAAAGAAAAGGTGAGTTTTCTACAAAATATGAAATAAAACATTTAATGGCTACATAAGAGAAAACTAATCTTCGATTCGAAATCTACATGCAAAATAAGCCTATGTGTGAATTTTTAACTAATTTTGACAATATTAAATGTTATAATGTGTCAGGAGAGAGAAAGTGTAAATAAAGTCTAGAATATTAAAGAATGAGAAAAATAATCCCAAAGGATAAAATTGATGCACAATTCGTGTTCCGTATGATTTAGTTTATTTGAGGGTGAATTTTCACATTAATTGGGTATTTCTATAAGTCTCTAATGCTATAATAAAGAGAAAATATGAATTACATTAAAAGAATTAAATAAAATATCTAGTGTCCTCAAAACAAAAGCTAAGGCCATATTCAAATTCTTCAAGTCCAAAATTGGGTATGTGCCAAATTTCAATTAATTTGGAGCTAGTGTGCACCCTCAAATGAGGAGAGAGAAAAAGAAAATTAATTAAATAGAACTTTAGTCTGAATATGATTTGGAATGCATTAATGTGTCACTCGGTCCTTTATTTTTTATTTTTCACACCTGATCTAGATTGTTGGATCCATGATCCAATGGCTACTAGTCATCTCCTAGCTCACGCCTGCTATGGAAACAAGGACTAGTATATTTGATTTTTCAAACTCTATTATCTCACTTGATTTTCAATCATTTCAGGTGTTTTCTTCTCTTCATTTATTTTTTGGAATGCACATCCATTATTTGGACTATTTTTTCAAGAAATCATGAAACTCCTAGTTTTACATCCCCTACTCCTAGGAGCTCCTACCTCCTTAGGACCTCAACCCATGCATACCTATAAATAGCCATATTCAAACCTTCATATGGCCTTTCCAGACACTCCGCTTGTACCAATTTTCTTGTAACCTCTTTGCAAACCACCATCAACCAAACTTTTCTTTGAATTGGTGGTGCCTGCACCTTCCTCCCCTCATCTCCTTAGATAAATTGCTCGCATCAGTAAGTTCGTTTGATCTCTTCTTTCTTTTTGTGGTCTTGTCTTGGAAAATAATTTCATGTCGTGGTTTTGCCAAACTCTAACAGTTGATGCATGTTGCTTCGAGCAATAATGGTGTGGTGCTTGTAAAAGGGATAATTTCCCAATGCACTTTTACGCTTTTGTCCCTCTCTTTCTCTTCTTTCTTTGTTTTTCCATGCATGGACATTTTGGTAATTTGCTTTTGTTTTTCTCAGCCTTGGATGAAGCCACGTTGGCATGGACTGATTATTTGGATACACTCTATTGGGCCAAGTCATCTGGACCATTCCCCACTCTCTCTCCCTCTTGTGCGATGTCTTTTTGCTTATGTAGATTTTTGATGATTTGTGATTGGTCGGTATTGCAAAAATCATATCCTTTTATTTACTTACCCAAAAATTATGTAAAAATATGTTTTGGAATCAGAAAAATGTGATATTTCTAATGAAAATATTTTTAGAATCTATTTTTTCATGTTTTCTATGGTAGATTTTTTAAGATCTAATAAATTATATAAAAACAATAAAATTGATAACTAATTTACATAATCTCCAAATTAAGAAAATAAATAAGTTTTCTTGATCAGGAAGACATAAGGAATAATTTGGCTTAGGTTTTGTGTCCATAATCTGACATTTTCCAAAAAGTTTAAAATTAGGGATTATTTACCTCTTATACATTATAAAACCCTAATATGTGTGAATTATTTTAATTGGAAAGACGAGATCTTGGAAACAACTACATTGGTTAAGATTGTTTTTGGGACTCTAGATTAAGATATGTTGCATCTCTTATTATTCACATTGAGAAATTGGCCGAATTTTATTTTTATCTTGGTCCAATGGACACATACCCCACACAATATCTCTTTCAGTTTTCAAAATATATTTCTAGTGGAATAGTTTATTTGCCTTTGATCTTGTGATTATTCTACTCGGGTTGGATATTCTTTTGACTTTATCTTATATTTTTAACATGATGGAACTTTAGTTGGTAATATATTATACTTTTTACCACTTATGTGGTGGTTGTTTATATTGTCCATTTATGTGATGCCAATCTTGCTTATTCTGACTACACTTTATGGTTGCCTCTACATTAAGCATGTTATGTGATTTAGTAGCCCTAGAGTAGTGTAATTATATTGGTTTTTGGGTTCTGTGCCCGTATTATATTTTTGGGATGGAGGTTATGTGCCCCATACCCGAGTTCCAAGATTATGAGGCTTGGTCCACACTTTATATATATTGGGAGTTTGGCAGTACATCATTCTCTATCCGGTTTCAAGTTTCTAAGGCTTGGCCATCATTGTCTTTATATTGTTATGGTGCTATTCTTATCTCACATGCATGCATGTTGATGATTATTATTAATGGGTTGTGTTTCCTAATTATTAATATGTTCTTATGTGGCACAACTTTATGGTTTTATTAATGGCAAGTATCTCTTTTGTTCTCATATGTTGGCAATTATTCTTTCTTGATGCCCACCTAGGTAGTCTTTCACTTTTCTATGGGAAGCATTTTATTTTGACGTCCTTTATTTCATAATGTTACTCAATTCCATTTTAGTATGCACATACCAGCCTTTTTCTTATGTCATCTACTTTTTTCCTCTTGAAGGAGTATGCTTCCAACACCAGGTTTTGGACATGGAGGACATAGCATGCTGACATGGACCTAAATTAAGGAGTTGATGAATGGAAACAAACTTGATATGGTTTATATTTCCCTCTACAAGATTCCTATGTTGTAATATTCATGTAAACCCTATATGGGAGATGAAGATGTACCTTTGTAAAATTGTATATAGAGATTGCTTTAATTCTACTACTTTACTTTGGTCTTTTGTATACCATCATGTGAGATTTGAAAAATTTTATACTATTTCAGCATACCTTTTGAGTATGTTTGGAATGGATGTTTATTCTTCCAATTTTAGTAGGGAGTGGATCTCCTCTCTAGTCTTACTCCTTAGGCAGGGTATCAGATCCCATGGTACTCAAATCTGACTATTTCAATTTTGCCTCCCTAGTTAGAACCTTTTTCATGCATAGTCACCCTTTACTTGAGATGTTTTCCCTAGATTTGACCTATGTTTTCCATGAGATAATGAAAATATGATTTATAATAATATGAGTTGCACATTATAGCCATGTTTCATAAATCCTAATGATAAGGTCTTAGGTGATCTTACCCTACCATAGTGGTGGCATGTATCTTTGGATGTTATGAGGAAATTGTTTGAGGATAGAGTCATGTTAGGAGGATGAGGTACTGGTACTATAAGGAGATCTTATTATGGAAAAATTGTGACTTGGTTCCTGTATTAATTTTTGGCTGATATGTTTGTTTTACATCGCAAAGTTTTTCATCGTCAAAAATTATTTTCATTATATTATTATATGTACAAAATAATTTTTCTCTGCATTTTATCAAAATTTTCTTAAACTAAGTCAAAAATAAGAAATGTGTTAGATATGGATAATGAGACCCAAGAATTAGTTTTAAATAGATACCCTAAACCCTAGTTTTCATTATGAAGAAGTGACTAGGTATATGTGGAATAATATAGAGGTGTAGTGGACTAACCCTTTGAACCTTATGACTTTTTGGTTTGACAATATGAATCTTAGGGTTTTAGGTTAGAGACCCAAGAACCTAATGATGAACCCTAGTTGGTTATGACTTTTTAGTTGGATACATGAACAACTTCAACCCCTAAAATATTCACAACTAAAAACATGCAAAAGTAAACATAGTACCTTGATATTGCTTAGCTTGGCTTATTAGGTTAAATCTTTTAAAGGGTGATAAATAGTTATTTCTTTATATGATAATGTTCATGTTTTGAGGATGAAATCCCTTTAAGGGGTGGTATGTTGTAGCATACCGAACTCTAGAACCTTATCCTATTCCAAGGTAAAGAGGTTGGAAACCTTAGTTATTTGGACTTAGCCAAACAAGGATGAAGATATAGCTAATAGTAATTAATTGTCATCCTAATATCTTAATACATGATTAAATCAACCAAACATATATGCATGAAAATAATTATAACCTACTATTCTCATAATAATCTATATACGAATAAAACATGTCACATGAGATAATGTTTCTTACGGTATGATGTTAAGAAAAATAATATACATAGAAGAACTAGGTGTCCATAATTGAGAATATTGATACATAATTCAAATAAATATGGAATTGATAAATATAATGAGTTAAATGATAAACATAAAGAATTTAGAGCATAATAATAATAATGTATTATCCTTTTGGTTTTAATATAAAGATATGGAACACAATTGGATGAATAATAATAATAATGGGCCACAAATAATAATTGTGAATAACACATTAAAGGAAGACTGATTGGTTAAACAAAACTTCAAATTCTAATTATTGGGATATGATTTGACTTAGGCCAAGTTTTACAATTTTGGCACAATATTAACTATATCTATTTTGTTTAGAAAAGAAAATGTGAGTTTTATCCAAAATGTGAAATAAATTATTTAATGGATCTAAAAGAGAAAAGTAATCTTAGATTCGAAATCTACATGCCAAAACAAGACTATCTATGAATTTTCAACAAATTTGGATAATCTTTAATGCTATAATGTGTTTAGGAGAGAGAAAGTGTAAATAACGTCCAACATATTAAACAATGAGCAAAATAATCCCAAAGGATAAAATTGATGGACAATTTGTGTTCCATATGGTTTAGTTTGCTTGAGGGTGAAGTTTTAGGTTAATTATGTAATTCTAGAAGTCTCTAATGCCTTAAGAAAGACAAAATCTTAATTACTTTAAAAGAATTAAATAAAATATCTAGAGTCCTCAAAAGTGAAAACTTAGGCTATCCAAAATAGGTTAGGTGCCAAATTTTAATTAATTTGGAGTTAGTTTGCACCCTCAAATGATGAGAGAGAAAAAGAAAAACAATTTAAATAGATCTTTAGTCTGAATATAATTTGGAATGCATTAATGTGTCACGCGGTCCTTTATTTTTTATTTTTGGCACATGTTTTGGACCGTTGGATATGTGATCCAACAACTCCCAGTCATCTCCTAGCTCACGCCCGCTATGGAAACATGGACTAGTATATTCAATTTTTCAAACTCTATTATCCCGCTTGATTCACAATCTTTTCACACAATTTCTTCTCCCACCGTTTCCTTTTTGGATTGTGCATCTATTGATCCATATTAGCACTATGTTGTTGATAAATCAGGAAATGCCCAATTTTGCATCCCCTACTCCTCGTAGCTACTACCTCTTTTGGACCTCTACCCATGCACACCTATAAATACCCATGCTCTGACCTTCATATGGCCTTGCCTGACCTCCCTCTGGCACCAATTTGCTCATAATCTCTTATCAAAACCACTACTAGCTAAACTTTTCTTTGAGTTTGTGGTACCTGCACCTTCCTCCCCGGGTCTCCTTAGATAAATTGCTCGCATCAATAAGTTTGTTGGATTCTAATATTTGTTTTTGTGGTCTTATCTTGGCGAATAATTGAGTGTCATGGTTTTCCTAAATTCTAGTAGCCATTGGCTACTACTTTGAGCACCAATGGTGCAGTGCTTGCGAAGGGGATGATTTCCCCATGCACTTGTATGCTTCTGTCCCTCTCTTTCTATTCTTTCTTTGTTTTTTCATGCATGGGCATTTTGGTAAATTGGTTTTTTTTCTCATCCATGGATGAAGCCACACAGACATTCACTGATGATTTATCCGCACTCTATTGGGACAAGTCATTTGGGCCAAGCCCCGCTCTCCCTCCCTCTTGTGCGATGTCTTTTTTCTTATGTGAATTTTAATTATTTGTGATTGGTCAACATTGTAAAAATCATATCTTTTTATCTTCTTGTCAAAAATTATTTTAAAATATGTTTTGCAATCAGAAAAATGTGATCTTGCTAATTATAAATAGTTTGAGTCTAATTTTCATGTTTCTAATGGTAGATTTTTGAAGATCTAATCAATTATATAAAAAGTCCTAAAACTTATAACTATTCATATAATCTCAAAATTAAGAAAATAAATAGGTTTTCTTGTTAAGGAAGACGTATGGAATCGTTCGATTTAGGTTTCATGGCCAAAGTCTGAGGTTTTCCAAAAAGGCCTAAAATTAGGTATTCTTTACATATTATACATTATAAAACCCTAATACAAGTGAATAATTGTAATTAGGAAGAAGAGATCCTGGAAACAACTAGATTGGTGAAGAGTGTTTCTAGGACTTTGTATTAAGGTATGTTTGCATCTCATATTATTCACATTAAGCAATTGGCGTACTTTTATCTTTCTCTTGGTCCAGTGGACAAATAGCTTGCACAATATCTCTTTCTCTTTTGAAAATATATTTCTAGTGGAATACTTTATTTGGCTCTGATCTTGTAATCATTGTACTCTAATTGTACATTCTTTTGACGTTATCTTATACTTTGATCATGATAGAAATTTAATTGGTCATATGTGATTCTTTTTCCCACTTATGTGGTGGTTGTTTATACTGTCCATTTATGTGATGGAAATCTTGCTTATTTTGACTACACTTTATACTTGCCTCTACATAAAGTATGTTATGTAATTCAATAGCCCTAGAGTAGTGTAATTACATTGGTTTTTGGGTTATGTGTCATTATTATATTTTTAGGATTGAGGTTATGTGCACCATACCCAAGTTTCAAGTTTATGAGGCTTGGCCCACACTTTGTATATATTGGGAGTCTGACATTACATCATTCTCTATCAGGTTTGTTGTTTGTGAGGCTTGGCCACAATTGTCTTTATATTTTTCTAGTGCTATGCTTATCTCACATGCATGCACGTTGATGCTTATTAGTGATGGGTTGTGTGGTCTAATTATTTATATGTGCTTTTGTGGTAGAACTTTGTGATTTTATTAATGGCAAGTATCACTTATGTTCTCATATGTTGGCAATTCATCTCTCTTGATACCCACTGGGGTGTCCTTTATTTTTCTATGCGAAGCCTTTTATTTTGACATCCTTTATTTCATAATGTTTCCCAAATCCATTTTAGTATGCACATACCAGCCTTTTTGTTGGTGTCATCTACTTTTATCTCCTCTTTCTGGGGTTTGCTTCCAACCCTAGGTGTAGGACATGGAGGACATAGCATGCTGACATGGATCTAGCTGAAGGAGTTGATGCATGGAGATAATGGTTTAGATTTTCCTCTATTAAATCCTTAAGTTGTAATATTCATGTAAACCCTATATGGGATATGATGATGTACCTTTGTAAATTTTAATATAGTCATTATTGTTATTCCATTGCTTTACATTGGTCTTTTATATACCATCATGTGAGATTTAAAAAATTTACACCATTCTAGCATACCTTTTGAGTGTGTTTGGAATGGATGTTTTATTTGTCAATTATAGTAGGGAGTAGATCCCCTCTCGGGTCTCACTTCTTATACCATGATTTTCTCAGTATTGCTAATCCATTGGCCTAGGATATCATGACCCATAAGAGGGACAAATCCCGTGTACACACTCACAGTCAGTCCCCATGTGCCATAGTCACCCAATAATGGCCTTTATAATAACTGTTATTGAGGATTATGTTTGATGATGTCAAACCATACCGAATGACATGTGATGAGTGTAGTGACTTCAGGTCCTAGAACCACAATCACCAGCAACACTATGAGAGTTGAGTGTGAATAACATGGCAATGGCTTCCATTTGTCACTATAATAGTGGGGTTGTCTGATAGACTGTTCTCTAACATGTATCTCTGTTCTTGGTTTGATATCGCCATATCATGACTAATTTTGATTATGTCATCAACCAACTCACACTCTGATCTTATGTGTTACAGATGTCTATTGTGATAACCTTAATTTTAGGGTTTTGATACCCAATGTAGTATTTGAATACAAACTTGGAATAAAATAGATATGGATGGATCATGAGGTGTTGTGCATTAAAATTTAATAAGTTGGGCTTGTGTTGATAATTTTGGGGGATAATTGATGCATAGATTAAGTCCAATATCTTTATATATGTACCACTTTCGGGTACTTATGGATTTGTGTACTAATCATGGTATATAGGAGCCCATATTGTTGGATTATAAATATTGGAATACATAATTCTCAAGGTAAAGGGATTGAACATGTTTCATTATGGTTTGATGATCAATTGATTCATATTCAAGGCTTATATAACTAATTATGAGGTTAATTGAGGTGTTAAGTTAGTTGAATAAGTATTGGAGTTTTGGTAACAAACTTTGGTAGAATGTAGCTTTTATGATGACCTAACTACGACTAAATTTTGATGGAGAAATGATGCACCCACACCATTTTATTTAAGTTTAAAATTGCAATTAATGATTCATGTATGTATTGAGGACTATAGTCACTTAGGAAACAATGCATGTTGATGAATTTATGTCACATTTCATTTTCTTGATCTAATGACCTAACGATAATCTTCTAGCTCCTTTTTACTCAGGGCCCATGACCAAGTATTTCCTTCAACTACTAATGCATTGATTGCGCTGAGTTTGAGACGGATAACTAGCATCGATAATCCATTATCATCGGATCTGTGTAGGGACCCCTTATCGTAGTAAAATAGACCCCCCCCATTGGCTGTAGGTGAACAGAGAAGCCTCATAACCTTATTGTGCGAGGGTAGGCAGCAGGAAGATACGGGTGTTGGACTAGCTTGATCATGGTAGAACTGGAGCAAGGGTTGTCTTCTTCCTTGACCTTGTTACAAGTTCGGGTTAGGTTGGAGGGAAAGATCTCAGTGCATGTGCCTTCAACCTTCTAGGAGTGGTTCCAGATTCATGTGGACCTCATATATCCAAACATGGCAATCTTTATTGGGGAAGTAGAGCAAAGGGATGGACACACATTTCCCTACATCATCAGTTTCATGACTACCCATCTTCAAGGATAGACAATGATCCTTCAACATTTTGGAACTGAGATGTTGGGTCCTGGCCTCTTCAGAACCCCAAGCACAGACCTCGAGCACTTGGGACTCCTCATCATTCCTCGAACCTCATGGCGGTGCCAGGTCTGGAGAGCTCGACGGTGTCATCGAGACCCTTCTCGTCATGGGAGCAATGGAATCCTTGATAACCTGAAGAGGTACGATGCGAGGTCTTAGCATCCTTCAGACCACCACATTGTTAACCCCTCTTCTTCCATGGCGATCCAATCCAAAGCATCTTGACTCCTCGTCGGACCTCCTGCATCCCTGCAACAATGCCCCTTTGCGGACTGGGGGTCTCTGACCATCCCAGGGATTCGAGGAGAGAGGACATTAGAGGTTGATACAGGGCTTCTGTGCACTGCGGCACCTACATCTTGCTCTCCGGAAGAGGTCCCAGAGGTGGCGACTTCGTGTGTCGCTACGAAGGAAGCAGGCTGCTTCTCGCAATGCCAAAGATTGAGGACCTGTCTCATGATAATCATACCGGGTCCAGAGGAAGTGAACCACGGGCAACTGTCCGGCTCAGTAGAGAGCCCCGCTATTGAGTGGCCACATGGCGTTCTCTAATTGGAAGCATGAGGTAAAACTCTAAAAAATATATAAATCTTGAATAAATTATAGTAAATACATCTGACATCAAAAAAAATAAAAAATATATACTAAAATTCTTAGAAATGTATCCCCTATATTACTGGATGCCTAGATGTACTTTTGAAGCAATATTAATGATGGTTTTAATGTCAACTTAAATACTGCTTTTAGGGCTCATATAAATGATATAATTAGCATTTGATGGACATTAAATCTGATAAAATAATATTGAACCATAATGTCATCTGGAATCGAAATATGGACTTTGATCATATTCTGATGAAAAATTAATAAGCCATTCCTCATTAATTATAGTTAGATGCTTTAAACCTAATATTAATTCCAGAACATATCACAGGCATTAGAGAAATATGAAATTTGGACCATACCCTTATAATGACCTCCTGATCATTAGAAAAATAACATCCTAAGATCAAATGGAACCGAGGTTTGGTTAAACCCTAATTTTTGGACCTCAAGTACCTAGAATATGATGAACATTTATTAATGATGATTAATTTGTTATTAATCAGGTCATGGACAAAGTTCTAGATAGTCCAGGATGATTAGGATTCCCTAAACTCAGGTACATGGATATAAGTATAAGACTAGTTTTTGCTGGATAATAATTATGAGTAACTGCTTGCATGTATTTGAATATCTTATTGGATGTACATCTATATGTATTGTCATTTTTGCCTTGAACAATAAGAACACTAAGGAAAGAAAATGGAATGTAGTTACTGATGGTTCATTAATCTCCCTATTAGAGAGGGAAAGCTTTAATGTTGACTAGCACCTCCCTAGAGTACACGGTATCCGGGGAGATCCCAAGAGTATAAGGTACACGAGGAAGCACCAACCATTTATGTGATTATGTGCTAAGTCCAACATTGTAATGCATATTCATTTTAAATGTGATTAATTACTTGGGATTACCTAATTTTCTTCCATTAAATAATGTTTCTTTCTCTCTTTCTTCTTTTTCAAGTATTTTCAATATGCCAACATAGTATAGCTCTTTAATTCCACGTACCAACTTTTGTTGATGTTTTTGTTTCTCGTATTTTCTATGTTCGGAGCTAGCATGGGAGAAAAGTTGGAAAGTGAGCAGTTGTTTAGGATGTACCTATTGTGTTTAGATCCTTTTAGCATACATGATCAGAGACTATAAAATCTTCTTTCAATATGTAATTGTAACTCATGTTGCAATAAGTCATCTTATTATAAATTACATGTTGAATGTTGAGATTTGTTATGGTGTTTGTTATATTGAATGTTCATGTATGCGTATGTCGCTTCTGCATTGCACTATGATACAATTGCATAACATTTTCAGATTCATCCTCTCATGCCTTCTAAGTCTCGAGACAGTGGAATCCGGGGACGTTACAGTTGGTATCAGAGCATGAACAATAGCTACACCTAACAATTTCTCACCATGAAACATAAAAACCTAAATTTCACCTCTCACTGTGAAACCTAGAAACTTAGTAAGTTGTTCTATAGGAATAAGGTGTGACTTAGCTTATAGGTTAGAACCTAGATGTTCAAGAACTAGGTTTAGACAAGTGTCTGAAACCCTTTCCATATAGAGCTCATATGTATTGGGTAGCTACACTAGTCTACATCTCATTCTCACCATTTCACTAGGTTACATGACACTAGACTATCTACTGTGTGTGGGACACTCGATTTTGCTGATTTGGCTTTGTTTTCCAATCAGATCGAGCCTCGAGTGTTTTCTTTGACGTCTTCTTTTTTGGAGAAAAACTATATAATATTTTATTATATATATGTAAATATAAAAATGTGTCCCTCACACTGTAGAGTAGTTAGTGTTCATGCAACCTAAGTGAAAGGGAGTGACATCAGTCTAGAATAGAGAGTAGTCTAGATTAGATGTCTAGAGCCTTATCAAGATATGTAATACATAGAGTGATAGATGATATAAGCAAGGATGATCTTATATAAATTGATCCCTGAGGTATAAGTTCTCTATAAAGATCTAAGTTGTATATAAGGTCTCAGTCTAATTTTGGATAATCTGAGACAAGTCGAGGTGATGAAAGTACATATTTTTTTTCTTACTTAAGATGAGCTAAATTAAGATAAAGTTGAATATGCATGAGCCTCAAGCTCTTCTATAAGGGAGGACATCTAGTGGTAGGACGAGATATGTGGTGAACTCTAGAGAGAGTGAGACCCACAAGGAGAATGTCATAGGACCTAGCCTCCAATATATGAGAAATATGAAATATGTTTAAAGTGATGTGTCCTATACTAGATTACTCTTGAGTAGATGAGTTGAGTCCTTTTGCATGATTCAATCCTATATGTGAGAGTTGGGTAAAATATAATATGATGGGTAGAATACTAGTGAAAGTCAATCCTTTGATTGAGTTAGGTCCTAGCTTGAGTGACATATGTTTGTGAATCTCATCATTAGTTGCAAGTGAGGTGGTATATGAAACTCTAGTTCTTAGAGTAAAATTTCTTGTGCATAAGATGCTCATAAATGTTGTTCCTTCCTTATCTCTTTCTTGATATATGATGCTAGAAACCTCACTTGAACTATATTGATGATTATGTATGAATAGTCACTCAGATAAGCTTGATCTAGTAATTTATCCTTCCTTCTACAATATGTGTGATATGTATAAGTTTGAAATCATGAGATTGTCTTAGTATATTCTCTTTCCCTTCATATCATGTATGAGATGGATAAGTTTGAAATCATTATCTAAAAAAAAGATATCTTTGGACCATAGCTTACATGATCACAATATGAAGTTCTTAACCTCAAATCTTCTAACACAAATTATAGTTTGATAATTAATCTCACATAATAGGGTGAAACCCTAATTTATAATGATGAATATTAATTCCCTCTACTGATAAAATTCTAGTATGATGATGATCATAAACTACATTAGTAAAGTACACATGATAATTCTAGTATTTGATGATATGAAATCTTGATATCACCTTACATAGATGAGTAGGGTGAAAGATGGAACTTGAGTGATACCTTCTCAAATTTATAAGTAAGAAAAAAAACCCTAATTATTAGGGTAATAAGGGATGTGAATCCTATAATAATTAAGTCATGATGTGGTTTTTCAATTCCTTAAAAAAACGTTATGCTTCAATCTATATAAGGTTGGGTGGTTACACCCTAGATGCATTAATGTCTGGAAATGACAACTTAGGGTTCATCTAAAAGTATGATAGCTTTGGCACCTAGAGGTGTTGGCATGGAGGTATTAGAAACTCTTGCTATCAAATCAATCATTATATTAGTTGAATTTCGAGGACGGAATTCCATTTTAGGTGGGGTGAATGTGATAACCTTGATTTTAGGGTTTTGATACCCAATGTAGTATTTGAATACAAACTTGGAGTAAAATAGATATGGATGGATCATGAGGTGTTGTGAAGTCAAATTAAATAAGTTGGGCTTGTGTTGATAATTTTGGGGGATAATTGATGCATAGATTAAATCCAATATCTTTATATATGTACCACTTTCAGGTACTTATGGATTTGTGTACTAATCATGGTATATAGGAGCCCATATTGTTGGATTATAAATATTGGAATACATAATGCTCAAGATAAAGGGATTGAACATGTTTCATTATGGTTTGACGATTGATTGATTCATATTCAAGGCTTATATAACTAATTATAAGGTTAATTGAGGTGTTAATTTATTTGAATAAGTGTTGGAGTTTTGGTAACAAACTTTGGTAGAAAGTAGCTTTTATGATGACCTAACTATGACTAAATTTTGATGGAGAAATGATGCACCCACACCATTTTATTTAATTTTAAAATTTTAATTAATGATTCATGTGTGTATTGAGGACTATAGTCACTTAGGAAACAATGCATGTTGATGAATTTATGTAACATGTCATTTTCTTGATCTAATGACCTAACGATAATCTTCTAGATCCTTTTTACTCGGGGCCCATGACCAAGTCTTTCCCTCAACTACTAATGCATTGATTGCGCTGAGTTTGAGATGGATAACTAGCACCGATAATCCCCTATCATCGGATCTGTGTAGGGACCCCTCATCGTAGTAAAATAGACCCCCCCTTTGAAATTTTATATAGTTATTCGCTAGTGGTTGTTGGAGGTGAACGGAGAAGCCTCATAACCTTATTGTATGAGGGTAGGCACTAGGAAGATACGGGTGTTGGACGAGCATAATCATGGTGGAACTGGAGAAAGGGTTGTCTTCTTCCATGACCTTGCTACAGGTTCGAGTTAGGTTGGAGGGAAAGATCTCAGTGCATGTGCCTTCAACCCACTAGGAGTGGTTCCAGCTTCATGTGGACCTCATAGATCCAAACATGGTGATATTTACTGGGGAAGTAGAGCAAAGGGATGCACACGCGTTTCCCTACATCATCAGTTTCATGACTACCCATCTTCAAGGTCAGGCAATGATCCTTCAACATTTTGGAACTGAGATGTTGGGTCATGGCCTATTCAGAACCCCAAGCACAGACCTTGAGCACATGGGATTCCTCGTCGTTCCTCCACCTCACGGCGGTGCCAGGCATAGAGAGCTCGACGATGTCGTCGAGACCCTTCTCGTCATGGGAGTAATGGAATCCCCGATAACCTAAAGAGGTACGGTGTGAGGTCTTAGCATCCTTCAGACCACCATGTTGTTAACCCCTCTATTTCCATGGCGGTCTAACCCAAAGTAGCTTGACTCCTCGTCGGACCTCCTGCATCCCTACAACAGCGCCCCTTTGCAGACTGGGGGTCTCTGACCATCCCTAGGATTCGAGGAGAGAGGACATTAGAGGTTGATACATGGCTTCTGTGCACGGCAACACCTACGTCTTTCTCTCCGGAAGAGGTCCCAGAGGCGGCGACTTCGTGTGTTGCTAAGAAGGAAACGGGCTGCTTCTCACTATGCCAAAGATGGAGGATTGTCTCCTGATAATCAGATCGGGTCCAGAAGAAGTGAACCGCGGGCAACTGTCTGACTCAGTAGAGAGCCCCACTATTGAGTGGCCACATGGCGTTCTCTATTTGGCAGCATGAGGTAAAATTCTCAAAAATATATAAATCTTGAATAAATTATAGTAAATACATCTGACATCAGAAAAATAAAAAAAATATATACTAAAATTCTCAGAAATGTATCCCCTATATTACTGGATGCCTACATGTACTTTTGAAGCAATATTAACGATGGTTTTAATGTCAACTTAAATAGTGCTTTTAGGGCTCATATAAATGATATAATTAGCATATGATGGAGATTAAATCTGATAAAATAATATTGAACCATAATGTCATTTGGAATCGAAATATGGACTTTGATCATATTCTGATGACAAATTAATAAGCCTTTCCTCATTAATTATAGTTAGATGCTTTAAACCTATTATTAATTCCAGAACATATCATACGCATTAGAAAAATATGAAATTTGGACCAGACCCTTATAATGACCTCCTGATCATTAGAAAAATATCAGATACATCCTAAATCAAATGGAACCTAGGTTTGGTTAAACCCTAATTTTTGGACCTAAAATACCTAGAATATGATGAACATTTATTAATGATGATTAATTTGTTATTAATCAGGTCATGGACAAAGTTCTTGATGGTCCAGGATGATTAGGATTCTCTGAACTCTGCTATGTGGATATAAGTATAAGACTAGTTTTCACTGGATGATAATTATGAGTAACTGCTTGCATGTATTTGAATATCTTGTTGGATGTACATCTATATGTATTGTCATTTCCACATTGAACAATAATAACACTAAGGAAAGAAAATGGAATGTAGTTACTGATGGTTTATTAATCTCCCTATTAGAGAGGGAAAGCTTTAATGTTGACTAGCACCTCCCTAGAGTACACGGTATACGAGGATATCCCTAGAGTACAAGGTACACAGGGAAGGGACCACCATTTATGTGATAATGTGCTAAGTCCACCATAGTAATGCATATTCATTTTAAATGTGATTAATTACTTGGGATTACCTGATTTTCTACCATTAAATAATGTTTCTTTCTCTCTTTCTTCTTTTTCAAGTATTTTCAATATTCCAGCATAGTATAGCTCTTTAATTCCACGTACCAACTTTTGCTGATGTTTTTGTTTCTCATATTTTCTAGGTTCAGAGCTGGCATGGGAGAAAAGTTGGAAAGTGAGCAGTTGTTCTGGATGTACCTATTGTGTTTAGGTCCTTTTAGCATACATGTTCTTAGACCATAAAATCTTCTTTCAATATGTAATTGTAACTCATGTTGCAATAAGTCATCTTATTATAAATTACATGTTGAATGTTGAGAAATGTTATGGTTTTTGTTATATTGAATGTTCATTAGTGGATAGCCCTAAAGGTAGCTCATCCATAAAGGGGTAAACCCTAAAATACCCTTGGAGAAAACAGCTTCAAACCAAGGTTTAACTAGGATCCTCATGGCTCAAAAAGATCAAGAATGATAAGATAAAATCTAAGAAACATAATTCATGTGAAAAATTGCACAAAAAACTCCTCGATTGGGTAAATTGCCGAAAGTTCAAAATGTACATAAAATTGCATAACTTGCTCAAACAATGTCCAAATTGGACCAAATTTGAAACATAAGCTTGTCTTATGATTTAAAAACATATAACAAGGTTATATTATAGTTATAATAAATTAATTATAATAATTAAGCTTGTTCAACACTTTAAGCAAGGTTCGGGGTCTCACAGTAAAGGAGATGTATGGTTAGTCGTAGGGTTTAAAGATGAACGTGTAAAGAGTGAAAATCACCCTCTACTAAAAATTGACAAACAAAGAACCAATTTTTAGCAGTGGAATTTTAAACTTTGACTATATTCAATTGTATAAAGAGTACATTGCAAAATTTCCCAAAGGGGTGTACAACTTTATACATACAAGGATCTAAGTAGA
Organism: Alisma plantago-aquatica; assembly: GCA_963693085.1. Taxonomy (NCBI): domain Eukaryota; kingdom Viridiplantae; phylum Streptophyta; class Magnoliopsida; order Alismatales; family Alismataceae; genus Alisma; species Alisma plantago-aquatica. Next base: position 642,194,461 of record OY856413.1, on the reverse strand, counting down.
GGAATACTGAAACTACATTAGTGTGTCTCCAAAGAAAAACAACTTAATATTTATAGGCAAGCTATAAGGTTGAACTCATTTCTCTTAGCCTTAGGTTGGTTCACCATGCTTCTGATGTGCACTTTAATCCTAAACCTGGGTGGTTGGGATCACCCAGCAAGAGAAGATAAAAGTATGTGTTAATCAAAAGGATAAGGACAATTATAGGCTAAAACATTGCATAATAAAATATTCACTACACTAAGAGATTTCAAGAGTATGAGGCATGTTAACAATTTATATTTCTACCAAGTAAATAATAAGTAAGTATCAAGCATGATACATTATGACTAAATTAAACCAATATAAGGTTGAGGCACCTACCAATCTCAACCAAGAGGAGAGGGGGGAAATGCACATCCCAAACCTCAAACATATATAAAGTGGCAGGGGGACTAAAACCCCAGTGCCTAGCAGGAGGACTAAAACCTCAGTGCCCTATGGGTGGTTTGTACTCATGTACACTACATTGTCATTTGGCCAAAAATACATCATGCTAAATAATTCACTTGGCAGAAGTAAAAATATAAATAACATTGCATCATAGAAAATGGGGTTCGCAACCCACGAAATAATCACATAAATGAGCCAACATAGGCAATGACAACATTCAACTATCAAATAAATGAGCCAACATAGGCAATAGAAAGTTCCAATAAATAATGAGCCAAATAAAGGCAATAGAGATATTCTAAGGCTAGCATTTTCCTCATTAGGAAATTAGGGTTTGGATAATAGCCCAACTGGAGGAATAGGGTACACATTGCACATTCTTTCATTCATAATTAGAATAGGGATCACATACCTTATTGAATATTCAAAACCATAATTTGCACTAATTAGACTGTATCCATTCCACATTATCCTAGTTACAAACATTTCACATGTATTAGAATGTATTAAGGCATAAAGTATAAGAAAAGATACCCATTTTAGGCCTTATTAGAAAACCACTAATTTAGGACTCAAAACCTAGACCAATCATAATATATTACTCACATCATGGTGTAGTTGAACCATCTCTCTTATGGGTAGTTCAACCAGATATGTCCCTTGACAGAACTCTTTCTCTCTCATGTCATCTGGGTAAGACGATCTACCATACCCCATATCGCATCTCGACCTTCCTTGGTCCAGGGGAGACTTACAACATCCATAGTGATGAACTCCCTTTCCCTTTCAGGGACTCTTTATCCGTTATATCGATGCACTGGGTAACTGGTGTTCGTCCTTCACCTTCTGTCAAGCATGGCAACATACCCCATGCAGCCTCATCTTAAGCATCCAAAGTGCTATTGTCATTTACTATCTTGGTAGTACCACGGTGTATGGTGATCTTCAATCATGATTTCCTGTATGTCATGATTCCTCAAGATCGATTCCTCGGAAACCCTAAACCACTCTCATCAGGGTTTCATCACCTTCCTATCCAAAGAGTGCATTTGAGGTTCTACAACCATCCTTTCATTGCATCAAGGACTAGACTGGCTAACCAAACAACCCTTAACTTTTCAACGTATCTTGTTACATCTGAGTGTTATCCAAACACCTCTCCTTTTCAAACTTAGGGTTAGCCAAACAACCTCTTCTAGCTTCTAGTCAAACAAGTCAGATGTATCTCAACCAGAGCATCCATTACCACTTCACATCCTTAGGTATTAGGTAACATTGAAGACATACACTTCCATGTATTTCACTTATTGTCTCACCTTACACTCTCTGTCTATCTTCATTAAGAACACTCTCTGATTTCATCATCATGGTGATCAAACTCAACCTGGTATAACTTGTAAGTTCCACATAGCTCATGATAAAAACATCCTCATAAGGTGACTACCTTATTCCTCTTTAGTGTTTGCAAACCATCCATGTATCATTCACTTTATCAGGGCATGCTATATTCTTTGTCCCCATATCTCGTGGCAATGTTCCAAACCACATCATCTTTTATCCTTGGTGTATGGCATGCGTACTGTCCTATCTCTCACTCCCATAACAAGAGGAAATAAGCATTTGGCTGTAGTCCAAATACAGAGTTCTTCCTGTTCCAAAAGTAGAAATGGTACATCCCACCTTGTCAGTACACCTTTAAATATCAGTTGAAACGTGCCTCATATGTCACTTCATCACAATCATTTCGATATCAAAGTTACTTCCATGGAAAACTGGTCTCGAACCTACTGAGGTTTATATCCTTGGTCATCTCCTCTAGTTCTATAGGGTTCCGGCTCTTTTGGGGTCATCCCTCTTCCCTCATGCATCAAGAGAGTGCCCTACTCATCTGCCCTTTTGGGTCCCATGAGTTCATGAAGGTGATCAATCTCCTAACCCATGGTCCTCAGACAATGATAGTTGTTACCTCCCGACCCTATGGTCATGTGCAACTGGGGAATTAGGCAACTCCTACTTCCATCGGTCTTATCCCTACCTGACCCTAGGATAGACTTAGGATTCTCCATTTATAGTACATGTCCAACTTAGAACCTTACCCAAGCCTTCATCATCTCTCTTTGTATACATGGGCTGACATCCATCCTATCATAGGGGTCATGGTGACCTGTCTACCTTGGTCACCCCCCCTTAGCGGTTACCTCCACGGTAACACATCCACCTGCACTTAGAGATGGATATCTATGGGTCTGTAGGTTCATTCTCATACCATGTACCTTTCACTTAGCTTCTCAAGATCCTATGAGACCTCTCTAGGTTTGCTCAAAACCCACAAAACTGGTATACACCCTACCAAAGGGTGCCTCTCACAGGATGGGAGGAAAACTATCTCTTGACAACAAGGTCACAAAAGCTCTTAGGTCTAGGGTTTACACCCATATGAGCCTACTTAACCCTAGCAAGCTATTAAGGCACAAGCAGATCACCTACTGAACCATGTTAGGTCATACTTGTCCTCTTTCCTCGATGCTGGATCAAGATTATACTTTCCTTTATCATCAACCTAGTTATGAGGGGTTCATCAAACATACCTTTAATATTAAGGGGTTTCCCTTTTTTTTATACATGAGGAGTACCATGCTCGTAACTATAGCAAATTAATTCTCATCATGAGCATTAGGTACACCACTTCCCCTCTTAGGCCTAGGAACCCTAGGCTCACTTCTTGATGACCAACTACATGCTCATCCTATTACCCACGAACCAAACATATACAGGGTATGACATGCACTTCCTATCATCCTTCTACTCGAGCAACACATCAGGGTTGAGTCCTCCCCAAGGACAACCAACAAGGTACAAGGCCTCACAACCTATTACTAAACCTCTTTCAGTCCACAGGCACATAGGTACCAGGAGCATCATCCTCTCTCTAGGGTTTGGTTCCTATAAAGGCAACCAAGATATCAACAGCCTTAACGGATCATGCATGAGGTAACCTCTATCATCCACTTAGGTCGCATCATCCTCAACTCCCCACTGTTCCTCATATCACGGGGTCTAGGTTTACGACCTTCTTGCTTGGTGTCCTGCTCTCTCTCTAACCCTACAACCAACCTCACCATTAGAGGTCCTCTCTTCATGAAGGATCAACCTCGATAGCATGCCCTTACCTGGATGAAGCCTATGTTCAACTTATGTTCGCTCAAGGTTATCCATAGTTCTTTATGTTTATTTCATAAGCCATCCTTCATACTCTCATAGTCAGGGTTTTAACCCTTTGCTCACACTACTAACATACCCTGTATGCTATGCCCTACTTGCATAAGCCCATAGGGTTTCTAAGGTCCTTTACTAACATTATCATCTAAGGAGTTATCCTTTACCCTAACATGTACGACCCTTCCCAGGGTTGGGTTGCCAAAGGTGCTAGGTCACCCATGGATCATATGGGATCACAAAGGCATGTCCTTTCAAACACTTGATCTAACTCATCTCTCTCTAACCTTCACTTAGGGTTAGGGTTGGCATCAACCTCAGAGGATGTGCCAGGTCTCTACTTGCAATGGAGATCTCTATCTCCAAGACTAACTTATCCTCCTGACAAGAAGGTCTAGCCTCAGGTCTCTTCTGAGGACATGACAACTTATGTCATATGACCTAAGCATGTATCTATTCTTTAATTTGCGCTTAATCTATTAAGCTTATATCCATGACATCTTATTTACATGCTTTTCATTAATTTGGTGGAGGATTCCTTAAACCTTATTAACCTTACCCATACCTCAAGAGGGTGAGGAGAAGAAAGAAAACCCTAATCCTTCAGGTCCTTGACAGAATTTTGGTGATGAGAAGGGATGAATAAGATGAGAAAGTCCTAAAGGTATCTTATTTCGATTCATACCCTAAGACTTTGGCCAGACAGTCACACAGATCCGGGAGTCCTCGTATTCTGACTAGCGGTGCAGAGGAAAATATTGCCAGCCCTCGGTCGTGATCCTTTTCTAGACACCTCCGTCTTTTGGATAATCCTCTAATAACTCCCTTGGGTTCTATGGAGTTTGTAAAATTTAATAATTATTAATGGTTAACTGAGGAACCTAAGCTCTGATACCAAATGTTACGACCCCACCCCCCCGATAACCCCCAATTAAGGGAGACCGAGAGGTCGAAGCCACACCCATAACTTCCGGATCAAAGGTTTGGCAATTAACAAAGAATAATTATCAAATTTTAACGGACTATACTTAAAAGTTGTAAGAAAATAAATTTTTTGCATACCTTTTTGAAAACTTGGATCTCTAAACTTCTATCCACTTAAGGATTCTACTCTAACTAATCCTCCTTGTATTTTTCTTCATGTATTCCACAATATGACGATTTACTATTTGTCCTTTTGGCTTGTTCCTAAAACGCCGAAAAACAAAACGTCGATCAACCGAAGCTGGTATGTGGGGAAAACAATAAACGTGCAACTATGATAACAATGTAATCATTCAATTAATCATTTAACATTCAAGATTACGTTTTAAATATAACTCTGTGATCCAAGAGTACACTATCCTCTATGTTGTCCCCATTAAACCCCTCATGATCCACCTATAGGTGAACCAATTTCTAGGGTTGTGTCACATGGCACTACTCGTAAGTAGCCCACTCCTTAACTCATGGCAGGCTAATGAGTCTCATGGCACTACACGTAGGTAGCCCAGTTTCTAACTCTCGGTAACCTAGACCTTGCTCTAGGATTACCCCTTTTTTTAGCCTTTTCAAAGCAATAGAGGTGAACCCAGATCTAGTCGGTTATATACACACATTTATAGTGATAATCATAGTCACTTTATAGTTGCATGAAATAAATAAACATCCAACAGTTATTTTCAAGCAACCGATTGAAACTTCGGGAATCGCCGTGAAACTAGAGTGATTATTCATAAGCGTAACCACATACCTGATTTGATGATTTCACAAGCATTAAGCAAACCCAACCAAGAATGCAATCCAAGCAAGCAATTCAATCATAATTCCTGAAAAGAATATGTACTCTATTTATTACATACTTTATCAAGAATCTACTTTATTGACTTGGATTCACTTTCTAGGGTTTTTGTATCCATTTTAGGATTTCTTAGATCAAATCCTCAAACTTTATCCCTTTTAGGTCTACAAACCCTAAAATACTCTTTTCTACTCATATAAACCCTAATTGCTCAAATTATCCATTTTAATAGTCTTTTATACCCAAATTGACTTAGGATCATCATATCCCTATTTATTCATGGATTTGAACAATTGAAACAATTAAAAGACATATTCATCTAAATTAGGGTTTTCAAGCTCATTAATGCATATTCATGCACGAAACCCTAAATTAAGACACTTATATAAAAAGATCATATTTTAGATCCTATTTTCACTTTTATTAACAACAGGTTAATATTGGCTTGAATTATCCAATGAAAAACATTAAATCCATCTATCATCACATCTGAGAATTTTTCATTAATTACATCCTTAAAGATGATAACTTTATTTACTTTTCAAATTTCAATTGTATTTATGCACATAATCTCTAAATTAAACTAATTACATGCAAAGTTCATCCTTTTCGATCTTAATGTACCTTTTTACAATTATCAGGTTAATACCAACTTTAATCGCCCATTAAACTCTACCAATTACATTAATCATTCCAAAGTAGACTTTCTTAATCTTTAATTCATTAAAGTTGATAACTTACACTACTTTTTGAATATCATGCAAAATTAGGCTTCGAACATAATTTCTTTGTGTTCCTCTCGTTTTGAGGATCAATTTTCATATATTACTTGTCCTAATCGGAGTTACCAATCTTTAGATATGATTTTTGTAAGAAATCACTTACCACAGCCAATGAGAGGCTGACACGTCAGCCCATGCATGCCCTTTTATCCAGCACGATCCCGGCCGACTTAAAACATAACGCAAGGTTGAAACTGCCCCCACGTTGCTGGTCATTTCATCACATGTCTGAGGGGCATTTTGGTCTAACGCAAGCTTGAGTTGTCTTCCTCCTCCCGACGGTGCCCTACTACTGCCGCGGTGATCTCCCAGCACCTTCAGGAGGCCCCTCCGAGGTGTGGGAGGACTGCGCAAAGGTTCCCAACCCTCCACAGCCCCCAACCGCACGCACCCAAGGTGCAGGTCGAGGCTGATACTTCCCGAGTGGCCAGAGCCAGAGCCGAGAACGGCTCCAGTTTGCAGGGCAAAACTCCTTGGAAGAGGCCGCAGTTGAAGAAGGAAGAGGGGGAAGAAGACTCTGTCGCTTCCGACGCCTCCCTGGGAACCAATAACCTTCAGAGATCATTGTTCCGTGCAGACCTTCCATACCTGGTTAGTTCCTCCACGCAAAAGCATATCTTTCACGTAAGGACGAGTCTATGGTATCCCAGTGACCGTAGTTCTTCTATGGTCTACGAGATGTGGAATTTTGAGTCTGGGATAGGCGTGAGGGCTCCTTATATAGGTCCTAAAAGAACCCTCTAGAACCATCAAAGGAACAAAATGTAGAGGAGTGGGAAACCATCCCTTCTAGGCAAGACTTTCCTTTTCTGCCAATCTGCCTCTTGAAAGATGGATGTTTCCACGTGGTCCATATCACTTAGGGTTTGAGAGTCCACATAGTCCTGGTTTCTTTTAATTAATAGTGCCAATGTTAACCAAAGAAAGGATGGAATACAATTCCATCATCCTTTCCTTATTTACAATGCAACCACTCTTTTTAATACTCTCCTCAAAAACCCATATTCCTTAGTCATTAGGAATTCCGAATTTATCTTCTTTATCTCTTTTCTTTTTCTTCATTGGGCTCCTTGGTCCCCGAGAATTATAATATTTTGAAATTCCTTTGCAAGGACCCTTATATTTGTTCTAGATGCATCTATAAGCATTATTTCTTTTTATCATGTGTATTTCTCATTAAAATATTTCTTTTTGAGGATTTCTCTTTATTTCTCTTTATTTTCCTCATTGGTATTCCTTTTATCATTAGGAATCCTTGGGATACAAAATTCCACTAAGGATTACCGAATTATACATATTTTCACTTGTTTTCCATATTTTACCATTGAAAAGGATTTTCTTGAGGTGTAGTTGAACCATCTCTCTCATGGGTAGTTCAACCAGATATGTCCCTTGACAGAACTCTTTCTCTCTCATGTCATCTGGGTAAGACGATCTACCATACCCCATATCGCATCTCGACCTTCCTTGGTCCAGGGGAGACTTACAACATCCATAGCTAGAAGGCATATCAATGTCATCAAGAGGAGTGATACGCAATTTTGATCTAATAAAGGTAATTTTCTTTCTAGCAAGAGGTTTGGTGAAAATGTTTACAAGTTGATTTTATGTGTCCACATGTGTGATATAGATATCCTTTTGGGCAATGTGGTCATGAAAGAAGTGATGGTGGGCCTCTATATGTTTGGTTCTACTATGCAATATAGGATTGTAAGAAATTTTAATTGCATGATTATTATCACAAAAGATAGGATAAGAATCAAAATGAATGTTAAAGTCTTGAAGCATGTGCTTCATCCATAGGATCTGGGCACAACAACTCCCAGCTACAATGTACTCAGCCTCAGTAGTTGAAAGAGCCACTATGCTTTATTTCTTAGAGAACCAAGAAACTAAATGTCACACCCCACCTTTTTAATATATAAAGTAATTAAGTGGAAGCTTTCGTCTTGAAGGGGGATGTCACAATAAGGTGATCATCACAAATAAATATATAAATCACCATTAAGCTTCATACATTGTTCTTTGAATAGGAAACCATAATTGACTTCTATTACAAGTCTAAAATTCTAATTATTTCTAAACGTGGAAAACTAATCATGAAAGTGAACATTGTAGATAATAGGATTGTCTAATGTGGATGGTGCCCTACCAGTTGAAACTTGAATGTCTTCTAGTCCTTGTTTTCTCCTCTTATGTGCTTATTTTCTCCAACTCCTGGGGACATCACGTCCCCAGCCATGCAAAGGGGAAAATCAACACATTAGTACATGGTACTGCACTTTATAACATAAGAAAAATAAATATACTTGACATGTAAGGAAAGTTGACATGAATTAACTATAAGCATTCTTGAATCATTATTAACATGAAGAATTGAACAATAAATGCATGTATCCCTCTATGATGCCCACTTAGGAGAACATGATTGCTTGGAAAGCCCTTGATGCTAGGAAAGTCCTTGATGACCCCTTGAGTTCCATGATTCATGAGCATATAAAAATCGATTCAATTCCAATTATCTTTACCATTAACATTAACATTATCATGATATTTGAACTTTAACATGATGGGATTTCTTCCTATTGAACTTGAACATTAATTTCATGAATCATTAATCATAATCTATAATCTTAGAGAACATTATAACCATAGGACATAACATATACAATAATCAAGCATTTGATGTATGATCATGATTAAAGCATTATACTTGCAATCATATTGTGTACTTTTTACTTAGCATGCAATCAATCGTAAATACTTGTTCTCGGTAGCATGACCCATTTACCTTAGACCAAGATAGATTCTATGATGATCTCTCCGATATTGATCAAACCCTAAGTCAAAGCTTCCCTTGTCTTGATTAGGTGTAAGTACATGTTCATGATTATTCAATATCATAAGTCAGTACCTTGTAATTATCCTAGATTGAATTAAGGTATATTTGGGTTTTGGTGCATTAGGGTTAGGCTTACTAATCAATATCATTAAATTAGGAAACTTGTTTGCATCATTACTGGTTTAGGTCAAATTAATCACATGTGATACATATTTTGGGCTTCATTAATCAAATTAGTGTTTCTAATAAAATGTTGGAATAGGAAGGCAAAGCATTGCTTGAAAAGGGGGTGAGGGAGTAGTACAACGGTGCGACTCAGCAATCCCCAATGAAGGGACCCAGGTTCGACTCTGGTTGCATAACCCTCAGGGTGCAACAAGGCCCCATGTTATTGATCACACTGCGGTGCCCCCATGTACGCACCTGGTTCTAAGGTTTACCCTTGGCTGGCTAGGGTCCAATAGTGGCCGATCTCGGGAGGGGTTCCTCATTATCAAAAAAATCCATCACTTGAAAACCCTAAAATCATGCTATACACAAAAAATCTTTTCCAATTACTATTTATTCAAAATGTTCTAGTCATCCATTGATTTATTGTGAATTGTCAAAGATTGACCAAACAAAATTTAGGGAAATTTATTTGTGACATAGATTAAATTCAAGAATAAATCTTATATAAATGAAAGCTGAAAAGATCAACAAATCTTAGGCATGTGTGACACATGAATCAAATCTATGGGGATAAAATCATCATTCTGATATTAATGTGTCATGTGGTTGATAAGTCAAATGCGTACTTAAAATCATCAAAATATCCGTATGTGATTAATTGTCTAATTAAGTGGGCAAGGGCACCAGGGTCATTGTATGACTGGGTTTCTTCTTCCTCGTGAGCCATGGCTCGGGCAGTAGCATGGGGATCTCAACTCTGATGTTGCTAGGCATTCACATGAAAGATGAGAGCCTCATAGTGAGTGAAGAATGACCCTTGGGGTCCGAAGGAAGAGAGAACCTCCGTGCCCCCCAGGGCTCACCAGAAAATAATGCTTAAAAAAGAAGGATATGGGATCACAGATTCTTACTTGGTAATGAATTGCACCCACAGAAGCTACAAGGACAACGGATAAGTGGTGATCATCGGGAAGCAAAAGCGAGTAGGTCAGGGATCTTCAGGGCACAGGAGGGTAAATTGATCAAGGAGGAGTGTAGGTGGTCTCCAAGGATTGATTTTGATCCATTATATATGTGTGGGGTGGTGTGTAGCTCCTTCTATAACTGTGGGTGGTAAGGAAAGGAAAGCCCTAAATGGGCATTTTGCACATAGAGTGAGAGAGAGGGTGAGTAAACCACTGTTCAAATTGGTAAAGAGGGAGAAATGCAATGGTGAAGAGATCTCATGAAAAGGTGCATTGATGGTGGAGAAAAGAATTGGGAAATAGAAGGTTGTGGAACATCTCTGACTCACAAACGATGAAGAGGAAAAAGACGATGATCTGGTCATTGGATCGTACATTATATTGAGCATGTCAAATTGCATATGTTGGACACACGATAAAAGGAAAAACAAATAATGTAACACGTGACAAGTGACCTCAGGGTAATACATGAAATTAATGTAATTTTGAATGATTTATTAGTAAAACTATATTCAAATCTTTCCTAATTTAACTGGAGGGTCAAACATGGTCCAAATGACTTCAAATTTGAACCATAGGTTAATTTGATGGTCAATAATATTCTTAGATAATTATATTTAATTCTCTTACATGTTTGGTCCATAATTTCTATAATGGCCATTAATCTTATTTATAATGCATTAAAGGGTGTGATAATTTGAAAAGGCTTCTTTCATTTATTCCTTGAGTCAAAAATTCAAGATGTACATTATTCACTCATTCAAGAGTCATAAAACACCTCTTTATTACCTTTTTATACTTTATTGACATCTTAGAGGAGAGAGAAAATAATAGGATCAACTTGAGTTAATTGAATCATATAATGCACATTTGAAAGAGAAAATACAATTGAGTCTCATTTTAAGTTTTCTTATTTCATTTTCATATAAGAATTACCATCATTAGTCTTTTTACATTAAAACCCTCAAATATTTTTATTTAGGAAAAACCCTATGCTAAAGTTTGAATTATCATTGAAAATTGAGATGTGACATTCTACCCACCTTAAAGCAAATTTCATCCTCAAGATATTCTAGGGTACTACCCACCTTAGGTTTTTTCTTACTTCTTCATTCAAGGAAAGCTAGCATACTAAAATTTGCATAAAAATGAAATATATTTCGTAGAAGGGTTCATGTGGACATAAATTAACTATTACATCATTCAACATCTTCAATTTCTACTTCCATGGTGAAAACCCTAGCTTGTCTCTTAGGTGCTCGATTCTGGTCCTTATTCTGATGTTGGAGTGAAACTTTCTTTAGCCTTGGGCAATTCATCCTGAGATGACCAGTTTCTCCACAATAGTAGCATGCCCTTATACCATATATGAATGGGCTTGCATGGTTCTTTTTACACGTGGGACATTGGGGCTTATTGACTTCTACAATAGGCTCAAGTTCCTTTCTCTTGGGGTTGTTGGGAGGTTGATATTGGTTGTTCTCTAGAGGAACTTCCTTCTTGTAGGATCTCCCTAGGTGATCTTCTAGCTCTAGGGTTGCATCCAGAGTATCCTGAAGGGTCTTGTGACCCCTTTCTAACTGGGTGAAGCTTAGGTCAGCTTTTAGCCCTCAGATTAACTTCTTTGTTTTGTGACGCTCATCATAATTGTAGCCATAATTTTGTAGGTCCCTGAACTTCATGGCATATTGGGTCACAATCATGTCACCCACCTGAGCTAGGTTGGAAAACTCTATATCCTTCTTTTCTATCCTGGCTTTAGACACATAGTGCTCCTGGAAGGCTTCAACAAATCCTTCCCAAGTGAGTGGAGGTGCATCACTTGCCCTTGAGTTGAGGAAGTTCTCTCATCAAGTACGAGCTTCTCCCTTGAGCATTTGGGTTGCAAAGAGAACCCTGTAGCATTGAGGACATTCCATATCTCTGAAGAAATGCTCCATGTCTCTAATCCACTCCTCAACTTTGGTGACTGCATCAATTTCTCCTTCAACCCAGAAAGATTCAGGCCTTATCTTTGAAAAGTCCACTAAAGTCAACTCATGATGCATGGGTTGATGTTGTCCTTGTTCTAGGGCATTTGTGAGTGCTCGGACAAGATCTTCTATGGTTTTCTTAGGGTTTCTTTCATGGCTACTCCCTTCAATAAATCAACTGGCACCCTCATCCATCTTATCCTTTCCTTTTTCATCTCTCTTAGGGGCGCTGAAAAAGGTCACATATACCTAGGCCTAGAACATATGAATGAGATAGCTTCTTGGTGGCCATCCATTTATTGGCTTTGATACCATTAGTGTAACACCCCACCTTTTTAATATATAACATAATTGAGTAGAATCTTTCATCTTGGAGGGGGGACACTACTACAGAATATGCCTTTGGCGTCGGTTGTTTAACCCCCTTTGGTGACGGTTTTCAAGCGACGCCTATGTGGGCACCTCTAAAGATCAAACTCTTCGGCGTCGGTTTTCTAACCGACGCCTATATGATCTATAGGTGTCGGTTATATATAGTTGGTCGACGTCTATAGGGTTCGCGCCACAAAGAAGGTCACCACCTAGGACACTTTCTGCGTCAGTTAACAACTAAACAACTGACGCCATAGTCCCAGACGACACGGCCGTGCTTTGCTGCACGGCTATGTTTAGTACTATAGGCGTCGGTTTTATACGAATAAGCGACGCCTTTTCCACCACGGTCGTGCTTTCCTGCACGGTCGGGTTGTTTGTCATATTAGGCGTCTGTTTTTATCTAATAACCAACGTTGTAGGCCTTTGATGACGGTGTTTTATAAATAACCGACGCCTATACTTTAATTTTTTTTTCTTATCAGTTTGCAGGCCTACTGTGGCTGGTCAGCAGGATGAGAACCTATAGTTTAGTTTTCTAAACTGTAGGTTTACGACATCCATTGATATCAGCCTATAACAGGCCACAAACCTGCAAAATCAACAAATATTTTTTCACACAAGTAGATACATTCATACATAAATTCAATTCTCACATTCACACATGTAGAAACATTCAAATACATGTATAAACATTCAGAAATATTCATTTACAAAATATCAGTCAGCATCGCTATCAGCATCTCAATTATATCTTACAATCGCCACTGCTTGTATGGCTTTTTCCCATTCTTCTCTTACTTCATTTAATGCTTCCATCGTATATGGAGCATGTACATTTTTTAAGTGTTTACCTATAGTTTGGTCAGTTTTAAACACCTACAAAGAGAATGATGTATATATATAAGTAATAATATAAAAATAAGATTGATATATTTCATACTAACTAATGAGACTATATATAATACCTCATGTATGGTATTAATATCCAATGCAGCATGTCGGATAATCATCTGCATAAATCGCATCACATAGTATGCACATGCCCAGCCGTTGTGTTGTGTAGCGCACTATAAATTGAAACATACAAAATATTAAAAAATACAACTAAGCACATTTCACATAAATAATATATACATTGGAGTCGGGAACTTACTTTTACGTTCTCCCAAATTATTGGCTGGTTATTTCTCATTGGGACATTTCCTCCAGCATTTTTGAATGCATCCAAACCCCTACATGTTAATGTAACACAGTAAATTTCATAATTAAATAGTAATGTAATAACATATGTTAACGGATATAAAAATGAAATATTTCTCACCAGAATAATGGCATTCTCAATATGTGTCTACTTTTAGTGTTCAATGTACTTCCTGCAGGATCTAGATAATAAACAGTGAACGTCTCGGGGACAATAACTAGTAACTCCCAATGTCTAACACTAGAGGTAAAAAATTTAAAAATTAATAACTCAAAATGCACAATAAAAATGGAATTTTCTTAAGTCCAAATTATAAATAAAGTAAACTTACTTGACATTGAATGGAGCTATTATTATCGTCTTCTTTTTCTGACCAAAAATTGTAAAAGCATCTATACAGTATTGTTGAACACTATCAGGGTCTTTAGCTACCATACTAATCAATGATGGAATCAAAAAACCCACATGATCAAATGCAAATTGTTTGCATTGATCTTCAACTAAGTAGCTGCAAAACATGTATTACGTATGCATTAATATATAAGAAACCAGATCACCGGATCTTACACAAGGTATATGGATGTATAAACAAGATCTCACCTTATCCATGTCTCTATCATTGATGTATTCAGCCAATCATACATAAATAACTCAATAATATCTTGTATAAATAAAGAGCTATCGTATGATTGACCTCCGTAATCTGCTTCTAAAGAAACAATTATAGGGCAATGTATATTATGTGCCTGTAGCCAACATGCCATTCCCCTACAAGAAGGACCTAACGGGTATTTTAGGTCAGTTGGAACCCAACTTGGTAATGCAGGAAGTGGAGGTGGAGGCCTAGGTGCTCCGGGTGTCTTCTTTTTAACATGTATATATAATTTCAGATCAGTTGACCTCATATATACACACATTAACAATCTAAAGTAATATAAATTTATCTTACAATTGCAGTAGTGTAGACGACATCTGCTTTGGACCACAATATCACCCCGCCTTCTGCCTCACCAAGTGTATCAATATCTGGGTGGGCATATGGCCATGCAGCTTCCCTCCAATCGGGTAATACACATATTGGGCTCACACGAACGTAGCCCTGTGGCATTGGAGTCCCATGAAATGTTGCCCCAAGAAGGGACTGGTAAGCCTGCACCTCTGTAAGAACATAGTCTTTCATTCTTAAGCGGCATGGCTTCAATGCCTACAAATTTACGTAAAGAATGTTATACATATATACATATCATCTTGAAAACATATCATCTTGAAAAGACTAGCTACAATGTCATAAACAATACTTACAGTAGACGTGTTAGGCGATGGGTCTCCAGGATTACTCGCAGTATGTGCATCAGGAGAAGAGTGGGTCGCCATAGGCTGATTGGAAGCCTGAGATGCCTACCACCGCACTATTTCTTCCTTGACCTTCTCATCAACTATATCATTGACCTTCTTAGCAACTATATCCTCGACTCTCTTATTCTCCTATACATGGATAAAAGAAACATTAGCTTCTTATTATTGAATTCCCTTTTGCAGTAACATTCTAAAAAAAGAATAGGTTACCTCTTCTTGTGAAAGTTCAGCTCTGGGTTTGCGCTGGGATGGCCCAAAGAATGCTTTGATGCCCACACCAACGCCTACACCTCTAACACGTCCAGGATGCTATGGGTTACCCAGAGCAACTGTCAATTCATCCCTTGTGCGCTGAGGGATGAACGTGCCTTGTTTCCTCTGCTCGTGCAGCTCCCGCTAATCACCATCAATAGAAATTGGTAAGTTAACACCATAAATAATCAATATTCAAACGATTGCTCTAAGAGTTGTATTTTACCATTTTCACAGCCGCCTCAGCAGTTACGGGCTTCTTTATTTCACCCTTCTTGTTTTGCCTCCTAGATATCCAGATATCATGGTGAGGCATGGGTGTGGCAGACTCCTGAGTAGTCGCAGACTCCGCCTGTAGTCTTTGGCGAATGCTTGCATAGCCCTTTGGACCCATAGTGTGGTCATGCACATTCACTGCACGCCTTGCTTTTTGCGCGTCACTGAGGGCCTAGTTAGTATGCACATTAATGATTTGGTTAGTAACACTAAATGTTAATCTTGAATAGTTGAATACAACGTATATTAATTAAATTGGGAGTGACACCTAATACCTTGAATTCTTCAGATTTTCTTGAAGCAACAAAATTGTCCCAATCTTCTTTGTCCAAGAAGTTCCACTGTTCAAGGGCTGACTTCTTCTTCTTATCACCATCTTTTATGTATTCTCTGCTGAGAATTTTCCTATAGTTCCTAAGCATCTTTCCAGTGCGTTGCATCACGCTTTTACGATGCAGCTTCTCATCCAATGCAAATAGATTCTATAAAATAGAATTCTTATTAACTAGTATCCAAAAATAGAATTGCAAATAATATAATTTGTAATCTACAAAATAGAATTGCAAATAATAATAACTCACGCATAAATCCTTCCATATCAAGTCTTTCTTCCCCTGAGGAACTTTATGCCAATTATCATACTTAACACCACAATGGCTTCGAGTGACACACCCAAGATAGTTTACAAAATTATTGTGGTTCACTCCAATTGCATTTCCTCCATTATCAAACTCCACAACCAATTTGGATCCACTACCACTTAGCACTATTAACTTCTTCAATAGAGTGATGCCCCTTTTCTTGTTAAGTGTTTGGTGTTGCACATCAAGTTGCTCCAGTGCTTCAGTGGGTACATGTGCATCATCAACCTAAAATTTGACAAAAATAAACCCACTGAATTAGTGCAATATAGAAATATGGGATATATGACATAACTAGATGATAATGAATTTTATAGAAATACAGGATATGTTTTTAGAACTTACATTGGTATCCTCGCCATGCTCGTCATGGACAGAAAGCTCATCATGGACTTCATGCTCATCATGGACATCATGCTCATCATGGTCAGCCATCTAAAAATGTCATTAAAAAGGCAAACATTTAGCATTTGTATTAACTAGAAAAAGGCAAACATTTAGCATTTGTATTAACTAGAAAAAGGCAAACATTTAGCATTTGTATTAACTAGAAGATAATGAAAAATCAAATCTAAAATGATATTGATATTAAAAAAGCAAATATTTAGCTTCAATAAAAAAATATAAACATACATGCCTCTAAAATTGTGATCTTTTATCAATTAACAATCCTTCATTGTGATCTCCGCACACATGTAAGTCATCATTAGCTTCAATATTTTGTGGAGTTGGAAACCCAATTGAGAATGGACTGGAGTCATCATACTTATCATAGTACTCTTCTTCATCTATAGGATCTTCAATGAACTGTCTTTTACCATGAAGAACAACCGACCATTTATCATTTGCAGGATCATCGATATAGAATGTTTGTTTCGCCTATGATGCCAATATGAATGGTTCACCCTTCTCGCCAATCTTTTCAAAGTTCACCAAAGTGAAACCCAATACATCCACTATAACTCCTTTGGTGTTATCAACCTCATTACATTTAAAGAGCGGAATTCTGAAATCTATGTAGTCAAACTCCCATATGTCTTCAATGACACTGTAATATGACATTTTATCTTCACGTGGACTCTTATCCTTTGCACTTGCAAAATACATAGTCGACGCTTGAAGAGTGACCCCACTGTTTTGGACGACACTCTTATCATCTTGGCGCTTTGTGTAATATGTGAACCCATTAATGTCAAACCCTTCATAAGACATAACATTCGGTTTTGGTTTAAAGGCGAGGCATTTGATAGTTTCTGTAATATCATTTGGTGTTTGAGATAGTTGATGTAAGACTTTATCTTCAAACCACTTAGTAAAAGTCTTATTATGCTCTCTAGCAAGCCACATTGAACTTGCTCGAGGATGTTGTCTCTTGATGAAATTGGTATGTTCCTCGATATAAACACTCACTTCGTCCATGTTGTGTACAATATACAAGTGAGCTTGTTCCAACTGCTCACGGCTGATTACTATCACCCATGATCCCAAAATTCCTTTGCCCTCCTCAATATTCTTGTCATTAACAGGAGTGTTATTACCACTCAGAAAGTCATTGCAAAAATCCATGACCTCTCTTGCCACATAACCTTCAATAATACTCCCTTCAGGACGATAACGGTTTCGAACATCACCTTTAAAAATGCTCATGTATCGTTCAAAGGGATACATCCAATGTAAGAAAATTGGTCCCAACATTTTCACTTCCCTAGTCAAGTGGACAACAAGATGTACCATGATATCAAAGAACGAAGGAGGGAAATACATCTCAAGATGGCATAGGGTAACAACCACTTCTCTTTGCAAATTATCAAGAGTATCAGGGTCAATAACTTTGCTGCATAGACTATTGAAAAAGAAACAAAGTCTGGTGATTGCAAACCTTACATGCTTCGGCAATATAGATCGAATTGCCACGGGCAATATTTGTTGCATTAGAGTGTGACAATCATGAGATTTAAGACCTATCAACTTTAGATCTTACATTGATACCAATCTACGGATGTTGGATGAGTAACCATGTGGCACCTTAACATTTACCAAGCATTCACAAAAAGATTTCTTCCCCTTTCTAGACAACGTGTAACAAGCGGGAGGTAAGTATGTTCTTTTATTACCCATTTCACACAATTTTGTTAATTCTGACCTTATTCCCATTTCACGTAGGTCCAGTCTGCATTTTATCCCATCTTTAGTCTTACCTGGTATATTTAACAGAGTACCAATGATGCTATCACAGACATTTTTCTCAACATGCATTACATTGATACAATGCCTAACTGTCAAAGAACTCCAATAAGGAAGATCCCAAAATATTGACTTCTTCTTGAATGAAGAATTGTCACTCCGTGTGGCCATACTACATTGTGATTTCTTACCAAATTCATTGACAATGTCTTTTACTCTTTCATAAACAACATCCCTTGGTATAGGTTTAGGTGCACTTCGTTCATCATTCCATCCATTGAATGCTTTGCGCTTCCTACGATACAGATGGAATTTTGAAAGAAACCTTCGATGACCAAGATATACAGTCTTGCCGCCATGTTTTAGTCTTATTGAATCAGTGTTTTCTTCACATATAGGACACGCTTTAGCTCCTTTGACACTATATCCAGACAAATTCCCATATGTTGGAAAGTCATTAATAGTGCAAAACAACATAGCATGCAAACAAAATGTCTCTCTTCCTGAAACATCATAGGTCATCACACCTTCAGCCCAAAGTTTCTTTAAGTCATCAATCAGAGGTTCAAGATAAACATCGATATCATTTCCGGGTTGTTTAGGGCCCGATATCAACAACGACAGCATAATGTACTTATTTTTCATACACAGCCAGGGAGGAAGATTGTATATAACAAGCATGACTGGACAAGTGCTATGTTGGCTGCTCAATGTCCCGTACGGATTCATCCCATCTGTACAAAGCCCAAGTCTTAGATTCTTATCTTCTTCACCAAATTTGGGGTACAATAGATCAATCTTCTTCCACTGTGGGGAATCAGACGCATGTCGTAGGATCCCATCATTATTTTTCTTAACATCTCCATGCCACCTCAAATTCTTCGCATCTTTCGAATTTGCAAACAAGCATTGAAACCGTGATATTATAGGTAGATACCACAACACCTTGGTAGGAGAACTAGTTTTGGACTCCCCCGAAGTCGTCAATTTATATCGTGACGCACCACATTTTGGACAATCTTTCAAATCTACATAGTCCTTTCGAAATAATAGACAATCATTCGGGCATGCGTGTATCTTCTTGGCCTCCATTCCCATTGGGCACAACATTTTCTTTACCCGGTATGTTGAGATTGGCAGCTCGTTTCCTTCAGGAAGCATTTCTTTCAACAAAGTCAACAATGAAGTGAAGCTTTTGTCGCTCCATCTATTGTTAGCTTTCAACTTATACAATCTCAACACAGCGCTAAGCTTCATAAACTTAGCACAGCCTGTATATAACGGTATCTCAGCATCATGCACAATGTTTCTAAAGATAGGAGGTGGATCGGTGTGCTCTACCCTACAACTATCCAGCATCGCATCAACGATGTCTACTGGAACTGGTTCGTTCACATCTACGTCATCGGAGGCAATTTCTTCTTCCACCCAAGTACTGCTATCGACATCTACTGGTTTCGAGTTTGAAATCTCTCCATGTCAGTGCCATTCTGTATAGCCTTGTACAATCCCGTTGCACATGACATGAATTTTGATTTCCTCACCAGTGTTGACTTTCAAGTTGTTACCTCAATGCCTACATTGACAGTAGAACCTATCTGTAGATTTTTTCCTATGTTCCTCGGCAAATCTAATAAACTGATCAAGACCAGATATAAACTCTGGGGTGCAGCAATTGCGAATGGACATCCATGATCTATCCATTCTATGATCAAAGAGAAAACAAGTATATATTAGGACAAGATTAGGGTATACACTTACATCCTATCTAAGATTTACTCCTATTACAGTCCCAAACCGGGGACTATCCAAGATTTACTCCTAATGAGTAAATCTTGGACGGGTTTCTAGGCCAACAAACACATGTGATGTCGTTCTTATATATAATAAACGTGTACCACCTATCCCATCCTTGAACACCTAATCTCACTAGTAAGTGTATAATGTGTATTGGGTTTTCGAGAAAATTTCTGCAGCATTTCCCCGCTGTTCTCTAAGTACATATGTACTTAGAGAACAAACGGGGAAATGCTACTGAAATTTTCTTGAAAACCCAATACACATTATACACTTACATCCTAAGTGAGATTAGGTGTTTAAGAACAGTCCCAAACTGGGGACTATCCAAGATTTACTCCTAATGAGTAAATCTTGGACGGGTTTCTAGGCCAACAAACACATGTGATGTCATTCTTATATATAATAAATGTGTACCACCTATCCCATCCTTGAACACCTAATCTCACTAGTAAGTGTATAATGTATTGGGTTTTCAAGAAAAATTTCGACAGCATTTCCCCGTTGTTCTCTAAGTACATATGTACTTAGAGAACAAATGGGGAAATGCTACCGAAATTTTCAGAAAACCCAATACACATTATACACTTACATCCTAAGTGAGATTAGGTGTTCAAGAATAGTCCCAAACTGGGGACTATCCAAGATTTACTCCTAATGAGTAAATCTTGGACAGGTTTCTAGTCCAACAAACACAATAATAGATATGTACATGTTAGGGTTTCATCACAATTAATGTTAGGGTTTCATCACAATTGATGTTACGGTTTCATCAATGTTAGGTTTAATCAAATCAATATGGATGCTAGAATTGACAAGTTTAAATCTTATTTCAACATGCATCAAAATTTACTGAATTATGTCAAACATTAGGATTAGAAGCACAAATATATGCAAGCAAAAAATTTGTTCATATACTAGGATTTACATAAAGCATTACATAAAAATTTGTTCATATCCTTACCAACAGCAAGCATGGCCGTGGCTGTGTTGCCCTACCACGGCCGTGCTGGACAGCACGACCGTGGTTGTGTTGCCCTACCACGGCCGTGCTGGACAGCACGACCGTGGTTCTGTTGCCCTACCACGGTCGTACTGTCCAGCATGACCGTGGTAGGGCAACACAGCCACAGCTGTTACCACGGTCGTGCTATCCAGCACGGCCATGGTAGGCCAACACATCCAAGGTCGTGCTTGCTGTTGGTAAATAGCTAGGGAGAAGGAAGCAAAGAGGTAGGGCTACCTGGAGCTAGCGTGGAAAGTGCGGCGGTGAGCGGCGGAAGCAGTGGCGACAGAAGAAGAGAGAGCAGAGCGGCGGGCGGTGAACAGTAGTGGCACCGGAAATGAGCAGAGCAGCGCGCGACACACCAGCAGTAGCGGCGGCGGTGAGTAGAGGTACACCAGCAGCAGTGGCAGCGGCGAGCTGAGAAGCACCAGCAGTAGCGGCGGCGAGCAGCAGTGGGGTCGTCGGGTGATTTTAGGAGAGCGGCGGGGAGAAGCAGCATAGCAATATCGCAATGAAACAGGAAGAAAGGGGGAAGAGCTGGGTGATCGAGTTTTTTAAGTTGGTCAACGGCGTCGGTTATCTACAAAACTGACGCCTATTATGATTTAGCGTCGGTTTATAGTAAACCACCGACGCCCAACTAGACAACCTTTACCCAAAATTATTTGGCGGGAACCATTATCAGCGTCGGTTATCGAAGGATAACTGACACTGAAAGTGGGACTTTTCGCACAAATTTTCATTTTAAATAGGCGTCGGTGAATAGTTAAAAAACCAACGTTGTAGGTGACCTAAAATGTTTTCGCTCGAAAATTGGATTTCGCGGGCGATTTTAGGCGTCGGTCTGTTATAACCAGCCGACCTGGCTGGTCTTCGAATATAGATGTCGGTTTGCATAAATAACCGACGTCTAATATTATAGGCATCGGTTTTCCTAAATAACTGACGCCCAGAAAAGCGACACTCAGTGTTGTTTCTGTAGTAGTGGGATGTCACAATAAGGTAATCATTATAGATAAATAAATAAATCACCATTAAGATTCGAACTTTGTTCTTTGAATCGAAACCATAACTGACTTCTATAACATGTCTAGAATTATAATCATTTCTAAACATGGAAAACTAATCATGAAAGTAAACATTCTAGATAATGGGATCATCTGATATGGATGGCACCCCATCAGTTGGCACTTGAAGGTCTTCTGGTCCTTGCCTGCTCCTCTTGAGTCCTTATTTGCTCCAACTCCTGAGGACATTGCATCCCCATTTGTGTACAAAGGGGAAAATCAACACATCAATAATTGGTACTGCACTTTATAACATAAGAAAAATAAATATACTTGACATGTAAGAAAAATTGACATGAATTAACTATAAGTAGTCTTGAATCATTATTAACATTAATAATTGGGAAGTAATTGTATGCATCCCTCTATGACACCCACTTAGGAGCATATGATTTCTAGGAAAGACCTTGATGCTAGGAAAGCCCTTGACGACCCCTTGAGGTCCATGATTTAGGAGCATATAAAGACTGATTCAGATCCAATTATATTGATAACATTATGATGATACTTTAACTTTAACATGATTTTATTTCTCCCTCTTGAACTTGATTATTGATTTAATGAATCATTAACCATAATCCTAGTCTTAGTGAACATTATAACCATAGGACATAACATATAGTAATAATCAAGAATTTGATATAATGAGCATGATTAAACCATTAAACTTGAAATCAGTATGTCTACTTTTTACTTAGTGTGCAATCAATAATAAATACTTGCACTCAGTAGCATGATGGATTTACCTTGGAGCAAAGTAGATTCTAAGATGGTCTCTCTGATCTTGATCAAACCCTAAGTCAAACCTTCCCTTGTTTTGATCAGGCTGTAAGTACAAGTACATGATTATTGAACATCATAAATCAATACATTGTGTTGATCCTAGGTTGAAATAGGGTAGATTAGGTTGAGGGTGCATTAGTTTTTGGCTTACTAATCAATATCATTAAATTACGAAAGTTGGTTGGATGATTACTGGTTTAGGTCAAATTAATCACATGTGATACATATTTAAGGTTTCATGAGTCAAATTAGGGTTTCTAATCAAACATTAGAATAAGAAGACAAATCATCTGTTGATTGAAATCTAGCACACAAGCTAACACTAAACATAATATCAGGTCTAGAGGCAGTTAAATATAATAATCTACCAATCATACCTCTATATTGTGATGACCATCACCACACAAAGCAAGATTACTCAAAACAAAGCATGGAATTTTCATTAACAACAATATTACCACAAAATGGGGTAAATTAAAACCATTTTCAATTCAATATCCCAAGCAAAAGCATTTTAGAAACAAGCCTTCAACATGGGCAATCTATATTTCATATATACCAAAAGATGTTACATATCATGTTTATAGTATGTCAAGCCATTACTATCACATATTAAAACTTGTTTATATATACATGCCATTTCTATATACTCATGGAGCAAAGCCAAAATCTACATGTCGATATATAGAACAAAAAAATCTCCCCAAAGACCTAATAGTATAGGGACGACACATAGGACTCTACTACAAGACTCTAACTAGAAGCATGTCGAACCTTCTAATAGTATGCACTCTCTGATGCTTAGCACCTGCACAACAACCTTGACCTCCTCATCCACAACTTCCTAAAAAGTTGTAGAACCCACAAAGTCAGACCAAACATCCCAGTGAGAGATATAACTCTTTTTCAACGTCTATTATTAGCAATTGTTATATAATAAACCAGATAAATAAAGCATGTATTACTATTGAGCAGTCTAAACAATTACGAATGAGCAATAGAATAATTTATACTTTTTAAAAGGAATATGAAGATCATGTATAACTATTATAAACTAAACAATACAATAAATAAGACATGGGGTCGTCCAATATGATTCGTATTTGACCCTAATAAAATATACTACATTGTTGTATTATCACTTTTATTATTATGCCTTGAGGATTTGAGGCATACCACTCAAATCCAACCAACCACTGCTAATTCAAAATCAGTATCATACAAGATCAATTGAAGAGTCAGACTCCATGATCACACCAACACTACTTGATCAGTTCAAGTCTACAATGTAGTGACATAACAATCAAACTACTAAATAGCAACTCATAGTCAAGCTATAGTCATGTAGACAACAAGTTATAGTCAATATTATGGTCTTGTAAAACAACTAGTGTGCCTTGGGACATGGCATAGCACTAGAAAATATAGAAACTTAAGTGACGTGACGGTGATTCTCAAATATCGCATAACAGAATCAAATTATTTTGTGAACCCAATTCTTGCAATTGCTCAGGATACCCTTTTTAGGTCTATTTCTCAATTTCACCCTTTTAGATACTTTTTCCCACATGGGCCTTCCCCAAAAGCCCCCAGTCACTAAGGTCAACAATGTAAAAAAAGCACCAATTTGTCATTCTATAATAAAGCATTTTACATTAAAACAACAATTTAAGGATATGGGCAGTCACCTTCATTGATATCTTGCATATTCAATAATATGTGCTCCAAGTTTCTCATGGGAGTTACTCGTTTCACCATCCGTCTAGATAGTGACGTTGAAGATGGATCTATGGTACATGACAACTACATGATTAGGGTTTCACTTGATTAGACATTCCAATTAGAAATCTTTTAATACATCAATCAAGTTACAATGTATCAACCCTTAGTAAACTCTACAAAATTAAGGGTAGGATTCAACTCCAGAAGATATAAAATGTAAAATATGAGGTCATGTCTCAACATCACTTCATTGTGGGATATCAATCCCTCAATTTATGCACAAAGCACTTGCTAGGTCATTAGACCAATTCATAAAACTCTTGCACTTTCAATATCATAGTATGGCACAACATTACTCATAATCACCACCCTGTATTACATAGGGATCAACATATCATACTCATAGTTATGACATTCATCTCACCTACAAATTAGTGTCATACAAGTAGGGGAGAGAAAACACAAATACATAACAAATACTTTGAGTAGTATGAATGCATACATCATGTTATCTTATTAGGGTTAAGGTTCATATGTATCCAATTAGGGTTTCATAACATCATGCAACTACTAAACCCTAATTGCATTACCCTCCCACATTATTGGGAGTAATAGGGTTATAAGCACTATTGTCTAGTATTAGCCTTTCATATTCACAACTCCTTACGTAGACCAGTACACTAGATATTGACTATGTACCTACATATGTATAGGTGTCTCAACCAGTCACAACACATGTGTTTCGACCACCCTCAACACTAAGGTCTTGACCCACTATTGTACACATGTCTCAACCACTACAACATATGTGTTTCGACAATTCATAACACATGTCATGACTGAAACCTAACATCATGGTCATTTATATGTGTGTTGACCCTACCCACATAACATGGTATCATAGCCTGCAACGCGTGCAACCCATTTTCCTTGGCCCGCAACACGTGTAGGGTATGTCTCGCTCGTGACGCGTGTAGGCTCTCTCTTGGCCACAATGAGTGCAGAGTATGTTTTTCCCGTGACGCGTGCAAGGGTTTTGACCGCAACGTGAGCATCCTATCTCGATTGCAATGCGTGCAAGGCTTGTCTCAGTCGTGACGCATGTAGGGCTTGTCTTGCCCGTGACACGTGTAGGGCTTGTATCGCCTGTGGTGTGTGCAGATTCTCTCTCGGCCCTTAATGTGTACATGGTTAGACTCCTCCTACAACACTACGTCGCAACTAGACTAGCAAGCAACAACTATCCTTTAGGGTTATTTGAAGTTGAATCAACCATCTATGCATGGCTTTGACCTAAGGGAGACTAAGGGGTGTCTTGACCCTATGTTAGCACTATGCTCAACATCAAAATAGATCCAAACCAAGTCGATACATCTAATTAACATCTACGAATATCAAACATCAATAGGATGAATAACACCCTAGATCGTGGTGTTCATCAACCCTAAAGCATGATCATAGAAGGTCACCAAAATAGTTATGTTTAGAAAGTTGCACTTAACCAAGTTTAAAACATCTTGTTAAACTGCACCAAATAGATGTAGTAATTTCCATGGATAAACATCCCTAAGTTATATATATCAATATTCCAATCACCACCAAATTGGATGTAAAGATTTAGGGTTTAATACAAAGAGAAATATTCTTGTTCATACTATGAAATCCAAGCCCTAAATAGTTATTATTTCATCAATCATATAATTGTCAAGTTTTTAAGATGTAGAATAGCAAAATATGATCATATTAAAAATGCAAATAATAGATGGGGAAAAAGTTATATAACTTGCATGTTTTAAAGATAAAAACCTCCCATCATCTCAAGCTCCAAGATTTCTACCAAGATTCAAACTTAAACCAAGAGATCACCTCACAAGAGAAGAAACCATGGTCATAAAGGAGTTCAAGAAAAGGGGAAAACATTCCTAGGCCTAACCAAGGAAAGAAAGGGGAAAGAGATGAAATCATCCTCTCACTAGTTACCACCATGTCAAAAGACAATATATGGTCTTTGTGAAGAGGAGTTTCGCGCAAGAAAGCCACATGGATAGTCCACAGTCTACGGCCAAGGAGGAAGAAGAAGATGATGGAGATTGTATAAGAGAGAAAAACGTGATCAAGAGTTGAGATCACTTACCAAGAGAAGAAATCTCCACAAAATCACCTCCAAGATGTTGATCTAGCACAAGTTCTTCAACAAACAAGGTAGATCGGTCACCAAGGCTTCAAGATATGATCTCTCTTCCTCATGAAGATCCAAAGATGATCTCAAGGGAGAAGAAAGAGATATGGGGCCAAAAAGATTCTTGTTTGTGAATAGAAGTGGTTATATACCCAAAGGAGGAAGGAAGTAGAAGATTATGAGGTGTCAACAAGATAGATCATCAAGGGGAACATACCCTTTAAAGAAATAACCCTTCCTCCACTCACATGAAAATTATGAAAGGTTAATATTTATCCAGACAAGATGTCATGACCAACTAGGTCGGTTACCCCCTTGTCACGGTCGAGACACTCCATCAACATGTCTAGGTCGAAACCCTAGGTCACCATATGTGTATGGTCGAGACACTAGAGGACAAACTATCTCGACCATCCTCCTCTAGGTTGTATCGATCGAGACAACACTATGCAAGGTATGTGATACAGTCACTACCCTCACCACAAGTGGTGTAGGGTTGCAACACTCAACCCTAGCATAGTTACCATATCAACCATGCAAACCCTAAAAACACTAGAATCACCATATGGTGTCACATCACCAACCATGATTCAAACAAGGTGTCCCATTACATCATCTTCTCTCTCATGATTCTAAATCACAAGAAACATTTTCAACATGTGACATTGTGCAAGACAACCCTCACTCACAAGTAAATTGCAATCTAGTCCAAAACAAACACATATATAGCAAAGATTGCTCAAACATTTATCAAATTGGACCAAAATGAAAATATAAGCATGTCACATGATATTAAGACATATCACAAGATTAGATTAAGGTTTAAACATTTTGTTATGCAAAGAAATTATAATTAAGATAAAGCTAGGTCAGGAGTTTTACATATACAACTTCACATCTACCTTCTTACCTTCCTCATCTCTTTCAATTTTGGCACTGTTTGACATTGGGGTTCCATCATCTTGGTGTTCTCCACCCCAAAGCACTTCAAGATTTCACGTGTATACTTGCCTTGGTTGATGAAGTTTCCTTCCTTTGTTTTGTTGATTTGGAATTTGGGGAAGAAACTAAGCTTCCCCATCATACTCATCTCGAACTCACCCTTGCATAAGATAACTTAACTCCTTGTAAAGATTAAGATCAATTCTACCAAAAATGATATCATCAACATATATTTGAATGATCAAAAAGTTTCTAGAAGTGTGTTTACAAAAGAAGGTAGAATCAACTTTTCCCATCACATAGACATTGTTTAGAAAAAGGTTTTTTAATTTCTCGTACCAAGCTCTAGGGGCTTGTTTGAGTCCATAGAGAGCTTTTTGTAACAAATAAACATGGTAAGGAAGCTTATCATGTTCAAATATGGGAGTTTAAGCCACATAGACTTTCTCCTCTATTCTTCCATTTAGAAACACACTTTTAACTTTTATTTGGTAAAGAAGGAAATTCTTATAGCTAGCAAAAGCAAGTAACATTCTAATAGATTCAAGTCTAGAAATAGAAGCATAAGTTTCATCAAAGTGAATACCTTCATGTTTATGGTAGCCTTGAGAAACTAACCTTGCTTTGTTCCTTACCATTTTGCCACTTTCATCTAGCTTTTTGTTGTAAACCCAATTGGTACCAATGATCTTCCTATCAATTGGTATTGTCACGTAGGTCCACACTTTGTTCTTTTCATACTGCTCTAGCTCCTCTTGCATAGCTAGGATCCATTCATCATCTTTCAGAGTGGCATTCACATTATTGGGCTCAATTTATCAAATTAAGGCATTGTCGGCTTGTTCTTTGTTGAAGGCAGCCCGTATCTTCACCCTTTCAAAAGGATGGTCAATAATGAGCCCTTTAGTATGATCTTTAGCAAACTGGGGAATTGGATCCTTCTTTTCTTCTTCTTTTTCTTCTTAATTTACTACCACATCTTTCCCTTTGTCAATGATGTTGAGCTCTTTTAATCTAGGAATCACCTCATTTGCAACATCATCATTTACAATATTCTTGGAAATAGAGGGCTTATTTTCAATAATTTTAACATGGATAGATTCTTCAACTTTAGACAATACAATGTCAAATACTCTATAATGTTTACTATTAGTGTTGTATCCAAGAAAGAAAGTCTTGTAAGATTTCATATCAAACTTGTCGGGGGAATCCTTGGTGTTTAAAACAAAACAAGGACAAGCAAAAACATGAAATAAATCAATAGATAGATTTATACCACACCATAACTCATAGTTTTTTTTCTTTAAGGAAGGGTGAGTGAAAATCTGATTTTGTATAAAACATGAGGTACTAACGGATTTGTCCTAGAACTTCTTTGGAGTGGCATGCTCTAGAATCATGGTCCTATCCATTTCATGTAAAGACCTATTATTTCTCTATACAACCCAATTTTTAAGGTGTATGAGGGGAAGAAAAGTTGTGCATATAATAGATTCATCACAAAACCTTTCAAACATATCATTTTCAAATTCTTCCCCATCGTCACTACAGATAAAGACAATTTGGAATGAAGTTTTGTTTTCAAATCATTTGCAAAAAGTAGAGAAAACATCGAGAGTATCACTTTTTCAAACTAAGAAGAAAGTCTATTTATAGTGAGAGAAATTGTCAAAAATCATAGAGCCAATACTTGGTACCACATGGCAATTGAGTTCTCATTAGTCCAAATGTCAAGAAGTTCAAGAGCTCTTTTGGCACTAAGGACTCTTTTGGATTTAAAGGAGGATTTTGTTTACTTTCCTTGTGTATAAGGTTGGAATTCCTCATCCTATTCAAAATCCAATATAGGAAGTCCATTGACCAATTCCTATTTGCTCAAATTCTTCTACTAATTCTTATTAACATTACCAAGCCTACAGTGCCACAAATATATATATCACTTTTATCAACAACTAGGCATTTACCAAGAATAGGCTTAAGAGAATCTAGAACAATAACATAAAGGTTTCCATTTCTAGTTCCTTTATATGTGACATTTTAGGAGAGGGAATCTAGAAGCAAGCATTCAAGTGAGGTCAATAATACAAGATAACCATTATCACATAATTGCCTAATACTAACTAAATTGTGATATAGGCCATCCAAAAAAGTACATTCTTGATGCATAGTGAATCACCTACATCACCCTCACCTATAAATTCACCTTTGTTGTTATCATCAAAGGTCACCGATCCTCCTTTCTTCTTTTTGAAATTGTTGAAGTGGCTTATCTCACTGGTCATATGCTTGGAGAAACCATTATCAACAATCATTTTTTTCCGTTTACCTACAAGAAAAGGAGATGTTGGTGCCTAATTCAAACCTTGGGATCTAGAGTTAGCTTGGGGACCCATTTCATCTTTGGGTTGGTACCCTTCTCTTTGTAAGGACCATAAGTAGAATAATGATCATCACTCAATGTGTACAAACCATAAGGTTCTGAGAGATGGATGACTCTCCATGGAAAATTGGAGATCCCTTGCAATTTTTCTTACCCTTTCCCATGCTTTTGGGAGCTCTCTCATATCCCAAAATACTTTTAGCACTTTGTTTGGTACAGGGGTGTAGAAATTTATTGAGGGACTTTTTCCCTTTGAGGAACTTTGTAACGAAGCTCTAAGCCTGTGATTATCATCACTAAGATTAATGATAGTAGAATAAAGACTAGATAAATCATCTTGAGCATGAATTAGGTCGTCCTATAGACATAGGGATTTAGTATGATAATAATCTCTATTAAGAGTCATACTAGCTACTTCATTACTTGCCAATAAATCTCTACAAGAAAGATCATTAATTTTATAAAGAAATCTAGCATTTTAAGTTCTAAACAAAGTAAGCTCATCAAGCTAGATTCTATTTTCATCCTTAATATTATTACAAGCATGTCTAAGATCACTGAACTTAGCAACAAGTTTATCATTTTCAGTTCTAATAAAAACAAGCTCATCAAGGTGAGTTTGGTTGTCATCTTTAAGACTATTCATGTTCTAAAAATAATTCCCATTATCTACCTCAATTACATTGTATTGCATCTCAGGATCAAGATTTTGACCTTGCCACAAATCAATACTATCAAGATGAACTTTCTCACTTTGTTTAATAGAATCAATTTTAGCATACAAGTCATCAATGATTTTCCCTAATATCTTCTTCTTGGATTTACACTTAAAATAGTAAGAGCAGAAAGCATTAAGAATATCAATGAGGAATTTCTTACATAGTTCATTTAAACTTACCTCACATATGTCTTCACTAGTAGAGGCCATGAGAGAAAGATGGCATTCTTCCTCATTGGAGCTGGAATCACTAGCAGAAGACTCCTCCCATGTGGCATGAGCTACATCTTTGCTTCTTATTTCCTTCTTGTCCTTCCTCTTATACTTTCCATCCTTCTTGTAGTCCTCCTTCTTGGAGTTTCTCTTGTGGTAGGACTTCTTTGCCTTGGGACAATCATTCATGTAGTGTTTGTTTTGGCCACACTCATATCACCTTGGAGTAAAGGTGGAGGAAGGCTTTCCTTTGAAGTGCTTCCCCTTGGAGTAGTTAGCTTCATGATCACTAGGGGATCCATCTTCATTTGAGGAGAGAGTAGCCCGACACGTAAGTTGTTGTTGAATAAAAATTGCCTCCACTTGAGTTGTGAAGGCATTTTCCCTCATCTTCTTTGATTCCTTCTCTTCAATGTTTTTTTCTTCTTCTTGCTTCTCAAGTCTTGGCTCATAAGCTTGCATGTTCCCAATGAGCTCCTCAGTAGCTATATCACCAAGTCTTCTTGTTTCTTCAATGGAGGTCACCTTGGATTGCCACCTCTTAGGAACCTAAGTATCTTGTAGTTGATTGTGCATTGATCCATGGCTTGGCCCAAGGAACAAATCCCATTGGTAATGGTGTTGAGCCTTGAGTACATTTGAGCCCTCTCTTCTTCTTGTCCATCTTGAAGTTCTGAAGGAGGCCATTGAGCATGTAGACCTTGGACTCCTTGACTTGGTTGGTCCCTTCATAGGTGATGCAAAGTTTGTAACCTATCTCATGGACTATGTGTTGGCCTATATGCCTAGAGAGCTAATCGTATGATGATTTCAATGTGGCATTAGATACCTAATTTGGTAATAATAAAGGTAATTTCATCTATTATGTTTGTCTCAGTCATGAGATGATGACATAGATATTAGTAGATGTCTAAAGAAGATATTACTTGAAGACATATATCTTCAGGTTAAGGACCTGAACAATGAGATCATATGTATGATAAGAGTACATACATTCTTGTTATGTACCTATTCGGATATTACTGTGGAAGAAAAATAGACAACAGTAATACATAAGACTAGAGTGTATGTTGACTGATGATAGAGTCTCATTATTCATGATATGAGATATCATGTTAAGCACATGTGTACATGTTCGAGAATAGTGTATCAGACAGACCCACCATGAGAGTGATCCATGGAAACCATGGAATGGTAGTCAGAATCATCTCTATTAGTGATAGTGGTGATTATGGTTCTTAGACCTGAAGTCACTACATTAATCACATGTCGTTCATGTAGTTTTATATCATCAAACCTAATCTTGAATAAGGGTTTCCATAACAATGATGATTGGGTGCACTGTGACACATGGGGATTGAGTGTCAGTGATGTAGATGGGATTTGTCCCTCCTACAAGAGTTTGATATCTAGGACCTCTTGATAAGAGAGACTGAGAAATGTTTGGTCATACTCATTTGACTTGATATGTGATATGTGAGCTCACGTGCATCTCATACAATCTTCTCTAGTTCAAGGAACATGGATTGAACATTGAGAGGATGACGATTCCATGCCTCGAGTTCAATCCAGATATTAGAGACAAAGGAATTATACGATCACAATAACACTAATCACAGATTGTAGGTTGAAGTTGTTATCCAACTTTCTAAATTACTTAGGTAGAAGTGATGTGTGACTAGGGACCACTCTTTGCTTGTGATGTCATAATTGGTTATGGACATTCTTAGCCAACGTAATTATGGACCTCTAAGGTCACACACATAGGATACACTTGGATTAAAGGAGTACTTTCATGAATTATGTATAATTTGATTACTTAAGGTGTTTAGGTATTCAATTAAACAATTGAGGTTCAAAATTGATTGACTAGACTCTGAACAGACCAATTCAAGTGTTGAGATGATCGGTTGGAGTGTCAAGTCAATTGGAATCAATATTGGTTGAACTTTACATGAGTTGGACAAGTGAAACGACCATCTCACTTGTGAAATGACCATTTCACTATGTGAGATGACTGGTTCATTTCCCAGGATGCCCAGTTCAATTGCTAATTCAATTGGAACAAGGATTGATGTTGATGTCATGTTTAACATTAATCGAGCATTGAATACCAATTTGATTCATAAGAAGAAACTTGTGAGACGACTATTTAGCTATGTCAGATGACCATTTCACTCACTAAATAACCATTTGGGTTTGCGACACGACTGTTTCACGTTGTGAAAGTTCTATAAGATTCATGATTACAAACTATTCAACTCCCACCTCGATTGGGAACCCTAGCCCTAACCCCTTCTATAAATAGAGGGGTACATAGGGCTTCCCAAGACGCACAATTGGGATCAGTGGCACTGAAAATTGTTGTTCTATCTGGTTGTGGTAACCAATAGAGATCCCAAGTAACTCATACCCATTAAAGGGAGGGATAGCAAGGGAGGGAACAATTGAGATCAGTAGTGGGAAAGCATGTCAGTGACTAGTACACTACAGAAGGAGACAACTCCTTCACGTTGGCTTTGGAAGCACGACATGAAGTTCCCAGTGATCTGCATGGATAGCTCTAGAGGTAGGAGTCTGTCTGTTGTTTCTAGGAGGACATCATCAATCGCTATATGTGGTATCCAGACTAGGAGGCCGTTCCTCACGACTGTTCGAGTGTTGTTGCTACTGTAGGAGCATGTTGTTTCCTGAAGCAGAAGAAGGATGATGCTACTACAAGGATAATGTCACTGGACTTGCTCTAGAACCAGGTATAACTATGCAACCTTTCCTTCCTAGATACATTGTTGTTGACGGGATCTTCCTATCCAGGGGAATCAGGCTTTAAATTTTTGTTTATGTTGCCTTATCTCTTGCCCTGATGTCCCTACAGTGGTATCAGAGCCCCATCAATTTATGATGTATCTGGTATTTAAATCAATATGATTGGATTTAGTTTTCATTCTTTTTTTACATACTTTGTGAATATTAAAATGATTAATGTGTGTATCTGATTAAATTCCACATACTACTCGACAAACTAAATATATAGGATATGATATATATGCAATTTACACACATCGCCCTAAAATCAGTTTTGATGGTGGATTGAAGCATGGTTATGGCCAATAACCCCAAATATGTGTGTGCATGGTTGTACTTGTTTATTTCTATCATTACTCGATATGTGTATCGAGCCTCTCTCATTATTCCAAATGTAAATTAATTCTCTTCTTCCTATTTCCCCTCGAATGCAACTTGAGGTTTCCCTTTTACAATGTAATAAGAAGTAAGATACTTTAATTTATGTTTCCACATGAGATGACGATCTACACAAGGTGAAACGACCAGCTCATGGAATCACCCAACCAGCTGGAGGAATGAGGAGGCCAAACAATAGGTGGATGAACTAATCGACTGGTGGCCCAACCGATCGGCTGGAGGTGTCTAGATGTTACTTAGACCTGAGAACCAAACGATTGCTTCAAAAGACCAACCAGGTGACCAAGAGGCTAGCCAATTGGTTTAAGAGTTGAACTGATCAACCAAGATTGGTTCGAGCATAGATCTTCACCAAAAATAGGTTGCATATAATGTGGGCCTTAGGTGTAGTAATTCTTTTTGGCTCAAAGAAATTACATTAGTATGGCCATATCCATCACTTGTGTGTTTATTATTGCTTGTTCTAGTTTGTGGTTATAGCATGTATATAATAAGTAGTAAGTATGTGGTGATTGGATATGTGTATTTATTTATATATAAAATTCCTCAATCTAAATATTGAGTCTTAGATGCTTTCTATAAGCAGCACACATGAACATCTTAATCGACAAAACATAGGGTACACCAAAGTGTGGTATGTCATCTATCTAATGGAAGTGTGATGGTAGGTATGTAGATCTACCAAAGCAAGGTACGCACTCTATCGTGTTGGATTTTGGGCCAGGCTTAACTGGTGATTCTTAGTGGGACAAGCACCAGAAGTATACAGATGAACTATGACAAAGAGTTGTGGAACGTTGCTACGAGGTATGAGGATAGAGATGATAACATACCTTGGTGGAGTGAATGATACATGGATGGTTTGCAAACCCCAAGAGTATTAAGGTAGTCATCTTGTGAGGGTGTTGTAACATGAGCTATGTGGAATTTGCATGTGGTACCTGGTTGAGTTTGATAACCAAGAGGATGATCTCAGAGTTTCTTGATGAAGACAAACTTAGACTTTGAGATGAGATGATAAGTATCATACATGGAGGTGTATGCCCTCAACAATACCTAACACCTAAGGATAAGAAATGGTAATGAATGCTCTGGTTGAGATATAGCTGCCTAGTTTAGCTGGAAGCTAGAAGAAGTTGAGGTTGTTAGGCTAACCTTAAGTTGAGAAAAAGAGGTAAGTTTGGCTAACACTCAGATGTATCAATAGTGGTTAATCAAGTAAATGATTGTTTGGTTAGCCAAACTAGTCCATGATATAATGAAAGGATGGTTATAGAACCTCAGATGTATGTCTTTAGAAAGGAAAGTGATGAAACCCTAATGAGAGTGGTTTAGGGTTTCTGAGGTATCGATCTTGAGGAATCATGACATATCGGAGATCATGGCTTTAAGATCACCAAACACCGTGATACTACAAAGACAGTAAGTGATAGTAGCACTTTGGCTGCTTGATGTGAAGTTGCATGTAGCATGCGGCCATGCAAGCCAAGGGTGAAGGACGAACACTAGTAGCCACGTGCTTTGACTTAGAGGTTAAGAATCCCAGAGAGGGAATGGGAGTTCATCCACTATGGATGGTGGTAAGTCTCCCATTGACCAAGAAGGTCAAGATGCAATATGGGTTACGGTACATCACCTTACCTGGATGACATGAGAAAGAAAGGAGTATTGTCACGGGACATATCCGGTTGAAATACTTATAATAGAAAGATGGTTCAACTACACCATGATGCAAGTGCAAGGTTTTTTAGTATAACCTAAAGATTCACTTCCATGAGGTATGGAAGTAGATACACGGAGAACTCGACGCTAAAATAGTTTATCACCCCTAACTAATGGTTAGTATGATCCAGACTAAAGGGTCTGATAAGAGTATGTGTGCTCATTCAGGGTGATACATGGAGAATAGTTCCTATGATGTGATGTTAACCACCATAGCATTTATCGGGATGCAAGAAGTCTTATAGAGAGGATGTGTCAGTCACCACTTCATTAAGATGATGTTGGTGAAGGAGGCCTCATGAAGGTCTGTAAAGAACCACAGTGTGTGCAGATGAAGTCACTTTGATCATTCAATGGCTGAAAGAGAGCCCAGAGGTGACATGAGTCACGAGCTAATGTAAAGCAGACTGACATGCAGTTCACTGTGGGAGAGTATGTGATGTGAAAATCTGACCCCTCTAAGCTATAGTTGAGAAAGTCGAGTCCCCGATATATGGGTCCATTTGAGATGGATTGGTGGATATGGTTGTGTTTAACCTTACCCATCAGGATAACATGAGGTATAATGTGTTACATGAGTCTGATCTAGAGCACTATGTGAGATACCCAAGCCATGTGTTGAGCCCTAAACCTATTCATCTTTTGAGAGGTTGAAATGTCCTGAGTCACCTATGAGGGTACGGTATACCAAGGTAAGAAAGAACTCAGATGCAAGAATATGAGATGATGAAGGTTCTTGGGGAGCACCATGGAAAGGGTAAGGCCACATGGGATCCATGATGGACATATGAAAAACTTATCCAGAATTGTTTGTTTGTTTGGTGGAATTTTGAGGGCAAAGTTCCTATAAGAGGGGAAGGATGTTACAACCCCAATTTTTGGGTTCCTTTGCTGAGAAATGTAGTTTCTCATATTAAAGATATTTGGAAAAATAATGATACAATTTGTTTTGAGTGGATGAATTTCATTTACAATGGCCTTGTTGATTGTTTTCTGGGCTTGATTGGCTATTGGGCCCAATAACAAGGAAATTCAATTGGTAAATGAATAATTGAGAAAGCGTGAAAAGAATGATATAGAAATCTCTAGAAGGAAAGAGAATGTAATCCAAGGATGGATTTCATGCCTCTTTCGTTCCTTGGATTCTAAGGAGTCCAAAAGTGCATAAAGAATACAATAAGAAAAGAAAAGATCAAATGAATATTTCCTTTTTTTTTAGAAAGGACGGGAAACCCTGTGATGGGGGTTCCCCGAAGACTATTAATTATCTAAAACAAGGTTCGAACTACATGATGGAAAAGGTTGTAATAAAATAAGCCTATCTACTTGTCCTCTACGGACATTGTTGGCAACTATATGTGCTACTCTATTATCTAGACGGTTAATGTAGCTAAAACTACAAAAAGAAAACAAACGTTTCAACGAGAGAATGTCTTCCAAGATAGTGCCAAGATAGTCCCTCCATGACACGGTGGTGTTGCACGCTTGGACAATCGTCATGGAGTCTGATTCCTATTCCACCTATGTAACACCTTCCTTGTTCGCCCATATCAGTGCCGCCCTCACAGCTAAATCCTCGGTCATGGCCACCTCCTTTCTCGAAGTAACCTTCTCCACTGCCATCCCAACTAGTTTCCCCGCTGCGTCTCTCATCACTACTCCTATGCCTGAGTATCCGTCTTCACCGCATGAACCATCCACATTTAGCTTTACATGTCCTTCAGTTGGAACTTTCCACCCCGTTCCCTCCTTCCTGCGTCCAACTCGTACCCCATGCATGGGCTGGATCAAATGGGTGTCTATTCCCCTTACCATCGGCAGCGCACAGCGGTAAAGGAAGTTGTTGTTTGCTTCTCCATTATTGAAAACACAGGTGCATCTCCCTCTCCACACCGCCCACATGGCAGCCACGATCAAAGCAGCTTCACATATCGTCATCCTCGCTATCGCTTCCTTCATGGTTGCAGCCACCTCCCCATCTTTGACATCTTCAACCCAGTTCTGTACCTCCTTAGGTAGGAGTTCCCAAACCTCCATTGCATTTCGGCACCAAAACAGCATATGGGATATTGTCTCCTTTTCCACCATGCACAACATGCATGTGCCATCTGGCATGTAGTGTCTATCAAAAAGCCTTCCTCTGGTGGTCAGGCCTCCCGTGCAAATCCTACATAGAAAATGGGTTGTCTTTGGGCTCCATCCGGCATGCCAAATCTTTTTCCGCAAGTCATCACCTTGTGCGGCTTTATAATGTCTGGCTTCCACTTTCCCCATCAAACCTAACCAATAAGATAAACAGACTGTGAATTCCCCATTACTTGAAGGCCACCACATCAACGAATCATTGGGTCTTCAGGTGCTGAGCTGGATAGCACAAATCTTCCTAGCATAGCTCTCTAGAAAGCAATCTCTCACTCTTGTCATCTCCCATCTGTTGCCATCATCTGTTATGAGATCTCTGACTCGGTTGTATTCGGCGTTCCTTTCATTTTTGAGACGTGAGAGTTTATCCCCCTCCTCGGGTAGCCAGTAGTCCTCCCAAATATTGATATCAGCCCCATTCCCAACTCTCCACTGTGATCCTTCTATAAGTAACACTTTGGCCCCCCACAGACTCCTCCACGTGTAGCTTGGATCATGCCCACGTCTTGCCTCCCATATAGATGTCCTGGGAAAATATCTGGCTTTGAGGACTTTAGTCACCAACGCCTCCGGGTGGTTTGCTATCTTCCATAATTGTCTTGCTAAGAAGGCTTGATTGAAAATGTGGAAGTCTCTAAATCCCATCCCTCCTTGTCTCTTTGGCCTGCACAAATTATTCCAACTCACCCACGACATTTTCCTCTCCTTATCCCTTGCCCCCCACCAGAATCTGGATATGATTCTTTGGATCTCATCAATAGTGACGGTCGGTAACTGGAAGATACTCATTATATATGTTGGGATAGCCTGTGCCACTTCTTTAATGAGAACCTCCCTCCCTAGTTAGGATAGCAGTTTTTCCGACCACCCTTGAAATTTTCTCCAGATCCTGTCCTTTATGAGGCTGAACACTTGTTTTTTAGATCTCCCTATGGCTGTCGGTAGACTGAGATATTTAGCATTACGATCCACCTCCCTCACCCCCAAAGTGTTCTTCAAACACCACCACTTTCCACTCTCAACTCCCTTCCTGAAAACCACCTCTGTCTTCGAGAAATTGATCTTTTGTCCGGATGCCTGTTCGTATTGGCTGATTATTTCAGCTAACTCCAGACACTCTGCAGTGGTAGCTCTAGCAAAAAGAATATCATCATCTATGAAAAAAATATGTGAGATACGGGGTGCTCCCCTACACGGTTGAATTCCGTGCAAGAGATTGTCTTGTGCAGCAGTAATAAGCGAGGTAGAAAAAGCTTCCACACACAAAAGAAAAAGATAAGGGGAAAGAGGGTCTCCCTGGCGAAGTCCTCGTGTTGGGGCTGTGCTTTGGGTTCAGTCTCCATTAATGGCGAAGGCATGCTGGACAGTAGTAATGCAGTCTCTGGTTTTGTTTATCCACTTCGCGCCAAAACCCATCCTTTCCATCACAAAGCTCAGAAAATCCCACTCCATTCTATCATAAGCCTTTGACATGTCTAGTTTCACTGCAAGGTTGCCTTTTTTCTTCCTTTATCCCTCTTCATAGAATGAAAAATCTCATAAGAAATCAGCGCATTATCTGTAATCAGCCTTCCAGGGACAAAGGCACTTTGATTTTCAGATATCACGCTATTCATGAGAGGCATCAATCTTTTTGTCATCACTTTGGAGGCAATTTTATACATCACATTACACAGGCTGATAGGTCGAAACTCCCCAACCGTCTTTGGCTTCTCTACTTTTGGAATGAGGACCACTAATGTGTCATTTACAACTCTTCTACTATGTTCACCTTTCCACCATCCTTTGATATAGTTTGCCACATCATGTCCTACAGTGTCCCAATATTTTTGGTAGAACAAAGCCTTCATCCCATTTGGCCCCGACGCTTTATTTGGGTGCATCTGCTTTATAGCTGCCCGGATTTCCTCGTCTATGATATCACTCTCCATATCCCTCCTTTGTTTCCCTGATACCACTTCCCTAATGCCTTTTGTTTCCTGCGCAAACCCTGAGGGGTTGCTAGACTGAAAGAGATTTGAAAAGTGACTCAGAAAAATTTGCATGATCTCATTCTCCTGCGTTCTAAGGATGTCGTTATCATCTTCTATACCATCAATCCAGTTTCTTCGTCTTCTGTTGGAAGCCTTTTGGTGGAAATATGTCGTGTTCCGATCTCCCTCTCTTAATTCTTTTACACGTGCCCGGGCAGCCCATTATTCCTCATTTTTCTATAGCCAATATTGTATATCTTTGGATGTTTCCTCCGCCCTGTTAAGATTTGCATAGTCCGGGGGGAGACCTTGAAGTCTTTTCAACTCGTTTTCCAGCTCTTTAACCTTTTGACTCCTCTCTCCAAATTTTTCCATTGCCCACTCTCTCAACATATTTTTACATCTCATGAGCTTATTAATAAGGACACCCCCTATTCAATCTCCCATGCCTCTTTAATAATTTTCCCGCATTCCTCCTCGCCGGCCCACATTGGTTCAAAAGCAAAGTAGTTCTTCCTCTTCTTCTTTCCGCTGGTCCTATTATCTTCCTTTAGCATGATGGGTGCATGATCAGACTCGTAGATAGGTAGATGGAACACCTTACAGCTTTTGAAAAGATTTCTCCAATTGAGTTCAGGTAGGAATCTATCGAGCCTCTCCATGACCAGCGTTCTTTCAGTCACACCCCTTTTCCAAGTAAAAATATTTCCTTCAAAACCCACATCAATCAGCCCACAATCATCTATGACGTCCCGAATGTTCTGCATGAATTTTTCATCCTTTGGTGGTCCCCCTTGCTTTTCAGTGTTGGACACAATCTCATTAAAGTCCCCAAAGTAAATGACAGGTTCCTCTACCTCGTCCTTTAGTTTCCTCATCAGCTCCCAAGTCTTCACTTTGCTTGTCTGATCCGCCCATCCGTAAATCCCAATCGCTCTCCATTTATTTCTGTTGTCTTCCTTTATCAAACCTGCCACATGCCTTTTAGAGTAATTGAGTATTTCCACACTAGTCTCTTTCCACCAGAAGCTGATACCGCTAGACCTGCCCCTACTCGAGATACACCTCCCGTCAGTAAAGCCACAACTTCTTTTAACCTCCTCCAGTTTTGTTTCAGCGATCATAGTTTCCGCCACGTAGACTCAACAACCCTAGTCCTATGTCTCTGTAGACTCGGCAAACCTAGAGCTCTGATACCACTAAATTGTGATGATCGTCTCACGAAAAAAAGATTAACTAAAGCGGAAGCGGTCATTAGGAGCAGAATTACTGAAAATCACTAAAAATTTAAAACTTTTTGCAATGAGATCCACAAACCGTAGAACTCTATCATAAAGAAACAAAGTAAGTTATTTACAATCCGATACATCGTACATCTCTGTATCATCTCATCTCGAGAGTCATAAACATTGACTGCCCTGTTAAACTGTACATGAGCAGTATACAAAATCTCGAGGCATCAAGCCAAAAATCTCAGATCTATATCAAACCATCTACTGACTCTTAGGACCTGAGAGTATAGAGACGACACATAGAACTCTCTCTATATACAGAACCTAACAGACAGTGTCTCCACCTGAAGATCACTGTTGTCCTTGTTGTTGCTGCTACTGCTGTTGTGACTGTTGTTGCTGCTCACCCACTGAAGGATTTCTTCTTCCTCGGCGTCTACCTAAAAAGTTGAATCCCACGTGGGTGAGACAATTGAAAATTGTCCCAGCGAGAGATATAATTCGCTTCCAGAAACATTGTTACTGCAGATAATAGAATAACACTAGGCAGTAGAATTATAACTATTCAATAGTAGGTAAATCATTAATTAAACTAAGTAGAGCAGTATTCTCTATGCAATCATTTCAATTATAACTTGATTAAGTAGCAAGTCATTTATTCAATAAGGAATATGAAGAACATGTATATTATTTATCCAACTAGGACATATAAACAACGTATTATCAATCATTGTTTCTCATAATTCAACCCTAAGCAAATATGCTACACGGCTGATTACATTTTACAAACAAACGTATGCCCTGAGGAGATGAGGTATACCGCTCATACTCCAACCAACCATTGCGAAATTGAAATCGGTACCATACATAGGTCAATAGAAGAGCCGGATTCCTATGACCTCATCCTCCTCAGTCAGTGTGAGGAACAACTTGCAGGACATCTTGTGTCTCTGTTATATGTATAGCTTTCCAGGGTATACTGGAAACTTTGCTATTAGAGTTACAATGGCATGGTGTACTCTCTTCGCAATTGAGGGATTTCTTATTTATCTCACATCAATTCGGCATTAACATCATCATCAGGAGATTAGTGATACATCATCCCAGCATATACATATAATGAAGGATTGAGAGATTTAATGTTTATCTCACATCAATTCCTCCATTAGGACGTAAGGATATTTGCGTCCATAACCCCCACATACTCAAAAGTATGCGCTCTAGGAGTTCCCTTAGGAAAACCTATTTCACCATCACCAAACTACTGACGATGATGGATCTATGGTCAGGGCTCTACATGATATCATTTCACTTGAT
The DNA here is from genome assembly GCA_963693085.1 of Alisma plantago-aquatica. Lineage (NCBI taxonomy): Eukaryota > Viridiplantae > Streptophyta > Magnoliopsida > Alismatales > Alismataceae > Alisma > Alisma plantago-aquatica. Next base: position 642,151,618 of record OY856413.1, on the reverse strand, counting down.
TATTTAAGTATATTATAGCATTCTTTTAGCATCAGGCATGTTTTCAAACATAGCTATTATGACAATTGCTATAAAGAATGAGTACTATTTCTATCAGGTTCATTTCATAGCTTTAACAGCATTGGGAACTCAATCCCTTAATATCTCATCATCATGATTCAAGAATATGGGTGTTCAAACCCTTAGATCATCAAAACACTTGTTACCACTTGAACAGGTAACTTAATGGCATAAATTCATTTGACAGTGTAAACATGATAATTGCAATGCAGGTATTTCACATGGCTCTTAAGACCTATCAATCTCTTTGTAACCTTTCACTAGGCAACTTAACATATCATTGCTTACAAAGCTCATAAAGTACTTTCAATAAACAAAGCATCATAGCTCATACATGGCTATGTTCAATATCTCATAAAACCTGCATGATTAGTACAGATGATAACAGATACATCAATTTCATATCAGCACAATGTAAAACAACTATATCATCTTTAATCAAGGAATACACCACTATGCCCTTACTAGGGTTAGGGTTTCCCTTTTCATCTTAATTAGAGTTAATCACCCCCTTAGCTCAATTAGAATAAATGATTCATCATTTCATTATCCAACCATAGAGCTTCATGCTATAAGGTATAACCCAAAATTAGGGTTTCACACTTCCATTTACCTTCTTTTATAATTAAGGTTTACTATTAACATTACATCACCCTAGATTAGGGTCTACTATTCATATCACATCACCCTAGATTAGGGTTTACTATTCATATCACATCACCCTAGATTAGGGTTTACTATTCATATCACATCACCATAGATTAGGGTTTATTATTCATATCACATCACCATAGATTAGGGTTTACTGTTCACATTACATCACCCTAGATTAGGGTTTATAACCATCAACCCATAATTAGGGTTTACTATTCACATTACATCAAAGTATCTTGAATTAAGGTTTGTCATGTCATCATCATGAATTAAGACCATACCATCATCACGTGTTAGGTTTTCACCTATCAATGCCCTCAATTAGGGTTATGATTCATTAACCTTCATAATTAGGGTTTCATGATCTCACTATGAAGGATCATTCCCTAATTAGACATTCATTCATGATGAGAGTCCATTACATAATTGAAATTCATGTAGGGAGTCTTCTCTCTCATCTTCTATAAGATGATTCTTACATCAGTCTTGATTAAGCTAAGTCAACTCAATCTTGAAAAAGAATTGACATCATGGATTATGTCATCATCACCATGATTATTAATGCTTGATTATTTAAAGGGTACTAATCACCTTACCCCATTAATATGTAATTACTATAATCATCTTTGATTACATCATATATTAATCAACTAATCACTTTGTCCTTTAACCACTTTAAGTACCCATGCGGTCTTGGTTAATTATCCACCAAATGGTCTTGGCCACATACCCCAAACGGTCTTGACCAAATCAGACTTCAAACGGTCTTGCACAAAAACATCCAAATGGTCTTGAACAACCAATGAAATCATTTACTGAAGTACCACCTTGAAACCGTTTAGTAAAGTAGGTGGTGAAGACCGTTTGCCAAAGTTGACATTTGAGACCGTTTGCTAAAGTACCTTTTTTTGAAACCGCATGACCTCAATCGGTTTGGGATCGTTTGGTTCCAAATGGTCTTGAGATCGTTTGGTCCAAACCCCCTCAAAACCGCATGGACCAAGTATGGTCTCAATCAATCAAAATGAATTAGGGTTTCCAATGTTGTTTCCTTCATTGATTATAATCATATTATTCCTCATCAATTGGACCTATCACCATACTTCAATTGAGTTAATTAGGTGAATCTTCAACTGATTTGACCCTCAATTAGCCCTCAATTGGTCATCAATTAGGGTTTGAATCAATTGGATTAGGGTTTGGAATCGATGATCCTTCATCGTTAATCAATGTGAACCTAGTTACTTTGAAACTATTGGACCATCATCCAAATTGGACATGACTTGACCCCAAATGGTCTTGATGTCGTTTGGATGACCTCCAAATGGTCTTGAGAATGTTTGATCATGTCAACATCAAACTCCAAGTCAACCAATTTGAGTTTGGATCATTGGATTGAACACCAAAACAGTATTTGATTGCACTTCAACTTAGAACCTTTAGATCTTCAAACACCAAACCATAGTCAACTCTAGACCTACAAACGGTCTTGGGTGGCCCCAAACGGTCTTGGGATCATATGGATGACCTCCAAACGGTCTTGAGACCGTTTTCCCATTACATCATCATTAACCATGTCATTCAATTAGGGATTGGATCCTAGGATTGGTCACCAAATCAGCAATTGATTATACTTCAACTTGATACCTTTGGATCTTCAATTGCTCAACCATACCTAACCCTAGACCTCCAAACAGTCTTGGGTGATCAACAAATGGTCTTGAGACCGTTTGGGTGATCCCCAAATGGTTTTGAAACCGTTTCGGTCAATCAACCGAAGTTTCAAACTCAACCACTTATGAAATCAGCACTCAACCTGATTTAGGGTTGAGGTAATTGATGGACCTTAAATTCATGAACCAATTATAGATAACCAATTATAATTTATGGGTCAATAACCTACATTATTTTCAACAGATCACCAAACGGTAAATGCTTGGTCAACACTACCAAACGGTTTGAAACATATTCCCTCCATGCGGTTTGATGAAACCATTTCATTCCAAATAGTTTGAAACGGTTTACTTGTGTGGAATAACTTTGTATTGATCAAAAATATATGATGACTCCATAATAATGAGATGTTATGTGATGACATGATGAAATGATGCTTAAATAATATCTATCTCCCTTTATCTGGGATTTCGGGGACGAAATCCTTGTTAGGGGTTTACAATTTGTAACATCCCTGACCTGGGTTATGCCTTAACCCTAGGATTTTTTCTTAAGCAAGTTAATTAGATTATTAATTCTATCTCATGAAAAGTAATTTAGGGTCAAGAGGAACTTATGTTTCAATTTTGGTCATGTTTGAATAATGTTGAAGCAAAGTTTGCTTATTTTGGACTAAAGTGCAAATTACCCAAGTTGACGGATTTACTTGCAAATGTTATATAAAAATATGTTTCTATGATATTTAGACGTCATAAGAATGAATATGATGTAGTGGAATGGTTTCCACAAGCTTGGGCACCAAGATAAAGCTTGTAGAGAAATGTTTGTGCATTAAAACCTAGTTTTGGTGTAAAGTGCAATTTACCCAAAATCTAGGGTTCAATATGCAAATTACCACTTCAATAAGGTCCCTAATGTTTCTTGACATCATTTAGAGCAAATAAAATGAGAGGGGCGCCTCATTTGAATTAGGTTGAAGGAGAGAGAATCTTGATATTAAAATAATCAAGATTTAAGCCTAATTGAAACCCTAATTCAATTTAATGCAAAAATAAATAAAATAATTTGAAGGACCTTCAACCAAAATTAATATGGTTGGATTCTGATGTGTGTGGAAGAGATTAAGCCTTGCAAAGGCACGAGCATATCCTAAGGAGGTGAAATTCCACTCACCATTATTATAAGAAAAAGAAATTCCACTCAAAAATGGATATTAATATTAATAGGGTTAAGGTGCTTAATTTCTTTTCCCTTTATTCTTGGATAATGGAAGGGATCTCGGTGGGGATATAGATTCCTTTGTATACAAGAAACCAAGGGGGAGAAGGTGGCAACAATTTTGGAATTAAAAGACTTTTATAAAATATTTTCTCTCTCATTGAATTTCTTATAAAAGTACCTTTTCCAAGCCAAATGAAAGGCTTTTCCGTTTCCATTTCTTCTCTTTGCTTGGAAGCTAACCAAGGGAGCTAGGGAGGACCTGGAGGACGACCCCCAACCGGTTGGTAAGGTTTTTGACCCCTTTTCATCTTGATTCCATGGTGGAAATCAAAAATAAATCATTGATTTCTTCTTATTTCGATCTCCTCTTCAACCCTAGCCAATCTTTTCAACCAAAAGCTTGAGGACGAGCCTATGGGGAGTTGCAAAAGCTTCATCCACCATTTTTGGCGTGATCTTGGAGATTTGGAGCTCAATTAGAGGCGGGTTTTATAACTTGAAACCCTAATTTTCTTATTGCATTCAATTCCCCATCAAATAATGATCATTTCTCTATTTACAAATATTGATTTGGTTGATTGATGCAATCTCCATGGAAATCACAGCAGGTTTTGTGGGTCTAGATCTTGATGATGATGAAATCATCATAAGCACACACCTCTCCAAATATCTAGACCAAACGGTTTCAATCAAATGTCCAAACGGTTTCACAAACCATTTGGGAGCAAACGGTTTCAAACCGTTTGGAATGAAACGGTTTCACTAAACTACATAGAAGCAAACGGTTTAAGACCGTTTGGTGATTTTGACCAGGGTTGACCATTTGGGGATTTGTTCATAATTCTCTAGATTAATGATCAACTAATTATATTTGATTATCTCCAATTGGTTCACGAGTTGGAAGCCCATCAATCACCAAAACCCTAATCGTGTTGAGTGCTAATTTCATGAGTAATTAAGTTTGAAACTTGGGTTGATTGACCCAAACAGTTTCAAAACCATTTGGGGATCACCCAAATAGTCTCAAGACCATTTGGTGATCACCCAAGACCGTTTGTACGTCTAGGGTTAGGTATTGTTGAGCAATTGAAGGTTCAAAGATATTAAGTTGAAGTATAATCAATTGTTGATTTGGTGACCAATCCTAGGATCCAAACCCTAATTGAATGACATGGTTAATGATGTTGTGATGGGAAAACGGTCTCAATACCGTTTGGAGGTCATCCAAACAATCTCAAGACCGTTTGGTGGTCACTCAAGACCGTTTGGAGGTCTAGGGTTGAGTATGGTTAGGTGTTTGAAGATCTAAAGGTACTAAGTTGAAGTGCAATCAAATGCAGATTTTGGGATCAATCCAATGATCCAAACCCTAATTGGTTGACTTGGCTTTTGATGTTGACATGGGAAAACGGTCTCAAGACCATTTGGGTTCAAGTTATGTCCATTTTGTATGGTGGTCCAATAGTTTCAAAGCAATTAGTTTTGCAATGATCAACATTGAAGGATCATCGATTCCAAACCAAAATCCAATTGATTCAAAACCCTAATTGATGATCAATTGAGGGTCAATTGAGGGTCAAATCAGTTGAAGGTTGACCTATTTAACTCAATTGAAGTATGGTGATAGGTCCAATTGATGATTGGTTACATGAATTCAATGGCTGAAGGAACCAACATTGGCAACCCTAAATCAATTTGAATGGTTGAGACCCTTTTTGGTCCTTGCGGTTTTAAGGAGGTTTGGATCAAACAGTCTCAAGACCGTTTGGGACCAAACATTCCCAAACCGGTTGAGTTCATGCGGTTACAAAACATTACTTTAGCAAACGATCTCAAGTGGTTACTTTAGTAAACGGTGTCAAAGACCACCTTTACTAAAAGGTTTCAAGTGTGCAACCAAGACCGTTTGGAGGTTTATTGTGCAAGACCGTTTGAGGTCTGATTTGGTCAAGACCATTTGAGGTCTAAATGACCAAGACCGTTTGGTGGATAATTAACCAAAACCGTATGGGTACTTAAAGTGGTTACAGGACAAATTGATCAATTGACTAATGCATGAAGTAATCAAAGATGATTATAGTGATTGTATCTTAATAAGATAGGGTGATTAGTACCCTTTAAATAATCAAGCATTAATGATCATTGTTATGATGACATAACCCATGATGTCAATTCTTCTTCAAGATTGAGTTGACTTAGCCTAATCAAGGTTGAAGTAAACATCATCTTATAGAGGATGAGAGAGAAAGGACTTCCTACATGAATGTTAATCATGTAATGGACTTTTATTATAGATGAATGTCTAATTAGGGTATGATCCATGATAGTGAGATCATGAAACCCTAATTATGAAGGATACTTAATCATAATCCTAACTGAGGAAAATTAATGGAAGTAATCCCAATACATGATGATGGTATGATCCTAATTCATAAGTGATGACATGACAAACCTTAATTCAAGGTACTTTGATGATCACTCCTACTTGGGGTGAATAGTAAACCCTAATTATGGGTTGTTGGTAATAAACCCTATTCTGGGGTGATGTAACGTGAATAGTAAACCCTAAATATGGAATGTTGGTAATGATGTGAATAGTAAACCACGAATAGTGGGTCATTGAATATAAACCCTAATTGAGGGTGAATCCATGATAAATTCTAATTTAGAGTAATGCAATGAGAATCCTTAATTAAGATTAATGTTATGAGAAACCTTAATCTAGGGTAATGTTATGTGAAACCCTAATTAAGATTAATATTATGGAAACCCTGAAGAATGATGTGAAGTGAGACTTAAATCTAGGATGTTGTCATATAATGTTATGTGCAACCATAGTCATGGTATAATGGCCAATATACTAAAGTAGGAAGTGGTATTTATAATCAAGTAATATTAGGATGTTTTAACCATGAAGGATAAAGTTGATGAACTACATGAATGATAGTGTTGATACCCTAATGAATAAGGGTCTAAAGGACAAGATGATGCCTAGATCATTATATATCTAATTTCATGTATGTGTAACAATCCTACACATCTTACAAAGATAAGGATATGAAACTCTTAGGAGTGATGTATGCAATATTATACAATGGAGTGAATAACATCCTATGGGTTGAGATACCTAAAGTGGTTGATAATTATTTATTCTATATCAACAATGCCTAACCATTGGATAAGTCCATATCATTAAAGATAGTTGGACAATTCCAATGAGTAATATATAAACCATATGAAGAAAGGGACAAGTTAGAGGATAAAGTAATAAGAAGGAAATACCTTAATACAAGGTTAGTTGATCTATTTAAGTAAGATGTAAATGAGAAGAAAGTGATACATTATGACATGATAGATATCACATTTAGCATTTCAGGGTAGACATTCCTTGATGAACCTCTAATCCAATATCCTTGGATAAGAAACACATGGAGTGTGTAATATATATATTTGTTACAAAAAAGATGTAATGAACTCAATGTACTTTGATAAATGTTGATTAATAAACCCTGAGAATGGGACTTAGACAAATCAATGAGTATGATGCAATCATACCATGACAAGGATGAGAAATGAACTCATACCTTGAATTGATAATCATTAATGATATATGATGAGAATATTGCTCATAAGCAAATACTTATGATATCTTTAAATACTCCCAAAGGTGTGGAGCAATACATTAGGGTTGAACTAATAATGTGAGCATGAAACCATAATTAAAGCATGATGGGAAACCCTAACCCTAATTTTGGGTAAAGGGAATGAAAAGCCCTAATTGATAGATAACCCAAATCCTGATAAAGGATGGTGGTGTTACTAATGTTTCATATTATGTGACAAATGACTTACATGACTGTTATCATGTCTATTAATCATGTAGACATCATGAGATGATGAACATAGCTAGATATGAGCTATAACTTTCATATAATAAACATGTTGTATGGCCTTATGTACCTAATGTTGTTGTTGCTTAGTAAAAGTAACAAAATGTGCATGAACCTGATAACACCAAATTTTGTGATATTTTAGACTGTTTTTCTGTTATCAAAACTGTCGTTTTAAACTGTTTTCCTCTCTTTTATATGTACTTTCACAATAATTGGCCAAACAACGCTCTTAATTCAATATTTCCATCTTTTGCAGTATTTTCCTCCTATTTTGACCCATTTGTCATCAATAAGGCCGTCCCGGCCCACAAATAAGTTCAACCTGCATCGGCCTTCCAGATGGCCGATATGATCACTGCCCGACAGGGTAAGGGCAACACAACGATGTGCGACATAGGGATGTCGCGCAAGAAGGAACTAACGGGAGATATGTCTTTTACCCGACAGGGAGCCCAAGCTCGCCCGACAGCTAAAGCTTGTTGCCCAACACGGGACACCCACCGGCAGGCGCCGCTCGTCACGTGACCGATAGTCGACGACCTTGTGTCGGGCAATACTAATATCGGCCGTCACCGACTCCACAATGATAAAGGGGGACACGTGGCACCCCGTGCGCCATAACTTCCCCCAATCGCTGCCTATAAATAGCAGCTACAGGAAGCCGAAAAGACAGGTCGAAGCAGGTTGGAACAGGGGGACAGGTCGGAACCCTGAGCAAATCTTCGGAGGAAGCTACGAGAGCAGAAGTATCACGCCTGAGTGTTCATGCCGAGAAACTCTAGGTGAGCTCTTCCCCGTCCCGAGAGGGAGGGGATGGTTCACTTAGGACCGTCCCGGGTGACACTGCACGCCGATATCGGCCAATGTGGATGAGCGACACAAGTACCTGACATAGATGTGTCACTACTAGCCCGACACGATATCGAACCCGATACGCTTCACCCATCGTGGCGTGCTACCCGAGAGGGTGCCGCCCGACTTGAGTGTATCGGCTAGGGTCCTTGAACGATACAATTGACCATCATGGTGTGCCGCCCGAGAGGGTGTACCGCCCGAGAGGATGTACCGCCCGACACTATTGTATCGGGCTTGGCTCCCGACCGATATCAGGCTGGAGAGCCGCTGTAGTCTGACATCCTTCTACATCAAGAAGGCGACCTCTATCTTTATTTCTGTTATTTAATTCTTTACTTATGCAATGTAATTAAGACCCTTAATGTTTATGGAAATGGAAAAGTTTAATTACTTGCTACTTTATGTTTGGTGCATTGGTTGGATGACTGCTATGTTTAATATTTGAACTCTAGCTTGCATGTTTGGATCGCATTTTTCTTAGCTACCGAATCGTGTTTTCCCGTCACAACAACATCGAGAGATGTGTTGTGGCTCTAGTGTTTGGGCTGATTCTGGAGTACGAGAGTGCTCGGAATCAGTGTTGCTTCAATAACATTCCACTCTAACTTAAAGTCCAGCAACCTCGAGAGGGGTGTTGATGCTTGGTTAGAGGTATCCGCTCTGAGAGGAGGGGTACAGGATGTTCCTGCTGCTGCTTGTTTTACCAAAGTTTATCCTTCGCACCTTGCTTTAAGCTCTAGTTTTATCTTTCTGTTTCTGTGCATGGAAACCCCTAAAAACTGCTAAATGACTAAAATCTTAAATCCTTCTTGTAACTCCAGTTGGAGATAGTTTTCTTTTGTTTTATCGATCTTGTTCTGCTGTTCCCTTTTGGGAATTTTATCATATCTTTACCTCTATGCCGGAGTGTAGCGTGTTGATTCAGAGTTCTCAACACTACCTCCCTTGTCCCTGTGTTCGACCTCGTATATCTACTTCGAACCCGTAAGCAAAGTTGTGGGGGCCTAGAAGGATTCGGGTTATAAATGTAAAAGCTCGACTACCTCATATCCGCCTCCAATTTTAGGACGCGCGATTTAGGTCGGTCAACTTTTTGGCGCCGTTGCCGGGGACAAGGCAAAACGACACTGTTGACGAATCTGAATCCACTAACTACACTCCCGTGCCTCAAGCTTAGAAATGAGCTTGACAATACTCTTTTCTTTCTTTTGTTATTTTATTATCATTACTCTTTGCACAAAATAATAATTCTATTTTCTGACTTGATTTCTCATGCCATTTCAGGAACTCTGAAGAACGGTGACCTGTTCCATCAAGCTCTGACACCATGTCTCGCTGTGAGAAATCTCTGTCTGAGGGTGAACGTCAAGACTGAGATGGGATTTCACACCAACCCAGCTTGGTTGGTCAGTTGTTTGCTTACATAAAAAGACAAGACACTATGATCAACCAGCTGGCACAAGGAACGCTCGCCAGTCCTGGAGCTCTAAATTCCATGCAACACCATATGGCGAGTCTACAGATGCGCCAGCGCGAGGTCGATCAACGATTGGCCCAGATGGATGCTCTGAGAAAGGACCCTGCAGGAAAGACACTCTCCTACCCTGAAACTACCAAAATGGCAGTACTAAGGTTTGGGAAGACGGTGGAGCGTACTGATGAATCCAGACCAGAGCCTGAGCCAAGGCCGGAGAGTGTGATTCCAGCAGAGGATGAAGGTAGACAAGAAGAAGCTCGGGAGCCTGCACAGAAGCCTTCTGATGAGCTATCTGGTGGGAGGAATCCTTATGCTCCCAGGTTGTTGTTTCCTTATAAAATGATCAAGGCAAATCTGAAAAAGCGTCACGAAAGGTTCATGGACTCGATCAGGAAATTTCATCTTAAAGTCCCCTTCCTTGACGCCTTGGAGGAGATGTCGACCTACGCCAAGTTCCTCAAGGATCTTATCACGAAGAAAAGAAGAGGAGGAAGGGTTGAGACCATGCACCTAGCATCTGCTTCCTCAGCCTTCGTGAAGCCTGACCTGCCAAACAAAAGAAGAGACCATGGAGCTTTTACGATCTCGTTTTCCATCGGGGACAACGTTGAGCGAAAAGGTCTTGCCGATTTAGGGGCAAGCATCAGCCTCATGCTCCTGAGCTTCGTGCAAAGGTTGGGCCTAACCGACATGGTTCATACCAATATGAGGATTGAACTAGCGAACCATACCTACAAGAGACCAGTCGGCGTTGTTGAAGATGTGCCGATCAAGGTCGGTAGTTTCTTCATACCTTGCGACATAGTAGTCGTTGACATAGCAGAAGACCCCCGCTACCCGATTATCTTTGGACGTCCTTTTCTGGCAACAGGCAGGGCGTTGATTGATGTCTCTGAGGGGATTATCACGCTGAGGGTCGGAAACGACCACCTGGACTTCAAGCTGAAGGAGGCGATGAAAGGTCCTTCCCCGTCTGAATCTGCATGCTTCGTGGATAGCTACAATAAATTCTACGAGGAGATAGAGGAGGACATCCGGATAGTGGACCCCCTTGTAAGGGCTATAAGGTGTCAGGATTCCGGTTTTGAAGATTCTGATATTGCAAAGTATCTCGACCTTTTTGACCTGTCTAACGAAGATCTACACGAAGAAGATGAGGTGGTGGAGTCCGTGAAGTATGCCTCTCTCAAGGAGGAGCCTCAAGAGAAGGCATCCAGAGCAAAACCTGAGTTGAAATCGTTGCCCGAAGGTCTGAAATATGAATTCTTAGATGAAGAAGAGAGTGACACTATCATCGTAAATGCCAATATTTCAAGAAACCTACTGGACTGACTCCTTGAGGAGTTAAGACTCCACAGGGGGGCTATAGGATATTCTGTAGAGGACATCAAAGGCTTTAGCCCCACCTTATGCATGCATCGCATCAACTTGGAAGAATCCACCAAGCCTCTGGCTCAACCCCAGAGGAAGCTGAACCAGATGCTCAAGGAAGTCGTCAAGAAAGAGGTAATCAAGCTAAGGGATGCGGGGATCATTTACCCAATCAGTGATAGCAACTGGGTGAGTCTGATTCACGTAGTAACCAAAAAGGGTGGGATGACAGTGGTAAAGGGTGAAAAGGGCGACGAGGTGGTGGTTAGGACCATCACCGGATGGCGGATGTGCATAGATTATAGAAATCTTAACCAGACTACAAAAAAGGATCATTTTCCGCTACCTTTTATTGACCAAGTTCTTGAAAGATTAGCGCACCATGACTTTTTCTGTTTCCTTGATGGATTTTCAGGATTTTACCAGGTACCCATCCTGCCCGACGACCAGGAGAAAACAACATTCACCTGCCTCTACGGCACTTATCCTTTCAGAAGGATGCCCTTCAGTCTCTGCAACGCTCCCGCCACCTTTCAAAGATGCATGATATCAATGTTTTTAGATTTTCTGGAAGATATCGTAGAAGTTTTCATGGACGATTTTTCAGTCTATGGAAAGGTGCGAGGAGAATAGCCTGCTTGAAAAATCTATCGTTGGTTCTTCAAAGGTGCGAGGAGAATAGCTTGGTTCTAAACTGGGAAAAGTGCCATTTCATGGTACGAGAGGGCATTGTTCTGGGGCATAAGATCTCAAGGCGTGGAATCGAGGTGGACACCAGCAAGGTCAAAACCATATCCAAGCTTCCTCCCCCGAAGTCCATAACGGGAGTGAGGAGCTTCCTCGGTCACGCCGGCTATTATCGCAGATTCATAAAGGACTTCTCAAAGATTTCATAGCCTTTGTCCAATCTGCTGGTAAGGGATGTTGAATTTGTTTTCTCTGATGACTGTCTCAATGCTTTTCAGGCTTTGAAAAACACTTTGGTATCCCCACCCATCCTCCAAGTGCCAGATTGGGATTTACCCTTTGAGCTTATGTGTGACGCTAGCGACTATGCGGTAGGAGCAGTCCTGGGGTAGAAGAAAGATAAAAAGTGCCATGTGATCTGCTACGCTAGTCGCACGTTGGACGAAGCTTAGGTAAATTACACAACCACAGAAAAGGAGATGCTTGTGATCGTCTTCGCATTCGATAAGTTCAGATCGTACCTCATTGGAGCAAAGGTCAAGATATATACAGATCATGGGGCCATAAAATATCTAATGCAAAAGAAGGACACAAAGCCCAGACTGTTGAGGTGGGCCTTACTGCTTCAAGAGTTCGACCATGAAATTATCGACAAGAAGGGCACAGAAAATGTGGTCGCCGACCACCTATCAAGGATCATAGCTAAAAGGCAAGGGGGACCACCAATCAACGATGACTATGCTGATGAAGCTCTTATGCTGGCAGAAGCTAAAGAAGAAGACTTGCCATGGTTTGCAGATATCTACAACTATCTCACTTGTGGAGAGATGCCTCCTGACATTACTTACAATCAGAAAAAGAAGTTGTTCACGGATGCTAAAAATTACTATTGGGATGATCCTCTCCTCTTCAGAAGATGCGCTGACAATCTATACAGGAGATGCATCCCCGAGAAAGAAACCGCGAACATTCTAAAGAAGTGCCATGCCTCCCCCTATGGTGGACACCTGGGTAGCGAAAGAACGGATGCAAAGGTGCTACAGTCAGGTTTCTACTGGCCCTCGCTATTCAAAGATGCTGCACAATTTGTGAAAGTCTACAAAGAGTGCCAGTCTACAGGGAATATAGGGAGGAGAAATGAAATGCTGATGGCAAGCTAGATCGAAGTAGATATTTTCGACGTATGGGGGATTGATTACATGGGGTTGTTTCCTCCATCCAGGGGGTATCAATACATACTAGTGGAATTAGACTATGTATCGAAGTGGGTAGAAGTCGTAGCGACCCAAACATGCGACGCCAAGTTAGTAATCAAGCTATTTGAGAAGACAATCTTTCCTCGTTTCGGTGTCCCACGCACTGTAATAAGCGACGGTGGGTCGCACTTTGGAGAGAGACAGTTTGAAGCACTCCTATGTAAGTATGGAGTGAAACACAAGATGGCTACACCCTACCACCCACAGACATCAGGGCAGGTAGAGGTTTCAAACAGACAAATTAAGAAGATCCTGGAGAAAAATGTCAGCCGAACGAGGAAAGATTGGTCTATGAAGCTTGACGACGCACTATGGGCCTACCGGACTGCCTACAAAACGCCCATTGGAACCACCCCCTACAAACTTATCTACGGAAAATCCTGCCATCTGCCTCTGGAATTGGAACATAAGGCCCTTTGGGCAATCAAATTCTTAAACATGGACCTCAAGAAAGCCGGGGAAAAGAGATTTTTGCAGCTTCAAGAGCCGGAAGGGATGAGGATAAATGCCTATGAAAATGCAAAAATCTACAAACAGAGGACCAAAGTGTGGCATGATGCCCACCTCAGGAGAAAAGACGTAAGCGAAGGGGATAAGGTTCTATTATTTAAATCCTCCATTCATCTTTTCCCTGGGAAGCTACAAACAAGATGGTCGGGACCTTTTACTGTGTCAAAGATATACCCATCAGGAATGATGGATCTCTATGACAAAGATGATCTGACAAAGGTCTTCAAGGTGAATGGGCACAGAGTAAAGAAGTTTTATGAAGATGAAGCTTTTGTCAGGAGAGCAGAAATCGGCTTGCAGGATATGGGTAATATCGAAGGCTGACCGTGAAGAGCTTACACCGGTCAAGCTGGAGACGGAAACCACAGCACTTCTCGGGAGGCAACCTAAGTTTTTCTTTCTTTACTAGAGTAGGATGCATTTTTCTTCCATGTAAAATAAACGTTATGGACTATAATAAGGCCCGAGTCAGTACACGCGTCGAGCGTACCGGCTCTTCTATTTTGTGGGCCATCGATGTATTTTACGAAGCTTTGAGGAGTAATACCTTCTGAGGTCGGGGACTTAACCCTAAGCCGATGATGTTTTACCCTTTGATCGCTTTTCCTTCGCTTCTCGGCCGCCTGTTTTTAACCGTATCGGGCAGCAGCTCAGCTGGCGTGCAAGACCGCTTATATCTGCATGTAGTCTCTCGAGAGTCGCAACGGCCGTGACGGATGGTATTCCTGGGCGGTGTGCATCCGTATCGTGCATGCGAGTAATTTCCCTTAATGAGACTGATGGGACCGTTGTCTCAGGAATGGCATGTCTCAGCGGCCGACGCGCACCCTAGAACTGCCTGTTTTACCCCCAGCTGAGTTTGCTATATATAGTAAGGAGGGTTCAACGTGTCGGGCTACTACACTTACTCTTTTTCGCCACCTGTACCACATGCAGTAACACAATTTTTGCTCGCTTATCGGCCAGCTCGCCTTTAGCCTTGTATCGGGCGATGGCTCCAAAGAGCAAAGGTATAGCCTGACAGCTTGTTTTCCCGACACGGGTTTCATATCGCGCGCTGCTTATCGGGTTGACGAACTTAGTCGATTTATTTTGTATCGCCCGACGCTTGCAAAGCACGACACGGCGGTCGATCGTGCTTGCCCGATATTCCATAGCGGGCGACACGTTTTTCCTTCATGGCATCCTATCGGGCAGATGTTTTCATGCAACCTTATCGCCCGACATACCCATGCCGAGCAGCGTGTTGTGCCGCGCACATCCACCTTATCACCCGATCTCATATCGCCTCAGATTTTTCTTCTGATGGATGATACCCAGACTTTGCAAAGAGACAAGTTTTATCGAGTTTTCAGACTTTCCTACCTAACATTCAAATGATCATTGGACTTGATAACAGGTATGGATAATACACAGCAAACCTCCGGAAGAGTTGGCAAACACCACAAAAGAATCGACACTGTGGCCGAAGCTGAAGCGACAACAGTCGGACAGAAACGTCAGAATCCAAGACAGCTGGGTCGTCAAAAGAAGTCCATTTCCTTATCATAGTCTGTCTTCTGCGGTGGTTTAGGGCCATCTCCAAAAGAGGAAGATAATAAAAAGGGAGAGGCCCTCTGACTGCACACTCCTGGGAAAGAAAATGGAATCAAGTGGACTGAAACTGGGATTGACGATCAGTCCTTTTGTTCATGTTCACAACGGAAGTACCAGGAGTAAGAGGAGGCCAAATAATTTTGCGGGCTTTGCGCTTTTTCTGGCTACATCTAGCTGGGAAAGAAAACGGAGACTACAATAAAAACATATTGCAGGTTCTCCAAGGCACAAGCGCAACCACCAGCTAACCTTCACTAGGCTAACATGACCTCACCCTGTCTTTTTCACTACTCTGGGACAGAGTGTGGAGTAAGTTTGGGGGAGTACCCATGTACCAGTGAAGGAGGTATAAAAATCTTCTTCTTCACCTCCACCCTTTGTGTCATTTCGTTCTTCTCTTATATCATGTGTATGTACCCTTGCTAGTACGAAATGCCATGCTCATATAAAAAAAACTTTGAAAATTTTTGCGATTTTAGGTTTAACGAAATTTTGTCTCCATGCATATGTACAAAGTTGCTATATTAGTAAAAACCTGATGCAACCTCTTGCCAAGTTTGTTTTCTATGTGCTCAACGAAATGCAAGTTTTGTTATATCTTTCTGATAATGCTGCTTCAAACGAACAAAAGATTACATTTTCCCATGCCAAAAATTTCAAAAAAAAATATATAATAATCTCGCAAACAGCTAAGAGACGAGTATGGAGAAGGAAAAAGCTACCCAAATAGCAAAAAAATCCCTTTTGTTTCCCCTTACCCAAAAAAAATCCCAAAAAGAGAAAGCAGCCTTATGAGGGTGAATAAAAGCATGAGAGTTGTGCCCAATAAAAGAAAAAGAATATATATATATATATATATATATATATATATATATATATATATATACACACACATACACATTTGTTTTCCAAAAGTACCCATCTTTAGGCATGGTAGATCTGGGGCAGTGGTACGTAGGATGTGAAATCACTACTCTAAAGCCAACTGGCTTGGACTGCAGGAACTACTTGCCCGTTAACGGACCCTTACCTGGATGGACTGATGGGAAACAAGAAGAAAAACCCAAAAAGCCTTAGCCTACCCAATACACAACTTTCTGCCCCAAAAATAAAGTTGTTTGGTGTGGAATCTAACTTCGGAATCATACACCAAAGTCTCACTGAAGCTGTAGAGAAAGAAAATTTTTACTGAAATAATAAGGCAAGAAACGCAAGGTCTTTTGTTTGTAGTGGGGCAGCATTATCTCTAAAGGCATCGCGATTCTTCTTTTACCTCTTGAATTGAAAACTACACCGATCAAGAAGAGGCATCACTAAATCACGTTTAAATATTGATTGAGGACAATCAAAATGCTAAGTTTGGGGGAGTTGTTAACACCAAATTTTGTGATATTTTAGATTGTTTTTCTATTATCAAAACTGCCCTTTTAAATTGTTTTCCTCTCTTTTATATTTACTTTCACAATAATTGGCCAAACAACGCTCTTAATTCAATATTTCCATCTTTTGTAGTATTTTCCTCCTATTTTGACCCATTTGTCATCAATAAGGCCGTCCCGGCCCACAAATAAGTTCAACCTGCATCGGCCTTCCAGATGGCCGATATGATCACTGCCCGACAGGGTAAGGGAAACACAATGACGCGTGACATAGGGATGCCGCGCAAGAAGGAACTGACGGGCGATACGTCTTTTACCCGAAAGGTAGCCCAAGCTCGCCCGACAGCTAAAGCTTGTCGCCCGACACGGGCCACCCACCGGCAAGCGCCGCTCGTCACGTGACCGATAGCTGACGTCCTTGTGTCGGGCGATACTGATATCGGCCGTCACCGACTCCACGATGATAAAGGGGGACATGTGGTGCCCCGTGCACCATAACTTCCTCCAACCGCTGCCTATAAATAGCAGCTACAGGAAGCCGAAAAGACAGGTCGGAACAGGGGGACAGGTCGGAACCCTGAGCAAATCTTCAGAGGAAGTTGTGAGAGCAGAAGTATCGCACTTGAGTGTTCGTGTCGGGCAACTCTAGATGAGCTCTTCCCTGTCCTGAGAGGGAGGGGATGGTTCACTTAGGACCATCCCGGGCGACACTGCAGGCCGATATCCGCCAACGTGGATGAGCGGCACAAGTGCCCGACATAGATGCGTCACTACTAGCCCGACATGATATCGAACCCGATACGCTTCGCCCGTCATGGCATGCCACCCGAGAGGGTGCCGCCCGACTTGAGCGTATTGGCCAGGGTCCTTGAATGATATAATCGGCCGTCACATTGTGCCGCCCGAGAGGGTGTACCGCCCGACACTGTTGTATCGGGCTTGGCTCCCGACCGATATTGGGTTGGAGAGCCTCTATAGTCTGTCGTACTTCTACATCAAGAAGGCGACCTCTATCTTTATTTCTGTTATTTAATTCTTTACTTATGCAATGTAATTAAGACCCTTAATGTTTATGGAAATGGAAAAGTTTAATTACTTGCTGATTTATGTTTGGTGCATTGGTTGGATGACTGCTATGTTTCATATCTGAAATCTAGCTTGCATGTTTGGATCGTGTTTCGCTTAGCTACCGAATCGTGTTTTCCCGTCGCAACAACTTCGAGAGATATATTTTGGCTCTAGTGTTTGGGCTGATTCTGGAGTACGAGAGTGCCTGGAATCGGTGTTGCTTCAGTAACATTCCACTCTAACTTAAAGTCCAGCAACCTCGAGAGGGGTGTTGATGCTTGGTTAGAGGTATCCGCTCTGAGAGGAGGGGTACAGGATGTTCCTGTTGCTGCTTGTTTTACCAAAGTTTATCCTTCGCACCTTGCTTTAAGCTCTAGTTTTATCTTTCTATTTCTATGCATGAAAACCCCTAAAAACTGCTAAATGACTAAAATCTTAAATCCTTCTTGTAACTCCAGTTGGAGATAGTTTTCTTTTATTTTATCAATCTTGTTCTGTTGTTCCCTTTTGGGAATTTTATCATCTCTTTACCTCTCTGCCGGAGTGTAGTGTGTCGATTCAGAGTTCTCAACACTACCACCATTGTCCCTGTGTTTGACTCCATATATCTACTTCAACCCCGTAAGCAAAGTTGCGGGGGCCTAGAAGGATCCGGGTTATAAATGTAAAAGCTCGACTACCTCATATCCGCCTCCAATTTTAGGACGCGCGATTTAGGCCGGTCAGAACCTTATGAGTTCCATGAGTAAGTTGTTGCCTAGTGAAGGGTGGAAAAACATTTAATAGGGTTTGACAGCCATGTGAGATACTTGTGTAACAAGTATTATGCATACCTCGGTCTGAGGACCTGGAGGTAATGGTTACCTAATAAGTGGTAACAGTGATAGTGATGAATTGAGGGTATGAATACCCAAAGTTGATAAGTATGATAATGATGTAGTTGAGGGATGTGAACTTCCAAAAGAAATGAAATGAGGGACTGAGATCCCAATGTCCTATAAGGACTGAGAAAGTGATTCGTGAAAATAGTACATGTTTCCTTATAGCATCTGTATGAATAAGTTATGTTTGAGAACTTGACTGATGCTAAAATAATATGCTAATATACTTAATTAATTAAGTGAAATCATATCATGTAGAGCCATGACCATAGATCCATCATCATCAACAATAGGTGATGGTGAAACGGGTGCTCCACGGCAAAACCCAGAACGCATATTTTGAATATGTGGGGGTAATGGGCGAATATATCCTGACGTCCTAATGAGGGAATTGATGAAAGATAAATAACAAACCTCTCAATCCTTCATTACTTGCACCGGGATGGATGTATCATAAATCTCCTAAAGATTGAGACAGATGCAGTACACATCTCCCAATAATGTTAATGCCAGATCGATGAAGATAAACATGAAATCTCATGATCACAAAGAGAGTGTGGCATGCCACTGTAACTCTAATAGCGAAGTTGCCAGTATACCTGGAAAGCTATATATATATATATATATATATATATATATATAGCAGAGACACAAGATGTCCTACATATAATCTCACGCTGACCGAGATATGGGAGGTCTTGGTAGCCGGCTCTACCTTTGATCTTGAATGGTACCGATTTCGACTTCGAAATGGTCGGTTGGAGTATGAGCGGTATACCTCATCTCCTCAGGGCATAAATGTGATTGTAAAATGTAATCAGCTGTATAGCATGTTTGCTTGAGGATTGAATATAGAAATTAAATGGCTGATTTTATATTTCTTTTGTGCATCCCAAGTTGATAAATGTTATTCATATCTCTTTACATTCAATGCAAGTAGATATGTAAAATATGAATCTACCATGAGTAGATACAATGCTCTCCTTAGGAAAAGATATTACTTTACTCTATTTATTCAATGATTAATGATGTCGTTAATTTATAAGAACTCCTGTTTAGTTTTAATTATAATAAACTGCTATAACAATGTTTTGGTGGAGAGTTATATCTCCCGCTGGGGCAATTTACAATTGTCTCACCCCCTTGGGATCCAATGTTTTTAGGTAAACGTAGAAGAAGAAGCAGGAACCCTATAGCAAGGGAAAGGCTACAGCAGTATCAAAGACAGCAGTGATGACTCAGGTGGAGGCACTGGCTACCAAGTTTTGTATAAATAGTAGTCCTATGTGTCATCTCTGTACTCTCAGGTCCTCGGAGTCAGTAGTCAGTATTTTTAATGAATCGATCTGAGATTTTGACATGATGCCTCGAGGTTTTTATGTTGTTTGTATATAATGTTGAATACGGCAGGTGATGTTGTAATCCTCGAGAAGAGATGATACAAGTCATGTACTTTTGAGTCAAGATGTAAATATTATACTTTGGTTCTTGAAGAAAAAGATTTCCTATGTGTGGATCTCTTTGCAAAAAGTTTTAATTTTTAGTGATTTTCAGTAATCCGCTGCAAATGATTCGCTTCCTCTTAGTTAATCTTGTGTTTTATAAGTTGCATGCCACAATTTAGTGGTATCAGAGCTCTAGGTTTGTTGAGTCTACAGAGACATAGGACTAAGGTAGTAGAGTCTGTTCTAGTGTCTTCCAGTGTATCTGATAGTGTCATCTACTCATATAGGAGGAGAAGAACTTGAAGATGACTGAGTCACATGAGGAGTTTGCTACAGAAAGCAGCAATGCTGCACTAAGAAGAGGTGCAGGGGAACAGGCAAGAGAGGGACAATTGCCTGAGAACCCCCTAGCTAATCCAACCATGATAAGAAATCCTTCCTTAAGTATCACTATTGGGGAACTTAGGGAAACCATGATGTATTTAGTGGATCGAGCACTAGCAATACAACTTAGATTACCAGCCCCCAATGATGATGTTTTGGACATCAACAGGATATGTAATCCAAATCAGTAGGTTGAAGCAAAAGGGAATGATGAAGTTCTAGACTTAGGTCAAGGCTGTGCTCAACATCAGCCTGTTGGAGCAATGGTTAATGATGAAAAGAATAAGATACAATCTGAAACCAGGATTTGCTATAGGTGTGGGAAGCCTAGACATATTGTAAAGAATTGTCTAACAAAAAACAAGGAAGAGAGAGTTAAGAAGAGGCCTATCTAAATCTAGGGACAGAGGCCTAGTAGTTCTAAAAAGGGGAATACTTTGGTACCACCAGTACAACCAGGACCCATTGCACCAAGGCAATGCTTATCTAGAAAAGGTAAAGAACCTTTTAGACCACATCAAGAGATTAGAACTTGTTACTTATGTAGATAGGTTGTACATCTGGTAAGATATTTCTCAGCTAGAAATGTTATG
Source organism: Alisma plantago-aquatica (assembly GCA_963693085.1). Lineage (NCBI taxonomy): Eukaryota > Viridiplantae > Streptophyta > Magnoliopsida > Alismatales > Alismataceae > Alisma > Alisma plantago-aquatica. Next base: position 642,130,614 of record OY856413.1, on the reverse strand, counting down.
ATGAATCAACCTTTGAGGCAAATTCAGCCTGAGGCAATGAATAATCCACGAATCATGACAGGTTAGACAAAATAATGTCATTCTTATATGTGTTTTTATGATTTCATGGATTAAATTGAGAAAGTAATTGATTGAACTTTCCTTGATTAGTCCTAAGTGGACTTATATTTTGCATAATAAACATTATAGATGTTTTATGTTCTTCTTACCTCTATAAGAAAAGAGGAGGTATTGAAGAGATGTCTGGATAAAATCCAGTAATGTTAAATCTTATACTTGTGATAATATGAAAAGGAAGGAATATGATAGTATAAAAGTGCATACTACTTAATCTCAGTATTTATATACCCTGGCCAGGTATACAATTATTGATGATAAAGTGAGTATGGGAACTCTTAGATTGTTATCATTTTGATTGCTCTGATCAAGTAGTCATTCTGAGACAATCTAATGACTATCATGAAATAAGAAATATGGGATAAATAAATGTGTCATGTCCTAAGTATAAGAAAGAGAAATCTGAGATAACCTCATATGATCATGTTTGTATGAGGAATTAAAAGTATACTCTCATAAGATAAGAATGGGAATAAGGGAGGTGAACCCATATTAGGGTTTATAATTTGTAACATCCCTGACCTGGGTTATTCCTTAACCCTGGGAGTTTTGCTTAAGCAAGTTAATTAGATTCTTAATTATATCTTGTGAAAATTAATTAAGGGTCAAGAGGAACTTATGTTTCAATTTTGGTAATGTTTGAATAATGTTGAAGCAATGTTTGCTTATTTTGGACTAAAGTGAAAATTACCCAAGTTGAAGGGTTAACTTGTAAATTTTATATAAAAATATGTTCCTCTGATATTGAGACATCATAATAATGAATATGATGTAGTGGAATGGTTTCCACAAGCTTGGGAACCAAGATAAAGATTGTAGAGCAATGTTTGTGCATTAAAACCTAGTTTTGGTGTAAAGTGCAATTTACCCAAAACCTAGGGTTCAATATGCAAATTACCACTTCAATAAGGTCCCTAATGTTTCTTGACATCATTTAGAGCAAATAAAATGAGAGGGGCGCCTCATTTTAATTAGGTTGGAGGAGAGAGAATCTTGATATTAAAATAATCAAGATTTAAGTCTAATTGAAACCCTAATTCAATGTAATGCAAAAATAAATAAAATAATTTGAAGGACCTTCAACCAAAATTAATATGGTTGGATTAAGATGTGTGTGGACTAGATTAATCCTTGCAAAGGCACGAGCATATCCAAAGGAGGTGAAATTCCACTCACCATTATTATAAGAAAAAGAAATTCCACTCAAAAATTGATATTAATATTATAAGGGTTAAGGTGCTTAATTTCTTTTCCCTTTATTCTTGGATAATGGAAGGGATCTCGGTGGGGATATAGATTCCTTTGTATACAAGAAACCAAGGGGGATAAGGTGGAAACAATTTTGGAATTAAAAGACTTTTATAAAATATTTTCTCTCTCATTGAATTTCTTATAAAAGTACCTTTTCCAAGCCAAATGAAAGGCTTTTCCGTTTCCATTTCTTCTCTTTTCTTAGAAACTGACCAAGGGAGCTAGGGAGGACCTGGAGGACGACCCCCAACCTGTTGGTAAGCTTTTTGACCCATTTTCATCTTGATTCCATGGTGGAAATCAAAAATAAATCATTGATTTCTTCTTATTTCGATCTCCTCTTCAATCCTAGCCAATCTTTTCAACCAAAAGCTTGAGGATGAGCCTAGGGGGAGTTGCAAAAGCTTCATCCACCATTTTTGGCGTGCGCTTGGAGCTTTGGAGCTCAATTGGAGGTGGGTTTTATAACTTGAAACCCTAATTTTGTTATTGCATTCAAATCCCCATCAAATAATGATCATTTCTCTATTTACAAATATTGATTTGGTTGAATGATGCAATCTCCATGGAAATCACAACAGGTTTCATGAGTATAGAGATTGATGATGATGACATCATAATAATAACACACCTCCCAAATATATAGACCAAACGGTTTCAATCAAATGTCCAAACGGTTTCACAAACTGTTTGGGAGCAAACGGTTTCAAACCGTTTGGAATGAAACAGTTTCACTAAACCGCATAGAAGCAAACGGTTTAAGACCGTTTGGTGATGTTGACCAGGGTTGACCGTTTGGGGATTTGTTCATAATGATCTATATTAATGATCCACTAATTATATTTGATTATCTCCAATTGGTTGACAAGTTGGAAGCCCATCAATCACCAAAACCCTAATCGGGTTGAGTGCTGATTTCATGAGTAATTAAGTTAGAAAGTTGGGTTGATTGACCCAAACGGTTTCAAAACCATTTGGGGATCACCCAAACGGTCTCAAGACCGTTTGGTAATCACCCAAGACCGTTTGGAGGTCTAGGGTTAGGTATGGTTGAGTAATTGAAGGTCCAAAGATATTAAGTTGAAGTATAATCAATTGTTGATTTGGTGACCAATCCTAGGATCCAAACCCTAATTGAATGACATGGTTAATGATGATGTGATGGGAAAACGGTCTCAAGACCATTTTGAGGTCATCCAAATGATCTCAAGACCTTTTGGTGGTCACTCAAGACCGTTTGGAGGTCTAGGGTTGAGTATGGTTAGGTGTTTGAAGATCTAAAGGTACTAAGTTGAAGTGCAATCAAATGCTGATTTGGGGATCAATCCAATGATCCAAACCCTAATTGGTTGACTTGGATTTTGATGTTGAAATGGGAAAACGGTATCAAGACCATTTGGAGGTCATCCAAATGACCTCAAGACCGTTTGGGGTCAGGTTATGTCCATTTTGTATGGTGGTCAAATAGTTTCAAAGCAATTAGTTTTGCAATGATCAACATTGAAGGATCATTGATTCCAAACCCTAATCCAATTGATTCAAAACCCTAATTAATGATCAATTGAGGGTCAATTGAGGATCAAATCAGTTGAAGGTTGACCTATTTAACTCAATTGAAGTATGGTGATAGGTCCAATTGATGATTGGTTACATGAATTCAATGGTTGAAGGAACCAACATTGGAAACCCTAAATCAATTCGAATGGTTGAGACCCTTTTTGGTCCTTGTGGTTTTGAGGAGGTTTGGGACCAAACGATCCCAAACCAGTTGAGTTCATGTGGTTTCAAAACCTTACTTTAGCAAACGATCTCAAGTGGTTACTTTAGTAAACAGTTTCAAAGACCACCTTTATTAAACGGTTTCAAGTGTGCAACCAAGACCGTTTGGAGGTTTATTGTGCAAGACCGTTTGAGGTCTGATTTGGTCAAGACCGTTTCAGGTCTAAATGACCAAGACCATTTGGTGGATAATTAACCAAAACCGTATGGGTACTTAAAGTGTTTAAAGGACAAATTGATCAATTGACTAATGCATGAAGTAATCAAAGATGATTATAGTGATTGTATCTTAATAAGACACGGTGATTAGTACCCTTTAAATAATCAAGCATTAATGATCATGGTGATGATGACATAACCCATGATGTCAATTCTTCTTCAAGATTGAGTTGACTTAGCCTAATCAAGGCTTAAGTAAACATCATCTTATAGAGGATGAGAGAGAAAGTACTTCCTACATGAATGTTAATCATGTAATGGACTTTTATTATATATGAATGTCTAATTAGGGTATGATCCATGATAGTGAGATCTTGAAACCCTAATTATGAATGATAATGAATCATAACCCTAACTGAGGAATTAATGGAAGTAATCCCAATACATGATGATGGTATGATCCTAATTCATATGTGATGACATGACAAACCTTAATTAAAAGTACTTTGATGATCACTCCTACTTGGGGTGAATAGTAAACCCAAATTATGGGTTGTTGGTAATAAACCCTATTCTAGGGTGATGTAACGTGAATAGTAAACCGTAAATATGGAATGTTGGTAATAAACCATAATCTAGGGTGAAGTGATGTGAATAGTAAACCACTAATAGTGGGTCATTGAATATAAACCCTAATTGAGGGTTAATCCATGATAAATTCTAATTGAGGGTAATGCTATGAGAATCCTTAATTAAGATTAATGTTATGAGAAACCTTAATCTAGGGTAATGTTATGTGAAACCCTAATTAAGAATAATATTATGGAAACCCTAAAGAATGATGTGAAGTGAGACTTAAATCCAGGATGTTGCCATATAATGATATGTGCAACCATAGTCATGGTATAATGGCCAATATACTAAAGTAGGAAGTGGTATTTATAATCAAGTAATATGAGGATGTTATAACCATGAAGGGTAAATGTTACAACCCCAATTTTTGGGTTCTTTTGCCGAGAAATGTAATTTCTCATATTAAAGATAATTAAACAAAGAATGGTATAATTTGTTTTGAACACATGGATTTTGTTTACAATAGCCTTGATGTTTGTGTTGTGGGCTTTATTGGCTATTGGGCCCAAATAACAAAGAAAATTCAATTAGTAGTTGAATAATTGAATATTTGAAAAAAAAAGGGAAGCCTCTAGAGGGCACATCCTAAGAGGATTTCAATCCTCTTGGGTTCCTTGGGTTCCAAGGAGTCCAAAGTTGCATAGAGAAGGCAATAAGAAAAGAAAAGTTTAATTAAGTATTACTTTATAAAGAAATAAATTGAAAATAATGATAAAATGTGGGAAATGAGTGGAAAGAGGCATAAATGAGATTTCTTGGTGAAATTTCATATCCATGAGGTTGCTAATATTAAAAGGGATGCCAACGAGGAAAATAAAAAAAGAAAGAAAGGGGAATCCTCAAAAAGAGATGTTTTAATGAGAAATAAACAAGATAATGTGAAATAATGCATAAAGATGTATCTAGAAGGATAATAAGTATCCAATAAAAGGAATTTCGAAATAATGGAGTGTCTTGGGATCCAAGGAGTCCCAATAAAGAGGAAAGAAAGAGAAAAAAACAAAATTGCAAAATAAAAGGATAATGTGATACATTATTAAAGAATTTTGTGTTGTTTTTCAAAAGGTGGTATTTTCTATTAAAAGAGAATATAATTTCGTTCCAATAAATTAAATGGCAAGTAAAAAGAAGATAAAAGATATAATTTTCAAAATCCTAATATTAAAAGGAGGAATATTAAAGAAATAAGAGAAGGAGAGAGAGAAAAAAGAATTGCTTCTCTTTGAAGGAAATGATTCCTATTAGAAGAGGGACTTCGTTTCTTAAAGGAAAGCCATCCTAGGGCTTCGTTGACTTCCCCTATATAAGGGGTAAGACTTGGGGGTAAATCCAGAGGAATTCCACACAGCTATATTTCCCTTCTTCATCTTCTTGTTCCTTTCCTTACAAACCCTAACCAAGAAAGTGTAGTGCTATCCCTAGAGCACGGAAGGTTGTAGTGTGGTTTTGTTAAAGGAAAGGAGCATCCGCAATGGCCCCAGGTGGATCGGCTATCCAACCCCTACCCTGACCTTCAGGCCACCTCCGCCGTTTGTCTGTAGAACTGCCACAAACTGCAGCAAGTCGCAGCAGTGATTGCGGGAGAACCAAGTCGTTAATAGCCATCTTTGGCCAAGGTTCAGTGGTGCCCCGAGGGTGCCAGGGTACAACGGAGTTGGGGCAGCCATGGCTGGCCACCCCGAGCCCATAGGAGGGAAGAACAGACCTCCGTCGCGCTACAGGTCGCGTGAGGATAGGTCATCGCGAGGTAGATGATAAGCAAGGGTCTGTTGGACCGTTCTACCCCTCCGGGATATGAAGCAGCGATAGCTTAAGTGAGGGGCATATTTGTAATCTGGTTATGTTTCCAAAAGGCCAAGCAACGTTGCATGAGCTTGATGACGTGGTGCCATCCGATTGGTCAAGTAAGTAAAATCTTGCTAAATTCATAATTAAAGATTGGTAACTCAGATTAAAACAAGTCTTATATGAAAATTGATCCTCAGAACGAGAGGAGCACAAAGAAATTATGTATGAAGCCTAAATCTGCTTGAAAATCAAAAAGTATAGGGTTTTACATCTTTTGATGCGTTAATTGATAGAAAACCCCTAGAATGATGTAAAAACGAACATGATGAATCTTTTATATGTTTTTGATCAATCTTAACCTGTTAAGAATAAAAGGAATGGTAAAATCATAAAAAGATGATTAGTATGTTGGTTTTAGGGTTTTATGATCATGAACATGGTTTAATAGACTAAAAACCCTGTTTTGAGTAAATATGAGTTTTTGATTCTTGAACATAGTTTGGATTAGATAATTCTTAGTGAATATAATTGAGATGGTGAGGGGTTTGTAGGAAACCTTAGAAACCCTAAATTGAATATAAAGGATACATCTTTGAAGACTAATAGGTTAATTTGAAATATATTAACCTGTTGATTAATAATATAGAGTTTTCATCCGTTTGGTATACAAAATTGGTAGTTTTAGGGTTGTAATCCATAAATGAAGAACAATTCATATGGGAACCCTAATTGGGGTAAAAGAAGAGGAAAACCATGATATTTCGGATTAAGGAAGTAAATTACTAAATGATGATCCTAAGACTGTTAAGAATATTAAAAGGAAAGAATTTAAAGGTTTAAGGTAGATTTGATGAATTAGGGTTCTTAATAACTAAGAATGGAGGCAAAACCCTAATTCCCAAGGAAACCCTAAAATTGGAATAGAAATCCTAAGGATGATGATGATATTGGATAAATATTAATAAAAGGAAATTGGTATATTTATTTCAGGATTTTGTGCATGATTAGTTGCTTGATTGGGATTTCTATGTTCTGATTAATTCTGTATTTGAATCTGCAATACAGGTATGTGGTTATGCTTATGAATATATCGATTTATGTTTTCTGAGGTTTACCGAAGTTTTCATCGATGACATGAATTAATTGTTGGATGATTTTAATTCATGCAAACTATAATGTGGATATGACTATCACCTAATATATGTGCCTACTAGCTCAGATCCTGGTCCACTCGGTGGCTTATTAGTTGACCTAGTACATGGCTACCTATGGGGTAGGTCCATCAGGTCATCGGATGACTTAGTACATGGCTACCAATGGGGTAGGTCCATCAAGTCACTTTGAGTTAGATATTGGGCTACTTCTGGGTAGTGCCATGCGACTCTATTACCCTATGTATTGGCTACCTACAAGGTAGGACCATGGGGGTAAGGATCTACCTAAAGAGAGGTAGCATGCAAAGACAGCACCGAGTTAGGGGATAGGTAAGGATTGAGTAGTATGGCTTAAAATGTATTCTTGGTTGCTAAATGAATAATTGAATGATTACATTGTTAACATAGTTGCACATTATTTGTTTCCCCCACATGCCAGATTCGGCTGACTGACGTTTTGTTTGTCGGCGTTTTAGGTACAAAACAAAAAGGACAAACAATAAATCGGTATATTGTGAAATACATGAATTAAAGTCTAAGGAGGATTAGTTAGTCCCAATTCTTGATAGAAGTTTAGAAATCCAAAACTTTTCAAAGGTATGCAAAAAAATTATTTATTACAGCTTTTCAGTATAGTCTAGTAGAATTTATTAATTGTTATCAATTAATTGCTGAACCTTGATCCGGAAATTGGATAACGGCACTGACCTCTCAGTCTCCCTTAATTGGGGGTTACCGGAAGGCGGGGTAGTTACATTTGGTATCAGAGTCAAGGTTCTCCACTTAATTGTTAATAATTATTAAATTTTACAAACTCCATAGAACCCAAGGGAGTTATTAGAGGATTATCCGAAAGACGGAGGTGTCTAGAAAAGGATCACGGCCGGGGGCTGGCAATATTTTCCTCTGCACCGCTAGTCGGAATACGAGGACTCCCGGATCTGTGTGACTGCCTGGCCAAGGTCTTAGGGTATGAATCGAAATAAGATACCTTTAGGACCTTCGCATCTTATTCATCCCTTCTCATCACAAATTCTGTTAAGGACCTTAAGGATTAGGGTTTTCTCTCTTCTCCTCACCCTCTTAAGGTATGGGTAAGATTAATAAGGTCTAAGTAATCCTCCATCAAATTAATGAAAAGCATGTAAATAGAATGGCATGGACATAAGCTTAATAGATTAAGCGCAAATTAAAGAATAGATGCATGCTTAGGTCATATGACATAAGTTGTCATATCTTCAAAAGAGACCTGAGGCTAGACCTTCTTATCAGGAGGATAAGTAAAGAGAGTTAGTCTTGGAGATAGAGATCTCCATTGCAAGTAGAGACCTGGCACATCCTCTGAGGATGATGCTAACCCTAATCCTAAGTGAAGGTTAGAGAGAGAGATGGCATGATGAGTTGGACCAGGTGTGAGGGTATGCCTTTGGATGCCATATGAGCTATGAACCTTGGATGACCTAACCCTAGAAAGGGTCATACATGTTGGAGTGAAGGATAGCTCCTTCAATGAAGAGGTTAGTGTAGAACCTATGGAAACCCCATGAGCATGGCATAGTGGTCATCCAGAATATGTATCAGTAGTGTGAGAAATAGGTTGACACCCTGACCAGGAGAGTATGAAGGATGGCTTATGAAATAAGCATAAAGAGCTATGGGAAAACCTTGAGCAAACATAAGTTGAACATAGGCTTCATCCAAGTAGGGGCAAGCTTTTGAGGTTGATCCTTCATAAAGAGAGTACCTCTAATGGTGAGGTTGGATGTAGGGTTAGCTCTAGAGAGAGATCAGGAAACCCAACAAGAAGGTGGGAAGCCTAAAACCCCGAGATATGAGGAACAGTGGATGATAGTGGTTGCCTCATGTCTGATCCCTGGAAGTTATGATATCTTGGTTTCCTTTAGAGGAACCAAACCCTAGAGAGAGGATGATGCTCCCGGTACCTATGTGCTTATGGTGTAAGTGTTCACCTTCTGATAAAGGAAGAAGAAGTTCTGCATACCCTAGAGAGGTTTGGTAACAGGTTATGAGACCTTATACCTGGTTGATTGTCCTTGAGGAGGACTCAACTTCAAAGTGTTGATCAAGGAAAAAAGGATGACAGGAAGTGTATGTCATACCCGTTACATGTTTGGGTTGTGGTTAAGAGGTTGAGCATGCAGTTGGACACCTAAAAGTGAACCTAGGGTTCCTAGGCCTAAGAGGGGAAGTGGTATACCTAATGCTCATAATGATAATTAAGTTTCTATAGCTTCGAGCATGGTACTCCTCATGTATAGAGGAAAAGGGAAGTCCCTTAAGTTTAAGGTATGTTTGATGAGCCCCTCACAGCTAGGTTGATGATAAAGGAAGGTATGATCTTGATCCAGCATTGAGGAGAGAGGACAAGTATGACCTAGCATGGTTCAGTAGGTGATCTGCTTGTGCCTTAATAGCTTTCTAGGGTTAAGTAGGCTCATGTGAATGTAAACCCTAGACCTAAGAGCTTTTGTGACCTTGTTGTCAAGAGATAGTTTTCCTCCCTGGGAGAGGGACCCCTTTGGTAGGGTGTATATCGGTTTTGTTGGTTTAAGGTAACCTAAAGAGGTCTCATAGGATCTTGAGAAGCTAAGTGAAAAGTACATGGTATGAAAATGAACCTGTAGACCCATAGATATCCATCTCTAAGTGCATGTGTATGTGTTACCATGGAGGTAACCAGTAAGGGGCCTGACCAAGGTAGGTAGGTCACCATGACCCCTATGGAAGGATGAATGTCAGCCCATGTATACAAAGAGAGATGATGAAGGCTTGGGTAAGGTTCTAAGTTGGACATGTACTATAAATGGAATCCTAAGTCTATCCCAGGGCCAGGTAGGGATAAGACCGATGAAGGTAGGAGTTGTCTAATTCCCTAGTTGCACATGACCATAGGGTCGGGAGGCAACAGCTATCATTGTCTGAGGGCCATGGGTTAGGAGATTGATCACCTTCTTGAACTCATGGGACCCAAAGGGCAGATGAGTAGGGCACTCTCTGGATGCATAAGGGAAGAGGGATGACCCCAAAAGTGTCGACACCCTATAGACCTCGAGGAGATGACCAAGGGTTGTGTGTAAACCCAAGTAGGTTCGAGACCAGCTTTCCATGGAAGTAACTTTGATATCGAGATGATTGTGATGAAGTGACATATGAGGCACGTTTCAACTTAGATTTAAAGGTGTACTGGCGAGGTGGGATGTACCATCTCTACTATTGGAACAGGAAGAACTCTGTATTTGGACTGCAGCCAAATGCTTATTTCCTCTTGTTATGGGAGAGAGAGATAGGACAGTACGCATGCCATACACAAAGGATAAAGATGATGTGGGTTGGAATGTTGCCATGAGATATGGGGACAGATATGATAACATACCTTGGTGAAGTGAATGATACATGGATAGGTACAAATGATAAGAGTATTAAGATAATCACCTTATGAGAATGTATTATCATGAGCTATGTGGAATCTGCATGTGATACAAGGTTGAGTTCGATAACCAAGAGGATGATCCCAGAGTTTTCTTGATGAAGATAAACTTAGAGTTTGAGATGAGATTTAAGCAGAATACATGGAGGTAGTATGTCTTCAATATTACCTAATACCAAAGGATGTGAAGTGGTAATGGATGCTCTGGTGGAGATATATCTGACTAGTTTGGCTAGAAGCTAGAAGAGGTTGTTAGGCTAACCCTAAGTTTGGAAAGGAGATAGGTTTGGCTAACACTCTGATGTAATGAGATTTGTGGAACAAGTTAATGGTTGATTGGGTAGCCAGTCTAGTCCTTGATTGCAATGAAAGGATGGTGGTAGAACCTCAGGTGCACTTCTTTGGAAAGGAAGGTAATGAAACCCCAACTAAGAGTGGTTTAGGGTTTCTGAGGAATTCATATTGAAGAATAATGACATACAGGAGATCATGATTTTAAGATCACCATACACCGTACTACTGAGATAATGAGTAATAGTAGTACTATGGATGTTGGAGATGAGGCTGCATGTGATATGTTGCCATGCATGACAAAAGGTGAAGGATGAGTATCGGTAACCCAGTGCATTGATATAGAGGATAAAGAGTTTCCGAGAGGGAATGGGAGTTCATCACTATGGATGTTGTGATAAGCCTCCTCTAGACCAAGGAAGGTCAAGATGCAATGTGGGTTATGGTAGATCGCCTTACCTAGATGACATGAGAAAGAAAGAGTATTGTCAAGGAACAGATCGGGTTGAACTACATATGAGAGGGATGGTTCAACTACACCATGAGGTGAATTCAGAAGTTCTTAAGTATAACCTAAAGGGTTACTTCCATAACGTGGAAGAAGGTACATGAAGAACTCTATGTTAGTACAGTTTATCACCCCTAACTAATGGATAGTATGATCCAGACTAAAGGGTTTGATGAGAGCATATGTGCTCATTTAGGGTGTTAGATAGATACAGTTCTTGTCCTATGAAAGGGGTGAGGATAACCACCATAGCCAGTACCGGGATTTAAAGAAGCTCTATAAGAGAGGTTGTGACGGTCACCACTTCAGTAAGGTGATGTTGGTGAAAGGACCATGTGATGGTTAGAAAAGGACCATAGTGTGTGTAGATGAAGTCGCTTTGATCGTGCAAAGGCTGAAAGGATCCTAGAGACGACGAGAGTCGTGAGCGGATGCAAAGTAGACTGACATGCAGTTCACTGTGGGAAATATGTGACATGAAAATCCGACCCCTCTGAGTTGTAGCTAAGAAAGATGAGTCCCCGATACATGGGTCCATTGAGATGGATTGGTGGAGAAGGTTAAGTTTGACCTTACCCCTCAGGATAAAGTAATGTGTGATAAGTTCCATGTGTCCAATTTAGAGCACTATGTGGGGTACCCAGACCATGTGCCGAGCAAAGAACCTAGTGAGCCCAAGGGAGGCTGAAATGGCCTGAGTCACCTGTGCAGTTTATAGATGCCAGGATGAAAGAACTCAGAGAAAAGAATATGTGATGATAAAAGTTCTTTGGAAGTGCCATGAGTACGGTGAAGCCACATAGGGGCCAATGATGGACACAGAAAAGTCTTATCCTAAATTGTTTGTTTGCTTGATAGAATTTTGAGGACAAAATTCCTATAAGAGGGGAAGGATGTTACGACCCCAATTTTTGGGTTCTTTTGCCGAGAAATGTAATTTCTCATATTAAAGATAATTGAACAAAGAATGGTATAATTTGTTTTTAATACATGGATTTTGTTTACAATAGCCTTGATGTTTTTGTTGTGGGCTTTATTGGCTATTGGGCCCAAATAACAAAGAAAATTCAATTAGTAATTGAATAATTGAATATTTGAAAAAAAAGGGAAGCCTCTAGAGGGCACATCCAAAGAGGATTTCGTGCCTCTTGGATTCCTTGGGTTCCAAGGAGTCCAAAGGTGCATAGAGAAGGCAATAAGAAAAGAAAAGTTTAATTAAGTATTTCTTTATTAAGAAATAAATTGAAAATAATGATAAAATGTGGGAAAATGAGTGGAAAGAGGCATAAATGAGATTTCTTAGTGAAATTTCGTATCCATGAGGTTGCTAATATTAAAAGGGATGCCAACGAGGAAAATAAAAAAAGAAAGAAAGGGGAATCCTCAAAAAGAGATGTTTTAATGAGAAATAAACAAGATAATGTGAAATAATGCATAAAGATGCATCTAGAAGGATAATAAGTATCCAATAAAAATAATTTCCAAATAATGGAGTGTCTTGGGATCCAAGGAGTCCCAATAAAGAGGAAAGAAAGAGAAAAAAACAAAATTGCAAAATAAAAGGATAATGTGATACATTATTAAAGAATTTTGTGTTGTTTTTCAAAAGGTGGTATTTTCTATTAAAAGAGAATATAATTTCGTGCCAATAAATTAAAAGGCAAGTGCAAAGAAGATAAGTGATATAATTTTCAAAATCCTAATATCAAAAGAAGGAGGAATATTAAAGAAATAAGAGAAAGAGAGAGAGAGAGAAGAATTGCTTCTCTTTGAAGGAAATGATTCATATTAGAAGAGGGACTTTGTTTCTTTAAGGAAAGCCATCCTAGGGCTTCGTTGACTTCCCCTATATAAGGGGTAAGACTTGGGGGCGAATCCAGAGGAATTCCATGCAGCTATATCTCCCTTCTTCATCTTCTTGTTCCTTTCCTTACAAACCCTAACCAAGAAAGTGTAGTGCTATCCCTAGAGCACGAAAGGTTGTAGTGTGGTTTTGTTAAAGGCAAGGAGCATCCACGGTGGCCCCAGGGGGATCGGCTATCCAACCCCTACCCTGACCTTTGGGCCACCTCCGTCGTTTATCTGTAGAACTGCCGCAAACTGCAGCAAGCCGCAGTAGTGATCGCGGGAGAACCAAGACGTTAATGGCCATCTTTGGCCAAGGTTCAGTGGTGCCCCGAGGGCGCCAGGGTACATCGGAGTTGGGGCAGCCATGGTTGGCCACCCCGAGCCCATAGGAGGGAAGAACAGACCTCCATCATGCTACAGGTCGCGTGAGGATAGGTCATCGCGAGGTAGATGATGAGCAAGGGTCTGTTGGACCGTTCTACCCCTCTGGGGTATGAAGCAATGACAGCTTAAGTGAGGGGCATATTCATAATCTGGTTATGTTTCCAAAAGGCCAAGCAACGTTGCATGAGCTTGATGACGTGGCTCCATCCGATTGGCGAAGTAAGTAAAATCTTGCTAAATTCATAATTAAAGATTGGTAACTCAGATTAAAACAAGTCCTATATGAAAATTGATCCTCAAAATGAGAGGAGCCCAAAGAAATTATGTATGAAGCCAAATTCTGCTTAAAACTCAAAAAGTATAGGGTTTTACATCTTTTGATGCATTAATTGATAGATAACCCCTAGAATGATGTAAAAATGAACATGATGAATCTTTTATATGGTTTTGATCAATCTTAACCTGTTAAGAATAAAAGGAATGGTAAAATCATAAAAAGATTATTAGTATGTTGGTTTTAGGGTTTTATGATCATGAACATGGTTTAATAGACTAAAAACCCTATTTTGAGTAAATATGAGTTTTTTTATTCTTGAACATAGTTTGGATTAGATAATTCTTAATGAAGATAATTGAGATGGTGAGGGTTTTGCAGGAAACCTTATAAACCCTAAATTGAATATAAAGGATACATCTTTGAAGACTAATAGGTTAATTTGAAAGATATTAAAATGTTTATTAATAATATAGGGTTTTCATCTATTTAGTATACAAAATTGGTATTTTTAGGGTTGTGATCCATAAATGAAGAATAATTCATATGGGAACCCTAATTAGGGTAAAAGAAGAGGAAAACCATGATATTTCAGATTAAGCAAGTAAATTACTAAATGATGATCCTAAGACTGTTAAGAATATTAAAAGGAAAGAAATTTAAAGGTTTTAAGTAGATTTGATGAATTAGGGTTCTTAATAACTAAGAATGGAGGCAAAACCCTAATTCCCAAGGAAACCCTAAAATTGGAATAGAAATCCTAAGGATGATGATGATATTGGATAAATATTAATAAAAGGAAATTGGTATATTTATTTTAGGATTTTGTGCATGATTGGTTGCTTGATTTGGATTTCTATGTTCTGATTAATTCTGTATCTGAATCTGCAATACAGGTATGTGGTTACGCTTATGAATATATCGAGTTATGTTTTCTGAGGTTTACCGAAGTTTTCATCAATGACATGAATTAATTGTTGGATGATTTTAATTCATGCAAACTATAATGTGGATATGACTATCACCTAAGATATGTGCCAAATAGCTCAGATCTTGGTCCCCTCGGTGGCTTATTAGTTGACCTAGTACATGGCTACATATGGGGTAGGTCCATCAGGTCATCAGATGACTTAGTACATGGCTACCAACGGGGTAGGTCCATCAAGTCACTTTGAGTTAGATATTGGGATACTTCTGGGTAGTGCCATGCTACTCTATTACCCTATGTATTGGCTACCTGCAAGGTAGGACCATGGGGGTAAGGATCTACCTAAAGAGAGGTAGCATGCAAAGACAGCGCCGAGTTAGGGGATAGGTAAGGATTGAGTAGTATGGCTTAAAATGTAATCTTGGTTGCTAAATGAATAATTGAATGATTACATTGTTAACGTAGTTGCACATTATTTGTTTCCCCCACATACCACCTTCGGCTGACCGACGTTTTGTTTGTCGGTATTTTAGGTACAAAATAAAAAGGACAAACAGTAAATCGTCATATTGTGAAATACATGAATTAAAGTCCAAGGAGGATTAGTTAGTCCCAGTTCTGGATAGAAGTTTAGAAATCCAAAACTTTTCAAAGGTATGCAAAAATTTTATTTATTACAGCTTTTCAGTATAGTCTAGTAGAATTTATTAATTGTTATCAATTAATTGCTGAACCTTGATCCGGAAATTGGATAACGACACCGACCTCTCGATCTCCCTTAATTGGGGGTTACCGGAAGGTGGGGTAGTTACATTTGGTATCAGTGTCGAGGTTCTCCTCTTAATTGTTAATAATTAATAAATTTTACAAACTCCATAGAACCCAAGGGAGTTATTAGAGGATTATCCGAAAGACGGAGGTGTCTAGAAAAGGATCACGGTTGGGGGCTGGCAATATTTTCCTCTGCACCGCTAGTTGGAATACGAGGACTCCCGGATCTGTGTGACTGCCTGGCCAAGGTCTTAGGGTATGAATCGAAATAAGATACCTTTAGGACCTTCACATCTTATTCATCCCTTCTCATCACAAATTCTTTTAAGGACCTTAAGGATTAGGGTTTTCTCTCTTCTCCTCACCCTCTTAAGGTATGGGTAAGATTAATAAGGTCTAAGTAATCCTCCATCAAATTAATGAAAAGCATGTAAATAGAATGTCATGGACATAAGCTTAATAGATTAAGCGCAAATTAAAGAATAGATACATGCTTAGGTCATATGACATAAGTTGTCATGTCCTCAAAAGACACATGAGACTAGACCTTCTTATCAGGAGGATAAGTAAAGAGAGTTAGTCTTGGAGATAGAGATCTCCATTACAAGTAGAGACCTGGCACATCCTCTGAGGATGATGCTAACCCTAATCCTAAGTGAAGGTTATAGAGAGAGATGGCATGATGAGTTGGACCAATGAGGGAATTGATGAAAGGTAAATAACAAACCTCTCAATCCTTCATTACTTGCACCGGGATGGATGTATCATGAATCTCCTAAAGATTGAGACAGATGCTGTACACATCTCCCAATAATGTTAACGTCGGATCGATGAAGATAAACATGAAATCTCACGATCACAAAGAGAGTGTGGCATGCCACTGTAACTCTAATAGCGAAGTTGCCAGTATACCCTGGAAAGCTATATATATAGTAGAGACACAAGATGTCCTGCATATAATCTCGCGCTGACTGAGATATGGGAGGTCTTAGTAGCCGGCTCTACCTTTGACCTTGTATGGTACCGATATCGACTTCGAAATGGTCAGTTGGAGTATGAGTGGTATACCTCATCTCCTCAGGGCATAAATGTGATTGTAAAATGTAATCAGCCGTATAGCATGTTTGCTTGAGGATTGAATACGAAAATTCATTGGTTGATGTTATATTTCTTTTGTGCATCCCTAGTTGATAAATGTTATTCATATCTCTTTACATTCAATGCAAGTAGATATGTGAAATATGAATCTACCATGAGTAGATACAATGCTCTCCTTAGGAAAAGATATTACTTTACTTTGTTTATTCAATGATTAATGTTTCCATTAATTTATAAGAACTCCTGTTTAGTTTTAATTATAATAAACTGCTATAACAATGTTTTGGCGGAGAGTTATATCTCCCGCTGGGGCAATTTACAATTGTCTCACCCCCCGTGGGATCGAATATTTTTAGGTAAATGCAGAAGAAGAAGCAGGAACCCTATAGTAAGGGAAAGGCTACAGTAGTATCAAAGACAGCAGTGATGACTCAGGTGGAGGCACTGGATGCCAAGTTTTGTATAAATAGTAGTCTTATGTGTCGTCTCTGTACTCTCAGGTCCTCGGAGTCAGTAGTCAGTATTTTTAATGAATTGATATGAGATTTTAGCCTGATGCCTCGAGGTTTTTATGATGTCTGTATATAATGTTGAATAGGTCAGCTGATGTTGTAATCCTCGAGAAGAGATGATACAAGTCATGTACTTTTGAGTCAGGATGTAAATATTATACTTTGGTTCTTGAAGAAAAAGATTTCCTATGTGTGGATCTCTTTGCAAAAAGTTTTAATTTTTAGTGATTTTCAGTAATCCGCTGCAAATCATTCGCTTCCGCTTAGTTAATCTTGTGTTTTATAAGTTGGATGCCACAATTTAGTGGTATCAGAGCTCTAGCTTCGTTGAGTCTACAGAGACATAGGACTAAGGTAGTAGATTCTGTTCTAGTGTCTTCCAGTGTAACTGATAGTGTCTTCTACTCAGATAGTAGGAGAAGAACATGAAGATGACTGGGTCACATGAGGAGTTTGCTGCAGAAAGTAGCAATGCTACACTAAGAAGAGGTGTAGGGGAACAGGCAAGAGAGGGACAATTGCCTGAGAACCCCCTAGATAATCCAACCATGATAAGAAATCCTTCCTTAAGTATCATTGTTGGGGAACTTAGGGCAACCATGATGTATTTAGTGGATCAAGCACTAGCAATACAACCTAGATTACCAGCCCCTAATGATGATGTTTTGGACATCAACAGGATATGTAATCCGCATCAGCAGGTTGAAGCAAAAGGGAATGATGAAGTTCTGGGCTTAGGTAAAGTCTGTGCTCAACATCAGCCTATTGGAGCAATGGTTAATGATGAAAAGAATAGGATACAATCTGAAACTAGGATTTGCTATAGGTGTGGGAAGCCTGGACATATTGTAAAGAATTGTCCAACAAAAAACAAGGAAGAGAGAGTTAAGAAGAGGCCTATCCAAATCCATGGACAGAGGCCTAGTAGTTCTAAAACGGGGAAGACTTTGGTACCACCAGTACAACCAGGGCCCAGTGCACCACGGAAATGCTTATCTAGAAAAGGTAAAGAACCTTTTAGACCACATCAAGAGATTAGAACTTGTTACTTATGTAGACAGGTTGGACATCTGGTAAGAGATTGCTCAGCCAGAAATGTTATGATAAATCAACCTTTAAGGCAAAGTCAACCTGAGGCAATGAATAATCCACGAATCATGACAGGTTAGCCAAAATAATGTCATTCTTATATGTCTTTTTATGATTTCCTGGATTAAATTGAGAAAGTAATTGATTGAACTTTCCTTGATTAGTCCTAAGAGGACTTATATTTTGCATTATAAACATTATATATGTTTTATGTTGTTCTTACTTCTATAAGAAAATAGGAGGTATTGAAGAGATGTCTGGATAAAATCCAATAATGTTAAATCGTATAGTTGTGATAATATGAAAAGGAAGGAATATGATAGTATAAAAGTGCATACTACTTAATCTCAGTATTTATATACCCTGGCCAGGTATACAATTATTGATGATAAAGTGAGTATGGAAACTCTTAGATTGTTATCATTTTGATTTCTCTGATCAAGTAGTCATTCTGTGACAATCTAATGAGTATCATGAAATAAGAAATATGCGATAAATAAATGTGTCATGTCCTAAGTATAAGAAAGAGAAATCTAAGATAACCTCAGATGAGCATGTTTGTATGAGGAATTAAAAGTATACTCCTCATAAGATAAGAATGGGAATAAGGGAGGTGAACTCTGTCCAATAAAGTTGTAAGAATAATAAAGATCCTCCCCATAATGTGGAAATGTGATGAGATCATAGGATGTTCATGAATATGTTAGATAATAACAAGGAAAGGAACAATGTAATGTAATCATCCTTATAAGATTCCTATGCTAGGGCAAGGAACCTAGGATGAGATAAAAAGTAAATGTTTCATGAATAGTTGAAAATACATGAAATAATAAGAGGAATTTGATTCCTTATTCTCTTTCCTTCCAGGGACATGGCAATCAAGTGGGTCTTAGGACACTTGATGTGCATAATATAAAGATGTTTATGTGATGGATACTTAGAAAGGTATCAGTTTATCTTGGACTTTGGTCCCAAGGTGAAGATATATGTAACAGGTAATGTCCCAAGATGAAAGGAAGATAAAGATGTAATGTGTTTTTAACACATGTAATAGGTACCAAGGTAAGAAACCCTGGTATCTAAAGAAATATCAGATGAATTATGTTGACTACCTGGAATGGTCAACCATGAAATCAAATTAAACATGTAAAATAATATGAACATCACATGTTAGGGGTTTATGTTTTTCATAAACATATCTTTTGAAGATATCCTTGAGATAAGTCCTTGATTGATAAGTAACTTTTCCCTAGGATAAGAGAATGTACAACTAATGAGATAGTTAGTGCAAGTAATAAGGAAATCTAGTATGGTGTTATCAGGTGAGATGACACAATCAAGGTATGAAAGGACTTATATAGTCTCAAATGGATGACAGAGTATAATTGTGATCTTGAAAGAGAAATGATGAACTAACTAAGGAACATGGGAGTATATGCCCCATGTGAATCATTCCATGATAAACTTGTGTGGAATAACTTTGTATTGATCAAAACTCTATGATGTCTCCATAATAATGAGATGTTATGTGATGACATGATGATATGATGCTTAAATAATATTTGTCTCCCTTTATCTGGGATTTTGGGGACGAAATCCTAGTTAGGGGTTTATAATTTGTAACATCCCTGACTTGGGTTATGCCTTAACCCTAGGAGTTTTGCTTAAGCAAGTTAATTAGATTCTTAATTATATCTTGTGAAAAGTAATTAAGGGTCAAGAGGAACTTATGTTTCAATTTTGGTCCTGTTTGAATAATGTTGAAGCAATGTTTGCTTATTTTGGACTAAAGTGCAAATTACCCAAGTTGAGGGGTTAACTTGCAAATGTTACATTAAAATATGTTCCTCTAATATTGATACATCATAAGAATGAATATGATGTAGTGGAATGGTTTCCATAAGCTTGGGCACCAAGATAAAGCTTGTAGAGCAATGTTTGTGCATTCAAACCTAGTTTTGGTGTAAAGTGCAATTTACCCAAAACCTAGGGTTCAATATGCAAATTACCACTTCAATAAGGTCCCTAATGTTTATTGACATCATTTAGAGCAAATAAAATGAGAGGGGTGCCTCATTTGAATTAGGTTGGAGGAGAGAGAATCTTGATATTAAAATAATCAAGATTTAAGCCTAATTGAAACCCTAATTCAATTTGATGCAAAAATAAATAAAATAATTTGAAGGACCTTCAACCAAAATTAATATGGTTTTATTCAGATGTGTGTGGACGTGATTAAATTTTGCAAAGGCACGAGCATATCCTAAGGAGGTGAAATTCCACTCACCATTATTATAAGAAAAAGAAATTCCACTCAAAAATGGATATTAATATTATAAGGGTTAAGGTACTTAATTTCTTTTCCCTTTATTATTGGATAATGGAAGGGAGCTCGGTGGGGATATAGATGCCTTTGTATACAAGAAACCAATGGGGAGAAGGTGGCAACAATTTTGGAATTAAAAGACTTTTATAAAATATTTTCTCTCTCATTGAATTTCTTATAAAAGTACCTTTTCCAAGCCAAATGAAAGGCTTTTCCGTTTCCACTTCTTCTCTTTGCTTGGAAACCGACCAAGGGAGCTAGGGAGGACCTGGAGGACGACCCCCAACCTGTTGGTAAGGTTTTTGACCCCTTTTCATCTTGATTCCATGGTGGAAATCAAAAATAATTCATTGATTTCTTCTTATTTTGATCTCCTCTTCAACCCTAGCCAATCTTTTCAACCAAAAGCTTAAGGACGAGCCTAGGGGGAGTTGCAAAAGCTTCATCCACCATTTTTGGCATGAGCTTGGAGCTTTGGATCTCAATTGGAGGCAGGTTTTATAACTTGAACCCCTAATTTTGTAATTTCATTCAATTCCCCATCAAATAATGGTCATTTCTCTATTTACAAATATTGATTTGGTTGATTTATGCAATCTCCATGGAAATCACAGCAGGTTTCGTGGATCTAGAGCTTGATGATGATGACATTATAATAAGCACACACCTCCCCAAATATCTAGACCAAACAGTTTCAATCAAATTTTCAAATGGTTTCACAACCCGTTTGGGAGCAAACGGTTTCAAACCGTTTGGGAGCAAACGGTTTCAAACTGTTTGGAATGAAATGATTTCACTAAACTGTATAGAAGCAAACGGTTTAAGACCATTTGGTGATGTTGACCAGGGTTGACCATTTGGGGATTTGTTCATAATGATCTAGATTAATGATCCACTAATTATATTTGATTATCTCCAATTGGTTCACGAGTTGGAAGCCCATCAATCACCAAAACCCTAATCGGGTTGAGTGATGATTTCATGAGTCATTAAGTTAGAAACTTGGGTTGATTGACCCAAACGGTTTCAAAACTATTTGGGGATCACCCAAATGGTCTCAGGATCGTTTGGTGATCACCCAAGACCGTTTGGAGGTCTAGGATTAGGTATGGTTGAGCAATTGAAGGTCCAAAGATATTAAGTTGAAGTATAATCAATTGTTGATTTGGTGACCAATCCTAGGATCCAAACCCTAATTGAATGACATGGTTAATGATGATGTGATGGGAAAACGGTCTCAAGACCGTTTGGAGGTCATCCAAATGATCTCAAGACCATTTGGTGGTCACTCAAGACCGTTTGGAGGTCTAGGGTTGAGTATGGTTAGGTGTTTGATGATCTAAAGGTACTAAGTTGAAGTGCAATCAAATGTTGATTTGGGGATCAATCCAATGATCCAAACCCTAATTGGTTGACTTGGATTTTGATGTTGACATGTGAAGACAGTCTCAAGACCATTTGGAGGTCATCCAAATGACCTCAAGACCGTTTGGGGTCAGGTTATGTCCATTTTGTATGGTGGTCCAATAGTTTCAAAGCAATTCATTTTGCAATGATCAACATTGAAGGATCATCGATTCCAAACCCTAATACAATTGATTCAAAACCCTATTTGATGATCACCTGAGGGTCAATTGAGGGTCAAATCATTTGAAGGTTGACCTATTTAACTCAATTGATGTATGGTGATAGGTCCAATTGATGATTGGTTACATGAATTCAATGGTTGAAGGAACCAACATTGGAAACCCTAAATAAATTTGAATGGTTGAGACCCTTTTTGGTCCTTGCGGTTTTGAGGAGGTTTGGACCAAACGGTCTCAAGGCAAGACCATTTGGGACCAAACGATCCCAAACCGATTGAGTTCATGCGGTTTCAAAACCTTACTTTAGCAAACGATCTCAAGTGGTTACTTTAGTCAACGGTTTCAAAGACCACCTTTACTAAATGTTTCAAGTGTGCAACCAAGACCGTTTGTAGGTTTATTGTGAAAGCCCATTTGAGGTCTGATTTGGTCAAGACCGTTTGAGGTCTAAATGACCAACACCGTTTGGTGGATAATTAACCAAAACTATATGGGTACTTAAAGTGGTTAAAGGACAAATTGATCAATTGACTAATGCATGAAGTAATCAAAGATAATTATAGTGATTGTATCTTAATAAAATAGGGTGATTAGTACCCTTTAAATAATCAAGCATTAATGATCATGGTGATGATGACATAACCCATGATGTCAATTCTTCTTCAAGATTGAGTTGACTTAGCCTAATCAAGGCTGAAGTAAACATCATCTTATAGAGGATGATAGAGAAAGGACTTCCTACATGAATGTTAATCATGTAATAGACTTTTATTATAGATGAACGTCTAATTAGGGTATGATCCATGATAGTGAGATCATGAAACCCTAATTATGAAGGATAATGAATCATAACCCTAACTGAGGGAATTAATGGAAGTAATCCCAAAACATGATGATCGTATGATCCTAATTCATAAGTGATGACATGACAAACCTTAATTCAAGGTACTTTGATGATCACTCCTACTTGGGGTGAATAGTAAACCCTAATTATGGGTTTTTGGTAATAAACCCTATTCTAGGGTGATGTAACGTGAATAGTAAACCCTAAATATGGAATGTTGGTAATAAACCCTAATCTAGGGTTAAGTGATGTGAATAGTAAACCACTAATCATGGGTCATTGAATATAAACCCTAATTGAGGGTGAATCCATGATAAATTCTAATTGAGGGTAATGTTATGAGAATCCTTAATTAAGATTAATGTTATGAGAAACCTTAATCTAGGTTAATGTTATGTGAAACCCTAATTAAGAGTAATATTATGGAAACCCTGAAGAATGATGTGAAGTGAGACTTAAATCTAGAATGTTGCCATATAATGATATGTGCAACCATAGTCATGGTATAATGGCCAATATACTAAAGTAGGAGGTGGTATTTATAATCAAGTAAGATGAGGATGTTATAACCATGAAGGGTAAAGTTGATGAACTACATGAATGATAGTGTTGATATCATAATGAATAAGGGTCTAAAGGACAAGATGATGCCTAGATCATTATATATCTAATTTCATGTATGTGTAACAATCCTACACATCTTACAAAGATAAGGATATGAAACTCTTAGGAGTGATGTATGCAATATTATACAATGGAGTGAATAACATCCTATGGGTTGAGATACCTAAAGTGGTTGATAATGATTTATTCTATATCAACAATGCCTAACCATTGGATAAGTCCATATCATTAAAGATAGTTGGACAATTCCAATGAGTAATATATACACCATATGAAGATAGTGACAAGTTAGAGGATAAAGTAATAAGAAGGAAATACCTTAATACAAGGTTAGTTGATCTATTTAAGTAAGATGTAAATGAGAAGAAAGTGATACATTATGACATGATAGATATCACGTTCAGCATTTCAGGGTAGACATTCCTTGATGAACCTCTAATCCAATATCCTTGGATAAGAAACACATGGAGTGTGTAATATATATAATTGTTACAACAAAGATGTAATGAACTCAATGTATTTTGATAAATGTTGATTAATAAACCCTGAGAATGGGACTAAGCCAAATCAATGAGTATGATGCAATCATACCATGACAAGGATGAGAAATGAACTCATACCTTGAATTGATAATCATTAATGATATATGATGAGAATATTGATCATAAGAAAATACTTATGATATCTTTAAATACTCCTAGAGGTGTGGAGAAATACATTAGGGTTGAACTAATAATGTGAGCATTAAACCATAATTAAAGCATGATGGGAAACCCTAACCCTAATTTTGGGTAAAGGGAATGAAAAGCCCTAATTGATAGATAACCCTAATCTTGATAAAGGATGGTGGTGTTACTAATGTTTCATATGATGTGACAAATGACTTACATGACTGTTATCATGTCTATTAATCATGTAGACATCATGAGATGATGAACATAGCCAGATATGAGCTATGAATTTCATATAATAAACATGTTGTATGGCCTTATGTACCTAATGTTGTTGTTGCTTAGTAAAAGTAACAAAATGTGCATGAACCTTATGAGTTCCATGAGTAAGTTGTTGCCTAGTGAAGGGTGGCAAAACATTTAATAGGCTTTGAGATCCATGTGAGATACTTGTGTAACAAGTATTATACATACCTCGGTCTGAGGACCTGGAGGTAATGGTTAAACCAAGTACCTGCCGTGGGACTATCCTCTGTGCTCCCTACATCTCCGGCCTCTCTGACGCATCCAAGGCCACCATTGACTTTGGTGGGGTGTGGCAGAGGGATGAAGACCTTCACCTGCTTCTGGGAGGGCTGGAAACTCAAAGTCAACCACCCAGTTGACCGAGCTAGCGACATGGTTCGCATATCAGAGGAGCGCGCGGAGGTTGAAGAAGAAAAGGAGGAATGACCTCCTTGCCCCGGGGGCACGTGGCTCTAAAGTGGAACTGCAGGGTCAAAAGCATCAATAGACATGGTCTGACTTGTTGCTAGCAAGGAGCAAAGCGCTAGGTGGCAGCCTTCGATTGGCCTGAAGGATTTTATTGAATGCTTGCTTGCCTATTGATTGATTGGATTATTTCTGTCTCATATCAGCTTGACAGGTATGTGGTTACGCTTATGATTATCCCGCATTAGTTTTCTGAGGATTTTATCGATGTTTATATCGTAGCTTGAATTAATTGTTGGATGAGTTAAATTCATGCAAATTATAATGTCAATATGACTATCACAAAAGAGATGTGCCTACTAGCTCAGATCCTAGTCCCCTCTGTAGCTTAATGGGTTGACTTAGTACATGGCTATCAATGGGGTAGGCCCATCAGGTCATTGGTTGACTTAGTATATGGCTACCAATGGGGTAGGTCCATCAAGTCACTTTGAGTCATGGATTGGACTACCTATGGGTAGTGTCATGCGACTCAACCCTAGATATTGATCTACCTATTAGGTAGGATCATGTGGGGTTTAATAAGGATCTACATAGAGAGAGGTAGTATCTCAGTCCACTGCAGGGACAACACAGAGATAGGGGATAGGAAAGGATTGAGTAGTATGGTTTAAAATGTAATCTTGGCTATTAAATGATAATTGGTTGATTACTTTGTTATTATAGTTGCACGATTATTGTTTCCCCCACATACTAGCTTCTTGTTGACCGACATTTTGTTTGTCGGCATTTTAGGTACAATGAAAAGAACAAACAGTAAAGTGGCATTGTGAAAATAAAACATAAAGTGCAAGGAGGATTAGATAGAGTAGATTCAAGCTTGGATAGATAGATTTCCAAAGTTTTAAAAGGTATGCAAAGTTTTAATTTTCTACTAGATTTTAGTTTAGTTAGTAGAATTTCATTATTATTATTGATTAATTGTCGAACCTTTGATCTGGGCTATTGGATAACGGCTCTAACCTTTCGGTCTCCCTTAATTGGGGGTTACTGGGAGGCAGGGTCGTTACACCAACAAGGTATGACCTTGGTGGATCCACCTGAAGGGGTAAAACCCATAGGGTGCATTTGGGTCTTTGTAAGAATACCAACATGGAAGGGTAGTTTGGTTAGAAAGAGTTTCAAACAAGTTCAAGGTCTTGAACATGATGAAGTATTTGACCAATTACCGTGATTAAATCCATCAGGATCATGCTTGTTATTGTAGGTTGTTATGACTATGAGATTTGACATATGGATGTTAAAACCACATTCCTTAATTAGAATAATTAAGAGGATGTGTACATGACACAACCTAAAGGTTTTATAAATCCAAGAATGCAAATAAAGTCTATAAGCTACAAAGGTCAATCTGTGGATTGAAGTAAGCATATCAGAGCTGGAATGTTCAATTTGACAAGATAGTCAAAGAGTTTGACTTGAGTCGGAATGAATATGGAATCTGTGATTACAAAAGATTTCGTGGGAGAATATTTATATTCTGCATAATGATGGGTAATAACGTCCATATGTTGCATTTGTTAAATCTTGGCAAGGAAAGTACCTTCTATATGAAGTGTTTAGGTGAAGCATCCTATGTGATAGGGATCGAGGTCTATAGAGATAGATTTGGAAAGCTTCTCAAGAACACATACATTGGCAACATGTTGAAGGGTTCAATATGTAGGACTCAATGAGAGAAAACTTGTCCACATTACATGGAGTTAGTCTCTCAAGAGCCTAGTATCCTAGTTCTTGTAAAGAATAAGAACACATGGATAGATGCCATATGCATTCGCAATTGGAACTATATTGAATGGAATGTTATGTACTTATCTCGTTATCTCATATGTATTGAATGTGACAAGAGGATATCCAGTCATCTCATATGTGTTGGACATGATGAGAGGATATGTATACCTATCTAGCAATCTCATATGTATTGGACATGATGAGAGGGTATGTGTCAGATGCTAGTGAGAGTAATTCTACTACCATAAAGAACATCCTTAGGTTCTTGTGAAGCACTGAAAGAATCGATTCCTTGGTTATGATAATAAGGAAGAGTTGGGTGTAAACGGTTGCACTGATGCAAGCTTCTGAACTAACAATTAAATGATTGCAATCTAAATTATATTTGACATTAAAATAGGAACTGTAAGCTGAAAAGGATTTTGAGCAAGAGATAGTTGTTTATATCTATAATAGAAGTCGAGTATCTTTGTGTTATGAGAACAACAAAGGATACTGTATGGATCAAGAAGTTCATATGGGTGAACTCATGAGTGGTTTCAACCATTACTGACTTGGTAGAAATATTGTGACAACAATGGAACTATATGATAGGCAAGGAATCTCAGATAGCATACTACTGCACTTCCATCTCATTTGAAAAGTCACACAATGAGGAGATGTAAAACTTGCAATATACCGACTTGATGCAAATGTTGCTAACCTGCTACAAAGCTCTTGCATAGTAGAAACTTGATGGACATGTTGAGATCACTTGGAATCATATTCGTGTTTTTTTTACTCTAAGTACAAGTGGGAGTTTATTGGCATATATGCCCAGAGAGCCAAAAACATGATGATTGCAATGTGGAATTAGATACCTGATTTGATAATAATAATAAAGGTAATTGTGTCTATTATTTTTGTCTCAGTCATGAGATGATGACATAGATATAAGTAGATGTCTAAAGAATGATGTTACTCGATGACATATGTCTTCAGGTTGAGGACCTAAATAATGAGATCATATGTATGATAAGAGTACATACATTCTTTTTATGTCCCTAGTTAGATATTATTGTGGAACCAATATAGAGAACAATAATACATAAGACTAGAGTGTGTGTTGACTGATGATAGAGTCTCATTAGTCATGATATGTGATATCAAGTCAAGCAACACATGTACATGTTAGAGAGCAGTGTCTCGGATAGACCCACTGTGAGAGTGATACATGGAGATCATGGAATGGTGGTCAGAATCATCTCTCATAGTGATAGTGGTGATTGTGGTTCTTAGAACTGAAGTCACTACATTCATCACATGTCATTCATGTAGTTTGAGATCATCAAACATAATTCTAAATAAGGGTTTCCATAACGGTGATGATTGGGTGCACTGTGACACATGAGGATTGAGTGTGAGTGATGTAGATGGGATTTTTCCCTCCTATAAGAGTTTGATATCCAGGGCCTCTTGATAAGCAAGATTGAGAAATGTATGACCATACTCATATGACTCAAAATGTGATATGTGAGCTCACGTACATCTCATACAATCTGCTCTAGTTCAAGGAACATGGATTAAACATTGAGAAGATGACAATTCCATGCCTTGAGTTCAATATGGATATTAGAGAATAAGGAACTATAAGATCATGGTAACACTAATCAGGTATTGTACGTTGAATTTGTTCTCCAACTTTCCGAATTACTTGGATAGCAATGATGTGTGACTAGGCACCACTCTTTGCTAACATGATGATTGCAATGTGGAATTAGATACCTGATTTGATAATAATAATAAAGGTAATTGTGTCTATTATTTTTGTCTCAGTCATGAGATGATGACATACTAAAGAATGATGTTACTCGATGACATATGTCTTCAGGTTGAGGACCTAAATAATGAGATCATATGTATGATAAGAGTACATACATTCTTTTTATGTCCCTAGTTAGATATTATTGTGGAACCAATATAGAGAACAATAATACATAAGACTAGAGTGTGTGTTGACTGATGATAGAGTCTCATTAGTCATGATATGTGATATCAAGTCAAGCAACACATGTACATGTTAGAGAGCAGTGTCTCGGATAGACCCACTGTGAGAGTGATACATGGAGATCATGGAATGGTAGTCAGAATCATCTCTCATAGTGATAGTGGTGATTGTGGTTCTTAGAACTGAAGTCACTACATTCATCACATGTCATTCATGTAGTTTGAGATCATCAAACATAATTCTAAATAAGGGTTTCCATAACGGTGATGATTGGGTGCACTGTGACACATGAGGATTGAGTGTGAGTGATGTAGATGGGATTTTTCCCTCCTACAAGAGTTTGATATCCAGGGCCTCTTGATAAGCAAGATTGAGAAATGTATGACCATACTCATATGACTCAAAATGTGATATGTGAGCTCACGTACATCTCATACAATCTGCTCTAGTTCAAGGAACATGGATTAAACATTGAGAAGATGACAATTCCATGCCTTGAGTTCAATCTGGATATTAGAGAATAAGGAACTATAAGATCATGGTAACACTAATCAGGTATTGTACGTTGAATTTGTTCTCCAACTTTCCGAATTACTTGGATAGCAATGATGTGTGACTAGGCACCACTCTTTGCTTGTGATGTCATAATTGGTTATGGGCATTCACTGCCAAAGTAATTCTAGACCTATAGGGTCACACACATAAAATACACTTGGAATAAAGGAGTATATTCATGAATGATGTTTAATTTGATTACTAAAGGTGTTTAGGTATTCAATTAAACAATTGAGGTTTAAAATTGACTGACTGGATGACCAGTTCAAGTGTTGAGATGATCAGTTGGAGTGTTAGGTCAATTGGAATCAATATTGGTTGAACTTTGTATGAATTGGACAAGTGAAACGACCATCTCACTTGTGAAAATACCATCTCACAATATGAAACGACCATTTCACTATGTGAGATGACTGGTTCATTTCCCAGATTGCCTAGTTTAGTTGCCAATTCAATTGGAACAAGGATTGATGTTGATGTCATGTTTAACATTAATCGGGCATTGAAAACCAATTTGATTCAGAATAGGAAACTTGTGAAATGATTGTTTCCCTATGTGACTCAATTATTTCACCCACAAAATGACTTTTTAAGTTTGCGAGATGACTAATTTTGCAATGCGCAAGTTCTAGAAGATTCATGATTTCGGACCCTTCTACTCCCGCATCAACTGGGAACCCTGACCCTAACCCCTTCTATAAATAGAGGGATACGTGGGGCTACTTAAGACACACAATTAGTGGCCCTAATAATTATTGTCCTCTCTAGTTGTGGTAAATAATAGAGAGCCCAAGCAAGTCCTACCAATTAAAGGGAGGAACAACAAGGGAAGGAACAACTAAGATCAGTTATGGGAGAGCATGTCAGCGACTAGTACATTGACAAAAGGGGACAACTTCTTGTTGGATCTGGCAGTGCAACATGAATATCCCGGTGGTCCACATGGACTACTCTAGAGACAAGAGTATGTTGTCTTCTACTAGGAGGACATCATCAACCGCCTTCAATGGTAGCTATACTAGGAGGCCATTTGTGAGGACTGTTCAAGTCCTGCTACTACTGAAGGAGTGTATTGTTACCTGAAGTAGAAGAAGCACAATGCTACTGCAAGGGTAATGTCGCTAGACTTGCTCTAGGACTAGGTATAACCTTGCAACCTTTCCTTCCTAGATATGTTTTTATTGATGCGATGTTTCTATCCAAGGGAATCGGGTTTGAAATTTTTGTTTCCAGTGCCTTATCTACCACCCCAATTTCCCTATATTGTGTCCCAAGAAGAGATTCCATTAAACTCAGAAGGGGTGAGAGATGTATAAATGATGCTTATGACTATTTCATTCAGCTATGCATTCTTGAATATAACTTCATCCCAGGTAGCTACATATCATGTCGGCTCCTTATAAGGAAGGATGACTACTTTTCACATGTTGTATCTCATCCCTTGTAAGTAGAACTGCATCATTTGCTTCCAATATAGGAAGTTTGTGCTGTCAAAGATTAAAGGTCTCACGGTGAATCCACCCTACAAGTTGAGAGAACCTAGAAGGTTGCCACCCATCTTCTCATCTCATAGGATATTTTTTTAATAAGACTATGACTCTGATACCACTTGTTGGATCAAAGGGCTCTAGAGGGGGTGAATAGAGCTAAAAAGAACTTAAACCAACTTGATTAGACCTTCAAGTTACTTCAAGAAGTATGATTGCAAATAAGGAATTTGATGTGCAACTAAACATACATAACAAGGATAATAGATATTGAAAGAGAACACAAACAATCTATGTAGAGTGATTGATAACACCCAAATTAGTGCATATTTTCTATGCATTTTATCTATCATTTTGTGCCACTTTAGTCTTAATATGCACTCTTTTGTTCATGTTTTATGCTTTTTGTCTCGTATTAGATAAAAGTAGTAAAAATAGCCAATAATGTAGCTAATTAGCAAATTTTTGACTTGTAGGCACCGAAACTAGCCAATTTTAGGACTCTCAAGTACTGAACCTGAAAAGACAAGAATTCCAGTAACTAGCTGATACGGCTACCCGATAGGGCCTGGCCGATACGGCTACCCGATAGGGCCTGGCCGATACAGCTGCCTGACACTCCCCCTGCCTGACACGGTCTTTGGGCGACAGTCATATTTGCCCACCTGATGCCTCAAGATCGAAGCCACGGATGAAGGACAAGTGGACCAATAAAAGCTACAACTCTCATCAACTCGTTGCCTATAAATAGCAGCTGCCAACCTACAGAGCAAAAGGGGGATCCGGAGGAAGGACCCGGCAAGAGCTAGTTCCTAGACCAAGGAGCTAGTGTGTCGAGTTCCCCAAAAGTCTACTACCCGATACGGTTGCCCGATACGGTGGCCCGATACAATCTTCCCGATACGGTCTGCCCGATACGGTCACCCGATACGGTCGCCCGATACGGTCTGCCCGATACAGTTTGCCCGATACGGTCTGCCCGATATGGTCTGCCTGATACCGTTGCCCGATACGGTCTAGAGAGAGAGAGATGAGGAGTCCACAGGTACGAAGAGAAGACCCAAGGGCCGAGATCCGACCTACACAGAGGCCAAGGAGCGAGAGACACCTCTCCTCTATCGGCTATATCTCTTCCCTCTTCTATTTCATTCTACTGCATTCCTTTGTTTCTTGTACAAACGATGTTTATCCATCTTTGTTCGGTGCCAGCTATGCTTGTCTATGGCTAGTTAGCTCCTTCTTAGCTATGTAGCCCGATCTGGGCATGTTTATATACTTTTGCCTTAAGAAAGTAGATTCATATTAGATCTAGTATGTTTCATGTTTTATTTTCTCTTTCTAAGTTATGATTGCTAGTTTGGTTGATCTCTTACTCGCTTGAACTGCTATTTCTACCTGTATCGAGAGATCTGTTGTAGGAATAGCTAAGAGATGATAGTTTGGATCTGAACTCGAGAGGATGACGATCCAAGGTATTATGTTCCTAACACACTGGAATATCCTAAGACCCGAGAGGGAACTTAGTGTATTCCGAGGTGTTGATATGTCATTCCTCGAGAGAGGTTCATTGACATATTGTTGATGGTTTTAGTCACGCATCGCGAGAGTGAGTGGGACGACCCCACAGGACAGATGCCACTATGCGTACTAGATGCTTGCTTAGGTGTTCAAGGGTTGTCTATGCCCGAGGACGAGTACATAGACTGCCCCGTTTGTGGTTACATAGCCAGGAACTCTCTTTCTCTGTTTAGTAGAATCATGAGCTCTGTTTTGTTTTGTTTTGTTTTCTTTTCTTTGTTTTGTTTTATATCGTGACAACCCGCTAGACTAGTTCTAGCAATTACTTTTATCAACTATCGTCTTGGCTTATCTGACTAAAGAACGAGATCTGTGGCATCCTAAACGTCACCACGTCCCTATGTTCGACCCTATATATCTACTTCGACCCCGTAATAAAGTTGCAGGGGCCTAGAAGGTTTCGGGTTATAAATTTAAAGCTTGATTCCTTCCTTTGTCCCGCGTTCATTTCAGGGCGCGTGAAAAAGGCTGGTCAACTTTTGGCGCCGTTGTCGGGGACGTGGTTTTCCACATTTACACGCATAGTAGATTTTTGTTCTGTTACTTTAAGTATGTACATACATGCATAGTTTTCCTCTTTGTTTACACATACTTGTTCATATATACTAAATCACTTTTCTTTTTCTCATACCTTTTTTTTTAGCCATGGACCTTGCTTCCGCAAGACAAGTCATCTTGTCCACCTGTCCTCCTGAGTTTTTCCGCAGTTCCGACTACTGGCAAATAATTGAAGGTCGTGCTCTGCAACTAGTCGAGTTATACTCACCTCCACCGTCGTCATATGTTGAAATTTCAACAAAGGAGACTGCCAGTCAACCATCGACCCCCATTCTATCATGGGATCAAGAACTGATTAAGGCAGTAGAGTTGGCTAGGAAAAGTATTCAAGCACTCACCTCCTTAGCCCCTCATCTCAAAGAAGATGTCGATCCAATGCAACAACTGCTAGAAGAGCAGGATCATCATCTCAAAGTAGCCACTGAGGTTGCAGACTGCAGTAGAAGTCTAGTTCAAACTATTGACCGAGGATTCATTCAAGCGCATTAGTTTGGTACAGCAGGTCAGCAACCGATGTGCATGGTAGAATTGACGGGTCTCGAAAGCATTGCTGCTCAAGTACAACAACTTCATGATAAAGATGTTGAACAAGGCAGGAGGCTCCAAGAGCTCATTCATTTAGTTACAATCCAATTACAAATGCCACCACAAGATAATGAAGACGTTAGTCATCAGGACCATTCCATTGGGTATGAAGTGGAGTATGCATCACCATCCTATTCCGACCATCAACTGGATTCACCAGGATTTTTCTGTGAAGACCAACCCACCCAAAGAAACCCTTCATTATATCCAGATGACCCAGTTGATGAACCAATGGAAGATATGAGTCATAGACCTGAATGGATCTATGATGACGACGATGAAGACTGTAAAAGCCAAGTTTCCTCACAGCCAGAAGGTTGGCAAGAGGAACCAGAGTCAGATATTGAACCAGACCAGAGTGACATCTCTCATATTGAGACTTGCCACTTTGCTTTGAACAGTACGCCAACCATGGTTTGGAACAACTTGTTCGATGATGATGACGACGACGATGACAGCTTCTCGACATGGACCAGTGGGTATACTGACGATGACGAGTTGGAGCAGCACGAGCCGCCATTTGCACCCATACCACTACAAGGTAGGGTGGATGTCAAGGGGGCAGGATGGACAGTTCACTACAACATGGCTATTGAGCACGAAGATACCCCTGACTCCACGCCAGGTGATAAGCTTGGGGTGGTAAAACCACAAACTGATTCTTTGGGGAGTACGTTTTTCTCAGAAGATGATTGGATGACTCAGACGGTACATGAAGATTTATGTGAGCATCCAACCTCAAATGTAGAGATGGAGAGAGAATATATGAGTCATCAAGATGATGTCCAACCTCTCTCATCTACCTCATCCTGTGTCGACATCCCAGGACCTTCATTTTCAGAATCATATAATGAAAGGTACCCAGAGGATGATATGTCGAAGAATTCATCCCAGTGCAGTTCAAGCCACTTCCACCACAAAGATGACTTCACCGAGTTGCCAGATTTCACTTCGCTTCTTCAGACTCAGAAGGGCCAACACATCCTCCTATTCTACTCCTACTATGTGGCGGAACCCGTCGGCAAGAAACAGGTGACACTGGTCCCAAAACTTAGGATTTGGGATCCTAGTGTCGGTATCGTGGGGCAACCACCCCCTTTTCTATCACCCACCCTTCCGCCCTTTTATTACAATAAATTTTGCTTTTGATGTTCTTGTTGGTTAATTTCTTTCCTCTAACTATTTTGATATCCTTGCACCCATGCATCATCTTTAGAACTTCAATAACTATCGTTAAACTCATGCATTCCTGCCTCACTATTTCAAGTTTGAGTCTTGCTCGAGGATGAGCAAAATTTTAAGCTTGGGGTGGTAGGCTTCACCCTTCTTTTCTCTTCACCCTTCTTTCATGCATGTTTATTTCCTGCATTTAGTTTTAAATTTTCAAAAAAAATCAGCTTTTTAGCTTTGCAATTATGGCTATATGGTGTGAATCTAATAGATAAATGCTTGACTTTATGCCTAGATGCACAGTTTTATCTTAAAAATTGCTTGACCTTCTGCTTGACTTGCTCTTTGACTTTTTCCTTAAGTTTGATAATAAATCTAAGGTTATAGCTTAAAGCTAGATTCCCTTGATCTATGTTGTGAATGGTGAATCCATGGTAAAGGACCGTTGGAATGAGCTAAAACATGATTAAAGAATCCTAGCTGCGGTTTCACAAGCTTGCCTCTATTCTAAGGATTCTTGAATCATAATTGCTACTTCTCACACAGGTATCAAGCAGATTATGATGGGCTTTGAGCTATGATCAAGAAGAAATGTTTTCCTTGATGGACTACATGCCTTCTCACATTAGATTGAGTCAAAAGGATGAAAAACATAAAAATGTGCAAAAGAGGCTTGGCCACCCACAAAATCCCAAAATATCTATATAGTTCTCACCCAAGCCCACAAAAATAGAATGCAGATGATAAAAGCCTGAGTGTGAACAATAAATGAGCGATGTTTTCTCTTTTAGGACAGTTGAGGATGATGCCCAGCTAGTGTGTGACTGCGCTCATGAGCGCGGGTATGTCGTGCCTGGAAGTATCACTCTAAAAGCTCATTAGAGAGTCACTAGGAACCCTTAGGTGACCTATGAGATCATCTCAGTAGCAGGGTTGGTTCGAACGGAGTACGAGGAGTTCGTCTCACTTCTCTGGGCCAACTGGTTCAGACTGCAGGGACTGTTGCTCGCTACATGGACCAACCTAACGCAGATCGGGATCCTCAGAAGTCATTAGAGTCTTTTTGCTTTGTTTCTTAGGACATGAATAAGTGAGAGGTGTGGTATTCCTGATTGGTATGCATGGATTCATGGTGATGGCTCATTGCTCATCACTCGCGTGATCACCTATGTGACAACTCTTTCATGTTTAAATAGTTATGGTTCAAACCCTCATGAGTATCGGCAGGCTATAGTGAATTCGCTTAACCTCGCCTGGACGCTCTTTGATCTTGCTTTGGCAGGATTGTGCATGATTGGTGGGGGTTTGCTATGAAATGATATGGATCAAGAGAATAGATGTTTTAAACTATTTTTCTTAACCTTGGCATTTATTGCCAAGCTTAATTTGGATGTTACCTTTTTGTTCTTTGAGCACAGTCTTGCTTGAGGACAAGCAAGTTTTAAGCTTGGGGTAGTTGATAACACCCAAATTAGCGCATATTTTCTATGCATTTTATCTATAGTTTCGTGCCACTTTAGTCTTAATATGCACTCTTTTGTTCATGTTTTATGCTTTTTGTCTCGTATTAGATAAAAGTAGTAAAAATAGCCAATAATGTAGCTAATTAGCCAATTTTTGACTTGTACGCACCGAAACTAGCCAATTTTAGGACTCTCAAGTACCGAACCTGAAAAGACAAGAATTCCAGCAGTTGGCCGATACGGGTACCCGATAGGGCCTGGCCGATACGGGTACCCGATAGGGCCTGGCCGATACAGCTACCTGACACTCCCCCTAACCGACACGGTCTTCGGGCGACAGTCATATTTGCCCACCTGATGCCTCAAGATCAAAGCCACAGATGAAGGACACGTGGACCAATAAAAGCTACAACTCTCATCAACTCGCTGCCTATAAATAGTAGTTGCCAACCTACAGAGCAAAAGGGGGAGCCGGAGGAAGGACCCGGTAAGAGCTAGTTCCTAGACCAAGGAGATAGTGTGTCGAGTTCCCCAAAAGTCTACTACCCGATATGGTTGCCCGATACGGTGGCCCGATACGGTCTGCCTAATACAGTCTGCCCGATACGGTCACCCGATACAGTCGCCCGATATTGTCTGCCCGATACGGTTTGCCTGATACGGTCTGCCCGATATGGTCTGCCCGATACGGTCTAGAGAGAGAGAGATGAGGAGTCCAGAGGGACAAAGAGAAGACCCAAGGTCCGAGATTCGACCTGCACAGAGGCCAAGGAGTGAGAGCCACCTCTCCTCTACGGGCTATATCTCTTCCCTCTTCCCTCTTCTCTTTCATTCTACTACATTCCTTTGTTTCTTGTACAAATGATGTTTATCCATCTTTGTTCGGTGCCAGCTATGCTTGTCTATGGCTAGTTAGCTCCTTCTTGGCTATGTAGCCCGATCTGGGCATGTTTATATACTTTTTCCTTAAGAAAGTAGATTCATATCAGATCTAGTATGTTGCATGTTCTATTTTCTCTTTCTAAGTTATGATTACTAGTTTGGTTGATCTCTTACTCACTTGAACTGCTATTTCTACCTGTATCGAGAGATCCATTGTAGGAATAGCTAAGAGATGATAGTTTGGATCTGAACCCGAGAGGAGGACGATCCAAGATATTTTGTTCCTAACACACTGGAATATCCTAAGACCCGAGAGGGAACTTAGTGTATTCCGAGGTGTTGATATGTCATTCCTCGAGAGAGGTTCATTGACATATTGTTGATGGTATTAGTCACGCATTGCGAGAGCGAGTGGGATGACCCCACAGGACAGATGCCATTGTGCGTACTAGATGCTTGCTTGGGTGTTCAAGGGTTGTCTACGCCTGAGGATGAGTACATAGACTACCCCATTTGTGGTTACATAGCCAGGAACTCTCTGTCTCTATTTAGTAGAATCACGAGCTCTGTTTTGTTTTGTTTTGTCTTCTTTGGTTTGTTTTATATCATGACAACCCACTAGACTAGTTCTAGCAATTACTTTTATCGACTATCGTCTTGGATTATCTGACTAAAGAACGAGATCTGTGGCATCCTAAACGACACCACGTCCTTGTGTTCGACCACGTATATCTACTTCGACCCCGTAATAAAGTTGTGGGGGCCTAGAAGGTTTTAGGTTATAAATTTAAAGCTTGATTCCTTCCTTTGTCCCGCGTTCATTTTCGGGCGCGTGAAAAAGGGCGGTCAGTGATCCCAAACTCCAAACTAAGAGAGTATACATCCACCACCTAGAGAGGTCAAACCCTAGGATTTTGCAACTATTGTATACTTATATGCCATTATAAGACATACAATAAGACCTTCCTTTTACGGGGCTAGGATGTCTAGCCTTTCATTTTAAGGACTAAAAGGAGCCAATAAACCTTATAAGGTCTTATTGATTCTTTGAGCTAGAGTCTTCAACCTCTACAACGGCTTACCCACTCTTGTACAAGCTGGACACCATCGTCAAGGAGCTCCTCTCTTGCATCGAGTCTTTTGCCTTGAAGGAATTACCTACTCTCATCAAGGGTCTTAATTTTTCACCTTCTCATTCACCTTGGAGAAGCTTTCACCAACTTTTCTCTTGAGAAAGAGGTTGGGAAAAAGAGGATTTGAAAGCCTTACAAGAATACAATAGAGTAGCTCTCTCACACATTGCCTATCTCACTCATAAGGATGGTTTGATTTGTAAGCAAGAA
The DNA here is from genome assembly GCA_963693085.1 of Alisma plantago-aquatica. NCBI lineage: Eukaryota > Viridiplantae > Streptophyta > Magnoliopsida > Alismatales > Alismataceae > Alisma > Alisma plantago-aquatica. The sequence goes on along the minus strand of OY856413.1, from coordinate 642,092,421 downwards.
AAAGAAGGAGGCTCTATGTGGACAAAATCACTCAACTATAACTAGGAGCAAGGTAGGAAAACTTGGGATGAAGTTAAAGGGCCCATATTTTTATTTGGGGGTGTCCACTATCCACTAAAACACTTGAAAATGAAATAGAATCATTTGGTGTGTCACAACAGATCTATTTTTGATGTTTGCAACACTCCAACAGCTAGAAACACTTTTTCTATACACTCTGTACATTTTAGTCGGTCAAGCTTTAATAAAGATAACTCGACCTATTGAAGTATTCCACAAATTGATTTTGAGTTATCACCCGAGTTTATCCTGGATGAAACTCGACCGATGACTTAAAATCACTTTGTTTGTGTAGGTGTCAGTGGAGTTGTCACAAGACAAACTTGGCCAAACCTTATGAATTCCAAGACCCATCTTAGGTGTTGTTTGAGGTTCTAAGAGGGAAAATTGGCTGAACAAACTTCCTATGATGTATTTTGAAAATTGTCATTAAAGTGCTTAAATTTTCGTTTTGAATGCTCTTGATTTTTTATCATCTTAATTACACGTCATAACATCAATACAAATGATTACAAAAAATTTCCTAAGTCGTTTATGGTATTTTCCATAAAAGTGTATTTTATTGACTTTGACTTATATTTGATCAAGCTAGGGATTGATTGAATTGGTTGTTGGGTTTTAGGAGAGGCAGAGAAGGCATCGGAAACAAAAAAAATTCTCCTCCCCAAACCCAGAACAAGGAAACGCGTCAACGTCTATACAATAGGAAAGGATGGTTTGTGGAATCATACCTTGTCCTAAGGCTTGCTCGACAACAATACCTCGCGGCTTGCGCGGTCTTCACCTCTGGTCTTAGACGGTGTCTGTGTAGCTCCTGGTCGCACCGAGACTGATGACTCCTGGTCTCACCGGGACTGTCAGGATTGACAGCTGTCCTTTGAGCGGCAGAAATCTCCCGCCTCTAAAGTAGTCCACACGGACCACCTGGAACTCCAATCTTCTTGTCTCACAAGGAATTGAAAGGAGTCGCACCCTCCTATCAGTGTACTAGTTACTGACACACTCTCCTACCACCAGTCACTTTCTGCAGTTGTCTTTCCCTTGTTGTGCCTCCCTTATCGGGTAGCACTTGCTCGGGCTCTCTCGGTTACCAAAACCAGAGAGAATGACAACTTTATAGAGAAACTGGTTGCACTGAGTTGTACTTTGAGAAGCCCCCAATACCCCTATATATATATGAGGGTCATGGGACAGGGTTCTCTATCTCGGGCAATGTGGGACTAAAGCAGGAGTAGAAGGGTTCGAGATTTTCCACAAAAACAACCAACTGTGCAACCTGAACCGATCGTTTCATTTCTGAAATGGTCGGTTGGGGACCTGATCCGGTCAGTTGACACCTCAACTGATCGGTTGGGACCCATGAAACAGTCGGTTCACTTCTGAACCGATCAGTTCGTGGTCCTGGTCAGTTCCCGATTGACTTTTCCTCTTTTGTTTCGAATTGGTATCAAATACCAATCCTTGTTCCAATCAAATTGGGCAAGTGAAACAAAAGGAAATTTCTCACCAATCCTACTTTCCCAACTTGCTCGGTTGGACCAGTTGAACCGATCATTTCAACACTTGAAGTGATTATTTCACCCTGTCCATCAGCCAATCGACTCACCATCTAAGTCGATCGGTTCACCAAGCTCAGCCGATCGGTTCATCACATGAGTCGATCGGTTGGGAATGCAGATTGTGCAGAATCAGTCAATTGCAGTTTCAATCAATCTGATACTCCAATAAATGTGTCCAACACCTTGAACATTATGATATTGACCTATCAATTGATTGAGTGTTTAATTGAACTACTAAATTCCTTTAGTAATCAATCTAAACAATGTTTGTTGACAAAACTCCTCTTCCAGGTTAAACCCTATGTGTGTGACCCTGCAGGTCCATTTCACGTTGGCAGTGAAAGTCCATAACACTTATGATTTCACAAGAAAAGAGCGGTGCCTAGTCACACATCAGTGCTACCCAAGTGAAATAGAAAGTTGGAGAACAACTTTCAATCCTACAATCCGTGAATGGTGTTACAGTGAATGTATAATTCCTTTGTCACTCATATCCCGAATGAACTCGAGGCATGGAATAGTCATCCTGTCAATGTTCATTCACTTTCTTGATCTCAGAGTAGATTGGAAGAGATATGTATGACATCAGTATCACATACTGATTCACACATGCGTGCACGCCTTTCTCAATACTACTCATCAAGTGGCCATGGATATCAAACTCCCTTATGAGGGACAAATCCCATATCTATCACTCACCCCTCAAAAGCTCCATGTGTCAAAGACACCTAATCATCACCTTTATAACAACCCATGTTTCAGGACTGCGTTTGATGATGTCAAAGTGTGCCCAACGACATGTGTTGAGTGTAGTGATTTCAGGTCAAAGAATCACACTCACCACCATCACCGTGAGTACTGACTGTGACTACCATGTCATGGTTCCATGTGTCAAACTCACGGTGGGTCTGTCTGATACACTTGTTCTCTAACAAGTACCTATGTGTTTGGTTTGATATCTCTATATCATGACTAATGAGATTCTATCATCAACCAACACCACAATCTAGTCTTGTGTGTCATTGTTGTCTATCTACCTTCCACAATGACATCCGACTAGGGACATAACAAGAATGTACAAACTCTTAGCATCTGTATGATCTCATCGTTCAGGTCCTCAACCTGAAAGCATATGTCATTGAGTACTGTCATTCTCTAGACATTCAATCTATTCTATCACTATCTCATAGGACTGAACCAGAAAGAATTGGAAGCTTGCCTTTGATGTTTATCAAATCAGTCTTAATGTATCCCACCAATCATCCCATGATTGGCTCTCAGGGCATACATACCAACAAACTCCCACTTGCACTGCAAGCCAATCACCCTTGAATCATATTCATAGTGATCTTCAAACATGTCCCACATGTTACTGTGCTCTAGTGCGAACATAGTGAGTTATGGCAACACCTTGCCAAAGTTAGTATAAATTGCATGACTCACATCTCTTCGTTGTACGTCACACGTATGAGATGGAGTTGTCGTAATATGCGATCTAGTATTCCTTTGCTAACCTTTAGCCACATTGCATGATCAAGGATTCGATACTTGTCATCAATGAGCAGAATATCTATAAGTTCATCTCATGAACTTCCAGATCCATATAGTATCCACTGCTGTTCTCCAACACATAGATACTCGGCATTTCCTTTTAAATGGTTTGATTGGAACACTTCCAATTATCAACAAACTTTCACTTTTATATATCCTATATATATTTTGCGATTAATTTTCTGTCCTTTCGGAAGTTCGCATCAATGTAACTCTTTACATTGAACTCTTCCTTATCTCCATAGAACTAGTACTTCACAAGTACTTATCAAGTTCTCATGGTATTCTAGTAACCCTTACTGGAAGTAGACAGACATCCACTTGTCATGTCTCACATACGAGTTATCAGGATGAGCACATCATATTGCCATGTCCAACATATAAGATGATGAATGCATTTTATTCTTGCCATGTCTATACATGCAAGATGATGGGATGATTACATAAATGATAGATCCATATCTATTCTTCATAAGAATTGGACACTTGGCATTGGGATACTAACTCCATGTAACATGGACAAGTTTTCTTCCACTAAATCTATGCATATTGAACCCTTCAGTACATATTGCAAATGTATGCTTCTCTTTTCAGGTCAAGAGGTTTTCGAGAACTATCTCTATAGATCTCTATTCCTATCACCTAGGAAACATCTCTATCTTCCTTAAAGATAATTTCCACTTTTAGATTTCCATTCTAGAACATTTCCATTTCACATCAACATGTGGAATGTGAACATGCTCCCACTAAATCACAGATCCTTCTTTATCTTTGACATATTAGTCAAACCCTTTGACTATATCATCAAAGTAAAGATCCAATTCTGAGTTGCTTGTACTCAATCAATCACATTGATTAGTCCATTGTAACTTATAGACTTCATTTGCATAAGTGGATTCATAAACCTTATAGGTTGTGTCACGTACACATCCTTGTTTTATTCCTCATAGGAATGCGGTTTTAGTATCCATGTGCCAAATGTCTTAGTCATTAAGTTGCAATCAACAAGCATCATCCTTCTCAAAATGTTATCCATGTGTCTTAACACTTAAGATTCATTTGCACTTATGGATTTCATCCAATGGGTGCTACCATCAAGGTCATACCTTGTGGTTCACATGGATGTCATTTAGGATGTAATGGTCGTAAACCATAACTCAAAATTTGGTTCCTCATATCCATCTAGATAGTTGAATCATCACATGAACAACTCATCACATAGATAAATAAGGTGTATCCGTCAAGGATATAAGAATTTACAACTCCTTGTGATTCTTAATGTCCTTTATTAGTGTGGGGTATTCTTTTATTAAGAAGAATTTAGTTATTTGATCATCATTCTCTAACTCCTTCGAGTATGATTCCTTCTTGATTTAGACATCACCATGCCTTAATCATGAGTTCACTATGATATACTATCATAATCACTCATAAGGATCTCAAACATTTGGTCCAAGTATTTCATTCATTGATCTCATCAAGAATTAACACTTTACCAAATTTGCACTTCATCTATGATAATCTTGAACACTTCAAGATATTCATATTGGTATTTCTCTAAACACCATTTGAAGTATTAGCATTTGTTCCAATAGGTATGTAAATGCATCACATGTATCATACCTAATAGGATAATCATTCTCCCACTACCTTTAGTGAAGATTGATCAATCATGTCCAAGATATTCATGTCTCTTACTGGTTCTCTAACCAAAAGAGTCTAGATTTATCCATCACATGGAAACTAGAAATGAATTTCTCATGATTTATGCTAATTTGATTGTTTGAGGTATTTAGAACTTTTAGGTATCATTTTATCTTATGCATATCAAATACCACAAGATAAACAAGGAATTGCCACGAAGATCATATCTTTAGAAATTGAAACATCTCTTTATTGATTGCCATCATTGTCATACAATATGCAAAAATAAAGTGTTTCTATCTATTGGCAAATATGAAATAGCAGTTCATAACTGTATTACATGCCTTTTAGGCTGAAAATAAACTAAAGTACTCCTATCTATGGCGGCAACACTTGCCCCATTTATTGAGTGCTTTACACTTTACATCTTGGTATCATATACCTCAAAAGTGTTACAAGTTTACTTTCATGACACCTTTAAGTAGAGATGTATGTCGCCTCCTTCTTCTTTTGCTCTTCCAGATAGAGAGGACAATTCCTTTTCCAATGTCCTGGCTTTTGACAATGGTGGCAATTGCCTTTCTTGGTCATGCCTCCCTTGGCCTTGAGAGCTGAAGACGAGTTGGGCTCCTGACTAGCATCAGAACCTTTCTTAGCTTTTCCCTTACCCTTGCACTTGGACTTGCCTTTCTTGCTCGTGATCACCATCACAGACTTAGGCTTGTCCTTCTTCATCTGTGTCTCAGTTGTCCTCAACATGCCCAACAACTCTGACAGTGGCCTATCAAAGTTGTTCATGTTGTAGTTCATCACAAACTGATTGTAGGATTCTGGCAACGATTGCAGTATCAGGTCAGTAGCCAACTCTTGGCTCAGTGGAAATCCCAGTCTTATCAGGTTCTCCACATACCCAATCATCTTGAGTGTGTGAGGACCAACTGGATCTCCTTCTGTCATGACACACTTGAACAGTGCCCTTAAGACATCGTATCTCTCTTGACGTGCTTGATCTTCATACATGTTCCTAAGATGTTGAATCATCTCAATGACACCCATGTTCTCATGTTGTCTCTACAACTCGTGGTTCATAGAGTACAACATCAAGCACTTTGAATCAATGGCATCATCAAAATGCTTCTTGTAAGCATCCCTTTCTGCCTTTGGTGCATTAGGAGCAGGTTCCTCTGGAGTTGGAGTATCCAGGACATAGAGCTTTCTCTCTTGAGTGAGAACAATTCTCAATGTCCTATACCAGTCGTGGAATTTTGTCCCATTTAGCCTGTCCTTTTCAAGGACCGATCACAAAGAAAAGTGATTGTTGTTTGTTGTCATTTCTACTACAAAAGTAAATATGCAATTTTAGTCCAAAAACTCATTTTTGACTTATTTGATTGATTTGAAAGGTTGACGATATAAATTAGGACTTTAATTAATTATCGCTCCCACTATTTTAGTTCAAATTGATAGCCCGCACCAACAATTCGGAAGATTGCAGCGTAAAACCTTCTAATGGACAAGATCCTGAAATCCTCTAAGTTATGGACCAGCTTGGGCTGTCACCCACAACTTAGATCTCTCGGGTAGGCAACTCTTTACCAATTGCATCATATGCAACTCTTGATAAGATGTCATATGCAACTCATTGCCATGATCATCTCCATGCCTCAAGGTGCTAGATCCTATCTAGGTCACCTTGTTAAGTCTGACCTAAAGCCAACACGATGAATATGCACCCTGCTTGGGTAGACCCACATATCCATCCTTCACACTTCCATGATATAGACAGTGCACCATGCTTGGGTGTGCCCACACTTGGTCAATCAAGCTTTTCACATGTGTCTCATTTGGAAGGCATCTAAAACTTAATATTTAATGAGGGATTTGGTTTTTATATACATATACATATCCAATCACCACAATACATAGTACGTATCATATACATGCTATATCCCACAGAAAACATGTAAAACGATAAAAGCGATAATTATGGCCATCCTAATGTGATTCTTTGAGCCAAGAGGAATCACAGTCATCTAGGTCTACATCACATGCAACCTGTACAAGATGAACTATGTGCTTTGCCTTTCTGGGTTTGATCAACTCATCACATGACTGATCGGCTCACCATCAGGCCGGTCGGCTGGGTGCCACCAACCGATTGGTTTGCTCCTCCAACCGATCGGTTCGCCTGGTCGTCGTGCATCTCATCATGGCTGCCACCCACTCGTCTCACTCCTCGAACCAGTCATCAACTGATCGGCTCACTCCTTGAACCAATCGTCTCGAACGTCAACCGATCGGTTCACGCCTTGAACCGATCATCTCAGCTATCGTCAGGATGTCCTCCGTTCTTTGACATAACAGGAAATAAAATTCTATCCTATTTTACATTGTAAAAAGAGAAACCTCGAGTTACATTCTAGGGGAGCAAAGGTAGGAAAGAAATCTCGAATTATTTTGAGTTACATCAGGAATAGGAGAAAGGGAATCGGTGCGCAGACCGAGATGCAAGAAACCACATACAACCATACACAGATAGGGTTTATTGGCCATAACCACACTATACATCCACCACAAAACTCATTTAAGGGCGACGCGTATCGAGTACATTAATAATTCATATCATATATGTAAATTGGTATTTGTGGATTTAGGATTGGACATGCATAAAGACAATTTTATTCGCATCGTATGCAATAAATAAAGGAGACAAACCAAAATCAATCATATCGATAATCCTAAAGTATAGAGCAATTGACGTGGCTCTGATACCACTGTTGGGTTTTAGGGGAGGCAGAGAACGCAGCGGAATTAAAAAAAATTCTCCTCCCCAAACCCAGAACAAAGAAACGTGTCAACGTCTATACAATAGGAAAGGATGGTTTGTGGAATCATACCTTGTCCCGAGGCTTGCTCGGAGATAATACCTCGCGGCTTGCACGGTCTTCACCTCCGGTCTTGGACGGTGTCTGTGCAGCTCCTGGTCGCACCGGGACTGACGACTCCTAGTCTCACTGGGACTGTCGGGATTGACAGTTGTCCTCCGAGCGGTAGAAATCTCCAGCCTCTGAAGTAGTCCATACGGACCACCTATAACTCCAATCTCCTTGTCTCACAAGGAATTGGAAGGAGTCGCACCCTCCTGTCAGTGTACTAGTCACTAACACACTCTCCTGCCACTAGTCGCTTTCTGCAGTTGTCTTTCCCTTACTGTGCTTCCCTTATCGGGTAGCACTTGCTCGGGCTCTCTCGATTACCAAAACCAGAGAGAACGACAACTTTACAGAGCAACTAGTTGCACTGAGTTGTACTTTGAGAAGCTCCGGTGTGGGACTAAAGCAGGAGTAGAAGGGTTCGAGATTTTTTACAAAAACAACCAACTGCGCAACCTGAACCGATCGTTTCATTTCTGAAACGGTCAGTTGGGGACCTGAGCCGGTCGGTTGACACCTCAACCGATCGGTTGGGACCCATGAAACAGTCGGTTCACTTCTGAACCGGTCGGTTTGTGGTCCAGGTCAGTTCCCGATTGACTTTTCCTCTTTTTTTTTCGAATTGGTATTAAATACCAATCCTTGTTCCAATCAAATTGGTCAAGTGAAATGAAAGGAAATTTCTCACCAATACTACTTTCCCAACTTGCTCGGTAGGACCAGTTGAACCGATCGTTTCAACACTTGAAGCGATTGTTTCACCCTATCCATTAGTCAGTCGACTCACCATCTGAGCCGATCGGTTCACCAAGCTCAGCCGATCGGTTCATCACATGAGCCGATCGGTTGGGAATGCAGATTGTGCAGAATCAGTCAATTGCAGTTTCAATCAATCTGATACTCCAATCAATGTGTCCAACACCTTGAACATTATGATATTGATCTATCAATTGATTGAGTGTTTAATTGAACTACTAAACTCCTTTAGTAATCAATCTAAACATTGTTTGTGGACAAAACTCCTCTTCTAGGTTAAATCCTACGTGTGTGACCCTGCAGGTCCATTTCACGTTGGCAGTGAAAGTCCATAACACTTATGACTTCACAAGCAAAGAGCGGTGCCTAGTCACACATCAGTGCTACCCAAGTGAAATAGAAAGTTGGAGAACAACTTCCAATCCTACAATCTGTGAATGGTATTACAGTGAATGTATAATTCCTTTGTCACTGATATCCCGAATGAACTCGAGGCATGGAACATTCATCCTGTCAACGTTCATTCACTTTCTTGATCTCAGAGTAGATTGGAAGACATATGTATGACATCAATATCACATACCGATTCACACATGCGTGCATGCCTTTCTCAATCCTACTCATCACGTGGCCATGGATATCAAACTCCCTCAGGAGGGACAAATCCCATATCTATCACTCACCCCTCAAAAGCCCCATGTGTCAAAGCCACCCAATCATCACCTTTATAACAACCCATGTTTCAGGACTGCGTTTGATGATGTCAAAGTGTGCCCAACGACATGTGTTGAGTGTAGTGATTTCAGGTCAAAGAATCACACTCACCACCATCACTGTGACTACCATGTCATGGTTCCATGTGTCAAACTAACGGTGGGTCTGTCCGGTACACTTGTTCTCTAACAAGTACCTATGTGTTTGGTTTGATATCTCTATATCATGACTAATGAGATTATGTCATCAACCAACACCACAATCTATTCTTGTGTGTCATTGCTGTCTATCTACCTTCCACAATGACATCTGACTAGGGACATAACAAGAATGTACAAACTCTTAGCATTTGTATGATCTCATCGTTCAGGTCCTCAACCTGAAAGCATACGTCATTGAGTATTGTCATTCTCTAGACATTGAATCTATTCTATCACTATCTCATATGACTGAACCAGAAAGAATTGGAAGCTTGCCTTTGATGTTTATCAAATCAATCTTAATGTATCCCACCAATCATCCCATGATTGGCTCTCAGGGCATACATACCAACATTGGTCATTTTCATGTACCTAATATCTAAAATTAATCAATCTCAAATAGACATATTAGATACATATGAATGAAATGGTTAAGTCATCATCAAAATATGGACAATGTATAACAGCTAGGTCAACAATAAATACATTAACTTTAGAAACTATTGATTAAATATGTTGTTTGGACAATAACTTTGATGACTTTTTATGAGATATGCAAAAATATGGTTTTTTTTACAAAACTTTTATAGAAATCGAAAAGATATGAATAGATGTTCCCACCTAGATTCAAACTTGGGTGGGCGATAGTGGAAGCAACAAAAGTGACCAACCCAACTAGAAGAATTGTTTGTCATTACTTGGTATGGTATATCTTATACATACGAGTTTGAAAGCTAAAACTCTATATATTTGATAAAAAAATTATTTTTTTAGGAGTCATGATTCCAGCTTCTCTCCTTAGTTCTTCCAAGTCATGATTCTGAAAAACCACTAGAGGGGGGGTGAATAGGGTTTTAAAATTAATTTAACAATTATTTAACTCAAACAACCAACTATAAGAATATTGGACAAGGGGACAAGGATTTAGAGTGGTTCCTACCTTAGCAAATAGTAAGGTAGTCAGTCCACTACCCGGTTGCTTACCCAACCGGGATTTTGAAAGAATTTAATTTTATTACCTCGCAAGGACTTTACATAAAATTACAATTCTTTCCCTAAACCCTTCGAGCAGCCTTCACCTTGAAGTAATTGCACCAACCTTGAAGTAGCCTTCTTGAAGTAACTTCAAGCTCCCCCTTGAAGTAGCCTTCCTCCTGAAGTAGCTTCCCGTTGCAATAGCCTTCTTGAAGTAGCTCGAAGTCCACCTTCTCCACCGAGAAGAACCTTCTCCAATCCACAGCCTCCAACCCTAGGAGTAGCAAGAAGAATACAAAGAATAAAAGGAACAAGAAAGAAAATGGAAATTACACTTATCCTTTGAAGCACAAGGCTTGATTTGCCTATATCAAGCGTGTAAATCTCCTAACCAAAGTATATGCACGTGTAATTGTTGTGGATAGGAGATACTAGCCTATAGGACATGAAATTAGACCAAGTAGAGGGATTGCCAATGCAAGTGTTGCTCAATTTCTCAAAACAGTTTGCCAATTGTAGGTATATGCTCAATTGTATCACAAGTGTAGCTTAGGTATATTTGGGTGTCCTAAGGCATGTCCTATTTATAGGAATGGCCTACAAGTGCTTAAGGACATTCTAGACACTTTCTAGGGGGTTCTAAGTGCTTAACTAGCCGTTAGGAATAAGTTAGTTGCATTAGTAATGGCTAGTTACTTTATTCTGCAGTTGCTGTCAGAGTCCATCTTGGTCGAGAAATTGTCGACCGAGATACCTACTCGGTCGAAGTTTTGTCGACCGACAGGCTCTCTGGATCAAGTATTAGCAACGTTCATCTCCAGCTGCCAACTACCTTCTCAGCTGTGTCTAACGGCTACTTGGGTCATTCTCGGTCGAGAAGTTTGTCGACCGAGAGTGTCTCGGTCGAGGAATTTGTCGACTGAGATTGACCCTGTTTCAATCTTTCAATTAAGGCACTAAGTGTGTGTATGAGTGTTCATATGTGACACTATTGAAGGGGATGACCTATCTAAATGTGGTGTTTAGCTAGGGAAGATCTAACGCTTGGTTTACATGAAGTCTAAGTACTTGTACATTATATATTTGTACAAGTTTACAATTTATTACATTTCATGAAATTTACAAGCATTCAAGCATATAGATTCCCTAGTGCTTTGTCATCCACCTCATTCCTGCAACACTCAAGTAGCACGTTAGATCAACAAGAATGAAATGTTTGTCATCATCGAAACAAAGGGATTTATCATAATGTCAATTTAGCCAACAATCTCCCCCTTTTTGAAGATGACAAACATTTCCTAAATATAAAATAAGGAAATATAAAACATGTGAGTTTCATACCTGAAATTTACCTTTGTAGCCATCTTTGGTTTTGCAAGTGACTGCTGGACAAGATATGATGAAACTCATTTTAATTTTATGTTTGTGATTTTATATTATTTCTCCCCCTTTGTCATTTCAAAAAGATATCCAATACAATCAAGGGATTTTTATTGTCAAATTTAGCCACAATTTGTTTCTCAATCATTTGCAAAGGATGTTAAGCCTTGAAATGATATGAGTTTCTTTTAAGTTTATGGCTTATGTGTATTGATTTCTCACCCATTTTACAAGGGATGTTAAGCCCTGAAAATGATATGAGATTCCCTTAAGTTTATGATATATATTGATTTCTCATCCATTTTGCAAGGGATGTTAAGCCCTAAAATGAAATGAGAATCCTTTAATCTTAGAGTACATAAAAATGTCTCTAACCAAATGCATTGGATGTTAAGCCCTGATTTGTTTAGAGAGTTCCTTTAAGAAAAAGATATATTATTTTTATGAAATTCATAGATTTCTTCATAACCAAGAGTAAAAATACTAAGGTCGTAACAAGCTTCAAATGATGTTTACAATGTTTTTGTAAGCTTCTTAATCAATTAATCCAATTTGTTTTTATGAGCTCCCCCTTAATCTTATAATTAAAGCAATTTAAAGCTTCTAAGGTCACAAATGATTTTAAATTTTGATTTTGACCTTTATCAAAAGTATACTAAGATTAAGTATAATAAAAAGATGTTCAAATAAGCATTTTGTCAAAGCTTATTTTAGGTCGACCTTGACTTCGACCATAGCGCCCCTTGGTCCAAGAGGCAATTTTGCAGATTTCCAAATTGAACACTCATATATGAAGTATAATATCTGCATGTAATTTGATTAGATATCAATTTGAAGCATTTTGAATGATACTCAATATGAAAACATTCGTCCTTGATTTTCCTAGAATATTTATATAAACTTTGTTGTAGGTACATAAATATCAAATTCCATTTCTTCTTGTACCCTCATAAGATTCTTAAAAATGAAAACACGATTAATATCTCAAGTCTTTTAAAGATACTAATTGAGAAATTTTTATCTTATATGTTATAACATTGTGCTCTTGCAAGCATTAAAGTTCTTGTTCTAAGAAACATATCACCAATGAATCATTTTGCTTGCCTATGTATCACCAAGGATCCATGCATACAGTTATCATTATCTATTCGTGCTAACATAGCATCATCTTTATGAGCTGAATGATGAAATAGTGAAAGCATATCCATGATGTAATGATAGAACAATAAAAACATATAATGATAATTCCATGAAACACAATGATTGTGATTATTTAAGCTAGATGTCATAACACATGATTTCTATATGGATAGACCAGAAAATATTTTTGGAAAAAATCATGTGAATAATGATAAAACAGAAATTTCTTTTTATTAAACTAAGCATAATTTCAGTTTTAACTTATTTAGAGGATCAACCAAAATAATCTCATTTATATTTATAAGTTTTTCAATAATGATCTTCAAGTTGTTTTGCATGTAAAATCAGTCATTAACAACAAATAGATAGCAATTTGATCAATTGAAAATATATTCAGCAGATTTATTGCAGACTGGAAATCAGTGACCTGCTCGGTCGACAATTTCTCGACCGAATGTTCACTCGGTCGACAGATTCTCGACCGACAAAGTTTCTGGAATGTTTTCAGAACTGTTAATTGCTTCCAAGTAAAACAAAATTATGCAAGTTAGAGCTCGATTGTGTTGAGATATGACATTTGTATATCAAGAATCAGTTTAGGTCAAATCTCAAGTAGTTAAATTTAGGCTTCTAAGTTTTAGGAATCCAAACTAAATCATCATTCTTTTTCTTATATGGGCATAGAAATGAATAATGTCCAAGGCGCATGCAATAATGACAACTAATGGAGTCAACTTCATTTCTCTTTCTAGGAATTGTGTTCTTAGGTACAAACACCATCTTAGACTTGGATGCTTTAGCTCTTGTAGGTTGATTTTTCTTTGGATCATATCCTAATCCGCTTCTTCCATTATAACTAGAGGAAAATTTCATAATATTCTCAAGGATATCATTTCCTCTTAACTCATTTATTTTTCTTTGTAACTTAACAATATCATCCATCTTCTTGTTTATATCTTTCTTTGCTTGATCTAAATCAGATACTAGAGAGTTTCTTTCGTTTACGACCTCATCATAATCTAAGTGTGAACATAAGATAGGTTGTTTCTGAAGATCATTCAGTTGAGTTTGTAAGTTTAACTTCTCTAAGGAAAGAAGATTGCAATTAGCTTCTACAGATTTTAACTTAAGATCATAATCTTCATTTGCCTTTTTGAGATCCTCATTTCTAGATGCAAGAGCAAGAAGTTTAACATTTAAATCATTATTTACTTTATTTGATTTCTTAAGTTTCTTCTTGCACTCAATATATTTCTCATGAGTATCTTGAAGACTAGCAATTAGATCTTCTTTTGGTAGATCAAAAAGACTTACCTCTTCTTCTTCTTCTTCATTTGTTGTAGCAATGAGGCACTCTACTTCTTCTTTTCCATCATCACTATCATCACTTGAATTATCCCATGCAGATTTATATGCTCTTTCTTTCTTTTTGTGAGATGATTTCTTCCCTTTCTTGAGTTTTGGACAATCACCTTTCATGTGTCCCTTCTTGCCACATTCAAAGCACCTGGAAGAAGAAATACTAGAAGTTTGATTAGTTTTAAAACTTTTATACTGCTTACCATTTACAATGAGAGTTTCTTCTTCACTATCGTCTTCACTTGTATCATGATTGTTCTTGGTTGATGCTTTGAATGCAATGTCCTTCTTCCTCCCTTGTTGAAGTTCATGTTCTCTTCTTTCTTCCTCTTCTAACGTTGCCTCATGAGCTTCTAGGTTGCCAATGAGTTGTTCCATCTTTAGTCGGGTGAGGTCATTTGCTTCTTCAATGGCCATCACCTTGGGCTTGTATTTGGGAGGAAGTGATCTAAGAATCTTTGATACCTGATCTTCCTCAAGAACAACTTTACCTAAGGCATTTAAACCATTTACAATAGAAGAGAATTTTGCATACATTTCACTAATAGATTCATTTGGATCCATACGGAAATGTTCAAACTTTTGTTTAAGCATACTAACTTTGGAATTCTTAACTTGAATTGTCCCTTCATAAGTTATAGAAAGTCTATGCCATATTTCATAGGCTGTTTCACAGTTTGATATTCTATTAAATTCTCCTACTGAAATTGAACAATAAAGAATACTTACAGCCTTTGCATTCATTTGAGCCGATTTTACCGTATTGGTGTCCCAAGCTGCATATTCCATTTGAGGTAGCTCATAAGGGGTTGACACCATTCTCCATAGATCCCAACTTATGCCTTGAAAGTAGAACTGCATCCTTCTCTTCCAATATGTGTAGTTTGTTCCATCAAACGCTGGAGGCCTAGCAACAAGTGTCCCTTCAAGGTTAAGGTTTTTGAGAACCCCGTCACCCATTCTTCAAGACCTTGTTAGGGTTCCTTGAAGCCTGCTCTGATACCAATTGAAAAATCACTAGAGGGGGGGTGAATAGGGTTTTAAAATTAATTTAACAATTATTTAACTCAAACAACCAACTATAAGAATATTGGACAAGGGGACAAGGATTTAGAGTGGATCCTACCTTAGCAAATACTAAGGTAGTCAGTCCACTACCCGGTTGCTTACTCAACCGGGATTTTGAAAGAATTTTATTTTATTACCTCGCAAGGACTTTACATAAAATTACAATTATTTACCTAAACCCTTCGAGCAGCCTTCACCTTGAAGTAATTGCACCAACCTTGAAGCAGCCTTCTTGAAGTAACTTCAAGCTCCCCCTTGAAGTAGCCTTCCTCCTGAAGTAGCTTCCCGTTACAATAGCCTTCTTGAAGTAGCTCGAAGTCCACCTTCTCCACCGAGAAGAACCTTCTCCAATCCGCAGCCTCCAACCCTAGGAGTAGCAAGGAGAATACAAAGAATAAAAGGAATAAGAAAGAAAATGGAAATTACACTTATCCTTTGAAGCACAAGGCTTGATTTGCCTATATCAAGCGTGTAGATCTCCTAACCAAAGTATATGCACGTGTAATTGTTGTGGATAGGAGATACTAGCCTATAGGACACGAAATTAGAGCAAGTAGAGGGATTGCCAATGCAAGTGTTACTCAATTTCTCAAAACAGTTTGCCAATTGTAGGTGTATTCTCAATTGTATCACAAGTGTAGCTTAGGTATATTTGGGTGTCCTAAGGCATGTCCTATTTATAGGAATGGCCTACAAGTGCTTAAGGACGTTCTAGACACTCTCTAGGGGGTTCTAAGTGCTTAACTAGCCGTTAGGAATAAGTTAGTTGCATTAGTAACGGCTAGTTACTTTATTCTGCAGTTGCTGTCAGAGTCCATCTCGGTCGAGAAATTGTCGACCGAGATACCTACTCGGTCGAAGTTTTGTCGACCGACAGGCTCTCTGGATCAAGTATTAGCAACGTTCATCTCCAGCTGCCAACTACCTTCTCAGCTGTGTCTAACGGCTACTTGGGTCATTCTCGGTCGAGAAGTTTGTCGACCGAGAGTGTCTCGGTCGAGGAATTTGTCGACCGAGATTGACCCTGTTTCAATCTTTCAATTAAGGCACTAAGTGTGTGTATGAGTGTGCATATGTGACACTATTGAAGGGGATGACCTATCTAAATGTGGTGTTTAGCTAGGGAAGATCTAACGCTTGATTTACATGAAGTCTAAGTACTTGTACATTATATATTTGTACAAGTTTACAATTTATTACATTTCATGAAATTTACAAGCATTCAAGCATATAGATTCCCTAGTGCTTTGTCATCCACCTCATTCCTGCAACACTCAAGTAGCACGTTAGATCAACAAGAATGAAATGTTTGTCATCATCAAAACAAAGGGATTTATCATAATGTCAATTTAGCCAACAGATTCCTGCTTCTCTCCTTAGTTCTTCCACTCACTATTACATTAAACATTACCTATATCACGGAATGACAACACTCAATACATAGTTTATGATTTTTGTGATTTTCCATCCCAAAAGTATAAGTGACCCAATTTATAGCATGTGTCTCCACAGGGACATTTCTTCCCAACATTATTATGGGTTACCCTGTGATCCTTATCCTATCATCTATACTATATAGGAAATCCCGTTCGGGGTTTTCTCTGCAATTTTTTATGTTCATTTTTCAGAATTACAGAGTGGTCCTTGAGCTCTTGCTAGTCCATAGTCTACCGCTATAAGGGGTTATTAGCAATAATTACAGCTTCAATTAGAAAAGGCTTCGATAGACTGTCGACTCTGGAATGTTCTAGCTCTATTTTTCATCCACTCACGGTCAGGTTGTTCATTGTAAGGGTTCTTTCTAGGATTCCTAAGCAGAAGAAAGTGGAGGTGCTCGACTACCCAGTTGGTAGCGTGGAAAAGGCGGTGAAAGTGTCATGTATCATTTCTTGCACTTTGTTGATCTTTCTTCTTGTCTTCTCTTCTCTTACAGATTAATCCAATTGACGAAAAGGGATGGGGAGCGTACTAGATCATGGGCGTGCATTTTCATGGCTAGCATATCACCATGTTTTATCTACCTTCCTCCCTCATTCTTATGATTTGCTTTATGGGTATGAATTTTCATGTTGCTCCTCCATATTCCTCTTTATTTCCTTTGTTATCTACTCCTCTCACCAGGTGTTATACGTTGGTGCCTGGAGGTCGTGGTAGAGCCTCATGAAGTAGATTTTGGAAAAGATACCAATAAAGGTTGCAGGCTATGAAGTAAACAGGGTCATGGATGGTAGGTGTCTATTGTTGGCATTGAAAAATTTCAATCAGAACAACATTTTGATTTACAGGTTGTTGGCTGCCATAGTGCCATGCCCTACTCTTTATTTTGGGCCATTGGGGGATACTGTGGAGGACTTAAAAGGATGACAACACAACATAGACAATTCAGCTTGGTGGTTTCTATTGTCAGAATTTATTTTATGCCTACTGTGTGAGTGTAGAGACTTTTGTCTTTTAGTAGAAGGTATGATTTTCTAATTTATACAAGAATGATCTAATATGGTATATATTGGTCATTGACATTTTTCATAGTTTGATTAAATTCTTGATCATATATAAGAAGCGGTTAGTGCTGTTTTTCTATTTTTTTAACATTAATGGATACGATTGTACAACTTGACTCATTGCTTCCATTTTTGCATCAAAGTTGACTCACCACCCATGTTCATTACTTTTCTTTCATCTATTATTTTCTGTATAAAGAATCCTTATACGTTTCATTAATTAAGTTTTTATGTATCTCATCTCATATCATCCACTACACCTTGCTAATACAACAGAGGCATGGTTGTCTGCTATGGGATGTGGTTAGAAGTGATTGGAGGATGGGTGGGAGAGTGCATTGGATGATCTGATGGTGATTCCTATAGTAGTCATCATGACCAGATGTGCTCAGATGTGCCTCTTTATTCCATTGAAAGGGTTGGGTGCAGTAGGCAATCACTATTTTCATTTTCACAACCAGAAGGGTTTTGTTGACGATCAACACAATGGAGGTTAACCTCTTTATTCTGTTCCATTTTGTTGTCCACCCTCTCCAGCTGCCACCCTTCTCATTTTGTTAGTTGGATGTGGCTCCACACCGTGTGCTCATGAAGATCAAGGATAAGTATCTGTTTGTTGGATGTGGCTCCACACCATGTGCTCCTGGAGATCAAGGATAAGTACAACATAAGAAATTCATTAATCATAAAATTTGTATGCAATCATCTAAAGATCCTTTTTGGTAGTCTAAAAGTTCTTTTCTGAATAAAATGCAAAAGTATATATAATATATAAGGGAATTGAGAGTATGTACTAATTGTGGAAATTTCTCAGTTGTTTAAATGTAATTGACAATATCTCTATATAACTTCTTATGATGGTAACTTAGAAGCACAACTGAGATTCGGTCATTATCATTACCATCACCTACTTGGTTGAACACAACCCTCATCCTGGTTCATTTTTGTTAGTTTTTTAGTGGATTAGAGTCTCAAATTGGTAGTCTCTCTTGGGTTGATCGATTCAAAAATACTTTTGCGGTGATATATTTTACCCAGCCAATCAGTTGTCATACATATAGTTCTAATATAATTTGATATGTTCAAGCCCGTGCGTACGGGTTTATCCCTATACTATATAAGAAGGGCTGTCGGGGATTTCTTCTGCATTTTTTTTCCAGAATTTTCGGAAGAAGGGTCGTTGGGGATTTCTTCTGCAATTTTTTCCAGAATTTTCCCGAATTACAAAATGGTCCTTTCTTCTGTTGAAAACTAACACAGGGGTTCTCTGCAACTTTCTTGACAACAATCCATCCACGATCATTTCTCCTTATATCACCCACTTCCTTTTTCTAGATTCTAGGGTTCGTCTTTCAAGGTTCTGGCTAATTGGCGAATGGGCGCTACTGCTTGATTGCGAAAGCTTTGCGTGACACTGACAACTTATAGTGTGGAAAGTGCAAGTTCATCTAAGTTTATGGCTGACGATTTACAGTGCAGAAAGTGAATTCAGTAGCAGCGCAGCGGCATCCACAATATTGCAGGTAGCTTTTTTTTTCAAACTCTCCTTAATAATTGTCGTCTTGGCCAGTCATTGGTATCTCGGTACCAACTACTTTCCGACTTCACACTATCGATTACCCCTTCTATTCCAATGTTGCTAATTTTGAATTTTTCCACCGGTAATGTACAATTCTACCATAGTCAATTGTATGGTTATTTTGATGATCTTTTGTAATAGATGTTTGTCACTTTTTCCTGTACATGTAGTAAGACAAGTACCAAACTTCTGAGATCGTGAGAAGGTAATGGTCGTCTGCTTTCTTCTTTGCTTTGTTCGCCTACATCCTATTATAATTTTGATTATGAATTTTTTTATTTTGCTTCACTTTTCGTCTTATGTTGTTCTTCTCCTGTACCCATCCCGAGTTGTGATACAAATGAGGCTATTTATGCCGTTTGAGAGATGAGAAAACTTCATTAGAAATCCTTTTAACAGACGAGGAAAACTCCAGTAGAATGACGAATAAATAGTGAAAGCGACAAGCATTTCCAACACTATTATTGTGTTCACCTTTGTTGGGGGCATCGTATGTAGATCGATTCACCTACTGCGGTCAGTCCTTTGCCTATCTTTACTCAACAATCTTATCCTCTTATCCTAAATTTACTTTTACAGGCAATGGATTCAGCAATGTCAGCTGGTCGTGGAGCTCCCCTGCTCCTCGTCCTATCTAGCTTGATACTTCATCTTACAGATTGCATGACATGTTAGTATTAATTTCAGTCAGAAACTATTTCCAAAGCAATCTTCTATTGAAATCATATTTTTGAAGACTACAATGTTTATAAATTAACTACTATTCCGTGTCGTTATAGCCACAGATGCTCTACAGTTTACACCAACACTGATCTCATTATATTATTAGACAGTTATAACTTTTCAAAATGAATAAATTGATATTGCATATCTGTTCAAGGAAAATCTGCTCCAAATTCAATATGTGCCCATGCCTAAATGAGTTATTTTGGTAACGGTGTGCATTTAGTGGATGTAGAATATTCACGGTTTTCTGGAATGTCTACAATTTAATTGTTCATTCCTTTATGTTTCTAAATGGGGTAGTTGGGACGCAACTTTATGCCACTGGCTGTTTGATGTGCAGCTTGAGAATGCCAATTAAGTGTTTAAATGGTGTGCGGTTTGGAATCTCAATTATGTGGATCATCCACAATGGATGTATGGCGTGTATTAGTTTGTGAATTTTAGTTAACTCGATGTGATTTTTTTATAATAATTCATATTATGATTATTTCAAACTCTGTCATTTTTTTATTCACTTGTAGGAAGACCATAAACCACCAATGAAGAAAACCACACTAGTACAGAACCGACATTTAGTGTCGGTTATTTAAGGCCTTTGGCGTCGGTTTCAAAGCGACACCCAAGTGGGCGCCGCTAAAAGTCGGCGTCAATTTTAACACCGACGTCATAACCCTTCCCGCCAACAAAAACGTGTCAGCAAGGGCACTATAGGCGTCGGTTATTTAATAAAATCGATATTATATCCAGGTCAAAGACGTCGGCGTTTCACAAAAACCGACGTCATAACCCTTCCCGCCACCAATAAAACGAAATATAGGTTTCAAAGCGGCACCATCGACGTCGGTTTGTATATATAACTGACACCATATCCCCCACGGTCGTGCTTCCCAGCACGGGCGTGGTACCTAGTCACATAGATGTTGGTTTTTTGCTAATAACCGACGATGTATGTCTTTGTTTTCGGTTTTATACTAATAAATGACGCCTATGTTCTGATTTTTTTTCTTATCAGTTTGCAGACATGTTGTATGGTTGGTCAGTAGGATGCAGAACCTACAGTTCAGTTCTGAACTGCAGGTTTAGAGCATCCATTGATATCAGCCAACAACAAGCCACAAACCTGTAAAATTAACAAGATGGACAATATTATATATGGATGATGTGATTCACACACATGTATAAGTACATTTAATCATATGATTCATCACACACATGTATAAGCACATTTAATCACATGATTCATCACACACATGTAGAAACCTATAGTTCCATCATCATCATAATAGTTATGAACATGCAGCGGTGTTGTTGTCCAAAACAGTAACTAAATAAGGGGGTTGTTGTACCCCTAAACATGTGCATAAGTAAAATAACTGAGAACAGAGAGATACTAGAGTAGATACACAACTTAAACAACAACAACATGGTCTAAAATTAGAAATCATCATCATCATCATCATCGCTATCCTCTGTGGAGTACTCAAATCAGACCAGATGATCGGGCGTCTCATTGTTGATGTTGGTTATCCAAACCTTGATGGTATTATGGCCAACCGGACAAAGAAAAATCTTGTCACTACGGCCCAATAGCATCTTCCGAACCCACTCGCACCAACTAGATGTGGATATAAGATTCCCATCAATATCGTACTTAACCTCGATAACAGAAGTTGAAATTCCAAAATTTAGGGTCACTTCACCAGTCATGTAGCGTCTTCTATTTAGATAACGCCAATATTTAGGTATAGTGAGTTGTGCTAATGAATGATCATCTAGAATGATGTCAAACTGTTCTTCAATAGGGAATAGTAATATTGGGGTAGAGGCCCAAGCCATTATGCCTACAACAATGTAAAATGTTGAGAAAAAGTAACATAAATGTAAGTACTAACAACATAAGTAATATAAGTAATATAAATGGGTTATTTCATATTCATGTCGAAGAAATAATTGATGATGATGAGGATGATGATGATGATAACTAAGTTATTCATTGCACTAAGTTATTCATTGTATCTGTTAAACTATCTATCCGACCCCTACCCTCCTCCCCTGGCCCTCCCTCCTCCCACCTATCCCGCCCCTACCCTCCTCACACCACCCTCCCTCCTCACCCTCCCCCTCCACTGGCCCTCCACCCTACCCCACCCCTTCCCTCCTCCCACCCTACCACACCCCTCACCCTCCTCTGGCCCTCCACCCTACCCCACCCCTACCCTCCTCCCACCGTACCACTTACCCTAGGGACCTAGACTTGACAAGTCCTATTAGAATACATCGGGCCTTCACCCAGTCACATCCTCTGTCTCTCTAGCCCTTTCTTCTTCTCCCTACTTAGTTATTTCTAGTATAGCTTAGTTGCTTTTACTTCCTTCAATTGAATTGCCTAGTCTTTCTAGTTAGGGTTAATTAGGTTCTGCTTGCCTTAGTGCTTAGCTTAGTTCTTAGTTGTTAATTGTTTTGCTAAAATAGTGTAATTAAATTCATTCATACATAATTAACCATGATTAATCAATATTAATCAACTACACAATCTTAGAGAAACTAAGTACAAATCTAATTAATTATGTTCATTAATTTATCATTAACCCTAATTATTCAATAGTAATCAATTATATGGTGGCATCATTAATCCTAAGTTCAAATCTAGTGTGGATTAATTAACCACTCACCACACTAGTGGATCGAGCAGGATGTGGTGGCGGCGGCCGGAGGTGGAGGTGGTCGGGCTGGAGGTGAAGGTGGCTGACACTAGAGGTGAAGTAGAGGAGGTGCAGGTGGTGACCAGTGGCAGTGACTGGAGCATCATCATCATCATCATAATCATCAAAAAGAAATAAAGAAAGCACTATCAATTAATTGAATTCATTCATGCATAATTAACCCTGATTAATCAATATTAATCAACTACACAATCTTAGAGAAACTAAGTACAAATCTAATTAATTAAGTTCATTAATGCATAATTAACCCTAGTTATTCAATAGTAATCAACTATATTGTAGCATCATTAATCCTAAGTTCAAATCTAGTACGGATTAATTAACCACTCACCGCACTGGTGGATCGAGCAGGCTGTGGTGGTGGTGGCCGAAGGTGGAGGTGGCAGGGCTAGAGGTGAAGGTGGTCGACGTTGGAGGTGAAGCAGAGGAGGTGCAGGCGGTGGCCAGTGGCGACGACTGGAGCATCATCATCATAATCATCATCATCACCAAAAAGAAATAAAGAAAACACTATCAATTAATGAAATTCATTCATGCATAATTAACCCTAATTAATCAATATTAATCAACTACACAATCTTAGAGAAACTAAGTACAAATCTAATTAAATTAAGTTCATTAATGCATTATTAACCCTAATTATTCAATAGTAATCAACTATACGGTGGCATCATTAATCCTTAGTTCAAATCTAGTACGAATTAATTATTCACTCACTGCACTGGTGGATCGAGCAAGCTGTGGTGGCGGCGGTGGTCGGAGGTGGAGGTGGTCGGGTGATGAATGCACTTTCATCTGGGTTTAGTCGCCATGTTGGGCCCAGTTTTGCTTAGTATTATCGCGTTTATTAGCTATATCTTCTAATATTCAAGGTAACTTGGCTTAATCAATTTTATCCTTGATTTAACCCAAATTATACACCCATCTGCAGGTCTAACTAAGCCAAGTAGATCAAGTTTGAGTCCAAGGGAGCCCATTTCTACAGCACCGGGCCCATCACCAAAGCACGCCCCCTTTTCTTTTTCTTTTTCCCTTGCCGATTTGTCCCTCTCCATCAACCGCGATCAACCCTAGCCAACAGATTGTGATCCCTCTCCCTCATGCATCGCGGTCTTCCTGCCTCCATCTACGACCCACAGTCTCCTCCTCACTGCGACCATCCTCTCACCACCAACGCTCGCAATCAGCACCTACCCCAGCTTCGACCTGCATCATCATCCTCTTCACCATCACGATTGTTTGCAGCTACCACTACACTGTGGCCTGATCTACTCATTCAACTACCTCGATTAGAAGCATAACCCGCCCCCTCTCCGCTTCACCATCAGCATATCGCGGTCTACTTAACTCAACTGCGACCGCAGTTGAGGCATCTACCATAGCTACGTCAGCATCCTGACTGCCACCCACGGTCCTCTTCTCCCCCTCAACCCTAACTGTGGACACGTCAGCTGCTCCACCAACGAACCAAACCTCGACCATCCTTCACACCGCCGCACCCTCAGTTGGATCACCCCATCTTTCGCGACCTATACAGCCCACGGTCATCACGATTCCACAAGTTGCCACGCCCACGATCGAGTACAAGGGTCCACCGCAACCTCCCGCCTCTACAGCCATCAACCGTGACCAACTCCTTCGACATCGCCTCGGTCGTGGCTGCATCCACCAACCTTCTCCAAACCATAGTCATAGTGTGGAAAGCACTCGCGGTCTTCATTTCCTATTACCCGTGGTCTCCCACCTACGTCATCGTGATCGTCTCCTCTATCATCGCAATCGAGCCTCTGCATCGACCACACCTCTTGTTCGTGACCTCTTCCTCTCCGCCATCACTGTAACATCCCTGACCTGGGTTATGAGTTAACCCTAGATGTTTTGCCTAATAAGGTTGAGTAGATACTTAATCTTATCTTGGAAAAAGTAATTAGGGCTCATGGGAAACATATGTTTCAATTTTGGTCCTGTTTGAGCAATGTTGAAGCAATGTTTGCTTATTTTGGACTGAAGTGCAAATTACCCAAGTCGAGGGGTTAAATTCAAAATGTTGCATGAGAAAATGTTCCTCTGATGTTGAGACATCATAATAATGAATATGATGTAGTGTTATGCTTTTCACAAGCTTGTGCACCAAGATTAAGCTTGTAAAGCAATCCTTGTGCATTAAAACCTAGTTTTGGTGTAATGTGCAATTTACCCAAAACCTAGGGTTAAATATGCAAATTACCACTTCAATAAGGTCCCTAATGTTTCTTGTCATCATGTAGAGAAAATAAAATGAGAGGGGCACCTCATTTGAATTAAGTTGGAGGAGAGAGAATCTTGATATTAAAATAATCAAGATTTAATCCTAATTGAAACCCTAATTCAATTTAGGGCAAAATGAATGTATTAATTAAAGGGCCTTCAACCAAAATTAAAATACTTGGATTCATATGTGAGTGGATGAGCTTAAATCCTTGCAAAGGCATGAGCATATCCTAAGGAGGCGAAATCCCACTCACCATTATTATAAGGAAAAGAATTTCCACTCAAATATCTTATTATAAGGGTTAAGGTGTTTAATTTCTTTTTCTTTAATTCATGGATAATGGAAGGGATCTCGGTGGGGATAGAGATGACCTTGCATTCAAGAAACCAAGGGGGAAGTTGTGGCAACAATTTTGGAATTAAAAGACTTTTATAAAAGATTTTCTCTCTCATCATTTTTCTTATAAAAGTACCCTTTCCAAGCCAAAACAAAGGCTTTTTCAGATCCCTTTCTTTCCCCTTGCTTGGAAAACGACCAAGGAGCTTGGGAGGAGCAGGAGGACGACCCCTAACCTGTTCGTAAGGTTCTTGACCTCCTTTCACCTTGAATCCATGGTGAAAATTGAAAATAAATGCATGGATTCTTCATAACTTGATCCCCTCTTCAATTCTAACCAATTTTTTTCACTCAAAGCTTGAGGACGACCCTTGGAATAGTGAAAGGAGTTGCATCCACCATTGTTGTCGTGAGCTTGGAGAATTGGAGCTCAATTGGAGGCGGGTTTTATAACTTGAACCCTTAATTTTATTATTGCAATCAATTCCTTATCAATTGGTGATCATTTCTACATTTCCAAAATTAAGTTTGGTTGATTGATGCAATCTCCATGGAAATCACAGTAGATTTCGTGAGTTTGGAGATTGATGGTGATGACATCATCATAAGAACACACCTCCCCAAATATCTAGGGCAAACAGTTTCAATGTTGGGACCAAACGGTTTCACCAAACCGTTTGGTGACCAAACCGTTTGCAAACCGTTTGGAATGGTTGACCGTTTGAAATGGTTGACCATTTGAAGATATATTATGTGGTACTTGGATCTTTATCCAATGGTTTCAATTGGTTGATCTTTAAGGTTTTAATTGTGAATGATTCCTTAATTGCAAACCCTAATCGGCTAAGTGCTGATTTTGAAATTGATTGAGATGATGTTTTGGGTTGATTGACCCAAACGGTTTCAAAACTGTTTGGGGATCACCCAAACGGTCTCAAGACCATTTGGGGGTCACCCAAGACCGTTTGGAGGTCTAGGGTTAAGTATGGCTAAGTGTTTTAAGGTCCAAAGGTACCAAATTGAATTGCAACTAAGTGTTGATTGGATAATCAATCCAATGGTCCAAAACCCTAATTGAATGTCATGGATTTTGATGATGGAATGGGAAAACGGTCTCAAAACCATTTGGAGATCAACCAAACAATCTCAAGACCGTTTGGTGGTCATCCAAGACCATTTGAGGTCAGGTCATATCATGTGATGATGATAGTTTATTGATTTCAATTGATTTGATTCCACAATGTCAACCATTGATGGATCCTTGATTTCAAACCCTAAGTAATGGTTTCTTGATTATCAAACCTAGTTCAATTAGGTTCAAAACCCTAAATTTAAGGTCTAATTGAATGGTAATTTAGTGGTCCAATTGATGAATGCTTTAGTGGTTCAAATTATAATTGGTTCACGGATTGAAACATTGAGTCGACTGAGTGTTGAAGTGCCTTTTTGGTCCATGCAATTTTGAGAAGGTTTGCACCAAACGGTCTCAAGACTGTTTGGGTCTAAATGGTCTCGAGACTGTTTGGGACCAAACGATCTCAAACCGTTTGGAGACCCAAAGTGCAAACGGTTTCAATACCTACCTTGTCTAATTGGTTTCAAGTATAACATTCAAATGGTTTTCAACCAATTAATTTATGAGAACTAAGATAATTGAGGGTCTAAATAAGTAATATTGTGAAGATCAAAATGGTTAATCCATTTGAATATCTCATGTAATTGGAACTCCAATATGGTGAATCCATTTGGCTACTTAATGCAATTGAAGATTTCAATGGTTAACTCAATTGATCACTTTGTGGAATTGAAAGTTTAATTGGTCAATTCTTTTGAATTTCTTATATAATTGATGGTTTAATTGATTAGACCATTTTGACATCTAATATGATCAAAGGTCAATTAGCTATGTGATTATTAATAATGTAGACCCATGATGATTATGAAGGTTAACCCTAGCTTTGTGTACTCAAGTAAAGAGTTGACCTAGATTAATCTTGGAATAGTTAACATCCTAGAGAGGATGAGAGGGAGAGTGAATGGGAGAGATGATTGATTACTTAATAAGCCCTAATTGTCTCATTGTGAATAAATGTGTAATCGGGGTTTGATTCATAATATGAGATCATGAAATCTTCATTGAAAAGATTGATGTACCTTGATCCTAAATTAGAGCAAGGTTATGTGAAACCTTAATTTAAGGGTAAAGCTCAGTGAAACCATAATCTAGGGTGATGATGTAACCCTAACTTAGTGTCCAAATGCAAGAAACCCTAATTTAATGGGAATTGTATATCCTAACCCTAATTTGGGTATGAGGAAAGAGAAACCCCACTTGGATGTGAATGGTAAACCCTAATTCCCTAAAATGGGATAAAGGTATATGAAACCCTAATATAGGGTAGTGCCATTAATACTAATGTGAAATCTTAACACTAGGTGATGTGTTGTGAAATCGTAATTTCACATAATACTAGGTGAAACCCTGATATAGAAGGATGTTATGTGAAACCCTAATAAAGAGTGATCCTAGGTGAAATCTATATATGTTTGTGAGATGCTAAGTGAACCTCAATTATAATGATGGAAATCTTATTCCTATTAATGGAATAGTGATTAATGTATTTACAAATGAAATACCTAGAGGGGTTGATTATGGATATCCTTACATTAATATTCCCTGACTCAAGGGTGAGTCCATATCTTTGGCAATGGTTGTGTTTTCCAAAAAAGATGAATCATGACCAATACATAGCATAATGAATGTGATAATCCAGTGCATAAATATTAGGATGAGTGATACCCTAATACAAGCTAAGTGAATAACTCATGTAAGATGAAGGTGTTGAGGGAAGTGATACATCAAGGTATGATAGATATCACATCCAGCACCCCAATTCTGATATAGCATGATGTGTTCTAAGTTCATTATAATTGGAATGGATGACACATAAAATGTGTCATGTCAATTGTTACATTAAGATGTAATGCACCTTGATGGTTGTAGGCTAACATGCCTTATGAAAAGGTTAATCCAAATTAATATACTATGATTCAATCATAGTCTGATAAAGATGAGAAAGAAACTCATACTTTGTGTTGATAATACATTCAATGATGAATGATGAGGATATATAAGTATGTTTGAATACTTAGGATATCTATTTTTGGTTTATAGCTTTGAGAAGCAATGGTATAGGACTGATCATTAATAATATGATCTTAAGAACCCAAGTGGTTATTTATGGAAAACCCTAATGAAGGGTGCTGGTATAAAAGAGAAACCATGAACCCTAAAGAGGGAACAATGGTATTACTTAGTGTTATATGGTACTGATGTGAAAGAGAAATCATGAACCCTAAAAAGGGATAATACTACTTAGTTTTGTATGATACTGATATGAAAGCATTATAATTGTTACCATGAATACTAATCATGCAGGGATGATGAGATGAGAAGCTTAGCCAGGTATGGGTTATGATGCTTGTTTATTGAGAATGCTTTATAGGCTTTATAAGCCTTCATATGCTTTGTGTAGTAAGAATCATTGAGCTTTGTGTACTATGTAAAATACATTGTATAGCAAGAATTATGATGTCTTTGGTCAGATGATCTGAAGGTAAAAAGTTACCTAATAAGTGGTAATAAGTATCCTATGGTGAGTTATGGGTTCAAATACCCAGATGCTATAATCATGATGATGAACTTGTTAAAGAAGAGGAAATGTACTTGGTGAGTTGAGGGATTAATATCCCAACACTTTGTGAAAAGAGTATGGCTACAGGCCATGACTCCACAATGACAATGCCAGGTATTAGATATATGATCTAAGCCTGAAGAGAGTTAATGTTTGGTAATGATGTTGTAGTGAATAAATGTTATACATGTTCTTCATATTACTTAATGGATAAGTGACATGTTTCTCTTTCAAGTTATAGCTGCAATGTTTTAGATAAGAATATTATCCTAATCTGTTAGACATTGAATTAACTGCTGTCAAACAAATATGATTCCTTTGTGCATATTTATCTTCTTAAGCTGCAATAATAATGTTACTGGCGGAGAGTTATATCTCCCGCTAGGACAATTTACAATTGTCTCACCCCCGTGGGAACTACATTTTTAGGTGGACGTGGACGAGGAGACAGGAATCCTTCAGTAGGAGAAGGACAGCAGCAACAGCAGCAGGGACAGCAGTAAAGTCTCAGGTGGAGACACTGGCTGTTATGCCTTGTATAGATGTAGATAGAGTCCTATGTGTCGTCTCTATACTCTCAGGTCCTCGGAGTAGTAGTTAGTGCTTTCGAGATTTTGGCTTAGTGCCTCGAGATTTTATACTGTCTGTGTTTAGCTTGACAGTACAACTAATGCTTGTAATTCTCAAAAGGAGATGATACAGAATATGTACCTTTGAACAAGAATGTAAATGTGTTACTTTTATTCTATGTGAGAAAGTTTTTACTTGATGGACCTCTTGATAAAAAGGTTTTAATTTTTAGTGATTTTTAGTAATCCACTGCTTAGATAACGCTTCCGCATTAGTTAATTATGTTTTTATGAGTTGTATGCCACAATCACGACTATGCAGCGTCGCCTCAACACCGTGACCTCCAACTTTCTACCACAATTCTATCCTCTTCCCACACCCGCCGCCATCACAGAAGCAGATAGGCCACGACCAAATGCTTACCACCTCTTCACCCTCCATTGCGGCACCTCAAGCAAACGACAACCACATTCCCCTTCCGCCATCTGCAACTATGGTTCCCATCTTCTTCACCATGGTTTGTCGTAGCAACGCCTGTTGCATCGCGACCCTCCATCTTTAGTGCTTCCAACCACGATTGCGCCATCTTCACAAACCACCTATACCGCGACCTACCCTGCCATCCAAGACCATGACCCATGCAAGAAAGGAAGTCGCGGTTTGTGATAACCTCGACTGAGGTCCAAGCACTCAATCCAAACAGACCATGCCTATAAATAGCTGAAGCCTCCAGTAGTCAAATCCATCTGCTTCCCGGACCACCAGGCTACCAACTCCTTGGCTCGACCCCTGGAGGGAGGTAGATCGACAGCCAAGGGTGCCGCCAAGCTGCTGCAATAGCAGCTTGACCCTTGAGCTCCATCGCCTTGCACCGTCATCCATCCACTGCCCGCTATCCACACCGCCATCGGGCTGTGCTTAAGAGCACTCGACCCCTGTTGGAGGGTGAGTCCCACAACTAAGAGTCCATCAGCTCTTACACTCTCATCCAACACCATCCGCTGCCATTCATATGTCCGTACTGATCCAGATCTGAGGTGGAAACCCAGATCTGGACCGCTTGGTAGCCATCCACACCCGCCTATGCCTCCACTGTCTGCCCCTCCTGCTGTGAGCAAGGAGGATGAGAAGAAGGGAGGAGAGAGAAAGCCTTCCCGGTCTGCCATGGTGGTCATCTCTCATCGTCTAGATCCTCCCCTACATCATGTAGAAGACCATCTCTTCATCGAGCTACGATCATCTTCTTCATCATGCTCATGGCGGAATCTTTCCTCTCTCTTGTTCTTTTTGTTCCTCGCATCATGAATGGGTGGTTCCTTTTCGCTAGGGTGTGGTGACTAGCCCCGGTGCCAATGCTTACATGTCCTCTTATTAAACATTTCATGGCATGTACATAACTTTTCATTTCATTGTTAATCGTCGATGTGTGCTTGTGGACTGATCACTTGCTTGCATTTATCATGTTTGTTTCCTATGTTGCGAGAACTTCGATACGTAGGCTTTGAATGTCGATTAACACGGTTGACTCCCTGACGAGAACTTCTGATGGGATTCCCTAAAGTCGTGAGTGTATGATCTGTGAGGGGACGAGCCATCTAGCCCACGGTGACGCTTATGTGTGCCTAATGCCCGCAAGGGGGGCCCACAGCTTCAGTTGGATATATGTATCTTCAGAGCCGTAAGTATGTGATCTGGATGGTGACGAGACATCTGATACCTAAGGTGATGTTTACGTGAACATGACGCCCATATGGGGGGTTTTGCAGCAGCTCTATTTGGATGATTATACCTTGCCTAGATGTTTGTGATTGGATGTTTGCATGTGTAGCAGTGGTGAAACCTGGGACCATCCCAGCGATTCTCATCATTAATCTTTAATCAATTTTAATCTTGCTCTTTGATTTCCTTACATTTAGTTTAATTAAACTCAAATCAAACTAACCTTGTTCTAAATATTAGTCTTGATTCAACTAGATTCAACTAGTAAAAGATTCTTAAAAACGTTGTCCCTTGGGATTCAATCCTCAACTATACTGTGATAAGACCCATCCGCTTGAGGGTGATATTATTGCACAAAGTTTTGGTTAAAAACCCAGGTATTTCAGCCCTGGGTGAGTTTGTTAGTGCGATAAGAGACCACGTCAAATTCTGGCACCGTTGTCGGAGACAACAGAATCATCTAGTAAAATCTAGTTCTATTAAGGCTAATCTAGGATTTTTCTTTTACCTTTTGATACTATCGATCATATCTACTTGAATTTAGTTCTACTCCATCCATCTTACTACCAAAAGATCTTTCCATCCTAGGTACCCCCAAAGTCTAGTGTATGCACCGTTCAGACAGT
Source organism: Alisma plantago-aquatica (assembly GCA_963693085.1). Taxonomy (NCBI): domain Eukaryota; kingdom Viridiplantae; phylum Streptophyta; class Magnoliopsida; order Alismatales; family Alismataceae; genus Alisma; species Alisma plantago-aquatica. The sequence continues at coordinate 642,060,356 of OY856413.1, read as the reverse complement.
CCCAGACTCTCTGCTAGTTTTGACCCTGAGATAGACAGAACCTTTCGTCGCCATATCAGAGAAAACCAAGCAAGGATGGAACAAGAGGAGGAAATAGCCTCAAGGGTAGCTCAAGCCCTTAATGCGCAAAGAGATAGGCTTATGCAAGAATCCCGAGCTGCAGTTCAAGAAGAAATCCAAGCAGCCCAAGCAGCAGCTCAACAAGTTGAGTTACAAAAGGACCTTAGAGAATTCTCGATCCCTAAAGCTGCTGACGTTCATCACCCAGTTCAACCTCCTCCCATCAACACTCCAAATTTTGAGATAAGAGCACATTGGGTTACACTGCTTCAGAATAGCCCTTTCTATGGTAAACAAGGATAAGGTAGTCAAGAACATCTTTTGAGGTTTATAGATCTATGTGCTATGACAAAGCAAAATGGAGTCACAAATGATGCCATCAGACTCTGTCTCTTCAAATACTCTCTTGTTGATAGATCCATGAGTTGGTATAACTCCTTGCAATACAAACCCATCACTACCTGGGAACAATTTCAAAATGTTTTCCTGGAGAAATTCTATCCTCCTTCTCTCACCTATGAAATTAGAGGCCGAATAACACAATTCACTCAGGTCCCTAGTAAAACCCTTGCAAAAGCATGGGAAAGATATAAAGAGCTCCTATGCAAGTGTCCACACCATGGAATTCCTAAGAATCAACTCATCAAAATCTTTTACAGGGGTGTGGATGATGATATCAATAAGTTTTTAGACTCCACATATGGAGGAAACTTCATGCGTCAAAGTTATGACAGTGCATGGAAGGTCATCACCCTTGGAGCTGAAAATCAAGCCAGCTGGGGTAGACCTGTAGGAAAAGGAGTGCTGAAGGTTGCTATGGAAGAAGCTACTCTTGAGTATAAGTCTATTGCTGTAACGTATGGGCCTACTGCCCATGGCTCTAGTAGAGTTTCAGGAATGACGACTGGCCCCACAAACCACCACTAGCCTTAACTGCGCACTTTGTCCACACTGACGCGCACGCCAGTATCAACTTCCCGACCGGTCACCCATCCTAGTACTACTCCAAGCTGAGGACGCTTAACTATGGAGTTCTTTAGTGATGGGCTCCCATAAAAGGAGGTGCACCTTGGTGATATGGGTAGTCCAATCATTCCTTTTAAGATCAACTTATCTGAGGCCTCAAATCCTGGGATGTTACAATCTCCCCCACTTAGACTCTTGACGTCCTCATCCAGTCTCAACTATATGGCCTCATAATCTGACCCCATTTCAGTGCAGACCCACAATGGCCCATGGACACTCAGCTCACGTCCATGGCTACCAGCGCAAGGGCGGCTCCATCTCGTCTCTACCGATAGCCCTTTCCAACTTGCCTGGACCGCACGGCTCAAAACTGGCATCCCACATACCTATGTGGGCCCCACCTACTAGAGGGGTTATGGCTCCGGTACCATTTGTAACGTCTGGGCCTACTTCCCATGGCTCTAGTAGAGTTTCAGGAATGACGACTGACCCCACAAACCACCACTAGCCTTAACTGCGTGCTTTGTCCACACTGACGCGCAAGCCAGGATCAACTTCCCGACTGATCACCCATCCTAGTACTACTCCAAGCTAAGCACGCTTAACTATGGAGTTCTTTAGTGATGGGCTCCCAGAAAAGGAGGTGCACCTTGGTGATATGGGTAGTCCAGCCATTCCTTTTAAGATCAACTTCTCCGAGGCCTCAAATCATGGGATGTTACAATTGCTGAGTCTTTAAAGCTTCTAGTTGCCAAGTAAGACCACCTCGAATCGTCTATCGCTGCTTATGAAAGAATACGCTCCCCCCCCAACAACAAGAGCAAGTCAAGTCAGCTTCATTGTTCTATGAAGCGTGTAAAGGTACTAATCACTCTACTTTATCTTGCAATGTTCTCTATGATGTTATTTTGGGCAAAGTTAGCAGACAGAGAGATAATGGCCAGATGGAAAGTCTGAATGCTGTCAACACTATCCCTGGTCAAGGATACTATAACCCGAATCAAAATAGGAACCATCCCGATTTTCAATATGGAAATCCTTTGGGAGCGGTAAATTTACATCAATTTGGTTCAAACAACCAAAAACAAAATTTTGGAAATCAAGGGAACTATAGGGGCAACTTCCAGAACAAGAACTACAACAATTACCAGAACAACCCTCAGTTCTAAGAACCAAAACAGGTCCCTTATCAACATCAAGTCGGTCCCATTTCTCCGTATGACAAACTGTCGGCCATTGAGAAGATGTTGCAGTTGCAACAAACATTGATAGCTAACCAGCAAGCCCAATCAAAAGGCCATTGAATCTCAACTAGCTCAACTTGCAGCTAGTCTCAAGCCACCTACTAGAGTTTTAGTTGGGAAACCAGAAGACAACCCAAAGCACATGGAACAACTTAAAGTAGTGATAACTCATTCAGGCTTGGTCTTACCAGAACCCACAACTCCTGTCACCGTGAAAAATGTCCAAGGTGTTGATCATAACGCAGTGGCGACTCAGAATGATATGACCGACAAGGCAAGTTCTGAGGAACCTATTGTTGTTGATGCAGAAGACTCTCCTGATCCAGTTATTCCAGTGTATAAACCTTGTATACCATTTCCAAGTCGACTCAATTTTACCCAGCTCGATACTAGGTTCAACAAGTTCAAAGAAATCATGAGAAAGTTGTATGTTAATATTCCTCTCTTGGATGCCATGGCTGAGATGCCCCAATGGTCAAAGTTCTTCAAACTCCTGCTTAGTCAGAAATACAAAACTGAAGATCATCAGATAGTGAAACTGGCAAGAACATCATCTGATTTAGTAATGGATAGGATACCTCGCAAGCATAAGGATCCTGGATCTTTCATAATTTCCTACTCGATAAGTGATTCCATCAATCGACCAGGTCTAGCTGATCTTGGAGCTAGCATTTCTATCATATCTCTTAGCCTATGCAACAGACTGGGCCTTACTAACTTTTTACCAACTAGAATGTCCATTGAGCTTGCTGACTCCTCCATGACCAAGCCAGTTGGCATCATAGAGGACATCCATATAAGGATTGGGTATCTATATGTCCTGTGTGATTTTGTAGTTATGGACATCAAGGAGAATCCACGCTTTCCCCTCATTTTTGGAAGACCTTTCCTCTCCACTGCTAGAGCTCTAATTGATGTTGAAGCTGGAGTTTTGACCCTAAGAGTGGGAAACCAATCCTTTTATTTTTATGCATCCAAAAGTGCAAATGAACGCACTGCAGAGGAAGAGGCATTTTTTGTTGAATGTGTTAATCAATTTACTGAAATGCAGCAGCAATTCCTTTCCTCAAAATCTGATATTCCCTTCGAAGAGGACCATGATGAAAAGGAGACAGAAAGTGAACCAGTCTATGTAGAGACAAAAGGAACACCACCAACTCTGGAGGAGACACCTCCTGGCCCTGTTGTTACACATACTGATCCTTCTCCCGGTTTCCATGAGTCATCTCATCTAGAAACAACTATCATCTTGAATGCACCAGTAGCCAAGCAGACAGAGATTGCTCATTTCATCTTTCCTCCTCAGTAAAATTTGGATTGTGGTTTCTACCGAGAACATCCCCCAGATCAATATCTGATAGACGTTAGTGACCATAATTTTTACGAAGAAGGGATAGTGCATCAGCAAATGAACTTCTCCTCCAAGCCTCAACAACACTACATTATTAATGATGTCATTCAGATTCCCTACAACTATTCTCCGTCTTGCATCGAGCAACAAAACTCAAGTGGTTTCCCTATGTGTTCAGACAATGTTCACGCTTTATGGGGAAGAATACAAGAGGCCATAATCAAATCAAAGATAAATGAATGGTTGAGAAAAAAACTACCAAAAGAACATGTCAATCCAGTTCAAGTTCCACCTAGAGCCCCACCATGGTGACGATATCAACACGTTGATCCATCGACGTAAAACAAAGGCGCTTGTCAGGAGGCAACCCGATCCTTGGCTTAATTTTTTTTACTTTCAGTTTTGAATTAGACAATTTTGCACCTGGTAGACAATGCATCGCAAGATGCAATCTTAAGTTCTGATAGTTTTCATTTTTGAGATTTTAGATGGAGGACGCGTCGCCGAAAGGAATGCAACCACATCTGGTGCAATCTTATGTTCTAATAGTTCCCCTCCATCTCGGATTTAGAGTTTGCTCAGGATGTGCAAATTTCTATGTTTGGGGTGGAGGGTGGGTGGTACGTACTTTACTTTCCACCCACTCCTATATGTTTCAGACTTAAGATTTCATCATTGCAATTTTGAGCAAATTTTTCAAATAATTTCAAAAATTTTGAAGTTTTCAAAGTAGTTTGTATAGAAACTTGATGAAATTTGACACTTTTTGTTTCAATCAAAGCCTTAACCTAGCCGGCTATCCCGTTTTTCCATGCAGTTTTGAATCATTGTACCCTCCTTATTCAAAGCAAAGCCTCAAGGGGAACAATTTCTGAAACTAGACAATGGTTAGAAATCACCGTGTGAAGCTTATGAATCCTAACATCATGATCAGTAAAAATGGCAAGTATTTGTTGAACTGAGATGGATCAAACACATTGTGCTTCCTAACTGACTAGTGGAACAATAGCATGGAATCTCCACCAGATCCACATCAAGTCATTATTTGAGGAGAGTATGATAAGGAGAACAACCCGGAGCACTAGATTGTAAATCAAGTTGTATTCAGATCTGAACTCTCTTCTACACTTCTTCTATCATCTTCTTACCCCTCCATCCATAAAAAAGAAAAAAAATAGCCAAAATAGTTCCAAACCCTAAGTTCAAGGTGGCACACCTCCTCCCTCTTTATTTGCTTCTTCCATGCCCCTCGCTATGTAATAGGGGTGTACCGCCAAGAAAAGATGCCAATGTGCACACAAGAATGCAATCTCGAGTCGAATAGAGGAGAGATTCGCACAAAAGAAAAAAAATGCAGTCAATGAAAACTGCAACCATATAATAAAAAAATCTCAAGTCTAATAGAGGAGAGATTTATTTCTTCCTTCCATACCACCCTTCACTCCCTTTTCCACCTAAAAGCACAATGAATGCCTACGCTTACCAATTTCCTAAAAACACCAGTGTTAGATCAGGTGCATACTTGTCATTCTGTGGGTATCTCTTGACTCTTACAAAACTCTCAGACATGCTGGATGTTGGAAAAAGTAGAGAGGAAATGTGATTGAGAAATGAACTCAGGAACGAAGATATGGTAAGATGTGTTATGTGATCTCAGGATGTTGAGATTCTTAGTCATACCGAGTAGAAAAGAAACAATCGTGATGTGAAGATGAGGCAATAACACGAGTTGAAAGTATTCATTTGGCGACTATTTCAGATTTTGTGTTACTTGAGGACGAGCAACGTTTAAGTTCGGGGTATTTTGATGAATGCACTTTCATATGGGTTTAGTCGCCATGTTGGGTCCATTTTTGCTTAGTATTATTGCGTTTATTAGCTATAACTTCTAATATTTGAGGTAACTTGGCTTAATCGATTTTATCCTTGATTTAACCCAAATTATGCACCCTTCTGTAGGTCTAATTAAGCCAAGTAGATCGAGTTCGAGTCCAAGGGAGCCCATTTCTACAGCACCAGGACCATCACCAAAGCACGCCCCCTTTGCTTTTTTTTTTCCCTTGCTGATCTGTACCTCTCCATCAACTGCGATCAACCCTAGCCAGTAGATCATGATCCCTCTCCCTCATGCATCGTGGTCTCCCTGCCTCCATCCGTGACCCGCGATCTCCTCCTCACCACGACCATCCGCTCACCTCCAACGCTCGCGATCAGCACCTGCCCCAACTTCGACCTGCATCGTCATCCTCTTCACCATCACGATTGTATGCAACTACCACTACACCACGGCCTGATCTACTCATTCAACTACCATGATCAGTAGCATAACCCGCCACCTCTCCGCTTCACCATCAGTAGATCGTGGTCTACCTAACTCAACCGCGATCGCAGTTGAGGCCTCTGCCATAGCTACGTCAGCATCTTGACTGCCACCCACGGTCCTCTTCTCCCCCTCAACCCTAACCACGGACACGTCAGCTGCTCCACCAATGAACCAAACCTCAACCATCCTTCACACCGTCGCGCCCTCAGTTAGATCACCCTATCTTCCGTGACCTATACAGCCTGTGGTCATCACAATTCCACAAGATGTTGCACCCATTATCAAGTACAAGGGTCCACCGAGACATCTCGCCTCTATCGCCATCAACCACAACCAACTCCTTTGACATCACCTTGGTCGTGGTTGCATCCACCAACCTTCTACAAACCGTGGTCAGAGCATGGAAAACACATGTGGTCTTCATTGCCTATTACCCGCGGTCTTCCACCTGCTGCACTACAATCATCTCATCTATCATCGCAATCGAGCATCTGCATCGACCACGCCTTGTGTTTGTGACCTCTTCCTTTCCACCATCATGACCATGCAGCATCGCCTCAATACCGCGACCTCTGGCTTTCCACCATATTTTTGTCCTCCGCACACACCCTCCTCCATCACAGAAGTATATAGGTCGTGACCAAACGCCTGCCATCTCTTCACCCTCCATCACAGCACCTCAAGCAAATGACAATCGCGTTCCCCTTCCGCCATCCGCAATCGTGGTTCCCATCTTCTTCACCACAGTCTGCCGCAGCAACGCCTATTGCATTGTGACCCTCCATCCACAGTGCTTCCAACCGCGATCGTGCCACCTTCACCAACCACCTATACCGTGACCTACCCTGCCATCCAAGACCGTGACCCATGCAAGAAAGGAAGTCGTGGTTTGTGATAACCTCGACCGAGGTCCAAGCACTCAATCCAAATAGATTGTGCCTATAAATAGTCGATGCCTCCAATAGTCAAATCCATCTGCTTCCCAAACTGCCAGGCTGCCAATTCCTTGGCTTGACCCATGGAGGGAGGTAGACCAACGGCCAAGGGTGTCGCCAAGCTACTGCAATAGCAGCTTGACCCCTGAGCTCCATCACCATGTGTCGTCGTCCATCCACTACCCGCTATCCACGCCGCCACTGGGCTATGCTTAAGAGAACTCGATCCCTGGTGGAGGGTGAGCCCCACAACCAAGAGTCCATCAGCTCTTACGCTCTCATCCAACACCATCCGCTACCATTCATCCACCCGTACCGATCCAGATCTGAGGTGGAAACCCAAATCTGGACCGCTTGGCAGCCATCCTCACCTGTCTACGCCTCCAATGTCTGCCCCTCCTGCTACAAGCAAGAAGGACGAGAATAAGGAAGGAGGAGAGAGAAAGCCTGCCCCGTCTACCGTGGTGGTCATCGCTCCTCATCTATATCCTCCTCGACGTCATATAGAAGACTGTCTCTTCACCAAGCTGCGATCATCTTCTTCATCATGATCATGGCGGAATCTTTCCTCTCTCTTGTTCTTTTTGTTCCTCGCATCATGAGCGAGTAGTTCCTTTTCCCTGGGGTGCGGGGACTAGCCCCACTGCCGATGCTTACATGTCCTCTTATTAAACATTCCATGGCATGTACATAACTTTTCATTTAGTTGTTAATCGTCGATGTGTGCTTATGGATTGATTACCTGCTTGCATTTATCTTGTTCATTTCCTATGTTGCGAGAACTTCAATACGTAGGTTTTGAATGTCGATTAATGCGGTTGACTCCCTGACAAGAACTTCCGATGGGATTCCCTGAAGTCGTGAGTGTATGATCCATGAAGGGACGAGCCATCTAGCCCACGGTGACGCTTCTATGTGCCTAATGCCTGCAAGGGGGGGCCACAGCTTCAGTTGTATATCTATATCTTTGGAGATATAAGTATGTGATCTGGATGGTGATGAGACATCTGATACCTAAGGTGATGCTTACGTGAACCTGACGCTCGTATGGGGGGGTTTTGCAACAGCTCTATTTGGATGGTTATACCTTTCTTGGATGTTTGTGATTGGATGTGTTTGCATGTGTAGCGGTGGTGAAACCCGGGACCATCCCAATGATTCCCATCATTAATCTTTAATCAACTTTTAATCATGCTCTTTACTTTCCTTGTATTTAGTTTAATTAAACTCAAATCAAACCAACCTTGTTCTTAATATTAGTCTTGATTCAACTAGATTCGACTAGTAAAAGATTCTTAAAAATGTTGTCCCTTGGGATTCGATCCTCAACTATACTGCGATAAGACCCTTCCTCTTGTGGGTGGTATTATTGCACAAAGTTTTAGTTAAAAACCCAGGGATTTCAGCCCTGGGTGAGTTTGTTAGTGCAATAATAGACCACGTCACTGGGCTGGAGGTGAAGGTGGCCGACGCTGGAGGTGAAGTAGAGGAGGTGCAGGCGGTGGCCAGTGGTGGCGACTGGAGCATCATCATCATCAAAAAGAAATAAAGAAAGCACTATCAATTAATTAAATTCATTCATGCATAATTAACCCTGATTAATCAATATTAATCAACTACACAATCTTAGAGAAACTAAGTACAAATCTAATTAATTAAGTTCATTAATGCATCATTAACCCTAATTATTCAATAGTAACCAACTATATGGTGGCATCATTAATCCTAAGTTCAAATCTAGTACGGATTAATTAACCACTCACCGCACTAGTGGATCGAGCAAGCTGTGGTGGCGGCGGTCAGAGGTGGAGGTGGTCGGGCTAGAGGTGAAGGAGGTCGGCACTGGAGGTGAAGCAGAGGAGGTGCAGGCGGTGGCCATTGGAGGTGACTGGAGCATCATTTTTATGACCCACTCCATGATTAACTAGTAAGCACAACGCTTAGTATATCATTAAGTTGATTAAGTTGAGTTAAGTACTCACAGATGCAATTAGTGCTTTGGTCTAGTGTTACAGTCTAGCTAGCATGATTTCTTGCCTTGAGGTTGTAGAGGATTTCATGCTTGAAACTTTGCAAAAGGAATCACTTCAATTGGACCTTTGAGGCTAAAGTTATGCCATTTTCAAGTTCTTTGGACTTATAGTGCAATTTACCCAAAACTTATTAGCCCTTTTCCTTATCCCCTTCTTCCCAAATGATCATACCACCACTTGAAGTGATGCCCAAGCAGCAGGACAATCAGTCGCACAAGAGGGGAAAAAGAAGGGGCGATTTCAAGCCCCTAGCCCTATATTTAGTTGGCAACGTCGTCTTCTACCTTTATTCCTTCCTCTACCTTACCCTAGCAGCAGTTGTTGGCTAAATTGGACATTATGTTAATCCCTTTGTTTTGATAATGACAAACATTTCATTCTTGTGGTTTTAACGTGCTATTTGAGTATTTCAGGAACAAGTATATAAGGTGGTGGATAACAAAGACTTGGAAGAATAATTTGATAAAATCGCTTTATTTTCATGATTGTAATCAAATGTAAAAGCTTGTACAAGTATATAATGTACAAGTAATTAGATATCATGTAAAACAAGCGTTTAGATCTTCCCTATCCACTCACAACACTTAGATAGGTCTTTCCCCAAGATAGTATCACAATTGCACATTGATACACACACTTAGTAAATGAATACATTGAGTCAGTAATATTCTCGATCGACAAATCGTCGATCGAGAAAATATCGGTCGACAAAAACTTCGACCGAGAAACTCTCGGTCGACAAAATCTTCGATCGAGAATAGACCCTACTAGTCGTTAGACCCAGCATACAAGGTGGTTGGGAGTTGGAAATGAACGTTGTAAACATTTGCTCCAGGAAGTCCCTCGGTCGACAAATCTTCGACCGAGAAGGACTCTCGGTCGACAAATCTTCGACCGAGAAGAGTTCTGTCTGCACTTTTCAGGGTCAATTAACTAGCCGTTGCAAATGCAATTAGTGGACACATAACGGCTAGTTGAGCACTAAGAACCCCCTAGAAAGTGTCTAGAACGTCCTTAAGCACTTGTAGGTCATTCCTATAAATAGGACATGCCTTAGGACACCTAAACTCACTCATATACACTTGTGCTATACTTGAGCTTACACTTGCAATTGGCAATCTGTTTTGAGAAATTGAGCAACACTTGCATTGGCTATTCTTCTCCTTGCTCCAATTTCATGTCCTATAGGCTAGCATCTCCTATCCACAGCAATTACACTTCTATATACATTGGTTAGGAGATCAAAACACTTGATATAGGAAATCAAGCCTTGAGCTGCAAAGTGGTATTGTAATTTCTATTTTTCCTTCTTGTTCCTTTGTATCTTTTGTATTCTCCTTGCTACTCCTAGGGTTGGAGGTTGCGGATTGGAGAAGGTTCTTCTCGGAGGAGAAGGTGGACTTCAAGCTACTTCAAGAAGGCTATTGCAATGGGAAGCTACTTCAAGAAGACTATTGCAACGGGAAGCTACTTCAGGAGGAAGGCTGCTTCAAGGTTGGTGCAATTACTTCTAGGTGAAGGCTGCTTCAAGGTTGGTGCAATTACTTCAAGGTGAAGGTTGCTTGAAGGGTTTAGGGAAAGAATTGTAATTTTATGTAAAGTCCTTGCGAGGTAATAAAATTAAATTCTTTCCAAATCCCGGTTGGGTAAGCAACCGGGTAGTGGACTGACTACCTTAGTATTTGCTAACGTAGGAACCACTCTAAATCCTTGTCCCCTTGTCCAATATTCTTGTGGTTGGTTGTTTGAGTTAAATAATTGTTAAAATATTTAAAAACTCTATTCACCCCCCCTCTAGTGTTTTTCAATTGGTATCAGAGCAGGATTCAAGGAGCTCTAATCGAGTCTTGAAGAATGAAGGGTGGTGGTGTCTACAACTACAAGCAAAGAAAAAGAATGGACAAATTTTCAACAAGCAACACATGGTGCTTAGGAACAAGCCACACAACACTCAGTTGTCCTTGGAGTAAAAAGAAGGAAGATGTGCATAAAGGATGCTTTATTGCTACAATAAGTGAAGAAGAAGAAGAGGTAAGCCTTTTTGATTTACCTAAAGAAGATTTAATTGCTAGTCTTCAAGAAACACATGAAAAATATATTGAGTGTAAGAAGAAATTAAAGAAATCAAATAAAGCAAATGATGAGCTACATGCTAAAATTCTTGCTCTCACATCTGAAAATGAAGATCTCAAAAAGGTTATTGAAGATCATAATATTAAGCTAAAATCAGTAGAAGCAGATTGCAATCTTCTATCCCTAGAAAAGATAAATTTGCAAACCCAAGTAAATGATCTTCAAAAACAACCCGTTTTGTGTACACATCTAGATTATGATACTATTGTGAAAGAAAGAGATTCCTTATTATCTAATCTAGATCAAGCAAAGCTAGACATCAATAAGAGAATGGATGAGATTGTCAAGCTGCAACAAAAGATTAGTAGTTTGAATAACAATGATACTCTTGATAAAATTTTAAATAATTCTTATCATCAAATTGGAAGGAGAGGACTAGGTTATAATCCTAAAGGAAAAGCTTATCAAAAACCTAGTTGGAGAAAGACACAAGCACATGAAAATCAATCTATGTATATACCTAAAGGCAAATATACATATGTACCCAAGAACAACCTAGAACAAAATCATAGAAAGAGACATGAGGTTAATTCTATATGTTGTCATTACTGTTTGCATCTTGGACATTATTCCTTTTCATGTCCTTACAAGAAAAAGGATGTTGAGTTAGTATGGGTTCCAAAACCCCCAAACTAAATGAATAAGATAAAGTTGAGATATGACCAAAGACTCTAGTTGTAAATCTATATGTCTATCTCAACTTAAACATAATGAGATAACAAATTGATTCAGGTAATTAAAACTTCTAAAATTGAAACTACATATTTTAAATAAATATGCAAAGACACATCTTTACAAATCTGTTTTAATTAGGGTCTTCAAAACATAAAGATTTGTATATAATTAGTTAAGATTTGATCTACATGTTCCTTTGATACTCATATGTTCTATCTCAACTAAACTGAGTTTCGAATTGCATAATTGAATTGAAAACGATATATGATTTACTTGTATACTATTACTTAAAACAATTCTAAAATAGTACAGAAACATTCTCGGTCGAGAAACTGTTCGACCGAGAACACTATCGGTCAAGAAATCGTCGACCGAGCAGGTTTCTGTTCTCAAGTCTGCAATAAATCTGCTGAATATGTTTTCAAGTAATCTATTTGCTATCAATTTATTATTAATGACTGATTTTACATGCAAAACAAGAATAAATGCTGAAGACCATTCTTGAAACAAAATATTTTTTTAAGATAAATATTATGAACATGAAAATCCTTAAACATGTTGCAAAAGTAACATATGAAAACTGAAAAGTAACATATGAAGACTGATTGAAAAAGTTTATTAGGTATGATCAGTTATATAGCTTATCTTAAAATTAAAAACTTATGAACCTAAATGTAGATTATTTTGGTTTATCCTCTAAATAGTTTAAAACTAAAAATCATGATTAGTTTAAAAATAAATTACTGTTTTATCATTATTCACATGGTTTTCCTAAAGTAATTCTTGGTCTATCCATATAAGAATCATGTGTTTTGATACAAATGATTATAATCATTAAAATTATATGCTTCTATTGTTCTATCAAAATCATTGTACCATGATCATTGTGTTTCAGTTTTACTTGGTTTTTCTAAAATAATCTTGATCTATATATACAAACCATAAATGGATGATCATTGTGATTCAACACATTACAAATATAGATGATGCTATCATTGAAAGTGCCCTTTTGCATAACAGTAAAACTCTATGGCATAAATGCATCTTGACATAATAGATAATGATTGTTGTGAGAATGGCTTGAAATAAATGAATGATGATGCTATGACCAGTCAAACGGTCTCTTAGAACAAAAATATTAATGTTTTTATCTATTTGTTTGTTCTAAGAAATCAAAAGCAAGAATCTTGACTTTAAGATATTAATCTTTCCTTCCAGATATATATTCCTAAAGAATCTTATGATTAATCTGAAAATAAGGGTACAAGAAGAAATGGGATTTGATATTTATGTACCCATAGCAAAGCTTATGAAACATCATTCACAATGAATGTAAAACATACATTTCAGAAAAATCAAGTTCAAAGACTTCACTATGATGCCCATATTAAGTCTTCATAATAGGTATCTCTTAACATGCTTCAAATTGATATTTATTTAAAGCTATCTGCAGAAATTATACTTCGCATATGAATGTTTAAATTGAAAATCTGCAGAATTTGCCTCTGGGTTGAAATTAAATTTGACCAAGGGGCGTTATGGTTGAAGTCAAGGTCGACCTAAAATAAGCTTGACAAAATGCTTATTTGTACATCATTTTAATGCATTTAATCTTAGTATATTGACTCAAAATGAGTTTATCATATTGAAAACATGGAGCTTTAATAAAAGGTCAAAATCAAATCTTAAAAATCATTTGTGACCTTAGAATCCTTAAATTGTCTTAATTATAAGATTAAGGGGAGCTCACAAAAACAAATTTGATTATAAGATTAATAAGTTTACAAAACTTTGAAGCTTGTTATGACCTTAGTATTCTTGAAAGTAATTTTTGTTATGAAAACAAATAAATCTACAAAATTCATGAATATGATATATATCTTGTTCTTAATGGAATTCTCTAAACAAATTTGGGCTTAACATCCCGTGTATTTGGTTAGAGATACATTATGGCTAAATTTGACAATAAATGGCTTACATTTATATTAATCCCTTGACTTTAAATTGAATATCTCTTTAAGGGGGAGCATAGCATAAAATTAAGGGGGAGAAATATAAAGTAAACTTGGATATCTTTTTGAAATGACAAAGGGGGAGAAATAATATAAAAAACATAAAATAAAATGAGTTTCATAATATCTCAGCCAGCACCCACTTGCAAAACACAAGAATGGCTACAAAAGGTAAACTTCAGGTATGAAACGTATATGATTTATATTTCCTTATTTTATATTTAGGAAATGTTTGTCATCTTCAAAAAGGGGGAGATTGTTGGCTAAATTAGACATTATGTTAATCCCTTTGTTTTGATAATGACAAACATTTCATTCTTGTGGTTTTAACGTGCTATTTGAGTATTTCAGGAACAAGTATATAAGGTGGTGGATAACAAAGACTTGGAAGAATAATTTGATAAAATCGCTTTATTTTCATGATTGTAATCAAATGTAAAAGCTTGTACAAGTATATAATGTACAAGTAATTAGATATCATGTAAATCAAGCATTTAGATCTTCCCTATCCACTCACAACACTTAGATAGGTCTTTCCCCAAGATAGTATCACAATTGCACATTGATACACACACTTAGTAAATGAATACATTGAGTCAGTAATATTCTTGGTCGACAAATCGTCGATCGAGAAAATATCGGTCGACAAAAACTTCGACCGAGAAACTCTCGGTCGACAAAATCTTCGATCGAGAATAGACCCTACTAGCTGTTAGACCCAGCAGACAAGGTGGTTGGGAGTTGGAAATGAACGTTGTAAACATTTGCTCCAGGAAGTCCCTCGGTCGACAAATCTTCGACCGAGAAGGACTCTCGGTCGACAAATCTTCGACCGAGAAGAGTTCTGTCTGCACTTTTCAGGGTCAATTAACTAGTCGTTGCAAATGCAATTAGTGGACACATAACGGCTAGTTGAGCACTAAGAACCCCCTAGAAAGTGTCTAGAACGTCCTTAAGCACTTGTAGGTCATTCCTATAAATAGGACATGCCTTAGGACACCTAAACTCACTCATATACACTTGTGCTATACTTGAGCTTACACTTGCAATTGGCAATCTGTTTTGAGAAATTGAGCAACACTTGCATTGGCTATTCTTCTCCTTGCTCCAATTTCGTGTCCTATAGGATAGCATCTCCTATACACAGCAATTACACTTCTATATACATTGGTTAGGAGATCAAAACACTTGATATAGGAAATCAAGCCTTGAGCTGCAAAGTGGTATTGTAATTTCTATTTTTCCTTCTTGTTCCTTTGTATCTTTTGTATTCTCCTTGCTACTCCTAGGGTTGGAGGCTGTGGATTGGAGAAGGTTCTTCTCGGAGGAGAAGGTGGACTTCAAGCTACTTCAAGAAGGCTATTGCAACGGGAAGCTACTTCAAGAAGACTATTGCAACGGGAAGCTACTTCAGGAGGAAGGTTGCTTCAAGGTTGGTGCAATTACTTCTAGGTGAAGGCTGCTTCAAGGTTGGTGCAATTACTTCAAGGTGAAGGCTGCTTGAAGGGTTTAGGGAAAGAATTGTAATTTTATGTAAAGTCCTTGCGAGGTAATAAAATTAAATTCTTTCCAAATCCCGGTTGGGTAAGCAACCGGGTAGTGGACTGACTATCTTAGTATTTGCTAAGGTAGGAACCACTATAAATCCTTGTCCCCTTGTCCAATATTCTTGTGGTTGGTTGTTTGAGTTAAATAATTGTTAAAATATTTAAAAACTCTATTCACCCCCCCTCTAGTGTTTTTCAGCAGTGCCCAACCTGCTAGGGGTGGCGCCCTACCTTACAGTAGTAGTTGCATGGAGAAGTGGCTAGGGAGCCACCTTGGGCGCAGCTAGCACCATCAAACGCCCACCTCGACTCTGACTTTGAGGTCCATGCTTGAAACTGTAGCTCCCCGCCCCTATTGTGCCCACCTGCACCTCATTAGCAAGGGGTGGCACCCCCATCTAGCAAGCAGCAGCAGCTCCGTGAAGCAACGGCCAGAGGGAATTTCGGCATGCGCAGCACCACGAAAACGGTGCCTTGGCTCTGATTTTGAGGTCCAAGCAAGCTTCTGTAGTCCCCCTTGCCCCAAGCAGCACCTAGCTGCGTTTGTAGCTTCTTCTTTCCACCTCTGTGTGAAGCAGGTCTGACTCAGGCAGTACCAAGGTTGAAGATGACCTGCTGACGCTCGAAAACTGGCCTCTAGACACGTTTCTAGTCGTATTCGGACATCTTGAACCACGGTGAGTAGAATCTCACTCCCCAAAGCAAGTATTAACACCATGAAATGGACGATTTTGGTTCGATCTGTGTTTATTCACGGGTAACAGCGGTTACCCAGGTGCCGAGCGGTATTTGCGTCGCCTGACTGTCATGTCATGTTTCGCTTCTTCATGTTTTGCGTGATTTAGTTTATTAACTGATTTGTAAGATTTTGGTTACTAAAACCATATGATTGATTAAACCTTAAATTGCTCATATTAAATGTGGAATACAGTAGCACACGAACCTAGGGTTTACAGTAGTTGTATAGTTTGGAAATAAATCCAGTTTGTATGATTCTAGTAATTTACTAGATGCACGATTTCAAAGAAATGACGATGACATGAAAAATATTCAAGAAAACCTAATAGTACAGTCTTTGTTATATTTAAGGTGAATGATTCAATATTTATATAAATTGACACGTTCCTCAAAGATATCATTTGAAATTTCCAATTATTATTAATAATTCATGCCATGACAAGTAATTGACTTTTAATTGAGTTATGTGATGCATAACTTATAATTTGGGTAGATGTGCTCGATTTTCAAGGAATTATAGATAATTTACAAGTGCTACTGACGATTTCTAATATATCGAGTAATTAAGTCTTGCTAGTGTGTTATGATGCTCAATTGTATAATTCCAGTGTACATGAGCCAAGTTGATATGAGTTTAGTTTATTTAAGAAATGTTAATCTATCTGCATGCATGGTATATGTATTACTCAATAAATTACAATGTTTTTTAATTTACTGCTCTACTAAGTTTAAAAGAATATACATGTTGTATTATAAGCTTCAAATGAATAGACTCGGTACCATAAAGATACATGAGTTAAGAATAAGTAATAGAAAGATACAATATAGTAAGAGCTTTCCAAGAATAATAAAATAATAGACATAGGTGCCCTGAACACCGTAGATTCCCTACGGATGTCTACACCGTAGGGAGGAAACGATCCACCCTCGTAATGACCAGTATACAGGGATCATAATGCACCCACAGAGCATGCGGGGAGATGAAGCCCTTGAGGAAGTCTCCTAAGAGAAGATAGGTTACCCAACATGAATTAGAGATCCCGGTGGTAACCCAGAGGTACCCACAGAGCATACCAAAATGAGGCCCATAGAGTGTCTCAGACCCTCCGCCTGTGTACTCATCCTAGAGGAGAGGTCCAGTTAAAGGCTAGTTGTTTAGCCTCCTCAGTCAGACGTAACAGTTCGAGTCAAGAAGACCCAAATTCAGTTCTAGGCTTAGCTTCCCAGGTTTTAAGCTAAGTCTTGTACGGTGGGATCATAGTTCGCTATGAGTCTTCATATGTAGAGTACACTACATATGATCAGGGCATAAGATAAAATATGTTCATATAGGTTCACAGAGTTTATTATAAGTTAAAGAGTTAATAAAGATCTGAGTTAGTTTCACAGCAGTTGTCCTTTAAATGAAATTTTAGTATTCTCTGTTATTTAATTGTATCTACAGCTTTGCAGTAGTTGTTATCTTAATGAAATGTTGACATCTCTGGCCTTTTAAATTATATTACTAAGATCTGCTCAGTATAGTATTATCTGGTATTCTATTCCAATTAATAAATATAAAATGAGTTATCTACGATGGTTGGGTGAAATTCTATTCACTGAGCCAGTAGCTCACCAACCAACTGAAACATTTTTTAAATCAGTGTCAGCAGGAGGAAGATGAAGGATCATATCACCCAAGTTCCTAGAAGGTAGTTCGTAGTTAGATAGAGGTCTCTTAGTCCTTTCCCCTCGGTCCTTGGGCATGTGGTATGGTAAAGAGAGAATGTAATGTAATATGTAGATTAGTTTCAAGTCATCTGTTGTGCTTCATATTTCATATGAAAAATGTAATATATTTTGAAATTCTATTTTACCTTCCTAGTAAGGTTAATAGTAAGTTGTTTCTGCAGTTAATATGATTAGGTGTTATTCAAGTTATAAGACTTTCTTTTGAGTTAATTTTAAGTGATTAAGAAAAGAAAAAGTTAAGGGTGATCTTTGTATTCTGTTGAATCCTCAATTTAGTCCCTAATCTCATTATTAGTGGTAATTGTGAGATCAAGGCATCACAGGATATTTGGTATCAGAGCATAGGTTGAGTACGTAGATACTCTAAGTCAAGGTCAGGGGACGATAAGAGACCAATAGGATTAGGATTAGGGTGTTTTCCTTCTAACTGTAATTTTCTAACATGAAGTATTCCGTTATACTATTGCAGATGGCAGGAAGAGGACATGGTCATGAGGACCAAGCTGAGAGCCACATTGGACCTGATCCTCAGGAGATGGGTCAAGGTGGTGGAGATGATGTGGATGAGGCATCAAGGATGTAGAGAATGTTTCTTGAGACCAGGGAAAAGTATAAGATGGAGAGGCGAGCTTCTACCTCGAGTAGCAAGGATCTGATGAGATCCTATGAGCTGGTTAAGAAGCTTGGAGGTACCGAATTTGTTGGAACTATGGACCCTGTAGTGGAAGATGAATGGTTGAGACAGATAGAGAAAGTGTTCCATCTGATAGAGTTGTCTTAGGAAAGACAAATCAATCATGCAGTTTATTTGCTTAAAAGTGATGCAGAGCTTTGGTGGCGTGGAGTGGAAGATAAAAGGAGGGACATGGTACTGACTTGGAAGTATTTCGTTGATGAATTCCATCTTAAGTACTACCCACCTACCTTTCTGAGTGAGAAGATAAGACAACTACAGAATATCAGACAAGGAAGTATGACAATTGGTGAATATGAGGCATATTTCACAAGGTTGGCAAATTTCTGTCTGCAACTTGTTCCTGATAATGTAGAAAAGTGCAGAAGATTTCAAGAAGGATTAAGATCAGAAATTAGACACACTGTTTCAGCCATTGGTTGAAGAGATAGAGAAAACTTTGGGGAATTTGTGGAAGTAGGGGGACGTGTAGAAGAGTCAGTTATTGCTGATAAGCAGTCTGAGAGTAAGAAAAGATCTAGAGACTTTATTAGAAGGGGACAAAGCATTGGTGGATACAGAGGAGGTGGTGGTTTCTTTTCAAAGATAGGACGAGGACTTGGCTATTTTGGTAGACAAGGATCTAGTTTTTCATCAAGTGGAGGAAGATTCAATTCCGGAAGATGGAGTACATAGTCTACATGGACACCTCCAACTAGATCTTCTGGATCATCAGTTTCAGTGACAGGTCCACCGAGGCAAGAGACGCGAGCATGTGATATATGTGGAAGACCACACTCAGGATAGTGTTGGGGAACAGAGTTTCAAGGATGTCATCAGTGCGGACAGATGGGACATTTCAAGAGGAATTGCCCCCAGTTATAGCAGTCAGCATCACAGGGTTCTCAGTTACAGTACCAGAATGTCCCAAGACATGCTCCAGCTGGAGGACCCAGTTCCTCTATAGCTTTAGGTTCCCGAGGTGGTGCATCACCCAGTGCTAGGGAAGGACAACGAGGACATTATGACAGAGGAAGAGCTTCAGGATGCTTCTTCTCTTTGACACCACAAGAAGGTATTGTTTCTTCCCAATTGATTATAGGAGAAATTCTTTTCTTTAACATCATTTCAGTTACAGTTTTGATAGACCTGGGTGCTACTCACTCATTTATACATAATTCTTTAGCTTGTGAGCTTAACCTGTTAACCCAGGAGTTACCAGTTGAGTTGTTATTGAGGGTTCCGTTAGGTGAACCGACAGTGTTGATAGAGTTTTGTCCCAGATGTTTGTTGACTTTTGGTGGTTACACCATTGCGGTTAACCTTATAACCCTATATGTTAACTCTTTTCAAGTTATCTTGGGTATGGATTGCCTAGAGACGTATCGAGTTTAGCTTGACTGTTGGAAGAAGGAGGCTATCTTCAACAGGGTGGATTTTCTTGTGTCTTTACTGGAGATAGGAAAGTTTTCCTACGTGTATCATATCAGATGTTGTAGCTAATAAGATGTTGCAGAAAAGGTTGTGAGGCGTTCTTGGCACATGTAGTAGATACCAGAGCAGAGAAGAGCATAGTCAGTCTATGGGATGTGCCAGTAGTCTGTGAGTTCCCAGATGTTTTCCCATATGAGTTGTCAGGTCTACCTCCTGAAAGAGAGATATACTTTGAGATCCAAGTGTTGCCAGGTAGTCACCCTGTAGTGTTACCAACCTACATAATGGCACCTACAGAGTTGAAGGAACTCAAGATTCAGTTACAGGAGTTACTGGATAAGGGTTTCATTCGACCTAGTTCTTCGCCATGGGGAGCTCCAGTCTTGTTTGTGAAGAAGAAAGATGGTACTTTGTGGTTATGTATAGATTACATACATTTGAATAAGATCACTATCAAGAATAAGTACATGTTGCCAAGGATAGATGATCTGTTTGATCAGTTGTGTGGAGAGACGATCTTTTCTAAGATAGATTTGAGATCTGTATATCATCCGTTGAGGATAAAGGCTTCGGATATTCCTAAGTCAGCTTTCATAACAAGATATGGGCATTATGAGTTTCTGGTCATGTCGTTTGGACTGACTCATGCCCCAAGAACTTTCATGGATATGATGAACCGGATTTTTAAGCCGTTCTTGGATCAGTTCATAGTAGTTTTCATAGATGACATTTTGATATACTCAAGAGATGATGAGCAGCATAAGCAACATCTGAGGATAGCATTACAGTTGTTGAGACAACACCAGTTATATGCTAAGTTCAGTAAGTGTGAGTTTTGGTTAGCTGAGGTGTCTTTTCTTGGACATGTCATCTCAGGAGATGGAGTAAGTGTTGACCCTAAGAAAGTTGAGTCTATTCTACAGTGGGAGCATCCTAAAACTCCTACTGAGATCAAAAGCTTCTTAGGATTAGCAGGTTACTACAGGAGGTTCATCTAGAACTTCAGTGTTGTAGTGTCACCTCTGACATGCTTAACGAGAAAGAATGCACCATTTGTCTGGTCAGACAACTGTGAAAAGAGTTTTTAGATCTTGAAGAAGAGGTTGACTACAACACCAGTGTTGATCATGCCTGAGACAGGTAAAGGTTACATAGTGTTTTGTGATGCTTCAAAGAGAGGTTTAGGTTGTGTGTTGATGCAGAAAGGCAAAGTAGTAGCTTATGCATTTAGACAGCTTAATAAGAATGAGGAGAATTACCCAACATGTGATCTGGAGTTAGATGCAGTAGTTCATGCTCGTAAGGCATGGCGTCACTATCTTTATAGTGAGGCATGCCAGGTGTTTACTGATCATAAGAGCTTGAAATATATTTTCACCTAGAAGGATCTGAATCTTAGATAGCGGAGATGGTTAGAATTGATCAATGATTTTGATGTGACGATAGATTATCATCCTGGTAAGGCAAATGTGGTAGCAGATGCCCTGAGCAGAAAGTCAAGTTCAACAGTTGATGTATTCTCGATGACATGCTTCAAGAGAGACCTGCTAGTAGAGATGCGGAAGTTGAACTTAGACTTAGGGGTGACAGAGCAGAGTGGTTTGATTGCACAGATGCAAGTCAAGCCTACTTTTTATGATCAGATCAAGGAACTTCAGCAGAGTGATAGTGAGTTATAGTAGATCATGTGGGATATGACAGAGGGAAAGAGACCAGAGTTCATGTTTTCAGATGATGGTTTGTTGGATCAGTATGACAGGTTGTGTGTACCTAGAGACAGTGATTTGAAAGAACAGATTCTTGAAGAAGCGCATGCATCAATGTATGATATGCATCCAGGAAACACTAAGATGTACATGAATCTTAAAGAGTTATACTGGTGGTCAGGTATGAAAAAGGATGTATTTGAGTATGTGGCTAGATGTAGTGTGTGCCAGCAGGTTAAGGTTGAGCATCAAGATGAAGTGTATTTGAAAGTTTCACCATGGAAAGGAGTGTTGAGGTTTGGCAAGAGAGGCAAACTGACTCCTAGGTTTATGGGCCCATATCCTGTCATTGAGACAATTGGACCTGTAGCCTAAAGGTTTGATTTGCCATCCGAGTTGGCTAATTTACATGATGTGTTTCATGTATCAATGCTAAAGAAGTCTTACCCTGGTATAGAGAAGATAGTGGACCTAGAACCTGCACAACTCAGGAAAGATGTGTCCTATGTTGAAGGACTAGTACAAATAGTTGATTAGAGGATCAAGAAGCTCAAGAATCGCAAGATACCGTTAGTGAAAGTTTTGTGGAGGAACCACAACCTAGAGGAATCCATGTGGGAGCTTGAGTCTGAGATGCGTAACAAGTTTCCTTTTCTATTTTAGGAATTTTGGGACAAAATTTTTATAAGGGAGGGAGATTGTTATGACCCACTCCATGATTAACTAGTAAGCACGACGCTTAGTATATCATTAAGTTGATTAAGTTGAGTTAAGTACTCAAATATGCAATTAGTTCTTTGATCTAGTGTTATAGTCTAGCTAGCATGATTTCTCACCTTGAGGTTGTAGAGGATTTCATGCTTGAAACTTTGCAAAAGGAATCACTTCAATTGGACCTTTGAGGCAAAAGTTATGCCATTTTCAAGTTCTTTGGACTTATAGTGCAATTTACCCATAACCTATTAGCTCTTTTTCTTATCCCCTTCTTCTCAAATGATCAAACTGATGGGTTTTAGGGGAGAGAAGGCAGTGGAAACAAAAATTTTATTCTCCCCAAAACCCAGAACGAAGGAATCGCGTCAACGTCTATACAATAGGAGGGATGGTTTGTAGAGACATACCTTATCCCAAGGCTTGCTCGGCGATGTTACCTCACGGCTTGCGCGGTCTTCACCTCCAGTCTTGGACAGTGTCTGTGCAGCTCCTGGTCTTACCAAGACTGTCAGGATTGGCAATTGTCCTCCGAGCGGCAAAAGTCTCATGCCTCTGTAGTAGTCCACATGGATCACTTGGAACTCCGATTGACTTGTCGTACAAGGCACTGGAAGGAGTTATACCCTCCTATCGGCGTATTAGTCACCAACACACTCTCCTGCAACCAGTTTCCTTTCTGTAGTTGTCTTTCCCTCGTTGTGCCTCCCTTGTCGGGTAGCACTTGCTCGGGCTCTCCTGATTACCACAACCAGAGAGAACGACAACTTTGCAGAGCAACTGGTGTTCTGAGTTGTAGTTGAGAAGCCCCCAATACCCCTATATATATAGGAGGGTCATGGGATAGAGTTTTCTACCCCGGGCAATGCGGGACTAAAGCAGGAGTAGAAGGGTTAGAGATTTTCCACAAAACAACCAACTGCGCCAAGTCTGAACCGGTCGGTTCACTCCCTAGATCAGTTCTTGATTGACTTTTCCTCTTTTGTTTTGAATTGATCCAAATACCAATCCTTGTTCCAATCAAATTGGACAAGTGAAAGAAAGAGAAATTTCTTGCCAACCTGACTTTCCCAACTTGCTCAGTTGGACCAATTGAGCTAATTAGTTCAACCCTTGAATCGGTCGATTCAGCCTGTCCTGAGCCGATTGGTTCATCACATGAGCTGATCAGTTACCAACCTGAGCTGATCGGTTCATCACATGATCCAATCGGTTGGGAGTGCAGATTGTGCAGAATCACTCAATTGTAGTTTCAATCAATCTGATACTCTAATCAATCGGTCCAACACCTTGAACACTATGATATCGAGCTATCAATTGATTGAGTGCTTAATTGAACCACTAAACTCCTTTAGTAATCAATCTAAACATTGTTTGTGGATAAACTCCTCTTCCAGGTTAAATCCTATGTGTGTGACCCTACAAGCCCATTTCACATTGGCAGTGAAAGTCCATAACACTTATGACTTCACAAGCAAAGAGTGGTGCCTAGTCGCACATCAGTGCTACCCAAGTGAAATAGAAATTTGGAGAAAAAATTTCAATCCTACAATCCGTGAATGGTGTTACAGTGAATGTATAATTCCTTTGTCACTGATATCCCAAATGAACTCAAGGCATGGAACAATCATCCTTTCAACGTTCATTCACTTTCTTTATCTCAGAGTAGATTGGAGGAGATATGTATGACATCAATATCACATAGTGGTTCACACATGTGTGCACACGCCTATCTCAATCCCACTCATCAAGTGGCCATGGATATCAAACTCCCCCAGGAGGGACAAATCCCATATCTATCACTCACCCCTCAAAAGCCCCATGTGTCAAAGCCACCCAATCATCACCTTTATAATAACCCATGTTTCAGGGTTGTGTTTGATGATGTCAAAGTGTACCCAACGACATGTGTTGAGTATAGTGATTTTAGGTCAAAGAATCACACTCACCACCATCATTGTGAGAGCAGACTGTGACTACCAAATCATGGTTCCATATGTCACTCTCACGGTGGGTCTGTCTGGTATACTTGTTCTCTAACAAGTACCTATGTGTTTGGTTTGATATCTCCATATCATGACGAATGAGATTTTGTCATCAACCAACACAACAATCTAGTCTTGTGTGTCATTGTTGTCTATCTACCTTCCACAATGACATCCGACTAGGGACATAATAAGAATGTACAAACTCTTAGCATCTGTATGATCTCATCGTTCAGGTCATTAACCTAAAAGCATACGTCATTGAGTATTGTCATTCTCTAGACATTCAATCTATTCTATCATTATCTCATATGACTGAACTAGAAAGAATTGGAAGCTTGCCTTTGATGTTTATCAGATCAATCTTAATATATCCCACCAATCATCCCATGATTGGCTCTCAGAGCATACATACCAACAGACTCCCACTTGCACTGTGAGCCAATCACCGTTGAATCATATTCATAGTGATCTTCAAACATGTCCCACATGTTAATGTACTCTAGTGCTAACATAGTGAGTTATGGCAACACCTTGCCAAAGTCAGTATTAACTGCATGTCTCTCATCTCTTTGATGTACGTCACACGTATGAGATGGAGTTGTCGTAATATGCGATCTAGTATTCCTTTATTAACCTTTATCCACATTGCATGACCAAGCACTCCTTACTTGTCATCAAAGATCAGATATCTATAAGTTCATCTCATGAACTTCCAGATCCATATAGTATCCACTAATGTTCTTTAACACATGGATGCTCGACTTTTCCTTTTAAAGGACTTTATTGGAACGTTTCCATTTATCAACAAACATTCACTTTTATATATCCCATATATATATTGCGATTAATTTTCTATCCTTTTTGAAAGTTCGCATCAGTGTAACTCTTTACAGTGAACCCTTCCTTATTTCCATAGAACTAGTACTTCTCAAGTACTTATCAAGTTCTTATGGTATTCTAGTAACCCTTACTGGAACTAGACAGTCATCCACTTGTCATGTCCCACATACGAGTTAACAGGATGAGCACATCATATTGTCATGTCCTACATACAAGATGATGAATGCATTTTATTCTTGCTATGTCCATATATGCAAGATAATGGGATGATTACATACATGATAGATCCATATCTATTCTTATTGTTTCCATTCTTCATAAGAATTGGACACTTGGCCTTGGGATACAAACTCCATGTAACATGGACAAGTTTTCTCCTACTGAATCTGTGCACACTGAACCCTTCAGTATAGATTGCCAATGTATGCTCTCTCTTTTCAGGTCAATAGGTTTTTGAGAACTATCTCTATACATCTCTATTCCTATCACATAGGAAACGTCTCTATTATTCCTTAAAGATAATTTCCAAAAAAAATTCCATTCTTAGAACATCTCATTCCTCATCAACATGTGGAATGCAAATATGCTCCCACTAAATCACATATCCCTTCTTTATCTTTGTCATATCAGTCAAACCCTTTGACTATATTATCAAAGTAAGGATCCAACTCTGAGTTGTTTGTACTCAAACAATCACATTGATTAGTCCATTGTAACTTATAGCCTTCATTTGCATTAATGGATTCATAAACCTTATAGGTTGTGTCACGTACACATCCTTGTTTTATTCCTCATAGGAATGCGATTTTAGTATCTGTATGCCAAATCTCTTAGTCATTAAGTTGCAATCAACAAGCATCATCCTTCTCAAAATGTCATCCATGTGTCTTAACGCTTAAGACTTATTTGCACTTATGTATTTCATCCCAATGGGTGCTACCATCAAGGTCATACCTTATGGTTCACATGGAAGTCATTTAGGATGTAATGGTTATAAACCATAACTCAAAATCCGGTTCCTCATCATCTAGATAGTTGACTCATCACATGAACAACTCATCACATAGATATTTGAGGTGTTTCTGTCAAGGATATAATAACTCACAACTCCTTGTGATTTGTAATGTCCTTTATTAGTGTGGGGTATTCTTTATTTAATAAGAACTTAGTTATTTTATAATCATCCTCTAACTCCTTAGAGTATGACTCCTTTTGATTTAGACATAACCATGCCTTAATCACAAGATCACTATGATACACTATCATAATCACTCATAAGGATCTCAAACATTTGGTTCAAGTATTTCATTCATTGATCTCATCAAGAATTAACACTTTACCAAATTCATACTTCATCTATGATATTCTTGAACACTTCAAGATATTCATATTGGTATTTCTCTAAACATTGTTTGAAGTACTAGCATTAACTCTAATAGGTATGTATCACATGTATTATACCTAAT
Organism: Alisma plantago-aquatica; assembly: GCA_963693085.1. Classification (NCBI taxonomy): domain Eukaryota; kingdom Viridiplantae; phylum Streptophyta; class Magnoliopsida; order Alismatales; family Alismataceae; genus Alisma; species Alisma plantago-aquatica. The sequence goes on along the minus strand of OY856413.1, from coordinate 642,033,790 downwards.
AGGATAATCATTCTCCCACTACCACTAGTGAAGATTGATTAATCATATCTAAGAGATTCATGCCTCTTACTGGTTCTCTAACCAAAAGAGTCTAGATTTATCCATCATATGGAAACTAGAGATGAATTTCTCATGATGATGCTAATTCGTTGTTTGAGTCATCAATAACTTTTAGATATCATTTTATCTTATGCATACCAAGTACCACAACATAAACAAGACATTGCCACAAAGATCATATCTTTGAATTTGAACTATATTGATAGCCATCCTTGTCTCAACAAGATGCAACGAAAAAGTGTTTCTATTGGCAAATTGAAATAGCAGTTCTCAACTCTATTTCATGCCCTTTAGGATGAAATAAACTGAAAGGTACTCCTATCTATGACAGCAACACTTTCTCCAATGATGGGTACTCCTTTCTTGGTCCTTTTGTAAAGGCCATCACTTCTTTGTAGATCTTACATATCATATATGTCATATCTTCATCTTGGTATCATATACCTTAGAAGTGGTTCATTTCATGATACCTTACGTGGAGATCTCCATCCCCTCCTTCTTCTTTTTTTCTTCCATATATAGAGGGAAATTCCCTCATTCACCCTCCCATGTGCCTTGAGGTTGAAGACGACTTGGGCTACTGGCTAGCATCAGAACCCTTCTTAGCTTTGCCCTTACCCTTGCTGTAACATCCCTGACCTGGGTTATGCTTTAACCCTAGGTGTTTTGTTTGATAAATATAATTATATGCTTGATATTATCTTTTGAAAACTAATTAAGGCTCAATAGGAACTTATGTTTCAATTTTAGTCCTTTTTGAATAATGTTTTGCCTGTTTTGGACTAAAGTGCAAATTACCCAAGTTGAGGGGTTAAATTGCAAATGTTACATGATAAGATGTTCCTCATATGTTGAAACATCATGAGAATGAAGATGATGCAGAGGTATGGCTTGTGGTAGCCTGAGTACCAAGAAAAATATGATAAAGTAATGTTTGTGCATTAAAACCTAGTTTTGATGTAATGTGCAATTTACCCAAAACCTAGGGTTCAATATGCAAATTACCACTTCAAAGTAGTCCCTAATGTTTCTTGGCATCATTTATAGCAAAGAAAATGAGAGGGGCGTCTCATTTGTATCTCTTTGGAGGAGAGAGAATCTTGATATTAAAATAATCAAGATTTAAGTATAATTGGAACTTTACTTCAATTTAATGCAAAAATAAATATATTAATTGAAGAGGCCTTCAACCAAAAGGTGAGGGATGATTTTTCAAGAGAATTGAAGACCATGTGCCTTTCAAAGGCACGAAAATATCTAAAGGAAGTGGATAACTCACACACATTATTATAAGAAAAAGAAATATCCACTCACTTATGGATATTATTATAAAATGATTTAAGGTGCTTAATTTGCTTTTCTTTAAATCTTGGATAATTGAGATGAATAAAAGGCAAATAAGATAGCCTCGTGACAAAGGAAGGAAAGGGTGAAAGTGGCAAGGAAATGGAGGAGATAATCCCTACTTTCTCTCTCCTAAAATGAAATTTTAATAAAATGCATATATGCTCCCTTATCCATAGCTTGGATGGGTAATTTCGAAACCCCTTTCACTTCTTGTTTGCAAAAACGACCAAGGGAGCTTGTAGCAACAAGAGGACGACCCCCAACCTGTTGGTAAGCTTCTTGACCTTCTTTCACCATGATTTCATGGTGGAAATCGAAAATAAATGATGGATTTCTTCTTTTCTCCATGCAATCTTCTATCCTAGCCATTCCTTTTCACTCAAAGCTTGTGGATAAACCTTGGGATGGTGAAAGGAGTTGCATCCACCATTGTTGACGTGATCTTGGAGCTTTGAGTCTCAATTGGAGGCGGGTTTTATAACTTGAACCCTTAATATTGTTATTGCATTCAATTCCTTATCAAATTGTTGATTCTTTCTTATCCTCGAATTTTATTTGGTTGATTGATGCAATCACCATGAAAATCACAGCAAGATTCGTGGGTTTAGAGCTTGATGATGATGACATCATCATAAGCACACACCTCCCCAAATATCTTGTGCAAACGGTTTCAACATTTGGGTCCAATCGGTTTCACCTTGCAAACCGTTTGGGGTTTGGAATCCCAAGCCGTTTAAGAAGGTTGACCATTTGAAAGGGTTGACTATTTGAGGTCATAACCCTAGAACATGTTGGATAAGGATCAAATGGTTCCAATTGATTAAATCAATGAATAGACAATCATCTAATTGGAAACCCTAATCGGGTTAAGTGCTGATTTTGTAATTGATTAATGTAATTCTTTGGGTTGATTAACCCAAATGGTCTCAAGACCATTTGGAGATCACCAAAACGGTCTCAAGACCATTTGGAGGTCACAAAATACCATTTGGAGGTCTAGGGTTGAGTATGGTTGAGTAGTTGAAGATCCAAATATATCAAGTTGTAATGCAATCAATAACTAGATTAATGAGCAATCCAATGATGCAAACCCTAATTGAACTTCACCAATTTTGATGATGGATTGGGAAAACGGTCTCAAGACCATTTGGAGGTCATCCAAACGACCTCAAGACCGTTTGAGGTCAGGTCATGCCCAAATTGAATGATGGACCAAAGATTTTAAAGCAATTAGTTCCACAATGTCTAATATAGAAGGTTCATAGATTTCAACCATAATCCAATTGGGTTCAAAACCCTAATTGATGACCAATTGAAGGTTTAATCAATTGAAGGATGATTTATTATCTCAATTGAAGCATGATGCTTAGATTCAATTGACAAGTAATTATATAGATTCAATTGATGAGGGAGTTAACCATGAAAACCCTAAATCAATTTTAGTGGTTGAGACAATTCTTGGTCCAATCGGTTTTGAGGAGGTTTGGACCAAATGGTCTCAAGACCGTTTGGGATCAAACGGTCTCAAGACCATTTGGGACCAAACGATCCCAAACCGATTGAGACTCAAACGGTTTCAAACATCTACTTTAGAAAACGGTTTCAAGTATCTATTTTAGCAAACGGTTTCAAGTACCTACTTTGCTAAACGGTTTCAATTGTTGGACTTAGACCATTTAAAGGTTATCCATGCAAGACCGTTTGAGGTCTGGTTGGTCAAGACTGTTTGGGGTCTAAGTGACCAAGACCGTTTGGAAGTAATTAACCCCAAACCGCATGGACACTTAAGGTGTTTAAAGATCAATTGTATAATTGAACATTATATGATGTGAACCAAAGGTGATTATAGTGATTGTACCCTTAATAAGATAGGGTGATTAATACCTTGTGAATGATTAATACTTTATGATCAAGGAAGTAATGACATAATACATGGTGTCAAGCCTTCAATCAAGTTGAGTTGACCTAATCCAATCATGGTTAATGCAAATGTCATCTTGTAAAGGATGAGAGAGAGATGACTTCTTACATGAATGACAATCATGTGGAGGTTAAGTCCCAATACTTTCAACATATATGAATGTGTTATTGGGATATGATTCTTGATAAAGAGACCACGAACCCTAATTAATAAGGTTAATGAGACCTAACCCTAATCTAGGGCAATGCTAGGTGTAACCCTAATCTAGGGTAGGGATGTAACCCTAATTGAGGGTGATGCCATGTGAAACCCTAATTGAGGGTGATTCCGTGAGAAACCCTAATTGAGGGTGATGCCATATACTATGCAAATGATATGATGAGGATCCCTTATACAAGGTGAAGGTATGTGAAATAATAATTTTGAGTTATAATACATGAAGCCCTAATTCTTGGGCAATATGATGATAAACCAAAACCCTAAGTACTAGGTAATAGTATGAAAGAGCCCTAATGCTAAAATAGTGAGTAATGCCTTATAAAGGTGAATTATCCCAAATAGTTGATTATAGACAACTTTAAGTAAGTAATGCAGTAACCTAAAATGAGTCCATATCATTGAAGATAGCTGGACCATTCTTGTGTGTGACCTATGCACTTCATGGTAAAAGTGATAGGTTAGTGGATGGAAGTATTAAGATGGGAAATACCTTAATACAAGATAAGTTAATAACTCAAGTAAATGGAAGTGATAAGGAAAGTGATACATCAAAATATGACAGATATCACTTTTAGCATTCCAGGGTTGATATACCTTGAGGCATCTCAAATTCAATATACTTGGACAAGAAACACATGAAATGTGTTATGTAAATTGTTACAATGAAATGTAATAAGTTTGATATACTTTGATAAGTATAGGCTAATATACCTTGAGAAAGGGGTTAAGCCAAACTAATGAGTATGATGTAATCATACCATGATAAGGATGAGAAATGAACTCATACCTTGTATTGATAATCATTTAATGATAAATGATAAGAGTAATAAACATTATTGAATACTCAAAATGTGTGATGGCCTTGTGAGCCATGTGGTTAGATGTTGCCTAGTGATAGGTAATAGGATGTTTAATGGCCTTGTGAGCCATATGGTTAGATTTTGCCTAGTGAGAGGTGACAAGATGCTTTATGGGCCTTATGAGCCATGAGAACAATTGTGGTCTAGTGAGAGGCACCAAGATAATTATAAAAGTTTATTGTAAGAAATGATAATGTTTTAATAAACTTAATAAAAGGAACAATTGCATTCAGTAAAGAATGTGAAAAGCTATGAAGGCTAAACCTCAGGGTTCAGAGCCTAGGGAAGGATGTGATGATTAATGATGGGTCAAAGGAATTTATATTCCATGATCCATGTAATCAGGTTTGGTTAAAGTCTAATACCTGGTAGAGGCATGAAGCCTGTAATCAGGGTTGGTTAAAGTCCAATGCCTGGTGGTGTAATCATGATTGGTTAGAGTCCAATGCCTGGCTGTGTAATCAGGATTGGTTAGAGTCCAATGCCTGGCTGTGTAATCAGGGTTGGTTAAAGTCCAATGCCTGGCTATGAAATCAGGATTGGTTAGAGTCCAATGCCTGGCTGTGAAATCAGGATTGGTTAGAGTCCAATGCTTGGCTGTGAAATCAGGATTGGTAGTGTCCAATGCCTGGCGGTGTAATCAGGTTTGGAAGAGTCCAATACCTGGCAGAGGCTCAATGCCGGTAATGATGGCATAGGATTGGTAATAACCCAATGCCTGTAATGATGACATAGGATTGGTAATAACCCAATGTCTGTGTTGATGATATATGAGTATATGGTAAATATAATTCCATATCTGTTTAGCAGATTGGCTAAGGCTAACAGATGAAACAAGAATGTTTCATGGGTGACATATTAAGAGAATGAATGTCACAAGAGAAGTTTTACATGATGTATATTCATGATGGATAAATGATATACATGTCCTTTCTATTCCTTATTAAGAGAATATCTAATCTATTGTTCTATCATAAATGGTTACAATACTTTAAGATGAGAATGCTTTAAACTTCTTATCCTCTGCCCAATTTTATATCATTAAACTACAATAATAATGTTTTTGCGGAGAGTTATATCTCCCACTGGGGCAATTACAATTGTCTCACCCCCGTGGGATCCAACATTTTTTTTGGTGGACAAGCACAGAGGAGAATGAGAACATCTTGCAGAGAAAGAACTACAGCAGCAACAGGGACAGCAGTGACAACTCAGGTTGAGTGTACTGTCTGTCGTATCATATAGATAGAAGTCCTATGTGTCATCTCTATACTCTCAGGTCCTTGGAGTTAATAGTTAGTGCTTTTAACGAATCGTTTTAAGATTCTGGCTTGATGCCTCGAGGTTCTTATGTTGTCTGTGTTTAGCTTTTAACAAGGCAGTTAATGTTGTAAACCTCGAGAAGAAAGATGGTACAAGACATGTACTTATGAACCAGGATGTAAATGTAATATATTGGTTCTCGTTGAAAGAGTTTTCCTATGATTGGATCTCTTTGAAAAAGGTTTTAATTTTTAGTGATTTTTAGTAATCTGCTGCAAATGATACGCTTCCGCATTAATTAATCTTATTTTTGTGAGTTGGATGCCACACTTACCTTTGGACTTGGCTTTCTTTCTGTTGATCAACATCACAGACTTAGGCTTGTCCTTCTTCATTTGTGCCTTGAGGCTGAAGATGGCTTGGATTACTAGCTAGCATCAGAACACTTCTTTACTTTGCCCTTGTCCTTGCCTTTAAGACTTACTCCTCATCGATCAAAGATTAGGGTTTTGTCTTTCTTCATCTTTGCCTCTACTGTCCTCAACATGTCCAACAACTTTGTCAATGCTTGTCAAAGTTGTTCATGTCATAGTTCATCATGAACTGTGTGATTCTCACAACATTTGCAGTATCATACCTATAGCCAACTCTTGGCTTAGAGGGAACCCTTCTTAGTCAGGTTTTTCCACATACCCAATCACATTGAGTGTGTGAATACCTTACTGGATCTCCTTCTTGTTGGGTTTTAGAGGAGGCAGAGAAGCAGTGGAAACAAAATAAAATTCTCCCCAAACCCAGAACAAAGGGAATCGCGTCAACATCTATATAATAGGAAAGATGGTTTGTGAATCATACCTTGTCCCGAGGCTTGCTCGGCGACAATACCACGCGCCTTGCGCGGTCTTCACCTCCGGTCTTGGACGGTGTCTATGCAGCTCCTGGTCGCAACGGGACTGACGACTCCTCCTACTACCGGACTGTCAGATGACAGTTGTCCTCCTGAGCGGCAGTGTCCTCCCGCCTCTGAAGTAGTCCACACGGACCACCTGGAAATCCACTCTCCTTGTCCCACAAGGAAGTGGAAGGAGTCGCACCCTCCTGTTGACGTACTAGTCGCCAACACACTCTCCTGCTGTCAATTGCAACTGCAGTTGTCCTTCCCTTGTTGCACCTCCCTTTGCGGGAAGCACTTGCTCGGGCTCTCTCTCGGTTACCAAAACCAGAGAGAATGACAACTTTGTAGAGCAATCAACTTGCACTGAGTTGTACTCTGAGAAGCCCCCAATACCCCTATATATATAGGCGAGTCATGGGACAGGGTTCTCTGTGCCCGGCAATACGGGACTAAAGCAGGAGTAGAAGGGTTCGGGATTTTCCACAAAAAGCAACCATCTCGCAACCTGAACCGATCGGTTCACCACTAAACCGATTGTTTGGGACCCTTGAACCGATCGGTTCACTCATGAACCGGTCGGTTGGGGTTCCAGGTTGGTTCCCAATTGACTTTCCTTGTTTCTTTCCCAATTGGTATCGAATACCAATATTATTCCCAATCGAATTGGGCAATTTGAAACGAAAGGAAAATTCTCACCAATCCTACTTTCCCAAGTTGCTCGATTGCACCAGTTGAACCGATCGGTTCAACACTTGAACCGGTCGTTTTACTCTGTGCATGAGCCGATCGGTTCAACAATTGAGCTGACCGGTTCAGCAACCTCAGCCGACCGGTTCATCACATGAACTGATCGGTTGGGAATGCAGATTGTGCAGAATCAGTCAAATGCGATTTCAATCAATCCGATACTCCAATCAATGCGTCCAACACCTTGAACATTATGATATTGAGCTATCGATTAATTGAGTGTTTAATTGAACTACTAAACTCCTTTAGTAATCAATCTAAACATTACTTGTGGACAAAACTCCTCTTCCAGGTTAAATCCTATGTGTGTGACCCTGCAGGTCCATTTCACGTTGGCAGTGAAAGTCCATAACACTTATGACTTCACAAGCAAAGAGCGGTGCCTAGTCACACATCATTGCTACCCAAAGTGAAAGTAGAAAGTTGGAGAACAACTTTCATCCTACAATCCGTGAATGGTGTTACAGTGAATGTATAATTCCTTTGTCACTGATATCCAGAATGAACTCGAGGCATGGAACAATCATCTTGTCAATGTTCATTCATTTCCTTGATCTCAGAGTAGACCGAGTGAGATGTGTATGACATCAATATCACATATTGATTCACACGTGCATGCGCATGCCTTTCTCAATCCTACTCATCAAGTGGCCAAGGATATCAAACTCCCTTAGGAGGGACAAATCCCATATCTATCACTCACCCCTCAAAAGTCCCATGTGTCAAAGCCACCCAATCATCATCTTTATAACAACCCATGTTTCAGGATTGCGTTTGATGATGTCAAAGTGTACCCAACGACATGTGTTGAGTGTAGTGATTTCAGGTCTAAGAATCACACTCACCACCATCACTGTGAGAGCTGACTGTGACTACCATGTCATGGTTCCATGTGTCACTCTCACGGTGGGTCTGTCCGGTACCTTGTTCTCTAACAAGTACCTATGTGCATGGTTTGATATCACTATATCATGACTAATGAGATTCTGTCATCAACCAACACACAATCTAGTCTTCAGTGTTATTGATGTCTATGGTTATTTCCACAATAACAACCGACTAGGGACTAAACAAGAATGTATACTCTTAACATTCATATGATCTCATCGTTTAGGTCATGAACCTAAAAGCATATGTCATTGAGTAAGACAATCTTTAGACATCTATCATGTTACACCATCATCTCAGAAACAGTTTAAACATATAGATCAGAAATTGCCTTTATTATTATTCAAATCAATTACAAAGTATCCCATTACAATCATCATATGACTTGCTCTATGGGCATACATACCAACAGACTCCCACTTGCACTTAGAGCCAGTCACCAAGGAAACGCAGTCCTTGTGACCTAGCATGACCATCATGCTTCTGCTGAGAAAGGGCCATAGTCAGTGGATCAGCAATGTTGTCTTCAGTTGGTACTTTGCAAATCTTCACATCTCCTCGTTGTACGATCTCTCGTATGAGATGGAAGCGCCGCAGTATGTGCTTGGACCGTTGATGTGATCTGGGCTCCTTAGCTTGTGCAATAGCTCCATTATTGTCACAATAAAGCTCAATTGCATCACAGCTACTGGGAACTACACCAAGTTCAGAAATGAACTTCCTGATCCACACAGCCTCCTTTGCTGCATGCGAAGCAGCAATATACTCGGCCTCTGTAGTAGAATCGGCAACTGTTTCTTGCTTGGAACTCTTCCAGCTCACAGCTCCATTATTAAGGCAAAACACAAATCTTGACTGCGATCTATAATCATCTTTATCGGTTTGGAAGCTTGCATCGGTGTAACCCTTTACAACCAGCTCTTCCTCGCCGCCGTACACAAGAAACTGATCCTTAGTCCTTCGCAAGTACTTGAGGATGTTCTTCACGGCTGTCCAGTGAGCATCCCCGGGATCTGACTGGTACCTGCTCGTCATGCTTAGAGCATACGAGACATCTGGGCGTGTGCACAACATAGCATACATGATGGATCCAATGGCTGATGCATATGGGATCCCATTCATACGCTCCCTCTCTTCACAAGATTGGGGACATTGAGCTCTAGAGACGGTAACTCCATGTAGCATAGGGACGTTGCCTCTCTTTGAGTTCTCCATGTTGAACCGTTTCAGCACCTTGTCAATGTACGTGCTCTGACTTAGTCCGAGAAGCCTTCTAGATCTATCTCTATAGATCTTAATTCCTAGAATGTAGGATGCTTCTCCTAAGTCCTTCATTGAGAAAGTTTTCCCAAGCCAAGTCTTTACCTTCTCTAAGGCTAAGACATCATTCCCCATCAAAAGTATGTCATCCACATACAATATGAGGAATTTGGTCGAGCTCCCACTAACCTTCTTGTACACACAAGGTTCATCTTCATTTTGAATAAAGCCAAACACTTTGACTTCTTCATCAAATCGAAGATTCCAACTCCGAGATGCTTGCTTCAATCCATAGATTGACCTTTGCAACTTACAGACTTTATTGGCATTCTTTGGATCTACAAAACCTTCAGGTTGTGTCATGTACACATCCTCATGTATATTCCCATTAAGGAATGCGGTTTTAACATCCATCTGCCAAATCTCATAGTCATAATAAGCTGCAATAGCAAGCATGATCCTGATGGACTTAATCATGCAACTGGAGAAAAGGTTTCGTCATAGTCAACACCTTGAATTTGTCGAAAACCCTTCACAACCAGTCTGCCTTTATAAGTTTGCACATTGCCATCCATGTCGGTCTTTTTCTTAAAGACCCACTTGCACCCTATGGGTTTTACCCCTTCGGGTGGTTCCACCAAAGTCCATATTTTGTTGGAGTACATGGATTCCATCTCGGATCTCATGGCTTCAAGCCATTTCTCAGAATCTGGTCCCTCCATAGCCTCTACGTAGGTAGTTGGATCATCATCTATGATCAACTCTCCACCTTCCTGAGTTACAAGGTATCCAAACCTCTCAAGTTCAAGGCGAGTCCTACTAGATCTACGAGGTCCTTGTGTCACTTGAGGAGAATGAGATTCCACAACACCTTGTGAATCTACATTTTCCTCTTGTACATCTATCGGTTCAATGTTTTCTTGTTGGGCTTGAACCTCTTCAAGCTCTATATTCCTCCCACTGCTTCCTTTGGAAATAAATTCCTTCTCTAGGAACACAGCTGTCATGGCAACAAACACTTTGTTGTCAGTAGGGTGGTATAAGTAATATCCCCTCGTTTCCTTGGGGTATCCAACAAAATAACATTTATCGGATTTGGGTCTAAGCTTATCAGGAAACGTTTTCTTGACGTAAGCTTCACAACCCCAAATCTTCAGAAAAGACAAATCGGGACGCTTCCCGTACCATATCTCATATGGTGTCTTTTGAACCGATTTAGATGGTACACGGTTAAGCATAAACGTGGCGGTTTCAAGAGCATGACCCCAGAAAGAAATTGGAAGATCAGCAAAACTCATCATTGATCGCACCATATCTAACAATGTGCGATTCCTTCTTTCAGACACACCATTATGTTGTGGTGTTCCAGGCGGAGTCCATTGTGATACAATACCACGGGCTCGCAGAAGGTCCTCAAACTCTTGGCTCAAGTATTCTCCACCTCGATCGGAACGAAGTGCCTTAATACTTTTACCAAGCTGGTTCTGTACTTCATTCATGAAATCCTTGAACCTTTCAAGGGTTTCTGACTTATTCTTCATCAGGTACACATATCCATACCTACTGAAATCATCAGTGAAGGTAATGAAGTACTGACACCCATTTTTGGCATTAGTTCTAAAAGGCCCACATACATCAGTATGTATGAGTCCTAATAGATCACTAGCTTTCTCACCTTTACCTGAAAAGGGAGTCTTGGTCATCTTGCCCAACAAACAAGATTCACATGTCTCTATTGATTCACAATCAAAAGAGTCTAGATAACCATCTTTATGGAGTCTAGAAATGCGCTTCTCATTTATGTGCCCTAGACGACAATGCCAGAGATATGTTTTGTTTGAGTCGTTGAGTTTTTTCTTTTTGGTGTTTACGTTGTATACACTTGTCTCCAAGTCTATCAAGTATAGACCGTAAGACATAGGGGCACTGCCATAAAAGATCCCATCTTTAGAAATGGAACACTTTCCATTCTTAATAAGAAATTCAAATCCATCTTTGTCCAAACAAGAGACGGAAATGATATTCCTATTTATGGCAGGTACGTAATAGCAGTTCTTCAACTCTATTATTAGCCCACTAGGTAGAGTTAACTCATAGGTTCCTACGGCACTGGCGGCAACTCTTGCCCCATTAGCAACACGTAGTTCAACCTCGCCTTTCCCCAAAGGCCTACTTCTCTTAAGATCCTTCACATTTGAACAAATGTGAGATCCGCATCCGGTATCAAGTACCCATGACGAAGAAGTAGTAAAGTTAATCTCTATCACGTATACACCAGAAGTAGAGATCTCTATCTCCGACTTCTTCTTCCATTGTTCCTTCCATCCTCTCCATGTAGAAGAAATTGGTTTGGCGAGAGAACACTTCTCTCCCTTACCTACTTTCCTCTTCACCAACACATTAAGCGTACATAGAGTGGATTCTAAGGCTCCTGGTATATCTGGATTGTGCAGAACACTTCCCACAGTCCTCAACCAGTTATGGAATTTATTCTCAATTAATTTGCCCATTTTAAAAGATGATTCTTTTGCCATTCTACAAGAGAAAATTTGCATTTGTCAAAACCTTTTGATTTGATTTGAATACAATTTGACGATAGTTAATTAGGCCTTTACTTAATTACCGCTCCCACTATTTTGACTCAAATTGATAGCCCTCACCATCAATTCGGAAGATTGCACCATACAAACTTCTAGTGGGTCAAGATCCTGAAATCCTCTGAGCCATGGACCAGCTAGGGCTGTCACCCACAACTCAGATCTCTCAGGTAGGCAACTCTTGCCAATTGCATCATATGCAACTCTTGAAAGATGTCATATGCAACTCCTTGCAATGATCATCTCCATGCCTCAAGGCGCTAGATCCTATCTAGGTCACCTTGCTAAGTCCGACCCAAAGCCAACACGATGAACATGCACCCTGCTTGGGCAGACCCACATATTCACCCTTCACGCTTCCACGAGATAGACGGTGCACCACGCTTGGGCGTGCCCACACTTGGTCGATCAAGCTTTTCACGTGTGTCACATTTGGAAGGCATCTAAAACTTAATATTTAATGAGGGATTTGGTTTTTATATACATATACATATCCAATCACCACAATATATAGTACGTATCATATACATGCTATATCCCACAGAAAACATGCATAAACGATAAAAAGCAATGATTATGGCCATCCTATTTGTGATTCCTCGAGCCAAGAGGAATCACAGTCATCTAGGTCTACATCACATGCAACCTATACAAGATGAAATCTGTGCCTGCCTTTCTGGGTTTGATCAGCTCATCTCCATGACTGATCAGCTCGCCATCAGGTAGGTTGTCCGGGTGCTACCAGCCGATCGACTGGCGCCTCCAGCCGATCGGTTCACCGGCCATCGTGCATCTCCTCAGGTCGCCACCCGCTCATCTCGTTCCTCGAACTGGCTGTCTGGATCACCAACCGATCGGTTCACTCCTTGAACCGATCGTCTTCAGGTTGTTCGCCGTTCTTTGACATAACAAGAAATAAAATCTATCCTATTTTACAATTTGAATAGAGAAACCCCGAGTTACATTCGGGGGGAGCAAAGGTAGGAAAAGAATTCTCGAATTATTTCGAGTTACATCAGGAATATGAGAAAGGGAATCGGTGCACAGACCGAGATGCAAGCAACCACACAAACAACCACACACAGATATAGGGGTTTATAGGCCATAATCATGCTACACATCCACCACAAAACTCGTTTAAGGGTGACGCGTATCGAGTGCATTAATATTACATATCATATATGTATATTAGGGATTTGTGGATTGGACATGTATAAAGCTGATATTATTCGCATCGCATGCAAGGAATAAAGGTGACAAACCAAAATCGATCATATCGATAATCCTAAAATATAGATAGGTTGACCTGGCTCTGATACCACTGTTGGGTTTTAGAGGAGGCAGAGAAGCAGCAGAAACAAAAAAAATTTCTCCCCAAACCCGGAACAAAGGGAATCGCGTCAACATCTATATAATAGGAAAGATGGTTTGTGAATCATACCTTGTCCCGAGGCTTGCTCGGCGACAATACCACGCGCCTTGCGCGGTCTTCACCTCCGGTCTTGGACGGTGTCTGTGCAGCTCCTGGTCGCACCGGGACTGATGACTCCTCCTACTACCGGACTGTCGGATGACAGTTGTCCTCCTGAGCGGCAGTGTCCTCCCGCCTCTGAAGTAGTCCACACGGACCACCTGGAAATCCACTCTCCTTGTCCCACAAGGAAGTGGAAGGAGTCGCACCCTCCTGTTGACGTACTAGTCACCAACACACTCTCCTGCTGTCAATTGCAACTGCAGTTGTCCTTCCCTTGCTGCACCTCCCTTTGCGGGAAGCACTTGCTCGGGCTCTCTCTCGGTTACCAAAACCAGAGAGAACGACAACTTTGCAGAGCAATCAACTTGCACTGAGTTGTACTCTGAGAAGCCCCCAATACCCCTATATATATAGGCGAGTCATGGGACAGGGTTCTCTGTGCCCGGCAATACGGGACTAAAGCAGGAGTAGAAGGGTTCGGGATTTTCCACAAAAAGCAACCATCTCGCAACCTGAACCGATCGGTTCACCACTGAACCGATTGTTTGGGACCCTTGAACCGATCGGTTCACCACTGAACCGATCGTTTGGGACCCTTGAACCGATCAGTTCACTCATGAACCGGTCGTTTGGGGTTCCAGGTTGGTTCCCGATTGACTTTCCTTGTTTCTTTCCCAGTTGGTATCGAATACCAATATTATTCCCAATTGAATTGGGCAATTTGAAACGAAAGGAAAATTCTCACCAATACTACTTTCCCAATTTGCTCGATTGCACCAGTTGAACCGATCGGTTCAACACTTGAACCGGTCGTTTCACTCTGTGCATGAGCCGATCGGTTCAACAATTGAGCCGACCGGTTCAGCAACCTCATCCGACCGGTTCATCACATGAACCGATCGGTTGGGAATGCAGATTGTGCAGAATCAGTCAAATGCGATTTCAATCAATCTGATACTCCAATCAATGCGTCCAACACCTTGAACATTATGATATTGAGCTATCGATTAATTGAGTGTTTAATTGAACTACTAAACTCCTTTAGTAATCAATCTAAACATTGCTTGTGGATAAAACTCCTCTTCCAGGTTAAATCCTATGTGTGTGACCCTGCAGGTCCATTTCACGTTGGCAGTGAAAGTCCATAACACTTATGACTTCACAAGCAAAGAGCGGTGCCTAGTCACACATCATTGCTACCCAAGTGAAAGTAGAAAGTTGGAGAACAACTTTCATCCTACAATCCGTGAATGGTGTTACAGTGAATGTATAATTCCTTTGTCACTGATATCCAGAATGAACTCGAGGCATGGAACAGTCATCCTGTCAATGTTCATTCATTTCCTTGATCTCAGAGTAGACCGAGTGAGATGTGTATGACATCAATATCACATATTGATTCACATGTGCATGCGCATGCCTTTCTCAATCCTACTCATCAAGTGGCCAAGGATATGAAACTCCTTTAGGAGGGACAAATCCCATATCTATCACTCACCCCTCAAAAGCCCCATGTGTCAAAGCCACCCAATCATCACCTTTATAACAACCCATGTTTCAGGATTGCGTTTGATGATGTCAAAGTGTACCCAATGACATGTGTTGAGTGTAGTGATTTCAGGTCTAAGAATCACACTCACCACCATCACTGTGAGAGCTGACTGTGACTACCATGTCATGGTTCCATGTGTCACTCTCATGGTGGGTCTGTCCGGTACCTTGTTCTCTAACAAGTACCTATGTGCTTGGTTTGATATCACTATATCATGACTAATGAGATTCTGTCATCAACCAACACACAATATAGTCTTCAGTGTTATTGATGTCTATGGTTATTTCCACAATAACAACTGACTAGGGACTAAACAAGAATGTATACTCTTAACATTCATATGATCTCATCGTTTAGGTCATGAACCTAAAAGCATATTTCATTGAGTAAGACAATCTTTAGACATCTATCATGTTACACCATCATCTCAGAAACAGTTTAAACATATAGATCGGAAATTGCCTTTATTATTATTCAAATCAATTACAAAGTATCCCATTACAATCATCATATGACTTGCTCTATGGGCATACATACCAACACTTCTGTCATGACATACTAGGACAGTGTCTTGGAGACATCATATGTCTCATGTTGTCTCTACAACTCATAGTTTAGAGAAGACAACATCAAGCACTCCACATCAATGGCATCCTTGGTATGCTTCCATAAGCATACTTTCAGCCATTGGTGTGGTGGGATTGAGTTCATTTGGTTCTGGTATAACTAGGACTTAGAGCTTTCGCTCTTCGATTTAGAACATTTCTTAACGTCTTAACCATTCGTGGAAATTATTCCCATTAGTTTTTTGGTCTCAAGGACGGATCACAAATAAAGTGATTATTGTTGATTAGCCATTTATTGTTCAAAAAGGAAATATATGCAATTTAGTCCAAAAACTCCTTTTGACTTGATTGATTTGAAAAGGTTTTATGATATAATTAGGACTTTAATTAATTATCGCTCCCACTATTTTTGTTCAAATTGATAGCCCTCACCATTAATTCGGAAGATTATAGCGTACAATCTTCTAGTGGGTCAAGATCCATATTTCATCCAATCATGAGTCAGCTTTGGCTGATCGCCCATAATATAGATTATTTAGGTAGGCAACACTTGCCAATTGCATCCTATGCAACTCTTGGATGGAAGAAATGCACAACTCCTTGCCATTCATCCCGTGCCTCTAGGCTTAGATGCTCTAAGAATCACCAGTTAAGTCTAACCCAAAAGCCGACATGGTAAACATGCATCCTGCTTTGCAGATCCTACATGTCTACCCTTCACACTTCCGCAAGATGGGCGGCGCACCACACTTTGGCATAACCTACGCTTGGTCGATCGAGTTTTTCATGTGTGCCACTAATGGAAGGCGTATAATACTTAATATTAAGATGATGGATTTGGTTTTATGGGTACATATACATATCCAATCACCAAAATACATAGTACGTATCATATACATGCTATATCCCACAGAAAACATTCAAAATGATAAAAGTGATGATTATGGCCATCCTAATGTGATTCCTCGAGCCAAGAGGAATCACGGTCATCTAGGTCTACATCACATGCAACCTGTACAAGATGAACTTTGTGCTTTGCCGTTCTGGGTTTGATCATCTCATCTCCATGATTGATCGGCTCGCCATCAGGCCGGTCATTTGGGTGCCACCAACCGATCGATTGGCTCCTCTAAACGATCAGTTCACTAGTCGTCGTGCATCTACTCTGGTCACCACCCGCTCGTCTCGCTCCTCGAACCGGTCGTCTAGAACGCCAACCGATCAGTTCACACCTTGAACTGATCGTCTCAGTTTTCGTCAGCTTGTCCGCCGTTCTTTGACATAACAGGAAATAAAAGTTCTATCCTATTTACATCTGAATTGAGAAACTGAAGTTACATTTGGGGGGAGCAAAGGTAGGAAAGAAATCTCGAGTTACACCAAGAATAAGAGATAGTGAATCAGTGCGCAGACCGAGATGCAAGAAACCACATACAACCATACACAGACATAGGGTTTATTGGCCATAACTACGCTATACATCTACCACAAAACTCATTTAAGGGCGACGATTATCGAGTGCATTCATATTACATATCATATATGTATATTTGGATTTGTGGATTTAGGATTGGACATGCATAAAGCCAATTTTATTCGCATCGTATGCAATAAATAAAGGTGACAAACCAAAATCAATCACATCGATAATCCTAAAGTATAGAGTAGTTGACGTGGCTCTGATACCACTGATGGGTTTTAGGGGAGATAGAGAAGGCAGCGGAAACAAAAATTTTATTCTCCCCAAAACCCAGAAGGAAGGAATTGCGTCAACATCTATATAATAGGAGGGATGGTTTGTAGAGACATACCTTGTCCTGAGGCTTGCTCGGTGACATTACCTCACGGCTTGCACGGTCTTCACCTCCGGTCTTAGACGGTGTCTGTAAAACTCCTGGTCTTACCGGGACTGTCAGGATTGACAGTTGTCCTCCAAGCGGCAGAAGTCTCCCGCCTTTGTAGTAGTCCACACGGACCACCTGGAACTCCAATCGCCTTGTTGCACAAGGCACCGGAAGGAGTCGTACCCTCCTATCGGCGTACTAGTCACCGACACACTCTCCTACAACCAATTACCTTTCTGTAGTTGTCTTTCCCTCGTTGTGCCTCCCTTATCGGGTAACACTTGCTCGGGCTCTCATGATTACCACAACCAGAGAGAACAACAACTTTGCAGAGCATTTGGTGTTCTGAGTTGTTGTTGAGAAGCCCCCAATACCCCTATATATATAGGAGTGTCATGGGATAGGGTTCTCTACCCCAGGCAATGTGGGACTAAAACAGGAGTAGAATGGTTCGAGATTTTCCACAAAACAACCAACTACGCCAGCTGAACCGATCGTTTCAAGCATGAACCAATCGGTTGGGGACCTGAGTCGATCGGTTCACACCCGAACCGGTCGGTTGGGGCAGTTGAGCTGGTCAGTTCAAGTCTGAACCGGTCGGTTCACTCCCCAGATCAGTTCCCGATTGACTTTTCCTCTTTTGTTATGAATTGATCCAAATACCAATCCTTGTTCTAATCAAATTGGACAAGTGAAATGAAGAGAAATTTCTTGCCAACCTGACTTTCCCAACTTTCTTGGTTGGACCAGTTGAGTCGACCAGTTCAACCCTTGAACCAGTTGGTTCAGCCTGTCCTGAGCCGATCGGTTCATCACATGAGCTGATCGGTTCACCAACCTGAGCCGATCAGTTCATCACATGAGCCGATCGGTTAGGAGTGCAGACTATGCAAAATCAATCAATTGCAGTTTCAATCAATCTGATACTCTAATCAATCAGTCCAACACCTTGAACACTATGATATTTAGCTATCAATTGATTGAGTGCTTAATTGAACTACTAAACTCCTTTAGTAATCAATTTAAACATCATTTGTGGATAAACTCCTCTTCCAGGTTAAATTCTATGTGTGTGACCCTGCATGCCCATTTCACATTGGCAGTGAAAGTCCATAACACTTATGACTTCACTAGCAAAGAGCGGTGCCTAGACGCACATCAGTGCTACCCAAGTGAAATAGAAAGTTGGAGAACAACTTTCAATCCTACAATCTGTGAATGGTGTTATAGTGAATGTATAATTCCTTTGTCACTGATATTCTGAATGAACTCAAGGCATGGAACAGTCATCCTTTCAACGTTCATTCACTTTCTTGATCTCAGAGTAGATTGGAGGAGATATGTATGACATCAATATCACATACTGATTCACACATGCGTGCACACGCCTATCTCAATCCTACTCATCAAGTGGCCATGGATATCAAACTCCCTTAGGAGGGACAAATCCCATATCTATCACTCACCCCTCAAAAGCCCCATGTGTCAAAGCCACCCAATCATCACCTTTATAACAACCCATGTTTCAGGATTGCGTTTGATGATGTCAAAGTGTACCCAATGACATGTGTTGAGTGTAGTGATTTCAGGTCAAAGAATCACACTCACCACCATCATTGTGAGAGCTGACTATGACTACCAAATCATGGTTCCATGTGTCACTCTCACAGTGGGCATGTCCGGTACACTTGTTCTCTAACAAGTACCTATGTGTTTGGTTTGATATCTCCATATCATGACTAATGATATTTTGTCATCAACCAACACCACAATCTAGTCTTGTGTGTCATTACTGTCTATCTACCTTCCACAATGACATTTGACTAGGGACATAATAAGAATGTACAAACTCTTATCATCTGTATGATCTCATCGTTCAGGTCCTTAACCTGAAAGCATATGTCATTGAGTACTGTCATTCTCTAGACATTCAACTTGTTCTATCATTATCTCATATCACTGAACCATAAAGAATTGGAAGCTTGCCTTTGATGTTTATCAAATCAATCTTAATGTATCCCACCAATCATCCCATGATTGGATCTCAGGGCATACATACAAACACAAACCACTGCTTGAAGCGACGCCCAAGAAGCAGGCCGATCGGTCACACAAGAGGGGAAAAAGAAGGGGCGATTTTGAGCCCCTAGCCCCATTTTTAGTTGGCAACGACGTCTTTTACCTCTTCTTCTACCGTTCTTCCTTCCTCTACCTTGCCCTAGCAGCAGCGCCCAACCTGCTAGGGGCGGCACCCTACCTTGTAGCAGTAGCTGCATGGATCAGTGGCCAAGGAGCCGCCTTGGGCGCAGCTAGCACCACCAAACGCCCACCTCGACTCTGACTTTGAGGTCCATGCTCGAAACCACAACTCCCCGCCCCTATGGTGCCCACTTGCATCTCATTAGCAAGGAACGATGCCCCATCTAGTAAGCAGCGGTTGCGTGAAGCAGCAACCAGAGGGAATTTTGGTGTGAGCAGCACCACAAAAATGGTGCCTTGGCTCTGATTTTGAGGTCCAAGCAAGCTTCTGCAGCCCCCCTAGCCACGAGCAGCACCTAGTTATGTTTGTAGCTTCTTCTTTCCACCTGTGCGTGAAGCAGGTCTGACCCATGCAGTACCAAGGTTGAAGATGACCTACTGACGCCCGAAAACTGGCCTCTAGACGCGTTTCGAGTCGTATTCGGACATCTTGAACCACTGTGAGTAGAATCTCACTCCCCAAAGCAAGTATTAACTCCATGAAATGGACGATTTCAGTTCGATCTGTGTTGATTTGTGGGTAACAACGGTTACCCAGGTGCCGAGCGGTATTTGCATCGCCTGATTGTTATGTCATGTTTTGCTTCTTCACGTTTTGCGTGATTTAGTTTATTAATTGATTTGTAAGATTTGGGTTACTGAAACCATATGATTGATTAAACCCTAAATTGCTCAGATTAAAAGTGGAATACAGTAGCAGACGAACCAAGGGTTTATAGTAGTTGTATAGTTTGGAAATAAATCTAGTTTGTATGATTCTAGTAATTTACTAGATGCATGATTTCAAAGAAATGACGATGACATGAAAAATATTCAAAGAAAACCTAATAATACACTCTTTGTTATATTTAAGGTGAATGATTTAATATTTATACAAATTGACACATTCCTCAAAGATATCATTTGAAATTCCCAATTATTATTAATAATTCGTTCCATGGCAAGTAATTGACTTTTAATTGAGTTATGTGATGCATAACTTAGAATTTGGGTTGATGTGCTTGATTTTCTAAGAATTACATATAATTTACAAGTGCTACTGACGATTCCTAATATATTGAGTAATTAACTCTTGTTAGTGTGTTGCGATGCTCAATTTATAATTCCATCATATATGAGCCAAGTTGATATGAGTTTAGTTTATTTAAGAAATTTTAATATGTCTGCATGCATGGTATATGGATTACTCAATAAATTACAATGCTTTTGAATTTATTGCTCTGCCAAGTTTAGAAGAATATACATGTTGTATTATAAGCTTCAGATGAATAGACTTGGTACCATAGAGATACCAGAGTCAAGAATAAGTAATAGAAAGATACAATATAGTAAGATCTTTCTAATAATAATAAAATAATAGACATAGGTGCCCTGAACACCGTAGATTCCCTATAGATGTCTGCACTGTAGGGAGGAAATGATCCACCCTGGCAGCGACCAGTATACGAGGATCGGAACACACCCACAGAGCGTGCGGGGAGACGAAGCCCTTAAGGAAGTCTCCTAAGAGAAGATAGGTTACCCAACATGAACCGGAGATCCCGGTGGTAACCCAGAGGTACCCACAGAGCATACCAAGATGAGGCCCACAGAGCATCTCAGACCCTCCGCCTGTGTACTCAGCCTAGAGGAGAGGTCCAGTTAAAGGCCAACTACTTAGCTGCCTTAGTCATACGTGACAGTTCGAGTCAAGCAGACCCGGATTCAAATATAGGCTTAGCTTCCCGGGTTTTAAGCCAAGTCTTGTACGGTAGGATCATAGTTCGCTACGAGTCTTCATATGTAGAGTACATTGCATATGATCAGGGCATAAGATAAAATATGTTCATATAGGTTCACAGAGTTTCTTATAAGTTAAAGAGTTAAGAAGATTTGAGTTAGTTTCATAGCAGTTGTCCTTTAAATGAAATTTTAGTATTCTCTATTATTTAATTATATCTACAGCTTTGCAACAGTTGTTATCTTAATGAAATGTTGACATCTCCGGTCTTTTAAATTATATTTCTTAGATCTGCTCAGTATAGTATTATCTAGTATTCTATTCCTATTAATAAACATAAAATGAGTTATCTACGATGGTTGGGTGAAATTCTATTCATTGAGTCAGTAGCCCACCAACCTATTGAAACATTTTTCAAGTCAGTGTTAGCATGAGGAAGCTGAAGGATCGTATCACCCAAGTTCTTAAAAGGTAGTTCATAGTTAGATAGAGGTCTGTTAGTCCTTTCCCCTCGGTCCTTGGGCATGTGGTATGGTAGAGAGAGAATGTAATGTAATATGTAGATTAGTTTCAAGTCATATGTTGTGCTTTATATTTCGTATGAAAAATGTAATATATTGTGAAATTCTATTTTATCTTACTAGTAAGGTAAATAGTAAGTTGCTTCTGCAGTTAATACGATTTAGTGTTATTCATGTTATAAGACTTTCTTTTAAGTTAATTTTAAGCGATTAAGAAAAGAAAAAGTTAAGGGTGATCTTTGTATTCTGTTGAATCCTCAATTTAGGCCCTAATCTCATGATCAGTGGTAATTGTGAGATCGGGGTGTCACAATCATCATCATCATCATCATCATCATCATCCATCATCAAAAAGAAATAAATAAAGCACTATCAATTAATTAAATTCATTCATGCATAATTAATCCCGATTAATCAATATTAATCAACTACACAATCTTAGAGAAACTAAGTACAAATCTAATTAATTAAGTTCATTAATGCATCATTAACCCTAATTATTCAATAGTAAATCTTGGACGGGTTTCTAGGCCAACAAATACATGTATGTTGTCATTCTTATACCTACAATCTTAGTTTCATCATTCATATCCTAAGTTTTTTGTAACATCATTTAATCGTGCTTGTCTGTAAATACTAAATAGTAAATAAACCATGATTCCATATATCAAATATTTGAATCAAAATATTTGGGTGCACAAAGAATAATATATGTTACTGATTTAGGAGTTCACATAATCATTTTAGAAATAGAAGACCCACATGTGAGTTAAGTTTGAGATTATCAATATATCTTTAACACACATGTTTCAAGATTCAAAGCACATAATCAAATCAAATTAGGATGCTAGAATGGACAAGTTTGAATCTTATTTCAACATGCTTCAAAATTTACTGAATTAGGTCAAGCATGAGGATTAGACAAATTAAAATAGTACATTAATACTAATCAATAGATAAATAAATAAAAACCAGTAGATAAGTAAATACTAATCAGTAGATAAGTAATTTGAAAAATTAGTAGATGATTAAATAATTTGCAAAAGTAGATGAACAAATACAAAGGCCTAAATTTAAATAATGTGATGAATAAAAATCATTAGATGAACAAATCAGTAGATAAGTAAATACAAATCCATAGATAAGTAAATATAAATCAGCACATAAGTAAATACAAATTAGTAGATAAGTAAATACAAATCAGTAGATAAGTAAAATACAAATCAGTAGATACATAAATACAAATAAATGGATATATAACCTACCGTCTCAGGCTCAAGCTCCGACGGTGCAGCAGCTCCTCAGGCGACCTTCACAGCTGCGACGTCCTTCACAGTGGCGACGACTGCCGGCTGGAGGAAGAGGCCCGGATGGCGGCTGGAGGAAGAGGATCGATGGGGGGGGGAGGGAGGTAGATCGGCGACAACGGCCAGCAGGCGGAGGAGCAACAGGCTGTGGAGGACGGCCAGCAGGCGGCGGAGGGTAGGGACGACTGGCGGAGGAGCAGCAGGCAACGGAGGACTAGCAGGCGGCGGAAGAGCAGTAGGCGGCAGGCTGAGGAATCGCTACAATCACGAGAGACCTAGTGAAATCGCGTTGAAACAGAGAATGAGAAAGAGTCTGTTTCGCGGGTGCTATTAAGTTAATCATCGTCGTCGGTTGTTTCAAAAATCGACACCTAAGATCCAACAACGTCGGTTGCCATCGAACACCGACGCCAATTGTGTAATTTTGCGGGTAAATTTTTTTGCAAGGACAACGCGCGAACTCACATCGACGTCGATTGTTGTATGAAAACCAACGACAAAAATGGACCCGATTTCTGTCTCGCGAAAACCTTTAATCGTCGGTTTCTTGGTCAACAACCGATGTCGAATGTGAAATTTTGGTGGTAATTTTTTTACACTAGAAAAATTGGATTTGACAGGCAATTTCATGCGTCAGTTTCTTATTGCGCAACCGACGCTAAATAAAAAGTGATACCCGTGTCTAGCCGGTCTTCACATATGGATGTCGGTTTGTGTATTCAGTCGGCGTTGTAGGGTTTAAGCATCAATTTCTTGTATACAACTGACGCCTGTAAATGTGACGTTATAAGATATTTCTCTACCTGTGCCATGAATAGTTAATAAGAAAGATTAAGTATCTTGGGAGGAAGAAAATGATGAGAAAAAATACCTACTCGATGAAGCTACTGAACATCTTTTATAACCAACAATTTCTCGATCTTTTTTTCTATTTACTTTGTATGAAAAGTTTATGAAAACTTAAGTTATTTCATTTTGAGTTGTAAAACTACACAGAAATGTCTTTTCTAATATATTTTACCTAACTTTCCTATTGTGGACTTTATGTATTTTATCACACCTAATCTAATAGTAAGAACTATCTGGCTATATTACAGAACTTACTATAATCAATCACGTGCATCACACGGGTGACATGCTAGTTCTCTTTATGGCCCATCTTTGTATAAATAATGTTTTCCTTTTATGAAAGAGCTTTTCTATACATAGTGAGAATGGGACCAGATCCTAGACCCGGTTTGTCCTCTAGTGTACCAATCATTTGCTGCTAGCAGCTCTCACGTCAATTAGAAATCACGTACAGCTATAAATGCTGATGTGACAATAGCACTACAAAAAAAATATGAGTGGAGGGATGGAAAGAGAGGGGGAAGAGAGAGAAAGAGACGGGGAGTGAGGAGAGAGGAGCGGCCAGAGGAGAGAAAAAAAAGAAGAGAGAGAAATTTATTTTCTTAATAACTTTCAATCTGTGATATATTTTTTGACAAAATAAAAAGTGTTAGATTCCTTATTATTAATACTTTCCAACAAGACCAATGTCGATGTAGTTTTGAAAATTTTAATATACACTCTAAAAATAATACAAAAAATATTTATTATATTTGGTCGAAATATTATTTTTAAAAAAGATAAAAAAAATTTGTTTAAGTCAATTTTTTATTAAAAAAGTAGTTTTTATCAACAAAGATTTTTTTGTTATCCCTAATTTTTTTTTTAACTTTGCTATATGGCCCCAATATGAGACTAGATCCCATACCCTCTTTGTCCTTATTAGCTATGGTCACATCAACTTGATAATCACGTACTAACAACACTGATGGGACAATAGCGCTACAAAGAGAGAACGTGAGTGGAGGGCTGGAAAGAGAGAGCAAATAGAGAGAAAGAGAGGGGAGGAGTGAGGAGAGAGGAGTGGCCGGAGGAGAGAGAAAAAAGAAGAGAGAATTTATTTTCTTAATAACTTTCAATCTGTGATGTATTTTTTGACAAAATAAAAAGCATTAGATTCGTTATTATTAATACTTTCTAACAAGACCAATGTCGATGTAGTTTTAAATAAATAAATATGCACTCCATAAATAATACCAAAAAATATTATATTTGGTTGAATTTTTTTTAAAAAAGATAAATATTTTTTTTGTTGAAGTCATTTTTTTATTAAAAAATAGTTTTTATCTCCAGAGATTTTTTTTGTTATTCCTAATTTCTTTTTATCATGTTTTGTTATCACTTGGCAAACCTTTTGTTATCCAAGCAATATTTTTTTAACAAAATTAGTTATTATCTATAGAGAATGATTTTGTTATCCCAAGTAATGTTTCTTGTTATCCTTAGTAAATGTTTTGTTATACCTAACAAAATATTCTTGTTATCCAAGGTTAATATTTTGTTATATCTACACAAACATTTTTGTTATCCAAGTAGTTTTTTTGTGAAAATTAGTTGATATCTATAGAGTTTTATTTTGTTATTCGTAATAAATTATCTTGTTATACCTAACAAAAATAGTTTATTATCTCTTAAAGTTGTATGTTATGTGTAGGCAAAGATTTTGTTATCCTTAGTTAATGTTTTGTTATCTCTAGCCCAAAAAATTGTTACCCAAGTAGTATATATATTTTTTGAAAATTAGTTGATATCTATAGAGTTTTTTTTTGTTATCCTTGACAAATTTCCTTATTGTATCTGGCGACATTATTTTGTTATCTCTAGTCAAACTCTTTGTTACCTAAGTAAATATTTTAAGAAATTTAATACGCATTCTAAAAATAATACAAACATAAATTTTTTATATTTGGTCCATTTTTTTTAAAAAAATATTTTTTTTGTTTAAGTAGTATTTTTTGATAAAAAAAATATTTTTTATGTTCAGTTCGTTTTGTTATCCCTAACAAATTGTTCTTGTTATCGCTAATAAATGTTTTGTTATCGCTAGACAATCTTTTGTTATCCAAATAGTATTTTTTTTGGAAATTAGTTGGTATCTATAGATAATGGTTTTATTATCCCTAACAATGTTTTTTGTTATCCCTAATAAATGTTTTGTTATCCTTAGCAAATACTTTTGTTATCCATGGTAAATATTTTTTTATTTCTGGATTAACGTTTTGTTATGCAAGTAGTATTTTTTTGTGGGAATTAGTTGATATCTATGGAGATTTATTTTGTTATCCGTAACAAAGCTTTTTGTTATACCTAGCAAAATTGTTTTGTTATCTCTTAAATTTATATGTTATGTCTAGGTAAAATTTTTGTTATTCCTTGTTAATGTTTTGTTATCTCCATACAATCTTTTTGTTATCCAAGTAGTATTTTTTTTTAAAAAATTAGTAGTTATCTATAGAGAAAGGTTTTATTATCCCTAGTAAATATTCCTAGCAAATATTTTTGTTATCCTTGGTCAATGTCTAGCAAATTGTTCTTGTTATCTTTAGTAAATATTTTGTTATAGCTAAGCAAACCTTTTGTTATTCAAGCAATATATATTTTTGTACTATTAGTTGTTATCTATAGAAAATGGTTTTGTTATCCCTAGTAATGTTTCTTGTTATCCCTAGTAAATGTTTTGTTATCCTTAGCAAATGCTCTTGTTATCCATTGTTAATGTTTTGTTATGTTTAGACAAACCTTTTGTTATCCAAGTAGTATCTTTTATGAAATTTATTCATATCTATGGATATTTATTTTGTTATCCGTAACAAATATTTTTGTTATACCTAGAAAAAATATTTTGTTATCTCTTAAAATTGTGTGTTAGCTCTAGGCAAAGTTTTTGTTATCCCTGGTTAATATTTTGTTGTCTCCATACAAACTTTTTGTTATCCAAGTAGTATTTTAAAAAAAAGTTGTTATCTATAGATAAATATTTTGTTGTCCCTAATAAATATTTTGTTATCCCTAGCAAATGTTCTTGTTATCCTTGGTTAATATTTTGTTATGTCTAGACAAACCTTTTGTTATTAAAGTAGTATATATATTTTTTGAAAATTAGTTGTTATTTATAGAATTTTGTTTTGTTATCCCTAACAAATTTTCTTGTTATCCATAGTAAATATTTTGTTATACATAGTAAACAATTTTGTTATTCACATAATATTTTTTTAAAAATAGTTGTTATACATAGCAAATATTTTATAATGGTTTTTATTTCATTTAAAAATACATAACGGTTAAAAAGTTATTAGAAAAATAAATATCTTTTTTTATTTCCTTTTTTTTGTAACACGTTACATTTTTTAAAAATATGTTGACATTAGTCTTATTAGAATGTATTTTTCATCAGGAATCTAACGAAATTTATTTTGTTTAACAATACATAACGATATAAAAGTTATTAGTAAAATAAATATATCTTTTGGTCTAACTAAGACTTGTTAGAATGCATTTTTAAAAATATGTCGACATTAGTCTTGTTAGAATGCATTTTTAAATATATGTCGACATTAGTCTTGTTAGAATGCATTTTTAATCAGGAATGTAATGGTTTTTATTTTGTTTAAAAATACATAACGATTTAAAAGTTATTAGTAAAATAAATATTTTTTTTATTATTTTTCTTTTTTGTATCATGTTATATTTTTCAAAAAGATGTCGACATTAGTCTTATTAGAATGTATTTGTCATCAGGAATCTAATGAAATTTATTTTGTTTAACAAAACATAACAGTTTAAAAAAATTTCTTGTTATCTCTAATAAATATTTTGTTATATTTAGACAAATATTTTGGCATTAGTCTTATTAGAATGTATTTTTTATCAGGAATCTAATGAAATTAATTTTGTTAAAAAAATATATAACGGTTTGAAAGTTATTAATAAAGCAAATGTATCTGTTTTGATTTTTCTCTCTCCTCACACGCACACGTTACATTTTTCAATAATATGTCAAAATTAGTCTTATTATAATGCATTTTTCATTAACAATCCAACGTGAATTATTTTGTTTAAAAATATGTAACAATTTGAAAGTTATTAACAAAATAAATATCTCTCTCTTGATTTTTATCTCTCCTTATATTTTTTCAAAAAAATGTCGACATTAGTCTTATTATAATTATATAACGGTTTGAAAGGTACTAATAGAGCAGAGATTTTACTAACTTAACTCGGGTGTTCCCTCATTTGGTCAGGCGTCTTCTCCGAGACCCCTTCCCTCACTTCGAGCTCTTTTGATTTTTCTCTCTCCTTACACGCACACGTTACATTTTTCAAAAATATGTCGAAATTAGTCTTATTAGAATGCATTTTTCTTTAGCAAACCAATGAAGTTTATTTCGTTTAAAAATATATAATGGTTTGAAAGTTATTAGCAAAACAAATATATATATATATATATATATATATATATATATATATATCTTGATTTTTTCTCTCGCATTATATTTTTTAAAAATATGTCGACATTAGTCTTGTTAGAATACATTTTTCACCAGGAATTTAACATAATTTATTTTGTTAAAAAATATATAATGATTTGAAAGTTATTAGCAAAATAAATATATTTCTCTGAATTTTTCTATCTCTTTTCATCAACTTCCTCTCTCTCCCGTCCTCTCTATCTATCTCACATAGTCAACAATTTATCCCACCATCCAGACTCTTTTAAGGCCTTTCTCCCTCTCTCTCTCCCGGGCCAGTCATGCCCAGTAACAACCAAAACGGGTCTCAGATCGGGGCTGAGATCTGGTCTCCATATCATTTCTGTTTATGAAATGGTACATCTTTGTATAAATATGAGTTTCCTTTTATGAAATGAATTATTTGTTTTCGGTACAGTGCTGTGACGAACATAGTAGCGAAGGGCTACGTTACAGAACAATAAAATTCCCAAAGATTTTTTCGGGGCTCTCCAATCTCAATCTCAATCTCCACCCTCCCCTCGCGGCCGTGCCTTCCTTCCTCGTTGAACGGCACAGCATAAGCGGCTAAGCGCAATCTCCTTCCTTTCCTCATCCAGTTGTTCCCATTGCTTACCTCCTCCTCGCTAACACCCTACTGGTCGCCCCTCCACCATCCCCGCGGCCATCTGCCACGCCTGCCACCATGAACCAGTGGTGCGACGACAACGCCTCCATGATGGAAGCCTTCTTCTCCTCCTCCGGCGCCGGGCCCGGCAGCGGCCAAGACCCATCCCATTCCTTACCCTGGCCTCCGCCGTTACAACCACCGCATCCTTCCTCATCCTCCTCCATCCCGCTCAAAACCCACCACCTCCCGGCCCCTTCCTCATCCCACTCCACCCTCACCTCCTCCTCCTCCGTCCAGCCTTCCTCAACATCCTCCCTCCACTTCAGCCAGGACACCCTCCAGCAGCGCCTCCAGCCCTTGGTCGATGGCGCGCGCGAGAGCTGGACGTACGCCATCTTCTGGCAGGCATCCGTCGACCCGACAAACGGCTCTCCTCTCCTTGGATGGGGCGACGGGTACTACAGCAGCTGCGACCACGAGAAGCAGCGCCTGGCTGCCTCCTCCGCCTCCGCCTCCCCCTCCCGCTCCTCCCCAGTCTACCTGGCCGAGCAGGAGCACAGGAAGCGCGTCCTCCAGGAGCTGAACTGCCTCATCGCCGGATCTTCCCCAAGCGACGACCCGGCTGCCGTCGGGGACGAGGTCACGGACACCGAATGGTTCTTCCTCGTCTCCATGACCTACTCTTTCGTCAACGGGCAAGGGATCGCTGGGCAGGCGTTCTTCTCCGGCTCCCCCGTCTGGGTCGCCGGCGAGGACCGGATGTCGGACTCGCTGTGCGAGAGGGTGAAGCAGGCCTACAGCTATGGGATTCGGACCATGGTGTGCGTCCCCGTCGGCGGCGCGGGCGTCGTCGAGCTTGGGTCCACCGAGCTGATCTTCCAGAGTGCAGATATCATCGCCAAGGTCAGGTTTTTCTTCAGCGTGGAGGGGATTGGCGATGCCGGTGGCGGGGTTGGGAGAGGGGTTAGGAGTAATTGGGGGATTTCGGACCCGGGTTCTGCGCTTCCTCCACCGCCACCGCAGCTGCAGCATCAGCATCAGCAACAACAGCAGCAATCCTTGACGATTCGGTCTAATCACGGTGATCTGTCGTCTGGCGCTCTTTGGGCCATCGACGTTGGTGCTGCGACCACACCCACGCATCCCGTTCCAACCATGGATTTCAGGAGTGCTGTTTCACCAGCCACCGTTCCGACGCCGCCCGCACAGGCCCGCCAACCGCAGCCGCAGCAGCAGTGCAGCATGCCGAGCTATTACGCCAGGGACTTCAATTTCTCTGATTTCGGCCTCCCTAGCACAAACCCCCCTTCCGCGGGAGCTTCTGGTGGTGGCCTACCTTGCAAGCCGGAGGCAAGCGCGGGTGTCGACATGCTGGATTTCTCCGACCCAGCATCGGCAAGACGGAATCTTTCGGCCAGCAGCGGCATCGGCAACGCACTCTTCCCACACCAGTTCCAAGGAGGGGGCGGAAATGGAGGTACTCTAGGCGGCGTCGTCGACCTGAAAAAGAAACCACCCCCACATCCACCCCCATCCCAGTTTCTCCAAAACCAGCCCACCGTTCACTCCATGACCGTCGAGCCAACAAGGTCCGGAGACGACGATTCCGACACCAACTCAGGCCTGGAGCCATCATCTGCTCGTGACCACCAGGCCGAGAGCTCACCTGTCCCGTCGTTACCCCTTGCCGAGACCACCGCCGTCGAGCCAGAGCGGCGGCCTAAGAAGCGCGGAAGGAAGCCGGCGAACGGTCGTCTCGAGCCCTTAAACCACGTGGAGGCAGAGCGGCTGCGCCGCGAGAAGCTGAACCAGAAGTTCTACGCCCTGCGCGCCGTGGTACCTAACGTGTCGAAAATGGACAAGGCGTCGCTTTTAAGCGATGCCATCTCGTACATCAACGAGCTGAGGACGAGGATGGAGGAGCTGGAGCTGGACAAGGAGAGGCTTGAGGGGCAAGTGGACGCCATGAAACGGGATGGCGGCAGGAACCGGGATACGGCTTCCGGCGCATCAGGCCAGCAGCCGCAGCCGCAGACCCAGCCCCAAGCACAGCTTCAGCAGAAACTCCAAATGGTTCAGAGTCAGACCCCTTTGCCGCCATTCGAGATCGACGTGAGCTTCCAGGAGCAGGACGTCCTTGTCCGGGCGCAGAGCAGCAGGAGGCATCACCCGGCGGCGCGCCTCATGGCCGCGCTCAAGGAGCTTGACGTAGACGTTCTCCACGGGTCTCTGTCGACCGTGTCTGACATCATGGTCCAGCAAGTGACCGTCCCCAGGCCCAGCAGGTTGTTCTTCACTGCGGAGCAGCTGTCGGCCGCGATCAAAGCCAAGCTCGCCACGGAAGCTGCAGAGTACCCTTCTCCCGGTGTACCCAAACCCAAGTAGGCGGATTGATCGGCGTTGTGATTTTTAAACTGATTGGATTTCGGTTTTGCTATCTATGGCTCCGACTCCGTTAGCTTATCTTGGGTGGGAAACCGGATGCAGATCTATCCTCTCCGTTGGAAACATATGATGCAACAGATATGGAAAGGCATTGATCATCCATACTGTCACCGTCACTAGCTGCAACGAATAATCCTAACTTCACTTATCTAGTCACCTTCCAGCAGCAGCTGCAGTGATCGGAGCTAATAGCTCTACTGAGATCATTGACCAATCATGATAAGATTCAAGTTTCCAGCAGATAAAAAGTCCGGGGAGCTTCTCTTACCAGCAGATAAGATTCAACCTTGTACTGCTCCTCTTTCCCCCCGTTTTTCCATTTTAATTTATTTATACCATCTGCTTAACGAGCAGAGCAGGCAAGTAGTAGCTTTTTGGTCCCCCATAGTCTCTGTAATGTTAATACTTGGTTCTGTTGGGAACAGCGACCTGCTTCCTCTGCTGTGTCCATTAGGGCTAAAATCATCGTCTTCGAACATGAATGAAGCTCTGAAAAATATACATATCCATCTTCTGGTGCACTCAAGATACGCAGGTGATGATTGGATCGTAGTTTTAAATTGGTTGGATTTTCCGGTTTTCCAGCTATATCTGCTGCCCCCTTGTGGGTGCGAAATCGGAAGGATCTATCATGAATAGTACTACTTGGAAAGATATGATGATTCAGATGATGGTAAGCCATCAGTTTTGTCAATGAAGCTGATCCATCACTGAGGCAGTTGCAGTGAAAATGGAAGCTTCAACAAGATCATTGATCAACCATGAGAAGGTTCGAATCTCCAGCAGATAAAAAGTTCAGAGACAACTTCTGTAAAACAGTAACTACGTGTACTGCCCCTTTCCTCCGTTTTCTATCTGCTGAATGGGAAGTTCAGACAAGTATAAGCTTTTTCTCTGTAAATGCTTGCTTCTTCCTCCCTTGTGCCCTTTAGGGCCAACTCTTCGCTTTTTTAGTATGAATGAATGAAGTTAGTAAAAAACCTCTCCAGCTGAGGGGAGTAGTAATGTAGTATTGAAGCCGGCCTTTCGATGATGAGAGGGTATACTTTTGAGTAATTGATTAACTAATCAAAATAATATTGTTGACAGCATCAACTAATTAGTCAATTATATAACTACTACCAACATGTCTCATTGAAAAAAAAACTTATGAAGTGTCACCACCGTCTATATCTGGTATCAACTGCATTCTTCTGGGGGCATAACATGAGTATGAATGAAGCTTGTAAAAGAATCTCTCCATCTTCTCGTGTACCCAAGTAGGTAGATAATTAGTTTCTTAGTTATCAGATTGGTTGGATTTTGGTTTTCCATTGATAACTGTGACCCTTTTGTGGGTGGGAAATAGAATTGATCACTCATTATCACCGACGACTTGGAAACATAGGATAGATAGAAGATGGAAAACTATGATTTTTTTTCAATGAAGATAATTAATCATCATAAATACGGTCCCTAGCTGACTGCTTGTACTACCCTTCTCCCCGTTGTCTAATTCCAACTGCTTATTGGGCAGTGCAGGCAAGTGCTAGCTTTTAGGGTAGTCCTTTTTGATCTCTGTAATTACTCCTTTCTTCCTCCAAATGAGGAGTGTGGAATCCCGCCTAATATCTATTATTTGCGTGTATACTCTGGGTAATTGATTGACTAATCAAAATACCTTCTTTGAGAACATCAACTAATCAGTTAATTGTGTCACTGCTACCAACATGTCTCGATTGAAATGAACTTTATGAAAAGTGGTGCTGCTGTCTATGTCGGGTGTCTACTGCATTCTGTCTGCGGGCATAACATGAGTAATGGGTTTCTGTTTATGATTAATAACTCTATTTCTGAATGAGGTGGCTTGATTAATCTATTCTGCACGCTCATTCCCCACGTGAAGGATTGCTTAAAGAGATCTGCTATGAGTCAGTCCTAGACACACTTTGGAAAGAATTTTGACATTTAACTTGTTAGATAACAAAATATAGGATGAAATGTGTTCATATCTGCCTCTGCATAGCATTTTCCTAGATTAAACTTTTTTTCACGCTAACGTCCGTCACGCGCGTTCTCACGCGCAGTTGAAATCAGCCCCAAACTAACCCTCAAACCGCCTCCACGTGGCAGATGGTGATTGAGTAGTTTTTTTTGAAATTATATAATAGACAAATAAATTTGTTTCGCTTGTAACTTTTGAACAATAATGAATTTTTTAATGAAACAAAAACTGTTAGATGCGTTATGAAAAATACAATCTAACAAGTCTAATGTTGACATATTAAAAAAAAATAAAAATAAAAATGATATATATAGGTTAATTGACACCCAAAGATTGTTCATTGACGCCTACAAATAGTTCATTGTCACGCCCAAGTAAATATTCTGCGTGCTATATCACATCTAAGGTAATTGACAACCAAACACTTAAGGTAATTCACATTAAAAAACAACATAAGGGAGCCCATAAATGACTATTGACACTCAAAGATAGTTAATTGACACCCAAAATGGTTCATCGACACCCAGAAGTGTAAATATGGCGTCCAAATAAGGTATTGACAATAAAAAATAATGTAACAACGCCCATATTGATTTGTATGAAACTCAAGAATTTTAGCAGTTTTTGGGTGCTATTTAGCCATTTTTGGATACTATTTAGCCATTTTTTGGATGTTATGGCGCCCAGAAATGGTTATTGACAACAAAAAATGGTTAATTGACGCCCAAAATAGTCCATTGACACCCAGAAGTATAAAGATGACGCCCAAATAAGGTATTGACAACCAAAACAATATAACGATGCCCAAATAGGTTTGTTTGACACCTAAGAACCACTTAATGGCACACAAAATGGTTCATTGACACCCAGAAGTATAACACCGCCTATAAATGGCTATTGACACTCAAAAATAGTTAATTGACGTCCAAAATAGTTCATTGACACCCAAAAGTATAAAAATGCTGTCAAAATAGGTTTGTTTGACACCTAAGAACAACTTAATGGCGCTCAAATATGGTTGTACGTATTAAATAGGGTATAAGGGTACTTTACACCCAATAATAACTTATGAGCGCCCATAAATGGCTAATGACACCCAAAGAGGATTAATTGACGTCCAAAATGGTTCATTGGCACCCATAATCACCTATTCATATCATTTTTATATTTTTTGTTAAAAATTTATGAATATTAGTCTTGCTGGAATGCATTTTTATAACGAATCAAATGATTTTTATTTTGTCAAAAAATTCATCACGTTTCAAAAATTATAAACAAAATAAATTTATTTGCATATTACACAACCTTTACCGACCCATCTAATTAAAACTCACCACGTCATCACCCCAAATCAGCCTCTCCTCCAACAATACCGCTCCTCTCTCACGCATGAGCTGCGCTTGACGCCCAACGCGCGTGACCAGATCTTTTTTGTGAAGAATACTAGACATCCTGAACCTGTGTCCCTCATAATGGCAAAGTATGTGTCATTTCTTGCCCCATGTTACCAGAACCATGTTGCTATAAACACCTATTGTACAGCTGAGACTGACAGACTTGGAGTTGAATGGTGCTACTATTGGCGAGACTTTGCCAATAGTAACAGGTTAAACAAAGTTAAAGCTACCCAGTTGTTGCAAAGGGACAAAAACCTCAGCCTACTAGCTAAAGCAGAGGAATAGGCTTTAGGTTCAGTTTCCCAATAGCTCTGGAGGGCTGTCGTTCAGCCTGTGTTTGGCACGAGACTAGAACCGATTTAATGCCTGTCGCCTAGTGCCAACTCGATCAAACGGTCGACGGATTAGGATTGATTTTTGTTTGGTTGGTAATCCGATTTTGACTCCATTTCAGGATAACAGAAACCCAAAACCCGGACCAGACCAGTCCCGCAAGAGGCAGTGTTCCATTTCCTAACCCGGGTTTGGCTCAGAACGCGAGAGTCGAGTGAACGCGAGAGCTGACACCCCCTTTCGCCCCCGACACCCCATTTCCCCTCTCCCTCTTCTGCTCTCCTAACACATCTTCTGACCTGCTAGACCTGCTCCCCTCTCCCTCTTCTGCTCTCTTTTGGGAGGAACTATTGCCTGATGGCAGCACAGGGTCGTAGGGTGAACAAATGGTCAATGAAGCTGACATATTCGAAATGGGGGTGTGCTGATTCATCACACATCGCCGAGCTACGACGCTAGGCTAGATGACGAGAATCAAGGTTAGGCATCCCGACTTGTCATCTCCAATTAAAGCCTCTTGATGCCTCCTTTTCACTCTGTGCAAGGCGTCGACCAAACCCTAGCGAGGGCACCGCCTGCCGTAGCTGCTATATAGTGTTGCTTTTCTTCACCGATCTCCTCCCCATTCAACTTCACATCCTCCACCAACTGTTGAAACCACCACTATTGAGCCCTTGTATTTTGAAGTCGTCCATCTACTTGAGAGATATGTCTTGCAGAGCATATTTTTCTTTCAATAGGCGGATGTAGTAGTTGGAATGTACACTAATCTTTTTTCCTTTACCTTGTCTTCATGTATGTAGTGATACTTTCTTGGCGACTGCGTAATCTCCTCTTCTTCGTGGATATTCTTCTTACCAGGTATATCTGCTCAGCAATACAAAACTATTTTTGTTGATATGTAATTTAGCTGTAAGCATAGCCATGTTGAATGGTTGATACAATGAACGATATTGATGTGTTAGATAACCTCATATTGCCATTATCAGCTTGTAATGCATGGTTGAGTGCCCTACCTCGTCAGATGAGTTTAATTGCAATCAGTATTGTATACAAGACTCGTATGCAGTTTTGTTTTGATTTCCAAACCCCTTATACCTACCCAATTTAATGTGCTTGGTTCCACGGATGTATGATCTGTTTGATAATAACATTATGTATTATTTAACTGGGATCCTTATTTTTCAACTATGCCATAAAAGGACACATTTTATTAGGTAAGGAATTATTAGGTCAAGATTTATTCTCTATGATGGACCAAAATATGTCTATTTTTCACTTGAATGTGGTATGCACCCTTGAATGTGGTTTGAATGCGTAGTTGAGTTTCATTGAGCCCCAAATAAATTAATATGTCATTATTTAACTCATCTACCATTATACCAAATGTGACACCTCGTCACGCTAAACGAGATTACTCAAAACACAAAACACAATCAACTACTAATTAATCACATAGTAAAAAATGCGGAATAATTAAAACCAATTCCAACAATGTAAATAAACTCTAGAACATATATAAAAGGTCCATCATTCCATTCTCATATACTGTAACAAGTATTTACATATGGGTCCAAAGACCTCAGTCACATCCTACATACAAAAGATATTTCACATGTACATGGCATATATTTACAAACATTGGCACACTGCCAAAATCTCATATCGATATGAGTATATCATCTAGAAACCATTTCTCATACCCAAACCTGAGAGTACATAGACAACACTAGGACTCTACTACTAACATCTACAACTAACCAACCTTCTGAATCTATTGATCACCAGGCTGATTCTCTTCCACAACACAACCTTGACCTCATTGCCCGCGACCACCTAAAAAATGTGGTGACTCACGGGTGAGACCTAGTCCCAGCGAGACATATAACTCTCTCCAACATATATTTATTATAACATATTAATTAACAATAAATATATTGAGTAGTTAGGGTAATAAATAAACAATATGAACAGATGGAACAATTTAAGCATACTAAGAAGTTAAGCAAATAAGTTGTAACATCAAGTAGAATTACACAATTTTCATAAGTCTGCATCATGTAAGAACTATGTAGTGTAAAGACAAGACAATGGTTAATCAACCAATGTGATACGTATTAAACCCTAGCAATTATACTACATGGTTGGTATTATATCTTTTATTATTATGCCATGGGGAGTTTGAGTCGTACCACTCAAAGTCCAACTGACCACTACAAAGTGCTATTCAGTTCCGTATAAGATCTAGGAGTACCGGTATCCTAAGATCTCTTCCCCTCGGTAAGTATGAGTAAACTGCAGTGACATACCAGTCAAACTGCCAACAATGACATATAGTAAATTGATAACAACTAGTCTGTACTTGGTACAAGTTACGACACTAGAAAATAGGGTATACAAAACCCTCTAATCTGAGGTACAACCACAGCTATCCTCAATCACATCCAATGCCAGAGGCATGACCATAGCCATCCTCCATAACCTGCAATTGTGGATGATAAGGATATATCCTCAACTTGCCAACCCCACATACTCAATAGTATGCGCTCTGAGTTTCCCTTGGGAATACCCATTTCACCATCCAGTAAATTCTGACACTGAAGATGGCTCTACGGTACAGGGCTCTACATGACTAAGGTTACACTTGATTAATTATTGCCAATTGAATGCATTAAGGCTTTATCATACAAGTGGACATTCAAACCCTAATTCTTTTCTAACAAGAGCATATGTAGAACAACTTCAAAGGATATAAAACATTTGAGATATAAATCTTAATCACAATTCCACATTCTATCATTAATTGCAAATCAATGGACCACACTTATCATCATACTATTACAAGATACCAATATCTTATCACAAGTTCCATGGTTTTAAACCTTATTGGAACATGAAGAGGATTTCACCTCAATAATGGCTTCAAACATGCCCAAAGGTCATTAATACCATCACATTATTCATAGTAAGGTTATCATCATCATTCGATGCCTTAAACAAGGCTCTAAATATCATTAGCACATATGTGTCCATAGATATTAACATGGCAAGGCACTATGATATTCAAATAGTACTACATTGTGGTTTCAACACAAGACGAGTGTAATTCATTATCACATTAATCATTCAATAGGTATGATTATAACCAATCAACATCATATAATTACATCAAGGTTAGGTATAACAAGCTAGATCACATGGGAGTTATGCATCCACTTATTATAGTGATTTATCAAATATAACTATATAATGACAAAGGTAAGACTACCAATTAATGGTATTGAACCATAGAATTATCATCACTAGAACCCACATATAATACCATGTGATTTATTCTAATCCATTGGATGTTGAAGCATTCAATATTATTCATTGGATCAGGTTCATTGTTCAAGGTTATCTATTGAAGTATAGGTCTAACCATTAGATCAATTGAACAAAGGAACCATTAGTTCAAGGTTTAGTCAAATCTACAATTACATTCCTAATTCATCATATATGGTGATGACCTGATCCACCATTAATTGTGATCATTAGGTCATCATTGGTTGCTAGATCAGTAATACATTCAGTTAACACCATCAAATATCAAGCCAATATTATCATCGATTGATAACATCATTAGAATACTTAGTGGAAGATAAATAAATGTCTAATTGAGTCCAAATCTGACCTAAGATGTTGACCATATGTTGTCACCATAAATTTGACACCCTTGATCACGAACATCAGTTGCCAAGATAGCAACACTATTGGTTATTGAATGGTATGACCATCAGTTGTGTGATAGAGAAGGAAATAGCTTGAAACCCTAATTTGAACCATCAATTGTTTTGTACATAGCACCATAGGTTGTTGCTATCAAACTGTCCCAGATCATGTTACACCTTAGAAAGGTTGTACACATGTTTACAAGTTCAAATAGAACTGGAACAAAACAGGGAACACCTCAAAAATTTGTAATTCTAAACAAGCATGGTTTCTCTATGCTTAGATCATCACATTCAAGCATAAACATGAACTAACAAGCTTCTAGTAAGAAATATAAGTGAAGAATGTTATATAACTTGCCTCTATAGAGTAGGTCAGATCCAAAACAGCAAGAATCTTGAGCAAATAGGGAAAGAAAACCTTGTATTTAGATCTGAACTTGGTCAAATAAGCACTTCTCTCCACAAGGAAGCAAAACCCTAGAAAAAGAAACAAGAAGGATAGATTTTTGAGTTCTAGAGCCACTTTCACCATGGAACAGTAGAGTTCAAACTTGGAGGAAGGTCTAAGGAAGGATAAGAGCAAGAAAAACAGAGAAGGAAGGAAGAAAACAACTTGACTTGGTCGAAATCCCTAAAAGATGACCTTGGAAACCCTAGGTAGGGCTAGATGGAGCTCTAAGAGACCTTCTTCTCCAGAAAGAGGTTGTATTCTACCTTAGAACACTTGGTTCCATAGAAAAATAGAGTGAAGTTGTTATTCCAGGTTAGAGGAAAGAAAAAGCAAGCATATTTTCATATTTGGGCAAGGAAGAGGTAAATATAGCCCATGGATAAGGATGGAAGCAATCATGAGGTGTAAAAGTAGCTTCCCTATGTGTCTATGGCCTTAAACTATTATGAATATACAAGCACACACATAAGCAGCTCCCCCAACGCCCTTATAGACCTGCTTAGCTTTCCTTTTTCGAAATTCCTAGCCAATCACATAATTCACTAGTTGATAGCTACTAAAGGTAGCTCATTCGTGAAGGGGTAAACCCTAAAATATCCTTAGAGAAAACACCTTCAAAACAAGGATTAATTAGGTACCCCATGGCTCAAAAAGCTCAAGAAAGATGATAAAATATCCAAGGAACATAATGCAAGCGATAAATTGCAAATAAAACCTCTCAATTGGGTAAATTATAGAAAAGTCTAAAATGTACAAAAAATTATATAACTTGCTCAAATAATGTCCAAATTGGACCAAATTTGAAACTTAAGCTTGTATTATGATTTCAAAACATATAAAAAGGTTATATTTGTATTATAAGTATTCAATTATGGTAATTAAGCTTATTCAACTCATTAAGCAAGTTCAAGGGCCTTACAACTATAAACCCCTAACAAGGATTTCACCCTCGAAATCCTACGCAAAAGGAGATGGGTATTTTATACGCATATCATTCCCTAGTTCCCATGTGGATTCCTATAAGCCATGATGATTCCACAAAACTTTTATTAGTATTATATATTTTCTCTTTAGCTTTTTCACCCTTCTATCCAAGATCAACACAGGACCCTCAACATAGGAGATCCTCATCTAACTCAACCTCTACTGGTTGGATTGTCTGGTTAGTATCTGGATGGAATTTCCTCAACATAGAGATGTGAAATACATTATGTAATCTATGTAGCTCTGGTGGTAGATCCAACTTATATGCTACCTTTCCAACACGAGCTAGGACAAGGTATGGCCCCATAAATCTAGGAGCCAACTTACCCTTCTTTCCAAACCTCAGCACATCTTTCCAAGGAGAAACCTTAAGATATACTCTATCTCCCACTTGAAACTCAAGTGATCTGCGTCGGTTATCTACATAAAATGTCTGCCTCTCCTGGGCTGCTTTCAACTGTTGTTGTATCACTTTAATCTTTTCTATAGTCTGTTGTACTAGCTCAGGACCCAAAAGTTGATATTCACCTACCTCATACCAGCAAAGAGGAGACTGGCATTGTCTCCCATACTGAGCCTCATAAGGAGCCATATCTATGCTTATTTGATAGCTATTGTTGTACGCAAACTCTATCAGAGTCATATGTACATCCCAACTACTAAGAAATTGAAGCACACATGCCTTCAAGAGACCCTCTAAAGTCTGAATAGTTCTTTTAGACTGGACATTAGTCTGCAGATGAAAAGCGGTGCTGAATCTCAGCTGTGTTCCCATTGATGAATGTAGATGCTCCCAAAAATGACTTGTAAACTGTGGACCTCTGTCAGAAACTATAGTCATTGGAATGCCATGCAAACAGACTATCTCATCAACATATATTTGTGCCAAATTCTCTGCTATAAACGTCATCTTAACTGGAAGAAAATGAGCTGACTTAGTCAATCTATCTACTATCACCCATATGGAATCATGACCCTTGGATGTCCTAGGAAGACCAACCACAAAGTCCATAGTAATATGATCCCATTTCCACTGTGGTATTGGCAAGGGTTGTAATGTCCCTGTAGGCTTCTGGTGCTCAACCTTCACATGCTGACAAACTGGACATTTTGTAATGAACTCTACCACATCACGCTTTAGACCTGGCCACCAATACATGTCTTTCAAGTTTTGGTACATCTTGGTACTTCCAGGATGCATTGCATACATGGAGGAGTGATCCTCCTCAAGTACCATCTTCCTCAACCCATCAACATCAGGAATTACTATTTTATTGTGGTAACAAATTGTACCATCATCTGCCTCATGAAAGACATCATACTTTTCACTGCCAATCCCTGATCAGATATTCTGTATCACAATATCATTTTGTTGTGCATCATGAATCTTCTATCTCAAGGTAGGTTTCACATGTAACTATGCCAACAATCCTTCCAGCAAGGAAACTTCTAGATGTACATTCATATGGCGCAGATACACTAGCATATTCCTCTTATGGCACATCAAGGAATTTAATTGTGCATTATCTACCATTGATGATGAAGATGACTTTCTACTCAATGAATCAGCTACCACATTATATTTCCCTGGATGGTAGTCTATTGTGCAATCATAATCCTTAACTAGTTCCATCCATCTCCTCTGCCTCATATTCAACTCCTATTTTGAGAAGATATACTGTAGATTCTTATGGTCAGTGAAGATCTGACACTTTTCTCCATAAAGATTGTGTCTCCAGATCTTTAAGGCATGGACTACCACTATAAGCTCCAAATCATGTGCTGGGTAATTCTCCTCATGTTTCTTAAGCTATCGTGAAGCAAAAGAAATCACATTCTTATCCTGCATCAACACACACCCCAACCCATTCTTTGAAGCATCACAAAAGACAATATAGCCTTTTCCTTGCTCTGGCAGTACTAACACCGGTGCACTAGTCAACTTTTCTTTCAAAAGACGGAAAGAACGTTGACACTTGTCATTCCAAGCAAAAGAAACATCCTTTGTGGTTAACCTAGTTAGGGGTAACGCTATAGAACTGAAGTCTTTGATGAACCTCCTGTAGTAACCTGCCAGACCTAGGAAACTACATATCTTTGTCGGTGTCTTTGGT
The DNA here is from genome assembly GCA_963693085.1 of Alisma plantago-aquatica. NCBI lineage: Eukaryota > Viridiplantae > Streptophyta > Magnoliopsida > Alismatales > Alismataceae > Alisma > Alisma plantago-aquatica. The sequence continues at coordinate 641,991,102 of OY856413.1, read as the reverse complement.
TGTTCCCATTCCATTACATATTCTACTTTCTTGGTATCAACACAAACGCCTTTTACAGATATAACATGGCCCAAAAAAGACACTTCAGATAACCAGAATTCACACTTGCTGAACTTAGCATATAGTTGGTGCTGCCTCAACAAAGTGAATGTCTGGTGAAGGTGTTGCTCATGTTATTGACTATACTTGGAGTATGTCAGGATATCATCTATGAACACGACCACACACTGATCAAGATAAGGTCTAAACACTATATTCATTAGATCCATAAAAGCTGCATGTGCATTGGTTAGCCCAAACGGCATAACCACAAACTCATAATGACCATACCTAGTCCTAAAATCTGACTTGGGTATGTCATTAGCCTTAATTCTCAACTGATGGTAACCTGACCTCATGTCTATCTTTGAAAACATAATGAAACCTCTCAATTGATCAAAAAGATCATCAATCCTCGAAAAAGGATACTTATTCTTTATTGTCACCTTGTTCAACTGTCTGTAGTCTATACACAACCTCATTGAACCATCCTTCTTTTTAACAAACAACACATGAGAACCCCAAGGGGAAGTGCTTGGCCTGATAAAACACTTCTCTAACAGTTCTTGTAACTATTTCTTTAACTCCTTCATCGTTGCTAGTGCCATTCTATATGCTGACTGTGTTATGGGTTGTGTTCCAGGAATAAGATTGATCTCAAACTCAATCTCTCTTGGAGGGGGAATGCTAGGAAATTCCTCAGGAAAGACATCCTTAAATTCTCACACCACTGGTACCTCCTTGATACTAGGACCTACCGCCTTGGTATCCACAACATGAGCTAAGAAAGCCTCACATCCTTGTCTCATCAACCGCTCAGCTATCATAGCTGACATCAAACATGTAGGAAGAATCTTCCTATCACCCTAAAAAATCCATTGTACATATCCATCACGGAACGTCGCCACCTTAGTACTATAGTCACTAGTACAGAATTGGTCTCTCGGGTCGGTTTTTTGAAGCCTGTAGCGTCACTTTTTAGGCGACGCCTAGGTGGGCGTCGCTACAGTACTAGCGACGCTAGAGAGGTAAAAAAACCGACCCTAGAGAGGTAAAAAAACCGACCCTAGAGAGGTAGAAAAACCGACCCTAGAGAGGTAAAAAAACCGACCCTAGAGGGAATAAAAACCGACCCAAGAAAAGTACAAAAACCGACCCAAGAGAGGTAAAAAACCGACCCAAAAGAGGTAAAAAACCGACCCAAAAGAGCAACAAAAACCGGCCCTAGAAGTCTTCAAACAGCTGTAAAAACACCTACTGGGTCGGTTTTTCTGAATAACCGACCCAACAAGTATCTATTGGGTCAGTTTTTCTCCATAAGCGACCCTAAAAGTCTTCAAATAGCTTTAAAAAATACCTACTGGGTCGGTTTTTCAGAATAACCGACCCAAGAAGTCTTCAAATTGCTGTAGAATAGAACCTATTGGGTCGGTTTTTCTATTTAAGCGACCCTAGAAGTCTTCATGAACCTACTGGGTCGATTTTTTGTATAACCGACCCAAGAAGTGTCTATTGGGTCGGTTTTTCTGTATAAGCGACCCTAGAAGTCTTCAAATTGCTGTAGAATTTTGGGATAGAACCTACTGGGTCAGTTTTTTGAATAGCCGACCCAAGAAGTCTATAGGGATGGTTTTTTCAATAACTAACCCGAGAAGTTACATTTTTTTTAAAGAAAAATTCTGCAGAAACAAAAATCTTCAGTACAGCAACCTGCAAAATAGAATTGCTTTACGCAATTCAAAACCTGCAGTAGAAATAGACTTGCAAATGCAATGATGCAAGCCAAAAATGCATTCCAAAGCCATTTGCAAACTTTTATGTCCAATCCTTTTTTGAATTGATGTTTCATAACAACAATTATTCACATATATTGAGTTGAGTCTTCATACACAACACTTACTAACATTCTTGCAAGTCTAAGATAGATTCATTCAAATGAGACATATAGCACATACTAACATTCATACACATAGCACATACTAACAACAATGATAGATTGCAAGTTTAAAAGTGATAATAATGGCATACTACAAAAAGTAAATTTTGATAGAGTTTCAAATTTACATACACAAATGAAGTTATGAATTTCAATCCAATGCTATAGTGACTTCATTGAGAAAAGCATCTGACCATTCTTCTCGGAATTCGTTTAACCCATCAAGTGTGTAAGATTGAGTTGTAAAGATCTGCAAAAAAAAGCACATGCTCATATATATTTTATAAAATGATGCAAATCTCATATGTAAATTTATTATGTTATTCTTTAATAATTACCTTATCTATACTCTGAATGTCTAGTGATGCTTCTTTCAAAATAGTTTGCATATACTTCATTACGTAGTAGCCACAAGCCCAATCATTATTTTGTATATGACACTACAAATAAAGAATTATAACTTAATATTAGTAAACTGCTACAAACAGAGTTGTACAAATAAAGAAATAAGACTATAAGAGAGTAAACATATAAAATTTGACATTAATACATTACTGTAAGAGTTGTACATATACGACTAAGCAGTCAAAGTAGTTACATTGACATTTTTCAAAGTCAGTGTCTTTAATTTTGGGGGTATTATTCCTCCACCTTCACGATAAGCCTTTATACCCCTATCAATCAATTTGATTACGATAGTTGTCAAAATAGAAATTCTAAGTATAAATATCATGTGGAAGCATAACAATTGATGTTATAGAAACTAAATTTATGCTTACTCCATAGTTGGCAATCTCAGTTTGTGACCCCTTGTTGTTTTTCCCATTGGGTCAAGATAATAGAAAGTCATCAATTTTGGGACAACCACCACTAGTTCCCAATGTCTAGATCTGAGTAAATTTATATCGAAAACAAAAATTAGAATTATAATTTAGTCAATATTAGAATTCTATTGAATTATAATACTTACTGGACGTTAAAAGGAATTAGAATAATTTCCTTTCCCACACTACCAAAATATTTGAATGCAGTACTGAAGTACTCATTCACATCATCCATTTGTGTCTGCACTTGACTAGTGAGTGAAGGAACTAAGAATCCAACATTGTTTATATCAAAGTTTGTCATCTCAGTATATAAATGGCTGTAAAACATTTGTAAAAATTTGATATGTTACAAATAAGCTAAAAATGTATATATTCGAGTAATCTATATTGATTAATTCTTACCTTATCCATACTTCTAATATCGAAGTATTTAGCCAATCATACCAGAACAACTCTATAATATCATCAAGAAAAATAAAATTCTCAAAGTCCCTCCCAACTGCATCTTTTGTTAAATTGACCCCCATATGTGATCCTGGGCTTTGGTTGGCTAAGTATCGAGCCAAACATTTACTTTTATTTCCCAATTCATCGAATGTGGCTTCTGGAATGAAAGAAGGCTTGGGTATAGGAGGACGACTACTAGGATTTTTACTTTTTGGTTTACAAACCTATTAATTAAATACATACTTATATTAAACGAGTTCATATATGTAGCTAGTCAAATATGAAAAACATGTAGATATACCTTGTCAATGATAACCAAGTGTCTAGTCCATCCCACCATAGCACCCTCTGCTTCATCAACTATACCATATTCAAAAGAAGGTATGGGTAGTGGTTTGTCCCCCATTTCGTCATACACAAGATGGATGGACACACGACAAATTTCATCAGAAACTGATTGACAATGCAATGTACCACCGATGTTGTATACCTTACCCGCTGCCACAACATTGTACTCTGGAACCTCCACTGCAAGTTTACAGTTCATACCAACCTAGTTGAAATTATATAAGTTATATACAAAGAGGTAAACCAGATACCTACTATATTATATATATCATATTAACATATATAGAACAAACTTACTGCAGATTGTTGTGGTGGTTCATTGGGAGTGCTCCCATGACCTTCTACAATTGGAGTATGAGCTTGTACCTCATCATCTGAGAGACGCACGGTTTGAGGAGGTTGAGAAGGTTGAGAAGGTTGAATAGGCTGAAATGAAGACAATATTTGTTGCACTTTCTGTGATACTAATGCTTCAACCTCGTCATGTGTAACTGTACGACCTCTTCTAGATTCTGAAGGCCCATAATAAGTCTTGAATCCTATGCCAGCTCCTAATCCCCTAACACGGCCAGGATGCTCTTTCGTACCAAGAGCAACTGATAGTTCATCCATGCATCCAATTGGTATGAACTTTCCTTGTTTTCTTTGCTCATAGAGATCATCCTATTCATATTTAATGAAAATATTAAATCACAAACAATTAGAGATCATCCTATTCATATTTAATGAAAATATTACCTCACAAAAAATTAGATATTATTAAATCCTACTCTTTAATTACTTAATTGTGATGAACTTACCATCTTTTGTGCCACCTCCTTAGTTGCAGGGTTGGTAATTTCACATGCTTTATTTTTTCTAGCATCAAGCCAACTTTTATAACGGGGTGGACACTCAACTTGAGTTGTGCTAGACCCTTCTCCAGAAGAGATTTGCTTCTCCAGTTGTTCTCAACGCTGGGCATAACTAAGGGATCCCATGTGATGGTTATGCACATTTTTGGCCCGTCTTTCCTTTTGGGCCTCATGAATAGTCTGATCATTTAAAATGAGGTATTGTAATTTACAACTTGGCAAACATATACATATATAAAAACATTAATTGTATACCTAAAACTCTTCTAAATTCCTTTGTGCAACAAATCTGTCCCACACCTCAGGATCTATAAAAATATATACGTCTGTTGCTTTCTTCTTTTGCTTAGGATTATCTATATAATCCCTTTTGAGATAGGTCTTAAATGCCCTCCATCGTACACCAGAACGCTGCAACACTCTTTTCATGTGGTCTTTTTCATTTAAATGAAAAACACCCTATATACAAATGAAGCAATAATCTTATTTCAAAAAGTATATGTCAAAACAAAAAACTGGAATCAATAAACAAAAAACAAGATAATATAGTATCAAAATTCAACTCACAGATATATCTTTCCAAAGGAGGTCTTTCAAGCCAATAGGAACATCATGCCAGTTTTCTATATCTATTGGCACCTTACTGCGTGCGGTTTCCCCTACATAATGCTTAAAAGTACTAGCATGTTCCCCAATAGGTACTCCTCCCCTTTCAAACTAGATTGACAGTTTCTCCCCTTTTGCCCTAAGCTCTTGCAGCCGACGCATCACTGTGGGACCTCTACTCTTCTTAAAATCACCACTAGCATCCTCATGCTCATGATCAGAATGTTCATCTTCACTTGCCATTTTAGAACAACCTGCAAATATACATGATAAAAGAAAACATAAGTGATAATAAAAGAACAAGTGGTGATATATAATAAAATGTATACATGATAAAAGAAAATGTGTGCTTGAATGATAATACATGCCTCTAGTTTTGGTTGAGTTGTTAGTCAAGTAAAATTCCTTCAGCATGGTCTTGACGTGTATATAAGTCATCGGTGTTAACTTCAACATTGACACTTGGCAAACCAACTGAAAATGGGATGGAATCATCATACTTTTCGTAGTATTCTTCTTCATTTATAGGATCCACAGTAAACTGTCTTTTTCCATGAAGAACGACAGACCAATTTTTATTTGCTGGGTCATCAATATAGAATACTTGTTTTGCTTGGTCTGCCATGATGAATGGTTCATCTTTCTCTCCAATTTTTTCAAAATTCACCAATGTGAAACCCAACTCATCAACTAAAACGCCTTTGTTGTTATCAACCCAATTACATCTAAAGATAGGAACTCTGAAATTTGTATAGTCCATTTCCCATATGTCCTCAATGATGCCAAAATGGGACATCTCAGCTTCGCGTGGTCTTTTATCTTTGGCACTAGCAAAATACAACGAACAAGCTTTAACAGTGACCCCACTATTTTGGACTACACTACTTTCATCTTGACGTTTAGTGTAATATAAAAATCCGTTTATGTCATAACCTTCATATGACATGACATCCATTTTTGGCTTAAAGGCGAGCCATTTTATGTTCTCAGCAACATTATTTGGTGATTCAGATAGCTGCTTAAAGACTTTCTCTTCAAACCACCTAATAAATATTCAATTATGCTCTCTTGCAAGCCACATTGAACTGGATCGCGGATGATTTTTCTTGATAAGATCATTGTGTTCTGTGATGTAGCTACTAACTTCATCGATGTTGTGTAAAATATACAAATGTGCTTGTTCCCACAACTCACGACTAATTCCTTTCACTCGTGCTCCCAGAGTTCCTTTGCCACAATAAGACTCAGTAATAAGATCATTTTTTAGATCACTAGAAGTTTCATTGGAATTCAAAAAATCGTTGCAAAAGTCCATCACTTCCCTAGCCACATAACCCTCAATAATACTCCCTTCAGGACGATAACGATTCCGAACATCACCTTTAAAAACACTCATGTAGCGTTCAAATGGATACATCCAATGTAAAAAAATTGGACCCAACATCTTCACCTCCCTTGTAATATGTACTACAAGATGAACCATGATATCAAAAATGAAGGAGGAAAGTACATTTCAAGCTGACACATGGTAACAATTACATCATTTTGTAATTTATCGAGAGTATCAGGATGTATCACTTTGTTGCATATTTCATTGAAGAAGAAACAGAGTCTTGTGATTGCAAACCTTACATGCTTTGGCAATATAGATCGAATAGCCACAGGTAAAATTTGTTGCATTAAGGTGTGACAATCATGAGATTTGAGACCTATCAACTTCAGATCCTTCTTTGATACCAATCTACGAATATTAGAAGAGTATCTTTGTGGAACCTTAATATTATACAAGCACTCACAAAAAGTCGTTTTCTCCTTCTTGGACAAAGTGTAACAAGCTGGTGGTAAATATGTGCGGCGATCCCTGATCTCAACTGATAATTCTTTTCTTATACCCATTAATTCTAAATCTTTTCTAGAGTTGATGCCATCTTTAGTCTTTCCTGGTATGTTCAATAACGTACCGATGATGCTATCACACACATTTTTTTCAACATGCATGACATAAATGCAATGTCTAATTGTCAAAAATCCCCAATAAGGAAGATCCCAGAATATTGACCTCTTCTTGTATAGAGATTTGTCACATGCGAGCGTACGACTACTTGAACTCTTTCCAAATGCATTAACAATATGTTTCACCCTATCATATACAACATTTCCTGGTATAGGTTTAGGAGCACTTCGTTCCTCAGTTGACCCATTAAAGGTTTTGCGTTGCCTTCGATAAGGATGCACTGGTGGGAGAAACCTCCGATGACCAAGATATACGATTTTACCACCATGTTTCAGTCAAATTGAATCAATATTTTCCTCACAAATAGGACATGCTTTGTATCCTTTTATGCTATATCCAGACAAATTTCCATAAGCTGGGAAGTCATTAATCGTGCAAAATAACATAGCACACAAAGTAAAGATCTCTTTACGTGAAGCATCATATGTCATAACACCTTCTTCCCATAATTTCGTTAGGTCATCAATTAGAGGTTGAAGGTAAACATCAATATCATTTCCAGGTTGCTTGGGCCCTGATATCAATATTGACAACATGACATACTTATTTTTCATACACAACCAAGGAGGAAGATTGTATATAACAATCATAACAGGCCACGTGCTATGTTGGCTTCTTAATGTACCATATGGATTCATTCCATCTGTACAGAGTCCAAGTCTTAAGTTCCTTGTTTCTTTACCAAATTGAGGGTATAATAAATCAATTTTCTTCCATTGTGGTGAATCAGATGCATGTCATAGGACGCCATCATCATTGACCTTTAACTCCCCATTCCAAGACAAATTTTGCGCATCTTCTGTATTAGCAAATAAGCGTTGAAATCGTGGTATTATTGGTAGATACCACATCACCTTGGCAGGAGAGCCATTTTTAGCCTTAGCTGAATTTCTAGTCTTGTACCTTGACGCACCACATTTTGGACAATTTATCAAATCACTATAGTCCTTTTGAAATAACACACAGTCATTTGGACATGCATGAATCTTCTTAGCCTCCATTCCCATTGGGCACATTATTTTCTTTGCTTGATATGTAGAAATTGGAAGCTCGTTGCCTTCAGGAAGAATTTCCTTTAACAAAGACAACAATGAAGTGAAACTCTTATCGCTCCACCGATTTTGAGCTTAAAGAGTATATAATCGCATCACATCACTCAACCTCGTGAACTTAGTACAACCCTTATATAATGGTTTTTCAGCATCATGGACAATGTTTGCAAATAAAGAAGGTGGATCAATGACATTGTCCTGACAGCTATGTAGCATCTCATCAACCATATCATCCTGAATCGGGTCATCCTGAATCGGTTCATCATTGACATTAACATCATTATATATATCTTCTATGTCACCACTATTAATATCGACATTTTCTGATCCATAATTAAGTTTCTCTCCATGCCAATACCATTCATTATAACCTTGTATGATCCCACTGCATATGACATGATTCTTAATTTCCTCAACAGTATCAACTTTCAAATTGTTACCAAAATTTCTACATGGACAATAGAACCTATCTGTAGGTAGTTTCCTATGTTCCTCAGCAAATCTGATAAATTCATCAACACCTTTGGTAAACTCTGGACTGCAACGGTTCTTGATAGACATCCAACTTCGATCCATTTTCTAGATCACATTAAAATTAATTATCAAACTGAGCATTTAATATTGATACTATAAGTTGTAAGGTTTTTTTATAGGAAATTCATTACTTTTATACTAAAGTGTACCACCTATCCCATTTTTGAATATTTAACCTCACTAGTAATTGTATAATGTATGTTTAGTTTTCAATAAAATTTCAGCAGCATTTCCCCTTAGTTCTCCAAGTACATCAATGTAAATGGCAAATAACCACTCACATATGTACCCAGAGAACAAATGAGGAAATACTACTAAAAATTTTCTTCAAAACTAAACATACATTATACAACTACATCCTAAGTGAGATTAAATATCCAAAAACAGTCCCATATGAGGGACTATCCAAAATTTACTCCTAATGAATAAATTTGAACGGGTTTCTAAGTTTATATATAAATGTATTTGTCATATTTATGCATAGGTGGTCTCATCTATAAACCCTAAAGTGTCAATCTAAAACTAAACAATGTCTACCCTTGCATGATGTAGATATAAAAGAATACAAGTTTTTATTATTGGTTGGTTTACTAGATAAACATTCATTTATATGTACTGAATTGAATAATCAATTAGGTGCTCTTAACAGAAATAAATAGAAAGGCGTAAATTAAACATCATGCAAGATCTTTCATAATAGATAATAGTAAATCAAGTAAATCAAGACTCAAATGCAAAAGACAGCCAACACGACCAGTGTACCTAGCACGGCCGTATAGAACGGCACGGCCGTGGTACAACTCAAAATCAAAAGACAGCCAACACGATCAGTGTACCTAGCACGGTCGTATAGCACGGCACGACCGTGGTACAACTGTACCTAGCACGGCCGTATAGCACGACACGATCGTGGTACAACGTACCTAGCACGTCCGTATAGCACGACACGACCGTGGTACAACTCAAATTTAGAAGACAGTTAAAAACTAAAATTTTTGGCTTAAAGGCGAGCGTGGCACTAAGCATGGCCATGCAAAGCACAGGCCGTGGCACCAAGCATGGTCGTAGCAAGAGTCTGAAACGGAAAATGAATTTACCTATCTGTTCGGAGAGGTGGTGGCGTCGAAAGCCTTGGCGGAAGAAAAATCGTTTGGAGAAGCAAGAGCGACCTTGGCGGCGAGCTGGTCTATGGTAACGGCGGCAAGATCTTGGCGGTGAGCTGGTGAGCTTCGGCAACAGCGGCGAGCTGGTGAGCTATGACCCGGCGAGACCTTGGCGGTGCTTTTGGCGGTGAGTTAGCGAGCAACAATGGAGGCGACGACCCGAACGACAAGCTGGTGATGGAGCGGCAAGCGACGAATGACACGCTGGTGGCGGTGAATCTTTGGAGGTGTCAACCTTGGCGTCGACGAGTGTGAGAGACAATGAGAATGAGAGTTGACAGTGAGGCTAGGAGAGAGAGTGCGAGAGTGGGGAGTGTGCTCTAGTGAGAGTGCGAGTGAGAGAGTAAGGGTTATCTGCAGACTTCTCGGGTCGGTTAAGCAAAAAACCGACCCAACAGGTCTCTGCAGACGGTTATCTCAAACAACCGACCCAAGCGGGTCTTTGCGCGACACTTCTAGGGACGGTTCCTTAAAAAACCGACCCGAAAGGCTGAACTTCTAGGGACGGCTGTCTCGGAAAACTGACCCGAAAGAGTCTTTGCGCGGAGACCTCTAGGGACGGCTGTCTCGAAAAACCGACCCGAAAAGTTTTTGCGCGGAGACCTCTAGGGACGGTTAAAGAGAATAACCGACCCAAGAGGGTATAAATCCACGCGCGAAAGGCAAAATTTAATTCTTTTTCTCCGCGGGAAGCATGTCGGGTCGGTTTTTATATAAAACCGATGCTATGTTTATGCGTGCCGCGAATTTGATGATTTTGCGGGTCTTTTTCTAGCTTCGATTAACCTTAAAAAACAGACCCAATAGCTAAAAGCGGTACCCGAATTTTTTCTAATGACTTGTTGCTTCGGTTTTAGCTTATTCGGTCAGTTTTTCTAATATAAGTGACACTAACGGAAGCGATGTTAGAGAACGAAAATGTACTAGTGAGTCCAAGACTACCTTGTATTTTTCCAAGGTATCCATTCCAAGGATTGCATCAAAACCATGCATGTCAAGTGGCAAAAGATCCACTTGAATGTTGTGTCCAGAAAAAGAAAGAACACAAGAAGGGCACACTTCCCGCAACTCGGAGGAATCAACCAAAGGAGTCTCCAGTCACAGGCTATCAGATCTAAGACTAACAGGTAGATAAAAACTATCTATCACCTCTCTAGTAATAAAAGAGTGTGTCACACCTGGGTCTACTAACACAGATACGAAACAAGAAGCAGACAAATCAGAATGAAATAACTCCATATGAACTGTCACAACTCGTGGATTGACCACTGATTCTGGCTGGGTCAAGGCATAGAACCTTGTTGTCACCTGCTGTCGTCCATGTCCTCTTCTTGCTTGTCTAGAGGATCCTGCCTGGGACACCTGACCACGTCCTCTTCCACTTCTACTACTAAATTGTCATTCTTGTGGGCCTTGTTGACTTTGCCTTGGATGCTGAGTCACCTCCTCATATTTCATAGGGAAATAAGGTCTTGTATTTCCCACTTGCTGACACTTGTAACATGTTTTGGTGTCCTGATATGGCCTAAACGGCCCTGTCATTGAAACTAATGAGGTATTGGGGGCTCCCGTTGGCGGAAAACTGTGACCTCTACCCCGACTTGGGGTCCACTATGATGGTGCATGTGATCTTGGTTCACTGAAGGTTGACCTTGGTTGTGACGGCGGTGGGAAAAACCTTGGTTTCTTAAATCCTCTAGATGATTGCCCTTGAAACTGCATAGGTCGCTTCTTAGGATTAGCTTCATGCTTCTCTATGGAGGAGCTCTCAATCCTCCTAACAGATTCCACAAAGGTGGAAAACCTTTCCCTATTGTCCAAGGCTGATGTTGTTGTAGTCAACTCAGTACTTAGGCCCTTCTCAAACCTACAAATCCTTTCTTTGTCAGTGGCTGCCATGTGTGGGCAGAACCTCAAAAGCCCCATAAACTTTGACTCATACTCATTAATAGTCATAGCATGTTGACAAATCTTCTCAAACTGAGATATCTTCTCATCTAGATAAGTCTCTGGAAAATATCGGCTAACAAATTCCCTCCAAAACTCCTCCCATCCTATCACAACTCCTGGCCTTTTCTCCTCTTCTATGGCCCACCAGTGGCCATCACTACCCTTCAACAAGTACACCACATGCTTAACTTTGTCTTCTTCAACGATGTTTAGGATTTTGAATGCTTTTTCCAACTCAGTCAACCACATGTCAGCGTCTGCTGGATCAGAAGTACCTGCATATTCAATCATCCCAACACGTCTAAGATGTTCAAATGTCTTCCCGACACCTTGGGACTCCACATTAGAGGCGGCTGTCCTAGATTGAGGTGCTGGCGCTCTGTCAGTGATATGTGTAATTGTGGCCATCATCTGTCTAAACATAGACTGAAACTCAGGATTGGCCATCATTTTCGGGTCTAGATGAGGCATTGCGGGCTACTCTGGCCCTACTTCTGGCACTCTCTCATCGCGTGCTTGCCTCCCTGCACCTCCTCCTGGTGCAACATAGCTACTCTCAATGTGTTCTTCATGTCCTCCAGACATATTTGCATAAGCATAAACGATGATCAAATATGTTGGATACATAAGAACAAACTCAAACCTAAGTCCTATGTCCCTGCAGACTCAGTAAACCTAGAGCTATGATACCAACTTAACTTTGACACCTCATCACACTAAATGAGATTACTCAAAACACAAAACACGATCAACTACTAATTAATCACATAGTAAAAAATGCAGAATAATTAAAACCAAATCGAACAATGTAAATAAACTCTAGAACATTTATAAAAGGTCCATCATTCCATTCTCATATACTATAATAAGTATTTACATATGGGTCCAAAGACCTCAGTCACATCCTGCATATAAAAGATATTTCACATGTACATGCCATATATTTACAAACATTGACACACTACCAAAATCTCATATCGATACAAGTATACCATCTAGAAAACACATCCCATACCCCGACCTGAGAGTACATGTACAATACTAGGACTCTACTACTAACATCTACAACTAACCAACCTTCTTAATCTATTGATCACCAGGTTGGTTGTCTTCCACAACACGACCTCGACCTCGTTGCCCACGACCACCTAAGAAATGTGGTGACCCACGGGTGAGACCCAATCCCAGTGAGAGATATAACTCTCTCCAACATATATTGATTAGAACATATTAATTAAAAATAAATACATGGAGCAGTAAGGGTATTGAATAAGCAATATGAACAGATTGAACAATTTAAGAATACAAAGCAGTTAAGAAAATAAGTTGTAACATCAAGTAGAATTACACAATTTTCATAAGTCTGCATCATGTAAGAACAATGTAGTGTAAAGATAAGATAAGGGTTAATCAACCAATGTGATACGTATTAAACCCTAGCAATTATACTACACAACTGTATTATATCTTTTATTATTATGCCCTGGGGAGTTTGAGTCGTATCACTCAAAGTCCAACTGACCACTGCGAAGTGATATTCAGTTCCGTATATGACCTAGGAGTGCCGGTATCCTAAGAATTCTTCCCCTCGGTCAGTATGAGTAAACTGGAGTGATATACCAGTCGAATTTCCAACAGTGACATATAGTCAACTGATGACAACTAATCCATACTTGGTACAACTTATGACACTAGAAAACATGGTATACAAAACCCTCTAATATGAGGTACAACCACAGTTGTCCTCAATCATATCCAATGCCAGAGGCATGACCATAACCATCCTCCATAACATGCAATTGTGGATGACAAGGATATATCCTCAACTTGCCACCCTTACATACTCAATAGTATGCGCTTCGAGTTTCCCTTGGGAATACTCATTTCACCATCCAGTAAGTTCTGACACTGAAGATGGCTCTACGACACAGGGTTCTACACGATTAAGGTTACACTTGATTAATTACTGACAATTGAATGCGTTAAGGCTTTATCATACAAGTGGACATTCAAACCCTAATTCTTTTCTAACAAGAGTATATGTATAACAAATTCAATGGATATAAAACATTTGAGATATAAATCTTAATCAAAACACCGCATTCTATCATTCATTGCAAATCAATGGACCACACTTATCATCATACTATTACAAGATACTAATATCTTATCACAAGTTCCATGGTTTTAACCCTTATTGGAACATGAAGAGGATTTCACCTCAATCATGGCTTCAAACATGCCCAAATGTCATTAAGACCATCACATTATTCCTAGTAAGGTTATCATCATCATTCCATGCCTTAAACAAGGCTCCAAATATCATTAGCACATATGTGTCCATAGATATTAACATGGCAAGGCACTATGATATTCAAATAGTACTACATTGTGGTTTCAAAATAAGAAGAGTGTAATTCATTATCACATTAATCATTCAAGAGGTCTGATTATAACCAATCAACATCATATAATTACATCAAGGTTAGGTATAACAAGCTAGATCACATGGGAGTTACACATCCACTTATTATAGCGATTTATCAAATATAACTATATAATTGCAAAGGTAAGACTACTAATTAATGGTATTGAACCACATAATTATCATCACTAGAACCCACATATAATACAATGTGATTTATTCTAATCCATTGGATGTTAAAGCATCCAATATTATTCATTGGATTAGGTTCATTGTTCAAGGTTATCTATTGAAGTATAGGTCTAACCATTAGATCAATTAAACCAAGGAACCATTGGTTCAAGGTTTAGTCAAATCTACAATTACATTCCTAATTCATCATATATGGTGATGAACTGATCCACCATTAAATATGATCATTAGGTCACCATTGGTTGCTAGATCAGTAATACATTCAATTAACACCATCAAATATCAAGCCAATATCATCATCGATTGATAACATCATTAGATTACTTAGTGGATGATAATTAAATGTCTAATTGAGTCAAAAACTGACCTAAGATGGTGACCATAGGTTGTCACCATAAATTTGACACCCTTGATCATGAACATTAGTTGCCAAGATAGCAACACTATTTTTTTTGGAAATAGGTAAATAGTATTGCCAAAAGCTGTATAGTAAGCTATACAAAAATAGAGGCACCAGGCCCAGATCTACAAAAAGGCACTAAGCCAGAAAGCTAAGTGGGGGTGTTATCTACAAAATCCCCAATACGACTTCGTATTCGTACTGAAGTTAGCTGTCAACTCGGATTTGGTGGTGAAAACCCAACACAAATCAGAAGTGATCATCTTTAGCAGCCCTTTTTCATCCATCGAACCACTGTGATGGATTCTTCTGTTTCTTTCTCTCCAGATGTGAAAGCAGACGCAAGCAAGGAACAAGCCACAAATGCTAGAACCAATCCCTTTATTATCAGATCTGCTCGTAATCCAGGTAATGACATCATCAAGGTTGTTAGGCACCTGATAACCCCACTCATTCCGTAAGCACACAATCTGCCAAATATTCTTCGAGTATTTGCAGTAAAAAAACAAGTGATCCTTAGTCTCGGACCCTGAAGAGCACAGGGAACCGACCGTGTCCACCCAGATGCCCCATCTGTCCATCCTATCCTTAGAGGGGAGTCTGTTAAGCAAGGCTCTATACAAGAGAGTGCTCCATTTAGGACAGTGAAACCTACCCCAAATAGCATGGAACCACTGAACATCAGGTTCGTTACTAGTGTTGATGTTGGGTAGAGTAGGCAAGGCGCCAACCTAAACCAACGAAACCGCAGAAGGAACACCAAAATTGTCCTTATAGAGCTTGAACATACTCCTCCATATCCTGGATGGGATGGAGCAACCCTTCATAGTAATGATGGGTCCATATCTATTTCTCATCCACTGGACCCAAACATTGTCTGGTTTATTACATAATTTGTTAATTCTCTTCATAGTGCTCAGGTCCATAATCTTATGGCCATCGGCAAGCTGAAGACTGCCTTTCTTATAAGGTTTAGTAACCCTTTCCCAAGAAACACCATGGCCACGCCCACCCCAAAGGAAAGCAGCAGACATGGATTTAATCCTGTTTAGAACAGCACTCGGAAGATCACAAAGATCACTCCAGTATCTCAGCATACTTTGAATCACCATCCTGATGAGAACCATACAACCAACCATAGAGATGTTGATACCAGACCACTTTTCCACCTTGTCTTTGATCTTGTCCACTAGCATACTGAAATCTTTCACAGAGCCTCTGCCACCCATGATGGGTATACCTAAGTATCTAGTGGGCCATCTACCTCTTCTGACCCCCATAGCCATTTTCAATCTGCCTCTTCTAGAATCGCAAGATTTGGAATTGAAAATCTGTGATTTTATTGTGTTGATTTACAATCTAGTAGCACGTCCAAAGCCAGTCACTACCTTCTTGTATTCTTTTAGTCTCTTAACATGACCCACACAAAAGAGCAACACATCGTCAGCAAAGATTAGGTGCGTCATAGAAACACAACCTTTAACTCTGAAGCTTTTGATCAAGCCCTCATGTTCAACAATCTTTATGGCATTAGTAAGCCCCTCCATCATGATGGTGAAGAGAAGGGGTGATAACGACCCACCTGCCTCAACCCATTAGATGCACGAAACAACCCAGCAGGTGTACCATTCACTAAAATAGAAAAAGAAGTTGTTTCAGTACACTCCCTCATCCAACTAATCTAGGTTCTAGAAAACCCCATAGCCTCCATGATACGCCACAAGGCGTTCCAAGCAACATAATCATATGCCTTCGTGGTGTCGATCTTGACACAGGTTTTAGAATTCGATTATTGTTTATTGAAGTCCACTAGGAACTCTGTAGAAAGAAAAGCACAATCAGCAATGTTTCTGCCTTTAATGAAGGCATTTTGTTCGATTGAAATGATGTTGGGAAGAACGGTCTTCAGCCTGCCCGCGAGAAGCTTGGATATAATTTTATAAAGGACCGAGCAACAAGCTATGGGCCTATAATCAGTGATGGAGGTGGCATGCTTGGATTTAGGAATCAACTTAATGAAGGCATGGTTGACAACTCTGACCATACTCCCTCCATTCAGAAACTAGTTGACGGCATTTACAGACATCAGCCCCAATAAGAACCCACATCTTTTGAAAGAAGAGGCTATTAAAGCCATCGGGACCAGGTGCCTTGGAGTAGTGGATTGAGAACACTGCATTCTTTATCTCTTCCATAGATGCAGTCTTACACAGCTCAACATTCATGGCATCATTAACTCTCATACTAGGCAGGTGAACCTCTTTAAGGTTGGAGCAGTCAGTGTGTTGGTTATTGAATGGTATGACCATCGGTTGTGTGATAGAGAAGGAAATAGCTTGAAAACCCTAATTTGAACCATCAATTGTTTTATTCATAACACCATAGGTTGTTGCTATCAACCTGTCCCAGATCATGTTACACTTTAGAAAGGTTTTACACATGTTTAAAAGTTCATATAGAACTGGAACAAAATAAGGAACACCAAAAAAATTCGTAATTCTAAACAAGCATGGTTTCTCTATGCTTAGATTATCACATTCAAGCATAAATATGAACTAACAAGCTTCTAGTAAGCAATATAAGTGAAGAATGTTATATAACTTGCCTCTATAGAGTAGATCAGATCCCAAAAAGCAAGAATCTCGAGAAAATAGGGAAAGAAAACCTTGGATTTAGATCTAAACTTGGCCAAATAAGCACTTCTCTCCACAAGGAAGCAAAACCCTAGAAAAAGAAACAAGAAGGATAGATTTTTGAGTTCTAGAGCCACTTTCACCATGGAACAACAAGGTTCCAACCTGGAGGAAGGTCTAAGGAAGGCGAAGATCAAGAAAAACGGAGAAGGAAGTAAGAAAACAACTTGTCTTGGTTGAAATTCCTAAAAGATGACCTTGGAAACCCTAGGTAGGGCTAGATGGAGCTCTAGGAGACCTTCTTCTCCAAAATGGGGTTGTCTTCTACCTTAGAACTCTTGGTTCCACAGAAAAATAGAGTGAAGTCGTTGCTCCAGGTTAGAGGAAAGAAAAAGAAAGCATAGTTTCGTATTTAGGCAAGGAAGAGGTAAATATAGCCCATGGATAAGGATGGAAGCAAGCATGAGGTGTAAAAGTGGCTTCCCCATGTGTCTATGGCCTTAAACTATTAAGAATATACAAGAACACACCCAAGAAGCTCCCCCAACGTCCTTATATACCTGCCTAGATTTCCTTTGTCTAAATTCCCAGCCAATCACATAATTCACTAGTTGATAGCTACTAAAGGTAGCTCATCCGTGAAGGGGTAAACCCTAAAATACCCTTAGAGAAAACACCTTCAAACCAAGGATTAAATAGTTGCTACCTGGATCAAAAATCTCAAGAATGATGAGAGAATATCCAAGGAACATAATGCAAGTGATAAATTGCAAATAAAACCTCTCAATTGGGTAAATTACAGAAAAGTCCAAAATGTACAGAAAATTGCATAACTTGCTCAAACAATGTCTAAATTGGACCAAATTTGAAACGTAAGCTTGCCTTATGATTTACAAACCTATAAAATGGTTATATTTGGGTTAGTAAGTATTAAATTATGGTAATTAAGATTATTCATCTCATTAAGTAAGTTCAAGGGTCTTACACCAAATAAATGAAAATGTTTTACCTTGAATGATTTCTTGAATATCATGTCGAACATAGCTTGTTCAGCATTACGACCATGTTGTGAATATTTTCTCTAAATATCATGTCCACCTATCTGTCCTCATTACTACCATATGATTTGCAAAAATTATACTGCACCTACAACCCCTGTATTAAATTGATTTTAATCTCCAACACCTGTAAAATGTCATGACTTACCTTCTATATCTATAAAATGTTATGACTTACCTCCTATACCTATAAAATGATTTTATCCACGTTTTATTTGGTATGAAGAGATCATTGTTTAGATAATATGGCACTGGAATGTCGTATAAGATAAGTATTTATTATTGTATTTTTGAAACAGACCAAAACATACATGTATGACCTCTTTAGTAGTATTTAAATCCATACACAACTTACCTATATTGATATGTGAGATAGAGGTATATTCCTTATAGTACCCTACTAATGAATGTTATATTTTATTAGAATCATTAATGCTGATGTAAGTCATCGAACCTTATTATGATATTCTAGTTTTGCAAGGACATTTTTTCTCTAATAAGGAAATGTCAAAATTTCTTGATATCCCTACAATATTAGCTTATGCTAAGGACAAAAAATTATCTATTTTAACAAGAAAATAGCTACCAATACACCAAATAAATTATAATGATTACGTTTGATTGATTGCTTCAAGATCATGTCCAACGTACTCTGTTCACCGATCCAATTGTGTTGTGAATACTTTCTCTGTTAATAAATAGGTCATTATTTAACTACTCCACCTAACTTCCTTCAGTGCTTGTTATCCCTAGACTATTACCATATGATTTGCAAAAATTATACTGCAGCTACAACCCTTATATTAATTTGATTTTAACCGACATAAAAATGGCATTACTTACCTCCTATACCTGTAAAATGTCATGACTTACCTCCTATACCTATAAAATGATTTTATCCACATTTTATTTGGTATGAAGACCTCATTATTTACATAATATGGCACTATAAAGTCATATAAGATATTCAATATTAATTATGGTTTTTTTGAAATAGCCAAGAACATCCATGTATGACCTGTTTAGTAATATTAAAATCCATACACAACTTACCTATATTGATATGTGAGATAGCAGGATATTCCTTATGGTACCCTACTAATGACTGTTATATTTTATTAGAATCATTACAGTTTTGCAAGGGCATTTTTTTTCTCTAATAAGGAAATGTCAAAATTTCTTGATATCCCTACGATATTAGCTTATGCTAAGGACAAAAAATTTGTCTATTTTAGTAGAAAAATAGCTACCAATACACCAAATAAATTATAATGATTATGCTTGATTGATTGCTTCAAGATCATGTCCAACGTACTCTGTTCACCAATCCAATTGTGTTGTGAAAACTTTCTCTGTTAATAAATAGGTCATTATTTAACTACTACACCTAACTGTCTTTAGTGCTTGTTATCCCTAGACTACTACCATACGATTTGCAAAAATTATTCTACACCTAGAACCCTTATATTAATTTGATTTTAACTAACATATAAATGCCATTACTTACCTCCTATACATGTAAAATGTCATGACCTTACCTCCTATACCTGTAATATTATTTTATCCACGTTTTATTTGGTATAAGGACCTCATTCTTTACATAATATGACACTGTAATGTAGTATACGATATTCAGTACTAATTATGGTTTTTTTAAAATAGACCAGAGCATCCATGTATGACCTTTTTAGTAGTATTTAAATCCATACACAGCTTACCTATATTGATATGTCAGATAGCAGGATATTCCTTATCGTTCCCTACTAATGACTGTTATATTTTATTAGAATCATTAATTTTAATATAATCATCGAACCTTATTATGATATTCCAGTTTTGCAAGGACATTTTTTTTTCTCTAATAAGGAAATGTCAAAATTTCTTGATATCTCTACGATATTAGCTTATGCTAAGGACAAAAAATTTGTCTATTTTAGCAGAAAAATAGCTACCAATACACCAAATAAATTATAATGATTATGTTTGATTGATTGCTTCAAGATATTATCTAACGTACTCTGTTCACCAATCCAATTGTGTTGTGAATACTTTCTCTATTAATAAATAGGTCATTATTTAACTACTCCACCCAACTGTCTTCAATGCTTTGTTATATCCCTAGACTATTACCATACAATTTGCAAAAATTATACTACACCTAGAACCCTTATAATAATTTGATTTTAACTGACATAAAAATGTCATTACTTACCTCCTATACCTGTAAAATGTCATGACTCACCTCCTATACCTGTAAAATGATTTTATCCACGTTTTATTTGGTATGAGGGCCTCATTCTTTACATAATATGACATTGTAATGTCGTGTAAGATATTCAATACTAATTATGTTTTTTTAAAACAGACTAGAACATCCATGTATGACCTGTTTAGTAGTATTAAAATCCATACACAACTTACCTATATTGATATGTCAGATAGAAGGATATTCCTTATAGTACCCTAATGACTATTATATTTTATTAGAATCATTATTGCTGATGTAAATCATCAAACCTTATTAAGATATTCCATGTTTTAATATGGCATTATATGTCTCCTATAACAAACTGTCAGAAATGCTTGATATCCCTACAATATTAGCAATTGAATTTATGCCCAAAAATACTACACATAATAGCAGAGAAACAACTACCATTATACCCAATAAATAGATTTTTATTTCATTTGATTGACTGCTTCAAGATCATGTACAACATACCCTATTCAGCAATATGATTATGTTGTGAATACTTTATCTATTAATAAATAGGTCAAAATAGCTTAATGTGGTATGTATGACCTTATAATACCCTAATATATTTTAATTATTATTAGAATCAATTCTACGGTTGTTAATCATAAAACCTAATTGCTATATATCTAGTTTTTCGAGGGCATATTTTTCTAATAAGGAACTGTCAAAGTTGCTTGATATCCCTACGATATTAGATCATGCTAGGGACAAAAAAGTTGTCTATTTTAGCAGAAAAATAGCTACCAAAAGACCAAATAAATTATAATGAATCTATTTGATTGATTTGCTTCAAGATCATGCCCAACCTACTATGTTCACCAATCCAATTGTGTTGTGAATACTTTCTATGTTAATGAATAGGTGATTATTTAAACACTCCACCTAACTGTCTTCATTTCTTGTTAACCCTAGACTATTACCATACAATTTACAAAAATTATACTGCACCTACAACCTCTATATTAAATTGATTTTAACCTCATATACATGTAAAATGCCATGACTTACCTCCTATACCTGTAAAATGTCATGACTTACCTCCTATACCTATAAAATGATTTTATCCACGTTTTATTTGGTATGGGGACCTCATTGTTTAGATAACATGGAACTGTAATGTCGTATAAGATATTCAATATTTATTATGGTTTTTTTGAAATAGACCAGAACATCCATGTATGACCTCTTTAGTAGTATTAAAGTCCATACACAACTTACCTATATTGATATATGAGATAGCATGATATTCCTTATAGCACCCTACTAATGACTGTATATTTTATTAGAATCATTAATGCTAATGTAAGTCATCAAATCTTATTATGATATTCTATGTTTTAATATGGAATTATAAGTCTCCTTTAACAAACTATTAGAAATGCTCGATATCCCTACCATATTAGCAATTGAATTTATGCCCCAAAATACTACACATAATAGTAGAGAAACAACTACCAATATACCAAATAAATAGAATGTGTGAGTATTTAACAACTACACCCATGTGTCTTCACTATCTGTTATCCATGTTCTATTATGTACAACTATTACATACCTATATTGCTATGTTAGATAGTAGGATATTTACCCTAATGACTTTTATTTTTTATTAGTAGAAAAACATCTACCATTATATGATTATGTTGTGAATACTTTCTGTGTTAATAAATAGGTCAATATTTGATAGATTCCACATATTTGTTATCAGTTCTTATTTACCAAATCACATGACCTTTAAACCTACCATAATGACTGCTATTTTTTATTAACTAATTCTCTATGATGGGAACAAATACGTGTCATGTTTCTCTTTAGTGTGGACTTTTATGTGACGTTAAGCTTCATTGTATACATTCCCTATTATTTGCTTAATTGAATTCATGCCACATCATTGATTTGAACTTGGATATGATTATTTGCTTGATTGAATTCATGCAAAAATTATACACCACCTACAACTATAACAAAAAATAGAAGTGAATTTCATTGTCATAAGTATTTTTAACCATCTATTCCAACATATTCCTCCAATTTATCTGACATACTCTGTAATATTATTTTGCAACAAACGGAAAACATAATACCTTATGAAAATTATAATAAGTACTTAAAAACAAGTTATTGCTGTTAAAACGGCACAACCAAACCCAAACTAGGTTGGTATAAAGGTTTTCTTTAAACACTCTGACTATAGTGATCTATTGTAGTGCCATTGGTACTATGTCTGCACCAGACTTGAAGATCCATATTGTATGGAGTAAAGAGTCGGATGAGGCTCTAGTTTCAGCATTGAGGAGATAATATGACATGGGTAGGTACATCGATAGAATTTTTACTAGGGATGCATGGAGGGAGGCACTACGCGATAGGCAGAACATGATGGGGAGCCCGGGTAGTACAATGGATCATGTAAAAACTTAGTGGAAGAACCTTAGGAGAGACTTTGCAAAGATAAAACTGGTGACCAACAAAAGTGGTGTTGGATGGGATGACAGCAGGTACAAGCCAATACTTCCTAACACCCCAGAGTAGAGGGAGACACTTGAGGTATGTCCAATGATACACCCCCCTAAATAATAAATATTCACTTTACAGTGATAAACATTGACCTAATTAGTAGTGCTTGACCATTTTTAGGGAAATAAGGAACTAGGGAGACTAATCACCAAACCATTCTACCACTACTACGATGTAGAGATGATGGGCGGGAGGAACATCGCTAGGGGGCATCATGCAATGTCCTCAATGGATAGATAACTTCCTTCTGATGTTCCATTTGAAGATGATGTTGCTGTTGACTTAGATGCATCTGATCCATTTGTCAGCCCAGAAGCAACTGATATTATTAAAGATAAGGGTTATTTTGGGATGCAAAGTGAGGACAACAACGATGGAATAGACAACCAAGGTGTTGGTGTAAGGACTCCTCCCCCTAACAGATGCAGGAAGCGAGCCTCAACGACATAAGACAATTGTGGCCTCATTAATGATGTCGTTTCCAAATTCACAAAGGTGTTTGCCAAGGTACATGAGATGGGCACTGACATCACTGGTAGATCTAATGATAAAGATGTGTATCAAACTATTTTGCACCATTTTCATGCAACGTACCCTAATGCCCATGTCCCTATTTTTTACCACTCTTATGAATGCCATAAAGGAGTCATCAAACCGTAACATTTACCTAAGCCTTCGAGATACCCCACACAAAATTACCATATGGTTGCAAGACCTTTGGGAAATGAAGAACAAAGCTTTTGCGTCACAAACACCCATCACACCACCATATTCACAATCACCAGCTTCATTTTTTAGTAGCATAAGTGGTAATAACAGAGGCCCTGCCCCATATTAGTCGTTCTTGTGAGGTGTCTGGTTTAAGAACAATATCACTAGTGTGGCTTTAATTTTAGAACAATTTTAAATTTGATATTGATATATTTGCTTGCTTTGGGAACAACTTCAAAATTTGGTGATGTGGAATGTTTTTCATGATTACAAACATATCACTATCATTTTATTTATCATAGTAAGTAACAAATTTTTATGTTTATACATACATTTTGTATATTTTATCATGGTGATTTCATATCTACAATCTCTCTATTTATTTCTTATGCAGGTAATCACTTTAATTATAGACAACATGGCTGGTATTGAACATCAAAAAACAACTGATGACATTGTACAAATTTGTCATCTTATGTCCGGTCCAGCTAATGCCATTGCTAACACTGTAGCAGACCAAATAGCAGACCAAATATCACACAATATCATGGGAAATTCAAAAAATGGAGCCACACAACAACCAATACCGAGATCAGTTAGTATTAGGAGAGGCCATCAAAAGGTTTTAGAAATAATAACTGGCCATGAAAAGATGGCATCTGACCTGTACTACATGCTACCTGACACGATTTTAGCCTTTGTGGACAAACTTGAGGAGCGTGGTTTGTTGAAAAGTACTAGAGGTGTGTCATCAGTGGAGGTCGTATGCTACTTCCTTAAAATGGTTGGACATGGCCATACCAACTGTGTTTTAGATGAGGACTACATTCACTCTGGTGTGACCATAAGTAGAAAGTTTAATGAGGTATTGGATGCAGTATGTGCTTTGTACAATGAATATGTTGTGATGCAAACCACATCCAGAACTCCGCACCAACACATATTGCAAAGTACAAGATTTTAGCCTTACTTCAAGGTATGATCATCAGTTTTTTGACCACCAATTTGTTGCTAGTATAAACACTTTCTTCATCACTGAAATTTGTATATACTTGTCTTAAGATGCCATTGGGGCAATTGATAGGACACACATCCCCGTTTTGGTGAAGTGTAATAAGCAGAACCGTTATAGAAATAGAAAAGGGAATGTTTCTATGAATGTCATGGCTGTAATAGACTTCTCAATGGAGTTTACATATATCATGACTGGTTGGGAGGGATCTGCAGCTGATCAATGGGTACTACACATAGCTACAACCACAAGTAGTTTCAAAGTACCCGTTGGAAAGTATTATCTTATTGATGCAGGGTATGCCAACACCCGACAATTTCTTACACCATATCAAAATGTATCTTACCATATAGCAGAGTATAGGGGTAATAGAAACTCATACTCCAACAAGAAGGAGATGTTCAACCACTGACATGCTCAACTCCGTAACACTATTGAATGAGCCTTTAGTGTGCTGAAGAACATGTTTGCCTACTTTCAAAAAGTAGCAACTTTTGTTGTGCATCCACAGTCTCGCATAGTAATGACTTTTGTATCATCCACAATTTCATCCTCCGCCAAAATGATGGCGATCATTTGATGGACAAAAACTCTAAAGACCCTCATACAACCCCTGACATCTTGAACGATTTGAGTTCTCTCCAACAAACAAGCCAAGATGATGCTAGGGAGGGAGATGTTTTGCGCGAAAGACTTGCCAATTCTATGTGGGAAAACTGTTGAATTTCATATTTTTGTAACTATTGAGACATTGAAACATGTTGTACAACATGTTTGATGTATTCCCTTTTCATATTTGGTGCATAAGTTAGATGCTTGGTATACCACGTACTTTTGAGTGTGTCATTATTTTTATTATCAATAGGTTTGCTACCAATGGATATTGGGATGCCTTGCGGCCCATGTGGATTCCGTTGCACTATGCGAGTGTATATGGATGGAACAGATGTGGAAAATGGTCATTTTGAAGATAACAATCCACACAGACCGTATTTTATGTGTGACAGGGGTCTTGTTGAAAATAGGTGTCGTATGATGTTACCCGCACAACGAGTCCAACATACCATGACAACCCTAATTGCAATTAGGGATGCTATGGTAACACAACTATCATATGCACAAAATGAATAGAAGCACTGGTCATTGTGTTGAGATTTTGTATGTTCCACAAGAGCAAATACACATAGGCTGGTCATTGAAATTACAACACTTAGTAGAAGACATGACTATCTTCATGAAAAACTTCACATGCCGACTGATAGTGATTCCCCAACAGAGGATGAAGGTTACAATACATCATAATGTAAAATTTAATGCCTTCCTGATTATGATTTATGATGTATGTTTAAACTTTAAGATGCATGAATAGTTCATTTAACTAAATCCCTACTTGGTTGGCTTACTTTCAATTATACTATTACATGCATTTAGATGTCAATGGATGAATCCGAAGGTAGGAGGTGTTTTTGTGGTGTTCTAGCCGCATTGCGGATTAATACAGAAGATGTCGGGTTGTATAACTTTGACATTCTTAGCAAAAGAATGGGAGAAATGCATTACATCTTCTCTACCCAAGAGGTTCGACACACAGAGGCCCCAAAACAAGTTATTATCGACTATGACATGGATATATGTTCGCTAACACTAATCCAAAATTCATATTACTATATAGGGAAAAGACTATTGTAAATACTTTCATTGGGCGGTCGATCTCCCACCAACAACTCATTCTTTGAAGGCTGAGATTAAGTTATTGACTGATGAGTGCAAGTTTGTCTGGTGTCAAGCATTGAACATGAAGGATTTTGTTGAAATTCATCATGATGCCGAAGAGGTTTACAAATCATACCAATACCAATATGATACACTTTACACTAAGGTTAACAAGTTAGAGGATAGTTATAATCTTCTATTGGGTACACAGTCACCTCCAATGACTCCATGACATTTATTTGCTATTTATATTAGAATGATCAATCTTGCAAAATTTTATTCAAATGTTAGACATGTTGTTGTAATGACCCATGCTTAGCTTATCTACCACAACTTAATATGGTATGTGTAAACGTTATGACAAAGACAATTACATATTCCTTTTGAATTATTATGTAGTATAAGATATTCAATATTAATTATGATTTTATCCGCATAATTATGATATACACCCTTACTTCTAAAATATATTACTTACAAAATCTATAATATGGCTACGCATCCAACAAACATTTTTGTTTCATGGTGTCCAGAGCATGATCAAATCCTACTTGATGCCATGAGAAGTTAGTATGTCATGGGGAAATGTGTCCATGGATTTTATACTCGAAAGGCTTGGATGGAGACATGGACTGACATTCGAAACATAATGGGTATGTATTTCATAACTTTGAACCAATTGAAAACCATTTGGAAGAACCTAAAGAAAGACTTTATCCAACAAAATTGTTTCCTTTTGGGAAATTTATTGCCTCTTCACCCCTTAGCGTAATATGTGATCCCCCCAGAGTTGCTAAAAACCTAAACAATGTTGAAAACAATAACGATGCAACTGCTGGATTAGGTGGTGAAGGCAACGAATGAAGTTGCAAACAATTGTCCACCACCTTAGGGACATTCAAATATTTTTTTGCATTTAAAAACGTTTGTCATTATGTTCAAATTGGCAACATTTGTCATTATGTTCAATATTTTGCATGTCTGAATATATTTTAATTAATGCATATTTGTACATAGTCATTTCATGCACCTATATTTGGATGTAGTAATAAAATGTGATACCGACTTAGCTATGTGTTTTTGACCATTCGTTTTGGAACAACTTGTAGATGTCGCACAACAACAACTTTAATAAAAAGTCCATATGCTACACAAAGCGTAAGGATAAGTCAACGAAAGTTGTAGTAGACTAGTCAAAAATGGAATGTGATGTAGATGGGATACCCTTAGATTGGTCAAAGTATATATGATGTGTCTATGAAAACTCAGTCGATTATTCTTCTTCACCGTCACCTAGTAAAAAACAACAACTTATGCTGATTTTTGACTGGCCAATGGACGAGGCCAAAGAACTGAAAAAAGCAGAAGGGGCAGCAACACACACTGAGTTTGAAGAATATGACAAGCCTTTGCTGTGTATCTATAGTGAGGGGTCTATGTTGGATGACCAAATTTTTCTGACACAAAAGAGAAGGGACGGACAAAACCCTTATTCTTCTGAGTAGTGAGCGGGTTTTGTTTTTAAAACCACTGTACAAGGGAACAATTGGGTGTGCACATGTAGTCATGCACCATGAGATGTTGTGCCGACCAAAAGAATGTAGTTGATACATCTGGTAGAAAGAGACTACATTTTTGTTGACAAAGAAGTGGAGTCCAATCAGTATGGTAGGAGTTGTATGGTTCACAGTGGTCATTCAATGAAACACCTTTGTTGGTTGCAAAATTTAGCTGGAATAGGCACATGATGCAGTATGGTTTGGTTTGGCTACTGTTACAGTTGCCAAATTAAATCAGACTACATCTTGTGACTATTCCAGCTGAATTTAGTAACAAGTGTAGGTTTTTCATTGCTTGACCAAACTGAACCGAATAAATCATACCATACCAAATCAGACTTCATTTCCTTGTTGAAAAAAACACATTCTTCTATCTACCTCCTATTTACATTGCCTTCTTTAGGCCAATGCAACAACTCTTTAAGCATGACCACTCACCGTATGGTCATCTAAAGCCCTTCCTTAAATAGTCTATATGAATTTGTCTTTATCAATGTACCACATGTTTATTTCACTACATACTACACTTAGTACAAACTAATGTATAATTGGAAGGTATGTTTCCTGCTACCATCTTGAATGGAGGACATGTACTAAGATTATTCACATGATACTTAATTTTAAATACCATTTAAATATATAATTTCTTGACCTAGTTCAACTGCACTAACAAATTCACCCAGGCCTGAAATCCTTGAGTTTTTACCAAAACCTCGTGCCATAATGCCACCCAATAGTGGACGAGTCTTATCGCAGTATAGTTAAGGATTGAATCCCAAGGGACAACATTTTTAAGAATCTTGCTAGTCGGATCCAGTCCAATGAAGACTAATATTTAGAACAAAGAGTTGATTGGGTTTAGTTAAACTAAATGCACGGAAAGTACAAGAACAATATTAAAACTGGATCTAGATCAACGGTGGAGATCACTGGGGTGGTATCGGGTTTCACCACCACTACTCATGCAAACACATCCAAAACACATCCTGGCTAGAAATAACTATTCAAATGGAGTATCAAACCCCCTGTTAGGGCGTCAGGTTCATGTAAGCATCACCTATAGGCATCAAATGTCTCGTCACCTACCTGATCACACACTTACTACTCTGAAGATATCTTTCAGAAGTTCTCGTCAAGGCATCACCCATGTTAAACGATTTTAATAAACCTAACTATTGAAGTTCTTGCAACAATGGGTTATAATAGATCATGCAAGGCAGGTTGTCAATCCACAAGCACGCATCAAACGATTAACACGAGATGAAAAGTTATATAAAAGTCATGGAATATTTTAAGATGAACATGTAAGCATGGGCAGATGGCCATGGTCATGGTGAGAGGGAAGATTCCGCCATGGTCATGGTGAAGAATATGGCCGGAGCTCGGTGGAGATACAGTCTTCTACACAATGTCGGGGCAGATCTAGAATGAGGAGAGAGAGAACACCAAGATAGGTGAGGTAGATCTTCTCTCTCCTTCTTCCTTCTCTTCTCATGCACTTACTTGTAGGAGAAGAAGTGGTAGGTGGTTGGTGGCGGAGTAGATCTGCAGATCTGAAGTCCAACCACTTTTGTGGTTAGAAGATAGATCTGGATGGAGTGGAGATGGAGGAGAGGTAAGAACTCCATAGAGGTAGTCCTTGGCGGTGAAGATTATATTCTTGAGGGCTGGGCACAGAGCGGCAGCCTCTCGACATCATGGAAGAACTGATTTGACAAGATGGGTGGGTGGCCTATTTATAGGCACACTCCATCGACTTAGTTCCATAGTCGCGGTACTGGCCACAGTCGAGGTCATGTACCGCGGTCACGGTGGTGTTCTGCAGTTGCACTGGTGTGCCGTGGTTGTGGTGGGGTTCCGATCACAGTTGAAGTCAGGTTGTGGAGGAGTACTGATCGCAGTCGCGATTAGCATTGATCGTGGTCGCCGTCCTCTTCAGGTCGTGGTCCTCAGGTCGAGGTCTCCCATGCCGGTCCCGGTGATCAATTCTTTATCCGCAGTCACGACTATGTTCTCCTTGGTTGCGGTCACGGTTGTATGCCGTGGTCATGTTTCTTCTCTTCTTGGCTGCAGTCGTGGTTGTATGCTGTGGTCGTGTATCTTCTCTTCTTGGCCGCGATCATGACTTTCATGGATCAAACCCACCCCGCGGGGGGGGTATTGCTGAGGGTCGAATGGTCAGCGTTGATGAATCTTCTGACTGATGAGGATGCATTTTGATGAAGGAACCGACCATCGAAAAATGGGTACAAATTATCAAAAGTTTCTGCGGGACCACCGTCCCCTACACCTCCTACACTAGCACACATAACACAATATTCAATCCTGCAATGGAGACGAATAGATTTGATCAAAACTCTAAATAATGATATGAGACTGAGGAAAATTATATATGAGCATATACAAGGGGTGAATGTGAGCTTTTAGTGCAAAACTGGGCCAAAAGTGGCGACTAAAACTAAGATGAATATGCATTGATCATTTCTCATTCTAGATTATCTCCATCATGAATGTTTCTTTACTGACTACACATTTATTTTCCAGTTTAACATCTACAATGAATCAGTTTGTATGGGATGCAGAATGTGATGCAGCCCTAGGAACATTGTTAGGTCAACAATATTATTTGCACAAACTACGTGGCCCTTCTGCACAGTAGGGTTGGCGTGATGCCATAGCCGAGTTCCATGAGATAATTGACATAACTGATATTAGTATGGGTGTGTTTAAGGCGAATGAAATTTTTAAAAAAATGTGGATGTAGTTCCAAAGACTTTTTGGACTAGCCCGCGAACTTATCCACCAGGATTACAACAAGATACAAGTCACCAACAAGACACATATCATACTTGCACAATACATACAGAAGAAACATGCAAAGTACCCGAGAATGTTGGTAGAAACTGAATAACTTAGTGCAATGAATGCCAATTTGTATTTGATTGACTATGTTTGCTTCATTTGTAGTTAACTACATAGAAAATATGTTATTTATTCACATGAAATAATTATTCTCCGTCATGAATATGAAATAACCCATGTTATTGTCTGTTGTTAGTACTTATATTTATATTACTTTTTCTCAATATTATTTCACATTGCTGTAGGCATAACATCTAAATTTTATTCAAACGTCGGACATGTTGTTGTAATAACCCATGTTGTTATCCGTTGTTAGTACATACATTTATATTACTTTTTATCAACATTATTTTACATTGTTGTAGGCATAACATCTAAATTGTTGAGACACTCTCTAACCACAACACCCTAGATCTGCAATAGTCACCATGGCCTGGGCCTCTATCCCTAATGTTACTATTCCCTATTGAAGAACAGTTGGACATCATCCTAGACGATTGTTCCTTAGCACAACTCACTATACCCAAACATTGGCATTATCTAAACGGAAGACGCTACAAGGATGGTGAAGTGTACCTAAATTTTGGAAATTCAACATCTGTTATCGAGGTTAAGTATGATGTTGTCAGAAATCTTATATCCACATCCGGTTGGTGTGAGTGGGTTAGGAAGATGCTATTGGGCCGTAGTGACAAGTTTTTTCTCTTCCCGGTTGACCACAATACCATCAAGGTTTGGATAACCAACATCAACAATGAGACGCCCGATCATCTCAAACGATTTCAGTACTCAATAGAGGATAACAAACATTTGGACGAATCCGATGATGAGAACACACCCAACGATTGCTACAAAGTCCCTTTTATTCCTTTTGGCACCTTT
Source organism: Alisma plantago-aquatica (assembly GCA_963693085.1). Classification (NCBI taxonomy): domain Eukaryota; kingdom Viridiplantae; phylum Streptophyta; class Magnoliopsida; order Alismatales; family Alismataceae; genus Alisma; species Alisma plantago-aquatica. The sequence continues at coordinate 641,959,111 of OY856413.1, read as the reverse complement.
GATTTCCCTATCAAAATTAGTTCAGATTCATCTAAAGACAACGACGAGCTCCGCGACACAAAAACATCAACAAAAAAACCAATGTAGGTCCAAGCAAGAAATTTACTATCCTGTCTTATTTTGTATTTTCACTTTTTGTCTTAAAGTAATCAAACTTCATAGCTATTTTTGTTGTTAAAACTTCAGGAGAAGACCACCACAATGAAAGGGCCCTCACAATTGCTGATTCTGGACCATGCTGCTGTTGTTTAAGCTATATATCTAGTCTAGTCGTGTCTCTCTCTTCCCAGTTGTTTTACTTATGCGCATGTTTAGGGGTACATCAACCCCCTTGTTTAGTTACTGTTTTGGACAACAACACCGCTACATGTTCATAACTATATAATTTTCATTCATCCCTTGTAGTATTCAGAGAGTGGTTACAATATTTTGTGTTTGTATTACGAAAACAAACTAAACACAACTTAAGTAAGCCTAAATTTTATAATACAAAGTTAATTTCTATTGTCTAACCAATATAATATAATAAGTTAATTTCGGAATACCTTACCAATGACACAATAACCAACAACACAAGTCAAACCTTAGGCGGTGAAGTAGATGAATGAAATTGTAACATAGTTGCTCCAACTTGTATTTGTTTATGATTGCTTTGCAACATTTTATTGTAAAACTTATGACCATCATTACTTTATTTTTACCATCATTTCATCAAAGTTGTACTTATTCTCTTTAGAAGTCTAACATCGCATTCAAACTTCTACCTATCTAAGTTTGCTCGCCAACTTTAACTTGTACAAACTGTTGTCGACTTTGCTATTCTGATTATTTGTTGTTACTTATATTTATTTAAAAAATTTAGATGTCGAAATCACGTTCAAAGTCATGACTAAGGTTTGAAAAGATATTGATGTCCCTGTCAAAGATACACAAATATGTTGAAGAATACATTGTCTGCAAAAAATTATGTTACGAGCCAACACACCAGGGGGAGCCTGCACAACAGAGAGCCAAATTTGAGAGCCAGGAAGAAGGAAAGGATGGGGTCAATAGCCATGTTCCTCATCTGCCGTTGCTGTTTGATTGCCAAAATACGACATCAAACAACAACCTCATCCATTGCTATTTGATTGCCAAAAGACGACATCAAACAACAACCTCAACCGTTGTAAGAGGACTGTCCCCTGTCATGGGACGAGTACGAGGAGGCTCTAAAGTGAGCCAATTGGTAATGTCTTACGTGGGAGCAAGACCAATCATTGTCCACCCCAAAGACTGGCCAACACAGTGGCTGGTCACTATCTTAACATGTGTGTATCGGTGTGTAGGTCTAGGCCGTGGGCAAGCCGCTCATTTTTTGTCCGCTCTCCCTTGCTTCATGACGCTTTTGCCCCGGACCACATTATGTTGTTATCATCTTTTTTTTCGGTGTTGTTTAAGTTTTGATGCAAACATTATTATCTTTACTCTGTCATATCTTTTATTATGGAATAATTATGACCATTTTAATAACACTATCATTTAAATGATGTTTGATCTATTTATGCGTAATTTATATTCTATTATGCCAATTACAATCATCATGTCAGTTACCAATTACTAGATCGAATATGCACAACTGTATACATACATACAAAATGAACATGCCATGCAAGAACAATTATAAATTTTAATTTATTTAAAACAAACATGTAAAATGAGCATACTCATTACTATTCATTTCACTAAACAACAAACAATATCACCCACATTATGTATCAAATTATATTTATTTTGTTATTTTTATACTTGTATTTTAATGGCATCACAACTTCACATATTTTGTTACTGTTAAAACAATTTTATAAGAATAGGACAGTTACAATTATGTGTAATTTATGTTCTATTATGCCAATTACAATTATCTTGTCATTTACCAATTAGTAGATCGAATATGCACAATTGTATACATACATACATACATACATAATGAACATGCCGTGCAAGACAATTGTAAAGTTTAATTTATTTAAAATAAACATATAAAACGAGCATACTCATTACTATTCATTTTACTGAACAACAAACAATATCACCCACATTATGTATCAAATTATATTTATTTTGTTAATTTTATACTTGTATTGTAGTGACATCACAATTTTACATATATTGTTATTGTTAAAACATTTATGTAAGAATATGACAGAATAAGCAGATCCTGACTACGTTGTCAAACGAAGTCAGACTGAATCCAGACTGCTAGCCAAACAGAATCAGATTGAAACCTGACTCAATCCAGACCAGCTGACTAGAATCAGACTGGATTGTCAAACAAAACCAGACTAGATCTTGACTACCCCAATCAAGATCTACTGACTAATCCAGTCCAGTTTACGGAATCCCAGTCCCGAACCAAAGTAACGAGCAGCAGGTGATGCAAGCCATTTGACTCGTTTCCATGTCAAGTGAAGCGAGGCCGTGGCAAACAGACATAGCGGCTACAGTCTAAAGGAACGATCACTGATGACAGTCCAATCTGGCAACAACTTGGTGGCTATGGTTATCATATATAATCCAAGAAAAGACCGGCGTTCTATGCAGCAAACTCGTGGCCATGAATTAGTAGTGGATGGATAGGACGACCGAAACTTTATTTTGTGTTACTCAACATTAAATTACTCATGAAATCAGCTTTTTGGGTAATGATGGGATGCTATCCTATGTTTTTATCCAATTTCATCCATATTGTTTTTAATCTTTTAATTTTTTCTTGTCAAAGATTTGCAGATAAAAGGCTTTTTTAGTTGGATTTAAGTGCAGTTCAGACGTTAATTAAGCTTTTTACATGCCTTTTTAATGATTTGCCAATTTAATTCGTTATGAATTAAATATTTTGGATATATAATTACATTTAAACTCTCTTTATAATTTAATGCAATTATCCTCATAACACTATGTTCAAGCTCATGTTTTGATTTAAATCTCATTTTCACATTATTTTCATAGTCGATTTCCTCCAAAATATGAGAAAAAGGATGTACTCGGCCAAATTTTTACCTTCTCTTTGCCCTTTTAGTTTTCTAAATCAAATTCTATTGACAGAAGATACAATCTCGTATATGGAAATGAGAACAACTTAAACCCTTCTATGTTGTGGGATGCCAAGTGCTATGAGTGGCCTCCTTTGTGAAACAGAGCAATCCATGGGCTCCAAAGAACAAATCCATAATTTGTTTCTTCAATTGCTCCAAAGAGTTTCATGTATTTCATGAAATTCTTTTTTCTCGATACTGATCACTCCGACAGTATGGACATGTGCAATGCAAACCTACTAGTGCGCCTATACGAAACAATGCTATTGAGCCAAACACTATAAATAAAAGAAGAAGAAGGCCTAAATTAATATGAGATGAGCTTATAAAGAGAGATTTTGAATCTCTACATCTCAATCAGAATATGACCCATAATAGAACTGAATGGAAACGAAGGATCCATGTAGCCGACCCCAACATAGTTGGGATTAAGATTTAGATGATGATGATGATGACTGACCACTCCGACACTCTATAACATCTATATATACCCTTATAACAACAAACTTCATCCTTTACGACTCTAAACTATCCTTCTATTATACTACCGGTGACCACTTTCTTTATAGAAATTCTTTCTATACGAACAATTACTATACGCCTCCTATTATACTACCGGTGACCACTTTCTTTGTAGAAATTCTTTCTATACCAACAATTACTATACGCCAGTAGATTGCGGAGATAGTAAGGAAAGGCGCGGACTTTCCTGTAAAGAGACCCAAGTTGTGTACTTTAAAAACGAATTATCTCGTCAAGTAGGCTGACTTATTGTGTGATTTAAATAGCCCCTTAATGTGTGTGTATTTACAAAGTCACAATATACTCTTGATTTTTTGAAAGAGTCAGCGTTTTAAACGCGATTTATTTTCCCAGGCATATGAAACGGCAAAATAAATCTTAATTCTTAATATTACATTTTTCCCGTATTATTCATGTTTATATTTTTCCCGTATTATTCATGTTTATATTTTTCCCGTATTATTCATGTTTATGTTTTTTCCTGTATTATTCATGTTTATATTTTTCCCGTATTATTCACATTTATTTTTTTTCCTCTATTATTCATGTTTATGTTTTCCCCTATTTGCACGTCCTTGTCCGTACTTAAGATCTAAGTCTCTAACTAAGTTTAACTACGCATATGCGTGTATTTAACATATATGTGTACGTAAGTATATATATATATATATATATATATATATATATATATATATATATATATATATATATATATATATATATATATATATATATATATATATATATATATATATAAACGAATTGTGTGTCTGAGTACATGTAGTTTATATATATTGATGATTGTATAATTCTACTGAACAATCTAGCCTTATAGATGTGATGTATATCCTTTAGATAAGACGTGTATAAAAATTACCAAAATCTGATATCGATAGGCCATCCAATGAAAGAATATGTCTATTTTATAATCAACATTAAATTGTAGATACTATAAAAACCATCAGATGATATATAGTTATATTTCATGATCCATATGATATATGTTAATGAATTTTTAAACACATCCAATCTATATAATGTTAAATCAATCTACATCGTTGGATTTTATGAACAAACTCCACATATTCCATTTTAATGGCCGACATGTACCGACTGATACACACTTCCTAACCACTATATATATGTAACATATATGTACAGACACATATATACGTGTGTGCGCATGCAAAGCATATATATGCTCAAAGAAGAGATTCAGGAGATGGGCATTACAGGCAATCTGGTGCATAGAGTGGTGAACTCTATGGCTCGTGAGCTTGGTAAATGGGGAAGTAATTTTAAGTCGCCATACATCTGCTCGGATAGTAGAGGTTTCCCTCATAAGATTAGGGGCATGGCTATGCTTGAGAAGAATCGTGTGCCTTATATTGTTAAGGATAGGATTGTGGTCGAGTGATTTCATTTTTGTTTTTGCTGCGTGTTTTTTTGCTGCGTTTCGTTTTTCCATTTTTGTCTGAGGGTTTTCTTTTTGTTGGGGGGAAGATACCCAAGTTATAAGAGCGGGAGTTGTATTATTTTTGATGTTTTGGTCCACAAGAGGGGTGTGGGATGAATAAGAGCGACCCTGGCTTATTTAAAAAAAAGTTTTGTCGACCTCTTTCCAAATCGTTGACTATACACTTATCGTACGTTGACAATTTTTTTAATCTGAATTTTCCACATAATTGCCGAATTTCAAAATTTTCAGCTCAATCGAAGTATCATGAATACCAAAGTTGTGACTATGTGCATTTAAGGATGGCTAGGGGTTTAATTGGAGTGAGGTCACTGAAGTGGCTTATTCTCTGAGGTGGTTCCCATGTCATCTAAAATAATTGTAAGGAAGCACAAGGGCCTCTGAATCTAGTTGTAATTGCTTATCTAACTACTAGACGGGACAAAGTATCTACTTGTTCTAACTACTCTAACTAGTTTTTGGATTTCAAGATATGTGACTAGCTAATCTTGTTGCTCAACCACTACTTGTGTTTGATCTAATAACAACTCTTATATAGACGACTGTATATTGCTTTTGTGATCATATAGTATGTCCATCTAGTTGCTTTTACTATATTATTACTATATGTACATTGATCTCAATTGCTTTTCAGACTTGCCATGCTTATCTAGACAAATTAATCATGTTGATCTAAAGTTCTCATTGGTTGCTCATTAACTAATACTTGAAATCTTGCTTGCATGACATGATCATATGTTTGTCTAAGTTGTTTAATCAAAATTTGCATGAAGATTTCTTATAATTGCCCACATATACTTGATCTTTCTTGAGATCTTACGATTAGTAATTGTCAATTATTATTTAAATCATATAAATTTTTCTTGTCATTCTACCGCTTTAATTTACACAATTAACTTGTCAAATTTTCTCTAACCCACAAAACACATCTTATTTCTTTCGTTTAGGAGGTATATCTACTATGGGAGGTCTTGAGGAGTTGTGATCCTTTATCCCAGAGTCCGTAGATTTAATGATAGAAAGTTAACAATCATCTTAAGGCCCAATGACTCGCACACGTAGAACCTTCGAGTTGATGATGGAAAGGCCATAATCATCTTAAGGAACATTTGACTCACACCTAGATAAGGTTTTGTTTTTGTTTTCTTAACCATAAGACTTAGTCTGAAGTGAATCACTTTACAAACTTGATATAAAATGTGAAATATTATTCTTTCGGGGTGCCTAGCACCTTCTTCAGTCATAATAAGATTGTCTTATCCAGTCTCATAACCATGTTTTCCTCATTTTATCCGCTCATGTTCAAGAGACCATAGGAGGAAAGTAAATAATGTTGAAGTGCATGGATCTCTTGAGGTTTCTAGTGGAGTCATATGGCGGTCCTTCCAATATTTCCTCACTGATTTTTATGCAAATTTGTATTTTCCTTATTTTTCTTGCAAATAAAGTGGTGACTCCATGTTCCTTTTATTGATTTTCATCTTCACAGTTTATAGTGATCACAAGAGAGAGACATTTTTTTGATGGGTAAAATAGTGTGGTGAATCCATTGGGTTAGCCAATCTGAGTTGCTTTTTGTGCTTTTTCTTTCTTAATTTGATTTTTGGGCTTCCATTTTCTTTCCTGTTTGGGTTTCCTCATTTGTTTTCAAGATAAGAAAAATAAATAACAACTCAAAAAAATTTGAAGAATAAATCATCCATTCCAAACACACTCAAAGGTATGCTGGAGTTAGTGTAAAATTTTCTAACTTCAATAAATGGTATTCAAAACAACCAAAGTGTAGCAGAGGAATTAAACAAATGACTATATTCAATTTTCACAAAAGATTTCAAAAGTACATCATAAACATCTCCCAAAAGGGTTTACGTAAAAGGTACAACATAAGGATCGGAGTAGAGGAAAATCTAAACCATATCAAGATTGTCTCCAAGCTTTAACTCCTTAAGCTAAGTCGAAGTCTTCATGCCATATCATCCAAGTGCTTCACCTAGGGTTGGAAGCATACCCAATCAAGAAGAGAAAATAGATGACATCAACAAAGGCTGGTATGTGCATACTAAAATATGGATTGAGCATTATATGGAATAAAGGACAACAAATATAAAAGGCTTCCCATAGAAAGGATAAGGACCACCCAAATGGGTATCAAGAGAAAAGGAATTGAAATCATATGATAACAAAAGAATACTTTCCATTAATAAAACATAAAGATTGTGCCATACAAGCACATGTAAAGAATTAGGGCACACACCCCATATCATCAACCTGCATGCATGTGAGATAAACATAGCCCTAGAATAATATAAAGACAAAGTCGGCCAAGTCTCACAAACTTGAAACCTGATAGAGAATGACGTACTGCCAAACTCCCAATATATATAAAAGTGGGCCAAACCTCACAAATTTGAAACCCAGGTATGAGGCCACCTCCATCCCAAAAATAATAGGAGCATATTGCCCCAAGAAGGAAATACACATCTTCCCAATAACCAATGTAATTACACTACTCTAGTGCTACTGAATCACATAACATGTGAAATATAGAGGCAAGTAGAAATTATAGTCAGATTATACAAACTAGTCACCACAAAAGTGACCAACATATACATCCACATCATAAGTGGGAAAAAGACATCACATGTCTTTATATAGAATTCTACCATGAACAAAATATAAGAAAAGACCAATAGAATGTCCAAACATGATAATATGATCACAAGATTAGTAACAAATAAAAGGTACATCACATGAAGCATGTTTTCCAAAAGAACAAGATATGATGTAGGCTAATGTCCATAGGACCAAGAGAATGAATAAACATAGGTTAATTGCTAAAATGAATAATAGGATTTGTAAGCATACAATAAAGAGAGTGCAAAAGATCAGTTGCTCAATATGAATAATCGAGTCTGCAAACATATAATAAGAGAGAGAAATTGTTCAATATGAACAATCAGGTCTGCAAACATACCTTAACTTTAGAGTCTAACAGTCCAAGGTCACTTCTAGATCCAAGTCTAGGACTCCAAAGAACCTCTAGGGAAGGTGGACATGTCCATGTAGCAAGGTTCCCTAGCTAGAGAGGTTGGTTTCTCCACCAAAGCTCATGTTTCGAGCAAAAAGCACCTTCTCCACTTTAGAGGTGAAAAACCCTAACAAAAGAACGTGGAGATGGGGTGTTTAAGGGCTATAGGTGGGGTTTAACCATGGGAGGCCATGGTTCAGACCTGGAAGAAGGTTGAAGGAATAATAAAAACATGAAAATAGGGAAGGAAAGGAGGAAACTTACTAGTTTTGGTTAAAATCACCAAGGAGGAGCTTTAGAAACCCTAAATATAGAAAATTTGGAACCCTAGGCCTTCTTCACCAAGCTAGGCACCCTATTTTTCCTTGGGAAAGCACCTTTGTGTCCAAATAGAGTAGGAATGATGATCTAAGATGGATAAAAGAAAAGGGGAGCAAGAGTTGTTGAATTGGGAGGTGGGAAGGGGTAGATATGGCTTTATAAAGAAAGGGGTCAAGCATGAGGTGTCTATGAGACTTTCCATGTGTCCATGTATAAGGGTGCCCATGGTCACACGTGCATTTATTGATAAGGAAGAAGTCAAGAATGAGGTGTCAAGTTACTTTCCATGGGTCCAATGCTAAGGGTGCCCATGGACATGCAAACCTTTATGCATAAGGAAGAAGTCAAGCATGATGTGTCTATGGAGCTTTCCATGTGTCCTTAGCCTTGGGTTTCATGGACATGCAAGAGGATAGCTCATAGAGGCTTCTTAAATATCAAATGTCAGATAATGGAGACTTCTAGGACATACCCACCAACTTCCAATCAAAGAAATAACCCCTTTGGTTGATAGCTTTTAAAGATAAGCTCATTTAAAAAAGAGTAAACCCTAAATGCCCTCGGAGAGAAAGACCTTCAAATCAAGGTGAAACTAGGCTCCCCATGGCTCAAAAAATCGAGAATGGTAAGGGAATATCTAAGTATTATAATGCATGTGACAATTTGCAAAGAAAACCTCTCAATTGGGTAAATTGTAGAAAAGTCTAAAATGTAACTATTGCATAACTTGCACAAACAACATCCAAATTTGGCGAAACTTCATCCACAATTTATCTCTGATGTGTTGGATACAAATTTGCCATTATTTCCATCTTTTGAAGTTATATAATCACATTATTCATTACTTATGCCTTTTACTAATTTTCTCTCTCCTAAACTTATCCTAATATTTCAAGTTGTCCAAATTAGATGGAATTTGACATGTAGGATAATTGTGATGTATAGATTATGAATTTGAAGTTTCTTTCCACTTTTGAAACTTCTTTTTATGAGATATGTCATATGGCCCATTAACGACCCATTATCTAAATTATTCATCCAATGAAGTTCCTTATCTTCATATTACCACCAAAATGAGTTATGTGGCGTATTTTATGTATCCATTATTAACCTAAGACTAATGTGAAAAAATTAGGCTACATTAGGGTGATACATTCATGTATTAGCTCATTAGGGTCATACTAAACATCTATTTAGGTGTAACCTTCAACCTGGTTTGGCTAAGACCAAAAGGTCAAAGTTCTAGGGTAGGGTCCAAGATGTAGTATGTTACACGCTAGATCTCAAGATGCAATGTGAGGGTATTAGTAAAGATACCAATAAAGCATAATTACTAGTAAAGATACCAATAAGCATAATCCTATACTTACAAAGGCCTTTGAAATACCTACATATCCCATCACTGTGACCGATTGTGACCATTGACAAATGCATATTCATCCTAGTTTCACTTGTAATTTTACATTCATATTCCTCAATTTACTTTGGTTTAGATTATATTTAGTATTCCTTAGCTTGATTTTAATTTGCAAGATTTTGATCCAATTGCTTAGTTTTCAAGACATGTTTGAGCTTCATTCTATAGACACCAACATAGGAGATGGTGGTCTCACTAACTGCTTAACAAGCACATATTATTTTTTTGTTAGTTGGACCAAATTTTCATTGATCCATCCCTTCATCGGTTAATGCATTTTATTAGTTGGTGCTTTATTGACATAGGCCCTTGACCACATGCCAATAGCCCCTCGGGGTTGGTTCACTCAGTTTGTACTTCCAATCATTTCACCTCATTTTCCATCAATGGAAATCACTTGGTCCTTCTGTAGGTTCCCATTTCCTTGCCTTCCCATTGGCTAACCACTGATGGAAACTCCCACACATCAAACGATTAAAATCCTATGTTGACATACAACAATGAGGATTTTGAGAGTCAACTAATAAGGTCCTACTCATGCCAATAGATAGAAATTCTATTATGTGATTGTTGATGAAAGTTTACACTTGTCCACTGATGACAAACCAACGTCATCTACAAATGTCAAATAAATGTCTTGCACCAATTTAAACCTACTCATGATAATAGATGAAAATCCTACTCGCCAAGGACCAATGGGATTCCATTACTCATTAGCTGAAAAGACTCTTGTGTGCCATCTATTGATGGGAGCATACTTATTGAACCACTACATTTCCAGCCATTGATGGAAACACAAACCCATACCGGCTGATGGAATCACTACAAGCATCAATTGATGGAATTATTGTGCTTGGCAATTGATAAAAACCTTACGCTCAACTATTAGTGGGAATATTTAGAGTCATGCAACCCCTCATCTCCCTCTCATCTGTGCCATTACTGATGGATGTAGTGAGACAGTTCTAAACACTAAACCACCATATATAAATATAGCCTCTAGACTCCCTTCAAAGTTTTTTCTTCTCTAGCTGTCAGGCTGCCAAAATCCACATTCTTCCACAAGAAGACTACCCCCATTAGTTGACAACTGCATCAACCAAGAACCACCACTTGACCAAGGATCAACCTCCTGACCTCAAAAGAGGAAGACTGACAATACCTCTGCCACCATCTTTCCACCTATGGATTCCTCATCTCCAGATTAGATCCACGTGAGAAAGATGATAAAGAAGAAGGGTCACCTGACTACATTCCTATGTGTACTCTATTGTTGTCTTGGATCAACCCCATATATGGGCATGAAAGCTATTGATGCATACACCAAGGCTGCATCTATTGTACCCACAAAGACTACGACTATCTCTTTATTTTCCCTTGTTTATTCTGATATCATTATGAGGTGTTAGTAGTTTCTTGCACTAGGGCATGGGGAGTAGGCCCACAACCTACTTTTGTTCTTTTACTGTATCTAAACCTGTATGAACCTTATTGCATTTTAAAATCAATTGTTTTATTCTTTTATGCTTGTCTGGTCATTGGGTTTACATGTTTATCATGATGATGTGTATAGAGAACTTTGAACCCAAGATCTAGGATGCCGATTGATTCTTGTTAAACCCTTGATGAGAATTTTGGATAGAAGTTTTCTGAGGTGGCAAGTATAGAATTTCCAAGTAGCCCAACAATGAGTCTAGAGTGATATCTGTCTATTTTAATCCTAACTCCAAAGGGGAATTTATCTAGCCTCAATATTATTCATTCATACTTGTGTGTGATTTAGTGAGATAGAAAATATTGGCAATGGTTACAAAACCCACTCACCCTAGTGCTCCCATACATAAGTAATCTTACTAAGTGTAATAAACAATCAGCCCCCTTTATGTTAAATGCTCTTCCTAGTTCATTTAAATATTCATACAATTTGAAAAACCATTGTCCTATGGGTTCAATCCTAACTGTATGGAAATACGATACGTCTACTTCTAGGTAGGATTGATGTATACTAGTTAAGGTAAAAGCTACGAATTATACATAATAAATTTGCATGTACGAATAAATCATGCATCTACGATCATGATCACAAGTTGTATCAGGGTTAGCACCCACATCTAAAAGAACCTCAATTACCTTATGCAAGTGACATCAAGTCATATTAAAGATAATGGATATCCTCTCCTATACATGCAATATTCAAGTAAAATAATCACATCTAATTTTTTGGGCTAGGGTGTGGGAGTTTAGTCTTCTATGCTTACATAATTGGGTTTTTTTGTTAATGTATTACATAAATTGTTCCTTACTTGTTGACAAACTCATATTTTAACAATCATGCTTGCTATTATTCTATCAAATTCACCTCAAAGTCTTCTAAAATCGAACTTCGTCTGACTTCCCAAAGATCCTTAAAATTCCATGTTTTCAGTAGCCTACCTTGTGATACAAGGTTGTCAAAATTTGACCTCAATCATCTATGCAACAAAATTCCATCGGATCTTATGACCCAATTTATTAAGAAATAATGCTTGATTTAGGTCACATCATTTAAGTCTACTAAACATACAAGGCTTATCCAAACCATTGACTCAAATCCATCTTTCATGATGACCCAAATGTCAAGGACTCTTGGTACCTATCAGAAGTTTTTCAAAATTCACTTACATCACTACACCAAAATTCACTTTTTGTGTCAACATAAAAGATACCAATTCTTTAAAATAGTTGTCACACTACTTGAATTGCAAAGAATATCCAAAAGTAGATACCCTGTCATGTTGATGTGCGTTTACATAATTGAACCAAGACATTAGATGTAATTTTATATTCTTTTCATAATTGTGTTGTACCCCTAAATGAATCTCCTTTTTTTTCCCTTCCTTCAATCTTAACTTCATTTACATAGCATCTTCAATGGAGAAGGAGCCCTACCACTTCCGTTATAGCCTTAGCATTGCATGGATATGTAGGTCCCGTCGCCACACCCTCTAACCATCTCTGCAACACCACCACTCTAAGTTTATTCTTCTGGTATCAGATGCATCCACCACCACTATTAAGAGAATCAACAAGCATTTTTAGAAGTAAAAGTCCATGAAATAAGAACCGATGTGCATATAATCCAACAAACAAAAGATGGAAGCCAACAACTAGAGATCGGAACTCCTCGTATTCTTCCTTCACTCTTCCTCTCCAACAATGGAAACTATACAAGTAACCCCCTTTTGAGTTTCATCCCCTCAATTACTGAAAGAAATTATTTCTATCACCAATAATTTTCATTAAATCTCTATAACATCATCACCCTTTGTCAGCCCCATTACTGTATGTCATTCATCCTTCCCAAAAATATGTTTGACCTCTAATGGTGGTTGTCCTACAAAGAGGAATATGAAAAATAGGTGCAGAAGACTACATATTTTGTAAGTTTACTACCACTTCCTAAATTACTATCATCAGTGGAGGATCATGAACAACCATGACATCCTACCATTAATATCAAACAACCTCCTAGTTTGAAATATAATGCCCATTTCCAAGTGATAAATAATTTATATCCTTAATTCCTATCTTTGGTCTATTTGTTAATTACTATGTATTCCTAGTTCATAATTGTTATAGTTCTTTTTATCTAAATGTCAATAATTTTGATCTATCATTGTTATATAAGTTTGTAAAACATTAACTCAAAAGTCAACCATTCAATCTGATCAAAATTCAATTATTTTGACATGTCTTACATCATGATTGGAGTTTCATGTAATATATTTATGCATAATATGCGAGAAAACCTATGTTGGGATTTTAGGTACTAAATCCATCAAAAGAGAAAACCCTAGGTTAAGTTGTTAGGGTCCCATAGACTAATTATATGGCTTGTTTTTTGGGGGAAACTAGGAGGCTCTCTATTCATCACACCCTCCTCTAGCACGCAAGTTTTAAAAAAGAATTAGAAAATTGAGAATTGAACATAGTATTAAACATGGTAGTACTACTACCATTACAATCATCCACCTCTATAAGGGTCATCACCTCCCGGGGGGGGGGTGTCTGATGTAAGTAAAATATGGAATTGTTTTTTGAAGAGATTCTTAGCAATCTAGTCTGCAACATTGTTAGTATCTCAACTATAGAAGCAAATAACCCGACTTGGTTAGAGAAGTCCCTGAATACTAGTTATCCAATTTGCATACCGTGGATTACTATTTCCTGTCTCTGAGAGCATACATGCTGCACATTGACAATCTGAAGATAATTCCACTTCTTGGTACCCACATTCGTTTGTGATTGTCAAAGCTAATTTGATAGCTCAAAATTCCACCTCCAACACATCATGTGTCGTGCCTCTTTCAGCTATGCCTCCTATCCATCATCCCTCGGCGTCCCTTGCGACAATCACAATAGTGGCTCGATCTCATTTGAAGGCAGCATCCGTGTTAAGTTTAACACAGTTCTCTCAAGGCCTCCTCCACACATCATTTGATATCTCTTACATTGGTGTCCCCGGTCCATCTACGTGCTTTTCTAGGATAATTTTCTCTCAGATAATAGAGTTCACAATATGGAGAGGGTGAGTGAATTTATCTTCAAAAACCTTGATGTTCTGGGTCTTCCAGATGAACCAGCAAGCTAGGAATTACGTATTGATATGATTGTTATTTCATTTCAGGTTCTACTTAACCCAGCTCGTCAATCTCATTTCATTGTAGAATTGGCTCCTGTTCATGCCATATAGTATAAGTGATCATATATCTTTGACCTCCAGGCAGTCTCTGAGGGCATGTAACACTGTTTCCACTTCAATCCTACACCTGGGGTAGAGATTACCATATGTCATTTTCCTTCTCATGCAGTTGGCTTTGGCTAATATTGCGTTATGACTCACAAGCCACATAAACATTTGGATTCTGGACAAAACCTTTGTTCTCTAGATTTTGTGCCATTCTCCTTCACAATTAATATATTTTGAGCTTCGAATACGGCTGTAGGATGATTTGGTTATAAATGTTCCATTGTTGGAATGCATCCAAGTTAGCACGCCGAGATTCATAGTGCGAGTAGGTGTGTGACAAAGTGGAATTTTTCATAAGTAGGATGAAATTACAATTTTGCCCAATTTATGTTCACTTATGATCTCAAATCATTTTTCTTATCTTCATAATCATTTTTGATACTCAAAATCAAAATATGGTGATCATTGTGGATTTATACACATTATAACACCTTAAATGTGATAAATTGATCGCTTTGTCCAAAGAAGAAAATTGATACATCAAACTTCTTTATATTGTTCTCCAACTTTTTCTAAATATTCTCAACATATTTGTGAACCTATGGTCCAAGTTTCATGTCATTTGGACATTTCTATAGTTGTCTATAAAATTTTGAAGATAATACATTGAAAATGCCTTTATTTGCCTTTTTTATGGGCTTTTCCACATCACCGATCTGTTGCAAAGGGAGGGGGAGAAACCCAGCCCTTAGATTCAATCCACGCAGATCCAGGCGAGATCAGGAAGCCACTAACCAGTCACCTACCTCCCACAATTAGCGGGGAGGATGGCTGTGAAGCCGAGCGCACCATTGACCCGTTCTTGACCGTGTTTTGAAAATCAAAGCGAACAAAACGCCTCGGCTCATATTTTCATGCTCAACCATACCCATTTTGACCTTGTTTTGTGCACTGTTGTGCCACCAAAACAAGCTCTTTGCTTTCCTCTCTCACTCTAGTGGCTATGGCTACACCTAGATCTTGAAGTAGCCCTAAACCTAGTCCTAATGCTATAAAACCCCCACATATGACTCCCCCCATAATTCCACAGGGATTCCCCCCTATTCTGTGCTCACACATGACCTTAAAACACCCCCATTCTCCCCATCATTCTCTGCTTCCAGAATGTCACCACCACACAGGCCCCTTTGGGCATCTCATAGCTGCGCGCCCGCCCCCAATTCAAGGACCCCCTCACCTTCGTGAGATATGGACGAGCGTGACCGACACCTCCCCATCCTCCCTCTGCCACTATTGCTCCCAAATCCCCTCCACGCCGGCGAGCCCATTTTACTGCATCTGTGTGCTCATGTGCAAAGACTATAACAGGAGAAAGAAAGGTCCTTGAACCATTAGTTCAGAGGAGAAGAACCTTGGTCCACATGCGGATACCTTGGTCCACATGTGCCAACCGAACCACTTTTGAACCAAGAATCAAGCTCTGAACTGACGAAATCAAGGACTAAACCAAACTTTTGATCAAGTGAGCCACCTAGCTCACGTGGCTCAATCTGGGCCATTCCTTGCACATCTGACAGCCCTCATTTTTTTCATATTAAGGTATTTTTTTTGCTCCTCTCAACTCAAAAAATCAGTAAAATGGTCAAATCATGTTTAAATTGTAGAAAATGCATCCTGACTCCAAACAATTCGAGTAAATAGTCGATTTTGATCAGAAAAACCCTAGGATTTATTTAAAAATTCTTTAGAAGCCTAATTCGTTATATATTTTTCTAATATCATTGAAACATTATCTTTGATTATCTAAAATAATCAAATGACTATACTTGTTGACTAACCTTTGAAATCCCTGGTAATTTGACTCTGATGATATTGAGACACAAAATATAGACATGAATCATTAGTGATCTAGATCTATTTACTTGATTCAATCTTGATGAAGAATGAGTAATCCTGATATTGATCTTACACTTGATATAGTTTTGACCCATCAATCTAATCTTGAATTCCAATTATACTAAGTATCATGATGATGGACTAGAAATTTGATGATGACTTAGATAATGACATAAATTAGGGTTAACACATATGATCCTAGACAACCTAGGTAAGTCATTCACACTTGAAATATTCTTGACACTTGAAAAATGTTAGACATATTGATATAATATGGATCATGAGTGGATGACCTAACTCCTAAGGTTGACCTAGGAAAATGTAACCCTAATCTTGAATATTGAAACAAGATATCCAAGTATCTTGATCTTGACCCTTGATCCAAACGTTTTATTTTAGGATCTAACTCGAAGGGTCGACCTATTACTAGTGGATCTATACTCAAAATCTCAGTGAAAGGTATGCTATTATTTAACTCCTCCTTGATTATATTGAAGATACTTTTATGTATCTCTTGACTGTATACTTGGCTACTTACTCAGATGAGCTACTATTCCCTATGATTAGTCTTCTATTTTTCTATACTATATTTTGAAAAACATGAAAACATAAATTTCTTGCCTATTATGACTGCTCGTATATTGATAATGATGATATTGATAGTGTTGATAATGTTGATATTGAGTGCAAAAACCCCCTCATTTGGAGGTGGGACTTGTACATTGGCCTCCTATTTCCTATGGTGAGAAGGAGCCTAATGACCTTTCCCATCGTGTTGGGGTAATAGAGTCACACAAAATATATACGCATGCTTATTTGATTACAACATAATGGGAACTCGTAATAAAAATTGAACCGTTGAATAAATTTTTTTTTTGTCGAATGATATTGGTTTTGGAAATAATTTGTTATTTTTTTGAATATAAGTCCTTCCAAGTATACTCTTTTGAATTAAACCGCTTTACTTAATTTTGATAGCATACCGTGCAATTGCATGATTGTGTCTCGATTTTCTTGATTTTAGGCAATACAAATGGAATACTAAATAAGATAGCTTACACACTCTACAAACTCTAATGACAATGTTATATTGGAAAAATCTCCATATTGGGTTAGTTGTTCTTTAAATATCCAATTTTCAAGTTATTATTTCTTATTATATATGCCAGTGTGATAGATACTATTAGGCCACTCAGGGACGGGCGCTTCAATCCTCTTACTACTATCTAGGAAGTATGATTGGGATTGGGGTTCCATGACAAGGTGGCTTTATACAATAAATGTCCTCTAATATGCTTTTCTGTACGTACCAAAAAAACATGCTTTTCTGTAGCCACTCCTCCAAGAACTTTCTATCCCAGCTCCCATTATCCAACACCACACAGCTAACCTTTAGGTCTATGATATCTGGTGGTACTGTTTTGGTAGCTTTGTCGATTAATATTCCTTCCTTGGGTTCCCAAATGTCCATCCAGAAGTGCGTATCCTCTCCATTTACAATGGTGAGATAGGAGTTCTTCTCTATCATCTGTTTACTCTGGATCGCTGCTTTGCCTAAGTGTGAGATACATCCTCCGGGTTTTCCATTCAATTGCATGAAATTTTTCTTCATAGCTTGGCACCAAAAGGATATATTTCCACTATAGATATTCCATGTGTTCTTGAGGATGAGGGCATGGTTCCAGTTTCTCATCATTTTGATTCCCAACCCTCTGTGAGCTTTCCTCCCGGTGACCTTTTCCCATGATACCAACGAGATAGGCTTATGAGTGTTCGTGCCTCCCCAGATGAATCGTAGCATCATTCCTGTCATAGAGGTTAAGGGGAAGGACCACAGTTTGCATGGTGTATGTAGGTATGGCAGCCAAAGTGGGTTTTGCCATGCATACTTGACCTGCCAGAGATAGGCATTTCACCAGCCAAGCATTGATTCTGCTATCCATTTTCTCCAAGATTTCAGTGTAGGTGTGACTGGTGACCCTCTTGTGGATGATGTGAACTCCTAAGTACTTCTCTAGGTCCATTGTTTGCTCAAATCCACTATAGTTTCATATGGCCCTCCTGGTAATCCGATGGATGCTCCTGGAAAAGAAGATTCAAGTTATTCCAATGGATATCACATGCCCAGATGCTAGTTCAAATGCTTTGAAAGTAATCCTACCCTAAATACATAATTTTTTAGGAAAAATCATAATAATTACATTATTATTATATTTGAAATCTCATTTAATTGGTGAATAAATAAGATTTCAAATATTAATCCTCCTCATTTCAAATAATAATTACATTATTATTAATCCTCTCCCTCTGTTGTTCACTATTGTTATGGAAGGGTTAACTCACATGCTTAAAACTGCTGAACTTGAGGGTAAAATAAAAACGTACAAGGTTGCTGGTGTTAAAGTCAAGTCTCATCTCATTTTTGCGGACGATGTGATGCTGTTTTCCACAGGAAATGCGAAGAGACTAGCAGAGGTTAAAAAAGTCTTGACTCAGTTTGGTAAGTTGACGGGGCTTTACATCAGCCAAATCAAGTCAGAAATCTACTGCTCTAAATCATGTGATAGCAGGAGAGGACGCTTAAGGGTGGCTTGCGGTATGAGTGCGGGGTCCCTACCTACCAAATACCTTGGTGCTCCGATTGCTGGAGGTAAAGGAGTCACTAAAGACTTCTACTTATGCTTGGACAGTGTCAGAGGTAAAATTGATCACTGAAGTGGTATTAAGATCTCTATGGCGGGCAGGTTGGTACTGGTGCGGACGGTCATACAAAGCATGATTCACTTTTGGGGTAATGTTTGCGAGGTTCCTGAGCCTGTCGCTGGTAGAATACAGAAGATGACTGCTAGTTTTGTTTGGAGTGGCAAACACCATAATGTGGCATGGGAGGTGATCGCCAGGCCATTTGAGAAAGGTGGACTTAATGTAAAACAACCTGCTGACATTCTGGATGCTTGTCGTTAAAAAAGAATGGATAGGTTCTTGAGGAACAAGGATAACATTTGGTCTGAGTGGATGACTTTGAGGTATGGGCAGACTTTTCAGGAAGTGCCACACCAATCAAGGTCTTGGAGAAAGATGTGTAGGTGCTGGGTGGTGGTTCAACCTTTGTATCGTGTGGATGACAATGGTATGTTTGTGTTGCTCAACCAACAAAATATACCATGGATCAACAGGATGGATAATAGCTTGCAGGTGTGCTGGTTCAAAACTCTTTGGGGGCCCTTCCACGTGCCCAAATGGAGTACCACCACGTACAAAGCTATTCTTAATAGGCTCACCACCAAGGATCGGTTGCGCAGCTGGGGCATTGAGCTTGATACCACTTGTTGCCTCTGCAACAGGGATGAGGAAAGCCATGACCATTTATTTGGCCAATGCAGGTACGCCAGATATATTTTGGTGACTGTGTGTCTCAAGAATGGGTGGACGAATGTGACTAGATCTTCCTTAGAGGAGATTATTGTCTGGAATGACTCCCGTAGCTCTAAATTCTGCAAGGGGTTTGGGGGAGTCTGTATTACCCTCTTTTGTTTTTTGGTTTGGAGGGAAAGGAACAGGCAGATCCATGGGGAGGTTAGAACCTCGGAAACGCAGTTGATACAAAACTTTTGTAGAGAAATTAGAGATGTTGTCAAAGCCAAAAAAGGTTAGATAAAGGTATGTCTGTACAGTCCAAAACTTTCTGGGGGTTTTTGTAGAGTTGCCTCCCAGTTAGTTAGACTTGATGTAGTGGTTTGCAGGGTATAGTTCTTTCTATATCCTTTTTTGGTAATACTATTTACCCATTCCCCAAAAAAAAGATTTCAAATATTATAATTACCCATTTGGTATGATTTTTCCTACGGAATTGAGGTTTCAACAGATAAATGTCATGTATTATTGATAGAGATGATAGCCAAAGGCATTGAACAAGTAATGAGTCAAGTGCAATGTTTTCTAGGCGTATAAAAAATCTCATTTTTCATAAACAAGGCCATACACATCTCATGTTATGACAGAATCACTCAAAGAATAACTTGGTGAAAAATCCATGGTTTGAGATACCTGTGGAGCTTGAGAATAGCTGATCGTGTTCTACTAGTGAGCATGGACAATGTCAAGGTTGGCATTAAAATTTTCCAAAACTAAAACATACATGTCATTTATTTCCACTTATTTTAAGGTTTTCAGGGAAGGGGGCACAGTGGTGATACAAAAATCCAAACAACACTATTTGCCAATGGATCTGTTGTACACATAAAATATAAATATATTAAAGACATAATGGATGTAAAATTTGTCATAGTACATACTAGTCATCCACCAACTAGACATCTCTATGTCAATGTGTAATTTGCATTTTTGAATCTAGAGTTGAAGCAGTTGTTGTTGTTGCCACCTTGTCTTTGTAACAACACCTTGTCTTCTCCTTGGAGTAGTTTCTCCTCCTCAAGTCTCCACCCAATGACCTTGGCCTCTACAACATCTAGGTGGATGCATGGAATCTTGTTGTACCACCTTGGTCATCGAGAGGAAGTGGAACATAAAGTCATTGACATGCTAGCATTGCTCGCTCTCCTTCTCCAACTATTTTGGATTGTTTCCCTTGGAGTGAATCTTTTTATCTTTAAGAGGAATAACTCCTAGACAAGTTGTATCTATTATTTCTCAAGGTGTGCCTCACCCTCTATCATATATATAAGAGAGTCACGAGCTTGAAATTCTTGATATCTAATCCATTTGCTAACCACAACTCACAATCATAATCAGACTAGAAAACCCAAACAAACTTCCTAGTTGGCTAGTTGAATTGATTGACTCACTAACCCAATTGGCTGACTCGACCAATTCATCAAGTCATCATGTCATGTTTTGATATGAATTATTATATTTGATTCTAAATCAATCAAGTATTTCAAATTTTATTGAACCCTAATTTCACCTAGTTGGTTGACTGGACTATCCAGTCGACTAATTGTTCACATGCCAAGTTGGTGATTAGTCAACCGATTGACATTCAACCAACCAGCTGATCCAAACCATCTTGTCATCCGAATGGCTTGCCTAGTCACTCAATTGGTCTGAAATCATCCTGTATATGATCCAAAATGGTTCCAATCATATGTCTGGTTGTGAACTTTAATTCCTTTGAGCATCCTCATGTGGGAGACCACATAGGTTTCTTATCATATTGGTGTTGATGTTCAATACTTCACTAGAAAGTTTGGTATATATATAAACATCATTCATACCCAAGCACTAGGAATAAGTTGGAGAAAAAATTAACATGTAAAGGGACCAATGTTACCATGACTATAAATCATCCCCTTGATACAAATACCCTAATTAAAATCTAAGCACGTAGTTGTCATCCTCTTAGCATTCAATTTACTTTTATTGAACTAGAGCAAACTATTGAGATTGTGTGAGATCAATATCATACATTGACTCACATGAGCATGGCCATGCATTTCAAAGTCTTACTTATAAAGTAGCTAGGATATCACTCTAGTGGAATTCTATCTGCATCGCTCATAATGATACACAAGTGTCACAGTGCACCAAATTACTACCTATATGTCAACCTTTATTTAAAATCATGTTATATAGTATTAATGTACATAGAACAACATGTGATCATTATAGTGACTTAAGGTCTAAGGATCAAAATCACCTCTATCTGATTGAGATATGACTCCAACTTCTATCACATGACTTTCACACATCATTCTTAAAGCGTGCTATCTAATATAACTTGTTCTCTAAAAAGTATCCATGTATCTAAGTTGATATCCAACATCATGACTAAATAGATATAGTCATCATTGGACATACACACTAGTCTTATGTATTATTGTTGTCCTATATGATCCACAATGGGGACCTAAAAAATGAATACTCAAAATAGGCATATGATCTCATGTTCAGGCCCTCAATCCAAAGTATATATCATCGAGTCAAGATAATTTTAGAACATCATTACATTCCATCATCATCTCAATACTAAAACAAACATAATTAGTGAAACTTGCTTTATTAATAATCTAATTGTACAAAATATACAATTATTACAATCATCTCATGATGGTTCTTAGGACATACAACCAACACTTATTCCATGATATGGTTATCATATTGTGACAACTGACTTCATTGAGTGGTAAATGCCCATTTGTCATCGAAAACACGTTAGACAACTATCACACATTAAATTTTGTGTTCTTTAATTGTTTGAGGGTGAAATATGGAAATACATGACATAATTCTAGATTGATACTTTCTTTATTCTCATCTATCATAGTTATGAATATTTCTTATGACTATGACCTAAAAATTTCATCCATTATAACTAAAACCATAAGGTGCAATCATACAAACATTAATCCACTAGATCCCATCAAAACTCTACAATTAAGTAGCTTGGGTGAGAGTAGTACTAGGACCGGTGACCTCTTTGGAAGTCCTTGTGATGTACCACTTTGATGGTAGGGCTTGAGGCGATCCCTAGGGTGACTAATGGGGTGAATGCCAGAGTGGAAGGAGGGCCATTAGAGGAAAGTGAATGAAGACCCAGATATACAAGTAGGGAGGAAAGATTCTGAAGGTGAAAAGTCTAGAAGGCATACTACTTCAACCATATCATTGATTGTATAGGAGAAGAGGTGGACTGACTTATTTAACCAAGATAGTGTCATTGGTCAAGTCAATATTCAAAAGACAATCATAAAGGTGATGGATGGTAAGCTGATCTACTCATAGAGAATAGTAGATAGGAACCTAGTTTGATGGATAAGAACAATCGTTGGGTGCATTGTTGGGTTGAAGGCTCACTGGCCAACTCTTATGAAGCATTTAGCACACAATTGGAATGTGAAAGGATCTACAATGTGAGATATAGAGGAAAATGTCTTTTTCATTATCAAGTTTCCAAAACGATGAAGATATGGTGATAGCATTGGATGGGGGCCCATGGTTTGTGGTAGGTAAATTGCTGGTCATCAAGAAATGGGAAAGAGGGGTGCCTATGGAGAAGCTTAAGCTTATCAAGATTCCAGTCTGGCTCAAGATCCATGATCTTCCCCTAGAGATATAGGATGAGGAAATGTTCAATCAGATTGGATCATACTTAGGAAAACATATTAGACCAGATAAGCTCACATTAGAATTCCAAAGGTTAGAATACACAAGGTTGCAAGTGTTGATCTCTTGGAGTTGAGTTTTTTGAAGGAGTTTCAAATACAAAAAGATTATGGTTAGCTGGATACTATTTCATTTGAATATGAATGGGAACTGAAGTGATGTCTGAATTGTGGGAATTTTGGTCATGAACGAAGCCTATGCAGCTTGAGTCACGAGAGGGTTCAGAAGAGAAGTGAGGAACATGCTATGAAGAATGTTTGAGTCCCTAAGAATAAAGTGGATGTCCCACAAAGAGATAGAGATCTTTAGTGATGATGTGTAGGACATAGGAAATATTTCTACTACTGGTAATCAAGAAGGCAGTAAGAAAGACCAAGTCGGCAATGTAGTAGCCAGAGCCTAGTGATGCCTAACCAATCTCTAGTTTGGGAAGTTCAAGGCAAAAGGAGCAAATACCTGCCAAGAATCCAAACTAAGAGTGAGTACACTGTACGGAACATACAATAATCCTTAACAAATTTTCTCCAATTGCAGATTTTGATGAAGGGAAGGGTATACACCATAGTGGTGGGGGTTCTATTGAATTAGTTCCCCCAAATGATTGATAATCTTTCCATTGTTTCCTGGAATGAGAGAGGAGGCTCTAATAAATCTGCTCGCATTCTGAAGGATTTTAATAGAATTAAAGCTGATATATTCATTATTATGAAAACTAGAGTTAAAGAAGTAGATATAGAAGTCTATGCAAATTCTATTTGGCATGAGACAAAATTCAGATCAAATATTGACTTTTATTCTTACACCATAATTCTTATTGTCTGGATGGATGTAGCTATTTTGATCAATGAATTTTGAAAAAAAAACAAGTTATACATTGTGACATAAGAAGAGGGGATCTGAAGCTGGTTATCACGACAACTTATGGTGCTAATGGGGATGCAGACGGAGTTGTTCTTTGGGATTCCTTATCGTCTATTCACAGAATGAATTCTGGTGCTTGGTGTGTTTAGGGTATTTCAATGTAGTTTGATTGAATAGTGAAAAGATGGGGAAATATACACCTTCTACTCATAGCATGAATGATTTTAATGATGCTCTTATGCATACTGATTTGATTAAAGTCACAATGAAGGGGCCTTATTTTACTGGGACAACCATAGTAAGAAGGGAATTAGTACCTATTCTAAAATCGACATGATTTTCTATAATATGAAACTGCTTAACAAATTTCCTTCTTGTTGGAGGAATTGTCTTCTAATTTCGTCAGTGATCATAGAATTTTGGAAACTTGAGATGGACTACTGGTAAAAGAAAACCAACTCCTTTCCAGTTCACTAATTCTTAGATAAGCCGACCTGAGTGGTGGAGGATGCTTGGAAGAGCATGAGAGCATAGGGTTCCAATGTTTAGAGCTATAGACGTCTTTAATCAGTCAAAGAGGCTCTTAGTAAGGGGAATTGAGAGAAGGTGGGAAACTTTCTATCTAGAACAAAAGAATTAGAAGTTGCAGTGATTATTATTCAAAGAGAAGTTGATAATGATCCTGGAGATGAAGGGAAATAGTTACTGCTGTCGAATATAAGCAAGGAGATAACAAAGATATTAAGAAGAAGAAGAAGTTCCTGAGACAAAAATATAGAATTCAATGGTTTAAGCTGGGGGATAGGAATTCAATTTTCTTCTACACATCTATGAGAACTAGGAGATTGAGGAACATTATTCATTCTCTCATGGTGGATTCAAGCATTACATATGAAGGTGAGGAGATTGGGAACAAAATGAAGCGCCATTATGAGTTCCTCTTTAACTCATTTATTAATGATAGAGTTGAACGGGAGGAAGAATGGGAAGTGCCTAGATTGTTAAGAGAACATCATGAAGAGCTCAAAAAGTGGATCACTAAGGAGGAGGTCAAAAGTGTGATAAAAAAATCTAAACACTGATAAGGATCCAATGGTGATGACATGAATGCTACTTTTTATAAGTTATATTGGGATGTTGTGGGAGGTGACATTATTAAAGTTGTTCATAGTTTTTTCAATACGAAAAAGTTATTAAAAGAATGCAATAATACCTTCATCATCTTGATTCCAAAGGAACCAGGGTCTGATAGTCTGAATGAGTTTAGACCGATCTCACTGTGTAATATGATTTATAAAGTCATTACCAAGGTTTTGTAAAATAGGCTTAAGTATATCCTTTCTAGTCTTATTGATAAAAATCAAATTTCCTTCATTCATGGGAGAACTATATGGGATGTGATTCTATCTAAAAATGAGATCCTTAGTTCTTTCAACACAAATCATGCTAAGATGTGTGTGAAAGCTGATTTGTCTAAAGCTTATGACATTGAGACACGTGCTTATATCCTATTTTTGATGGAAAAAATGGGATTCCCAAATTGTTGGCTTATGTGGATTGATGATCGTTTCAAGTATAACTCCTTTCATGTTCTAGTTAATGGATATCCAACAGATTACTTCTGTGCATAGAATGGTGTTAGATAAGGGGACCCTTTGTCTCCTTATCTATTTTTTATTGCTATGTAGGGGTTGACATATATAATTAATGCACATGTGAATAAGGGTAGTCTGATGCCTATATACACTTCTCCTAACATGGGGGTGTCAGATATTATTTTTGCGGATGATTTATTGTTGTTCTCTAAGGAAAATGTTGAAATGATACCAATATGAATTCTATTTTGGAGACTTCTATAGGGTTTCAGGAATTAATATAAACAATAGTAAAAGTCAACTATTGATTAGCAAAAATGCAAAGGATAATAATATTCATAAAATCTTGAACATTCAGATCACTTCTTTGCCTATTCGGTATCTTGGGATGCCTTTGTTCACTGGGAAGTTGACTAAGGGGATGTGTGCTTCTATTATTGATAAAATCAAAAGAAGATAGATCTTGGAAAGTGACGGTGCTATCTTTTTCTAGAAGGATAGACTTGGTGATATCTACTTTATCTACTTATTCATATTTTGTGGTCCTCAACTTTTCCTTTGCCTAGTTCTGTCATTTCCATTATTAAAAAGTTATTGAGGGACTTTATATCCAAAAACACTATTAACATGAAACATATTCATATAGTTTCTTGGGAACATATATGCATGCCTAAGGATGAAGGGGGGCTTGGAGTAAGAAGAGTGGAAGATTGGTCAAAGGCTAGCATGCTAAAAAATTTATGAG
Organism: Alisma plantago-aquatica; assembly: GCA_963693085.1. Classification (NCBI taxonomy): domain Eukaryota; kingdom Viridiplantae; phylum Streptophyta; class Magnoliopsida; order Alismatales; family Alismataceae; genus Alisma; species Alisma plantago-aquatica. The sequence continues at coordinate 641,932,324 of OY856413.1, read as the reverse complement.
ATTTAGCTAATGATAAAGACTCTCTTTGGGTAAAGTGGTTACATGATAAATATACCAAATATGATTCTATTTGGTCTATGGGAAGCAAAGCCAATTCTTCTTGGTTGTGGAAAAGGTTGCTAAAGTACATGAGTGTCCTGAGAGATAATTTTGACTTCTGCATTGGAAATGTGAGTAAATTTCTTCTATGTTTTGATCCATCAATGGAAGGTAAGAAATGTTTGATAAACATGGTTGATCCTCAAATGATTTTCAGATTGGGGAAAGGGAAGTTTTGCAAGTTGAATATCTACAATCGTGAGGGAAAATGGCTATGTTCAAGTTTTAGAGGGTCTGAAACTGTTCAAAGTCTTTTGGACAAATGCTCCAAACCTGAGGAGGAGGTTGATTATATCTAGTACAAAGGAAAATCTATCTTTAAACTAAGAGATAGACGGAATCTTATAAGAAGGGAATGGACAAAGACTGTTTAAGGGAAATGGATTTGGAAGGGAGTCATTCCTAGAAGGTGTTCGTGTATTCTATGGAGGATTTTTCAGAGTAAATTTCCTACCTTAGACTATTTGTAGAGAACAAGTTCATGTTAGCTTCAAGATGTATTTTATGCAGGGATAGTAGTGAAACCAATGCCCATATTTTCTTTAGCTGCTCATTTTCTACTAATATTTGGGCATGTTTCAAGGAGAAGTATGATTAGAGTCCTAAGTCCTTCGAAGACCTTCTAAAGTTGGAGGAGGGAGGGAGAGTAGTTTCTTCCATGGTGATTTATTATATTTGGTGAAAGATGAATCACAAAATTTTTGATGGTTTTAATAGGGATGCTCTTACTATATGGAAACACTACAATAATGAAATCCAAGATATGTATAGATAAAAATAGATATTTTTTTTACCTTCTTTGTTTACAACCTTTTTCTGTTCTATGTATTGTGTGATTATACTCTATAATCACCCGATTTCTTGATTAATAAAATAGGAGACACATTATTTTTAGTGAAATATGATGACAAAGTAGGAAGTGGAAACAAAAATTTAACTACCATATTCCCCTTTAGATAGTAGATCGCTTCAACAACTATGTAATGGTGGAAGGACGATTTGTGGGGTCATACATGGTCCTAGAGAAAGTCCAATGACAATTCCCTCACTATAGTGTACATCTTTATTTAAGTCATGGTGTGCTTCTTCTTCAAGAAGCATGTAAGCAATCGCTCGCAATGGCCTTCTAGTAAAACACCATGTGTAGAGGTTGATGGACTCCTCCAAGGGGGAAAAGTCCTTACCTCTAGAATAGTCCACACAGACCATTAGGAACTCCTATTGTTCTAGAGGAACATACAAGGAGTTGGCCCCTCCTTTTTTTAGATCAGTAAGCCTGCTTCTATATTCATTTTCAAAACTATCTTTACAAGAAAGGGGAGCATAGGTCAAGTATGTCCTATCTATGCAAAGCGATAAAGTCATTATCTATTCTCCTTCATACATTAGTAATGGAGGGATTTACATTGTCAAAAATGATGCGATTCCTACCTATACATAAATGGTATAAGATGGGAACGCATATAAGTTTGCTGCTCCTGTCCTTGAATCTCAGAATATCTTAAATTGATCTAGGTTTTAGATATAACCTAGATTTAGCTCTATCCCATATATTGTTCACAAAATTGCACGACCAGAGAATATGATGAGCATTCTCTATATGCCTGACACACAAGATCCACCTAGAAGCAAGATAAATGCCCTTTCTTTGTAAGTATTCTTCAGTTACAATTTCCCCTATATAATTTTCTAGCAGGTAACTCTGATGCAATTTGGCACATGTGTCTTCCATAGCCAGCATGCCCAGGTTGCTTTACTACATTTCTTTCTACATAGCTTCCAAGCATCCTTCAGTTTGAAAGACTCCATGCCATTGAAGAAGCACATATCATATTTTTTTAACTGAACTGAGGCATAGACAATAATCAACTCATCACAACCTCTAGCTTTGGGAATGTCCCAGTTGCCTGCAGTGATGATCAAGCTTAGTTTGGCATTATTACCATAGTTTGTTCTCAGCTTCAGGGATTGTGGATCCATTATAACATGGTCTAGAAATTTCCCATGTATCCACAGATCCTTCCAAAGGGAGACAAAATTTCCATCCCCAATGAAGAACCTGACAAGAGGCAAGACATCATATCTCACCTTAATTAACGATCTCCACATCCAGCTGTTGCTTTGCTTGCTGGTGTAGAAACATATTGTCTCCTCCCTTAGGAACTTGTTGTGTATCCACTTGATCCATAGAGTATTTTTCTTGTTTGAGATATCCCAGAGGAGTCTTAGCATACTAACTTTGCTCCAATCCTCAACTTTTTGGATGGACAAGCCACCTTCCTATTTTGTCCTGCAAAAATCTTCCCAAGTAACTGTATGCAAAATGTTTACTGTCCTCCCTATAACCCATAGAAAGTTTTGACATAATCATTTGAATTCCTAAATTTTTGCTTTAGGAAGAGGAAAGACTCCTGTCCAAAATAAATGATAAGGCGAGATGGTTGATACAATCAACTCTAACCTTCCTACCATGGAGAGAAATCATTTTCCAAGTGTCTAGCTTAGTATTGATTCTATTGATTATAGGGGTGCACATTGCTTTAGTGAGTCTGCCTGTAAATAGTGGTAGTCCAAAATACCTCACAGGAAGCCACATTCATCTACTTTCAGCCTCAAACTAAGTTCTTTGGGAGCTGGTCAACTCAGAAAAAGTTGGCTTTTAGTTAGATTCATCTCTAGCCCAAAAATTCTCTTGAACTTATCCATGCATGTCATAATGCCTTCTACACTGTTCTCATCAGCTTTAGAGAAGAGGAGGAGGTCATCAACAAAATAAGGTGCAAAACCTTGGTTTCTCCTGCAGCAAAAGGTACTATAGAACCCTCTGTCATTGCATCATTAAGAATATAAGATAGGCCTTGCATACCTATCACAAATAGATATGGGGCAAGTGGATCACCTTTCCAGATCCCCCTAGTAGCCTAAATAATATATGAAGGAGTGTCATTAATGGGTATTTGGAAAGGCGTAGTGTCAAGGCATTCACTGACCCACAACATCCAACATTCTGGAAAGTCCATGCCCTTCATCACTTTGGGAATATATCTCCTGTCTATAGAGTCATAGGATTTGCTCAAGTATGCTTTGAGATAGAGCTTCCTCTTGACATTTGGTTTTTTGAAATCATGGATTAACTCATTTGCTAGTAGAATTGCATATGAGATGCACCTTCCTTTCATGAATGCACATTGACTTATATTGATCAAAGAAGGGAGGATATCTCTCAGCCTATTTGCAAGTATCTTTGAAATAACCTCGTAAGCAAAGTTACAGAGAGAAATGGGGTGCCACTCTCCAATATTCTGTGGTTGTTTAGTCTTGGGGATCAAGGCAATGTAAGTTTTGTTTACTACTTTTAGGAGCTTTCCTTTGGCAAAGAAATCCTTAATAGCTAGGCAGAAGTCATCTTTAATGACCTCCTAGGACGTCTTGTAGAAGTAGGCATTCATGCCGTTTGGGCCTGGAGATTTTTCTTTATTTGTGTTTTTCACTACTTCATAGATTTCTTCATTAGTCACAACTGCACACAAGCTTTGCAAGTGATGACTTTGGAGTTTGGGAAGGTTTTTCTAGTTTGGAATATCAGTTGAGTTAGTAGCCTTGAAGAGTCCTTTATAGTGTTGATCAAAAGCATTTTTGATCTCCTTTTTAGTGCTGATTTGAAGCCCGTTGTGCTCAATAGTTTTGATTTGATTTCTGCTCCTCCTTGTTTTCATAGAATCATAAAAGAACCAAGTGTTAGAGTCCCCATTCTTAAGCCAAAGAATCCTTGAATTTTGTCTAATAATAGACTCCTCAATGGTCTTTGCAGCCAAAACCTCATCTTTTTTATTTTTTGCTATTTCCCACAGTAGTTGATCATATGGGTTCTCATCCAACTTTGCTTGCACATCAAGAGCGTCCTTCTCTTTATTCATGGCAGAATCAGTAATGTCACCCATCCTCTCCCAATTCCATGTCTATAGAAGTCTTTTCATTATTTTAAGCTTTTACACAAATCTGAACATTGGATTCCCACTGTACTGAGTGTTCCATGCCTTTTTGACAGTATCATGATACCCATCCATGGTAGTCCAAACATTAAAGGAATGAGTAGTATACTTAACTTTTAGCTTCTCCTCATCCAAATGTAGTATCTGTGCGTAATGATCACTGTATATGGTTGGCATGATCTCCAACCAAAGTTGAGATAATCCCATTTGTGCATGAATGTTGAAGAAGGATCTATCGATCTTGCTTCTAGTATTATTCGTCCCCAACTGCTGGTTGTTCCATGTATAGTAGGGGCCTTTGACTTTGATTTCTATGAGCCTAGTATCTTGAATACAACTATTAAAGTTGTTCATCGACCTAGCTGAAGGAGTTGATCTCCCCTTCCTTTCCTCATTTAGCCTCACAACATTAAAGTCACCTGTCACCAGCCAAGGATCCTACAAGTTTGATTTTATACGAATTATCTCAGACCAGAGAAGTTCCCTTTTGCCATCTTCATTATCAGCATACACTACAGTGATCTCCAGTTTTAAGTCTCCAGCAACCAAGCCAAAATGTACATGCTATCTCGATTGCCCCAATAGAGTACTATGGTAGTCCTCCCGCTCCCAAATGACCAGGATACATATTTTATTGTAGCTAGTAGAGTTTTCAATCCACTTGAAACCTGGCTACATGTGATTCATCGACTTTTCTATCTTGTTTTTTCTTATTTTTACTTTGGCTAGAATGGCAATGTCTGACCTTGCCCTCCTAAATTCTGCCCGGATGACATGCTGCTCATCCCAATCGAACAAGCCTCTAATGTTCTAGGTAGTGATGGTAGGTTTATCAACCATTAGGGGAGGGGGTTGACTTGCTGCCAACCAAAGCCTCTGAGTTTTTCTCCAAGTTCTTGAGTGACTGTTATCTATTGTTTGATCCTGATTCATTCTTCTCTATTCTAGTCGTGCTCTGGCTTTGAGTGACTCTCCTTGGACTCTTCATCTTATGAGGTTTCTCAAAGTCTTCTTTATCTGGAACGTTAACAACAATGTCTTTGCTCTTCACATTTTCAGTGTTGGAATTAGTATTTACTGTCAATTACACACCCTCAGCTGCATTTGATCAAACATCTACAGGTGGCGTTGCTTCAACAACACTCAACTTCTCTATTGGCTTCAAGCACATCGCCTTATTATGGCCAAAGTTGCCACAATGCGGGCACTTCTCAGGGACCCATTCATACTCAATCTTGATTGAATATGCAGATCCTTTATCTGTGCGAAGCTTAATGGTGCTTGGGAATGAAGATGACGAGCTCATCAACACATTGACTCTTTCATAGTCAATCTTGCTTCTTGCCTTAGTTTTCCTATCCAAGCACTATGGTTTTCCTAGGAACGAGGTGATGTGCACAAGCATTTTTTCACTCTATAGCTCCAATGGGAAGTCCAAGATTTTAAGCCAAACTGGGACTGAAGACAGCTTCTCCTGCTCCAGAGGCTCCCCCTTCTCCCACTTTTTCAGAATCATAGACTTACCTTTGTCATGCCATGGGCCGCCTTCAAGGGCATTAGCCAGGTCCGTTCCATTCTATAATTTGATGATGAAGCTCCCACACACCCTCCCCACAACCGCCATATCCCCTACCGGATTCCATAGTTTCAATAGATGATCCTAGAGAGTAGGGATGTGGGGTCTGAACCCGATGATGTACCTTGCAACAATATTCTTCTAGAGGGCCGCATTCTCATCTACTTCATCCTGTGGTATAATAATTGTATCCTCTTCGATCGTGAGTTCCTCCTCCGGTAGCCTCGTGTCCACATCTCCAACAGGGTTCCTAAAAACCACTGTCCAATCCTTGGAACTATTAGCGACCTTGACGATCTCAGCACTTGGGTGTTGCTTCGGGGTAGCTTGCTTTCATCCATGCTGTGGGGGTCGATAGCCATCACCTCCAGTGCCTCTACTGTGCGCGGCCATAGGTATTGGTCATTTTGATACTACTCAATTGTCCCTTCTTGTTGGTGTACTAGAACCAACTTTCCCTCCTACAATTATTATGCTATTCTATCCCTCCCTTTATCAGGTAGGACTTACTCGAGTTCTCTTGGTTACCAAAACTAGAGAAGACAACAATTGTTAGAGCTAATTGATGTGTTTGAGAATCCCCCAGTACCCCTCTTTTTACAGGTGGGTTAGGGCTAGGGTTCCCAATCTGAGCGGGAGTGGAAGGGGCCAAAATTTCAAGAATTTTCACATCCTGTGAGTAGTGAAATGATCGATTGACATTTGAGATAATAGTTTCAACCCTTGAATTGGTCATTTCACCATGTTTCCCAATCACAATTGTATTGGCAATTAAGATTTAATTAATGCAGAACATGACGTTAGCACAAATGCTTGATGCAATCAAATTGATCAACAAGTTGAGCGTTTTATCTCATGAACCAGCCATTTATGTGATGACCCAATGCCACACAAACACAATTACTCAAAAACAAAATGCATGATCAACAACTAAACAAACATATTACCACAAAACCAGATAAATTAAAACCGATCTCATATTATCATTATATGTGAAAACATATTACAACAAGGTCTAAAAACCTATATCACATCACATGCCATATTGGGAATTTACATTTGTTTAGTGGCCACAACCACAACTTGTATATAAAAGAGATCTTGTTCCATATGTATGAACATAATATACAACCACAAGCATATTCCGAAAACCACATGTCAACATATGTCATCTATCAAACACATCCCTCCTAGACCTAAGAGTACAAGGACGACACTAGGACTCTACTCCAACAACTAACAACTATCCAACCTTCTAAGGCTCGTGATATCCAAGATGCTATCCTTGAACAACACGATCCTACCCACACCACTGGCGACCACCTAAAAAAAGATGTGGTGACCCATGGGATGAGACCAACATCCCATCAAGAGATTTAACTCTCAACCAACGATTATTGTAACACAACATGATATATTATTAAATAGGATGAGAATATTCAACTAGAAATTAATTTAAATAAATTATAAAGGTTACGATGGTTAAGTAATTACTACATATTAAAGTTATTCCACCAGGTTAGACAACTTGATCAACTATTCAAATAAGCATAGAAACATATATGACTAGAAGGAATATGAAAAGCATGTAAGTTTGTCACCTACTGAACAAAATAAGAAACAAGGCAAGGGTAAACAACCAATGCGAAGAGTGTTTAAGCCTAAGAAGATATACTACATGGATGTATTACATATTTTATTAATGCCCTGAGGAATTGAGGTATACAACTCAATTCCAACTGACCACAACTAATTAAAAGTTAGTGCCATACATTATCTAGGAGAGACAGAGTCCTAGGATCTCCCACACCCTTAGAAAGTATGAGTCTACCACAGTGACATATAAAGTCAAAGTACAAAACACCTTCCCGTCTTAGTATATAGGTCATAGCGCTAGACACTAGGGAATATGAAACCTTGCCACCGAGTACAACCATCATTGTCCTCAAAATATCACATATACAAACCTCCGAAATACAACCATAACCATTCTCACATCGAGGCATGACTGTGGCCATCCTCCATACAACTTAGGATCAAGATGACAATGGCACAAAATCACTTTCACCTCACATACTCAAGAGTTTGCACTCTGAGTTTCCCTTAGGAATACTCATTTCACCATCTAGCAAGTCCTGACACTGGAATGGATCTATGGCACATGCCAACTACCTAATTAGGGTTTCACTTGATTAGTTAGAGTTAATTATCTTTTAATTGCATCAATCAAGTTACACACACACCTTAAAAATATTCTACAAAGATAAGGGTATATTGCAACTTCAAAAGATATAGAACGTATCAAGCATTAAGCTTATCACATCATCACATGGTACTGTTTCACTACCATCATTGAGTCCACACACATCACCATATCATCATGGAATACCAATCCATTGTCACATCTCCTAGAGGATATCTCTTTAATTATAGCACAAAGTCACTGCCAATGTCATAAGACCATTCACATTATTCCCTACAAGAGCATCATCATCTCTCCATGCCTCAACAAGGCTCATAACCATCACCACACATGTATTCTATAAGTTCAACATAACCATGCATTTAAGGTCCATGATGTTCACAAGATAGCAAATTAGGGTGACACAATTTAGAAGAGAGAAAGTTTTCCATCAACATGAAATTACTCAAGCAAACTAAGAAACATTGTTATGTACTTGAAATTGGGTTTAGGTTTCAACAATGTAGCTGAATTAGGGTTTCAAATAAGAAATTAAAGGTAAACCCTAACTCTATCATCATTTCCAACATTCTTAGAAGAAACTAGGCCAGCTATCATCATCAAAAGGTCAACCACATAAGACAATCACAAGTCCAAGAATCCTCATTGAATGCTGTGAATGGGACTCACATGCTTCATCAACCAAAGAGGTGAACCACCTTCAATGACCACATAGGTCAACCATCATCATCAACCGCTGAAAGCATATAGTTGGTGACCAAAGAGAAGTAGTGTTTAACCCCTTCGTCGACCGATGAAGTTGACCACCTTCAACCACCCTCAATGATCATATAGAATCCAATGTTCTACGACCACATAAGTTCAAGTCTTGGTGATCAAAGATACATGAAAAACTCATTGACCATTTAAAAGAGGAAACCTTTGGCGACCAAAACATGTAGTAATTCTTGGTGACCATATATAGATAAAGAAAGACTCATCATTCACCTGATCTAATAGGTTATTCATCATCATGAAACCAAAAACTACCAAAGTGTAAACCATAAGAAGGAAATCAATTCCAAAACCCTAATTTTAGCAATCATCATGAGATAAAACTTATCCATGAGTTGAGTGAGAGAAAACCAACGTTCCAACACACATTAATGCACCAAAACACCATCACCAAACAAGAAAAATGTGCACAAATATTAGGGTCTATAAAAGGGAAAATATCTACTAAAGAACACTAACAAACATAAACCAGGATCATAGATATTATCACCATTCTACTTGGAACAAAGTTTTAAGGGTAAATTTACTTAAATGCAAGGTAAGTGTAAACAATAATAGTGAATAAAGTTATATAAATCGTATCAAATGAGAAGAAGAAACTCCAACATCAAGTAAGATCCAAGAAGAGAGAGAAAAACCCTAGCTTGATCACCACTTTGACCAAGCTAGCTCAACCCCTAAGAAGGAAACAAAACCCTAGGTCAAAGGGTAAGAAGGAGAGCAAAACCCTTAGCCGAAAAGACAAGAAAGAGAAGTTCTTCATGCTCTACTCATGCACTACCATGGAGAACCATGGATTCATTCAAGAAGAGAAGGAAGAAGTGGGTAGAGAAGGAAAATGAAGATGAATAAAGAGATCACTTACCAAGGCAAAAGGATCACCGAACGATCACCAAGAAAGAGTTTCTCCAAACCCTAGCTCAACATGCAAGAGGATCAGCCGCTTCTCCAAGGTTGAGCTCCATTTTCACCACCCAACACAAGGGGACGAGCTCCAAGTAAGAAGAGAGAAGGAAAGGGTGCAAAAGGGTTTAGTTACATGCAAGGAGAGAGGTTTATATAGCCAAGGGTTGGAGATAGAGAAGGGAGGTTAGGTGTCATGCAAACACATGCCATGTGTCCACCAAAAATCATTCTTGCAAGAACCACACTTAGGCAAGCAACTTTGGGCATTAAAACCAATAAAAATCATCGACCATCTGGTCTAGGAAAACTCAAAGACCTCTGAACATTTTCAATGACCAAAGAAGATCAAAAATCTACTACCGCTGAAAATTAAACCCTAGGGTTTCTTGGTGACCGAAGAGGGTCATGGGCTCATCGACTTCCAATACCACTAGGCACATACCAAACCTCTTTGACTACAAAGAACATGACCAAAGGAACAACTACGTGAACCATGAAAAAAATCCCATCGGTAAACACGCACACACACACACCCGTCAAGATCAACCATCAAACTAGGGTATCCAAGCAAACTCTAAACCTCAACACATAATGTCACCACATTAAACCAAGGTAGTGCCCCAAAGAACCAATCTCTCCAACATTATGCAAAAACATGTGAGGAAAAACAAGCACGAGACAAATTTCTAGAAAACTCTAAACATGGGTAAATTGCAATTAGGTTCAAAACAAGCACATATGAGCATAACTAGTTCAAACAACATTCAAACTGGACCAAACTGGAAACATAAGCCCATCAATATAAAAGAAAATATGAGGTTAGATTAAGGTTTTAAGAATATAATTATGCTAAGCAAGAAAGATTGACCAAAATAGCTAGGTCCAGGGTGTTACAATCATAAACCACTAAGAAGAATTTTGCCTCAGAAATCCTATGCAAACAAGGATGGGTACTTCCTACGCATCTCATCCTCTAACCCCCATGTGGTTTCCTATACACCACGGAGATGCCACAAAACCTTAACAAGAACTGTATCCTTCTTCTTCAACTTCCTCATCCTCCTATCCATGATCAACACATGACCCTCAACATATGACACATCCTTCTCTAACTCAACCTCCATTGACTACAATGTCATCCCCTGACCAGGGTGACACTTCCTCAACATGGAAACATGCAAGACATCATGCAACTTGTGCAACTTTGGTAGTAGCTCCAACTTGTGAGCCACCTTCCCAACACGTTCCACAATAGGGTAAGGTCCCATATACCTGGGATCCAATTTACCCTTTTTTCCAAACCTTAACACACATTTCCAAGGAGAGACCTTAAGATACACATGATCTCCCACTTGGAACTCGAAAGGCCTGTGATAGTTATCAACATAAGACTTTTGTCTATCTTGGGATGCCTTTAGTTACTTTTGCATCACTTTGATCTTTTCTATAGTTTACTGCACTAGTTCAAGACCCAAAAGCTGATACTCATCTATCTCATACCAACAAAGCAGTGACAAAAAATGCCTACGATACAAGGCTTCATAAGATGCCATGTCTAAACTCCTTTGGTAGCTATTCTTGAAGGAAAACTCTATCAAGATCAGGTGTGCACATCCCAATTCCAAGAAACTACAAGACACAAGCTCTCAATAGATCTTCTAACATCTGAATGGTACTCTCTGACTGACCATCTATCTATGGATGAAAAGCTATACTGAACCTTAGTTGTGTCCCCATGGCTGTATGCAGATGTTCCAAAAAATGACTGGTAAACTGTGGACCTCTGTCTGACACTATGGTGATTGGAATACCATGCAAATTGACTATCTTGTCAACATATATCTATGCTAACTTCTTGCCCTATATGTCGTCTTGACTGGAAGGAAGTGAGCTGTCTTGGTCAACCTATCAACTATCACCCAAATGGAATTATGACCTTTGGCTATCATAGGAAGACCAACCACAAAGTCCACAATGATATGACCCACTTCCACTGTAGTATAGGAAATGGTTACATCATCCCTACATGATTTTGATGCTCAACCTTGACCTGCTAACAAACTGGATATTTAGACACAAACTTTGCCACATTACACTTCAAACCATGCCACCAATACATGTCCTTCAAGTTGTAGTACATTTTGGTACTTCTTGGATGCATCATTTATATAGAGTAGTGAGCCTCCTCCACAACCACCTTCCTGAAACCGTTAGCATTTGGAACCACTGTCTGATTGTGAAAGCAAAATGTCACATCATCAGTATCATGGAAACCATCATGCTTCTTGCTTCCAAATTCTTCCCTAATATTCTGTATCACAATATCATTCTGCTACTCATCTATGATCTGTTGCATCAAGGTAGGATTCATCTACAACTATTCTAGCAAGGTTGCCAACAAATAAACTTACAACTTTGCATTCATCTAGCAAAGTGACACCAACATATCATGCTTGTGATACAACAAAGCATGTAACTGTGCCTTGTCTATAGATGATGAAGAAGATGACTTCCTGCTAAGCACATCAACCACAACATTCTCCTTCTCTAGATGGTAGTATATTGTGCAGTCATAGTCCTTGATCAACTCTATCCATCTCCTCTACCGTATGTTCAACTCCTACTATTAGAAGACATACTGAAGGTTCTTGTGGTCAATGAAGATCTAATACTTCTCTCCATATAGATAGTGCCTCCAAATCTTCAAATCATGGACCATAGTTGCAAGCTCTAGGTCATGTGTTGGGTAGTTCTCCTCGTATTTCTTAATTTGTCACAAAGTGAAAGAAATCATGTTCTTGTTCTACATCAACACGCATCCCAAGACATTATTTGATGCATCACAAATGACTATATAGACTTTCCCTTGCTCTAGGAGAACTAAAATTAGTGCATTGGTTAACTTCTCCTTCAGTAGTTGGAAAGAATGTTAACACTTGTCATCCTAGACAAAAGGTACACCTTTCCTTGTTAGCTTTATTAGGGGTAACACCACAACAGCTAAAGTTCTTGATGAACCTCCTGTAGTACCCTGCCAAGTCTAGGAAACTGTGAACCTCTATCAGTGTCTTAGACTGCTGCCACTCCAGTATAGACTCCACCTTCTTTGGATCTACACAAACACCCTTAAAAGATATCAAGTTTCCAAGAAAAGACACCTCTGTCAACTAGAACTCTCACCTGCTGAACTTGGCATACAAACCATGCTACCTCAACAACGTCAACGCCAGGCGTAGATGCGGCTAACCCTGTTGACGATCTCTAGAGTATATCAGGATGTCTTTGATTAACACCACCATGAACTAGTAAAGGTATGGCCTAAACACTCTGTTGATCAGGTATATGAAAGTTTCTTATGTGTTGGTTAGCCCAAACGACATAACCACAAACTCGTAGTGACCATACCTAGCCCTAAAATTTGACTTGGGTATTCCATTCGCCTTGATCCACAATTGGTGATATTCGGACCTTAGATCTATCTTCAAGAACACTATAGCACCTCTCAGTTGATCAAACAAATCATCTATCCTCGGCAATGAGTACTTGTTCTGGATCGTGACCTTGTTAAACTGTTAGTAGTCTATGCACAACCTCATAGAACCATCCTTCTTCTTGACAAACAACACGGGAGCACCTCAAGGGGAAGTGCTCATCCTAATAAATCCTTTCTCTAGTAGCTCCTGCAACTACTTCTTCAACTCCTACATCTCTGCTGGTGTCATCAGGTATAATGACTATGCTATTAGCTACATTCCTGGAACAAGATTGATCTCAAAATCAATGTCTCTAGGAGGGGGAACATTAGGAAACTATTTAGAAAAGACACCCTCAAACTCTTAAACAAAAGACACCTCCTAGATACTAGGATTCCTCACATTGGTATCCATCACATGTGTCAAGAAAGCGTCACACCCCTACCTCATCAGCCAATCCACTATTGCTGACACCAAACCCATTGGAGAAATCTTCCTATCTCCTTGGAAGATCCATGAAAAATCACCATCATGGGGCGTTGCCATCTTGGAACTACTGTCCAAGACCACTCGATACTTCTCCAAGGTATCCATCCCAAGGATCACATTGAATCTATGCATGTCAAGTGGCATAATATCCACTTTGAATGCTGTGTCTGAGAAAGAATGTAGGATGGTGTGACAAAGTGGAATTTTGCATAAGTATGATGAAATTTCAATTTTGCCCAATTTTTGATCACTCATGAGCTCAAATCATTTTTCTTGTCTTCATAATCATTGTTGATACTCAAAATCGAAATATGGTGATAAATTGATCACTTTTTCCAAAGAAGAAAATCGATACATCAAACTTCTTCATATGATTCTCAAACTTTTTCTAAATATTCTCCACGTATTTTTGAACCTATGGTCCAAATTTCATGTCAGTTGGACATTCCTACAATTGTCTACAAATTTTTGAAGATAATACATTGAAAATGCCTTTATTTGCCTTTTTTACGGGCTTTTCCACATCACCTATCTGTTGCAAAGGGAGGGGGCGAACCCCATCCCTTAAATTCAATCCACGTAGATCCAAGCCAGATCGGGCAACCACTAACCCATCACCTACCTCCAGCAATCAGCAGGGAGGACGGCTGTGAAGCCGAGCGCGCCATTGACCCGTTCTTGATGGTGTTTTGAAAATCAAAGCGAACAAAATGCCTCAGCTCATATTTTGGCGTTCAACCATACCAATTTTGACCATGTTTTGTGCACTATTGTGCTGCCAAAACAAGCTCTTTGCTCTCCTCTCTCACTCTGGCGGCTATGGCTGCACCTAGATCTTGAACAAGCCCTAAACCTAGTCCTAATGCTATAAAAACCTCCGCATATGACTCCCCCCATCATTGCGTAGGGATTCCCCCCTCTTTTGTCCTCGCACATGGCCTCAAAACACACCCATTCTCCCCATCATTCTCTGCTTCCAAAATGCCACTGCCACACAGGCCCCTTTGGGGATCTCACGGCTGTGTTCCCGCCCCCAAGTAAGGACCCCCTCACCTTCATGAGATCTAGACGAGCATGACCGACACCTCCCCATCCTCCCTCGGTCACTATTGCTCCCAAATCCCCTCCACATTGGCGAGCCCACTCCGCTGCATCTGTGTTCTCATGCACACAGACTATAACGGAAGAAAGAAAGGTCCTTCAACCATCAATTCAGAGGAGAAGAACCTTGGTCCACAGACGCCAACCGAACCACTTCTGAACCAAGAATCAAGCTTAGAACCGACAAAATCAAGGACTGAACCAGACTTTTGATCAAGTGAGCTGCCCAGCTCACGTGACTCAATCTGGGCCACTCCTTGCACATTTGACGACCCTCATTTTTTCATATTAAGGTTTTTTGTTGCTCCTCTCAACTCAGAAAATCAATAAAATGGTCAAATATTGTTTAAATCATAAAAAAATGCATCTTGACTCCAAATAATTCGAGTAAATAGTTGATTTTGATCAGAAAAACCCTAGGATTCATTTAAAAATTATTTGGAATCCTAATTCTTGATATAGTTTTCTAATATCATTGAAACATGATCTATGATTATCCAAAATTATCAAATGAGTATACTTGTTGACTAACCTTTGAAATCCCTGGTAATTTGACTCTAATGATGATCTTGAGACACAAAATACAAACATGAATCATTAGTGATCTAGATCTATTTACTTGATTCAATCTTGATGAATAATGAGTAATCCTGATATTGATCTTACCCTTGATATAGTTTTGACCCATCAATCTGATCTTGAATTCCAATTATACTAAGTATCATGATGATGGACTAGAAATTTGATGATGACTTAGATAATGCCATAAATTAGGGTTAACACATATGATCCTAGAAAACCTAGGTAAGTCATTCACACTTGACATATTCTTGACACTTGAAAACTGTTAGACATATTGAAATAATATGGATCATGAGTGGATGACCTAACCCTAAGGTTGACCTAGGAAAATGTAACCCTATTCTCGAATATTGAAACATGATATCCAAATATCTTGATCTTGACCCTTGATCCAAACATTGTATTTTAGGATCTAACTCGAAGGGTGAACCTATTACTAGTGGATGTGTACTCGAAATCTCGGTGAAAGGTACGCTATTATATAACTCCTCCTTGATTGTATTGAAGATACTTTTATGTATCTCTTGACTATATACTTGGCTACTTACTTGGTTGAGCTACTGTTCCCTATGATTAGTCTTCTTTTTTTCTATGCTATATTATGAAAAACATGAAAACATAAATTGCATGCCCATTATGACTGCCCGTATATTGATAATGATGATGACATTGATAATGTTGATATTGAGTGCAACAACCCCCTCATTTGGAGGTGGGACTTGTACATTGGCCTCCTATTTCCTATGGTGAGAAGGATCCTAGCGACCTTCCCCATCCCGTTGGGGAAATAGAGTCACACAAAATATATAAGCATGCTTATTTGATTACAACATAATGAGAACTCGTAATAAAAATTGAATCGTTGAATAACAAACATTTTGTCGAATGATATTGGTTTTGGAAATCATTTGTTATTTTATAGAATATAAGTCCTACCAAGTATACTCTTTTGTTATAAACTACTTTACTTGATTTTGATAGCGTACCGTGCAATTGCATGATTGTGTCTTGATTTTCTTGATTTTAGGCAATACAAATAGAATACTGAATAAGATCACTTCCACACTCTACATACTCTGATGACAAGGATATATTGGAAAATTCTCTATTTTGGGTTAGTTGTTCTTTAAATATCTAGTTTTTGAGTTATTATTTCTTATTGTATATGCCAGTGTGATAGATCCTATTGGGCCACTCAGGGATGGGCGCTTCAATCCTCTTACTACTGTCTAGGTAGTAGGATTGGGATTGGGGTCAGAACGGTTTTGTGACATTTGGTATCAGATCTTACACACTCCCACATACTTTAAGTAAATAATTTCTCAAGTCTCTTACACCCAAGAAACCCTAATGTCCATAATGGTGAAAATTGAGGTGTCTAGTCTCGGGGTCCTGGCATAATTTCTCCTATTCGTCTTCACGGTGGCTAAGATCCCCCACTCTACCTGGCCTTAATTAATCCATAACTAGACCTAAAGGTTCTCTTGTGAAACCCCAGAGAGTCTTCTGGAATCTCATCTCTTCTTTAAGGATTATCCTAAGACACCCATGTAAATGAATATTAGGTAGTCTTCTCATCTCCTCATGTGGTCCTTTCTTGTGACCTTTTTCCACATGATGTCAATATTATGGGTAGTTTATGCATGGGAAAAATGAATATTATAAAGTTTTGAAAGTTGATACTATGATCTGACCTTGATTTTAAAACTTGATCTTGGATGAAAATACTTATGACCCCTAATATCATGAACACTCAAATTAGCCAAAACTTGACTACATGTTTGCTATGTTTGAAGTAAATATTAATGATTTTGATCTGGTGAAATAAGAGGGACTTATACCTTATACCTCATTGTTGATGAGGTCTCTATTTGATTAATGTCCATGTTTCCCTATTATTGATTAAACCTCAAATATAGTTAAGCAAAATCGTATCCTAATTTATACACATCTTGACCATGCTATCAAGTGACTCAGCCTAAGACCCACAAAATCATGATGTAAGACCTATGATGAAAAAAAAGTAGTTTTCCTATTGACTATTGATGCCTTTTGCAATCTCGATTTTGATATGATAATTATGGGCATAAACTTTGCACTATTATGATATAATTCCTTGAATGCCAAATTCAAATCCTTGATTTCCAAATTATATCACTACCTTGATCATAAAAGGAAAGGAATGCAACTATTACCTTGACTTTGTAAAATATTGACATTATTGCCCTATTCTGATCCTGAATTTTGATCTCATGACATTATGGAATATGATTTAATCATGGATACTCTCCTTATTTGAATAAGCTCAATTGATAATGACTAATGTTGGTAATGTACCAGATTAGGGTGGTAGTTGACTCATGACTCCCCTAACCTAGGTCACATCCCTATTATGACTACCTCTAAGTTGTCATCCTATTGATTATTTAGAGTTTGGAAAGTTATTCCCTTCCACCCTATTTTGACTGGTTGACCTAATCCTAATAGGTTAAACCCATGGTTGATACTCGATCTTGAATATTGATTTGATAACGATCTTGATAAATGACAATATTGACTATAGCTTGTGGTTGACTTCCTAGATAGACCTACGTGTAGATCATTCATCAACCTTGGATACAATGATAATGAAATCTTGATATGTTTCTCAAATATTGCTTGAATATTGTTGCTCAAAATTGAATATAGATGAGTGATCTCCCCTAAGGTCTAAATAGGAATCGAAACCCTGACTTCAAAATTTTGGACCTATGACTTTGGATCTTGATTCTTGATACTGATATAAAATAATGTGACTCACGATTATCAAATCTCAATAATGATACAAATCCTATGTTCAAAATTTTTTTGGATCTACATATCATACTAGATATATGAATAATGACTTCAAAAACCCAAATCTTGAAAATTTTGAAATCATGACTATTTTGACTCTCTCAATTTATGACTTAGGGTTTAGCTCTCATTAGGACTAGGGTGTGACAAAGTGGAAATTTGCATAAGTATGATGAAATTACAATTTTTCCCAATTTATGTTCACCTCATGATCTCAAATCATTTTTATTGTCTTCATAATCATTGTTGATACTCAAAATCGAAATATGGTGATCAATGTGGATTTTATACACATTATAACACCTTAAATGTGATAAATTGATCACTTTGTCCAAAGAAGAAATATGATACATTAAAGTTCTTCATATAGTTCTCAAATGTTTTCTAAATATTCTCAACATATTTGTGAACCTATGGTCCAAATTTCATATCATTTGGACATTCCTACAATTGTCTACAAAATTTTGAAGATAATACATTGAAAATGCCTTTATTTGCCTTTTTTATGGGCTTTTCCACATCACCTATCCGTTGCAAAGGGAGGGGGCAAACCCCAGCCCTTAGATTCAATCCACATAGATCCAAGCTAGATTGAGCAGCCACTAACCCATTACCTACCTCCCACAATCAGCGGGATATGAAATCCCACTAAGGATAACTCAATTCCACCTTTTTCCACTTATTTTCCACATTTATCCTTGTTTTCAATTTCTTTCTTAATAAAGAAATACTTAATTGATCTTTTCTTTTCTTATTGCATTCTCTATCCAACTTTGGACTCCTTGGAACCCAAGGAACCCAAGAGGCACGAAATCCATCCTTGAATTACATTCTTTTGCCTTCTAGAGGTTTCCACATCATTCTTTTCTCAAAAATTCAATTATTCATTTACTAATTTAATAATTGAATTTCCTTTCTTCATTTCCTTGTTATTGGGCCCAATAGCCAATAAAGGCCACAACACAATCATCAAGGCTATTGTAAATGAAATCCATTTATTCAAAACAAATTATATCATTATTTGTTCAATTATCTTTAATATGAGAAATTACATTTCTCACCAATTGAACCCAAAAATTGGGGTTGTAACATCCTTCCCCTCTTATAGGAATTTTGTCCTCAAAATTCTTATCAAGCAAACAAATAATTCAGGACAAGACTTTTCCATGTCCATCATTGGCCCTATGTGGCTTTACCGTACTCATGACACTTCCAAAGAACCTTTATCGTCACATATTCTTTTCTCTGAGTTCTTTCATCCTGGCGTTTATAAACTGCACAGGTGACTCAAGCCATTTTAGCCTCCCTTGGGGCTCACTAGGTTCATTTCCCGCACATGGTCTGGGTACCTCACATAGTGCTCTAAATTGGACACATGGAACTCATCACATATTACTTTATCTTGAGGGGTAAGATCAAACTTAACATTCTCCACCAAACCATGTCAAAAGAACCCATGCATCGGGGACTCATCTCTCTTAGCTATAACTTAGAGGGGTCGGATTTTCATGTCACATATTCTCCCACAGTGAACTGCATGTCAGTCTACTTTGCATCTACTCACGACTCTCGTCGTCTCTAGGCTCCTTTCAGCCATTGTACGATCAAAGCGACTTCATCTACACGCACTGTGGCCCTTTTCTAACCATCACGTGGTCCTTTCACCAACATCACCTTACTGAAGTGGTGACCAACACAACCTCTCTTACAGAGATTCTTTAAATCCCGATATTGGCTGTGGTGGTCATCATCACATCTTTCATAGGACAAGAACTGTCTCTAGATATCACCCTGAATGAGAACACATGCTCTCATCAGACCCTTTAGTTTGGATCATACTAACCATTAGTTAGGGGTGATAAGAAGTACTAATCTCGAGTTCTTCATGTACCTACTTCCACCTTATGGAAGTGAACCTTTATATCATACTTAAGAACTTTTGAATTTGCATCATGGTGTAGTTGAACCATCTCTCTCATGTATAGTTCAACCAGATATGTCCCTTGACAGAACTCTTTCTTTCTCATGTCATATAGGTAAGGCGATCCACCATAACCCATATTGCATCTCGACCTTCCCTGGTCTAGGGGAGACTTACAAAATCCATAGTGATGAACTCCCATTCCCTCTCAGGAACTCTTTATACTTTATATCCATGCACTGGGTTACTAGTGTTCATCCTTTACCTCCTGGCTTGCATGGCCACATGCCACATGCAGCTTCATCTTAGGTATTCAAAGTACTACTATCACTTATTATCTCGGTAGTACCACGGTATATGGTGATCTTAAGTCATGATCTCCTGTATTGTCATGATTCCTTAAGATAAATTCCTCAGAAACCATAAACCACTCTAGTCGGGGTTTCATCACCTTCCTTTCCAAAGAAGTGCATTTGAGGCTCTACAACCATCCTTTCATTGCATCAAGGCCTAGGCTGGCTAACCAAACAACCATTAACTTGTTGAATAGATCTCATTACATCGGAGTATTAGCCAAACATATCTCCTTTCCAAACTTAGGGTTAGCCTAACCACCTCTTCTAGCTTCTAGCCAAACTAGTCAGATACATCTCAACCAGAGCATCCATTACCACTTCACATCCTTAGGTATTATGTAACATTGAATACATACACTTCCATGTTTTTCACTTATCCTCTCAAACTCGAACTCTAAGTCTATCTTCATCAAGAAAACTTTGAGCTCATTCCTTTGGTGATCAAACTCAACCTTGTATGACTCATATCTCATGATAAAAACATCCTCATAAGGTGACTACCTCATTCCTCTTAATGTTGGTAAACCATCCATGTATCATTCACTCCACCAGGGGATGTTATCATCTCTATCCTCATACCTCATAGCAACGTTCCAACTCACATCATCTTTTATCCTTAGTGTATGGCATGCATACTATCCTATCTCTCACTCCCATAACAAGGGGAAATAAGCATTTGGCTGTAGTCCAAATACAGAGTTCTTCCTATTCCAAGAGTAGAGATGGTACATCCCACCTTTCCAGTACACCTTTAAATCTAAGTTGAAACATGCTGTTTATGCCTCTATATTGCAACCATCTTGATATCAAAGTTACCTCCATGGAAAACTGGTTTTGAACCTACTTGGGTCCACAGATATTCCTTGGTCATCACCTCTAGGTCTATAGGGTGATGACACTTTTGGGGTCATCCCTCTTCCCTTATGCATCCAGAGAGTGCCCTACTCATCTTCCCTTTGGGTCCCATGAGTTCATGAAGGTGATCAATCTCCTAACCCATGACCCTCAGACAATGATAGTTGTTACCTCCCGACCCTATGGTCATGTGCAACTAGGGAATTAGGCAGCTCCTACTCCATCAGTCTTATCCCTACCTGACCCTAGGATAGACTTAGGGTTCTCTTATAGTACATGTTCAACTTAGAACCTTACCCAAGCCTTCATCATCTCTCTCTCTCTGCATTCAAGGGCTGACTTTCATCATTTCATAGGGGTCATGAAGACCTACCTACCTTGGCCAGGCCCCTATACTGATTACCATCATGGTAACACATCCACATGCACTTAGAGATGGTTATCTATGGGTCTATAGGTTCATTCTCATACCATGTACCTTTCACTTAGCTTCTCAAGATCCTATGAGACCTCTTTAGGTTAACTTGAACCAACAAAACTGGTATACACCCAACAAAAAGGTCCCTCTCCCAGAATGAGAGGAAACTACACCTTGATAACCAAGGTCACAAATGTCCTTAGGTCTAGCTTGCTTAACCCTAGCAAGCCACTAAGGTACAAGAAGACCACCTACTCTACCATGTCATCAACTTAGATATGAGGGGTTCATCAAAGATACCCTAAACTTAAGGGGTTTTCCTTTCTTCTCAACATGAGAAGTACCATGCTCATATTTATAGAAACTCAAAACTCATCATGAGCATCAGGTACAACACTTCCCCTCTTAGGCCTAAGAACCCTAGGTTTACTTTTGGGTGTTCAACTGCATGTTCAATCCCTTAACCACGAATCCGACATGTATAAGGCATGACATGCACTTCCTGTCATCCTTCTACTCGAGCAACACTTCAGAGTGGAGTCCTCCTCAAGGACAACCCACAAGGTACAAGGCCTCACAACTTGCTACTAAACCTCTCCAGGTCTAAGGAACTCTTCTCCCTATCTCAAGAGGTAAACACCTATACCATAGGCACAAAGGTACCAACAGACTCATCCTCTCTCTAGGGTTTGGTTCCTCTCATGGCAACCAAGACATCATCAACCTCTAGGGATCAAGCATGAGGCAACTGTTATCATCCACTTAGGTCACATCATCCTCAACTCCCCACTTTTCCTCGTATCCTTGAATCTAGGCTCCCAACCTTCTGGCTTGAGTCCTGCTTTCTCTTTCTAGAGCTAAATCCACATTCATCCTTGCTACTAGAGGTCCTCTCTCCATGAAGGATCAACATCACAAGCATAGCTCTACATGGGTGAAACCTATATTCAAGCTTATGTTTTCTCAAGGTTATCTGTATCTCTATATGCTTATCTCATAGGCTATTCCCTCATACTCTCCTGGACAGGGTTTCAACCTATTTCTCGCACTACTGACACATTCTGGGTGCCTATTATGCCCATATAAGCTCATGGGGTTTCCATAGGTTTTTCTCTATCCTCATCAATGAAGGAGCTATCCTTCACTCAATCATGCACGACCCTTCCCAGGGTTGGGTCGCCAGAGGTACTAGCTCATCCAACCTCTCATGGTCCATACGGCATCTAGGGCATGTCCATCCAAACACCTGGTCTAACTCATCATGCCATCTCTCTCTCTAACCTTCACTTAGGGTTAGGGTTAACATCATCCTCAGAGGATGTGCCAGGTCTCTAATTGTAATGGATATCACTATCTCCAAGACTAACTCTCTTTATTTATCCTCCTGACAAGGAGGTCTAGCCTCAGGTCTCTTCTGAGGGCATGACAACTTATGTCATACGACCTAAGCATGTATCAATCCTTTCGTTTACGCTTAATCTATTAAGCTGATGTCCATGACATCTTATTTACATACATTTTCATTAATTTGGTGGAGGATTCCTTAGACCTTATTAACCTTACCCATACCTCAAGAGGGTGAGGAGAAGAGAGAAAACCCTAATCCTTAAGGTCCTTAATAGAATTTGTGATGAGAAGGGATGAATAAGATGAGAAAGTCCTTAAGGTATCTTATTTCAATTCATACCCTAAGACTTTGTCCAGGCAGTCACACAGATCCGGGAGTCATCATATTCTATCTAGCGGTGCAGAGGAAAATATTGCCAGCCCCCAATCGTGATCCTTTTCTAGACACCTCCGTCTTTCGGATAATCCTCTAATAACTCCCTTGGGTTCTATGGAGTTTGTAAAATTAATAATTATTAATGGTTAAGTGAGGAACCTATGCTCTGATACCAAATGTTACGACCCCACCTTCCGGTAACCCCCAATTAAGGGAGACTGAGAGGTCAAAGCCGCACCCATAATTTCCGGATCAAAGGTTCGACAATTAACCAAGAACAATTATTAAATTTTAATAGACTAAACTGAAAAGCTGTAAGAAAATAAACTTTTGCATACCTTTTTGAAAGTTTGGATTTCTAAACCTCTATCTGCACTAGAACTAATCTAACTATTACCTCCTTATTATTTAATTCATGAATTCACAATATGTCGCTTTATTGTTTGTCCTTTTGGGATTTTGTACCTAAATCACTAACAAACAAAACAGCGGTCATCCAAAGCTGGTATGTGGGGGAAACAATAATCGTGTAATTGTTCATAACAATGTATTGCATCCAATTACCATTTAACAAACAATTTTATGTTTTAAATATAACTGCGCGATCCATGCATCCCCTATCCTCTGCGTTGTCCCTGTAGTGGACCTGGATGCTACTTTCCTTATAGTAGATCCCCATTAAACCCCTCATGGTCCCACCTATAGGTGAACCAATTTCTAGGGTTGAGTCACATGTCACTACTCATAAGTAGCCCACTCCTTAACTCATGGTATGCTAAAGGGTCTCATGGCACTACACTTGGTAGCCCAGTTTCTAACCCACGACAACCTAGACCTTACTCTAGGTTACCCCTTTTTAGCCTTTACAAGCCACAGAGGTGGATTCAGATCTAGCCAGTTATATATATATTCATAGTGATAATCATAGTCACTTTATAGTTGCATGAAATAAAAGGCATCCAACAGTTATTTTCAAGCAACTGATAAACACGTTCGGAAATCGCCGTGAAGCTAAAGCAATTATTCATAAACGTAACCACATACCTATTCAATAGATTTATCAAGCTAATATCAATTCCAACCAAGAAACCCATCCAAGCAAGTGGTTCAGCCACACAATCAAGAATTCTAAAAAACACATGTACTCTATTTATGACACACTTTATCAAGATTCTTTCTATTCAACTTGAAATTGCTTCCTATGGTTTCCTTATCCATTATAGGGTTTCATTAGGGTCTTTCTTCACTTTTCATCATTATAACTACCAAAACCCTAAAAATAGTAATACTGAGAGCAAACCCTGAGTTCCTCATTAACATATTCCTAACAGTCTTAGGACCAAATTAATATTACTTTTATGCAAGATATCTCGATAACATCTCATTAGAAACCATTATTTACCTAGATTAGGATTTCTAAGCCCATTGATGCATATTAACATATTAAAACCTTAAATCAATATATTTAGCCCATGGATTATCTACTTACATCTTCAAATCCTATTCTTATCAATAACAAGTTAATAGGCTTGTAGATTATCCATATAAAACATCCCAATTCATATAATCACCAAGTTAGGGGTTTTCCCCGTTATAAAGCATTAAAGTTATCAACTTTGACTACTTTTCGAACTATGATCAGATTCAGGCTATAAAACTATTTTTATTGGATTCCTTGTGTTCTTCTGATCAATTTTCATATATAGTTCTTCTTAATCCGAGTTACCAATTATTTTCTAAGAATTAAACAAAATAAGAACTAACTGACCAATAGGCGGCTGCCACGTCATCTATTTACCTGGTTTTGTCCCTGCAGGCGGCTGGCTGAGATTTAGTGCAGAAATATTAATGTGCCATTGCAAGTCACATACTTAAGGAGGGACATTTTGGTCAATTTGTTATAACCCTTCCCCTACCTCTGTTGTTTCCCTTCTCCGAATCAGCCCTCCCGCCGGCTGCTGCAAGTCGGCTCCCGACGAAGGCTTAGCGAGTAGGGATCCCAGACTCATGTTCCCTTTCCGTCGCACCCAAGCAGTATGTATGGACCACCCCTACCAACTAGATCATGTGCTAACTGAAGCATGCGCCTGTGGATGTGGCTTCTTAGCAGTGAGCCTGCCGGAGGTGGCCGCTGCCTGTTCCAGAACAAGCAAGGAGGCCAAACCCAACTAAGGGGTGACGAAAAAGAAGAGGACCCAACTATTCTCATTTATGACTATGGACCATGTTGTAGCCTGCAACTACATCTATACTTCAGGTTCGTCCGGAACAGTTCCAAGCTAGAAGAGTCATGAAAGGCTCTAGATCATCGTGGTTAGGGCTAGGTTCTCTTCTCTGATCTTGCCTCCTTGGGATTACCTACGGCCAGAAGAGACTAGGTCCTGGTGCCAGATGGAAGTTGGGACTCCAAGGCCTATATATATACTTGTCTAGGAAGAAACCCTAAAAATTCCTACATAGATAGATGAGAAGGGGAAAAGGGAGAGATATATAATCTCATACCACTTGAGTCATTAGGAAAGGGAGGCGATTCCCATAATTCAAAAACTAAATGCACCCCTTCCTTCCATTAGTCACGATTCTAACCTTAGTGCAAGTCCTAAAAGGATAATAACGAATCTTACCATATTGGCATTAACGAGTTGTTACCCCTTTTATCCGTTATTAATGTACGTGTATTCGGCTTGGGCCAAACTATCATCTTTTTCTTCTTTATTCCTTTACTAATATATTTCCTAAATCTGTTAACCATAATTCACTCTAAAATCCGTAAAGGAAGACACACCCTTACCTGGCTCTTAATAAGAATATTTTCTCTCTCCTTGTTTATTATTTTTTTCTCAAAATTTAGATGAAACTCTGTCCAGGCATTATCTACGTGTATATTAAATTTGAAACCCAATTCCAAAGGAAAAAGGATGTTTCCTTCATATGCAAGTTATTCATTAATAAAACCAAATTAATAGATATTTCCTCTTTCTTTTTCTCCATTGAGTCTCCTTGGACCCCAAGAAACTATTCCTTTTTAAGGATACTCATTATCCTTCTAGATGCATTTATGTCCATTATTTCTCATTATCTTGTTTATTTCTTATCAAAATAGCTCTTTTTAAGGATTTCTATTTATTTCTCTTTTATTTTCCTCATTGGTATTCCTTTTAACATTAGGAATCCTTGGGATACGAAATACCACTAAGGATAACTCAATTCCACCTTTTCCCACTTATTTTCCACATTTTATCATTGTTTTCAATTTCTTTCTTAATAAAGAAATACTTAATTGATCTTTTCTTTTCCTATTGCATTCTCTATGAAACTTTGGACTCCTTGGAACCCCCAGGAACCAAGAGGCACGAAATCCATCCTTGGATTACATTCTTTTGCCTTCCAGAGGTTTCCACATCATTCTTTTCTCAAAAATTCAATTATTCATTTACTAATTTAATAATTGAATTTACTTTCTTCATTTCCTTGTTATTGGGCCCAATAGCCAATAAAGGCCACAACACAATCATCAAGGCTATTGTAAATGAAATCCATTTATTCAAAACAAATTATATCATTATTTGTTCAATTATCTTTAATATGAGAAATTACATTTCTCACCAATTGAACCCAAAAATTGGGGTTGTAACACACCATGTTGGAAAACTAGCATGGCACACCATCTTTGATCAAGGTAGTTTGACTTTAGTTATCATAAGTGACAAGCTGTGTTGTCCAACCAACACGCCAAATTTCTTGCAGTTTTAGTTCAATATAAAGGAAATTGTCCCTCATTCTTATATACGTAAGGGAGTCACTTGGAATAGCCATCACACATCATTTGGATCATAAGACATCTAGATCAGACCCAAGACAATTAGAAGGTAATATTAGAGGAGAAAGGGAAGTTACTCAAGAGAAATCCTTCTTCCCAATTATTCTTCAACACTTGCAGTGGAGGTTTTTGTTCTCCATGCCAACCTCTAGGGAGAGAAGGTTGCTAGAGAAAGAGAGGTAGTGAGGATGAAATTGTGTCTCCTAACTGGAGAAACACTTTGTTCTACTACTTCTTTGGAGGTTGTCATTCTTTCCTTTCTCCTATTATGTTCTTCTCTATATTCCATTATTTGTATCAACATATTTAGCCTTGGACGATTAGAACCTTTGCTCTTGGGCATGGGGGAGTAAGTCCCATGACATAAATTGTTTGATCATGAATTTCACTATTGATCGTAATTATAATATTATTCTAAGGCTTATCAGAGTTGAATTCTTCTTACATGCTTTGCTGGACCCTTGGTGTGTTTGATTTATACTATTTGTATGATTTGAGAATACATGCACATGAGTAAGGAGATAAATCTCAGAAACATTTCCTTGGCGACAAGAATGTCTAGAATGTTTTGCGGAGCAAGGTTTGTAGTAAGAAACTTGGTGCAAGAACATGTGTACTGTCCTACACCGCAGAGAGGTGGGTGTAGGATACAAACCTCGCTTGTGTTGTTTCTAGCATTGTTGATTTCTTTATTTGTCAACTATGATATAGAAGTGAAACCCTATTCTCAAGAAATTTAAATATAATTACAATCTGGAATCCAAGTCACTTTTATTTCTAGTTAAATACCCTAACTAGTTTAGTTAACTAGTGTAAAATCAAATCATCCTTTGAAAACCCAT
This sequence comes from Alisma plantago-aquatica, assembly GCA_963693085.1. NCBI lineage: Eukaryota > Viridiplantae > Streptophyta > Magnoliopsida > Alismatales > Alismataceae > Alisma > Alisma plantago-aquatica. The sequence continues at coordinate 641,904,359 of OY856413.1, read as the reverse complement.
CTAAATTGTTGAAAATTGATATTCTTGAGTTTAACTATGCCTAGCTCCTTGGACGACCTCGATAATACTATACACACCCATACTTGCGGGATAGTGTTTGAGTTATAGATTTAAGACTTGTACACACGACTAACATGGTTTTGGCATCGTTACCATGGAGCATCAGTAACTCCATCAGAGTAAGATGTGTTGTATAGTAAGTGAGAGTAGATCATGCCATAGACATCATTTTTACAATCATTTTTCCACATGTTATCCACTATCATTTTCATCACAGTCATCATCATTATCATATTTTGTATCTTCCATGTTTGTTTTTGTACTTCACTCACCTTCTTTACTTGCAGGATTGTTAGCAACCTTCAAAAATAAAGGAGGAGTGACCTCAATCAGATTTGGAGGAATCACAACATTCATCACCACCTTTGCCAAAATGTTTAGCTCAAGAAGATAAAACAATAGTGAAATATGGTCTTCCCCTTAAGGATATCGTTGTTCAAAATGTTGGGTTTTATGGCCTCAGAGTATGCTGTAGAAACAAGATTTTTTTTGTCCATTAACCCATAACATGAGATGGCATCAATGACTATGTAATGGGAAGGATGGTTTTAGTGAGATGTACATGATCCTGGGGATTGCCCAGGGATAATACCTCGCAACCATGTGAGGTCTTCGATGCCATGTCTTAGATGGTGTCTGTGCAACTCCTGGTCTTCGCTATAGACTCTACCCTTCACCATGGACTACGACTGGTGTGTCCTCTTGAGCGGAAGACATCTCTTACCTCTACAGGTAGTCCACATGGACCACCTGAAACTCCTGCCTTTCTAGAAGAACTGGAAGGAAGGAGACAACCTCCTATTGGTGTACTAGCTGTTGGTATGTATGCCATGAGAGCCAATCATGGGATGATTGGTGGGATACATTAAGATTGATTTGATAAACATAAAGGGCAAGCTTCCAATTCATTCTGGTTCAGTCTGTTATGAGATAATGACAATACAGATTGAATGTCTAGAGAATGACAGTACTCAATGACGTATGCTTTTAGGTTAAGGACCTAAACGATGAGATCATACAAATGTTAAGAGTATACATTCTTGTTATGTCCCTAGTCGGATGTCACTGTGGAAGGTTGATAGACAACAATGACACACAAGACTAGATTATGTGTTGGTTGATGACATAATCTCATTAGTCATGATATAGTGATATCAAACCGAGCACATAGGTACTTGTTAGAGAACAAGTGTATCAGACATCATGGGTGATGACATGTGAAACCCTAATCTAGGATGTGATGTGATACCCTAATCTAGGGTAATGTTATGTGTAACCCTAATGCAATGATGTGATGTGAAAATTTAACCCAGGGTGATGCTATGTAATGCTATATGAAACCTTAATATGAAATCCTAACCCTAATATAGGGTGAAGGTATGTGAAGTCCTAATTTTGGGTTATAATGCATGAAACCCTAATCTTGGGCAATATGATGATAAACCATAACCCTAACTTTGGGCTATGAGTTGAGAAACCCTAATTTCAGGGTGATGTTATGTGAAACCCTGATACAGGGTGATGTTATGTGAAACCCTAAAATAGGGTGATGTTATGTAAACCCTAATTGATAAAGATGGGAAACCCTATCCCTAATAATAGAATAGTGACTAATATATTGATAAGTGACACACCTAAGGTAGTTGTTAATGGATGACCTTATATCAACAATTCCTTAACTCGAGATGAGTCCATATCTTTGACAATGGTTGCATATTTCAAATAAGTGACTTGTGACCAATACATTACATGATAAATGTGATGAACTGGTGCATGAAGTATTAGGATGGGAGATACCCTAATACAAGATAAGTTGATGAAATTAAGATAAAGATGATGAGGGAAGTGATACATCAAGACATGATAGATATCACGTCCATCACCTCAAGACTGATACACCTTGATGTATTCTAAAACCAATATACTTGGATGAGTAACACATGAAGTGTGTCATGTCAATTGTTACATTGAGATATAATACACTTTGATAAGTGTAGGCTAACATACCTTAAGAAAAGGTTAAGCCAAGTTAATAAAGTATGATGTAATCATATTCTGGTAAAGTTGAGCGAGGAACTCATATCTTCTGTTGATATTTCATTTAATGATAAATGATGAGAACAAATAAGCATGATTGAATACTTATGTTGGCTCCTAGATGTGTGGAGCAATGAATTAGGGCTTGATCATTAATAATATGATCTTGAGAACCTAAATGGTTAATAGTGGAAAACCCTAAACCTAATAAAGGGTGATGATATGTAAGATAAACCGTAATCGATAAGGAAGGGAAACCCTAACCCTAATGAGGGGAAGGTTGTAATTCTTTTATTGCATAAACCTTGTAAGGCATGTTAAATACTTGAATAAAAGTATAATGTGCAATGGCCTTGTGAGCCATGTGAATAAGTTGTTGTCTAGTGAGAGGTGATAAGATGAGTAATGGCCTTGTGAGCCATGTGATAATTTGTTGACTAGTGAAAAGTGACAAGATACTTAATGGGCCTTGTGAGCCATGTGAGCCATGTGAGATGCTTGTGTAGCAAGTATCATGTTTACCTTGGTCAGATGACCTAAAGGTAATAGTTACCTGATAAATGGTAACTATGTTTAGTGATGAACTAAGGGTTTGAATACCCAAATCCAGTAAACATGATGATGATGTTGAGGGATGTGAATTCCCGAAAATGAGATAAGGGATTGAGATCCCAATGTTTTATAAAGCTTTGAAAAGTACTTGATAGAAGTATTACACATTCTTTGTAGCATTTGTTATAATAAATTATGTTTGAAAACCTAACTGATGCAAAAAGAATATGGTAATACACTTAATTAATCAAGTGGAATTTTATCATGTAGTGCCCTGGCCATATAACCATCAGCGTCAAAATTTGCTGGATGGTGAAACGGGTTGCTCCGTGGCATAACCTGGAATGCATATTTTTGAATATGCGGGGGTGATGGGAAAAAATATCCGTACACCCTAATGGAGGAATTGATGTGAGAAAAACATTAAATCTCTCAATACTTCATTATATGTGTCGGTATGGATGTATCATAAATCTCTCGATGTCAGGATGGATGTATCACGAATCTCCCAATAATTTTAATGCCGAGTCGATGTGAGGTAAACATTAAATCTCTCGATGCCGAAGGAGTGCAGTTGATGTTGTAACTCTATAGTGAAGTTGCCAGTATACCTTGGAAAGCTATTTAGCAGAGACACAAGATGTCATGCATGGTATCTCATACTGACCGAGATAAGGGAGGTCATGGAAGCCGGCTCTTCCATTGACCTTGTATGGCACCGATTTTGACTTCACAATGGTCGGTTGGAGTATGAGCGGTATACCTCATCTCCTCAGGGCATAAGTGTGATTGTAAAATGTAATTAGCCGTATAACATGTTTGCATAAGGATTGAATATGAAAATCATTGACTGATGTTACATTTCTTTATGCATCTTTAGTTGATAGATGATATATTTATGATTCATTACATTCCTTGCAAAGTAGATAGATGATGTACAATTCTACCATGGGTAGATGCAATGTTCTCCTTAAGAAAGGAAATTATCCTATTCTATTCATACAATGATTAATACTGCTGTTAATATAAAAGAACTCCTGCTCAGTTTATTACTGTTTATCTGCAATAATAATGTTTCTGGCGGAGAGTTATATCTCTCGTTGGGACAATTTTCAATTGTCTCACCCCCGTGGGATCCAACTTTTTAGGTAGACATAGAAGAAGAGGCAGAAACCCTATAACAGGGGAAGAGTAGCAGCAACAACAGGGACAACTGTAATTTTCCAAGTGGAGGCTCTGGATGTCATATTTTGTATAGAGAGTCCTATGTGTCGTCTCTGTACTCTCAGGTCCTCAGAGTTAGTAGTTAGTACTTTCAATGAATCGATCTGAGATTTTGGCTTGATGCCTCGAGGTTCTTATGCTGCCTGTGTATAGTTTTAATAGAGCAATTGATGCTTGTAATCCTCGAGAAGGGATGATACATGATATGTGCTTATGAACTAGGATGTAAATAAAATACTTTGGTTTTGGATAAAAGAGTTTTCCTATGTTTGGATCTCTTTGAAAAAGGTTTTAATTTTTAGTGATTTTTAGTAATCCGTTGTTAATGTTTTCTTCCGCATTCATTATTATCCGATGTTTAGTGTCTGTTGTCACAATATACATGCTATAACCGCAATGAGAAAACATACAATATATATAAAAACAATGATTATGACCATGATATTGTAATTCCTTGGAGCCACAAGGAATTACGGTCATCTAAGGTTTACATCTTTTGCAACCTATTGTTGATGAAGATCTTTGGGCTTGAACCATTCTGGGTTGATCGGTTCATCCTATGACACAATCAGCTCGCCTCCTGCTCGAATGGTTGGTTGGTTTCACCTTCGATGTCTAGACACCTCCAACAAGTGGTTGGGCCATCATCCGGTCGGTCCAACTCCTTCATAATCCTCCTTGGTCGTCTAGGCGGTCGACTCGTCTGGTGTTGAACATGTTCTTCTTTGATGTAACAGAAAATAAACTACTTTTACATAATCTTTGGGAAACCTTGAGTTAAATTCAAGGGGAGCAAAGGTAGAATAGAAAGGATCTCGAGTTACATGTGGAAAAGAAGGTAGAGGCTCGGTATGCAAACCGAGATGCAAACAACCATAACCAACCAAGCACACATAGGGTTTATAGGCCATAACCATGCTACACATCCACCATCAAAACCGTTTTAGGGCAACACGTATTAATTGCATAATACCATATCATATATGTATATTAGTTTGTGGTCGGATATGCATAATACCATATAATATATGTATATTAGTTTGTGGTCGAAGATGCAAACTACTTTTACATAATCTTTGGGAAACCTTGAGTTACATTCAAGGGGAGCAAAGGTAGAAGAGAAAGGATCTCTAGTTATCTCGAGTTACATGTGGAAAAGAAGGTAGAGGCTCGCTATGAAAACTGAGATGCAAACAACCATAACCAACCAAGCACACATAGGGTTTATAGGCCATAACCATGCTACACATCCACCATCAAAACCGTTTTAGGGAAACACGTATTAATTGCATAATACCATATCATATATGTATATTAGTTTGTGGTCAGATATGCACATTAGGCATTTTAAATATTCACATCGTATGCAATAAATAAATGATGATAAAACCAAAATCTGATCATATCAATTTATCCCAAAACACAGTACGTTGACATGGCTCTCATACCACTGTTGGGTTTTATGGCCTCAGAGTAGGCAGCGGAAATAAAAATTTTACTGGCCATTAACCCGTAATAGGAGATCGCATCAATGGCTATGTAATGGGCAGGGTGGTTTTAGTGAGATGTACCTAGTCCTAGGGCTTGCCCATTGACAATACCTCGTAGCCATGTGCGGTCTTCGATGCCATGTCTTAGACAGTGTCTGTGCAGCTCCTGGTCTTCTCCATGGACTTTGGCCTTTACAACGGACTATGACTAACATGTCCTCCTGAGTGACAGACATCTCCCACCTTTGTAGATAGTCCACACAGACCACTTGGAACTCCTACCATTCTAGAACAACTGGCAGGAAGGAGATGACCTTCCTGTTGGTGCACTAGCACCAACCTACTTGCCCGAACTCAGACTGCTTTTTTGTAGCTGTCTTCCCTCTCTATGACTCCCTAGTCAGGTAGCACTTTCTTGGGTACTCTTGGTTACCAAAACCAACTAGGACAACAACTTTGCAGAGCAACGATCCAGAAATTCCATGAATAACTTGCACTGCGGCGGGCGAACCAATCCTCTCACAACTGAAATGGTCATTTGGCAAGGTGAGCCGATCAGTTCACTTGTGAACCCGTTGGTGGGGAGTGTGAGTGGGTTGATTCACTAAGTGAACTAGTCATTTCACTTCCCAAACTTGCCTAGGATTGACTTTCCTCAATTGTTTCCAACTAATTCAAAGATTAATCCTTGTTCCAATCGAATTGAACAAGTGAAGCATGAAAGTTTTCCTCCAACCGGAGAAATCCTTATTTCCTCAGTTGGCAGGACTATGAGCTGCCCGGTTGATCAAGTGAATCAGTTGGTTGGCTCACACCAGCCGATTGTCTCACAAGGGTGAAACGGTCAGTTGGCACACACTAGTTGATCATCTCACAAGGGTGAAGTGGCCGATTGGTAGTCCTGATATTGGCAATGCAGTCTCCAATTGACCTGACACTCCAACCAGCTAGTTCAACACTTGAACTTGATAGTTTTGCATCCAATCAATCAATTGTATGTTTAATTGAGTACCTAAACACCTTTAGTCTCAATCTAAACATTATTCATGGACAATCTCCTCTTGTAGGGGTATCCTATATGTGTGACCCTACATGTTCCAATTTACATTAGTAGTGAATGTTCATAACAACTTCTGACATCAAAAGTAATGAGTGGAATCTAGTAACTCATCATTGCTACCCAAGTAACTCAGAAAGTTGGAGAACAACTTCAACCTACAATATGTGATTAGTGTTACAGTGATCGTATAGTTCCTTTATCACTGACATCCAGATTGAAGTCGAGGCATGGAATGTCATCCTCTTCAACATTCTATCCATGCCTTGACCTAGAGAAGACTGTCTGAGATGCATGTGAATTCACATATCATATATTGAATCACATGAGTATGGCCATACAATTATGAGTCTCACTAATCAAGAGGCCCTGGATATCATACTCCTTGTAGGATGGGAAAATCCCATATCTATCACTACAAATCAAGTCCCCATGTGTAAAAGTCACCCAATCATCATCGTTATAACAACCCATGTTTCATCATTGTGTTTGATGATGTCAAATTGTACCCAACAACATGTGACGAGTACAATGATTTTAGGTCTAAGAACCACTATCACCACTATCACTATGAGAGATAATTGTGACTACCATTCCATGGTATCCATGTATAACTCTCAAGGTGGGTCTGTCCGATATACTATTCTCTAACATATATATGTGTGCTTGACTTGATATTATATATCATGACCAATGAGACTCTGTCATCAGTCAACACACACTCTAGTCTTATGTATTACTATTGTCTATTTTGCTTCCATAGTAATATCTGACTAGGGACATAACAAGAATGTATGTACTCTTATCATACATATTGTCTCATTGTTTAGGCCCTCAACTTGAAGACATTTGTCACTGAGTCACAACATTCTTTAGACATCTATAATGTATGTGTCATCATCTCGTGAGTGAGATAAACATAATAGATAGAATTACCTTTATCATTATCAAATCAGGTATCTAGTGCCTCATCGCAATCATCATATGATTGGATCTCTGAGCATACCATACCAACACCAACTACTATAATCATCAAATGGGGCTATTAATAACCCACAAATCCAAGCAAATGATTTTCTATCAGCCCCACCAATGTACACATGTTCCCTAGGAAAAAATTTGAAGGAACTCCTATGGATATCAATTTACATATAACTGATTTTTGTAGTACTTAAGCACCTTCAATATTAATGGTGTTCCTACTGACATATTTTTCCTTATTCTTCTCCCGTTCACTTTGAGAAATAGAATCAAGGTGCGATTCTCTTCTTTGACAAGGAATTTTATTAACAAAAGCAAAGATCTTCTTATCCATGTACTTTCCACCAAGCAAAAGGGTAAAATTGAGAATCTAGCTCATAATTTTTTTTTCAAAGTGATAGAGAGACTCTCTATGACACATGGGAGAGATTCAAAGACCTCAAATGTATATGTTCTCAGCATGGTCTCAGGAATTAGCTACCTTTTAAAACTTTTTTATAATGGTTTATTTTATAACACAAGGATGTCTATATATACATATGCAAAAGGAGCTTTGATAAGAAAATCCTATTGACAAGCTTACTCTATAATAGAAGACATGGTGATAAATCATAGACAATGGAGCACTGGAATGAGCAATCAACCTTATTTTTCTTCTATTTCTTCCATGAAGCAAGTTGGCATACACTCCATTGATGCAATGTATTTCATTGAAGGAAAGCTCAACACCTTCTCCCAAAAGTATAAAAAGGCAAACACTCAATCTGCTCATCCAATAAACTTATTCTATGAAGCAAGTGAAGCTCTTGATTAGACATCTTCTTAAGATATTATTCTTTTATTTCTTTTGAGGACACCATAGAACAATATGACGTGAAAGGGGATTATGATAGCAACATGTCTTACAATCATCATTCAAACACATATAGTTCAAGCTGGAGAGATCATCTTGACTTTTCCTATTACTGAAACAACAATAACCAAATTCCTCAACAACAAAATGTTTAGCAACAACAACCATAATCAAAGTCCAACTTGGAATCACTCTTGGATTTTTTCCCCAACTTAAATGATGCAAAATGACGAGTTCCATCAATATGGACTATTTATGAAGGATACCATTCACAAACTCTCTTCTAAGGTGGACGAAGTTGCAACTCATGCACTAATGTTAGAAAATCAAATTTCCTAAAGAGACTTTCTAACCAAAATGCACCTTCAGGGTCCTTACGTAGTCAGCCAAAGATGAATCCTAAAGAAACTTGCAATATAAATTTAGGAGTGGATTTGTTATAGGAGAACCTTTTTATCCTCAAAGAGGACATTAGTGAAGATATTGAAACTAAACCTTTAAGGAAGAAATATGCAACACTTGCTCCACCATATGATTCTTCAAACAAGCCAAATGCCCCCTTTCAACACATCTTTGACACAATGTTGGTGATGAGAAAATTCTCTCTAAATTTGATTCTATCTATTTTGAAGAAGAGAATGAAGGTACAAACAACATTGATAATCAAGAGATATTCCTACTCCAAATCAAAAGCTTAGTTCCCTCTCTCAAATAAAAAATATACTAAAAAAGAGGCACATGTCCTTAGCACAATGATTTCTAGCCTCAAGTCAGAGCACATGTCCTCCACATTGACATCTCCACCATGATAGGTACTCAGTTGCAATCATATCTGAGCTTGATTTCTATAATGAGGACACTCTATATTTCAAACTTAGGTGAGATAAATTGATTGAAAGTTGTACTTCTCTATTTATTTTTCTTTTACATTTCCATTATTCTTTCCTAGTTAATAAAAATCTAAGCATGATTCTGAAGACTTGATTTTATTTGGGTAAAAATTGACTCCCCTGTAGCTAAAGTATTATACTCGTAGAGATAGTAGTCGAAGAACCCTATCATGGACATCTATAAGATGGATAATAACTCATTTTACCATGATATGTTTTCTCTAGTGTGTTCTCATTTTCCTCACTCAACTTAATGCATGTAATAGTTCAAAATCTTTGGAACAATCAACTCTACAGTCTTGTATAGTGTTTTTGATGATTTTGGTAAATTTGTATTGCATTTTCTTCCAACCCTATGATGATTTTTTTTCATATAAAATAATTTCAGGAATTGAGTTACCTATCTACATGATTATTTTTATAAATTTGACTAGACTACATTTTTGAGGTCCCAAAGAAGGACTCTAATTGTGTTTAGGAAGAAATGTTTTGCCTTCATAAAATCAAAAATTTCTAGATCCCTCCATAAGAAGTTTAAGTCTCCCACGTAATCTCACAATCACCCAATAAAGGTGGATAATTATGTTAGAAAGAGGATAAATAAACCCCAACCAACATTACATGTGCACACAAGCCTATATTAGTAGCTGAGTCTCCTACACAAATTTCATAATGTTAAAATCTAAAATCTTATGAAGAAGTCATCGTACATGTGTTGATGTTAAACTAGATTTTCATTTTATTCATCCTTATAATGAAAAGGGTTGGTTGCATATTGAATGTAGTTTTAGCTCAATCATCATAACCTTGTTCATTGCTATTTTGCTATTTTTTCAAAGCAACTTGACCATGTTTTGAACTTAACTTCAAGTTTTGAATGCTTGAAATGAATGCATGCCTAGTTTCTATATCATGACAATGATTGGCATGTTATGATTGAATTATTACATTTTGTTGAATTGATGTAAGTGTAATGCTAGTTCTTCTACTATGTATCTGTGTTTCTTTTAACTTGAGGACAAATAATGGTTCAAGCTAAGGGAAATTTTATATGCACACTTTATATAATCTTGTAGACCACTTTTTATTGCATTCTCAAATCAATTTTCACCCACTATCACTCTCAATGATGCTAGATTCTTTATTTGTTCCATGTTTTGGACTATTGGTGCCATTATTTGAACCAAAATGGGGATGACATTGATCATATTTTGACCTTCATCACATTTCCTAAGTGATTCCTCAAAGATGGAGCTACTTGTGAGAAATCTAACATAGATATTGTCCATTCAACACAATATGTTCATAGTAGAAAAAATTCACAATCTATAAGAAAGAAAAGTCACGACGTGTCGTCCATCCAACATGGGTGCCATCTCACATAGAGGGGCATCATATGTAAATGGATTCTAGAAACACAACTTGTTGGCCAACTAACACGACATGCACACTCACTCCATATTTTCCAATTCTCCCTGACATGTAGAGACATATCATGTTGGTCAACCAACACACTGTGTCCCCTTGATCCAGAAGAAGTCAGGAGTCACTAACACGATGTGTCACTATCTTAGCATGTCATGTTAATTCACTCCAGAATAGTCTAGACAACCCTGAGTTGTAGAAACAGACAGTGTTGGGAAACCAAAATAGAGTGTCATTTTTTATCAATTCACAATGACTTCAATTATTTAAAGTAACACGTCATGTTGACCAACCAACATGATGTGTTAGCTGTTGTTTTAGTTAGACTTTAAAGAAAATCATCCCTCTTTTGCTATAGATATGCACAAAATATGACCCAATGTAATAATGAAATAATGTGATTAATGTTTGGGAATAAAAAATCTTGTGGGGATGATGTTTTCCATGAGAATAAGAGGACGTAGGGACAAAAAACCAAAAAAAAAAATTCTAGTCCTTGTAACTATTAGTTTGATCTTTGCATATATGAATGGTTTAGTCTATCAAACTGGTCACTATTTTGTTCATAACCATAGATCTTTGGAACACCTCAAGTCTGACACGTTTTTTGTTATACCTCTATATATCATATCAATATCTTGGACATGCATATCCTAGTTGAATTGACCCCCAAAATACCATCTACGACTATGCTCAACTTCCGCCACAACCTCCTTCAAATAATATTCAATTGCCTTCCTCTAACATATAGGACAACAATACTCATTTCAACTTTGATAAAGAACCCGACTTCCTAGAAGAATATTCTCTTATACTACAATATCATATAATTGGGACCACACCATTCTTTATATGGAATTGAATGATATGTGGGTGTGGCTCCTAATGCATACAAACTTAACATTATATCATGGGATATTTTGAATGATTTTTCATGGTATTTGTTCTAAAAAAATATGTGTTTTCCTTTGTAGCATACAAAACTAGCCTTTGAGACCCCTTTAAATCTATCTTAACTATTTTATATATTTTTTGAAAAATTGTCATATTTTATCTTAAGTAATGATTTTTTTTTGAATTTAAAGTTCAAAGAAAAATTTCAACTGAAGTTGGTGGGAACGATACTACACTTAGTGGCACTGACATGCATCCACAAAAGGAAAGTCTAACTAGAAACTAGATAGCACCAAGACCCATCATTTTGCCAATAATAGATAGACCCAAAGACATCAACAAATCTTGGTGCAATCAACATCTTAGTGTGACTGGCATTATACTAATTGGATATAGATTCAAGGAATTTGGTGCCACTAACACTACATAACAATATGGATAATCAATATTTTCACCCTAATACCAATGATCTTGAAACTTTCTTGTGAACTTGAGGCTCTATAAAACCCAAGACATGTTTAACATCAACAATACATCAGCGAGGGGAGGATATCTGACCCCACACCTGAGGAGGATAGAGGAAAAGGCAAGAACATGGAGAAAAGAGCATTCTAACACCTTCTAAGAGCAATTTTGAGACCCAAACATCGTTCATTTGTGCTCATCTTTGGAGTGGATATTCATTGTGCATTATTCTTCAGTTTTATTTGAATATTTTTCATGTTTTCCTCCTCCTATGAAATATATTCTGATACTATGTTAATTATATAGAACTAATTACTTCTTCTCATGGACCAGGGAGTAGCTATGTTTTACTTTATACTCAACAATGTTTATGTAGAAATAAATTTTGTTGCTTTTTTGAATTTTATTAATAATATGATTCATTGTTCCATGCTAATAATTGGTCTCGTTGTTCATTCGTTGGACATTTCTTCAGTGTGAAAGTGGGTTTAAAAATTGGAAGAATGAACAATAATAAAATTGATGTCACAATGTCAAAGCAATCTAAAAATTGTGAGGTTAAGTATTTGGAGAGTGATTTCTAACCATATAATCTTATACTTGTTCACTATGAAAGTGTGTTTTGGATAGGCTTAATAGTGGATCACACTAAAAAAGTAGGTAACACTATTTATTGATCCTCAATTTGTTTAAGCTTGATTATTTAGTTTTGAATAAAATGAATTGAATCATATATTAAACTATGGAAAAATTGACTATCCTAGATAATTTATCTATCCGATTTCACAACTAGTTTCTTAATCACTTTGTTAATTTTAGTTTTTTATTGTGTATTCAACGAAGTCAATTCTTTCTTCCAACTTCGATGATTTGATCTTAATTAGTAGTTGTCTCTAGCTTTGCAATTTCCTAAGTTCACCACCCATAACTCAAAACACGATGTTACTTTGGAACTAAACTTGTGTTTTAGACATAACCGTTGTCATGGATAGAAAAACTGGCACTATGAGTGCTAAGACCGACCTTTCATGGCCAATTTTATTTTTATTCTTCTTTGTGAATTTAGTTGTCATATCTTTTTTATAAATTAATTGCAATATCTTTTTACACAATTTTTAGTACCTCTTGATCTGCATTTTTTCCCTTATTTTGTTTACGAACTAGTTTATGGTCTTCCATATCTTCTTTTGTGGATTGTAAGTTGATTTAGCACTATAAGAAATTTTTGGTTTCATCTTCACGGAGGCATGGGAAATAAGAGAGTTTAAGTCACAAATAAGCATGTTCACAGAATGATTGGAGACCTTGAACTTCAACAAAGCACATGCTACAAAAAAATGGATATACATGGTGAAGCATAATTATAGAAGAAATGACCATCCATGACATAGTGAACCTAATTATTTTTTGGGAGGGGTGAAATTTTTTTTTGGATGGTAAATTTCAACCTAGGGAGCCACAAAAACTATGTTGAGATGAAGACCAAGAGTTAAGTATATTAGACATACTAGAGACTCTCTTTGATAGGTTTATGTCTAAGAATCAATCTTGTTGGGATCAATCAAGGTAGTAATTCAAAATCAAGCGTCTCAAATTGGAAGTTTAGGGCCTCAAACCTCATATCTTCCCATATATATCATAGATTTGAAGAAGCCATTACAACATTGTTTTCTAGGGAAAATTAAGACATCCCACATCCATTAAGAGGTTAAATCTATCTCGATCTACTGTGGGAAGGCTTATACTATTGAGTAAACCCCACATCCATCCATTCCTTGATATGACCACATTAACTGGAACAAGTTCCTTTTCCCAGAAGCTTGCTTGGAAGAATGGGGGGGGGATAAGAAAACATATTAATATTGCACATGTGAGCACTCCAAATAATGTAGTGACTTTCAGGAGTGGCAAACAAATTCCAGCCAGATCAAGTTTACCAAGGGATACACCCCAAGACTCCACTATCTTCACGTCCACTCTACCAATTTTAAAGGAGATATCCCATTGGATAATAAAGCCACACAAGATCCTCTTATAGTGGAGGATCATCCTGTAACAAGCTTAGGAGTCATCGATTCCCACACACATGCATAGTTCCACACCATAAGTGAATAGCTTGGATATTCTAAAGTTTGGGAATTAAAAGAATGCTCCAAAAATTTCTAGACATTTTTAGGAAGATAGATATTAATATTTCATTAATATAGGCCATTGACTAAATCCCATAATATTAGAAGTTTCTAAAGGAGATTGAGATGAACTGACACCGGATCAGACTGTCACAGTGTAATTAATTGCAGAATTTAACATAAGCATCAGAATTACTAAAAATCACTAAAAATTAAAACCATTTATAAAGAGATCCAAACACAGGAAAACTCTTATATCATGAACCAATGTATTTCATTTACATCCTGGTTCATAAGTACATATCATGTTCTGTCTCATCTGGAGGATTACAAGCATCAACTACCTTGTTAAAATTATACATAGACAACATAAGAACCTCGAGGCATCAAGCCAAAATCTCAGATCTATTCATTAAGAGTACTAACTACTAACTCTGAGGACACGAGAGTACAAATATGACACATAGGAATCTCTATACAAAACATGACAGCCAGTGCCTCCACCTGAGATATCACTAATGTCCCTATTGCTGCTGCTGCTTCTCTTCCCCTACTGTAGGGTTTCCACCTCTTCTTCTGCGTCTACCTAAAAAGTTAGATCTCACAGGGGTGAGACAATTGAAATTGTCCCAGCGAGAGATATAACTCTCCGCCAGAAAATATTATTATTGCAGTTTAATAGAATAAAAACTGTGCAGAAGAATCATATATATACAACAACAGATAAATCAATGTCTAAACAGATTAGAGTATTATTCTTTATTCAAAGTATTTGAGCTAAATCTTGATAAAGCAGCATGTCACTTATCCAATGAGAAATTGAAGAGTATATATAACTTTTATCCATTTAGGATATGCTAAGCAAATGTAACATCAACAATTGATTCTCATATTATAACCTTAAGCAAATACGCTACACGACTAATTACTTTTTACAATCATACTTAAGCTCTGAGGAGATGAGGTATACCGCTCATACTCCAACTGACCATTGCGAAATTGAAATCGGTACCATACATAGGTCAAGGAAGAGCCAGATTCCCATGACCTCATCCTCCTCAGTTAGTGTGAGGACAAAATGTAGGACATCTTGTGTCTCTGCTAAATAGCTTTCCAGGGTATACTGGCAACTTCGCTATAGAGTTACAGTGGCAGCTGTACTCTCTTCGCAATCGAGATATTTCATGTTTATCTCATATCGATCCTGCATTAACATTATCAGGAGATTCTTGATACATCCATCCCGGCATATATATAATGAAGGATTGAGAGATTTAATGTTTATCTCACATCAATTCCTCCATTAGGGCGTAAGGATATTCGCGCCCATAACCCCCACATACTCAACAATATGCCCTCTAAGAGTTCCCTTAGGAAAACCTATTTCACCATCACCAACTACTGACGATGATGGATCTATGGTCAGGGCTCTACATAATAAGATTTCACTTGATTAATTAACTACATTACCATATTCTTTTAGCATCAGTCAGGTTTTCAAACATAAATTATTATAACAAATGCTACAAAGAATGAGTAATACTTCTATCAAGCACTTTTCAAAGCTTTATAAAACATTGGGATCTCAATCCCTTACCACATCATGGGTATTCTCATCCCTTAACACCTCATCATCATGATTATGGAATATGGGTATTCAAACCCTCAGTTCATCAAAGAACACTTGTTACCACTTATCAAGTAACTAATACCTTGAGGTCATCTGAGCAAGGTAAACATGATACTTTGCAATACATGCATCTCACTTGGCTCTCAAAGCCCATTAATATATTGTTACCTCTTATTAGGCAACAAATCATATTATGGCTCATAAGGACCATAAAACAAATTTCAATAATAAATCATCATAGCTCATACCTGGCTATGTCCAACATCTCATGATACCTACATGATTAGTACACATGATAACAGCTATATCAATTACATATCAGCACTATGCAATGTAATGGTAGTATCACTATTCACCAATTAGGGTTAGGGTTTCCCAAATTCATGTCAATTAGGGATACTCATCCCATTACCCAAAATTAGGGTTATGGTTTATCATCATATTACCCAACATTAGGGTTTCATGCATTATAAACCAAAATCAGGATTTCACATACTTTCTCCCTATATTAGGGTTGGATTTCATATTTCATTACATAGCATCACACTAGATTAGAGTTTCACATCATATCTCTGTATTAGGGTTTCACATGACATCATCCTTAATTAGGATTTCACATGACATTACCCTTGATTAGGGTTTTACATCACATCACTGCATTAGAATTTTACATGACATCACCCTCGATTAGGTTTTCACATGACATTAACCTTATTAGGGTTTCACATGACATTACCCTTGATTAGGGTTCATTATAACTTTTCCCCAAATTAGGGTTTCATGTAACTTTACCCGAAATTAGGGTTTCATGAAGCATCCTCTTGAATTAGGATTTTTCATTAAATTACCTTGAATTGGGATTTCTCATATCATCACCCTAGATTAGGGTTACACCATTACCCTAGATTAGGGTTACACCATTACCCTAGATTAGGGTTACATGTAGCATTGCCCTAAATTAGGGTTACACCCTTACCCTAGATTAGGGTTTTATGTAACATTTCCCTAAATTAAGGTTAGGGCTCATCAACCTTTTTAATTAGGGTTTCATGATCTCTTTATCAAGGATCATACCCTAACTACATATTTTATTCATGTTGAGAGTGTTGAGGTTTAACCACTACATGATTATTATACATGTATAGATTCCCCTCTCTCTCATCCTCTCGAAGATGTTAATTATTTCAAACTTGATTATATTAGGTCAACCTTTCATTCAAGTTCATACATTTAGGGTTAGCATAGTGTATTGAGGCATTGCTTTCATAAGCATCAAAGGTTAACCCCTCTTAGGATACTAACCACTTAAGTACCTTAAAGGTACATCCATTGTAATTATATTTGATAAACATCATCAACAATCATGGGGTTAATTGTACTTACATGGTTTGAATCAATTAGACCTTCAAACCGTCTTGAGGTATTAGACCCTCAAACGGTCTTGAAGTATTTTGACCTTCAAACGGTCTTTGATTCAATTGCACTTCCAAATGGTCTGAAGACCGTTAGACCTTAAACGGTCTTGGTCCCAAAACCTTCAATCAGTCTTAAGACCATTAGACCATCAAATGGTCTTGATTTCAAAATCTCTAAACGGTTTGAGACCGTTTGAATTAAATATAATTAACCCAAATGGTTTGAAACCGCATGAGCAACTCATCATTGAAACCAATTGAATATTAAATGGTTTGAGACCGTTTGCTCTCCAAATGGTCTGAAGACTGTTTGATCCCAAATGGTCTCAAGACTGTTTGGACTCAAACGGTCTCAAGACCGTTTGGTCCAAACCACCTTGAAACCAAATAGATCAATTGGGTTTCCTTCAACCAATCAATTTAGGGTTTGTAATCAATGGATCATCCATTCTGGAATCCATTATAATTAAATCAATTTGAGCCATTGGATCTTCATCATTCACATTAGCAATTAACCCCAAATGGTTTTGAAGTTCAATTTACCCATTCGATCTTGAGATCCATTACCCATTTGGTTTTGAACTCAATTACCCATTCGATGTTGAAGTCAATTACCCATTCGGTCTTGAACTTAATTACCCATTCGGTTTTGAAGTAAATTACCCATTTGGTCTTGGGTTCAATCACCCATTCGGTCTTGAAACCGAATCAACTCAATTAGTTTTGAAACCGAATCAACTCAATCGGTTTTGAAACTGA
Organism: Alisma plantago-aquatica; assembly: GCA_963693085.1. Lineage (NCBI taxonomy): Eukaryota > Viridiplantae > Streptophyta > Magnoliopsida > Alismatales > Alismataceae > Alisma > Alisma plantago-aquatica. The sequence goes on along the minus strand of OY856413.1, from coordinate 641,886,498 downwards.
ATCAACTCAATCAGTTTTGAAACTGAATCAACTCAATCAGTTTTAAAAACCATTTGCCCATTCCTTTGTTGAGGTGTGTGCTTAAGATAACATCATCATATTCAAGCTTCAAACCTTAGAAAACAATTGTGATTCTTATGGTGATTTCAACGACTAATCAAAAGGAAATCGAGAAAGAAGAAAGGTTCAACACATGATGAATAAATTGCAAGCAATAATGACATTTAAGGGTTCAAGTTATATAACCCTCCTTCAAAATTGAATCCAAGCTTCAAGCTCCACGTCTTCAATGGTGAATGAATCTCTCTCAACTATCCAAGTTTCGTTCTCAAGTCTTTGAGTGAAATGAATGGCTAAGGTTGAAGATTGAATGAAGAAAAGAAGAAATTAAGCATTGAATTTCGAGTTCCATCATGAAATTAAGGTTGAAGATGAGTATGGAGCTTACCTACAGGTTGGGGCACGTCCTCCTGCTGCTCCTAAGCTCCCTTGTGTTAAACCAAAGCAAGGAAAGAAAAAGGAATCGAAAAAAGCCTTTCATGTGGATTGAAAATGAGATGTTTATAAGGGAATTTCAATGAGAGAGAAAGTGATAAATAATTCCTTCAACTCCAAAATTGGTGCCACATACTCCCCTAAATCCCTTGAATATGAATCCATATCCCCCGCCTTGTAATTCCTCTTCATTATCCATGAATTAAAAGAAGACAAATTAAGCACCTTAACCATTTTAATAATAATATCCAATTTTGAGTGGATATTACTTTTTCTTTAACAAATGTGAGTGGGCTCTCCACTCACTTTAGATATTTCGTTGCCTTTGCAAGGCACAAGGACGTCCATACTTATAAAAATTAAACCATCACATTTGTGGTTGAAAGGTAATTCAAATAATATATTTATTTTTGCATTAAATTGAATTAGGGTTTCAATTATGCTTAAATCTTGATTATTTTAATATCAAGATTCTCTCTCCTCCAAAGAGATTCAAATGAGATGCCTCTCTCATTTGATTTTCTCTACATGATGACACGAAACATGAGGGACTCTCTAGAGGTGGTATTTTGCATATTGAACCCTAGGTTTTGGGTAAATTGCACATTACACCAAAACTCAGTTTTAATGCACAAACATTGCTCAACAAACTCTTTCTTGCTACTCAGGCTGCCACAAGCCATACCTCTACATCATTTTCATTCTTATGATGCTTCAACACTTGAGGAATATTTATCATGTAACAATTGCAAGTTAACGTCTCAACTTGGGTAATTTGCACTTTAGTCCAAAACAGGCAAAACATTGTTTTCAACATTATTGAAAAAGGACTAAAATTGAAACATAAGTTCCTCTTGAGCCTTAATTACTTTTCAAAAGATAAGAGCAAGCATATAATTATCTTTCTTAAACAAAACATCTAGGGTTAAAGCATAACCCAGGTCAAGGATGTTACAAATTATCCACCCCTAAGAGGGATTTCATCCCCAAAATCATCAAGATAAAAGAGAAGGCTAGTTCTTCCTCATCTCTTCCTCTAGCTCCCACGTAGCTTCTTCAATGCCATGATGATGCCAGAGAATTTTCACAAGACATGTCTTTCTTTTTCAGCTTTTTAATTCTTTTATCAAGGATCATCACAGGTCCTTCAACATATGATATATCATCATTTAATTCTACTTCCACAGGTTGCAAAACACACTCTGTGTCAGGATGACACTTCCTCAGCATGGAGATATGGAACACTGGATGCAACTTGTGATAACCTTGATTTTTTTTTCTTAGGTTTAATACCCAATCTAGTATTTTAAGACATAATTAGAGTAAAATGGTTCAATTATGGAACTGAGGTCTTATTCAATCAATTTGGAAAGTCAATCATTCATTGATAAGATAAGAGGTTACATTGATGTATGATTTGAATTAAACATCCGGAAATATCAAGTGGGATAGTTCTAACTTCATGTACCAATTAGGAATATACATGGGCATAAATAGTTGAATAAACAAACAAAGTGGATTTAGTCTTCTTGATTATGGTTTGAGGATTAATTAACTTATGTTCAAGATTTATACAACTATGTGTGAGCTTATTTGATGTATTAAGTTTGTTTGACAAAATTGGATTTTTTTTAGCATGTGACTTTGGTAGAAAGTGGGTTAAATGATGATCTAGACATGGTTAAATTTTGATGGAAAAATGATTGTCCTACACCATGCTCTAAGGTATTGATATTGAAAGTGAATGACTCATTGAAACATTCATTGAGGACTGTAGTCACTGAAATATCCGTCGAGTCCATCTTGGGAGTGTCAAACGGTGCTCGGGCCCATCATTGCCTAGCTCTGAGGCTTGAGGAGGAGGTGGCTTTCATCAGATGGCTGGTGAAGGAGTCAACGATGAGGTTTACGGAAGTGTGTGGGCAGAGTGGTTGAGTCCGCCGCACATCCTGGATCCTAACGACCCTTTGCAAGGGTCTCAGTGTCGAGTACAGGGGGAGATATCAAACCCTCGTGTTCACTTCCTTCACTCCTGCCATACACATCAAGTTGCATGAGGAAGAAGTCATGGAGGAGAAGACGATGAGGATGTTGCTTTCTATGCATCCAGTTTTATAGAGTTGTATCCCTATTTCAGAAGATGAAGATGTGTCACCATCCACCAAGCCCACCACGGTGACAGATACAACGAAGCCACCTAGATCTCGAGCTCCAGAACCTATCATGGTACAAATAGGGTCAGGGATTCCTTCCCACTTCTCGTCCTCGTGGCTAAACCTTTCCAGTAATAGCACGACCTGAAGGCTCTGATGTTCTCGGTCACAGCCAACCTTTCTTCCAGGTGATGTTTCTGGAGAACTGGGAAAGCATACGAGGTCCTTTCCAGAGCAATCATATTCTGGCATGAAGAATACCAGGTCGGGGAGACGATCTGGAGGTGTTGGTTCTTCCCTACAGTGGTTGGAGCACAGTTCGGGGTCTGGCGGTGTACAATTTCTTGACAGAGCTCATAGACCTGTAGTGGCGGCAGTTCAAGGAGGAACTACAGAGGGCATAATCTAAAGAGGAAGGTTGTGGTGAGGAGGTGAACGTGTAATCGATTCATGGCCATATACTAGCCTCACGGCGGCGCCCAGTCAGCAAGTGCTACGAACCATGAGGAATAGGTGAGTTTCGTGGCATAGGTTCCCAGGCAACAACTATCATGGATGGGCGCAACCCTACGGATGTGTTGGGTGGAAGCCGCAGAACAGGGGCACACATAACGTGTGGAAAGGAGATCCTATGCCGAGCATCCTCCTTCACCTGTGATTTCTTGCCGGCTGAAGAACAAGTAGCTAGCGGCGCCCTGCGCCTCACGCGAGACAGGAGGGATTCGTGTGCGGGGGAGAAGAAAGGAGTGGGCGGCCTTATTGACTACCCAACCCGAACGCCGGCCCCGGTATTAACTGGCTGGCCCAACCCTGATCCAACTGGCTGGCCGAACACCCCATGAGGCAACGTGGCTTTCCTTTCAACCACTTGATCTAGAGATGCACACATAAGATCAATGGCACCAGTATTTTCCAACAAGGTAATTCTTTTATATCCTCAAAAATATACCATATCTTAGAAATATGATTATAAATAGCTCCCTTGGCCAATAATTCCATACAAAATATCCCTAGACTTAGAAAAATGTTTGCTACTTTATTGAACTCCTAGATCAGACCTTTGACGAACAAATAATGATGATATTTAATGTGTATGATAATGCTTCTGTTTGAGATCATATTGTTGGTATAATTAGCATATCATGGAAATTAAATTTGAGAAAAATATTACTGAACCCTATTATAATGTGAAAATTTGGGGACGTTACAGTTGGTATCAGAGGATGAACAATAGCTACACCTAACAATTTCTCACTATGAAACATATAAACTAAGTCTCACCTTTCACCCTAAATCCTAGAAATTTAGTAAGTTGTTTTATAGGAATAAGGTTTGACTTAGCATATAGGTTAGAACCTAGATGTTTGAGAACTAGGTTTAGACAAGTGTGGGAAACCCTATTCATATAGAGCTCATATGCATTGGGTAGCTACACTAGTCTACACCTCGTTCCCACCATTTCACTAGGTGACATGACACTAGACTATCTACTGTGTGTGGGACACTTGATTTTTGCTGGTTTGGTTTTGTTTTCCAATCGGCTCGAGCCTCGACAGTTTTCTCGGATGTCTTCTTTCTCGGGGAAAAACTATATAATAATTTATTATATATATGTAAATATAAAAATGTGTCCCTCACACTATAGAGTAGTTAGTGTTCATGCAACCTAAGTGAAAGGGAGTGACATCAGTCTAGAAGAGAGAGTAGTCTAGATTAGATGTCTAGAGCCTTATCAAGATAGGTGATACATAGAGTAGATGATAGAATGATAGTTGAAATAAGCATGTGCAATCTTATCTAAGTTTGATCTCTGATGGTATAAGTTTCCTTATAAAGATTTAAGTTGCATATGAGATGAGTTCAATTTTAGAAAATCTAAGCTAAGTCTTGATGAAGAAAAGACATACTCCTTTCTTATTAAGGCAATCTAAGTTTAAAATAAAGTTGAATATGCATGAGCCTCAAGCTATTTTACAAAGGAGGACCTCTAGTGTTAGGACAAGATATGTGGTGAACTCCAGAGAGAGTGAGCCCACAAGGAGAGGGTCGTAGGACCTACCCTATAATATATGAAAAATATGAGATATATGTGAAATGACGTGTCCTAAGCTGGGTTACTCCTGAGTACATGAGTTGAGTCCTGTTATATGATTCAATCCTATATGTGAGAATTGGGTAAAAGAAAAGGATGGGTAGATGACGCATATGATAAAGTCAATCCTTTGGCTAAATTAGGTCCTAACTGGAGTGACATATTTTATGAATCTCATCATTAGCTACAAGTGAGGTGATATATGAACTCTAGTTATGAGAGTATGATGCTTTGTGCAAAGATACTCAAAATACATGTTCTTCCTTCTTCTTCTCCTTCTTAATATACGATGATAGAAGCCTCACTTGAGCTATATGGATGATTTATATATGAGGAGACACTCGTATAAGCTTGACCTATTCTATATTTCCTCCCTATATAATACATGTAGTACCCAAGATTGAAATCATGATAAGTTTGACTTTAAAATATTCTCTTCCCCTTCATATGAAAGATATGATGTTGAGATCATGATATAAACTTAGTATATTCTCTTTTTCCTATCACATAATACATGCAAGACATAAAAAGTTGAACTCATGAACTTGATATAAAGATATTTTTGGGTCATAGGATATATGATCAGAAATAAAGTTCGTAACTTTGATCCTTCTCAATATATGCTTCTAAGTTGAGTATGACTACCACACCATAGGGTGAAACCCTAATGGTCAAACATGTTACGTAAGCCCTTGTTAAGTAGATTTTTTTCCTTATAATATCAAGTATGAAGACAAATCTCCTCTAATGCTGAAATCATTGTAAGATGTTAATGATGTTAGATTTCAACGAGCTGAATATCATGGCATATAAACAAATTCCTCCTAAAATTTAAAAGTATGAACAAAACCTGTACCCTTAGGGGTGATGTAATCCTCAGATATCATAATGTCATGTTACAGATAAGACATGAAGTGATGCTTCCACATATATAAGGTAAGGTGGACACACCCCAGAATCTCTAGACCCCAAGCTAACAACTTAGAGTGCATATAACTATGGTGGCCTTAGAACCTAAGAAATGATGATGTATATGAAGTTGAACTCCTAAATAACCTCTTAAGGATGAGATTAGTTGAATTTCAAGGACGAAATTCCAAATAAGGTAGGGTGAATGTGATAACCTTGATTTTTTTTTCTTAGGTTTTAATACCCAATCTAGTATTTGAAGACATAATTAGAGTACGATGATTCAATTATGGAACTGAGGTCTTATTCAATCAATTTGGAAAGTCAATCATTCGTTGATAAGATAAGAGGTTACATTGATGTATGATTTGAATTAAACATCCTGAAATATCAAGTGGGATCGTTCTAACTTCATGTACCAATTAGGAATATACATGGGCATAAATAGTTGAATACCCAAACAAAGTGGATTGAGTCTTCTTGATTATGGTTTGAGGATCATAACTTATATTCAAGGCTTATACAACTATGTGTGAGCTTATTTGATGTATTAAGTTTGTTTGACAAAATTGGATTTTTTTTAGCATGTGACTTTGGTAGAAAGTGGGTTAAATGATGATCTAGACATGGTTAAAATTTGATGGAAAAATGATTGTCCTAAACCATGCTCTAAGGTATTGATATTGAAAGTGAATGACTCGTTGAAACATTCATTGATGACTGTAGTCACTCAAATATTTGCTGAGTCCATCTTGGGTGTGTCAAGCGATGCTCGGGCCCATCATCGCCTAGCTCTGAGGCTTGAGGAGGAGGTGGCTTTCATCAGATGGCTGGTAAAGGAGTCAACAATGAGGTTTACAGAAGTGTGTGGGTAGACTGGTTGAGTCTTCTGCATATCCTGGATCCTAACGACCCTTTGCAAGGGTCTCGGTGTCGAGTGCATGGGGAGATATCAAACCCTCATGTTCACTTCCTTCACTCCTGCCATACACAACAAGTTGCACATGGAAGAAGTCATGCAGGAGAAGATGACAAGGATGTTGCTTCCTATGCATCCAGTTTTACGGAGTTGTATCCCTATTTCAGAAGATGAAGAGCTGTCACCATCCACCAAGCCCACCACAATGATAGATACAACAAAGCCACCTAGATCTCGAGCTCCAGAACCTGTCATGGTACAATTAGGGTCAGGGATTCCTTCCCACTTCTCGTCCTCGCGGTGACACCTTTCCAGTGATAGCAAAGCCTGAAGGCTCTGATGTTCTCGGTCACAGTCAACCTTTCTTCCAGGTGATGTTTCCGGAGAACTGGGAAAGCATGCGAGGTCCTTTCTAGAGCAATCATATTCTGGCATCAAGAATACCAGGCCGGGGAGACGATCTGGAGGCGTTGGTTCTTCCCTATAGTGGTTGGAGTAGAGTTCGGGGTCAGGCAGTGTACGATTTCTTGCCAGAGCTCATAGACCTGCAGCGGCGGCAATTCAAGGAGGAACTACGGAGGGCAAAATCGAAAGAGGAAGGTTGTGGTGAGTAGGTGGCCATGTAGTCGATTCATGGCCAGAGACTAGCTTCGTGGCGGTGCCCAGTCGGCAGGTGATGCAAACCATGAGGAATAGGTGAGTTTCATGGCGTAGGTTCCCAGGCAACGACGATCATGGATGGGCACAACCCTACGGATGTGTTGGGTGGAAGTCGCAGAACAAGGGCACGCATAACGTCTGTAAAGGAGAACCTGAGTTGATTATCCTTCTTCACCTGTGATTTCTTGCTGGCCGAAGAACAAGTAGCTAGCGGCGCCCTACGCCTCATGCGAGACAGGAGGGATTTGTCTGCAGGGGAGAAGAAATGAGTGGGTGGCCTGATTGACTACCCAACCCGAACGCTGACCCAGGTATCAACTGGCTGGCCCAACCCTGATTCAAATGGTAGGCCGAACACCCCATGAGGTGACGTGGCTTTCCTTTCAGCCACTCGATCTAGAGCTACACACATAAGATCAATGGCGCCAGTATTTTCCAACAAGGTAATTCTTTTATATCCTCAAAAATATACCATATCTTAGAAATATGATTATAAATAGCTCCCTTAGCCAATAATTCCATACAAAATATCCCTAGACTCAGAGAAATGTTCTCTACTTTATTGAACTCCTAGATCAGACCTTTGGCGAACAAATAATGATGATATTTAATGTGTATGATAATGCTTCTCTTTGAGATCATATTGTTGGTATAATTAGCATATCATGGAAATTAAATCTGAGAAAAATATTTCTGAACCCTATTATAATGTGAAAATCTGGGGACGTTACACAACTTATGCAGCTCGGGTGGCAACTCTAGCTTATAGGCTACCCTTCCAATCTGTTCAATGATTGGATAAGGCCCCATAAATCTAGGAGCTTATTTTCCCTTCTTCCCAAATCTAAGGACACCTTTCCAAGGCGAGACCTTGAGATGTACTCTGTCTCCAACTTGGAATTCTAAGGGTCTTCTCCGTTTGTCGGCATACGACTTCTGTCTATCCTGTGCAATCTTTAATTGTTGTTGTATTACTTTAATCTTCTCAGTTGTCTGATGTACAAGCTCAGGATCCAAAAGTTGATATTCTCGAATTTCATACCAACATAAAGGAGATCTACAACGTCTACCATATAATGCTTCATATGGTTCCATATCAATACTGTGCTGATACCTATTTTTGTAAGCAAATTCTATCAAGCCCAGGTGTAGATCCCAACTTCCTACAAATTGAAGGACACATGCCCTAACTAAATCCTCCAAGGTTTGTATGGTCCTCTCAGATTGTCCATCTATCTATGGGTGAAAGGCAGTACTAAACCTTAACTACGTACCCAAAGCTTTATGTAGTCGTTCCCAAAAACAACTTGTGAACTGGGGACCTCTATCAGAAATGATAGTAGCTGGAACCCCATGCAACCACACTATCTCATCTATATATATCTATGCAAGCTTCTTAGCAGCGTAGGTTGTTTTGATAGGAAGGAAATGTGCTGTCTTAGTCAACCTATCAACTATCACACATATGGAATCATGACCTTTGGTTGTTCTAAGCAAACCAACCACAAAGTCCACAGTCAGATGATCCCATTTCCACTGCGGTATAGGCAAGGGTTGCATTGTTCCTGCAAACTTTTGATGTTCAACTTTAACCTGCTGACACACTGGACACCGCATAACAAACTTAGCTACATCCTTCTTCAATCCTGGCCACCAATACATATCCTTCAGGTTATGATACATTTTGGTGCTCCCTGGATGCATTGCATACATTGAAGAATAAGCTTCCTCCAAGACTAACTTCCTTAAGTCATTGGCATCAGGTACTACCATCCTACCATGGTAACAGACTACCTGATCCTCTGACTCATGAAAGCCATCCCATTTCTCACTACCATACTCTGACCTAATCTGCTGAACTACAATATGAGTTTGTTGTTCTTCTTTAATCTACTGTCTCAGAGTAGGTTTCACTTGCATCTCAGCTAACATCCCGACTAACAATGATACCTTAAGTTGTATATTGTTTTGCCTCAGGGAGATAAGCATATCTCTTTTAAAGAACACTAAGGAGTTTAATTGTGCTTTATCTAAGGCTGGTGATGATGATTTCCTACTTAGTGCATCAGCTACTACATTAGCCTTCCATGGATGATAATCAATTGTACAATCGTAGTCCTTGATTAACTCCATCCAGTGGCATTGTCTCATGTTCAACTCATGTTGTGAGAAGATATATTTTAGATTCTTATGGTCTATGAAAATCTGAAATGTTTCTCCATAAAGATAATGTCTCCAGATCTTCAAAGCATGAACCACAATATCTAGCTCTAAATCATGTGTCAGATAATTCTCCTCATGTTTCTTAAGCTGTCGAGAGGCAAAAGAAATCACTTGATTATCTTGCATCAACACACATCCTAGACCATTCTTAGATGCATCACAGAAAACTATGTACCCCTTCCCTTGCTCAGGTAACACCAGTACAAGTGCACTTGTTAACCTTTCTTTCAACAGCTGGAAAGAATGTTGACACTTGTCATTCCAGACAAAAGGAAGCTCTTTCCTGGTCAACTTGGTTAGGGGTAAAGCTATAGAACTGAAGTTCTTATTGAACCTCCTATAATAGCCTGCCAGTCCTACAAAACTGCGTATCTCCGTTGGTGTCTTTGTCTATTCCCATTGCAGGAAAGATTCTACCTTCTTAGGATCAACATGGATAGCTGAGGCAGATATTACGTGTCCTAGAAAAGAAACTTCTGGTAACCAGAACTAGCATTTGTTAAACATAGAATATAGCTTATGCTCTCTTAGCAAAGTTAAATCCTGACGGAGGTGCTGCTCATGCCATTGAGCATCTCTACTATATACCAAGATGTCATCTATGAAGACTACTATGAACTGATCAAGAAAAGGTCGAAAGATTCTATTCATGAGTTCCATAAATGCAGCTGGTGCATTATTTAGTCCAAACGACATAACTATGAACTCATAGTGACCATACCTTGTCCTAAAGGAAGACTTAGGTATGTCACTCTCCTTGATACGCAACTGATGATATCCCAACCTCAGATCTATCTTAGAGAAGATAGTTGCACCACATAACTAATCAAACAGGTCATCGATCCTTGGCAGAGGGTACTTGTTCTTTATGGTTACATTATTCAACTGTCTGTAATCAATGCATAACCACATCGATCTGCCCTTCTTCTTAACAAAGAGAACCAGAGCACCCCATGGTGAAGTACTCAGTCAGATAAAACCTTTCTCAAGCAACTCCTGTAGCTGTTTCTTAAGCTCTGCCATCTCAACAGGTGCCATTCTATATGGTGTTTATGCTATTGGTTGTGTGCCCAGGATTAGATTAATCTCAAAATCAATCTCTCGGGGTAGAGGTACACTTGGAAGTTCCTCAGGGAATACATCTTCAAACTCCCTGACTATCGGAACTTTAGAAAGATTAGGGCTCTCCATTATGGTATCTACCACATTTGCCAAGAATGCAAAGCATCCTTGTCTCATCAGCTTCTCAACTACCATAGATGACACAAGACAGGTTGGAAGAATCTTTCTATCTCCCTGAAAGATCCATGTGTCACCATCATCTGTGAACACATCTTGCTTGGACTCACAATCCAAGACAACCTTATACTTTTCTAGGGTGTCCATCCCAAAAATTATATCAAACCCATGCATCTCAAGTGGTATAAGATCCACCTGAATGCGATGTTCAGAAAAGGAATGAATGCAGGGAGAACACACCTCCCACAGCACTACAGATCCCAACAAAGGGGTTTTTAATAACATACTATCTATCCTATGACTGACAGTCATGTTACAGTCATGAATCACTCTTCGAGTGATAAAGGAATGCGTAGCACCCAAATCAATTAAAATAGATACGAAGAAGGATGAAGACATATCAGAATGAAATAGTTTCATCTGACCTATCACAACTCGAGGGTTGACTACTGGTTCAGGTTGATTCATCACATAGAATCTCGATGTTGCTTGCTATTGACCCTGTGCTTGATTGTTGGGTGCCGACGAACCAGTTTGGGATGCTTGTCCACGTCCTCTAGCGCCACTCAAAAACTGTCACCTCAGAGAGCCTTGTTGACTCTTCCTTTGAGGTTGAGTCACACTTGCATCTCTAGCTCGGCAATCTTTCATCAAATGCCCCATCTTTCTGAATATAAAACAACCTATGGTCTCCCTCTGTGGCTTGGGTGGTCCTGTTACTGACACTGATGCCGAGTTATGGGCTCCCTCAGGCGGTAAACTATGACCTCTACCCCTACTCGACATCCATTGTGTTTGGGTATTGAACCTTCGTGGTGTTATTGGTGCAGAAAATCTCAGTTTCTTGAAACCTTCAGATCTCTGTCCTTGAAACTGAGTAAACACCTTCTTACTCTTAGTCTGATGCTTCTCAATCACTGACCTTTCTATCCGTCTGATGGACTCAACAAAAGTGGTGAACCTCTCCCTATTCTCCAAAGCAGACACATGAGTGGTAAATTCATCATTCAACCCTTCTCAAAATGCTGAATTCTTTCTTCATCAATGACTGCCATATACGGACAAAACCACAAAAGTTCCATGAACTTAGCTTCATACTCGCTAATGTTCATTGGTCCTTGCCTTAACCTCTAAAACTGAGAGATCTTCTCATCTAAAAATGTCTTGGGAAAGTATCTACTGATGAATTCTCATCGGAATTCTCCCCATTCAATATCAACACCTGGCCCTTTTCCCTCTTTTATGGTCCACCAGTGGCTAGCACTCCCTTTAATAAGGTACACTACATGTCTAACCTTCTCAGCTACTGGGATATTAAGGATTCTGAAGGCCTTCTCCAGCTTAGTCAGCCACATATCTGCGTCTGCTGGGTCAGTTGTACCAGCATAATCTATGGCTCCAATCTGAAAAAGTCGTTCGAAAGTCTTTCCGGCTCCCTGCCCTTCATGGTGAGTTGGTGCCCTAGGTGTAGGTGGTGGCATCCTATCTGCCATATGCATCATGGTTTCCATGAAATGCCCAAACAGATCATGGAAGGCTAGGTTTTCTAGTATAGCTGGATTAAGCTGGGGATGTTCAGGTTCTAGTTCTTCCCTATTCTGGTCCCTGACACCTCTTCTGGGTGTAGCAATGCTTCTCTCAGCAGCATGTTCTTCATGTGATACATACATCTTTAAGTTCTTCTTCTCCTATATGAGCAGAAGACACTATCAACTTACTAGAAGACACTAGAATAAACTCAACAACCTTAATCCTATGTTTCTATAGACTCAGCGAACCTAGAGCTCTGATACCTACTAAACTTGAGACGACCCGACACCAGATAAGACCGTCACAGTGTAATTAATTGCAGAATTAAACATAAGCAACATAATTACTAAAAATCGCTAAAAATTAAAACCATTTATAAAGAGATCCAAACATAGGAAAACTCTTATATCATGAACCAATGTATTTGATTTACATCCTGGTTCATAAGTACATATCATGTACCATCTCATCTCGAGGAATACAAGCATCAACTTGTTGGCTAAATGGACATCTATAAATCCCTTTGTTTTGATTATGACAAACATTTCATTCTTATTGATCTAACGAGCTACTTGAGTGTGCAGGATGACAAAGTAACAAGGGAAAATCTACAAGCTTACATGTTTATAATTTCATGCAATGTAATCACTGTTGTAAAAACTTGTACACAAAATATAATGTACAAGTACTTAGAATTGCATGTAAATCAAGCGTTAGATTCTCCCTAGCTAAACACCACAGTTAGACAAGTCATCCCATTCAAATAGGATTATTTTTGCATACTCACACACATAATTAGTGCCTAAATTGAAACCTTGAAACAGGATCAATCTCGGTCGACAAACTCCTCGACCGAGACACTCTCGGTCGACAATCTTCTCGACCGAGAAAGATCCAAAGTAGCCGTTAGACACAACAGACAAGTTAGTTGGCAGTTGAAGAAAGACGTTGCAAATCACTTGTTCCAGAGAGCCTGTCGGTCGACAAAAGTTCGACCAAGTAGGTGTCTCGGTCGACCATTTGTCGACCGAGATGGTCTCTGACAGCAACTGCAGAATTAATTAATTAGCTGTTGTTAAAGCAACAACTTTGTACCTAACGGCTAGTTAAGCACTTAGAAACCCCTATAAGTTGTCTAGAATGTCCTTAAGCTTCCTTAGGCCATTCCTATAAATAGGACAAGCCATAGGACACCTAAACTCACTTGTTTTACACTTGTTACACTTGAGAAATACTTGAGCATACTTGAGCAATCTGTTGCAAGCAAATTGAGCACTGTGATCATTGGCCTACTTTCTCCTTAGCTGAAATTCGTGTCCTATAGGCTAGTATCTCCTACCCACAGCAATCACAAGTTCACACATTTGGTTACGAGATCTATACGCTTGATCTAGGCATATCAAGCCTTGGGCTTTAAAGGATAAGTTGTAATTTCCTTTTTCTTTCTTATTCCCTATTACTGTTTGTACTCTCCTTGCTACTCCTAGGTTGGAGGCTGCGGATTGGAGAGGGTGAAGATCTTCTTGGAAAAGAAGGAGACTTTGAGCTACTTCAGAAGGCTGGTGCAACAGGAGGTTACTTCTAGAGAGGAAGGCTACTTCAAGGGGGAGCTTGGAGTTACTTCAAGACGGCTACCTCAGGGTTGGTGCACCTACTTCAAGTGAAGGCTGTTCAAAGGGTGTGATTGAAAGTATTTTATTTTGTATAAATCCTCGAGAGGTAATAAAATAAATACTTTCAAATCCTGGTTGGGTAAGCAACCGGGTAGTGGACTGACAACTATAGTATTTGCTATAGTTGGAACCACTCTAAATGCATGTCTCCTTCTTCTAATCTCAATTTTGGTTGTTTGAGTTAAATAATTATTAAAATCACTATAAAACTCTATTCACCCCCCCTCTAGTAGTTTTCAGTTGGTATCAGAGCAAGGCTTCAAGGAACCCTAACAAGGTCTTGAAGAAATGGGTGACGGAGTGCTCAACAACCTCAACATTGAACGGACACTTGTTGCTAGGCCTCCAGCGTTCGATGGAACAAACTACCAATATTGGAAGAGAAGGATGCAATTCTACTTCCAAGGAATCAACTGGGATCTATGGAGAATGGTGTCTACTCCATATATGCTCCCTCAAAATGAATTTGCGGAATGGGATGCAAGCACGGTAAAGCTGGCCCAAATGAATGCAAAAGCTGTAAGTATCTTATATTGTTCTATTTCGGTAGGAGAATTTAATAGAATATCAAATTGTGATACAGCTTATGATATTTGGCATAGACTGTCCATAACCTATGAGGGTACAGTCCAAGTCAAAAATTCCAAAATTAGCTTGCTTAAAACGAAGCTTGAACATTTTTGTATGGATCCTAATGAATCTATTAGTGAAATGTTTTCAAAATTCTCTACCATTGTTAATGGCTTAAGTGCCCTAGGAAAACCTGTCCTTGAGGAAGATCAGGTATCAAAAATCCTTCGATCACTTCCTCCAAAATACAAGCCAAAGGTGACAGCCATTGAAGAAGCAAATGACCTCACTCGACTCAAAATGGAGCAACTCATCGGCAATTTAGAAGCTCATGAGGCAGATCTAGAAGAGGAGGAAAGAAGAGAACGTGAACGTCAAAGTGGGAAGAAGAAGGATGTGGCTCTCAAAGCTTCAAAAGTCGTCACACAAGAAAGTGAAGAGTCAAGTGAAGAAGAAGGGGAAGAAGCCTTGATCGTCAATGGTAAGAAATACAAAAGGTTTAAATCTAACAAAATTTCTAGTTCTTCTACCCCTCCCAGATGCTTTGAATGTGGGAAGAAAGGGCATTTCAAAAATGAATGTCCCAAAGCAAAGAAGGGAAAGAAAAGCTCACACAAGAAGAAAGGAGAAAAAGCCTATAAAGCTGCATGGGATGAGTCAAGTGAGAGTGAAAGCAGAGAAGAGGTGGAATGTCTAATGGCAAGAGAAGACAATGAAGACTCTCAAGAGGTAAGCCTAATTGATCTTCCTAAAGAAGAGTTAGTTACTAATTTACAAGAAACTCATGATAAATATATTGATGCCAAGAAGAAACTAAAGAAGGCTATAAAATTGAATGATGAGCTCATTGCCAAATTAGATAAACTTTCTTCTGAAAAGAACAACACTGATCTTGAGAATTTATCTTTAAAAACATCTTTAGATGATTGTACTAGAAAGATACTCACTTTAGAAACAAATGTTGATCTTCTTTCTAAAGAAAAGACTGAATTATTAGCTAAACTACAAGATTTTCAAACTCAGCCTATTTTGTGTAACCATTCGGACTATGATAATCTTGTAAAGGAAAAGGACTCATTGTTTTCTGATTTAGATCAAGCAAGAAAAGATCTACACACGAAAATGAATGACATTGCTATGTTGCAAAGAGAACTTTATGAGTTAAGAAGAAAAGATATACTTGATAACATACTAAGAGTTGGCACTGTTTTCAATGGAAGAAAAGGGTTGGGATATGCTCCAAAGAAAAATCAACCCAAAAGAACTCAAACTAGGTTTGTACCTAAGAACACAATGGCTAGAAAGAGAAATGAAGTTGATTCTATTACTTGCCATTTCTGCTTACGTCTTGGACACTATTCCTTTTCATGCCCCTACAAGACTAAGGAGTCCGACTTAGTTTGGATCCCAAAACCCCAAACTTAGTAGAGTGGAATGTAGTTGAGATATGACCAAATGCTTTATTTTGCTATTTATATTGTCTTATCTCAACTAAAAGGTGTCATGCATATTGTTATTATTTTTCTGCATTGTTGTTCTGAAATAAAAACCTTATCGGTCGAAGTATTGTCGACCGAGCTTTGGATCGGTCGAAGTATTGTCGACCGACTGGATGTCTTTAACAAATCAAAATTTACAGCACCTATTTCGGTCAAAAATTGGTCAACCGAGCAAATTTCTGCGTTTCTTTGCTTGTAATACAGTAACCTTCTCGATCGACAAATTGTCGACCGAGACAGATATCGGTCGAACAATTGTCGACTGACTGGTTTTCTGTATCAGAACTTTTATACAAGTATGTACTTAAAAAGTTTCTAACCATATCGGACCATCACATGGGTACCAAAATCTACATTTTAATGCAGGAATGGGTAGTTGACAGTGGATGCTCCAAACATATGACCGGGAACAAGGATGCATTTCAAACTTTTGAAGAAAAGAAAAGTGGAGCGGTCACCTTTGGAGACAATGGTAAGGGCAAAATCGTTGGAATAGGTAATGTTGGAACAAACCTCGAAATTAAGAATGTTCTACTTGTTGATGGTTTGCATCATAATTTGATAAGTGTAAGTCAATTATGTGATAGTGGTTATGATGTGTTATTTAACAAAACCTGCTGCAAGTTATTGATAGAAAACACTACAAATGTTGTTTATGAAGGAAATAGAGTTGGAAATCTTTATATTCTTAAACCTAACTCTATGAAATCAGTAGTAGGAAAATGCTTGCTTGCAAATGAAAATACCTTACAACTATGGCATAAAAAGCTGGGACATGCTAGTTCACATGTTATTAAAAAGTTAGTGAAATATGATCTTGTTCGTGGATTACCTACTTTGTCTTTTGATCAAGTGGAAAACTGTGAACCATGCACAATGGGAAAGCAAACCAAAACATCTTTTAAAACAAAACATGTACTTAGCACCAGTAGATCCTTAGAATTAATTCATATGGATTTATTTGGACCAATGAGGACACAATCTATTGGTGGTAAAAGATACTGTTTTGTTATTGTTGATAATTATAGTAGATACACATGGGTACATTTTATTGCAACTAAAGATGATACTATTCATGTCTTTATGCAATTTTGTTCCAAGATTGAAAATCTTTTACAACATAAAATATGTACCATTAGAAGTGATCATGGTGGCGAATTTGAAAATCATACATTTGAGGCCTTCTGTACATCTCAAGGGTATACTCATAATTTCTCTGCTCCACGTACCCCACAACAAAATGGTATAGTTGAAAGGAAAAATCGATCTCTACAAGAAATGGCTAGAACCATGATGCTTGAACACAACACACCTAAAACTTTTTGGGCTGAAGCTGTAAACACTGCTTGTTATGTGCTGAATAGAGTAACTGTTCACTCTCATTTGAAGAAAACTCCATATGAAATAGTACATTCTAAGAAACCTAGAGTTGACTACTTTCATACCTTTGGCTCCACATGCTACATTTTAAATACCAAAGATGATAGAGACAAGTTTGATTCTAAATCACACAAAGCATTCTTTTTGGGATATTCCACTTCTAGCAAAGCTTTTAGAGTATATAACACTGTCTCTAGAAAAGTTGAGGAATCCATTCATGTTTCTTTTCATGAGGAGTCAAAATCTGAAAATCTAGAGATCACTGATCTCACTAATCAATTCGAAAATTTAACCATACCAAACGATAATGAGAAAGTTACTACATCCAATCCCCAAGTTGAAACACAACCTACACCTAGGCTTATCAAGGATCATCCCCAAGAACTGATTATTGGAGATCCAAATGATAAAGTCAAAACTCGGTCTTCCTTCAAAGATGTTGCAAACATGGCTTTTGTTTCTATCATTGAACCTAAGAAGATATCCGAAGCTCTTAAGGATGATTATTGGATAATAGCTATGCAAGAAGAATTGAATCAATTCACTAAAAATGATGTATGGGATTTAGTTCCTAAACCACAAGATAAAACTATCATAGGAACTAAATGGGTTTTTAGGAATAAGCTCAATGAGACAGGAGAAGTCATAAGGAATAAAGCTCGGTTAGTAGCACAAGGATATAATCAACAAGAAGGAATAGATTTTGATGAAACATATGCACCTGTAGCTAGACTTGAAGCTATTAGGATGTTACTAGCTATTGCTGCCCATAAAAACATTAAGCTCTATCAAATGGATGTCAAAAGTGCATTTCTAAATGGCATCATTCAAGAAGAAGTTTATGTTGCCCAACCACCTGGCTTTGAAATACCGGAAAAAGGTGACTATGTTTATAAACTTAAGAAAGCACTTTATGGTTTAAAACAAGCACCTAGAAATTCGTATGAAAGGCTCAAGACATATCTTTTTGATAATAGTTTTTCTATTGGAAATTCAGATTCCACTTTATTTTTCAGAACATATGCCTCTGATTTCCTAGTTGTGCAAATATATATTGATGACATTATTTTTGGAGCTTCTAATGATTCCTTATGCACACAATTAAGTGACATTATGCAAAAAGAATTTGAAATGAGCCTCATGGGTGAACTAACATTCTTTCTTGGTTTTCAAATTAAGCAAACACCTGTAGGGATTTTCATAAGCCAAGAAAAATATACTAAAGAGCTCTTAAAACATTTTGGGATGGATCAATGCAAACATGCTACTACTCCTATGGCTACTTCTATCAAAATTGATAAGGATGAAAATGGGGAACCTATTGATGATTCCTTATACAGAGCCATGATTGGTAGTTTGCTATATTTAACTGCTTCTCGACCGGACATTATGTTTTCCATTGGTCTTTGTGCTCGATTTCAATCACAACCTATGCACTCTCATTTTCTAGCGGTTAAACGAATTCTTCGTTATCTAGCGGGCACTACTTGTTTTGGTTTATGGTATCCAAAAGGACAATCCTTGGACTTTAAGGCATATACTGATGCGGATTATACTGGTTGTCGCCTTGATCGCAAGAGTACTAGTGGTGGCTGTTTCTTGTTAGGGAGAGCTTTAGTATCTTGGTTTAGCAAGAAACAAAATACGGTTGCCCTATCTACAACTGAAGCTGAATATATGGCAGCTGGGGCTTGTTGTGCTCAAGTGCTTTATATGCAACAAGTGTTAAGCGATTATGGTTTTAATCTTTCATCTACGCCTATTTTTTGTGACAACACAAGCGCCATAAACTTAGCACACAATCCTATTTTACACAGCCGAGCTAAACATATTGAAATCCGTCATCATTTTTTAAGGGATCACATCTCCAAAAATCATGTTTCCCTTCATCATGTTGATACGGAAGATCAATTGGCTGATATTTTTACAAAACTGCTTCCACTAGATCAATTTAACAACATTAGGAAGCAATTGCTTATCACTCCTTTGGAGGATGTTTTCTTTGATATTTGTACTACTTAAACAAACGCTCTTGTTTACATTTTTGGTTTTTAAATGGACATCTTTTTCATTCGATTTGATGGGATATCTAATTAAGGGGAGTTTTTATTCTTAAACGGTTATCTTTTTGAAATGACAAAGGGGGAGAGATAAATATAAAACTAAAACATAGTAATTATGTAAAACTCAATTAATGAGTTTCATAAATAAACTCTTGGCTTTACATTGAAAGTTGCTATATTCCCAAATGATCTGGATTTCATGTTCCATAATTTATGGGGAATAATAAGCACACATTTTCTACACAAGAGAAAAAGCTACAAAAGGTAATCTAAAGGTATGAAACTCATATGTTTTATATTTCCTTTATTTATATTTTGGAAATGTTTGTCATCTTCAAAAAGGGGGAGATTGTTGGCTAAATGGACATCTATAAATCCCTTTGTTTTGATTATGACAAACATTTCATTCTTATTGATCTAACGAGCTACTTGAGTGTGCAGGATGACAAAGTAACAAGGGAAAATCTACAAGCTTACATGTTTATAATTTCATGCAATGTAATCACTGTTGTAAAAACTTGTACACAAAATATAATGTACAAGTACTTAGAATTGCATGTAAATCAAGCGTTAGATTCTCCCTAGCTAAACACCACAGTTAGACAACTCATCCCATTCAAATAGGATTATTTTTGCATACTCACACACATAATTAGTGCCTAAATTGAAACCTTGAAACAGGATCAATCTCAATCGACAAACTCCTCGACCGAGACACTCTCGGTCGACAATCTTCTCGACCGAGAAAGATCCAAAGTAGCCGTTAGACACAACAGACAAGTTAGTTGGCAGTTGAAGAAAGACGTTGCAAATCACTTGTTCCAGAGAGCCTGTCGGTCGACAAAAGTTCGACCAAGTAGGTGTCTCGGTCGACCATTTGTCGACCGAGATGGTCTCTGACAACAACTGCATAATTAATTAATTAGCCGTTGTTAAAGCAACAACTTTGTACCTAACGGCTAGTTAAGCACTTAGAAACCCCTATAAGTTGTATAGAATGTCCTTAAGCTTCCTTAGGCCATTCCTATAAATAGGACAAGCCATAGGACACCTAAACTCACTTGTTTTACACTTGTTACACTTGAGAAATACTTGAGCATACTTGAGCAATCTGTTGCAAGCAAATTGAGCACTGTGATCATTGGCCTACTTTCTCCTTATCTCAAATTCGTGTCCTATAGGCTAGTATCTCCTACCCACAGCAATCACAAGTTCACACATTTGGTTAGGAGATCTATACGCTTGATCTAGGCATATCAAGCCTTGGGCTTTAAAGGATAAGTTGTAATTTCCTTTTTCTTTCTTATTCCCTATTATTGTTTGTACTCTCCTTGCTACTCCTAGGTTGGAGGCTGCGGATTGGAGAGGGTGAAGATCTTCTTGGCAAAGAAGGAGACTTTGAGCTACTTCAGAAGGCTGGTGCAACGGGAGGTTACTTCTAGAGAGGAAGGCTACTTCAAGGGGGAGCTTGGAGTTACTTCAAGAAGGCTACCTCAGGGTTGGTGCACCTACTTCAAGTGAAGGCTGTTCAAAGGGTGTGATTGAAAGTATTGTATTTTGTATAAATCCTCGAGAGGTAATAAAATAAATACTTTCAAATCCCGGTTGGGTAAGCAACCGGGTAGTGGACTGACAACTATAGTATTTGCTATAGTTGGAACCACTCTAAACGCCTGTCTCCTTCTTCTAATCTCAATTTTGGTTGTTTGAGTTAAATAATTATTAAAATCACTATAAAACTCTATTCACCCCCCCTCTAGTAGTTTTCTCAACTGCCTTGTTAAAACTATACACAGACAACATAAGAACCTCGAGGCATCAAGCCAAAATCTCAGATTGATTCATTAAGAGTACTAACTACTAACTCTGAGGACCCGAGAGTACAGAGATGACACATAGGACTCTCTATGGAAAACATGACAGCCAGTGCCTCCACCTGAGATATCACTGCTATCCCTATTGCTGCTGTTGCTGCTCTTCCCCTACTGTAGGGTTTCCACCTCTTCTTCTGCGTTTACCTAAAAAGTTAGATCCCACGGGGGTGAGGCAATTGAAATTGTCCCAGCGAGAGATATAACTCTCTGCCAGAAAATATTATTATCGCAGTTTATTAGAATAAAAATTGAGCAGATGAATCATATATATACAACAACAGATAAATCAATGTCTAAGGAGATTAGAGCATTATTCTTTATTCAAAGCATTTTAGCTAAATCTTGATAAAGCAGCATGTCACTTATCCAATGAGAAATTGAAGAGTATATATAACTTTTATCCATATAGGATATGCTAAGCAAAGTAACATCAACCATTGATTCTCAAATTTTAACCTTAAGCAAATACTTAAGCCCTAAGGAGATGAGGTATACTTCTCATACTCCAACTGACCATTGTGAAATCGAAATTAGTACCATACATAGGTCAAGGAAGAGCTGGGTTCCCATGACCTCATCCTCCTCAGTCAGTGTGGGGAAAAAATGCAGGACATCTTGTGTCTCTGCTAAATAGCTTTCTAGGGAATACTGGCAACTTCACTATAGAGTTACAGTGGCAGCTGTACTCTCTTCGCAATCGAGAGATTTCATGTTTATCTCACATCGATCCGGAATTAACATTATCTGAAGATTAGTGATACATCCATCCCAACATATATATAATGAAGTATTGAGAGATTTAATGTTTATCTCACATCAATTCCTCCATTAGGGCATAAGGATATTCACACGCATAACCCCCACATACTCAACAGTATGCCCTCCAAGAGTTCTTGTAGGAAAACCTGTTTCACCATCACCAACTACTAACGATGATGGATCTATGTTCAGGGCTCTACATAATAAGATTTCACTTGATTAATTAAGTACATTACCATATTCTTTTAGCATCAGTCAGGTTTTCAAACATAAATTATTATAACAAATGGTACAAAGAATGAGTAATACTTCTATCAAGTACTTATCAAAGCTTTATAAAACATTGGGATCTCAATCCCTTGTCACATCATGGGTATTCTCATCCCTTAACATCTCATCATCATGATTATGGAATATGGGTATTCAAACCCTCAGTTCATCAAAGAACACTTGTTACCACTTATCAGGTAACTAATACCTTCAGGTCATCTGACCAAGGTAAACATGATACTTTGTAATACATGCATCTCACTTGGCTCTCAAAGCCCATTAATCTATTGCAACCTCTTATTAGGAAACAAAGCATATTATGGCTCATAAGGCCCATAAAACAAATTTCAATAATAAATCATCATAGCTCTATGTCCAACATCTCATGATACCTGCATGATTAGTACACATGATAACAACTATATCAATTACATATCACCACTATGCAATGTAATGGTAGCATCACTATTCACCCATTAGGGTTAGGGTTTCCCAAATTCATGTCAATTAGGGATACTCATCCCATTACCCAAAATTAGGGTTATGGTTTATCATCATATTACCCAACATTCAGGTTTCATGCATTATAAACCAAAATTAGGATTTCACATACTTTCTCCCTATATTAGGGTAGGATTTCATATTGCATTACATAGCATCACCCTGGATTAGAGTTCCACATCATATCTCTGTATTAGGGTTTCACATGACATCATCCTTAATTAGGATTTCACATGACATTACCCTTGATTAGGGTTTTAGATCACATCACTGCATTAGGATTTTACATGACATCACCCTTGATTAGGGTTTCACATGACATTAACCTTAATTAGGGTTTCACATGACATTACCCTTGATTAGGGTTCATTATAACTTTTCCCCAAATTAGGGTTTCATGTAACTTCACCCGAAATTAGGGTTTAATGAAGCATCCTCTTGAATTAGGGTTTTTCATTAAATTACCCTGAATTGGGATTTCTCATATCATCACCCTAGATTAGAGTTACACCATTACCCTAGATTAGGGTTACATCATTACCCTAGATTAGGGTTACATGTAGCATTGCCATAAATTAGGGTTACACCCTTACCCTAGATTAGGGTTTTATGTAACATTGCCCTAAATTAGGGTTAGGGATCATCAGCCTTCTCAATTAGGGTTTCATGATCTCTTTATCAAGGATCATACCCTAACTGTATATTTTATTCATGTTGAGAGTGTTGAGGTTTAACCACTACATGATTATTATACATGTATAGATTCCCCCCTCTCTCATCCTCTCTAGGATGTTAATTACTTCAAACTTGATTAGATTAGGTCAACCTTTCATTCAAGTGCATACATTTAGGGTTAGCATAGTGTATTGAGGCATTGCTTTCATAAGCATCAAAGGTTAACCCCTCTTAGGATACTAACCACTTAAGTACCTTTAAGGTACAACCATTGTAATTATCTTTGATAAACATCATCAAAAATGGTCTTGAAGTATTAGACCCTTAAACGGTCTTGAAGTACTTTGACCTTCAAATGGTCTTTGATTCAATTGCAGTTCCAAATGGTCTGAAGACCGTTAGACCTTAAACGGTCTTGGTCCCAAAACCTTCAATCGGTCTTAAGACCGTTAGACCATCAAATGGTCTTGATTTCAAAATCTCTAAACGGTTTGAGACTGTTTGAATTAAATATAATTAACCACAAACAGTTTGAAACCGCATGAGAAACTCATCATTGAAACCAATTGAACATTAAAAGGTTTAAGACCATTTTCTCTATAAACGGTCTGAAGACCATTCGATCCCAAATGGTCTCAAGACCGTTTGGTCCAAACCACCTTGAAACCAAATAGATCAATTAGGGTTTCCTTCAACCAATCAATTTAGGGTTTGTAATCAATGGATCATCCATTATGGAATCCATTATAATTAAATCAATTTGAGCCATTAGATCTTCATCATTCATATCAACAATTAACCCCAAATGGTTTTGAAGTTCAATTTACCCATTCGATCTGGAGATCCATTACCCATTCAGTTTTAAACTCAATTACCCATTTGATCTTGAAGTCAATTACCCATTCAATCTTGAACTTAATTACCCATTCAATTTTGAAGTAAATTACCCATTCGGTCTTGAAACCGAATCAACTCAATCAATTTTGAAACCGAATCAACTCAATCAATTTTGAACCCGAATCAACTCAATCGGTTTTGAAATCGAATCAACTCAATCGGTTTTGAAACTGAATCAACTCAATCAGTTTTGAAAATCATTTGCCCATTCCTTTGTTGAGGTGTGTGCTTAAGATGACATCATCATCTTCAAGCTTCAAACCTTCGAAAAAAATTGTGATTCTTATGGTGATTTCAACAACTAATCAAAAGGAAATCGAGAAAGAAGAAAGGTTCAACACATGATGAATAAATTGCAAGCAATAATGACATTTAAGGGTTCAAGTTATATAATCCGCCTTCAAAATTGAATCCAAGCTTCAAGCTCCACATCTTCAATGGTGAATGAAGCTCTCTCAACTTTCCAAGTTCCGTTCTCAAGTCTTTGAGTGAAATGAATGGCTAAGGTTGAAGATTGAATGAAGAAAAGAAGAAATTAAGCATTGAATTTCGATTTCCACCATGAAATTAAGGTTGAAGATGACAATGGAGCTTACCTACAGGTTGGGGCAGGTCCTCCTGCTTCTCCTAAGCTCCCTTGTGTTCAACCAAAGCAAGGAAAGAAAAATGAATTGAAAAAAGCCTTTCATGTGGGTTGAAAATGAGATGTTTATAAGGGAATTTCAATGAGAGAGAATGTGATAAATAATTCCTTCAACTCCCAAAATTGGTGCCACATACTCCCCTCAATCCCTTGCATATGAAGCCATCTTACCCACCTTGTAATTCCTCTTCATTATGCATGAATTAAAAGAAGACAAATTAAGCACCTTAACCATTTTTCCAATGAATTCATCTTGAAATTCCACACAAAATGGTACCACATTCATAGTCTATCAGTGTGAATCCATGAAATGCCCAAATATCGCTTGTTGCTTCTCAAAACCTCTAGCCACATTTTCTCAAAATCTCTACCTTATAAATAGATTAACCTTGCCTTAAATCCACCACCACCCAAGATTTCTTTCCCCCTCTCAATTTCCTTGACTATTTAACTAGTGTAGTAGTACTTTTGTACAACCACCCATAGATAGGGCATGTGTTAATTCACCCAGGGGAATATGTTACTCATAGAGTTGAGTTAGCTCAAAGAGACTGAGCATCACACTACCATCAGGATATGGGTAATGAGAACCTCAGTTGGACTAGATGAAATTTTGATATATGTTTAACAAGACACTTGTAAAAGTTTGTTTATAAAAACCATGGTATAATATAAATAAGAATGTGATCTTATCTTGAAATGTGATATAAGTAGATATGGCATGATGAAACAATGAGTATAGTTTTATAGATCTCTATCTATAAATGGTTAACCATATACATGAATAATGATTATAATGTGATATTGTTGGTTAATCTTGTGATGAAATCACTAGTAGATGTTGTAATTTATTATGAGCAATGAAATAAGATTATATGAATTACATGAGGTGTTAATCTTAATGCTTAATAAAGATCAAAAATATAGTTTGACAGTTAGCATAACATAACAATTATGACACCTTGATATGATCTAGATGGATAAAGTGGGTTAACTATAGTTAACGCCCTCCTAAAAGGCATATGTTGATATTGAACAAGTTGTGACAATTAGCTCAATAAAATGATGATGACATCTTGATATGATGAAAAATAGGGTTATTTATAATTAACTCCTTAGAAACATAATAAATGTTTTGATGGAACCCTTAATACTTGAGTAAAATGAGGATGCAAATCCAAATAAATATATATGAAATATGGCATGAGATAAACCCAAGATTCAAAACCCATGTTTTAATCATATGAGGTGATTGTTTCACCCCAGATGCTCTACAAATCCTCCTAGGAGTGGTACATATATGTTATGCAGATCTTGTTCATGGGAATGTTGCACCAAGTGTGGTTCCCTACATTTAGATTGATAAATTTTTGGCTTTTCCTTGGAATCATAGAATTACTTAATTTCAAGGATGTATTTTCCTTAAAGATGTATATGATGTGATAGACTAGATTTTGGCTTAAGTTCGACGACAAAATTTCTTTTAAGGTGTGTAGGATGTTATGGAGTGAACTTTTGGAGTATTTGGGTACCTAATGACATAAGTAAATTCATATAATTAAGTAATTTTAAGAGTTCTGAGTGCTTTGAGAAAATATGGATGTTAATTGGTGTTAATATAATGATTAAGATCCCTAAGTTCATGCCATTTTGGAGTATTTAATTGACAAGTCAAATATTTTAGTTTTGTCACCAAATTTGAATGAAATGTAGTCTATGTTGTTATAAGATTATGGTTAAATTTTGGTGGATTTTATAGATTCGTAGAGGAAGTTATTTAGGTTTGAAATGATGAAATAATGCGTATATTGGTGTTTTTTATTTCAAAGTTTGGAGTATTTAGCATAAGATTCTGATTTGTTGGATGCTTCAAGTTGCCTTGTTAAGTCGTGGTCTACATGGAAAGTTCCTGACCCTAGATCTGTGATCTAGTGGCCACACCCTACATCCTTTAGAAGCCACAGATGCAGTAGGGTGTGTAGAGACTCTGGACCTTGGATGCGATCTGATGGCTACTAAGTCGTCTTCCTCATGGCAGTTATAACATAGTCAAGTCGATGACCATACATGACTTTGGGGTGCATGTGATCATGGGACAAGAGTAGAATATGGAAAAATAGTTGAATTTGACTTGTCCTGACAAGTACTAAGACTCCTCATTTGTAGTTACTGAGTAAGTGACGAGGGAGAATGAGCCCTCCCTTCTATTGTCTTCTCCACTAAAAATTGTAGGTGGTATGGAGGGGAAATAGAGGGAGATAGCACAAAGTAGTGAGGGAGATAAGAGGATCAGAAGTGAGTTCTAAGTCAAGTGAGTTCAACACCAGGATAATAGTAGGCTTCTGTGGATGGCTTGTTGCTTGACGAACTTAGTGTGGATGAAGGAGGAACCGGAGTCTCGTGATCATGCGAAGGGGTGTCATACTAGAATTAAAATGATAGATGAAGTTAACGAAGGTTCCCTAAAGCCTTAAGAAGCTTCAATTGTTGTCAACAATGATTGAAGGGGTTTTCCCCATGTCCTTCTACCACGACGATGGCCATGGTAGGCAGGCTCATGAGCGTGGAGCTCTGGACCAGTTGGCGTCACCCTGGTAAGCCGAGGATGATGGGGTTGTGATGGCCAAGCTCTGTGAAGGATCTCTACGAGCATAATGTTTCTATAGTATGCTTGTTTGCTCATCAGAGGTTGCATCTCAAGGTGAAGACTTCTCACAGGGCGGAACAAGGAGCCATACAAGGTGACTCGCCCGAGAAAGAACGCAGAACAAAGTGGAGAAAAGAGAGAATGTGAACC
Organism: Alisma plantago-aquatica; assembly: GCA_963693085.1. Classification (NCBI taxonomy): domain Eukaryota; kingdom Viridiplantae; phylum Streptophyta; class Magnoliopsida; order Alismatales; family Alismataceae; genus Alisma; species Alisma plantago-aquatica. The sequence continues at coordinate 641,858,677 of OY856413.1, read as the reverse complement.
AGGTCCATACATCCTAAATTGAATCCAGGTGGTAAATTGATTGGCTCAACATGATAACAAGAGATGAGGGACGCACCCTCAAAGCCATGTGGCAGTGACCAATTGGGCATAAAAGTTATATATCTCAAAAACTATTTAGATATTAGATAATTCATAGTAATTACGTCCGATCTCAAAAAAATAAAAACAATATACCGAAATTATCTGAAAAATGAGTAGAACAACATGGAACCATGATATCTGGCTTTTGATGCACGAATATCAAGAATATCATGTAGGTTGTGAAATTCTTATTTTATGGATAATAAATATCAAATTATGTCCTAAAATTATGATAACATGTTAGTAAATCCATATTCATGTTTATAATCCATTTAAGGTAAGTGATTATGATGTTGATGCATGAAATCATGTAATTTTCTCTATTTGGCTAATTAGGGCTGATAACCCTAATTAACATGCAATAATTACAAGTATGCTCAATAAATCTTGGAAATTCCAGAATATATTCATAAAATTATATGTAACATATGTGAAAATAACATATCAATATTATGCACATAATTGATGATTATATGATAATGGCTCATAACATATTGTGAGAAAACTCTAACATGATTAATACATGTAACCTAGGGTTAATATGTGCACACAATGATACCGAAAGTGATGATCATCCATTTGGTTCTAAACTAGAATAGGACATGAGTAACATGAATCCCACATAACAATGATGATAAGACAAGTAATAAAGCATATATCCTAATGAACTAAGTAAAACCCTAATGGACATAATTAGGGTTTAGATGAAATATAAAGTAATGGAGAATCTAATGGCAATACATGATCTTGTATTAATCAGGTTTAACAAGGATATATTTGATATTAGGAATATGTGGTGATTATATTATCTCTTTGGAAGGTATGCACTTAACTATTCCTTGGCTTATTATACAATATGCTTGTGTTATATGTGTACTAAAATACTTGGCATATTATATTTTATGAAATGCTTGTTCTTGTATGTTGTCTTTCTTGATTCTCCATACTTATGGCTATGAACACATGAAACATAATCTATTTGTCTCATTATTTCCAAGAACTTAAACTCTTTGGTAGTCAAGTGCTGGAAAATAAAGTACTTCAACTCTTTAGTAGTCAAGTACTTGAAAGTGATCCAACTCTTTGGTAGTTTGATCACATTATGATATGATCCAACTCTTTGGTAGTCGATCATAAGGCCTTCAGTGCAATCAACCTTTAGTGGTAAATGCATGGATGATATAATGGAAAATGTGCTTAAAATATGAGTTCTCTTTTGTTAATAAACATATCTATGTTCAAGTATGCTTTTATTATATTTCTTTTGTTATTGCCAAGTAGTAGTTTTATCTTATTGATAAGCTTAGTAATGAGAGGTATATAAAAAGACACATAGGGCATACTCAATATAGCATTCTTGAATATTGTGATGACGTGACCCACATTTAATCTTTTTTTAGGTATGTAGACATGTGTTCTTGAAGACCTTCATAGATGAGAGTTGTATGGAGAGCTGATGTATAGGTGGACTTGTTGTCTTAAGATCCTATTTTAGAATGTAGTATGTGTACATGTTAAAGTTTACTATTCAGTATGTAATATCAAATGTTGTAACAATTCCTTATGTAATTATATGTTGAATGGTGAACATGTGTTGTACAATTTTATTATTGTTCATGTGCATGTGCTACTATTATTTCCTTCTAACTTACACTAATTTTCTTCTTCTTAGCCTAGAGTGTGGTGATCAAATTGGGATTCTCGCTCAGGTGAGGTTTCAATTTGGACGTCACACATTAGATTAAGTTTTAGAAAATCGGGGGACATCATAATGGGGTTGTCTATTTATAGGCCTCGATCCACTTCTTGAGATGACACTAGGGATGCTTTACTTATGTTACAAGTCCTTGGGGCATGTTCCTCAGGGCACATGCCTTAGGGCACGTTACTAACAGTCTTGAATGATAGTTCTCCTGCACTGCCATCTATTGGTACTCATGTTGGTGACCCATCAATTTGTGAATCGATATATCACAGCTTCAGTGGAACCATCACAACTTCATCAGACCAGCCATCCATTGACGTTCGTAGAGGAATCATCGATAGGAATCACCATCATGTTTTGAGAGTCCATGGTTGTGGACCAATTGATGGTTGAGCTCAGGAAGGTCATTTGTTTAGACAACCAATGGTTTTTCTAACTGCTTGTTGCTGCTGAGTGACCTTGGTTAGGGAGATGATGATTTTTCTATCCCTTGATCCTAATGTCATGGGTGAGCGCCATCAGTTGTTGGAAAAGATGGGGATTCTTCCTTAAGGTAGAACCATCATTTTTTCAATAACCTACATGGAGTTCAGTAGTTACCTTTGAATCAAGGTCAAAATGATAACTTATGTGAAATGAGGCAAAGTGAAGGTGATTTGCATAAAGAAGGGGAAATAATGAGGCATAAAATATCCAGAAAATTGGATGTGATCAACCTTGACCGACCTAAATCACCCATCCAAAAAGGAGTGGATCTAGATTAATCATACTTATAAATTTATATCCTGATACTTAGGTCCTTGCAACTATAATTTGGGGTCCTATATAGTAGATCAGGGTCGATCCACTGGGAGAAGGGTGGTATGTGTTAAGAATGTAGATACTTAGCTTAATTATACCAACCAAAGAGTAAGATAATTTTTTGTGTTCCTTATGGAATGGTGGTACTTCAACAAACCAGAAAGTAAACAAGTAAACTAACCAACAAATTAAGAAAAAGATCAAGAGGGTTAAAAGATTAATATATAAAATATTAAAGAGGAACTTGTATTAGGTTTCAACACCTAAGGTCTCTCACCAACATGCAATACTTAAACCCATGGTATATCCTTAGAAAGTTTACGAGCAAATAGAACAATGTCTCTTCCCTCCTCTGTCAATCTTAGTATAGACCTAGACTATAGGTTGTCTCTCTCTCAAGATGGAAAACAAACAATCAAAGTAAAACAATATGATCATTAGCTTAAGCATTACAACATTTCCATGCATTCATGCAACTCCATAACACTTAGATATGGATTAATACTACTCTTTCAAGGTACTAACAATCAAACAACATAAGATGGTAGCTAAGCATACAAGTGAGGCATTAAGACCAAGAGTATGTAGATAAACATTGATAAGAGCATATATTCAACAGATATATGTATTTACATGTAAGGAGGGCCTTAGTGTCTACTCTGAACCCAAGCTATATGTTTAGATACTCATCATGGTTTGCATCATTAAGGATTTACAAGTATAATGCGACCTAAAGATGGATGACAAAATTGGATCAATAGATGAAGGAAGATGAACAAATTTAGAGAAGATGAAGGGAGATGCACCAACAGAGACCACAGATGGTCAAGGTGATTGGAAGGCTTCTCCAATCTAAATGTGGTGTTTGCGTAGAAGGTGGTCTCTCCTCCTCAATCCTCTCAAAGAAGAATTCTAAAGGTTCTTGGTGATAGTAGAGGAACCGTAGGAACTGAAGGCAAGGTGGGTGTGTGGAAGCACTTCGTTGTCCTCTAGACATCATGACCCCTCTTTCATAGCATGGGGTCTTTTATTTATAGGCCATGGTCTAGTGTTCAATGAGATGCTAAGAATGCTTTACTTACCCTACAATTCCTTGGGGTATGTGCCTTTGGGTTCCTTAGTAATGGTCTCAGATGACAGTCTCCTATGACACCATCATTTGATACTAATGTCGGTTTGCAAATTGAGGGATCGTGTTTTCATTGGAACCTTGATGACTCATTTAGACTGGCCATAGCATGATGTTCATAGAGGAACCATTGGTAAGAATGTCAATCGGGTTCTAAGAGTCAATGGTTGTGGATCTGTTGATGGTTGAGCAGTGATGTGCCATTAGTAGGCACTCATGTTCGGTTTAGGCGGACCATCAGTTTAGACAAATGATGGCTGGTCTGACTACCTTTTGTTGTTGAGTGATCTTGGTTAGGTAACTGATGATATATTTATCCATTGAACCTAATGCCATGGGTGAGTGCCATCTATTGTGGGAACCAATGGGGATTTTTCCTTAAGGTAGAACCATCATTTATTAAATTACCTACATGGAGTAGAGTGGTTACCTTTGACTCATGGTATAAATGGTAAACTTATGTGAAATGAGGGAAAGTGAAGGTGAATTGCATAAAGAAGGATAAATAAATGATAAAATGTTATAAACTATCCACAAAATTGGATGTTATCAACCCCCCAAACTTAGAGTCTAGCTTGTCCTCAAGATAATAAAATTAATCAAGGCATCGAGAAAATGTTAGGGTGTTATTTGCTCATTGTTTGGTTCACTTGTTAACCATGTCTTGAGATCATCCTTAGGTCAAGATCTCTAAGGATAACATGGATTGCCTACTATACTACCAATTTCCTAGTCTAGAGTTGAATTTCCCCATATGTCTGGTGTGTCCTCTTTTTAGGAGTAGAGTCCCCTTTGCAAAATACATGAAACCTCATTTTCCAAGTTGTACTTATGCAAAATGCCATTGAGGTAGTTTTCACACCCAACCTTTATTTTTTTGGGTGGACCTAGATAAAGGTGTGAAGGTGGGCCAAGGCTTTTTGTGTTTAGGGCATGCTCAACCATGAGTACTTGCATAAAATAGTGCCACTTAACTATTAGTCCTGATGTAGTTTCAGGTGGTAACGTGAATAGTCATCAAGGGACATGTGTGTAATTGTTTAGTTTCCATGCTCCACTATAGGGCACGATGTATATACATTTTTGATGCAGCTAAACACTGGCCAGGTGGGGCCTTTTAGCATCTTGTGAGGCACATGTGGGGCCAGATACAATCTCATGCTTTTATTCACATTTGACTTTTATTCTTGGTCTCAAGGCTTTTATGTAATGGGATTTTCTAGGAAAAGTGGGTTGACATACCTCTTTTGATCCCATAGCGGGGATTTTAAGGACAAGAAGGGGTAGTTGTTTCCTATGGTGTTTGTGTTTTCATTTTCCAATCTTAGTTGGGTGATCGATTGGGGGTACGCAAGGTGGGGTCCTCCTTATTTTGGATGGTTTCTACTAGAATATTAGCATGCTTTTGCTGCCTACAATATCTTGAGATAAGAATGTTGTAAAGACATGGTCAAGAAGGTTTTATATGAATTAGTAACCCAAAACATTACTCTTGGAATAATTATGCTAAGAACTAGACAGAGGACAAGAATTCCTAAGGTAAGGGTGGTAGTGAAGTCTAGGAAATTTGGGTCCACAATTTGCCTTTGAAAATTTCTATATACTAGAGAGCTTCCCCTTTTTGTTTAAAGAGACATATGCATACATATATATACATTATATATATATATATATATATAAATTAGCAAAAAAATCATTTAACAATTACGAGTTTAGCAAAATTCAAAAATAATTGTAACAATAAATAGATAGAATGGACAATGCAAAAAATTAGGTAATTGGGTAAACAAGTGTGCCAACTTCTCCTATTTGGACCCCTCCCCCAAACTTATCATGCACCATGTGCTTATGTGTCAAAGAATGAGGTTAATCGAGAAGAACATGTGATATAATGTTGTGAGCCCATCAATGCCCATTTTGACATCAGTATCTTCATCACATATGTCCTTCAAAGGTGGTAGTAATAATTATCTTGATGATATTCCAACTTCTGGTCAGAAGTAGCCAACATTTTCATCCAGAATAGAACATAGAAACTGTAGTCTTTGGAGCTTGGTTCTCGTTGTGTGTTCCTGTGCCAAAACTATGGTTACTCAAAATGTAATCCGTCATCTAGAAACCCCCTTCCAAACATCCTTATCAGCTTGATAATTCATGTATATACTTTGGCCACCTTCTGTTTGATGATTTTTTTGCTATTTTATGGTATGTTCTCTTTTTATTACTGAAAAAAAATGTCATATTTGTTGTACATGATTGTCATTTGTTTATTGGTATCAACATATAGCAGTATCCAGTGTCCATCCTACATGATAGGCACAAACTGCAATGTGGGAAATTGTATCTTAAGTGATCGATTAGACATTGAAGTTCTCCTAACTCTTTATGTACAATGTCCCAATATATTTTGTAGAAGTTCATGTAAACATCATCCAGCCTGTCAACTAGGAGTAACTTCCAGGACAATATGATGTTTACTATCATGTAACCATATACTATGAGTATCTCATGGAGGCCTGTGTTGGGTTTTAGGGGAGGCAGAGAAGGCAGCGGAAACAAAAAAATTCTCCTCCCCAAAACCAGAACAAGGAAACACGTCAACATCTATACAATAGGAAAGGATGGTTTGTGGAATCATACCTTGTCCCGAGGCTTGCTCGACGACAATACCTCACGGATTGCGCGGTCTTCACCTCCGGTCTTGGACGGTGTCTGTGTAGCTCCTAGTCGCACTGTGACTGACGACTCCTGGTCTCACCGGGACTGTCGGGATTGACAGTTGTCCTCCGAGCGGCAGAAATCTCCCACCTCTGAAGTAGTCCACACAGACCACCTGGAACTCCAATCTCCTTGTCCCACAAGGAATTGGAAGGAGTCGCACCCTCCTATCAGCGTACTAGTCACTGACACACTCTCCTGCCACCAGTCGCTTTTTGTAGTTGTCTATCCCTTGCTGTGCCTCCCTTATCGGGTAGCACTTGCTCGGGCTCTCTCGGTTACCAAAACCAGATAGAATGACAACTTTACAGAGCAACTGGTTGCACTGTGTTGTACTTTGATAAGCCTCCAATACCCCTATATATATAGGAGGGTCATGGGACAGGGTTCTCTATCCCGGGCAATGTGGGACTAAAGCAAGAGTAGAAGGGTTCGAGATTTTCCACAAAAACAACCAACTGTGCAACCTGAACTGATCGTTTCATTTTTGAAACGGTCGGTTGGGGACCTGAGCCGGTCGGTTGACACCTCAACCGATTGGTTGGGACCCATGAAACGGCCGGTTCACTTCTGAACCGGTCGGTTCGTGGTCCTGGTCAGTTCCCGATTGACTTTTCCTCTTTTGTTTCTAATTGGTACCAAATACCAATCCTTATTCCAATCAAATTGGGGAAGTGAAACGAAAAGAAATTTCTCACCAATCCTACTTTCCCAACTTGCTCAGTTGGACCAGTTGAACGATCGTTTCAACACTTGAACTGATTGTTTCACCCCATCCATGAGCCGATCGACTCACCATCTGAGCTGATCGGTTCACCAAGCTCAGCCGATTGGTTCATCACATGAGCCGATCGGTTGGGAGTGCAAATTGTGTAGAATCAGTCAGTTGCAGTTTCAATCAATCCGATACTCTAATCAATGTGTCCAACACCTTGAACATTATGACATTGAGCTATCAATTAATTGAGTGTATAATTGAACTACTAAACTCCTTTAGTAATCAATCTAAACATTGTTTGTGGATGAAACTCCTCTTCCAGGTTAAATCCTATGTGTGTGACCCTGCAGGTCCATTTCACGTTGGCAGTGAAAGTCCATAACACTTATGACTTCACAAGCAAAGAGTGGTGCCTAGTCACACATCAGTGCTACCCAAGTGAAATAGAAAGTTGGTGAACAACTTTCAATCCTACAATCCGTGAATGGTGTTACAGTGAATGTATAATTCCTTTATCACTGATATCCCGAATGAAATCGAGGCATGGAACAGTCGTCCTGTCAACGTTCATTCACTTTCTTGGTCTCAGAGTAGATTGGAAGAGATATGTATGACATCAATATCACATATTGATTCACACATGCATGCACGCCTTTCTCAATCCTACTCATCAAGTGGCTATGGATATCAAACTCCCTCAAGAGGGACAAATCCTGTATCTATCACTCACCCCTCAAAAGCCCCATGTGTCAAAGCCACCCAATCATCACCTTTATAACAACCCATGTTTCAGGACTGCGTTTGATGATGTCAAAGTGTGCCCAACGACATGTGTTGAGTGTAGTGATTTCAGGTCAAAGAATCACACTCACCACCATCACTGTGAGTACTGACTGTGACTACCATTTCATGGTTCCATGTGTCAAACTCACGGTGGGTCTTTCCGGTACACTTGTTCTCTAACAAGTACCTATGTGTTTGGTTTGATATCTCTATATAATGACTAATGAGATTCTGTCATCAACCAACACCACAATCTAGTCTTGTGTGTCATTGCTATCTATCTACCTTCCACAATGACATCCGACTAGGGACATAATGAGAATGTACAAACTCTTAGCATCCGTATGATCTCATCGTTCAGGTCCTCAACCTGAAAGCATACGTCATTGAGTACTGTCATTCTCTAGACATTCAATTTGTTCTATCACTATATCATAAGACTAAACCAGAAAGAATTGGAAGCTTGCCTTTGATGTTTATCAAATCAATCTTAATGTATCCCACCAATCATCCCACGATTGGCTCTCAGGGCATACATACCAACAGCCTGGATGAAGGACTTGGACATTGTCCAGTTTGAATATGTAGATGATTTCATCCTCTTGTGGCCTTAGCTCATCCTTTGTAAATTTTACTTCCTCAATCGATAACCCATAATAGGCGTTCTTGTCAAATATATGAAAAGTGGGTTGTACCAGATCTGTTGGGACCACTTTGTTGCCTCTGTTGGGCTCAGCTTCGTTATATGTCATAATTTCATCTCCTTCTTGATTTGAGGAGGTAGGGGGCATCAAATTCTCCATGTGGTTCCATTTTTTCTTCGGCCTCTTGTTCATGAATCTCATTTTGAGGCAGTATAGTAGCTTTTTTAGGCCCCAAAATATCTGAGGGGCCCACTATGACTGGATCAACAATTGTTTTTGTTAGGTGGACTGATGAGGTATTATGATGTACTTCGGAAGCCAAGGATATGGATTTCTCTTATGTCAAGGGTGGGTTGGGAGGGGTTGAGGTTTCCGGGGGAAGAGGAGACCTTGCTTGTGACTGAGGAGAAGGAATTACCGAACTGATCATGCTTTCATGTGGAGGAGAGACTTCTTCAACTTTCTCTTGGTTTTTTAGTTGGTCCTTGATGAATGAATATGCACTATGGATCAACACTGATAGTACGAGTATTGTCCCATGGAACATGATCCTTTAGGGCCCTTGCCATATCCCAAAATGGAGCACTACTACCTACAGAGCCCTATCGAACAAACTGCCTACTAAGAATAGGTTAGCTAGTTGGGGGCTCCATGTGGATAAATGTTGATGCCTATGCAACAAAAGCCATGAAGACAATGAGCATCTATTTATGGGATGTTGTTTTTCCAAGTACATCTGGGAGGTGATATGATTAAAGAACGGTAAGGGTGCTAGACAATTAGACAACCTCAATGAGATCATTATGCAGATCAAAGACAATAATACATGGAACAAATGTAACAGGGGATTTGCAGGCATATGCCTCACTATTTTTTTCTACTCAATCTGGGAGGACAGAAACCAAAGGAGACATAGAGGGATCAACATGCAATCTGCTATAGTAAAAAAGATTGGCAGAGGCATTAGGATCATTGTAAAAGCCAAAAAAGGCTTAGAGATGGGGCATTTTGTAGAGTTACACCCTTGTAGACTTGTTTGACCCTATACTATATAACCTAGCTATACCCCCTTTTTAGCAATAAAAATTTACATGTTTCCAAAGGTATTCATCTCATTTTAAATATAATTTTTATAACCTTTTCATAAAAATTTAATCCATTTTGATTATTTTCTAAAATTAATTACAATTCGCCTACTTCTCAACCAATAATGCAAGTTTTTATCTTTTTCCTTTATAACTTTTCATATTTTACCTCATGATAAGATATTGACCATCTCAGCACTCGAACTGACCAGTTCATGGTGTGAGCTAGTCATTTCATCTTTACAGAGAACAACACTTCATAGGTTCAAACAATCATTCCTTTTATCCAAGACACTCGGCTCAAGTATCCAACTGAGCATTTCACAATGATCAAATGGTCATATTCAATTATTTCAAGATCAATCCACAATTTGCCACCATATGTGAGGGTTTTCTAACCCAACCTCCCTGGCCACTCATCTGAGGAGCCAATTTTGCATTTCATGCCCTTCATGTTACCATTTTAGATTTCTCAATACTTGGTCAAAGGCACCACCACTTCACATTACGATTTCTTCCTTAGTCTACACACACTTAGACGCTGACCGAGCATCTCATGCTCTAGATGGCCGGTTCAAGGTTACTTCAAGGCCAAATTCAAATGGAGCTGCCACCCTAATATTAGGGTTTTTTACTGTCTAAGAATAGGCTCCCCTTCAGGTCTGAATTGATCAGTTCATGCTATGAATCAGTCAGGTCGTCGTGTGCGATCAAGACATTTCAACAACTACTGCCTATTCCCCCCTTTCAAGGTTTCCACCCCACCTTACCTTATAAAAGGAGGGGGACACCAGAAGAAAAATGATCCAAATTTTTGTACTTGCACTTTCATCACTTGTTATTTTCATTCTATCGTTTTGTAGTTCTTGCAATAAGATTAGTTCTTTTCCATTGTGTTCTTGGTTTTCTGGATGGGAGCAAGGAACTAAGAGGGAAGGTCATTTAATTGTCACTATCTTGGATCCTTCTTAGATTTTTTGTCCTCTAGTCTATGGCCTCCTCTCTTCCTTCCATTACATTCTCTTAAATTTCTACAGATCACCTATAGTTGTATTATCAAGGTGTGGGGAGTATCCCCCAAGCCATAGTGTAAACTAGATCTATATCTATATGGTAATAATTGTTAGATGGATCCTTGTTTATATTTTTGCCAACTTAAACTACTTGATCTATCATTTCACCAAATGTTAGTCTATGGAAATGTGACTATGGAACCCAAGGCTTAAAATAATCAAATAAATGAATGAAGTTTTGGATGAGACCTCAAAAGGATGATTATTGGTATGATCGACTAGGATCTATAAACAACAAGACCAATGGGTTGCAGGGATTCCATCTTTTGCGTATTGCCTTTGCAAATGTTTTCTAATACCATCTTCTAACTATTTCATCATATAGATTGTCAATCTAGTTTCACATCCTCTATGGTGGTAAAACCTATAACCCTTATATCTTTTATCATCGATTCTTTCTCGCTTTCCAAATCACTTATTTCTTATTATTCTTTTCTTTATTAGCAATTTAATTATACTCATAGTTGATCTCTATTTACTTTTTACCATAATTATTTCTTTCCTTGTTCTTAGTGTAACCTATACTTTATTGCAAATTTTATTTCCGTGTTTGTCATAATCAAACCTTCAACAATAGATCTTTATGTTCATGTTCAATAATTTTTTCTAAAGTGATCTGGTTGGGTTTTCAATCTAAAAAACATTGTATGCAGATCGACCCTTTCTATACTAGGAAGGTTAAATTCTAGGATTAAGACCCTAGTTTTGGTGTGTGAAATGGCATACATCAAAATGGCACCATTGTCGGGAACAACAGATTGTTATTCAAACCCCAACATTTTTTGAACAAAAACTTTATTTCCTTATTTTGGCCTTTCGATTACCATTACATAAGTGATACTCCTTCTGGTAAGTTTCCATTCCAGCAGTCCATTTTTTCTACAACCACTTATTTCTATCATTTATAACTATGCATGCAGAGCTCAACAAATGCTAATTCTACGTCGCCAGTTTTTGATCCAGAAACAGAAAGAACCTTTCACCATCTTAACTGCACAAACCACCTTAGGATGTACTAGGAAGAGGTGATTTGTATCATTGAGAAGGCCCTTACTACTCAAAGAGAGGCCTTTGTGGCTGAACAAGCAGCCAGAGATGTCATATTTTGTGAGGCAAAAAGGAAAAAACAATTAAAGGACTTCTAACTCCCCAAAAATTCCTACTGACAACATCCCATTGTGCTACCTAACATTAGTACCCCTCAATTCGAGATCCACACAACGGATCACTATGCTACATGCCAACCCTTTTTTCTGACAACAAAGGTGACAGTTTGCAAGACCGTATTTTTAGATCTATGTTCTTTAACTACGATCCTCAGTATTTCTGAGGAAGCCATGCAACTTAGGCTTTTCAAATACTCTCTTTCTGGGAAAGCTAGTAGTTGGTGCAATGCCATGGAAGGAGACTGTGTCACTACTTGGGACGCACTCCAAACCACATTTCTAGAGAAATATTACCCCCTTGTCTCACTTATGAACTTAGGGGATAAATCACCATATTCAATATGGTCATAGGTGAGACTTTAGGAGAAGCTTGGGAGAGATTCCAAGACCTCCTCCTTAGATGTCACACCATGATGATTCCCAATCCCAACTCACCGAAATATTTTACTATGGTGTTAACAATGACACCAAGGTCTTTCTCGATTCCTCATCCAGAGGAAATTTCATGTTTCAAAACCTTGATAGTGTTTGGGAGGAGGTAAAACTTAGTTCTAAAAGCCAAGCAAGATTATGGTTGGTGGGGTTCTCAAGGTCAAAAAGGCTAATGAAGATTCCCATATTAGAGATATTGTTGATAGCCTTAAGCTTCTTGTACTGAAATAGGACCACTTGGAGTCTTCTTTTAATTTCCAGAGAGAACAACCCTAATAGATTCTAGTTGCAGAATCTCTTTATGGTATTTTCCATAGGTATGATCAAACCACCATGTATTGCCAACTTCTCTACAACATTCCTATGCACCCGGAGACTGGCTAGAAAATGGATGATATCAACTCCATTCATTGTATTCCCAACAAGCTTATTATAATCCTAATCAATCCAGGAACAACCTGGGTTCCAATATGGGAATCCAATGGGTGCTGAAATAATTCCCATCTAAGACCCCCTCACCCCTAGGAAAACATTGCAAACCGTCCACCGCCAGCCATTTCATAAAACAACAATCCATGGAATCTTGGGAACCAAGGAAATTACAGGAGAAATAACCAAAATTGTGGGCCTTATCAAAAGCAATAGTATAAAAATCTAAACTAACTACCATAACAAGTGCAACAAAATACCCATGTTCCCTAGTGAAGGAAAGGTAGCTGCCCGAGAACAATATATCATTTCCCTATAAATCCATCAAAAGGAAACCAATGCATAGTTGGCCCAACTTATTTCCAGTTAGAAACCTCTTGTCAGCACTTTTCTTGGGCATCCAAAAAATAACCCCAAACATCTTGAGCAACTTAATGTGGTCTCTACTCATTCAGGAAAGACACATGCTTCTTCCCCTCCTACAGAAAAGCCCCCGTTGTACTGTGATGACCCCAATTTTATGATTATGATACCCAATATAATATTTGAAGACCATGAGGGTCATGTAGATGATGATATCAAATGAAGGAATTGGTTACTCAATTATATATATTTCCACCCAAAAAGTGTAACTATATATGCAATTTATGATTAGAACATTAATTGAGTTCAAGTATGATGAATATGTTTGATTAATTGATTGGGGGTACATATGAGTCCATGGGACCCATTTAATAGTACCAATGGACTCAAGTGATATATTAGTGAACTTTGAGGTATTAGTATCATAAAAAGTGTTCTAGACTTGTAGGATCAAGATTTATGATGATTTGAATTGAATTCAAGGTTAATATGTATATTTATAAGGTTGTTCGAAGAATTTATTTGCATGAACAAATAATGGGTTTGTGTCTCAAACTGTTGTAGAAGTTTCCCTAGAGTATTATGAGACAATGTCTAAAGTTCCAAAATGTTTGGAGATTGCTACAAACATATGTATCTTTTTGAGGTTGAAACATTAGTTATGTAAATATGATTGAACTTTAGCTTTTTGGGTATATATGTACTTAGGTATGTGACAGACTTTATGTCACACAGTTTTGTTCACTGTGCTGTACGGAACCTTCGAAGCCATGGATCCAGGACCCAGTCATCCCTAACCTCCGAAATCTAAGTAACAGAAGAGGGTGGACACGTAGTATTGATCCGATGAAGGTGGGGTTATAACTAGATATTTTGTTCACAACTAGGGATCTATGAAATAATCTGAACCCATAGACCCCTCACGCAGCTCTGAAGACCCATGTCTATAGAACATGAGTGGGATGATCCTAAGAATTCCCTCATATATGATTCCAACCCTAGGGGAAATGCCTGAAATCCCACATACTTACTCCACCGTTCTTGGGGGTAAGCACCGACATCTACATTGAGGCACCGCTACAGCTCCCAGCTCCATTCTCGCTAGCATCCCATTTGTAGAAGACCATGTGCTCCTCCACAATGTAATATATGACTATGGGGACTGGTGGAGGTTGCAGGTGTGATGCTTCCTCCCTACAACGACATGGACCCAACCGTCACCTGAACGTGTAGGGTTTCTCACCCCCACCCCCCAGAGATCCAAGGAGATTTGTGGCTCATAAGTTGTCGGCCAGATCACCTCTACCAAGAAGCAGGAGCGAGGTGGGTCCAAGGCAACATCGGAGTGACTCCCGGGCATGATGACTCTCATGCTCACAGAGATCGGAGGGCACAAATCTTCAGATCCTAAATCTACCTTGATCCCTCGCAAATTTCACACTGGATCTCATCCCTTACGCTGGCGCTAGATCTGCTGAGCTAGACGATCTCAAGATCCTCCACCTTGCGAGAGGTTATGCATCATTGAGAAGCTGAAGAGGGACGACGACCTTCCCTATTTGCGAGAATCCCGGAGCCCCTGAACTTCTCTTTCACGGCAGTAGAGACTTGGGATCGTGTCACCGAAGAGGACCACCACCCGAGAACGTGAGAGAGGGAGATAGAGAATAAGACCGGGCGGCTTAATGTTAATTCATCTAGCCCAACAAGTGCCAAGCCAGGGACTGTCCGGTCTAAGCTAGACCAATTTGCTGAGTCGTACCCCACCTTATGCCCATCATGCCCCACTCACAGACTGTCATCTTAGGTAGTGAGACCCACAACTCAAGGTAACTCCTTTTAGAATTCTCAAAAATATACCAGATCTTAGAAAATGTCCTATAAATAGCTCCCTTGGCCAATAAATTCACCAAAAATATCACTGGATTCAGAAAAATGTCTACGTTTATATGAAATTTCTAGATCAAACTCTTAATGCAGTTTTATGATGCTTTTTAATTTAGGAGTAGATGTTCCAATTTAAGATATTTAACATGGTATAATTAGCAAATGATGGAAATAAAATATGATAAAAATACTACTGAGCCCTAGTATCACTTGGAAACTTAATATTAACTCGGATCTGATTATAATTTTGAAATGTTAGGTATTTTCTAATTGATGCATATTTATATGCTTCAAAACTCATATTAATTATAAAAAATATTGCAATCATCAGAAAAAATATGAAATTTGGACCAGACCTCTAAAATGACCTCCCGATCAGTATAAAAATTCCACACACAATTTTAGGTCAACTTGAACCTAGGTTTGACCTAAACCCTAATTTGGACCTAAAATTACCAAGAATATGATGTACATATATTAATGATGATTAATTTCTTTAAATCAGGTGTTGACCATTTTATCTAGATGATCATGTATATGTGAAGAATATCTGAACTCAGGTACGTGGATATAATTATATGCCTAGATTTGCTGGATGCTAAATATGTGTACTTGCTTGCTTGTATTTGAAATACATTGTTGGATGTAGATGTATGTACATTGTCAATTTTCCACCTTGAACATAAAAGAACAAATATGAGGACAAATGAAATGTAGTTACTAGTGGTGCTCATTAAACACCCTATTAGAGAGGGAAAGCTTTAATGTTGACTAGCACCTCCCTAGAGTACACGGTATACGGGGAGATCCCTAGAGTACAAGGTACATGGGGAAGGGCCCACCATTTATGTTTGTGCTAAGTCCACCATAGTAATGCATATTCATTCTAAATGTGGCTAATAACTTGGGATTACCTAATTTTCTACCTTTAAGTAACATTTTCTTTCTCTTTCTTCAATTTTGAGTATATTATATGCCAGCATAGTATAACTTTTAACTCCACGTACCAACTTTTGTTGATGATTTTCTTTCTCATATTTTCTAGGTCCAGAGCTAGAATGGGATAAAATAATAGGATGTGAGCAAGTTGTACAAGTTGTACCTATTGTGTAGATCCTAGTTTAGCATACATGTTCTTAGACTGTATAATTTTCATTCAACATGTAATTGTAAATCGTGTCGTAATAACTCACTTGGTAATATATATACATGTTATTGTTGAGAAATGTTATGGTTGTATGTTCATGTATGTGTATTATGCTTCCACATCACTTTATGATATGATTGGATGATGTTTTCAGATTCTGACATCTCATTCCCAATAGGGTTTGGAGAAATCAAAATCTGGGGACGTCACATGTACCATTTGATTTTGAAGATGATGACACCCTGGTCATCGAAAATCAACGTTTACTAGAATTATCCATTCCCATCCCTGAAGCTCCACAAGTGGAGGTTGATGAGCCTGATATCCCTAACTACAAGCCTGGTGAGCCTGATTCCCATTTCATGGTGTTTAGGGAGGCCATGAAAAAGTTACACATGGACATTCCTTTCTTGGCTGCTCTTGCTAACATGCCTGCCTAATCCAAGTACATGAAAACCCTCTTAACCATGAACTATGTCATAGAAAAATGTGATAGAACCACTTCACATATTATTCAAAGAAAAATGCCTAAAAATAGAAAGATCTTGGTTCCTTTGGGATTGGGTGTCACTTAGGTGATAATGCTTGTAGGAAGGGTCTCACAGACTTGGTTGCAAGTATTTTTATTATGTCTTATAGTATTTGAAGGAGGTTAGGGTTTGTTGACATGCTCCCTATTGCCATGACCATCCATTTGGCTAATGCATCAATGAAAAAACATATGGGTATCATTGAATATATACATGTAAGGTTTGGGAATGATGCCTATGTTCCATGTGACTTTGTCATCATGGACATCAAGGAAAATTTATGTTACCCCTTCATCTTTGGTCGTTCCTTCTAGGGCCACTACTCGAGCCTTTATTGATGTCAAGGTCAGGACCATTCTACTATTTCTTGGGAGGCATGCCCTTGACTTTATAGTGTTTGAAAGCATGAGCAAACTGAGCCTCTAGGAAGAGGTTTATCTACTTGATTGTGTTTATAAGCTTTCCCAATTGGGACAAGAATGGGAGCTACTTGAGAATCCCCTCCACACTTCCCTCATGGCCCCTATTGAATGTGGCATTGAAGATGAGTAATTAGACCAATACAGAGCTCATTTGGACACCTTTGAGGGGATTTCAGATGGATAATTTGTGGAACTTAAGATGATTTCTTTTCTAGAAGAGAAACCTAAACCCACTAAGACACTAGAAATCAAACCTCTTCTAGAAGGACTGTAATATGTTTTTATTGATAAATAGAAAATTTGCCCTGCCATAATTATTTCTGATCTTACTTATGATTAGGAAAACAATCTCATGACTAAGTTAGGAAGAGGAGATCAGCCATAGGTTATAAAATGACTAAACTCAGAGGGATTAATCAAGTAATTGGCATGCATAAAATCCCTATGATAGAAGAGCACAAACCATTCAAGGACCCTCAATGGAAATTAAATCCCCATGTGAAAGAGGTTGTCTACTTAGAATTTATCAAACTTTTGACTATAGGAATCATCTATCCCATGTCCAACTCCCCCTGGTTTAGTCATGTTCAAGTGGTCCCCAAGAAAGGGGAGACCACAATTGTGAAGAATGATAAAGATGACTCATCCCCACTCGTACTATTATGGGATGGAGGATGTTCATTAAGTATAGAAAGCTAAATAAAGCTACTTGGAAAGATCACTGCCCACTTCCTTTCCTGAATAAAGTACTTGAATGCCTTGCCCATGAACAATATTTCTTCTATCTTCATGGCTATTCAAGATTTTATCAGATTCCCATCCATCCTGATTACCAAGAGAAGACGACCTTCATCTACCCATATGGCAGTTATGCATTCAGGAGAATGTCTTTGGGTTGAGCAATGCCCCAGCCACCTTCAACCAGTGCATGTCCTCTATTTTCTCTAGGTTGACCAAAACTATCATGGAGGTGTTCATCGACAATTTCTCCATTTATGGAGAATGCTTTAAATCTTGTCTTGACATCTATCCCTTGTTCTGGAAGAAGCACACTTTGTTTTAAATTGGAAAAAATGTCACTTTATGGTGACAAAAGGGATTGTCTTGGGGCATAGAGTTAGAAATCGAGGAATCGAGGTGGATAGAGCTAAGATTGAGTTCATCACCAAACCTCCCCCTCTTGCTTCCATCAAAGATGTATGTGTCTTTCTTGGGCATCTTGGATTTTATCGGTAATATGTACATGACTTTTTAAAAATCTCGAAACCTCTTGCCCTCCTCCTCCAAAAATATGGTCCTTTCATCATTGACTGAGCACGCATGACCATTTTTAACTATATAAAGGATGCCCTTACTTACAGCCCAATCATTTGTTCTCTTGATTGATCTTTGCTTTTTGAAATCATGTGTGATGCTAGTGATTTTAATTTTGGTGCCATTCCTGGGCAGCACATTGATAAGAAGCACCATGTGATTTACTATGCATGCAAAACCTTATATGATACACAGTGGAAATACAGTACCACTGAGAAAGAAATTTTAGCCATTGTCTAAGCCTACGATAAGTTTTGCATTTACTTAGTTGGGTCCAAGGTGATTGTCTACATCATTCGATACTTGATGACAAAAAAAGATGTCAAACCCTGTCTCATTCCTTGGATCATTTGACTATAGGAATTTGATTTGAAATCCTTAATAGAAAAGGTTGTGAGAATGTTGTTTTTGACCATCTTACCCACCTACGCTCTAGTGATGATTATATTCCCATCAATGATTCTTTACTAGTTTCAAACCGACAGATTATGTCCATCCTAGAGAAAAATGTCAATCATACTAGGAAAGATTGGACTTTGAAAATCAATGATGCCTTGTGGATATAAAAAACTACCTACAAAACACCTATAGGTGCCACTCCTTTCATATTGATCTATGGAAAGTTTTGTCATCTATCCATGAAGTTGGATCACAGGGCTAGTTGGGCGATCAAAACTTTATATTTTGACTTATCTACAATAGGAGATAATTGTTTCCTTCAAATGAAAGAGTTAGAAGAACTCAAAATGATAGCCTATGAGAAAGCCCAACTCTACAAGGATAGAAGTGAATTATAGCATGATGGTCATATTAGGAGGAAGGATATTTAGGAGTGTGATCAACTCCCAATCTATAATTCCAGGTTAAGTCTTTTCTTGGGAAAACTCAAATTGAGATGGTATGGATCTTACCTTATCAAGTGTGTCTGTCCACATGGAACTTTCCTCCTCTGGGATAAAGTGCGGGGTGAATTAAAAAGTTAATGGGAATAGAATCAAATGGCATGTTACTGTTGGGGATTTTGTAGCATCTGAAGCACGTAATCTCTTGTTTCTTGAAGACATCAACTTAAAAGATCCTCCACCCCGCCCAATCCTAATCCATAATTGGCCCCATGATTTACTTGTGTTGGGCCTTCAACATAAATCTAGGCACTTGTTGGGAGGCAACCTAGCTTTTTCATTATTATCAAATTTATTTTATTTCCATTGAATTCAATTTAGCTAACATTTTCTTTTGTTTCTGACTTAGTTTAGTTTTTCCCAAAAAAAGAGGAAAATGGGGTGGTTGGCCTCCCAACCTAGAATCTCACTTTGACAAAGTTGGACATTCTGAAATAAGAAAACTAATCGATTCATATATTGAGATGATCATTTCTTCCATCAAGATAGTCATTTGAATGCGATGATGAATTTGAATTTCAAACGACGCAACACCACCCACATCAACTCAACTGATAATTTCACTCAAAAAAATGGTCAGCTCAATCCCATGATGTTCTGTTCAATGCGTGTGGCCACTTCGAGACATGAGCTATCCAAAACACTCCCTATGGCTCGCACACCATTCAGTTGAGTCACCCAACTAGTCATTCTATTTATGCGAGAAGGCCTATGAGATGCATGACTTAGGGGAGGGGGGTTGCTCACATCTTCAAGTGACCCTTCCCTGTGCCCTAGATGTCCTCCTTCTCCTACGGCAATGAGTTCACCTCTAGCTACCTGCTTCTCATCTTCAGCCAGCCATCTCACCAAGCTAGTCATCCAACTTACCACATAATTTTCATTTTGGAGCCTGACAAGTCATGTGCCACTATTCTCCTTCTCCCTCCTATGACTTCATCACCCCGATATCTAAGCCTCCATGCTTTCCTTCCACCACCTGGGTTGCTACTTCACCAGTTCCAGTCAGACATTTAGACATTTGAGTCGACCATCCCAGATCTAATAGGTAGTGCAACCAATCTTCTTCCTCAACCACTCACCTTACACCCTCCTACCCCTCTCACCTCAATTCGACAACCACTTCACCCATCACGTGAAATAGATAGTTGGGAAGGCCAAACAGGTGGCCCATGACAACCACACCAGCAGCCACAATCTTCAATCAAGCATCTAGTAAAATCAAATGACTATTTTGTAGAAGAAACTATCATGATGCATCTCCATACGACCATTCCACTGTCCAACAACCCTACCATCATGTCTGAGGGAGGACCTCAATGCGGCTTTTTTGACCATTTCTGTAAGGGCAAGCAACCCACAAAGCAGACCATCTCCTAAGAGCCCACTAGCGAGTATTCATCTAATATAGACTAGGAGATGCTCCATAAACTCAACAAATTAGAGGAGTTACTCCAAGAGACAGAGGTGGGCTAGTCATCTCAGAATGACCCTGACATCATCACACCTCAACCACCTCACATTGCCTCAATTCTAGGAATCTATGCCCATTTCGTCAATGACAAGCATTATGGAAGACTCGACGACATGGCCACAATTGGCATATCACTTCCCCGATGTGCCTACGGAACCACCCTCAATGCCATCAACATTAGTGACATCATCAACAATGTCTTACGGAAGAAAATTATTCTTCCCTTCCCCTACCGCATCACATCAGTGTCCAATGATCTCACTCTTGAGTCCATGACCACCTTGTATTGCTTCCACTACTCTCAGGGGAACTCTAGTTGTAAGGTTTAGATTTTCAAGGAGGACATGGACATCTCCACCAGACAGCTCACCTCCATCATCCACGATCATGGTGAATTTGATTGGCTCTCTTACTACATGGAGTGACTCCATGATGACTTACCCGATGATACAATAGGGATAAAGTTTGGATAGACATTACTAGACTTCCACCCAAGATGCCTAGTGGTCCCAAATCTTCTAGCATCAACAACTGAGTTGTTAGATATCTTCACTACATCTTGGCCTGAACTATCTTCAATAGTGAACATACTCAAGGCGTTGTCACTCATATTGAGCTCAACACTTTGTGGTGTCTTGTGAATGTTGTACCTTTCAAATGGGGTAAGTTATGCTTGAACATCTAAACACCGGGGCCTGCCACACCACCATTTCTTCATTCTACATCATCCACATAGTGACTTCTATAACCATTTTCTTGGAATACATCCACATTTATTTTCCACCGTTGGAGCTCAACCATCACTTGATTGACCTATTGTACTTGAAGGGATGCAAGTTCCTCCACTTTGGTGTAGATGACGTCTATTATCTCCAGTTCAAGGATACCCAGGTCATCCTCCAACTTTCCTAGCATGCCAACTTTGTAGCTGCAAATTTGGTCTTTGATTTGACTGACCTTCCAACACACATCCAACAATTCCTTCTAGAGCACCCTGACTCGGAAGACATCCCCGAGCTTACTACCCATAGGAGGAGTGTCTCATTGGAGGCACATGGCAATGCAATTGGTCCTCCTCGACCACCTTCTCGATGTCGCACCAAGAGGCGATCTAGAGATGAGGAGGGTCATGATGAGCCTTATGCATTTTATGAGATCAAGTACCAGATGGACTAGATCCAATAGGAAAACATCACCAAGGACATCATGTCAACCATATGTATCTCATGTAACATTCCCAGGAGTCCTGGCATGTGGATGTGGCCACTATGCCCTCATTCTACCATCTTATGAGTATGGGGCTCATCAGGCTCACCCTAACTCAAACTCCTCATATTGGGGGAATCACTATTACTATTGTGCATCTTCCTCTTCCCATCCACTGCCTCGATATACATCATAGTGATCTTCTTCCCTCCATGTTGGGTTTGGGAATTTGCTTGGGACGAGTAAAATTCTATGATCGGGCTGGAGGTGGTGGTATATGCCTATTCCACCCCCATTATCTTCCCTTTTTAACATTATCTTTTTATTCTACATGTAGCTTCTCTTTGATAATTTCTTTGCTTTTTGTTTCTTAGTTAGGCAAAATGGCTTCTATCTAGTCGGCAAATATGAATAGATTTTCATCATTGTACCCCTTGAATTTGGTAACTCATCCTAACAATATTCTTACAAATTGTCATAATTGGAAACACCATTTCACTTAAGATCCCAAAACAAGCATCACTCCTTGGAAATGTTGGCATGTTGTATTGCATCGATAAGAACCAAACATGAATTTTCTCTATTGTAAACTATAGATTAACTTGTCATAAATTTTTTATAATGCGTTGACAAGAAGAGTCAATCTGATGCAATGACACTCCTAGAAAAAAAAGTGAAAGTTTATAAGCAGATGAACAACCTTCTTCTTCCATCTCTCAAAGAAAAGAAAAAACCACCTCAGGACAAACTCAACCTCTGGGGTGGCATGCATTCCCTATCTCAATTCTTCCATACCCCTTGTATTTAATAGGGGTCTACCATTAAAAGATTCCAAAGAGCACACTAAAAAATGTGGTTTATGTAACTACACTCCATGAATAAAAAAAATCATGAGTTGAATAGATGAGGAATCATCTTCTTCTGCACCTCCTTCATTGTTCCTATGCAAAATTTCATGAAAAAAAAGAAAAACAAGGAAGTGACGAAGATTTTTTCCTACAAAGTCATGATTTAGAAACAAGATATGAAACATGTTTTAGTAGGGAATATAGAATTTTTTGTTATGTGGTTCTAGGAGATTGGGTTGCTTGGACAAATAAGGAGGTAATGAAGAAAGTGATGCTATGAGGGTAAGGATAGACATGTTGCTAGTACAAATTGGAATTATTTGTGATTTTATTTACTTGAGGAAAAGAAAAGGTTCATGTTTGGGGTACTTTGATGAATGGATGTTCATCTCATTTTAAATATAAATTTTATAATCTTTTCATCAGAACTTATTCCCCTTTACTAATATTCTAGTTAGAATCGTGATTTACCCACTTCTAAAGCAATAATGTAAATTCTTATATTTTTCCTTTACAACTTTGAAGATTTTATCTCATGACAAGATACTATCCATCTCAACACTCCAGTCAATCAGTTCTTGTTAAGAGTTGGTCGTTGCACCTTTACAAATAACTACAGTTCAGGGCTTTAAAAGGGCATTCCATTTATCCAAGATTCTTGATAGGTATTTCCTATAGGCCCTAAAATGCAAGTGTACACTATCAAAGTAATATAGGCCAATGAGCCTGAATGTCAAACATAGGGAAATGTAAACTCAGAGACAATTACTAAATGTAATACAATTAGCTAGGCTGAAGAAAATTTTAATTGAACATTTTAATTGTCTAAGAATACAGAAAGTAATTCTAACATATCTAGTGATTGATCACAATTGGATGGAATTCCTTAGTATTACTGTTTCACCTCGGTTAACATTTCAATTAACATTTATCAGAATAATGACTATCTCTCCAAATCTTAGACGGAGAGCTTATATCAAGAATTACCCACTCTCATGGTCTAATCCACCACTCAATCCGATACCAATCTCACTCTCATATCGATTGTGTTATTAGTTAGGTGCTTTACCGAAATCTCTGGGTAATCTCTTCACATTCATAAGCCACCTTTCTCAAAGGGCGATGTAAAACTTGTATCTCTATGATTTTCCAACCATTAATTTCCTTTTTAAATGCAATAAAAGGTCTAATTAACTACCTACGGTGAGCAAGCATGGATAGTTTCTTACAATCACATAGAAATTTATCCAAAAATTGAGAGAAATTTATATATTAATGGATAACATCAATTACAATGCATCACCAAGCTACTCTCAGGTCCTAAGGAACAACGAGTTTAGCCCCGCATGGTTTCCATGGTAAAAAACATAGGAGAAAACAAGAAAAATGTTGGAAACATTAGTATAATTAAAGACCCTCTTAAGTAGATGGTCCAAAAGATCTCTTCTCACACACGTGCTGATTCGCTACCTTCTGGCTACAAGTCCTTCTATTGGAAGTTCCCAGATAGTCCAAAACATAATCTTCTTCTCCGCTTTGTCCTCTCCTTGCTCTCGATTTCCGTCAAATGCCACATAGGGTTGGTTGAATTCCCCCTAAGTCATAGAAGTGATTTAGGGTGAAATCAATCATCAGTCATCAGATCAAATGCTATCTTCAAATCTCCCTAATCCCGACATGTCAGTTCTACCGACTAGGTGTTGGTACTACCGAATCCTTAATTGTTGTGACCACCTAGCAAGTTGTCGGTACTACCAACCTGGTTGTCGATAGTACCAAGTCGCTTTCATAATTCTTGATCAAAATGTTGTAATATTTTCAGTAGTATCAACATGCAAAGTCAGAACTAATGAGTATTCTCGATTTCTTTCTTTTCCAAATTGAGCATGTGTCGGTATCATCGACTCCAAAGTCATTAATATTGAGTTGTGTAGATTGATGTAAGAAATCCTAAAATTCACAAAATATGAACAGAAGCTCTTAAAATAAATTGAATCTCAGAAACATTGAAATTATATTTATTTGATGCAAATAAGTATCATAGGCTAAGGAAAACAAGTCATGCACAAATTAATATGATTATGAACAAATAGTGCACACAAATCAATATAAAATAGTCTGTGAAAACAACTAATAATCAGTGCATTAAACTCCCATAAGCTTAAATGTTGCTCATCCTTGAGCAACACACCCTTGGATCTATTTGAGGCAAGTCAGCAAAAGGGCATAAACTATGAATTTCATTTCTCAACCACCCCCACCTGGCGGTCCCAAACTGGCCTTCACTGATCACTAAACAATCAACTTCTCTATAATGACCAAAAATTCCCATAAAAGTCGTCCACCCTTAGATCAATGAACACTATCAAGAGAGTAGTTAAAATCATGATCAATTAGGAATTTGCTTGATGCATTCCCTATTCTACATTTCTCTTTCCTAACTACCAACTACTTGGAAGCAATTCTCCTTATAAGAATGAATCAGGAGAATAATCATTTAAGTGGCCTACCGATAAGAGCAATGGATGGTATGAAATAGGTGGCTGTGAAAATTCACAAGTAACATTTGAATTATTTATGCAAAAATAAAACATGATGAACCTATATGATGAAGAGAATGAATAATGCATGAATCATAATGCCTAATATTATGGGTGAAATGATGCATGAATCATACAATCTCATCAAATAAATGAGAATGAAGTAAGAAAAGGAATGCATCATGTGAATGTTTCCATCTCTTATGTGAAGAGTTGAGGACATCCTTTCCCCTTCTTAACTTTAAAAAATTAACAAACTCTTATATTTTTTTTTTCATTGGCCCATTATTTGAGCATGACAGAACGTTATGCTTGGGCTTTACTAACATATCATTCTTTTTTTTTTCTTTCTTTTTCTTCTGAGGGTATGGATGTGTATCCCTACACTCAAATTTTGAAGGAAAATAATACCCACATGATATGAAAATGAATGATATGGAATGCATGGTACATGCAATTATTATGCGATTAAATGATATGCACCAGAATTGTTTATGCATAATAACACATTTTTTTAATTTGTAACTAAGGCAATAAAAGAAAACTAACTATGATGTAACCTATCATGCCATGCAATGCAAACAAGATGAAATATTTTGGGTTACTTGATCATCATAAGGTGGTGAGTCAAAATGAATTGAAAATGGATGGAATCACATAACTAAGAGACAATGCCTTTCATCAAATTATGACATGTCCCTCTCTAATGACCTATAAATATGGTAACCTTAGGGTTTCTTTCTTAAATTTTAAAATTAAGATCCCGTTAATCATTTGATCAATTTAGGCTCAAACCACATCTTCATCCACATTTCATGAATAATTAAGATGTCCATTCATATCAAATGTCCTTAACCTGACTAGCCCATACACTTCCTCTAAGTGGTGTGACTCAAGAAATTTTCAACTAAGCCAATTTTTTTTATTTTCCATTACAACACAAACAAGAGCACATGATATTGACATGAAGCATGAATTAAGCTCCATGTTTACACTTGATAGATCGTGGATCCTACATCTTGGAAAAATAAAAGTTAAAAAATAAACAAAAATAAAAACTAAGGATAGAGATTGTTCAAACTACCCCCCTAGCTTGAACTTGACTATGTCCACATAGTCAAAATTCAAACTTATGAGGTGGAAAAGTGGTATCAGATCAAAAGGGTGGTGGTGGGGCAGTGGCATGGTAGATTGATCGGTGCTCCTGTGGATTCTTTCTATTTTGATGTTGCTACTACCAAATTGGTGTCGGTAGTATTGAGTCTTTAAACATCTCGACACTTCTGAGCTTTTCTCAATATTTCTAAATTAGATCATCATGGGCCGTCGGCACTACCAAGTTGGTTTTCAGTTAACTCGATCCTTCCTCTACAAAAAGTTGGTACTACTGACTTTATAGTCAATACCACCAAGATTATGTGAAATTTGAGTTTTCCATCCCTGTGATTTCATCGGTACTACCGGCTTTTTCTCAGCCTGCACACCAAACAAAATTTATAAAGGTGCCTTTTTTTACATAAAAACTTAAATAAATACAAATTAAAACTATGAAACTACAAAACTGAATTAAAGAATGAAAATGATGGTTGGGTTGCCTCCCAACAAATGCCCTTGTTTTATATCATAGTCTCGGCAAGATGTGTATTCTTTAAATTGGGTTGTCACAGGATGGCTGTGAAGATTCATCTGGAAGTATGAACTCCACTCTATCATCATCTATCCCAAGTGTCAAGTAACCTCTACCAATGTCAGTGATCATGTCAGTCATAGCTTGGAACGATCTTCCTAAAAACATCTCTGGTCCTCGAATCTCGGGCATATCCATAACCACAAAGTCAATAGCCAAGATGAATTTGTCGACTTTGACTAGGACGTTATTCCAACATTTCATATGGCCTCACAATAGATCTGTCTACCAAATTAATTGCCATGGATGTCTTTGTTGGTTCCTTCAATCCCAATGTTTGGAAGGTGGTAGAGGCATGAGATTTATGATAACCCTAGAGTCACATTGTGCCTGTTGGAAGTGTTGATTGCCTATAGAACAAGGGATGTAGAAACATCATGGGTCGTTTCTCTTCCTCGGAAACCATTCTTGGATTATAGAACTCACCACTTTATCAACACACAATACATTCATATCTTTGATCCTTATTTTATTTTTGATGATATGCTTCAAGAATATTCCATATGTAGGAATTTGTTGTATAACCTCTAAGGGTAGGATGTCGATGTGGAGCTTTTGAAAGATGTCAAGGAACTTCTAAAACTACTTATCCACCTTTTTTGGATTCAGACTTATGAAATGGAGCATGTGTCTTCTCAGTACGCTTGTGTGGTGGAACATATAGCATAGTAGGGATCTCCTCCCCTAAGCTTGTTTCAATAACACCTTCTGAGGTAGAAATTTGCATGTATCCTATAGATGGAATGACTTGTGGCTGCTTTTCCTGACTTGTGGGTGCCTCCTTACTGATTGTGACTATTCCACTATAGAGTAGAATCTTCACCTACTCTTTTCACCTAGGCACCATTTTAAGAGATGGAGATGTGGGCATGCCAATGGTGGAACTTTGAAGTACTTTGTCTAGCATTCTGCATCCCCCTAGTAATCCATATAGACTATGAGGGAATGGAATTTTTGTTACATACACCCAATCCAAATTTGGTGTGTTGATTGGGTGACTCTTCAGCATGATGCTCTGGCTCCTCGACAACAAAGATAAATTTTGCTTGGTGATGTTGATGAGCTACAACTTCATTCCTAGGAAATCCTTATTGAATGTGTTTTTCAAGGAAGCTACTTCTAAAGAGAAAATTGATATTAAATATTGTGGATTTGGGCACCTTGGCAATTCCCTCTGTGACAAGTCGATAATCACCTTATTTTGACTGACCAACTTTCCTAGCATGTTTTCAATTTTATCTATCTTGTTGGGGCCCATGTCCTATTGACATTGTTGATGCACGTACATACCCTCTTCCTCTTCTTCCCCATATGGGTTAGCATATCTCTTACATAATTTCATGGCTATGCGGTCAGGCTTCTCATTCAATTCTGTGATGAGTTTAGATTCCCCAACACTTTTAATGGTCATTGGGCATTCTCTTTCTTCACCCCATGACTAGTTCTTAGTCGTGTTCTTAAGAATCTCATAACACTTGGACAATTTATTGTTGAGGAAGAATCTTGACCCTGCACTATTTGGAGTGGTCCTTTCCCCTTGATGTATAAAAATCTTTGCATGGCCATACAGATTGATACCATGATGAGGGACCTTCCTCGTCATATTGTGGAACCTCTGCCAAGCTTCAGAACATGACTCCTCTGCTTGTTGCTTGAAGTTGATTATCTTTTTGGTCAACACATTTGTCTTCTGAGGAGGGAAATAGTGCTCAAAGAAAGCATCAATCATTCTTCCCAATTTTCTATTGACTCGGGCTTGAGGTTAAGGAACCAATACATACCACCATATGCTAGTGACGAAGAAAATAGCTTTAAGTATATCACAGTGCTAGAACTTTATCTATGTTCACCATGTCACAACTTTCAATGAAATTGCTTATGTGTGTCATCGGGTCTTCATTACCGTGGCCATGGAAGGCATGTTGCTTGACTAATGCCACCAACCCAGGATCTATCTTGTAGCTGCCCACCCTTGTTGCTTGTCACTTGAATGGTCCTAGCTGGACTATTGAGGAAGACGCCTTGATCTATTCCCAAATTTTATGCTCTTCTTCTTCCATCTCTCATTGTTCTTTTGGTTCTTCTAGTGGTGGTGTAGGAGTAGGCGCGGTGGTGGAGTTTGAATCAAAATTGGTGTTGAGCTATCGAACTATCTTACTTGGAATAGGGCTCTACCTGACTAAAGCCCAACAGAGATGGCTCTCCATAGTCAACGACTCTAGTGTGCACCATAAACTAGTACCTAAAATTATTGAAACAATGTGAGAATGGGTACTAATGTTCTAAAGAAATGATATTTAGAATTTAGCCTGAATGGGTAAAAATAAAAAAAAGAAAATTGTGGCCTAGAGTGGCTGATTACAACACTCGTAGTGTTGAATTTGTTATTTCCCTTGAAACGACACCAAAAACTTCATAGGTATTTTCTATATGCCCTAAAATGCAAGTGTATGCTATAAGAGTAATATAGGCCAATGAGGCTTGGATGTCAAACATAGGGAAACGTAAACTTAGAGACTACTACTAACTATAATACAATAAGGTAGGTCAAAGAAAACTTTGATTGAATGGTTTAATTATCTAATAATGCAGAAATTAAATCTAAAATTATAGGTGATTGATCGCAATTGGACGAAATTCATTAGGATTATAGTTAGCCTCAGTTAACATTGCAATTAATAGTTATAGCAGTAATAATTATCTTTCCTAACCCTAGACTAAGATCCTATGCAAGAATTACCCACCCTTGTGGTGTAATCCACTACCTAATTTAATTCCAATCCACTCTCGTATCAATTTTGTTATTAGTTAGGTTCTTTAACAAAACCTCTGGGTAATCTCTTGATGTTTGTAAGCCACCTTTCTAAAAGGGAGATATAAAACATATATCTCTATGATTATCTAACCGTTAATTTCCTTTTTCAAAGCAATTAAAGTTCTAATTAACTATCTATGGTGATCAACCATGGATTGTTCCTTACAATTTCATAGAAATAAGTCTACAAATTGAGTGAACTTGATAGATTAATGCATAACGTCAATTACAATGCATCAGTAGGCTACTCTCGGGTCCTAAGGAACAAAGGGTTTATCCTTTCATGGTTTCCATGGTCAAAAACATAGGAGATAAGAAGAAAAGTGTCAAAAACATTAATAGAATTAAAGAACCCCCAATGTAGAAGGTCCAAAATAGCCCTTCTCATGCACGTGTCGATTTGCTACCTTCTGGTAGCAAATTTGTCCATTGGAAGTGCCTAGATTGTCCACAACTTAGTCTTATTCTCCTCTTTCTCCTCTCCTTGCTCTCAGTTGCTATCCAATGCAAAAGATCATGATAGATAGGGTTGACCAAATTTCCACTAAGTCATAGAAATGACTTAGGGTGAAATCAATCATCAACTATCAGATTAAATGCTATCTTCAAATCTACATGATCCCAACATGTCGGTACTACTGATTAGGTGTCAATGTTGGTACTATCGACTCCTTAATTGTTGCGGCCACCTGGCATGTTGACAGTACTACCAACCTAGTTGTCGATAGTACCAAGTTGCTTCGATAATTCTTGTTCAAAATTTTGTGATGTTATCGCTAGTATCGACATGCAGAGTTGGTACTACTGAGTCCTATCGATTTCTTTCTTTTTCAAATGAAAAATGTGTCGATACCACTGACTCCAAAATTGGTGTTACCGAGTTGTGTAAATTCTTGTAAAAATACTTGAATCACAAAATCTGAGCATAAGCTCTTCAAATAAATTGAATTAATCAGAAACATTGAAATTACATTTATTTGATGGAAATAGGTATCATAGGCTAATGAAATCAAATCATGAACAAATATTGCACAAAAATCAATATAAAATAGCATGTAAAAATGACACATATTTAGTGCATCAATGCTCGGCTCAGGTATCAAACCAAGCATTTCATAATGATCAAGAGGTCATCTCGAATTGCTTTAAGATCAAGCCACAAGATGTCAGCATACTTGAGGGTTTTCTACCCCAACCTCCCTGGTTGCTCATTTCAGGAGACAAACAGACATTTCACACCCTTCATTTGACCATTTTTATCGCTCAATACTTGGTCAATGGGGCCACCAATTCATATTAGGGTTTCTTCATTAGTCTGTGCACACACAGATGCCAACTGAGTGTCTCATGCTCTAGATGGCCAGTTCAAGGTTACTTTGAGGAAAAGTTTCATTAAAACGGTGTTGCTAATCTTTTTGGAATCCTAGTGTTTGGAAGGTGGTAGAGGCATGAGATTTATGCTCACCCCAGAGTCACATTGTGCCTGTTGGAAGTGTTGATTGCCTATAGAATAAGGGATGTAGAAACATCATGGGTCTTTTCTTTTCCTCGGTATCCATGCTTGGATTATAGAACTCACCACTTTATCAACACACAATACATTCATATCTTTGATCCTTATTTTATTTTTGATGATATGCTTCAAGAATATTCCATATGTAGGAATTTGTTGTATAACCTCTAAGGGTAGGATGTCGATGTGGAGCTTTCGAAAGATGTCAAGGAACTTCTAAAACTTATTCTCCACCTTTTATGGCTTCAGACTTCTAAAATCGAGCATGTGTCTTCTCAGTATGCTTGTGCGGTGGAACAAACAGCATAGTAGGGATCTCCTCCCCTAAGCTTGTTTCAACACCACCTTCTGAGGTAGAAATTTGCATGGATCCGATAGATGGAATGACTTGTGGCTGCTTTTCCTGACTTAAGGGTGCCTCCTTACTGACTGTGACTATTCTAATGTAGAGTAGAATCTTCACCTACTCTTTTCACCTAGGCACATTTTCAAGAGATGGAGATGTGGGCATGTCAATGGTAGAACTTTGAAGTACTTGGTCTGGAATTCTGCATCCCCCTAGTAATCCATATAGACTATGGGGGAATGGAATTTTTGTTACATACACCCAATCCAACTTTGGAGTGTGTTGATTGGGTGACTCTTCAACATGATGCTCTAGCTCCTCGACAACAAAGATAAACTTTGCTTGGTGATGTTGATGAGCTACAACCACATTCCTAGGAAATCCTTATTGAATGTGTTTTTTTAGGAAGCTACATCTAAAGAGAAAATTGATATTAAACATTATGGATTTGGGCACCTTGGAAATTCCCTCTGTGATAGGTCGATAATCACCTTATTTTGACTGACCAACTTTCCTAGCATGTTTTCAATTTTATCTATCTTGTTGGGGGCCATGTCTTGTTGATATTGCTGATGCACGTACATACCCTCTTCCTCTTCTCCCCCATATGGGTTTGCATCTCTCTTACATAGTTTCATGGCTATGCGGTGAAGCTTCTCATTCAATTCTGTGATGAGTTTAGATTCCCCAACACTTTTAATGGTCATTGGGCAGTCTCTTTCTTCACCCCATGACTGGTTCTTAGCCATGTTCTTAAGAATCTCATGACACTTGGACAATTTATTATTGAGGACGAATCTCGATCATGCACTATTTGGAGTGGTCCTTTCCCCTTGATGTATAAAAATCTTTGCATGGCCACACAGATTGATACCATGATGAGGGACCTTCCTCATCTTATTGTGGAACCTCTCCCAAGCTTCAGAACATGACTCCTCTACTTGTTGCTTGAAGTTGATTATATTTTTGGTAAACTCATTTGTCTTTTGAGGAGGGAAATAGTGCTCAAAGAAAGCATCAATCATTCTTCCCAATTTTCTATTGACTCGGGCTTGAGGTTAAGGAACCAATACATACCACCAAATGCCAGTGACGAAGAAAATAGCTTTAAGTAGATCATAGTGCTAGAACTCTATCTATGTTCACCATGTCACAACTTTCAATGAAATTGCTGATGTGTGTCATTGGGTCTTTAGTACTGTGGCTATGGAAGGCATGTTGCTTGACTAATGCCACCAGCCCATGATCTATCTTGTAGGTGCCCACACTTGTTTCTTGTCACTTGACTGGTCGTAGCTGGACTGTTGAGGAAGACGCCTTGATCTATTCCCAAATTTTCTTCTCTTCTTCTTCCATCTCTCATTGTTCTTTTGGTTCATCTGGTGGTGGTGTAGGAGTAGGTAGTGGTGGAGTTTGAATCAAACTTGGTGTTGCGCTATCAAACTCTCTTACTTGAAATAGGGCTCTTCTTGACTAAAGCCTGACAGAGATGTCTCTCGATAGTCGACGGCTCTAGTGTGCACTATAAACTAGTACCTAAAATTATTGAAACAATGTGAGAATGGGTACTAATGATCTAAAGAAATGATATTTAGAATTTAGCCTGAATGGGTAAAAATAAAAAAATGAAAAGTGTGGCCTAGAGTGGCTGATTACAACACTCGTAGTGTTGAATTTGTTGTTTCCCTTGAAATGACACCAAAAACTTTATAGGTATTTTCTATATGCCCTAAAATGCAAGTGTACGCTATAAGAGTAATATAGGCCAATGAGGCTTGGATGTCAAACACAAAAAAACATAGACTCAGAGACTACTACTAACTATAATACAACCAGGTAGGTTGAAGAAAACTTTGATTGAATGGTTTAATTATCTAAGAATGCAGAAATGAAATCTAAAATTATAGGTGATTGATCGCAATTGGTCGGAATTCATTTGGATTATAGTTAGCCTTAGTTAACATTGCAATTAACAGTTATAGTAGTAATAATTATCTCTCCAAACCCTAGACTAAGATCCTATACAAGAATTACCCACCCTTGTGGTGTAATCCACTACCTAATCTAATACCAATCTACTCTCATATTGATTGTGTTATTAGTTAGGTTCTTTAACAAAACCTCTGGGTAATCTCTTCATTTTTGTAAGCCACCTTTCTTAAAGGGTGATATAAAACTTATATCTCTATGATTTTCCAACCGTTAATTACCTTTTTCAAAGCAATTAAAGTTCTAATTAACTATCTATGGTGATAAACCATGGATTGTTCCTTACAATTGCATAGAAATAAGTCTACAAATTGAGTGAACTTGATATATTAATGCATAACATCAATTACAATGCATCAGTAGGCTACTCCCGGGTCCTAAGGAACAAAGGGTTTATCCTTTCATGGTTTCCATCGTCAAAAATATAGGAGAGAAGAAGAAAAATGTCAAAAACATTAATAGAATTAAAGAACCCACGAAGTAGAAGGTCCAAAATAGCCCTTCTCATGCACATGTCGATTTTCTACCTTCTGGTAGCAAATTCGTCCATTGGAAGTGCCTAGATTGTCCACAACTTAGTCTTATTCTCCTCTTTCTCCTCTCCTTACTCTCAGTTGCTATGCAATGCAAAATATCATGATAGATAGGGTTGACCGAATTTCCTCTAAGTCATAGAAGTGACTTCGGGTGAAATCAATCATCAACTATCAGATTAAATGCTATCTTCAGATCTACATGATCCCATCATGTCGGTACTACTGACTAGGTGTCAATGTTGGTACTATCGACTCCTTAATTGTTGCGGCCACCTGGCATGTTGACAGTACTACCAACCTAGTTGTCGATAGTACCAAGTTTCTTCGATAGTTCTTGTTCAAAATTTTGTGATGTTATCGGTAGTACGACATGCAGAGTTGGTACTACTGAGTCCTATCGATTTCTTTCTTTTTCAAATGAAAAATGTGTCGATACCATTGACTCCAAAGTTGGTGTTACCAAGTTATGTAGATGTCCATGTAGGTCTTTTCCACAAGACCCTATTTCACCTTTTAGGTGTTACTCTTTAAGGTGGCACTTATCATGGTCCTACCTTGTTAGCTTACATGCATGTAAAAATACTTGAAAATCACAAAATCTGAGCATAAGCTCTTCAAATAAATTGAATCATTCAGAAACATTGAAATTACATTTATTTGATGGAAATAGGTATCACAGGCTAATGAAATCAAATGATGCATAAATTAATATGATTATGAACAAATATTGCACAAAAATCAATATAAAATAGCCTGTGAAAATGACAAACATTCAGTGCATTATTGCTCGGCTCATATATTAAACCAAGCATTTCACAATGATTAAGAGGTTGTCTCCAATTGCTTCAGGATCAAGCCACGAGATGTCATCATACCTGAGGGTTTTCTACCCCAACCTCCCTAGTTTCTCATTTTAGGAGACAAACAGACATTTCACACCCTTCATTTGACCATTTTTTATCGCTCAAAACTTGGTCATTGGGGCCACCAGTTCACATTAGGGTTTCGTCATTAGTCTATGCACACTCAGATGCCAACTGAGTGTCTCATGCTCTAGACGGCCAGTTCGAGGTTACTTTGAGGAAAAGTTTCATTAAAATAGTGTTGCTAACCTAATATTAGGGTTTTTACTCACTACCCAAGCGTGCATAACCCTTCAGGCCCAAACCGATCAGTTTAGGTGACAAATCGATCAGTTCGTGGTTTGTGAGAAACATTGTCTATTCGTCTCCCCCCCTTTCAAGGTTTCCACCCCTCCTTCCCCTATAAAAGGAGGGGGGACTCCACAAAAAAAGGATCCAACTTTTTGTAGTTTCATTTTACATTTTAGCAGTTGTTATTTCCATGGTATCAATTTGTACTCTCGTTCTTGCAATAAAATTAGTTCTTTTCCATCTAGTTCATGGTTTTATTGTTGGGAGCAAGGAACTAAGAGGGAAGGTTGTTAATTTTGACTAGCTAAGATCCTTCTTGGATTCTTTTTACTATAATTATTTGAATGGTTGTATAATACTCTAGGAGATAGACAACTACCTCATACAATCATTGGCTATGAAGGCCACCTCAAATCCATAAATTTGTGAGATGCCCAACTTTATCTACCTTGAACACTATTGGAAAACTAAAAAATCTCTAGAGAGAGGACAAAGAACCAATACAATTACTACTAGTAAAGGCCACCTTAAATATAAAAATTTGTTTGATGCCCAATCAATGGTCCTGGATCATGACCTAAACTTGAACCAATCCTTGTTCCATGTCTTTTATGGTCCTATATTATGACCTAAAACTGAACCTAATTATATCTCACAGTTTCCAAAACTTTTCATGATCCTAAATCATAACTCAAAAACCAAATTTAGAATATCAACTCCATATCTCTACGGTAATGACATACACTCAAACAATGTGAGAACTACAAACACAGGGACAATGCTTATTGATCATCTATGGGAATGGATGATAAGACACTAGATAAACATGTCTGTGAGACCATCTTATCACTATATGATAACCTAATGACCAATATCAACTTGTTATAGAACTATATACTACAAATATTACAAATGGAGCAAATAATGTAACTAATATAATCACTAGCCAGAAAGGTCACCTTAAAACTTGGAAGTTGTCTAACATCCAATTTTCAGTCTTGAGCAATCAAAACCCCATTCTAGATAGGAACACTCATCACATTTTGCCTTTTTAGGATTATGGTCCTAACTGTGAATCGATCCACTCTAAAGAAATTAACAACTAAATTGTGTAGGATGAAAAAGATAGATGATGAAACTTTTCAAGATTTTTTCGCAATTAAGCATCTTCCATGATTTTCAATGATCCTAGACTCTTGATTATAATGAATTCTGACAAACCACCATCCTATCCACTTCTTCACATCCACCTTTTCTCACTGCAGCATAAGTTAGTGAGAGAATCACACATATGGATTTAAGAAATGAAATGATGATATGAGAAGTATTCACCACACATGAAATTTGTATGGTTCATCATCACTCCATGGGAATGAATGACTTGTCAGATATAGGTAAGTGCCTCGAATGAAGGTTATCCTTACTCTAGGGAAATCATTCATACCCAATGTTATTTTCTTATGAAAGATTGTTTCATTAATTCATCCTTAGAATAAAAAGACATCACATATGCTTTCCAACCTCCACTAGGTTTACCATAACATCTTTTTTCGATATCACCGTTTTGGCCTTTTGTGACTAAAAATGGTTGTCAGACTTGGGTCAATCCAACGTTCGCATTCTTACCTTGAACCTTATCTTGAAAGAAGCATATTGTTGACACCCCATTTTTTTGCTCACTCTATGAAAATCCATTACAATGATAATTATCTCAATATTCATGGAGTCCATTCCATGTTTTCCATGTTTTCCACATTTTCCAATATTTCCCCTCATTTATCCTTTTCCCACATTTTATCAATATTGTATATCCGTTCCATGCATTTAAACCATCCATTTTACCCGTATACCACTCACAGAGGGTTCAAGGAAAACAAAATCTTTTAACCAGACCTAAGTGAAAATTTTTCATTTTTCTACTTTTCATAAGCCTTTTTCATAAATTATCTAGTTGAATTATCTTCAATTAAATTTCCCTTTTCCCCCACTGATCTTAAATTTACCTTTTATCATAAAAAAAATCATACATTTCTTATGATAATCAAGGATAATGCTGAATCAATACTTCCTCTCTTAAACCCATTGCTTTATTCAGTTTTATTTATAATCAATGTTTCTCATCAATTTTACAAGAAATATCACTAAAAAAATCTAGAGTATCCAAATTTTAGAAACAAAACACTATTTTTTTAGATAGGGGGACCCCTGATAGATCTAGGTGTTCCTCCAGGGAGACATGTGGAAATATCCCAAATCTAGATGCAGAAATAGGTGGCACACTGTGGCAATCCATGAGTGAATTTCTTTCCAACTAATACAAGTTTGTAATTGTCAATTTCCTTCATTTTTGGTTCCCTAGAACACCTAGCAGAACCACATGATCCTCCAGGTGCACCACATGGCAGAATGTGCCATTCAGACCCTAGTTCTTGTGGATATTGCATTCTACTACCAGTCCAGAACCTTACAGTTCTAAACCCTAAACAATAAAATCTATCCTACAATACCCCCTATACCCAATGTATCTAGGCCCCTTTTGATGCTCCTGAATACATAGATCAACTATTTCCACATTTACCTTTTCTATTAATGATCATAGGATCCTCCCTCTGACATCACGTACTTTCTAAATGTTGATAGGCTTCTTAAAGATAAAAAAAGTTTATTTCCTTACTATATTCAAAACTGTTGTTAGTTGATTAAATTGTTAATCCCTACACATAGTCTTCAAAGATCTAGATATTATTCTACTAAATCTGACACTCACTCAATCTTTGTATTCATAAGAATCATTCCAAACTGCTAGTGATGAACATTCAATATGCAGGATTATGAGGTGATTGGTACCTAACAAATTAAAAATTGGGATCTTCATGGAAATGATAGGAAAACCATGACGATATCCATTCTTGAAGGTTCACCAACAAAAAAACACTTTTTTTATTTCTTAAATAACAATATCAATCACCATCAGTTTAATCCATGATTTTTAATAAGGATGCAATATCTTTTCGAATGAGATGGGTTATGAATCCTTCAAGATCATTGAGTATGACCTTTGAAATGATGCATGATTTTCTTATATTCCTTTTAGTGGGGTCAAAATAGGGTATTTCATGTTTTACCATTGATTTAAACATCCTCCTCCATTTTTTTCTATTTTACAAATAAAATCGAGTGGAAACTCAAAAAGTTTTAGCGTTCATCATTTTCTTTTGTCTCTCCATTTTTTCATGCGATGTTAGGATCATCCTCACCAAAGGAAATTTTTAGTGAAAGGTATGATACTGACCTACATTGTAGAGAAATAGGTCGATAAATTTGGTGGTTTTGAAAAAATAATTCACAAGAATAATCCAAATCATCTATGCAAAGAATAAAATATGATGCTCCTAAATGACTAATAAAATGAAAATTTATCCCTTCTAATGCCTATTTTTCTTTTTGGTGGTATGATGTATGCAAAGGATTTCTCATACTAATGATGACTATTGATGTAATGGTGTATATAAAGAAAATTTCCATAATCTCCTTCTTTATTTCTTAGAGAGTTAATATTTTTGTTAGAAATATTTTCCTCCATTTTCTCATCTTTTCATTTTTTTCCAATATATTTTTCTACCCTATTCTTTTAGCAATATATATACTTGGGATTGACTTTTTTTCTTGGAAAATGAGTTAGGGTATATGTTATTTTTCACTTGATGGAGAAAATTAAAATGTGATCTATACGTAGATTTTTTATGCAAACAAAAATGTTCAAATGATATGATATGCAACAAATATTCTTTTTTGATGAAACATGGATGAATAAACTATGTGTTTCTTACCATGACATGTCATGCAACAATGAGGAAAATATTTTGGATTAAAACATTACCATCCTTTGGTAAATGAAGACTAATGAAGATGGATCACGTGATTGATAGATGATCTCTTTCCAACCCATGCTATGTCCCTCTCCTATGAACTTGTGTAACATGGTAACCTAAAAGTCTATTTACAAATTTCACACAAAAGCTCACATTATTGTTTGGTTTCTCTGGACTCAAACACCATCATCAATTTACAAGCCTTAGGGTTTTGTTAGGATTTTCATTTAGTAGGTATGTCTTCAATCTGACAAATCCAAATAATTCCTCTAGATCATTTATTCCTAAATATGGAAAAAATAGTTTAAACTGTACAAATTTTCCAAAAAAAATATTTGATACCATTTCAAAAGAAAGACTAAATTTAACCAAATTATCAAATTATTGTCAAAATTATAATAGATAGATGTGGTCCTAATATAAATTGTAAAACTAAAAATTTAAATCTATTCCAAAAATATAAAACGTGATAAATAGTAAAGATGCAACAAATAGAGATAGAAACACCATTTCATTCCTCCCCCAAACTCTAATTTGGATTTGCCTCAATGTCAACAATAAAGGAAGTTTGATGGAACCATGGTATTGATGTGTCTGGAGACAAAGATGGGTGGGTGGGATCTATAAGAAAACATGCCCTCCAATGAGCACTTGGGCACAGTGAAGAATGTCCAATTAATTACTTGAGCTTGTCTACTAACCTAGATTAGAGGAATGTAGTTGATAGCTCAAAGAAGAAGCTCCTCAAACTCTCCCTCCTTTCATTTACACGTTGATCAATCATCTTGTGTCAGTTCCACCAAGATTAAACTTAATGGCACCAACTTGGATCTAGGTAGCTACTCTCAATGCTTAAAGTCTATAAATACCATGTCTGTGTGTCTTGGTGTTGTGTCATTGATTGTCCCATCATTGGTATCGAGATGACTTTGTTGTTTTATGTAGGATTTCACACCATGGGTTAGTTCTAATGACACATCTGTTGGTACCACTCGATGAAGATATTAGTAAAATTTTGTGGCACCGACCATGACCGATATTGCATATGTAGTTTCCTATAACAAATCAAAGATGAATATGTGCTAACGACATTGTGTTGATGGTAATGACTTTTATTTCTTTGTACTGAAAACGCACATTATGGTATCTCAATTTTTACTTGCATTAAAACCAATTACCAACTATCTATGATACAAATGAACTCATCCTAACAAGAACATTTAATAATGAACAAAAAGTTATCAAAAGAAAATTTAATCTAATTATCCTATTCAGTGGGTTTCCTCCCACAAAGCACACTTGATTGATGTCCTAGGCTCGACATGATTCTTATCTCTATATTGGGTTGTTATAGTAGGTGGTGAATAATGAGCTAGTAATTGCAACTCCACCATATCATTATCAATTCCAAGCATAAGGTAGTCATGGCCCATAGCATATATCACATTTATTATGGCTTGGAATGGTCTCCCTAATAGAAACTCAGATATTCATGTATCTTGTATGTCCATAACCATTAAGTTGACTAGATAGATAACTTTGACAACCTTAACAAGAACAACCTCACATATTCCTATAGGTCTAACAATTGACCAATTCACCAACTGTAGAGTCATGCAAGACTTTGTACGCTTCTTTAATCCAAGATTCTTGAATGTGTCGACCAACATGAGATTAATGTCTGCTCCATAAACACATAGTGTGTCTTTGAACTTGGTGCTACATATATCACAAGGGATAGAGAACATATCTTAGTTCTTTCTCTTTTTTGGAAATCTCCCATGAACCATTGCACAAATCACCTCATTAACTTCCACAATGTCAGAATCATCAATCTTGTTCTTCTTGGTAGTGATCTCTGTAACATCCATGACCTGGGTTATGCTTTAACCCTAGATGTTTTGTTTAAGAAAGATAATTATATGCTTGCTCTTATATTTTGAAAAGTAATTAAGGATCAAGAGGATCTTATGTTTCAATTTTAGTCCTTTTTGAATAATGTTGAAAACAATGTTTTGCCTATTTTGGACTAAAGTGCAAATTACCCAAGTTGAGGGGTTAACTTGCAAATGTTACATGATAAATGTTCCTCAAGTGTTGAAGCATCATAAGAATGAAAATGATGCATAGGTATGGCTTGTGGCAGCCTGCGTACTAAGAAAGAGCTTGTTGAGCAATGTTTGTGCATTAAAACCCAGTTTTGGTGTAATGTGCAATTTACCCAAAACCTAGGGTTCAATATGAAAAATACCACCTCTAGAGAGTCCCTAATGTTTCTTGTCATCATGTAGAGAAAATAAAATGAGAGGGGCATCTCATTTGAATCTCTTTGGAGGAGAGAGAATCTTGATATTAAAATAATCAAGATTTAAGCATAATTGAAACCCTAATTCAATTTAATGCAAAAATAAATATATTAATTGAATTGCCTTTCAACCAAAAATGTGATGGTTGAATTTATATAAGTATGGACGTCCTTGTGCCTTGCAAAGGCAACGAAATATCTAAAGTGAGTGGAGATCCCACTCACATTAGTTAAAGAAAAAGTAATATCCACTCAATATTGGATATTATAATGAGTAAATCTTGGATGGGTTTCTAGGCCAAAAAATACATGTGCTGTCATTGTTATATATAATAAATGTGTACCACCTATCCCATTCTTGAACACCTAATCTCACTAGTAGGTGTATAATGTGTATTTGGTTTTCAAGAAAATTTCGGCAGCATTTCCCAATTACAAAGAGAGAGATCCAATTTTTTAGATTACTAAAAAACAACAAGTTGTTTCCTCTTTGGACGTGAGGTAGAAGATGGCTTCTGAGCCATTCGAGGTGGTGGTCATGGGCCCAAATAAGATACTAGTCATCCCTCAGCATGGAAAGGAAAAAAAAAAAGAAAATCACCACGTGACAACATTAAATGATATTCCTAATCAAATTTGACTAAAGTTTGAATGTAATTATTTCTCTTTTTATCTCTCCTCATTTGGGGGTACAAAAAAATCCCAAAATTAATGAAATTTTACACCTAAGGTAATTTGAGAGTGTAGAATCCAAATCTGTCATTAGTTTTCACATTAGGAGACTCTAATTATTTTGTTTAATTCTTTTAAAGTAAATCATACTTTCTCTTTCTTATCACATTAGATACATCTATAACCCTCCAATTAATGTGAAACTTCTCTTTTAAGAAAACTAAAACATATGGAACATGAATTGGTCATTAATTTTATCCTTTGAAGTTATTTCACATATTATTTATCATTTTGGGAAATTACATACTTTCTCTCTCCTAACCTATACATGCACATTAACGATTATCCAAATTATATGAACATTCACCCAAAGGCTCTATTAAATGTGTAGAATACAAAAACAAGATTAGTTTTCACTTTTTGAGTCATTTAATATTTTATTTGGACATTTTGGAGGAAAACTCACTTTTTCTTTTCTAAATAAAATAGATACAATTCTTATTATCCTTTAATTATGAAAGTTGGCCTCCAAGCCAAATCAAACCCAAAGAAAACGAATCTCATGTAATTTTTAACGAATTAGTCTTCCTTTACTAAAATTTTGCCCATTATCCAATTTTAACACTATTTCTCATATTAAATAATTCAATATTATATTAACTTGTTTAAATAATTAATATTTATTCCTTTTTCTATTCCTTGCTCCAAGGCTAAGGAATGTTCTAGAATGAATATATTTTATCATTATCTCACTTAAGTGGTTAATTTGCATTTAGACCCTTATTAAAAACATTTATTGAGGTATATGTGCATAAACCCATACATTGGCATAAATGTTGATCAGATTCACCCCTAACCACTAATTATTAGACAAATTCAACATCAAGGACAAAAAGGATAGAATAGATAGGAAAAAAATGGGAAAGGGTAAAAAATAGAATATATACAGATTTCAATTCATTACAACACTCCACCCCTTTAAAAGGATTTCATCCCCAAAATCTCAGGAAAAGACAAAAAGGTTAGTATGTAACATCTCATCTTTAAATAAGCCAAAAAATTCCACAAAAACTTTCACGAAGTGAAACTCCTTGTTCTTCAACTACTTAACTTGGGAGTTCAGAATCTTCACATACAACTCCTCATAGGTCAGGTTCTCATGGATCAATAAAGGTTTCACTATTAAGATTTTTCTTAACATTTTTGTCTTATTATCAATATATTTGTTATGATATCACATCAACCATATTATTCTATTAATTTTGTCATGTTATATTCACTTTGTTAAGACTTATATTTAATTATTATGCAAAAAACCTTATTTCTTATTTACCTCATTAAGAGTTTTAGCAAAATTAGGGTTTACTCAATTGTCTCCATGTCAATTAACATATTTTACCATTATAATTAATAGTTTGGATTCAAACTCCATTATCCTCATATTATCACCATACATAATTGTATCAGATTATTTTGCATGAAATAAGACATTTTATCCAATTTATTATTAAGTCTACACTTAACCCAAATAATGTCACATTAATTACTTATATCTATATTACCATTGTCACATTACCTTTATTACTCACATTAATGTTGTCATTAATCATTTAATCATATTTAATCACTTCTTATCATTGGTTATGCACATTTCTGTGAGTCCAATTACTTCTTATTCACATTTTAGTCATTATATGTTTTAGTGAATAAGTTGGAACATATTACATATTACTAAATTGTTTCACATACCAAGTCATGATTAGAAGATTAATTAGGTGTGTACTAGAGAAAAAGGTGATATGCATTACATATTGATAACTTAGTTAATCTATGATTAGGTGATTATATCATTTATGTGTATCAAAGAATATTATCTGATTATGACACCTAATGTCACTAATGTATCATGAAAGACATTAAGGATGCGTACATTAGAGTTAGATGAATACAACTTAGGGTTAGATCAACATGATCATTATACTTTGCCTATACCTTCTTAGCATGTATTAAGTCTAATATTAGGTTACATTTTTTTCACTCATCATATCATTAGGGTTTATTAGTTCATGACATGGTTAGAATCATGTGTATCCACAATTAGGGTTTATATGTGAGTTATTGATATTATGTACATTAATATATATATTAGGGTTCAAATATATGAACTATTCATTAGCTGACCATTATATGTTCAGTAGTATATAAACAAACATGTTAGGATATAACTATAACTTGTTTGGTCAATTCTAAGGATTCAAGCATACTAACCTCCTATTTGTGGAGTTAGGGTTTCTAAAG
Organism: Alisma plantago-aquatica; assembly: GCA_963693085.1. Taxonomy (NCBI): domain Eukaryota; kingdom Viridiplantae; phylum Streptophyta; class Magnoliopsida; order Alismatales; family Alismataceae; genus Alisma; species Alisma plantago-aquatica. Next base: position 641,814,072 of record OY856413.1, on the reverse strand, counting down.
CTAGAGTAGAAAAATTTTGGTATGGTATAAGACTCCATCCCCATAAAAAGGATTTCATCATCGAATCAGCATAACCAAGATCTATCAAGGTACTACTACTACTACCCCTCCACCCCTTAAAAAGGCCTGACCTAGCAAGTCAAACTAAACTAGACGTAAAATGGTTGATCTAACTAAACCATGCATAAGATCTATCACTTGATTTCTTGCTAAAAACCAAACTTCAAAGTCTAGGTTCTAGAGATAGACTACCCAAACATGTGGTCCTACAAGACATAAGACAACTATATCGGGTATCCATCTTCAAACAAGTCACAACGTCAACATTAAAGGTTCCCAAAAGTATCCAACATAGATGACTAAGGCTACTATGGCTTATAGCTAATTTGGACAATAAATATCAAGATCAGGCTAGGAAGGTATCATACAGAACTGTGAGTCTCATAAATCAAGCTAGTGGTGCAGAGGAAAATCTTGCCAGCACCTAAACCCTGATCCTTTCTAGACACCTTTACTTTCAACTTATGTCCTAGTAGTACCAAATAGGCTCACCACATAAATGATAATGAATCATGTTTTGAATGTGAAACTCTTATGATCTTAAATCAACCTTTCATCACCTCATGAAAAACATAAGTCAAATCTAGGTAAAATATGTCACCTAAAGGAGAACTGTATAAGGCAAGGTTTCTAATTAGAGAGACAAAATTGAAATAGTCAAATTCCAATTACCATGAGCTATGATACCATGTTGTAAAAGAGTGAAATCACCCCTTTATTAAAAATTTTAGAATAAAACATCCATTCCAAAAATACTCAAAAGGTATGCTTAAACAGGTGTAAATTTTTCAAATCTTTATATAATGGTATACAAAAGACCAATGTGTATACCAATGGAATAAAAGTAATGGCTATGTTCAATTTATTAAGAGTACATCATCATTCTCCCATATAGGGTTTAGAAGGATGTTGTAACAAAAGGATCTAGATAGAGGGAAATCTAAGCTACAACAACTTTGACCCAATAAACAACTTTATGAGATAGATCCATGGTGAAAGACATGTACTCCTTTTCCTATTCCTAGGCTGGTCCACCATGCTCCTGCTGCACACTCTGATCCTAGGCCTTGCTCAACAACTTGCTCAAACCTTGGGTGGTTGGGAAGACACCCAACAAGAGAAAGAAATAGGGTATGTGTCAGAAATAATGAAAAAGGACAAAAGATAAAGATATAACATGTAAATAAAGGCTAATATTTCATCATAAGATGAACAAGGTCTAGAGTATGAGGAATAAACAAATAGATGCTTTCCATCAAAGGAAAAATAGTAAAAGATTTGCATGCATGATTAATATTGACTACTTTAACCAAGCAGGGTTGAGGCACCTACCGGACCTCAACCAAATAGATGAGGGAGACTAACACATTCCAATCACCTAAAATATATTATATTGGGAAGAGTAACATATTCCCTTGGGCGAATTGACACATGCCCTATCTATGGGTGGTTGTACAAAAGTACCACTACACTAGTTAAAAAATCAAATAAAATCAACATGCTAAATGAGCTATGGCAAGAATAAGCATCAAATAGTTGAAACATGGAAGTGGGGTACAAGACTCAAGAAACAAATTATCAATATTAATTTTGAGAAAAATATAGCAAAAAAAATATCAAAAAGAGAGATTATAGTTCAACAAGTGCCTCATTAGGGAAATTAGGTAAGGGTTTCAAATATTCCCAACTTAAGGTGTAGGGATGCACATCCCTCTCTTATGGAATTATATTACTCACTTTCACCATGTTAATTGAGTCTAGGGTTCACTTTTCCTATTTTCAATGTATAATCATGTATTAGGGTTTTTCGAATGCATTAATGTAGATAAACCCTATTTAGGACTTTTTGAGCAAAACCACAATTTAGACTCTAAAATCATCACCATTGATCTTATTAGGTTCTCCTGATTAAGAAAACCTATAATTTTATCAATTTTGGAGTTGTGATGATTAAAGTGTATTTTTGGTGATTTTTATGTATTAAAATCATTTTCTAGAAAACACCTTTCCCCAAAACTCAAAAAAAAAACCTAGAAAGTATTTTTATTAGAAAGATCACATTTTTATAATTCTAAAATATTTTTATTTTTAATTTGTGGACAAAGGAATCAAAAGATACAATTTTGTAAAACTGACCAATCACAAAATGCCACATTATCAAAATATCGGTAAAAGGGAGAGAGAGTGAAAAGGACCCACCTGCTGACTTGGCCCAATCAGGGGCAGCCAAGTCGCATGGTCAATGGTTGGGTTCGACTCACACTAAGGCAATGAAAAGTGGAGGCCAAATTTTGATAATACCCTTATCGAGAAAGCACAAAAGAAGAGGAAATACAAGGTTAAAACTGAGAATGCTCAAGGGGGGATCATTCTCACCCCCCTCCCCAGTTCTCACCATTTCTACTCAAGCAGTAGGCTAGCGCTTGGGTAGTTTTGGGAAAATCCATTGTTCATGATTATTCGTCAAAACAAAGTCACCAAAGTTAAGCAGAAGGTCAGACAAATTCACCTCGGGGATAAATTGGTATGCTGATATCGCTGAGACCCAAGACACAATGCCGCAAGATGGGGAGAGGAAGTATGTAATGACATTGCCTCCCGGTAACCCCCAATTAAGGGATACCCAAAGGACAGAGCCATTATTCAATTAACAGGATCAAAGGTTTGACAACTAATCCATAATAATTATGAAATTCTACTACGAAACTGGAATTGGGTATAAAATTAAAACTTTACTTACCTTGAAAAACTTTGGAAATCTATCTATCCATAACTTGAATTATTCTATCTAACCCTCCTTGTAATTTACTTCTTATTTTCACGATGTGTCACTTTACTGTTTTTCCTTTTCAAACTTGTACCTGAAATACCGACAAACAAAACATCGGTCAGCATATCAAAATATACTGGTATGTGGGTACAACCAAAAGTTTGCACATATGGATAACAACCTAATTATCACAATCAAGTTAATTAACAAGACAATTTACGCTTTTCAGTATGACATTCTCCACCGCTTTTGCCCTAACCCTGGCATACCCACGTTAGAGTTTCTTTCGCCAATGACTTAAGGCCACCTTCTCAATCCCGAGCTTGGTGCCTGGGGTCACCCTTCATAGTTCCCGTTAGTCATTCAATATCATAGGCCACCTTCTCATTCCCGAGCTTGGTGCCTGGGGTCACCACTCCTGGTGCCCATTGGTCTACCCATCTGGGCCTGACCTTTGGCATCTTCCATCAGGGTGGCATGTAGGTGCGAGAATACATACTTCTATTATTATTGTGATAATCATAGTGACTTTATGATTTGCAAGTATGAACATCGAAACTGATAATTTGCATTCAATGTGATTAACCATCCAGAAAATCCTCAGGAAACTAAGGCAGTTATTCATAATTAACCACATACCTATTAGGATGATCTGAGATAGAATAGTCCAATCAATCAATGACATCCAATCAAACAAGTACATGAATCCTGAAATTACATTCAATTCCTTTTTATCAAAATCTATCCAAACCATCTTGTTACTTAGGGTTTCTATTCCTTTTTTAGGATTTCTACCTCTTTTTAGGGTTTACTTTGCAATTAGGGTTTTACTTCACTTTTACTATTTTAAACCCTAATTTTATACCATTACCCACAAACCCTAATTATCTCATCTATTCATCACAAAAGATATTAAGGTTACCTTTTAGCCACTTATTACCTTAATTTCGGATCAAGGACACAATTAGACATCAATTAAGTCCATTAAGCCTCCTTTTCATTAAAGCTACAATTTTTATCCTTTTTAATCCATGACAAAGTCATTATGCTTGTCTATCATCAATTCATAGTTCATTATAGTCTAATACTTATATGAATGTTATTTATCATTAATTCCCCCTTTTATCCACTAGAAAACCCTAATCTCCACATTAAGGGTATTTAACAACAAATAGGAAATTTAATGCTCGAAATAGCTTATAACCATGAAAACTCAGTTCTATAATTATATTTTCAGATTTAACCCATTAAAACCCATATTTTCCCAAATTAGGGTTTCTAAACATATTCATGTGCATAAAACCCTACAACAAGCATGAAACTACCTTTTTCAAAATTAACTCTCCCTTTTATTCTTAATAGGTTAATATTTCTCAGAATTAGGGTTCCAAACTAAAATTAACCCAAAAGAGTCATTAAATTTGAGTTTCACATCAAATCAGGGTTTTACCATAATCCAAGGTGATAATTTTATGTAATTGTTTTCAATTGTAAGAAATATAAGGTTCAAATTATATTTTTATTGGATTCTTCACGTTTTTCTGATCAACTTTCATGTATAACTTGTAATTATCGGATAATGCTACATTTAGTTATGATTTTTGCAAGAAAAGTACCTTTAGGTCAATGAGAGGCCGCCACATAAGCAAAGTGGGTCACTTTTGCAAGGTGGGTCAGAGATGGGGTGAAAGGACAACTTTTCCCTCCTATTCCTTCATGAGCATCCAGGGTAAAGTAGCCTTTTTACCCTATCTCCTTCTTCTTCCTCGCGAGCAAAGCTCACCAGAGCAGGTTCCTGCCGTGGTCAACTCTCTCGTTGACTCCGGGCATCTCTCCTCCTCTGCCTCTGGTGATGGCCGCCCCACCTCCGCACGCTCCCAACGAATCTCACGACGCCTTCTGTATGCTCCAGGTTGGTCCCGAGTAGGTGTCGATCAGCGCTAGAAGGCCGGCGGGTCGACTGGGAAATGAAGGGCACGGTCAGGATGCATTCTGCAATCAGTTTCTCCCATCGATTCCCCTCATCAGCGCGGACTCACAGGGGTTCTATGGGGCTATGCACATGGTGTGTAGCCCCCCTTGTTATATAGAGGTCCTCCTATGTCTGTCAAGAAGCCCCAAATTGAGCAAATCACCTAGAGGCAACGAAACACATGGAAACCAGGGATGTTTCCCTTAGGTTTCTTTCCTTGAGTCCAACAGAATCATCAGCCATCTTGCACATCCATTGAATCACGAGGAAACTAAGAGGGAAAGTCCCTCTGTAAAATGTAGAATCACATTCCCAGAGGGACTTGGACGATGACAGTCCCATGTTGGATCAAGATCCAACAGCCTTCGTTGCACACGATCAAACAAAAGAAATTACCCCTTTTTTATTTGTCAAATTAATGCCTTAACTTGGGGATAATTTGAGAAATTGATATCTCCCAAACCATAACTCCTTTTTGTCTCAAATTTTAAGGGAACGTTTGTCTTGGAATTATCTAGCTTTGTAGGAAATTTGGGAAACAAATTCCAATGGATGAGAAGCCTTCCTTCTCTCCCAAGTTATCTCATTAATTAGTCCAAATTAATTGATATTCCTTTTTCCTTTGTCATTAACTTGTTATCTTGGGTCCCTTGGACCTCAAGAAATCCGAAATGCATGGATTCCATATTAGGGAACATCTATTTGCCTTTATCCCTTTTATTTATGTCTATTTCATATTTTTCCTTATCTTTTTTTATTAAAATATCTCTTTTTGAGGATTTCTCTTTTTATCTCTCTTTTTATTTTCCTTTTAATAGTAGAAACCCTTTGGATACGAAAATCCACCAAGGATATCTCAATTGTACATCTTTTCACTTATTTTCCACATTTTTATCAATTGCTTTCTTAATAAGGAAATATCTAATTGATCTTTTCTTTTCTTATTGCTTTATCTTTGCAATTTTGGACTCCTTGAGACCCAAGGAACCCATGTGGCACGAAATCCACTTTTGGATTAAGTTCTTTTTTCTTCCAAAGGTTTCCACATCTTTCTTTTCTCAATTTCTCAATTATTTATTTACTAACTGAATTTCCTTATTATTGGGCCCAATAGCCAATAAAGCCCACAACACTATCATCAAGGCTATTGTTAATGAAATCCGTTTATTCAAAACAAATTGTATCATTATTTGTCCAAATATCTTTAATATGAGAAATTACATTTCTCAGCAAATGAACCCAAAATTGGGGTTGTAACATCCTTCCCCTCTTATAAGATTTTTGTCCTCAAATTCCATCAAGCAAGCAAACAAACAGGATAATCCTTTCTTATGTCCATCAGGGCTCCCATGTGGCTTTACCCCTTCCATGGTGCTTCCCAAGAACCTTCATCATCTCATATTCTTCCATCTAAGTTCTTTCTTACCTTAGCATATCATACCCTCATAGGTGACTCAGGACATTTCAGCCTCTCATAAAGCTGAATAGGTTCAAGGCTCAGCACATGGCTTGGGTACCTCACATAGTGCTCTAGATCAGACTCATGGAACACATTATTCATCATTTTATCTTGAGGGGCAAGGCTAAACACAACCATCTCCACTAATCCATCTCAAATGGACCCATATGTCGGGGACCTAGCTTTCTCAGTTGTAGCTTAGAGGGGTCGGATTTTCACATCACATATTCTCCCATAGTGAACTGCATGTTAGTGTGCTTTGCATCAGCTCGTACACATGTCACCACTAGGCTCTCTCTCAACCATTGCATGATCAAAGCGACTTCATCTGCACACACTATGGTTCTTTTCTGACCTTCGCAATGCCTCCTTCACCAACATCATTTTAATGAAGTGGTGACTGACACAACCTCCCTATAAGATTTCTTGCATCCCGATAAAGGCTATGGTGGTTAACATCACATCTTAAGAATTTTCCCCATGTATCACCCTGAATGAGAATACATGCTCTCATCAGACCCTCTATTATGGATCATACTAACCATTAGTTAGGGGTGATAAACTATTCCATCATCGAGTTCTTCATGTATCTACTTTCACCTCATGGAAGTGAATCTTTAGGTTATACTCAACAACTTTGAACTCGCATCATGGTATAGTTGAACCATCTCTCTCTTATAAGTAGTTCAACCGGATCTATCCTGTGACATTACTCTTTCTCATGTCATCTAGGTAAGGCGATCTACCATAACCCATATTGCATCTTGACCTTCCTTGGTCTAGGGGAGACTCACAAAATCCATAGTGATGAACTCCCATTCCCTCTTGGGAACTCTTTATACTTTATATCCATGCACTGGGTTACTGGTGTTCGTCCTTTACCCCCATCTTGCATTGCCACATGCCACACACAACTTCATATTAAGCATCCAAAGTGCTACTATCACTTACTATCTTGGTAGTATCACAGTGTTTGGTGATCTTAAAACCATGATCTGCTGTATGTCATGATTCCTCAAGCTTGATACCTCAGAAATCCTAAACCACTCTCATCAGGGTTTCATCACCTTCCTTTCCAAAGAAGTGCATCTGAGGTTCTACAACCATCCTTTCATTACATCAAGGACTAGGCTGGCTAACCAAACAATCAATTACTTGATTAACCACTATTGATACATATGAGTGTTAGCCAAACTTATCTCTTTTTATCAACTTAAGGATAGCCTAACATCCTCAACTTCTTCTAGTTTCCAGCTAAACTAGGCAACTATACCTCAACCAGAGCATTCATTACCACTTCTTGTCATTAGGTGTTAGGTACTTCTTGAAGACATACACCTCCATGTATTCTACTTATCATCTCATCTCAAAATCTAAGTTTGTCTTCATCAAGAAACTCTGAGCTCATCCCCATGATGATCAAACTCAACCTTGCATAACTTCCAAGTTCCACCTAGCTTCTGCTAAGAACATCCTTATTCATCTTATTATTTGTAAACCATCCATGTACCATTCATTCCACAAGGGTATGTTATCATCTCTTTCCTCATACCTCATAGCAACATTCCAACTCGCATCATCTTTTATCCTTGGTGTATGGCATGCGTACTGTCCCATCTCTACCTCCCATAACAAGAGGAAATAAACATTTGGCTGCAGTCCAAATACAGAGTTCTTCATGTTCCATGAGTAGAGATGGTACAGCCCACCTTACCGGTAAACTTTGAAATCTAAGTTGAAACGTGCCACATATGTCTCCACAACATCACGATATCAAAAAAATTACTTCCATGGAAAACTGATCTGGAACCTACTTGGGTTACCACACAATCCTTGGTCATCTCCTATAGGTCTATAGGGTGTCGATGCTTTTGGGGTCATCCCTTTTCCCTTATGCATCCAGAGAGTTCCCTACTCATCTGCCCTTTGGGTCCCATGAGTTCATGAAGGTGATCAATCTCCTAACCCATGGCCCTCAGACAATGATAATTGTTACCTCCCGACCCTATGGTCACGTGCAACTAGGGAATTAGGCAACTCCTTCTTCCATTGGTCTTATCCCTACCTGACCCTAGGATAGACTTAGGATTCTATTATAGTACATGTCTGACTTAGAACCTTACCCAAGCCTTCATCATCTCTCTCTACATTCATGGGTTGTCTTTCATCCTTTCTTAGGGATCATGGAGACCTGCCTGCCTTGGTCATGCCCCATACCGGTTACCTCTATGGTAACACATCCACATGCACTTAGAGATGGTTAACTATGGATCTACATGTTTAGTCTTATACCATGTACTTTTCACTTAGCTTTCTCAAGATCCTCTGAAACCTCAACAAAACTTGTATACACCCTACAAAAGGATCCCTCTCCCAGGATGGGAGGAAACTACACCTTGATAACAAAGGTCACAAGCATCCTTATGTTTAGGGTCTGCCTCCACATGAGCATGCTTAGCCCTAGCAAGCTACTAAGGAACAATCAGACACCTACCAAAACATGCTAGGTCATACTTGTCCTCATCCTCAACATTAGACCAACTTAGCTACGAGGGATTCATCAAACCTACCTTTAACTTTAAGGGGTTTCCTCTTCCTCTACACATGAGGAGTACCATGATCAAAACTATAGAGACTCAATTCTCATCATGAGCATCTTGTACACTACTTCCCCTCTTAGGTCTAGGAACTCTAGGTTCACCTTTGGGTGTCCAACTGCATGCTCAATCTCTTAACCATGAATCAAGCATATTCAAGGTATGTCATGTACTTCCATGATGCTTTTATATAAGCAGTACCTCAGAGTTGAGTCCTCCTCAAGGACAACCAACTATGTAAAATGCCTCACAAGTGGTTACTTAAACCTTCCTAAGGATCTAAGGCACTCTTTATTTCATCTCAGTAGGTAACCTCCTATACCATAGCTTCCAGGAGCATCATCCTTTCTTTAGGGTTTGGTTCCTCTAAAGGCAACCAAGATATCATCCGACTCCAAGGATTGAGCATGCGGCAACCCCTATCATCCACTTAGGTCGCATCATCCTCAACTCCCACTGTTCCTCATATCTCAGATTTTTAGGCTTCCAACCTTCTTACTTGGGGTCCTGCTTTCTCTCTCTAGAGATAACTCCACATCCAGCCATACTACTGCAGGTCCTCTCTCCATGAAGGATCAAGCTCACATGCATACCTCTACGTGGGTGATGCCTATGTTCAACTTATGTTTGCTCGAGGTTATCCTTAGTTCTTTATGCTTATCTCATAAGCTATCCAACATGCCCCCTTGGCCAGGGTTTTAACTTACTGTTCATACTACTAATGTACTCTGGGTGCAAGATATATCCTACTTGCAACAACCCATAAGGTTTCTATAGGTTGTTCTCCAACCTCATCGATGATGGAGCTATCCTTCACTCTAACATGCACGACCCTTTCCAGGGTTGGGTCGCCAAAGTTACCAGGTCATCTAACCTCTCATGGATCATATGACATCCAAGGCATGTCTATCCAAACATTTGGTCTACCAAGACATCTAACTCATCATGTCATCTCTCTCTCTAACCTTCACTTAGGGTTAGGGTTAACATCATCCTCAAAGGATGTGCTAGGTCTCTATTTAGAATGGAGATCTTGCCTCCATAACCAACTCTCTCTACTCATTCTAGGTCTAGCCTCAGGTCTCTCCTGAGGGTAAAGACAACCCGTGTCATACGACCTAAGCATGTATTTATTCCTTTACGCTTACTCTTTTAAGCTTATGTCCATGACATCTTATTTAAATGCTTTTTATTAATTTGGTGGAGGATTCCTTAATCCTTATCAACCTTATCCATACCTCAAGAGGGTGAGGAGAAGAGAGGAAAGCCTAATCCTGAAGGTCCTTAACTAAATTTGAGTTGAGAAGGGATGAACAAGATGAGAGAGTCCTAAAGGTATCTTATTTTGAGTCATATCCTAAGACATCGGCCAGGCAGTCACACAATCCGGGAGTCCTCATATTCTGATTAGCAGTGCGGAGGAAAATATTGCCAGCCCCCGGACGTGATCCTTTTCTAGACACCTCAATCCTTCAGACAATCCTCTAATAACTCCCTTGGGTTCTACAGAATTTGTAAAATTTAATAATTATTAAGGATTAAGTGAGGAACCTATGCTCTAATACCAATTGTAATGATCCTACCTCCTGGTAACCCCCAATTAAGGGAGATCCGAAAGGACAGATCCGTTATTCAATTAACAGGATCAAAGGTTCGACAAATAATCAATAATAATTATGAAATTATACTACTAAACTGGAATTGGGTGTAAAATTAAAAATTTACTTACCTTGAAAAACTTTGGAAATCTATCTATCCAGAACTTGAATTATTCTATCTAATCCTCCTTGTAATTTACTTCTTATTTTCACGATGTGTCACTTTACTGTTTGTTCTTTTCAAACTTGTACCTAAAACGCCGAAAAACAAAACGTCAGTCAACATATCGAAATATACTGGTATGTGGGTACAACCAAAAGTTTGCACATATGGATAACAATCTAATTATCACAATCAAGTTAATTAACAAGACAATTTACGCTTTTCAGTATGACATTCTCTACCGCTTTTGCCCTAACCCTGGCATACCCACCTTGGTGATAATGTGATGTAATGTTTTTCAATTTCAAGCAATATCAGATTCCAATTATATTTTTATTGGATTCTTCACGTTTTTCTGATCAACTTGCATGTATAACTTGTAATTATCGGATAATGCTACATTTAGTTATGATTTTCGCAAGAAAAGTACCTTTAGTCCAATGAGAGGCCGCCACATCAGCAAAGTGGGTCGCTTTTGCAAGGCGGGTTAGAGATGGGGTCAAAGGACAACTTTTCCCTCCTATTCCTTCGTGAGCATCTAGGGTAAAGTAGCCTTTTTACCCTATCTCCTTCTTCTTCCTCGCGAGCAAAGCTCCGCAGAGCAGGTTCCTGCCATGGTCAACTCTTTTGTTGACTCCGAGCATCTCTCCTCCTATGCCTTCGGTGATGGCCGCCCCACCTCCGCACGCTCCCAACGAATCTTGCGGCACCTTCTGTATGCTCTAGGTTGGTCCCAAGCAGGTGTCGATCAGCACTAGAAGGCCGGCGGGTCGACCGGGAAATGAAGGGCATGGTCGGGATGCATTCTGCAATCGGTTGCTCCCATCGATCCCCCTCATCAGCGCAGACTCACAGGGGTTCTCTGGGGCTATGCACATGGTGTGTAGCCCCCCCCCCCCTTATATAGAGGTCCTTCTATGGCTGTCAAGAAGCCCCAAATTGGGAAAATTGCCTAGAGGCAGCGAAACACATGGAAACCAGGGATGTTTCCCTTCAGTTTCTTTCCTTGAGTCCAACGAAATCATCAGCCATCTTGCACATCCATTGAATCACGAGGAAACCAAGAGGGAATGTCCCTCTATAAAATGTGAAATCACAGTCCCAGCGGGACTTAGACGATGACTGTCCCACGTTGGATCAAGATCTAACAACCTTCATTGCACGCGATCAAACAAAAGAAATTACCCCTTTTTTATTTGTCAAATTAATGCCTTAATTTGGGGATAACTTGAGAAATTGATATCACCCAAACCATAACTCCTTTTTGTCTCAAAGTTTAAGGGAACGTTTGTCTTGGCATTATCTAGCTTTATACGAAATTTGGGAAACAAATTCCAATGGATGAGAAGCCTTCCTTGTCTTCCAACTTATCTCATTAATTAGTCCAAATTAATTGATATTCCTTTTTCCTTTATCATTAACTTGTTATCTTAGGTCCCTTGGACCTCAAGAAATCCCAAATGCACGGATTCCATATTGGGGAACATCTATTTGCCTTTATCCCTTTTATTTATGTCTATTTCATATTTTTCCTTATCTTTTTTTTATTAAAATATCTCTTTTTGAGGATTTCTCTTTTTATCTTTCTTTTTATTTTCCTTTTAATAGTAGAAACCCTTTGTATATGAAAATCCACCAAGGATAACTCAATTGTACCTCTTTTCACTTATTTTCCACATTTTTTTCAATTTCTTTCTTAATAAGGAAATATCTAATTGATCTTTTCTTTTCTTATTGCTTTATCTTTTCAATTTTGGACTCCTTGAGACCCAAGGAACCCATGTGGCAAGAAATCCACTTTTCAATTAATTCCAAAGGTTTCCATATCTTTCTTTTCTCAATTTCTCAATTATTTATTTACTAACTGAATTTCCTTATTATTGGGCCCAATAGCCAATAAAGCCCACAACACTATCATCAAGGCTATTGTTAACGAAATCCATTTATTCAAAACAAATTGTATCATTATTTGTCCAAATATCTTTAATATGAGAAATTACATTTCTCAACAAATGAACCCAAAATTGGGGTTGTAACAAAGTAGCTCGCTGGAAATTCAAAAATGAGACCAATAAAGAAATTGAGACTGGGAAAAGAAAGCTCGAGTGGCAACGGATCTAGGGCAAGGTTCATCTATTTATAAGGTCAAGCTATTGAGGATATGCAACTAGAGGTTTCGATAAATAATGAGATGTATTCGACCATTACATGGATTCACACTAATAGACTATGATTGAGGTACCATTTTGTGTGGAATTTCTTGACGAATGTTTTGGAGAAGACATTTGAGGAAAGATCAATCACATAGAGAGAAATCTGATTTTAAAGATTACTTAAAAACAATAGTATGTTTCCTCTTTGGTCGTGAGGTAGAGGATGGATTCTGAGCCGTTCAAACCAGTGGGCATGGGTCCAAAGAACATCCCAACCGTATGTCTATGTGGAAAGGGAAAATAAAAAGGAAAATCAGTGTGTGGCATCCCAACAAAAGTACCACTACACTAGTTAAAAAATCAAATAAAATCAACATGCTAAATGAGATATGGCAAGAATAAGCATCAAATAGTTGAAACATGGAAGTGGGGTACAAGAATCAAGAAACAAATAATGAGACTGGGAAAAGAAAGCTCGAGTGGCGACAGATCTAGGGCAAGGTTCATCTATTTATAAGGTCAAGCTATTGAGCATATGCAACTAGAGGTTTTGATAAATAATGAGATGTATTCGACCATTTCATGGATTCACACTAATAGACTATGATTGAGGTACCATTTTGTGTGGAATTTCTTGATGAATTTTTTGGAGAAGACATTTGAGGAAAGATCAATCACATAGAGAGAAATAAAAAGGAAAATAAAAAGGAAAATCAGTGTGTGACAACATTTTGGAGAACTAGTAGGCATGGGTCCAAAGAACATCCCAACCGTATGTCTGTGTGGAAAGGGAAAATAAAAAGGAAAATCAGTGTGTGACAACATTAAATGATATTCCTAATCAAATTCAACTAAAGTGTGAATGCAACTATTTGTCGTTTTCTCTCTCTTCATTTGAAGGTGCAAATGAATCCCTAAATTAATGAAATTTGAAACCTAAGCTAATTTGAGTATGTAGAATCTGAATCTGGCATTATTTTCCACATTTAGAGACTCTAAGTATTTTATTTAATTATTTTAAAGTAAATAACATTTTCACTTTCTTATCAAATTAAATACATCTAGAATCCTACAATTGATGTAAACTTCTCCTTTAAGAAAACTAAAACATATCCAACATGAATTAGCCATTAATTTTATCTTTTGAAGTTATTTTGCACATTAGTTTACATTTTGGGTAATTACATACTTTTTCTCTCCTAATCTACACATGCACATTAAGGATTATCCAAGTTACATGAAAATTCACCCAAAGGCTATTTTAAATGTGTACATTATGAATACAAGATTAGTTTCCACTTTTTGGGTCATTTAATATTTTAATTGGACATTTTGGAGGAAAACTCATTTTTCTTTTCTAAATAAAATAGATACTATTATTGTGATCCTAAAATTATGAAACTTGGCCCTGAAGCCAAAGTAAACTCAAAGAAAATGAACCTCAAGTTATTTTTATCCAATTTATCTTCCTTTAATATTTTTCCCCATTATCCATTATTAAATTTATCATATTAAATAATTCAATATCATATTAACATGTTTAAAGCATTAATACTTAATGCTTTTTCTCTTCCTTGCTCCAAGGATAAGGAATGTTATAGAACAAATCTATTTTATCATTATCTCACATAAGTGGTTAATATGCATTTAGAACCTTATTAAAAATAGTTACTAAGGTATTTATGCACAAACCCATAAATTGGCATTAATGGTGATCAAATTCACCCCAAAACACTAATAATTTTACAAATTCAACATCAACGACAAAAAGGTTAGAAAAGATAGGAAAAACATGGGAAAGGGATCAAAAAGAGAATATATCTATTCAGTTTGTTACATCGGACCCAACTAGGAGGCATGATATCTCTATTGTCAAATGAATACCTACCAGAAACAAATTGATCAACAAATGGCACAACTATCAGTGATAAAACTGACAAGGAAGGATACCACATAACACTGAAAGTGCAAAAATGGCCATTTTCCAGTCCATAAAGGTTCTAGAAGAACCGATCAGAGAGACCATCCAAAAAAGAATCCCTACTAATGAATCACAACCCTAACCTACCATAGGAGAAGAAGAACCTAAGGTGGAGGTTTCTAGCAAGAAGGTTAAGGTAAACGGGAAGGGCAAGGGAAAGAAGCTAGTAAAAGAACTAAAATATAATCTAGCTGAAAATGCTTTCACAAATATGGATCCTTATGCACCAAGGGTTCCTTTCCCATATAAGCTAATCAAGGCTCACTTAAAAAGGAGCTACAGAAAATTTATGGAAGCAATGAAGAAATTGCAGCTAGATATTCTGTTCCTAGATGCCATTGAGGAAATGTTGATATATGCGAAGTTCTTTAAGGATCTGATTACATAAAGGATGACATTGAGGAACTGTTGATTTATGTGAAGTTCTTTTAGGATCTGATTATGAAAAGGAGAGAAGACAATTTTTAAACTGTTAGACTAGCCAAAATGTTCGGTGCTCTCATCCAAGGAAAGATACCTACAAAGAAAAAGGATCCTGGGGCGTTCACTATCCCATTCAATGTGGGAGATAATGAAGTAAGACAAGGTCTACAAGATCTTGGGGCAAGTATTAGCCTTATGCCTCCCAATGATATGGTCAAAATGAGAATGTGAATTCAATTAGTAGGTAATTCTTTTACCAAACCGGTAGGAACTATAGAATATGTCCCTATCCTAGTGGGATGATTTTTGATACAGTGTGACATAGTTGTGATAGATACAATAGAAGACCCAGCATGCCCAATAATATTTTGAAGTCTATTCCTCTCCAGTTGAAGAGCTTTGATATACGTGTAAGCTGGAATCATCACTATCAAATTAGGTAATGATGTCATTGATTTTTATGTTCAGGACTACATGAGAGGACCATCTCTGTTTGAGTCAATCTATTTTGTGGATAGCTACAACCAGTTTTACAAAGAATTCCAAGAGAAAAATGATGTAGTTGACCCACTCATGAGGGCTTTGCACAATCCTTACCCAAAAATGGAAGACCCTGAGGTAGTAAAAATTGTAGATTATCTGAATCAACCTGAGGAAGACTACAGTGTTGAAGAAGATACAAATTTTGAGATAGTCAAATATGCCTCTCTAGAGCAAACTCCAGAAGAAAAGGAAGCACTAAAACTAAAACCGAAGCTGAATCAACTCCTTGAAGGATTAAAGTATGAATTTATAGACTCTAAATAAAGGAATCTGATGATAATAATATATGGTATTTAATCAAATATGAATAGTAATCGATATAATATTCACATTGTACACAATAAAATAAATCTGATCACATCGATTCAAATCTCTGATACATTGTAAATTGTTGTAGCTCAGATACCACTGTTGGGGATTAGGGATGACAAAGGAGGCATCAAAAACAAATTTTATTTCCCTATTCCTTTACCAGTAGATCACATCAACAACGACGCATCTAGGAAAGAAGGTAGAAAGTGGTATGTCTGGTCCTGGAGAAATTCAATCGATTATTCTTTGGTGTGTGAACTCCTCGCAAAGACGCACACAGACAACAAGCGATGATGGTTGATAAATGTGTATTTATCCCTTTTATTTACATCTTTTAAATATCTTTTTAGGATTTTTTTGTTATTTATCTTCTTTGTTTTGTAATTAATTATATTAGTTTAGATTTTTATATTTATTTAGAGTTTTAATTATATTTTGTTGGTTTTTGTAAGAAAATAGCTCCATGACTAATTTCCCTTGGAAGACATTTTGTACAAATTCCCGCAATGCCTCATTTAAATATATACCTCACACCAAAATTATCATAACTCTCACATCCTAAGGCAAAATTTAATGGGAAAGTGTGCGTTGGAAATAGAATTGAATTGTCTACAGAAAAAAAAATTTGGACCACTTCCAAACTTATGACTGGCCCAAAAATATGCTCAAAATCTCTATTGCGGGAATCTACATCAAAAAGATTGCAAACAGTCAACATAATTAAAAGCAATCAACTGATTCCTCTATTGACCAGATCCAGAAAGTTTAGAG
Source organism: Alisma plantago-aquatica (assembly GCA_963693085.1). NCBI lineage: Eukaryota > Viridiplantae > Streptophyta > Magnoliopsida > Alismatales > Alismataceae > Alisma > Alisma plantago-aquatica. The sequence goes on along the minus strand of OY856413.1, from coordinate 641,797,270 downwards.
CTGCCGCCAAGGTGTCTTCTAGAGAATCTTTTATGTAGGGTTTCCACCCCTCCTTCCCCTATAAAAGGAGGGGGGATTCTAATAAAAAGGGTCCCTAAGTTTTTATATGCAATCAACAATGGACTTCTGTCATTTTATTTTGGTGTAATCTTTCTTTCAAGAGCAATAAAGATTAGTTCCTTCATAAAATTAGTTATTTTATTTCAGTTCTGGATCTCCATTCTCTGGTCTTTCTTTTTCTGTGTTTCTCTTAGAGCGGGAGAAAAAGAAAATGAGTCATTGCATCATCACCACCTTGGACTCTACGGAGATCCAAAATTGCACTCTATGACTCTTTTGGTTTGTTTTCTTATTTCTCCCATCCTCACCATGAGTAGTGAGTAGTTTTCTTATCGAGGCATGGGGAATATCCCCTTAGACATATGTTAATTGGATCGAGTTTTCTTACATGACTTTTTAGACGGATGGTTTTCAATTTAGAAATTGTAGATTTAAACAACATAATTAATCATTTTTATCGCTTGTTATTTCCGACGGATGCGACCGTAGAAACCGGGATTTAGAACACCTAAATCGAATTCATGGAGATTTGAATGCGACCATGGAAAAATCCCTTTTAGGATGAAGAACAAGGACATGTGAACACCAGGACCAATGGGTTCACATAGAGTTCTTCTTTTGTGTTTTATTTATAAATAAACACGTACTTGCTTCCTTCTTATTGTTGTGTATCAATTGATTTTGTTTTCACAAGGTCTAAGGTGGTGAAACCCCTAAGCCTCGATGCCTTCCTATTTTATTTCAAACCACTTTGGATTCATTATTTTCAAGTTCCCCCTTTAAATTTCCAGTATTTTACTTTTATTAGATAATTTTTTATGCTAACAATTTCTTCTTTTACTTTCTTTTATTTAGAATAGTCTTTTATTTTCCTTGCATTAGTGTAAGCTTTTTTTCTTCTTGCAATTTCCTATCTTGCATTGGAATATTCAACCCCTCTCAAATTGAACTTTACTTTACACAATTCTTTCAAAAACACCAAACAGAAATGATTTCAAAAATAAATCAGGTTTAGGTGACATAGATCTTAAAAACATTTTCCTATGGGATCAACACTTCTATACTAGACTTAATCGGAAAGTAAAAAAGGATTAAACTTTAGGATACTTTTTCTAATGAATTGGTGTGCAAATGTCGCATATCAATTTTGACGTCGTTGTCGGGGACAACGTATCATTTTCTCAAACCTCAAATTTTTTTTTATGCCTTCCGAGTAAAATTCTGGAAGTGCTATCTCCTCTTTCTGTTGAGTTTTCATTCTAGCTATACATTTTTTTGCAAATGAATATAATTGTTTAATTGTGCATGCACCGCCCATCTAACGATCTTACACCGCCAATTTTTGATCCCGAGCCAGAAAGAACTTTCCATTTCTTAAATCAACTAAACTGACTTAGGATGGATGAAGAGGAGGTTGCCCGTTAGACTGAGCATACACTTGCTGCTCAAAGAGAGTTGATGATGGCTAAATGCGCAGCTCAAGAAGCCAACTTGTGCACACCCTATATCATTGAGCAAGAGGCTATAGAAGCCTCTCAGAGGGAGGCCAAGAGACAAAAACAACTAAAAGATTTTTCCACTCCAAAAACTGAATATGCACAACATCTATTATGCCACCCATGATCACAACCCCTCAATTTGAGATCTGCACTCAGTGGATCATGATGCTTCAGGCCAATCCTTTTTCTGGGACCAAGGATGAAAGTTGTCAAGATCACCTCCAATGCTTCACAGACCTTAGCTCATTGACTAAGATCCCATACATTTTTGAAGACGCCATTAGACTTAGACTTTTCAAATACTCTCTTTCAAGGGTACCCCATCACCACTTGGGAAGCACTGATCAAACAAAAATTTTGGATAAATACTTTCCCCCTACCCTCACCTATGAGATTAGAGGACAAATCTTGTTATTTTCAATGGTCCCTAGTGAAACCTTAGGAGCTGCTCGGGTAAGATTTTGAGAAATCCTCCATCGTTTCCCTCATCATGAGGAAATTTTATGTTCCAAAACCTAAGTGGTGCATGGGAGGTAGTTAAAAGAGCTTATGAAACCCAGGCTAGATGAGGAAACAGTAGGGTCTTAAAAGTGGATAAGGCTGAGGTAAATCTAGACATTCGAACTATTACTGAAGCTCTTAAATTAATCTATTTGAAGACCACTTGGAATCATCCTTTAATGCCTATGAAAGACAACCTCACCAAGTGAGGGCTGTAGAATATTTATGTGGGATATGCCAAGGGTATGATCATGCCACCCTCCAATGTAAATATCTCTACAACACCCCTGTGCAGTCTAATGTTGGTCAATAAGTGGAGGACCTCAACTCTATCCATAGTATCCTGGTCCAAGCATACTACAATCCAAACCAAGCCAGAAACCATCTTGGATTTCAATATGGAAACCCCTCAGAAGCTGAAAACTCATCTCAACTTCCCCCTCCACAAAGACCCCCACAACCCCAAGCCAACTATCATCCACCACTGGGTTTTCCATACAATAACAACCAAATGAATTTTGGAAACCAAGGAAATTTTAGGGGAAATTTTCCAAAATTTTGGTAGGGACAACAATAGCAAAACCTTCATCAAACTCCACCTCAAACACAATAGAATGTCCCCACCCTTCAACTGATGATAAGATAGATACCTTAGAGAAAATAATAATAGCACATCAGAAGTCAACTGATGCTCAGTTTGCCCGTCTTTTTGCGCAATAAGAACCTCTTGCCAACACATTTGTCAGCCAATCTGAACCCAACCCCAGACATATAGAACAACTTAAGGCTGTTACTTCTAGATCCAACCTTACCATAGAAGAAGAAGGAAGTCCCCCCTCATATATTTTGACCAAGGGGGCGATGAAGAGGTTGTTGTTTTCCCTAAAGAACTGAGATCACCTTCCCCATAAGAGGAGAGTCATGTATATAAGCTGTGTGTATCTTTTGCCGGTCGGCTGAAGAATACCCATTTAGACTATAGGTCCAACAAATTCAAGGAAATTATGAGAATGTTATGCAGCAACATACCACTTTTGGACACTATGACTGATCTTCCCGAATGGAAAAAATTCTTCAAAACCCTTCTAAACTGTAAGAGCACTATCGAAGAATCTAGGATGGTAAAATTGGCTAGAACTACATCAAACATCAATTAAAGTAAAATGCCAAAGAAATGCAAAGACCTAGGATCTTTTGGGATCACTTGTTCTATCAGTGACTAAACTAGCCATTCGGGCCTAGCTGATCTTGGAGCTAGTGTATCCATCACCCCTTTGAGCATGTGTAGAAGGTTCGACCTCACTGATGCTAGACCCACTCCGATGCATATTCAACTAGCAGACTCTTCCATTACCAAGACTTTTGGTATTATTGATGATGTGTCGGTCAAGGTCAAAAATTTCTATATCCCTTGTGACTTTGTGGTACTTGATATAAAAGAAGACACTCGCTACCCCCTCATCTTTGGATGGCCATTCCTCACCATGGCCAGTGCCCTCACTGACATTGAGGTAGGACTTCTCACACTATGAGTAGGAATAGAGTTCATAAATTTTCAAGCCTCTCGGGGTGGCATGAAGTACACCCAGGAGGAAGAAATCTATTTCCTTGAATGCATGGACCAGTTCAATAAGATGCAACAATGTTTCCTTAATTTTGAACCCCCACAAGTAACCAAAACCCAAATTTCTCGGGTGGACAATCAAGTTGCTATTCAAACTGCCCCAATTAGCCCGATCAAGATGGACATTTCCCCTCCCACTATGCATATTGTGGGCACAACCAACATCACAACTCAAGAAATTCCCCTCCCACAACTGCCTCTCCCATCTATGACTATACCCATTTCCTCTCCTCCATCTCCCTTTGAGGAACCGCTATATGATAATCGCCAAACTCCTTATAAGCTACCACTTCATATCACAACCCAAGCAGTGCAACCAAATGTCATGGATGGATACTCCAACTATCATCCATTCATCCCAACCCCCATTGACATTAGTGGACAACATACGACTAGACAACTGCAATTTAGTCAAAAAAATGCTCCTTATAAAAATTATCCTTATATAAATGAGATTCAATGTGACTAATCTCCACCACATGTCAAACCATGGGGACCTAACTGTCTTGATTTCAATTTTGTCCTTGGTATACCGATGTACGCCAAGCCATCCAGGATACATTTCAAGACACACAGGCAAAGATGATGGAGTGGTTCCAAGGAAATCAAACAAGTCACTACCACAACCAAACCTCCTCCTCCTCTCCTCCACCGCCTTACTATCCTCCACCACCGTGATCTTCATCCCTCCATCTCGGGATTGGGTTTTTCTTGGGACGAGCTAAAATCTAAGTCTAGGGTGGAGGTGGGTGGTATGATTCAATCCCACCCTCCTATATTTTCCTTATTTGCTTTATTTTCCCTTTTTATTGTTTTGTGTGTATATGCTTTAGTTTATGGCCTTTATTTAGTTGGCCATTTTTTAATTTATTTTTTGTAGTTGTAAAAAGGCCAATATCTAGTCAGTCCATTGAGTAGACATATATCATTGTACCCCAAATTGAATTTAGTAAACTTTTTGCAAAATCTATTACAAATTGCCATATCTGAAACTACCATGTCACCTAGGACCCCTAATAACATCACTCCTTGGAATAGTTGGCATCTCATAAGGAATCGATCAGAACCAGGCATAATTTTTCCCTATATTTAAACAAATGGATTATATTGTTATAAAACTTGTATGATGTGAATTATAGGAATTTTCTAACTAGATCAATGACACTCTCTAAAAAATGTTGAAAGGTATAAGCACAAGAACATCTCTTCTTCCCTCTATTTTTCTACCAGAAAAGAGAAGCAAAGAATCACCACCGGACAAAAATCAAGTTTGGGGTGGCACGCTTCCTAAAAATAAATTACATACCCCAAAAAGGGGCGTACCATCAAAAGATGACAAAGAGCACAAGAAAAAAATTGTGACGAATGTAGTCACAACTCCACAAATTGAAGTCCCGAGTCAAATAAAGGAGGGATCAAAGAAAAAAAAATCTTTTGTTATTTCTTCTTCACTTGTTTGCACCCTCTCCTTCCTGCTCTTATGCAAATAACTAAGAAAAAAATTCAGAAATTGAGAGTGTCAAAGCTTCTACAAAATCTTATTTTTGAAGCAAGATGTGATAATTTTTTTGATAGGGTATATATAACTTTATGCTATGTGGTTCTAGGAGATTGGGTCACTTGACTAAAAATTGGAGGTAAGGATTATAATTATGTTACAAGGGTGACGAATTACATATTTTTATTATACATTGGAATTTATTTGTGATTTTATTTTCATGAGGACAAGCAAAGATTCAAGTCTGGGGTATTTTAATAAATGTGTATTTATCCCTTTTATTTACATCTTATAGATATCTTTTTAGGATTGTTTTGTTATTTATCATCTTAGTTTTGTAATTAATTGTATTAGTTTATATTTTTATATTTTTTGGAGTTTTAATTATATTTTGTTGTTTTTTTGTAGGAAAATAGCTCAATGCCTAATTTTCCTTGGAAGACATTTTACACAAATTTGCGCAGTGCCTGATTTAAATATATACCTCACAGTAAAATTGCCATAACTCTCACATCCCAAGGAAAAAATTAATGGACAAGTATGCGTTGGAAAGAGAATTAAATTATATACAGGATAAACATATTTTTGGACCACTTCCTAACTTATGAATGGCCGAAAAATACACTCAAAATCACAGATATTGTGAATAGTCAACATAAATAAAAGCAATCAACCATTTCCTCTATTGACCAGATCCATGAGAGTTTTGAGCCGTCGACAAGGAGTCTAATAGAGAATCTTTTATGTAGGGTTTCCACCCCTCCTTATCCTAGAAAAGGAGGGGGATGCCACTAAGAAAGGGGCTCTAAGTTTTTGTATGCAATCAACACCGAACTTCTGTCATTTCATTTTAGTGTAATCTTTCTTTCAAGAGCAATAAAGATTTGTTTCTTCATAAAGTTAGTTCTTTTATTTCAGTGATGGATATCCTTTCTCTAGTTTTTCTTTTTTTGTGTTTCTCTTGGAGAGGGAGAAAAAGCAAATGAGTCATTTAATCAACACCACCTTGGACTCTACACAGATCCAGAATTGCAGTCTATAACTCTTTTTCTTTCTTTCTTTATTTCTCCCATCCTCACCATGAGTACCGAGTAGTTTCCTTATCGAGGTAAGGGAAATAGCCCCTTATCCATGTGTTAATTGGATTGAGTTTTTTACATGAATTTTAAGATGGATGGATTTTGGTTTAGAAATTGCAGATTTAAACAATGTAATTAATCGTTTTTATCGCTTGTGAATTCCAGCAGATGTGACCATGGAAACCAGAATTTAAAACATCTAAACCGTCATGGGGATTTGTATGCGACTGTGGAAAAATCCCTTTTCATATGAAGAACAAGTACATGAACACCAGGACCAATGGGTTCATGTAGAGTTACTCTTTTATGTTTTATTTATGAATAAGCTCATACATGCTTCCTTCTTATTGTCATGTATCATTCGATTTTGTTTTCACAAGGGTTAAGGTGGTGAAACCCCTAAGCCTCGATACCTTCCTCTTTGATTTCAAATCACTTTTCATTCATTGCTTTCAAGTTTTCCCTTTAAATTTTGAACATTTTAATTTTATTAGATAATCTTTTATGCTAACAATTTCTTCTTTTACTTTCTTTTGTTTAGAATAGTCTTTTATTTTCCTTGTATTAGTCTAACCTTCTATTCTTCTTGCAATTTCCTTTCTTGCATTAGATTGTTGAACCCCTCTCATATCAGACTTTACTTTATGCAATTCTTTCAAAAACACCAAAAAGAAATAATTTCAAAAATAAATCGGGTTTAGGAGAAATAGATCTTAAAAACGTTGTCCTATGGGATCGACCCTTATATCCTAGCCTTAATCGGAAATTAAAAAAGTATTAAACTCTAGGAAAATTTTTCTAATGAATTGGTGTACAAACGACGCGTATCAATGGCCTCCTGGTGTATCACTACATATGATGGTGGTTGTTGTCCTCCTAGCATTGGGGCAATAGCCTCCATGGCTCTACATAGTTCACACGAATAAGTAGGAAGTCCACATTGTGCTTCCCAAAGCCAACGTAAAGGACTTGTCCCTTCAAATGTCAATGTGTTAATGTTGACTTGCTCTCCTTTATTGTCTCTCCCTTTTTATCCCTCCCTTTTATGGGTAAAACTTGCTTGGGCTCTCTAGTTACCACAACTATGAGAGGGCAACAATTGTCAGAGATTATTGTTGTGTCTCCTGAAAGGCTTGAATACCCCTCCATTTATAGGAGTTCTAGGGTCAGGGTTTCCAAATGAATTGGGAGTTGAAGTGATGAATTTTCATGAATTTTTGGCTACTACAAATCACGAACCAATCAATTCACATCTAATCCGGTCGGTTAATTTCTGAACCGGTCAATTCACATTCTGAATGGGTCGGTTCACATGTGAAGCAGTTGATTCAAAACTTGAATTGGTTGGTTCACTTTATTTCTATTCACAAACATATTGGTTTTCCATGTGACGATCAATGCACAATATGTCTTCAACATCTATCCTTGATCAAGTCTTACTGATCACTCAATCAATCTATGGGAAATCTAAATCGGTCGACTCACATCTTGAACTAGTCGATTCACTTCTGAACTGGTGATTCATATTCTGAACTAGATTGTTCACTTTTAAATCGGGAGATTCAAATTACAGTTCAACCAATGTACAACCAATGTTGTTTAAATTGAATTCCTTAACACTTTAGTAATCAAGTTAAACCTTATTCATGAATAAAATCCTTTTCCAGGTGCATCCTATACGTGTGACCCTATAGGACCAAAATTACATTAATAGTGAATGGCCATAACTAATTTATGACAAAGCAAGCAATGAGCAGTATCTAGAAACACATCATTGCTACCCACTAATTGGAAATTTGGAGAACAACTTCAACCTACAATTTGTGATCAGTATTAGAAGGATCGTATAGTTCCTTTGTCTCTTATATCTCGATAGAACTTGAGGCATGGAATTGTAATTCTCTCAATGTTCAATCCATGTTCCTTGAACTAGAGCAAACTGTATGAGATGCATCTGAGTTCACATATCACATATCACATATCACATACTGAGTCACATGAGTATGAACAAAATTTCCCAGTCTTGCTTATCAAGTGGTCATTATATCAATTCCTGTAGGAGGGACAAATTCCATATACATCACTCACACTCAATCCCCATGTGTCACAATACACCCAAGAATCACCTTTATGGATACCCTTATTCAAGGTCACGTTGGATGATGTCAAAATACATCAAGAGACTTGTGATGGATGTAGTGACTTTAGGTCTAAGAACTACAATCACCACTATCACTGTGAGAGCTGATTTTGACTATCATTCCTTGGTCTTCATGTATCACTCTCAAGGTGGGTTTGTTGAATACATTGTTCTCTGACATGTACCTATGTGCTTGGTTTGATATCACATATCATGACTAATGAGATTTTGTCATCAACCAACACACACTCTAGTCTTGTGTATTATTGTCATTGATTTTTTCCACAATAATATTCAACCAGGGACATAACAAAAATGCATGTACTTTAATCATACATATGATCTCATTGTCTAGGTCCTTAACCTAATTACATATGTCATCAAGAAACATCATTATTTAGACATCTAACATGTTTGTGTCATCATCTCATGATTGATAAAAAAGTAATAGATGAAATTACCTTTATAATTATCAAATCAGGTATATGATGCCTCATTACAATCATCAAATGATTGGCTCTATGGGCATACACACAACACTAATTGATAGGCTAGCATCAACGATTTGGGCAGAAGGCTCATGTGACTTTTGTATGGGAGGCCTAATCACATACATTGGTCATTGCCTAGGGTACCCCAACAAACTAAAATTCTTCCTCAAGTCTAATGGTGACACACTAGTCAACACCAAATACCTCATTGCAATGAACATCCTGAGGAGCAGAAGTAGAAACATTACTATAGGTTTTGCAGATCAAACAATTTCCAACCACCCCCCATGATGTGTAACTATGACTATGAAAAACTTATATTTGGGGAAAATGAGATCTTGAAGATGAAGGATGGAGCTAAACCCCTTACATGTAGCAATTCACAAGAGTCAATCGAGTAGTAGAGAAAGAAAATCGAAGAAACTTATTTAAAGAAATTGATACGAAAGAAAGTAATAATAGGACTGCCAAGAAGATGGAAACAAAACATAAGAAGAAAATACCCCCCACACTCGATATAGTAAACCTAAAGACTACAGAAACATAACACCAAGTGACCACACCTGTGATGGTTGTACCTGGGATATATGAAGAGTGGAGGTTGAACTCCCAAAGGATTCCATAGCTGTTAATTTCCAAAAACAAGCTGATTAAGCTCTTATTGATACTGCTCCCACAATAATCATTCTAATGAATATACCGAAGATATCAGTTGGGCATGAATAGGAAAGCCATAGAGGTTTTGATAAATGAAAGTGTGGAATCTCGCCAAACTATCTCAAACAATGCAAATAGTGATGTTGCAGTGGAAACTCTAACTGACCTAGAAATCAAGAAAGAAGTCGCGGACAAAAGACATAATGAACCTAGATATCCAACTATGCACCCATCAAATTATGAGACCGAATACAACTTGTGCATGAGAGTGGAACAAAATGTGTCCATTAAGCTAAAAGAACAAAACAAGAGGCAATCTCAAAAAGGCACTGGGAGCAAGCAGGACGAGCCCATGCACCGATAAGATTCATGGATATCAGGTAGGAGATTGATGGCCTCCGTGAGATCTTCTCTACTTCTGCCCTAAATTTCTTAAATTTAATTGTACATATGTCTGAACTAACCACATATGTAGAAAGAATAACTACCTACATGTAACCTCTATTAGGAGTGCCACAAAAATGCAACTGCTAGCTACAAATCAATTTCATGTCATGGACATGTTGGCAAGAATGAAATGAGAAGTCACCCTACTCATATAGGAGTGGGATAACTTATTCCTGGAAAAAAAATGAATACGTGATGTGGCGATGAAGCATAAGGAAGAACCTGCACAATCATTCTCCCATGAGGAAGCAACTTTGAAGCAACCATACCTCACCAACTAATAAGCCTCATCTCCAAAAAAAGCCAACCTCAACGCCCAACTAAAAGTAGGCATGTTATTTGCTAAACTACATAACGATAGAGCAACACCTTTCCTGGAACAAGAAGCAATAGAAGAGATATCTACAACACAAGGGGGAGATGACCCTATCTGACATGAAGTAGTTCCTGTAGGGGAAAACAATGACACCAATTCCCCAGTCTCGCCAGCGTACTCCACCACAGATGCCAGGAGAAGAGATATCAAGATTTCCCAGATATCACATGTAAGGCCCTTAAACTTACTTAATGAGTTGAATGAGCTTAATTACCATAATTGAATGTATAGAACCCTAATATAACCTTTTTATATGTTTTTAAATCATAATAAAAGCTTAAGATTCAAATTTGGTCCAATTTGGACACTGTTTGAGCAAGTTATGCAATTTTCTGTACATTTTGGACTTTTATGCAATTTACCCAATTGAGGGGTTTTCTTTGCAATTTTTCACATAACTTATGTTCTTTAGTTGTTATATTATCATTCTTGAGATTTTTTTATCGATGGGGTTCCTAGTTGAGCCATGGTTTGAAGGTGTTTTTATCAAGGGTATTTTAGGGTTTTTCCCTTCATGGATGAGCTACCATTAGTAGCTATCAACTAAGGAATTATGTGATTGGCTGGGAATTTCGCCAAAGGAAAGCCAAGAAGGTCTAGAGGGACGTTTGGAGAGCTGCTTATGTGTGTGCTTATGTATTTTTAATAATTTAAAGCCATGGACACTTGGATATATACTAGAATTGCAACTTTTTCTTTTTCTTAATATTAAAGTGTCATATACTTATCCAAAAGCCCCCAAACGAGCCATTTCCTCTCCATTATCTCTCTCCTTCTCCCATATTCGTACTCCCTCTGTTCAGTTGCGATTTTTTCTGCCCAAGGAATAAAAAGGTGGGGATCCTCTTGGAAACAAATTCTAGGGTTGAAATTGATTCTCTTTTTGGGTGTATGAAGCTTCCCCCTAGTGATATTGACCTAAAAGTGTAATTTTTTCCTTATTTCCTCCGTATAATTCTTTGTTACTCTTCCTCCTACATCTATCCAGGTCAGAACCATGGTTTTCCATGGTGAAAGTTCCTCTAGAACTCAAAACTGCTTCCTTCTTGTTTCTTTTCTAGGGTTTTGCTTGTTTGTGGAGAGAATCACATAGTTGGCCAAGTTCAGATCTGAATCCAAAGTTTCCTTACCCTATTTGCTCGATATTTTTGCTGTTGGATATCTGACCTACTCTATAGAGGCGAGTTATATAACATTCTTCACTTATATTGCTTACTAGAAGCTTGTTGGTTCATGATTATGCTTGAATGTGATGATCTAAGCATAGATAAATTATGCTTGGTCAGAATTACGAATTTTGTGGTGTTTCCTATTTTATTCCAGTTCTATATGAACCTGTAAACATGTGTACATCCTTTATAAGGTGTAACATGATCTGGGACAGGTTGATAGGAACAACCTATGGTGCTATGTACAAAACAAATGATGGTTCAAATTAGGGTTTTCAAGCTATTTCCTTCAGTATCACATAACTGATTGTCATACCATTCAACAACCAATAATGTTGCTATCTTGGCAACTGATGTTCGTGATCAAGAGTGTCCAATTTATGGTGACAACCTATGGTCACCACCTTAGTTCAGGTTTTGACTCAATTAGACATTTAATTATCATCCACTAAGTATTGTAATGATGTTATCAATCGATGATGATATTGGCTTATTATTTGATGATGTTAACTGAATGTGTTACTGATCTAGCAACCAATGGTGACCTAATGATCACAATTAATGGTGTATCAGGTCATCATCATATATGATGAATTATAAATGTAATTATAGATTTGACTATACCTTGAACCAATGGTTCCTTGGTTCAATTGATCTAATGGTTAGACCTATACTTCAATTGGTAACCTTGAACAATGAACCTGATCCAATGAATAATATTGCCTGCTTTAACATCCAATGGATTAGAATAAATCACATGTTATTATATGTGGGTCATAGTGAAGATAATTCAATGGTTCAATACCTTTATTTGCTAGTCTTACCTTCGCCATTATATAGTTATATTTGATAAATCAATGTAATGAGTGGATGCGTAACTCCCATGTGATCTAGCTTGTTATACTTAACCTTAATGTAATTATATGATGTTGATTGGTTATAATCAGACCTCTTGAATGATTAATGTGATAATGAATTACACTCTTCTTATGTTGAAACCACCATGTAGTATTATTTGAATATCATAGTGCCTTGCCATGTTAAAATCTATGGACATACATGTGCTAGTGATCTTTTGAGCCTTGTTTAAGGCATGGAATGATGATAACCTTACTACGAATAATGTGATGGTCTTAAAGACCTTTGGGCATGTTTGAAGCCATGATTGAGGTGAAATCCTCTTCATGTTCCAATAAGGGTTAAAACCCTGGAACTTGTGATAAGATATTGGTATCTTGCCATAGTATGATGATAAGTGTGGTATGTTAATTTGCAATGAATGATAGATGTGGTAATGTGATTAAGATTTATATATCAAATGTTTTATATCTTTTAAAGTTGTTATACATATACTCTTGTTAGAATAGAATTAGGGTTTGAATGTCCACTTGTATGATAAAGCCTTAATTCATTCAATTGGCAGTAATTAATCAAGTGCAACCTTAATCATGTAGAGCCCTGTGCCGTAGAGTCATCTTCAGTGTCAAAACTTACTGGATGGTGAAACGCGTATTCCAAAGGGAAACTCGGAGTGCATACTGTTGAGTATGCGGGGGTGGCAAGTTGAGGATATATACTTGTCATCCACAATTGCAGGTTATGGAGGATGGCTATGGTCATGCCTCAGATATTTGATGTGATTGAGGACATCTATGGTTGTACCTCAGATTAGAGGGTTTTGTATACCCTATTTTCTAGTGTCGTAACTTGTACCAAGTATGGACTAGTTGTTATCAGTTGACTATATGTAACTGTTGGCAGTTTGACTGGTATGTCACTGCAGTTTACTCGTACTGACCGAGGGGAAGAGATCTTAGGATACCAACACTCCTAGATCTTATACAGAACTGAATAGCACTTCGTAGTGGTCAGTTGGACTTTGAGTGGTACGACTCAAACTCCCCAGGGCATAATAATAAAAGATATAATACCAGTCGTGTAGTATAATTGCTAGGGTTTAATACGTATCAAATTGGTTGATTAACCCTTGTCTTGTCTTTACACTACATAGTTCTTACATGATGCAGACTTATGAAAATTGTACAATTCTACTTGATGTTACAACTTATTTGCTTAACTGCTTAGTATGCTTAAACTGTTCAATCTGTTCATATTGTTTATTCAATATCCTAACTGCTCAATGTATTTACTGTTAATTAATGTTATAATCAATATATGTTGGAGAGAGTTATATCTCTCGCTGGGACTGGGTCTCACCCGTGGGTCACCACATTTTTTTAAGTAGTCACGGGAAACGATATCGAGGTCATGCTGTGGAAGAGAACCAACCTGGTGATTAATAGATTCAGAAGGTTTGTTAGTTGTAGATGTTAGTTGTAGATGTTAGCAGTAGAGTCCTAGTGTCGTCCCTGTACTCTCAGGTCCTGGTATGGGATGTGTTTTCTAAATGATATATTTGTATCGACACGAGATTTTGGTATTATGCCAATGTTTGTAAATATATGGCACCTACATGTGAAATATCTTTTGTATGCAGGATGTGACTGAGGTCTTTGGACCCATAGGATAATGCTTGTTAAAGTATATGAGAAAGGAATTATGGACCTTTTATAAATGTCCTAGAGTTTATTTACATTGTTGGAATCGATTTTAATTGTTTCACATTTTTGACTATGTGATTAATTAGTAGTTGATCATGCTTTGTGTTTTGAGTAATCTCGGTTAGCGTGACGAGGTGTCACAGTTAAGTTTCTATCAGAGCTATAGGTTTACCGAGTCTACAGGGACATAAGACTTAGGTTTGAGTCTGTTCTTATGTATCCAACATATCTGATCATAGTTTATGCTTATGCAAATATGTCTAGAGGACATGAAGAACACGTTGAGAGTAGCTATGTTGCACCAGAAGGAGGTGCAGGGAGGCAGGCACACGATGAGAGAGTGCCAGAAGCAGGGCCAGAGCAGCCCTCAATGCCTCATCTAGACCCGACAATGATGGCCAATCATGATTTTCAGTCTATGTTTAGACAGATGATGACCACAATTACACATATTGCTGACAGAGCACCAACACCTCATGCTAGGGCAGTCGCCTCCAATGTGGAGTCCCAAGGTGTCGGGAAGACATTTGAACGTCTTATACGTGTTGGGGCAATTGAATATGCAGGTACTTCTGATCCAACAGACACTGACATGTGGTTGACTGAGCTGGAAAAGGCATTCAAAATCCTAAACATCGCAGAAGAAGACAAAGTTAAGCATGCAATATACTTGTTGAAGGGTAGTGCTGGCCATTGGTGGGCCATAGAAGAGGAGAAAAGACCAGGAGTTGTGATAGGATGGGAGGAGTTTTGAAGGGAATTTGTTAGTCGATATTTTATAGAGACCTACCTAGATGAGAAAATCTCTCAGTTCGAGAAGATTCGTTAGGGAGCTATGACTCTCAATGAGTATGAATCAAAGTTTATGGAACTTCAGAGGTTCTAACCACACATGGCAGTAACAGATAAGGAAAGGATCCGAAGATTTGAGAAGGGTCTGAGTACGGAGTTGACTACTACATCATCGGCCTTGGAGAACAGGGAAAGGTTTTCCACCATTGTGGAATCTGTCAGGAGGATTGAGAGGTCTGCCATAGAGAAGCGTGAAGCTAATGCTAAGAAGCGACGTATGCAGTTCCAAGGGCAATCATCCGGAGGCTTTAAGAAGCCAAGGTTTTTCCCACCGCTGTCATAACCAAGGTCAACCTTCACTGAACGAATATCACATGCACCATCACAGTGGTCCCCGAGTCAGGGTAGAGGTCACAATTTTCCACCGACTGGAGCCCGCAGTACCTCATCAGTTTCAGTGATAGGGCCATTTAGGCCATATCAGGGAACCAGAACATGTTACAAGTGTGGGAAAGTGGGGCATACAAGACCTTATTTCCCTATGAAAGATGAGGAGGTAACTCAGCAGCCAAGGCAAAGTCAACAAGGTCCACAAAAATGACAGTTTAGTAGTGGTAGTGGCAGAGGATGTGGTCAGGCATCCCAGGAAGGATCCTCTAGACAAGCAAGTAGAGGACGTGGATGACAGCAGGCGCCAACAAGGTTCTATGCCATGACCCAGCCAGAAGCATTGGTCAATCCACGAGTCGTGACGGGTCAGATGGAGTTATTTCATTCTGACATGTCTGCTTCTTGTTTCGTATCTGTGTTACTAGACCCGGGTGCAACACACTCTTTTATCACCAGAGAGGTGATAGATAGTTGTTATCTACCTGTTAGTCTTAGATCTGATAGCCTGTGACTGGAGACTCCTTTGGTTGATTCTGCTAAGTTGCGGGAAGTGTGCCTTTCTTGTGTTCTTTCTTTTTCTAGACACAACATTCAAGTGGATCTTCTGCCACTTGACATGCATGGTTTTGATGTAATCCTAGGAATGGATACCTTGGAAAAATTCAAGGTAGTCTTGGACTGTAGTACTATGGTGGCGACGTTCCATGATGGAGATGTACAGTGGATTTTTCAGGGTGATAGGAAGATTCTTCCTACATGTTTGATGTCAGCCATGACAGCTGAACGATTGATGAGATAAGGATGTGAGGCTTTCTTAGCTCATGTTATAGATACCAAGGCGGTAGGTCCTAGTATCCAGGAGGTTCCAGTGGTGCAAGAATTTGAGGATGTCTTTCCTGAGAAATTTCCTAGCATTCCCCCTCCCAGAGAGATTGAGTTTGAGATCAATCTTGTTCCTGGAACACAACCCATAGCACAGTCAGCATACAGGATGGCACCAGTAGAGATGCAGGAGTTAAAGAAACAGTTACAAGAACTATTAGAGAAGGGTTTTATCTGGCCGAGCACTTCCCCTTGGGGTGATCCCATGATGTTTGTTAAAAAGAAGGATGGGTCAATGAGGTTGTGTATAGACTATAGACAGTTGAACAAGGTGACAATAAAGAATAAGTATACTTTGTTGAGGATTGATGATCTTTTTGATCAGTTGAGAGGTGCCACTGTGTTTTCAAAGATAGACCTGAGGTCAGGTTACCATCAGTTGAGAATTAAGGCTGATGACATACCCAAGTCAGCATTTAGGACTAGGTATGGTCATTATGAGTTTGTGGTTATGCCGTTTGGGCTAACCAATGCACCTACAACTTTTATGGATCTGATGAATAGGGTGTTTAGACCTTATCTTGATCACTGTGTGGTTGTGTTCATAGATGATATCCTGATATACTCCAAGGATAGTCAACAACATGAGCAACACCTTCGCCAGGCACTGACATTGTTGAGGCAACATCAACTATATACTAAGTTTAGCAAGTGTGAATTTTGGTTATCTGAAGTGTCTTTTCTGGGCCATGTTATATCTGCAAAAGGCATTTGTGTTGATCCCAAGAAAGTGGAATCTGTACTAGAATGAGAACAACCAAAGACACCGACAGAGATCTGTAGTTTCCTAGGTCTGGCAGGTTACTACAGGAGGTTTATCAAAGACTTCAGTTCTATAGCGTTACCTCTAACTAGGTTAACTAGGAAGGATGTTCCTTTTGCTTGGAATGACAAGTGTCAACGTTCCTTCCAGCTTTTGAAAGAAAATTTGACTAGTGAACCAGTGTTAGTACTGCCAGAGCAAGGAAAAGGCAATATTGTCTTTTGTGATGCTTCAAAGAATGGGTTGGGATGTGTGTTGATGCAGGATAAAAATGTGATTTATTTTGCTTCGTGGAAGCTTAAGAAACATGAGGAGAATTACCCAACACATGATCTGGATCTTGCAGCAGTGGTCCATGCCTTAAAGATCTGGAGACACTATCTTTATGGAGAAAATTGTCAGATCTTCACTGAACACAAGAATCTACAGTATATTTTCTCAAAATAGGAGTTGAATATCAGGCATAGGAGATGGATGGAGCTGATTAAGGATTATGATTGCACAATAGACTACCATCCAGGGAAAGCTAATGTGGTAGCTGATGCATTGAGTAGAAAGTCGTCTTCACCATCAATGGTAGATAATGCACAATTAAATTCCTTGATGTGCCATAAGAGAGATATGCTAGTGTCTCTTCGCCAGATGAATGTACATTTAGAAGTTTCCTTGCTGGAAGGATTGTTGGCACAATTACAAGTGAAACCTACCTTGAGACAACAAATTCATGATGCACAACAAAATGATACTATGATACAGAATATCCAATCAGGGATTGGCAGTGATAAGTATGATGACTTTCACAAGGCAGATGATGGTACATTTTGTTACCATAATAGGATAGTAATTCCTGATTTTGATGGGTTGAGGAAGATGGTACTTGAGGAGGCTCACTCCTCCATGTATGCAATGCATCCTGGAAGTACTAAGATGTACCAAAATTTGACGGACATGTATTGGTGGCCAGGTCTAAAGCGTGATGTGGCAGAGTTCATTGCCAAATGTCCAGTTTGTCCGCAGGTGAAGGCTGAACACAAGAAGCCTGCAGGGACATTACAACCCTTGCCAATACCACAGTGGAAATGGGATCATATTACTATGGAATTTGTGGTTGGTCTTCCTAGGACAACCAAGTGTCATGATTCCATATGGGTGATAGTAGACAGATTGACTAAGTTCGCTCATTTTCTGCCAGTTA
This sequence comes from Alisma plantago-aquatica, assembly GCA_963693085.1. Classification (NCBI taxonomy): domain Eukaryota; kingdom Viridiplantae; phylum Streptophyta; class Magnoliopsida; order Alismatales; family Alismataceae; genus Alisma; species Alisma plantago-aquatica. The sequence continues at coordinate 641,779,146 of OY856413.1, read as the reverse complement.
AGACAACATTTACAGTAGAGAATTTGGCACAAATATGTGTTGATGAGATAGTCCGTTTGTTGGTATGTATGCCCTGAGAGCCAATCATCGGATGATTGGTGGGATACATTAAGATTGATTTGATAAACATCAAAGGCAAGCTTCCAATTCTTTCTGGTTCAGTCATATGAGATAGTGATAGAACAGATTGAATGTCTAGAGAATGGCAATACTCAATGACGTTTGCTTTCAGGTTGAGGACCTGAACGATGAGATCATACGGATGCTAAGAGTTTGTACATTCTTGTTATGTCCCTAGTCAGATGTCATTGTGGAAGGTAGATAGACAGCAATGACACACAAGACTAGATTGTGGTATTGGTTGATGACATAATCTCATTAGTCATGATATAGAGATATCAAACCAAACACATAGGTACTTGTTAGAGAACAAGTGTACCAGACAGACCCACCGTGAGTTTGACACATGGAACCATGACATGGTAGTTACAGTCAGTACTCACAGTGATGGTGGTGAGTGTGATTCTTTGACCTGAAATCACTACACTCAACACATGTCGTTGTGCACACTTTGACATCATCAAACGCAGTCCTGAAACATGGGTTGTTATAAAGGTGATTATTGGGTGGCTTTGACACATGGGGCTTTTGAGGGGTGAGTGATAGATATGGGATTTGTCCCTCCTGAGGGAGTTTGATATCCAAGGCCACTTGACGAGTAGGATTGAAATAGGCATGCACACACATGTGTGAATCAGTATGTGATATTGATGTCATACATATCTCTTCCAATCTACTCTGAAATCAAGAAAGTGAATGAACATTGACAGGATGACTGTTCCATGCCTGGAGTTCATTTGGGATATCAGTGACAAAGGAATTATACATTTGCTGTAACACCATTCACAGATTGTAGGATTGAAAGTTGTTCTCCTACTTTCTACTTTCACTTGGGTAGCATTGATGTGTGACTAGGCACCGCTCTATGCTTGTGAAGTCATAAGTGTTATGGACTTTCACTGCCAACGTGAAATGGACCTGCAGGGTCACACACATAGGATTTAACCTGGAAGAGGAGTTTTGTCCACAAACAATGTTTAGATTGATTACTAAAGGAGTTTAGTAGTTCAATTAAACACTCAATCAATTGATAGATCAATATCATATTGTTCAAGGTGTTGGATACATTGATTGGAGTATCGAATTGATTGAAATTGCAATTGACTGATTCTACACAATCTGCACTCCCAACCGATCGACTCATGTGATGAACTGATCGGCTGAGCTTGGTGAACCGGTCGGCTCAAGTGTTGATTCAATCGGCTCATGGTCAGGGTGAAACGATTGCTTCAAGTGTTGAAACGATCGGTTCAACTGGTGCAACCGAGCAAGTTGGGAAAGTAGGATTGGTGAGAATTTTCCTTTCGTTTCACTTACCCATTTTGATTGGAACAAAGATTGGTATTCGATACCAATTAGAAACAAAAGATGGAAAGTCAATCGGGAACTGATCATGACCACGAACCGACCCGTTCAGAAAGTGAACCGACTGGCTCATGGGTCCCAACCGATCGGTTGAGTGTCAACCGACCAGCTCAGGTCCCCAACCGACCATTTCAGAAATGAAACGATTGATTTAGGTTGCGAGTTGGTTGTTTTTTGGTGGAAAATCTCAAACCCTTCTATTCTTGCTTTAGTCCCATATTGCCCGGGACGAAGAACCCTGTCCCATGACCCTCCTATATATATAGGGGTATTGGGGCTTCTCAGACAACAACTCAGTGCAATCAGTTGCTCTGCAAAGTTGTCATTCTCTCTGGTTTTGGTAACTGAGAGAGAGAGCCCGAGCAAGTGCTTCCCGCAAAGGGAGGTGTAGCAAGGGAAGGACAACTGCAGTTGCAACTGGTAGCAGGAGAGTGTGTTGGCGACTAGTACGTCAACATGAGGGTGCAACTCCTTCCACTTCCTTATGGGATAAGGAGTGTGGAGTTCTAGGTGGTCCGTGTGGACTACTTTAGAGGCGGGAGGTTTCTGCTTCTCAGGAGGACAATAGTCATCCGACAGTCCGGTGAGATCAGGAGTCGTCAGTCCCGGTGCGACCAGGAGCTACACAGACACCGTCGAAGACCGGATTTGAAGACCGCGCATAGCGTGAGGTATTTTCGCCAAGCAAGCCTTGGGACAAGGTATGATTCCACAAACCATCCTTTCCTATTATATAGACGTTGACGTGTTTCCTTGATCCGGGTTTGGGGGAGAATTTTTTTTTGTTTCCGCTACCTTCTCTGTCTCCCCTAAAACCCAACAGTGGTATCAGATCCACGCCAACTTCTCTATATTTTAGGAATATCGATATGATTGATTTTGGTTTGTCGCCTTTATTTATTGTATATGATGTAAATAAAATTGGCTTTATGCATGTCCAATCCTAAATCCACAAATCCCAATTACATATATGATATGTATTATTAATGCACTCGATACACGTCACCCTTAAACGAGTTTTGTGGTGGATGTATAATGTGGTTATGGCCAATAAACCCTATTTGTTTATGGTTGTATGTGGTTGCTTGCATCTCGGTCTGCGCACTGATCTTCCCTCTCCTATTCCTGATGTAACTCGAAATAATTCCAGATTCTTTCCTACCTTTGCTCCCCCCGAATGTAACTCGGGGTTTCCATTTTAAGCAATGTAAAATTAGGATAGATTTTATTTCCTGTTATGTCGAAGAATGAAGGACAACCAGACGAAAACTAAGATGATCGGTTCAAGACGTGAACCGATCGGTTGGCGTTCCAGACGATCGGTTCAAGGAGTGAACTGATCGGTAGATGACCGGTTCGATGAGCGAGACGAGTGGGTGGCGGCCATGACGAGATGCACGATGACCGGGCGAACCAATCAGTTGGAGGAGCCAACCGATCAGCTGGTGGCACCCAGACGACCGGGCCAGAATGAGCAAGTCAATCATGAGATGAGTTGATCTACTCCGAAGGCAAAGCACATAGTTCATCTTGTACATGTTGCATGTGATGTAGACCTAGATGACCGTGATTCCTCTTGGCTCGAGGAATCACATTAGGATGGCCATAATCATCGCTTTTATCGTTTTGCATGTTTTCTGTGGGATATAGCATGTATCTGATACATACTATGTATTGTGGTGATTGGATATGTATATGTATATAAAACCAAATCCCTCATTAAATATTAAGTTTTAGATGCCTTCCAAATGCAACACACGTGAAAAGCTTGATCGACCAAGTGTGGGCACGCCCAAGTGTGGTGCACCATCTATCTCGTGGAAGCGTGAAGGATGAATGTGTGGGTCTGCCTAAGCAGGGTGCATATTCATCGTGTTGGCTTTGGGTCAGACTTAATAAGGTGACCTAGATAGGATCTAGCACCTTGAGGCATGGAGATTCTCATGGCAAGGAGTTGCATATGACATCTTATCAAGAGTTGCATATGATGCAATTGGCAAGTGTTGCCTACCTGAGAGATCTAAGTTGCGGGTGACAGCCCAAGCTGGTCCATGACTTAGAGGATTTCAGGATCTTGCCCACTAGAAGGTTGTACGCTGCAATCTTCCGAATTGATTGTGAGGGCTATCAATTTGAAGTAAAATAGTGGGAGCGATAATTAATTAAAGGCCTAATTTTTATCGTCAACCTTTCAAATCAATCAAATAAGTCAAAAGGACTTTTGGACTAAAATTGCATATATTTCCTTTTGTTAAAATAAATGGTTAATCAACAATCACTTTATTTGCGATCGGTCTTTGAGACCAACGAATTAAATGGGAATAATTCCATGACAGGTTAGGATGATGAGAAGTGTTCTCAATCAAAGAGCGAAAGCTCTAAGTCCTAGTTATACCAAGACCAGATGAACTCAATCCCACCACATCAATGGCTGAAAGTATGCTTATGGAAGCATACCGAGGAAGACATTGATGAGGAGTGCTTGATGTTGTGTTCTCTGAACTATGAGTTGCAGAGACAACATGAGACATATGATGTCTCAAGGACACTGTCCTAGTATGTCATGACAGAAGGAGATCCAGTAAGGTATTCACACACTCAATATGATTGGGTATATGAAAAACCTGACTAAGATGGATTCCCTCTGAGCCAAGAGTTGGTTATTGGTATGATACTGCAAATGTTGTGAGAATCATATAGTTCATGATGAACTGGGACATGGACAACTTTGACAAGCGTTGACAAAGTTGTTGGACATGTTGAGGACAGTAGAGGCAATTATGAAGAAGGACAAACCCTAATGTTTGATGTGATCAATGAAGGGTAAGTATTAAGGGTAAGGGCAAAGCTAAGAAGTGTTCTGATACTAGCCAGCATCCCAAGCCGTCTTCAGCCTCAAAGGCACATGGGGAAAGGGTGTATGAGGGAAGTGCCCTCCATATCTGGAAGAACAAAAGAAGATGAAGGAGGGGATGGAAATCTCCACCTAAGGTATCATGAAATGAACCGCTTCTTTATCTGAGGTATATGATACCAAGATATGGATATGTCATATATGATATGCAATATCCACAAAGAAGTTATGGACTTTGTGAATGGACCAAGAAAGGAGTACCCATCATTGGAGCAAGTGTTGCTGCCATAGATAGGAGTACCTTTTAGTTTATTTCAGCCTAAAGGGCAAGAAATAGAGTTGAGAACTACTATTTCATATATTGCCAATAGATAGAAACACTTTATTTTTGCATATTGTATGACAATGATGGCAATTAATAAAGTTGATGTTTCAATGTTAAAGATATGATCTTTGTGGCAATACCTTGTTTATCTTGTGATACATAGTATGCATAAGATAAAATGATACCTAAAAGTTATAGATAACTCAAACAATCTAATTAGCATCAATCATGAGAAATTCACTTCTAGTTTCCATATGATGGATGAATCTAGACTCTTTTGGTTAGAGAACCAGTAAGAGACATGAATGTCTTGGACATGATTAATCAATCTTCACTAAAGGTAGTGGGAGAATGATTATCCTATAGGTATAATACATGTGATGTATTTACATACCTATTGGAACAAATGCTAATACTTCAAAAGGTGTTTAGAGAAATACCAGTATGAATATCTTGAAGTGTTCAAGAATATCATAGATGAAGTACGAATTTGGTGAATAGTTAATTCTTGATGAGATCAATGAATGAAATACTTGGACCAAATGTTTGAGATCCTTATGAGTGATTATGATAGTGTATCATAGTGAACTCATGATTAAGGCATGGTGATGTTTAAATCAAGAAGGAATCATACTCTAAGGAGTTAGAGAATGATTATCAAATAACTGAATTCTTATTAAATAAAGAATACCCCACACTAATAAAGGACATTAAGAATCACAAGGAGTTGTGAGTTCTCATATCCTTGGTAGATACACCTCAATTATCTATGTGATAAGTTGTTCATGTGATGAGTCAACTATCCAGATGAATATGAGGAACTGAATTTTGAGTTATGGTAGATGACCATTACATCCTAAATGACTTCCATGTAAATTATAAGGTATGACCTTGATGGTAGCACTCATTGGGATGAAATCCATAAGTGCGAATAAGTTTTAAGTGTTAAGACACATGGATAACATTTTTAGAAGGATGATGTTTGTTGATTGCAACTTAATGACTAAGACATTTGGCATATGGATACTAAAACCACATTCCTATGAGGAATAAAACAAGGATGTGTACGTGACACAACCTATAAGGTTTATGAATCCACTAATGCAAATGAAGTCTATAAGTTACCATGGACTAATCAATGTGATTGATTGAGTACAAGCAACTCAGAATTGGATCTTTACTTTGATGATATAGTCAAAGGGTTTGACTGATATGTCAAAGATAAAGAAGGGATCTGTGATTTAGTGGGAGCGTGTTCACATTCCACATATTGATGTGAAATGGAAATGTTCTAGAATGGAAATCCAAAAGGTGGAAATTATCTTTAAGGAAGATAGAGATGTTTCCTATGTGATAGGAATAGATATCTATAGAGATAGTTCTCGAAAACCTCTTGACCTGAAAGGAGAAAGCATACATTGGCAATCTGTACTGAAGGGTTCAGTATGCACAGATTTAGTGGGAGAAAACTTGTTCGCGTTACATGGAGTTAGTATCCCAAGGCCAAGTGTCCAATTCTTATAAAGAATGGGAACACTAAGAATAGATATGGATCTATCATGTATGTAATCATCCCATTATCTTGCATGTATGGACATGGCAAGAATAAAATGCATTCGTCATCTTGTATGTAGGACATGACAATATGATGTGCTCATCCTGATAACTCATATGTGGGACATGACGAGTGGATGTATGTCTACTTCCAGTAAGGGTTACTGGAACACCATGAGAACTTGATAAGTACTTGGGAAGTACTAGTTCTATGGAAATAAGGGAGAGTTCAATGTAAAGAGTTACATTGATGCGAACTTCCGAAAAGGACAGAAAATTAATCGTAAAATATATATAAGATATATAAAAGTGAAATTTTGTTGATAATTGGAAATGTTCCAATAAAACCATTTAAAAGGAAATGCCGAGTATCTATGCGTTAAAGAACAACAGTGGATACTATATGGATCTGGAAGTTCATGAGATGAACTTATATTCCGCTCATTGATGACAAGTATGGAATCCTTGATCATGCAATGTGGCTAAAGGTTAGCAAAGGAATACTAGATCGCATATTACGACAACTCCATCTCATACGTGTGAAGTACAGAGAAGAGATGAGAGGCATGCAGTTAAAGACTGACTTTAGCAAGGTGTTTCCATTACTCACTATGTTGGCACTAGAGCACAGTAACATGTGGGACATGTTTGAAGATCACTATGAATATGATTCAAGGGTGATTGGCTTGTAGTGCAAGTGGGAGTCTGTTGGTATGTATGCCCTGAGAGCCAATCATGTGATGATTGGTGGGATACATTAAGATTGATTTGATAAACATCAAAGGCAAGCTTCCAATTCTTTCTGGTTCAGTCATGTGAGATAGTGATAGAACAGATTGAATGTCTAGAGAATGGAAATACTCAATGACGTATGCTTTCAGGTTGAGGACCTGAACGATGAGATCATACAGATGCTAAGAGTTTGTAAATTCTTGTTATGTCCCTAGTCGGATGTCATTGTGGAAGGTAGATAGACAGCAATGACACACAAGACTAGATTGTGGTGTTGGTTGATGACAGAATCTCATTAGTCATGATATAGAGATATCAAACCAAACACATAGGTACTTGTTAGAGAACAAGTGTATCAGACAGACCCACCGTGAGTTTGACACATGGAACCATGACATGGTAGTCACAGTCAGTACTCACAGAGATGGTGGTGAGTGTGATTCTTTGACCTGAAATCACTACACTCAACACATGTCGTTGGGCACACTTTGACATCATCAAACGCAGTCCTGAAACATGGGTTGTTATAAAGGTGATGATTGGGTGGCTTTGACACATGGGGCTTTTGAGGGGTGAGTGATAGATATGGGATTTGTCCCTCCTGAGGGAGTTTGATATCCAAGGCCACTTGATGAGTAGGATTGAAATAGGCATGCGCACGCATGTGTGAATCAGTATGTGATATTGATGTCATACATATCTCTTCCAATCTACTCTGAGATCAAGAAAGTGAATGAACGTTGACAGGATGACTGTTCCATGCCTCGAGTTCATTCAGGATATCAGTGACAAAGGAATTATACATTCACTGTAACACCATTCATGGATTGTAGGATTGAAAGTTGTTCTCCAACTTTCTACTTTCACTTGGGTAGCACTGATGTGTGACTAGGCACTGCTCTTTGCTTGTGAAGTCATAAGTGTTATGGACTTTCACTGCCAACGTGAAATGGAACTGTAGGGTCACACACATAGGATTTAACCTGGAAGAGGAGTTTTGTCCACAAACAATGTTTAGATTGATTACTAAAGGAGTTTAGTAGTTCAATTAAACACTCAATCAATTGATAGCTCAATATCATATTGTTTAAGGTGTTGGACACATTGATTGGAGTATCGAATTGATTGAAATCGTAATTGACTGATTCTGCACAATCTGCACTCCCAACCGATCTGCTCATGTGATGAACCAATCGGCTGAGCTTGGTGAACCAGTCGGCTCAAGTGTTGAGTCAGTCGGCTCATGGTCAGGGTGAAATGATTGCTTCAAGTGTTGAAACGATCGGTTCAACTGGTGCAACCGAGCAAGTTGGGAAAGTCAGATTGGTGAGAATTTTCCTTTCGTTTCACTTGCCCAATTTGATTGGAACAAGGATTGGTATTCGATACCAATTAGAAACAAAAGATGGAAAGTCAATCAGGAACTGATCAGGACCACGAACCGACCGGTTCAGAAAGTGAACCGACCGGCTCATGGGTCCCAACCGATCGGTTGAGTGTCAACTGACCGGCTCAGGTCCCCAACCGACCGTTTCAGAAATGAAACGATCGGTTCAGGTTGCGAGTTGGTTGTTTTTTGGTGGAAAATCTCAAACCCTTGTACTCCTGCTTTAGTCCCATATTGCCTGGGACGGAGAACCCTGTCCCATGACCCTCCTATATATATAGGGGTATTGGGGGACTTCTCAGACAACAACTCAGTGCAATCGGTTGCTCTGCAAAGTTGTCGTTCTCTCTGGTTTTGGTAACCGCGAGAGAGCCCGAGCAAGTACTTCCTGCAAAGGGAGGTGCAGTAAGGGAAGGACAACTACAGTTGCAATTGGCAGTAGGAGAGTGTGTTGGCGACTAGTACGTCAACAGGAGGGTGCGACTCCTTCCACTTCCTTGTGGGACAACGAGTGTGGATTTCCAGGTGGTCCGTGTGGACTACTTCAGAGGTGGGAGGTTTCTGCCGCTCAGGAGGACAACTATCATCCGACAGTCCGGTGAGATCAGGAGTCGTCAGTCCCGGTGTGACCAGGAGCTGCACAGACACCGTTGAAGACCGGATTTGAAGATCGTGCATAGCACGAGGTATTGTCTCCAAGCAAGCCTTGGGACAAGGTATGATTCTACAAACCATCCTTTCCTATTATATAGACGTTGACGTGTTTCCTTGTTCCGGGTTTGGGGGAGAATTTTTTTTGTTTTCACTTCCTTCTCTGTCTCCCCTAAAACCCAACACCGTTTGCATGGCATTCCAGTGACTATAGTTTCTGACAGAGGTCTACAGTTTACAAGTCGTTTTTGGGAGCGTCTGCATTTAGCAATGGGAACACAGCTGAGATTCAACACAACTTTTCATCCGCAGACCGATGGCCAGTCTAAAAGGACTATACATAGAAGCATAGATATGGCTCCTTATGAGGCTCTGTATGGGAGACGATGTCGGTCTCCTCTTTGCTGGTATGAGACATGTGAATATCAACTTTTGGGTCATGAGCTAGTGCAACAGACTATAGAAAAGATTAAAGTGATACAACAACAGTTGGAAGTAGCCCAGGACAGGTAGAAATCTTATGCAGACAACCAACGTAGACCACTTGAGTTCCAAGTGGGATATAGAGTATATCTTAAGGTTTCTCCACGGAAAGGTGTGTTGAGGTTTGGAAAGAAGGGTAAGTTGGCTCCTAGATTTATGGGACCATACCCTATCCTAGCTCGTGTTTGAAAGGTAGCATATAAGTTGGAGCTACCACCAGAGCTACATAGATTGCATAATGTCTTTCACATCTCTATGTTGAGGAAATGCCATCCAGATACTGACCAGACAATCCAACCAGTAGAGGTTGAGTTAGATGAGGATATCTCCTATGTTGAGGGTCCGGTGTTGATCCCGGATAGAAGGGTGAAAAAGCTGAAGAGAAAAGATATTATACTAGTGAAAGTTTTGTGGAATCATCATGGCATAGAGGAATCCACATGGGAACTAGAGAATGATATGCGTAGAAAATACCCATCTCTTTTTGCGTAGGATTTCAGGGCAAAATCCTTGTTAGGGGTTTATAGTTGTAAGGCCCTTGAACTTACTTAATGAGTTGAATGAGCTTAATACCATATTTGAATTCTTAGAACCCTAATATAACCTTTTGATATGTTTTGAAATCATAATACAAGCTTAAGTTTCAAATTTGGTCCAATTTGGACAGTGTTTGAGCAAGTTATGCAATTTTTTGTACATTTTGGACTTTTATGAAATTTACCCAATTGAGGGATTTTATTTGCGATTTTTCACATAAATTATGGTCCTTAGTTGTTATATTATCATTCTTGAGATTTTTGATCCATGTGGTTCCTAGTTGAGCCATGGTTTGAAGGTGTTTTTATCAAGGGTATTTTAGGGTTTTTCCCTTCATGGATGAGCTACCTTTAGTAGCTATCAACTAAGGAATTATGTGATTGGCTGGGAATTTCACCAAAGGAAATCCAAGAAGGTCTAGAGGGACGGTGGGAGATCTTCTTGTGTGTGTGCTTATGTATTTTTAATAATTTAAAGCCATGGACACTTGGATATATACTAGAATTGCAACTTTTTCTTTTTCTTAATATTAAAGTGTCATATACTTATCCAAAAGCCCCCAAACAAGCCATTTCCTCTCCATTATCTCTCTCCTTCTCCCAGATTTGTACTCCCTCTATTCAGTTGCGATTTGTTCTGCCCAAGGAAGAAGAAGGTGGGGATTCTCTTGGAAACAAATTCTAGGGTTGAAATTGATTCTCTTTTTGGGTGTATGAAGCTTCCCCCTAGTGATATTGACCTAAAAGTGTAAGTTTTTCCTTATTTCCTCAGTCTAATTCTTTGTTCCTCTTCCTCCTACATCTATCCAGGTTCAGAACCATGGTTTTCCATGGTGAAAGTTCCTCTAGAACTCAAAACTCCTTCCTTCTTGTTTCTTTTCTAGGGTTTTGCTTGTTTGTGGAGAGAATTGCATAGTTGGCCAAGTTCAGATCTGAATCCAAGGTTTCCTTGCCCTATTTGCTCGATATTTTTGCTGTTGGATGTCTTTCCTACTCTATAGAGTCGACTTATATAACATTCTTCACTTATATTACTTACTAGAAGCTTGTTGGTTCATGATTATGCTTGAATGTGATGATCTAAGCATAGAGAAATTATGCTTGTTTAGAATTACGAATTTTGTTGTGTTTCCTGTTTTATTCCAGTTCTATATGAACCTGTAAACATGTGTACATACTTTATAAGGTGTAACATGATCTGGGACAGGTTGATAGCAACAACCTATGATGCTATGTACAAATCAAATGATGGTTCAAATTAGGGTTTTCAAGCTATTTCCTTCCCTATCACATAACTGATTGTCATACCATTCAAAAACCAATAATGTTGCTATCTTGGCAACTGATGTTCGTGATCAAGAGTGTCCAATTTATGGTTACAACCTATGGTCACCACCTTAGTTCAGGTTTTGACTCAATTAGACATTTAATTATCATCCACTAAGTATTGTAATGATGTTATCAATCGATGATGATATTGGCTTATTATTTGATGATGTTAACTGAATGTGTTACTGATCTAGCAACCAATGGTGTCCTAATGATCACAATTAATGGTGTATCAGGTCATCATAATTTATGATGAATTAGGAATGTAATTATAGATTTGACTATACCTTGAACCAATGGTTCCTTGGTTCAATTGATCTAATGGTTAGACCTATACTTCAATTGGTAACCTTGAACAATGAACCTGATCCAGTGAATAATATTGGATGCTTTAACATCCAATGGATTAGAATAAATCACATGTTATTATATGTGGGTCATAGTGAAGATAATTCAATGGTTCAATACCTTTATTTGGTAGTCTTACCTTCACCATTATATAGTTATATTTGATAAATCAATGTAATGAGTGGATGTGTAACTCCCATGTGATCTAGCTTGTTATACTTAACCTTAATGTAATTATATGATGTTGATTGGTTATAATCAGACCTCTTGAATGATTAATGTGATAATGAATTACACTCTTCTTATGTTGAAACCACCATGTAGTATTATTTGAATATCATAGTGCCTTGCCATGTTAAAATCTATAGACATACATGTGCTAATGATCTTTTGAGCCTTGTTTAAGGCATGGAATGATGATGATAACCTTACTATGAATAATGTGATGGTCTTAAAGACCTTTGGGCATGTTTGAAGCCATGATTGAGGTGAAATCCTCTTCATGTTCCAATAAGGGTTAAAACCCTGAAACTTGTGATAAGATATTGGTATCATGCAATAGTATGATGATAAGTGTGGTATGTTAATTTGCAATGAATGATAGATGTGGTAATGTGATTCAGATTTATATCTCAAATATTGTATATCTTTTAAAGTTGTTATACATATACTCTTGTTAGAATAGAATTAGGGTTTGAATGTCCACTTGTATGATAAATCCTTAATGCATTCAATTGGTAGTAATTAATCAAGTGTAACCTTAATCATGTAAAGCCCTGTGCCGTAGAGCCATCTTCAGTGTTAGAACTTACTGGATGGTGAAACGAGTATTCCCAAGGGAAACTCGGAGCGCATATTGTTGAGTATGCGGGGGTGGCAAGTTGAGGATATATACTTGTCATCCACAATTGCAGGTTATGGAGGATGGTTGTGGTCATGCCTTAGATATTTGATGTGATTGAGGACAACTACGGTTGTACCTCGGATTAGAGGGTTTTGTATACCCTATTTTCTAGTGTCGTAACTTGTACCAAGTACAGACTAGTTGTTATCAGTTGACTATATGTCACTGTTGGCAGTTTGACTGGTATGTCACTGCAGTATACTCGTACTGACCGAGGGGAAGAGATCTTAGGATACCGACACTCCTAGATCTTATACGAAACTGAATAGCACTTCGCAGTGGTCAGTGGACTTTGAGTGGTACAACTCAAACTCCCCAGGGCATAATAATAAAAGATATAATACCAGCCGTGTAGTATAATTGCTAGGGTTTAATATGTATCACATTGGTTGATTAACCCTTGTCTTGTCTTTACACTACATAGTTCTTACATGATGCAGACTTATGGCAATTGTACAATTCTACTTGATGTTACAACTTATTTGCTTAACTGCTTAGTATGCTTAAACTGTTCAATCTGTTCATATTGTTTATTCAATATCCTAACTGCTCAATGTATTTACTGTTAATTAATGTTATAATCAATATATGTTGGAGAGAGTTATATCTCTCGCTAGGACTGGTTCTCACCCGTGGGTCACCACATTTTTTTGAGGTGGTCGCAGGCAATGAGGTCGAGGTCGTGCTGTGGAAGAGAACCAACCTGGTGATCAATAGATTCATAAGGTTGGTTAGTTGTAGATGTTAGTTATAGATGTTAGTAGTAGAGTCCTAGTGTCGTTCCTGTATTCTCATGTCCTGTTATGGGATGTGTTTTCTAGTTGATAAATTTGTATCGATACGAGATTTTGGTATTATGCCAATGTTTGTAAATATATGGCACATACATGTGAAATATCTTTTGTATGCAGGATGTGACTAAGGTCTTTGGACCCATAGGCAAATGCTTGTTAAAGTATATGAGAATGGAATGATGGACCTTTTATAAATGTCCTAGAGTTTATTTACATTGTTGGAATCGATTTTAATTGTTTCACATTTTTGACTATGTGATTAATTAGTAGTTGATCGTGCTATGTGTTTTGAGTAATCTTGATTAGCGTGACGAGGTGTCACATCACCCATCAATTCATTCCCGCTGAAACTATCAAAGTAACTGACAAGAATGATGTTTCACTGAGATAAATAGAGAGGAGGGAGGAAGCATCAAAATAAATAGAAGATTTGATGGACAGTTTAACTATATTATCAATTACGACGATCCACTTCCTCCAACAAATTATGACGTATTTGTAAATGAAATACTATCATATGAACCTATTGAAGGAGGAGTACATCACAATCTATTTGATGCAGAAATATGGGAGAAAATAGCTGAATAGGATGAGGGGAACATGCAAAAGTTCAACAATGCACCACCTAAATGATATAATTTGGTGTTTCCTGAACTCTGAAAAGTAGCCAACTCAAGTTCGACAACACTGCCACTGTTTCCATGCAAGTTGAAGGACGTGGATATGACATCAGTATTAGAATGTTCCTACATGACATTCATGTTCCGGCTGACATTCTAGACGACAATAAACATGGAAGAGACATGTCTACAACAATAACAAATACAATATGACAAGGGAAGATATGTGTTCAGCCTTCTGGCAAAAGGCAAACATAAGTAGAGTATTCTTCAAAGGCTTGTGGGGAACCATCATTGAAGAATATATGTACATAGATAAAATAGGGACTACCTTCAATGCCACATCTACATTGTGGACCAACTGTTCAAGGAAACATTAACCCACCCTCATTTGAAGAGATACAAGATATACTAAAAAAGACAAAGTAACTACAATTTACTTCATTTTTCAAGGCCTTCAACCACTAGCTTATCACTATGGCGAATCTTTCCACAAGGCGAGTAGTTACTTATAATTATAGTGCAAAAGACTTGCCATGTGGAAGGATGGTTTCTAAGAATCCAGAGCGCAAGATGATACATGAATCCCAACATGCCTAAAATGTACCATACAAGGAGTAGGCAGGCGATATCATCCAAACTGGAGGGATATCTATATCGACTACAACGTAACTAAGAAAAATCAAAACTTGGGGAGCATTGAAGCAATAATTAAGGGAGTCCGTCTAGAGTAGGTTACAAGTGAAGATTTCCATGCTCTACATGGGAAATATGTTATGGAAGTCATCTATGATCAAATATCTTTTATGACTCTTTCATGGAAGACATAACACATCAAATTTACTCATTCATGCCCCTTCCTGAAAAGACTCCATGGTGGGAGGAAATGAAAAATCTAGAGAAAGAAGCAGAAGTCTCTTCTCTATATGAAAGCACAATCAATCTAGCCATTCCTCCTCCTCAGTCACATCCAAGGTCTACTCCTACCCCAGAAACATCCACCCCTTTTAACCCACCCTTGATAGAAACGACAACAAAATCCATGCCTCCCGAAGTACATCTTAATAACTCATAAGTCCACCTAACAAAGACAACTAATGACCCAGTCATAGTGAGCCCATTAGATATTTTGGATTTTTGAGAAATCTACTCCTCTATCATAGAATGAGATTCATGAATAAGAGCATGAAGATGAAGTGAAACCACACATAGAAGCCGACAAAACTACCTCCTTGAATGAAGAAGAAGATAAAGCCACAAAACATAATGAAGTTGAGGCCAAAAGGGGTGACGAAGTGGTCACAATGGATATGGTACAACCCACATTTGAGAACTCTGATAGGAATGCCTATTACATGTTATCGATTGATGAACTAATATTTATAATGGATGAGCTAAGGCCACATAAAGATGAAATCATAATAGACTTCGAATGGGACAATATCCAAGTCCTCCATCCAAACTTTCATGAGATACTCACAGTAGGTGGTTACATGACAATCAACATCATATCAACCTACCAGCTACTCCTAGCTGGTAGGTTGGATGATGATTACATGACCTTCTATGACATAGTTGGGGACATTATACATAAGAAGGAGTCAAGCACACTTTAGCATCTAATCGATCACTTAAAATACAATGTCCCACATCTCACTTTCGTGCCTATCTAACATGATGGACACTGCAGTTAGTTGATACCAAAAAAAAATCATGTACAACAGCTCAAACACTTTGTTCTGTAAGAAAAAGACAACATAGCATAAAATACCAAAAACTACACTAAATAGAAGGCAGCCGAAGTATCTACAAGAATTGTCGAGTTGATAAGGATGTTTGGTAGGGGGCTTCCAGATGAAGGATTAATTGAGAAACCATAGTTTTTCCACAAGAGCCCATAAGAAGAACTAGGATCCAACGACTATAGTTTCTATGTCTATTATGGATGCAAATGTTGGCTACTTCCAACCAAATGGTGGAATACTATCAAGAAGACTATTACCACCACCTTCAAGGGACATATGTGATGAAGACACCCATGTCAGATTGGGCATTGATGGGATTACAACATTAACTCGCATTAATGCATCAACCTCATTCTTTGACACCCTGATGGTAGGGTGTATGATAATTTTTTTCTTTGGGGGGGGGTCCTAACAGGAGAAGTTGGTACATTTTCTAAAACCTAATTTCCTATTGTATCTCTTTACTACTAAAATTTTTGTTGAATTTTGCTAAATTCTTGAGTGTCAAATGAATTTTTTTCCGATGTACATATGTACGTCTCTTTAACCAAAAAAGGGAAGCTTTCTAGCAAATAGACATTTATAGAGGCACATTTTGAAAGACACCTCCAAACATAACTTAGAACATCTTGTCCTCTGGCTAGTTCTTAGCATAATCATTTCAAGAGTAATGTTTTGGGCTACTAATTCATATAAAACCTTCTTTGCCATGTCTTCACACTATTCTTATTTCAAGATATTGCAACAAACAAAAGAACACTACTATCCTAGTAGAAACCCACTGAAATAAGTAGGACTCTACCTAATGTACCCTCGATCGACCACCCAACTCCCCAGTATAGGTTGGAAAGTGCAAACACCAACGAAAGAGGAAACAACTAACCCTTTTAGTTCTTAAAATCTCTACTATGGGATCGAAAGAGGCATGACAATCCACTTTTTTACTGAAAATCATGTTACCTAAAATCTTGAGATTCAGAATAAAAGCCAAATGTGAATAAAAGTATGAGATTTATGACCAAAAATATTATGAAAGGCCCACCTAGTTGATAGAACCTGGAAGCCAAAAAATTACACACCTATCCCTTGACAACTATCTCACAAACCCCCCTCAAACTACATCATGACTAACAGTTGAGTGTCACTGTTTAATGACAATACTCATGGTTGAGCATTCCCTATAAAGATATGAAACAAAAGAAACTGTAATGACCCCGCCTCTTGGTAACTCCCAATTAAGGGAGACCAAGAGGTCAGAGATGTTTTCCCAATTTCTGGATCAAAGGTTTGACAAATAATCCATAATAATTATCAAATTCTACCAAACTATACTGAAAGGCTGTAATAAAATGAAACTTTGCATACCTTTTAAAACTTTGGATATCTAACTTCTATCCATGATTGGAATCTATTCTAACTAATCCTCCTTGCACTTTCGTTCTTATTTTCACAATGTGCCACTTTACTGTTTGTCCTTTTCACACTTGTACCTAAAATGCCGACAAACAAAATGTCCGTCAGCATATAAGAATATGCCAGTATGTGGGGACAACCAAAATTTCACAAATATGGCTAACAACCTAATTTTCACAATCAAGGTAATTTAACAAGCCAAATTACATTTTATATGTGTCATTCTCCACCGCTTTTGCCCTAACCCTGGAATACCCCCTTTAGGGTTTCTCTTTTTCCATTGACCTAAGGCCACCTTCTCAATCCCGAGCTTGGAGCCTAGGGTCACCCTTCATGGTTCCCTTTAGTCATGCAATATCATAGGCCACCTTCTCAATCCCGAGCTTGGTGCCTGGGGTCACCACTGATGGTGCCCATCGGTCTTCCCTCATGGGCTTGACCTTTTTGCATCATCCATCAGGGTGGCATGTAGGTGCGAGAATACACACACACTATTATTATGATAATCATAGTGACTTTATGATTTTCAAGTATGAACATCCAAACTGATAAGTTGCATTCAATGCGATGAATCATCCGGGAAACCCTTCGGGAAATTAATGCGATTAACCATAATTAACCACATACCTATCAAGATGACTTGATTGCAGATATAATTCAACCAATTAAGAAACCAAGCAAGCACACACCAAGTTGATCCTGAAATAGGCATTCAATTTTTCTTATTTTTATTCATGCCATCATGGTCTAGTAATCCTAGTTGTTTCCTAGGATTACTAGTCCTTTTTAGGGTTTTGATTACAATTAGGGTTTCACTTCATTTTTATTATTTTAAACCCTAATTTTATAAAATTACTCACAAACCCTAATTTCCTAATCTTTCTTTCACAAAAGATCCTAAGATCATCCTTTAGCAACATGAAACCCTAATTTTAGATTACAAACACTTTTCTTTCGTTCTTCTCCTATTTAGGGTTTCTAAGTAGATTAACCATCATATTAGGTTGAAAACCCTAAACCTTGCAATTTCATCTTCAAAATAGGTTAAGATTCATCTTTATCATTAAACAAGTTAACCATACTCAAATTAACTTATTTGCAATATTTAATCTATCATTTATCATCAATTAGGGTATCTAACCACAAATTAATACTTTTTCCATCAAAATTACATACTTTTATAAAAATATACTGATTTAGGATTTCAAACTATTTTTAGTCTATTCCTTGTATTTTTCTAATCAATTTTCATGTATAAACTTTCCTCATCTGATTTTTCTAGTAAAATATATGATTTTTGTAAGGAAAATCCTTTTTATTGATTTATTTGTTAATTCCAGAAAAACAAGGACCTCTTGATCCATGGTCCGCTGGTCTACTCAGGATCCAACGCCCTAGGATGTGTGTGCCTATTCTTTGATCTGAAGTTGTGAAGGACAAAAATGTCCTTACCTAAACAACGGTGGTGGAGGGCTATTTTGGTAAATGACCAAGCGGTCATCTTCTTCCTCGCGCCAAAGCGAGAAGCAACCCGTTGTCAACCTGGTATTTGACTCCGAGTTATGACCACCTTCGAGCGCGTTGATCATCTAGGGAGCTTTTCCTCCCTCCTTCGAACTCGTGCATGGCCTCAATTTCCCGCGACAACTTGATCACCTCCTACTTACCGGACTCCGGCGAGGTCCTCTCAAAAAATGGGGGTGAATGTCAGGGTAAAAGATGGAATTGAAGGTATGAAAATGCTCCTCTCGGTCTACTGCAGAGCTTTGGGTAACAAGAAAGCACACATGTTCCCCCTCTCATCCTTTCCTATTTATAGGGTCGGGGACAGGGATCGCTTGAATTGGGAATTCTCCCAATCAACGACCAAACCCCTACAAAGTAGTGTTGGTCATCACCAGACTTCTCTCCTGAGTCCAACAATGATGTTCCCTCATCTTAACTCCATTTCCTTTTCTCACAATGATCCATGTTTGGATCATCACCAACCTATCTAGTGCAGGACTCCTCGTGCCTATGGGAGTCATCCCGGATCGTGGGATCGTGATCCAACAGTCCACACTGCTCGCGCCAAAACAAAGGCAATCCATATTTCTATTTTAAAGAAAAGCCTTTTGATTTTATGATAACTTTGGAAAATAATAACTCCCCAACCATGGCTCCGTTTAATCCCAAATTTTGAGGGAATCTTATTAATTACTTAATATATCATCAAGCCAAGTTTGGGCTCATTATCTAAAAGAAAGCGTGCTTTTTCTTTAGGTGTAAGATATCACTTAATTATATTTATATCTCACATATGTTCTCTTTCTCTTTCCATTAAATTATTATTCTGAGTTCCTTGAACCTTATGGAACCTTAGTGGCTCGAAATCCTATCTTGGGAATATAACTTAGCCTTTTACTTATCTTTTATCCATTATTTCTCATTATCTTAATTATTTCTTTATTAAAATATCTCCTTTTCAGGATTTCACTTTATCTCTCTTTTCATTTTCCTTACTGGAATTCCTTTTAACATTTGGAACCTTATGTATATGAAAATCCACCAAAGATACCTCAATCATACCTCTTTCCACTTATTCCCAATATTTTATCCTTGTTTTCAATTTCTTTATTAATAAAGAAATATTTAATTGATCTTTTCTTTTCTTGTTGCATTATCTTTGCAACTTTGGACTCCTTGGAACCTAAGGAACCCAAGATGCACGAAATCCAACTTTGGATAACATTCCTTTTCCATCTAGAGGTTTCTACATCTTTCTTTTATTAATTTTCTTATTTACTCATTTAATAATGGAGTCTCTTTTGTCTTTTCCTTGTTATTGGGCCCAATAGCCAATAAAGCCCACAAAACAACCAACAAGGCTATTGTAAATGAAATCCTTTTATACAAAACAAATTATATCATTATTTGTTCAAATATCTTTAATAGGAGAAATTACATTTCTCTCTAAAAGAACCCAAAAAATTGGGGTTGTAACATCCTTCCCCTCTTATAGGAATTTTACCCCCAAAATTCCACCAGGCACACAAACAAATAGGATAATCCTTTCTTATGTCCATCATGGCTCCCATGTGGCCTCACCCTTTCCATGGTGATTCCCAAGAACCTTCATCATCTCATATTCTTCCATCTGAGTTTTTTCTTACCTTGGTATATTGTACCCTCATAGGTGACTCAGGACATTTCAGCCTCTCGTAAAGTTGAATAGGTTCAGGGCTCAACACATGGCTTGGGTACCTCACATAGTGCTCTAGATCAGACTCATGAAACACATTATATAGCATGTTATCCTGAGGGGTAAGGCTAAACACAACCATCTTCACCAATCCTTCTCAAATGGACCATGTAGTCGGGACTCAGCTCTCTTTGCTATAACTTAGAGGGGTTAAAATTTCACATCACATACTCTCCCACAGTCAACTACATGTTAGTCTGCTTCGCATCATCTCACGACTCATGTCGCCCCTGGGCTCTCTCTTAGCCATTACACGATCATAGCGACTTCATCTGCACACACTGTGGTCCTTTTCTCACCTTTGCGAGGCCCCTTCACCAACATCATCTTAATGGAGTGGTGACCAAAACAACCTCCCTTACAGAGCTTCTTTACATCCCGATATTGGCTATGGTGGTTATCATCACATCTTTCAGAGGACAAGAACTATCTCCATGTATCACCCTGAACAAGCACACATGCTCTTATCAGACCCTCTAGTCTGGATCATGCTAACCATTAGTTTGGGATGATAAACTATATTAATATCAAGTCCTTTATGTACCTACTTCCACTGCATGGAAGTGAATCTTTAGGCTATACTCAAGAACCTTTGAACTCAGATCATGGTGTAGTTGAACCATCCCTCTCTCATATGTAGTTCAACCGGATCCGTCCCTTGACAATATTCATCTAGGTAAGGCGATCTTCCATAACCCATATTGCATCTTGACCTTCCTTGGTCTAGGGGAGACTTACCACAACATCCATAGTGATGAACTCCCATTCCCTCTCGGGGACTCTTTATCCTCATATAAAAATACACTGGGTTACTGATGTTCGTCCTTCACCTCCTGTCATACACATGCAACTTTAGGCAATCAAAGTACTATTGTCACTTACTATATTTGTAGTACCACGGTGTATGATGAACTAAAAATCATGATCTACCGTATGTCATGATTCCTCAAGGTTGATTCCTCAGAAACCCTAAACCACTCTAATCAGGGTTTCATTGCCTTCTTTTCCAGAGAAGTGTATCTGAGGTTCTACAACCATCCTTTTATTGCATCAAGGCCTAGACTGGCTAACCAAACAACCACTACTTGATCAACCATTATCGTTACATCTGAGTGTTAGACAAACATATCTCCTTTTTCAAGCTTAGGGTTAACCTAACAACCTCTTCTAGCCTCTAGCTAAACTAGGCAGCTGCACCTCAACCAGAGCATCCCTTACCACTTCACATCCTTAGGTGTTAGGTAATGTTGAAGGCATACTCCTCACTGTATTACACTTATTATCACATCTCAAACTCTAATTCTATCTTTACTAGGAACATTCTGAGGTCATCCTCTTGGTTATCAAACACAACCTTGTATAACTTGCAAATTCCACTTAGCTCAAGATAAAACATCCTCACAAGATGACTACCTTAATTCTCTTGATGTTGGTAAACCATCTACATATTGTTTACTCCACAAGGGTATGTTATCATCTCTATCCTCATAGATCATAGCTACATTCCAACTCACATCATCTTTATCCTTGGTGTATGGCATGCGTACTGTCCTGTCTCTCACTCCCATAATAAGAGGAAATAAGCATTTGGTTGTAGTCCAAATACAAAATTCTTCCCATTCCAAAAGTAGAGATGGTACATCCCACATTGGCCATACACCTTCAAATCTAAGTTGAAACGTGCAACATGTGTCTCTACATTACGATCCTCAGGATATCAAACTTACTTCAATGGAAAACTGGTCTCCAATCCACTTGGGTCACCACACAATCCTTGGTCATCTCCTCTAGGTCTGTAGGGTGTCGACACTTTTGGGGTCATCCCTATTCTCTTGTGCATCCAGAGAGTTCCCTACTCATCTGCCCTTTGGGTCCCATGAGTTCATGAAGGTGATCAATCTCCTAACCCATGGCCCTCAGACATTGATAGTTGTTAGCTCCCGACCCTATGGTCATGTGCAACTAGGGAATTAGGCAACTCCTACTTCCATCGGTCTTGACCCTAGGATAGACTTAGGATTCTATTATAGTACATGTCCAACTTAGAGCCTTACCCAAGCCTTCATCATCTCTCTCTACATTTATGGGCTGACTTTCATCCTTTCATAGGGGTCATGGTGACCTGCCTACCTTGGTTAGGGCTCATACATGTTACCTCCATGGTAACACATCCACATGCACTTAGAGATGGTTATCTATGGGTCTACAGGTTCATTCTCATACTCTGTACTTTTCACTTAGCTTCTCAAGATCCTATTGTGACCTCTTTAGGTTACCTCAAACCCAACAAAACTGGTATGCACCCTTCAAAAGGGTCCCTCTCCGAGGATGGGAGGAAACTACATCTCTTGATAACAAAGGTCACAAACGTCCTTATGTCTAGGGTTTACATCCTCATGAGCATGCTGAACCCTAGCAAGATACTAAGGCACAAGCAGACCACCTACTAAACCATGCCAGGTCATACTTGTTCTCATTCCTCAACATTAGACCAAGAACATACCTTCCCATGTCACCAACATAGTTGTGAGGGGTTCATCCAACATTCCTTAAACTTAAGGGGTCCCCTTTCCTCTAAACATGAAGAGTACCATGCTTGAATCTATAAAAACTCAAATCTCATCATGAGCATCAGGTACACCACTTCCCCTCTTAGGTCTAAAAACCCTAGGTTCACTTTTTAGATGTCCAACTGCATGCTCAACCTTTTAATCACGAACCAAGCATGTACAGGGTATGACATGCACGTCCTTGAACAACACTTTAGAGTGGAGTCCTCCTCAAGGATAACTAACTAGGTATAAGGCCTCACAACTTGTTACTAAACCTCTTCAGGATCTAAGGAACTCTTCTTCCTAACCCTAAAAGGTGACCACCTATACCATAGGCACATAGGTGCTAGCAGCCTCATCTTCTCTCTAGGGTTTGGTTCCTTTAAAGGAAACCAAGATACTATCAACCTCCAGGGATCATGCATGAGGCAACCACAACCATCCACTTAGGTCACGTCATCCTGAACTCCCCACTATTCCTCATATCTCGAAGTATAAGCTTCCAACCTTCTTGCATGGGTCCTGCTCTCTCTCTCATGAGTGAACCCTATAAACAACCTTACTACTAGAGTTCCTCTCTCTAGGTGGACCAAGCTCACAAGCGTACACCTACCTGGGTGAAACCCATGTTTGCCCAAAATTATCTAAAATTCTTCTTACTTATCTCATAAGCTATCCAACATACTCTCCTGGACAGGATTTTAGCGTACTGTCAGTACTACTGACGTACTTATATGTTTCCATGCTCATATAAGCCCATAGGGTTTCCATAGGTTCTTCACTAACCTCATCATTGAAGGAACTATCCTTCACTCTAACATGCACAACCCTTTCCAGAGTTGGGTCGCCAAAGGCACTAGGTCATCCAACCTCACATGGCTCATATTGCCATGGGTATCAAACTAAATGCATGTCCACTCACACACATGATCTACCATGACATCTAGCTCATCGTGTCATCTCTGTCTCTCTCTCTAACCTTCACTTACGGTTAGGGTTAACATCATCCTTAGAGGATGGGCCAGGTGTCTACTTATAATGGAGGTCTCTACCCCCAAGACTAACTTTCTCCACTTATCCTCCTAACAAGGAGGTCTAGCCTCAGGTCTCTCCTGAGGAAATGACAACATATGTCATCCGACCTAAGCATGCAACTATTCTTTAGTTTATGCTTAAACTATTTAGCTGATGTCCATGACATCTTATTTACATGTTTTTCATTAATTTGGTTGAGGATTCCTTAAACCTTATCAACTTTACCCATACCTCAAGAGGGTGAGGAAGAGAGAGAAAAGCCTTAATATCTTAACAGAATTAGGGTTGAGAAGGGACGAAAATAGATGAGAGAGTCCTAAAGGTATCTTATTTCGAGTCAGATCCTAAGACATTGGCTAGGTAGTCACACAGATCCGGGAGTCCTTGTATTCCGACTAGCGGCGCGGAGGAAAATTTTGCCAACCCCCAGTCGTGATCCTTTTCTAGACATCTCTATATTTCGAAAAATCCTCTAATAACTCCCTTGGTTCTATGGATTTTGTAAAATTTAATAATTATTAAAGATTAAATGGGGAACCTATGCTCTGATACAAAATGTAATGACCCCACCTCTCGGTAACCCCCAAACAAGGCAGACCAAGAGGTCAGAGCCGTTATCCCAATTCTTGGATCAAAGGTTCAACAAATAATCAATAATAATTATCAAATTCTACCAAACTATACTCAAAGGCTGTAATAAAATGAAACTTTGCATACCTTTTAAAACTTTGGATATCTAACTTTTATCCATGACTGGAATCTATTCTAACTCCTTGAACTTTAATTCTTATTTTCACAATGTGCCACTTTATTGTTTGTCCTTTTCACACTTGTACCTAAAATGCCGACAAAAAAACGTCGGTCAACATATATGAATATGCCAGTATGTGTGGACAACCAAAATTTCACAAATATGGCTAACAACCTAATTTTCACAATCAAGGTAATTTAACAAGCAAAATTACGTTTTCAATGTGTCATTCTCCACCGCTTTTGCCCTAACCAGGAATACCCCCTTTAGGGTTTCTATTTTGCCATTGACCTAAGGCCACCTTCTCAATCCCGAGCTTGGTGCCTGGGGTCACCCTTCATGGTGCCCTTTACTCATGCAATATCATAGGCCACCTTCTCAATCCTGAACTTGGTGCCTGGGGTCACCACTCATGGGGCCCATGGGTCTTCCCTCCTGGGCTTGACCTTTTTGCATCATCCATCAGGGTGGCATGCAGGTGTGAGAATACACAGTTATTCTATTATTGTGATAATCATAGTGACTTTATGATTTTCAAGTATGAACATCCAAACTGATAAGTTGCATTCAATGCGATGAATCATCCGGGAAACATTTTGGGAAACTAATGCGATTAACCATAATTAACCACATACCTGTCAAGCTGACTTGATTGTAGAAATAATTCAACCAATTAAGAAACCAAGCAAGCACACACCAAGTTGATCCTGAAATAGGCATCCAATTTTTCTTATCATTAATCATGCCATCGTGGTCTATTAATCCTAGTTGTTTCCTATGGTTACTAGTCTTTTTTAGGGTTTTGATTACAATTAGGGCTTCACTTCATTTTTATTATTTTAAACCCTAATTTTATAAAATTACTCACAAACCCTAATTGCCTCATATTTCTTTCAGAAAAGATCCCAAGATCATCCTTTAGCAACATGAAACCCTAATTTCAGATTACAAGCACTTTTCTTTCCTTTTTCTCCTATTTAGGGTTTCTAAGTAGATTAACCATCATATTAGGTTTAAAACCCTAAACCTTGCAATTTCATCTTCAAAACAAGTTAAGATTCATCTTTATCATTAAACAAGTTAACCATATTTTAATTAACTTATTTGCAATATTAAATTTATCCTTTACCATCAATTAGGGTTTCTAACCACAAATTAATACTTTTTCCATCAAAATTACATACTTTTATAAAAAGATACTGATTTAGGATTTAAAACTATTTTAAATCTATTCCTCATATTTTTCTGATCAATTTTCATGTATAAACTTTCCTCATCTGAGTTTTCTAGTAAAAGATATGAGTTTTGTAAGGAAAATCATTTTTATTGATTTATTTGTCAATTCCAGAAAAATGAGGACCGCTTGATCCATGGTCTGCTGGTCCACTTAGGATCCAACGACCTAGGATGTGTGCACCTATTCTTTGATCTGAAGTTGTGAAGGACAAAAATGTCCTTACCTAAACAATGATGGTGGAGGGCTATTTTGGTAAATGATCAGGCGGTCATCTTCTTCCTCGCGGCAAAGTGAGCAGCAACCCATGGTCAACCTGGTATTTGACTCTGAGGTTTTGACCACCTTTGAGCACGCTGATCATATAGGGAGCTTCACCTCCCTCCTTCAAACTCATTTGTGGCCTCAATTTCCCATGACAACCTTGCACGATCACCTCCTACTCGCCAGACTCCGACGAGGTCCTCTCAGAAAATGGGGGTGAATGTTAGGGTAGAAGACAGAATTGAGGGCACAGAAACACTCCTCTCGGTCTGCTGTAGAGATTTGGGTAACAAGGAAGCACGCGGGTTCCCCCTCTCATCCTCCACTATTTATAGGGTCAGGGACAAGGATCACTTGAATTGGGAATTCTCCCGATCAGTGATCAAACCCCTACAAAGTAGGGTTGGTCATCACCAGACTTCTCTCCTGAGTCCAACGGTGATGTTCCCTCATATTAACTCCATTTCCTTTTCTCACAATGATCCAAGTTTGGATCATCACCAACATGTCTGGTGCAGGACTCCTCATGCCTGTGGGAGTCATCCTGGATCGTGGGATCGTGATCCAATAGCCCACACTGCTCGCGCCAAAACAAAGGCAATTCATATTTCTATTTTAAAGAAAACCCTTTTGATTTTATGATAACTTTGGAAAATCATAACTCTCTAACCATGGCTCCATTTAATCCCAAATCTTGAGGGAATCTTATTAATGACTTAATTTATCATCAAGCCATGTTTGGGCTCATTATCTAAAAGAAAGTGTGCTTATTCTTTAGGTGCAAGATATCACTTAATTATATTTATGTCTCACATATTTTCTCTTTCTCTTGCCATTAAATTATGATTCTGAGTTCTTTGAACCTTAAGGAACCTTAATGTCTCGAAATCCCATCTTGGGAATATACCTTAGCCTTTTACTTATCTTTTATCCATTATTTCTCATTATCTTACTTATTTGTTTATTAAAATATCTCCTTTTGAGGATTTATCTTTATCTCTCTTTTCATTTTCTTTATTGGAATTCCTTTTAACATTAGGAACCTTATGGATACGAATATCCACCAAAGATACCTCAATCATACCTCTTTCCACTTATTCCCCATATTTTATCCTTGTTTTCAATTTCTTTATTAATAAAGAAATATTTAATTGATCTTTTCTTTTCTTGTTGCATTATCTTTGCAACTTTGGACTCCTTGGAACCCAAGGAACCCAAGAGGCACGAAATCCAACTTTTGATAACATTTCTTTTCCTTCTAGAGGTTTCTACGTCTTTCTTTTCTCCATTTTCTTATTTACTCATTTAATAATGGAGTCTCTTTTGTCTTTTCCTTATTATTGGGCCCAATAGCCAATAAAGCCCACAAAACAACCAACAAGGCTATTGTAAACGAAATCCTTTTATTCAAAACAAATTATATCATTATTTGTTCAAATATCTTTAATAGGAGAAATTACATTTCTCACCAAATGAACCCAAAAAATTGGGGTTGTAACATCAACCTTGGCCCACCTGTGCACCTTTATCTAGGTCCACCCAAAAAATATAGGTTGGGTGGGAATGCTACCTCTATGGAATTTTTCATAAGTATGGCTTGCATATGAGGTTGGACGTGTTTTTTGATAGATACTCTACTGAATAAAGGATACACCAGGCATATGGGGAATGCAACTCTACACTGAAGGGGGAGGAAACTAGG
This sequence comes from Alisma plantago-aquatica, assembly GCA_963693085.1. NCBI lineage: Eukaryota > Viridiplantae > Streptophyta > Magnoliopsida > Alismatales > Alismataceae > Alisma > Alisma plantago-aquatica. The sequence continues at coordinate 641,751,207 of OY856413.1, read as the reverse complement.
AATATAGTAGGCAATCAAAGTTATCCTACATAGATCTTTACCTAAGGATGATTTGAAGACATGGTTAAGTAGTTAACCAAACACTAAACAAATAAAGCCCTACCATTTTCTCGATGGCTTGATTCTTTTTATTACCTTGAGGATACACTAGACTCAAATTTTGGGGAGATTGATAACATCCAATTTTGTGGATATTTTATGCCTCACTATTTCCCCTTCTTTATGAAAGTCACCCTCACTTACCGCCATTTCACATAATTTTACTATTCATTCCTTGATTCAAAGGTAACCACTCTACTCCATGTAGGTAATTCAACAAACTATTGTTCTACCTTAAGACAAAATCCCCATCATTTCCCACAAGTAATGGGACTCACCCACGACACTAGGATCAAGGGATAGATAGACCATTGGTTCCCTAATCAAGGGTACTCTATAGCAATAGGAATCTAGACCAACTATCAATTGTCTAAACTAATGTTCCCTCTGAGCCTAGAATGAGCACCTACCGATGGTGTGTCAATGCTCAACCATTCATCAGTTCACAACCATGGACACTTAGAACATGATGGGTCATGCCTACCGATGGTTCCTCTGTGAACTTCAACAAATGGCTTGTCTGTAGAAGTCGTGAAGGTTCCACTTAAGCCGCAATCCATTGATTCGCAAGCCGATGCATACCCAACATGACTACCAATCGATCGAGGCACAAGAGAACTATCATTCAAGATTGTTAGTCATGTGCCTCGAGGCATGAGCCCCAAGGACTTGTTGCATAGGTAATGCATCCCTAGGGCTAGCTTGAGTACTGGACTGAGGCCTATAAGTAGAAGACCCCATGCTATGGAGAGGGGTCATGATGTGAGGAGGACAACAAAGTGTTTCCGCATAGCCACCTAGCCATCGGTTCCCATTGAACCATTCTACCATCAATTTGAGATCTCTGAGGATGAGAGTATGATGGGATAGCGTGCCTCAAAATTTAGATGGGAGAATCCTTCCATCGACCTTGACCATCTATGGTCACTATTTGTGTATCTACCTTCTTCAATAAACATGTCCATCTTCCTTCATCTATTTCATCCCATTTCATCATCCATATCCATGTCTAATTATACTTGTAACCTAGAATTGTACTCACCACCATGAGTTGCTAACATAAACCTTGGGTTTAACGTCCCAAAATTTGAGGCCTTGGATAACATGATCTTTAAAGGAATGATTGGACTACCCATATCACCAAGGTGCACCTCCTTTTTTGAGAGCCCATCACTAAAGAACTCCATAGTTAAGTGTTCTCAGCTTGGAGTTGTACTAGGATGGGTGAGTTGGGAAGTTGATCCTGGCTTGAGTGTCAGTGAGGACAAAGTGCACATTTAAGGCTAGTGGTGGTTTGTTGGGCCAGTCATCATTCCTAAAACTCTAGTAGTGCCTTGGGAAGTGGGCCCAGGCATTACAAATGGTATCAAATCCAATTCCCCTCCAATAGGTGGGACCACATGGGCCTGTGGCATGCCAGTCTTTGAGTCGTGCGGTCCATACATGTTGGAACAAGCTATCCGAGTTGATGGAGGCGCCCATGCACTGGTAGTGTCCAGGCATGTTGGAAAGGGCTATCTGAGTTGATGGAGCTGCCCTTGTATTGGTAGCCATGGTTGGGAGCTGGGTGTACATGGGCCATTTGGGTCAGCACTGAAATGGGGAATGATAATGGGGCCATATAATTGAGCCTTGATGAGGACGTCAAGAGTCTAAGTGGAGGAGATTGTAACGTCCCAAGATTTGAGGACTTGGATAACATGATCTTTAAAGGAATGATTGGACTACCCATATCACCAAGGTGCACCTCCTTTTCTGGGAGCCCATCACTAAAAAACTCCATAGTTAAGTGTGCTCAACTTGGAATAGTACTAGGATGGGTGACCAGTCTAGAAGTTGATCCTGGCTTGCACGTCAGTGAGGACAAAGTGCGCATTTAAGGCTAGTGGTGGTCTTTGAGGCCAGTCGTCATTCCTAAAACTCTACTAGTGCCTTGGGCAGTGGGCCCAGGCGTTATTGGTTGGGATTAGCCACTAAGGCTATCCCAACATGCAAATACTTATATCCATTGAATATACATTATTAGCAATGTTAATCTCCATACCATTGGTCTTAATTATTCACTTGTATGCTTAGCTACATTTTTTTTAAATTTCTAGTACCTCAAAAGAGTAGTATAAACCCATATCTAAGTGTTATGGAGTTGCATGAATGCATGAGAATGTTGTAATGCTTAAGCTAATGATCATATGGTGATTGTTTGTTTGCCATCTTGAGAGAGAGCGACAACCTTATAATCTAGATCGATCCTAAGATCAAGAGAGGTGGGAATAGACACTAACGATGATTTCTTGTAAACTCACTAAGGGTATAACATGGGTGTGAGCATTGCATGTTGGTGAGAGACCTTCGGTGGTGAAACTCAATCCAAGTTCCTCATTCATATTTGATAACTTAATATTTTAACCTGATTTATCTTTTTCTTTCTTTATTTGTGGGATTACAATTTTACTTTCTTCTTTGTTGAACTACCTCCATTACATAAGGAACACAAAATAATCTTACTCTTCGATTGGTGTTGTTGGTATGTATGCCCAGAGAGCCACTCATATTATGATTGTAACATGGCTTGGGATACATGATTTGATAATGATTAAAGGTAATTCCAACTATTATGTTTGTCAAAATCATGAGACAATGAAACAACTATAATATATGTCTAAAGAATGATGTTACTCGGTGACATATGTCTTCAGGTTGATGACCTGAACAATGAGATCATATGTATGATAAGAGAACATACATTCTTGTTATGTCCCTAGTTGGATATTACTATGGAAGAAAAATAGATGAAAATAATAAATGAGATTAGAGTGTGTGTTCACTGATGATAGAGTCTCATTAGTCATGTTATGTCATATGAAGTCAAGCACACAAGTATATGTTAGAAAACAATGTATTACACATACTTACATTGAGAGTCATACATGGATACCATGGAATGGTAGTCAGAATAAACTCTCATAGTAATAGTGGTGATTGAAGTTCTTAGACCTAAGATCACTACACTCATCACATGTCATTCGATGTACTTTGACATCATCCACCATGACATTGAATAAGGGTTGCCATAAAGGTGATGCTCGAGTGCATTGTGACACATGGGGATTGAGTGTGATAGATGTAGATGGGATTTGTACCTGTGATAACCTGACCTTTTCTCTCTCCTCAAGTGATATGTTCCTCTCTCAGAAAGTGGCCCATTACTGATTTTGATGTCAATTTCATAATTGGAGGGATGAGATTTTCTAACTTAGCCACCATAATGATCAATTTCACAATACGTACATTTGATTTGCCCTCTTGATCTAAATTTCACTATTTAATGACTCACTACTTTGTAAAATATATTGAACCTGATTAGTATGATCACCTTGATCTACAATATGTTTCAAAATATTGAGTGTTCATTTATCTTCCCAACAGTAGAAAAATTACCTCATTTGGAGCATCCTAGCCCATGATATGGGTATTTGAAAATTGACCCAAATTGTACATGTTTTAACTACTTTTGTGAGTTTGGGCCTTAATGGGATTAGTTTGTCACGCGACCCATGCTTTACCCTTGTGCCTCGCTGATCCTCTTTCCCCTCCAGGAATGTAACGAAGAGTAGTAACTGCTCAGCTTCGTCCCTTCCAAACCAAGAGATGGAGGCGGCAGATGAAACTAGCCCTGTACACACACCCCCATCTAAACCCTAGGTCTCAAGTTCCTTTATAAGCCCCCTGGACCAACCCCTTCTTCATTTACTTCTTGCCCCTCCTCCTTCTCTGGTTCCTCACCACTTGTATTTCCTCCCTGTACTGGTTCTACTAGTCGACGGGTATGGCATCCATCTAGCCCCCTTGCATGACACCACAATGGCACTCACGGCCGGACTCCAAGCGGCTGATGTGCCCCGAACCTCCAGAAGATTTGCTGCTTCTTCCCCAGGCTAAGCGGCCACGATGGCCATGATGTTTGGTGGGGGTGCGGAACCCCTGTACCTCCCCTGTTCCACGGAAGGAACAGAGCAATCCCGAGCGGGATCGCAAGGGGCAGGAGGCGGTGGTGAGCGAGGGTGCACGACCCCTCGTTGGCGGTTGACGGTGTCTCGGCGCAGTGCCTGGCCGATGGAGACCGCTAGGCCAACACCTGGAGCAGTGAGCAGTGGGTGCGAGGATGCCCAAGCCAGAGGTGGGCATGGTGACGAGCGACCTTGATCGTGGCCGCTGATCCCCGATCCAAGGATCCGTGTCACAGGGGAAATAATCAAGGGTATGCTTCTTGGTTTCTCTATAGTTTGACGCATAACCTTCTAAAATCAATATCTCCCAATTCCCTTGGCCAAAATATACAAAATTATATATCAAATGGATCAACTAAAAATATCTACAACATGAGAACAGTGTCAGACCCTGAATCTTCTTCTAAATCTCTGATAATGCTAGATATTTGATCTTTGACTTCTTTGACCATGCTTAATGCATAATTGTGATGAATCTTGAATATTTGATGTATACCTACCCTCCTAACCTTGAAGTCAATAACTTTTGTACATATTGAGTTTAATGGGAGTCATCATCATCTCTATTTCTTATACATTACTCTAGTTGTAGATATATACTAGTGTTGAGACTCTAATGATGTACCCTGCCCTAAATTGATAATCTAGCTACTTAATGATGAAATAATGTCTAATCAACCCCAAAGAAGTAATACATGTCTCTTCTTGACCTTAATATCAGCCCTTAGCATCCTCCTTGCTATGGTTGTTTCTTTTGACATCTAATGCATGTATATGCCCCTATTATGTGAATGTTTGTTTATACTTTGAACCAACGTTGGGTTGACCTAACCTATGCATTTCTCTATGTCTTTATGTTGCTGATCTTGACCATCCTTGATGCTTGGTCCCCTTGAATTGATAATCTTTGATCTGGATTACTCTATTATGAGTCTTTGATCCTTTAATGTACTAAGGAACTTGAACCTTGAAATGGCCATAAGTAATCCGTGGAACCTTAGAATGATATGAAACTAGAACCACACCATCATGATGACCTCTAGATCAGTACAATATCAAATAATGAACCAATAAGCAACTTGGAACCCATCTTGGCCAAAACCCTAAAATGCATCTAATTAGGGTTAATGATGAGAATGTAATACATATATGTAATCTTGTTGTTAATCAGGTTGTCTTATGATCTAGATGGTAATGGACGTGTTAAGTTATGAATCTCTGAATCAGGTATGGGCCTTATCTAGTTATATGACTACCACTTTCTTGCTTGAAAAGACATATATTGTATGCTTTTTTGTCTATTTTCTCAAATATTACCATGTAGCATTGCTATGTGTTACTCGATGTTTGCCTCATTAGTTTTATAACTTGAACACATGTGTATATAGAACTCCATTATAATATTGATTGATAATGGGTTAGATCTTGGGTACGGCCTTGAGGTCCCTCTCGTATAAAAGGGTTAGCTAAGCTTGAGCACCCTTACGGACCCTTCCGATGGGAAGATGGTCAAAGTCCTTAAACATGCTTGATATTGTTAGTATAATGGAGTGAAATGACATAAAATATGATTATTCTTGTTCGCTTAGTTTTGAAATCTTTTCAAAATTATGCAAAGCTTATATAAATGTGTATCTTTCTGCCCCATACTCAACACCTTGTGTGTTGACCCATTTCTCGTATGTTGTTTTTAGGTTCAGAGATGGCTAGAAGGTTGATGGGCTTGGTGAGCTATGATAGGTGTACTTGTTGTAATATCCAGATTTAGTGCACATGAATGACTTGTACCTTGACTATGGAAATATGTAATTGAATTCATGAATATAATGCATTTTGTATAATTTATACTTGTTGAATGTTGAGATTGTGCTGGTGTCTTTATCTTGTTATCTGTTCATGTGTGCTAAGATTTACGCTTCCGCATTTTGCCTTTGGTATACGTTTGGTTCATGGGACTGGGATTCCGGCTCCGTGACAGTACCTCCTATAGGAGATCGATATCTAGGCCACTTGATAAGCAAGACTAAGAAATGTATTGCCATACTCATGTGATTCAATATGTGATATGTGAGCTCGCATGCATCTCAAATAGTTTCCTCTAGTTCAAGGAACATGGATTGAATGTTGATAGAATGACCATTCCATCCCTTGAGTTCATTCTAGATATCAAAGACAAAGGAACTATATGATCATGATAACATTGATCAGAAATTGTAGGTCAAAGTTGTTATCCAACTTTCCAAATTACTTGGGTAGAAATGATGTGTTTCTAGATATCGCACATTTCTTGTGATGTCATAAATTGGTTATGGACATTTGCTACCAAAATTGGGACCTATAGGGTCACACACATTGGATTCACTTATAATAGGAGTTTTTTAATGAATAATGTTTAACTTAACTACTAAAGTGTTTAGGTATTAAATTTAAACAATGTTGATTAAAATTTGACTGACTTACTCTGAACTGACCGATTCAAGTGTTGAACCCATCAGTTGGAGTGTCAGGTCAATCAAAAGCAACATTGGTTGAACAATGATTGAACCAGGGCATGAAACGACTGATTCACTAAGTGAACTGACCAGTTCTCTAAGTGAACTCACTAGTTCAAGGTTTGAGATGACCAGTTCACATGAACCGACTGGTTCAAGGTATGAGATGATCGGTTCATGTGATGAACCACCCAGTTCATGTGATGAACCACCTGGTTCAATGATCAATTTGATTGGATCAAGATTTAAACCTTTCATCATGTTTTGCATTAATTGAATATTGAATGCCAATTTGATTCAGAACAATATAATATATGACCAAGCATTTCAAAAGTTGAACTGAATCATTCACCAATGAGTCGGATGGTTGGACTGGTAATCGACTAGTTCACCATTTGTAGCTTCCTAAAAAGTCATGAAATTTTGTCTCTTTGACTCCCAAATCGATTAGAAACCTTGAACCTGGCCCTCCTATAAATACAGAGATACAGGGGGCTTCCTAGACACAATAATAAGATATGATAGTTGTTTCCCTCTCTAATTGTGGTAAGAAAGATAGCTCGAGCAAGTGCTACCTCTAATAGGGAGGAATAACAAGCGAGAGACAATTAGAGAGCAAGTCATCCCTAGCACCCTGACATTTGAAGGGACAACTCCTTCTTGTTGGCTCTGGTTGGTCAACATTGAGTTCTCGATGGTCTATGTTGTCTACTCTAGAGGTGAGGAGGTTATCACCTATCACTAGGAGGATAAATTCAACTATTGTTCATGCCAATTAACTGGGAGGCCACTGACCCTGTCTAGGCACAACTTATAGAAAGGCACTACTGCAACAAGAGTTATCATTGGACTTGCTCCAGATCTAGGTATAACTCTTGTTACCTTCCTTTAATTTATGTTTCATCATGACAAGACATTTTGTGCCAGATAAATCAACCTACTCTTGAGACAAATTGATTGACTAGAGGACCAAGGAGGATGGTACCGATTGACTGGTGGCCCAAATGATCGGTTGGAGGAGTCCATACATCGGTTGAACTAAAAACTATACTACCAACTCAAGAGACCAACCGACCAACCAGGAGGTGAGATGAATGGTTAAAGAGTTGAACTGATCAACTTGGACTGGTTCTATTGTAGTTTTCTATAAGAACAAGTTGTACATATGTTGTGGACCTTAGTTGGTAGCAATTTCTTGTGGCTCTAAGAAATTGCATTAGACTGGACATAACCATCACTCTTATATTTTTGATTGCATGTTTCTCATTTGTGGTTAGAACATGTATTTGATATGTACTATAACTATGTGGTGATTGGATATGTATATATACAATTAATATATAAAATCCCTCAATAAATATTAAATCTTAGATGCTTTCCATAAGAAACACTCATGAAAAACTTGATCGACTATGTGTGGGCATGCCAAGCATGGTGTGTTCTTGATCTCATAGAAGTATGATGGTAGTCATGTGTGCCTGCCAAATAGGGTGCATTATTGTTATATAGACTGTTGGGTCAGGCTTAAATAGGTGATCTTAATGAGATTAAGCACCTAGAAGCATGCAAATGACTATGACAAAGAGCTGTGTATACCATCTATCCAATAATTGCATGAGATGCAATTGGGAAAAATTGCCTACCTTGATAATTTGTTATGAACGCTAGTGTTGGACGTGTAATAATTCAATCGTTTTGGGTTTTGCCTCACTAGAAAATTGAACACTGCAATCTTCTGAATTGTTAGCAAGGGCGATCAATTTGAACAAAATAGTGGGAACAATAATTAATTAAAAATCCTAATTAATATTGACAAAATTATCAAATAAAATCAATAAAAAATGTTTTGACTAATGTTGCAAACCTTCTTTTGTAGAACCTAATGGCCAATAGAAAAACATTTTCTTTATGATTAGTTCTTGAGAAGGACAAGTTGAACAAGAGTAACATCCATGACTAGTTCTAAATGTTGAGAATCTTTCTCACTCAAGAGTGCAAGATCTATGTCCTAGAGACATCAAAGCATATGAACCTCCTCCCAACACGCCTAAGGCTGACAAGGATGCTTACTGAAAGCACCCTGAAGGTGTTGTGTATGTCAAGTGTCTAATGCTATTCTCAATGAACTAAAGAGTTGTAGTGACAACATGTATGTTATTGAGATGGTAGCATATCTTGAGAACATGGACCAAGACCTGGAAAGATAAGAGAGATATGATATCTCAAAGGCATTGTTTAAGTGTGACATGGTTGAAGGAGATTTAGTAGGTTCCCACACACTCAAATGCATTGGGTATGTGGAGAACCTTGCTAGACTGGGATTTTCCTTAGGTCAAGAGTTGGCCATAGATGTGATTCTGCATTCACTGCCAAAATCATATTGCTAGTTTTTCATGAACTACAACATGAATGATTTTTATAAGAGGTTGCTAGAGTTACTTGGCATGATGAGGATAAATGAAGTGCAGATGAAGAAGAACAAACCCAAACTTGTGATGATGATCAATAGATGGAAGGCTGAGGTAAATGAAAAGATAAGAAGAGTTCTAAAGCTAGTAAGAGACCAAAGTCTTCTGCATGGAAAGCTAAGGGTGGAGTGAATAAGGAAGGAAAGTACCACCATTGTCACCAACATGGACATTGGAAAATAAATAGTCCTCTTTATATAGAGGAACTCAGGAAGAAGAAATAGATAGAGGTGTCCACTTATGAACATGAGAAGAAGTGAGCTAGAACTATGTAGAGCAAGAGTTGTTGCCACTACAAATGGAATTTGTCATTCATCTAATGGGCATGTAATAAAATTAGAGAATTTATATTATGTAATTACCATTAATGAAAACATCATGTATCCTGTATTGACAAGGATGTTATGAAAATATTGATTCTTTCATTTTAAAAGATAAGATCTTATATTATAGTGCCCTATGTCTCCCAACCTATACTTGATAGTTGTAAATACAAATGTGAATGACACATATAATGAATGAATTGATAACTCAAACAAAGAATGCCTATAGCATCGTCATCTAGTTTACATCAATGAGGATACATTTATATAATCCATAACTATGGTCATCTAGACTCTTTTGGATACTGAACCAATACAGAGATGTTAGTATTATTTATTAGGAAATATGACAAAAGCATCTACATTTGATGTAGTTGGAGAGTGATTATTCTATTAGGACTCTTACATATAGATGTATATATACCTTGTAGAATAAATTCTAGAGGTGGTTCTTAGTGTGTCAATATATTTATTGATGATATCAATAGATATGGTAATATATATTTAATGAAATACAATTATGAATCTCTTGAAGCATTCATGTAGATCATGAATGAAGTACATAACTAGCTCGGTAAAAGTATTAAGACACTTTGATATGATCAATGTTGAAATATTTAAACCAAGAGTTTGAGGACCTTATGGAGATACCATGATAGTGTATGACAATGAACTCTAACTAAAACAAAATGATGTATCGCAGTGAAGGAACCAGACCCTGATTAAGTCATGGTGCTAATCTTCCAATTTCCTTTTCCGCACATGCTTTACACTAAAATAATGTATCGTCTAAAATGGTTCAAAAAACACCATATGAGATACGACATGTAAAATGTTTTGATATGTCTTTCATAAGGATTAGGATTGAAAGCTTTTGTAAGAAAATGGTTTCTTGAAAAGGTATGTCCACAAATCATATGAATGTTATTTTTTTGAATACTACCATTATATTCAATCCAACAACAAAACATTTGTTTCCAAGATGGTTGTATTCCTAAATAGGTCCAATGGAATCAGTGAGAGAAGAATAGAACTAAAAAAGAATGAGATCAACAAGAAAACATTGAACCTAAAAAGGTGTAGTGGGAATAAATAAAATCACAAATTGTTGTTGAATCTCAAGTTTCTTATGTAACACGCAAAACTCGTAGTTCTAGTAGAACACACATTGAATTTGAAAGATTATGTCATCTTATAACTCAGAAAGGCTATGAGTTGGTCATAATATGATATCAAACAACCTACCTAGAAGGGAGGGACCTGAGTTTGAGGAATGGATTGAAGCCATAAGATCCAAGACGGAGTCCATGTACAACAATAAGGTATGACCTTGGGGTTGGTTCTTTGAGAAAAGGCTGACATGGGTGGTTGTGTACAAACCTATATGAATATATTGGTTGTAAAGGCTTTTAATCTAGTTCAAGGTGTTGAACATGAAGAAATCTTTCACCACTTGAATCCATTAGGATCATGCTTGCCATTGTAGCTTGTTATGACTATAAGATAAGAATATGGATGTTAAAACTGTATCCCTAAATGGGAATATTCATGAGGATGTGTGGGCTACACAGCTTATGTTGTGAAATACATGCATAGATTATAGTAGTGGAAACAAAAAAAAATAATCTATTTGTATTCCCATAACAACAAGATCGTGTGAATTACTATGAAATAAGAGGGATGGTTTAACGAGTTATACTTGCACCTGGAGCAAGTCCAACAACAACAACTCACATCAATGCAACTGTCTTCTTATTGCTCTTGGATGCTGGATGTGCAACTCCTGGTCTTCACCATGAACAATGAATAAAACAACTTCTACAATGATTCCTGTGGTCTCTCCATTGACAGCAAGATGAATTTGCCCTCCTAGCAGCAGCCAAATGACTCCTTCCTCTAAAGTAGTCCACATGAACCAACTAGAACTCCTACTGTTCACCTAGAACAGACATGAAGGAGTGATCCCTCCCATTGGCATACTAGTCACTAACTTCCTCTCCCACAAAAATGATCCTCAATTGTTCTCTCCCGTCGTTATCCCTCCCTAGTTGGGTAGGACTTGCTTGGGCTCTTTTGGTTACCAAAACCAAAGAGGGAAATAATTTTTAGAGTAATTGATTCTCAATTGTCTTTGTTGTTGTTCTTTGGGAAGCCCCCAATACACCACTATTTATAGACGGGGTTAGGGATAGGGTTCACAGTTGGTTCGAGATCTGTGCGGGAAAGAAGGGACCATAAGATCTTGAATTTTCACAACCTTCGACATTTGAAATAGCTATCTGGTAGTCCACATGGTTGTATCGAACTACAAGATAGTCGTATCTCTTTGCCAGACCATCATCTAGCAGATTCTGAATCGCATATGAAATGGCAAGTCTATTCACATTAATACTAGACATTAATTCCTTGCACCACAAGAATTGTGCAATCGAAATGAGTTTGAGAAACTTCCCAAACATCTATTTGGCCTCAATCGATCCATCTCACACATGGTACATGCCCATCTCGCTCACCTAGATGGTTGTCTGGTGAGTTGAGCCAAGCTGGTTAATTTAACAGCTTGAACCAACCGATTCACATTTCAGTTTGGGTAGAATATAGCCAATTCATATTTTTTATTAGTCTAACGACCCAAATGTGTGTCTCAACACATGAGACACTCATGTGGCATGTCCAAATGGTTGTATCAACACTTGAGATGGTCATTTGGTAGTGTAGTTAGCCAATTAATTGTATGAGTTGAATACCTAAACACTTTAGTAATCAATCCAATTATTATTCAAGATCAAATTCCTCTTTTAGATGAGTTTCTATGTGTGTGACCCTATAGGTTCCATATCACATTGGCAGCGAATGTCCATAACAAGATTATGACATCACAAGCAAAGAGTGGTGCCAAGTCACACATCAGTGCTACCCAAGTGAATGGAAAGTTGGAGAACAACTTAAACCTACAACCTGTGTAAGGTGTTGGTGTGATTGTATTATTCCTTTGTCTTTATCTGGAGTGAAATCAAGGCATGGAGTCATCATCCTCTCAACATTCATCTCATATTTCTTGAACTATGTGCATGCACATGTATTTCTCTGTCTCACTTATACAGTGGCCTTGATATCATACTCTAGTAGGAGAGAAAAATCCCTTATCTATCAGTCACAATCTATTTGCATGTGTCAAAGTCACCCAATCATCACTGTTATAACATCCCATGTTTTAGGACTGTGTTTGATGATGTCAAAGCGTACCCAATTACATGGACAAGTGTAGTGATTTCAGGTCTAAGAATCACAATCACCACCTTCACTATGATAGATGACTGTGACCACCAATATTGGTTTCCATGTGTTACTTCTCAAGGTGAGTTAGTTTGATACTATGTTCCCTAACGTGTATATGTGTGCTTGGTTTAATATTTCCATATCATGACTTATGAGACCCAATCACCAACCAACCACTTATGTGTTACTGGTGTCCATCTACCTTCCACAGTAACAACAAGACTAGCGACAAGACAAGAATGTACATACTCTTAGCATTCACATGATCTCATTCTTCAAGTCACGTACGTGAAGACATACATCAATGAGTATTGCCATTCTTTAGACATTCATAATGTTTCCTCATTATCTCATAACTGAATGAAACATAATGAATTGGAAGTTTTCCTTTATGAGTATTAATCAAATCCTTCATGGTTTATGCCATGACAATCATCACATGATTGTCTCTGTGGGCATACCTTACTAACAAACTCCCACTTGCACTTAATCATGTCATTTCCCATGAGAGACCAATCCAATTTCTCTCTCATTGAATCCTTCCATGTATGAACTCCTTCAACACATTGATATTGTATGTGCTCAAACTTATGTTGTGAAACATTCAAGAACTAACTCATTGATCTTGATCCTTGTCTCATAATATGTTTCATCTTATCCTTCTTTATTGAAGGTGTTTTCCTTTCCATATCTCAATATTCATAATATCAAGATGTTATTCCTCATCATATGTGGAATATTCATATATGCTCCCAATAAATCTTTTGTAACCACAAATTTTATCTTTTATCTTTCTTCAAGTCAAACTCTTTGACTATCTTGCCAAGTAAGAAGATCCCTCCTATAAGATGCATATTTCAAGCCCAAATTGAAATTTTTAGTTGATAGACTTTATTTGGATTTATAAAGTCATGAACTCTTTAGGTTTTGTCACGTACACATCCTGTGATGTATAAGGAATCTAGTTTCTATCTTCATATGCAAAATCTCATAGTCTATTTTAACTACAACATCATGCATGACAATTGGTAAAGGATTTTCTATCATGTTCAACAACTTGATCTAATTTGAAAAACTATTCAACCAATTCGTCCTTTTATGTTATCCACATAGGTCATTGCCACAAGACCATATTTAACCCTTGAGGCATTACCCATTTACGTGGCTCTATCAAGGTCCTACCTTGTTAGCTTAGATGAATCCCATAACGGCCTTGATCGTTTACTTAGATTATGTCACTATATAGTCTTTAGTTGATTAGTTGGCTCAACCTGTTATGGCCAAACTGTCTGAGTGATTGGATTCTAAATTCTCAATTTTAGACATCTTCTAATAGAACTATTTTGATATGTGTTACATGATGAACTTATAACTTCCAAAACAACTTGTGATTCTCTTAGTTCTCAATGTAGCACTTTGTTGTCCTCAAACATTTTGAGTTCTACTTTTATTTCCACTGATTCCTTAGGAACACAGTTATCCAAAACACTTTTGTTATTGGATTCAGATTAATACTATCATTCATGAAACTACTTTCTCAATGTAGGTTTAAATCCTTTAGACATACTGGGACAATCCCAAATCATATCATATATGATGTCTTATAAACCATTCAGATGGTACATCATCTAGTGATAACTTTATATATCTATGAGGATATAAGAATATTATATTAATTTATAATTATATCATGACTCATCATGGTATAATTCCTTCAATATGACACATCATCATTCTCAGATGGATTTGACTTGTGATACTTTATCTCACATCTTTGTTTGAAGGTTTGATGCAAAGTATTTCAACATTTGCTATCATCAAAGTTTCATAATACTTTCATCAAAGTCATACTTCATTTATAATCTCCTTGAAAACATCAAGACATTTATGTTTCTATTTTATTGAGTACATATCATCATATTACCAGTAATATAAATGAAGTATAAGTAATTATGTATATCATTCATTTCATAAGATCTTCATGAATCACATGTACGTGGTATGTTGGAAAGCTTGTCCTTCTACTACATCTAATGAAGGATGTCATTTCACATTGTACATAAGTAATAATTGCATATTTACTTAGGTTCAATAACTAAGGGAAACTGGATCAACATCATTATGTATTTCTGGCATGCATTTCTTATATATACATCCACAATGACGATTACTAATAATAATCTTGAGCTTATCAATTACAATTCTTTGGTATAAACGTTGAAAAACTTATCCAAGATTCTTTCAAAATAAAGATCATTAGATATTTGGCCATTTACATGCAAGATCATATCTTTTGAAAAAAAACAATAATATCTCACTTTATTGATTCAACAATCTTGTGATATAAGATGCTTAAAGTAAATGTTACTTTTTTCTTGGCATAATGAAATAGTTGTTCAAGTAACTCTATTACATGCTCAATGGGCTAAGATAAATTTAAATGTAGACTAAAGTTTCCGCAACTCTTGCTCCACCTTGTCCATCTTTGTCCTTCAATGAAGGATTTTACGTCGTATCAGATCCTGCACATCCGTATGTCAAATCTGAATTTGTTATCACATACCAAAATAAATAGGTAATCAAATTTATCTTATAGTGTTTATACCTGAAGTGGAGGCCTCAATGTATTCCTTCTTCTTCTTAAGTTCCTCTAACTAGAGTGGGAAATTAGTTTTTCAATGTTCAGGCTGATGACAATGGTGACAATCGTCTCTTATTTTCTTCACCCCTCCCTTTTTTTTGAGATCTAAAGACTTAGGCTTCTGGCTAGAATTAGAACTGTTCGTAGATTTTCCTTTGCCTTTAGACTTCCCCTTTGTCTTGCTGATCATCATCACAAACTTGATCTTGTCTTTCTTCAATTGTCCCTCAGTTGTTCTCAACATGCTCAACAACTCTATCAACATTTTGTCAAAGTCATTCGTGTTGTAGTTCATGACAAACTGACTATATGACTATGGCAGAGACTATAGAATCATGTTAGTGGCCAACTCTTGACCTGAGGGGAATCCCAATCTAGCAAGCTTCACAATCTACCCAATAATCTAGAGAACATGAGGACCTATTGGATCTCCTTCTACCATGTTACATTTGAACAATGCCTTAGAGTCATCATATTTGACATATCTTGCTTGATCTTGGAACATGTTCTTGAGATGTGTGACCATCTCAATCACATCTATGTTCTCATGCTACCTTTTAAACTCATAGTTCATGGATCATATCATCAGACACTTGACATCCACAACATCTTTAATATGCTTCTTGTAAGTATCCCTGCCAACCTTTCGTGTAGTTGGAGGTGGTTCATCTAGTTCTGGCATTTCCAGGACATAGAGCTTGCACTCCTGTGTGAGAATGATTCTTAGCATCCTAAACTAGTCATGGAAGTATTTCCATTAAGTTTTTCCTTCTTAAGGACCGATCGTAGAGAAAAGTTATTTTTCTTTTGCCTCCATTTGATTCTACAAAAGAATTCACAATTTTGTCAAAAACTCAATTTTGAATTGATTTGATTAAAATTTGGGTGATAATGGTTAGGTCTTTAATAAATTATCATTATCATTATTTTATTCAAATTAATAACCCCCACGTATCAATTTAGAAAATTACAACAAACAATTTTATAATGAGAAAGATCCTAGATAGTTCAACTATGGCCCGACCAACGACACAAAACACAATTAGTTACCAAGGTAGGTAACTTTTTGTGATTGCATCATATGCAATTCTTGATAGACGATATGCACAACAGCTTGCCATGATCATCTGTATGCTTTTGGGCTTAGGCGCTCTAAGTATCACCAGTTATGACCGACCTAATAGCCAACACAACATGCACCCCACAGAGGCAAAACCTACATTACTACCAGCACACTTCCACGAGGTAGACGACACACCATGTGAAGGCGTAACCTATGCTTGGTCGAACAAGCTTTTAATGTGGGTTTCTATTTGAAAGCATCTTAGACTTAATATGTATGACTAAGGCATATATATATATATATATCTGTGTGTGTGTGTGTGTGTGTGTGTGGTAGCGATCCTGTGAGAAACATCCTACAATGAGAGCATGAGAGGAATTTGAATAACTATAAATTAGTCACTATTGTTTAAAATCCAACCGTATAGATGGAAAAAAGCATCATTTCATTTACCTTCTCGCAAAAAATCATTGCAATCAGACATTGTTTACATGTCCATATGTACAATATACACTTTTTACATCCAACAGTCAGCTTGGAATTAAATATAGAGTGGCGAAAAATATTTGGTTGTTGTGAATGATTTACAAATTGGATGGTGATAATATTTTATAGGAAGGTAGATATTAAGGTATACCTCAATCATTTTTAAAGATGTGGTAACTTTTTGAAAAATCTAAACCATTGATCTTCT
Source organism: Alisma plantago-aquatica (assembly GCA_963693085.1). NCBI lineage: Eukaryota > Viridiplantae > Streptophyta > Magnoliopsida > Alismatales > Alismataceae > Alisma > Alisma plantago-aquatica. The sequence continues at coordinate 641,734,141 of OY856413.1, read as the reverse complement.
TAAATATCATAAGAACATACTATATAACAAATTTCAGCTCATTTGGACACTTATAAGTCGTGCATCTAAAGGAGGAAAAATCATGCATTTCAAATTAGTTTTATGCATCAATTTTGTTGTCTTTGGATGAGTGACTTACACTCATCCAAATGAGCTCAAATTTTGTATTTGGTCTATTATTATTGTAACCATGAAGGTCAATGGATTATATTTTGGAAAAACATGATCTAGATAAGCAAACACCATTGGGGTGTACAACATAATCTGTACACTCGAATGTATTATAGCCGTATATATATATATATATATATATATATATATATATATATATATATATATATATATATATATATATATATATATATATATATATATATATATATATATATATATATATATATATATATATATATATTGTATCCAATCACCACATATATAATACATATCATATACATGTTGTATCCCACAATGTAAACATGCAATATAGAAAAAGTGATGGTTATGGCCATTTCTACTATAATTCCTTGGAGCCACAAGGAATGACTACCACCTAGATCAATCATCAATTTACATGTATGAACCTATTGTTGGTGTAGATCTGTTCTTTCTTATCCAGGTAGATTGGTTCAACCCTAAAATCGGTCATTTTGCCTCTTGGTCAGTCAGTTGGTGTCCCTATCCAACCAATATCTGCATACTTTCTAGAGGGTCGGTTGGGCCTTCTAGGATGGTCTACTGGCATCATGTCCAACCAATGTTTGGACTCCTTCCAAATGACCAGTTGAGTCCACCAAGAGGTCGTCTGGTTCCATCATCTTGTCCTCTGTGGTTCTCTAGACGGTTGGCTTGTCTCATGAATCAGTCATCTCACCCAGTGGTGGTCATCTTCATTGTTGTTTCAAGAAGAGAAAACTATCATATTGCTACTTTATTACATTATATAAAGAGAAACCTTGAGTTACATTCGAGGGGAGAAAAGGTAGGAAAGAATTAAATTTACATTGGGAAGAAAGAGGTAGAAGCTCAATATGCAAATCGAGATAAATAGGAATAAAATAAAACCCTTCAACCACACACAAATAATGGGTATTGGCCATAACTACGCTATACATCCACCATTAAAATCTCTTTTAGGGTGACATGTGTAAATAACATATATATCATATCATATATATATATATATTAGTTTGGGATTATGTGGTATTTGATCAGAGACGTATATGAGACCAGTTAAAAATTTGCATTATATGGAATAAATGAATGATAAAACCAAAAACCGATCATATTGATTATCCTATAACATAGTAAATTGACATTACTCTAATACCACTATTGGAAAAAACAAGCACAAAGTATAGCTGTGGAAACAATTTTTTTATCTATTTGTATTTCCATAACAACAAGATAACATCAACTACTATGAAATAGGAAGGATGGTTTAAAGAGTTATACCTTTTCCTGGATCAAGTCGACCAAAAAAAAACTCACTTCAATGCAACTTTCTTCTAGTTTCTCTTAGACGGTGGTTGTGTAGCTCCTGGTCTTCGCCACGAATAATGAACTAAACAACTTCTACAGTGAATCATGTGGTCTCACCATGGACTGCAAGCTGACTTTTCCCTCGTAGTAGTAGGTAAAGGACTCCATGCTCTAGAGTAGTCCACACGGACCAACTAGAACTCCTATTATTTGACTAGAACATACATGAAGGAGTTGTTCCTCTCGTTGGTGTACTAGTCACCAACTTGCTCTCTCACAACAATGATCCTCAATTTTTCTCTCCCGTCTCTATCCCTCCCAACTCATTTAGGACTTGCTTGGACTCTCACTTACGACAATCAGATAGGATAGCAATTGTTAGAGCAACTGATTCCAAATTGTCTATTTTTTTGTTCTCTAAGAAGCCCAATACCCCTCTATTTATAGGTGGGGTTAGGGCTAGGGTTCCGAGTCTATTTAGGATCTATGCGGGAGTGGAAGGAACATGAAGATCTTGAATTTTCACAGCCTCCGACATTTGAAATGGTCATTTGGTGGTCGAGAAAGTCGTCTAGCACTATGATCCAATTGTTTCAATATTCTAGATGATTGTCTACAATTTTTCCAATCACATATGAAATTGGCAAATCGATTCCCATTAATTCTAGACATTAATTCCTTGCACCAAAAGAATTGTGCACTCGAAACAAGTACGGGAAACTTCCAAAATGATTGTTCAACCTCAACTAAGTCATCACACACATGCAATATGCATGTTTCGCTCACCCAGATGACCCTCTGGTGAGTTGAGACAAGTCGGTCGGTCCAACAACTTAAACCAGTATGTTCACACTTTAATTTGGGTAAAACTTAGACAATTCAATTTTTAATTAGCATGACAACCCAAATGCTCATATCAACACTTGAGACGCTCATCTGACTTGTCCAAACGACTATTTCAACTTTTGAGATGGTCATTTGGTAGTGTAGTTAGCCAATTCATTGAGTGAAACTAACATCTAAACACTTTAGTAATCAATCCAATTATTATTCAATATCAAACACCTCTTCTAGATGAGAACCTATGTGTGTGACCCTATAGGTCCCATATCACATTGGAAGTGAATGTCCATAATTATTTTATGACATCACAAACAAAAGTGGTACCCAGTGACACATTAGTGTTACCCAAGTGAATGGAAAGTTGGAGAACAACTTCAGACTACAATCTATGTAAGGTGTTGTAGGGATTATATAATTCCTTTCTCTCTTATATATGAAGTGAACTCAAGGAATGGACTCATCATCCTATCAACATTCACCTAATGTTTTTTGAACCAAGAGAAGAGTGTATGAGATAATGTGACCTCAATGTTATAAAGAGGCCAAGATATCATACTCTCAGTCTCTCTTATAAAGAGGCCAAGATATCATACTCTAGTAGGAGGTACAAATCCCTTCTCTATCACTCACAATACATCCCCATGTGTCAAAGTCACACAATCATCATCGTTATAACAACTCGTGTTTTAATACTTCATTTGATGATGTCAAAGCATACCAAACGACATGTGACGAGTGTAATGATTTTAGGTCTAAGAATCACAATCAACACCTTCACTATAAGACATGACTATGACCACCAATGATGGTTTCCAAGTGCTACTTCTCAAGGTGGGTCTATCTGATACATTGTTCCCTAATCTGTACCTGTGTGCTTGGTTTGATATTGCCATATTATGACTAATGAGACTCATTCATCAACCAACCCACACTCCAGTCGTATGTGTTACTGATGTCTATCTACCTTCCACTTTAACAACCAAATAGGGACAAGACAAGAATGTATATACTCTTAGCATTTGTATGATCTCATTCTCCAAGTCATGTACTTGAAGACATATGTCATTGAGTATTGTCATTCTTCAGATATTCATAATGTGTCCTCATTATCTCATAACTGAATGAAACATAATGCATTGGAAGTTTTCCTTTATGAGTATTAATCAAATCCTTTATGGTTTCTACCATGACAATCATCACATGATTATCTCTATGGGTATACCTTAACAACAACCTAATGGTTTTATAGGTCTACTAATGCAAATAAAGTCTGTACGCTACAAAGGTCAATCTATGGATTGAAGCAAGCATCTCAGAGCTAGAATCTTCTATTTGACAATATAGTCTAAGAGTTTAAATTTTGTCAGAATGAAGACAAAAATTGTGATTACAAAAACTTAGTTTGAGCATTTTTATATTCCACATGATAATGGGATTAACAACCTTATACTACAAACATTAAAACTTGGAAAGGAAAGTACCTTCCATATGAGGAGTTTAGGTAAATCATCCTATATGATAGGAACCAAGATCTATAGAGAAATATCTAGAGAGCTTTTCAATCTAATAAAGAGCACATACATTGGCAAGATGATGAAGGGTTTCAACTTGCAAGACTCAATGAGACAAAACTTGTCCATGATATATGGAGTCAGTCTCTCAGGAGCACTGTCTCCCAATTCTTGCAAAGAACAGGAACACATGGATAGATACCATATGCATTCAAAATTAGATCTATCATGTATGAAATGTTATGAACTCATCCCATTATCTCATATGTATTGGACATGACGAAAGGATATGTATTCATCTAATTGTCTCATATGTATTGGAAATGATGAGAGGATTTCTATCAGTTCTCAGCGAAGGTCACTAGATTGCCATTAAGAACATCCTTAAGTACTTGAGAAACACAAAAAGGATTAGTTCCTTAGTTATGGTAATGAGGAGGAGTTGATTTTAAACGTAATGGGGAGCATAGTTCAGAGCAAGAGACAATTGCTAATTCTACAATAGAAGCTGAGTATCTTGGTGTTGTGAGAACAACAAAGGATACTGTATGGATCTAGAAGTTCATATACATGAACTTGTGGGAGGCTCCAACCATTAATGACAAAGTAGAGATACTTGGACAACAATGGAGCTACTAGTTAGTCCAGGAATCTCAGATATCATACTACAACACTTCCATCTCATACGAGAAGTCGTAAGTGAGGAGATGAGAAAACTTACAAAATACCGACTAGAAGCAAATGTTGCTAAACCGATATAAAAGAACTTTCTTAGAAGAAACATGGTGGACATGTTAAGATCACTTCAAATAAGATTCCTAGGTGATTGGCTCTAACTGCAAGTAGGAGTCTGTTGGCATGTATGCCCAAAGAGCCAATCATACCATGATTGTGACAGGGCATGAGATACCTGATTTGACAATGATAAAAGGAAATTCCATCTATTATTTTTGTCTCAAACATGATATAATAACATATATAGTAGATATCTAAATGATGATGTCACTCAATGACATATGTATTTAGGTTAATGACCTGAACAATGAGATCATATGTATGATAAGAGTACATACATTCTTGTTATGTCCCTATTCAGATATTACTATGGAAGAAAAATAGATGATAGTAATACATAAGACGGCACTGTGTGTTGACTGATGACAAAGTCTCATTAGTCATGATATGTGATATCAAGTCAAGCACACATGTACATATTACAGAATAGTTATCAGACAAATGCACCTGGAGAGTAATACATGGATACCACGAAATGGTAGTCAGAATTAGCTCTCGTAGTGATAGTGGTGATTAGTGGTTCTTAGACCTGAGATCATTACACTCATCACATGTCATTGTAATGCCTGGGCCCACTGCCCATGGCTCTAGTAGAGTTTTAGGAATGACGACTGGCCCCACAAACCACCACTATCCTTAACTGCGCACTTTGTCCACACTGACGCACAAGCCAGGATCAACTTCCTCACTAGTCACCCATACTAGTACTACTCCAAGGTGAGCATGCTTAACTATGGAGTTCTTTAGTGATGGGCTCCTAGAAAAGGAGGTTCACCTTGGTGATATGGGTGGTCCAATCATTCCTTTTAAGATCATGTTATCCAAGGCCTCAAATCCTGGGACATTACAATCTCCCCCACTTAAACTCTTGACGTCCTCGTCAAGGCTCAACTATATGGCCTCATAATCTTTTCCCTATTTCAGTTTAGACCCAAACGACCCATGTACACCCAACTCCCGACTACGGCTACCAATGCAAGGGTGGCTCCATCAACTCAGATAGCCCCTTCCAACATGCGTGGACACTACCAGTGCATGGGTGGCTCCATCAACTTGGATAGCCCTTTCCAACATGCAATTGCACAACTCAAAGACTGGCATGCCACTGGCCCATGTGGGCCACACCTACTGGAGGGGAATTGGCTCTGATACCATTTGTAATGCCTGGGCCCACTGCCCATGGCTCTAGTAGAGTTTTAGGAGTGACGACTGACCCCACAAACCAGCACTATCCTTAATTGCACACTTTGTCCACACTGACACGCAAGCCAAGATCAACTTCCCTACTGGTCACCCATCCTAGTACTACTCCAAGCTGAGCACGCTTAACTATGGAGTTCTTTAGTGATGAGCTCCCGGAAAAGGAGGTGCACCTTGGTTATATGGGTAGTTAAATCATTCCTTTTAAGATCATGTTATCCAAGGCCTCAAATCATGGGACGTTACATTCGTTCAATTTACTTTGACATCATCTACTATGACCATGAACAAGGGTTGCCATAAAGGTGATGGTCGGGTGCATCATGACACATGGGGATTGAGTGTGAGTGATGTATATGGGAGTTGTTCCTACTATGGCAGATTGATATCTAGGCCACTTGATAAGAGAGATTGAGAAACATATGGCCATACTCATGTGATTCAATATGTGATACATGCATTCACATGCATCTCAGACAGTATGATTGTAAAGACCCACACTTTTGAGTGTCTAAAAGACCTTAAAGTCACATATCGTTAATCATAATTTCCAAGATCAGATTCATGAAATAATACAAAATAGTAAACAATTTCCATTAATGATCAAATATTTACATGTTTAGATAAAAAGCTCCTCTAAGGAGTTACATATCTTTTGAATAGAATTAACTTTTACATGTGTGAAGATAAACCATTAAGACTAAACCTTCATGATTAAACTGTAGTGTCTTCAACATCTTTATCTGTACCCTCATGTCCACGAATCAAATATATCTGATACCCAAAACGCCGAAAAACAAATATGCAGTCAGTATATTTCTATACTGGTACATGGGTTCAAACAATAATCACAAGTACAGATATAAGCAAACATCTTTATCTTGAATATAAGAAAATAAACTTGTTTTCATATTCTAACCCTTATCTTGGTCCACTACCTCAAGTGTAATCACTGTCCCTCCGGAGCTCGTGTGCATTACCCTTTAGATTAGTCTGACCCAGGGTTCAGAATGTAGTTATTTACTTTACATGATACTCATATGAACTTTATAGTTTGCAAGAACGAAATAAACAAGCAAGCAGTTTACTTGTCGTTCAATCTCATCAAGAAACATCGGCAATCTCAGAATTCGATACATGTATTCATAAGCGTAACCACATACCTTATGCCATCGCAGAAACCATGTAGAGCATCTTCTGTACTTTAGGAAATGCAATCCAAACATCCAATCAACCAAGCACGTAATCAACAAGTATCTGAAACAAAGCATACTATGTGTGTGTCACCACGTATTTACATATATCCTTAATCAGATGTAGATGCGCTCCTATACTAGGGTTTAGGGTTATCTCATGTTTGGACCATGGATTAGGATTAGAAACCTTAATTCCATCATATCCTGGTTTCTAAGATTACAAATCCAGTTATGCATATTAGGTGAAACCCTAATCGTCAACTTATGCATATTAAGCTATTCATGACATCTAGACTACATTATCAGCATTAGATCATAGCAAGATGTTGACATTGGTTTTCAAATCCTAAATCAACACATATAAGATTACTAATATGGAATCATCCATTATTCACCATTATCAAGGTTTTACTCATTATACATGTCTAGATAAGGTATGAACATAACATAACCAATTCTAATCAATTAAGCATCGTATTAACCTAAATATAGGCTTTCCTTTATGTTAATCACATTAACACATGTATTTCACATAATTTTAGAACAAGAAGCATAATCAGGTTCTGCTAATATTTTATTTGGATTCGTCTCATTTTTCTGATCAAAACCATATATAATTTTACTATTTTCCAGGCATCCTAGCAATTTCTATGTTTATTCGAAATTGAGAATATATGAGCCAATCAGAGATTGACACATCAACCGGTTACCTTTGGTTTGTTTTTGTTGATGAGCTATCCTAGGATCTCAGGAAAGGACTCCTTTGCCCTTGAATGGTACACACACAGTTATGGGTAGACTTGTCCTTACCCAGCGAGTCTTCTCCTCCCTCGCGAAGCCCCCGCCCGTGGCTACTGCGCTCTGCCGCCGAGTCACTACCTCGGCTCCTTGGGATCGAGGGACAGAAGGGAGGCATTCAGTACCTTTCCTACCCTCGACAGAGGTGGCCAGACCGGATCCCCACACCACCATCACCAGAGACCAGTGGCCCCATCCTCGTCATCTGGGCCGGCCGCGGATACAGAGAGCTTGCTCTGAAACCAGAAAACTCCACCTACCGTAGGTCACGTTGGCAATTGTCGACCTCTCCGCCGTTCTTCAGAGGGTTCCGCCCACCAGGGATTCCCTCATTCACCCTCTCGCATGCGTAGAACGTGGTGGCTCTGCCTTTGCCACTCAACGTCGAGGGGCAATGCCTCCGCCCAGGCGATGTCGGTGAGACTCTTAGTAGCTGCGAGTTCCTCCTCTGTTATCTCATTTCACAATGGGAAGCTCCTTCCCTTGGGCACTACTCGCCCCCTCGAAAACACCAACAGGTGTCTAAACATCCGAACCCCTGCCAGCCTTCGTCGTTTTCATGCTGGAGTGCATCTGTGCATATATCACTGGAGTTGAGGCGGTCGTCCTCATGCTCGGTCTCCGCCTCCACATATACTGCCACCCTAGGAGCCCGAAGCAGTTTGTACATTGCTAGATGGGCACCGGAGGTAGTTTCTACTGCAATGAGGCAAACCTGCCACCTCTTCTTCTAACCTACTTCCACTACTCAATGCTGCTCTGGTGTCAGTCTGAATAGGAACCACAACAACCACTAGTCGTCAACCCAACCCTACGTTAGGATGCCTGGGCACTGTGGGATCTAGGCGGCGCACCACCAAGGTCCCCTCCACTTTGAGGGTTGCATTCAAAGGAGAAAGGGGGGTGGAGTGCATGGTCGGATGAAAACTGAAGGAGAGGAGATATCCCTATACATATATACAGGTATTGCTTTTCTCATGAATCCTTTCCACGAACCCTAAGTTTTTGGGACTGGTTTCCCTCATACGTGATTGCCAAGAAAAGAGAACAACCACATGTGTTATATTCCTTCCTAAAGATAGATGGACTCCTTTCCTAACGGGAGTCCATGTGGGTCATGACTTACTAATGGAAATGTATTAAACATAAAACATACACCTTTGCACAACCCTTTCCTTTATCTTTCTTTTAAGCATTAAAAGATGCCCTTTTCTATTCACAATTATCTCCATCTTCAGAATAGGGAGAAACCAAGGCATATCTATAATTATTTCAACTTTCTCTTACTTTTCTTTTAAACCATGTTTCCTATTTCTCTTAGGAAACTTACATATTGTTCCATTATTTGGCTTCCAAGAAAAGGTGGTTAATCTTTTAATTAATTATCTAAGCCACTCATTATCTTGGATTATCCTTGAAATCCTCTTATTATTTTATATTGTAATTATCTTTCAACATACCAAAAAGACAACCCAAGGTAACACTATTTGGGTCCCAACTATTGTGTTCCCAATAATGGAAAGATACGTATTCTTTTAACTATTTAACACATTATAAACTTTATTCTCCTTTGGAAAATGTTTATCAACATCATTACTATTTCTTAATGCATGAATTCCCTTTTATCTATTTGTCTTCTGCCAAAAGCATTTGTGCGACAAAGACAATTAACATTACCATTCCACCAATAAAATTATTGAGGTAATATCAATTTAATTCATGCATCATATTTTATAGGTCAATTTTTACCAAAATTTGAGGATATTACAATGCTCTAGTTAAAGGAAATGGATTGAAAATTAAAATGATGACAATTCCATGCCTCAAGTTAATCCGAGATGTCAGAGACACTCAGAACTATACAATCACGGTAACACTAATGACACATTGTTGGTTGAAGTTTTTCTCCAACTGTCCCAATTACTTGGGTTGCAATGATGTCTTTCTAGATACCGCTCATTTCTTGTGATGTTATAAGTTGGTTATAAACATTCACTACCACTGTAAATTGGGACCAATAGGGTCACAAGCATAGGATGCACATGGAATAATAGATTGTTCATGAATTATGTTCAACTTGATTACTAAGTGTTAAGGTATTCAATTTAAAAATGTTGGTTCAAAATTGGCTGACTGGGTTCTGAACTGACTAGTTCAAGTGTTGAGCCAATTGGTTGGAGTTCAAGTCAGTCAGATATAACATTGGTTGAACAATGATTAAACTAGGGCATGAACAAACCAGTAGTTCACTAAGTGAACTAACCGATTCAAGGTATGAGATGATCAGTTCATCCAATGAACGACCACGTTCAATGATGAATTTTATTGGGTCTAGGATTGATGTCAGGATCCTGACATTATGTTTCACATTAATCAAATATTGAATGCCAATTTGACTCAGAATAGGAAAGTACATGAACTAACCGATTCAAGAGAGGAATCGACCAGTTCACCTCAATGCCAAATAGTTGGAATGTGAACCAACTGGTTCATTATTCATAGCTTCTAAAAAATTCATGAATTTTTGTCTCTTCAACTACCAAATCAAATGGAAACATTGACCCTAGCCCTCGTATAAATAGAGGGGTATGGAGAGCTTCCTAGAAACAACAAAAGCTTTGACAATTGTGGTCCTCTTTGGTTTTGGTAACCAAGAGAGCCCCTACAAGTCCTACTCGTAAAAGGGAGGGATAGAAAGGGAGAGACAAATGGGAGAGCAAGTCAATATTAGCACCCTAATGTTTAAAGGGACAACTCCTTTCTGTTGGCACTGATAGTGAAATGAGGAGTTCCCGGTGGTCTGGTGGACTACTCTATAGGTGAGGAGGTTGTTTCCTATCGCTAGGAGGATAAAGTCAGTTGTTGTCGATGGTGATCAACTAGGAGGCCACTGATGACATTGTCTAGGTAAAGCAACTTGAAGAAAGGTGAACACTACTACAACAAGAGTTGTCTCTAGACTTTCTCTAGGATAGGTATAACTCTTGTTACCTTCCTTTCTAGATACATCATTGTTGAAGAGATCTTGTTGATTAGGGAATTGTGTATTAATTTTTTTTGTTTCTGATGTCGGATATGTTGCCCCAAATTCCCAAAAAGTGTAACAATGCTAAGGCTTTGCATTCTTAACCTATACCAACCATACCTCTGTGTATCGATCCTGATCTTCTCATGGCATGGACTCATCATCCTCTCAACATTCATCTCATTTTTCTTGTACCAAGAGCATACTGTCTGAGATAATGTGACCTGAATGTCATATATTGATTCACATGTGCATGCACATGCATTCTAAGTCTCTCTTATAAAGAGACCAAGATATCATACTCTAGTAGGAGTGACAAATCCCTTCTTTATCACTCACAATCCATCCCCATGTGTCCAAGTCACCCAATCATCACCGTTATAACAACTCATGTTTCATGACTTCATTTGATGATGTCAAAGCATACCCAATGAGATGTGACGAGTGTAGTGATTTTAGGTCTAAGAATCACAATCACCACCTTCATGATAAGAGATGACTATGACCACGAATGATGGTTTCCATTTGTTGCTTCTCAAGGTGGGTCTGTCTGATACACTATTCCGTAATGTGTACCTATGTGCTTGGTTTGATATTGCCATATTATGACTAATGAGACTCAGTCATCAACCAACCCACACTCCAATCTTATCTGTTATTGGTGTCTATCTACCTTCAACTGTAACAACCAAATAGGGACAAGACAAGATTTCCATTAAGAACATCCTTAAGTACTTGAGAAGCACAAAAAAGATTAGTTCCTTAGTTATGGTAATGAGGAGGAGTTGATTGTAAAGGTAATGAGCAGCATAGTTCTGAGCAAGAGACAATTGCGAATTCTACAATAGAAGTTGAATATCTTAGTGTTGTGAGAACAACAAAGGATACTGCATGGATCTAGAAGTTCATATACATGAACTTATGGGAGGCTCCAACCATTAATGACACAATAGAGATACTTGGACAACAATGGAACTACTAGTTAGTCCATGAATCTCAAATATCATACTACAACACTTCCATCTCATACGAGAAGTCATAGGTGAGGAGATGAGAAAACTTGCAAAATACCAACTAGAAGCAAATGTTGCTAACCCGCTATAAAAGCTCTTTCTTTGAAGAAACATGGGGGACATGTTAAGATCACTTGGAATAAGATTCGTAGGTGATTGGCTCTAACTGCAAATGTGAGTCTGTTGGTATGTATGCCTAGAGAGCCAATCATACCATGATTGTAACAATGCATGAGATACCCGATTTGACAATGAGAAAAGGCAACTCCATCTATTATTTTTGTCTCAATCATGATATAATAAAACATATATAGTAGATATCTAAAGAACGATGTCACTCGGTGACATATGTCTATAGATTGATGACCTGAACAATGAGCTCTTATATATGATAAGAGTACATACATTCTTGTTATGTCCCTATTCAAATATTACTATAGAAGAAAAATAAACAATAGTAATACATAAGCTAGACTTTGTGTTGACTAATGACAGAGTCTCATTAGTCATGATATGTGATATCAAGTCAAGCACACATGTACATATTAGAGAATAGTTATCAGACAGACCTACGTTGTGAGTAATACATGGATACCATGAAATGGTAGTCAGAATTAGCTCTCGTAGTGCTAGTGGTGATTGGTGGTTCTTAGACATGAGATCATTAAACTCATCACATGTCGTTCACTGTACTTTGACATCATATACTCTGACCTTGAACAAGGGTTGCCATAAAGGTGATGGTCAGGTGCATCAAGACACATGGGGATTGAGTGTGAGTTATGTATATGGGAGTTGTCTGTCCTATGGGAGATTGATATCTAGGCCAATTGAGAAGAGATATTGAGAAACATATGGCCATACTCATGTGATTCAATATTTGACACATGAATTCACATGCATCTCAAACAATATGCTCTAGCTCAAGGAACATGGGTTGAACATTGAGATGATGATGATTCCATGCCTCAAGTTAATCTCGGATGTCAGAGACACCCAGATCTATACAATAAGGGTAACAGTAATCATACATTGTAGGTTGAAGTTGTTCTCCAACTATTCCAATTACTTGGGTTGTGATGATGTTTTTCTAGATACTGCTCATTGCTTGTGATGTCATAAGTTGGTTATAGACATTCACTACCAACGTAAATTGGGACCAATAGGGTCACACACATTGGATGCACTTGGAATAGGAGTTTGTTCATGAATGATGTTCAACTTGATTACTAAAGTGTTAAGCTATTGAAATTAAAAATGTTGGTTCAAAATTGGCTGACTGGGTTCTGAACTGACCAGTTCAAGTGTTGAGATAATTGGTTGGAGTTCAAGTCAATTGGAAACAACATTGGTTGAACAATGATTGAACTAGGGAATGAACCGACTAGTTCACTAAGTGAAATAATCGATTCAAGGTATGAGATGATCGGTTCATCCATTGAACCTCTGCATTCAATGATGAATTTGATTAAGTCTAGGATTGATGCTGACATTATGTTTCACATTAATCAAATATTGAATGCCAATTTGACTCAGAATAGGAAAGTACATGAACTCACTGATTCAAGTGATGAATCGATCAGTTCACCTCAATGCCAACCAGTTAGAATGTGAACCAATCAGTTCATCGTTCATAGATTCCAAAAAATTATTAAATTTTTGTCTCTTCGACTTCGAGATCAAATAGAAACATTGACCGTAGCCCTCCTTTAAATAGAGGGGTACTGAGGGCTTCCTAGACACAAAAAAAGCACTGCAAATTGTGGTCTTCTCTAGTTGTGGTAACCAAGAGAGCCCCAACAAGTCCAACTCGTAAAAGTGTAACTAAGCTACCACTAGGAGGTTTGGTGGACTACTCTAGAGGCAAGGAGGTTGTTGCCTACCGCTAGGAGGACAAAGTCAATTGTTGTAAGTGGTGATCAACTAGGAGGCCACTGCTGACGTTGTCCAGGTAAAGCAACTTGAAGAAAGGTGCACACTACTACAATAAGAGTTGTCGCTAGACTTGATCCAGGATATGTATAACACTTGTTACCCGCCTTTCTAGATACATCATTATTGACGAGATCTTGTTGATTTAGGAATTGGGCATTAATTTTTTTTGTTTTCGATGTCTTATATGTTGTTCCAAATTCCCAACAAGTGTAACTAAGCTAAGGCTTTACATTCTTAACCAATACCAAGCCTTCCTTTTTGGTTCGATCGTGATCTACTACATTGGACCCCATATCATAGTTGTGGGCCTCCATGTCAGGATATAAATTTAAAAGTATGATTACTCTATATCCAATCCTTTTTGTATGTGTGATTTAGGCTAGTCAATGAGGAAGATTGAAGAGCATTTAGAGGATTACAATAGCCTTTTGGTAGCCTTTTCGGTGTATAAGAATGGTTTTAGGTGTGAGTGATGGCGCATGAGAAGAAACCATAATTAGGTAGCCTTTCGACATGGATAAAGTTGGAAGATCTTTAAAAATGTTGTTCAACTTTGAAAAGAATTTTCTTAGTGATTTTTTAATACATTATCAAATTTTCTATTTGACTTTTGATAGATGGTTCAACATTTTTGACTTTGAAAAATCTTTCAACATTGTTGAAAAAAGATTGTTCCACTTCGTTTGCGTATGAAATATGATTTAATTTTTTTAGAAAAGGTTTTTCATTTTGTTAAAAAATATTTCTCTTTTTTATTGATAATATTATTCTAATTTTGAAAAATAGTTTTTACTTATTTTGAAATAGTGTCCTTTTTTGAATAGATTCTTTTGTTTAAAAGATGGTTCTTGTTTTATAAATAGAGTATTGATCTTTTTCTTATTTCGAATGAGTTTTAAATTTATTTATCAACTTTATTAAGGTTGTGAAAAGATTTTCTTATGAGTGAGTCTTGAACACTTTTTTTTTCAACTTTATTGAGGTTTTGAAAAGATTATTCAACTCTGATAACTTTTTTGAATTTTGTTGGCGTTTGATTTTTTTAAAACTTTGTTGAGTTATCAAAACATTTTTTTTTTCAAAAAGTTTTTTTACTTGAGATTATTGAATGAAAACTTTCTATGAGAGATATCATGTGATTGATGGAGATCACTGAAAGATTTTCAATTTTGAAAAAATCATTGATCAAACATTGTTAATAGTTGAGAGGATATGGGTCCTTGGAGATCATGTTAGATAATTGCTATGATAAGATTGTTCATTTGAAATTTTTGTTTTGACAAGATTGTTGTAACATGAGGATGTTAGCAAACGATGAATAATCTGTGTATGTGTAAAAAAAACACATATTTGTCCATTTTATTCACATGTTTTAGATATCTTTTTAAGAGCAGTTTGTTAGTATTCTCTAGTTTTAGAGTTACTTTTCTTAGTATTATTTTTCTCTAGTCAATTGTATTTTTTACTTAATTTATTGTGGTTTTTGCAAGAAAATAGGAAATTTACTCAGAAGCCCAAAAGGCCCAAGAATCATAGCCTTTAAATCGCATCTTCGGCCTCCTAGTTGATCGAATAACTGACCTATTCAGTCGATTCAAACACAATATCTCAGCTTCCCATATCTCAACTCAATCGACCAGAATCCCTAGTCGATCGACTCGCCACTCAAGACCTAGTCAAAATAAAAAAAACAAGAATGCTATTATTGCAGCCAGTGTTTGGCCAACATCACTTTAGGATTAACCAATGGATTAATGCTAGTGGACCGAATGGGAATCTTATTCAATCTACCTGCACCCAGATCACACAATCTAGCTGCTATAAATAGCCATTCCTTTAGGAGTTTTCCCACTCCTTTCCCCTTACTAAAATTTAATCCTAAACAAGAAGAGAGACTTATGTCCGTAGAGAAGATGGCAGTAGAAGGACAAGCAAAACTAGAAACCAGCAAAGCCCTCTATGTCACTTTACTAGAAGCCCAATCACAAAAACACCTCAAGAAATTTGAACAACCCAATATGGTTCTTCTTGACGATGATGACGATGATCCCATTTTTTACCATGTATTTTGGATCCTGAAGAAACAACACAATCCATGGGGTCATATTTCGTGTGCGATGAGGACATTGGTATTCCTACAATTCCTTTGGAGACTTTTTTACTTGAGTATGAAAATTTGAAGCAGGGGAGTCATTTTGAAGGTCCAACGGGTCCTCCCATCCTTGACACAAATTCAGATATTATATTTGACCATTCTACTTGGGCTAACCCTTTTTTGGATAGTGAGCCACCTCCCACAAATGACAAAATGATTCTTCACATGCCATCATAGAGAATTCCCATTCTACACATGACTGATGTAGAAGGGGAGATACCACCCTTGAAAGAAGTCCATACACCCCCTTCTATTGTTTATAAGGAATATATGTTCTCATCCATGATTAAAGCTTGGGGACTCGTTGTATAAAAGAATTAGAGCCTTATGCTATATAAACAATGAAACTTACCAAACCCAATGTTGATGACATTATTTTTGAGGAGAACACACACTTTCAAAATCTTTTATTCCTATCATATCAACATCAATTCTCCCATATGCAGGTCATTATGATGGTGGAAAACCTGAGCCAGATCCACCACCTGACTCTGCACATCTTGCTCTACTGGCATTACTAGTAGGGTACCTGCCAACCTCCCCCAATCCACATCCATGTTCATCACTTCCTTCAGTATCAAAGGAAAATTTGTAGATATTGTTGGAGGGAATGTGAGGTGAAAGAAAACATGCACACCCCATTGAGATTCCATGACTACCCAATCATAGGGATTGATATTCCATGACTACCCAATCATAGGGTACACTGTGAAGCTCCTCTGATGAAGGTTCCAGCCCTCATACACATTCCCCTCAGCTAGACGTTTTTGAGCTACCATGACCACCTGGAAGCCCTCTTCCTCCCTCCATCCTAGATTTAAGTTTTGCTTCAGATGCACAAAATTTTAAGTCTGGGTTAGAGGTGGGTGGTATGTATTCCTTCCATCCACTCTATCTAAACTTTTGCAAATTTTCATTATTCAATATAGATTAGTTTTAATTTTTTTCATTTTCAAAATGTTTGAAATTTTTTAGGCCCTTACCTAGTCAGCCAAGTTGAACATACATCTATCATTTTATCCCTTTTTGAACTTAGTAAATTCTTTCAAATAAATTTTACAAATTGCCATGTCTTAAACCACCATGTCACCTAGGACCCTAAATAACATCACTCCTTGGAATAGTTGACAATTCAAATGGAATCAATCAGAACTAAGCACAATTTTTTTTCTATATTAACAATGGATTTTCTAGCTATAAGACTTGTAAGATGTGAATTTAAGAATACTCTATTTAATGGAATGACATTTTAAAAAAAATGTTCAAGTTATAACAACAAGAACACCTTTACTCCCCCTTATTTCCAAAAAGGAGAAGCAAATAATCACTTTCGGAAAAAAATCAAGTCTGTGGTGCATGCCTCCCCATGAAAAATTCCATACCCCTCAAAGGGCATGCCATCAAAAGATGTCCAAAGACATATGAAAAAATTGTGACCAATGTAGCCACAACTCCGTAAAATAAATATATCTCAATCAAACAAAAAAGGGATCATAAATTTCTCCCACACCTCCTTTTCATCATGTTCTTGTGTAACAACTCATAAAAAAATAGAAATTTGAGAGTGTCAATGAAGAAGTAAGATGAAACCTATTTTTGTACAAAATATTGGTTTATAAACAAGTAATGATAATTGTTTTAATAGAGTATATAGAACTTTATTCTATGTGGCTCTAAAAGATAGGAATATTTGGCCAAAATTTGGAGGTAAGGAATAATGTGGTGTTACGAGGGAGAGGATAGACATGTTTCTAGTATAAATTGGATTTATTTGTTTAAGGACAAGCAAAGATTCAAGTTGGGGGTATTTTGATAAATGTGTATTTCTCCCTTTTATTTACATATTTTAGATATCTTTTTAGGATTGTTTAGTTATTTATTTTCTTAGTTTTATAATTAATTGTATTAGATTTTTTTTCTTTAATTGGATTTTTAATTATATTTTCTTGGGTTTTGTAGGAAAATGACATAAATACTCTTGAAACATAATTGCACAATTTGCAGCAGTCCTAAAATTCATGTATACATGTCACCAAAAGTGCGATAACTTTTGTGTCCAAACTCCAAATTGAGTGTACAAGTATTCATTGGAAAGGAAATTTTATAAAAGAATATCCTATTATTTAGACTTATTTTATGCTTATATGGGAGAGAAATATGTTCAAAATCACTACTGCAGGAGTCTGAATTAAATAAAGTTACATGGTCAAGATAATTAAAGTCAATCAACTTTCAATTGACCAGATCTAGAAAATTCAAAAAGCTAGCTCCCTCCCTTTTTTCCCTATTTTGAGGGAAGCCTACCCCACCCATCAAAGGAGGGTTTTCTACTTGTAAAAGAAATCCATTCTCCTTCACTCCATTTCATTCTAAATTTTTGTTACTCTATAGACCAAAATCTTTCTTTTTGGTATTATAATTTCTTTAGATTTAATGTCACATTTTTATTCAAGGTGCTTATTCTTTTAATTTTGTTCTTGTTCTTCTTTTTAGATCTATATCACGTTCATTCTTAAATTTATTTACCATTTCTTCTCTTTGAATGGAGATTAAGGGACCAAGCCATTTAATTGGCACCACCAAAATCTTTGTGGAGTTTCTCTTTTCTGTGGTCTATGGCTTCGTTCCTTCCTTCTCTTGATTCCACTCTCATGTCTAGTGAGTTGTTCTCTTATCGGGGAAAGGGGAATAACCCATTGGCCATTGTGTTAAATTGGATAGAACTTTATATGATTTTTTATTTAGATGGCTTTTGGTTTAGAAATTCACGATTCTAACGAAGTGATTAAATATTTTTATCATGTGTTAATCTTGATGGATGCGATCGTGGAAATCAGGATTTGGAACAACTAAACGAATCACATAGGGGTTTGGATGCAACCATGGAAATTTCCTATTATGATGATGGACTCAAAGCGTGAGCGCCATGACTAATGGGCTCACGTGGAGTTTGTCTTTTATGTATCATTCACGAATGATCAACATGCCTTCTTCTATATTTCTTCTCTTATAACTCTTTGATCTTGTTTTGACTTTGGCTAAGGTGGTGAAATCCCTTAGCATCAGTGATTCTTTCTTTTTATTAGTTGATCTTTAATTCAACATCTTTTTTTTTGTTTTAACAAACTCTTAAAAAAGATTTTTACATTCTTGTTCTCCCAATTGGATTTGAAACTCGACCATCTTTATCTCCGTCTCTCTGAATCGATCCTTCTATAGTAGCCTTTATTAGAAAGTTGAAAAAAGATAAACTCTAGGATAATTTTCCTAGTGATTGGTGTGCTGAACAACACACATCATCCAACTAGATGGTTCCAAAGTTGGCACACATGACTTTCATCAACGAAGACAAAAAGAAGTTTTTCTCTAACACGATGAAGAGAGAAATCATATACATAGGGTAAGCTGACCGAGCCTTCCTCAACGATGTAGGATTCACTGAGAGTGTTCACCGAGTCTGTGTCATACAAGGTGTGGCAGGTGGTCAGCCTTTATTTAGTGATTGGCCGACCTACCAGGAGATCATCTATGAGTTACTAGCATCCTCGGAAGTATGTTGCATGCCCAAGCATGGGGAAGTTTGGAAGGAAGGATGGGTCCACTTCCGCCTCTACAACATCATCCACCACCTCACAGTGGTAGACATCAAGGCAATCTATGGTTGGCCAGTGGGGAATGTGTGTTTCACCACCAACAAATTTGATTGTAGATGGGCTTGGATTCTTCTAATGAACCTTCCATAAGGTTTCGTCATCAACTGACATCAGTCATCAGTAATGGACAACGAGCATCCATTCACTCGGATCCTACATCTCTATCTAATAAACACCATCTTCACCATATCTATTCAAGGGAAGGATAAGGAGCTGAAAGATGACCTCTTTATCTTATGGGCATTCTTGTCCTAGGGATAGGAGAAGGCAAATCTCGGTTCCTTCTTTCCACAACACATGGTGTCCTTGAAGAGGTAGGCGCAAAAAAATTTTCCCAATTCACTTTAGTAGGTTCATTAAACCACTGGAGTTGCACCTCAACCTAGAGCTCTCCACCGCCAACTCCTTGTAAACCTCCTTCAACCATTTCAGGACGGCCCACTGTTACGACCCGCGCCGAGCTTATCCCGTAAGTATGCTGTTAAGCAAGAGTTTAGCTGATGTGTTATGTTATAAGCTTGTTTTTGTTAATAATGCTTAAAATGGTTATGATATGTGCTTAGTGTGTTTTCTAGCTTCTAAAGCGTGTAGGATCTTATGCTTGAAGCGTTTCCAGAGAAATCGTTTGAATCCGACCTTTGAGTTAAAAGTTGCATGTTTTTGGGGCTTTTAGGGACCTGTTTGTAATTTTTGAAAGTTTCGAACTTTGCAATTAGGCCCCTAAGTTTCTTCCTTATCCTTTCTCTCTTCCTTATCTCATTTCACTTTTACAGAAACGAGAGAACGCTTCTGCGTTCTCCTTCCTTGCGTGAGAAAGAGAGAAAGAGAGAGAGAGAGAGGGAGCTGAGAAGGGAAAGGCGTCGGAGCTTCGTTTTGCTCCGATCAGTTGCTGCTGTTCGTCCTTTTCCTCTGTGGATCTCCTTCTCCGTCAATTCGAATCGGTTTTGCAGATGGAGCTGTGTTTGCATGGAAAACGACTTGGAGATTGGGGTGCAAGGAGCAGCCCTAGCTCATTTCTTTCTTCCCTTCAAGTGCGGTTTAGTCATATGCATCGACTGTGATCGTTTCGCAGTGTTTGTTCGAGATTTGCCCGTCGATTCGAGAGAAATCGACTTTTGCAGGCCGTTTTTATGTTCTGCCTGTGCGCGGTTCGGCCGAGTTTCAATTCGGTCGGCCGAGTTCCTTTTTAGGGCAATTGTACAACATTTTTGGATCGGCCGAGTTTGAGTCTTTGGTCGGCCGAGTTTCCTAATTAAATAAGAGAACATCGTTTTTGTCGGCCGAGTTTGGGTTCTGATCGGCTGAGTTTCCTTGTAGGTTTTTCAAGCGGTGAGTTGGTCGGCCGAGTTCCCCAGGGGATCGGCCGAGTTTCCAGTTGGTCGGCCGAGATTGTTCGGCCGATTTTCAGAATCTGGGAGGCGTTCGGCCGAGTTCCAAAGTGGTCGGCCGAGTTTCAAGTTGTGAGTGGCAGTTCATTTAGAAATCATTATTAAACTCATTTAAAATGCTTATTTGCTTCAGTATCAGTTGATATGACTTTTTGATAGTGTAGCAAGTACTTTTGTAGTATGAATAGTTCGATGGAACTTGAAATGTGTGATATGAAAGATGGAAAAGAGGGAATTCTATGTCTTACAGTTGATATGAAATAATCTTGTTTAATTGTATATCTGTTAATCAGTTAATAGACTTAGGTGCCCCAACATCGTAGAACCCCATTGCGCGGTCTGTATCTTTGGGGTGAAACGGTCAGTCCTTGGGATACGCCCAGGCATCGGAGACTCGTGTCCAACAAATACCGATTGTCTCGGTGACACGTAGTCTAAGTGGTAGGATTCCGGTCAGTTCTGGGGATACGCCCAGGCATCTGAGATCCAAGAGAACGTTCCGGTCAGTCCTGTGGATACGCCCAGGCATCGGAGAAGTCCCGGTCAGTTCTGGGGATACGCCCAGGCATCAGAGACTTAGAGACCCTCCACTGTGCACTACAGGTTGCGGAGGAGTCCAGAGCACTCAGAGTTAGTGCAGTGAGGCCTTGTGAGCCTGAGAGTCCTGTGCAGACCAGGACGAGAAGTCAGACTTAGCATTTCCCGGGTGTGTCGCTAAGTCTTGTACGGTGAGATCATAGTTCACTACTGATCTTCATATGCAGAGTGCACTGCATATGTTTGGGGCATAATAATGTAAATATGTAATCATATAGGATCACAGTAAATTTATATAATCGAACTCCTGTACAAATTTTATATATCTGTTTATTCACTTGAAATATCTGTTGCTGTTTAGATATGTGATTATTATCTGCAAAATTGTTATATCATTAGAACTGCCCTGCTTGCACTGTATACATGTTTTATTTCAATTAAACTTGACGAGTTGTTTAATGATAGCTATGTGAAATGTTATTCACTGAGCGAGTAGGCTCACCCCTCTACTCAAACATTTTCAGGTCAGCACCTGCATCAGGAGTCGGAAGGATCGTTTCATCCTAACGCTTAGTTGTTACAAGGTTTGTAGTTAGTCTAGTTAGAGGTCTCTTAGTCCTTTCCCCTCGATCCTCGGGACAAAGTGTGAGTGAGAGAGAGAATGTGTACAAAGATGTAAATTAACTGTTATGCTTTATTTTATATCGAACAATGTATTATACTGCAGACTCTGTGTATATTTCTTGTCAGTTTAATAGAAGTGCTTCCGCAGCTTGTTTAGTTTCATTTACAGTATAAATCAGTTTTTGCTATTAATGTCTTGAATTGTTTTAAAAAGTGACAAATGGTTGGTTATGTATTCATCCCACCTGTCGTGTCCTAATCACGTGGTTTGTGGTTAATGTGAGATTGGGGCACGACACCCACCTTGTGAGTAAGCGTGAGGGAAAGGTGTTTGTCTTTTGCATGTTGGATGATCAGATGTGGGAAAGGGCTCTCTCAGACCCCATCTTCTGTCTATGAGGGGTGTGATTCTTGAGATGGAATGTGGAACATGTAGAATCGGTGCCTAAGGAGGATGACCCCGGCCAGAGCAGTTTGGGGAAGCTTATGAAGAAGAAGAAGCAATTCCATTCACTCAGTAGTAGGTTATCTATGGGAATTCAAGGAGATACGCAACATCCAGCTCCACTGCTCCATAACCTACACTATAGGATGACTCTTTCTCCATGGTAGGTATGTATGGGATGACACAATCAATTCAATAGAGACAACAACAATAATTGACCACCTTGGTAGAGAATGATGACATTCAAGGGCAGCTTCTTCAACAACAACATGCAATTTATGACAATGAGCACCTTCTCTTGGACAACCAGGAGAATATGCATACTCACTTGCAGTGGATTGAACATTACCACCAGCCACTTAATGATCACTACTGGAGCCAGGGCCAGTTTTTCAATTACCCCCAACCACCAAAAATGCCCAATCAACCACCCAGATTCATAGGCACATTCTACCCAACAGACCTGAACATGCCTCCACCACCATTTTGATTTGGATACTTATATTCCACCTCTTTGGTTGGATTTTGAGGACATAGTCATGTTCAAGCTTAGGGGGTTGTTGGAACAACTTTTTTGTTATGTTTTTCTTCAATTGTTTTAGTTGTTGCATTAGTTTTTTCCCATTCTAAATTTGTGGGATCCAAAACTATCTAGTGTAACCGTAGAGCATAATTATCATGATTTCTTCTATCATCATAGTGTGTGCCTTTGCAATGAAATCTGAAAAGTTGAAATAATATTAAATTTTTCATATCTTCAAAAAGCTTAGTTGCAATGTCTCAAGACAACACTTCCTAGAAGAAGTGTATCAGTTAGTCAGCTTGAGGACATTTCATATGAATGAAAAGTATTGATTTATCAAAGAATAAAGGATGACAATGGAGTTTGATCCCAAATTGACCAAACAAGTAATGAGACCTTAAGTGAAATTTTTAGAAGAAGACAAAACTCTAAAGTTACCATGTATATAGGTTGATAGGAGAGGGACATATCATATCGTAGGAAAGACATTGTCTGTCAGTCATTTGATTCCACACACTTTTCATGGCATTTCCTCCACCACCTTAAGATGATTAAGTAACCCAAATTGTTTCCTCTTGATTGCATTCATAACATAATAGGTGACATGATAGCTAGTTTCTTTTATTGCATTAGTTATAAAGAAAAAAAGATATTTTCATGCTAATAAGTTACATTATAAATATCACATAGATTGCATATTCTTGTTTCATGATTCCTTTATCATGTACCTATGTGGTTTCCTCTGAAAATAAAGTGAAGGGATACACATCCAACCTCTCTAAATGAAAAAAAAAAGAAAAAGCAACGAGTTGTTGTAGTGAAGCCTGAGCATACTTTTCAACCATGCTAAAATAAGAGGGCAAGGGATATATATATATATATATATATATATTTATATATATATATAGGGAAATGATCT
This sequence comes from Alisma plantago-aquatica, assembly GCA_963693085.1. Classification (NCBI taxonomy): domain Eukaryota; kingdom Viridiplantae; phylum Streptophyta; class Magnoliopsida; order Alismatales; family Alismataceae; genus Alisma; species Alisma plantago-aquatica. The sequence goes on along the minus strand of OY856413.1, from coordinate 641,710,102 downwards.
AGTGAGAAACATATCTGGTGAGAGAATGAGAGGCATTTGAATAACTCTACCCACATAGATCAGTCTTTCATAATCCAACCATACAGATTACCAGTATACCTTAATATCTACCTTCCTATAAAATTTTATCACCATCCAATTTGTAAATCATTCACAACAACCACATATTTTTCGCCGCTCTATATTGAATTCTGGGCTGACTGTTGGATGTAAAAAGGGTATATTGTACATATGGACATGTAAACAATGTCTGATTGCAATGATTTATTGTGAGAAGGTAAATGAAATGCTTTCTCCATCTATGCGGTTGGATTTTTAAAAATAGTGACTAATTTATAGTTATTTGTATTCCTCTCATGCTCTCACTGTAGGATGTTTCTCACATGATCTCTACCATATATATATATATATATATATATATATATATATATATATATATATAAACTGGGAGAAAAGTATTCCTTGAACTAAAATCTGAATTTTTCTTCAAAAAGTGGTGAAAATAACTACATGATGCATTCTTTTTCTCCATTCTCATCAATCAAATGAGACTTTCAGCGCATGCATCATTCCACCAAAATAGTAGACATTAGGATTCAAGCAATTCATAGCTCCTTTATATTATGCGTTCATCATAGTTTGTTTTTGTATAAACGATTGGGATGTTACCTGTAATTCTTTTCCTAGCCACCTACTTCATTCCACCCATTTCTCTTTATCGTAGGCCATATATATAATTGATCCCCTCATTCAATTTCATACAGGGAGCTGCTTCCAACTAGTTTGGTAGGTAGAAAAGAGCAATGTAGATAGGGAACCACATGATGCACCAAGTGAATGCCCTATTGACTATGATATTAACTGATCTATTAATAGTGTTTCATTGATCTAAGGGTGGACGTCTCTAATGGACATTTATGGTCGCACTAGAGTAGTTATTTGTTCAGTGGTTTGTAAGAGCCGGTTTGGGACTGCCAAGTGGGGGTAGTTGAGAAACGTAGTTCATATTATTTGTCCTCGTGCTAACTTGTCTCAAACATATCCAAGGGTAGTGTTTATTGAGGGTGAGCAATACTTAATCTTAGGGATTTTGATGCACTGAATTTTATTTGCATTTCAAAGGCTATTTTGCAATGTATTTCATGCATAATTTCTCATTTTGATATTATTTATGCATAGTGTATCATTATTAGCATGGGACATATTATTGCATCAAATATTATCTTTTTTTTTGTTCTCATTATATTATGTTGATTAATCATATTTGTTTGGACTTGTGTTCTGTATTTTAATATTTTAGGAAATTTGAGCAGTTTTAATGCTATCGACAATCAAGTTGGTAGTACTGACTTTTAGAGAAAAAGAACATAGCTAAATTGAGGTTTTTTGGTGCTACCAACCCCTTGGTCGGTACTACCTTGGGACAAAGCCAAACCAAAGTAGCTCGGTTCCATCGACTTCCATGTCGGTGGTACCATTCTTTATATGAAGAATTTGTCAGAGAAGTCTAAAATCAAATCGATGCTACTGACATCCTTGTCAGTAGTACTGACACATATAAGGAGTTATGAATCTTGGAAGTGACTCTGTGCCACCAACTTGTTGTCGGTGGTACTAACTTTGTGCGTCTAGGTGAGATTAAAAATCTTAATTCATCTTACAGTCACAACTCAATCACTATTAGATACTCTCTTATGACCTAAGAGGAGTTTGGACAAACCTATTATCACCATTCTATTTCATTACATAAGAGCATAGAGGGAGAAGAGGAGAAAGAGGAGGAGGCAGCCACTTCCTTGACAACTCAAGAAACTTCAGAAAGTAGATTTGTATTCAAAATGTAGTAGATCACAACGTTCATTAGAGGGTGTCATCTGAATCATCTTCTACAGTACTTTTTACTAGTTCCTTAATGTAACCCTTATTTTCTCTTCTTCCACCTATGTTTGTGATGATAGAAATCATGTCAGACTAATCCCCTAGTTCCTTTAGACCTGAGAGTCTCCCGATTTTCATTGTAATTGACATTATGACTAAATATACATGTTTTTCCTAATTTTGAGACATAATTTTATGATTGCCTCATGAATTGACTATTCCTGATCAACATAGCTAATTTCTCAAACCATTAATTTTTTTGAGAGAGGGATTAAAGGTTAGATAATTCATAGAATTATATAGTCTATATCGTGCCCTGGGAGAGGGCTTATGGCTATGAAGGGTATATCCTAGAGGATATGTTAAAGCACCTAGATAATAGTTAAACATCTACAAGAGTGCGATTTATATTAGAATAGGTAGTGAATCGTGTTTTCAGAGTAGGTGATTCTTACTACAGGTCCCTTGGTCTAGGGCTAGGAGAAATACATCGTAATGAATGATGTTAATTGCAATGTGAACCGTGGTAAAACCATTATCCTAAGGAATCCATTCCAATTGTGATCACGAACCAATTAATCTAGTTCTTAATTCTTACAATTCATCAACCAATCACTTTTTCACTAGGTCTAGCCGATCAAGTCACAATTAATAGCTGTCTATAGATAATGTTTCCCTGAGTTCAACACTCAGGCCTCATAAGCCTATCTTACACGATACGTGCACTTGCATTTTATACATGCGGTTTACACACATAAATGTGTCAAGAGTTAATTCAAATCGAATGTGATGAACAATATTTAAACCAAGTTGAGGAGAATGTTTAATCTATAATGAGAAGTAGAATTTTTGAATTAAAAAGTACTAAATCAGAAAGAAGAATTGAATGGGACAAAATTAAATTGCAAGAATTGAAGCTAAGTTATCAATAGAATTCAGAGCGAAGAGAACAAAGAGCAAAAAGAATGAACCAATTAATATTAATTCATATGTTACAGAATTGTCAGAAGTCCAAATTTCACCACCACAAACTCCATAGTTGTCTTAGCCACTTCTAATATTCCTTGTAGATATTTTTATATTAAGACCATCAAAATTTGTCCTCTTCGGAATCAGATCCCATATATCTAAATATCCACAGACCCATGGCCATCGATGTTTTGCAGGTCCTGGTTCACTCTTTAAATAAGTTCTTATCCATGGTCTCTTTGATGATATATGAGCTATATCTGATGTTCTGGCCCTCAAATCCAAGGTTATATCATTTTATATCATAACTATCATGGATCATGACTGATCAGATCACATTCCATGTTGTTAAACTGATAGAAACACATTTTTATTATATTTAATGAGATTATAGTTTACTAAGATAGGATATGGAGATCATGGGGCTACTCCCCATGTCCACACAATGGGAATACTACTCAGATATGGTGAACTAGGAACAAGGCTAGAGTATGAAATGTTTGATTTGAAATCCATGATCCAGAGATCTAGAGATGCTTTTTCCTTAATGTCTGCCCTCCTTTTATAGGGAGGAAAGAGGGGAAAACCCTAAAGGAATGGTTCTTTGTGGCTACTAGATTTCCTGGTCTTAGGTGCAGATCAATCAAGTGGGATTCCTAGTCCTTCAAATGGCATTAATCCCTTTCTTCAGCCTGAAGTCAAGTTGGTCAAACATTGACTACAATAATGGCCTTCATGCTTGGAAGCTTGACTAGGACTTGAGTGGCAAGCCAATCAACTAGGGATATGGGTCGATTGACTGGAGAACTGAAAAGTAAAGATTTTATGCATTTGAGTCGACTAACTAGGTGAGTCATTCAACCAAATCGAATATTGAATATGGGATTTGAAGCCTCTAATTCTTGTGCCTTTTGGGCTTCTGAGTAAATTGACTATTTCCTTCAAAAGACACATTAAATCAAGTAAAAAATCCAATTGACTAGATAAAACTAAATATAATAAAATAAACTTAAAAACTAGATAACGGTAACAAAATTCTCTTAAAAAGACATTAAAACATGCAAATAAAATGGATACATATGTTCTTATCTAATACCCCAAACATAAATCAGTTCTTGTCCTCGAGAAACATTGAATCAAAAATAGTGCTCAATAATACTCTCATCCAGTCCTCCTCACTTACCTGGAATTACATGAATCTTTACAGGAAGAAAGATAAAATTTTGAAAATTTAAAGCAAAAAAGCTAAACTACATAATATAATGAAAAATGTTATAAAAAAAGATAAAGTGGGTGGAATGAGAATGTACCACCGACCTCCACGTCTAACATGAAATTTTGATCATCCAAAGTAAAACTTAATTTTGGAATGGATGGAAATTTTTTGTGGGGATCAACATATGGTCTTAGTATCTCAAAAAATGTTCAACTAAAGGGGATGTTAATAAGGGCTAGAGTTTTAAACAACAAAGCTTCATGGTACACCCAAATATTGGGTGGTTGTGGAAGCTCAAATAGGCTTTCTGGTTGGTTAAAATGATGTGTCTTGTCACCTCATAGTCCATCCAGTAGGATCCACAAATCTTCCTTAATTAGAGGAGGAATTCTTGTTGATGTGTGTGGATGGGAGACATTATAATACTCATTGGTTATCTTTGGGGTTAACTCTTCCCTAAATACCCAAGGTGGATCATCTTTTATAAAGGAGAAGGGTGTATAAGATGAATCCAGTCTGTATAGTATCAGTTATGGTAGATCAGGTGGAGGGTCCATCTTAGGTTTCTTCTCATCACCTTGATCTACATGCAGTAGATACAATGCCGACATGGGAGGGACTATTGTATAAGCCTACTGAAACTTTGTATGAAGTTGTGTGTCCTATTCATCTGACACTCCATCAAAATGAAGTTTAATGGAGGTATTAGGGTCCTTTGCTATGCCAAAAAGGAGATTTGATTTTTTAATGGAACATATGCCCAACTCAATGGGCTCAGAAGATATCACCTCAGAATTGAAGGGATGCATATAAAGTTCTTATCGAGGTGGAATAACCTCATTGTAATGAAACTGGTATGGTATGAGGATGGTTGAGGTGGAGTGCAAAGATCTTGGTGAGGAAGTCCTCTTTGAGAGGGTTCATTATTTCATTGTAGGAGAGTGATGGTACATCATCCACAATAGGCTCAACCAAGGTTGTTTAATCATTGTAAACAATTGGATATGAGCCTGCAATGGAGAAGGGTTGTGAAGCTTTAGGTTGTTGGGAGGTTCTTTGAGCTTACATGTATTTAACCTTTATATTAAGGACTCTTGACTCATGAACTTCTCTATGTATGCGCCCATCCATTCACTTTCCAACTTATATGGATAGTCATGGCCTCATATAGTTATTGCCCAAGCTTTGCACATTTCCTCCTATGTTGTAGCCTCGATTCCTTTGTCACACATGTCCATATCTTGATCAAGGTTCCATTGGAACTCTAATATAGTGCTTCGGGCTTCTTACACATCAACTTTTTATGTAGCGGCTTCTTTTGCTCTTACCTCAGTCCTCATGGACTCTCACTCATTGGCAAGGGTTTGTTCTATTTAATAGTTTGCTTCTTCCTTGCTTGCAAGTTGTGGCACTTCATATTTCTCCTTGGGGGTGTAATATTATGTGCAAGGAAGAACATTCTCATGTTTGATTTGTGTGAAGACATATTGGAGCACTCCAATATGTCATGATGGGGGAGCCACATCTCAGACATCACCCAATCTAGGCGCAAGCCACTCCATTTTTTTCTTTTAAAAAGAAAGCTAAGGTTACCAAAAATCTAAGAAGGAAAACAAAATTGAAAAGAAACAAAATCATAAAATAAAAATAAAAATGATAAAGATAACTAAGAAAAAAAAGTACTACCAGAATGGAAACTCGGTAGAAAGAAGAGTACACTACCAGAATGGGTTTCTGTAGGAGAAAAAAAATAAAAGGTCCTAATTATTCAAAGAGATTCAGTTCAAAATTTATCTCTATCTGCCATCCCCATCAATGGTACCAAAATTTGATGTGCTATCGTTAACACATAGAATTCTTTAGAGAAAATTGTCCCATTAGTTTAACATTTGATAGCTAATCAATCTACTTATAAAAAAATGAATTGATGTAGTACATAGGTATCGATCCCTGGGAATAGTGTGTCCAGAGTGAATTAGAATCGACTATGATGAACAATATTTAAATCAATTTGAGGAGACGATTAATCTAGTACAAGAGGTAAATTTGTTGAACTAAAAGTAATGAATTGAAATGTGGAATTGAAAGGGAAAAAATTAAATTGAAAGAATTAAAACATAGTTATCAACATAATTAAGAGTCAGGAGATCAAAGAGAATAAAGAATCAATCAATTTACATTAATTCAAATTTTATTGATTTTCCAAAATTCCAGATTAACCACTACAAAATCCATAGTTGTCTTAGCCACTTTTAATTTTTCTTTTATATATGTTTATCTTAGGACCATGGAAATATTTCCTCTTTGGAATCAAATCCCATGTATCAAATATCCACAGACATATGGTCATCAATGTTATGTTGGTCTTGGTTCAATCGTATGATATGTTCCTGTATGTGGTCACTTGCAGGAACATATGAGTTCTATTTGATGTTCCGGTCCTCAAATCCAAGGTTATATCATTGTAGATCACAAATGTTATGGAGCATGACTAATTAGATCACATTCCATGTTGTTAAACAAATAATAACACCATTTATTATCGGTGGGACATTATAGTTTGTTGATATAGGATATTAAGATCATGGGGCTACTCCCCATGTCCCGATGCTTGACACTTGGGATTGGAAATGATAGAGTTGAATTCAAATTGCCAAATGAATTATCAGAGACATCCCTTGACAACCCAGGTTAAGGTATCCATATCGTCTATACTAAGACATTAAAGAAGGGCACTTGTTGAGAGGCAACCCAACCATTGGTAGAGTACATGACTATTTACCTTATTTTTCGTATTCCTAAGTAGTTTTCATTAATATAGCACTTAGTTTATAAAAATGATACCCTAATGTGTTTGTTGAGTGTGCAGGATTGGGAACCTGTCGATACTATCGACATATGTGTCATAGGTATCGAGAAAGGAACATCAAAAATTCTATGGAAATTTCATTCCATCGATACCATCGACGGCCTCGTCGATGGTATCGACAAGGGAACAGGCACATAGATGCTCGAGATTCCATAGTATTGACTGTATTGTCGATGGTTGCGAGATGTCTGAATATTTTCAGACTAGTTTTTCTCAGTATAGTTGATACCATCAACACCCTGGTCGATGGTATCGACACCTCAACAGACCAGACATCAACACCAACACCTCACAAGGAGCAAAGGCATATGCAGATGTCGATACTATCAACACCACACCGATGGTATCGACGCACACGTCAATGATCCACAATCTTCATCGAGCGGTCCACAATGTGTATATGTGGATGGTTTCGATGGTATCGACACCTTGTCGCTACTATCAACGGACCATCAGTAGTACCAAGCACATTTATAAAAGAGGACAAATTCTTTCCATCAAATTTCAGGGACAATTACCTACTTGGGATTCCAGTGGCCAGTAATACCAGCCACACCCACCACTAGAGCAGAAAAAGGGGTATCACTATTCCACCTCTTAAGTCTGGATTTGAACTATAAAGCCATAATTGAATTCAAGCTTAGGGGAGTGCTGGAACAACTTCTATCTAGTTTTTCTTTATTTTATTTCATCTATAGTTTGTTTTTGCAATTTTCATCTTTTGCAATTTTCATCTTTCTTGTTAGTTTTTTCAATTGCTAGATTTACTATTTTCTAGGATCCACTATCTATCTAGTGTAATCAGTGGAGTCTAATTTAATTGCATGTCATCTCATTTTCACTTGAGGCTTTGTGAGAAAATGATTTTTAATGAAAAAAATCCTTAAGAAATTGTAAGTTTGTCTTTTGAGAACTTGAGGACATTGCTTGTGAAACTCATTGGGTAGGTCAACTTTAAAACATATGAACATGATTGTGTATCTGTATGGTTCATGTTAAGAGGATTGATATGGATGTTGACCCTAAACCAAACAAATGATAACATGACTTTAATTTGAAGTGAGAGAGAGAAACCCCTTGATTAATTGGTACAGAAGTCAGCAGGGAGGGGCATATAATTTTTTTTGAAGGTTCTGTCAATTAATCTTGTAATCTGATTCACCAAAATTTCATTCATACTCCACCATACAAACTAGAGCACATTAGTGTCGTTCACTCTTTGATTGCATTTCATGTAGATATGTCTTGCATTATAGTTATTCTTACATGTTTTGCATGAAAAATGAAGAAAAAAAAGTATAGAGTAGTTATACATGCACATTATCCTTAAGTGCATGTCATTTAGTTGCATAATTGTCATTTTGTAGTGCATTCACATCTTTTGAGCATATAGTTTTACATCATGTGTCTTATGTTTTTCTAAAAACATTAAAGGTGTTGAACTTGTTCCATACCCTCTGAATAGAATGCATCAAATGTACAAGTTATGTAAAAGGAAGGAGGCCCAACAAATATTCCATTCTTGCTTATGGAAATGGGGCTTGAAAAAAAAGAGAATTGAAAAAAAAAAGAAAAAAAAATTGAGAAGTAAGTATGAATGAGAGGGAGAAAGGAACATGTTCTCACCTACATTTTAAGAAGAATAAGCACATGGTGTAGTTTTCTTAGATATTCCATCTCACTTTGAGACGGAATGATAGTGCATGCATCATTCCACCAAAAATGTAGCATTAGGATATTTTCATTTGCATTCGCATCATGATAGGTCATTCATTTTTGGTTTTTGCATGATTGACTATATTTTGCTTCCTTTTCTTCCATAGCCACCCATTCCATCCACCTGTTTCTCTAAGTGGTAGTCCACCCATGATATTCTCCTCATTTATGTATATCAGGAGATCTGCTTCCATTTCAATGGTAGTTAGGAAATGAGAAACGTAGATAGGAGATCACAAGATGCACCAAGCCTGAACCTAAAGATTCTATTATGTTAACTGCCTTATTTGATAGTGTTCGTTGATCTCAGTGTAGACATTTCTTATGAATGATTATTTTCGCCTGAAGGGCAGTTATCATTCCATGGTTGGTAAGGGCTGGTATGTGAAATGCAGGCGTGAATCATATTGAGATATCAACTTTGTGATTATGTTCTTTAGTTGACCCTCTCAATCAGATTTTAAAGTTTTGTTGCTCGAGGATGAGCAAGATTCAAGCTTAGGGGAGTTTGATGCAGTGCAATGGTAGTGATTACCTCAGTTGTAGCTTGGAACGACCTTCCCAATAACATCTCACATCCTTCTAGCTCATGCATGTCCATTACCACGAAGTCAACATGGAGGATGAATTTGTCGACTTAGACTAGAACATCCTCGCATATACCTTGTGGCTTAACAATGGATCCATCTTCCAATTCGATTGTCATGGAAGTTTGTGTTGGCTTCTTCAATCCTAGCTTTTGAAAAGTGGCAAGTGGCATAAGGTTAATGACTGCTCCTGAGTCACACTGTGCTTTCGGAAAATGTTGTCCACCTATGGAACATGGGATGTAGAAACATCCTGGATCTTATCTCTTCTTTGGCAACCGTCCTTGAATTATAGAACTCACTATTTCATCGACCCATACAACATCTGTATCTTTGATCCATCATTTCTTGTTGATGACGTCTCTCATGAATCTTCCATATGAAGGAATTTACTCGATATCTTCCACCAACAGAATGTTGATGTGGAGCTTCTGGAAGATCTCAAGAAATTTCCTAAAGTTCCTTTTCTCTTTCCTCAGCTTCAGACTATTTGGGAATAGCACGCTTGGTTCCTTAATGCGCTTATGCGGTGTAATATATGGTACTTTAGGGGTCTCCTCCCCTAAGCTTGCTTCAATGCCACCGTCTATGATACGATTTGGTACATCATATGGGGATGGAATGACTTGTGGCTGCTTCTCTATATTGCTATTGGCTGCTCCACTATGAAGTAAAGTTTTGATCTGCTATTTCGGAATAGGAATCTCTTCAGAACTCAGATATATGGGAACGACAGTGGTGGAATCTTGGAATGAATTAAATGGCATCCCACAGCCTCCTAGAAATCCATACAAACTACGAGGGTATGTAACTTTGGGTTTGTCCTCCAAGTCTATATGCATGATACTCTGCTCATGTATCTCCTCAACAGGAAGCCCTGGCCCTTTGCTGACTGAAATATATTTAACATGTTGATGTGGCTGAGCTGGCTCTGCATTCCCAACAGATTTTTTTTCAATTATTTGCTTCATTGCAACCACCTCAGTCACAATTTGGGTCATGGTTGTCTCTAGAGTCCTCAGTTGCGCACCATGAATTGTAGAGTCTGACCAAATTGGTTAAAAAAAACCCCATGTGACTAAATTTTCTTGCCGAATGTATTCATCAGCACTTGGTTTTGCTTTATTACTTGATTGAGCAACTCATTGCTCTTATCCTCTACACTCAGCTGTGGTTTTTTCTCCGGGCCTTGAAGAAAATTATTTGGATCCTTCCATGAAAATTTCTTATCCTTTCTCCAAGAGTAGTCATTACTCCCATAGCCTTGTTGATTCATATATTTTACATATTCTTCCTCCTCAAACCCACTCTTGTTACGACCCCAACTCCCGATAACCCCCAATTAAGGGAGACCAAAAGGTCAGAGCCATTAACAAATAACCTGGATCAAAGGTTCGACAATTAACCAAGAACAATTATTAAATTTTAACAGACTAAACTGAAAAGCTGTAAGAAAAAAAAACCTTTGCTTACCTTTTAAAATTGGGATTTCTAAACTCTATCCATGAAGATACTAATCTAACTAATCCTCCTCGCATCTTACTTTATGTATTTCGCAATATGATGATTTACTGTTTGTCCATTTGGCTTGTACCTAAAACGCCGACAAACAAAACGTCGGTCAGCTGAAGATGGTATGTGGAGGAGACAATAATCATGCAAATATAATAACATTGTAATCATGCAATTAATCATTTAACAACCAAGATTACGTTTTAATCCATACTACTCAATCTGTGTTGTCCCTACAGTGAACTTATATGATACCTCTATAAAGGTAGATCTTTACCCCCATGGTCCTACCTTATAGGTAGCCAATACATAGGGTAGTAGAGTCGCATGGCACTACCCAAAGGTAGCCCAATATCAAACTCAATATGACTTGATGGTCCTACCCTCTAGGTAGCGATATACTAAGTCATTCAATGACCTGATGGCCCTACCCTCTAGGTAGCCATATACTAGGTCAACCATTAAGCCACAGAGGGGACCAAGATCTGAGCTAGTAAGCACATATCTTATGTGATAGTCATAGCCACATTATAGTTTGCATGAATTAAATTTCATCCAACAGTTTATTCCAAGTCATCGATGAAAACTTCGGAAAACTTCGGAAAACTAACTCGATATATATTCATCAGTGTAACCACATACCTTATGCCATTGCAGAACTGTGGTTGGACATCATATGTACTTTAAGAATATATCCAAACATCCAAGAAACAACCATTCAATCTGAAATATTCATACTACATGTGTCACCATGTATTCACATTACATTACTCAGATCTAGATTTGCTCCTAAACTAGGGTTTAGAGTTATCTCATGTTTGGATCAGGCATTAGGGTTACAAACCTTGATTCCATCATATCACAATTTCTAATATTACAATCTCACTTATGCATACTAGGTTAAACCCTAATTATCATCTTAAGCAAATTAGATGACTCATTACATATAATTCACACTATCAATATTAAGATTATCTCAAGATGTTCCCATTAGTATCAAAACCCTAAAGCAGCATATATAAAATCACTAATATGGAACTGTCCATTATTTAACATTATCTAGGTTTTACTCATTATACATGGCAAGATCAGGTGTTAGCCTAACATGAACGAATCTATTCAATTAAGCATCATATTAATGCAAATCTAGGTTTTCTTTTACATTAAACCCATTAGAACATGTATCGCCTATACTTTTAGAACAAGAAGCATAATTAGGTTCTGATAATAATTTATTTAGATTCCTCTCGTTTTTCTAAGAAACTTTCATATATTATATGTCCCCATCAGAGTTACCAATACATTTCTATAACTACTTCAAGGTTATTCGATTCTGACCAATCACTAGTCGCCACATCAGCATATAATACCCCTTTTTAACTTAATTTGTGAACTGGGTTAAGTTTATAATGGAAAGACTATACTTCCCCTCCCGTGGAGACTTGACTATTGTGCACTTGGGGGCTAAACCGTCTAAAAGGCTTGACGCCTTCTCCTTCCTCACGGAAGGGCACCGCACGCAGCCCCGACGGGTCTGCTGGGAGCCCGACTCCCGCTCGGATGAGTCGGTGCCGCATCAGGCACTTAGGCCCTGGGCTCTACAGCCCCGAAGGTGGTCCATCCACCTCTATCCACAACTGTCGAACCCGAACAGGCCCTAGGTGAGGTCGGCGATGACCAACGGTTGAGGGAAACAGAGGTCCTAGATAGCTAGGTCTTACAGGTTGCAAAAGACCAAAAAGATGCATGAGAGGGGGTCGAGCCCTTACCTAAACCTCTCTATGTTGGCGCCAGCAGAAGAGAAATCTTAAGGAAATAGTCTCGTTCCTTCCCCTTACTCGGATACTCGGCAAGGAGCTTTCTCTCCCCACTTAGCACGGAGATTCTATGGTGAAAGGGTGTCGCCTTGATACTTCTAGTCTCCAGGTTCACCACCAGGTCCGTCGTCCATTGGTGTGTCGCCCAACGCCTTCATGGCATGGCTATCCTTGGTTACCAACATGAAAGAGAGTCACTTCATGGCTGTTTGCAGGTCGGAATGAGAGATACCACAACTCGCGCATCTCCAAACCATGGAGGAGATTGCTGACCCATGTTTCTACTACAAGCACCCATGATGGTAGCTGGGGTTTTCCAGGCAAAGGGTGGTGCGTTATCGTCTCTCTTATATAGGTTGTATGCCTAACCTTTAGGGTTAAGGGTAAGAAACAAAGGCATGGGTGTTGGCCAAGTCCTTCTTGGGAACGCCATAGAAGGCAATATGATTATATGGAAAGTAATTCAATTACTCTAAATATCACAATCCATCTGTGTGTATTAGACCGAATACTTTTACCTTCTGTTTTATGGTAATATGTTTCCAAGGCTAACTCATTAAATCTTTCTCCAACTATACTTCATAATTCATTAATAATGTATCACTTTATCCTTTTATTTTGCAAATTTGATATTTTCTCTTTCTTTCCTCTTTATTGGGACTCCTTGGATCCCAAGAAACTCTATTCTTTCGAAATCTTTTTTATTGGATATTCATTATCCTTCTAAATGCATTATTCTTCATTATTCCTCATTATCTTATTTATTTCTTATTAAAATATTTCCTTTTGAGGATTTCTCTTTATTTCTCTTTTATTTTCCTCATTGATATCCCTTTTAACATTAGGAATCCTGGGGATACGAATTTCCACAAAGGATAACTCAATTATACCTCTTTTTACTTGTTTTCCACATTTTATCATTATTTTCAATTTACTTCTTAATAAAGAAATACTTAATTACTCTTTTCTTTTCTTATTGCTTTCTTTTTGCAACCTTGGACTCCTTGGTACCCAAGGAACCCAAGAGGCACGAAATCCTCTTTGGATTTGCCTTTTAGAGGTTTCTACATATTTCTTAAAAATTCAATTATCCATTTACTAATTGAATTTCCTTGTTATTTGGGCCCAATAGCCAATAAAGCCCACAACACAATCATCAAGGCTATTGTAAATGAAATCCATTTATTTGAAGCAAATTATATCATTATTTGTTCAATTATATATAATATTAGAAATTACATTTCTCACCAAATGAACCCAAAATTTGGGGTTGTAACATCCTTCCCCTCTTATAGGAATTTTGTCCTCAAAATTCTATCAAGCAAACAAACAATTCAGGATAAGACTCTTCCATGTCCATCATTGGCCCCTATGTGGCTTTACCGTACTCATGGCATTTCCAAAGAACCTTTATCATCACATATTCTTTTCTCTGAGTTCTTTCATCCTGGCGTCTATAAACTGCACAGGTGACTCAGGCCATTTCAGCCTCCCTTGGGGCTTACTAGGTTCTTTGCTCAGCACATGGTCGGGGTACCTCACATAGTGCTCTAAATTGGACACATGGAACTCATTACACATTACATTATCCTGAGGGGTAAGATCAAACTTAACCTTCTCCACCAATCCATCTCAAAGAACCCATGCATCAGGGACTTAGCTCTCTTAACTGTAACTTAGAGGGGTCAAATTTTTCATGTCACATATTCTCCCACAGTGTACTGCATGTCAGTCTACTTTGCATCTGCTCCCGACCCTTGTCGTCTCTAGGCTCCTTTCATCCATTGCACAATCAAAGCGACTTCATCTACACACACTGTGGTCCTTTTCTAACCATTACGTGGTTCTTTCACCAACATCACCTTACTGAAGTGGTGACCGACACAACCTCTCTTACATAGCTTCTTTAAATCCCGATACTGGCTATGGTGGTGAACTTCACATCTTGCATAGGACAGGAACTGTCTCTAGCTATCACCCTGAACAAAGCACACATGCTCTCATCAGACCCTTTAGTCAGGATCATACTAACCATTAGTAAGGGGTGATAAACTGTATCAACATCGAGTTTTGTATGTTTCTACTTCCCCCTCATGGAAGTGAACTACTAGATCATACTCAAGAACTTTTGAACTCGTATCATGGTGTAGTTGAACCATCTCTCTTATGTAGATCAACAGAATCTGTTTCTTGACAGTACTCCCTTCTTTCTCATGTTATCTAGGTGAGGCGATCTACCATAACCCACATTGCATCTTGACCTTCTTGGTCAAAGGGAGACTTACCGCAACATCCATAGTGATGAACTCCCATTCCCTCTCAGGGACTCTTTTATCCTCTATATTGATACACTGGGTTACTGGTGTTCGTCCTTCACCTCTTGTTATGCATGGCAACATACCACATTAACTTCACCTTAGACATCCAAAATACTACTGTCACTTACTATCTTTGTGGTACCAAGGTATATCATGATTTCCTGCATTGTTATGATTCCTCAAGCTTGATACCTCAGAAACCCTAAACCATTCTAATCAGGGTTTCATCACATTCCCTTCCAGAGATATGCATATGAGGCTCTAAACCATCCTTTCATTACGTCAAGGAGTAGATAGGCTAACCAAACAATCATTAACTTGTTCAAAGTATCTCATTTCATCTGAGCGTTAGCCAAAACACATCTTCTTTCCAAACTTAGGGTTAGCCTAACAACCTCTTCTAGCCAAACTAGGTAGCTATATTCCCACCAGAGCATCCATTAGCACTTCACATCCTTCGGTATTAGGTAATGTTGAAGACATACTACCTCCATGTATTCTGCTTAAGTCCCATCTCGAACTCTTCATTAAGAAAATTCTAAGATCATCCTCTTGGTTATCAAACTCAACCTTGTATCACATGCAGATTCCACATAGCTCATGATAAAACATTCTCACAAGGTGCTTATCTTAATACTCTTATCGTTTGTACCTATTCATGTATCATTCACTCCACCAAGGTATGTTATCATCTCTATCATCATACCTCATAGCAGCGTTCCAACCCACCCCATCTTTTATCCTTGGTGTATGGCATGCGTACTATCCCATCTCTCACTCCCATAACAAAAGGAAATAAGCATTTGGCGGCCGTCCAAACACAAAGTTCTTCTTGTTCCAAGAGTAGAGATGATACATTCCAAATTTCCAATACACCTTCAATTCTAAGTTTAAACGTGCACCTTCTATCTCCACATCACAAACATCATGATATCAAAGTTTGTTCCATGGAAAACTGGCCTCGAACCTACTTGGGTTACTACACAATCCTTGGTCATCTCCTCTAGGTCTATAGGGTGCCGACACTTTTGGGGTCATCCCTCTTCCCTCCTGCATCAGTGAGTGCCCTACTCATCTGCCCTTTGGGTCCCATGAGTTCATGAAGGTGATCAATCTCCTAACCCATGGCCCTCAGACAATGATAGTTGTTACCTCCCGACCCTATGGTCATGTGCAACTAGAGAATTAGGCAACTCCTACTTCCATCGGTCTTATCCTTACCTGGCCCTAGGATAGACTTAGGATTCTCTTATAGTACATGTTCAACTTGGAACCTTGCCCAAGCATTCATCATCTCTCTTTCTGCATTCATGGTTTGACTTTCATCCTTTCATAGGGATCTTGGCAACCTGCCTACCTTGGTCAAGCCCCTTACCATTTACCTCCATGGTAACACATTCACATGCACATAGAGATGGTTATCTGTGGGTCTATAGGTTCCTCCTCATACCATGTACTTATCTTCTCAAGATCCTATGAGACCTCTTCAGGTTACCTTAAACCAACAAAACTGATATACACTCTACCAAAGGGGTCCCTCTCCCAGGATGGGAGGAAAAGTATCTCTTGACAACAAGGTCACAAAATCTCTTAGGTCTAGGATTTACGTCCACATGAGCCTACTTAACCCTAGCAAATTGTCAAGGCACAAGAAGATCACCTACTGAACCATGCTAGGTCATACTTGTCCTCTTTCCTCAATGTTGGATCAAGATCATACCTTCCTTTGTCATCAACCTAGCTGTGAGGGATTCATCAAGCATACCTTAAACTTAAGGGGCTTCCCTTTCCTCTCAACATAAGAAGTACCATGCTCTCTTCTAGGAACTCAACTCTCATCATGAGCATACACCACTTCCCCTCTTAGGCCTAGGAACCCTAGGTTCACTTTTAGGTGTCCAGCTGCATGCTCTATATCTTAACCATGAACCAAACATGTACAGGGTATCACATGCACTTCCTGTCATCCTTCCACTCGAGCAACACATCAGGGTTGAGTCCTCCCCAAGGACAACCAACAAGGTACAAGGCCTCGCAACCTGTTTACTTAAACCTCCTTAGGGTCTAAAGTACTCTTTATCTCATCCAACAGGTAATCACTTATACCATAGGTACTAGAAGTATCTTTCTCTCTCGAGGGTTTGGTTCCTCCAAAGGCAACCAAGACATCATCAACCTCCAGGGATCAAGCATAAGGAAACTACTATCATCCATGTAGGTCGCATCATCCTCAACTCCCCACTATTTTTCAAGTTTTGGGGTTTTAGGCTCCCAACCTCCTTGTTGGGGTCCTACTTTCTCTCTCTAGAGCTAACTCCACCTCCAGCAATACTACTAGAGGTCCCCTCTCTATGAAGGCTCAAGCTCACAAGCATACCCCTAGGTGGGTGAAGCCTATGCTTAATTCATGTTTGGCTCAAGATTATACCTAGCCCTTTATGCTCATCCCTTAAGCCATCCCTCATGCATACTGGGCAGCGTTTCATCCTACTGCCATCCACGGATGTACTCTGGGTGCAAGCTATACCCTGCCTGCACAAGTCCATAGGGTCTCTAAAGGTCCTTCACTAACATCATCATTGAAGGAGCTATCCTTTACCCTAACATGCACGACCCTTCCCAGGGTTGGGTTGCCAAAGGTTCTAGGTCACCCATGGATCACATGGCATCCTAAAGGCATGTCCTTTCAAACACCTAGTCTAACTCATCTCTCTCTAACCTTCCTCTAGGGTTAGGGTTAGCATCATCCTCAGAGGATGTGCCAGGTCTCTACTTGCAATGGAGATCTCTATCTCCAAGACTAACTTATCCTCCTGAAAAGAAGGTCTAGGCTCAGGTCTCTTCTGCGAGCATGACAACTCATGTCATACGACCTAAGCATGTATCTATTCTTTAGTTTACGCTTACTCTATTAAGCTTATGTCCATGACATCTTAATTACATGCTCTTCATTAATTTGATGGAGGATTCCTTAGACCTTATTAATCTTACCCATACCTCAAGAGGGTGAGGAGAAGAAAGAAAACCCTAATCCTTTAGGTCCTTATCAGAATTTCGTGATGAGAAGGGATGAATAAGATGAGAAGTCCTAAAGGTATCTTATTTCGATTCATACCGTATGACTTTGGCCAGGCAGTCACACGGATTCGGGACTCCTCGTATTCCGACTAGCGGTGCGGAGGAAAATATTGCCAACCCCCGGTCGTGATCCTTTTCTAGACACCTCCATCTTTCAGATAATCCTCTAATAACTCCCTTGGGTTCTATGGAGTTTGTAAAATTTAATAATTATTAATGATTAATTGAGGAACCTACGCTCTGATACCAAATGTTATGACCCCGACTCCCGTTAACCCCCAATTAAGGGAGATCGAAAGGTCAGAGCCGTTAACTAATAACCCGGATGAAAGGTTCGACAATTAACCAAGAACAATTATTAAAGTTTAACAGACTAAACTGAAAAGCTGTAAGAAAAAAAACCTTTGCTTACCTTTTAAAATTGGGATTTCTAAACTTCTATCCATGAAGATACTAATCTAACTAATCCTTCTTGCATCTTACTTTATGTATTTCGCAATATGACGGTTTACTGTTTGTCCATTTGGCTTGTACCTAAAACGCTGACGAACAAAACGTCAGTCAGCCGAAGCTGGTATGTGGAGGAGACAATAATCATGCAAATATAATAACAATGTAATCATGCAATTAATCATTTAACAACCAAGATTATGTTTTAATCCATACTACTCAATCTGTGTTGTCCCTGCAGTGGACTTATATGATACCTCTATAAAGGTAGATCTTTACCCCATGGTCCTACCTTACAGGTAGCCAATACATAGGGTAGTAGAGTCGCATGGCACTACCCAAAGGTATCCCAATATCTAACTCAATATGACTTGATGGTCCTACCCTCTAGGTAGCCATATACTAAGTCATTCAATGACCTGATGGACCTACCCTCTAGGTAGCCATATACTAGGTCAACCATTAAGCCACAGAGGGGACCAGGATCTGAGCTAGTAAGCACATATATTATGTGATAGTCATAGCCACATTATAGTTTGCATGAATTAAATTTCATCCAACAGTTTATTCCAAGTCATTGATGAAAACTTCGGAAAACTTCGGAAAACTAACTCGATATATATTCATAAGCGTAACCACATACCTTATGCCATTGTAGAACTATGGCAGAACATCATATGTACTTTAAGAATATATCCAAACATCCAAGAAACAAGCATTCAATCTGAAATATTCATACTACATATGTGTCACCATGTATTCACATTACATTACTCAGATCTAGATTTGCTCCTAAACTAGGGTTTAGAGTTATCTCGTGTTTGGACCAGGCATTAGGTTTACAAACCTTAATTCCATCATAACACAGTTTCTAATATTAAAATCTCACTTATGCATATTATGTTAAACCCTAATTATCATCTTAAGAAAATTAGACGACTCATTACATTTAATTCACATTATCAACATTAAGATTATCTCAAGATGTTCCCATTAGTATCAAAACCCTAAAGCAGCATATATAAAATCACTAATATGGAACTGTCCATTATTTAACATTATCAGGGTTTTACTCATTATACATGGCAAGATCAAGTGTTAGCCTAACATGAACAAATCTATTCAATTAAGCATCATATTAAGGCAAATCTAGGTTTTCTTTTACATGAAACCCATTAGAACATGTATCTCCTATACTTTTAGAATAGGAAGCATAATTAGGTTATGATAATAATTTATTTAGATTCCTCTCATTTTTCTAAGAAACTTTCATATATTATATGTCCCCATCAGAGTTACCAATAAATTTCTATAACTACTTCAAGGTTATTCAATTTTGACCAATCATTAGTCGCCACATCAGCATATAATACCCCTTTTTAACTTAATTTGCGAACTGGGTTAAGTTTATAATGGAAAGACTATACTGCCCCTCCCATGGAGACTTGACTATTGTGCACTCGAGGGCTAAACCGTCTAAAAGTCCTGACGCCTTCTCCTTCCTCACGGAAGGGCGCCGCACGCAGCACCGACGGGTCTTCTGGGAGCCCGACTCCCGCTCGGATGAGTCGGGTGCCGCGTCAGGCACTTAGGCCCTGGGCTCTACAGCCCCGAAGGTGGACCAGTCACCTCTATCCAGAACTTCCGAACCCGAACAGGCCCTAGGCGAGGTCGGCGGTGACCAACGTTTGAGGGAAACAGAGGTCCTAGATAGCTAGGTCTTGCAAGTTGCAAATGACCAAAAAGATGCATGAGAGGGGGTCAAGCCCTTACCTAAACCTCTCTATGTTGGCGCCAGAAGAAGAGAAACCTTGAGGAAGTTGTCCCATTCCTTCCCCTTACTCGGATACTCGGCAAGGAGCTTTCTCTCCCCACTTAGCACGATGCTGCTATGGTGAAAGGGTGTCGCCTTGATACTGCTAGTCTCCAGGTTCACCACTAGGTCCGTCGTCCATTGGTGTGTCACCCAACACCTTCATGGCATGGCTATCCTTGGTTGCCAACATGAAAGAGAGTCACTTCATGGATGTTTGCAGGTCGGAAGCAGAGATAGCACAACTCGCGCATCTCCAAACCATGGAGGAGATCACTGACCCATGCTTCTACTACAAGCACCCATGATGGTAGCTGGGGTTTTCCAGGAAAAGGGTGGTGCTTTATCGTCTCTCTTATATAGTCTGTATGCCTAACCTTTAGGGTTAAGGGTAAGAAACAAAGGCGTGGGTGTTGTCCAAGTCCTGCTTGGGAACGCCATAGAAGGCAATATGATTATACGGAAAGTAATTCAATTACTCTAAATCTCACGATCCATCCATGTGTATTAGACCAAATAATTTTTCCTTCTGTTTTATGGTAATATGTGTCCAAGGCTAACTCATTAAATCTTTTTCCAACTATACTTCATAATTCATTAATAATGTATCACTTTATCCTTTTCTTTTGCAAATTTGATATTTTCTCTTTCTTTCCTCTTTATTGGGACTCCTTGGATCCCAAGAAACTCTATTATTTCGAAATCCTTTTTATTGGATATTCATTATCCTTCTAAATGCATTATTCTTCATTATTCCTCATTATCTTATTTATTTCTTATTAAAATATTTCCTTTTGAGGATTTCTCTTTATTTCTCTTTTATTTTCCTCATTGATATCCCTTTTAACATTAGGAATCCTTGGGATACGAATTTCCACAAAGGCTAACTCAATTATACATCTTTTCACTTGTTTTCCACATTTTATCATTATTTTCAATTTATTTCTTAATAAAGAAATACTTAATTAATCTTTTCCTTTCATATTGCTTTCTTTTTGCAACCTTGGACTCCTTGGTACCCAAGGAACCCAAGAGGCACGAAATCCTCTTTGGATTTGCCTTTTAGAGGTTTCTACATATTTCTTAAAAATTCAATTATCCATTTACTAATTGAATTTCCTTGTTATTTGGGCCCAATAGACAATAAAGCCCACAACACATTCAGCAAGGCTATTGTAAACGAAATCCATTTATTTGAAGCAAATTATATCATTATTTGTTCAATTATCTTTAATATGAGAAATTACATTTCTCACCAAATGAACCCAAAATTTGGGGTTGTAATAGTAGTGCCCCAGATATCAGCACGGCCGTGGTAGAGGGTGAGATGGCGTCGGTTATCACTAAGAAACTGACGCCGATAGTGTCCCAGATGATGCCCTTTCTGTGCCGTGAAGGTATGTGGCGTCAGTTTCGATCATAATAAGCGACGCCTATACCCCCTGTTGGCGCATTTTCAGTGGCACGCGAAGGGTTTTGGCATCGGTTTGAGAACCGATGCATAACGGTTGGGCTTTTAGCGGCGCCCACATAGGTGTCTCTTGAGAACCGACACTAAAGGCCTTAAAAAACCGACACTAAAGGCATGTTATGTACTAGTGTGAAAAGGAAAGTTGGAGAACAACTCTCAATCCTACAATCTTTGAATGGTGTTACAGTGAATGTATAATTCCTTTATCACTGATATCCCGAATGAATTCAAAGCATGGAACAATCATTCTTTCAATGTTCATTCACTTTCTTGATCTCAGAGTAGATTGGAGGAGATATGTATGACATCAATATCACATACTGATTCACACATGTGTGCAAACCTATCTCAATCCTACTCATCAAGTGTCCATGGATATCAAACTCCCTCAGGATGGACAAATCCCATATCTATCACTCACCCCTCAAAAGCCACATGTGTCAATGCCACCCAATCATCACCTTTATAACAACCCATGTTTCAAGACTACGTTTGATGATGTCAAAGTGTGCCCAATGACATGTGGTGAGTGTAGTGATTTCAGGTCAAAGAATCACACTCACCACCATCACTGTGACCAATGCTTGTGACTACCATGTCATGGTGACGTGATATTTTGAATGCATTAACAAACTCACTCGAGGTTGAAATCCTTGAGCTTTTACCAAAACCAAGTGCCATAATACCACCCGCAAGCGGATGAGTCTTATCATAGTATAGTTAAGGATCGAACCCAAAGGACAACATTTTTAAGAATCTTTGTTAGTCAAACCTAGCTCAAGTAAAACTAGTATTTAAAACAGTTGGTTGGTTTGAGGTTACTAAAACTAATTGCAAGAAAATAAAAGATGAATTAAAGTTGGGTTTAGATCAGTGATATGGAATCGCTGGGATGGTATCGGGTTTCACCACCGCTACACATGCAAACACATTCAATTGCAAACAATCCAGGCAAGATATATCAATCCAAATGGAGCTGCTACAGAACCCCCCATTAGGGCGTTAGGTTTGTGTAAGCATCACCGTAGGCATCAGAAGTCTCATCACCAACCGGATCACTTACTTACAGCTCTGAAGATATAGAAATTCAACGAAGGTTGTCGGCCCCCTATACAGGCGTTAGGCACACAAAAGCATCATCGAAGGCTAGATGGCTTGTCACCTCACGGATCATACACTTACGAACTCGAAGAAATCCCATTCTATTTCAAGTTTGGGAGTCAACCACATTAATTGATAAGCAAGTAGGTGATAGATCTACAAACTAACATCGACGATAAAAAAGACGATACAAAATCCAACTAAGGCTGTAGTCCTCTGTGAGGGATGTTTAGACCACAGAAGCGTCACCGTAGGCTAGATGTCTTGTCCCCTCACGGATCATACACTTTTGACCTCAAGGAATCCTTTCAAAAGTTCTCGCCAAGGAGTCGAACTTGTAAACTGCCATTCCATCCCATACATAGAAGATTTCATAATATAGGAAAGAACAATATGAAAGCAAGGAGATAATCAACTACGAACATACCAATTAATAATGAAATGGAAAGTTACATACATTGCCATGGAGAATTTAATAAGCGAACATGATTTGCATGGGCAGTGGGGCTAGTCCCCGCACCCCAATGAAAAGGTACTACTTGCTCATGATGCGAGAAACAAGAAGAATGAGAAAAAGAGAGAGAAATCCGCCATGAACTCAGTGTAGAAGGTAGTTGTAGCTCGTTGAAGAAGATACGACCTTCTACGTCGCGTCAGAGCAGATCTGGACATGAACAAGAGTTGCCAAGATAGACCAGACAGTCTCCCTGGCTCCATCTTCCTTCTCTCTTTAGCCTCCTTGGTTGTAACATGGGCAGTAGGTGGAATGAAACTGACATGGATGGCACTGGATTTGGATCGAACCTG
This sequence comes from Alisma plantago-aquatica, assembly GCA_963693085.1. Classification (NCBI taxonomy): domain Eukaryota; kingdom Viridiplantae; phylum Streptophyta; class Magnoliopsida; order Alismatales; family Alismataceae; genus Alisma; species Alisma plantago-aquatica. Next base: position 641,686,500 of record OY856413.1, on the reverse strand, counting down.
CGTACAGGCAGCCTATCATTGTCTCGAAATCGATCCCCCAAATGAGTACCCTAATGGTCCTATTTATAGGCATGGGGCAAGTCTTCACGTTTTTCGTCTGTTCCCAGTTCAAATGGTTTGGCAGATATTTTTCCCAAACGGTCTGTAAACCGTTAGAAACCAAACGGTTTTGACTTCTTTCGATTTGGAAATCAAATGAATAGCTCATGCGGTCTTTAGTATTTTTTCTCTCATGGTTTGGAAACCGAATGGGACTAAACGGTCTCACAGACCATTTGCTAATGAAATGGTTTTGAGAAAAGTTGGGTAAATGGTCTTGGACAGAGGCAAACGGTTTGTAAACTGTTTGATATCAAACAATTTGGAAACTGTTGATAAACAAATGGTCGTTGCTTCAGTCAACGCTCTAGCCAAACTCAAACGGTCTTGGCAATTGCTGATCAAATGATCTGAAACCCAAAAGGGGCCAAATGGTCTCGTGACACAAGGGCAAATAGTCTGGGACAAGCCGTTTGCTTTTCTTCAATAGGTTCGAACAACAAACGAGAAATAGATAATCTGCAGGGTCAATCGATTTAGTAGCCCACCGATCTATGAAGCGATCTTCGGCCTTCATCTACAGGCGCAACGGCCTCGGGGCGACCACATTTGGCATGTGAACCACCTCGATTCGATCTTGCTTTGGGGCTGCAAATGAGTGTTGGTCGGAGGATGAAGATGACGCGCCACGATCGTGGTGAGGCACCACGGTCGTGGTAATGCTACTGTCCACGGCTGTGCGCCTTGCACGGGCATGGTGGGTGAGTAATTGGGCTTTGATGGTGTTGTGCCATGGCCATGGCATGACACCATGATCGTGGTGAGGCTACTACCCCACGGACGTGCTGCCTTGCACGAGAGTGGCAAGTGAGAGCATGGGTACTGTTGTTGGTGCGCCACGGCCGTGGTGTGTCAAACACGGTCATGGTTGTTGGAGGCTTAGCACTGTTTGGTGATGTGCCACAGTCTTGGTGAGGAGAACACGGTCATGGCGGTTGTTTTGCTTCATGATCTTGATCTGTTGTAGCACATGCTTGAGTTAGACTCCAAACGGTTTCTGTTGGTCTATCGATTTTGAGACCGAATGGGGTCAAACGGTCTTGAGGCTGAATGGGCTCAAACGGTCTTGAGACCGAATGGGCTCAAACGGTCTTGAGACCGAATGGGATCAAATGATCTTGAGACCGAATGGGCTCAAACAGTCTTGAGACCGAATGGGCTCAAACGGTCTTGAGACCGAATGGGCTCAAACCAAATGGATGGATTTGCTTGGTTAGATCGATTGGACAAAACCAAGGGTGAGTGAGGATGGGCCCCAGCTGATTGTTCAACTTTATCAAGACCTGCATTAAGTCAACATAAATTTGGTTAAGACCTTGATAATCGAATCAATTAAGTAGTTTTGCACATTATGATTCATATTGATATTTAATGAGTGAAATAATATATATAGAGTTGAACTTGTCCCAAAGTGATAATTGAATTCCATGATGAATATGCATTCATCATAATACCCCGAACTTAAATGTTGCTCGTCCTCGAGTAACACAAAATCTGAAACAGTCGCCAAATGAATACTTTCAATTCATGTGATTACTTCATCTTCACATCACGAATATTTTCTTTCTGCTCAATATGACTTAGTATCTCAACCTTCTGAGACCACTAAAAACATCTTACCATATCTTCGTTCTTGAGTTTGTTTTCCAAAATCACTTCGTCTTCACTTTTTCCAACAACAAGCATGTCAAAGAGTTTTGTAAGAGTCTAGAGACGCCTGTGGAACAACAAGTGTGCATTTGATTTGACACTAGTGTTTTTCAGGATAAGGTAGGCAATCATTGTGCCATTAGGTAGAAAAGGGAATGAATGACGGTATGGAAAGAAGAAGAAATAAATCTCTCCTCTATTCGACTCGATATTTTTATTTTATGATTTGCAATTTCATTTATTGCATTTTTTGTGTGAATCTCTCCTCTATTTGACTCGAGATTGCATTTCTTTTTGTGTGTGCTTTGGCATCTTTTTTTTTTCAAATCTCTCCTCTATTCGACTCGAGATTGCATTTTTGGTGGTACGCCCTTGTTTATTTGTTAGGGGTATGGAAGAATCGGATAAAGAGGGAAGTGGCGTGCCACCCCAAACTTAGGGTTTGGCACAATTTTGGCTATTTTTGTTTCTTTTTGATGGATGGAGGGATACGAAGATGATAGAAGAGGTGTAGAAGAGAGTTCATATCAGAATGCAACTTGATTTACAATTCAGTGCATCAGGTAGGTCTCTTTATCGTACTCTGCTTAAATAATGACTTGATGAGGATCCAGTGGAGATTCCATGTTATTGTTCTACTAGTCAGTTAGGAAGCATGACATGTTTGATCCCTATCAGTTTGACAAACACTTATCATTTTCGCAAAAGTATCATGATGTTAGGAATCATAAGCATCACAAGATGATTTCAATCAAAAGGCTTGTTTCAAAAAGTGGTCCTTTTGAGGATTTACTTCGAGTAAGGAGGATATAATGATTCAAAATGCATAGCAGGTTAGTTAGTGACTTTTAATGAAACCAGAAAGTGTCAAAAATTCATCAATTATTTGTTCAATTTTATTTGAAAAACATTAAAGAATTTTAAAAATTTTGAAATTTTTTATCAAGAATGTGATAGTGAAAACTTAAGTATGAAAAGGATGGTTGTAGGTGGAAAGTGAGGTACGTACCTTCCACCCTCCACCCCGAACATAGAGATTTGCTCGTCCCGAGCAAACCCTAAATCCAAAATGGAGGGGAAAATTCATGCCATAATGACCACCAGATGTGGTTGCGTTCCAATTAGTGTGCATCCTATTATCTAAAAATCTTAAAGGTAAAGAGCAATTAGATCTTAAAATAGCATCTTGCGATGTGAATTTTAGTTAATGAAAATTATCTAGAGGGTAAAAACAAAATTGAAGAAATATTCTAATTTGATAAGAAAAGTAAAACAAAATTATTGATCGGGTTGCCTTCCGACAAGCGCCTTTGTTTTATGTCGATGACTCGACTGAATCCTTCAACTTCATGGTGGATCCTTTTGATTGGTGAGTTTCAGCGTTGATTTAGTGACTATGTTAGTTGAGGTAAAATATCTCTTTAAGCGGTGACCATTTGTTACAAATTCACCTGACTTTTCACTCCATAATGAGAAGGCACCATTTGGGGAGATGCTCTTGATGATGTATGGTCCATGTAAAGACATAGTCTCTACTATTAAACATGATAAATAAGTACATCCAATGTGTGGCAGCGGAAGAAATAAAACTTGACTTTATTCAAAATGTATAAAGAGTACATTATAAAAATTTCCATAAAGGAAGTACAACTTTATACAAAACATAGGATCTAGGTAGAGGAAGACTTAGACTAAGCCAATATTGTCTCCAAACAAAACAACTTAATATATAAAGGCAACTATGAACATGCAAGCTATATGTTCCTTTTCATCTTGTCCTATCCTTAGCCTTAGGTTCACCAAGCTTCAATGCGCACTCTGATCCTAGCCTGGTTGGTTGGGGTCATCCAGCAAGAGAAAGATAAAAGTATGTGTTATTCAAGAGAAATAGGACAATTAAATAATCTAAAGCATTGCAATATAAAAGATTCTGTACAATAAGAGATTTCAATAGAAATGAGGCAAGTACATGAATAAGAGAGAGAAAACTACCACAATCAATCACCACAATAACAATCACATAGCATGAATATATTAAGACGCAAACTCATCTCAATGTAGGGCGAGGCACCTACCAGACCTCACCAGTGGAAGGGGGACTAAAACCCCAGTGCCTAAAAAGTGGCAGGGGGACTAAAACCCCAGTGCCTAATATATAAAATGGCAGGGGGACTAAAACCCCAGTGCCCGACAGGAAGACTAAAACTTCAGTGCCCTACGGGTTGTTTGTAATCATGTACACTACATTGTCATTTGGCCTAAAATACATCATGCTTAATAGTCACTTGGCAGTATTGAGAAGATAACAAGAATGTAACATTGCAAAATGGGAATAAAACCCAAATAAACAATCTCAATAAATAGATGAGCCAAACATTGGCCATAGCAAGATTCAAGAGTTACAATTAAATGAGCCACATAGGCAACAACATTATCTAAGTATTTCAATAGAGGAGCCAACATAGACAATCACAAGATCCATATAATTCAATTAGATGAGACATAATGGCAACAAAAGCATCACATAAGTAAAGAGACAATTAAAGGCATTTAAGGAGGAGATCAAGGCTAGCACTTAATGATTTTAGGGTTGGATAAGACCCAACTGAAGGATAGGTAATGATTTGCACATTATACATTCCACATAGATTTCACCTTCATCATAGATGTTCACATAAGTAGGTTCCACATACTAAAATGGGCTTCACATACCTGTTTTAATTAATTACCATCACATTCACCAATCTGATTGTATCACCATTCCATTTTCCCCTAGTTATAAACATTACACATGAATTAATATAGATAAGGCATAAAGTATATGAAAAACCTTAATTTTACAAAATTGTGATTTAAGGTTCAAAACCTAGTCTAAACGATTAGTCATATTCTCCTGATAAGAAAACATATTTTATTTTACAATTTGGACTTAAAATGAATTAATTATGTATTTTAGAACATTTTATACACTTAAAAGGCATTCAAAGCAAACTTCGAAAAAGGAATCCAAATCATGACTCAAAAACCATAAAATGAGGTTCTAAATGAAAAATCCTTTCCATTGACTATTTATTTGCATTTTTTGACAATGGATCGATTTACTATGAATTAAGTAAAATCGGCCAATCAGAATGCAAGAAAACCACAGCGTGACAGTTATTTAAATGAAAATACAATTCGATGTAAATAATAGGTGAAATGACAAAAATACCCTTTCGTATAAAATGAAATCAATTAAAATGATGGGGTCACCAATGTCATATGTTCATTTCAATAGTTACAGTGAGAAAACAAAACCAAATGTGAAATTACACAAATGCCCATGGGGATTAAATCCTGTGATTGCAAAGGCATAGGCACCCTGGTCATTGCCTGACCAGGTTTGCTCTAGCCCGCATCGATGGTGAAGAACTCATGTTGTTGTTCGACTCCAGGGTCTTAGCTCGCGAAATACTGACTACCGCTAAAATATGAGGGAATCACGTACGCCCCTTTCGCTCGATGAACATGCCAAGCCCAACAATAGGTCTCGCAGCGCTCAGAAGCTTCGAGAGAGGTCCATCGTGGGTCAAGAATAGATAAAAAGGACCGGCGATCAAAAGCATCGAAAACCAAAGGGAAAGTTGCCATTTTAATCCACCACCACACTCGCTGTCACGAGGCGGGTTCAATTGAGACACCAGAGAAGGAAGAGAAGCCCAAAAATGGGGAAATGTACGGCGATGCCAAAGTTCTTTCGGTGAGCTATAGGACCCAATGAACAAGAGCGTCACGTGGCGAAACAAGGAAATAGAATTGAAGAACAAGCATCGAGGATGCTTACCTAGAAGCCAATTGAACGGAGGTGGCTGGAGGAGCGAGCAGCAGGCCGAGGTTGCCGCAACTGAAGGTGGAGTAGGTCAGGGAGTATCAGGTAAGGAGAGGTGAAATTGGAGGGAGATGAGGAAGGCTCGAAGCCTGAGGGTGCTCCACGACCCCTTAAATAGGTGTGGGAAAGGACGGAGCTTGCTCTGCAACTCCTTGGCGGAGAGGAGGAGGCGGCCCAGGTTGGGAATCTTTTGCATAGGGCAAGGGAGGAGATGAGTCGGGGCTAGTTAGGACCGCCCTCAAAAGAAGAAGTGAATGCAAGAAGAATCACGCCAAATGGTCAAACAGGGAGGGAGATCGGGTCGAGGGACCCCGACTGCTCAGCTGCACGAACAGTCCTGAGGAGGAAGATGATCTCTTGGTCGTCGGATCAACACGTGCGCGAATTGGGGCCGTCAGATAGGGGTACACAGTGGTCCGGTTTGCATGACAAATCTCTCAATCGAATAATCAATGTACTATAGGCGTTACAAACATTTAAATGATATTGATTCAATATCTAAGGCTACACTATATTAGAAACGTGTAAAAACGATTTGAGGGGTCAAACCAACTCCAAAAGCCACCAAATTTGGACCATAGGTTCATAATGACGCATATTACAATGCTATATAATTAGTTTTGCATTCAACACATATTTTGGCCCTTAATAAATATATTGCTCATTAAAGTGTATATTAATATATTAAAATGAATGAATTATATGAAAAGACTTATTTTAATGTATTACATGAGAGAATTTCGAGATATTAAACACATTAAGATTTCAATAATCATTTCTCAACAAAATAACATATTTTCATGAATTAAAATCATATTTTGAGAAGAGAGAAACAATTAAGGTTAATGTTCTCATTAATTAAATCAAATACACATTATTACTAATATATTTATCCAAAAAGCTCCAAATTAATATTATCTACTTATATTCTCACATAAAACTCCATTTTGTATTTTTAGTCCTCAATTATTACATTAAGTGGGTTATTTGTGCAAACACCCCTTTATTTATATAAATGAGGGAAAAAGGTAATTTCAACATTGAATTCTGCTCAAATTGCACAAGGAGTCCAAAAATAATATAAAAGAAGGGAAATTTATGAAATTAGTCCAAAAGGACTTGAAAGAAATGAAAAGATAGAATATGGGTAAATTGTAGGGAAGACCCTGAGATTCAGTATGTTACAGTCCAGACCAGTGTGAGCGGAGTTTTCCTGGGAATAACTTCAATCTTGAGTTGAATAGCTTAACTTTGTCTCCCACTTGTATGTCTTTTCTTTTCAGATGTCCATCGTGCCAAAGATTTGTGCATTCTTTGTAGATTCGTGCATTCTCATAAGCTGTCATCCTGAGTTTATCTAACTCTTGGAGTTGCATAATCCTAGCTTGGCCAGCTTCTTTCATATCAAAGTTCAGTTGTTTAATTGCCCACCATGCCTTGTGTTCCAGTTCGACTGGTAGGTGGCAAGCCTTTCCATATATTAATCGAAAAGGTGTAGTCCCAATGGGAGTTTTATAAGCAGTTTGATAGGCCGATAAGGCGTCGTTGATTTTTGTTGACCAATCCTTTCGATTGCGTCCTACAGTTTTTTCCAGAATAGCATTTAGTTGACGGTTAGAGACCTCAACATGTCCACTTGTTTGTGGATGGTAAGGTGAGGCTACCTTATGTGTTACACCGTATTTTCTCAGTAAAGCTTCAAAGCTTCTTTCAAGGAAGTGGGACCCTCCGTCAGATATCACGGTTCGTGGCACTCCAAAGTGGGGGAAAATAATATCTTTGAATAATTTGATGACGGGTTTGGAATCACTAGTGACGGTTGGTATAGCTTCAACCCATTTTGAGACGTAGTCTACCGCAACTAGGATGTATGAAAATCCATGAGAAGATGGGAATGGACACATGTAGTCTATCCCCCATGCATCGAATATCTCTACTTCTTGCCATTGATTCAACGACATCTCATCCCTCATTGTTATATTGCCTAATCTTTGACATTTATCACATGACAGGACAAAGTCGTAGGAATCCTTGGATATGGTTGGCCAGAAGAATCCACATTGCAAAACATTCAAGACAGTCTTTTTAGAGCTCATATGTCCTCCCACTGGTCCTGAGTGACATTGTTCCAAAATAAGTTGAGCTTCTTCTTTGGCGATACATCATCTATATAGACCATCAGCAAATAGTTTAAAGAGATATGGCTCATCCCAATGATATTGCTTCACATCATGCATGAATTTCTTCAGTGCATTCTCGGTGCATTGGGGATGGATAACCCCAGTAGCAAGGTAGTTCACAAAATCTGAGTACCATGGTATAGCTTCTGAGACCTTCATTAGTTGATCATCCGGTAGGGAATCATTGATCAGAATCTTTTCAGTATCCAGAGTGTGGATGCGGCTGAGGTGGTCTGCTATAACATTCTTTGTACCCTTTTTATCTCTTATCTCTAAATCAAATTCTTGTAATAGGATGAACCATCTAATTAACCTAGGTTTTGCATCTTTCTTTGCCAGAAGGTAACAAATGGCAGTGTGGTCTGTGTAGATGATGACCTTCACACCAATTATGTAGGATCTAAACTTGTCAAAGGCATACACGACTGCTAGAAGTTCTTTATCGGTAGTTGCATAATTCCTCTGAGCTTCATCGAGAGTTTTTGATACATAATAGATCACATAGTGTTTCTTATCTATATATTGCCCTAAAATAGTGCCCATAGCATAATCACTGGCATCACACATAATTTCAAAAGGGTGGTCCCAGTCGGGAGCTCTAATGATGGGGGTGGTTGTAAGGGCCTTCTTTAGTGTGTTGAAGCTTTTGACACATTCTTCGTTGAAATTGAAATAAGTATCCTTTAGTAATAGGTTCATCATTGGCTTCGTTATCTTGGAAAATTCTTTTATGAATCTTTTGTAAAATCCTACATGACCTAGGAAAGCACGAACTTCCTTTACATTAGTTGGGATATCCAGTTTAGAAGTCACTTCAATCTTGGCTTTATCTACTTCAATTCCTCTATTGCTGACCCTATGGCCGAGGACAATGCCTTCCTTTACCATAAAGTGGCACTTTTCCCAATTCAGCACAAGATGTGCTTCTTCACAACATTTGAGGACCAGGGAGAGGTGCTTTAGACATGAATCAAATGAATCTCCATATACAGAAAAATTATCCATGAAAACCTCCATAATTGTTTCAGTAAGACCAAAAAATATGGCAACCATGCAACGTTGGAAAGTTGCTGGTGCATTACAGAGACCAAACGACATTCTTTTAAATGTGTATGTTTTGAATGGGAAGGTAAAGGTTGTTTTCTCTTGATCATCTGGATGTATGGGTATTTTATAGAATCTAGAGTAACCATCAAGATAACAGAAATATTCTTGGTGAGCCAACCTTTCTAGGACTTGATGAAGAAAAGGCATTGGAAAATGATCTTTTCGAGTTGCCTTGTTTAATTTTCTATAATCTATGCACATCCTCCACCTTATGACTATTCGAGTGGGGATGAGTTCATTGTTTTCATTCTATATAACAGTTGTTCCTCCTTTCTTCGGGACTAGATGCATTGGGCTCACCCATGGCGAATCTGATATCTGATAGATTATTCCAGCTGTGAGTAGTTTAATGACCTCACGACAGACCACTTCCTTCATATTTGGATTCAATTTCCATTGATGCTTGATAGTAGGCTTGTGATCTTCCATCATAGGGATCTGGTGCATACACAGTGCTTGACTGGCCCCAGTGAGGTCACTCATTTTATATACGATGGCTTTCTTTCTTTCCCTTAATTCCTTCAGGAGTTTATCTTCTTGTTCGGCTATTAGATCGAAATTTATAATGACTGGGAAAACTTTGAGATTGTCTAAAAACACGTACTTCAGTCCTTCGGGCAGGGGCTTCATTTTGGGAGCCTCTGGTTTTTTGCATGTTTCTTCTGTAGTTTCCATAGCCTTGAGTTCTTCACTAGTTGCTTCAACATCTTCTTTAATGGAATTGAGGGATTCGATGTGATCCTTTACTTGTCAATCAATCGGTTAATCAAATGATGGGTTTGTTAGAGCAACTTCTACAGGATCATTTGATTCATGATAATCTTGGGTCAGAAGTGACATTTGCTCAATGCAGTCAATCAGATAGACTTCTTCTTGCATACATGGTCTTCTCATACTTTCAAAAACTTTAAATTTGAGAGTTTCTTTGCCTAATCTGAGAAGTAAGGTACCAACTTCAACATCGATCAAGGCTCTTGTAGTGGAAAGGAATGGACGACCAAAGATGAGAGGATATCTAGCGTCTTATTTTATGTCCATAATGACAAAGTCGCATGGAACATATGTGTCCTTGCCTACCTTGACCAAGACATCTTCGAGGATTTCTGACGGACATTTTATCGAATTGTCTGCAAACTGTATAGTCATGCCAACAGGAAGCAATTCTGCAAACCCTAGTCTTTTGCATAGGCTAAGTGGCATAATCGAGATGCTTGCACTGAGATCTGCCAATCCTTTCTTGCATGATGAGTCGCCAATGTGACATGAAATTCGAAAGGATCCTGGGTCTTTTTGCTTCTTGGGCATCTTGCTCAATATGATATCAGATGTAGTTGTAGCCAGTTTTACTATCTCATACTCTTCGGTTATATACTTCCTGGTGAGGAGTGACTTTAAGTACTTTGTCCATGTCGGTATCTCGGTCAAAGCATCCAAAAAGGGTATATCAACATGAAGTTTTTTCATAGTTTCTTTAAATTTATTGAATCTGGTATCAAGCTTTGTTTGCCTTAGACAGGTTGGAAAATGTATATGAGGTTTGTACACAGGGATATCAGGTTCTGGGGTTTCAGTTTCTTCGTCTTCTTGAGCAGGCTTCTCAAAATTTCCTTTTTCTGACTTATCATCTTTTGATTGAGTCTCTTGTGTTGTTGAGTCTTAAGCACTCACATGTTCATCCTCGTCTGTAATAACCACATGTGTCTTTTCAGGGGGATCCGAATAGTCTTTCCCTGACCTAGTGGTGACTTCCTTCAACTGTTTAGGATGCTTAGGATTGTTCTCGGGTTGGCCAGCAAAGACTCCAACAGGTGGTTTTATGCTAGCTGCGAGTTGAGATAATTGAGATTCAATAGCGTTCTTCTAAGCTTGTTGGTTATCTATCATGGTTTGCTGAGTTTGCAACATCTTTTCAATGGATGATAGCTTGTCATCGGGAGAAACTGGACCTTCTTGCTGTCCTTGCTGTTGATTAAAATTCTGGTACTGTGACTCATTTTGGTAATTATTTTAGTTCCTATTCTAAAAGTTTCCCTTGAAATTTTTTTGATTTCCAAAATTTTGTTGTTGATTATACTGGAATCCCAGTGGGCCTCTTGATTGATCGTTTGAACCAAATTGATGCTATTTTACTGCTCCCGAGGGGTTTTCGTATTGAAAACCAGGATGATTCCTATTCTTATTCAGATTGTAGTAACTTTGACCCAGAATGGTGTTGATAGCATTAAGATTTTCCATTTGACCATTATCTCCTTGGCCACATACATTGCTCAGAACAACATCATAGAGAACATTGCATGATAAAGTAGAATGATCGGTGCTCTTACATGCTTCATAGAATAGGGAAGCGGACTTGACCTGTTCCGGTTGTCGAGTGGGTGAATGTCCTCTTCAAATAGCAGCAAGAGATGATTCAATATGGTCTTGCTTGGAAACTAAGAGTTTCAAGGTTTCAACGATAGACTTGTACTCAGGAGTAGCTTCGACCATAGCTACTTTCAAAACTCCTTTACCTACAGATCTACCCCAATTGGCTTGGTTTCCAGCTCCCAGGGTGATGACTCTCCATGCACTGTCATAACTTTGACGCATGAAGTTTCCTCCAGATGAGGAATCTAGGAATCTCTTAATATCATCATTCACACCCCTATAAAAAATCTCAATGAGTTGGTTCTTGGGAATTCCAAGGTGTGGACACTTGCGTAGAAGCTCTTTGTATATATCCCAAGCTTCAGCAAGGGTTTCTCCAGGAACTTGAGTGAATTTTGTTATTCGCCGTCTGATTTTATATGTGAGAGATGGAGGATAAATTTTTTCTAGAAACACATTTTGCAGTTGTTCGCAGGTGGTGATGGGTATTTCACTTTGCAATGAATTGTACCAACTTATTGCTCTATCAGCAAGGGAATACTTGAAGACACGGAGTCGAATGGCATCATCTGTGATTCCATTTTGTTTTGTCATGGCACATAGATTAATAAATCTCAGAGGATGTTCTTGGCTATCTTCTGCTTGCTTTCCATAGAAAGGGTTATTCTGAAGTAGGGTGATCCAATGCGCTCTTATCTCGAAATTAGGAGCATTGATCAGAGGGGGTTGAACCGGATGATGAACATTCGCAGCTTTTGGGATAGAGAACTCTCTAAGATCCTTTTGTAGTTCAGTTGCTTGCGCTGCTTCTTGTGCCGCTAGGATTTCCTATTGAACCGCCGCCCTGGCTTCTTGCATGAGCCTCTCTCTCTGTGCATTGATGGCTTGAGCCACCCTTTGGGCTACTTCTTCTTCTTGAGCCATCCTTGCTTGATTTTCTCTGATCCGACGATGAAAGGTTTTGTCTATCTCAGGATCAAAGTTCGTTGTTAGTCCGGGGCTGTCCGAACAGTGCATGCACTACACCTTGGATTGGACCTAAAATTAGCAACATTTCGAAAGTGAGAACCACAGAGTAGAGTCAAATTCAAGTAGATGGTCGATTGTGTCAAAATAAAAAGCAAAATCCTAAATTAGTCTTAAAAGAACAAGATTTGACTAACTAATTCCGTTGTCCCCGACAACGGTGCCAAAATTTGACGTGATATTTTGAATGCACTAACAAACTCACTCGAGGTTGAAATCCTCGAGCTTTTACCAAAACCAAGTGCAATAATACCACCCGCAAGCGGACGAGTCTTATCGCAGTATAGTTAAGGATCGAACCCAAAGGACAACATTTTTAAGAATCTTTGTGAGTCGAACCTAGCTCAAGTAAAACTAATATTTAAAATGGTTGGTTGATTTGAGGTTACTTAAACTAATTGCAAGAAAATAAAAGCTGAATTAAAGTTGGGTTTAGATCAGTGATATGGAATCGTTCGGATGGTATCGAGTTTCACCGCCGCTACACACACAAACACATTCAATCACAAACAATCCAGGCAAGATATATCAATCCAAATGGAGCTGTTGTAGAACCCCCAGTTAGGGCGTTAGGTTCACGTAAGCATCACCTTAGGCATCAGAAGTCACGTCACCAACCGGATCACTTACTTATGACTCCGAAGATATAGAAATTCAACGAAGGTTGTGGGCCCCCTATACAGGCGTTAGGCACACAGAAGCGTCATCGAAGGCTAGATGGCTCAACCCCTCGCAGATCATACACTTACGACCTCATACACTTAGGACCCACCTGATGAGGAAATGGATTTGTGATATTAGATCTTTTATTCATTTTCATTTAAAAATATCAATAAAACCTTAAAAGATGACTTTGTAATATAATAATGTGATAAAGTCATAATTAGAGTACAACAAGGCCATTATTTGATCATGTATCATATAAATTAAGGTTTTCATCAAGATTAGGGTTTGAAATTATGAATACAAACCCTATTAAGAGGTGTGAAATAGATATTAAATATCATCATCAAATATACTACAACAGGGTAAGTTAATGTCTCATATTAAAATATACATTTTTTCTGAAGTATCAATATTTTGTGGGATTTTTTTTGATATCACAAATTTTTTTAATGATTTACTATGATAAATTAATCGTATAATTTCTAGGTAATTAAAAAAACATAAAAGCCATCTAGCTTCGCATATCAGGGAAGGGATATGGCTATGTAGATCCTTCTGCCTGACCTCGCAAGCCAGGTTGGGCTCAAGGGGGTCATCAATAGAGGCGAAAAGGACCAAAATGTCCATGAACAAGAAATCAAATTCATGACAAATCTAGGGCGTATTCATCAATACTGGTCCTTGAATGTTGCAATCGAAATTGGGATTTCAAGTCCTTGCTTGCATCGATGCACCAACAACTATGAAGTGAGGACACGATCAAACCGAAAACAAGTAGTGATTTTACAAGATAAAATGAGGTCTATGTTCACTTCATAGTATTAATGTAGTGATAAAGAGTCATCATGGGCCAAAACTCGAGATACAAGGAAGAGGCAAGGAGCTTTTGTTGCAGGTCATGTATAAAAGGAGAAGAGTAAGAAGGTCGAGAGGTATACCTTGTGTAGGAGGAAATTGGGTGTCTCAATGGGTGTTCATAGCTTTATGGATTTCCATGAAATCATCCGTACCTCTTAGATCCTTGCGATTGTGCTCGACAGAGCTTTCTACTATTGGAGTAGGCGACGACAAGGAGGCCTAGTCTCTAGGGCCTTCTAAGCCTTTGCAACTATTCAAAATAATGGGAGGAGTTAAGTCGGAGCTCCTGGATGGTTTAGGTGGAGCAAATTGGAATGGGGAAGTTGGTGGGGAGGGTGTCATGCTCTGGTTCAACTGATCAGAGATGGAGTTTGGAAGGAATGAGAGGGGTTGATGACAAGTAATTAATGGAGCAGTAGTGCTAAAGTATTTCTCATGAAGCTAGAGAGACCCTTAATTAGCACCTCGATGGTCTATGGTTGCATCGACGTCTTCCTCCTTCGAGCCATGTCCACTTCCCTTTGGGCATTTTTGAAATACTAATCATAAGCAAGATTTGTTGGGATCATTAAGTAGAGGAGAAGATTTTCAATCTTATGAAATTGATTTGTCTCGGTGGGGATGAGAATAGGAGGGGAGATTCAAATTCAAAACCTTGTGACACTTTGTGATGTCTCACCTAAACATCTTGGGCAGGGGAGATGACTGTCTTTGCCTGGATCTGGATCCGGTTTTGGGTCTGGGTTGGGGGTCCACATAGGCTATGAACATGGGTATTTAGGGTTATTTGATAGGTATTTCTTCATTTAATTCATATCTCTTAATCACATTATCCAAGAAATGTAATATTTTAATCATTGCTTCATAAAGATCTTACCTATCTTTCTAAAAAGTTTCAGGTCCAAACAATAAACTTTGATCCATGAATTAAATCAATAGTGTAACAACATGAATGGAGCTAGGTTTTTAAGTCACAAAGTGTATTATTCTCAAATTGGTTATCATATTATCAAATTGAGTGTCATTTAATGTTCACATATCATAACCTAATGAAGTGGGATCAATATGAGCTTAGTTTGATAGTTTAAGGGAATAATTACATATTAGATCATAAATATAGAAAAATCCACTTTATCACACAGTCCATAGGGGGTTTGGACATAACCACGCATACATATGGCAGCAAAACACTTTTAGGGTGACTTAATATATATATATATATATATATATATATATATATATATATATATATATATATATATATATATATATATAGGGTATATCTTCGCTACCCGTGCAGGTAACTAAGATTCACTACCGGTGCATCAATTGTGTAATGGGATGACACATATATGTAATGAGACAACCAAATTTGTAATGAGACAACCGAAACAAAAACTCCTTTTGTATTACAACGTTGTTACAATAATATATATATATTTATTACTGTAACAGTGCTTAATACAAAACAAGTCTTTGTATTAGAATTTCGGTCGTCTCATTAAAAATTTGGATTGTCTCATTACAAATGCATACCTTCCCATTAAAAAACTAATGCACAGGTAGCGAAGATATACCCATATATATGTATATATATATATATATATATATATATATATATATATATATATATATATATATATACATATATATATATATATATATATATATATCATCTTTAATACCCGTGCGGGTAGCTACCCGCCCCCATTTTGGTTACTTTTTTTCAAGTTGGTTACTTTACCTTGCAAACTATTGAGTTTCATGCATAGATAGTTACGTTTGTAATAGCAGATTTCAAAACACGGTTACATATATATCTGTTGTGTATTTTGTACATGATTACTTTTTTAGTCATATAGTTACTTTTTGATCAACATAGTTACTTTTTTTATAGCAGAGTTACTTTTCTAGTCAGAACAATTACGTTTTTGGCTGCCGAGTAGCGAAATCTAGGCTACCCACGCGGGTATTAAATAAATGGGCTATATATATATTTAAATTTATATATTGATGGATCATATGTGGTATTTAATAGGATACGTACATCAACCATTTTAATATTTGCATCATATGTAATAAAATAATTTTGATTACAATTATTTAAATCCTTGATACACCATAAATTGACATGGCTCTGATAGCACTATTGGGAAATTTAGAAAAAAAATAAGGTAGAGAAAACAAAAATTGTAATGCCTGAGAACCAATAGACTGCCCCAATAACAATGTATCTAGGAAAGAGGCTTGCAATAGATACACCTAGTTTTAGAGCAAGTCCAGTGACTTATCCTTACAACAGTGTGCTTCTTCTTCAAGAAAAACTCAAGCAATCATGAGCAATAGCCTCATGGTGCAACACCACATATGGCGGTTGAAGGCATCCTCCAAACGGGTGGCAAAGGCCTCGTTGCCCATATGTAGTCCATGCAGACCACTAGGAACTCAATGTTGCCCTACTAGAGCCATTAGGAAGGAGTTGTCCCTTTGAATGTCAACCTACTAGGGTTGATTCACTCTTTAGTGTTGTCTCTCCCTTGTTGTCCCTCCATTTTATAGGTAGTACTTTCTAGGGCTCTCTTGGTTACCACAACTAGAGAGGAAAATAATTGTCAGACCTTTTAGTGTGCCTCTAAAAGCCTAGACTACCCCCTTTATATAGGATGGTTAAGCTCAGGGTTTCTAGTTCATCTAAGAGTCGAGAAGGTGGAATTTCATGAATCTTATGGAAGCTACAAATGGTGAACCATTCAGTTCACCATTGAATTGGTCGGTTCATAGGTGAACTGTTTGGTTCATCCCTTGAACCAATCAGTTCACTAGATTTCCTATTTTCAAACACATTGGCATTCTTATTCGATGAATACACAACACAACATCAACATCCTTGATATAATAGTATTGATCATTGAAGCGGGTGACCCAGCTGATGAACTGGTCATTTCATTTCATTATATTATCGTTTCACTTGTGAAATGGTCATTTCATTTTCTTGCTGAGCCAATGTACAAGTAATGTTGTTGAAATTTACCTAAACACTTTATTAATCAAGTTATACCTTATTCATGAGTAAACTCTTTTTAGAGCTACATCCTAAGAATGTGGCCATATATGTCCTAATTTACACTGACAGATAATGTCCATAACCAACTTATGACATCAGAAACAACAAGCAATATGTAGAAACACATCATTGCTACCCTATTAATTGGAATGTTACAGAACATCTTAAACCTACAACATTTGATCAGTATTACCATGATCGTTTAGTTCCTTTGTCTCTAATATCCTAATTGAACTCGAGGCATGGAGTCGGCATCCTCTCAACGTTCAATCCATGTTCCTTAAACTAGAGCATACTATATGAGATGCATGTGAGTTCACATATCATATATTGAGTCACATGAGTATGGCCATACATTTCATAGACTTTCTTATCAAGTGTCTAGGATATCAATCTCCTGTAGGAGGGATAAATCCCATCTATATCACACACACTCAATCCCAATGTTCCACAATGCATCCAAGCATTACCTGCACGGTAACCCTTATTCAAGGTTAAGTTGGATGATTTCAAAATACATCAAATGACATGTGATTAGTGTAGTGACTTTAGGTCTAAGAACCACAATCACTACTATCACTATAGAAGTTGATTCCGACTACCATTCCATGTTCTCCATGTATCACTCTCATGGTATGTCTATCTGATATACTATTCTCTAGGATGTACCTATGTGTAGAACTTGATATCACATATCATCACTAATGAGACTCATTCATCAGTCAAGACACACTCTAGTCTTATGTAGTATCATTGTCTATTTTTCTTCCACAATAATATCTGACTAGGGACATAACAAGAATGCATGTACTCTTATAATACATATGATCTCATTGTTCAGGTCCTCAACATGAAGACATATGGTATCAAATAACATCATAAATCTTTAGACATCTATTATATTATTTCATCATATCATGATTGAGACAAACATAATAGAAAGAATTGTGTTTATCATTATCAAATCAAATATATGTTGCCCCATTATAATCATCATATGCTTTGTTATATGGGCATACATACCAACAAGTCTTTGTTGAGCAATCATCTTAATAAGAACTCCTTTTGCATGTTTGTATAGAAATTTTTCTTTCCAGCCTTGTAACTTCCTTCATACCCTTTCTTAGACATAGTTAAACACTTGATTCTTAGATCTTCAAATTATTGTCGGGATTCCCAAATACTTTGCATGCATGTCCACCTCAGGTACTTTCATTAGCTCTTTTAGTTCATTTCTATTCTGAAAAGACACTCCTTTACTAAAGGTTGTCTTCTTCTTTGATAGATTGATCTTTATCCCAATGCATGTTCATACTAGTTAATAAGTTAGCTAATTTCTTGCATTCTTTACATGTTGCTCTAGTGAACAGGATGTCATCATCAATAAAGAAAAGGAGTCACACACACATGACATTTCTACTGGATTTGATTTCATGAATGATAATTTCTTGAATGGATAGAGAAATAAAGTACAAAAAGCTTTAGCATATAATATTAAAAATTAAGTGGAAAGAGGGTCACCGTAGAAAAGTCCTCAGATTGGTATAATCTTCCTAGAGTAGTGATCGTTGATGGAAATGGAGAAGTTGACATCTGAGACACTCCATAACAAGTTCCCTGCACTTCCACCCCCCCCCCCCAACTTTTCCTGCACATAATCTAGAAAACCCCATTTGGCCCTATCATATGCCTTCAACACGAAAAGCTTGATAGTTACACATCCTTTAGAATTGTTTGCTTCATTTTTCATTTTTTGGAACACTTGAAGAATCACTAGAGAATTGTATATAATCATCCTTCATGCAATAAAGGAACTTTCATTCTTAGTAACAAACTCATCTATCTAAGGTTCAGTCTATTTAATAGAACTTTAGATGCATCTTATATAGAATATTACATGAACTCATAGGCTTGTATTCATCAAGTTCTACATGTTTCTGCAAGTAGGGAATCATGAACTACAAAGTAGAGTTTGATTCCCCAATATCCTCTTACCCTTTCCTCCACCCCTTAATGTAGTTGGTCACATCCAACCCATCTATGTGCTAGAATTATTGGGAAAACAATGATTTGAGACCATCTGGCTAGGAGCCTTATTTTTGTGCATATTTTTGATGGCATTCAGAACGTCTTCTTGAGAAATATCACTTTCTAAGAATTCATAAGTGGCCTTATCTACTTTCCTTTCTAACTTTATCCCGCCTCTTCAAAATTTTATAATGTACTAATCACAAACAAATCTCCGAAAAAAACCAAAAATTTATTTTTCAATCTTATCATCATTAGTGACTTGCACTCCTTTTCTTCTAAGGTTTTCAATCTGATTCCTTTTCCTTTTGTGAGAGTCTTTATGGTGTAAGTATGCCATATTCTTGTCTCCTACTTGCATCTCATTGTCCCATGCTCTGGAACACCAGTTTTCACCTTTGTTTCGAAACCAAAATTGGAGTTCATTTGCTAACTCTACACATCGAGTAACTGTGATATTATCTGGTGGTTTTTTCTTCTCCTCACCAAGAAGTTTTTTTATATCTTCAATTTTTTGCTTCATATCCCCAAAACAATTATTTTACCATGGTGTGAGTTTTTCACAATATCCAATAATATTCTCAGGGAGGCCCCGACGTGCAGGTCTTTCCTAGTAACAAATGTTTCTCATCAACCCACAAAGTCTATTAAATAAAAACATTTTCCTTTTTTCATTTTTTGCCCTTCTTCTATCAACAAAAATAATGATAGGCGAGTGATCAGATTCATACATAGGTAGGTGTAAAGCTTCACAATAAGAGAACATGGGCCACCACTCATGCATCACCAGGGATCTATGTAGTCTTTCATTTACAAACATTTGTATACTCCTTCCTCTTTCACAGGTATAGAGGCACCCCAAGAATCCTAGGTCCACTAAGGCACAATTGTCTATAGCATCCAAGAAGTCTTGTAACTATTTTTCACATTTTTGTGATCCTCCCAGTTTCTCATTCTTAGACACGATTTCCATGAAATACCTAAAGAAAATTATATTTAAATAATTCTTCTATTTAAATCTCCTCATCAAGACCAAGGTTTGGTGCTTCTATTGTTGATCAGGCCATCCATATACTTCTATGGCCCTCGACTTCTAACTGTCTCCCTCCTTTGTGATAATATTGTCCATGTGATGCTGACAATAACTAATAATATCCATTGTGATATTCTTCAACCATAAACTAATACCTCTTGAACAACCAAAGCTAGAAAGGCATACCCCTTAGTAAAGACATAGAATCATTTTGCTTCCTCTTATTTTACATTGGCAATCTTTATTTCAGAAAGGAAAACCTAGTTTGGGATTTCTCTCCAACACCATGTACTGAGACCATCATTAATGTCGAGTTTTCTCAATCATCGACTATTCTAGCTAGAATTTTTCATTGTTGTTTGCAGATTTGATCAATGCCAATACCCTCTACTTGAAGAGTAGTATTCCCCACATTTACTTCCTTCATTTTGGTGTAGCTCGGCTTGTTTTTTCATAAAAAAACATTCTCAAGATCAACATCCAGATCCATATCTCATTTTCAGCCTGCATGTCTCCTTCTATCCTTCTTGCTTTGTTGGTCTTAGTCATCGTCAGTTTCATCTAGAGAATCTTCGTCGATCATCTTTCTCCTTATTAACACTGGTCTCTTATGCTTACTTTAGTGGTGCCTAGTTTATGATTTTCCTACTTACTTGTTTATCATTTGGAGCTTCTACCCTGTTGTCTATGTACGACCATTGACTAGCCCATTGATAAAGCACAAATTCTCATTTTCATGACCCCTAACTAATAAAATCCCTTATTTTAGAATTCTCATGTAGTGTATAAGAGAGTTATTGAGGAAATCAAAGATTATGATGATTTTTGGAGAATGCATGTCCACTAGTATAAACCCCTTGTTAGTCTTCATTCTCACACCTTCCAGCTCCACCTGATAATCTTCTACTTGATGTTGCCTCTCCCTTTTGTTGGACTTTATGTCAAGAAAAGAATCTTCCCTAATGATCCTTTTCATATGGTATGGAAAGTGTTCTAGATTTACTCTAATGCTCATGAGATGATGCTTCCGAAGAAACTTGGGTTGATGGTCTCGTCCAATTCACAGCGACCATGGCATCTCTATGCTGATCACTCTCTCCCTCTTGTTGGTGTGAAGAAGGGGTTTGTATTGCGTCATCTCTGAGATGATAGTGTTCCTATCCCTATAGCTTTGGTGCTCCTATAAGACTATCCCTTCCTATCTTCTATCATTTCTTCACTTTTTTCTACCCTAATTCCAATGTCAGTGCATATTTTATTTCTACTTTGACTTGGAAGACCAAGGGCCTTTTGGTTGAAACCTCACCTAAACTTCATCCTTCACTGGCACTAGTAGCTACCTCAATGAGGTTCAAAGCCAAGTGCCTCAACGTCTCTATGGATTATCGTCTTCTTCCTCTAAAGGGAAGTCTTTGTACACAGGATCAAGCATCTCACATAGATAGTAGTTTATGGGCAGCCGCCTTGTACTTCATATCAATTATGATCACAATTCCCTTTTATCCTTAAAGTTTTGGATTCTTTTGGGTGGTTTGGAGATATTGATTCCTATTTGGGCACTGATAGATACCTTCAACCCAATTTGTCTTGATCATGTTTGCTCACTCGACTGACCCTACTACCAATCATTGTCACTATCATTTAGGAACATTAACCCAGTGGTAATCCATATAGCCTTACCCAAAAGATACACTCATTGAATCAGACACTAACCAGAACATCCTCATCATCTATCTCCTTAGTGAGAAAGAGCTGATTTGTAAAGTACCAAGGACCCCCCTTCAAAACCTTCCTTTTATCTTTCTAGAGAATGAACCAGATGATGAAAACTTCAAGATCGATCTACTTAAACATAGCCTTATTGTTGATAAAATAGGAAAGCATTAAGGTATGTTTCAAGCCCAAAAGTTATAGGGTCTGGTTGTTTGTAGTCATGTTGTCAGATCTAGGTAAGGTATGTTTCAAGCCCAAAACTTATAGGGTCTATCTATCAAAAGTCATGTTGTCAGAGCTAGACTAGCAGGATCTTCCTTCCCTATTACCCTTCATTCGAGAACTCGAGTATGTCTTCCTCCTCATCTTCTAAACCTAGGCATGCACATATTATCTTCTATCTTATCTTCCATCTTCAGTAACCAAACTCCACATAAGAAAGAGTAAACATGAGGGAAAAGAATGACAACCATCGGCAGTTTCCCTAATCGCTAGAGCAGTTAGGGTAGATAAACGAGGGAGTAGGATCATTGTAGCTAATTCATTTAGTGATATTCAATCACATTGATTCTTAAATCATATCTTGATTACGGATCAAACATATACTTAGAATTATCGTGCTCAGTTGGATTTTTTTGAGTATTTCATAGAATCATTCTTTCATGACATGAATCCCTTGGGATGTAACTCATGGAATTCATATGTTTGTACTTATTGCTTGCATTCCAGATTGACCTTAAGATCCCCTCAATCAGATTTTAGGGATTATGGTTCTTCTCATAATTCATCGCCCAATCTATTCTAGTTTTGAATTTTTTTTACTTATACAGATTTGATTAATTTAATCATTTTTTACATTTGTAGTGATTCACTTATTTAGAAAGAGTACAAGTATGAGTCAAACATGGGGCGTCAAAATGATGACATTTACTTAGAGAAGAAGAGATACAGCTATCATCTTAACTAGCTTTACCACAACAAGTATGTTGTGAGTGGCATCTTTTGTATGGACATTCTTCTTTTCCATATTCTTCCCCCCACTTGGTAGTATATGACATATCTACCACCAATTTCATCTTATTGAGGACAACGGTACATGCAACCACCATTTAATATCACACTCACACTAGATATCTACTTTCTTGGGGTACACACTGACCCTTATCAGGTCCCTCATTGCCAACGTTGTAATATTAGAAGTCTAGACAACCCTTCATCCTAGATTAGGTCCAACTTAGGATGAATAAAGAACTAGCATGGGTGGAGGGTGCTAAATTTTACTTTGTTGTCTATTTGTTTGGAATGTTTAATTTGAATTTTCTTTGTTAGTAAGTGTTGCTTTAAATTCAATGTTCAAACAACATTTTATGTTTAACTATTAGTTAAGGACTATATTATGGTTAGTAACATAGTTTGTATCTAATTTAGACTAGCTATTATCATGCTCTTATCATATAAAAGCAATTTGAAATTTCTTGAGAATAAATGACTTGTTAAGATTCAATAAGAATTGATAAATCATTCCCTGCATATTCCTTATTAGAATTATTAGCATACAAAGACTAAGAACAAAAACAAATAGGTCACCCAGATATCAATGCCTAATTGATGTAGCAATTGAATAATTCTAGAAATCCATTACATTGCATTTTCTAGTACATCCAATTCCTAGACATTTTAAGTATGTACGTCTCTTGAGATAGGTCTTATTTGAATACCCAGATGGCTAATTAACACCTCAATGAATGTTTGATTGAAAAAGAATACGAAAGTGAAGATATAAACTCAATAACTTATGTAGAATGTCTCATTAGGAAGGACACATTTTGAGAATTATTGTATAGGAGGTAGACTCACTTCTCAAATACCAACGGAGATGGTCTATAGAGACAAAGTGCTTACTTATTGTGACACCCTTCACCACACAAAGCAATATTACTCAAAACAAAGCCCGAAATTATCAGTAACAATCATATTACCACAAATTAGGGTAATTTATAACTATTTTTAATGCAATCGCTCCAACTGTTACATATCATGAACAAGCCCCAAACATGGGCCATATGTATTTCATATATGGAAAAATATATTACATTTCATGTTTGAGGCTCTCAAGCCACCACTTGTTACATATTACTACATGTTTGGGTATTTGCATGACATTTTATGCACTCGTAGCATACAACCAAAATATATGTGTTGATATACAAAATAACAAAATCTCCTCAAAGACCTAAGAGTACATGGATGACACATAGGACTCTACTACAAAGCAATGGTATCTTATCCAACCTTCTGACAGCTAATGTTCTCCTTGCTGCTCAACACTTGTCGCATGACCTCTACCTCCCCGTGCATGACCACCTAAAAAGATGTGGTACCCATGGAGTGAGACCAAATGTCCTCGTAAGAGATATAACTCTCTGCAGACCTCTATTATAAGAACAACAACATAACAAAGTAATTAATATTGTTTAAGAAATTTAAGTAGTTATAATTGAGTAGTAAAACATTTTTATTTTAGAAGGAATATTTAGAACATGTATAACTATTATAAACTAAACAATATAAGAAACAAGGCATGTGATCATTCAATGTGATTCACATTTGCCCCAAAGCTAATATACTACATTGTTGTTTTACAACTTCCATAATTACTATTCCCTAAGAATTTGAGGTGTACCACTCAAATCCAATTGACCAATGCTAAATCAAAATTAGTACCATCCAAGATTTATGGAAGAGTCAGAATGCATGATCATCACCTGCACTACTTGGTCAATTTGAGTCTGCAATGTAGTGACACATTAGTCAGACTACAAAACAACAAGTTATAGTCAAAGTTATAGCCCTATAGACAACAACTCATAGTCAAAGCAACAATCCTACAAAATAACTAGTCTGCCTTGGTACATGGCACAACACTAGATAATAGGCTGACACATGGCCATTCAAAATAAGGCATCATATCACTATATCAAGAATTTAAGGATTCAAGGAGATACTTCGACTTGCACCCCACATATTCAATAATATGTGATCTGAGTTTCTCGTAGGAGTTACTCATTTCACCATCCAGCTATATATTGATGCTGAAGATGGATCTATGGTATATGGAAACTACATGATTAGGGTTTCATTTGAGTAGATATTCCAATTGGGTATCTTGTAATGCATCGATCAAGTTACAATGTATAAACCCTAAACAAACTCTTATAAGGTTAATGATATGATACAACCCCAGAAGATATAAAATGTATAAAGTGAGAACTTGTCCCATCATCACATGACACTTGCATCACTACCATTCACAAAGTCATCATTAATATTACACCACTGTGGGATATCAATCCCTAAATCACATCTCTAGAGGATTCCACCTAACATTGTGCAAAAGGTCATTTTTAGCGACCATCCGCCCAACCAACAAGGTAATAACAAAGCAACAGTGATGTGGTCGCAACAACCATCGACCTATGGTATCGACCAAGAGGAATACCAAGGGGTGTTGCGACCCCAAGTTAGACATGAACACAACTCCAAAAAATGTTCAAATCCTAGTCAAAATAGCTGGTCAATTTAGAAATACCAAGCATCAACGAAGAGGAATTCTCCATACAAGGTGTTCATCAAACCCTAGAATGAGGGTCATATAGAAGTTTACCAAAAGAACTATGTTTAGAGAGATAAAAATGAGATTTCTTATGCATGTTAACATACTCAAAACCTCCTATTATACATGGTAAACAAACCATACACACAGTAACATAGTCCATATATAAAGATCCAAAGAAACATATCAATCTTTTCAATCACAACCAAATCGGGTACAAGGATTTTAGGGTTTGTAGAAAGTGTAATCTTCTTGATAATATTACAAAACTTAAACCCTAAAATGTTGTGTTTTTTTCTATCATAATTGAACACATTTTAAAGATTTTGAACAACAACATTTGATTAGATTTAAGATGCAAATAATAGATGAGAGAAAAGTTATACAACTCGCCTTTGATTTGATGTTCAAAGCATCCAAAATATCAAGCTCCATGAGAGAAAAATGAACTTCCAACAAAGTGACACTCCATGGCCAAAGGATCATTCAAAAGAGAAAAATACCATGGTCACAAAATTTCTCAAGAAAAAGGGTAATAGTCCTAGGCTGAACCAAAGAATGAGAAAGAAAAGAAATTCTTCTCACTCGGGTATCACCATGTAAAATATGGTCTCTGACCCTTGTGAAGGGAGAAGATCTTCAAGGAAAGATACCATGGTAGATCCATAGTCTTATATTCGAGCAGAATAAGAAGATAGAGATTTCAGAAAGGAGAAATGTGATCAAGAGAAAAAGATCACTTACCAAGAGAAGAATAACCAAAATTACTACCAAAGGGTTGATCAAGCACAACATCTTCAGGTTGATCAACACAGGTTGATCAGCTACCCAATCTTCAAGATCAGACCTCCTTTTCTCCCAAAGATCGAAGGACATTTGTAAGAGAGAAGGAAGAGAGTAGGGACAAAAAAGATGCTTTCTAGTGAAGAGGAGGGATTATATATACAACGTAAGAGGGAAGCAAAAGTTTATGAGGTGTTAACATAAGACATTATCAAGAGACACATGTCCAGCAAAGAAAATAGCATTACCTCCACTCACATGAATGTTTTGAAGATTTAATGTTTATCCAAAAAAGTGTAGTGGCCATCAAGGTCGGATACCACTTTGTTTTGGTCGAAACACATCCCTTGCACTTTTAATGATCCAAACCCTAGGTCAAAATATACATGGTTGAGACACTTTATTAGAGGACAATTGTTTCGACCAACCTATCTCTAGGTCATCATGGTCTAAACACCAACATTTAAGGTATGTGTTGTGGTCTCTACCAACACCCAAGAGTGGTGTAGTGGTTGCAACACTCAAATCCTAACCAAGGTTATCCTATCAATAAGGCAAACCCTAGAAACCCTAATATCACTATGTGATGTCACATCATCAACCATGTTTCAAACACAAAACCCCATAGAACCATCTTCTTTCTCATGATGATAAGGTATAAGAAACACTCTCAGCATCTCACATTTTGCAAGATAACCCTCACTCATGGGTAAATTGCAATCTGGCCCGAAACAAACTCATATATAGCAAAGATAGGTCAAACATCCATCAAAATGAACCTAATTTAAAATACAATAATGTCACATTTTATTAGGGCATCCGAAGAGATTAAATTCAGGTTTAAGCATCTCATTATATAAAGTAAACAAAATTAAGCATAAAGCAAGGTTAGGGGTCTTACAACCATAAACCCCTAATAGGGATTTTGACCTCGAAATCTTACGAAAAGAGAGATAGATACTTCTTTTGCATCTCATCCTTAAGATCACACATGGGTTCTTCAATGCCATGATGATGCCACAAAATCTTAACTAACACAATGTCCTTCTTTTGCAAGTTTTGATCCTTCTATCTAGGATTAGAACATGAGCTTTGACATAAGACATATCATTACCTAGTTCATCTTCAACATGTTGAAGGATCAACTTTGTATCTGGGTTACACTTCCTTAACATAGAGAATGAGATAGAGGATCCAACTTGTGTAAATTAGGTGGCAACTCTGACTCATAGGCCATCTTCCCAACATGTACAACCACAGGGTAAGGTCCCTTATATCGAGGAGCTAACTTACCCTTCTTTCTGATTGAGGTACACCATGTATCCCACTAGGAATTCTAAAGGTCTATGATGGTTATCAGCGTAAGACTTCTGCCTATACTGAGCTACATTTTGCTGCTGCTCTGTCATGTGTTGTACTAGCTCAGGACCTAGAAGATGATATTCACCTGTCTTGTAACAACACAAAGAATATCTACAACGGCTCCCATACAATGCTTGATACGGTGTCATGTCAATGCTTCTCTGATAGCTATTGTTGTAGGAAAACTCTACCAAACTAAGATGTATATCCCAACTGCCTAAAATCTACAACACACAAGCTTTCAACATATCCTCCAAAGTTTGTATTGTCCTTTTAGACTGTCCATCTTTTTATGGACGGAACACATTGCTTAACCCTAACTACATACCCATTTTTGTATGTAGACGCTCCCAAAAGAGACTAGTGAATCGAGGACCTCTATCTAACATGATGGTAGCTGGGATACCATGTGAACATATTATCTCATCAGCATACACCTGTGTGAGCTTCTCTGTTATATACGTTGTTTTCATAGGAAGAAAATGCACTGACTTAGTCAACTTGTCTAGTATCACCTAGATAGAATGATGGCCTTTGTTTGTCCTAGGAAGTCCAACCACAAAGTCCATCTTGATATGATCCCTCTTCTACTATAGTATAGGTAATGGTTGTGAAGTCCCTATAGGCTTCTCATGCTCGACATTAACTTGTTAACACACTATGTAGATAGCCACAAACTCAGCTACATCACACTTTAATCCTGACCACCATTACGGATCTTTCATATTCAGATACATCTTGGTGCTACCTAGATGCATAGTGTACATAGAAGAAGAGTGAGCATATTGTAGAGATAATGTCCGTAGATTATCCATATCTAGCACAACTGCTCTGCCATGATAGCACATTATCCAATCCTTGGACTCATAGAAGCCATCATGCTTCCCACTACCAAACTCTGATTGAATCTGTTGTGTCATAGTATCATTCTATTGAGCATCTCTAATTTTCTTATTCAACATCAACTCCACTTGTAACTATGCCAACAGACCTACTAACATGGACATCTATCATTGTATGCTCATTTGATGTAGGGCAACCAAAATGTCTCTATTATGGAACACCAAAGCACTCAATTGTACATGCTTGGCAGATGATAATGAAGATTTTCTGCTCAAGGAATCTTCCACAACCTTTGCCTTTCCTAGATGGTAATCTATAGTACAATCATAATCCTTTATTAACTCCATCCAACATCATTATCGCATGTTCAACTCCTACTTTGAGAAGATATATTGTATGTTCTTGTGGTCAGTGAAGATCTAACACTTCTCACCATGATGGTGGTGTCTTCATATCTTCAAAGCATGGACCACAACTACCAACTCCATATCATGCATTGGTTAGTTCTCCTCGTGTTTTTTAATCTATCATGAAATGAAAGAAATCACATTTTTATCTTGCATTGGCACACAACCTAAACAATTCTTAGACGCATCACAGAAGACAATATATTCCTTTCCTTTCTCTGGAAGCACCAATGTCGGTGCATTGGTCAACCTCTCCTTTGAGAGAAGAAAGGAATGTTGACATTTGTTGTTCTAAACAAACCATACATCTTTTCATGTTAACTTCTTCAGGGGTAATGCTACTGCACTGAAGTTCTTGATGAACCTCCTATAATATCTTTCCAAACCTAAGAGGATACTAACCTTTGTAGGTGTCTTTAGATCATCCCACTCTAGCACTGACACCACTTTCTTTGGGTCTACATTGACTTCCTCGGGAAGATATTACGTGCCCTATAAAAGCCACTTCCTTTAACCAAAACATGCACTAACTAAACCTCACATACAACTGGTGTTGTCTTAACAAAGTACATGTTTCTCATGCTACTAACCATCTCTAGAGTTGATTATGATGTCATCTATAAACACAACTACAAACTAATTTAGGTAGGGTCTAAACACCCTATTCATCAGATCCATGATTGTTGTAAATGCATTAATTAGCCCAAACAACATAACCATAAACTCATAATGACCATACCTTGTCCTAAAAGATGATTGTCATATTTCATCTGCCTTGATTTGCAATTGATGATAACCTGATCTCATGTCTATTTTGGAGAAGACTATTCCACCTCATAACTGATCAAACAAATCATCTATATGTGGCAAGGAATACTTGTTCTTAATCATCATCTTATTCAATTGTCGGTATTCAATGCACAATCTCATCAACCCATCCTTTTCCTTTACACACAGAATAGAAACACCCCAAGGAGATGTGCTTGGTCGAATGAAACCTTTCTCAAGAAATTCGTTCAACTCTTGCATCTCCATTGGTGCCATCCTATATGGTGTATGTGATATAGGTTGGGTATCAAGAGCTAGATTGATCTCAAAATCAATCTCTCTAGGAGGGGGTACACATGGGAATTCATCATGAAATGCATCTTCAAACTCATGGACAACTAGCTCTTCCTGAATAGTAGGACTCTTTGCCTTGGTATCCACCACATGTTCAAAAAATGCATCACAATCATGTCTCATCAGTTTCTCTACTAGCATAGTTGTGACCAGACATGTAGGAAGAATCTTCCTATCACCTTGGAAGACCCATGAATCATCATCATTGATAAATGTTGCCACCTTAACACTATAATCCAAGATCACTTGAGACATTCCCAAGGTATCCATCCCAAGGATCACATCGAATATGTGCCTATCAAGTGGTATGAGATCCACTTGAATGTTGTCACCTGAAAAGGAAAGAACACATGATGGGCACACTTCTCATAACTCGGTGGAACCAACCAGAGGGGTTTCTAAATGAAAACTATCATGTCTATGACTAATAGGCAAGGAATAGATAGAAATCACTTATCTAGTGATAAACGAGTGTGTCCCTCCCGATGCTACCAAAATAGATATAAAACATGAAGAAGACAAATTAGAATGAAATAACTCCATCTGACCTGTCACAACCCAAGGGTTAATGACTCCTTTTAGCTTACTCATCACGTAGAATCGAGATGTTTCCAGTTGTCTCCCTCTTCCTCTATCAAGTTGCCCTGAAGAATCAATATGTGACCCTATCCACATTCTCTTCCACTATAATATTGCCACTGTTACAACCCTTGTTGACTCTGCCTCGACTGCTGAGTCACCTCTTCATCCTTCACAAGAAAGAACCACTTAGTATGCCCAAGTTGTCCACACTTGAAATAGGTTTTACTCTCGTACCATGGCCTAGACGGCCCCGTCACAAACATTGATGTTGCACTATGAGCTCCTGCAAGCAAAAAGCTACGACCTCTGCCTCTGTTTGTTGTCCACTGTTAGTGAACCACCAACCTCTATTGAGGCTGAGAGGTGTTGAGGACCTAGGCTTCGCGAAGACTCCAAAAGATTGTCCTTGGTATTATGCATGCCTCTTCTTATCTTTTGCCTCACACTTCTTTATAATTGAGCTTTCAACCCTCCTAACTGATTTTGCAAAAGTAGCAAACCTTTTTATGTTCTCTAAAGCCGACATTGACATTGTTAGTTCAGTACCCAAACCCTTCTCAAAACACTCGATGCTCTCCTTGTCCGCTTCTTCCATATGTAGAGAAAACTTTAGAAGTTTCATAAACTTAGCTTCATACTCACGAATCGACATTGATCCTTGACAGATCTTATCAAACTGTACAATTCTTTCATCCAAATAGGTTTCTGGAAAGTACCAACTTATGAACTCCTATCATAATTATTCCTATGTAATCAAAACAATTGGCCTTTTCTCCTCCTTAGTGGCCAACACTCCTTTTCAACAAGTACACAACATGCTTCACCTTATCTTATTTGGGGATGTTGAGGATCTTGAAGGCCGTTTGCAGCTCAGTCAACCACATATATGTGTCTACTGGATCAGATATACCCACATACTCCAATGCTCCTACACATCAAAGTCTCTCAAAAGTCTTCCTAAAACCTTGATTTGTAGAACTGGGGACCGTTGTCCTATGTTATGTTACATGCATCCTATCCACCATGTGTGTCATTGTAGCCATAAATTGTCCAAACATGGACTGGAAAGAAGGGTTGGCTACATTGGCTGGGTCAACTTGAGGCATCTCTGGCACAACATCAGCCCTCTCTTGACTCCTGGGACCACCTCCTAGTGCAGCAACAATTCTCTCGACACCATGTTCTTTGGGTTATCTAGAAATCTTTTCTTCTCTTCTTCTTCTTCTTCATCTTCTTCTTCTGCATTTAAAGAAGTGACCATAAGATATAATGGTGGACACCAGAACAGACCCAAACCCTAGTCTTATGTCTCTATAGAATCAACAAACCGATAACTCTGAAACCACAAAACTATGACTCCCTTCTCCACACAAAGTGGGATTACTCAAAACAAAGTGTGTAGTTATCACTAACAATCATATTATAATAAATTAGGGTAATTTAAAACCAATTTTAATCCAATTTCTCCAGATGTTACATATCATGAACCAGCCCCAAACTTAGGCCATTTGTATTTCATATATGCTAAAAGATATTACATTTCATGTTTCGGGCTCACAAGCCAACACTTGGTACATATTACAACCTATTTAGATATATACATGCCATTTCTATACACTCATAGCATAAAGACAAAATTTATGTGTCGATATACAAAACAATAAAATCTCCCCAAAGACCTGAGAGTATAGGGACGACACGTATGAACCTACTACAAAAAACTAGTAGCATGTCCAACCTTCTGACAACTGCTATTCTCCTTGCTGCTTAACACCTTCCGCATGACTTATACCTCCTCGTGTACGACCATCTAAAAAATGGGGAACCCACAGGGTGACATCAAACTTCCCAATAAGAGATATAACGCTCCACTGACCTCTATTATAAGAATATCAAGAAAATAGAGGCGTTAATATTGTTTAAGCAGTCACATTGAGCAGTAAAACATTTTATGCTTTTAGAAGGAATATAAAGAATATGTATAATGATTATAAACTAAACAATATAAGAAACAATGCATGGGATCATTCAATGTGATTCACATTTGATCCTAAGAAAGTATTCTACACTACTATTCTACAACTTTCATTATTATTATTCCCTAAGGATTTGAGGTGTACCATCAAATCCAACTAACCACTACTAAGTTGAAATTAGTACCATACAAGATCACCACTAGACCATGGACACCCAACTCCCGATCACGGAATACCAACGCAAGGGTGGCTACGTCAACCATGGACAACCCTTTCCTACATGCCTGGACCACACGACTCATGATTGGCATGCCACATGCCCATGTGGGCCCCACCTACTAGAGGGGTTATGGCTTTGATACCATTTATAAAGACGGACCCCACTGCCCAAGGTTCTAGTAGAGTTTTAGGAATGACGACTGTCCCCACAGACCACCACTACCCTTAACAGCATGCTTTATCCTCACTCACGCGCATGCCAGGATTAATTTCCCGACAGGTCAACCATCCCAATACTACTCCAAGCTGAGCATGCTTAACTATGGAGTTCTTAGTTATGGGCTCCCAGAAAAGGAGGTACACCTTGGTGATATGGGTAGCCCAATCATTCCTTTTAAGATCATGTTATCTGAGGACCCAAATCCTGGGATGTTAAAGCAACTATCTTGCCTTGGTACATGGCACAAAACTAGAGAATATGGTCACGCATGTCTGTTTAAAATAAGGCATCATATCACTATATCAACAATTTAAGGGTACAAGGTGATACTTTGACTTGCATCCCTCACATTCAACAATATGCGCTCTGAGTTTCTCGTATGAGTTTCTCATTTCACCATCTAGATAAATACTAACATTGAAGATGGATCAATGGTACATGAAAACTACATGATTATGGTTTCACTTGATTAGATATTGAAATTGGGTATCTTTTAATGCATTAAACAAGTTACAATGTATAAACCCTAAATAAACTCATATGAAGTTAAGGGTATGATACAACTCTAAAAGATATAAAATATATAAAGTGAGAACTTGTCTCATCATCACTTCCATTCACATAGTCAATATTAATATTACACCACTATTGGATATCAATCCCTCAATCACATTTCTAGAGGATTCCACCTCACAATGTGCAACAAGTCATTAGACCCAATTTTATAATTCTTGCACATTCAATATCACAATGTGCAACAAGTCATCACCCTATGTTGTATAAGGACCACCATAGAATTCACATAGCTATGACATTCATTTATCATGCAAGGTTAGGGTTACATATGTAGGAGAGAGAAAACATTATCATCGAATAATAATCCTCACGTAGAATGAGCACATTCATCATATTATCACAAGATTAGGGTTAGGGTTACATGCATATCCAATTAGGGTTTCATATAATCACTCAACCACAAAACCCTAATTACATCACCTCCCACATATTTGGAGAGTGTGAAAGTTAAACACTATTGTTTATGACTAGGCATTCATAATCGCATCACCATGTGAAGATTATTGATCAATTGTTAAGGTTAATAGAATAGTATATATAATGATCTGCAATATGTAGCATACATGTGCATAAATGTATATAGGTGTCTCCACCCAAACACCAACCATAGTGTTACAACCGTAACATATTTAAGTGTTATGACCAAAACACCAACCACTATAATGTGTTACGACCATGACACAACATGGTCATGTGTTACAATTGATACCACACCAAGGTGTGTCGACCTTGATCATATAATATGGTGTTACAACTGCAACACACATAGGTGTGTAGTAACCAATGACGTGTTGTGATTGTAACACTAGGAGACACCCAAAGAAGGCATTGTGCTTGCTACTACACTAAGGTGTGTTGACCGTCCATGCAATGTGTGTTGTGACCAAAACCAAAAACAAGGACAAAGACCATATCACATGTTGTCCCACATTACAACATTTATATGACCGTAGTTAAGGGACCATCACACTTCATCACCATTACTGCAACATCAACAAACAAGGTAATGACCAAGTAGTAATATTGCATTATGACCAGCAATGTGTACCGACCACACCCCCCCCCCCTTTATGGTTAGGGTTGTTGCAGTCACAACAACCACTCACCTATGGTATCGGCCAAGAAGAAGGTCAAGGGGTGTTGCAACCCCAAGTCAGACATGAACTCAACACCTAAATAGGTTCAAATCTTGGTCGAAATAGTTGATCAAATTCAGAAATACCCAGTGTCAACTAAGAGCAATTCTCCATACAAGGTGTTCATTAAACCCTAAAACAAGGGCCCAGAAAGTTACCAATAGAACTATGCTTAGAGAGATAAAAATGAGATTTATTATGCATGTTAACATACTCAAAACCTTCTATTATACATGGTAAATGAACCATACACACAATAACACAATCCATAGATAAAAATCCAAAGAAACATATCAATTTTTTCAATCACCACCAATCGGGTACAAGGATTTTAGGTTTATAAGAATGAGTAATCTTCTTGAGAATACTAAAAAAAAAACCCTAAAACTTTGTCTATTCTTCTATCATAACTGAACACATTTTTAAGATTTTGAACAACAACATATGATCATGTTTAAGATGCAAATAATAGATGAGAGAAAAATTATATAACCCGCCTTTTCTTTGATGATCAAAGATTCCAAAATCTCAAGGTCTAACATAGAGAAATGAAATTCCAACCAAGTGTAACTCCAAGGAAAAAGGATTACCTCAAAAGAGAAAAATACCATGGTCAAAAAAGTGTTCAAGAAAAAGTGTAAAAGCCCTAGGTGGAACCAAAAAAGGAGAAATAGAAAAACATCTTGTCACTCGGGTACCACCATGTCAAACATGCTCTCTGACCCTTGTGAAGAGAGAAAATATTGAAGGAAAGCCACCATGGTAGATCCAAAGTATCATCGCCAAGAGTAAGAATAAGATAGAGATTTTAGATGGGGGAAACATGATCAAGAGAAGAAGATCACTTACCAAGAGAAGAATCACCACCGAATTGTTGATCAAGCGTAAGATCTTCAACATGAAAGGTTGATTAGATACCCCAGCTTCAAGATCACACCTCCTATGCACCCAAAGCTTGAAGGACGGTTGCAAGAGAGAAGGAAGATAGTAAGGATAAAAAAGATGCTTGCTATTGAAGAGGAGGGATTATATACACAAGGTAGGAGGGAAGTAAGAGTATATGAGGTGTCAACTTAAGAAATTATCAAGGGACACTTGTCCTCCAAAGAAAACAGCCTTACCTCCACTCACATGCATGTCATCAAGGTTGGCTACCACTTTGTTTCAGTTGAAACACATCCCTTGCACTTTTAATGATCAAAACCCTAGGTCATTGTATACATGGTCGAGACACTTCACTAGAGGACAATTGTTTTGACCAACCCATCTCTAGGTCATGATGCTTAAAAAAACAACATTTAAGGTATGTATTGTGGTTGCAACACTCACTAAAGAGTGGTGTAGTGGTTGAAACACTCAAACCCTAGAAAGGTTATCATATCAACAAGGCAAACCCTAGAAACCCTAATATCACTATGTGATGTCACACCATCAACCATGTTTCAAACAAGGTTCCCCACATCACTGTCTTCTATATCATGATTCTAAGGTACAAGAAACACTCTCAACATGTGGCATTTTGCACGATAACCCTCATTCATGGGTAAATTGCAATCTAGCCCAAGACAGACTCATATATAGCAAAGATAGCTCAAACATCCATCAAACTAGACCAAATTGAAAATACAAGCATGATGCATGTTATTAGGACATCTCAAGAGATTAAATTAAGGTTTAAGCATATCATTACACAAAGTAAACACAATAACTCATAAATTTAGGTCAGGGGTCAACACTTATGGACCCCTAGCCATAAGTGTTCCAGTGAAATTGATAGAAAATAAAAAGTGTGTGTCTTACACTTATGTTTGAGAGATTATAATACATCACATATGGGGTTGGAAATTAAATATACTTCATACAAGATTAGATGACAGATTCATGCGTATACTTCAATCTTTAATGGGTTATTAGAGTTAATATGTGGTGAGTTAAAGGAGTGGGACCCGAGAGGCGAGCCTCTCATCTTACTTTGATGTGAATAAAAAAACCATATGTTGTCAATTACCGTGAGTAATGCATATACTTCAATCTTTAATGGGTTGTTAGAGCTTTGATATGGTGAGTTTAAGGAGTGGGACAAGAGAGGCGATCCACTCAACTTACTTTGATGAAAATAATAAAAAACCATCTAATGTCAATTAATGTGAATAATTTTTTGCAAATGATGATAATTATAATTCGAGTATGTAATTTCCAAATACCAAAATTGTAGTGAAAAGGGATAAATTCTAACTATTAGTATATTCACATTTATCATTCCTCTTCACCATCCAAGCTGTACATAAAATAAAATTGTAGAAAATATTCTGCTGAGGGTAAATCTACTACTTTGATCTACCTCCCAAGAAAGATCAACTAACTCTTGGATAGACTTGGTCAATTTTAGTCAACTCCTCCTTACTCTCTACCCAAGGGTTGGAAGCATACCCCATAAGAGAAGACAAAGTGGATGTTGTCAGCATAACAATGTTGGTATGTGCATATAAATAGTGATTGGCCAATTATATGGAAAAAGGACAACAAAATATAACATGGCATCCCAGAGAAAGAGGGAAATGAACCATACAAGTGGATATCAAAAGAAACATTCTAATAAGATGAACGTAAATAGATGTACTTTCCATAAATTGAAATAAAGCATGTGTAAGAAAACTATTTATTACCCAAAGTCCAAACTCCTAATGGCTACATAGCCAAAAGCGAGTCGACTTGGGTGCCTATATGTAGAATGGCACAAATATTTCACATAGGAAATATATATATATAAAAGCAGTAAAAACAAGATATAAAATGATACTAAAAGGGGATAGACAAGCATGTACCCATTTCTATATTCAAGTATACCAATTATTGGTTCATTTCAAAGCTTAGAGCCATGAGTGCAATAGATCATCAATTAAAAACTACAAATTTGATAAAAGAAAATATATCAATGCGAGTGCATAGAGTATACTATGAAAAACATGCAATCATAGTTTAAGGTAATATAAAAGTTGCTTGGCTAGAAACATCATAATAATCATGAAGTAGAAACAAGGTGAGAACACTTAACAACATTTTTTCAAACAAAGCATTTTTGAGGTTTCTTTATCTATTATATCAAAATAGGCCTTTGACCACTTCTCAGTGAAGGGCCCGTGAGGGGCATTTTTATGCTCCCTTTTTCTATATAATGGATTTTTATATGAGATGTTTAAGATTAATCAACATACTATAGTCAACATGAAAGTAGTATTCATAGGGAACAATACCTCAAACAAATAATTATCTAGCTAAGAATTCATACGAGCATACATACAAACAAGCCAATATCATAGTAGGTTCAAGCAATTAAGTGTACCTTGGGAGTAGTGAACAATTTACGATAAGATCTCTAGAGAAGTTCTGATCCAAAGGGAACCTAAGGTATAAAAAGACATAATTGGGGTCTTATATTAGTTGGTTTTGCTTAGAGAAACTTAGATCATGTCATGTGGATGTTTTCCTAAACTTATGTATTAAATAGTTCAAGGGTCAACATTAAGGCCTAGGTCTATGTGAACCATCCACATTAAGAGTGATATAAGACACATATAATCAATGATTTAAAAGTAGGGGAAGCATGTGATTTAGATATTATCATGTTTCAACAAGAAAGGTCATGATTTAATCATACTAGATTGGTATCATTCAATAGAGTCATATTCTCAAATTATAGAAAAATTAAGTAGAACAAGTTAGGATGTATATAGCATGATGATTCTACTAATTTTAAGTCTTTAGGATATCATGCATATCATTAGGGCATGTTCTTACC
The DNA here is from genome assembly GCA_963693085.1 of Alisma plantago-aquatica. Classification (NCBI taxonomy): domain Eukaryota; kingdom Viridiplantae; phylum Streptophyta; class Magnoliopsida; order Alismatales; family Alismataceae; genus Alisma; species Alisma plantago-aquatica. The sequence goes on along the minus strand of OY856413.1, from coordinate 641,648,203 downwards.
AAAGTTAGATTCACAACAACCAACATATGCATTTAGATCACACTAGCTGTTACATTTAGTCAAATGGGCACCTTATTTCACAAGTTGTCTTATGAGTCTAACATAGGGAAGAGGGCGTGATCTTGGTTAAAATAAGTATCAAATACCACCGGGTTTACTTACTTTAAGCTAGAGGTACATGCAAAATGGAAATAGTCATTATGCTACATTTCATCAAGGCAAGTAATTGAAAAAGACTATTTATATGATTAAAAGATGGGTACTTGAGATTTAACATGGAGATCATGGAATTTAGTACAAGATATAGGCTAAAACTGAACAAGGCACAATATAGTTATCAATTTTTGAAGTTCAATCATTCCATAATGATAGACTTGGCCAAAGTTGCATAGATGAGCAAGTTGTAACACATAATCACATAAATAGCCATATTTAGAGAAAAATTGGTCAAGATAGGTCTAGATGAACATTAGGGTATATTTAGATGGTCCAAGACCTAAATCATGTCAAATGTGGGATAAGGATACTGATTTGCATTTTTTTAGAGTTATAAATCAGTATTGGCACAAGGTGGTGGATACAAATCATCATTTGAAAGATCATATAAGCAACTTCTTTAGCAAATTAAGGATGGTATGAACAAAACTATCAATAGTGATTAATATTATTGAATAGATGGTGTTATTTTAATTAAAATTGTATATAATATCATTGGATATGGATAACAAAGTGGGGAGATATGATTTATTGAAGATAATCATGTTTTACTTGATTTTTGTGCAAGGTTCTCACCATATGGGCCTCAGTGGACCAGTTCGCTCCCTCGGGACTGTGGCTTATGGGCATGCCCCAACTACTGTATCTCTAGGGAGCTTGTAGATTCTAGATACAATCTGTCACCCACAAACTCCCATGGCTATTTCTCGGTCACTCGCCACCAACTAGCCAAACATCACCTAGTGATCAAGAGAGGAAAGAGTGTGAGCCATCATGGCCCTTGGTTGATGGTCCGCCCTTGATCGAACTTAATCCAACAGCTTGGGACTTATCCCCCTACCCTAAATGAATATCATAGAGATGTTGTGGTGGTCCCATGGTGAGATCTCGTCAGAGGTCGAGTGCCAGCCTGGACCAGGCCACGTCGAGGCCCAAAAATCTCCCACCTGACCTAGCCATGGCCTCACAAAGCCAAAGGTGGAGCTTCTCATGGCAAAGGAATGTTGGATCACAACCCCACAAAGAGGGCTTGGTAGCAACATTTTAGATTGAAGTTGAAGAAAGGGGCAAGGGTGGAAGGTTCCAGGGTGTGTAATAGGGAAAGAGAAGTGAATAGATTGGAAGGGGGAGGGAAACGAAGTCCAAGGGGCCATCAATTTTGTGAAAAGGAATGATATGAGAGGTGATTGGAGGTTTCAAAAGGGAGTAGTTGGCACCAATGTTACTTGTTCCAGTAAGTTGTACAGATGAAGGAGTTGATCTTTCGGTCGTCGATCTGGGATGCAAACCATGGGACGGTGATCTAATGGTCTAGGTTGATCAAGGAAGAAATGCACATTGTGATTGCATGAAAATAGAAAAGAGGATAGCTAACTTGTCAAAGGGGGCTCCCAACTAAACTGGGCCCCACCCAAAATGCAACCCTTATGCCTCAAAATCCAATTAAAACAATTGAATTGATAATTATAAGTGTGGTGATTGAAATGACCATAACTTTGGACTCATAATTCAGATTGAGGCAATTCTTGTACCATTTGATTCATAATTTAATCCTTTACAACATGATATAAATTACAAAGTGAAAGGATCATCATAATTAGGTCCAATTTCAAAAGACAAACATGATGATCTTTTTATAATCAGACTGAACTAATTACAAAGCATCTATCATAGGTAGAAAACACAGACAAAAACTATGCAAGGTCTTCTTCGAAGTCATCTGGTAATGAGACTAGACAACTATTCCATGTCAAGTTTGAATCTGGCTACTTTAGACACTACTCAGCTAGTTGATCAGCAAGCCTATTCAAATTTCTTCTCATATAGATAATATCTTTGATAGGCGAGTTCCTTCAGATGTGCCTGATAGCTTGGACCCAAAGTAGATACATGGTCAGAGCCTCCTTCTCTACTTTAATCCATTAGACCACATTACTGGAATTTCTTATGATAAACTCTACATGTAGCACATTGATTTGGACTTGTTCGAATCCCTTTCGTATAGCACTGAGTTCTCCTCCCAATGGGTCAGAACCCCTTTTCCGAGCACTTGAACTATGTATCTAGCTTCCCTTTACATCTCTAAGAATCAAACTTCATGCCCTCGTGTTTTCCTTAGAGTTAACAGAAGTATCTACATGCATGACTAAAGAGCTAGGAGATATTGAGAGTATGGCATTTATGCCTTTGTCAACGTATCTAGTGATATTGGCCTCATCATAAATGTTTGTCTTCCATCAAAAGCTTCATACTTGCACATAACAGTGACGTCCCTCGAAGGTATAGATCTGGATTCAAAGACGAATAGGTTTCTATTCTTCTAGAGCCACTAGCAGACACAAGAGAATATACCTATCCATTTCTCAATTTTGTTTAGGATCTATAGTTTGTAGCTAAGCCAATCAGAGATGGTGTTCAAGTCAAAAAACATAGTGGCTTCCCTTGGTAATAGACAACGCCAGGTGTTCCTAGCATGTGGGTAGTCTCTCAAGACATAGATTACTAATTCCTCAACCCCAATCAACCTTGGGCATACTGCCTCAGTTGTAATCTTCCTTTTGAATCTCATGAAGTTAGTTGGTACATGATTCCGATGTACTAGCCATAGGTATGTCCTTATTCTTTTCATGCCTAGTAGTGATCAACACTATTGTTATTTTGTGAATTTGTAAGAATCCTATAAGTTGAATTCATTGTAAATAGACCATCCTTGGTGTGAAGCCGGACACTTTCATCCTCTTCATATGATTCTCATGGTGTTGGCATACTGACAATATCTTGCATTGAGGCCTTTTTGAACCAGTGGTTCAAGAATTGAGTATCCCATACCACTTGAAAGGCCAGGCATGCTACCTTCATATCTAGTACATCTTGTGGAATAAGAAGTCCCAATTTGATCATGGGTGTTGACCCTTCTCCAGCCCATTCATTAGATCATACTATTATCTTCAAACCAGACATAACAATTTTCTTAGATTTGTTATATAGAAATGGGATCATCTATTTGATGCCTCTCTACACATATAACGCATAAGGGTTCTTGGTGCTTTACTTAGCATACTTTTCCTTAATAGGATCCACCCATGGAATCTTGTAGCTCTTAATGTAACTCCATGTCATAGTCATGAACAATATCATGTTAAATTCCTTTGCCATTTTGATCCCCAAACCACCCTAATGCAGTGGCTTGGTCAAATTTTTCCACGCTACTAGATGCATTCGATGTTCATATGAGGATTCGTTACACATGAATTTCCGGATCAGTTTGTCTATGCGGTCCCCAATGGAGCTCGGGGGGAGTGCTTCATGCATGGTGTAATAGGATTGTGAAAGAAGGATAGAATTTGCCAATGAGATTCGCCTAGCTAGGGATAAGAATCTATGTTTCCAACTGTGAACCTGTTGTTGGATCTTCTCAATAAGGAAATGGAATTGCCCCTTTTCCTTCCTTTTATGGATGATTGATATGCCCATATGGTGGCCCAGGTTAGTCTTTTTTTGGATATCTAGTCTTCTACATATGTGGGTCCCGATAGATCTCAGAATGTTGGCAGAGAAAAAGATTGAGGACTTGGCATGTGAGAGAAATTGGCCTAAAGCCAAGATGAAACAGTAGAGGCATCGTTTGAAAATCTTGTCTTGGAAGGTTGATGTTTCTCTAAATAGTAGAATGTCATCCGCAAAATTGACATGAGAGAACTTCAGCTTCTGCCTCATGAGTTTTAATGTCCTCCACCTTCCACGGGACATCTCATCTTCAAGAAGTTGATTGAATCTTTCCAAACAAAGAACAAAAAGATATGGGGATAAAGGATCCCCCTATTTGAATCCATAGTCTGGTTTGAATGAGCCTATCATCACACCACCCCATAGAATGGAAGTGCTTCCCATTTAAATAAGCTGCATGATGATCTTGACGAAACTGGGTGGGATTGACGTTTTGAGAAGTGTATCTTTGATGAAGGGAAAGCTCATCTTATCAAAAGCTTTCATAAGATCAAGCTTGGTAGCCATGAAATTCTTATTAGAATGTTTGGATTCCATGGAGTGAACTACCTCTTGAACCAGGGCTATTTTGTCACCTATCCTTTGACCTGGGATGAAGCTTGATTGGAAGGGAGAGATCTCAGACCCAAGAAAAGGATTAATGTTAGATGCTATGACTTTAGAAAGAAGCTTAATACTTACATTATTCAACAAAATCGGTCTTAGATAGGAGCATGATTCTATTTGCATTATCTTTGGAATAAGGACCAAAGTTGAGTCTCTACTACCCAAAATAATAGGTATCCCTACCAAAGGATTCATAACAAAGTCACACACTTGGTTCTTTAGAATGTACCAGTTAGACTGAATGAAGGTTGCATCAATTCCATTTGGCCTGGGGGCCATAGACAGAAGGGTCCTCCAAATTTCAGCCTTTGTCAGCTTATAGGCTAGTCTACAGACTTCAGCCACCGTAAGATAGGGAAAGTTACCAGGAAATGAGACACTCACTAATCTATAGTCATAATGATTGTGCTCTTCATAAACCATTGAGAAAAAGGACAAAATGAGCTATTTAAATTGGGCTCTATCATCGACCCATATTCTGTAATCACCTTTTAGTCTAGAAATCTTATTTTTGCTTCTTATTGCCTTCATCGTAGAATAATGGAAATACCTGAAGTTGTTGTCTACATGCTTGGACCCTATTTTATTTAGCATGTTGTTGCCATTCGGCTTCTCCCCTTCTCAGAATGGAGTCCAACTGCACTTGCAATCCACCATATCTTGGTCAAGATTATTATCAAATTGAAGTGCTAACTGGATTTGATTTCACTTTATCTTGTTGCTTAATTTGTCTTTGTCCCTTCGATCATCCTTTTCTTTTTGTGCTCCCATTTGGAAGCTAGATTGATAAATATTGACCCAGGCCTGTCAAAAGGGATTTTGGTTTCCAAGTTACTTCTTAAGAACTCATCAAACCCTTAAGTATCTCCCTGTTTGGCCAAGGTTCACAACGATGCTCTGAGTCTATGCATTTTTGCTACCTCTAAGATCAATGAAGGAGCATGATCTCAAAGAATTCTCTCTAGAACTTAGACTGGATTTGTGTAGCTAATTCCATCCAGTAGATATTCTGCATGGTATGATCAAGCGACTCATCAAGAAGCCATGTTCGAAAGGTTGTTCGGGCCCCATTGGCCACAAGATCGTGAAGGTCGCATACATACAAACTTTTAGAAAAGTCCTTATTATCTGCCCAATTAAAGGAAGCACTCTGAAACTTCTCTGACGAAAGCATCACGACATTGAAACTACCAGCAACTATCCAAGGGGATGTGATTGATGCCGCAAGAAAGGTTAAGTGATGCGAAAGGAAAATTCTATTTCCCTCGTCATCCCAGCATAGATGAAGGTGTAGAGAAAATCTTATAATGAACGAATTTCTTGTGAGAAAAAAGAATCTCAAGTGGAACATTCACTTTCTACATCACATATATTCCTCCAGTAAAACCAATCGCCTCCACCCTATGGGATTGCACGATTCAAGGTTTCTTTATGATGATTGCAGTCGAACCTGAACAACGACTTTCATACAAACCAATGACTGATACTTGGTATTTTGTAAGTAGGTGTTTCACAATATTTTGGGTATCCTTGTCATAGATACCTCATATGTTCTAGCTAAGAACCATCATTGATCAATATCTTCAATGATGGAAGTACCCATCACCTATGCTTCTCTCTCTAAGTCTTAGAGGTGGGAGTGTTTCCTTCTCTTTCTGATAGAACCTCTACTTGGGTCCACAACATGGAGAACCTTCATGTTCCTGAGATGAATACCTAGAGTAGCCTGAGTGGGACTCTTGTATTTTGTATATCCCATGTTCCCCACCTTGTGTCCTCATATTGTGAAAAGAGAGGTGACAAAGGGATGTGCATTTGTTTCCCGCTCGATCAGCGTAGTATCTCCAGATGGCATCACAACTATGTGTTTCGGGATGGTGTTGGGGCTTCTACTTATTCCTGACATTTCTTCTTGGGTTCATCTCTACTATTAGGTGGATTTTGTCTTTCCTATCTTCTTGGGAGTTGTGCCTTGTTTTATCTTCAAACTCTAATCTATTCTATCCATGACCCTTTCTGGTATGTTATCCACATCAATAACTTGGTAGGATTGTTCGGTTTCCTCCTCGCTTACATCCCTTGAAACATATTATATACTTGAGTCATTTTCTTATGGATTGCTTCCCTGGTTGGTTTCCTTTGTCTCCTTAGCAAAGGTTGGGCGTGGATATCTTTAGAAAAACCTTTTCTTCTTTGTGGGTTTTTTGGGATTAGATTGCCCTTCTCCAAGTTTGCCCTTCTTGTTGTTCTTTCCTCTTCAGTCCTCCTTTTTCATTCATATTCTAAGTTCCCAGCCCTTCCATAATGCATGCAAATGAAAGGGATTTTTTCATATTTAATTTTGTATTGGACCCCCGCAATCAAGATGAAAGGAATTAGAGGCTGCTCCATGTTGAGTTTGATTGCAATATGAGCAAAGCGCCCTCTCCACTGAAGCCTCATGTTCATATCGACTTTAACAGTTGTACCAATGTTATTTCCTATCTCCCTCAACAATACCACATATAGGTGAATTGGTATATTATGAATGCATACCCATGCCACCAATCTTGGGGGCGTGGCTATATTAGGCAAGAAGGTGGGGGACCATCTTTGAACTGTCAAATTATAATTGAAGATTGGTAGGGTCCTCCTATCAGCACATTAACGAAGTCATCTTCTGTCTGTAGTTGTACAATGATGAAGGCATTTCCTACATCAATAAGGTTGAAACAACCCACTAGTTTCCTTAACATCACAATTTTGTCTCATAATGTGAGGAAGCCAATGTCCCTTGAGATAAGATTGACAATTAATGTGTATTTCCAATGTTTCAACAGTTCATCCATAGCCTCTTAATGAAGCCTAAAGGCTAGAACGCCTTATACCATAGAAACATCAATATCTAACTATTGTAGATTGATCTCACAGTCCTCTGTCTGGTAATTGATAAAAGTTCATTGTCCTCCTTGTGCATTACCTCCCACAGTGTCCTTATAAGATACCTGAGTGGGTTGTGTTTCTTCCAGAGATCCCATGTTAGTCAAGTCTTCCCCCCAATGGCCGGAAGTGCTTCGATGACACACCTGTATCCACATCCACAGAACTAAACCTTGTGGGGTGTCTAGTCTTTTGATGAGTTTTCTGCTTGGAGAAATTGAGGCTAATCCATGTTGATCCTAGCGGGATAGTAGAGTTGAAACTTGCAAGATCTCCACTATTTTGTCCTCAAGACATCATTGATCACCATGGTAATTGTCACTCGAAGCCCTAGTTGCTTCCCTAGAAGACACCATCTTCACACAGGTTTTAAGAACATGAGACACTGATGCATTAGAACATAGGTCAACATTGATTTTAATGTCACCCATTGGGACATTAGGACAATATGACTACAATTAAGCATCAAGTAACTCAAACCATGTGTTTGGACTCAAGTTGAGTGATGCTAGTTTCTTCTAGATAGACAAAAGTCTAGGTAATCACGTCCTCCCCACCTTAAAAGGAATTGTCCCCCAAAATTAAATCAATCCCTAATTGAGATTTGAGATTTCCTTATTCATAAAAAATCATCATATTATTCCCATAAGGTATCATCACTACCTCCAATATAATTTGATTCTAAAATCTAACAATCGAGCATCAAGATCAACACATAGTTAATAGATCAATCAAATTGGGGAGATCATTACATAAAATGCAAGTTGGAGTGATCATCCTATTGATCCAAATTTTGAGAGATCACAATCTAGGTCAATCAATAGAGCTCTTAGTTTAAGGGTACAACATATCTTTCAATCCCAACATTTTAGGGTTCTAGCTTTTAATTTGTCCTAGGTGGGGTTATACATCCATGATCTATGTTTCATAATTCAACAATTCAAGACGTACATCATATTTTAATACCATGACTTCGTATTTGAGATCCATGTACGGTTCCACACTAGTCTACATCAGAGCTCATCCCTAATTCATAAATCAAGCGAGTCAACATAATGATTATTGAATTTTTTTAAGATCTATGGACATGAAAGTCATCAGTCATATAATTGAGGCTGATCTCAATATCCAAATAGGGTGATCATAGAAGTCAAATCAATATCAGAATCATTAATCATGATTTAAGATTTCAATATTCAGTATTGAGAGTTGAGTTTGGACGTCAAAGTTGTAGGTCCCAACATTTCAAAGATAGGGTCTAGATTCTTACTTCAAACCATAGAGATGACTTAGGGTTCTACCTTTCCTAAGGTTTCTTGAGACTTCATACACATTTTTCTTATGGTTTCTCTAACAATATTTGAGGATTTTTTTATGCATAATTCCTTAACCTGAATTTTCTCCATCTCTAAAGGTGGACATTATTCATTTTATGTCCTTGCATTAAGCTCATGGTGACCTTCCCTCCTGAGCTTGGTCTTCTAGGTGACCTTCCCTCCTGGGATTGGCCTTCATGATGGCTTACCCTTCTGGTCTTAGCCTCTTGACGACATTCCCTCTTGGGATTGTTCCTCATTGTGGTCTCTCCTCTTTGGCTTGACCTCTTGGTGACCTTCCCTCCTAGGCTTGGTCTTCATGGTGACCATCCCTCCTGGGCTTAGTATTCATGGTGACCATCCCTCCTAGGATTGGCTTCTTCTTGACCTTCCCTCTTGGGATTCAACTTCATGGTGGTTTTCCCTCGTGGCTTGACCTCTTGGTGACCTTCCCCCATGGGTTTGGTCTTCATGGTGACCTTCCCTTGTGGGCTTGGTCTTCATGGTAGCCTTCCCTCCTGGGCTTGGACTCTTGGTGACCTTCCCTCTTGGGCTTGGTCTTCATGGGGGCCTTCCCTCCTAGGCTTGATCTTTTGGTGACCTTCCTTCCTAGGCATGATCACATAATGTCAGCTACTTTCTCAATGACTGATCCTTACATTACTTAGAGATGGCATAATTGGGTACAAATAATTTTACTTAATGTATGTTCTTTCATGATTGGTATACTTAATCCTTCAAACTTTAGGTGACATTCAAGGTTATCTCAAATCCTAAACTAAATGGTTAACTCACCCTACGAGAGGTGGTCCTAACCTAGCGTGCCTTCTTGGACCACATGAGGAGGTTATTCTTTCTAGCCACAACCTGACCTCACTAATTTAGGGTTATGACTCACTCATGTGTCCTTTTCTCATTCTTGGGTTGATTTGAATAAAGCCAAACACTTTGACTTCCTCATCAAATCGAAGATTCCAACTCTGACATGCTTGCTTCAATCCATAGATTGACCTTTGTAGCTTACAAACTTTATTGGCATTCTTTGGATCTACAAAACCTTCAAGTTGTGTCATGTACACATCCTCATTTATATTCCCATTAAGGAATGCAATTTTAACATCCATTTGCCAAATATCATAGTCATAGTAAGCCGCAATAGAAAGCATAATCTTGATGGACTTAATCATGGCAACTGGAGAAAAAGTTTCATCATAGTCAAAACCTCAAACTTGTCAAAAACCGTTTGCAACCAATCTTCCTTTATAAGTTTGCACATTGCCATCCATGTCGGTCTTCTTCTTGAAGACCCACTTGCACCCTATGGGTTTTACCCCTTTAGGTGGTTCCACCAAAGTCCATACTTTGTTGGAGTACATGGATTCCATCTCGGATTTCATGGCCTCAAGCCATTTCTCAAAATCTGGTCCATCCATAGACTTTAGATAGGTAGTTGGATCATCATCTATGATCAACTCACCGCCTTCCTAAGTCACAAGGTATCCAAACCTCTCAGGTTCAAGGTGTGTCCTACTAGATCTATGAGGTCCTTGTATTACTTGAGGAGACTGAGATTCCACAACACCTTGTGAATCTTTATGTTCCTCTTGTACATCTACCAGTTCAATGTTTTCTAGTTGGGCTTGAACCTCTTCAAGCTCTATTTTCCTCCCACAGTTTCCTCTGGAAATAAATTCCTTTTCTAGGAACACAATTGTCCTAGCAATAAACACTATGTTGTCAGTAGGGTGGTATAAATAGTATCCCCTCGTTTCCTTCGGGTATCCAACAAAATAACATTTATCGGACTTGGGTCCAAGCTTATCAGGAAACATTTTCCTGACGTAAGCCTCACAACCGCAAATCTTAATAAAAGACAAATCGGGGTGCCTCCCGTGCCATATCTCATATGGTGTCTTTTGAACCAATTTAGATGGTACTCGGTTAAGTGTAAACGCAGTGGTTTCAAGAGCATGACCCCAGAAGGAAATTAGAAGATCAGCAAAACTCATCATTGATCGCACCATATACAATAAAGTGTGATTCCTTCTTTCAGACACATCTTTATGTTGTGGTGTTCCATGCGGAGTCCATTTTGATAAAATACCATGGGCTCACAGAAGGTCCTCAAACTCGTGGCTTAAGTATTCTCCACCTCGATCGGATCGAAGTGCTTTAATACTTTTACCAAGTTGGTTATGTACTTCATTCATGATATCCTTGAACCTTTCAAGGGTTTCGGACTTATGTTTCATTAGGTACACATAGCCATACCTACTGAAGTCATCAGTGAAGGTGATGAAGTATTGACATCCATTTCTAGCATTCATTCTAAAAGGCCCACATACATCAGTATGTATGAGTCCAAATAGATCACTAGCTCTCTCACCTTTACCTAAAAAGGGAGTCTTGGTCATCTTGCCCAATAAACAAGATTCACGTGTCTTTGTTGATTCATAATCAAAAGAGTCTAGATAACCATCTTTATGGAGTCTAGAGATGCGCTTCTCATTTATGTTCCCTAGACGACAATGCCAAAGATATGTTTTGTTTGAGTTTTTGAGTTTTTGCCTTTTGGTGTTTACATTGTATACACTTGTCTCTAGATCTATCAAGTATAGACCATAAGACATTGGGGCACTACCATAAAAGATCCCATCTTTTGAAATACAACACTTTCCATTCTTAATAAGAAATTCAAAACCATCCTTGTCCAAACTAGAGACAGAAATGCTATTCCTATTTATGGAAGGTACATAATAGTAGTTCTTTAACTCTATTATTAGCCCACTAGGTAGAAATAACTCATAGGTTCCTACGGCACTGGAGGCAACTCTTGCCCCATTGGCAACACGTAGTTCAACCTCGCCTTTCCCCAAAGGCCTACTTCTTTTAAGATCCTTCACATTTGAACAAATGTGAGATCCACATCCGGTAACAAGTACCCATGACAAAGAAGTAGTAAAGTTAATCTCTATAATGTATACACTAGAAGTAGAGATCTCTATCTCTCGCTTCTTCTTCCATCGTTCCTTCCATCCTCTCCATGTTTTTAGCACAAAAGATTCTGACATTGGTTTGGCGAGAGAACCCTTCTCTCCCTCACCATTGTCCTTAGATTTTGTTCCATTGATCTCCATCAATGAACTATCCTTCTTTTTAAGCGAATATAGAGTGGATTCAAAGGCTACCGGTATTTCTGGATTGTGCAGAACACTTCTCACAATCCCCAACCAATTATGGAATTTATTCTCAATTAATTTGCCCATTTTAAAAGATGATTCTTTTGCCATTCTACAAGAGAAAATTACATGTGTCAAAACACCTTTTGATTTGAATAAAATTTTACAGTAGTTAATTAGGCCTTTAATTAATTACCACTCCCACTATTTTGATTCAAATTGACAGCCCTCGCCATCAATTCAGAAGATTGTAGCGTACAATCTTCTAGTGGGTCAAGATCCTGAAATCCTCTAAGTCCTAGACCAGCTAGGGCTGTCATCCACAACTCAGATCTTCCAAGTAGGCAACTTTTACCAATTGCATCATATGCAACTCTTGAAAGATGTCATGTACAACTCCTTGCCATGATCACCTCCATGCCTCAAGGTGCTAGATCCTATCTAGATCACCTTGTTAAGTCTGACCCAAAGCCAACACGATGAATATGCACCCTGCTAGGGCAAACCCACATATCCATCCTTCACACTTCCACGATATAGACGGTGTACCACACTAGGGCATGCCCACTCTTGGCCGATCAAGCTTTTCACATGTGTCACATTTAGAAGACATCTAAAACTTTAATATTTAATGAGGGATTTGGTTTTATAGGTACATATACATATCCAATAACCACAATATAGTAAGTATCATATACATGCTATATCCCATAGAAAACATGCAAAATGATAAAAGAAATGATTATGGCCATCCTAATGTGATTCCTCGAGCCAAGAGGAATCACGGTCATCTAGGTCCACATCACATGCAACCTGTACAAGATGAACTCTATGCTTTGGCTTTCTGGGTTTGATCAACTCATCTCCATGATTGATCTGCTCGTCATCAGGCCAATTGGTTGGGTGCCACTAGCCGATCGATTGGTGCCTCCATCCGATCGGTTCACTAGTCATCGTATATCACCTTAGGCCACCACCCGCTCATCTCGCTCCGTGAACCGGTCATCAAAAGTCCTCCATTCTTTGACATAATAGGAAATAAAAATATATCCTATTTTACATTTTAAAAAGGAAACCCTGAGTTACATTCGGGGGGAGCAAAGGTAGGAAATAAATCTTGAGTTATCTCGAGTTACATCAGGAATAGGAGATAGGGAATCGGTGCGCAGACTGACATGCAAGCAACCACATTCAACCAAGCACACATACATAGGGTTTATTGGCCATAACCATGCTATACATCCACCACAAAACTCGTTTAAGGGCGACGTGTATCAAGTGCATTCATATTACATATCATATATGTATATAGGGATTTGTGGATTTAGGATTGAACATGCATAAAGCCAATTTTATTCGCATTGTATGCAATAAATAGGGGAGACAAACCAAAATTGATCACATCGATAATCCTAAAGTATAGAGCAGTTGACATGGCTTTGATACCACTGTTGGGTTTTAGGGGAGATACAAAAGGCAGCGGAAACAAAAAAAAATTCTCCCAAACCCAGAATAAAGGAATTGCGTCAACGTCTATACAATAGGAAGGATGGTTTGTAGAGGCATACCTTGTCCTGAGGCTTGGTCAGTGACTCTTCCTCACGGCTTGTGCGGTCTTCACCTCTGGTCTTGGACTGTGTCTGAGCAGCTCCTGGTCTCACCGTGACTATCGGGATTGACAGTTGTCCTCCAAGCGGCAGAAGTCTCCCGCCTCTGTAGTCGTCTACACAGACTGCCTGGAACTTTGATCTCCTTGTCTCATAAGGAATCAGAAGGATTCACACCCTCCTGTCAGCATACTAGTCATTGACACACTCTCCTGCAACCACTTGCTTTTCTGCAATTTTCTTTCCCGTGTTATGCCTCCCTTATCGGGTAGCACTTGCTTGGCCTCTCTCGGTTACCAAAACCAGAGAGAATGACAACTTTGCAGAGTAACTGGTGTTCTGAGTTGTACTTTGAGAAGCCCCCAATACCCCTATATATATAGGAGGGTCATGGGACAGGGTTCTCTACCCCGGGCAATGCGGGACTAAACAGGAGTAGAAGGGTTCGAGATTTTCCACAAAACAACCAACTGCGCCAGCTGAACCGATCGTTTCAACCCTGAAATAGTCGTTTGGTGACTTCAACCGATCTTTTCAGACCTGAACTGATCATTTGTGACACCTGAGCCGATCGGTTCACTTCTGAGCTGATCGGTTTGTGGTCCTGGTCTAATGCAAATTTACTTTCATATTTGTTTCTAATTAATCAAATATTAATCCTTGTCCAAATAGAATTTGTACAAGTGAAACAAATTGTATTTGCAAAATTGACTTTCCAAATGATCTCCGTTGGTCACATGAATTGACCAGTTCAAAAATTGAGCCGATTGTCTCATTGATACATGAGTTGATCGTCTCACCAGTTGAGTCGATCGATTCATCACATGATCTGATCGGTTGGAAGTGCAAAATCAGTCAATTGTAGTTTCAATCAATCTGATACTCTAATCAATTGGTATACCACCATGAACACTGTGATTTTGAGCTATCAATCAACTGAGTGTTTAATTGAACTACTAAAATCCTTAGGTAATCAATCTAAACATCATTTGTGGATAAACTCCTCTTCCAGGTTAAATCCTATGTGTGTGACCCTACAGGTCCATTTCAAGTTGGCAGTGAAAGTCCATAACACTTATGACTTCACAAGCAAAGAGCGGTGCCTAGTTGCACATTAGTGGTACCCAAGTGAAATAGAAAGTTGGAGAACAACTTTCAATCCTACAATCCGTGAATGGTATTACAGCGAATGTATAATTCCTTTGTCACTAATGTCCTGAATGAACTTAGGGCATGGTACAATCATCCTTTCAATGTTCATCCATTTCCTTGATCTTAGAGTAAACTGGGTGAGATGTGTGTGACATCAATATCACATATTGATTCACACATGCATGCACATACCTTTCTCAATCCTACTCATCAAGTGTCCATTGACATTAAACTCACTTTGGAGGGACAAATCCCATATCTATCACTCACCCCTCAAAAGCCACATGTGTCAAAGCCACCCAATCATCACCTTTATAACAACCCATGTTTTAGGACTGCGTTTGATGATGTCAAAGTGTACCCAACAACATGTGTTGAGTGTAGTGATTTCAGGTCAAAGAATCACATTCACCACCATCACTGTGAGAGATGACTGTGACTACCAGATCATGGTTCCATGTGTCACTCTCACGGTGGGTCTGTCTGGTACACTTGTTCTCTAACAATTACCTATGTGCTTGGTTCGATATCACTATATCATGACTAATGAGATTCTTTCATCAACCAACACACAATCTAGTCTTTAGTGTTATTGATGCTTGTGGTTATTTCCACAATAACAACCGACTAGGGACTAAACAAGAATGTATACTCTTAACATTTGTATCATCTCATTGTTTAGGTCTTGAACCTAAAAGCATACGTCATTGAGTAAAACAATTCTTTAGACATCTATCATGTTACACTATCATCTCAGAAATAGTTAAAACATATAGATTGGAAATTTCCTTTATTATTATTCAAATCATTTACAAAGTATCCCATTACAATCATCACATGACTTGCTCTATGGGCATACATACCAACAGAAGGTGCTTAGGGTGTTGTTACAATTTCCAAGCTTGATACACTATGATGTCCTATGAACATTGAGCCTTAGAATTGGGAACGTTCTACGATTGACCATCTCAAGTATTAGGCCACCCACACTACTTCATCCTCCTACTACATTGGTCATACAACCACCTATATAGTACATTTTCTAGAATACACACACATCTCAATCCTATCGCCGATGCTCAAGAATCACCTGATTGACCTTGCATACTTGAAGGCATATAAGTTCCTCTATCCTGGTGCTAATGGAGCCTAGTACATGTGCTTTAAAGACTCCCCGATCATCCTTGAGCTTTGCCGACATGATAGGTTTGCAGCTGCCAACCTAGTTTTTCATTTTCCTAACCTATCAGCTCATTTTGCACAATACCTTTTGGAGTATCCCAACCCAGATGACGTCCCAGAGCCAACAACTTGCATGGGGAGTGTCTCTTTAGAGGCACATGACAACTAGACGGGACCACCTCCTCCTCGATCTTGTCGCCACATGAGGAGACGCAGGGACATTGAAGAAGGCCCCGAGGAGCCTTATGGCTTTTATGAGATTTGAGATTGGTGGAGATCCAACATGAGAAGCAGTGCTAAGTTCACCAGCTCAACCATATGTACATGATGTAGTTCTCACATGAGTCTTGTCATGTACGCCAAGATCACTATGATGTCATCCCACCCTAGTATGAGGAGGATGGGGCCCATCAGACTTACCTTGACCCCAACTCCCAATATTAGGAGAACAACTACTACAACCCTCCTTCTCATCGACCACTAGAGTGATCCTCTTTCCTCCATCTCTGATTTATAATGTTCTCCATATGAGCATAAATCTAAGTCTAGGGTGGAGGTGGGTTCTATGATTTTATTCCAACCTCCTATCTTTTCACTTATTTGCATTTTGTTTGCATGTAGTTGCTTTGTTCATGGCCTTTATCTAGTTAGCCATGCCTTTTGTTTTCCTTAGATAAAAAATGGCCTTTATCTAGTTAGCCAATTTGATTAGACATCTATCAATGTTTCCTTGTTGAATTTGGTAAAACATTTTGCAAAATCTATTAAAATTTGCCATGTCGGGAACCACCTTGTCACCTAGGACAATTGAATAACATCACTGCTTGGAATAGTTTGCAAGTCATATGGAATCAATCAGAACCAAGAACAATTTTTTCCTAGGTTAAAATAATGGACTATCTTGTTATAAAGCTTGTATGATGTGATTTATAGGATCACTCTAACTAGAGCAATGACACTCCTTGGAAAACAAAATGTTAAAGTTATAAGCACAAGGACACCTCTTTCTTTGCCCTATTTTTCTTTTCAAAAAAAGAAGAAAAGAATGACGATCGAATAAAAATCAAGTCTGGGGTGGCATGCTTCCCAAAATAAAAAATTCATACCCCACAAAGGGGCATACCATCAAAAGATGCCAAAAGTGCACATGAAAAAAGTTGTGACCAATGTAGTGATAACTCCAAAAATTTATATCCTGAGTCAAATAGAGGAGGGATCCTCATTGGTTCATCACTCGCCCTTCATCATGTTCTTGTGAAAAACTCACAAAAAGTAAAAAAAATGGGAGTGTTAAAGCAAAAGCAAGATGAAGCCTATTTTTCTACAAAAGCTGGATTTTGAAGCAAGATATGATAATTGTTTTATAGGGAATTTAAAACATTGTGCAACATGTTTCTAGGATATTGGGTCACTTGGCTAAAATTTGGATGTAAGGATCATAGTGATGTTAGAAGGGTGAGGAATAGCATGTTGTGAGTATAAATTGGACTTTATTTGTAATTTAATTTTCTTAGGTTGAGCAAAGATTCAAGGCTAGGGTATTGTGATGAATGCCTATTCATCTATTGTTTTCTTTAATTTTCCTAAACCTTATCCTTAGAACTTATCTCTTTTTAGTAATTTCTAGTACAATTCATAATTTACCACTTCTTGATTTGTTATGCAAGGACTTAATACTTTTCTCACTTTTTTGTAGGTTTTTCCCCTAATGCTAAGTTCAGACCTACTGATCTCATGACATGACCATCTCGCAAAACCATACGGTCATTTCACCAGCAAGAAGCCTCATACTCTATAGCCAGATAGTTGCATTGAGTACTCAACTCAGCATGCCTTTTAGAGCCCAGGCGGGGATCTCAAGTCATCCATATGGGCATCTGAAGACCCCAAATGGTTGGCTCATGTGATTCAGATGGTCGGTTCATGCCGACCTAAAGAACAAAGTCAATTCAAAAAAGTCTCCACCACTTAATTAGGGTTTGAATGTTTTGATCACGCACACAACGGCATAAGACGGCCATTTCACAAGCCAATTTAGCCGTATTGAACATTACTTTGAGACCAAGGAATTGAGTCAAAGGGTACCACCACCCTCTCATTAGGGTTTCGGTCTGATGCTTCTAGATACCATGCCACATCATCCGAAATGATTGTCTCGTGTAGTGAGATAGCCATTTTGCAGCTCGCAGGAAGTATTTTCAACAATTGTGACACCCATTTGTTTATCTTCCATTTCAGGGTGTCCACCCCTCCTTCCCCTATAAAAGTAGGGAGGACTCCACTATGAAAAGGGTCCTCAATGTTGTACTCACATTTTGTTTTGAGACTATCATTTAAATTCATAGTTGTAATATTTAAATTCTCATGTTCTTCTTAAGAAACAAGGACCTAATGGTTGCAACAATTTGAATCTCACTAGCATATGGTCCTTCAGGATTATGCACTCTAGTCTATGGCCTCTTCACTTTCTTATGTTGTTTCTCCATTCCTTTCTATGACTAGTGAGTAGTTTCCTTATCAAGGTTAGGGGAGTAGCCCCTTAGCCATGTGTTGATCGAATTGGGTTTTACATGACTATTTTAGTTGGATGGGTTTCGGTTCAGTGATCTCCGATTTAAATGAAGTAATTAATCATTTTTATTGTAGGTTAATCCTGACTGATGCTACTGTGGAAATAGGGATTTGGAACGCCTAAACCGTTTACACAAGGATTTGGATATGACCGTAGAAAACTTCTCTTTAGGATGAAGGACTATGATGTGTGAAAGGAAGGACCAATGGTTTGACATGGAGTTCATCTCTTGCATATTTATGAATGATTTGCATATTTGCTTCTATCTTATTGTTTATCTTTTGATCTTATTTTCATTTTGGCTAAGGTGGTGAAACACCTAGGTGTCAATGCCTTCCCTTCTAATTCAATCATCTCTTTCAACATTTGTTTCAATCACTTCTTTTTAATTCTTGCACTTTAATTTCTTATTCATAGATAATTTTTCCTTTCTAATGATTCTCCTTTTTATTTTTTTAGTATAATCATTTTATTTCATTTCTTTAGTATAATCATTTACTTCATTTTGCACTTTACTTTCCTATTCTAGTGTAATCATAAAACCCCAAATTAGAATTTACTTTCAAAAATCAATCGGGATAAAAGAGAACAATCTTAATAACATTGTCCTATGGGATCGACCCTTCTATACTAGCCTTAACTGAAAAATAAAAAAGGATTAAACTCTAGGATAATCATCTTAGTGAATTGGTGTGCTCTTCAAAACGTATTAGTTGGTGATCAATAGACCTAGGTTATCTCTTCTTCTACCTCTAGAAGATATTGCATTCACTAAAATACTGGAATATAATTCCAATTCAAGTGCTTGAATGTTCTAGCAGAGAGAAATCAGTATAGCAAGGTGTGGATAGCTTCAACTTTAGTAGGTATTGTCAGCTAGGTAGATTTTCTTTTCCCCCACCACTATTAATACCTTCCCCTCATTATCAAGTAAAACTCCCTCGAGACCCATTTGACCTTGTTGTCCTACCGTGTCATCATAATTCCCCAAGTTATTCTCCTCTATTTGTGGAAGGACATGTTTTTGACTCTAGTTTGATTGAATTTTTGGTGATCTCTTATCAAGCTTTCCTGCAATTGGATTATGTGTTCCAGAGAATGATCAAATTTGGGAAGACTTTACTATTCGTAAACTTCCACAAGCCCCACATTATTGCCATTGCTGCATTAAGCTCCTCTACAATAGGTATTTCATGTAGTCTGACAAATATTTCAATTGGTGTCATACTCCTTAGGTGTTGTAGGTGTACCCTCGCGATACTCAATGCCCAAGCTTCATGTGGGCTCCGATCTCCAAACCACGAAATAATCACGATTTAAACTTGAGCGGAAGCAATCGATAATCAGCAGAAGACAAAAATCACGGGAAATTAAAACTTTTCGAGATAAGAGCTTGAAACCACAAACCTTTTCCATAGAAAAAGGATTTAAATTGTATACATCTCTGTCAAATTACTTCTTGAGTAATTATATACAACATGATACAAAATCTCAAGAACTCATGACCAAAACACTCCAAGACCTGAGAGTACAGAGGACACATAGGACTGACTCTAACTACACCACATAGCAGGCTGAATCTCCACCTGAGATTTACTGCTGCTCCTGGTGCTGCTGCTACTGGGATTGGTCACCTTTAGACCGGTTCCTCCGTCTTCGACGACCACCTAAAAGTTGAAGTCTACGGGGTGAGACAATTATACACAATTGTCCCAGCGAGAGTTATAACTCTCCACTAGAAGCTTTATAAGCAAAACAAAGAATAACTTAGGCAGTAAAAGCTTTCAAAGCATTCATTAGCAGTTTTGATAATAAGCAAGAGTTCAACATTTATGAAAGGTGAAGAACATATACTTTATCCAGTATAACATCAATCAAGTAACTCGTAGTTAACTCTAACAGATATACTACGTTGTTGATTATGTTTTTCAAACATTATTATGCCCTGTGGAGATGAGGCATACCACTCATACTCCAACTGATCGCTAAGAAGTCACATCAGTATCATACATAGGACATTAAAAGAGTCGGATTCTTATGACCTCATCTTCCTCAGTCAGTTAGAGGATTGTTTGCAGGACATCTGGCAGGACGTCTGCTATTTATAGCTCACCAGGGTAAACTGGACCTTTGCTATGTTTTTAGAGTTATAGTGGCGTTCTGTACTCTCTTCGTCATTGGAAGATTTCTTGATTATCTTTCACCGATGCGGTGTTTATGTTTACTTTGGTAGAATAGTGATACATCTCACCTTTTGAGTTTTGTAGTGAAGGTTTGACGGACTATAAAAATCTACATCAATTCCTACACTAGGATGTAAGGTTCTACACATCCATATACCCCACATACTCAAAAGTATGTGATCCAGGAGTTCCCTTGGGAAAACCTGTTTCGCCATCATTTAGACTCTGACAATGATGGATCTATGATCAGGGCTCTACATTACACTTGATTAGTTAGGTACATTCAATATTCTTTTAACATCATACATTGTTCTTCAAACAATAACATTAGCATAACATCTATAAATGAGAATACTAAAATGTAGCAAGCCTAACTCTTTTCAATCATTTGTTCTCAATCATTTCATCACAAGTCATCTGTTAAGCATGACCTTGATGGTATTTATGGCTCTTACAACCCATAAATCTCAATAGATGTCACTAGCAGTGCATCAAGATATTTCACTTATTCATAAAGCTTAAGACATGCTTTCAATGAATATAGTATTACAATCCATACTTGGATATGATCATCATCTCATAACAACCTGCAAGGTTAATTCAACTGGTAATAGTAAACAATTCATCAATCAGGGTTTACTATTCATCTTTCATGTCACCACCCTAAAATTAGGGTTTACTATTCACTCCATGGTGAATTGTACTCATTACATCATCATGTATGAGAAACATCATCATGTATGAGAAACATCATCATTAAATCTCTTAAGTAAGATTAAGATTCACTAGACATCATAATTAGGGTTTCCATGATCTCACATAGGTGGATCATTCCCTACTCATGTACATTCATGTGCATTGAAAGTATCTTACTTAAGTTTTCACCATAAAAGGGTACTTTCTCTCTTTTAGGATACTTTCTCTCTCCTCTTACTAGTAGATGGTGATAAAACCACTCTAGATTAGGTTGGGTTAAGTCCTCATTGATTAACATAAGCCAAAACATCACTATCATGTGATTAGGGTTTGATTAAAACAAGGTTTTACTCCATTAAACCCCTCAAGGGTATTTTGGTAATTTACCTCATGATCACCATCATGGGTCAACTCATTAATCACTTAGTCCCTTAATGACCTAGGTTACCATTAGGGTTTAGATTAGATCATCATTGAATCAATTACACCATCAATTGATTAAGTACAAACCACCTTGAACACCTTCAAACGGTTTCAACCTTCAACCACCAAACGGTCTTGAGACCATTTGGTCTCAAACGGTCTTGAGACCATTTGCCCTCAAACGGTCTTGAGACCGTTTGACCTCAAACGGTCTTGAGACTGTTTGACCTCAAACGGTCTTGAGACCGTTTGGGTGCGTTGACCGTTTTGACTTTCAAACCGTTTGAAGCTCATGCGGTTTGAAACCGTTTGATCAAATCAACTTGAGATCGATTGGACCAAACGACCTTGAGATCGTTTGAGCCCAAACGGTCTTGAGACCGTTTGGTCCAAATGGGCTCAAACCGTTTGGACCTCCAAAAAGGTTCAAAAGTTACAAATAGTCATGGTTAAGTATGTTGAAGCCCTCAATTGGCCAAAGCCATATTAACCACTTATAAATTGAGTCAATTAGGATGAACCTCAATCACTTGGACACCAAATTAACCCTCAATTGAAAGCCAATTAGGGTTAAGTCCATCTCAATTAGGGTTTCAAATCGGATGGTCATCAATATTCAACAATGTGAATCAATTCAAGGTTGAACCTATCAATTGACCTCCAGTTGGGCCCAAACTTGGCCCAAACGGTCTTGAGATCGTTTGGATGACCTACAAATGGTCTTGAGACCGTTTGTCCAAAGTTTGACCAAAAACCAAATCGGTTGGTTTAGGGTTGAACTCCAATTAGGTCTAAAAATCAGCATTTTTATCAATTCATCAACTTATTGCAATTGGACCTTCAAACCATTAGATTATCTCAACCCTAGACCTCCAAACAGTCTTGGGTTGTGCCCAAACGGTCTTGACACCATTTGGAAGAACCCCCAAACGGTCTTGAGACCGTTTGGGTCCTTCAACCCAAAACTCAACAAGATCTATGCTTTAAAACAGTAATTTCAACCCGATTAGGGTTAGGATGTTGAAGTGCCTTCAACTCTCAATTGGTTAAGAATTAATCTTTGATTCTTTGCAGGAATAAAATTCAACATATTACCAACAGACCCTCAAACGGTCGTCCCTTGGTCAACCCTATCAAACGGTCTTGAGACCGTTTCAATCCAAACGGTCTTGCAAGACCGTTTGAGAGCAAACGGTTTGAAACTGTTTGACCTTAAACGGTTTGCAACCGTTTGGACCAAAAGGGTCCAAGGTCGTTTGATAAAGTAGCATAGGGATTCACGCCCATCATCTTCAACCTTGGTTAAGATCGGTTATTCCACCGTTTTGCTTGCAAAAGTGCAAGGAAGAAGGGAGGTAGAAGAAGAAGTATCATGCTAATTTGCAAGAACTAAGTATGCATATAAAGCAAAGAGTTTAGAGTTATAAAACCCACCTAAAGGTCATTCCTTGAGCTCCAAGCTTTCAAATTCCAAGATTTAATGGCGTCTTTGAGCTCCACAGGTTCGGCCAAGGTGAATTCTCCAAGGAAACGTTGGAAAGGAAAGGCTAGAAAGATAGAGCTAGGTGAGCTAGCCATGAATCTAACCTTGAAAACGAGTTTCCTCCATGAATTCAAGCAAAAGGGATGATCTAAACTTACCTAGAACCCTTGGTCGTCCCTCTCTGCTCCAGAGCTAGCCTTGGTCGGTTGAGAAAGAAGAGAAGAAGTGAAGGAAATGAAAGGTTCGTTCACTTGTTACAAGGAAATGGCTTATATACTTTAGGCCTTTTTACACCATAAGGACCTCTAAAGTATGGAATTTACATCTAAGTCCCTCCTTGCTCAAGGCACGTCCAAACTCATCTAAACTTATGCAAAGCTCATGAAATCTCAAGATCTAAGGGTAAAGAAAGCCAACTTTCAACTAAGGTACATATATGAAAGGTTTCCATACCCATATTAGGTGACTTTCACTACAAAGATCTCTTTTCTTATCTGATTATTCATTGATGTGTCCCTTTCATCATTTCTACTCTAAATGATGACAAGAGTTATAAAAGATGTTCTAGAAAGTGAAAATTACAAGTTGCACCCTTTAATTTGGGTAAATTGCACTTTACTCCAAATTAGGGTTTTCAAGCATAGGGATTGCTTCCACAGCTGCACCTTGGTGCTCAAGCTTGGGAAATCCTTCAAACTTCATCATATTTACTCATATGATGTCTTATCATCATAAGAACATCTTAACCTGTGAACATTGCAAGTTAACCCCTTTAATTGGGTAATTTGCACATAGGTCCCTACACTACAAAACAATGCTACAACTTTACATATAAAGGAGCAAAATTGAAAGTAAATGTTCTTGAGGAACTTAATTACATGCCAGGGAGTATTCACAAGTATATAATTACATATTTAGGCAAAACTTCTACGGTTAGGTTATAACCCAGGTCAGGGATGTTACAAATTATCCACCCCTTCACAAGGATTTCGTCCCCGAAATCGATAAAACGTATTAGGAGAAAAGAGCAGGGTATTTCCTTCTCATCTCATCCTCTAGTTCCCAAGTGGCTTCTTCAACACCATGATGGTTCCAGAGGACTTTCACGAGGCTAATATCTTTCTTCTTTAACTTTTTAGTTCTGTTATCAAGGATTGACACTGGTCCCTCCTCATATGTTATATCTTCATTCAATTCTACTTCCATAGGTTGTAGAACTGTCTCGGTGTCTGGGTGACATTTCCTCAGCATGGAAATGTGAAACACAGGGTGTAACTTCTGCAACTCTTGAGGTAACTCTAGTCTATAGGCCACCTTTCCAACTCTCTCAACAATTGGATAAGTTCCCATAAATTTAGGAGCTAACTTTCCTTTTCTTCCAAAACGAAGGACTCCTTTCCAAGGTGAGACCTTGAGATACACTCTGTCTCCAACCTAAAACTCTAGGGGTCTACGACGTTTATCAGCATACAACTTCTGCCTATCATGTGTAGTCTCAAGTTGTTGTTGTATAACTTTAATCTTCTCTGTAGTTTGCTGCACAAGATCAGGACCTAACAATTGGTGCTCACCAGTCTCATACCAACACAAGGGTGATCTACAACGTCTACCATACAAGGCTTCATAGGGTGCCATATCAATACTATGTTGATAGCTATTGTTATAGGCAAACTCTATCAAGTTCAGATGTAGATCCCAACTCCCGGTAAACTGGAGAACACATGCTCTCAACAGATCTTCCAAGGTCTGTATAGTCCTTTTCGACTGTCCATCAGTCTGTGGGTGAAAGGCTGTACTAAACCTTAGTTTGGTGCCTAAGGCTCTGTGTAACTGCTCCCAAAAGCGACTTGTAAATTGGGGACCTCTGTTAGAAACTATTGTGACAGGAACTCCGTGCAAACACACTATCTCCTGTACATACAACTGTGATAACCTT
Source organism: Alisma plantago-aquatica (assembly GCA_963693085.1). Classification (NCBI taxonomy): domain Eukaryota; kingdom Viridiplantae; phylum Streptophyta; class Magnoliopsida; order Alismatales; family Alismataceae; genus Alisma; species Alisma plantago-aquatica. The sequence goes on along the minus strand of OY856413.1, from coordinate 641,623,226 downwards.
TCAGCAGAATAGGTTGTTTTGACAGGTAGGAAATGTGCTGTCTTTGTCAACCTATCAACAACTACCCAAATGGAATCATGTCCTTTGTTTGTCCTGGGTAGGCCAACAAAAAAGTCCATGGTCACATGGTCCCACATCCATTGTGGTATGGGTAAGGGTTGCATTGTTCCTGCAGGTTTCTGGTGCTCATCCTTGACCTGCTGACACACAGAACACCTTAGAACAAACTCAGCTACATCCTTCTTCATCCCAGGCCACCAATACATATCCTTCAAGTTTCGATACATCTTGGTGCTCCCAGGATGCATAGCATACATTGAAGAATGAGCTTCCTCCAGAACTATCTTCCTCAGGTTATCTACATCTGGCACTATCATCCTCCCATGATAGCATGCCACCTGGTCATCTAAATCATGAAAACCTTCTTGCTTCTCACTACCATACGCGGATCTAAACTGCTGAACAGCAGCATCTACTTGTTGTGCCTCCTTTATCTGCTCTCTTAGGGTAGGTTTAATCTGCATCTCAGCTAACAAACCAGCTAACAATGACACCTTCAACTGTACATTGTTTTGCCTTAAAGAGATAAGCATCTCTCTCCTAGAGCATACTAAGGAACTTAGTTGTGCTCTATCCATGGTTGATGTTGCTGATTTCCTACTCAAGGCATCTGCAACCACATTGGCCTTGCCCGGATGGTAATCAATTGTACAGTCGTAGTCCTTGATTAACTCCATCCAGCGACGTTGCCTCATGTTAAGTTCATGCTGAGAGAAGATATACTTAAGGTTCTTGTGGTCTGTGAAAATATGGAAGGTTTCTCTGTAGAGATAATGTCTCCAGATCTTCAAGGCATGGACCACAGCAGCTAACTCTAGATCGTGTGTCGGATAATTCTCCTCGTGTTTCTTAAGCTGTCGGGAAGCAAAAGAAATCACATGTTTATCCTGCATCAACACACATCCAAGTCCATTCTTGGAGGCATCACAGAAGACTACATATCCTTTTCCTTGTTTAGGTAGCACAAGCACAGGTGCACTTGTCAACCTTTCTTTCAACAGCTGAAAAGACTGTTGACACTTATCACTCCAGGCAAAAGGAACATCTTTCCTGGTTAACTTTGTCAAAGGTAAGGCTATAGAACTGAAATTCTTAATAAACCTTTGATAATAACCAGCTAACCCCAAGAAACTTCTAATCTTCGTCGGTGTCTTTGGTTGTTCCCACTGTAGAACAGATTCCACCTTTGCAGGGTCAACACGAATTCCCGAGGCAGATATCACATGTCCAAGAAAAGATACCTCCGGCAGCCAGAACTCACACTTGCTAAATTTAGCGTATAGCTTGTGTTCTCGTAGTAAGGTCAGAGCTTGGCGAAGATGCTGCTCATGCTGCTGAGCATCTTTACTATAAATCAGGATGTCATCTATAAAGACGACAACACACTGATCAAGGAAGGGTCGAAAGACTCTATTCATGAGTTCCATGAATGCAGCTGGTGCATTGGTTAGTCCAAATGACATAACTGTGAACTCATAGTGACCATATCTTGTCCTAAAGGCAGACTTGGATATGTCACTGTCCTTAATGCGGAGTTGATGATATCCAGATCTCAAATCTATCTTTGAGAAGACTGTTGCACCACGCAACTGGTCAAAAAGATCGTCAATCCTCGGCAAAGGGTACTTGTTCTTTATTGTTACTTTATTGAGTTGTCTATAGTCAATGCACAACTGCATTGATCCATCTTTCATTTTAACAAACAAAACCGGAGCACCCCAAGGTTGAAGTGCTCGGTCGGATAAAACCTTTCTCAAGTAACTCTTGAAGCTGTTTCTTGAGTTCTGCCATCTTGGTAGGCGCCATCCTATAAGGAGTCTGAGCTATAGGTTTTGTATCTGGGACTAAATTGATTTCAAAATCAATCTCCCGAGGTGGTGGTATACCAGGAAGTTCTTCAGGAAACACATCCTCGAATTCCCTGACTATAGGAACTTCAACAGGGTTGGGACTCTCCTTGGTAACATCTACCACATGGGCCAAGAATGCATAACATCCTTGCCTCATCAGCTTATCAGCAACCATAGCTGATACAAGACAAGTGGGCAGAATCTTTCTTTCTCCTTGAAAGATCCATGTGTTGCTTCCATCAGCAAACACTGCCAACTTGGACTCACAATCCAAGACAACTCGATACCTTTCCAAGGTATCCATCCCTAGGATTACATCAAATCCTTGCATATCAAGTGGTATAAGGTCCACTTGAATGCGATGATCAGAAAAGAAGAGGATGCAGGGAGAGCATACCTCCTGCAAAATAGCAGACCCACTCAACGGAGTCTCCAACAACAACCTATCTGCCCTATGACTAGCTGTCATATTGCAGTTGCGAATCACTCTTCGAGTGATAAAAGAGTGTGTAGCACCCGGGTCAATCAGAACAGATACTACACAAGGTTTAGACATATCAGAATATAAAAGTTCCATCTGACCTGTCACCACTTGTGGATTGACCACTGCCTCTGGTGGGTTCATAGCATAGAACCTCGCTATCGCCTGGTGTTGAGGTGGTGCTGATGATCCAGCTTGAGACGCTTGTCCACGTCCTCGAGCTTCTCCTTGAGATTGCATTCTCTGAGATCCTTGTTGATTCTGGCTCGGAGGCTGTGTCACACTGACAGGCTTAGATCAGCAGTCCTTCATCAAGTGTCCCACTTTACCACAGTTGTAGCAACTTCTCTCCAGTTGTTGTGGTCTGGGTGGTCCAGTAACTGACATTGGTGCAGAACGCTGAGTCTCCTGAGATGGTTGTCTTCGTCCTCTACCTCTACTTGGAGACCACTGAGTCTGAGAACTAGATCTAGGTGGTGGAGGGTTAGGTGCAGAGGATCTAGGCTTCTTAAAGTCCCTAGATGAAGAACCCTGGAACTGTGGATATCTTTTCTGAGTTTGCCTCTTCTCAACCACATATCTCTCTATCCTTCAGACTGACTCAACGAAGGTAGAGAATCTCTCTCGGTTTTCTAAGGTAGACACAGGGGTACTCATGTCAGCATTCAAACCCCTCTCGAATCTCTTGATTCTTTCTTCTTCTGTGGCAACCATGTGCGGACAAAACCGCAACAACTCCATGAACTTAGCTTCATACTCGCTAATGTTCATTATTCCCTACCTCAGTCTCTCAAATTGAGAGATCTTCTCGTCTAGGAAGGTCTTTGGGAAATATCTATGAACAAATTCCCGCCGAAAATCTTCCCACAAGATCTCCATTCCAGGTCTCTTCTGCTCTTCCATTGTCCACCAATGACCATCGCTTCCTTTGAGAAGATAGACAACATGTCTGACCTTCTCAGCTTCAGGGATATTGAGAATCCTGAAAGCCTTCTCCAACTCCGTCAACCATAGATCAGCATCTGCGGGGTCAGCAGTCCCAAGGTACTCGGTAGCTCTGACACGACATAGTCGCTCGAACGTCTTACCAATACCTTGTCCTTCAGGCTGGGCTGGTGCCCTAGGTGCAGGCATAGGCATCCTGTCGGTTATGTGTGTCATAGCAGTCATAAACTGCCCAAACATCGTTTGTACTGTTGGGTTACCCATGTCATCTGGGTCAAACTGGGGTGGCTCTCTGGGTTGTTCTGGTACAGGCTACTCTATCTCTAGTACTCCTGCACTGCCTTGAGGTGCACTAGCACTACTTTCCACCATGTTCTCATCATGTGGCTCTGACATTCTTATGTATCTTCTCCTCCTGAGGAGCAGAAGATTCTATTAGATAAGGAAGGAATACTAGAGATAGACTCGACTTCCTAAGTCCTTTGCCTCTGTAGACTCGGCGAACCTGGGGCTCTGATACCACTTAATTGTGGGCTCCGATCTCCAAACCACAAAATAATCATGATTTAAACTTGAGCAGAAGCAATCGATAATCAGGGGAAGACAAAAATCACGGGATATTAAAACTTTTTGAGATAAGAGCTTGAAACCACAAACCTTTTCCATAGAAAAAGGATTTAAACTGTATACATCTCTGTCAAATTACTTCTTGAGTAATTATATACAACATGATACAAAATCTCAAGAACTCATGACCAAAACACTCCAAGACCTGAGAGTACAGAGGACACATAGGACTGACTCTAACTACACCACATAGCAGGCTGAATCTCCACCTGAGATTTACTGCTGCTCCTGGTGCTGCTGCTATTGGGATTGGTCACCTTTAGACTGGTTCCTCCGTCTTCGACGACCACCTAAAAGTTGAAGTCTACGGGGTGAGACAATTATACATAATTGCCCCAGCGAGAGTTATAACTCTCCACTAGAAGCTTTATAAGAAAAACAAAGAATAACTTAGGCAGGAAAAGCTTTCAAAGCATTCATTAGCAGTTTTGATAATAAGCAAGAGTTCAACATTTATGAAAGGTAAAGAACATATACTTTATCCAGTATAACATCAATCAAGTAACTCGTAGTTAACTCTAACAGATATACTACGCTGTTGATTATGTTTTTCAAACATTATTATGCCCTGTGGAGATGAGGCATACCACTCATACTCCAACTGATCGCTAAGAAGTCACATCAGTATCATACATAGGTCATTAAAAGAGCCAGATTCTTATGACCTCATCTTCCTCAGTCAGTTAGAGGATTGTTTGCAGGACATATGGAAGGACGTCTGCTATTTATAGCTCACCAGGGTAAACTGGACCTTCGCTATGTTTTTAGAGTTACAGTGGCATTCTGTACTCTCTTCCTCATTGGAAGATTTCTTGATTATCTTTCACCGATGCGGTGTTTATGTTTACTTTGGGAGAATAGTGATACATCTCACCTTTTGGGTTTTGTAGTGAAGGTTTGACGGACTATAAAAATCTACATCAATTCCTACACTAGGATGTAAGGTTCTACACATCCATATACCCCACATACTCAAAAGTATGTGATCCAGGAGTTCCCTTTGGAAAACATGTTTCACCATCATTTAGACTCTGACAATGATGGATCTATGATCAGGGCTCTACATTACACTTGATTAGTTAGGTACATTCAGTATTCTTTTAACATCATACATTTTTCTTCAAACAATAACATTAGCATAACAGCTATAAATGAGAATACTAAAATGTAGCAAGCCTAACTCTTTTCAATCATCTGTTCTCAATCATTTCATCACAAGTCATCTGTTAAGCATGACCTTGATGGTATTTATGGCTCTTACAGCCCATAAATCTCAATAGATGTCACTAGCAGTGCATCAAGATATTTCACTTATTCATAAAGCTTAAGACATGCTTTCAATGAATATAGTATTACAATCCATACTTGGGTATGATCATCATCTCATAACAACCTGCAAGGTTAATTCAACTGGTAATAGTAAATAATTCATCAATCAGGGTTTACTATTCATCTTTCATGTCACCACCCTAAAATTAGGGTTTACTATTCACTCCATGGTGAATTGTACTCATTACATCATCATGTATGAGAAACATCATCATTAAATCTCTTAAGTAAGATTAAGATTCACTAGACATCATAATTAGGGTTTCCATGATCTCACATAGGTGGATCATTCCCTACTCATGTACATTCATGTGCATTGAAAGTATCTTACTTAAGTTTTCACCATAAAAGGGTACTTTCTCTCTTTTAGGATACTTTCTCTCTCCTCTTACTAGTAGATGGTGATAACACCACTCTAGATTAGGTTGGGTTAAGTCCTCATTGATTAACATAAGCCAAAACATCACTATCATGTGATTAGGGTTTGATTAAAACAAGGTTTTACTCCATTAAACCCCTCAAGGGTATTTTGGTAATTTACCTCATGATCACCATCATGGGTCAACTCATTAATCACTTAGTCCCTTAATGACCTAGGTTACCATTAGGGTTTAGATTATATCATCATTGAATCAATTACACCATCAATTGATTAAGTACAAACCACCTTGAACACCTTCAAACGGTTTCAACCTTCAACCACCAAACGGTCTTGAGACCGTTTGGTCTCAAACGGTCTTGAGACCGTTTTCCCTCAAACGGTCTTGAGACCGTTTGGGTGCGTTGACTGTTTTGACTTTCAAACCGTTTGAAGCTCATGCGGTTTGAAACTGTTTGATCAAATCAACTTGAGATCGATTGGACCAAACGACCTTGAGATCGTTTGAGCCCAAACGGTTTTGAGACCGTTTGGTCCAAATGGGCTCAAACCATTTGGACCTCCAAAAAGGTTCAAAAGTTACAAATAGTCATGGTTAAGTATGTTGAAGCCCTCAATTGGCCAAAGCCATATTAACCACTTATAAATTGAGTCAATTAGGATGAACCTCAATCACTTGGACACCAAATTAACCCTCAATTGAAAGCCAATTAGGGTTAAGTCCATCTCAATTAGGGTTTCAAATCGGATGGTCATCAATATTCAACAATGTGAATCAATTCATGGTTGAACCTATCAATTGACCTCCAATTGGGCCCAAACTTGGCCCAAACGGTCTTGAGATCGTTTGGATGACCTCCAAACGGTCTTGAGACCATTTGTCCAAAGTTTGACTAAAAACCAAGTCGGTTGGTTTAGGGTTGAACTCCAATTAGGTCTAAAAATCAACATTTTTATCAATTCATCAACTTATTGCAATTGGACCTTCAAACCATTAGATTATCTCAACCCTAGACCTCCAAACGGTCTTGGGTTGTGCCCAAACGGTCTTGAGACCGTTTGGAAGAACCCCCAAACGGTCTTGAGACCGTTTGGGTCCTTCAATCCAAAACTCAACAAGATCTATGCTTTAAAACAGTAATTTCAACCCGATTAGGGTTAGGATGTTGAAGTGCCTTCAACTCTCAATTGGTTAAGAATTAATCTTTGATTCTTTGCAGGAATAAAATTCAACATATTACCAACAGACCCTCAAATGTTCGTCCCTTGGTCAACCCTATCAAATGGTCTTGAGACCGTTTCAATCCAAACGGTCTTGCAAGACCGTTTGAGAGCAAACGGTTTGAAACCGTTTGACCTTAAACGGTTTGCAACCGTTTGGACGAAAAGGGTCCAAGGTCGTTTGATAAAGTAGCATAGGGATTCACGCCCATCATCTTCAACCTTGGTTAAGGTCGGTTATTCCACCGTTTTGCTTGCAAAAGTGCAAGGAAGAAGGGAGGTAGAAGAAGAAGTATCATGCTAATTTGCAAGAACTAAGTATGCATATAAAGAAAAGAGTTTAGAGTTATAAAACCCGCCTAAAGGTCGTTCCTTGAGCTCCAAGCTTTCAAGCTCCAAGCTTTAATGGCGTCTTTGAGCTCCACAGGTTCGGCCAAGGTGAATTCTCCAAGGAAACGTTGGAAAGGAAAGGCTAGAAAGATAGAGCTAGGTGAGCTAGCCATGAATCTAACCTTGAAAACGAGTTTCCTCCATGAATTCAAGCAAAAGGGATGATCTAAACTTACCTAGAACCCTTGGTCGTCCCTCTCTGCTCCAGAGCTAGCCTTGGTCGGCTGAGAAAGAAGAGAAGAAGTGAAGGAAATGAAATGTTCGTTCACTTGTTACAAGGAAATGGCTTATATACTTTAGGCCTTTTTACACCATAAGGACCTCTAAAGTATGGAATTTACATCTAAGTCCCTCCTTGCTCAAGGCACGTCCAAACTCATCTAAACTTATGCAAAGCTCATGAAATCTCAAGATCTAAGGGTAAAGAAAGCCAACTTTCAACTAAGGTACATATATGAAAGGTGCCAAATTTTTTCTGCCTCACCGAATAATTGCTGAATACCGAATTTGTGACTATGCTACTTAGCACTCTTCCTTTCCTCCCTGTTTTCAGTCCACTCAAAGGGCAGAGCAGGCAAATACCTTTCTGCCTCGCCCCCAGTTAGTTGTGTCGTTACTACCAATAATTCTGGATTGAAATAAAAATTTATGAAAAGTGGCGCTTTTGTCAATGTCAATTGTCAACCGCATCTGCATGCGGGCATAACGGGAATGATTAGTTTCTGGTTATGTTTTCCTCTCAATGAATCACTTTAATGTCTGCTCCGGGCCTCTGCTCATCGCAAGTTCATTCTCCACGTGAAGAATCCTACAGTCAAAATCTGTGTTTCTTCGTGACAAAAATTAGTATCATCTTTTGCACCCATGTTACTATTACCGGAACCCCAGCTACCTGAGATCCCAAGATCATAAACACGCGTAATGCCGCTGAGAGTGACAAATTAGGCAGCTAGTAAATGGTGCTAGTGATGGCCATACCTGCCAATATAACAGGTAACCTAACTTAAAGCTGCCCCAATTTTGCATCGGGGACGAAGCTGCTGATCTGGCATGTATCTGGACGCATGACACTCCCATCAGCAGTTTTACCCGTCCGTGCGCTCTGCGGACAGGACGCGGAGCTCCACACTCCTCAGGACCTTAGTTGATCATAGAGTTCAGTCCCAGGTCGACCGGGACCATCTCCCGACTACGGTCGTCTAAGGCAGTCCCGGCGTACGAGTGAAAGAATGCGGTAAAATTAACCATTTAACACTGAGTAACAAGCAGCGGATGCAGGCCGTTGCACTAGAAAGCGAAGCGACGCTGTCTATATCTAGCACGCCAAACAGACATAGGGGCTACAGTCTAAAATAGCATCACTGATCACAGTCGAATCCGGCAAGGTGTTGTGGTGGTCGGTCATGGCTCTCGGGATAATCCAAAAAAGGACAGTGTTCCATGGATCAAACTCGTGTCCATGAATTGGTGGTGGTAAAAGCAAACAGTGGTTGATAGGCCTGAATCACACCGGACATCAGCATCCTTCTCAGTTTTTAGATTAGAAGAAGCACGTTTTGTAATAACAGCCAGCCAACCATCCGTACGGCAGCAAGAAGGGAGTTGCTTCGAATGTGGTGTGTGTGGTTGGGGTTGGGAACTAGGGGTGTAAAAGGGGCGGGTCTAGTCATACCCATACCTATACTCATACCCAATTAATTTATTGGGTCCGGTTCGGTTCTAGACCCGCATAATAAAAAATCTAAACCCGCACCATACTCGTACCCGCATTAATAGCGGGTTTGCAGTGCGAGTATGCGGGCGGATAAGCAGTTCCATATAAAACATCATATTGTTATTGTAAGAGAATTATGATTATGTTGTGTTTATATTAATACTATGAGATATTACCATCATATAGTATATTAAAATTCAATACTTATATTAGATAACTTTGTAGATTGAAGATTTTTTGAGTTAATTTATACATATATGTAGTCATCCTCATAATATTTTAATTATATAGTATATCTCATAAGTATTTTGATTTTGAGTTTACATATGTTGCTCATGATTGAAATTAGAATAGTTAATTCTCAATTAGATGACTACTTTTAATCTTGTTAAAATTATAGTGGGACATAATCTCAAGTATTATATTAGTTAGAATAGGAAAGTATGATATAAATACCACATTATCTAAGTAGTTATTTATATATAGCGGGTATGCGGATTCAGCAGGTCTGGGTCTAAGCATATCCATCAGTGAACCCGCTTATATGCAGGTCCAAGGGTATGTGGGTCTACAGGTATGCGGGTATAAGAATTTTGACCTATGACGGGTATTTAAAGGGTCCGGATTTGCGGGTCTACCCGTACCCATTTACAGTCCGGGAACCCCATTAGGCATAGGATCTACTATATGGAGTCAGTTGAGATTCAATTTTGGACACAATTTGGTCCTTTTAATACAAAACAACGCACAAAGAAAAGAAAAAAAAACTTTATTTGTTATGCACTTTATTTTGTGCAAAAAGGATATAATGTGTCCAATTTTGAGTCTGAAAACTGAATCCACATAGTATTTTCCATATGGGATCGTTATGTCTGCTCCACTAACCTCTAGCTGAGATCTGAGCTGTTGTCACTGCTCCCAAGCTACTTACCTTCATTCCCTCCTGGCTGTGGAATTTGGGTAGTACCATGCATGGGTTCCATCAATCCGTATCCTGTTTTATAACGTCCTTTTCTTCTTACATTTGGACCTAGTCATTGCCATTCGGTGTGAAATCGTTTAACAAACGCTTGGCTGAGAAGCATGCATATGTTTTGGCAATGGAGAATGTTGTGTCCACTACGAGAGCCATCCTGTCCGATTACGGAACCCTTGTGTAGGTGGCCAAAAATATGGCCGTATGCTTGACTTAGATAGTTGGGGTGGCAATCAAATTTGGATCGGTCGGGTTATCGTTCACATCATTTTGAATGGACAATATTATAATAGATCTTAAACTTGTATAATGGATTTTTTGGTCATACCCTTGATCCTAACCCAACCCACTAATATTTTTTGATATCTGGTTTGTCCCAGTAAATCTAAATATCAAGGGCACAATTTCTAAAACAATATGCTTTGTCTAATCTTTGAGGGTTATCAAGTGTTATTAATATATTTCAATATAGACAAACTTAAAATGAAACATCACATAAAAACTAATATCGTTGTACACGAGTATTAAATGTATATTCATTAAAACATACTTCATAAAACATGTACAAATTATATTCTTGTAATGAAAACAATTGATACCAAATACAGATCAATACAAAACTATGCAAAAATTACCAAAGTAAACATAACGAGTGATGTATGAGTAATTGAATTGGTCATTGGGTATGTCACCCATTAGTAATTTTAATTATATGAGAACATAAAATTGAGGGGTTTTGGGTCAATTTGGGTTTCGTGTCCAAATCTGGATAGAATTCTAAAATAATTTTGAGTTCTTTGAGTTCGTGTCAGATTTTGGTTTAGGCCAAAAACTTTTGGACCCAAATCCACTTAGAAAAATCAGGTTTGTATCAGTCCCTCAGGTCGGGTGTAATTTTAACAACCCTACTTGAAAGCTTAATTGAATGCATATATTGTAAGTAACACTATTTGAGACTTTTACTTTTATTTTGATATACATTCTCTATCTTGAATATGAGTAGCTTGCTGATAACCTCCTATTTTAGTAGTTTATCTTAGTCTTTTTCTTTAGTTTTCCATACTCTTTTTACGTTTATACGGTACATAAACCTAATTTTACCCCTTTTTTGTAAATACATCATCAAACTAACTTTTTCCTTTTACACTTGCAGAAAAAGCACAAAAAAATCATAAAAGAATAAACAACCTCAAGGCCGAGTGAAGCCAAACGGTCCCAAGACCGCATGGAGTTCAAACGGTCCCGAGACCGCATGAAGCCAAACGGTCCCAAGACCGCATGGAGTTCAAACGGTCCCGAGACCGCATGAAGCCAAACGGTCCCAAGACCGCATGGAGTTCAAACGGTCCCGAGACCGCATGGAGTTCAAACGGTCCCGAGACCGCATGGAGTTCAAACGGTCCCGAGACCGCATGGAGCCAAACGGTCCCGAGACCGCATGAAGCCAAACGGTCCCAAGACCGCATGGAGTTCAAACGGTACCGAGACCGCATGAAGCCAAACGGTCCCAAGACCGCATGGAGTTCAAACGGTCCCGAGACCGCATGAAGCCAAACGGTCCCAAGACCGCATGGAGTTCAAACGGTCCCGAGACCGCATGAAGCCAAACGGTCCCGAGACCGCATGAAGCCAAACGGTCCCAAGACCGTATGGAGTTCAAACGGTCCCGAGACCGCATGAAGCTCAAACGGTCCCGAGACCGCATGAAGCTCAAACGGTCCCGAGACCGCATGAAGCTCAAACGGTCCCGAGACCGCATGAAGCCAAACGGTCCCAAGACCGCATGGAGTTCAAACGGTCCCAAGACCGTTTGACGCCAAACGATCTCAAGACCGTCTGACGCCAAACGGTCTCAAGACCGTTTGACGCCAAACGGTCTCAAGACCGTTTGACCTCACACAAGGCCTATAAATAAGACCTCAAGGGCCATCCCTGAGGAGGTCCAGACGTCCAGAGGCTGTCTCTCTACTACCAGAACAACTCCATCTACCGCCCGAGGCTGCCGGTCTGAGACTCACGTTCCATTGCAAAGCTACCTTCTCTCTCATCAACAAAGAAGGTGATAGGAGAAGATCCGTCGTCAAGCAGGCCACGAAGGGTGAAGATCGTTGCTCTCTCCACCAAGGGTTCAACCTTCTCTCCTCAGTGGAGATGATGTTCTTTCTATCTCTTCTTGCCTCCTCCCTTGTTGCTCCCTCTATGAGGAGCGAGTAGTTCCATCCACTGGGGCGCGGGGACTAGCCCCGCTGCCCATGCTTTGTACTTTGTACTAAAAAGATGTTATCCTTTTGTTTTAATACTAAATCGTTTCATACATGCTTGAATGATGGCCACGTTCTTGTATGCATCTATTGTCTTTTGTTGTGGTTTGTCTACGACCGCTCTCGAGACTCGAATACCGATTTAGTGTTGGTTTCTGGTGTGTGTATCCACCACGCATCCGTTTCGGTGTCTAGGAGTGTATCTCAAAGACTGGAGTATACTCACTATCATCCGTTACACTTCCATCTGTATGGAAGTAACCTTGGTAAGTCGAGGAACACGCTTTGCGAGGGGAATGATGTAAAGCATGTGACCATTTGATCGGGAATGGCTGGCGTTGCAACATTCCCGCACTTCTCGTAGCTAGGTTATCCGAATAGGAGACTAGGCCTACAAAGACACTATTCGATTTGATAATTATCGCTCGCTTGTTAGTTTTAGATGCACGTTTCATGAGGTTGAGTAAGATTCCTCTCTTTGGAAGACTACATATCTTCATTGACACTTAGAAATGTACCGAATGAGAGCTACTTAACCCTTGAAGGATGTGATGCATTGCTCTTGTCTTATATGGGCATTGGTCTTGTGGAACATCGAAGGATGCAATGCATCGCTCTTGTCTTACGAGGCATCGGTCTTGTGGATCATCCTTGAATGCAAAGCATCGCTCTTGTCTTATAAGGCATCGGTCTTGTGGAACATCCATGCATCTAGCTTATAAGTCTTGCTTGATTAGTACATAAACAATGCATGTGTAGCGGTGGTGAATACCTGCTTAACCCCAGTGATTCATCATCATTTGTTAAATCTTAGTTTTACTTGCTTTATTTACTTTTCATGCTTTAGTCTAAAAACCAATCAAAATCCAACCTTTTGATATAAGTGCCAATTAGTAAAGTAACTAAGTGAAGTGCTGTACGTTTTCCATCTTGTTGCTTGCAACAAGACCGTTGTCTTTTGGGTTCGATCCTAAATCTGTACTATGATAAGGCTTCCATACTCTTATGGGGTTGGAGTTGTTATCTAAGCACCAGTTATAGGTAAACCTAGGGAAGACATTTATCCTCTCTAGGGTTTTTGGTGATAGAATCCTGGGACTCCCATTGGAAGACTGAAAATCTTTTGGTGTAAGTTCCAGCTCCATCAAAAAATGGCGCCGTTGCCGGGGACAACGGAACGTTAGTATTTCACTTAGTTTATTTTTCTAGTTGGTTAGGATCTTACACTTTCTTTTTGAATCATAATTCACTATCTTCTTGAAGCTTTCATATTGTCTCTATTATCTAAAGGTGTTCTCTTTTCTTTACTCAGGTAGAACCCGTATATGCAATCACCGCATAATCGAGGATTCTCCCCTGATCCGGAGTTCGACTCCGAGGTAGAGAGAAGTTTCCACCGCAGAATCCGTCTCAATCGCCAACGCGCTAGTCAAATGGCTGACGAACAGCATCAAGCCGCTTTGGTGATGGAGAGAGTCAATGCTGCTATCGCCGCACAACGGGCACAACTCATTGCAGACACCCGTGCCCAAATACAAGCGGAAATACGAGCAGAAGAGCAAGCCCGCATAAGAGCAGAGACCGAGGCTGCTCAGCTCGAACTACGAAACAAGCAACTGAGGGACTATGCTGTCCCGAAGAATTACGAAGACAACCACCCGGTCCGGCCTCCAATCATCAATATCCCAAACTTTGAGATCCGGACCCAGTGGATCCAGATTATGCAAGGAATTTCCTTTTCTGGAGGTTCAGGGGACGATTGCATGGACCACTTGAAACGGTTTAAGGCATTATGCCGCCTGGTCCCGCAAGCTGGCATTGCTTTCGACGCAATAATGCTCCACCTGTTTCATTTCACCTTATCTGGAAGGGCCTTGAGTTGGTACAACTCACTAGACAGAGAACCCATCATAACCACTTGGGCCCCTCTAGAGGAAAAATTCTTGGAGAAGTTCTTTCCACCCTCGCTGACCTATGAAATCAGAGGGCAGATCAACCATTTCTCCCAGCTACCTGGAGAAACCCTCGCTGAGGCATGGGAAAGATTCAAGGAACTTCTACGCAAATGCCCTCATCATGGAATTTCACAGAATCAATTGATTGAAACTTTTTATCGAGGGGTAAGCGATGACATTAAACAGTTCCTAGATTCCTCATCTGGAGGAAATTTCATGAGGAAAAATTATGAAGATGCCTGGAAAATCGTTACTTTAGGAGCTGAAAACCAGTCCAACTGGGGGCGGTCAACCGGAAAAGGCGTCCTTAAAGTCTGTAAAGCTGAGGAATCTATGGAACTAAAGTCAATAGCCGAAGCTTTGAAGACAATCGCTCATAAACAGCAAACCTTTGAAACAACCCTAGGGGAAATTGATAAGAAGAAAACCCCGCTGGTTCATCAAGTCAAAGCCGTCACAGGATCCTGTGAAGCTTGTCATTCTTCGGATCATCCGACTCTTTCCTGCGGAATACTCTATAATGTGATGATGGATCTGCATCCACCACCACAATCCTATGAGGCCATCACTAATCAGGCTGAAGATCAGATTCCAGAGCAAGTCAATTCCATCCATACTATTCCCAGACACGTTTATTATAATCCCAGTCAACCAAGGAACCATCCTGGATTCTAGTATGGGAATCCCTCTGGAACTGCGAATCCGCAACATCAGACACAAGGGGGGCTTGACAGCAGGCTGCCTCCTGGATTTCCAAACAATTTTAACCAAAATCAAGGGAACCCAAGGAACAATTTCCCTAGGGCTAACTACCCTAGAAATCAATCAGCCTACTATCAGTACACTCATCCCCCGCTTCACCCGCAATTGCATATTCAACAGTCTCAACAACAAAACCCTCAGAAAAACGTCACTGCACAACCGGAAGATGAGCTATCTTTGATAAAACAAATGCTTCAGTCTCAGCAAACCATGCTAGCTAACCAACAAGCCCAACAAAAGGCAGTTGAAACCCAGCTTGCTCAGATTGCTGCACAGTTAAAACCTTCGGCAAGCACTTTTGATGGGCAGCCTGAACCAAATTCTAAGTACGGGCAAAACAAACACGAACAGTTGAATGCCGTCACCACAAGGTCGGGACGCATTCTTCCTGAACCCATCAAGATCACTCTAGATGATGATGATGTGCCCACTTTTATGACGAAAGAGATTTCGCAACAAGGGATTGAAAAATCCTCCGAAGACACAAAGGACGAAAACAAAGAGCATGTACCTGCAGAATCCAAAGTCCCGCAATTCAAACCAAGGATCCCGTACCCGGGCAGACTGCAAGAAACAAAAATAGACGCCAGGTTTCAAAAATTCAAGGAAGCAATGAAGAAACTTTATATTGACATCCCACTCCTTGACGCTCTATCCGAAGTACCAGCATGGGCAAGGTATCTCAAAACTTTGCTATCACGTAAGTATATCACCAAAGAGCAAGAGACAGTCAAGCTCGCTCAAACCACTTCTGACATCATCCTGAACAAACTACCCAAAAAGAAGAAGGACCCAGGTTCCTTCAGAATCCAATGTTGCATTGGAAATGCATCCACAAAGAAAGGGTTAGCTGACCTCGGGGCTAGTATATCCATTATGCCCTACTCAATGTGCCAACGCCTTGGTTTCACTGACCTGCTGCCTACAACAATGACTATTCAACTAGCCGACTCCACTGTAACTGCACCGTTGGGAATCATCAAAGATGTCCCAGTAAGGATAGGGAAGGATGCCTACGTTCCATGTGATTTTGTCATCATGGATATCAAAGAAGACTTGAGGTATCCGATCATTTTCGGCAGGCCTTTCCTAGCTACAGCCAGAGCGCTAATCGATGTAGAAGCTGGAACCATCATTCTTAGGCTCGGAAAAGAAGCAATTCAATTCCGCGTCCTTGATAGTATGAAAGGTCCCAGCATCCAAGAAGAGGTCTTTCTTTTAGACGCAATTCAACAAATGTCGCAATTAGAAATCTCCGAGCCAATCGACGAACTTGAAAATGCTCTTATCAATCCAAAAGTTGAGTTCTCTGCAAATGAACTAGTCCAGCAATGTACCCAATACCTAGAGAAGATAGAAGAAGCACCGGAGGCTACTTTTGAAGAGCTTAAAGCCATCACTACCATTGAAGCAGCAGAACCACCAAAAACCCCTGAATTAAAGACTTTACCCACAAGGCTCAAATATGTTTTCCTGGATAGGGAAGAGTTATGCCCAGTTATTATCAACTCCACCCTTACCGAAGACCAAGAAGTCAGGCTTCTGGACAAACTAAGGAGGCACAAAAAGATCATTGGTTATAAGATAACCAACCTCACAGGCATAAACCCGGCTCTGTGTATGCACAAGCTCCCTATGGTTGAAGAATTTAAACCCACTCGTGAACACCAAAGAAAACTGAACCCAAACTTGAAAGAGGTAGTTCGTTTGGAGGTCCTCAAACTACTCAAAGCTGGCATGATCTATCCTATCTCTGACTCTCAGTGGGTCAGTCTGATTCAGGTTGTTCCAAAAAAAGGGGGCACTACTGTAGTAATCAATGATAAAAATGAGCTCGTACCCACTAGGACTGTAACGGGGTGGCGAATGTGCATCGATTATAGGAAGTTGAATAAAGCTACAAGGAAAGACCACTACCCTCTACCCTTCCTTGACGAAGTCCTAGAGCGCTTGGCCCACCAAAAGTATTTCTGTTATCTCGATGGTTACTCCGGGTTCTACCAAATACCCATACATCTAGAAGACCAAGAAAAAACCACTTTCACTTGTCCCTTTGGGACATATGCTTTCAGAAGAATGCCATTGGGGCTATGTAACGCTCCGGCTACTTTCCAACGCTGCATGTCTGCCATCTTCGCCGGATTAACCGAATCTGTTATGGAAGTTTTTATGGATGATTTCTCTGTCTATGGAGATTCTTTCGATAACTGTCTAAATAATCTTGAACGAGTCCTGCAACGTTGCAAGGAAACGAACCTTATCCTGAATTGGGAAAAATGTCATTTCATGGTAACAGAAGGTATCGTCCTCGGACATAGAGTAAGTGATAGGGGAATTGAGGTCGACAAAGCAAAAATTGATGTTATCTCAAAGTTGTCACCCCCGAAGGACATAAGGGGCGTTCGAGCTTTCCTAGGTCATGCAGGGTTCTACAGAAGGTTCATCAAAGATTTCTCGAGAATAGCTAAACCCATGACCCAACTCCTGACAAAAGATGCCGAGTTCGTTTTCAACCAAGATTGCATGCGAAGTTTCTCCACCCTTAAAGAGGCATTAATTTCCGCACCTATTCTAAGGGCTCCAGACTGGTCGCAACCTTTCGAAATTATGTGCGACGCAAGTGATTATGCCATAGGAGCCGTTTTAGGACAACGGATCGATAAGAAACCCTATGTCATCTACTATGCATCAAAAACGCTTGACGAAGCACAGAAAAACTACACGACCACGGAAAAAGAGTTTTTGGCTATCATCTACGCCTTCGAAAAATTCCGCTCTTACCTGATCGGCTCTAAAGTCATCGTCTACACTGACCATTCTGCTATCCGACATTTGATCCAGAAACAGGACGCCAAACCCAGGCTCATCCGCTGGGTATTAATGCTTCAAGAATTCGACCTAGAAATCAAAGATAAAAGTGGCGTAGAGAACGTTGTAGCCGATCACCTCAGTAGAATCGAGGTTGAAGAAAAAGATAAAATCCCTATCAGGGATTCTCTTCCTGATGATCATCTTATGAAGGCCACTCATAGTTTTCCTTGGTTTGCTGATATCGTCAATTATCTAGCCACAGAGATCATCCACCCGTCTGCTTCATATCAGGATAAAAGGAAATTCCTTCATGATATAAAACGTTATCATTGGGACGAACCCTACTTATTTTACCTCTGTGCCGACGGACTTTTTCGCCGGTGCCTTCCAGAAGAAGAAATAACCTCGGTTTTGGAACACTGCCACTCAGGACCCACGGGGGGGCACATGGGCGCCAAGAAAACTGCCATAAAAGTTCTTCAATCTGGTTTCTTTTGGCCCACCATATCAAAAGACTCACATGATTTTGTCAAAGCCTGTGATAAATGCCAATTTTCGGGCAACATATCAAAAAGGGATGAAATGCCTCTTACCATGTGGCAGGAAATTGAACTGTTTGACGTATGGGGGGTAGACTACATGGGACCTTTCCCTTCATCATATGGCTTCTCTTACATTTTAGTCGCGGTAGATTACGTCTCAAAGTGGGTCGAAGCTATACCCACCGTATCCAATGACTCCAAACCTGCTGTCAAATTGTTCAAAGACACTATTTTTCCGAGATTTGGAGTTCCTAGAACGGTCATATCTGATGGCGGGACCCATTTCCTGGAACGAAGTTTCAAAGCGTTACTAAGCAAATACGGAGTCCATCACAAAGTTGCCACACCTTACCACCCACAAACTAGTGGCCAGGTAGAAGTATCCAATAGATTGATAAAAGCGATTCTTGAAAAAACAGTGAATAAAAACCGCACTGATTGGTCCACCAAACTTCCTGACGCCCTCTGGGCATACCGTACTGCTTACAAAACACCAATTGGAACAACCCCGTTTCGTTTGGTATACGGCAAATCATGTCATCTTCCAGTAGAACTGGAACATAAAGCCTGGTGGGCCATCAAGCAACTAAACTTCGACCTTAAAAGCGCAGGGGAAAACAGACAACTCCAGCTACAGGAGCTAGAAGAACTCCGAATGACAGCATATCACAGTGCCATAATCTATAAAGAGCAAACAAAAATGTGGCACGATGGACATCTTAAGAGAAAAGATATCGCCGTTGGCGACAAAGTGCTCTTATTCAACTCCAAGCTCAGATTATTCCCCGGAAAACTCCGAACAAAATGGTCCGGACCCTTCACCATAAAACATATCTACCCAACTGGAGCAGCCATTATCATTGACAACAACAAAGGAGAACGAACGGTTAACGGGCACCGTTTAAAAAGATACTACACTCAGGAAGACAAAACACATCAACAAACTCTCGATATCAGAGATGCTACGCCCACAGCATAACAACCTTACAGTTTCGTCGAGCCAGTGACGTAAAACCAAGGCGCTTCTTGGGAGGCAACCCAAGACCTCAGTATCACCTTCTCTAATTTCTTTTGAATTTGTTTTGCTTTCTTTAAGTTCTTTCATCATTAATCTAAAAATACAAAAAAATCTACATAATCAAAACTACAAAAACAATACATAAAACAAATAACATAAAAATTCATAAACCAAAATACAAAAAAAATTATATACATACCCAAAAACAAACATAAAAATATACAAACCTTTTGTGCCCCTCCAAACGGTCTTCAAACCGTTTGGAGCCAAACGGCCCTCAAACCGTTTGGGACCAAACGGTCTTGAAACCGTTTGGGACCAAACGGTCTTGAACCCGTTTGGGACCAAACGGTCTTGAGACCGCTTGGGACCAAGCGGTTTCCAAACCGTTTGGAATACAAAGGCTCACCCACCTGTCACTATAAATATCGACCCTGCCCCTCCGTCTTTCTCTCTTCGAACCTTCATTTTCTCCAGAGTTTTCGTGCGGAGAGCTTCCCTTTTTGCTCTTGCTGCAACCACGCAAAGTCATCCTTCCGTTCCGGCGACTCCACATTCCATCGCCAGTCGCTGCTTATGCTGCCATCACCGTCGTTATCGAATGGTTTCATCAACCGACCCGTCGCCTTCGTTGCCGCGCCGTTCTGTCGCCACCATCATGACGCCAGTGCCGTTCCCTTTACCATCGCACGACGTCTCTTGCTCCGCCATCGCCGTTGCTGTCAAAAGATTTCACCGACTCTCCCACCGTTTTCATCGCCGTCGCCGTTCTTCTCATCGTTTTCGAAGGCGCCGACGCGTTCTTCACCTGCGCACCGTTCCACCTACTCCCGCGCCGGCGACCTGTGACTTTTCGCTTTCCAAACGATCTTGAAACCGTTTGGAACCAAACGGTCCTCAAACCGTTTGGAACCAAACGGTCTTGAAACCGTTTGGAACCAAACGGTCTTGAAACCGTTTGGAACCAAACGGTCTTCAAACCGTTTGGAACCAAACGATCTTGAAACCGTTTGGAACCAAACGGTCCTCAAACCCAAAGCTTTTCTCTTTGCAAACGATCTGAGGTTTGGAGATGAATTTGTATTTAAGCTACTTCTGAAGGACAAAGATATCATGAACTTTTGTGGAACCAAGCAGCACATATCAAGCAGCACTTGCAACAAAGACTATCCTCCAGTTAATGGCAACATGGAAGATGGTATCAATATTGAAAAGCAGCTACCTAACTCAATCCATGGATGATGAAGTAGGACATCTCAAGGAAACTGATGTCGAAGGCAGCGGCTACCACAGTAACCTGAAGAATGATCAAGCAAAGGATCTGCTAGACAATATCAAGACAAAATTGCAAAAGAGTGCGCTGCGAAATTAATGAAGCTCCTGCGTCAGCACTCCAAGGCATACAGCAAAGAGCACTTCAATCGCCCAGCCTTCTGTCGCAATTGCCCCCATCTTTACGAGGGCAATTCGCATCCACTCTACTCCGATCTCCAGGGGCCACCGAAAACCTGCCTTAGCTCGCAGCCCTTGTTCTACTGACTTCTCTACCTATCACTTTGCCACTCTGCGGACAGAGTGTGTGATAAGTTAGGGGGGGATTCATTAGACAAGGGCTAGGTATCAACTTCTATACCCCTTTAAATAGTCACCTCAACTAACCCCAGAGTCATGTTAGTCTCTGCAAGAAAATAGCACTCAGACATCAAATGGCGATTTATCAATTTCCACCTACTATGGATCCCGTTTTTTTTTCGCTTCAATTCTTTATCTGACTCTCCACAGGTCAAAATCAGGGCAGAAATAAGCTGAGATCTCGAGGACGAGAGGGAAATTAGGCAACTTCCGAATCAAGAAGTTCTGCAAGTGGACCACAAACCAAATAAGTGCATGCTGAAAAACTTTAAGAACAGCTTCCCTCTCTTCAAAATAAAAGAGGCTTGGCCGCCCAAAATAAATCCTCTTTCCAAAACCCAAGCCTGTGAGTTTTTGAATAAAAGCCAGAGAGATGAATAAAATCATGAGAGTTGTGCCGCGCATAAGGACCTATATGAAGAACTGATAAAGGGCTCACCCGGCCGGCACATTCCGCTGCCCTCACAAAGGCAGATGTGTCGCGTCCGGTAGTGAAACCCTAAAAGTTCCAAGTATATGAAAAGGCTCATAAAGGACTTGCCCGACTGGTACATTCAGCTGCCCTCATAAAGGCAGATATGTCGTGCCCGGTAGTGAGATCCTAAAAAGCATAGACAGCCCTCCCCCACTCGAAGGGGAGCTACACTCCAAGCCTTTAGCCAACCCTCATACCCTCTCTAGCTTCCAATAGGTTTCCAGAGAGGTATAAAGTTGATTAGAGTCAACGGCATGCACAAAATAAATGTGGTCCCAAGGCAAATTTTGAGATACGGAAAAACCCTGAGATCCAAGCAACTCTCAAAATCCAAAAGAATCAAGGCATGTAATAAGCCTCGATATGACCCCTGGGGAACTCAGGTCAAGAATTGAAGCAAGAGTATGGAGACCCTAATTAAGATCGCCTCGCCATTCCATGTCTCAGCTCTATCTAACTTGAGGACAAGCTAGACTCTAAGTTAGGGAGGGTGATAACCTCCTATTTTAGTAGTTTATCTTAGTCTTTTTCTTTAGTTTTCCATACTCTTTTTACGTTTATACGGTACATAAACCTAATTTTACCCCTTTTTTGTAAATACATCATCAAACTAACTTTTTCCTTTTACACTTGCAGAAAAAGCACAAAAAAATCATAAAAGAATAAACAACCTCAAGGCCGAGTGAAGCCAAACGGTCCCAATACCGCATGGAGTTCAAACGGTCCCGAGACCGCATGAAGCCAAACGGTCCCAAGACCGCATGGAGTTCAAACGGTCCCGAGACCGCATGAAGCCAAACGGTCCCAAGACCGCATGGAGTTCAAACGGTCCCGAGACCGCATGAAGCCAAACGGTCCCAAGACTGCATGGAGTTCAAACGGTCCCGAGACCGCATGAAGCCAAACGGTCCCAAGACCGCATGGAGTTCAAACGGTCCCGAGACCGCATGAAGCCAAACGGTCCCAAGACCGTATGGAGTTCAAACGGTCCCGAGACCGCATGAAGCTCAAACGGTCCCGAGACCGCATGAAGCTCAAACGGTCCCGAGACCGCATGAAGCCAAACGGTCCCAAGACCGCATGGAGTTCAAACGGTCCCAAGACCATTTGACGCCAAACGATCTCAAGACCGTTTGACGCCAAACGGTCTCAAGACCGTTTGAACCCAAACGGTCTCAAGACCGTTTGACCTCACTCAAGGCCTATAAATAAGACCTCAAGGGCCATCCCTGAGGAGGTGCAGACGTCCAGAGGCTGTCTCTCTACTACCAGAACAACTCCATCTACCGCCCGAGGCTGCCGGTCTGAGACTCACGTTCCATTGCAAAGCTACCTTCTCTCTCATCAACAAAGAAGGTGATAGGAGAAGATCCGTCGTCAAGCAGGCCATGAAGGGTGAAGATCGTTGCTCTCTCCACCAAGGGTTCAACCTTCTCTCCTCAGTGGAGATGATGTTCTTTCTATCTCTTCTTGCCTCCTCCCTTGTTGCTCCCTCTATGAGGAGCGAGTAGTTCCATCCACTGGGGCGCGGGGACTAGCCCCGCTGCCCATGCTTTGTACTTTGTACTAAAAAGATGTTATCCTTTCGTTTTAATACTAAATCGTTTCATACATGCTTGAATGATGGCCACGTTCTTGTATGCATCTATTGTATTTTGTTGTGGTTTGTCTACGACCGCTCTCGAGACTCGAATACCGATTTAGTGTTGGTTTCTGGTGTGTGTATCCACCACGCATCCGTTTCGGTGTCTAGGAGTGTATCTCAAAGACTGGAGTATACTCACTATCATCCGTTACACTTCCATCTGTATGGAAGTAACCTTGGTAAGTCGAGGAACACGCTTTGCGAGGGGAATGATGTAAAGCATGTGACCATTTGATCGGGAATGGCTGGCGTTGCAACATTCCCGCACTTCTCGTAGCTAGGTTATCCGAATAGGAGACTAGGCCTACAAAGACACTATTCGATTTGATAATTATCGCTCACTTGTTAGTTTTAGATGCATGTTTCATGAGGTTGAGTAAGATTCCTCTCTTTGGAAGACTACATATCTTCATTGACACGTAGAAATGTGCCGAATGAGAGCTACTTAACCCTTGAAGGATGCGATGCATTGCTCTTGTCTTATATGGGCATTGGTCTTGTGGAACATCGAAGGATGCAATGCATCGCTCTTGTCTTACGAGGCATCGGTCTTGTGCATCATCCTTGAATGCAAAGCATCACTCTTGTCTTATAAGGCATCGGTCTTGTGGAACATCCATGCATCTAGCTTATAAGTCTTGCTTGATTAGTACATAACAATGCATGTGTAGCGGTGGTGAATACCTGCTTAACCCCAGTGATTCATCATCATTTGTTAAATCTTAGTTTTACTTGCTTTATTTACTTTTCATGCTTTAGTCTAAAAACCAATCAAAATCCAACCTTTTGATATAAGTGCCAATTAGTAAAGTAACTAAGTGAAGTGTTGTACGTTTTCCATCTTGTTGCTTGCAACAAGACCGTTGTCTTTTGGGTTCGATCCTAAATCTGTACTATGATAAGGCTTCCATACTCTTATGGGGTTGGAGTTGTTATCTAAGCACCAGTTATAGGTAAACCTAGGGAAGACATTTATCCTCTCTAGGGTTTTTGGTGATAGAATCCTGGGACTCCCATTGGAAGACTGAAAATCTTTTGGTGTAAGTTCCAGCTCCATCACTTGCCATTTTCCCTTGCTCAACCTAGTCAATCTAAGAGTTGATGTTTCTCCTTCAATTTTTTTTGTTTTTGACGCTCTTTCCTTCAAATGTTTGTGGTGGTGGTAATTCTCTTGATGGTGTTGAATCACTTCTCCCATCTTCCTTGTTGTCACAATTATTGGTCGCCACATGTGTCCATCAACTCCTTAATCACACACTTAACCAACTCATTTAAATAAATCCCTAGAAGTCCCTTAAGGAATGGTGAACCTAAGAGGAGTGATACCTAGAAGAACTAATCCAATGTGAAAAGTGCTAGGGTTGAATTCCAAGAGTAGGTTGTGCTAAATCCAACTAACATATTCAGTCTTGTATTGTTGTTATCTAAGATATCAAGATATACCTAAGATATCACCCAAGATATATTTTTGTAAGAGAATGGTGCTACAGTAGTATTTATAGATCGAATCCTAAGTAAAGTAAGGAATATGTATTTCAATATTTCCTTATTATCTAGAAACTGAGCAATCGATAATGTATTGACAACTAGACCCATATTGGGAATCGATACAACAAACTTGGGTTTTATCTTATTTAAAGAGGACTATTAGGATATGGTTTCGTCATAATGGAACCTATGAATCATAATCAAGTACTTTTCCATATATTCTGACTTGCCATACTATTCAGAATTTACAATATTCTAATTTCCCCTTCTAACATAGAAGAAAAACAAGCTACCAAAATGTTAGATATTGTCTCACAATATTATAGATGATAACAACTCATTGAAAATATAATTTTACTCATAATTCTCTCTTTTACTTTCATATTGTAGTGAATCAATTGTAAATAATGTCTATTTTGAACTCTAATCTCTCAAACATCAATCTAGAAAACTAGATAGGATGTGGTCAATCTTCAAAGCTACCATGATTTAGAATATTTATGAAATATATTATATGAATAGATAATTAGATGGACAATAAATATATAAACAAATTCAGTTCCACAAAACTAAACTCCACTGTTGTTCATGGTTAAAATGAAGAAACTATAATAAAAATGGAAATGCATCATGCATAAGGTATATAGAACAAATAGAAAACAAAACTTTATGATGAAGAAGAAAGGAAAAAGTCAATTTTTAGAGATCTAGAGTCTTTCGGAGATCTTCTCCTCTAGTTGTCATAAGTTATGTTCTGATCTTCTCTTAGACAAATGTCTAGAAGTTGTTCTATATAACAGTAATTATTTAATAATTAGGGATGATCCCAAGGTTTTATCAACCTAAGCTCGTCTCTAGTTTCAACCTTTTAGCATATCTTAAATAGGAAAGTGGCCACTGAATCATGACCCATAATTAGTTCATGCAGAATTATGAAAAAGAGGCGACATGAATATCATTTATCAAGATGTTTCATCACATAACAAAATTTCATCCCATGATGAGATAAATATTTACATCCACATGGTAGTTGTTGACAAAAATGTTGTTGGTATGTATACCAAGAGATTTAATCATACGATAATTGTAATGGGGCCCTAATTTGATAATTATAAAGATAATTTTGTGATGCCCTGACATGCCACAAGTGAGATTACTCCAAATCAAAAGTGGAAACAACATTAAGCAAATGAAGTACCAGAAAACATAGGTAAATAAAACTGATTTTATTAAAGTACCATAAGCCAAAATCTTATTACATATGAGTCCACAAAGCCTGCCACATTAACACACAATAAAATTACATGGTACTTACATCACTGTAGGTCGACATTCATGATTCATGTCATCAATTTGTCACATAATATACTAGTTCCACACACACACACACAGATATATATATATTCAGGCTAGAATACACTTAAGTAGTTTTTCATGATGTAATATTTTTTTTTGAAAATATAATCCATTGAACATCTTAAACATCTTGTGAATAGCTCATATATAAAATTTGAGCCCATTCGGATATGTATAGCTCATGTTATGAAGACCACAAAAATTATACATTTCAAATTAGTTTTGTGTGTTGATTTTGTTGCCCTTGGATGAGTGACATACACTCATCTAAATGAACTCAAAATTTGTATGTTGCCTAATTATAATATGACAATAAAGATCAATGATTTACATTTTGCAAAAAAATAGTCTTGATATGAAAACACCACTTGAGTGTAGTGTGTGATCCGTACACTTGAGTGTATTCTAGCATGACTCTCTCTCTCTATATATATACATACATACAAGACAAAAATCTCATATCGATTACATCACCAGAAAACATCTTAAAAAAATGCCAATGACCTGAGTGTACATGGATGACTCTGGGACTCTAGCGCCAATAGACTAACAACACATCCAACCTTATCAGCTAATGTTCATGATGCTTCTCTTCCTCAGTTGCACGACCTCTACCTCTTCGTGCACGGTCACCTAAAGGATGTGAAAACCCACAAGATGAGACCAAACGTCCCAACGTGAGACATAACTCTCCTCCAATACTATTAAAGCACAAATAATATAGATAGATAAAACAACATACTAACAAGATGAGGAGATTCAGCTAAATTATATGCATATAACTGATAAAGAAGATTAAACAAGAATAAGCAATGACTACTGAATAGTAGATCAAGTTATATTCTAAACAAGATTATGAAGAACATGTATAACAATGAAATTCTCTTACCATCTTATAATTCAAGAAATCAGTAAAAAGACAAGGAAAAGGATGCACTAATGTATGATGTATGTAACCTAAGCGTATATACTACATGGCTGTGTTACATCTTTTATTATTCCCCAAGGATTTGAGTCGTACTGCCCAAATCCAACTAACCACTTCTAAGTCGAAAATAGTGCCATATAAGTTCCATTGAAGAGCCTGAATCCACAACCTCTCCATCACCTCTTAGTAAGTACAAGATAACACCATAGAGAAATATCAATCAACTATAAAAGGGTGACATATAGTCAACACAAGGATCGGCTCATGAATGGTCGTCCATATACATAAACACCTACCCCACCTTGGTACAGGTAACAACGCTAGAAGAACATGCTCGCACATGGTTGTTCTTAAAAGAAGGAGTGGCTAACTCATGGACATCTGTATGACAAGGAGATCAACTCACACATGGATGTCTCACACAACATGTAACCAAGGATGCAAGGAGATAATCAACTTGCACCCCACATATTAAAAAATATGTGCTCTGAGTTACACTCATTTCACCAGTCAGCAAAGATAGCTGACACTAGAATGGATCTATGGCACAAGGAACTACATCATTAGGTTTCACTTGATTAGTCAACCCATTTGGGTGACTTTTAGCATCAATCAAGTTACAACGTATAAAGTTAAAACAAACTCAACAAGAATAAGGTTGTGTTGCAACTCCAAATGATGTAAGACATACAAGGTGTGAACTTGTCATTCAACCACCACATGATGCTCAAGTTTTGCCATCCACAAGACAATCATCAATTTCACACATCAATATGGGATCTTAATCCCTTAATCACATCACTTGAGTATATCACCTCTCAGTAGGCATCAAGCCATCACCAGGTCATAGGTCCTATTACATCAAGCCATGTAGATTCTTCACATAATATCTCATTAGTGTGCATAAGCACCACCCTATATAGCATAACCATCATCGTAGCCTACATAAGCCATCACATACAAATTACCTACAAGGTTAGGGGCTTATAAAGGAGAAAGAGAAAACTTTTTACATAAAAAACATCTCATGAGAAAGAAAGAAAACACATAATTCATCATTAGGGTTAGGGTTCCAGGCTCTGGCCAATTATGGTTTGTAGGTACATACAAGTACTAAACCCTAGATATAGAACCTCCCACAACCTTAGAAGACTTAAGAGTTAAGAAGCATGATTAAGGTTAAGCAAGCTTGTTATCCACATAGCACTACATGTGGATCAAACATAACTCATAGATATACATTGATTAGGTAGTCAAGCATGTGTCACCACCATACCTCAACTATGTGTCACGACCACCACCACCTTGGGTCGCGACAACTCACTATGCACATTGTCGTGACCCCAAGAAGAAGGGATGTTGCGACCACCAAACCTATGCATGTCATGAACACAACAAGGACAAAGGTTGTCTTTAATACACAAGCAAGAATTCATTTGAAATAGAAGTAAGGTCCTACCAAGTCAAGGTAGGAGAGAAGGAAACAACTAGGACATCCTAACCGAAACAGCTCATGGGTCGTGACCAACCCTGATGTTGCAACCGTGACACACCAAAGCGAAGACCTATCATGACCCCAAAATGATCACGAACAAAACCAGGGAAAATGTGAAGTTACAACCTTGACCAATGCTAGGGAAAACACGGTGTTACAACCACAACCAAAACCTCATGACAAAGAGATGTCACGACTCATACAAGCGCTCAAATTCTTGACTTCTTTTCCGAGTAAGGAATGATAACTTTGCCTATCTACTTGGGACTAACTACACCTTCTCTTTATATATAATAAGAATTATGATCAAACCAAGGTCAAAGTATAGATAAATCTGTGACTAAAATAGGTGACACAACAAAGGAACCAATTGTCATCATAGAGGAAAAACCTCGTACACAATGGCCACCAAACCTTAAAGCAAACTTCATAAAACTGCCATGAAAAGGAATCTCAACGACGAAGAGAAACCAAGATTGTTACCGTCAAAACTAAACCAAGGTTTCATAGAATACTACAACACTCGATCATCATTCATGCAACCCAAACCAAGGTCAAGAAGGAAGGAAAACCACCATATACCACAAACACCAAAATCTGGTACAAAGGAAATTAGGGTTTCAAATTATATCCAAGCAAAGCATGATCTCAACATCATCCAAGCTCTAAGGTCTATTGTCATGTACTAACACATTAAGGTAACATATAGAGAGAAAAACAATGACATGAAAGCATGTAAAGTGCAATAATAGAGAAGGTTAAGAGTTATATAACTTGCCTTAAGGAAGATCACTCCAATGAAGGTAAACTCCAAGAACACTATCACCACAAAAGATCAAGCTCCACCAAAAGCTCCACTTTTGGCCACAAGATCACCTCAAGAAAGAGGAAAAATAAAGGTCACAAGATAGCTCAAGAAAGAGGGCAAAAAGCTCATGACCAAACCAAAATAAAGAAAGGGGGAAAACAGAGAAGAAACTCTGTCTCTCTTGGGTGTCCCCTTGTCAAAACATGGCCTATTACCCTTGTGATGAGGAGCTTACTCTCAAGAATGACCGCCATTTGAAAAGATAGTCTAGGGATGAGACAAAGGAAGAATATGTGGTTGAAGATCCAAAGAAAACATCCAAGAGGAAAGATAAACACTCACCAAGGTTGAAGATGACCAAGGATCACCACAAGCACACATGGAAGAGTTGAACCACCTCCAAAGCACCAAGAACATATCTTTCTTGATCCACCAAGCTCCAAGATCACCCAATCAAGGAAGGAGGAAGAGGGTGGACAAAGAAGATCACTTGTATGGATTGAAGAGGGTCTATATAGCAAAGGAGGAGCCAGGTAGGGCAAGGGATGAGGTGTCAATGAAAGAAAGCCCCAAAAGGACTCTTGTCCACCAAAGAAACTGACATGCAACCACATAAAACCCACATGAAAGAGATGGTGATACAGTCTAGGTTGTATCTCAACCACCTAGGTCACTCAACCCTCATGTCTCGACTACAACACACCAACGAAACCACCCATGGTCACGACACACCATCAAGGACCGCTCGATAGCGACACTCTACACAAGAGCACCCATTTCAACATAAGACATCCACGACCATGTCGGCCATGAAAACTATATCTAAGAAAGGTTTATCGACCATGACACCCTCCAACCAGGCCCTAGATCATGACCTAGACTGAAACAAACCAACAAGGGTCACACGGTTAAGGTACACCAAACCCTAGAAAACCCTAAGCACAACTAAGGTGATACCACTCAACTAAGGGACAAGAAAGACATCAAAAAGCACCACAAACTCTCTCATCAAGACAAGAAAGAGAACGAACACCCTAGAGGTGGAAAATTATAAGAATACCCAATTCTAATGGGTAATTTGCAATTTGCACCATAACTAACACAAAAGGTAGAAACAACAAGCTCAAGCTGGAGACATAAGATCTCCACATACTCTAAGATCATATCATAGGATTATAGCAAGGTTCTAAGAACAACATCAAACCAAAACAAATAGGGTTAACCCAAAATGTAGGTCGGGGGTCTTACAATTCATAAAAACCTAATAAGGATTTCACCCCCAAAATCCTAAGTGAAAAGAGATGGGTACTTCTTCAACATCTCTTCCTCAAGATCCCATGTGGATTTTTCAACACCACAATAATGCCACAGGACCTTCACAAGTGCTATGTCCTTATTCTTTGACTTCTTCACCCTCCTGTCAAGGATCAACACAGGCCATTCAACATAGGACATGTCCTCATCAAGCTCCACCTCTACAGACTATAACACTAACTCTGTATCAGGATGGCACTTCCTCAGCATAGACACATGGAACATTGGGTGAAACCTGTGCAACTCAGGTGACAGCTCCAACCTATAGGCCACCTTCCCAACATGTTCCATTACAAGATAAGGTCTCATATACCTAGGATCCAGCTTAACCTTTTTCCCAAACCTCAAAACACCCTTCCCAGGAGAGACTTTGAGACACACCATGTCCCCCACTTGAAACTCTAAGGGTATTTGACAGTTATTAGTGTACGACTTTTTTCTGTCTTGGGATGCTTTTAACTGATATTGAATCACTTCAGTCTTCTCTGCTATTCGTTGCACCAGCTCAGGACTAAGAAGTTGATATTCACATGTCTCATACCAACACAATGGAGACCTACAATGTCTCCCATACAATGCCTCATATGGTTCCATATTGATGCTCCTATGATGACTATTATTATAAGAAAACTCTATCAGACTGACACGAATGTTCCCACTCCCCAAAAACTACAAGACACAAACCCTCAATAGGTACTCCAAGGTTTGTATGGTCGTGGGTAGAAATCTTTGTTGGACCTCAACTATGTACCTAAAGATGTGTGCAAACTCTCCCAAAAATGACTCTTAAACTTAGGACCTCTATTTGACATGATAGTAGTTGGGATAATGTGCAAGCACCATATGTCATCCACATATATCTGAGTGAGCTTCTCTGCTGGATATGTTGTCTTCATAGGAAAGAAGTGTGATGACTTTGTCAAATGATCAACTATCACCTAAATGGAATCATGTCCTTTGGGTTTCCTAGGCAGACCAACCACAAAGTCCATTGTGACATAATCCCACTTCCACTATGGTATGGGTAATAGTTGTGGTGTCCCTATAGGTTTATGATGCTCTACATTGACTTACTGACACACCGCACACTTGGCCACGAACTCAGCCACATCCTGCTTCAAGCCAGGCCACCAATATAGATATTTAAGGCTATGATACATCTTGGTGCTACTTGGGTGCATAGAATATATCAAAGAGTGAGCCTATTTGAGAACCATGCATCTTCCTCAGATTACGAGCATTTAGAACCACAACTCAGCCATGGTGACAGACTGTCCCATCATCTACCTCATGGAAACCATCACGCTTCATGTTGTTGAACTCTGATCATATCTGATGTATCACATTATCAACCTATTATGCCTCTTTGATCTGATGTCTCAAAGTGGGATTCACCTGCAACTGTTCCAACAACCCTGCTAGCATGGACACCTCCAACTTCACGTTCATATGACAGAAGGAGACCAACATGTCTCTTGACATACCAAAGAGTTCAACTATGCACTACCCACTGATGATGTTGAAGAAGTCTTCTTGCTCAGTGCATCTGCCACGACATTTGGCTTTTCTAGGTGATAATCAATGGTAAAATCATGGTCCTTGATTAACTCCATCCAACACCTCTATCACATGTGTAACTCCTACAGTGAAAAAATATACTTCAAATTCTCATGGTTCATGAAGATCTGACACTTTTCACCATATAGGTAGTGTCTCCAGGTCTTCAAAGCATGAAGCAATGCGGATAACTCTAGATCATGGGTAGGATAGTTCTCCTCATTCTTCTTCAAATGTCATGAGGCAAAAGATATCACATTCTTGTCCTACATTTGTACACAATAGAAACTATTCCATGATGCATCACAAAAAACTATGTAACCTTTCCCCTACTCAGGCAGCACTAGCACTGGTGCACTCGTCAACTACTCCTTCAACAACTGAAATGCACATTAACATTTTTCATCCCAGACAAAGGGTACATCCTTCCTTGTCATCTTGGTTAGGGGCAACACCACGGAGATGAAGTTCTTAATGAATCTCCTATAGTAGCCTGCCAAACCCAAAAAGCTACACACTTCCATTGGCGTCTTCATTTGTTCCCACTCCAACACAGATTGAACCTTCATGGGGTCCATACGAACACCTTGGGATGATATCATATGTCCTAAGAAAGATAATTCCTTCAACCAAAACTCACACTTGCTGAAGTTAGCGTATAGCTAATGTTGCCTCAACATTGTCAATGCCTGACAAAGATGGTGTTCATGATATTGGTTGTCACGATTGTATATCTAGATGTCATCTATCAAGACCACCACAAAATGATCAAGAAATGGATGAAAAACTCAATTCATTAAGTCCATGAACGTTGTCGGTGCATTGGTTAGCCCAAACGCCATAGCCATGAACTCGTAATGACCATACCTAATCCTAAAAGCCAACTTAGGTATGTCATCTGCCTTGATCCACAACTGGTGATATCCCGACCTCAAACCTATTTTGGAGAAGAATACAACACCTCATAATTGATCAAACAAGTCATCTATTCACAGATAGGCTTACTTATTTTTTATCATCACTATCAGTCTCATGGATCCATCTTTCTTGTTTACTAACAACACGGGAGAACCCCATAGTGACATACTTGGTCTGATGAAACCCTTCTCAATTAGCTCTTGCAACTTTTTCTTCAACTCTGTCATCTCTTCTGGTGCCATCCTATACAATGTGGTGCTATCATTTGCGTGCCCAAAACTATATTGATCTCAATATCAATCTCTTTGATAGGAGGAAAACCAGGAACTCATTTGGGAACACATCCACAAATTTTTTGACGGCTGGCAACTCCTTGATACTCGGGCTCCTTCCCTTGGTATCCACCACATGCACTAAGAACACATCACAACCCTGTCTCATCAACTTCTTAGTCACCATTGCTGACAACAAATAGGTTGGGAGAATCTTCCTATAACCTTGGAAAATCCATGACACACTCCCGTATGCAAACGTCTCCACCTAGGAACTACAGTCTAAGACCACCTTATATTTCTCCACATTGTCCATCCCAAGGATCACATTGAGTCCATGGATGTCAAGTGGTAAGAGGTCCACTTGAATGCTATGTCCTTAGTAAGAAAGGAAAAATGAAGGATACACCTCCTACAACTCCACAGGACCAACTAATGGGTTTATAAATGAAGACTAACCCACCTATGTCTAACATGAAAGGAACAAACATCAATCACTTTTCGAGTGATAGAAGAGTACGTCACACCCGAGTCAACCAAAATAGATATAAATCAAGAAGAAGACAAATCAAAATAAAATAACTCCATCTGACCTGTAACTACTCGTGGGTTGACCACTCTTTCAGGATGACTCATAGTATAGAATCTAGTCATCTCCCATTGCCATCCTCTTCCACTGCTAGCCTATCCTAAAGAACTAGCTTGAGACGCTTTTCTACATCCCCACCCATTGCCAGTGATCTAATATCTCTACGAGCTGTGCCAGCTCTACGTCGGTTGCTGGGTCACTTCCTCATCTTTCATAGGGTAGAATAACTTTATATGCCCAACTTGTCCGCACTTGTAGCAGGTCTTGATCTCATACCATGGCTTAGATGGCTCTATCACAAAAGATTATGCCACACTTTAAGCTCCTACTAGTTGAAAATTGTGTCCTCTTCCCTTATTGGGTGACCATTGTGTCAGTGCATTGGACCTCAACTATGCTGGCGGTGTAGAAAATCTAGGCTTCTTAAAGCCTCCTGATGATTGCTATTGAAACTATGCCAGCCTATTCTAGGCACTCCTCTCCCGCTTCTTGACCACAGATCATTCAATCTTCCAGATGGACTCCACAAATGTCACAAACTTCTCACGGTTCTCAAGTGCTGACGCTGCCATCATCATCTCACCATTTAGACACTTCTTCAAATGTTTGATACTTTCCTCATCTGTTGATGTCATGTGATGACATAACCTCAATAGCTCCATAAAATTTTCTTCATACTCATTGATCGACATGGATCCTAGCTAGATCCGCTCAAACTAATTGATCTTCTCATCCAAATAGGTACACAAAAAGTACCTACTAACAAACTCTCATATGAACTCCTCTTAGCTAATATCAACACCTGGTCATTTCTCCTCTTCAATCGCCCACCAATGGCCAACACTCCCTTAAAGGAGATACACTGCATGCTTCCCCTTATCGGCCTCAGGGGTATTAAGGATCTTAAATGCCTTTTCCAGCTCTATCAGCCAAAGATCAACATCTATTGGATCATATGTACCCACATACTCAACAACACCCACACATCTCAATCATTAAAGGTCTTCAAAACTCCTAGAGATTCATCACTAGGGAAAGCTGCCCTAGGTTGAGGGATAGGCATCATGTACTCCACATGTGACATCTTCACCATAAACTTCCCAAATATAGATTGGAAAGCATGGTTCTCTATCGCAACCAGGTCAAACTGGGGCTCATCAGGCATCCGATCTTCTCTTTCTCGAGCCCTCACACCACCACTGGGTCCAACAACACTACTCTCTTCAGTGTGTTCGTTGTGTTCTCCAACCACCTTTATACTCTTCTTCATCTTCTTTTTCATAAGTATAAGTCACTATACGATAAACTAGAGTACACTATAACAGACACAAACCCTAGTCCTAGGTCCATGTAGACTCAACGAACCTAAATCTCTAATACCAACATTTTTACTATGACTCCCTGACGTGCCACAAGTGAGATTACTCCAAAACAAAAATGGAAACAACACTAAGAAAACAGATTACCTAAAAATGTAGGTAAATAAAACTAATTTTATTAAAGTACCATAAACAAAAAACTTATTACGTAGGATCCCACAAAGCCTGCCACATGCAGCACACAACATATTACATGGTACTTACATCACTATAGGCCGACATTCATGTCATCAACCTATCACATAAGATACCACTTTCACATATATATACACAAGCCAAATTCCTTGTATCGATTACATCGCAAAAAAATATCTTAAAAAAATGCCAAGGACCCGAGTGTACAAGGACAACTCTAGGAATCTAATACCAAAAAACTAGAGCACATCCAACCTTATCAGCTATTGTTCTTACTACTGCTATTCCTCAGTTGCATGGCCTCTACCTCTTTGTGCATGATCACCTAAAAGATGAGGAAACTCATGAGGTGAGACCAAACATCCCAGTAAGATATGTAACTCTCCTCCAATGCTATTAAAGCACAGATAATCTAAATAGGTAAAATTGCATACTAACAAGATGAATTTGTCTAAATGATATTCATATAATCGGTAAAGCAGACTGAACAAGATTAAGTATCCACTACTAAATAGTAGATCAAGTTATATTCTATAAAGGAATATGAAGAACCTGTATAATGGTTTAATTCTCTTACAATCTTATAATTCAAGCAATTAGTAAAAAGACAAGGAAAAGGCTCGACCAATGTGAGACGTATGTCACCTAAGAATATGTACTACATGGCCATGTTACATCTTTACTATTCATCAAAGATTTGAGTTGTACCACCCAAATCCAACTAACCCTTGCAAAGTCAAAATTAGTTCCATACAAGGTCCATGGAAGAGTCAGAATCCACGACCTCTCCATGACCTCCTTGTCAGCACAAAAGAACACCACAGAGACATATCAATAAACTACAAAATGGTGAGACATAGTCAACACAAGGATCATATCCCGCATGGCTATCTATATAAACACTCAACCCACCATGGTACATGTAACAATGCTAGAAGAACAGGCTCATGCATGGTTGTTCTTAAAAGAAGGAGTGGCTCACTCATGGACATATGTATAACAAGGAGATCAGCTCATGCATAGCCATCTTACACATCCAATAATTAAGGATGCAAGGATATACTCAACTTGCACCCCACATATTCAAAAATATACACTCCAAGTTACTTGTTTCATCAATCCAACAAATAAAGATGATACTGGAATGGATCTATGGAACAAGACACTACATGATTAGGTTTTACTTGACTAGTTAACCAATTTGGTTGACTTTTACCATCAATCAAGTTACAATGTATAAATTTAAAACTAAATCTATAGGAATAAGGATGTGTTGCAACTCTGAAAAATGTATAATGTACAAGGTGTGAACTTGTCACACAACCACCACATGATGCTCAAGTTTTGCCATCCACAAGGCAATCATCAATGTCACACATCACTATGGGATCTTAATCCCTTAATCACATCACTTGAGGATATCACCTCTCAGTAGGCATCAAGCCATCATTGGGTCATAGGACCTATGACATCAAGCCCTATAGGTTCATCGTCACATAATGTCTCATTAGTGTGCAAAATCACCACCTTGTATCACATAACCATCACTTTAGTCTACATAAGCCATGACATACAAATTACCTACAAGGTTAGGGGCTTATAAATGAGAGAGAGAAAAAAAATTCTACATAATGAACATCTGATCAGAGAGAAAGCAAACACATAATTCATCATTAGGGTTAGGATTCCAAGC
Source organism: Alisma plantago-aquatica (assembly GCA_963693085.1). NCBI lineage: Eukaryota > Viridiplantae > Streptophyta > Magnoliopsida > Alismatales > Alismataceae > Alisma > Alisma plantago-aquatica. Next base: position 641,586,221 of record OY856413.1, on the reverse strand, counting down.
TTTAGCCAATTAGGGTTTGTAGGTACATACAAGTACTAAACCCTAGATATAGCACCTCCTACATCCTTGTAACACTTAGAGTTATGAAGCTTTATTAATGTTAAGAAAGATTGTTATCCACATAGCACTACATGTGTCTCAAACATAACTCATAGATGTACATGTATTAGGTACTCAAGCATGTGTCACCACCATAGCTCAACTATGTGTCGTGACCACCACCACCTTGGGTCACAGCTACTTACTATGAACATTGTTGTGACCCCAAGATGATGGGATGTTTCGACCACCACCCCTATGCATGTCATTACCACAAAAAGGACATGGGTCATTTCCAACACAAGAACAAGGATTCATCAAAAATAGAAGCAAGCTCCAACAAGAAAAGGTAGGAGAGAACAACACACAACTAGGAAATCCCAACCAAAATAGATAATGAGTCGCGACCAACCCTAATGTCATGACTATGACACACCAAAAAGAAAACCTATCATGAACCCAAAACGATCGTGGCCAAAACTAGGGCAAATACGACATTATGACCATGACCAATTCCAGGGCAAACACGACGTTACAATCGCAACAAAAACATCAAGCCAAAGATATGTTGTGACTCAGGAAAAAATAAAGCATGAAGACCAGTAAAGGTCAAGCCACCACCAAGACAAAAAACTACGATCAAACCATGGCCAAAATAGAGATAAATATGTGACTAAAATAGGTGTCACATCAAAGGAACCCATCACCGTATAGAGGAAAAACCTCAAACAAAATAGTCACCAAACCCTAAAGCAAGTTTCATAAAACTAACATGAAAAGGAATCTCAACAAGCGAGAGAAACAAGATCATTACCATTAAAATAGAACCAAGGCTTCATAGAACACAACAATCAATCATCATGCATGCAACCCAAACCAAGGTCAAGAAGAAAGGAAAAATGTCATGCACCACAAACACCAAAATTGGATACAAAGGAAATTAGGGTTTTAGATTTCATCCAAGCAAATCATGATTTCAACATCATCCAATCTCTAAGGTGTATCATCATCTACTAGCACATTAAGGTAACATCTACAGAGAGAAATAGCAACATGCAAGCATGGAAAGTTCTATAATAGAGAAGGTTATGAGTTATAGAACCCACCTTAAGGAGGATCACTCCAAGGAAAGGAAACTCCAAGAACACGATCACCAAGGAAGATCAAACTCAACCAAAAGCTCCACTATTGACCAAAAGATCACCTCAAGAAAAAGGAAACTCCAAGGTAACATGATATCTCAAGAAAGAGGGCAAAGAACTCAAGGCTGAACCAAAAGAAAGAATTGGGGAAAAGAGAGAAGAAACTACTCTCACTTGGGTATCACCTTGTCAACACATGGCCTATTACCCATTTTGATAAGGATCTTACTCTCAAGAAAAACCACCATGTCAAAACATAGTCTAGGGTGGATAAAAATGAAGAAGATGGGGTAGAAGATCCAAAGAAAACATCCAAGAGGAAAGATAAACACTCACCAAGATTGAAGATGACCAAGGATCACCAGAACCACCACATGCAAGGGTTGAACCACCTCCCAAGTACCAAGAACATATCGTTCTTGCTCCGCCAAGGTCCAAGATTGCCCAAGAAAGGAAGGAGGTAGAGGATGGAAAAAAAAGATCACTTGTGTGGAGAGAAGAGGGTCTATATAGCAAAGGAGGAGAGAGGTAAGGCAAAGGATGAGGTGTCAACAAAAGAAAGTCCTAAAGGGACACTTGTCCAACCTAGAAACTAGCATGCAACAACATAAAGATCACGTGAAAGAGGTAATGATACACTATATCTTGGATCCCAACCACCTAGGTCACCCAAACCTCATGTCATGACTGCAACACACCAAGGAAACCACCCATGGTCACGACACACCATTAAGGACCTCAAGGTCACTAAACTCTACATAAGAGAAATTATTTCGACCCAAGACACCCATGACCATCTCAGTCACGAAAACTATACCTAAGAGAGGTGTCTCTACTATGACACCCTCCAACCAGACCCTAGATCATGACCTAGGTTGAAACAAACTAGCAAGGATCACATGGTCAACGTACATCAATCCCTAGAAAACCCTAATTACTACTGAAGTGATACCATTCAACTAAGGGTCAAACAAGGCATCCCAAAGCACCAAAACCTCCCTTATAAAGCAAATATAGAGAATGAATATACTATAGGTGGAAAATTACAAGAATACCCCTTTCTAATGGGTAATTTGCAAATTGCACCAGAACTAACACATAAGTCACAAACAACATCCAAACAAGCTCAAACTGAAGACTTAAGCTCTCCACATGCTCTATGATCATGTAAAAGGATTAGAGAAAGGTTCTAAACACAACATCAAGCAAAAAAATATAGGGTTAACCCAAAACGTAGGTCAGGGGTCTTATAAGCCATAAACCCCTAACAAGGATTCCGCCTCCATAATCCTAAGCAAAAATAGATGGGTACTTCTTCTGCAGCTCTTCCTCAAGCTCCCACATGGATTCCTCAATGCCAGGATGATGCCACAAGAGCTTCACAAGCACTATGTCTTTCTTCTTCAACTTTTTCACCCTCCAATCAAGGATCAACACAAGCCCTTCAACATAGGACATGTCCTCGTCAAGCTCCACCTCTACAGGCCGTAACACTAACTCTATATCAGGATGGCACTTCCTCAACATAGACACATGCAACAATGGATGCAACATGTGCAACTCAAGTGGCATCTACAACCTATATGGCACCTTCCCAACACATGTGACCACAATATAAGGTCCCATATACCTAGGAGCCAACTTACCCTTCTTCCCAAACCTCAAAACTCCCTTCCTAGGAAACACTTTGAGATACACCATGTCTCTTACATGAAACTCCAAGGGTCTTTGACAATTATCGGCATATGACATTTTTCTGTCCTGAGCCGAATTTTAATTATTGTTGAATCACTTTGATCTTCTCTATTGTCTGCGGCACCAGCTCAGGATCAAGAAGCTGATATTCACTTATCTCATACCAACACAATGGAGACCTACAATGTCTCCCATAAAACGCCTTGTATGGTGCCATTTCGATGCTCTTCTGATGATTGTTATTATAGGCAAAGTCTATCAGGCTAAGATGAATGTCCCAACTCTCCTCAAACTATAAGGAACAAACCCTTAGTAGGTCCTCCAAGGTCTGAATGGTCCTCTCAGATTGACAATCCGTCTGTGGGTGGAAAGTAGTGTTGAAGCTCAACTACGTACCCTAATATGTGTGTAAATGCTCCCAAAAATGGATCATAAAATGAGGACCTCTATTTGACACGATACTAGCTGGGATACCATGAAAATGCACTATCTCTTCCATGTATATCTGAGGGAGCTTCTCTATTGGATACATTGTCTCCATAGGCAAGAAGTGTAGTGACTTTGTCAACTAGTCAACTATCACCCAAATGATATCATGTCATTGGTTGTCCAAGGCAGACCCATGACAAAGTCCATTGTGACATGATCCCACTTACATTGTGGTATGGGTAATGGATGTAGCATCCATGTAGGTTTTTGATGCTCTTCCTTGACTTTCTGACACACTATGTACTTAGCTACAAACTCAACTACATCCCTTTTCAATCCAGGCCACCATTACAGTTCTTTAAGGTTATGACACATCTTGGTGCTACTTGGGTGCATAGAATACATCATAGAGTGAGCCTCCTTGAGAACCGTCTTCCTCAAATTACCAACATCGGGAACCAAAACTCAGTCTTGGTAACATACTGCCCCATCATCTACCTCATGGGAACCATCACACTTCTTGTTGGCGAACAATGATCATATCTACTATATCACAACAACAACCTGTTGTGCCTCTTTGATCTGTTGTCTCAATGCGGGTTTCACCTACAATTGTGCCAACAACCCTTCTAGAATGGATACCTCTAGCTTCACATTCATCTGACGCAAGGAGACCAACATATCTCTCTTATGACATACCAAAGAGTTCAACTATGCACTGCCCACTGATGATGTTGAAGAAGACTTCCTGCTCAACACATCTACCACAACACTCACCTTTTCTGGGTAGTACCCATTAGAGCAATCATAGTCCTTGATGAACTCCATCCAGTGCCTGTGTCGCATGTTTAACTCCTGCTACAAATAGATATACTTCAAGTTCTTGTGGTCCGTGAAGATTTGACACTTTTCACCATACATGTAGTGTCTCCAGGTCTTCCAAGCATGAACCACTTCAGCCAACTCCAGATCATGGGTAAATTAGTTCTCCTCATTATTCTTCATCTGTCATGATGCAAAGGATATCACATTCTTATCCTACATCAACAGATAGCCCAAACCATTCCACGACGCATCGTAGAAAACTATGTAACCTTTCCCCTTCTCAGGAAACACTAGCACCAATGCACTAGTCAACTTCTCCTTCAACAATTGAAATGCACATTGACATCTTTCATCCTAGACGAAAGGTACATCGTTCCTCATTAGCTTGGTTAGGGGCAACCCCACAGAGATGAAGCTCTTAATGAATCTCCTATAGTATCCTGCCAAACCCAGAAAGCCACACACTTCTATTGGTGTCTTTGGTTATTCCCACTCCAGAATGGATTCAGCCTTCTTAGGGTCCATACGACCACCTTGGGCAGATATCACGTGTCCTAGGAAAGACACTTCATTCAGACAAAACTCACACTTGTTGAACTTAGCATATTTACTGTACGCCTGACGAAGATGGTGTGCATGTTGTTGGCTGTCATAGCTGTATATCAAGATGTCATCTATGAAGACCACCATAAAATAATCAAGAAATGGATGAAAAACTTAGTTCATCAAGTCCATGAATGATGTCGGTGCATTGGTTAGCCCAAATGGAATAACCATGAACTCATAATGACCATACCTAGTCCTAAAAGCTGACTTAGGTATGTCATCTTCTTTGATCAACAACTGGTGATACCTCGACCTCAGGTCTATGTTGGAGAATACTGCAACATCTCGTAATTGATCAAACAAGTCATCTATCTTCAGCAAGGGATACTTGTTCTTTATCATCACCTTATGTAATTGTCTATAGTTTATACATAACCTCATGGATATTTCGTTCTTCTTTATGTACAACACGGGAGCACCCCACAGTGATGTACTAGGTCTAATGAAACCCTTCTCAAGCAACTCTTGCAACTATTTCTTTAACTCTATCATCTCTATTGGTGCCATCCTATACGATGTATGAGATATCAGTTGCATGCCCGGGACTAAATTGATCTCAAAATCAATCTCTGTGATAGGGGAACACCTGGGAACTCGTCTGGGAACACATCCTCAAACTCTTTGATGATTGGAACCTCCTGGAAACTCAGTATGCTTGTGTTGGTATCCACCACATGTGCTATGAACGCATCACAAGCCTTTGACATCAACCTCTCAACCACCATTGTTGACACCAAATAGGTAGGGAGAATCTTCCTATCACCTTGGAAGATCCACAACACGCCACCGTATACAAACGTCGGCACCTTGGAACTATAGTCCAAACCACCTTATACTTCTCCATCATGTCCATTCAAAGGATCACATCAAATCCATGTATGTCAAGCGGTAAGAGGTCCACTTGAATGATATGTCTTAAGAAAGAAAGGACATAAGAAGGACACACCTCCTGTAACACCACGAGAGAAACTAATGGGGTTTCTAAACAAAGACTATCCCGCCTACGTCTAACAGGCAAGGAACAAGCATCAATCACTTCTCGAGTGACAAATGAGTGTATCACACCCATGTCAACCAAAATAGATATAAAGCAAGAAGAAGACAAATTAAAATGAAATAACTCCATATGACATGTAACTACTCGCGGGTTGACCACTCCTTTAGGGTGACACATAGTGTAGAATCTAGTCATCTCCTATTGCCTCCCTCTTCCTCAGCTAGCCTGTCCTGAAGAACAAAGCTTGAGATGCTTGTTCACGTCCCCATCCACTGCTAGTGATATACTATCTCTATGAGCCCTACTGGCTCTGCCTGATTTGCTGGGTCACATCCTCATCTTTCATAGGGAAGAACAACTTTTTATGCCCAACCTATCTACACTAGTAGCATGACTTTCTATCATACCATGGCCTAGACAACCCTATGACCGAAGCTGATGCCACACTATGAGCTCCTTCTGGTGGAAAACTATATCTTCTGCCCTTACTGGGTGACCACTGTGTCGATGCACTGGACCTCTATTGTGTTAGCTGTGTAGAAAACCTAGGCTTCTTAAAGCCTCCAAATATTGCCATTGAAACTATGTTGACCACTTCTTGGCACTCCTCTTGTAACATCCCTGACCTGGGTTATGAGTTAACCCTAGGTGTTTTGCCTAAATATGTGATTAAATCTTTGTGACTAACTCTGAGCATGTAATTAAGTTTCTCATAAACATATATTTCAGTATTTGCTCCTTTTTATTTAAAGTTGTAACATTGTTTTGTTATATAGGGACCTATGTGCAATTTACCCATTTGAAAGGGTTAACTTGCAATTTTCACATGTTGAGATGTTCCTCTGATGTTGAGACATCATGAGAATCTTTTTGGTAAAGTTTGAGGGATTCCCAAGCTAGGGCACCAAGGTGCAGTTGTGGAAGCAATCCCGGTACTTGAAACCCTAATTTGGGGTAAAATGCAATTTACCCAAATTAAGGGATGAAAATTGTAAAATATGTCATCTAATGTATCTTTTTAGACTCTTGTCATCATTAAGAGAAGAAATGATGAAGGAGTCACCTCAACTGAGTTATCAAGTTATGAAATATGCCTTGTGATTGAATAATCAGGGTATATGTGCAATATCTCTTTATGTATGTACTTTAGTATTAGATTGCTCTCCTTTACCTTCTTTTTCTAAGACCTTAAGAGAATGTTTGACCTTATAATAAAGATGAAGGGACGATCAAGTAAAGAAGGAGGGACCTAGTTGGAATTATGGACAACTTATTAACTAATGTTGAAAATCCTACCCCTAGTATATATACCCTCAACTTCTCTAAACAAGGGAACTTTCCCTTCGTTCCCTTCACTGTTCCATTTCACCAAAGATGACCAAAGACCTCCTTGGAGCTAAGGAGGACGACCAAGGGAAACAAGGTAGGTTTGGGACCCTTCTTCTTGCCTAATTTCATGGTTAGAACTCGAATTCAAGGTCAACTTCATGGCTAACTCTCGAAACCCTATCTTTCTAGCCATCTCTTTTCGTCTTTCCTTGGAGTTTTCACCTTGGACAATCTGTGGGAACTCAAGGACGCCGTTAGAGCTTGGAGCTTGAAAGCTTGGAGCTCAAGAAGCAAGCTTTAGGCGGGTTTTATAACTCTAAACCCATGCTTTACTATATACATCTCTTATATGCGGTTTAATGATAACTCTTAATGTTTCCCTACTTTTCCCTGCTATTTTGCAAGCAAATCCATGGGATATTTGTACTGTTCTTGAGCTAGGAGATGAAGGCGTGATTTCCAAGAAAAACCCACCGCTTTTCACTTTCTTAAACGGTCCCAACAGTTTGCTCTCTCGGTCTCAAGACCGCGAGGTGAGCAAACGGTCTCGAGACCGCGACAGGGAAAACGGTCTCCAAGACCGTTTGTCCCCATTGACCGAGCGTGGACCGTATAAGAAACCTGTTCCTAATTATATAGGCTAATTACCCTCAAAATGTGGGAGACTAACTACAAAGGAATCGGGAGATATGACCTTTTTAAGTAACAACTTTAAATGAATTTATTCCTGATTCTCAAACGGTCTGAAATTGCCTTTTTGGGCAAACGGTCTCAAGACCGTGTAAGGTCGTTGACCAGGCGTTGAACGTATGAGATTACTGTTCAAAATAATGTTAATTAAAAACTCACCAAGTTTGATGGTCTAATTCCAAACGGGCTAAGAGTTGAAGGGTGAATACTAGGGCTAACCCTAGATGAAATCAGTACTGAATTATAATAATATAAATTAGGGTTTTAAGGGTTGATTGACCTAAACGGTCTCAAGACCGTTTGGGGGTCATCCAAACGGTCTCAAGACCGCGAGGGAAATCAACCATGACCGTTTGGAGGTCTGGGGTCAAGAATAGTTGACCAATTGAAGGTACATTTATACCAAATTATATTGCAATTAGATATTGATATGATCATCAACTCAATAGGTCAGACCTTGATGAATTTACACTAGAATCCAAAATTGGATGGGCAAACGGTCTCAAGACCGTTTGTAACTCATCCAAACGGTCTCAAGACTGAGAGGACAATCACCCAAGACCGTTTGGAGGTCTAGGGTTAAGTAATTTGACCAATTGAAGACCTAATTGCAAATAAGTTATCAATTTAATCAAAATTCTGTTTTATGGATCAATCATGGTTCAACCCCTATCAAATCACCTTGAACTTTGATGCAATCTTGGGAAAATGGTCTCACGGCCATGTGGGGTCCACCCACATGATCTCAAGACCGTTTGGGCCAAGTTTGGGCCCAATTGGAGCTCAATTGAAGGGTTCAACCTTGAGTTGAGTCACATTGTTGAGTGTTGATGGGTGAACATTGATAGACCCTAATTGTATCGACTTCAACCCTAATTGGTCAACCATTGAGGGTCAATTGAATGACCAATTGGTCAAGCATAATCTTAATTGAACCAATTCATAAGTGGTCATCATAGCTTTGACCTTTTGAGGGCTTCAACTTTGGTTGACATTAGGTGGTAACTTTTGATTTTGTTGTTGAAGGACCAAGCGGCTAAGACCATGAGAGCCTCGCGGTCTCAAGACCGTGAGAGGGCTCACGGTCTCAAGACCGTGAGGGGGCTCATGGTCTCAAGACCGAGAGGAGGCTCGCGGTCTAAAGACCGTGGGGGGCCTCGCGGTCCTGAGGTCAAAGTGGGCAAACGGTCTACAGAGCTTCGCGGTCTTGAAATCACATGATGGCTCGCGGTCTTGAGGTAGGTTGAGGGGGCTCGCGGTCTTGGAAGGGGTTGAGGGCTCGCGGTCCTAAAGTCAAAATAGACTAAACGGTCAACACACCCTCGCGGTCTTGAAAAGTCAAAATTGGCTAAACGGTCAACACTTTCAAACGATCTCAACTCAATTGAAGAATGATGGTTGAAGGTCAATCAATGTGATTCAAAGATGACTTATTTCAATCAATTGATGAAATAAATGGTTCAATGTTGCCCTAATCAAACCCTAATGATAACCTAGGATATTAAGGGGCTAATTGACCAAGATTTTGACCCTAATGATGATCAATGGGGTGAATTACCAAAATACCCCTGAAGGGTAAATTAAGTAATACCTTGATCAAATCAAACCCTAATCACATGATAGTGATGTTTTGGGCTATGTTAGCCTATGATGACTTAATCCGACCTGATCTAGAGTGATGTTGACATCACCTAACCTTATGATGAGAGAGAAAGTACTTCTAGAGAGAGAAAGTACCCTTTTTAAATGGAGACTCAATTAAAGCATCTCCAATGCACAGGAATGAGCATAATTAGGGTATGATCCACCTGTGTAAGATCATAGAAACCCTAATTATGATAAATGATGAACCTTTAACTAATCTAAGAGCATCAATGAAGATGTTACTCATACATGATGATGTTATGAGTTCAATTCACCTTAGTGTGAATAGTAAACCCTAATTCAAGGGTGATGACATGTAATGTGAATAGTAAACCCTAATTCAAGGGTAATGTCATGCTTTTGAGTATTAAACTCTATTTGATGTGAATTAGAGATTTAACTCTTATGACAAGAGTAGGAAGTATATTCCTTATTTCTGTATTACCTTTATCAGTTGTATTAACCATGCAGGTTCTGATATGAAGGTAATCATATCCAGGTATGGATGTTGATGTTATATTCATTAAAGGCATGTTGTTAGCCTTATGAATAAGTAAGGTAATATGATGCCTTGACAAGTGGCATCCTATGCTGATAATGGGCTGTGAGAGCCATGAATACCATCAAGGTCATGCCTTAGAGAAGACTTGTGATGAGGATAATAAGAAATGATGATTGATATGAGTTAGTCTTGTTACATTTAGTATTCTTCTGTTATAGCTGCTATGCTACTGTTATTGTTTGGAGAACAATGTATGCTGTTAAAGAATACTGAATGTACCTAAATAATCAAGTATAATGTAGAGCCCTGATCATAGATCCATCATTGTCAGAGATTAAGTGATGGTGAAACAGGTTTTCCTTAGGGAACTCCTGGAGCACATACTTTTGAGTATGTGGGGTACATGGATGTGTAGAACCTTACATCCTAGTGTACGAAAGTGATGTAGATGTGTAATTCATCCATCCTTCACTATATTTCCATACCGTATCAGTGGTAGGTAAACATGAAACCTCCTGATGACAAAGAAAGCACAGATATCCGTATCAGTGGTAGGTAAATATGAAACCTCCTGATGACGAAGAGAGTATAGAACGCCACTGTGACTCTAGAATAGCGAAGGACCAGTTTACCCTGGTGAGCTATAGTAGTAGAGACACGAGATGTCCTACAAGTGATCCTCTTACTGACTGAGGAAGGTGAAGGTCATGAGAATCCGGCTCTCTTAATGACCTATGTATGATACTGATGTGACTTCTCAGCGATCAGTTGGGGTATGAGTGGTAAGCCTCATCTCCACAGGGCATAATGTTGTTTGTAAAACATAATCAACCATGTAGTATAACTTGTTAGAGATAACTCCAAGTTAGTTGATTGATGTTACATTGCAATAGTGTTTATATTCTCCATATCTCCTAAATGGTAGAGATCTTGTTATACCTACAACTGTTATAGAATACTTTGAAGGCTTTACTGTTTAAGATATTCTTTGATGTTATAATAAAGCTTCTGGCGAAGAGTTATAACTCTCGCTGGGACAATTATGTATAATTGTCTCACCCCGTAGACTTCAACTTTTTAGGTGGACGTCAGAGACAAAGGAACCAGCCTACAAGTGATCAGTCTCAGCAGCAGCAGCACCAGGGGCAGCAGTAATCTCAGGTGGAGATTGTCCTGCCATGTGGTGTAGTTAGAGTCAGTCCTATGTGTCCTCTGTACTCTCAGGTCTTGGAGTCTTTTGTATAGTGATATTGAGATTTTGTATCTGGATGTATATAATTACTCAAGAAGTAATTATCCTGAGATGTAAACAGTTTATCTCTCTTTATGAAAGAATCTTTTATGGATCCAAGCTCTTGTCTCGAAAAGTTTTAATTTCCCGTGATTTTTGTCTTCCGCTGATTACCGATTCGCTTCCGCTACGTTTTAATCGTGTTTATGTCATGGTTTGGAGATCAGAGCCCACAACTAGTGGTATCAGAGCTCTAGGTCAGTTGAGTCTACAGAGGCATAGGACTTAGGATGTCGAGTCTACCTTTAGTACTCCTTCCTTATCTAATAGAATCTTCTGCTCCTCAGGAGAAGAAGATACATAAGAATGTCAGAACATCACGATGAGTACGTGGCAGAGAGTAGTGCTAGTGCACCTCAAGGCGGTGCAAGAGTTCCGAGAATAGAACAACCTGCACCGGAGTTACCAAGAGAGCCACCCCAGTTCGACCCAGCTGACATGAGTAACCCAGCTGTACAGACAATGTTCGGGCAGTTCATGACTGCCATGACACATATAACTGATAGGATGCCCATTCCTGCACCTAGGGCACCTGTCCAGCCTAAAGCACAAGGTATCGGTAAGACATTCGAACGACTTCGTCGTGTCGGAGCTACCGAGTACTTCGGAACTGCCGACCCTGCAGATGCTGACTTATGGTTGACAGAGTTGGAGAAGGCTTTCAGGATTCTTATGATTCCGGAAGCAGAGAAGGTTAGACATGCTGTCTATCTTCTCAAAGGCAGTGCTGGTCACTGGTGGAACATGGAAGAGCAGAAGAGACCTGGGGTAGAGTTCTCATGGGAAGAGTTTCGTCGGGAATTTATCAATAGATATTTTCCAAAGACCTTCCTAGATGAGAAGATCTCTCAGTTTGAGAAACTAAGGCAGGGTATGATGAACATTAGTGAGTATGAAGCTAAGTTCATGGAGTTGCTGTGGTTCTGTTCGCACATGGCTGCTACGAATGAGGAAAGAATCAGAAGATTCGAAAAGGGTTTGAATTCTGATATGTCAACCCCTGTGTCTGCCTTAGAAAACAGAGAGAGATTCTCTACCTTCGTTGAGTTAGTCCGAAGGATAGAGAGATCTGTGGTTGAGAAAAGACAAACCCATAAAAGATATCCACAGTTCCAGGGTTCTTCATCTAGGGATTCCAAGAAACCTAGATTCTCTGCACCTAACCCTCCACCACCCAGATCGAGTTTTCAAACTCAATGGACACCAAGCAGAGGTAGAGGACGGAGTCAACCGCTTCAAGGGACGCACAGTTCTGCATCAGTGTCAGTTACTGGACCACCCAGACCACAGCAACAGGAGAAGAGTTGCTACAACTGTGGTAAGGTGGGACACTTGATGAAGGATTGCCGTTCTAGGCCTGTCGGTATGACACAACAACCCCCGAGACAGAATCAACAGGGATATCAGAATAGACAACATCAAGGAGAAGCTCGAGGACGTGGACAAGCGTCTCAAGATGGATCATCAGCACCACCTCAACACCAGGCGACTGCGAGGTTCTATGCTATGAACCCACCTGAGGCAGTGGTCAATCCACGGGTAGTGGCAGGTCAGATGAAACTTTTATATTCTGATATGTCTACATCCTGTATTGTATCCGTTCTGATTGATCTGGGTGCTACGCACTCTTTCATCACTCGTGAAGTGATTCGTAACTGCAATATGACTGTTAGTCATAGGACAGATAGTTTGTTGTTAGAGACTCCGGTAAGTGGGTCTGCCATTTTGCAGGAGGTATGTTCTCCCTGCATCCTTTTCTTTTCTGACCATCGCATTCAAGTGGATCTTATACCACTTGATATGCAGGGATTTGATATAATCCTCAGGATGGATACCTTAGAAAGGTATAGAGTTGTCTTGGATTGTGAGTCCAAGTTGGCTGTGTTTGCTGATGAAACCAACACATGGATCTTTCAAGGAGAAAGAAAGATTCTGCCCACCTGTCTTGTATCAGCTATGGTTGCTGATAAGCTGTTGAGGCAAGGATGTTATGCATTCTTAGCCCATGTGGTAGATGTTACCAAGGAAAGTTCCAATCCTACTAAAGTCCCTATAGTCAGGGAATTTGAAGATCTGTTTCCTGAAGAACTTCCTGGTATACCACCACCTCGGGAGATTGATTTTGAAATCAATCTGATCCCAGATACGAAACCCATAGCTCAGACTCCGTATAGAATGGCGCCTGCCGAGATGGCAGAACTCAAGAAACAGCTTCAAGAGTTACTTGAGAGAGGTTTTATCCGACCAAGTACTTCACCTTGGGGTGCTCCGGTCTTGTTTGTTAAAAAGAAATATGGGTCAATGCGGTTATGCATCGACTACAGACAACTCAATAAAGTAACAATAAAGAATAAGTATCCTCTGCCGAGGATTGATGATCTCTTTGACCAGTTGTGTGGTGCAACAGTCTTTTCAAAGATAGACTTGAGGTCTGGATATCATCAACTCTGTATTAAGGATAGTGACATATCCAAGTCTGCCTTTAGGACAAGATATGGTCACTATGAGTTCACGGTTATGTCGTTTGGACTAACCAATGCACCAGCTGCATTCATGGAACTCATGAATAGAGTTTTTCGACCTTTCCTTGATCAGTGTGTTGTTGTCTTCATAGATGACATACTGATTTATAGTAAGGATGCTCAGCAGCATGAGCAGCATCTTCGCCAAGCTTTGACCTTGCTAAGAGAACATAAGCTGTACGCTAAGTTTAGCAAGTGTGAGTTTTGGCTGCCGGAGGTATCTTTTCTTGGACATGTGATATCCGCCTCGGGAATTCGTGTTGACCCTACAAAGGTAGAATCTGTTCTACAATGGGAACAACCGAAGACACCGACGGAGATTCGAAGTTTCTTGGGGTTAGCTGGCTATTATCGAAGGTTCATTAAGAACTTTAGTTCTATAGCTTTACCTTTGACCAAGTTAACCCAGAAAGATGTTCCTTTTTCTTGGAGTGATAAGTGTCAACAGTCTTTTCAGTTGCTGAAGGAGAGATTGACAAGTGCACCTGTGCTAGTGCTACCTGAACAAGGAAAAGGATATATAGTTTTCTGTGATGCTTCCAAGAACGGACTAGGATGTGTGTTGATGCAGGATAAACAAGTGATTTCTTTTGCTTCCCGATAGCTTAAGAAACACGAGGAGAATTATCCAACACACGATCTGGAGTTAGCTGCTGTGGTTCATGCTTTGAAGATCTGGAGGCATTATCTCTACGGAGAGACATTCCAGATTTTCACAGACCAAAAAAACCTTAAGTATATTTTCTCTCAGCATGAGCTCAACATGAGGCAACGTCGCTGGATGGAGTTAATCAAGGACTACGACTGTACAATTGATTACCATCCAGGCAAGGCCAATGTTGTTGCAGACGCCTTGAGTAGGAAATCAGCAACATCAACCATGAATAGAGCACAACTAAACTCTTTAGTATGCTCTAGGAGAGATATGCTTATCTCTTTAAGGCAAGACAATGTACAGTTGAAGGTGTCATTGTTAGCCGGATTGTTGGCTGAGATGCATATTAAACCTACCCTAAGGGAGCAGATTAAAGAGGCACAGCTAGGTGATGTTGCAGTTCAGCAGATTAGATCTGAGTATGGAAATGAGAAGAAAGATGGTTTTCATGACTCAGAGGACCAAGTAGCTTGTTATAATGGAAGGATGATAGTGCCGGCTGTGGACAACTTGAGGAAGTTAGTCCTGGAAGAAGCCCATTCTTCCATGTATGCTATGCATCCAGGGAGCACCAAGATGTATCGGAATTTGAAAGATCTGTATTGGTGGCCTGGGATGAAGAAGGACGTTGCAGAGTTTGTTCTGAGGTGTCCCGTGTGTCAGCAAGTTAAAGCTGAACACCAGAAGCCTGTAGGGACAATGCAACCTTTACCCATACCACAGTGGAAGTGGGACCATGTGACCATGGACTTTGTTGTTGGCCTACCCAGGACAAGCAAAGGACATGATTCCATTTGGGTAATTGTTGATAGGTTGACTAAGACAGCACATTTCTTACTTTTCAAAACAACCTATTCTGCTGAAAGGTTATCAGAGTTGTATGTTAAAGAGATAGTGCGTTTGCACGGAGTTCCTGTCACAATAGTTTCTGACAGAGGCCCTCAGTTTACAAGTCGTTTTTGGGAATAGTTATACCAAGCCTTAGGCACCAAGCTAAAGTTTAGTACGGCCTTTTATCCACAGACTGATGGACAGTCGGAAAGGACCATACAAACCTTAGAAGACCTGTTGAGAGCATGTGTTCTCCAGTTCACCTAATTGAGGACCTAATTGCAAATAAGTTATCAATTTAATCAAAATTCTGTTTTATGGATCAATCATGGTTCAACCCCTATCAAATCACCTTGAACTTTGATGAAATCTTGGGCAAATGGTCTCAAGGCCATCTGGGGTCCACCCACATGATCTCAAGACCGTTTGGGCCAAGTTTGGGCCCAATTGGAGCTCAATTTAAGGGTTCAACCTTGAGTTGAGTCACATTGTTGAGTGTTCATGGGTGAACATTGATAGACCCTAATTGTATCGACTTCAACCCTAATTGGTCAACCATTGAGGGTCAATTGAATGACCAAGTGGTCAAGCATAATCTTAATTGACCCAATTCATAAGTGGTCATCATAGCTTTGACCTTTTGAGGGCTTCAACTTTGGTTGACATTAGGTGGTAACTTTTGATTTTGTTGTTGAAGGACCAAGCGGCTAAGACCATGAGAGCCTCGCGGTCTCAAGACCGTGAGAGGGCTCGCGGTCTCAAGACCATGAGGGGGCTCACGGTCTCAAGACCGAGAGGAGGCTCGCGGTCTCAAGACCGTGAGGGGCCTCGCGGTCCTGAGGTCAAAGTGGGCAAACGGTCTACATAGCTTCGCGGTCTAGAAATCACATGATGGCTCGCGGTCTTGAAGTAGGTTGAGGGGGCTCGCGGTCTTGGAAGGGGTTGAGGGATCGCGGTCCTAAAGTCAAAATAGACTAAACGGTCAACACACCCTCGCGGTCTTTAAAAGTCAAAATTGGCTAAACGGTCAACACTTTCAAATGATCTCAACTCAATTGAAGAATGATGGTTGAAGGTCAATCAATGTGATTCAAAGATGACTTCTTTCAATCAATTGATGAAATAAATGGTTCAATGTTGCCCTAATCAAACCCTAATGATAACCTAGGATATTAAGGGGCTAATTGACCAATATTTTGACCCTAATGATGATCAATGGGGTGAATTACCAAAATACCCCTGAAGGGTAAATTAAGTAATACCTTGATCAAATCAAACCCTAATCACATGATAGTGATGTTTTGGGCTATGTTAGCCTATGATGACTTAATCCGACCTGATCTAGAGTGATGTTGACATCACCTAACCTTATGATGAGAGAGAAAGTACTTCTAGAGAGAGAAAGTACTTCTAGAGAGAGAAAGTACCCTTTTTAAATGGAAACTCAATTAAAGCATCTCCAATGCACAGGAATGAGCATAATTAGGATATGATCCACCTGTGTGAGATCATAGAAACCCTAATTATGATAAATGATGAACCTTTAACTAATCTAAGAGCATCAATGAAGATGTTACTCATACATGATGATGTTATGAGTTCAATTCACCTTAGTGTGAATAGGAAACCCTAATTCAAGGGTGATGACATGTAATGTGAATAGTAAACCCTAATTCAAGGGTAATGGCATGCTTTTGAGTATTAAACTCTATTTGATGTGAATTAGAGATTTAACTCTTATGACAAGAGTAGGAAGTATATTCCTTATTTCTGTATTACCTTTATTAGTTGTATTAACCATGCAGGTTCTGATATGAAGGTAATCATATCCAGGTATGGATGTTGATGTTATATTCATTAAAGGCATGTTGTTAGCCTTATGAATAAGTAAGGTAATCTGATGCCTTGACAAGTGGCATCCTATGCTGATAATGGGCTGTGAGAGCCATGAATACCATCAAGGTCATGCCTTAGAGATGACTTGTGATGAGGATAATAAGAAATGATGATTGATATGAGTTAGGCTTGTTACATTTAGTATTCTTCTGTTATAGCTGCTATGCTACTGTTATTGTTTGGAGAATAATGTATGCTGTTAACGAATACTGAATGTACCTAACTAATCAAGTATAATGTAGAGCCCTGATCATAGATCCATCATTGTCAGAGATTAAGTGATGGTGAAATAGGTTTTCCTCAAGGAACTCCTGGAGCTCATACTTTTGAGTATGTGGGGTACATGGATGTGTAGAACCTTACATCCTAGTGTAGGAAAGTGATGTAGATGTGTAATCCATCCATCCTTCACTATATTTCCATACCGTATCAGTGGTAGGTAAACATGAAACCTCCTGATGACAAAGAAAGCACAGATATCTGTATCAGTGGTAGGTAAATATGAAACCTCCTGATGACGAAGAGAGTACAGAACGCCACTGTGACTCTAGAATAGCGAAGGACCAGTTTACCCTGGTGAGCTATAGTAGTAGAGACACGAGATGTCCTACAAGTGATCCTCTTACTGACTGAGGAAGGTGAAGGTCATGAGAATCCGGCTCTCTTAATGACCTATGTATGATACTGATGTGACTTCTCAGCGATCAGTTGGGGTATGAGTGGTAAGCCTCATCTCCACAGGGCATAATGTTGTTTGTAAAACATAATCAACAATGTAGTATAACTTGTTAGAGATAACTCCAAGTTAGTTGATTGATGTTACATTGCAATAGTGTTTATATTCTCCATATCTCCTAAATGGTAGAGATCTTGTTATACCTGCAACTGTTATAGAATACTTTGAAGGCTTTACTGTTTAAGATATTCTTTGATGTTATAATAAAGCTTCTGGCGAAGAGTTATAACTCTCGCTGGGACAATTATGTATAATTGTCTCACCCCGTAGACTTCAACTTTTTAGGTGGACGTCAGAGACAAAGGAACCAGCCTACAGGTGATCAGTCTCAGCAGCAGCAGCACCAGGGGCAGCAGTAATCTCAGGTGGAGATTGTCCTGCCATGTGGTGTAGTTAGAGTAGTCCTATGTGTCCTCTATACTCTCAGGTCTTGGAGTCATTTGTATAGTGATCTTGAGATTTTGTATCTGGATGTATATAATTACTCAAGAAGTAATTATCCTGAGATGTAAACAGTTTATCTCTCTTTATGAAAGAATCTTTTATGGATCCAAGCTCTTGTCTCAAAATGTTTTAATTTCCCGTGATTTTTGTCTTCCGCTGATTACCGATTCGCTTCCGCTACGTTTTAATCGTGTTTATGTCATGGTTTGGAGATCAGAGCCCACACCTCTCCCACTTCTCGACCATAGACCATTCAATTCGCCATCGTCAGATCACCATTTAGACCCTTCTTAAAATGTCTGCTCCTTTCCTCACCAATCGACACCAAGTGAAGATAGAACCTCAACAACTCTACAAACTTTGCTTCATACTTGTTGATCGACATGGATCCCTCCCAGATCTACTCAAACTGACTGAGCTTGTTATCCAAATAGTTATGTGAAAAGTACCTGCTGACAAACTCTCATCTAAAATCCTCCCAACTAATATTAACACTTAGTCATTTTCCTCTTCAATGACCCACCAATGGCCAACAATCCCCTTAAGGAGATACACTACATGCTTCACCTTATTAGCCTTGGGGATATTAAGGATCTTGAAAGCC
Source organism: Alisma plantago-aquatica (assembly GCA_963693085.1). Classification (NCBI taxonomy): domain Eukaryota; kingdom Viridiplantae; phylum Streptophyta; class Magnoliopsida; order Alismatales; family Alismataceae; genus Alisma; species Alisma plantago-aquatica. The sequence continues at coordinate 641,567,344 of OY856413.1, read as the reverse complement.
TTTTCCAACTTTGTCAGCCAAAGATTAGCATTTCCCGGATCAACTGTACTCTCATATGCCACAACACCCACACGTCTCAATCTTTGAAAGGTCTACCGAACTCCTAGAGATTCGACACCAGGGACAATTATCCTAGGCTAAAGGGTAGACATCCTGTCCGCCATGTGCATCATCTTCGCCATAAAAATCCCAAACAGAGTCTCGAAGGCAGGGTTCTCTATCATAGTCGGGTCAAACTAGGGCTCATCAGGCATCCAATCTTCTCTTTCCTGAACCCCCACACCACCACCAGGTGCAACAATACTTCTCTTTGCAGTGCGTTCTTTATATTCTCCAGCCATCTTTCGACTGTTCTTCTTCTTGTACATAAGTAGAAGTGAATAAAAGATAGACTGGAGACATTAGAACAAATACAAACTCTAGTCCTAGGTTCATGTAGACCTAGCAAACCTATATCTCTGATACCAAAAATTTTACTATGACACCCTAAAGCACCGCAAGCGAGATTACTCCAAACCAAAAACAGAAACAACACTAAGCAAACAAATTTCCTAAAAACATAGGTAAATAAAATTGATTTTATTAAAGTACCCTAAGCCAAAAACTTATTACATATTAGTCCACAAAGTTTATCACATGCAACACACAACATATTACATGGTACTTACATCAGTTTAGGTCGACATTCCTATCCTCAACCTATCACATAAGATACTGGTTCCACATATATATACAAGACAAAAACTTTGTATCGATTACACCACCACAAAACATCTCAAAAACAATGCCAAGGACCCAGATGTACAACGACGACTCTAGGAACCTAGTGGCAGAAGACCAAACATCCCAGGTAGAGATATAACTCTTTGCAACACTATTAAAGCACAAATAATCTAAATAGGTAAAACAACATACTAACAAGATGAGAAGATTCAACCAAATGATATGCATATAACCAGTAAAGTAGATTAAACAAGATTAAGTAGCCACTACTAAATATCAGATCAAGTTATATTTGAATCAGGAATATGAAGAACAGTATAACAATTGACTTCTCTTACCGTCTTATAATTCAAGAAATCAGTAAAAAGACAAGGAAAAGGCTTGACCAATGTGAGACGTATGTCACCTAAGCATATATACTATACGGCTGTGCTACATCTTTTATTATTCCCTGAGCATTTGAGTCATACCACCCAAATCCAACTGACCACTGCTAAGTCAAAATCAGTTCCTTATAAGGTTCATGGAAGAGTCAGAATCCATAGCCTCTCCAACATCTCTTGGTCAGCACAAGAGAACACCACATAGATATATCAGTCAACTACAAAAGGGTGATATATAGTTAGCACAAGGATCATGTCACATGTGTCTGTCCATATATAAAAACACCTAGCCCAGCTTGGTATAGGTAAAAACACTAGAAGAACATGCTCACACATGGTTATTTTTAGAACGAGTGTCTCACTCATGGCCATCCGTATCACAAGAAGATCGGCTCACACACAGTCGTCTCACTCATATTGTAATTAAGGATGCAAGGAGACACTCAACTTGCACCCCGCATATTCAAAAATATGCACTCCGAGTTACACTCATTTCACCAATCCAACAAATAAAGTTGATACTAGAATGGATCTATGACACAAGGCACTACATGAATAGGCTTCACCTGATTAGTTAACTGATTTGGGTGACTCTTAGCATCAATCAAGTTACAATGTATAAAGTTCAAATAAATTCTACAAGAATAAGGGTGTTGTGCAACTCTAAAAGATGTAAAACGTACAAGGTGTGAACTTGTCACACAACCAACACATGATGCTCAAGGTTTTCCATCCAAAAGGCAATCATCTATGTCACACATCACTATGGGATCTTAATCCCTTAATCAAATCACTAGAGGATAACACCTCTTAGTAGGCATCAAGCCATCACTAGGTCATAGGACCTATCACATCAAGCTGTGTAGGTTCATTGTCACATAATGTCTCATTTAGTGTTAATAAGCACCACACTGTATCACATAACCATCACCGTAGCCTACATTAGCCATGGCATATGTGTTACATGCAAGGTTCGGGGATTATAATTGAGAGAGATAAAACATTCTATATAAAGAACATCTCATGAGAGAGAATGCAAACACATAACTCATCAATAGGGATAGGGTTCGAGGGTTTAGGAAATTAGGGTTTGTAGGTACATACAAGTACTAAAATCTAGAGATAACACCTCCCACATCCTTAGAACACTTAGAGTTAAGAAGAATGATTAAGGTTAAGGAAGATTGTTATCCACATAGAACTACATGTGGCTCAAACATAACTCATAAATGTACATGTATTAGGTACTCAACCATGTGTCACCACCATGCCTCAAATATGTGTCGCGACCACTACTACCTTGGGTTGCGTCTACTCACTATGCACATTGTTGTGACCCAAAGAAGAAGGGATGTTGCGACACCACCCCTATGCATGTCACAACTTTGACAAGGACAACAGTCATCTTCAACACATGAGCAAGAATTCATCTGAAATAGAAGAAAGGTCCTACCAAGATAAGGTAGGAGAGAATGACACACAACTAGGACATCCCAACCAAAATAGCTCATGGGTCAGGAGTAATCGTGATGTCGTGACCGTGACACACCAAAGAGAAGACCTATCATGAACACAACATGATCTTGACCAATACCAAGGTAGACATGCCATTACGACCACAACCAACGCCAAGGCAAATGCGGCGTTACCATTGTGAATAAAACTTGAAGCCAAATATATGTTGCGACTTTGGATAAAACAAAGCATGATGACCACTAAGGGTCAAGACACCACCAAGAATAAGAACTATGATCAAACCAAGATCAAAATAGAGATAAATCCATGAATAAAATAGGTGACACAACAAAGGAACCCATCATCATCATAGAGGGAAAATCTCATACAAAATGGTCACCAAACCCTATAGCAAGATTCCAAAAACTACCATGAAAAAGAATCATAACAAGGGAGAGAAACCAAGATCATTACCGTCAATTGAACCAAGGCTTCATAGAACACTACAAAACTCGATCATCATGCATTCAAACCAAACCAGGGTCAAGAAGGAAGGAAAACCACCATGCACCACAAACACCAAAATTATGTAAGAAGGAAATTTGGGTTTCAGATTTCATCCAAGAAAAGCAAGATCTCAACATCATCCAAGCTATAAGGTCTATCATCATCTACGAGAACATTAAGGTAACATATAGAGAGAGAAAAACAACATGAAATCATGGAAAGAGAAATAATAGAGAAGGTTAAGAGTTATATAATCTGCCTTAAGGAAGATCACTCCAAGGAAGGAAACTCCAAGCACACGATCACCAAGGAAGATCAAGCTCCACCAAAAGCTCCATTTTTGGCTACAACATCACCTCAATAAAGAGAAAATACCAAGGTTACAAGATAGCTCAAGAATGAGGTCAAAGAGCTAAAGAACAAACCAAAAGAAAGAAAGGGGGAAAAGAGATAGGGAACTCCCTCTCACTTGGGTGTCGCCTTGTCAAAACATGGCCTATTACACTTGTCATGAGGAGCTTACTCTCAAGAACGACCACCATGTCAAAAAATAGTCTAGGACCAGGATAAAGGAAGAATATAGAGTAGAAGATCCACAGAAAACATCCAAGAGGAAAGATAAATACTCACAAGGTTGAATATGAGCAAGGATCACCACAAGAACCGCATGCAAGGGTTGAAACACCTCCAAAGAACCAAGAACATATCCATCTTGATCTACAAAGCTCCAAGATCTCCCAAGTAAGGAAGGAGGAAGAAGATGGCCGAAAAAGATCACTTGCATGTAGAGCAGAGGGTTTATATAGAAAAGGAGGAGAGATGTAGGGCAAGGGATGATGTGTCAACCAAAGAAAGTCCCAAAGGGACACTTGTACACCCATAAAACTAACATGAATCCACATAAAGATAACATGCAAGAGATAGTAATATAGTCTAAGTTGGATGTTGACCGCATAGGCCACCTGACCATCATGTCGCGACCGTAAAACACCAAGGAAACTACTCATGGTCGCGACACACCATCAAGGACCACTAGGTGGTGACACTCTACACAGAAGCACCCATCTCGACCCATGACACCCAAGACCATCTCGGTCATGACAACCACACCTAAGGGAGGTTTATTGACCATGAAACCCGTCAACCAGGCCCTAGATCGTGACCTAGGTCGAAACAAACCAACAAGCATCATATGGTAAAGGTACATTGAATCCTACAAAACTGTAATCACCACTAAGGGGATACCACTCAACTAAGGGTCAAAAAAGGTGCCCCAAAGAACCAAAACCTCCCTCATTAACATAAGAGAGAGAAGGAATACTCTAGAGGTAGAAATTTATAAGAATACCCCCTTCTAACGGGAAATTTGCAATTTGCACCAGAACTAACACTAAAGGCACAAACAACATCCAAACAAGCTCAAACTGGTGATTTAAGCTCTCCACATGTTCTAAGATCATTTCAAAGGATTAGAGAAAGGTTCTAAGAACAACATCAAGCCAAAAAAAATAGGCCTAACCCAAAATGTAGGTCGGGGGCCTTACAAATTCTATCTAATATATTTGTCTCAATCATGAGATGATGACACAGACATAGTAGATGTCTCAAGAATGATGTCACTTGATGACATATGTTTTTGGGTTTAGGACTTGAACAATGAGATCATATGTATGACAAGAGCACATACATTCCTGTTATGTCCCTAGTTGGATAATATTGTGGAAGAAAAATAGACATCAGTAATACATAAGACTAGTGTGTGTGTTAACTAATGATAGAGTCTCATTAGTCATGATATGTGAAATCAAGTCAAAAACATAGCTACATGTAAAAGAACAATGTATAGGATAGACCCACCATGTGAGTGATACATGGACATCATCTCTTATAGTCATAGTGGTGATTGTGGTTCTTAGACCTGAAGTCAGTACACTCATGACATGTTGTTCAATGTATTTTGACATCATCCAACGTGACTTTGAATAAGGGTTTCCATAAAGGTGATGCTCAGGTACATTGTGACATATGGGGATTGAGTGTGAGTGATGTATATGTGATTCTTCCCTCCTATAGAAGATTGATATCTAGGCCACTTGATAAGAGAGACTAAGAAACATATGGCCACACTTATGTGAGTCAATATTAGATATGTGACCTCCTATGCATCTCATATAGTCTTCTCTAGTTCAAGGAACTTGAATTGAACGTTGATAGGATGACGATTCCATGCTTTTAGTTCAATGTGGATACAAGAAACAAATAAACTATACAATCATAGTAACACTTGTCATAGATTGTAGGTTGAATTTGTTCTCCAACTTTCCAATTACTTGGGTAGCAATAATGTGTTACTAGATACTTCACATTGCTTGTGATGTCCTAAGTTGGTCATGGACATACACTGCCAATGTAATTTTGGACATATGGGGTCACACACATAAGATGCACCTAGAATAGGAGTTTACTCATGAATAATGTTTGATTTATTACTAAAGTGTTTAAGTATTCAATTAAACAAACATTGTTTGATAATTGGCTGACAAGAATGTGAGTTGACCGTCCTCAAGGGTTGAGTCGACCAACTCAAGTTCCAAGTCAATTTAAATAATGTTTGTTGTACATTGGCTGAATTGGAAAATGGGTCGACCAATTTAGGATGTGAACTAACTGATTCAGAGTATGAACTGACTAGTTCAACATGTGAATCGCCTAATTCAATGATCAATACGATTGGATGAAGGATTGATGCTGACATCATGTTGCACATTAATCTCACATCGTAAGACAATATGTTTATAGATAGGAAATATATTGAACTGACAAATTCAAGTGTTGAACTGATTGATTCACATATGATTCAACCTACTCATGGTTCGTAGTAGCTAGAAATTTTTGAAGATCCATCTAATTTGACTCCCAATTGATCTGGAAACCTTCACCCTAGCCCTCCTATAATTAGAGGGTTACTCAAGGCTTTTAGGATAGACATCAATAAACTTTGAATTTTTTTTTCTCTCATAGTTTTGGTAACTACAGAGCCCCAACAAGTCTTATCCCTAAAAAGAAGAGATAGGAAGTGTAACATCCCACGATTTCAGGCCTCGGATAACATGTTCTTAAAAGGAATGATTGGACTAACCATATCACCAAGGTGCACCTCCTTTTCAGGGAGCCCATTTCTAAATAATTCCACGGTTAAGCATGCCCAGCCCATAGTAGTACTAGGATGGGTGACTAGTCGGGAAGTTTATCCTGGCTTGCACGTGAGTGAGGATAAAGCGTCTTGTTGAGGCTAGTGGTGGTTTCTGGGGCCAGTCATCATTCCTGAAACTCTGCTAGAGCCTTGGGAAGTGGGCCCGGGCATTACATTTGGTATCAGAGCATCGGTTCCTCATATAATCTTTAATAATTATTAAATTTTACAAACCATGTAGAACCCAAGGGAGTTATTAGAGGATTTTCTGAAAGACAGAGGTGTCTAGAAAAGGATCACATCCGGGGGGTGGCAATATTTTCCTCCGCACCGCTAATCGGAATATGAGGACTCCCAGATTTGTGTGACTTCCTGGCCAATGTCTCAAGATTTGACTCAAAATAAGATACCTTTAAGAATCTATCATCTTGTTCATCCCTTCTCAACTCAAATGTTGTTAAGGATTTGAAGGATTAGGGTTTTCTCTCTTTTCCTCACCCTCTCGAGGTATGGGTAAAGTTTATAAGGTTTAAGGAATCCTCCACAAAATTAATGAAAAGCATGTCAATAAGATGTCATGGACATACACTTAATAGTTTAAGCATAAAATAAAGAATATATACATGCTTAGGTCGTATGACATATGTTGTAATGCCCTCAGGAGAGGCCTGAGGCTAGACCTTTTTGTTAGGAGGATGAGTTGAGAGAGTTAGTCTTGTAGGTAGAAACCTCCATTATGAGTAGAGACCTGACACATCCTCTGACGATGATGCTAACCCTAACCCTAAGTGCTGGCTAGAGAGAGATGACACGATGATTTAAATGCCATGATAGACCACATGTGTGGGTGGACATGCTTTTGGATGCCCATGACGATATGAGCCATGTGAGGTTGGATGACCTAGTACCTTTGACGAACCAACCCGGAAAAGGGTCATGCATGTTAGAGTGAAGGATAGCTCCTTCAATGATGAGGTTAGTGAAGAACCTATAAAAACCCTATGGACTTATGAAAGTAGGGCATAACATGCACCCAGAGTACGTCAGTAGTGCGGGAAGTAGATTGAAACCCTGGCCAGGAGAGTATGTTGGATAGCTTATGATATAAGCATAAAGGGCTATGGATAATCTTGACCAAACACAAGTTTGAACATAGGCTTCACCCATTTAAGGCTACACTTTTGAGTTTGATCCTTCCTGGAGAGAGGACCTCTAGTAGTAAGGTTGTTTGTAGGGTTAGCTCTAGACAGCGAGAGAGAGCAGGGCCCAAGCAAGAAGGTTGGAAGCTTAGACTCTGAGATATGAGGAACAATGGGGAGTTGAGGATGATGCAACCTAAGTGGATGATAGTGGTTGCCTCATGCTTGATCCCTGGAGGCTGATGATATCTTGGTTGCCTTTAGAGGAACCATACCCTAGAGAAAAGATGAAGTTGCTGGTACCTATGTGCCTATGGTATAAGTGTTTACCTTCTAAGTTAAGAAGAAGAGTTCCTTAAACCATGAAGAGGTTTAGTAGCAAGTTGTGAGGCCTTTTACATAGTTGGATGTCCTTGAGGAGGACTCAACTCTGAGGTGTTGCTTGAGTAGAAAGATAATAGGAAGTGCATGGCATACCTTGTACATGCTTGGATCATGGTTAAAAAATTGAGTAGGCAGTTGGACATCAGAAAAGTGAACCTAGGGTTCCTAGGCCTAAGAGGGGAAGTGGTGTACCTGATTCTCATGACGTGATTTGAGTTTCTATAGATTCGAGCATGACACTCCTCGTGATTAAAGGAAAGGGAAACCCCACTTAAGTCTAAGGTATGTTTGATGAACCCCTCACATCTATGTTGGTGATAGGGGCATGTATGTTTTTGGTCCAATGTTGAGGAATGAGAAAAAGTATGACCTAGCATGGTTTAGTAGGTGGTCTGCTTGTGCCTTAGTAGTTTTCTAGGGCTGAGTATGCTCAGGTGGATGTAAACCCTAGACATAAGGACATTTGTGACCTTTGTTATCAATATGTAGTTTCCTCCCATCCTTGGAGAGGGACCCTTTTGTAGGGTGTATACCCATTTTGTTGGTTTAAGGTATCCTAAAGAGGTCTCATAGGATCTTGAGAAGCTAAGTGAAAAGTACATAGTATGAGAATGAACCTGTAGACCCATAGATAACCATCTCTAAGTGCATGTGAATGTGTTACCATGGAGGTAACCGGTATGGGACCTGACCAAGGTAGGCAGGTCACCATGACCCCTATGAAAGGATGAAAGTCAGCCCAGGAATGCAGAGAGAGATGATGGAGACTTGGGTAAAGTTCTAAGTTGGACATGTACTATGTTGGAATCCTAAGTCTATCCTAGGGTCAAGTAGGGATAAGAACGATGGAAATTGGAGTTGCCTAATTCCCTAGTTGCACATGACCATAGGGTCGGGAGGTAACAACTATCATTGTATGAGGGCCATGGGTTAGGAAATTGATCATCTTCATGAACTCATGGGACCCAAAGGGCAGATGAGGAGGGCACTCTCTGGATGTATAAGGGAAGATGGATGACCCCAAAAGTTCCGACACCCAATAGACCTAGAAGGAGATGACCAAGGATTGTGTGTGATGACCCAAGTGGGTTCGAGACAAGTTTTCCATGGAAGTAACTTTGATATCAAGATGATCATGATGTAGAGACATATGTTTCATGTTTCAACTTAAATTTGAAGGTGTACTGGAAAGGTGGGATGTACCATCTCTACTCTTGGAATGGGAAGAACTTGGTATTTGGACTGCAACCAAATGCTTATTTCCTCTTGTTATGGGAGTGAGAGATAGGACAGTACGCATGCCATACACCAAGGATAAAAGATGATGTGAGTCGGAATGTTGCTATGAGGTATGAGTATAGAGATGATAACTTACCCTTGTGGAGTGAATGATACATTGATGGTTTACAAACACTAAGTGAAATAAGGTAGTCATCTTATGAGAATGTTTTTATCATGAGCTATGAATTATACAAGGTTGAATTTGATAACCAAAGTTTTCTTGTTCAAGATAGACCTAAAGTTTGAGAGGAGATGATAAGTGGAATACATGGAGGTGTATGTCTTCAACGTTACCTAACACATAAGGATGTGAGGTGGTAATGGATGCTCTTGTGGAGAGACAGCTATGTTGTTTAACTAGGTGACATGCTAGAAGAGGTTTTTAGGTTAACCCTAAGTTAGAAAAAGGAGATATGTTTGGCTAACACTCAGATGTAATAGATCTGTTGATTAAGTTAGTGGTTGTTTGGTTAGCCATCCTAGGCCTTGATGCAATAAAGGATGGTTGTAGAGCCTCATATCCACTTCTTTGGAAAAGAAGGTGATGAAACCCGACTAGAGTGATTTAGGGTTTCCGAGGAATCAATCTTGAGGAATCATGACATAAAAATATCATGCTTTTAAGATCGCCATACACCGTGGTACTACGAAGATAGTAAGTGACAATATTACTTTGGATGCTTAAGATGAAGTTGCACGTGGCTTGTCGCCATGCAAGCCAGGAGGTGAAGGATGAACATTAGTAACCCACTGAGTTGGTATAGAGGATGGAGAATCCCTAAGGTGGAATGGGAGTTGACCAATATGGATGTTGGGGTAAGTCTCCCATGGACCGAAGAAGGTCAAGATGTAATGTGGGTTATGGTAGATCACCTTACCTAGATAACGTGAGAAAGAAAGAATATTGTCAAGGGATGGATCCAGTTGAACTACATATGAGAAAGAGATGGTTCAACTACACCATGATGTGAGTTCAAAAGTTCTTGAGTATAACCTAAAGATTCACTTCCATGCGGTGGAAGTAGGTACATGAAGAACTAGATGTTAGTACAATTTATCACCCCTAACTAATGGTTAGTATAATCCAGACTAGAGGGTCTGATAAGAGCATGTGTGCTTGTTCAGGGTGATACATAGAGACAGTTCTTGTCCTCTGCAAGATGTAATGATAACCACCATAGCCAGTATCGGGATGTAAAGGAGCTCTGTAAGGGAGGTTGTGTCAGTCACCACTTCATTAAGATGATGTTGGTGAAGGGACCTCACGAAGGTCAGAAAAGGACCACAGTGTGTGCAGATGAAGTTGCTGTGATCATGTAATGGCTAAAAGAGAGCCCAGGGGTGACATGAGTCATGAGCTAATGCAAAGCAAACTGACATGCAGTTCACTGTGGGAGAGTATGTGATTTGAGATCTGACCCCTCTAAGTTATAGCTAAGAGAGTTGAGTCCCAGCTGCATGGGTCCATTTGAGATGGATTAGTGGAGATGGTTATGTTTAGCCTTACCACTCAGGATAACATGATGTATAATGTGTTCGATGAGTCCGATCTAGAGAACTATGTGAGGTACCCAAGCCATGTGCTGAGCCCTGAACCTATTCATCTTTATGAGAGGCTGAAATGTCCTTAGTCACCTATGAAGGTACAATATACCAAGGTGAGATAGAACTCAGACGAAAGAATATGAGATGATGAAGGTTCTTGGGAAGCACCATGGAAAGGGTGAGGCCACATGGGAGCCATGATGGACATAAGAAAGGCTTAACTTGTTTGTTTGTGTGCCTGGTGGAATTTTGGGGGCAAAACTCCTATAAGAGGGGAAGGATGTTACAACCCCAATTTTTGGGTTCTTTTGGTGAGAAATGTAAATTTTCCTATTAAAGATATTTGAACAAATAATGATATAAATTTGTTTTGAATAAAAGGATTTCGTTTACAATAGCCTTGTTGGTTGTTTTGTGGGATTTATTGGCTATTGGGCCCAATAATAAGGAAAAGACAAAGGAAACTCCATTATTAAAGAAATGGAGAAAAGAAATATGTAGAAATCTCTAGAAGGAAAAGGAATATTATCCAAAGGAGGATTTCATGCCACTTGGGTTCCATGGGTCCCAAGGAGTCCAAAATTGCAAAGATAATGAAACAAGAAAAGAAAAGATCAATTAAATGTTTCTTTATTAAGAAAGAAATTAGAGACAATGATAAAATGTGGAAAATAAATGGAAAGAGGTATGATTGAGTCATCTTTGGTGGATTTTTGTATCCATAAGGTTTCTAATATTAGAAGGAATTCCAAAAAGGAAAATAAAAAGAGAGATCAAGAGAAATTCTCAAAAAGAGATATTTTAATAAAGAAATAAGTAAAATAATGAGAAATAATGGATATAGATGCATCTAAAAGGATAATGAGTATCCACTAAAAAGGATTTCGAAATATTAGAGTCTTGGGGTCCAAGGAGCCCCAATAGAGAAAAAGAAAGAGAAAATACAAATAATACAAAATAAGAGGATAATGTGATACACAATTAATGAATTTTGTGGCATTATAAAAAAGAGGTATTTTCTACTATAAGAAAGAATAATTTCGTGCCAATGGGTTAAAAATCAAGCATAAAGAGAATAAGAGAGAATTTTTGAATTCCTAAATATCCAATAAATATGGTTTATTAAGAAGATAATTAAGAGAGAGAAGATTGCTTTCTTATGAAGGAACTTGGTTTCCAATTTGGAAAGAGACTCAAATCTCATGGATGAACAACCTAGGGCGTTGATACCCTCCCCTATATAAAGGGTAGAACCTCTGGTTCGAGTTCAAAAGAGATCCCACGCAACCCTCTCCCTTCTTCTTGTTCTTTGCATGCAAACCCTAGGATAGAGGAGTAGCGCGTATATGGATCACAAAGAACTATTAGATGTTCTTGATGGATGCTGGATGCCCCCACATCCCCAGAGAGAGATGCAACCATCATCCTCGTGCTCTAGCTCATACGCAACACCCATAGGATGGTTACAAGCCGTCCACGTAGTGTAGACCTAGAGAGCTTGAACCGGCCGTCATGGCTATGATCTAGTGGCAACCTCACATGCATAGAGGCATGATGGAGGTGGGCGAGCAACCCCTGGTGGTCGTCGAGGTCCAGGAAGCAGCAGTAGAGCTGCATCTGACCCTTGCTATTGTGGCAACACTAGGGTGGGCGAGGAGGAAGAAGATGGAGGGCTGTTGGACATTTTTGCCTCTCCGTAGGCTGAACGACCATCCACTTACATGAGGGTATAAGTGTCATTATGTTATGTTTCCAAAGCGGCTGCATTGCATGGGAAAGAGATGACGTGGCAGCCTGCCATTGGCCCAAGTAAGTAAATCTTGAAAAAATCGTATCTTTTTATTGGTAGCTCAAATCGATACATGTAATATATCAATTTTTCTCTAAAAAATGCGAGGAATCCATTAAAAATAGGTTTATAAGCTAAATATTCTTGCAATTCTAAGAGTAGTGGAAGTTATAAACTTTAATGCATTAATGATTAAGAAACCCTAATTTGAGATGATTAATGCATTGAGAAGGGTTATGTGGATGATTAAAGTTGATATTGACCTGTTTATTATAAAAAGACACATCAATATATAAAAGGATGAACTTTACATGTAATTGGATTAATTTAGGGTTCCATGTGCATAAATGAGCTTTATTGGACCTTGAAACCCAAATGTTAATAATTGTAACTCTTAATGGCTTTAATTGTTCAAGTTCATGAATAAGGCTGAGATATGATGGTTCAAAGCTATTTTGAGTATAAAAGTTCCTAATTGTAGATAAATACCCTTAATATGGTAATTAGGGTTTTCTAATGGATAAAGGTGGAATTAATAATAAATAGAGTTCATATGTGAATTAGACCATAATGAACTATGAGTTGTTAATCCGGAAGGAACCGAAGATGATATTTGGGACTAAAGATCGTATCATGAATTAAAAGTATAAAAATAGTAGTTTTAATGTAAAAGGGGCATAATAGAAATATTTGACTTTTAATTGTGCCTTTAATCTGAAATTAGGGTTATATGTTGTTAAAAGGTAACATTAATATCTTTCATGAGGAGTAGATGAGATAATTAGGGTTTGTGAGTAATTGTATAGTAAAAATGAAGTGAAACACTAATTGCAATGGAAACCCTAAAAGTGGACTAGAAACCCTAGGAAGCGAGCTTGGTTTAATAGATCTTGATGGCATGATCAATGATAGAAAATTATATTCATATTTCAAGATCTCTTTGTGTGCTTGCTTGCCTATTGGATTTCTTGCATTGATTGGATTAATTCTGTGTCAAATCATCCTGACAGGCATGTGGTTACGCTTATGGTTAATCACCTTAGTTTCATAGTGATTCCCAGATGTTTTATCATTGCTTGAAAATAACTGCTTGGATGACTTTTATTTCATGCAACTATAAAGTGACTTTGATTATCACCATAAATATGTATGCATGACTAGCTCAGATCCTGGTCCTCCTCTGTGGCTTTGATAATGATGAAAAGGGTAACCTAGTATAGGTCATACTTGTTAAGTAGGACATTAGGTTATCATGAGTTAGAAATTGGGCTACTCACGTGTAGTGGCATGAGTCTCTTTAGCACACCATGAGTTAAGGAGTGGGCTACCTATGGGTAGTGACATGTGACTCAACCCTAGAAATTGATTCACCTGTTAGGTAGGATCATGAGGGGTTTAATGGGGATCTACCATAAGGTAGGTAGCATCCAGGTCCACTGCAGGGACATCACAGAGGCTAGGGTATGGATGGATTAAGAAGTTATGTTTAAAATGTAAAGTTGATTGTTAAATCATAATTGACTGCAATATGTTGTTACAGTTAATTGCACGATTATTGTTTCCCCCACATACCAACATATTTATTTATGCTGACTAACGTTTTGTTTGTCGACATTTTAGGTACAAAAGGACAAACAGTAAAGTGACATATTGTGAAATTAAGAAATAAAGTGCAAGGAGGATTAGTTAGAATAGAATCCAGATGTGTATAGAAGTTAGACATCCAAGTTTTTCAAAAAGGTATGCAAAGTTTTATGTTTATTCCAACTTTTAGTATAGTCATGGTAGAATTTAATAATTATTACTGATTATTTGTCGAACCTTTGATCTAGAAATTGGGATAACGACTCTGACCTCTTTGTCTCCCTTAATTGGGGGTTACCTGGAGATGGGGTCGTTACATTTGGTATCAGAGCCATAACCTCTCCAATAGGTGGGGCTCGCATGGGCATGTGGCATGTCAATCTTGAGCCGTGCAGTCCAGACATGTAGAAAAGGGTTGTCCATGGTTTATGTAGCCACCCTTGCGCTGCTATTCTGTGATTGGGAGCTGGGTGTCCATGGGCCATTGTGGGACTGTACTGAAATGGGGTCAGATTACGAGGCCATATAGTTGAGCCTTGACGAGGATGTCAAGAGTCTAAGTGGGGGAGATTGTAAAATCCCAGGATTTGGGGCCTCAGATAACATGATCTTAAAAGGAATGATTGGACTACCCATATCACCAAGGTGCACCTCCTTTTTAGGGAGCCCATTGCTAAAGAACTATGAAGTTAAGCGTGCTCAGCCTAGAGTAGTACTAGGATGGGTGACCAGTCGGGAAGTTTATCCCGGCTTGCGCGTGAGTGAGGACAAAGCACCTTGTTGAGGCTAGTGGTGGTTTGTGGGGCCAGTAACTCTGCTAGAGCCTTGGGCAGTGGGCCCGGGCATTACAGGAAGGGAGATAAAACAAAGGAGAATGATTCAAAACTATCATGTTGACTTTGAAGGGACAACTCCTACCCATTGGCACTGGTAGCACAACGAGGAGTTCCTAGTTGTCAACATGGACTATGTAGAGGTGTATAGGCCATTGCCGCCACACTAGAAGGATAAAAACCACTGTTGTCTATGGTTCAACACTAGGGGGGCGTCGCTAATAGTTGTTCGCATGCATCTCACGAATAGTGCACATCACCAAGGAATAGTCATTGGACTTGCTCCAGGACCAGGTATAACTTTGGTTACCTTATTTCCAATATACATTGTTGTTGACGTGATCTGCTGGTAAAGGAATAGGGACAAATTTTTTTTGTTTATGTTGCCTTCTCTATCATCCCTACTTCCCAATAGTGGTATCAGAGCCACATCAAATTTATGTTATATCGAGGATCTATGTCGATGTCATCAGGTTTATTTTATTGCATATGATACAAATATTAAAATGAATATTATGTATAATCGATTAAATACCACATAAGATGCATATATATATATATATATATATATATATATATATATATATATATATATATATATATGTGTGTGTGTGTGTGTGTGTGTGTGTGTGTGTGTGTGTGTGTTTGTGTGTGTGTGTGTGTGTGTGTAATCTATTCTTGTCACCCTGAAAGCATTTTGATGGTGAATGTATGCATGCTTATGGCCAAAACCCCTTGTGGATGTGCATCCATGGTTGTTTGGTATATTTTCCCTTGTTATTTGTTTTGCATACACATCCTCTCTCCTCCTTTCCAAATGTAATGTAATTCTCATACCCGTCTAAATTGTAACATTAGTTTTTTCCATTTACATTGTCATATGGAGTAGGATAGATTTATTTTTTGCTTTTGGAAAGAAAAGATGTTCTACATCAGGCGAGACGATTGATTGAGGATTCAGGTGGATGAACTAAAGGACTAAGGAGGCCATATTATAGGAGGATCCAACTGATTGACTGGAGGCCCAACTGATCAACTAGAGAAGTCCAATCAACCAGATGAGCCAGGACCAGTTGACTGACTGATGAAGTCAATCGACTAACCAGGAGTGGTTGCTAGATGACCGACCTATCCTAGATGCACGGTATAGGTTGATACACATGATGTGGAACTTAGGTGGTAGCAATTCTTTGTGTCTCATAAGAATTTATTTTGTATGGCCACAACCATCCCTCATCAGTTTTTTATTACATATTTTTCATTTGTGGATATAGAATGTATATGATACATACTATAAGTGTGTAGTGGTTGGATATGTATTTGTATTTATATAAATTCCCGCAATAAATATTAAGCTTAAGATGCTTTATATAAGCAACACACATTAAAATGTTAATCGACCAAGCATATGTTATACCAAACCGTGATGTTCCATCTATCTCTTGGAAGTGTAATGGTACATATGTAGATCTGTCATAGCAGTGTACATATTCTATCATGTTGGCTTTTGGGTCAAGATTAACTAGGTGGATTTAATGAGATTAAGTGCCTAAAAGCATACATGTGGACTATGGAAAGAAGTTGTGCATACTACCTATAAAAGAGTTGCATGAGATGTAATTGAGAAAAAGTTGCCTACCCAAATAGTCAAGTTTTGGGTGATCAACCAAAGCTGACTCATGGTTTGATGAAATATGGATCTTGGTTCACTAGAATGTTGTCCACTATAATCTTATGAATTGGTAGTAAGGGCTATCAATTCACACAAAATAGTGGGAGAGTTAATTAATCAAAGGCCTAATTAAAATCATCAATATTATCAAATTAAATGAAAATGTTTTGACTAAAAGTTACAAATTTTCCTTTAGTAGAAACAAATGGAAAACAAAAGCACAATTTCTTTGTGCCTAGTCCTTCAAAATTACAACCGGAATGGGAACAACTTACATGATTGGTTCTAGACAATGAAATCACAAAAAGAGCAAGATCTATGTCCCCAGGACACCAGAGTTGGATGAGCTTGCTCCCACCACGCCTAAGGCTGACAAGGATTCTTATCATAAGCACTTTGAAGATGTGGTGGGTGTCAAGTACCTAATGATTTTCTCAATGAAGTATGAGTTGTAGATACAACATGAGAACATGTATTCTAGTGATATGATAAAAGGTCTTAAGAACATACATCAAGATCAAGCAAAACAAGATTCAAATGATGTCTCAAAAGTTCTGTTCAAGTGCAACATGGCTGAAAGAGATCATGTAGGTCCCCATACATTCAAGATGATTGGGAATGTGGAGAAACTTGCTTGACTGGGATTTCTCTTAGGCCAAGAGTTGGTCATAGATGTGATTTTGCAATCACTGCCTAACTTATACAACTAGTTTGTCATAAACTACAACATGCATAATTTTAACAAGACGTTGTCAGAATTACTTGACATGTTGAGGTTAGCTAAAGTGCAGATGAAGTAGGACAAACCCAAATCTATGTTGATAATCAACAAAGGAAAAGGGAAGTCCAAAGGAAAAGGAAAAGATAAGAAGAGTTCTAAAAATAGCCAAAAACCAAAAGTCTTTTCCACTGAAAGCTAAGGGAAGAGTGAATGAGGAAGGAAATTGCCTCCACTTTTACCAACCCAGACTCTAGAAAAGGGACATCCTGCATTATTTAGAGGTACTCAGAAAGAAGAAGGAGATAGAGATCTCCACTTCAAGACCCAAGAAGAAGAAATCTACAACTATGGGGAGTAAGTGTTGTTTCCACTACAACTTTGATAAATATAGAAAAGACATGGGTATAATTGTTTATAAGATGTTGAAGGATGATGTTGTCAAGGTCACTAGGATGGGTGATAGAATCATAGCTATCAAGGTTGTTCCTGAGGGAAAGATTTTTACATTATTAGCACTTATGCCCCCCTAAGTTGGCCTTAGCGAGGAGGATAAGAAGGATTTTTGGGAAAACATGGATGAATTGATGCAAGGAATATCGATAGAGGAGAAAATCATTATTGGGAGTGATTTAAATCGCCATGTGGGGAGTAGAAATAATGGATATGAGAGAGGTCATGGCAGTTTTGGATATGTCAGTAGAAATAGAGAAGGAGAGAGGATATTAGATTTTGCAGTTGCATATGATATGATTTTAGCAAACACCCATTTCAAGAAAAGAGAATCTCATAAGATTACTTTCAAGAGTGGGAACAATTGTAGCCAAATTGATTGCCACCTTACAAGGCGGGAGGATCGTAAAGTATGCAAGGACTATAAAGTTATTCCTGGAGAAGAAATCACGACCCAACATATGTTGGTAGTTTTGGATATTAACATCAAGATCAATAAAGGCAAGCATAACAAAAATTAAGATAGAAGGAGAAAGTGGTGGGATCTTAAAGGAGAAAAGAAATTGACATTTCATGATAAACTCATCAAGGAGGGAACTTGGAACTTAGAGTTTGATGTCAACACTATGTAGCATAACATGAGCTCCTACATAAAAAAAATTGCTGGATAGGTTTTGGGGGAGTCCAAAGGTTGTGGGCCTCCATAAAAAGAGACTTGGTGGTAGAATGATGAATTATAGAAGACTATTAAACTGAAATGGGAGATCTATAGGAGAATGCCAAAATCTCAAGATGATGCAACGTTCCAGAGATACAAGCAAGCAAAGAAAGAAGCGAAAAAGGTTGTTCAGGAGGTAAGGTCTAAATACTTTGATGATATTTATAAGAAGTTGGACACTAGAGAAGGGAAAAAAGATATATATAAAATTTATATAAGATAAAGGAAAGGAAGAGACTTGAGTCAAGTAAAATGCATCAAGAATGAAAATGGAAGAGTGTTGGTAAAGGACTATGATATCAAGAACCAATGGAGAAATTACTTCCATAAGCTTTTCAATGGAGATACTGTAATTAATGTTAGAGACTTGTGTGACATGGATATAAGAGATATCATTTACACACAATGAGATTCACATTTTGAGGTCAAAAATGCCTTGGAAAAGATGAAAATGAGAAAGACATGTGGACCAGACAGTATTCCCATTGATTTGTGGAAGAGTATGGGGGATGAAGGAGTTATGTGGTTAACAAATTTATTTAACAATATTATGAAGGCAAAGAAGATGATAGATGGGTGGAGAAATAGTACTATAGTCCCCATCTACAACAACAATGGTGATGTTCTGAGCTGCACAAACTATAGAGGTATCAAGTTGATGAGTCACACAATGAAGCTTTGGGAGAGGATTATTGAGCAGAGGATATGATCTATAACGTAGATATCAAACAACCAATTTGGTTTCATGACTAGTAGATCAACAACATATGCCATTTTTTTAATAAGGAGGCTTATGGAGAAGTATAGAGAAAGAAAAAGAGATATTCACATGGTTTTTATCGATTTGGCAAAGTCTTATGATCGAGTACCCAGGGAAGTGTTGTGGACAATTTAGAGGAAAAAAGATGTGCCAATCTAATACATTGAGTTGATTAAAGACATGTATGGTAGCTCTGTTGCAAGTGTGAAGACTCCTGGATGAGAGACACCAACATTTACCATCACAGTTGGGGTACACCAAGGATCCACACTCAGCTCATATATGTTCGTTCTTGTAATGGATGAGTTGACAAAGAATGTTCAGGATGATGTTTCTTGGTGTATGTTAATTGTTGATGATATTGTATTGATTGACAAAACTAAATATGATTTGAATGATAAAGTTATACTTTAGAGAAAGGCATCAGAATCAAATGGATTGATGATTAGTAGGAGAAAAACTGAGTATATGCATTGCAATTTCAGCCAATCTCGTAGTGTGAATGGTGGATCCAAGTTGGATGGAGTAGATATACCAAAATGTGATAGTTTTCATTACTTGCGCTCTATCATTCAAATAGATGGGGTTGTCTAATATGAAGTTTTTCATAGGATCACTATAGGATGGTAGAAAAGGAGGAGTGCAACAAGAGTATTATGTGATTGGAAGATCCCTCTCAGACTAAAAAGCAAGTTTTATAAAACTTCTATATGACCAACGATGCTCTATGGGAGTAAACGTTGGGTGGTGAAGAATCAAGGACTCAACAAGATGAATGTGGTTGAAATGCGTACGTTGAGATTGATGTGTGGGAACACAAGAAAAGATCTCTTGAGAAATGACTATATCTGGAATACAGTGGGGGTGGAGAGCATTGAGGACAAGTTGCGGGAGGGCCGACTCAGATGGTATGGACATGTGCAATGCAAACTGACCAATGCGCGTGTACAAAGTGATACTATTACGACAAGAACAATTAATAGAAGAAGAGGAAGGCCTAAACCAACATGGGAAAAGCTTATAAAGAGAGATTTTAAATCTCTACATCTCAACCAGAATATGACCCATGATAGAGCTGAATGGAAAGGAAGGATCCATGTAGTCAACCCCAACATAGTTGGGATAGAGGATTACTTGATTTTGATGATGATAAAGCCCTTTAAGCAAGGAGGCTTACAAACTAGAGGATATTACCTAGTGCATTTGATAAATCACCTATCTAATAACACAATTGATACAAGAGTGGGGTTGGTATTAGATTAGCTAGTGAATTACACCTTGAGAGAGGGTAACTCTCGCTACAAGCTCCTAATCTAGGGATTGCAAAGATTTTTATTAATGTATTGATATTAAATTTCAATGTTAACCGTGGTGAAACCACTATCGTTAGAAATTAACTTAGACTGAGATAAACAACCAATAATTTAGATTTAAGCGAGAGGGATGGGTTCATCCACCCTGGAGGAAGTCTCTAAATGATAGTGATCACCTGGAACACCCAGGGTATATGTGATGAAGATACCCAAAATGCAGTAAGGGAATTGAAAAGAAAGTATAAAGCATTTGTGATGGCACTTTTCGAAACAAGATGCAGTGGCAAGAAGGCTGATCGAATCATTAGGACGCTGGGTTTCGCTTCCTCACATAGAGTGGAAGCAGTCGGTTATGCAGGCGGAATCTGGATATTGTGGAACGACAACATCTCCATGGAGATCCTCCTTTCACACAAACAATTTGTACACTGTAAAGCAAACGACCGCCTCTATACCTTTGTTTATGCAGGCACGACAAGGAACAG
This sequence comes from Alisma plantago-aquatica, assembly GCA_963693085.1. Classification (NCBI taxonomy): domain Eukaryota; kingdom Viridiplantae; phylum Streptophyta; class Magnoliopsida; order Alismatales; family Alismataceae; genus Alisma; species Alisma plantago-aquatica. The sequence goes on along the minus strand of OY856413.1, from coordinate 641,546,409 downwards.
TAGGAACCTCCTTTGGAGCCAGCTTCTCTGTCTTGTCCCTACAACCTACACACCATGGATGGTGATAGGAGATTTCAACGTGGTCATGTACTCTTCTGAGAAATTCGGGAGTTCATCCTTTGACAGAGCTAATAGCAATGACTTTATCAAGGCTATGGAGGATTTCCAACTACAGGATGTTGGAGCACAGGGAGCCCGCACCACTTTCAGGCGTGGCCTTCTTCACGAGCGTCTGGACCGAGCATTAGGCAACCAAGCATGGTTTGACATGTCAGATTTCAATCTGATCCAGGTTCTGGAAAGGAACCACTCCGACCATGCACCTGTGTTAATCTCATCAGCTACCGCTAACGCTGCCAAAAGCACTCACTTGAGAACGTCGGCTAGGTGGGAGACGAACACTGATTTTCAACCCTTCATGGAAACAAATTGGGACACAACTGTCCCTCTACAAGATGTCGCAACATGCTTCCTTCTAGTGGCGTCTAGATGGGATGCCAAGAGTAGCAACGAAACATGACGGATGAAGAATCGCATCAGTGACAAGATAAAATACAACCAGACCTTCTTAGCAATCAGTTTTGACATGTCCATGACAAGGGAAATGATCGACTTGCAAACCAAACTAGATAATATCCTGCGTCGCGAGGAGGAAGACTGGCAGTAATGGGCACACTGTGATTGGGTCACTCTCGGTGATAATAACACAAAATTTTTCCAGAATCTTGTCAAGACGAGAAGGAGGGTGAATGAAATTGCCTGATTGAAGGACAAAGACGACACCTGGGTGGACGAGGAGCACCAAGTTAAACAGCTCATCCTATCTTTCTTTTCAGATGTTTATTCTGACCCAACCTCAGAGGCGAGGAAAGAGGCCAGCAAAAGATTCCTAGGAGTCTTCCCTTCCTGCTCGGAGGCACTCACAACCAGCCTGGGAGCACCGCCTCTCCAACAAGAAACATTTGAAGCCCTGCAATCTATGGCTCCGTTGAAAGCACCGGGCCCAGACGGGGTCGATGCTCTTTTTCTTCAAAAACACTGGATGCTACTCAAGAACTAGATTATAGAGTTTGTATCTATCCCCTTTGAAGGAAGGTGCTTGCCCCCCGACGCTACTGACTCATCTCTGGTGTTGATTCCCAAGACTCCTCATCCCTGCTCTTGTTCCCAGTTGAGGCCCATCTCTCTCAACAATGTGTGCACTAAGCTCATCTCAAAGATAATAGCCGGATGAATCAAACCCTTTCTTAACAACTGGATATCCCCTTTCCAATCCAATTTTGTTCCAGGCAGGCACATTGGCGATAACACGACGCTTGTTCAGGAAATAGTTCACTCCATGGAGGCAAAACATTCCCGCAAGCACTGCATGGCGATTAAGCTTGATTTGGTCAAGGCTTTTGACAAGAAGAGCTGGGCTTCATTGAGGACACGCTCAATCGCACACCTCTACCAAGAAATCTGATCTCAATTATCATGGACATCATCACATCTGGACGCACCTCCATTCTTCGGAACGACGAGAACATTGGCTCCTTCAAGCCCTCATGCAGGGTCAAGCAAGGAGATCCCCTCTCCCATTATATATTTGTTCTATGCCTTGAGAGATTTAGCCAATTGATTGAAGCCGAGATAGCCAAGAATGAATGGAAACCCATCAGACTCACGCGGAAGAAAATTCCTATCTCTCACGTGAGTTTTGCTGATGATATTGTTTTGTTTGGAGAAGCTACCCTCCTCCAGGCCAAGGTGATCCAATGTTGTCTCAAATCCTTCAGCAGAGCATCAGGCCAATTTCTTTCGCATGAGAAATCGGCAGTCTTCTTCTCGACCAACACACCAAGGAACATCCACAATCAGATCTACAGGAAGCTAAACATAAATGAAACTCTTGACCTGGGAAGGCACCTTGGTGTACCCATCATTCACAAAAGGAAAGGGAAACACCATTACCAAAACTTACTTGAGAAACTTAAATCATACATCTACTCTTGGTAGAATCGCTTCCTATCCCTGGATGGCCGAGTTACTTTGGTTAAGTCAGTTCTTCTTTCTCAACCATTCTATACAATGCAATCGGCCCTTCTTCCTATGTTCTGTTGTGATAAGATCGACCAAATGGTTCGAAATTTTCTATGGAATGGTCTTGGGAACAATAGTCGCTTGAACTTAGTGTCCTGGAAACACGTCACCAAACCTCTCCACTGTGGGGGATTAGGGATACAAAATTCCAGAGATTACAACAAGTCCCTCTTTATGAAGATGGCATGGAAGTTCCTTCAAGATAACGATCTCCCTTGGATTCATATCATGAAGGCCAAGTACCCGAGACAAGGCACAAGCAAGCCCTCAGGTTCTCATGTTTGGCGAGGCATCAGATCGTCCCTTCCCTTCTTCCTAAGCAACTCGCGACGCCTAGTTCTCTCTGGATCAGACACAAATGTATGGGGTGATGCATGGGTTGGCGAAGGCATCATACCTTCCTTGAAGACTAATAGAAGAATACCAGATGACATAAGAGACCTCAAAGTGATGAGCCTGGTCACAGACGATGGGACTTGGGACACTGGTTTCCTTGCCTACTGGTTTACAACCAACACAGTATAAGAGATTATTCAAATGCCTCCTCCTCAAGCTCAATATGGTAACGATAGGTGGGCATGGGCACCCTTGTAGAACGGCAACTACACAGTCAATTCCGCCTACTGCATCCTCAGCGCCAGTAGGAACCATACCTCGCTTGATCACTATACATCCATCTGGGTGCCTACAGGCTCCCCACAGAGTCAAGACGCATATCTGGCTGATGAATAGGCAACGCCTGCTAACAAATGTTCTTCGCCACAAGAAGAAACTTGCAGACAATGCCACCTGCACCAGATGTAATGAAGCTGATGAAGACATCCTACATGCTCTTAGGGATTGCACGGACTCAAGGGAAACATGGAGTCTCATTCTTCCCCCCGGAACATCACAGTTCTTCACAAGCAACACAGTGGTGGAATGGATTGGTTATAATTTGAAATCCATCCAAACACCACAGGGTTGGGGAGTGACCTTCAGCATCACTTGCTGGATTATTTGGAAGAACAGAAATGCCACCATCTTTGAAAACATCATTAAACCTCCGACGGTATTAGCTATGATCTGTAGAGGAGAGGCAATGGCCGTAGCCAGAGCCTTTGGAAACCGAATCAACCACACTCAAAGTTTGAAACAAGGCGTACCTCAGAAGATTAGCATCAAACTAGGGACCACCATTGTCAATGTTGACACTGCAGTGGATGGGAAAAATTACACAATGTCCACAACTATGATAGTTTGAGATAGCATTGGTCGATGGAAGAGAGGATCGACTGAACTCTTCCGGGGGTCTGACCCGATGAGGGGTGAGCTTTTTGCGCTATCCAAAGATCTGTCCTACTTGAAGTCCCAAGGTATCTTGAAGGCAACCATTCTGAGTGACTCTAAGCTTGCAGTTGAATGGTCCCTCAGCAAAGCGGATCCGCCTAAAGTCTATAAGCTGCAAGTCCTCTCGATATGAGCTCTGAAAGCGCTGGTGATGGTAGACAATCTGATCCATGTAAGGAGAGAAAGGAACAATCTAGCAGATATCTTAGCCAAACAGTGCCTCAAACAACCAGACAACTTCTCTTCTCTTAAAGAATGCCCCCTGGTCCTCAAGGGGATTTATCTGGAGGAATTAGATAGTTTTTCTTTTGATTTTGATTTCGATGTACCTGTAGTCTTAGATTCTTTGGCTAGGTGACCAACATGTGTTGGATTCCCCCCCCAAAAAAAAAACCAATCAATCAAGTTTTTTTGGCCTAAGTTGTTCGCATTACAATTAGTAATAGTCTATGTAGTTAAGTTTCCCTCTACTCAGAATCCAGATCTCATTGGCCTATATTACTTTGATAGTGTACACTTGCATTTTAAGTGATAGAAAATAGCTATCATATTTTTGGTGCCATTACTGGGGAAATGGTAACTTCGTCACTACAAGTGTTGTAATAAGTCATTCTAGGCCAATCCTTTTATTATTATTTTTTCCATTTATAGCTAAATTTCAAATATCCTTTTTGTTTTTACCATGGTATCATAATTGTTTTTTCTATTTTTAGGTACTACTACATGGTGCATACCCGAGCCCACGACTACAGAGAGTTGACTCCACTGGGCTTTGGTCAATCAGAACTCCTACACAGAGGATGGGAGTACGGTGGATCGGTGGAAACATTTAATCAAACTCCACCACCTATACCTCCAATAGAGGTACCTGAGCCACCAAAGGAACTTGAGCCAATAGTAATGGGTGACCAAGTAGGAGAATAGACAATCTGGGAAAGGATCAAGGCATCTTCTTCGACGGCTCAAAAAGGGCCAACTAAGAGACAAGCCATAAATATCACCAACTACAAGATTGATCCAGGGTTGGTGTCAGTAGTCAAATTACAAGCTTTTCACGACCACAACTCTGAAGATCTGATGATGCATATTAGTAATTTCGTAGAAAGTTGCGATATGGTCAAGATAGATAGGGTGTCAGACACTATCATATACTTGAAGCCCTTTCCATCATCATTGGCAGACAGTGCCAAGTCTTAGTTCCAGAAACTTGAAGATGAATGCATTGAAACTTGGGAACAAATGATAGATGCCTTCTTTGAGCGGTACTTTCCACCTCAAAAGACAAATGACTTGGTCAAGAAAATCTACAACTTAAAACAACAAGGTGAGGGGTATTATTCTGAGGCATGGGAGATGTTTCAGAACATGCTTTGGAAGGTCCCTGACCATGGCATCAACCTGTTAGGGCATGCAAAGTTTTTCTTTATGGTCTATACAAGGGAGAAAGGATCACGCTTGATAGTGCATGAATATGATTATTCCTCAAAAATAACCCTGCCTGATGTCACAAAATATTGAAGAACATGACCAAGAATCAGACATGGGGAGAAGAGAGAGAGCACCCATCATCCCTTAAAAGTGTTGGGGAGTCTAAGATTATTTCAACATTGAATGAGAAGTTGGACTTAAATTCCCAGAAATTGTGTGCTAACGATGGAAATTCTTTGGGAGGGGAGGATGAGGAATGTAAGTTTGCATGATGACAACAACAATACAAAAATAATGACTACTCTTGGTGGAAGGATCATAAGTTCTCCGGGAAGGATCCTAATAATTCCAACAAGACTCATCCCAGGCACAGTAGGCTAAGCTACAATAGGTTGGTGGCCAACAATAATATCAACAAGACAGGGGTCCCAATAAAATTGAATGCATTAAGGAGATTCTTGGGAATCTAGTCAACCAAAATGAAGTGCTTATTTACTAAATTAGAGAGAACTACAAAACCAAGGAGCACATACCCGTAGTATAGAAACACAAATTTCTCAAATTGTAGTGGAAGAGACTTCCTCGAAGAAGCCAATGCACTTGGGGTTTCCTGGAAACACTAATATACATTCTAGAAATTAGTATGTCAAGGCGGTATTAATTTTCAGTGATAGAAAATTTCTTAATGACAACCCAATTAGTTCAGATGTAGGAGATGCCACATGTGACAAAGATAAGGTAGTAATTGTAGATATAGTGGAACCAGATACTTCAATAGAGGAAAATACACCTGAGGAAGAGGTTGATGAGACTGAGGAGGCAAGGATAAAGACATATATCCCACCTCATCAAAGGAAAGTGGTGAAACCGACACCCTTTCCAAATAGTCTGAAGGTAACTAAGACAAATCAACAATTACAGAATTTTTTGGACAACTTCAGAAAATTGCATGTCAATATCCCCTTAATTGATGCAATTGAGTAGATCCCCTCATACAATTTTTTTTTAAAGGATATGATCAACAAGAAGAGGAGGATGGACGATTATGAGGTGGTAGTTCTAAACGAGAAAGTCAGTGTCTTTATTCTGGAAATATTGCCACCAAAAAGATAGGATCATGGTTGTTTTAACATATCTTATTTTATGGAGGGGACGCAATTTAGAGAGGCCTTATGTGAGTCAGGGGCTAGAATCAAGCTAATGCCCTTGACCACTTTCAAGAAGCTAGGTCTACTTGAGTTTGGGAAGAGCAACATGACTATTTAGCTGGAGGACAACTAAGTGGTGAGGCCTTATGGTATTTGTGAGGGTGTCTTGACAAGGTGGACAAGTTTTTATTTTAAGAAAATTTTGTTGTCATGGAGATGAAAGACGATTAGAGTAATGAGCTATTACTGGGTAGGCCATTCCAAGCCAAAATTGATATGATTCTGGAAATGGGTAGAAGAAGGATGACATTGGGAAACTGAGAAGAGTGATTCAAAACCTTAATGCTCGAACCTACATAGACTGCCAAAGCTAATGCACAATGTCACATGTTTCAGTAGGTCCAAAAAAATGTGTTAATATTTCTTGGGAAGTCGTTTCTTGAGATGTCTCATGTGATGACACAAGTCCACCAAGGCACACTTGCGATAGACATCTTGGAGAACATAAAAGAGATCTTGGATTAAGGTGGTTCAACATCTTGATGATGATGATGAAGAGAACTATTACCCAAAAATGATTGAGGAGGAAGCCTCTACCGCTCTCATTCAAGCATATCCACAACTGCCTTTGAAGGTGTGTGTCATGAATCTAGTAGATGACGATATCAGATGTTGTACTTTAGAGGAGTGTGTCTTATTTCTCAAGACCTTACCATGTTATTACACCAGATATTTTGAGGATGTAGGACCACCTCCACTTCCATTGGTCCCATATTTGCTGAGTCCTCTAGATTTGGAGCTGACGCCATTGCCTCTCACTTGAAATATGCTTTCTTAGCAATAGAAGGGAAGCATCCAGTCGTAATCTCAGCTTTAGTAAGCATTCAGGAATAGGACTAACTACTTGAAGTTTTCAAAAACCACTATGCATTATTCATCTAGTCTGTGGAACACATAAAGGAGATATCCCCTAGTTTCTATCAAAGCAAGATCAGACTAGATGAAGGAGCTAAAGCTATAGTGCAACCTCAACATTGAATCAACCCCATAATGACTGAGGTAGTGAAAAAAGAGGTATTGAAACTTTTCTCTACATGTATATTTTATGATGTCTCTAATTCAGATTGGGTTAGTCCAACATAGGTGGTTCCTAAAAAGAGGGGTATAACAATCACTACTAATTCCAATGATGAGTTGATGCCACTAGACTAGTGACCGAGTGGCGTTTATTCATAGAGCATAGACACTTTAGTGCCTCCAAGACATTTTCCACTCCCTTTTATCGACCAAATTTTAGAGCGGCTTGTTGACCACACTCATTTTTGTTTTCTTGATGATTATTTAGGATACAATCAGATTTTGATTGGGATCAAGATAAATAAACCTTCACATGTCCTTATGGCACATTTGTGTATATTCGTATAACATTCGGTCTTTGCAATGCATCGACCAGTTTCCAACGATACATGCGTGCCATTTTTTCTGATATGGTGGAGCGATGTCTAGAAGTATTCATGGATGATTTTTTGATATATGAGTCCTTTTATGATTGCTTTGACAATCTATATAAGGTCTTGCAAATGTGTGAGGACACTCATGTTGTTTTAAATTGGGAAAAGTGTCACGTGATGGTGAGTGAAGGAATTGTCTTCGGACATAAAGTGTTTTATAAAGGAATGGAGGTAGACCCAGTAAAAATAGAGGTGATCTCCAAACTACCTCCATAGTTATAGGTAAAGGGAGTAAGGAGTTTCTTTGGAAACATCAGATTTCACCATTGTTTTATCAAAGATTTTTCTAAGATTGCTAAACCGTTCTCTGAGTTTTTGGAAATGGATGTTGAATTTAAATTTGGTGAGTGATGTTTGAAATTTTTCAAAGTGTTGAAGGAGAAGTTGGTCTCGTCTCTATAATCCAGGCTCCAGATTGGAGTCAACCTTTGATCTTATGTGTGATGCATCATATTACGCAGTAGGGGCTTCTCTAGGCCAACATTGAGATAAAGTTCATGCTGTTATCTATTATGTGTCTAAGACTTTAAATGATGCCCAACTAAATTATATAACAAATAAAAAGAAATTGTTGGTTGTTGTTTTCTCTTTTGAGAAATTTCATTAATATCTGATAGGGACCAAGGTTATAGTGTAGACTAATTATGTTGCTATCAAATACCAGCTATAGAGAAAAGATGCCAAGCCCAAAGATTGATAGGTGAATCTTATTATTGTAGAAATTTGATATAGAAATTAAGGACAAAGACGACATCGAGAATGTGGTGGCAGATCATCTTTTTAGGATTGAATGGGTGGATGAAAAGGATGTTGACATACCTATTTTGGAAGATTTCCTTTATGAGCATCTCTTTGCTATGAAAAGAAAAGACCCATGATTCAAAAACATTGTGAACTATTTGGCATGTCCAGATCTACTAGGAGATTGGGGATATCATGTGAAGAAAATATTCTTCCACTCCTTCAGGTATTACATATGGGATGACCCTGTCTTGATCTGGCAGTGTAGGGATGGTATTTTGAGGAAATGTGTGTCGGATTGTGAATTTCAAAGTATTTTGGCACATTATCATTCTTTACCTATATGGGGTCATCATGCTAGTTGTAGGAGTGCGGATAAAGTTTTAGAATGTGGTTTTAATTGGCCAACAATTTTTAAAGACACATAAAATTATGTTTGTCATTGTGATGGTTGTCAACATGCAGGTAATATTTCAATAAGAAATAAAATGCCTCTGAATGTTTTTTAGGAAATTGAGGTGTTTGCATTGTGGGGCATAGACTTTATGGGCCCTTTTATGTCTTCAAATTCTAATCTTTATATATTACTTGTTGTGGATTATGTATCTAAGTGGGTGGAAGCAATTCCATCCCACACCAATGATGCCCAAGTGGTATGTATATTTGTGAAAGAACACATCTTTTGTAGGTTTGGGGTGCCCATGTTAATGATTAGTCATGGTGGTTCTCATTTCACGAATAGAAAGTTTGAATCACTTTTGAGAAAATATGCAATGAATCGTAGGGTAGGTACATATCACCCCCAACCCAGGGGCAAGTTGAAGTGTCTAATAGGGAGATCAAGAAGATTTTGGAAAAGATAGTTTCAACCAGCAGGGCTAATTGGAGCATGTTGTACAAAAATGATCTTTAGGCGTATAGGACCGCCTATAAAACACCAATAGGTACCACTACTTTTAAGTTGGTTTATGGGAGGGCTTGTCACCTACCTATAGAGCTAGAGCATAAGGCTAAGTGGACACTGAAGAAATTAAACTACATCTTGGACGATGTAGAGAAAATGAGATTATCAGAGTGGAATGAGTTAGATAAGTTGAGATTTGATGCCTATGAGAGCTCAAGAATCTCTAAGGAGAGGACTAAGCAAATTCATGATCGCCACATATTGCATAGGATTTTCACTCCAAGACAGAAGGTTCTTCTATTTTATTCTAGGTAGAAATTACATCTTGGTAAGTTGAGGTCTAGATGGAGTGGACCTTGTGAGGTGATTAAAGCCTTCCCTCATGGATATGTGGAGTTTCACAATGGAGATGAGCAATTCCTTGTTAATGGTAACTGACTTAAGAACTACTTTGGGGGAGATGTGATTAGGAAGGAGGATGAGTTGAAGCTCATTATTTTAACTAATCTCATAAGCATAGGATCGTCGAGCCTATGACATAAATCAAGGGAATCTGTAGGGAGGCAACCCAGCCATCATTTTTCTTCTTTTCATTGCAATTTGTCATTTCATAGATTTAGTTTTTTTTTTATTTAGTTTCGATGTATAAAGGGTACCTTGATCCATTTTAGTTGATGTGCAAGATGAGTACCAGTGGGTACTACTTATAGTGAGTCACTACTACCGATTGAGTCATAGTGAAAAAGATTGAGTCGACTATAAAAGTCGGTACCCCCGAGCCATATGTCGGTAGTACCGATGACATCACTAAGAGCCGCAAACATTTTTCACTTTAACTCAGTACTACTGACTCTCTGTAGAAGAAAAAGGCCATGTAAGTGATAAGGACTAGATACTACTGATACAATGTTTGTAATACTAACGAATGGTGCACTCTTGGTTCTAGACACAAAGTTCCTACTCAGAAGCACCAAAGAAATTGGTACGAGTTGGTACCATCGACATGAAGGTGGGGAATACCAAAACATGACATCAACAATCTGAGGGTGTGCCATCAAGTGATCGTGATCATCCACATCTAACAATCAATACTTTTGATATGTGGGCAAGTCATTACTATCGACACCTTGTCGGTACTACTAACACCAGTCGATCCACTTTGACAAAATTAGCAAATTGGGACCATCGTTACCACCGATCACATAGATTCATGAAAACAATTCAGTACTACTGACACATCATCAGTAGTACTGATGTGATGGTAGAGAGGTAGGAACAGCTATAATAGAAAGGGGTTGTGAATCATTTCTCTTCACAACATCTCTACTCCTCCTTCAAGCAATTGTGTGTAAGACTCTTTAGGCATTCTGACTCTACAGTAAGATCACTTTTCTTAACCTCTTCCTTGTTAAAAGGATGGTTCCAAGGCGAGAGGGTTCTTCATCGGTGTGGTTCTAAACTTGGTTCCTAAGCCATGCCATATAGCCCATCCCAACACTGACATCAGTGCAATGGAGGGACATATGTGCAACATGGTATGACCACCATGAGTTCATCGCCTCAATTAGCTTCACCGACAACATGTGCTAGGTCTGTGAGTGTCAAGGGCTGGCAGGTGACCGTCCCTTCTACATCAACTGGCTTACATACCCAGATCTCATATATGAGTTCCTAGAATCACTAGATGTCTGCATCATCCTCGAGCATGGGATGAATGGAGGAGTGGTTGCATCAGCTTCCACCTCCATAGCATTGACTACACTTTGATGTTGTAGAAATCTGACATCATATATGGATGGATAATAGGAGGAGACTGCTACTACCCCGACAACTTTGACTTCAAGGTGGCATGGGATTTATTGTCAGATCTTCCAGAGGGCCAACATATCAGTTGGCATACATACTTTGTCAATAACATCGAGCATCCCTTTGCTCGCATATTCCATCACCTCATCACCAACACTCTTCTTGCCAAGTCTAGTCAAGGGTAGGCGAAAACCCAACGGGTTGACCTATATTGTCTATACAAGATGTCAGAGATGGGAAATAGGAGTTTGAACTTTGACATCTTCTTCCTTTAGCATATGATGGGAGTCAAGTGCTAGGTGCAAAGAAAATAATCAATTCATTTTGGAGGGTTGATCACATCATTATATCTCCATATCAATCTCAACCTCTACGCTACCAAACCACTGAAGGCCACCTCAAATCTTGATCTCAAGCATTTCAAGAAATCTGACCTCATCAACACATGTATGAATACTGTATACACATGTTGTACCGTAGGCACCAAAACAAGGAAAGGTGGATGACAGATGCCTTCTTTGACCTGCATGGAATCTACCTCATGCAATGGTTTATGGATTGCTCATCAGATGTGGAGGAAGAAGAAAATGTTATAGCAGAATACCAACACTAGGAGAAAAATGATGGGGAAGAGGAAGAGGAGGTGTAACCAACCATCCCAGTTATGAGGACATCAGTTCCATGCAAGTCTCCATGACACTATGTAGCCTCCACTTTTTCTGCCCCACTACCATCACATGAGGATGATCCATACTCTATGGTGGGAACTTATGAGATGTTGTAGGAAATACAGTAAGGCCAACATTAGTAGTCAGAGACCATGGTGGGCATCCACGACGTGCCCGAATGGTTGTACCATAACTGGCATACAATATTCAAGAATTATCAACTTCTCTTGGCCAAGCAAGAGAACATTCATATGCTCCTTCAAAGGATGGAGGGATACCAAAAACCATTCTTTGATCACTATTGAAACCAAGGGTACTTTGGTGGATATCCCAAACCTCCACCACTGCCAAAGAAGCTGCCAAATTTTCAGGGGACGTTCTACCCTTTTAATTCCACCATGCCACTTCCTCCGCCACCATCCATGTGATCTGGTACCACTGTTCCACCTCTTAAGTTAGGATTTTTACTATATGGCATATTCAAGTTCAAGCTTATAGGGGGTAGTTGGAATAATTTCTATCATTAGTTTATTTTCTTTAGTCTATAGTTGCTTTATTTTCTTTTTAGTTTATCTTTTAAAGTTGTAGGATCCACAATATATCTAGTAAAAGTGGAGTTTAAATCATGGTTCATGTCAATTTCAATTGCTCTCGTTGTGTGAAACGAAAAAAAAAATTAAATTTAAAACTTAAAATTTGGTGATTAGTTGCAAATTTCTTGAGTTGCACCACGCAGAGGAATTGTATGGGAATGTCAGCTTAAGGACATTTAATATGAATGTACATCTTAATTGTTTATGAAATTTGGACGAAGATGGGGTTTGATCTTAAAGTGATCAAACAGTTAATGGGACCTTAAATTGAAATTTACAAAAGAAACCCTAAGGTTACCCTATTCATAGGTCTTTAGAGAGGGACATATCATAATAACATGAAAGGCATTGTCTCTTAATTATGTGGTTCCACCATCCTCCACTCATTATTAACTCACCACCTTAAGATGATCAAGTAAGTTCAAATTATTTTCTCTTGTTTCATTGCATGGCATGATAGTATACATAATACTTAGGTTTCTTTGATTGCATTCATAGAAGAAAAAGAAACAAATGTGTTAATATGCATCAACAAATTCCGTGCATATCATTTTAGTTGCATAATCAATTACATGTAGATACATGCAATACATATCATTCATTTCTATCTCATGTGGATATCAATTTCCTTTAAAAGTTGAGTGCAGGGATACACATTCATACCCTCAGAAAAAAAATTCTTTATTTATGAATGATATGTAGTAAAGCCAAGTAGAATGTTCCATCATGCTAGAATAATGGGACAATGAAAAAAAATTATTAATGTTTCAAAGTTTAGAGGGAGAAAGGATGCCCTCAACTCTACACAAAAAGATGGAAACAACCACATGATGCATTCTTTTGCTTTCTTAATTCATTCTCATTTAGTTGATGAGATTGTTTCATTAATGCATCATCCACCAATAAAATTAGGCATTAGAATTCGTGCATTTTTCATTCTCTTCACCATGTAGGTTCATCATGTTTTATTCTACATAAATGATTCAGATTAACTTGTGATTCTTCCATTGCCACCCATTTCATACCATTCATTGCTCTTATTGGTAGGCCACTAATCTGATTTTTATCCTCATTAATTTTATTATAGTGAACTGCTTTCAAGTAGATTAGTAGTTTGGAAAGAGAAATGTAGAATATGGAATCACATAATGCACCAAACAAATGTTCGAGTGATTATGATGTTAACTGCACTCTTGATAGTGTTCATTGATCTAAGGGTGGACATCTTTTATGAATGTTTTTGGTCGCTAAAGAGCAGTTAATTGATTAGTGATTAATTAAGGCCGGTTTGGGACAACCAAATGGGGATAGTTGAGAAATGAAATTCATATTTTAAAGTCCTTTTGCTAACTTGTCTCAAACATATTGGGAGTTTGTTGCTTGAGGGCAAGAAATATTTAAGCTTAGGGGAGTTTGATGGACTATTTATTTGTCATTTTCACATATTGTTTTATATTGATTTTTGCACACTTTTAGGTTAAATCTCATGTTAATTGTGAATTATTAACTTTTAATATCATGTGATACATATTTGCATCAAATAAACTAAATTTCAATGGTTTTGAATGATTTTGTATATTTTTAGAGCTTATGTTCAGATTTTATGCATTTCAGGTGAATGTACAAGAACTGACATAGCTCGGTACTATCAACTTTGGAGTCAGCGGTACCAATACATGCTCAATTTGAAACAAAAAGGAATCTAGAAGACTGGGTAGTACTGACACATGCTCAGTTTGGAACAAAAAGGAATCTAGAAGACTGGGTACTACTGACAATATCACATCATTTTTCTCAAGAATAATCGTAGCAACTCGGTACTATCAACAGACATGTCGGTAGTATTGACAACATGAAAGGTGGTTGTGCAATTAGTAGAGTTGGTAGTACTGACACCCTATCGGTAGTACGGACATGCCGGGATCAAACAAATCTGAATACTTCGTTTAATCTATTGGTCGCGGTTTTAATTTGACCTAATTCGTTCCTACAATTTGGGGGAAGTGTGTCTAGACCTAATCATCTCATCTTTTCCCATTGTATGATGGTTGGGAGTGGGAGGATGAGATAGAAAAGAAGAAGGCCACATTTCGAATGATCCACACACTTCCAGCAGACAAATTTGCAGCTGAAAGGTAGCAATTTGGCACGTGTGCGAGAAGGGATCGTTTGAATGATCTACTTCAGGGGTTCTTCATGCTCTCCATGTTTTTTTTCCTTTCTCTTCAATGTTTTTTACTATGAAAACCATGAGGGGCTCATCACCACATTCCTTAGGACTTGAGAGTAGCCCGGTTATGCATGTAATTGACTGTTATGCATTAATTCATTAGTTTCTCTAAATTTCTAGATTTATTTCGATGTGACTGAATGAACTATCCATGCTTGATCACCATAGGTAGTAATTGGACATTTAATTACTTTGAAATGGGAAAATTAATGGTGGGAACTTCATAGAAATACACAGTTTATAAAGTCCTTTGAGCAAGGTGGCTTACGAATGTGAGGAGATTACCAAGAGCATTCGATAAATCACCTATCTAATAACACAATTGATACAAGAGTGGGGAATATATTAGATTAGGTAGTGATTTACATAGTGAGAGTGGATAATTCTCACTACATGATCTTAATCTATGATTAGGAAATATATTTATTAATGTATTGATATTAAATTGCAATGTTAACCATGGTGAAACAACTATCCTAAGGAATTAACTCAGACTAAGATAAAAAACCAATAATTTAGATTTATTTTTTGTTCTAGATAATTAACCTAATCAATCAAGTTTCTTTGGCCTAAGCTGATCACAGTACAATTACTAATAGTCTCTAAAGTTACATGTCCCTACATTCGATGTCTGGGCCTCATTGGCATATATTACTCAGATAGTGTACACTTTTGTTTTAGCATATAGAAGATAGTTATCACCTCATCACAAACTAGGTTCTTGTGATGTTTGTGTGTTTCCTCTAGAAGCCTCTAGACACCTCAAAACCTAGGCTAGGATTGTTTTGAATCCTCTCTTGGATCTAACCAAGCAATTATCTTGCTTGCACACACATTAGGTTACGAGAAATCCGAGATTGAAAATCTCATTCCCACTGAACCTTTCTCGATCTAGTTCGAGCTAGACGATTCACACACACCAGTGGATCTCAAATCCAATGGCTGCCATTATGTGCCCCATGTATTAGTCCTTTTATAAATTGAAAATATATGTGACATTTAATGCATTTATTCCATGATCCTTTCACATTAGGGATTTTAAAAAATCCATTTCTCTTAAACCGTACATTCTTTCAATCCAAAATTTTAAAGGAACTTTTTTAATGACTTACTCATTTTGTGGACACAAATTGAGATAAAAATATAAATGAATAAGACATGCTCTTCATGTGCAAGTAATCCACTCATTATGCATATATTGTGCATTAAAACACATATTTTCTCTTTCTTTTCTTTCCTATTTTCTTTATTTTGATTCTTTTCTTATTAAAGACATTCTGGAACTGAACATCAAACAATAGTAGCCATCTATTCCATCCTTCTAGATAATTCTACACAATTTTCACATATGCACACCATTATCTTTTATTTCTTATTCCCCTTTACTTATTTACAAATTTTCTTTTATCCTTTTTCCATTTTATCATTATTGGATTTATCAAAATTTTATAAACCACAAAGTATATCCTTTCAAGGGAAAATTGCATGAAGCATACAATTTCATTCAAGTCTCTTTTACTTGGATAATTGCATTTCAATTATTTGAATACAATGAAAATTCAAGGTTATAACATCCTTCCCCTCTTATAGGAATTTTATCCCCAAAATTTAACCAATTAAACAAACAATTCAGGTAAGCATTTTCCATGTCTGTCTTCAGCTCCCATGTGGCTTCATCCTATCCATGGTTCTTCTAGAGAACCTTTACCATCTCTATCTTTTTATGTCTGATCTCTCTCACTTTGGTATCCAGTACCATCCCAGGTGAATCAGGCTATGCCAACCTCCCTTGGAGTTCAATAGGTTCAATGCTCAGCTCATGGATTGGGTCCTTCAAATAGCACTTTAGATTAGATACATGGAACATGTCATTCATCATACTATACTGAATGGGTAAGGCTAAATGATAAGAAGCTTCATTAATCAGTTACAAAATTTCAAATAGACCCACATACCAAGGACTCATATTTATGTGTTCTTAACTATAGCTTAGAGGGGTCAGATTTTCAAAAATACATGTTCACACATAGTGAAGTGCAAGTCAGTCCCCTTCCCATCAGCATACAACCACTTTCGATCATGGGCTCTCTTTAGCCTTTTCTTGATCAAAGTGACTTTATCAACATACAAGTGTAGTTCCTCTAGCCTCAACAAGGTCCTCTCACCAACATCATCCTAGTGAAGTGGTGACCAACACGACCTCTGATAAAGAGATTCATATATGGGCATCCTGATATTATCTTGGTAGTTCTTATTGTAAGCAAACTCTACCAAGGGAAGGTACTGCTCCATGATCCACCCCAATCGAGCACACATGCTCTCAACAGATCCTCCAATGTCTGGATTGTTCTTTCTCACAATCCATCAGTCTAGGGTGATAGGATATGCTAAACTTCAATGTAGTACTGATTTCTTCATATACTTTCTTCCAGAACTTGAAAATGAACTTAGGATCATGATAAAAAATAATTGAACTCAAAACACAATGTAGTCAAACTATCTCTCTAATATATATTTTAGCTAGGTCTGTCACATTGATAGTGATATTTAAGATGAGGAAATATGCTAACTTGGTAAGGCAACCTACCACAACCCATATTGCATCATGGCCTTTCTTTGTCTTGGGGATATCCACCACAAAGTCCATGGTGATTTGTTCCCATTTCCACTCAGGTATGTCAATTGATTATAGTAATGTGCCAGGTCACTGGTGTTCATCCTTCACAATCTGGCAAATGAGACAACTAGCCACATATGCCACTATATCTCTCTTCATTTCTAGCCACCAAAAGTATCACTGCAAGTCTTTAAATATGTTGCTAGTGCCATGGTGTATCATGTACTTAGAACCATGAGCTTCTTGCAAGAAGTGATTCTTCCAAGGTGAACCTTCAGGAACCCATATATGAATCTTGTAATAGATTGCACTATCTATTCCCACTGATAGATGTGTCTAAGGTTTCTCTAACAAACCTTTCATTTTTTCAAGCTCTGGGTTGGCTAACTAGGCAGCTACCAACTTGGTCAACATGTTTGGTTTTATCTGAATGCTATCCACACAGATCTAGTCTTATAATGGCTGCAAAATACACCTAGCAAACTCTTCCAGTTCTCTCCACTAGCTAGACAAGAAAGCAACACACCTGGGGTGTTTCTGACTAAAAGAATCTTCTACTACATTAGCTTACTTGGGGTGATAGGCAATTGTCACGGAACTGGAATCCCAGTCCCATGAACCAAATGAATACCAAAGGCAACATGTGGAAGCGTAAAGCTTAGCACACATATTTCATGTATAGTATGATTTTGTATTAGGTCTAGCTTACAAGAGTGACCATTGCACATTTATCAAAATTTTAACTTAAGTGAGATTCTTTCATGTATCGAGCATCATTCGAGGAACAACATTATCATCAACGTCAAGGTTTTGAAACTTTCTTACTTGTATCAGAAAGAGCTCCACAAGCTCAAGCCACTCAAGCTAAGACGTATATATGTCCAACAAGACCTTCTAGCCACAAACTTCTACCCATAACAAAATTTCTACCCATCTTTCGAGGAACAAGGGTAACCACTATACTCCTTTATATACAATTACTAACCGAAGTATGAGGCTCATCATGGATATCACTCATCATATATGTTATCTTAGGGTCTTGGGACATCCCCCTCACCTATATAGCAAGCATCAAATTTTCAATTGCCTCTTTCTCTAGGGTTAGAATTATTCATAGTACATCTAGGGTTCAACACTTTCAAGGAAACCACACACTAGGTCACTCAATTCATATACTTAGAAGTATTCTAGTTAGGGACTCATCATCAAGTATTTCATCATTCATATTTTTCCACATTTCAAATATTTTGGAGTTTAGGTACTCGAACCTTCTCCCGAGGTGGGTCGACTCATATCAAAAGGTCACTTTATTCATATGTCCCATTCTAGAGTCCTCATTTGTAAAGAGATTGAGGTCCATGTTAGTCTCAAAATATGCCGCATATCATATCTCAACATACACAAGACTAGGCACAAGAAAGCATGCTAACCCCACTAGCTATGTTTAGCACATCAACCAAGTCATATGTAACAACAAGGTGCTAGGTCTTGCTAGGGTTACATGGTCAAAATCATTCAATATCATCAAACTACTTGGCCCTTTCAAGGACAAACTTTGGTCTTATCTATATCAACATCATCATCAATATCATTATCATCATCTTAGGTTTCTAGGTTACTCACTTACCTAACCTATATCATGGCTCTAGACAACTCTAGTGACTATCACTATCATCTGAACTCTCTCATCTATACTTGATGTTACATCTCTTTCTCTTAGGTTACATAGACACTCACTGCCTTTCTGGGTGTGGTAACATTTTTCATAGGTACATATACTAGTACTTGAAATAGATTTTCTCCAACGTTGAAACATTTGATGAAAACCACCATACTCCATTTGAATAAAACCAAAACCAAAATGAGTTACCACACTCATTAGGCAGTCTAATAGCATGATACCTAGAGAACTAGCAAGAACATGGTGCACACTTGTGTAGACTGTAACATCCTTGACTTGGGTTATGCTTTAACCCTAGGTGTTTTTTTAAGAAAGATAATTATATGATTGATATTATTATTTGAAATGTAATTAAGACTCAATAGGAACTTATATTTCAATTTTAGTCCATTTTGAATAATGTTGAAAATAATGTTTTGCTTGTGTTGGACTAAAGTGCAAATTACCCAAGTGGAGGGGTTAAATTGCAAATTGTGTATGATAATATGTTACTAATGTGTTGAAGCATCATGAGAATGAAGATGATGCAGAGGTATGGCTAGTGAAAGCCTGAGTACCAAGAAAGAGCTAGTAAAGCAATGT
This sequence comes from Alisma plantago-aquatica, assembly GCA_963693085.1. Classification (NCBI taxonomy): domain Eukaryota; kingdom Viridiplantae; phylum Streptophyta; class Magnoliopsida; order Alismatales; family Alismataceae; genus Alisma; species Alisma plantago-aquatica. The sequence goes on along the minus strand of OY856413.1, from coordinate 641,527,089 downwards.
TTGTGCATTAAAACCTAGTTTTGGTGTAATGTGTAATTTACCCAAAACCTAGGGTTCAATATTCAAATATCCACTTCAATAAGGTCCCTAATATTCTTGGCATCTTATAGAGGCAATAAAATGAGAGCGGCATCTCATTTGAGCTACTTTGAAGGAGAGAGAATCTTGATATTAAAATAATCAAGATTTAAGCATAATTGAAACCTTAATTCAATTTAATGCAAAAATAAATAAAATAATTGAAGCACCTTCAAACAAAAACGAGATGGTTGGATTTGATCAAGTGTGAACGTCCTTGTGCCTTTCTAAGGCAAAGTAAATATCTATGTGAGTGGAGAACCCACTCACATTAAGAAAATAAAAAGAAATATCCACTAACTTCTGAATATTAATATTATAAGGGTTAAGGTGCTTAATTTATTTTCCCTTAATTCATGGATAATGGAAGGGAATTCGGAGGTGAGGAAGATATCTTTGCATGCAAGGAACCAAGGGGGGAGAGGTGGCACCAATTTTGGAATTAAAAGATTTTTATAAGGCATTTTCTCTCTCATTGATTTTCTTATAAAAACACCTTTCACAACTCAAACCAAAGGCTTTTTAAAATACACTTCTTCTCTTTGCTTGAAAAAATGACCAAGTGAGCTAGGAGAAGGAGGAGGACGACCCCAAACCTGTGGTAAGCTTCTTGACCTTCGTTCACCTTGAATTCATGGTGAAAATCACAAAACAATGCATGATTTCTTCTTATCTCGATCCCATCTTCAATTCTAACCATTCCTTTTCACTCAAAGCTTGAGGACGAGCCTTCGAATAGTGAAAGGAGTTGCATCCACCATTGTTGACGTGATCTTTAATCTTTGAATCTCAATTGGAGGTGGGTTTTATAACTTGAACCCCTCTACATTGTTATTCAACTATCAATCTTGCAATTTCATTGATTCCTTCATCTTCTTGATTAATTGTTTGTTGTAATTGGTAAATTCATGAAATCAGAAGAACTATAAGTTACAAGGATGAAGGTACATGATGATGACATCATCTTGGACACTTTTCCCAAGGAATTCCTATTCCAATTGGTTTTAACAAGTTGTCAGTTCGGTTTCAACAAAACCGTTTGGAATTAAAAATTTTCATCAAACCATTAGGAACTAAACGGTTTCAAACCGTTTGGAAGAGTGGACCACATTTGACCATGTGGAGATTTGATGCTAATGTTGATGGTTGATGACCCATTAAATTTAATTGACTAATTCCAAAGGGTTCATTAGTTGAAAGTTCATCAATTACCAAACCCTAATCGGGTTAAGTGCTAAAATTCCAATTGGTTGATTTAGATTTTTGGGTTGATTAACCCAAATGGTCTCAAGACCATTTGGAGGTCAACCAAGACCGTTTGGAGGTCTAGGGTTAAGTATGGTTGAGTAATTGAAGGTCCGAAGATACCAAATTGAAATGCAATTAATAGTTGATTTGGTGATCAATCTAATGATCTAAACCCTAATGGAATTTCACAAATTCCAAGGATAGGATGGGGCAAACGGTCTCAATACCGTTTGGAGATCATCCAAATAACCTCAACACCATTTGAGGTCAGGTCATATCAAAATTTTGATGATGATTTATTAATTTCAATTGAATCAATTCCACAATGTTGATCATTGATGGTTCCTCGATTTCAAAGCCCTAATTGAAGGTTCTTGAGTGGAAACCCTAGATCAATTGGGTTTAAAACCCTAATTAATGGTCCAATTGAAGGATGATTCAATAGTTCAATTGATGAAGAAATCAAGGATTCAATTGATAATTGGTTCATCTATTGAAACCATGAATTGTTCAAGTGTTGAAAGAACTTTGTGGTCCATTCGCTTTTGAGAGGGTTTGGACCAAACGGTCTTAAGACCGTTTGAGTTGAGACTGTTTGGGTCCAAACGGTCTTAAACTATTTGGAGACCCAAAGTTCAAACGGTTTCAACACCTTTCTTGTCTAATCAGTTTCAAGGGAAATTTTCCCAAATGGTTTTCTACCAACTGAATTTTGAGAACTAAGATCATTTACGGTCTAAGTAATCAAATCTTTTTGAAGATCAACATCGATAATCCATTTGGATACCTCATGTAATTGAAGATCCAATATGGTTAATCCATTTGGATACCTCATGTAATTGAGATCTAATATGGTTAATCCAATTGATCATCTAATGTAATTGAAGGTTGAATTGGTCAATTCATTCGGAACCCTCATGTAATTAAAGGTTCAATTGATTAAACCATTTGGAGACCTAATGTACTTATATGATTGATACCCTTAGTGGGATTAATCATTGATGCATAATGATGTAATAATTCAATACATCATGCTAACCATCAATGCATGTATTTGAATAAAGAGTAAGCTCAATCTAATCAAGAATTGAGTAGTGAACATCCTGAGTAGGATGAGAGAGAGAAAGATTCATACATGAATTATAATAATGTAGTAATTAAGACTAACACATTCAAAATAAATGTGATATACAATTAGGGTATGATCCTTGATAAAGAGATCATAAAACCCTAATTGAGTTGATTAATGAACTGAAACCCTAATTTAGGGAAAGTTTGAGTGAAACCCAAAACTAGGAGGATGATGTGATATGAATTTAGGGTAATGACATGAGTAACCCTAATTCAGGGTATCCTGATGATCAGCCCTAATTAGGATGAATCGTAAACCCTAATTGTGGGTAATGGAATATAAAACCCTAATTGGGAGGAATAGTAAAACCTAATCCTAAATTGGGTGTTAGTATATGATAATCCCATATGTGATGTGAATGGTAAACCATAATTCTAAAATAGGGTGAAGGTATGTGAAACCCTAATTCTGGATTATATTATATAGCATGAAACTCTAACCTTGGACAATGAAATGACAAATCATTGGTCCTAATTGTGCAAAGGGAATGTGTAACCCTGATTGACATGAAATGGGAACCCTAACCCTGGTAAGGGAATAGTGGTGTTACCCTTGAATAGCATGGAATTGAAATATGATTGATATATCTATTATCATTTGTACTAACCATGCAGGAATCATGAAATGATGAACATAGCCATGTATGTGCTATGATGTTTTGTTTATTGAAATTATTTATTGGGCCTTGTGTGCCAAAATATGCCTTGTTACCTAGTAAGAGGTAACAAGAGAGTTAATGGGCCTCAACTACATGAGAGATGCTTGTCTAGCAAATGTCATGTTTACCTTGGTCAGATGACCTGAAGGTGATAGTTACCTAAAAGAGTGGTAACAGTGCTCAGTGATGAGCTAAGGGTTTGAATACCCAGAACCATAAGATTATGGAATTAAATTTGTGAAGGGAAGAATATTCCCATTATTGAAATAAGGGACTGAGATCCCAATGTCTTATAAAGAATGTGAAGTAACTGATGAAAACAATACATGTTTCTTTGTATCATTTTGTTCTAATAAGTTATGTATGAAAACTTGACTGTTGCTAAAAGAATATGATAATGTACTTAATTAATCAAGTGAATGTTATTCATGTAGTGCTTTAACCATAGATCCATCATCGTCAATAGTTGGTGATGGTGAAACAGGTTTTCCTACATGATCTCCTAGAGAGCGCATATTTTTTAATATGCGAGGGTCAATGGGTGAAAATATCTGTACGTCCTAATGGAGGAATTGATGGAACGTAAACATTAAACCTCTCAATCCTTCATTATATGTGTCGGGATGGATGTATCATGAATCTCCCAATGATGTTAATGCCGGATCGATGGAGGTAAACATGAAATCTCTCGATTGTGAAGAGAGTGCAGCCACTGTTGTAGCTCTATAGTGAAGATTCCATTATACCCTGGCAAGCTATGTAGCAGAGATACAAGATGTCCTACATGTGGTCCTCCACTGACCGGGATGTGGGAGGTTTTGGAAGCTGGCTCTTCCATTGACCTTGTATGGTACCGATTTTGACTTCGCAATGGTCGGTTGGAATATGAGAGGTATACCTCATTTCCTCAGAGCTTAAGTGTGATTGTAAAATGTAATCAGCCATGTAGCGTATTTGCATAAGATTGAAATATGAGAATCACTGGTTGATGTTATCCTTCTTAGCATGTCCTTGATACCTAAATGTTATATATATGTTCTTCAATTCCTTATTGAATAAGAGACATGCTGACTTATCAAGTTTTATAGCTAAATTGCTTGAATAGAAATGTTTATCTAATCTGCATAGATAGTGATTTATCTGTTGTTGGTTATATGATTCCACTATTCAGTTTATTTCTATTAAACAGTAATAAAATTGTTTTCGGGGGAGAGTTATATCTCTCGCTGGGGCAATTTTATAATTGTCTCACCCCCCGTGGGATCTAACGTTTTAAGGTAGATGCAGACAAAGAGGCAGAAACTCTATAGTAGTGTAAGAACAGCAGCAAGAACAACAATAGGGACAACAATGATATCTCAGGTGGGGATACTGGTTGTCAGGCTTTTTACATATGTAAATAGAGTCATATGTGTCTTCTCTGTACTCTCAGGTCCTAGGAGTCAGTAGATAGTGTTTTTATAATCGATCTGAGATTTTGGTTTGAATACCTCGAGAATTTTGTTACTTGAGCTTTTATCAAGGCAAAGTGATGTATATATATGCCTCGAGAAGAGATGGTACATGGAATGTACAATGTGGACCAGTATGTAATTATAATACTTTAGTTCTTGTTTAAAGATTTTTTCTAAGAATGGATCTCTTTATAAATGGTTTTAATTTTTAGTGATTTTCAGTAATCTACTGCAAATGATACACTACCACATTAGTTAATCTTGTTTTATTGGTTAAGACCGGTTTGTACGTCACAAATTAGTGGTATCAGAGATCTAGGTTCGCTGAGTCTGCAAAGACAGGATTAAGGTTGTTGAGTCTGTTCTAGTGTCTTCTAGTTTATCTAATAGTGTCTTCTGCTCATATAGGATAAGAAGAACTTGAAGATGTCTAGATCACATGACGAACATGCTGTTGAGAGAAGCGTTGCTGCACCAAGAGGAGGTGCAAGGGATCAAGCTAGGGAGGAACCCATACCTGAGATTCCGCAACTTGATCAAGCTGCATTAGAGAACCCAACTTTCCATACCCTGCTCGGGTAGTTTATGGTGACTATGACGGACATGGCGGATAGAATGCCACCACCTGCACAGAGGGCACCAGCCCATAATGAAGGACATGGAGCTGGAAAGACCTTTGAACGGCTTTGTCGGGTGGGAGCCACAGACTATGCTGGTACAGCTGACCTAGCTGATGCAGACTTGTGGTTGATGGAGCTGGAGAAAGCTTTTAGAATCCTTAACATCCCTAAAGTAGAGAAGGTGAGGCATGTTGTATACCTTCTGAAGGGGAGTGCTGGTCATTGGTGGACCATCGAGGAAGGTAAAAGACCAGGTGTTGAAGTCGGATGGGATGAATTCCGACGTGAATTTGTCAATAGATACTTTCCCCAGATGTATGTAGATGAGAAGATCTCTCAATTTGAGAGATTGAGGCAAGGACAGATGAACATTAGCGAGTATGAAGCTAGATTCATGGAACTTTTGCGGTTCTGTCCGCACATGGCAACTACTGATGAAGAAAGGATTCAACATTTTGAGAAGGGGTTGAACGCTGAATTGACTACTCTTGTGTCTGCTCTAGAGAACAGGGAGAGATTTGCCACTTTTGTGGAATCTGTTAGGCGGATAGAGAGGTTTGTGATCGAAAAGCGACCGACCAGTAACAAGAAAGTGTATCCTCAATTTCAAGGAAAGAGGTCTGAGGGCTTCAAGAAGCTGAGATTCTCTACACCACCACTGCCACTAAGGTTTAATACCCCGATGCAGTGGACGTCAAGTAGGGCAAGTGGCCATAGTTTTCCTCCAAGTAGATCTCCCAATACGGCATCATCATTTGTGATAGGACCACCCAGGTTGAGTTTGGGAAGTTACAATTGCTTCTAGTATGGGAGGCCAGGACACTTGAAGAGAGATTGTCCTGAGAAAGTCAGAACTGTAACTCAACCCCAGAGGCAGAGTCAACAAGGCTCACAGAGGCGACAGTTCAGTAATAATGCTAGAGGATGTGGACAAGCATCCCAAGCTGGATCGTCGACACCCAACAACCAAGAATAGGGTCAACAGCAAGCAACGACTAGATTCTATTCCATGAATCAGCCCGACGCAGTAGTCAACCCTCGGGTTGTGACAGGTAAGATGGAAATGTTTTATTCTGATATGTATTCATCCTTCTTTGTATCTGTGTTAATTGATCTAGCTGCTACACATTCCTTTATCACTCGAGAAGTGATTCATGACTGCAACATGATTGTCCGTCATAGAGTGGATAGTTTGATGCTAGAAACCCCTTTGCTAGGATCTATAGTGTTGCGGGAGGTGTGTTCACCCTGCATTCTTTCTTTTTCTGAACATCGCATTCAAGTGGATCTTATACCACTTGAGATGTAGGGTTTTGATATAATCCTTGGGATGGACACCTTAGAAAAGTATAAGGTTGTCTTGGATTGTGGTTCCAAGTAGGTTGTGTTCACTGACAATGGTGACACATGGATCTTTCAGGGAGACATAAAGATTCTTCCAACTTGTCTTGTGTCATCTATGGTAGCTGAGAAGTTGATAAGACAGGGATGCTTTGCATTCTTGGATCATGTGGTAGATACCACAATGGAGAGCCCTCATCCTTCTAAAGTTTCGGTTGTTAGGGAATTCAAAGATATTTTCCCTGAGGAACTTTCGGGTGTTCCTCCGGCCCGAGAGATTGATTTTGAGATTAATCTAATCCTGGGCACGCAACTGATAGCACAAACACCATATAGAATGGAACCTGCTGAAATGGCAGAGCTCAAGAAACAACTACATGAGTTACTTGAGAAAGGTTTTATCCGACCGAGTACTTCACCATGGGGTGCTTCGGTCCTCTTTGTTAAGAAGAAAGATGGGTCGATGCAGTTATGCATTGACTACCAACAGTTAAATAAAGCAACAATAAAGAACAAGTATCTTCTACCAAGGATTGATGACTTGTTTGATCAATTATGTGGTGCAACTATCTTTTCTAAGATAGATATGAGGTCTGGATACCATCAGTTGTGTATCAAGGAGAGTGGCATACCTATGTCTGCCTTTAGGACAAGGTATGGTCACTATGAGTTCATAGTTATGTCGTTCAGACTAACTAATGCACCAGATGCATTCATGGAACTCATGAATAGAATCTTTCAACCTTTTCTTGATCAGTGCATAGTAGTCTTCATAGATGATATCTTGATATATAGTAGAGATGCTCAACAACATGAGAAGCACCTCCATCAGGCTTTGACTTTGCTAAGAGAGCATAAGTTATATGCTAAGTTTAGCAAATGTGAGTTCTGGTTACCAGAAGTTTCTTTTCTAGGACATGTAATATCTGCTTCAGGTATTTGTGTTGATCCTAAGAAGGTAGAATCTGTCCTACTTTTGGAACAACCAAAGACACCAACAGAAATATGCAGTTTCCTAGGTTTGGCAGGCTATTATAGGAGGTTCATTAAGAACTTTAGTTCTATAGATTTACCCCTGACTAGTTGACCAGAAAGGTGGTTCCTTTTGTCTGGAATGACAAGTGCCAACAATCATTCCAGTTACTGAAGGAAAGGTTAACTAGTGCACCTGTATTAGTGCTACCTGAGCAATGGAAGGGGTACATAGTCTTTTGTGATGCATCCAAGAACGGTCTAGGATGTGTGTTGATGTAGGATAAACAAGTGATTTCTTTTGCTTCTCAACATCTTAAGAAACACGAGGAGAATTATCTGACACATGATCTAGAGCTAGCTGTTGTGGTCCATGCTTTGAAGATCTGGAGACATTATCTATATGGAGAAACATTCCAGATTTTCACAGACCATAAGAACCTAAAGTATATCTTCTCACAACATGACCTGAACATGAGACAACGTCGCTGGATGGAGTTAATCAAGGACTACGAGTGTACAATTGATTATCATCTAGGGAAGGCTAATGTGGTAGCTGATACATTAAGTAGAAAATCATCCTCACCAGCTCTAGATAAAGCACAGTTGAACTCCTTAGTGTGCTTTAAAAGAGATATTCTTATCTCCTTAAGGGAAGAGAATATAGAGCTTAAGGTGTCGTTGTTATCCGGGCTATTAGCTGAGATGCAAGTAAAACCTACTTTGAGGCAGTAGATTAATGAAGCACATCAAGCTGATGTTGTAGTTCAACAAATCAGGTCAGAGTATGATAGTGAGAAACGGGATGGCTTTCATGAGTCAGAGGATCGGGTAGTCTGTTACCATGGTAGGATAGTAGTACATGATGCTGATAACTTAAGAAAGTTAGTTCTGGAAGAAGCTCATTCTTCAATGTATGTTATGCATCCAGGGAGCACCAAGATGTATCATAACTTAAAAGATATTTATTGGTGGCCTGGTTTGAAGAAAGATGTAGCTGAGTTTGTTTTGCGGTGTCTGGTGTGTCAGCAGGTTAAAGATGAACATCAAAAACCCGCAGGAACAATGCAACCTCTGCCCATACCACAGTGGAAATGGGATCATGTGACCATGGACTTTGTGGTTGGTTTGCCTAGAACAACCAAAAGTCATGATTCTATTTGGGTGATGGTTGATAGGTTGACAAAGACAACACATTTCCTTCCTGTCAAAACAACCTACATTGTTGAGAAGCTTGCACAGATATACATAGATGAGATAGTGTGCTTGAACGGGGTTCCCGCTACAATTGTTTCTGATAGAGGTCCCCAGTTTACAAGTCATTTTTGGGAATGACTTCATAAAGCTTTGGGTACACAATTAAGGTTTAGTACAACCTTTCACCCATAGACAGATGGACAATCTGAGAGGACCGTACAAACCTTGGAGGACTTGCTTAGGGCATGTGTCCTTCAGTTTGTAGGAAGTTGGGATCTACATTTGAGTTTGATAGAATTTGCTTATAATAATAGCTATCAACACAGTATTGACATGGCACCATATGAGGCATTGTATGGTAGACGTTGTAGATCTCCTTTATGTTGGTATGAAATAGGAGAATATCAACTTTTGGGTCATGAGCTAGTACAACAAACAACTGAGAAGATTAAAGTAACACAACAACAGTTGAAAGCTGCCCATGATAGACAGAAAAGACCCTTAGAATTCCAAGTTGGAGACAGAGTATACCTCAAGGTCTCACCTTGGAAAGGTATCCTAAGATTTGGAAAGAAGGGGAAGTTAGCTCCTAGATTTATGTGGCCTTATCTGATCATTGAAAGGATGGGAAAGGTAGCCTATAAGTTGGAGTTACCACCTAAGTTGCATAGATTCCACCCAGTATTCCATATCTCTATGCTGAGGAAGTGTCATCCTGACACAGAGTTAGTTCTGCAACCTGTACAGGTAGAACTAAATGATGATATATCTTATGTTGAAGGACATGTGATGATCCTTGATAAAAGAATTAAAAAGCTGAAAAAGAAAGGCATTTGTCTTGTAAAAGTTCTCTGGCATCATCATGGTGTTGAAGAAGCTACATGGGATTTAGAGGAAGAGATGAGGAGGAAATACCCTACTCTTTTCTCTTAATGTTTTCGTTGATGATTTCAGGGAGGAAATCCTTGTAAGGGGTGGGTAACTTGTAACACACCTGACATGGGTTATGCTTTAAACCTAGGTGTTTTGTTTAAGAAATATAATTATATGTGTGATATTATCTTTTGAAAAGTAATTAAGACTCAAGAGGAACTTATATTTCAATTTTAGTCCATTTCGAATAATGTTGAAAACAATGTTTTGCTTGTGTTGGACTAAAGTGCAGATTACCCAAGTGGAGGGGTTAAATTGCAAATTGTGCATGATAATATGTTCCTCATGTGTTGAAGCATCATGAGAATGAAGATGATGTAGAGGTATGGCTAGTGAAAGCCTGAGTACCAAGAAAGAGCTGATAAAGTAATGTTTGTGCACTAAAACCTAGTTTTGGTTTAATGTGTAATTTAACCAAAACCTAGGGTTTAATATGCAAATTTCCACTTCAATAAGGTCCCTAATATTCTTGGCATCTTTTAGAGGCAAGAAAATGAGATGGGAATCGCATTTGAGCTACTTTGAAGGGGAGAGAATCTTGATATTAAAATAATCAAGATTTAAGCATAATTTAAACCTTAATTCAATTTAATGCAAAAATAAATAAAATAATTGAAGGGCCTTCAACCAAAAACGAGATGGTTGTATTTACTCAAGTGTGAACGTCCTTGTGCCTTGCTAAGGCAAAGGAAATATCTACGTGAGTGGAGAACCCACTCACATTAAGAAAATAAAAAGAAATATCCACAAACTTATGGATATTAATATTATAAGGGTTAAGGTGCTTAATTTCTTTTCCCTTAATTCATGGATAATGTAAGGGAATTCGGAGGTGAGGAAGATATATTTGCATGCAAGGAACGAAGGGGGGAGAGGTGGCACCAATTTTGGAATTTAAAGATTTTTATAAGGCATTTTCTCTCTCATTGATTTTCTTATAAAAACACCTTTTACAACTCAAACCAAAGGCTTTTTCGAATCCACTTCTTCTATTTGCTTGCAAAAATGACCAAGGGATATAGGAGCAGAAGGAGGACGACCCCCAACCTGTGGTAAGCTTCTTGACCTTCGTTCACCTTGAATTCATGGTGAAAATCACAAAACAATGCATGATTTCTTCTTATCTCGATCCCATCTTCAATTCTAACCATTCCTTTTCACTCAAAGCTTGAGGACGACCCTTGGAATAGTGTAAGGAGTTGCATCCACCATTTTTGATGTCAGCTTGAAGCTCAGTTGGAGGCGGGTTTTATAACTTGAACCCCTCTACATTGTTATTCAACTATTAATCTTGCAATTTCATTGATTCCTTCGTCTTCTTGATTAATTGTTTGTTGTAATTGGTAAATTCATGAAATCAGAAGTACTATAAGTTACAGGGACGAAGGTAGATGATTATGACATCATCTTGGACACTTTTCCCAAGGAATTCCTATTCCAATCGGTTTTAACAAGTTGTCCATTCGGTTTCAACAAAACCATTTGGAATTAAACAGTTTCATCAAACCGTTAGGAACTAAACGGTTTGAAACCGTTTGGAAGAGTTGACCACAGTTGACCATGTGGATATTTGATGCTAATTTTGATGGTTTATGACCCATTAAATTAAATTGACTAATTCCAAAGGGTTCATTAGTTGAAAGTTCATCAATTACCAAACCCTAATCGGGTTAAGTGCTGAAATTCCAATTGGTTGATTTAGATTTTTGGGTTGATTAACCCAAACGGTCTCAAGACCGTTTGGAGGTCACCCAAACGGTCTCAAGACCATTTGGAGGTCAAGTAAGACCGTTTGGAGGTCTATGGTTAAGTATGGTAGAGTAATTGATGGTCCAGAGATACCAAATTGAAATGCAATTAATAGCTGATTTGGTGATCAATCCAATGATCTAAACCCTAATGAAATTTCACCAATTCCAAGGATAGGATGGGGCAAATGGTCTCAATACCGTTTGGAGATCATCCAAATGACCTCAAGACCGTTTGAGGTCAGGTCATATCAAAATTTTGATGATGATTTATTAATTTCAATTGAATCAATTCCACAATGTTGATCATTGATGGTTCCTCGATTTCGAAGCCCTAATTGAAGGTTTTTTAGTAGAAATCCTAGATAAATTGGGTTTAAAAACCTAATTAAAGGTCCAATTGAAGGATGATTCAATAGTTCAATTGATGAAGAAATCCAAGATTCAATTGATAATCGGTTCATCTATTGAAACCATGAATTGTTCAAGTATTGAAAGAACTTTGTGGTCCATTCAGTTTTGAGAGGGTTTGGACCAAACGGTCTTAAGACCATTTGAGTCCAAACGGTCTCAAGACTGTGTGGGTCCAAAAGGTCTTAAACCGTTTTGAGACCCAAAGTTCAAACGGTTTCAACACCTTTCTTGTCTAATCAGTTTCAAGGGCAATTTGCCCAAATGGTTTTCTACCAACTGAATTTTGAGAACTGAGATCATTTAGGGTCTAAGTAATCAAATCTTTTTGAGGATCAACAAGGATAATCCATTTGGATACCTCATGTAATTGAAGATCCAATATGGTTAATCCATTTCGATACCTCATGTAATTGAAGATCCAATATGGTTAATCCAATTGATCATCTAATGTAATTGAAGGTTCAATTGGTCAATTCATTCGGAACCCTCATGTAATTTGACGTGTATTTTACTACGCGCTTAAACGCAAGTATACGCGTCGAGTAATATAGGCCTTGTGAGGCCCGAGTCGAACTCAAGGATACGTGAATTATTGGAGACTTCTACTAACTAATCGCAATCAGCTAGACCGATTAACAAAATAGGGTTTTGTTGTTGAAATTTAAAGAAAATAAAAATCAAACAAAGAAAACAATCGATTAAAGGTTAATTTAATCAATTCAAAGGGATATCTTTAGGATGGCGGTTTCACCGCGGGTCAAAATTGTATTAGGTTTCATATAATTCCTCACACTTCTCTCTCTATCCGGGTAGTGGCCTGAAAAAGTGTACGTGTCGGAGTAATATGGGATTATGAGTCCCGAGTTATCGAACACGGGGAGTTGTGAGGTTAAAGACTATTACTAATTAGGATTGATCAGCTAAGCCGAAAACAAGAGTTGATTGAAAAAGAAAATAAAAATAAAAGAAAACAAAACAATCGATTAAATGGTTGGTTTAATCAATGAAAAATAGAATCCTTAGGATTGTGGTTTCACCACAAGTTCTCATTGTACTAATTCCTACACAATTATCCTAATTCGTCTCCTATTCCGGGTAGTGGCCTGTAGTCAGAATTACTCACTGTCGTGATACAATTCACTACCTAAGTCTAGGTCGGTTCCACCGTCATAGTAACCTATACCCTAAACTAGGTGCATTAGAAACAACCTCTGGGTTTCCACCATTAACCGTACATCACCTTGTTCAAGGGATTTATTAATTAATGTGAATCTCGTCTCTTTTCAACCGTTAATTCTTCTTTCAAAGCAATTAAAGGCATTAGATTATCATTAGGGTGATCAATCATAATGATATAATGGAGAAAATGAAATCATACCACAGATTTGAGAGACAAATTATGATAAACTATGTAAAAAGTATCATAAAACGATTACCCGGGCTACTCCCGGATCCTAAGGATTTACGGTTTTTAGCCGAAAATGGACGACATGGTATCACAGTAAGTCGAAAAGATGTAAAACATGAATTTCGAGATACAGTAAATTGGAGAAAGGGTTAAAGAGTGGATCTGGAGAAGATGGAGAGAATTTGCCGTCGTTTCCGCCGCCAAAATGCCTCCGAGGTCTTCCGTGTAGGGTTCCTCTACTTTTCTCCCTCCGTTCGGCTGCCGTATCGTCCTGCCGTGATAGATCTCCCAATTGCGGGTCTAATGGTGTCTTTTATAGCCGTCATACATGTTTAGGTCAAGAGGAAACCTAAAATGTAATTTTTAATACAATATGTGTTAGATTTAACACATTAAAATTTGGTCCGCAGCGTCTGAGTCGATACTATCGACTTGACATGTATTTTACTACGCGCTTAAACGCAAGTATACGCGTCGAGTAATATAGGCCTTGTGAGGCCCGAGTCGAACTCAGGGATACGTGAATTATTGGAGACTTCTACTAACTAATCGCAATCAGCTAGACCGATTAACAAAATAGGGTTTTGTTGTTGAAATTAAAAGAAAATAAAAATCAAACAAAGAAAACAATCGATTAAAGGTTAAATTAATCAATTCAAAGGGATATCTTTAGGATGGCGGTTTCACCGTGGGTCAACATTGTATTAGGTTTCATATCATTCCTCACACTTCTCTCTCTATCCGGGTAGTGGCCTGAAATGAGAATTACCCACTGTCGTGGTGTAATTCACTACTTAGGTTTAGGTTGATTCCACCATCGTAGTAATCATTCCCCTAAACTAAGTGCATTATAAACGGTCCCTCAGTTCCCACCATTAATTTTACAACTCCTTTGTCAAGGGTTTTATTGATTAATGTAGAATTCGTCTCTTTTCAACCGTTAATCCTTCTGTCGAAGTGATTAAGGGTGTTAAATTATTATTATGGTGATCAAGCATAACAATAGAAATGGAGAAAACGAATCTATACCATGGATCTGAGAGAGAAATATGAATTATTGATATAAAAATGTCATACAATGCATTCCCGGGCTACTCCCGGTCCTAAAGATTGAGGGTTTTAGCCTCTCATGTTCATCTCACACGAATACATGGTAGAAATTGGGGAATTCATAAGAAAAACGGGAAATAAATGGGAAAACCCCTGAACGGAGAAGAACCGGTGGATCCTTGGCGTAGAACACGAGCTTCCCCGCCTGTCGGTGGTGGAAATCGTCTTCGGCAGCGACGAAATCACCCGGGATGAGCTTCTCGGCCTCCGTTGTCCTTTTTTCTCCTCCTCGGCACTCGTGCAATCCAAAAATGAGATCTCCCCTCGTCTGGGCGGCCGTCATTAGGTATAAGTCCCTAATTAGGTCGTCAAATAACAACAGCCGTCCGATCGAGATCAAAACAGATCCAACACATATCTGTCAGCGTCGATACCATCGACACGGGTCGATGGTATCGACCCAGTGGATTAGCGGCAGCTTTCCTTTCTTTTATTCTGAGCGCCTGTGGTGATCTCGATACCATCGACTTGGGTGTCGATGGTATTGACTCCTTTAGCGTCGTTTGTTGTCATTTAGCGACACTGTAGCTCTCCTTGTGTCGATGGCATCGAATTACGTCGATGGTATTGACAGCTTCCTCTCCAGCAACTTGAAGGGATCTCGATACCATCGACTTGGGTGTCGATGGTATCGACTCTGTATTGCTCTTCTCGGCTGGCAATCTGTGGCTTGGTCGATGGTATCGACTTCCTTCGATGGTATCGACGGAAGCAGATACTTGTTTTTCCTGAAATTTCACAACAAGACCAAGTAAATCCACACAATTTATAATAAGATGATAAATAATTCTCAAAATAGTAAAACAAAGGGGATTTGATATAATATGATGGCAAAGACCAAATTAAGTGAATTATGCAATATTATCCATAAAAATGAGTAATTAGAGCACAAAACACATATGAAATAGGTCTATAAATGTGACTCAAAATCATCGCATCATAATTAAAGGTTCAATTGATTAAACCATTTGGAGACCTAATGTACTTAGATTATTGATATCCTTAGTGGGATTAATCATTGATGCATAATGATGTAATAATTCAATACATCATGCTAACCATCAATGCATGTATTCAAATAAAGAGTAAGCTCAATCTAATCAAGAATTGAGTAGTGAACATCCTGAGTAGGATGAGAGAGAGAAAGATTCATACATGATTGATAATCATGTATTAATTAAGCCTAACAGATTCAAAATAAATGTGATATACAATTAGGGTATGATCCTTGATAAAGAGATCATAAAACCCTAATTGAGTTGATTAATGAACTCAAACCCTAATTTAGGGCAAGTTTGAGTGAAATCCTAAACTAGGAGGATGATGTGATATGAATTTAGGGTAATGACATGAGTAACCCTAATTCAGGGTATCCTGATGATAAACCCTAATTAGGATGAATAGTAAATCCTAATCGTTGGTAATGGAATATAAAACCCTAATTGGGAGGAATAGTAAAACCTAACCCTAAATTGGGTGTTAGTATTTGATAATCCCTAATGTGATGTGAATTGTAAACCCTAATTCTAAAATAGGGTGAAGGTATGTGAAACCCTAATTCTGGATTATATTATATAGCATGAAACTCTAACCTTGGACTATGAAATGACAAATCATTGGTCCTAATTGTGCAAAGGGAATGAGTAACCCTGATTGAACCCTAACCCTGGTAAGGGAATAGTGGTGTTACCCTTGAATAGCATGGAATTGAAACATGATTGATATATCTATTATCATCTGTACTAACCATGCAGGAATCATGAGATGATGAACATAGACAGGTATGAGCTATGATGTTTTGTTTATTGAAATTATTTATTGGGCCTTGTGTGCCAAAATATGCCTTGTTACCTAGTAAGAGGTAACAAGAGAGTTAATGGGCCTCAACTACATGAGAGATGCTTGTCTAGCAAATGTCATGTTTACCTTGGTCAGATGACCTGAAGGTGATAGTTACCTAAAAGAGTGGTAACAGTGCTCAGTGATGAGCTAAGGGTTTGAATCCCCAAAACCATATGATTATGGCATTGAGTTTGTGAAGGGAAGAATATTCCCAGTATTGAAAAAAGGGACTGAGATCCCAATGTCTTATAAAGATTGAGAAGTAACTGATGAAAACAATACACGTTTCTTTGTAGCATTTTGTTCTAATAAGTTATGTTTGAAAACTTGACTGATGCTAAAAGAATATGATAATGTACTTAATTAATCAAGTGAAAGTTATTCATGTAGTGCTCTAACCATAGATCCATCTTCGTCAGTAGTTGGTGATGGTGAAATAGGTTTTCCTACGGGATCTCCAAGAGAGCGCATATTTTTTAATATGCGGGGGTCAACGGGCGAAAATATTTGTACGTCCTAATGGAGGAATTGATGGAAGGTAAACATTAAACCTCTTAATCCTTCATTATATGTGTCGAGATGGATGTATCATGAATCTCCCGATGATGTTAATGCCGGATCGATGGAGGTAAATGTGAAATCTCTCAATTGCAAAGAGAGTGCAGTCACCGCTGTAGCTCTATAGCAAAGATGACATTATAACCTGGAAAGCTATGTAGCAGAGACACAAGATGTCCTGCATGTGGTCCCGCACTGACCGGGATGTGGGAGGTCTTGGAAGACGACTCTTCCATTGACCTTTTATGGTACCGATTTCGACTTCGCAATGGTCGGTTGGAATATGAGCGGTATACCTCATCTCCTCAAAGCTTAAGTGTGATTGTAAAATGTAATCAGTCGTGTAGCGTATTTGCATAAGATTGAAATATGAGAATCACCGGTTGATGTTATCCTTCTTAGCATGTCCTTGATACATAAATGTTATATATATGTTCTTCAATTCCTTATTGAATAAGAGACATGATGACTTATCAAGTTTTATAGCTAAATTGCTTGAATAGAAATGTTTCTCTAATCTGCATAGATAGTGATTTATATGTTGTTGGTTATATGATTCCATTGTTCAGTTTATTTATATTAAACTACAATAATAATGTTTTCGGCAGAGAGTTATATCTCTCGCTGGGGCAATTTTATAATTGTCTCACCCTCGTGGGATCTAATGTTTTTAAGTAGACACAGACAAAGAGGTAGAAACTCTGTAGCAGGGGAAGAACAATAGCAGCAGCAACAACAGGGACAACAGTGATATCCCAGGTGGGGATACTGGCTCTCAGGCTTTGTACATATGTAAATAGAGTCCTATGTGTCGTATATGTACTCTCAGGTCCTAGGAGTCAGTAGATAGTGTTTTTATAATCGATCTGAGATTTTGGTTTTGAATGCCTCGAGAATTTTGTTACTTGTGCTTTTATCAAGGCAAAGTGATGTATATATATGCCTCGAGAAGAGATGGTACATGGAATGTACAATGTGGACCAGTATGTAATTATAATACTTTGGTTCCTATTTAAAGAGTTTTCCTAAGAATGGATCTCTTTGTAAATGGTTTTAATTTTTAGTGATTTTCAGTAATCCGCTGCAAATGATACGCTTTCACATTAGTTAATCTTGTTTTATTGGTTAAGACCGGTTTGTACGTCACATAGACATCCTAAGCACATGTTGTGAATCATTTGTAGGGAGGTAATTGACACAAGTATACACCTAGTTCTAGAACATCTAGGTTCTAACCTAGAGGCTAAGTCAACCTAATCCACAAGGATATTTCATTAAGTTTCTAGGGTTGAGATGCAAGGTGAGTTTACTTTGTGTTTCATGTGAGCAATGTTTGGTGTAGTTATTGTTCATGCTCTGATACCATCTGTCACGGAACCGGAATCCCAGTCCCATGAACCAAACAAATACCGAAGGCAACATGAAGAAGTGTAAAGCTTAGCACACATGAACAATTAGCAAGATAAAGGCACCAACACACTCTCAACATTCAACAAGTATAAATTATACAAAATGCATTATATTCATGAATTCGGTTATTTATTTCTAGAGTCAAGGTACAAGTCATTCATGTGCACTAAATATGGATCTTACAACAAGTACACCTAGCATAGCTCACCAAGCCCATCATCTTTCTAGCCATCTTTGAGCCTAAAAACAGCATATGAGAAAAGTTTCAACACATGAGGTGCTAAGTACGTGGCAAAAAGATACATATATGTATAAGCTTTGCATAATTTGAAAAGATTTCAAGATGAAACGAACAATAATAAACATGTTAACTATTTAACAAAATGCGAAACCATGTTTTATGTCCTTTCACTCCATTATATCAACAATATCAAGCATGTTTAAGGCATTTGACCATCTTCCCATAGGAAGGGTCCGTAAGGGTTACAAAATTAGCTAACCCTTTTATACAAGAGGGACCTCAAGGCCATAGCCAAGATCTAACCCTTTATCAACACTATTATAATGGAGTTTTGTATATATATGTGTTCAAGTTATAAAACCAATGAGGCAATCATCGAGTAAGACATAGCAGTACTACATGGCAATATTGGGCAAGTAAATAAACAAGCATACAATACATATTATTTCAAACACGAAAGCTAGTCATATAACTAGATAAGGCCCGTACCTGATCCAGAGATTCTTAACTCATCCATCACCATCTAGATCATAAGACAACCTGATTAACAACAAGATTATATGTATACATTAGATTCTCATCATTAACCCTAATTAGATTCATTTTAGGGTGTTGACCAAGTTTGATTTCAAGGTAGGTTATTAGTACATTAGATGATCTCATATTGATCTAGGGTCCATCATAAGAGTGTGGTTCAAGTTTTATATCCCTTCAAGGTTTCATGTGGACATGACAAGATTTAGGACACTTATGCTCAAATTAGGCCACAAGACTTATAATAGAGTAACCAAGGTCAAAGATCATCAATTTAAGGGGTTCGAGCATAGGAGTTGATTTATATCAGTAAGAAAAGAACATAAGAACACATTCAAAGTAAGGTGATGTCTGCTAGATTCTAGGCATCAAACCACCAACATGGGGTACCAACATTCAATCATGCATGCAATAAGGGCCATATAAGACAACCATTTAGAAAAAAGATCTTGGGAATGAAGTTAGGGCCATAGCGAAACATAAGTTACAAATTTTCAAGGTTAGGGTGAGACTGTATCTAATTTCAAAACAAGATTATCAATATAGGCCCAACTCCATCACTAATGTGTCAAATAATTCACATATGGGCAATATGTGTCAATTAAGAGCAATAGGGTGATTAGGGATCCCATGAAGTTCAAAGGTGCACCAAATTTACTGATTTTATGAGCAAGGGGGTACAAGTGTACTAAAGATTCAAGATTGATTGTAAAGATGCATTATATTTGTCAACATGGTCAAAGATCCTACTTTTAGCAAAATAGGAGAACAAACGAAGGAATTAAAGTCTGACACCTAGTCCACGTTGTATATCTCGTTGAGGTGATGAATTTGATATATAGGTTTGTTGTATTTGGCCAAGGGAGTTGAGAGTTATCATTTTTCTAAAATGTGTATTCAAACTATATGGTATGACACAGGGTGTTACTTTCGATTCATTGACCGATCTGGGCCATTGGCCCAAGATCCGACTCACACTCCCTGGCCATTGACCGTAGGACCATTGGTCCTCTCTTGGATCGTGCAATTGAACTTCAAATGATCTGGACCGTCGTTGTCATTCACCCTCCATCTGAAGGCCTCTAGTGCTCCTTCCCGTCTGTACCCTCTTGATGCTTCACACGATCCCTCTATTCTAGGATCAGAACAGTGCTAGAATAGGGGAGCTTCGCCCCACGTCCCGGCAGCACCTGTAGCTATCCTAAAACAAGGTGACGTCACTTGGATGGGTGACCATGGATGTCTAGCAGCTTCCCGATCCTCGCCCCTGACCTGGAGATGGTGAGACCCCCCTTCTGCCATGGCTAGCTTCGGCAACAAGAAGGGGCGATAGGGCAGCCACCAGAGCATAGGAGAAAGGGAAAGGAAGAACAATAGAGAAGGGAAAGGGAGCAAATACAGGAGGGGGCCTTATGTGAGGGTTTTTATAGGGCTTTGGGGCTAGGTTTAGGGTTTATTTAGGACAAGCTTGTCCATGGTGGTGGCCACCACAAGGGGAAAAGAAGGTTCAAGAAAACCCCTTGATTCAGTGAAAAATCATATGTATGTAATTGGGATTTAAAAAACGGACTCAAAGGAACTCAAATCTTTCAAAATGGTCAAGAACCGAGAGAGATCTGGTGGCTCGGGCTCCCCTACCCGGCGGCCACGGTAGCAGGTAGATCTGAGGTAGAGGATGATCCTGCAACCATCAGATCAAGATCCAACGGTGCACAGACCATTGCCTCACCCCAGATCAGCATCCGCACGGCCCATTTTGGGAGGAAAAAAATGGCCCAACAAGGAAAAACAAAGGAAAGAAAGGGCTAAAAAGGGCAGATCTTCGGAAAATTATAACAAATCGTAGGAAGGTCCAAATGGTCTCAAATTTGGACCATAGATTCATAATAGGGTGTAGAAAAATTATACAAAATTACAAATATAAGAGAATATGCATGATCAAGATTTTAATCAAAGTATTCAAGGGTATAACAACACTAGGATTTCATGCATATATGTGTATCATATTGACTCAAAATGTGGAATCTTTGACTTTGGTGGACATTATAGAGTTATGAAGTCAAAGGAGACATAAACAATGAGGACATAAAGTGACAAGTGTAATTATGCACAAATAGGAGAAAATTGACTTTGTCACGGCAATGGTGAAATCATAGTCTTTCATATACTCCATCCATCATCTTTGTCTCAAGTTTAGGTCCTTCTAAGTTAGGAGGTACTTCAAGCAATTATTGATCAGTGAGTATCTCAAAAGTGGCTCCCTAAAGATAGTTCTTCCATATCTTTAGGGCATGTATAATCATAGCCAGTTCTAGATCATGTGTCAAGGAGTTCACTTCAATGGGTGTGAGCTATCTGGAGTCATAAGCAACAACATGTCTGGTTTGTTCCAGAACACATCCAAGCCCCATCTTTGATGCGTCAATGAAGATCATAAAACCTTCATTGCCTAACAGTAGAGTCGATACATTATCTATGGTCAACTTTTCCTTCAGTTCCTAGAATTAAGCTTCACACAAGTCTAACCACACAAACTTCTCATCCGTTTGGGTAATCCTGGTGAGAGGCAACACAATCTTTGAGAAATCTTTTATAAAGCACCAATAATATTCAATTGATCCCAGGAAGCTGCAAATCTTAGAAGGATTCTTTGGTGCTGGCCAATCTTGCATGACCAATACTTTAGCAGGATCCACTAAGATGGTCCCTCTGGATTTGATGTGTCCAAGGAACATGACACGGTCTATCCAAAACTTGCACTTTGAGAATTTCCCATAGAACTTTTGGTTTCTCATAATAACAAGGACTCTACCCTGATGGTCATGGTGTTGTTTTAAGTCATCATAATAAACCAAAATGTCATCTATAAATACTATGACAAAGGAGTCTAAGAAAGGATGGAACATGCTATTCATGAGATTGATAAACACACTTAGGGAATTGGATAACCCAAACAACATTACCACAAACTCATAGTGGCAATACTGGGTACAAAAGGTGATCTATGGGATATCCTCACACTTGACTCTCAATTTGTGATACCCATACCTTAGATCAATCTTTGAAAAGATTTGAGAAGACTTAAACTGATCAAACAAGTCATCTATACATGGTAAAGGATACATGTTCTTAATGGTAGCTTGGTTGATCATTCTATAGTATATACACATTATGTGTGATCCATCCTTCTTCACAAAGATGATTGGTGCTCCTCATGGTGATTTTCTAGGTCGGATAAAACATTTGTCTAGAAATTCATGGAATTGCTTTTTCATCTCATGTAACTCAATGGGGGCCATCCTATAAGGTGCCCAAGAAATAGGGTTTGTCTGGGGGGCTGGATATATCAAAAAGTCTACCTCTTTCTCAGGAGGAATTCTAGGAAAATCATCCAAGAACACATTTGCATAGTCTTTGAATACCTCTATTTACTCTAGGGGATGCACCTTAGGATCTAGCTTCAGAAATACTTCTAGGAATGCCAGACAACCCTTGGCTATCATCCATTCCACCTTCAAGGCCGACACATACAAGTTGCTAGTAACATCTTTCCTACCTCAAATGGTAAAGGGTGGTTGACCTAGTTTCCTTATTACGATCCTCTTTTCCCTATAGTCAATATATGCTCTATAGGTGTAAAGCTAGTCCATACCAATGATAACGTCAAAGTCAATCATATCTAACAAGATAAAGTCTGTGGGAAGTTCATGATCCAAGTATTTAATAGGCAAAATAGGGATTTTCAAAAGAGACCTAAAGATCTGACCACTTGGGGTGGTGACATCCAACACATATCCTAAATCCTTGATGTTCAAACAAAGCATAGTTGCAAGTTTTTTTGAAACAATGGTATTGGTAGAACCAGAGTCAAAAAGAACTTTTACATTCTATCCCGTAATCTCAAGCATGCCTACATTCTTTTACAAAACAAATCAAACTACCGCATTCTCATCTTAATACATAAAAAATAACTCTAAAGGTTATTACCCTCTATCAACTGATTAGCATTAGCTTGAGCCTCTTCATTGTCGATGGAGAATACTAGATCTTGGCTTCACTCTCCAGTAGGTAGGGTTGCAACTATCGACTATACTGGTATAGGTTGGGCTGCTATAGGGTAGGGACCTCTCGGGTCAGGTAGGGGACAATTGGCTTGTAGGTGCCCTTCTTACTGACATTGATAGCACACTCTCTTCTTGTATAGACACTCCCCTGAATGCCATCTTCCACATGTGCAACACCTAGGAATATTGTTCTTGTTGTGGGGTTTTCCTTTGCTTTCATGTTTTCCCTTGGCATGGTTGCATCCTTGTCCTTTCTTGTGATTATTCCTTAGGCTAGATGTGCCTTCAGTGAAACCCAAGTATCCCTTTGATGGGTTTTGTGTAGGCATCAACATCTTATCCATGTCCAGGGTGGTTTTGTATGCATCAATGAAGTTGGTAGGTTTACTTGCCATCACATGAGGCTTAATTGTAAGGTGCAGATGCTCCAAAAAATGGTCCACATGTCTTTCCTCATTTATCATGTATCTCAATCTCTCCACTGGAACTTGCGGGCAAAGTCTATGACAGATAGGTTGCCTTGACCTAGGTTGGTGAACTCCCTTTCCATCCGGTCTTCATTCAGGTCTCCGCCTATGATGTGGTTCTCCCACCAGTTCTTAGTTGCTCCTTCCAGGAGGTGAGCAGCAAACAAAACCTTCTTGTTTGGCTGTGATTCTAGCATGCAGAAACCATTCTCTACTACTAGAAGCCAGGAACCAACTTTGTTGACCACCTTGGTCTTGTCTTCTCCCCAAAACTTCTCCATGTTTATTTTTATGAAGTCCAAAATGGTGGCTCAAAGTTGAGGATGAACTGGTATTGGCTCATCATCTTCACCTCTGGCTATGTCTTTGAGGGGCAAGGCACTAATGGCCTTAGTCATCTTCTTTTACTATTCCATCTAGAGGGCATCGCGAGTATGAACTATTACTTTCCCTACAGTAGGTCCAAAACTTGTTGCGGGGTTGACCTTGAGCTTGTCATCTACCACCAACTCCATCTTTTGGTCATTGTCTTTGTTCAAGTTGTCGAAGGGAATGGGTTTTGGGTATGCATCATCCTCATAGGATTCATCATATCTCTTCCTTTTCTTGAAGGATTCTTCCTCCATAGCCTTCCTTGTTTTCTCTAGAGACCTTCTCTTCCTGCAAGAAAGCATAACATCAACATTCTCCTGAGGGGTGTCAATGGAGATGACAACGCTCTTTAGTATGAGCCATGCTGCTACACATAAGCATGTAATAAAACTTAATCTAAGTTTTATATCATTCAAACATATGTAAATGATATCTTGATTACATGTTTTTTTATTATATGGTGGAGGATTCCCTAATCCTGAACACTCTTAACCCTAAAGGTTGGAAGAGGTGGAGAGAGAGAAACCTTAAGCACTTAAAGTTTGTCAAGTGAAAGTGGTTAAAGAAGGGATGATAGTAGATTAGAAATCCCAGAGGTATCTTATTTCGTGTCAAATCCTAAATTTTTTTCCAGACAGTTACATAGATTCTGGGAGTCCTTATAAACTAACTAGCGGGGAAGAGGAAAAACTTGCCAACCCCCGGATCGTGATCCTTTTCTAGACACCTTCATCTTTGGAAAATTCTATTAGAACTCCCTTTGAGCATTAAAAAGTTTGTAAAATTTAATAATTATAACAGATTATATGGAAAACCAAGCTCTGATACCAAATGTAATGACCCCACCCCCAACAACCCCAATTAAGGAAGGCCAAGAATCTAGAGTCGTTATCCTAAATAGTATCATATGGTTTTGCAAACAATAAAAAATAATTCATAAATTCTATTGAAATAAGCTTAATGAAAGATATAGTTTTTTTTCTTTTTACAACCTTTTCAAAAATGGGATTCCAAGATTTTACCAAAGGTGAGAACTATCTAACTATATTCCTCCAAACATTATATTGCCTTGTTATTTTTTAATGCCACCTTTTATTGAATATTCAATTTCCATTAATTTTGTAGATGTAACAATAGATATCCTAAAATGTTGACAAACAAAACGTCAGTCAATATAACAAGTTATACTAGTATGTGGAGGAAGCAAAATGTTTGCATCTTGTGGTATCAAAATATTGCAACAAAATTATTGTTTAACAGATCAAACATTATGTTCTAAACATCACTACTCAATCCTAATCTATCCAAGTCTCTGTGTTGTCCCTGCAGTGGACATGGATACTACCTATCCCATATGGTAGATTCTCAATAGCCCTTTTTGGTCCTACCCCAAAGGTAGACAAAAACCTATAGTTGTATAGTCATATTATCCTACCCAGAGGTAGACCAAGCCTTGACTCATTATAATCTGTTGATCCTACCTCAAGGTAGACCAAAGCCTAGATCATCAACTACTCACATATACACAAAGCTACAAAGGAGGATTAGGATCTGAGTTAGTCATGCACATCTATATGGTGATAGCCATAGTCACTTTATAGTTGCAAGAATTAAAGTACATCAAGGAATGTAATTTCAAGCAAACCGATCAAACCTAAAAAATCATGAAATTAAGATGAGTAATCTTAGGCGTAGCCACATACCTAATTTGGCAGTCTCAAAACCAAGAAAGATAGCTAATCAAATCAAGAAGTCCAATCAACCAAGCCAAGCAATAAATCAAGCATGTTGATCCTAAAAAATATTTATAACACCTAATTGCTATAATCACATCCAAACATCTTTTATTGACTTGGGATTCCATTCTAGGGTTTCTAAGCCATATTAGGGTTTCCTTAGGGTTTCTCGGTTTCCAAAATTTTACTTTCCAATTTTACAATTTTTTTGTCAACAAACCCTAAAAGCACTTTTCTACTCATAAAAACCCTAATCACTCAAATGATCCAAATTAAGGGTCATTATCAAAAAATTAGCTCAAGAATATCATTTTCATGCCTCCTAGAATGATTTCCATTTTAAATCCATCAAATGTCATAATTATCAGAATTACGATTTCCAAGTCCATTAATGCTCTTTTATAATCATGGAACCTTAATTAAGCAAATTAAGAACAAATATCATCCAATTAGATCTAATCCATCCTTTCTATGTCAAAAAGCTAAACTTTGCTCATAATAGTAAGGGAATATCATTAGATCCATTAACCTTTGAAACTTAGGCTTTCAAATTAATTAAAACCATTAAAGATAGCAACTTTCAATACTTTTTTGAGTTACAAGAAGATTTAGGCCTTGAATTTATTTTTTATTGATTCTACATATTTTTTTCATCAAAAAGAACTATCTATTTCCATTTTTGGGCCAAAGGATTGATTTCAAATCAATTAAGCAAGTTAACACCTTTTTGTATATTTTCTAAGAAGAAAGGCGACTTAATTACCTTTTTCAGAAAACTCATTGGCCATTTAGTCACCGTGGGTCAGAGATCAACTTTTATTGTATAGCGGCAGTCACAACTCCCACTCAGGCCAGTCCGAGACACATGATATACACCAATCGTTGATCTTCTCTGCGGGTCAGTGTTTGACCTCGATCCAAGGGCTCCTACTCCTCTTCTTTCATTATCTTCAACGTCAAGAATGCGGTGGAACCACATAAGAGGACTCATCAGAAAAAGTCTAATCGAGAGGACGAGAGGGACTTGTGGGCTAGGAAGTGACTAGTTAGGATCGTGGGATCTCGATGAGTTGATTGGGGGTCCATTTATTGGTTTTTGGGGATGTGATTTTAGGTTTTCGACCCTTGCCACCAACTGGGTTCTCGTGAGATTTGATTGTTTTCTCTAGAAGAATCTATACCACTCAAAACCTAGTATGGTATTGTTCATAATCCTCTCCTTAATCGAACCAATCAATTATCTTGCTTGCACACACATTAGGTTATGAGAAATCTGAGATTGAAAATCTTGTTCCCATTGAAGCTTTGCTAATCTGGTTCAAGCTAGATGACACACCCCCCCCATTGGATCTCTGATCCAAGGGTTGTCATTTCATGCACCATGTATTAATCCATTTATAAATGAAAAATATATGTGACATTTAATGCATATCTATTCCATTTTCCTTTCACTTTAGGGATTTTCAAAAATCCATATCTCTTAAACAAAACATCCTTTTAATCCCAAAATTTAAGGGAATGTTTTTAATGAGTTAGTCCTTTTGTGGACACAAATTGAGGTCAAAAATATAAAGAAGTAAGTCATTTTCTCTAGGTGCAAGTTATCCACTCAATATGCATATATTGTGCATGAAAACACATATTTTCTCTTTCTTTTCTTTTCTATTATCTTATTTTGATTCCTTTTCTTGTTAAATATGTTATGTCACCGATCATCAAACAATAGTGGCCATCCATGCCACCCTTCTAGACAGTTCTACACAATTCTCACATATACACACCATTATCTTTTATTTCTTTTCCCCTTTTCTTATTATAGGATTTTGTTTTATCCATTTTTCCTTTTTTCATTATTGGATTTATCAAAATAGTATAAACAACAAATTTTATCCTTTCGAGGGAAAATTTCACAAAGCATACAATTTCATTCATGTCTGTTTCACTTGGATAATTGCATTTCAAGTATTTAAATACAACCAAAATTCAAGGTTATATCAGGAACCATCTTATTTTGCCTAGGAAAATAAACCCTAATGTTTAAGGTGTTATAAAGCATGTGTAGAGTAAGATTCTAGGAAGAGGTTCATGTCACATAACCATTCTTACCCCAATCCCAATCCCACTGCCTAAACAGTCATAAAAGATTTGAAGCGCCCGTCCCTGAGTGGTCCAATAGGATCTCACATAGTGGCATATACAATAAGAAATGATAACTAATAAACAAGGGATTTAAAGAACAAACTAACCCAAAATAGGAGATATTTCAGATCTGTCTTTTTCAACAGTTTATATTTAGTACGAAAGTGATCTAATCAGTGTTCCATTTATTTTGCCTAAAATCAAGAAAATCGAGACACAATCATGCAATTGCACGGTACGCTATCAAAAACAAATAAAATAGTTTTTAGTAAAAGAGTATACTTGGTAGGACATATATTCGAAAATATAACAAGTGATTTTTTCCAAATCCAAAATTTATTCAACGAGATGTTTATGTCGAACAATGCAATTTTTATTACAAGTTCCCATTAAGTTGTAATCGAGAAGCATGCTTATATATGTTTTGTGACTCCATCACCCCAATTTGATGGGGGAGGTCACCAGGGTCCTCTCCATATGAGGTAGGAGGCCAATGTACATGTTCCACCTCTAAACGAGGAGGTCATTTGCACTCAATATCAAAATTATCAACATTATCAACAACATCATCATCATCAATATACGGGCAGACATAATGGGAAATATCAATTATGTTTTCATGTTTTTCTCAAAATATAATATAAGAAAAATGGAAAACTAATCAATAGGGAACAATAGCTCAATCAAGTATATAGCCAAGTATACAATAAAGAGATACATAAAAGGTATTTTCACTACAACTATGGAGGCGATATAATAGCATACCTTTAACCGAAGACTTAAAGTTCATTTAAAAAAATAATAGGTCAACCCTTCGAGTCAGATCCTGAATCACTGTGTTTGGATCAAGGGTCAAGATCATGATATTTGAAGATCATATTTAAATATTTGATATTAGGGTTACTATAAAGAGGCGAGATCACCTCCTTACAAAAATTGAAAGGAAATACAAAACATCCACACCTTTTACAAAAAGAAAGATTTTAGGATGCTTGCATAATAATCCAAATAAATAAGCATGATTCTAGATACATTATAAAATGTCAATAGCAGTGGAAATAAAAATATTAAGCCTATTGCATGGATTTCATAGTTCTAGCATGAATTGAATTATAATTTTTATCACTTAAGTGGACATTTGCACTTGAGGCCCATTACATAGGTTTCTACTGAAGTATTAGTGCATCAAACCATTTATTAAGAACATATGGGAAATATTTATCCAATAACCACCATAGTTCCACTAATTCAATTTCATAGATATATGAGATGAGAATGAATAACAAATCTTATTCAAAAAGGGTACAAAGAGAGACATAGTAGATTTTAGTATGTTACAGTTACACTTTCCTATGTCAACCTTAGGGTTAGATCATCCACTTTTAATTAACAATATTTCTAAATGTCCAACATTATTTCAAGTGTGAAGTCAATTTTGAAGTGTGAATGACTTACCTAGGTTTTCTAGGATCATATGTGTTAACCGTAACTTTATGATTATTATCCAAGTCATTATCATAATCATGAATTAGCATTATTGGTATCTAATACTAGATCAAATTCAATTGATATACAAGTAAGGTCAGATATCAAATATTAGGTCAATGGATCATGATATTTCACAAGATTTAGGTCAATCATCATAATATTAAGGTTAATCCTTATTTCAAGGTGCATGATTCACATTCTAGGGTAGATAGTTTATAAGATAAGATATAAACTCTTATTTAGTCATGTTTTGTTTCAAAATGATCATTAGAGTCATAATTAGGGTTTCTCAAGGATTAATCATCATTATTGAGTTGTATGACAAAATAAATAGCAAGAGTTTAATATCTATGGATGTTAGTGAAATCCATAAGGAATTTGGATCCACAACCATTTTTAAACGAATCATTGGATTTTTTTAATCAAAATTGACTATTTATTCATTAAATTTTGGAGCTACATATCACAATATATCATTTTGGCAAGATTTGATGATTTACTGGATTTTTGAGTAGGAAGGAGGAGGATAACTTGAATTGAAAAATGGGGATCATTGGATCACTTGATTGGATGGTTGAGAGTGCACCACACAGGTGCACAACTCACTTATCCAAGGATCTGATTCAAACTTGATTTGCAGTTTTCATCCTTTGATTTTGGTCAGTTCAAGGATGGATTTTTTGGTTCAAATGGATCCTTTGAACCATGTTTCTTGCTCCTATGAACTGGTGGTTTAGGACCTTTCATTCCCACTCCAGTTCCCCTCATTTGCCCACAGATGTGGAGGATGATCTCTCTGGAGCACGGGGAGAAAGGGAGTAGGAACTCTGAGCTCAGCTGGCGAAGGTGTCGTTCAGGTCCGTAGGGACCATGTGGAGTGAAAGGGAGCCTTGATTTTGGAGTGAGGGAGTGGTGAAGGCAAACACCCAAACCAGGCCAGGCGGCAGCATCGGTCGAGAAGAGAGAAATGGGGAGGAAATTCGGGGCATTGAGGACAAGAAATAGAGCAGGGATGATGCTCAAAGCAAGTTGAGGTGGAGACAAGTCTTAGGAGGCCTTTATATAGGATCGAGGGTTAGGTTTTAGGGAAAACTAAGCCTTAGTTGCTACCATGCTCGCTAGAGTGAGAAGGGGAGATAAGGAACTCAATTTGGAGGATTAAGAGCGGAATAAAGGTGGTCAAAATGGGGATGTGAATGTTTGAATTTTCTTGAGGAGTCTTTTTGCTCACTTAGAAACTTGAATTCGGGTCATAGGCAGGAGATCTCACTCTCGGGTCCTCATTTACACCTCCCCGTTGATTGCAGGAGGTAGAAGATGATCTCATGGCCACTGGATGAGGCCTTGACCTATGGGAAGGAGGTCTAAGGGCTCAGAATCACCCTCGATCCCTTGCCACAAATCACTAACTTGGAAAAGTCAAATAAAAAGGCAAATAAATGGATGTTAAATACATTATCATGAAGAAATTGTAGTAAATAGTAGGAATGTCCAAATGAGATGTTATTTGGATCACAACTGCACAAAAATAGGGAGAATACTTAGCAATTTTTTTAGGACCATATGGTTAAGTTTGATGGACCAATTTATATATTCGAGTATAGTAATAAATTAATCAAGTATACGGTGTCACAAAGTGTATAAAAACACCAGGGAGGAGTGGTTCAAGTGGTTCGGCATGGTGTCTCCTCATGAAGGGACCCAAGTGCAAAACCAGTCGCCGCCTCTGAAGTGGTACCCGTCGTGTAGGTCGGCCAACTGTGTTCTTTAACCGGTTCCAAGGTGGGTAAGGTGCCCGGGGCCTGAGAGTTTTACGCTGTCTGGGGGGGTCACAAAAGTGGCGCTTCTAAGGGGGTAGTTCTCTCGATAATAATAAAAAGTTCATAAAAACTACATTGATCACCATATTTCCAATTTGAGTATCAATATTGATAAAATAGCAAAGAATAATGAATTCGGGCAATGAGTGAGTATAATGAGGGAAAAATTGGAATTAATTCATACTTATGCTAAAATTCACTATGTCACATCCTTCCCTCCTTAAAAAGTATTTTTTTCCCCAAAATTCAAAAACATCCTCAAAAAAATTGGGAACATCCAAATCCAGACCATATCCTCAAATACTAGAGCATCTTCAACTATATAATCAAAATCATGTCCTTAAAGTTCAAATAGTCAAATAATATTAATTGTGATTCCATGTTCCATATCATAACCAACTTTGGTTCTAACAACATTTCATCATCAATCAATTCAGTATCAGTGTAAATGCATTTATTGTTCAATGTCATCATACGAGTCATAAATATGAAAACCGTCCTATTGATCAAAAATTTGGAGAGAACATATTTTAGGTCAAACAAATAGGGTTTTTGAATCAAGTGTACAAGGTGACATTCAATCCCAATATCTCAGGGTCCTAACCTCTACATTGTCCAAGGTGGTGTTATACATCCATGATTTGAGATTTCATATTTCAACATTTCAAGACAATGTCATACTTTTAATATCATGATTTCGAGCTCAAAATCAATGTGAGGTCCCACCCTAGTACTAATGAGAGATAAACCCTAAGTCATAAATTGAGAGAGTCAAAATTGCCATCATTTCAAAAAAATTCAAAATTTGGGGTTATTAAAGTCACTTTTTATATATCAAGGGTGGTCTCGAGATCCAAATAACATAACCATGAATCTAATTTTACTGTCAATATCAATAGTCGAGATCAAAAGTTAGAGTTCCAGAATTTTGAAGTTAGGGTTAGTTTCCTACTTTAGACCTTAGGGGTGATCATTCATCCATACACAACAATCAAGCAATATTTGAGAAATATTTTCAAGATTATATTATCATGTTTGATGAATGATCTAGACCTAGGTCTATATAGGAAGTCAACCACAAGCTATAGTCAACATTATCATACTTCAAGATCTTCATAAAATCAAAATTGAGTATCAATGTCATCCTAGATTTAGCCTATTAACCTTAGGCCAACCAATCCAAATTTAGTAAAAAAGGGATACATTTCCGAACTCTAAATAATCAACAAGATGAAAATTTAGAGGAGGTCATTATAGGGATGTGACCTAATTTAGGGGAGTCATGTGTCAACTACCACCCTAATGTATCACATTACCTACATTATTAATTATCCATTGAGCTTATTCAAATAGGGAGAGTAGCAATGAAAAAATCATATTCCACAAGGTCATAAGATCAAAATCGAAGATTATAATAGGGTAATAATGTTAAGACAATATTTGCATTTCTTTCCTTTCATGATCAAGGTAGTGATATAATTTGGAAATCAAGGATTTAGATTGGGCATTTGAAGAATCAGAGTTTAATAGTGCATGATTTAGGTCCATAATTATCATAACAAATCAAGATTGCAAAAGGCATCAATAGTCAATGGGGACGGTGCATTTTGTATTAAAGTCCTAGGCTTAGTCACTTCATGACATATTCAGGATGAGTATCAAAATAGGGAAAAAAATTCTTAACTATGTTTGAGGTTGAGTCAACAATAGGGCGACATGGACTTTATCAAATAGGGACCTCTTCAACAATGAGGTATAAGGTATAAATCCATCTAATTTCTTTAAATCAAGATTTTTTTTATCATTTACCTCAAACATAGGGAGCATGTAGTTTAGTTATGGTGAACTTATGTTTACATGATATGAAGGGGTCATGAATGAGAATTTGATCTCAAAGTTAATTCTCATTGATCAAAATTGAGTTTTCAAATTAATGTTATATCATGGCATAAAATTTCACATTTTTATAACTTTTATTTTTCCCATACATAAGCTACCCATAATCGATACATCATGTGGTAAGACAACATAATCATCATCTACTTGGGTGGCTTAGGGTAGTCCTTAAATAAGGGATGAGATGGTAGAAGACTCACTAGGGTTTCAATGGAGAACCTTTAGGTCTAGTTCTAGATCAATTAACGCCAAGTACAATGGCGAATCTGAACCACTATGAAGACAGATAGGAGAAAATATGCCAGAACCCTGATTCTAGACACCTTAATTTTCACCATTATGGATTTTAGGGTTTTGGGGTTCAAGAGAATAGAGAAATTATTTACTTAAAGTATATGAGAGTATGTATGCTCTGATACCAACTGTCATGGAACCATTCTTACCCCAATCCTAATCCCACTACCTAGACAGTGGTAAAAGGATTGAAGCACCGGTACCTGAGTGTCCCAATAGGATCTCACACACTAGCATATACAATAAGAAATAATAATTCATAAACAAAGGATTTAAAGAACAAACTAATCCAAAATAGGAGATATTGTAGATCTATCTTTGTCATCAGAGTATATTGAGTGTGGAAGCGATCTAGTCAGTGTTCCATTTGTTTTGCCTAAAATCAAGAAAAATCGAGACACAATCATGCAATTGCATGGTACGCTATCAAAAACAAGTAAAATAGTTTATAGCAAAAGAGTATACTTAGCAGGACTTATATTCAAAAGTGTAACAAGTGATTTTTTTCAAATCCAAAATTTATTCGACAATATGTTTATTTCAAAAAATGCAATTTTTTTTACAAGTTCTCATTATGTTGTAATTGAGAAACATGCTTATATCTTTTGTGTGACTCCATCACCCCAATGCAATCGGGGAGGCTACCAGGTTCCTTCTCTCCATATGAGGTAGGAGGCCAATGTACAAGTTCCACCTCTAAATGAGGAGGTTTCTTTCACTCAATATCAACATTATGAACATCATCATCATCATCAATATACGGGCAATCATAATGGGAAATATCATTTATGTTCTCATGTTTTTCTCAAAATATAATATAGGAAAAATGGATGACTAATCAATAGGGAACAATAGCTCAACCGAGTATATAGTCAAGTATACAATCAAGAGACACATAAAAGATATCTTCAAACACAACCAAGGAGGAGATATAATAGTGTACCTTTCACCAAAGACTTAGAGTTCAAATTTCAACAAGTAATAGGTCAACCCTTCGAGTGAGATCCTAAATCACAATGTTCAACAGTCAAGATCATGATATTTAAAGATCATGTTTCAATATTTTAGATTAGGGTTACACTTTCCTATGTCAACCTTAGGGTTATGTCATCCACTTATAATCAATAATATTTCTGAATCACCAACATTATTTCAAGTGTCAAGTATATTTTGAAGTGTGAATGACATACCTAGGTTTTCTAGGATCATATGTATTAACCCTAAATTTATTATTATTATCCAAGTAATTATCATCATCATGGTGAATTAGAATCATCGGTGTCCAATACTAGATCAAGTTCGATTGATATACAAGTAAGGTCAGATATCAAATATTAGGTCAATGGATCAAGATATTTCACAAGATTTAGGTCAACCATCATAATATTAAGGTTAATCCTTATTTCAAGGTGCATGATTCATATTCTAGGGTAGATGGTTTACAAGATCATATCTAAACTCATATTTAGTCAAGTTTTGTTCCAAGATGATCATTAGAGTTGAAATTAGGGTTTCTTTAGGATTAATAATCATTATTGATCCATATGACAAAATGAATAGCAAGAGTTTAAGATATATGTATTTTCGTTAAATCCATTAGGAATTTGTCTCCACAAGAAAATTGAAATGCATCATTGGATTTTTCTTATCAAAATAGACAATTAATTCATAAATTTTGGAGCTAGGAATCTCAAGATATTATCTTTGCAATATTTGATTATTTAATGGATTTTTGAGTAGGAAGGAGGAGGAAATACCTTAAACAGAAAAATGGGGATCATTGGATCACATGATCAGATGGATGGGATTGTACCACATAGGTGCGTGACTCACTTATCTAAGTATATCATTCAAAATTGGTCCGTAGTTTTAATCCTTTGATTTTGGTCGGTTCAAGGGTGGATTTGGTGGATCAAATGGATCCTTTGGACCGGGTTGCTTGCTCCTTCAAAATGGTGGTTTAGGACCATTCTCTCCCACTCTAGTTTACCTCATGAGCCCACAGACTCAGCGAATAAGCAAGTTAGGTCTAGGGGAGAAAGGGAGCATGAGCTCTGAGGTCGACAGGAAAAGGTGTCATTCGGGTCTGTAGGGACCTCGTGGAGTGAAAGGGAGCCTTGATTTGGAGTGAGGGGGTGGGGTAGGTTAATGCCCAAACCAGGCCAGGCGATGGCACCATCCAAGCCAAAAGAAACAAGGAAGAAAATTGGGGGTGTTGAGGCCAAGAAATAGAGCAAGGACAATGCTCGAAGCAAGTAGAGGTGGAGACGAGTCTTAGGAAGCCTTTATATAGGGCAGAGTGTTAGGTTTTAGGGAAAATTGAGCCTTGATTGCAGACATGCTCACAAGAGTGAGATGGAGAGGTGAGGAACATATTTTGGTAGCTAAATAGAGAAATAAAGGTGGTCAAAGTGGGGATGGGAAAGTTTGAATTTGTGAGAGGAGGCTTTTTGCTTGACCATAAACTTGAATTGGGTCAAAGGCGGGAGATCTCAGTCTTAGGTCCTCATTTACTCCTCACTGCTTATTGTGGGAGGTAGACGATGATCTCATGGCCTCTGGATGAGGCCTTGATATATGGTAAGGAGATCCAAGGGCTCATACTTGCCCCCGATCCCTTGTCACGGATCACAGACTTGGAAAATCAAATAAAAAGGTAAATAAATGGATTTTCAATACATTATCTTCAAGAAATCATAGTAAATAGTAGGAATGTTGAAATGATACGAAATTTGGACAATAGCTTCAAAATAATGGGGAGAACATTCAGAAAAGGTTTGAGGACCATATGGTTTAGTTTGATGAACCAATTTATATCTTTGAGTATAGTAACAAATTAATCTAATATGTGGTGTCAGAAAGTGTATAAAACTACATTGATCGCCATATTTTGAATTTGAGTATCAACATTGATCAAATAGCCAATAATAATGAATTGGGACCGTTATTGAGTATAATGAGGGAAAAATTGGAATTAATCATATTTATGCTAAAATTACTTTGTCACAGTTTATCTCCTTGATTGTATTCAGAAGCACCAACAGTTGAGACGAGAATAGGAACTAGTTAAGGAATCCCTCTAGAATGTCCTTGTGACCGCTATTGATTGTAGCTTTGAAGATGAGAAAATGGAGCAATATATACTTGATCTCGACACCTTATAGGAGATCCATGATGAAGTGTTTGAGGATATCAAAAAGGACTCTCTCATAGATGAAAAACATGAACCCCGCAAGGCACCCGAGATGAAACCCCTTCCTTAATGTCTTAGGTATGTCTTCCTTGATGAGAAATAACTTTATCTTGTTATCATTAACTCGGATCTTACCTATTAATAGGACACCAAGCCCTTGACTAATCTTAGGAAGAGGAAAGCTTCTTGAGGATAAAATGGCCGATTTGACATGGATTAACCAAGCCATTTGCATGCATAACATTCCTATGGTGGAAGAGTACAAACCTTCCCGAGACCCTCAAAGGAAACTAAATCCATACATGAAAGAGGTTGTGCCTCTAGAAGTTATCAAACTTTATATTTCAGGGATTATCTACCTGATCTCTGATTCCCCATGGGTTAGCCCTGTTCAGGTCGTCCCCAAGAAAGTGGGTACCATTATCGTGAAAAATGACAATGATGAGTGCATTCCCACCCATTTTTGTGATAGGGTGTAAGATGTGTATTGATTACAGGAAACTAAATAAGGCCACTAGGAAAAATCACTTCCCTTTTCACTTTATGGATCAACTACAAGAGCACCTCGCCCATCAATAATATTTCTGTTATCTCGATGGTTATTTAGGTTTTCCTCAGATTCCCATTCATCTGGACAATTAGGAGAAAACAACCTTCATTTTCCCATTTGGCACTTATGCATTCAGGAAAATGTCTTTCAAGTTGTGCAATGTTCCAACCACATTTTAGCAGTGCATCTCAGCTATCTATGATGGATTGATTGAGACCATTATGGAGGTGTTTATGAATGATTTCTCTATCTATGGAGAAAGTTAGGAATCTTTTCGCATACATTTATATCTTGTTCTGGAAAAATGTGAGGAAGCACACTTGATTTTAAACTGGGAAAAAATTCACTTTATGGTGACATAAGGGATTGTCTTAGGCCATAGAGTGAGAAACTGTGGCATAGAAGTTGTTAGATAAAAAAATCTAGTTTTTCTCCAAATTGCCACCTCCTTCTTCCATAAAAAACATTCATACTTTCCTTGGGCGTGCATGATTCCATCATCGTTTCATCTGTGAATTTACTAAGACCACAAAACCCTTGACTAATCTCCTCTAAAAGACACCCTTTTGTGTTTCACAAAGCTTGCCTGACCAATTTTCTTGTTTGAAAGAGGCTCTCACTTCTACTCCCATCATTAGGGCCCCTGATTGGTCCTTTCTTATAAGTTAATGCGTGATGCGAGTGATTATGTTGTTGGCACTATTCTTGGATAGCGTGTTGATAACAAGCACCATGTGATTTACTATGCATCCAAAAGACTTGATGATGCCCAATAGAATTACACCACAACTGAGAAGGAAATGCTTTCCATAGTCTATGCCTTTGACCAATTGTGTTCATATTTGATAGGGTGCAAAGTTATTGTTTACACAGACCATGTGAACATTAGATACTTGATGACTAAAAAGGATGCCAAACCCGACCTTCTTCATTGGGTCCTTTTACTACAAGGATTTGACCTAGAAATCCTTGACAAGAAAGGTTGCAAGAATGTTCTTGCTGACCATCTTAGTCACCTTGACATTTTTTATTATGATGATATTCCTATTAATGACTCTCATCGCGATGATAAATCATTGAAAATGGAATCCTAATATCCTTGGTTTGTAGATTATGTAAATTTTCTAGCTGCAGGTATATTGCACCCTAATATAAGGGACATTCTAAGGCTAAATTTTTCCATGATGTGAAATACTATTATTGTATGACCCCTATCTTTTTAAACTGTGCGCTAATGGACTTTACCATAGGTGTGTCACTAAGGAAGAAGCTCATGACATTCTTAAGCAGTGTCATTCTGGCCTCAAAGGAGGGCACATGGGCTCTCATAAAACCTCTAGGAAAGTGTTGCAGTCTGGTTTTTTCTGGCCCACTCAGTTCAAAGATTCATACCATTTTGTTCTTGCTTGTGATGAAAGTTAAATTACTGGAAACATATCTAAGAGAGACAAAATTCCCATGACTTCTAGACAATAAATTGAAATCTTTGACATTTGTGGGGAAGATTATGTGGGCCCATTTCCTTCTTGTTGTAGGTACAAATATATCTAGGTGGTTATTGACTACTTTTCAAAATGGGTTGAAGAAATCCCTACCAAAACTTGTGATTGCAAACCTATCAAGAAACTTTTCAAAGACATTATTTTTACTAGATTTGGGGTACCTCCTATCGTGCTTTTTGATGGAGATTTCCATTTTTTTAGAAAAAAGTTTTGAGTCCTTCTTGAAATGATCTAGATTCCAGAACAAGTTTGCCAACTCTAACCACCCTCAGACTAGTAGTGAAGTTAAGGTGTCATATAGGCAAATCAAGTCCATCCTAGAGAAAATGATCAATACCACTAGGTCAGATTGGTCTTTAAAACTCAATAATGCCTTATGGGCATACTGAACTATCGATAAAACACCAATGGGCACCACTCCATTCAAGTTGATTTATGGTAAGTCTTGTCATCTTCCTATAGAATTAGAACATAAGGTCAATTGGGCTATCAAAACTCTAAATTTTGACTTATCTACTATAGTGAAAATAGTTTTTTTTTCAAATGCAAGAGTTAGATGAGATCAGGATGACGTCCTATGAAAATGCTAGAATTTGCAAATACAAAACCAAATTATGGCATTATGGACACATTAGGAGAAAATTTATTCAGGAGGGCGACCAAGTTTTGATGTATAATTCTAGGTTAAGGCTTTTACTAAAAAACTAAAATCTCGATGGTATGGACCGTATCTCATCAAGTGTGCCTACCCTCAAGGTAGTTTTCTTATTTGGGATAAGGTGTTCGGGGAGTTTAAGGTCAATGGGAATATGCTTAAATAGTATATCACCATTGAGGACTTTCTATCTTATGAGGCACATCATCTTTCTTTACTTGAAGACCTACACCTAAAGAAACCTCCACCACCCCTTCCCAAGCCAAAAAAGGCCCCATGATTCAACTATGTTCAGCCTTTGACAGAAAACTAGGCGCTATTTGGAGGAAACCCAATCTTCTTATTTTTCATTTCCTTTAAAATTGGTTTAGCTAACCTCTATTGTTTCAATTTAGATTTATGTTTCAATTCAATTTTGTTCTTCGCTTAACAAAAAGAGAGAGGTTAACTACCCAACCTGAAAGCCACCTAGAGAGACGGTCATCTCGTCCATTAATGAACCTTTTGAAATGTCACAACCATTTGAATTTTGAAATCTAAAAGGATGTCATAACCATGCTAGACAGTCATTTGGCTTACCCGAGATGATCATCTCGACCACCAGGAGGTGCAATCAAAGTGAATTCAAAATCTTGACCATTTCAAAATTTGAAACATTCACCTCTACCCTTGCAATGCCATACGACCGACTAGTCTACCTAAAACAGCTATCTGTCTTCTCCAACTTGCCTATAAAATACACAACTCATGGTGAGTGATTCACACCTGCACCGAGTTACCCCCGAGCCAAGTTTCCTCCCCATCAAAAGTTCCATTTCCTACAACCTTCTTCCAACTAACCGCCTTGGCCACTCTGACGACCATTTAGCATTTCCTGTGTCGGCCATCCTAAAGCTTCTAACTCATCATCTCACACTTGGTACATTCATTCCACCATCTCAACCACATTGTTCCAACCATCTACATATACTCTTACTCCTTCTCTTCCTTACCTTCTCACTAGATCAGTCATCTCAACACATAGACCCAGACAGATGACCCACATATGAGGTGGTCAAATGACCAGTCTTAACCACCAGCATGTTGTCCCTCTTCCCAGCCACCCTTATACAAGCTTGTTTTACAGTGACCCCATATCCAGATGGCCATCTCGAAAGAAAGATGACATTCTGCCACGATGGCTACACTTCACCTAGCCACCTCTTCTCCACTCACCCTCCCTGAGTTCCAGGTAGTCACCTCACAACCAAGCGAGCCGATGACACCCAACAACAACTGAATACCGCCACCTTCTTGCTTCCAGACAGGCATCTGGCCATCCAGACGACCACCTCAAGGCCCAGTGCCGCATAAACTATAGACCCAGTAGACCATATCGTGTTGCGGGTCAGACATCTCAACCTTGCCCTACACCTTCAAACATCTCCTCCTTCAACAACTCCCTATCTAGATGCCCATTTGGTTCTGACCAGACGACCATTTCAGTTCCATCAAATGACCATCTCACCCATCCAAATGCCCATCTTGGTGTTCTGCAACCTATCATCATGTTTAGTTGCTTCCACAAGAACAAGGGCAAATCCACTGCCTCATCCCATGAGCTGCCTCATCGCTCCACCTCTACCCATGAAAATAAAATTTAGGAGCCTACAGATGAATCTTCTCTTGAGGAATATGAGGATATGCTTTAGGACATCGACGAGGTCGATAAACTAATCCAAGAAAATGTAGGTGGACGTTCCTCATCTCATCATGACCCAAATTCAATCACTCTACACCCACCTCACATAGCCCCAATCCTAGGGAAATATGCTCAGTTCATCAATGATCGCCATTTAGAAAGATTCATAGAAACATCTGCAATTGGCATCTCCCTCTCGTGTTGGGGCTACTACATCACTCTTTACACGCTTGGGGTTAAAGAATCTATCAATAACATTCTATGCAAGAATCACATTCTCTCCCTCCCCAATCGTGTCACGTCAATATATAATGACCTCACTTTAGAGCTCATCACTACATGCCACCATCTCCATGATTCATGGAGCAACTTCAACTGCAAGGCATGAGTCTTCAGAGAAGGCTTTGATATTTCTACTCTCCAACTCACATCCATCATTCTTGACAAGGGAAAATTCAATTGGCTCTCTCGCAACATGGGGCGTTGTCACGACATCTACTCTAACAATTACAATGCAGAAAAGTTATGGAACGACATCACTATACTTCCACCCATGCATCCTAGAGATCTCAAGGCATCTAGCATCCACAACCCAGTGGTATGATACCTCTATCGCATCATGGCTGACACTTTCTTTAATAGGGAAGGTGTTGGGTTTTAGGGGAAACAGAGAAGGCAGCGGAAACAAAAAAAAATCTTCTCCCAAACCTAGAATAAACCCAACGTCAATGTCTATACAATAGGAAGGATGGTTTGTAGAGGCGTACCTTGTCCCGAGGCTTGCTCGATGATGTTACCTCGTGGCTTGCGCGGTCTTCATCTCCGATCTTGGATGCTGTATGAGCAGCTCCTGGTCTCACCGGGACTGTCGGGATTGACAACTATCCTCCGACAGGCATAAGTCTCCCACCTCTAGAGTCATCCACACAAACTTCCTGCACCTCTGATCTCCTTGTCCCACAAGGAATCAGAAGGAGTCTCACCCTCCGATCGGCGTACTAGTCACCGACACACTCTCCTGCAACCAGATGCTTTTCTGTAGTTGTCTTTCCCTTGTTGTGCCTCCCTTATCGGGTAGCACTTGCTCGGGCTCTCTCGATTACCAAAATCAGAGAGAATGACAACTTTGCAGAGAAACTGGTGTTCTGAGTTGTACTTTGAGAATCCCCCAATACCCCTATATATAGGAGGGTCATGGGATAAGGTTCTCTACCCTGGGCAATGCAGGACTAAATGGGAGTAGAAGGGTTTGATATTTTCCACAAAACAACCAACTGCGCCAGCTGAATCGATCGTTTCAACCCTGAAACGGTCATTTGGTGACCTCAACTGATCGTTTCACACCAGAACCAATCGTTTGTGACACCTGAGGCGATCGGTTCACTTCTGAGCCGATCGGTTCGTAGTCCTAGTCCAACTCAAATTGACTTTCATATTTGTTTCTGATTAATCAAATATTAATCCTTGTCCAAATTGAATTTGTATAAGTGAAACAAATTGTATTTGCAAAATTGACTTTCCAAATGATCTTTGTTGGTCACATGAATCAACTGGTTCAATAATTAAGCCGATCGTCTCATTGATACATGAGTCGATCGTCTCACCAGTTGAGCTGATCGTTTCACCAACCTGAGCCGATCGGTTCATCACATGAGCCGATCGGTTGGAAGTGCAAACTATGCAAAATTAGTCAATTGCAGTTTCAATCAATCTGATACTTATAATCAATTTGTCCAACACCTTGCACACTATGATTTTGAGCTATCAATCAACTGAGTGTTTAATTGAACTACTAAACTCCTTTAGTAATCAATCTAAACATCATTTGTGGATAAACTCCTCTTCTAGGTTAAATCCTATGTGTGTGACCCTGCAGGTCCATTTCACGTTGGCAGTGAAAGTGCATAACACTTATGACTTCACAAGCAAAGATTGGTGCCTAGTCGCACATCAGTGCTACCCAGGTGAAATAGAAAGTTGGAGAACAACTTTCAATCCTACAATCTGTGAATGGTGTTACAGTGAATGTATAATTCCTTTGTCACTAATGTCCTTAATGAACTCAAGGCATGGTACAGTCATCCTTTCAACGTCCATCCATTTCCTTGATCTCAGAGAAGACTAGGTGAGATGTGTGTGACATCAATATCACATATTGATTCACACATGCATGCACACGCCTTTCTCAATCCTACTCATCAAGTGGCCATTGACATTAAACTCCCTTAGGAGGGACAAATCCCATATCTGTCACTCACCCCTCAATAGCCCCATGTGTCAAAGCTACCCAATCATCACCTTTATAACAACCCATGTTTCAGGACTGTGTTTGATGATGTCAAAGTGTACCCAATGACATGTGTTGAGTGTAGTGATTTCAAGTTGAATAATCACATTCAGCACCATCATTGTGAGAGCTGACTGTGACTACCAAATTATGGTTCCATGTGTCACTCTCATGGTGGGTCTGTCTGGTACACTTGTTCTCTAACAAGTACCTATGTGCTTGGTTTGATATCACTATATCATGACTAATGAGATTCTATCATCAACCAACACACAATCTAGCCTTTAGTATTATTGATGTTTGTGGTTATTTCCACAATAACAATCGACTAGGGACTAAACAAGAATGTATACTCTTAACATCTGTATGATCTCATCGTTTAGGTCCTGAACCTAAAACCATACATCATTGAGTAAAACAATTCTTTACACATCTATCATGTTATAAAATCATCTCAGAAACAGTTAAAACATATAGATTGGAAATTTCCTTTATTATTATTCAAATAATTTACAAAGAATCCCATTACAATCATCACATGACTTGCTCTATGGGCATACATACCAACAGACTCCCACTTGCACTTAGAGCTAGTCACCTAGGAACCTCAGTCCTTGTGACCTAGCATGACCATCATGCTTCTGCTGAGAAAGGGCCTTAGTCAGTGGATCAACTATGTTGTCTTCAGTTGGTACTTTGCAAATCTTCACATCTCCTCGCTGTATGATCTCTTGTATGAGATGGAAGCGCCGCAGTATGTGCTTGGACCGCTAATGTGATCTGGGCTCCTTAGCTTGACCAATAGCTCCATTATTGTCACAATAAAGCTCAATTGCATCACATCTACTGGGAACTACACCAAGTTCAGTGATGAACTTCCTGATCCACATAGCTTCCTTTGTTGCATGTGAAGAAGCAATATACTTGGCCTTTGTAGTAGAATTGACAACTTTTTATTACTTGGAACTCTTCCAACTCATAGCTCCATTGTTT
Organism: Alisma plantago-aquatica; assembly: GCA_963693085.1. NCBI lineage: Eukaryota > Viridiplantae > Streptophyta > Magnoliopsida > Alismatales > Alismataceae > Alisma > Alisma plantago-aquatica. Next base: position 641,483,054 of record OY856413.1, on the reverse strand, counting down.
AGGAAAAATACAAATCCTGATTGCGATCTGTAATCATCTTTGTTGGTTTGGAAGCTTGCATCGATGTAACCCTTTACAACCAACTCTTCCTCGCCGCCGTATACAAGGAACTGATCCTTAGTCCTTTGCAAGTACTTGAGGATGTTCTTTCTGACTGTCCAGTGAGCATCCATGGGATCTGACTGGTACCTTCTCATCATGCTAAGGGCATACTAGACATCTGGGTGTGTGCACAACATAGCGTACATGATGGATCCGATGGCTGATGCATATGGGATCCCATTGATACGCTCCCTCTCTTTACAAGATTGGGGACATTGAGCTCTAGATATGGTGACTCCATGCAGCATGGGGACATTGCCTCTCGTTGAGTTCTCCATGCTGAACTGCTCCAACACTTTGTCAATGTACGTGCTTTGACTTAGTCTGTGTAACCCTATAGGTCCCATATTACGTTGGCAGTGAGTGTCCATAACAATTTATGACATCACAAGCAAAGAGTGGTGCCTAGTCGCACATCATTTCTACCCAAGTAAATGGAAAAGTTGGGAAACAACTTCAACCTACAATTTGTGTTTGGGGTTGTAGTGTTTGTATAGTTCCTTTGTCACTAGTGTCAAGATTAAACTAGATGTATGGAGCAATAAACATCATCATTATTCAATCTTGTTTCTTGAACCAGAGCATACTGTCTGAGATATGTGTAAGTTCAATATCATATATTGACTCACATGTACATGGCCATGCTTTTCATAGTCTCACTAAAAAAGAGGCCTAGGACATCAAACTCACAAAGGAGGGACAAATATCATATCTATCTCTAACAATCATTCCCCATGTGTCAAAGATATCCAACCATCAATGTTATAACTACCCATATTTCAGGACTGTGTTTGATGATGTCAAAGTGTATCCAACGACATGTGTTGATTGTAGTTATTTCAAGTCTAAGAAGCACAAACACCTCAATAACTATAAGAGTTGACTACGACTTCCATTAAGATGGCTTCCATGTGTCAGTCTCACGGTGGGTCTATCCCATACACTATTCTCTAACATGCATCTGTGTGCTTATCTTTATATAGCCATATCATGACTCACAAGATTGCGTCATCAACCAACCCACACCCTGATCTTATGTATTCTTGTTGTCTATCAACCTTCCACAATAATAACTGATTAGGGACATAATGATAATATGTATATGTAATTTTAAGATCTATCTGATATCATTTCAACAAGGCTAATACTTGAAGACATATATCCTTAAGTAGTATTATTCTCTAGACATATATAATGTTACATCATTATCTCATAACCAATTAAACAGAATAAATTAGGAGCTTTCCTTTTATATATAATCAAATCTATTTTTACATTATATGCCATTACAATTATCATGATTGGCTCTCTAGGCATACATAACCAACAGACTCCCACTTGCACTTAGAGCCAATCACTCACGAATCTATTTCTGACTGACCTAACATGACCATCTTGCTTCTAATGTGATAGTGCCTTTATTAAGGAATCAACAATGTTGTTCTTTGTTGGTACTTTGCAAATCTTCACATCTCCACATTGTATGATCTCTCGTTTGAGATGGAACCACCTTTGTATATTCTTTGAGCACTGATGCGATCTGGGTTCCTTAGCTTATACAATAGCTCCATTGTTGTCACAATAAAGTTTGATTGTGATGTTAATGCTTGGAGCATCCCCACATTCTTTGATGAACTTCTTGATCAATACAACCTCCTTTGTTGCACTCAATGCAGCAATATATACAACCTCTATTGTAGAATCAGAAATTGTTTCTTTCTTGGAACTTGTAACTACCCTGTTTCTTGGTAACCCCCAATTAAGGGGGACCAAGGGGTTTGATTCGTTATCCCCAATTACGGATCAAAGGTTCGACAAAAAATCAATAATAATTATTAGATTCTACCAAACTATACTGAAAGGTTGTAATAAAATTGAACTTTGCATACCTTTTTCAAAAACATGGTTAACTATTTATATCCACATTCGGAGTTTATTCTAACTAATCCTCCTTTGCACTTTACTTCTCATTTAATTCCACATATGCCACCTTACTATTTGTTCTTTTCACTTGTACCTAAAACATCGACAAACAAAACGTCAGTCAGCATAAAGTTGGTATGTGGGGGAAATAATAATCGTGCAACTATGATAACAATGTAATCATCCAATTATCATTTAACAGCCAAGATTGCATCTTAAGCAATACTACTCAATCCTTATCTATCACCTATCTCTATGTTGTCCCTACAGTGGACTTGGATACTACCTCTCTCTATGGTAGATCCTTACCCCCATGGCCCTACCTCACAGGTAGCCAATACTTAGGGTTATAGAGTCACATGGCCCTACCCAAAGGTAGCCCAATCCCTGACTCAAGGTGACTTGATGGACCTACACCATTGGTAGCGATGTACTAAGTCATCCAATGACCTGACGGACCTACCCCATAGGTAGCCATGTACTAGGTCAAACCATTAAGCCACAGAGGGGACTAGGATCTGAGCTAGTAGGCACCTATCTTAAGTGATAGTCATATCCACATTATAGTTTGAATGAATTAAATTCATTCAAAAATTTAATTCAAGTCATCGAGGAAAACTTTGGAAAACCTCAAAAACCTAATTCGGGATATTCATAAGCATAACCACATACCTATCAGGCTGATTTGAAACAGAATAATCCAATTAAGAAATCCAGATAAGCAAGCAAGCACATTATGAGATCCTGAAATATGCATACAATTTCCTATTATTACTCATGCCATCAAGATCTATCAAATCTTGCTCGCTTCCTAGGGTTTCTAGTCTACTTTTAGGGTTTCCATTACAATTAGGGTTTCCCTTCATCTTTTACTATTTTAAACCCTAATTATGTCAGCTATTCATCATGAAAGATACTAAGGTTATCTTTTAACAACATATAACCCTGATATCAGAAAAAACATAATTAACCATCAATTAAGTCCATTAAGCCTCTTTTACATTAAATCTACCATTTTTATCCTTTTAATCCATGACAAAATCATTATGCTCATTTATCATCAATTCATAGTTCATTATGGTCTAATTCACATATGAACTCTATTCATCATTAATTCTACCTTCATCCATTAGAAAACCCTAATTACTACATTAAGGGTATTTATCCACAATTAGGAACTTTTATACTCGAACTATCTTAGAATTATCATATCTCAACTTTATTCACAATTTTGAATCATTAAAACCATTATGAGTCACTTTTACTAATATTAGGGTTTTAAGGCCCATTAAAGCATATTTATGCAGATGAACTCTCAATTAAACTAATTACGTGCAAAGTTCATCATTTTTATATTAATGTATCTTTTCATGATTAACAGGCTAATATCAACTTTAATCATACATTAAAACCTACTAATTTCATTAATCATCTCAAAATAGGGTTTCTTAATCTTTAATTCATTAAAGTTGATAACTTACACTACTTTTTAATAGCAATAGGAATTAGCCTCTAAAACCATTTTTAATGAATTCCTCTCATTTTTCTTAATAAAATACATATATTATTTGCTACTATCGGAGTTACCAATATGGAGATATGATTTTTGTAAAATTCACTCACCAGAGCCAATCAAAGAGAGACACGTGTCCCCTTTCCATGCAACGTGACTTGCTTCTTGGAAAACATTCTAAAATGACTGTTCTGCCCTTGGTTAAGTGAGTGATTCTTTATCCCGTGGAGGGAAAAACCATCCAACGCCCCCTCCTTCTCCTTCAACCTAACGTAGCTCCACTGCGTTGCCCTAGCTGCCGACTGGAGTCTGTTTGTGGGCATAAAGCACATCAGAACTCATTGCCCTGCCTTCGTCGTGCCCTCATGCACGTGGGGCACCTCCGGCTCTTGGCCATGGCGACCGTTTTCACACTCGTAGGCCAAGCACTTGCGGCCGTCATTGTAGCCTGGCGGCTGCTGTTGTGCATGATCAAAGGCACTGCCTTGATGCCTATGATGCTCCTTGGCACCGTGGTACACCAGGCTACCATCAAAACCCTTCGTTGGCTCCTCGTTGCTTCCTGGTCACTCTACTCTCCCATGCTTAGGGTTTACATGAACAAGAAGAAGGAGAAGAAGAAAAAGAGAGGGATGGTTGTGTGGAACATTCTTTGGCCTTAGCCAGGGGTCTATCCTTTTATAGAGGAGGAGAGCAACGTCCTAGGATACTTGCCCACGAAGACAACATGGCCCCCTTCTCAAAGAAAACCTTCTTTCCTTTAAACAAGTATAAGATTTCTCCTTTAAATAATTCCTTGATTATCTATGATCCTTGACTATTAAGGAATTCAAATTTATTCCTTTTATTTTCTTGTTCTTGGCTTTTAATGCATTGGCCATGAAAATTATATTTTCTTTTTAATAGAAAATACCTTCTTTCTAACAAAACCACAAAATCCATTAATTATGTATCACTTTATCCTCTTATTTTGCATTATTGGTATTTTCTCTTTCCTCTTTCTTCATTGGGGCTCCTTGGACCCCAATAAACTCTAATATTTCGAAATCATTTTTTAAGGATACTTATTATCCTTCTAGATGCATCTATATTCATTATTTCTCATTATCTTATTTATTTCTTATTAAAATATCTCTTTTTTAGGATTTCTCTTTTTATTTATTTTTATTTTCCTTATTGGCATTCCTTTTAACATTAGGAATCCTTTGGATATGAAAATACACCAAGGATAATTCAATTATACCTCTTTTCTCTTATTTTCCACATTTTATCATTGTTTTCAATTTCTTTCTTAATAAAGAAATATTTAATTGATCTTTTATTTTCTTATTACTTTCTTTTTGCAACTTTGGACTCCTTGGAACCCAAGAGGCATGAAATCCACCTTTGGATTATATATTTTTTCCTTCTAGAGGTTTCTACATTTTTCTTTTCTCCATTTCTTATTAATAATGGAGTTCCTTTTGTCTCTTCCTTGTTATTGGGCCCAATAGCCAATAAAGCCCACAAAACAATCATCAAGCCTATTGTAAACGAAATCCATTTATTCAAAACAAATTGTATCTCTATTTGTTCAAATATCTTTTGTAACATCCCTGACCTGAGTTATAACCTAACCCTAGAAGTTTTTCCTAAATATGTAATTAAACACTTGTAATTATCTTTTAGCTGGTAATAAAAGCTCGTAAGGAACATATGTTTCCATTCCTGTCCCCTAGGAACAATGTTGTAGTATTGTTTTGCAATGCAGGGACCTATGTGCAATTATCCAGTTAAGAGGTTTAACTTGCAGAGTTCACAGGTTAAGATGTACCCTTGATGATGAAACATCATAAGAGTGAATCCGATGAGGCATGATGGATTTTTCAAGCTTGGGCATTCAGATGCAGCTTGTGGAATGATCCTGGTGCTTAAAAACCCTAATTTGGAGTAAAGTGCAATTTACCCAAATTATGGGTGAAACTTGTAAAGTACACCTTCTAGAGCATCTTATATGACTCTTGGCATCATTTAGAGTAGAAATGATGAAAGAGATGCACCAATAAATAATCAGATAAGAAAAGTAATCTTTGTGCATAAAATTCACCATGTATGTGTATGAAGACCTTCATATGTGTACCCTAGTTGAAAGTTGATATTTTCTACCCTTAAATCTTGAGCTTTGATGAACTTGGTTTAAGTTTAGATGGCTTGGACGTGCCTAAGAATCAAGGAGGGATTTAGATAAAAATCCCATGCTTTAGAGGTCCTTATGGTGTAAAATGGCCTAAAGTATATAAGCCCTTTTTCCTTGTAAACCAAGGAACGATCCTTCATTTATCTTCACTTCTCTTCTTTCTCAAAACGTCTAAGGCAATCTCTAGAGCTCAGGGAGGCGACCAAGTAGTTCTAAGGTGAGAAGAACCATCTTCAAGCTCGGATTCTTGGGTGAATTCATCATGCAAGCTTGGTTTTGTGGATAACTCACTTAGTTTTCTTGTTCTAGCCATCCATTTCTACCTTTATTTGGAGGAATCACACTTGATCAAGTTGTGGAGTTCAAGATGCCATTAGAGGCTTGAAGCCTGGATGCTTGGAGCTCCAAGAACATCGTTTAAGGCGGGTTTTATAATTCTAAACTCTACACTTTATATGCATGTTTTGTTCTTGCAATTCTAGTACTTAGTTCTTCTTCTACCTCCCTTCTTCCTTGCACTTTGCAAGTAAAACGGTGGAATAACCAACCTCGACAGAGATTGAATAAGGTGGGTGTGATTACCAAAGTCACTTTATCAAACGGTCTTGTTCCCCCCCTCTGACCAGACCATTTGAAGGGCAAACGGGTTCACATGGTCGGTTAGAGAAAACGGGTTCAACCCATTTGAGGGAATTGACCAAGCGTTGACCGTTTGGGATTCCTGTTCATAATCATTTAGGCTAATGACCCACCAAAGTTGAGGGGTTAACTCCAAAGGAAAAGTAGGTTGAAGGCCAATCAATTAGACAATCGAATTGAATTAAGTGCTGTTTTTTCCAAACTGATTAACTTGAACTTTTTGGGAAAACGGGTTCAACCCATTTGAGTGAGTTGACCAAGCATTGAACGTTTGAGATTCCTGTTCATAATATGTTGAATTTCATTCCTGCAAAGAATCAAAGTTAAATTCTTAACCAATTGAGAGTTGAAGGCACTTCAACATCCTAACCCTAATCGGGCTGAAATTGTTGTTTTCATATATAGATTTTGTTGAGTTTTGGGTTGAAGGACCCAAACGGTCTCAAGACCGTTTGGGGACAACTCAAGACCGTTTTAAGGTCTAAAGTTGAGGTAATTTGATGGGTTGAGGGTCCAATTGTAATAAGTTGTTGAATCGATAAAAATGCTGATTTAGACCTCATTCAAGTTCAACCCTAATCCAACCGACTTGGCTTTTGGTCAAACTTTGGGAAAACGGTCTCAAGATCGTTTGAAGGTCATCCAAACGATCTCAAGACCGTTTGGGCCAAGTTTGGGCCCAATTGGAGTTCAATTGATAGGTTCAACCTTGATTTGATTCACATTGTTGAAAATTGATGATTAGCCGATTGGAAACCTTAATTGAGTTAGACTTAACTCTAATTGGCTTCCAATTGAAGGTCAAATTGGTGTCCAATTGTTTGAGGCTCATCTTAATTGACTCAATTTCTAAGTGGTTAACATGGCTTGGGCCAAATGAAGGCTTCAACAAAGGATATCCTATTCTATCATAACCTTTATGTCACCTTTCATGACCACACTCGTTTCAACTCAAACGAGTCCACACCTGTTTCAATCCAAATGGGTTCACACCCATTTCAACTCAAACGAGTCCACACCCGTTTCATACCAAATGGGTTCACACCCGTTTCAACTCAAGCGAGTCCACACCCGTTTCCATCCAAATGGGTTCACACCCGTTTCAACTCAAACGAGTCCACACCCGTTTCAACTCAAATGGGTTCACACTGGTTTCAATTCAAATGGGTTCACACTCGTTTCAATTTAAATGGGTTCAATTGAGTGATACCTTGTTTTAATCAAACCCTAATCACATGATGGTGATGTGTTGACTTGTGTTAGTCAATGAGGACTTAACCCAACCTAATCTAGAGTGGTGTAATTACCATCTACTAGTTAGAGGAGAGAGAAGGTACCAATTATGGTGGAAACTCAAGTAAAATACCTTCAATATACATGAATGTGCATGAATAGGGTATGATCCACTATGTGAAATCATGGAAACCCTAACTATGATAATTGATGAATCTTAACCTAACCTGAGAGCACCAAAGGTGATGTTTTCTCATACATGATGATGATATGAGTTCAATTCATGTAATGTGAGTAGTAAACCCTAATTCAAGGGTGATGACATGTAATGTGAGTAGTAAACCCTAATTCAAGGGTGATGACATGTAATGTGAATAGTAAAACCTAATTCAAGGGTGATGACATGTAATGTGAATAGTAAACCCTAACTTCAAGGGTGATGACATGTAATGTGAATAGTAAACCCTAATTCAAGGGTGATGACATGTAATGTGAATAGTAAACCCTAACATCAAGGGTGATGACATGTAATGTGAATAGTAAACCCTGATTCTAGGGTGAGGACATGTAATGTGTGCCTTAAAACACTATTTGATGAAAACCAGGGAAACCTAGCTCTTGTAAGAGTAGGGAGATACAAGTTCTTTAAATGAGTTATTTATTGTTATCAGTTGAATTGACCATGTAGGTTCCTATATGAGGATGATCATATCCAGGTATGGATGATGATGCTATATTCATTGAAAGCATGTTGTTAGCCTTATGAATAGTGATATATCCCGGTGCCTTGTTAGTGGCATCTTATGAGATGGATGGGCTGTGAGAGCCATGAGTACCATCAAGGTCATGCTTAACAGATGACTTGTGATGAGAGAATTGAGAAATGATAATTGATGTAAGTTAGACTTGTTACATTTAGTATCCTTCTTTCTTAGTTGCTATGCTAATGTTTAATATTTAAGAACATGTATGTTATCTGATAAGTGATAACTTATGAGTTTGATAGGTTGAATGAATCATGAGTAATATGCGCTGATGTTCATCGAAGGTCATATTATTTAGATGACCAGATAAAATAATATGTTGTTGGTAATAAATGTTATAATTAGTCCAGGGATTTGGACTCTCACTTTCTGGATTCTTAGTGATAAGATGTTTAGGGAGTGATATCCCTATGTTAAATTATGAAATGTGATCCTGATATAGAGTGTTACTATGTGAAGTTCTATTACAAGATAATCCTATGAAAGGCTTAACTGCAGACTTATGGGTGATGAATGTAAATAACCCTTGTGTCACTTGAGTATGGTTAAGTATGATTTCATGTGTACTAATCATACATTTATGTTGTGGATTTGGAATCCTAACACCTTGTAGGAAAGGGTATGGCTACAGGCCATGATATCCCTTATTATAATGCCAGGTGATGGATATATGATATAATCCTGAAGAGAGCCAGGGTGGTGATGATGGATTTATAATATATAGATGTTATACATGTCCTTTTATTTCTAAAAGAAAAGTGATATGTGGGTTTATCTTAGAGATGCTTTACTTCTAGTAGGAGGAATAGATTACAATCTGTGAAACATTGTTCTAACTACTCCTAAAATATATATGACTTCTTTGTGTACTGTTATTCTCTTATTCTGTAATAATCATGTTTCTGGCGAAGGGTTATAACTCCCGCAGGGACAATTATTTAAAATTGTCTCACCCCGTAGATTTCAACTTTTTAGGTGGTCACCAAGGACGAAAGGACCAATCTCCAGGTGACCAGTATCAGCAGCAGCAGCACCCGGAGCAGCAGTAAATCTCAGGTGGAGATTCAGACTGCTGAGTTATATAGATAGATAGTCAGTACTATGCGTCCTCTGTACTCTCAGGTCCTTGGAGTCATGGTCTGAGTTTTGATTCGTCTCTTGAGATTTTGTAGCATGCTGTGTATAATTACTCAAGAAGTAATTAACAGAGATGTAAACAGTTTATCTTGAATCTATGAAAGGAGTTTTTATGGTTTCAATGTCTTATCTCAAAAAGTTTTATTTTCCACCGATTTTTGGTATTCCACTGCTAAACGAATCGCTTCCGCTATGTTTACTTCGAAGTTCATGTGTTCATCTCAGACTTTGGAGATCAGAGCCCACAATTAGTGGTATCAGAGCCAGGTTTGCTGAGTCTACAAAGACATAGGACTTAGGATGTCGAGTCTATCCTTAGTGTTCCTTCCTTATCTAATAGAACCTTCTGCTCCTCAGGAGGAGAAGATATATAAGGATGTCTGAGCCACATGAAGAGTACGTGGCGGAAAGTAGCGATGTTGCACCACAGGGAGGTGCAAGGCACCTAGAAATGGAGCAACCCTTACCTGAGAACCCAGGGAGCCACCCCAGTTTGACCCAGCTGAAATAGAAAACCCAGCTGTCCATGCCTTATTTGATAAGTTTCTGACAGCCATAACACACATAGCAGATAGGGTGCCACCATCTGCACCTAGGGTACCAGTCCATCAGGAAGGTTATGGAGCTGGCAAGACTTTCGAGAGACTTCGTCGGGTGGGAGCCATAGACTATGCTGGTACATCTGACCCAGCAGATGTTGATCTATGGTTGACAGAGCTCGAAAAGGCTTTCAGGATCCTTGATATTTTGAAGCTGAAAAGGTAAAACATGCGGTATACCTCCTAAAAGGGAGTGCTGGTAATTGGTGGATGATAGAGGAGGATAAGAGACCAGGCGAAGAAATAGGATGGGAGGTTTTCCGACGAGAATTCGTCAATAGATACTTCCCTAATACGTATCTAGATGAGAAGATCTCTCAATTTGAGAAGATCACAGAAGGACACATGAACGTTAGCGAGTATGAAGCTAAGTTCATGGAGTTACTACGGTTTTGTCCACAAATGGCAGTTACCGATGAAGAAAGAATTCGACGTTTTGAAAAGGGTTTGAAATCTGAACTAGCCACTCATGTGTCTGCTCTAGAGAATAGAGAAAGGTTTTCCACCTTTGTGGAGTCAGTAAGAAGGATAGAGAGGTCAGAAACCATGAAACAACAGACAAGTAGTAAGAAGATGTACACCCAGCCTCAAGAACAAGGGCCTGAAAGTTTTAAGAAACCAAGATTTTCTACACCATCAGCTTTGTCAGTATTTCCTACCCAGACACAATGGGTGTCAAGTGGAAGTAGGGATCATAGTAGTATTCCAAGAGGACCCTCCGACATAGCATCAGCATCGGTAACTGGATCGTATAGACATTTTGCACCCAGGATATGTTACCTATGTAGACAGTCGGGACACCTGGCAAGGGATTGTCCATACAGGAATACAATATTGACTCAGCCCCAAGGACAGAGTCTGCAAGGCTCACAAGGGAGGCTCTATAATAATAGAGGACGTGGAAAAACGTCCCATATAGGTCAGATGAAATAAGTTTTGTTTTAATATTACATATCAGGATTCCATGTGTTAAAAATATGTAATTTTGCTGCTTTTGAATTCCTTGACTAGGTCCTGGAAGAACACAAGGGGGATAAGAACTTGTATCTTACTCAGTATTCTTTAAAACAATTTATAATCTCCCTTAACTGTGTATGAAAAGGATGAAATATAGATGTGATACCTGAAGAATAATCTAGTATGGTAAATTTTGTGTGTATAATGATATGAAGAATGAGGAATATGTTGATAAGTAAAATACATACTACCTAATCTCAATACTTATATACCCTGGCCAAGTATATAGTTATTGTAGATAAGGCAAGTATGAAACTCCTAGATTGTTATCTTTTGATTACTCTAATCAGGTAATTATTCTATAACAATCTAGAGAGTATAAGGAAAAATTAAATAAGAAAAGCTTAGTGAATACTTAGTGAATATGCTCGATAAATATACTCAGTGAATACTTAGTGAATATACTCAGTGAATACTTAGTGAATATACTCAGTGAATACTTAGTGAATATGCTTAGTGAATATACTCAGTGAATACTTAGTGAATATACTCAGTGAATACACTCAGTGAATACTTAGTGAATATGCTCAGTGAATATACTCAGTGAATACTTAGTGAATATACTCAGTGAATACTTAGTGAATATACTTAGCGAATATGCTTAGTGAATATACTCAGTGAATACTTAGTGAGTATGCTCAGTGAATATACTCAGTGAATACTTAGTGAATATACTTGGTGAATATGCTTAGTGAATATACTCAGTGAATACTTAGTGAATATGCTCAGTGAATATACTCAGTGAATACTTAGTGAATACTTAGTGAATATGCTTAGTGAATATACTCAGTGAATACTTAGTGAATATGCTTAGTGAATATACTCAGTGAATATTTAATGAATATGCTTAGTGAATATACTCAGTGAATACTTAGTGAATATGCTTAGTTAATATACTCAGTGAATACTTAGTGAATATACTCAATGAATACTTAGTGAATATACTCAGTGAATACTTAGTGAATATGCTTAGTGAATATACTCAGTGAATACTTAGTGAATATGCTCAGTGAATATACTCAATGAATACTTAGTGAATATGCTCAGTGAACATACTCAGTGAATGCTTAGTGAATATACTCAGTGAATTTCCTCAGCGAATACTTAGTGAACAAACTTAGTGAATATACTTGGTGAATTTCCTCAGTAACTACTTAGTAAGCATACTCAATGAACTCCTTCGGTGAAGCCTCTGAGACAATATACGGAGTAAAATATCTATGTTAAGGTATGTATGTTCCTCTGATGGTAAGCATTCTTGAGTAATATTGGAAGAATGTTCTTTTATGCTTTTTCCTTTCAAAAAGTATGGACACCTTATGTTAGGGGTTTATGCTTTATACAAGCATAAACAGTGATAAGAAGTAACTAACAAAAGGGACTTTGTACAAATTACAAACCCATAATATCATCATGATGATCAATCTGTTTTTCCTTTCCCTGGGATTTCGAGGACGAAATCCTTGTTAGGGGTTTATAATTTGTAACATCCCTGACTGATTTATAACCTAACCCTAGAAGTTATTTGTAACATCCCTGACCTGGGTTATAACCTAACCCTAGAAGTTTTTCCTAAATATGTAATTATATACTTGTGAATACTCCCTAGCATGTAATTAAGTTCCTCAGGAACATTTACTTTAAATTTTTCTCCTTTATATGTAAAGTTTTAGCATTGTTTTGTAGTGTAGGGACCTATGTGCAAATTACCCAGTTAAAGGGGTTAACTTGCAATGTTCATAGGTTAAGATGCTCTTATGATGATAAGACATCATATGAGTAAATATGATGAAGTTTGAAGGATTTCCCAAGCTTGAGCACCAAGGTGCAGCTGTGGAAGCAATCCCTATGCTTGAAAACCCTAATTTGGAGTAAAGTGTAATTTACCCAAATTAAAGGGTGCAACTTGTAATTTTCACTTTCTAGAACATCTTTTATAACTCTTGTCATCATTTAGAGTAGAAATGATGAAAGGGACACATCAATGAATAATCAGATAAGAAAAGAGATCTTTGCAGTGAAAGTCACCTAATATGGGTATGGAGACCTTTCATGTATGTACCCTAGTTGAAGTTGGCTTTCTTTACCCTTAGATCTTGAGATTTCATGAGCTTTGCATAAGTTTAGATGATTTTGGATGTGCCTTGATCAAGGAGGGGCTTAGATGTAAATTCCATACTTTAGAGGTCCTTATGGTGTAAAAAGGCCTAAAGTATATAAGCCATTTCCTTGTAACAAGTGAACGAACCTTTCATTTCCTTCACTTCTTCTCTTCTTTCTCAACCGACCAAGGCTAGCTCTGGAGCAGAGAGGGACGACCAAGGGTTCTAGGTAAGTTTAGATCATCCCTTTTGCTTGAATTCATGGAGGAAACTCATTTTCAAGGTTAGATTCATGGCTAGCTCACCTAGCTCTATCTTTCTAGACTTTCCTTTCCAACGTTTCCTTGGAGAATTCACCTTGGCCGAACCTATGGAGCTCAAAGACGCCATTAAAGCTTGGAGCTTGAAAGCATGGAGCTCAAGGAACGACCTTTAGGAGGGTTTTATAACTCTATACTCATTGCTTTATATGCATACTTAGTTCTTGCAAATTAGCATGATACTTCTTCTTCTACCTCCCTTCTTCCTTGCACTTTTGCAAGCAAAACGGTGGAATAACCGACCTTAACCAAGGTTGAAGATGATGGGCGTGAATCCCTATGCTACTGTATCAAACGACCTTGGACCCTTTTGGTCCAAACGGTTGCAAATCGTTTAAGGTCAAACAGTTTCAAACCGTTTGCTCTCAAACGGTCCTGCAAGACCGTTTGGATTGAAACGGTCTCAAGACCATTTGATAGGGTTGACCAAGGGACGACCGTTTGAGGGTCTGTTGGTAATATGTTGAATTTTATTCCTGCAAAGAATCAAAGATTAATTCTTAACCAATTGAGAGTTGAAGGCACTTCAACATCCTAACCCTAATCGGGTTGAAATTACTGTTTTAAAGCATAGATCTTGTTGAGTTTTGGGTTGAAGGACCCAAACGGTCTCAAGACCATTTGGGGGTTCTTCCAAACGGTCTCAAGACCGTTTGGGCACAACCCAAGACCGTTTGGAGGTCTAGGGTTGAGATAATCTAATGGTTTTGGTCAAACTTTGGGCAAATGGTCTCAAGACCGTTTGGAGGTCATCCAAACGATCTCAAGACCGTTTGGGGCCAAACGGTCTCAAGACCGTTTGGGCTCAAACGATCTCAAGGTCGTTTGGTCCAATCGATCTCAAGTTGATTTGATCAAACGGTTTCAAACTGCATGAGCTTCAAACGGTTTGAAAGTCAAAACGGTCAACGCACCCAAACGGTATCAAGACTGTTTGAGGGCAAACGGTCTCAAGACCGTTTGAGACCAAACGGTCTCAAGACCGTTTGGTGGTTGAAGGTTGAAACCGTTTGAAGGTGTTCAAGGTGGTTTGTACTTAATCAATTGATGATGTAATTGATTCAATGATGATCTAATCTAAACCCTAATGGTAACCTAGGTCATTAAGGGACTAAGTGATTAATGAGTTGACCCATGATGGTGATCATGAGGTAAATTACCAAAATACCCTTGAGGGGTTTAATGGAGTAAAACCTTGTTCTAATCAAACCCTAATCACATAATAGTGATGATTTGGCTTATGCTAGTCAATGAGGACTTAACCCAACCTGATCTAGAGTGGTGTTATCACCATCTACTAGTAAGAGGAGAGAGAAAGTATCCTAAGAGAGAGAAAGTACCCTTTTATGGTGGAAACTTAAGTAAGATACTTTCAATACACATGAATGTACATGAGTAGGGAATGATCCACCCATGTGAGATCATGGAAACCCTAATTATGATGTCTAGTGAATCTTAATCTTATTTAAGAGCTTTAATGATGATGTTTCTCATACATGATGATGTAATGAGTACAATTCACCATGGAGTGAATAGTAAACCCTAATTCTCGGGTGGTGACATGAAAGATGAATAGTAAACCCTGATTGATGAATTGTTTACTATTACCAGTTGAATTAACCTTGCAGGTTGTTATGAGATGATGATCATATCCAGGTATGGATTATAATACTATATTCATTGAAAGCATGTCTTAAGCTTTATGAATAAGTGAAATATCTTGATGCACTGCTAGTGACATCTATTGAGATTTATGGGCTGTAAGAGCCATAAATACCATCAAGGTCATGCTTAACAGATGACTTGTGGTGAAATGATTGAGAACTGATGATTGAAAAGAGTTAGTCTTGCTACATTTTAGTATTCTCATTTATAGCTGTTATGCTAATGTTATTGTTTGAAGAACCATGTATGATGTTAAAAGAATACTGAATGTACCTAACTAATCAAGTGTAATGTAGAGCCCTGATCATAGATCCATCATTGTCAGAGTCTAAATGATGGTGAAATAGGTTTTCCCAAGGGAACTCCTGGATCACATACTTTTGAGTATGTGGGGTACATGGATGTGTAGAACCTTACATCCTAGTGTAGGAATTGATGTAGATTTTTATAGTCCGTCAAACCTTCACTACAAAACCCAAAAGGTGAGATGTATCACTATTCTCCCAAAGTAAACACAAACACCGCATCGGTGAAAGATAATCAAGAAATCTTCCGATGACGAAGAGAGTAAAGAACGCCACTGTAACTCTAAAAACATAGCAAAGGTCCAGTTTACCCTGGTGAGCTATAAATAGCAGACGTCCTGCCAGATGTCCTGCAAACAATCCTCTAACTGACTGAGGAAGATGAGGTCATAAGAATCCGGCTCTTTTAATGACCTATGTATGATACTGATGTGACTTCTTAGCGATCAGTTGGAGTATGAGTGGTATGCCTCATCTCCACAGGGCATAATAATGTTTGAAAAACATAATCAACAGCGTAGTATATCTGTTAGAGTTAACTACGAGTTACTTGATTGATGTTATACTGGATAAAGTATATGTTCTTCACCTTTCATAAATGTTGAACTCTTGCTTATTATCAAAACTGCTAATGAATGCTTTGAAAGATTTTACTGCCTAAGTTATTCTTTGTTTTGCTTATAAAGCTTCTAGTGGAGAGTTATAACTCTCGCTGGGGCAATTATGTATAATTGTCTCACCCCGTAGACTTCAACTTTTAGGTGGTCGTCGAAGACGGAGGAACCGGTCTAAAGGTGACCAATCCCAGCAGCAGCAACACCAGGAGAAGCAGTAAATCTCAGGTGGAGATTCAACCTGCTATGTGGTGTAGTTAGAGTCAGTCCTATGTGTCCTCTGTACTCTCAGGTCTTGGAGTGTTTTGGTCATGAGTTCTTGAGATTTTGTATCATGTTGTATATAATTACTCAAGAAGTAATTTGACAGAGATGTATACAGTTTAAATCCTTTGTCTATGGAAAAGGTTTGTGGTTTCAAGCTCTTATCTCGAAAAGTTTTAATTTCCCGTGATTTTTGTCTTCCGCTGATTATCGATTGCTTCCGCTCAAGTTTAAATCGTGATTATTTCATGGTTTGGAGATCGGAGCCCACAATTAAGTGGTATCAGAGCTCCAGGTTCGCCGAGTCTATAAAGGCATAGGACTTAGGAAGTCGAGTCTATCTCTAGTATTCCTTCCTTATCTAATAGAATCTTCTGCTCCTCAGGAGGAGAAGATACATCAGAATGTCAGAGCCACATGATGAGAACGTGGTAGAAAGTAGTGCTAGTGCACCTCAAGGCGGTGCAGGAGTACTAGAGATAGAGCAGCCTGTACCAAAACAACCCAGAGAGCCACCCCAGTTTGACCCAGCTGACATGGGTAACCCAACAGTACAAACGATGTTTGGGCAGTTTATGACTGCCATGACACACATAACCGACAGTATGCCTATGCCTGCACCTAGGGCACCAGCCCAGCCTGAAGGACAAGGTATCGGTAAGATGTTCGAGCAACTATGTCGTGTCGGAGCTACCGAGTACCTTGGGACTACTGACCCCGCAGATGCTGATCTATGGTTGACGGAGTTGGAGAAGGCTTTCAGGATCCTCAATATCCCTGAAACTGAGAAGGTCAGACATGTTGTCTATCTTCTCAAAGGAAGCGCTAGTCATTGGTGGACAATGGAAGAGCAGAAGAGACCTGGAATAGAGATCTCGTGGGAAGACTTTCAGCGGGAGTTTGTTCATAGATATTTCCCAAAGACCTTCCTAGATGAGAATATCTCTCAATTTGAGAGACTAAGGCAGGGAGTAATGAACATTAGCGAGTATGAAGCTAAGTTCATGGAGTTGTTGCGGTTTTGTCCGCACATGGCTGCCACAGAAGAAGAAAGAATTAGGAGATTCGAGAGGGGTTTGAATGCTGACATGAGTACCCCCATGTCTTCCTTAGAAAACCGAGAGAGATTATCTACCTTCGTTGAGTCAGTCCGAAGGATAGAGAGATATGTGGTTGAGAAGAGGCAAACTCAGAAAAGATATCCACAGTTCCAGGGTTCTTCATCTAGGGACTTTAAGAAGCCTAGATCCTCTGCACCTAACCCTCCACCACCTAGATCTAGTTATCAGACTCAGTGGTCTCGAAGTAGAGGTAGAGGATGAAGACAACCACCTCAGGAGACTCAGAGTTCTGCATCAATGTCAGTTATTGGACCACCCAGACCACAACAACTGGAGAAAAGTTGCTACAACTGTGGTAAAGTGGGACACTTGATGAAGGACTTCCGATCTAAGCCTGTCAGTGTGACGCAGCCTCTGAGACAGAATCAACAAGGATCCCAGAGAATGCAATCTCAAGGAGCAGCTCGAGGACGTGGACAAGCGTCTCAAGCTGGATCATCAGCACCACCTCAACACCAGGCGACAACGAGGTTCTATGCTATGAACCCACCAGAGGAAGTGGTCGATCCACAAGTGGTGACAGGTCAGATGGAACTTTTATATTCTGATATGTCTAAACCTTGTGTAGTATCTGTTCTGATTGACCCGGGTGCTACGCACTCTTTTATCACTCGAAGAGTGATTCGCAACTGCAATATGACAGCTAGTCATAGGGCAGATAGGTTGTTGTTGGAGACTCCGTTGAGTGGGTCTGTAGTTTTGCAGGAGGTATGCTCTCCCTGCATCCTCTTCTTTTCTGATCATCGCATTCAAGTGGACCTTATACCACTTGATATGCAAGGATTTGATGTAATCCTAGGGATGGATACCTTGGAAAGGTATCGAGTTGTCTTGGATTGTGAGTCCAAGTCGGCAGTGTTTGCTGATGGAAGCAACACATGGATCTTTCAAGGAGAAAGAAAGATTCTACCCACTTGTCTTGTATCAGCTATGGTTGTTGATAAGCTGATGAGGCAAGGATGTTATGCATTCTTGGCCCATGTGGTAGATGTTACCAAGGAGAGTCCCAACCCTGTTGAAGTTCCTATAGTCAGGGAATTCGAGGATGTGTTTCCTGAAGAACTTCCTGGTATACCACCACCTCGGGAGATTGATTTTGAAATTAATTTAGTCCCAGATACAAAACCTATAGCCCAGACTCCTTATAGGATGGCGCCTGTCGAGATGGCAGAACTCAAGAAACAGCTTCAAGAGTTACTTGAGAAAGGTTTTATCCGACCGAGCACTTCACCTTGGGGTGCTCCAGTTTTGTTTGTTAAAAAGAAAGATGGATCAATGTGGTTGTGCATTGACTATAGACAACTCAATAAAGTAACAATAAAGAACAAGTATCCTTTGCCGAGGATTGATGGTCTTTTTGACCAGTTGCGTGGTGCAACAGTCTTCTCCAAGATAGACTTAAGGTCTGGATATCATCAACTCCGCATTAAGGACAGTGACATATCCAAGTCTGCCTTTAGGACAAGATATGGTCACTATGAGTTCACGGTTATGTCGTTTGGACTAACCAATGCACCAGCTGCATTCATGGAACTCATGAATAGAGTCTTTCGACCTTTCCTTGATTAGTGTGTTGTCGTCTTTATAGATGACATCCTGATTTTTAGTAAAGATGCTCAGCAGCATGAGCAGCATCTTCGCCAAGATCTGACCTTGCTAAGAGAACACAAGCTATACGCTAAATTTAGCAAGTGTGAGTTCTGGCTGCCGGAGGTATCTTTTCTTGGACATGTGATGTCTGCCTCGGGAATTCGTGTTGACCCTGCAAAGGTGGAATCTGTTCTACAGTGGGAACAACTGAAGACACCGATGGAGATTAGAAGTTTCTTGGGGTTAGCTGGTTATTATCGAAGGTTTATTAAGAATTTCAGTTCTATAGCCTTACCTTTGACCAAGTTAACCAGGAAAGATGTTCCTTTTGCCTGGAGTGATAAGTGTCAACAGTCTTTTCAGCTGTTGAAAGAAAGGTTGACAAGTGCACATGTGCTTGTGCTACCTGAACAAGGAAAAGGATATGTAGTCTTCTGTGATGCCTCCAAGAATGGACTTGGATGTGTGTTGATGCAGGATAAACAGGTGATTTCTTTTGCTTCCCGAAAGCTTAAGAAACACGAGGAGAATTATCCGACACACGATCTGGAATTAGCTGTTGTGGTCCATGCTTTGAAGATCTGGAGACATTATCTCTACGGAGAAACCTTCCAGATTTTCACAGACCACAAGAACCTTAAGTATATCTTCTCTCAGCATGAGCTTAACATGAGGCAACGTCACTGGATAGAGTTAATCAAGGACTATGACTGTACAATTGATTACCATCCGAGCAAGGCCAATGTGGTTGCAGATGCCTTGAGTAGGAAATCAGCAACATCAACCATGGATAGAGCACAACTAAGTTCCTTAGTATGCTCTAGGAGAGATATGCTTATCTCTTTAAGGCAAAACAATGTACAGTTGAAGGTGTCATTGTTAGCTGGTTTGTTAGCTGAGATGCAGATTAAACCTACCCTAAGAGAGAAGATAAAGGAGGCACAACAAGTAGATGCTGCAGTTCAGCAGTTTAGATCCGCGTATGGTAGTGAGAAGAAAGAAGGTTTTCATGATTCAGATGACCAGGTGGCATACTATCATGGGAGGATGATAGTGCCAGATGTAGATAACCTGAGGAAGATAGTTCTGGAGGAAGCTCATTCTTCAATGTATGCCATGCATCCAGGGAGCACCAAGATGTATCAAAACTTGAAGGATATGTATTGGTGGCCTGGGATGAAGAAGGATATAGCTGAGTTTGTTCTAAGGTGTTCTGTGTGTCAGTAGGTCAAGGCTGAGCATCAGAAACCTGCAGGAACAATGCAACCCTTACCCATACCACAATGGAAATGGGACCATGTAACCATGGACTTTGTTGTTGGCCTACCCAGGACAAACAAAGGACATGATTCCATTTGGGTAGTTGTTGATAGGTTGACTAAGACAGCACATTTCCTACCTGTCAAAACAACCTATTCTGCTGAAAGGTTATCACAGTTGTATGTACAAGAGATAGTGCGTTTGCATGGAGTTCCTGTCACAATAGTTTTTGACAGAGGTCCCCAATTTACAAGTCACTTTTGGGAGCAGTTACATAGAGCCTTAGGCACCAAACTAAGGTTTAGTACATCCTTTCACCCACAGACTGATGGACAGTTAGAAAGGACTATACAGACCTTGGAAGACGTGTTGAGAGCATGTGTTCTCCAGTTTACCGGAAGTTGGGATCTACATCTGAACTTGATAGAGTTTGCCTATAACAATAGCTATCAACATAGTATTGACATGGCACCCTATGAAGCTTTGTATGGTAGACGTTGTAGATCACCCTTGTGTTGGTATGAGACTGGTGAGCACCAATTGTTAGGTCCTGATCTTGTGCAACAAACTACAGAGAAGATTAAAGTTATACAACAACAGCTTAAGACTACACAGGATAGGCAGAAGTCGTATGCTGATAAACGTCGTAGACCCCTAGAGTTCCAGGTTGGAGACAGAGTGTATCTCAAGGTCTCACCTTGGAAAGGAGTCCTTCATTTTGGAAGAAAAGGAAAGTTAGCTCCTAGATTTGTGGGACCTTATCCAATTGTTGAGAGAGTTGGAAAGGTGGCCTATAGACTAGAGTTACCTCAAGAGTTGTAGAAGTTACATCATGTGTTTCACATTTCCATGCTGAGGAAATGTCACCCAGACACCGAGTCAGTTCTACAACCAATGGAAGTAGAATTAAATGATGATATAACATATGAGGAGGGACCAGTGTCAATCCTTGATAACAGAACTAAAAAGTTAAAGAAGAAAGATATTAGCCTCGTGAAAGTCCTCTGGAACCATCATGGTGTTGAAGAAGCCACTTGGGAACTAGAGGATGAGATGAGAAGGAAATACCCTGCTCTTTTCTCCTAATACGTTTTATCGATTTTGGGGACGAAATCCTTGTGAAGGGGTGGATAATTTGTAACATCCTTGACCTGGGTTATAACCTAACCCTAGAAGTTTTGCCTAAATATGTAATTATATACTTGTGAATACTCCCTGGCATGTAATTAAGTTCCTCAGGAACATTTACTTTAAATTTTGCTCCTTTATATGTAAAGTTGTAGCATTGTTTTGTAGTGCAGGGACCTATGTGCAAATTACCCAATTAAAGGGGTTAACTTGCAATGTTCACAGGTTAAGATGTTCTTATGATGATAAGACATCATATGAGTAAATATTATGAAGTTTTAAGGATTTCCCAAGCTTGAGCACCAAGGTGCAGCTGTGGAAGCAATCCCTATGCTTGAAAACCCTAATTTGGAGTAAAGTGCAATTTACCAAAATTAAAGGGTGCAACTTGTAATTTTCACTTTCTAGAACATCTTTTATAACTCTTGTCATCATTTAGAGTAGAAATGATGAAAGGTACACATCAATGAATAATCAGATAAGAAAAGAGATCTTTGTAGTGAAAGTCACCTAATATGGGTATGGAGACCTTTCATGTATGTACCCTAGTTGAAGTTGGCTTTCTTTACCCTTAGATCTTGAGATTTCATGAGCTTTGCATAAGTTTAGATGAGTTTGGACGTGCCTTGAGCAAGGAGGGGCTTATATGTAAATTCCATACTTTAGAGGTCCTTATGGTGTAAAAAGGCCTAAAGTATATAAGCCATTTCCTTGTAACAAGTGAACGAACCTTTCATTTCCTTCAATTCTTCTCTTCTTTCTCAACCGACCAAGGCTAGCTCTGGAGCAGAGAGGGACAACCAAGGGTTCTAGGTAAGTTTAGATCATCCCTTTTGCTTGAATTCATGGAGGAAACTCGTTTTCAAGGTTAGATTCATGGCTAGCTCACCTAGCTCTATCTTTCTAGCCTTTCCTTTTCAACGTTTCCTTGGAGAATTCACCTTGGCCGAACCTGTGGAGCTCAAAGACGCCATTAAAGCTTGGAGCTTGAAAGCTTGGAGCTCAAGGACCGACCTTTAGGTGGGTTTTATAACTCTAAACTCTTTGCTTTATATGCATACTTAGTTCTTGCAAATTAGCATGATACTTCTTCTTCTACCTCCCTTCTTCCTTGCACTTTTGCAAGCAAAACGGTGGAATAACCGACCTTAACCAAGGTTGAAGATGATGGGCGTGAATGCCTATGATACTTTATCAAACGACCTTGGACCCTTCTGGTCCAAACGGTTGCAAACCGTTTAACGTCAAACGGTTTCAAACCGTTTGCTCTCAAACGGTCCGGCAAGACCGTTTGGATTGAAACGGTCTCAAGACCATTTGATAGGGTTGACCAAGAGAAGACTGTTTGAGGGTCTGTTGGTAATATGTTGAATTTTATTCCTGCAAAGAATCAAAGATTAATTCTTAACCAATTGAGAGTTGAAGGCACTTCAACATCCTAACCCTAATCGGGTTGAAATTACTGTTTTAAAGCATAGATCTTGTTGAGTTTTGGGTTGAAGGACCCAAACGGTCTCAAGACCATTTGGGGGTTCTTCCAAACGGTCTCAAGACCGTTTGGGCACAACCCAAGACCGTTTGTAGGTCTAGGGTTGAGATAATCTAATGGTTTGAAGGTCCAATTGCAATAAGTTGATGAATTGATAAAAATGCTGATTTTTAGACCTAATTGGAGTTCAACCCTAAACCAACCGACTTGGTTTTTGGTCAAACTTTGGGAAAACGGTCTCAAGACCGTTTGGAGGTCATCCAAACGATCTCAAGACCGTTTGGGCCAAGTTTGGGCCCAATTGGAGGTCAATTGATAGGTTCAACCTTGAATTGATTCACATTGTTGAATATTGATGACCATCCGATTTGAAACCCTAATTGAGATGGACTTAACCCTAATTGGCTTTCAATTAAGGGTTAATTTGGTGTCCAAGTCATTGAGGTTCATCCTAATTGACTCAATTTATAAGTGGTTAATATGGCTTTGGCCAATTGTGGGCTTCAACATACTTAACCATGACTATTTGTAACTTTTGAACCATTTTGGAGGTCCAAACGGTTTGAGCCCATTTGGACCAAACGGTCTCAAGACCGTTTGGATCCAAATGGTCTCAAGACCGTTTGGGGACAAACGGTCTCAATACCATTTGGGGCCAAACGGTCTCAAGACCGTTTGGGCTCAAACGATCTCAAGGTCGTTTGGTCCAATCGATCTCAAGTTGATTTGATCAAACGGTTTCAAACCGCATGAGCATCAAACAGTTTGAAAGTCAAAACGGTCAACGCACCCAAACGGTCTCAAGACCGTTTGAGGTCAAACGGTCTCAAGACCGTTTGAGGGAAAACGGTCTCAAGACCGTTTGAGACCAAACGGTCTCAAGACCGTTTGGTGGTTGAAGGTTGAAACCGTTTGAAGGTGTTCAAGGTGGTTTGTACTTAATCAATTGATGATGTAATTGATTCAATGATGATCTAATCTAAACCCTAATGGTAACCTAGGTCATTAAGGGACTAATTGATTAATGAGTTGACCCATGATGGTGATCATGAGGTAAATTACCAAAATACCCTTGAGGGGTTTAATGGAGTAAAACCTTGTTTTAATCAAACCCTAATCACATATTAGTGATGATTTGGCTTATGCTAGTCAATGAGGACTTAACCCAACCTGATCTAGAGTGGTGTTATCACCATCTACTAGTAAGAGGAGAGAGAAAGTATCCTAAGAGAGAGAAAGTACCCTTTTATGGTGGAAACTTAAGTAAGATACTTTCAATACACATGAATGTACATGAGTAGGGAATGATCCACCCATGTGAGATCATGGAAACCCTAATTATGATGTCTAGTGAATATTAATCTTATTTAAGAGCTTTAATGATGATGTTTCTCATACATGATGATGTAATGAGTACAATTCACCATGGAGTGAATAGTAAACCCTAATTCTCGGGTGGTGACATGAAAGATGAATAGTAAACCCTGATTGATGAATTGTTTACTATTACCAGTTGAATTAACCTTGCAGGTTGTTATGAGATGATGATCATATCCAGGTATGGATTATAATACTATATTCATTGAAAGCATGTCTTAAGCTTTATGAATAAGTGAAATATCTTGATGCACTGCTAGTGACATCTATTGAGATTTATGGGCTGTAAGAGCCATAAATACCATCAAGGTCATGCTTAACAGATGACTTGTGGTGAAATGATTGAGAACTGATGATTGAAAAGAGTTAGGCTTGCTACATTTTAGTATTCTCATTTATAGTTGTTATGCTAATGTTATTGTTTGAAGAACCATGTATGATGTTAAAAGAATACTTAATGTACCTAACTAATCAAGTGTAATGTAGAGCCCTGATCATAGATCCATCATTGTCAGAGTCTAAATGATGGTGAAACAGGTTTTCCCAAGGGAACTCCTGGATCACATTCTTTTGAGTATGTGGGGTACATGGATGTGTAGAACCTTACATCCTAGTGTAGGAATTGATGTAGATTTTTATAGTCTGTCAAACCTTCACTAAAAAACCCAAAAGGTGAGATGTATCACTATTCTCCCAAAGTAAACACAAACACCGCATCGGTGAAAGATAATCAAGAAATCTTCTGATGACGAAGAGAGTACAGAATGCCACTGTAACTCTAAAAACATAGCGAAGGTCCAGTTTACCCTGGTGAGCTATAAATAGCAGACGTCCTACCAGATGTCCTGCAAACAATCCTCTAACTGACTGAGGAAGATGAGGTCATAAGAATCCGGCTCTTTTAATGACCTATGTATGATACTGATGTGACTTCTTAGCGATCAGTTGGAGTATGAGTGGTATGCCTCATCTCCACAGGGCATAATAATGTTTGAAAAACATAATCAACAGCGTAGTATATCTGTTAGAGTTAACTACGAGTTACTTGATTGATGTTATACTGGATAAAGTATATGTTCTTCACCTTTCATAAATGTTGAACTCTTGCTTATTATCAAAACTGCTAATGAATTCTTTGAAAGCTTTTACTGCCTAAGTTATTCTTTGTTTTGCTTATAAAGCTTCTAGTGGAGAGTTATAACTCTCGCTGGGGCAATTATGTATAATTGTCTCACCCCGTAGACTTCAACTTTTAGGTGGTCGTCGAAGACGGAGGAACCGGTCTAAAGGTGACCAATCCCAGCAGCAGCAGCACCAGGAGCAGCAGTAAATCTCAGGTGGAGATTCAGCCTACTATGTGGTGTAGTTAGAGTCAGTCCTATGTGTCCTCTGTACTCTCAGGTCTTGGAGTGTTTTGGTCATGAGTTCTTGAGATTTTGTATCATGTTGTATATAATTACTCAAGAAGTAATTTGACAGAGATGTATACAGTTTAAATCCTTTTTCTATGGAAAAGGTTTGTGGTTTCAAGCTCTTATCTCGAAAAGTTTTAATTTCCCGTGATTTTTGTCTTCCGCTGATTATCGATTGCTTCCGCTCAAGTTTAAATCGTGATTATTTCATGGTTTGGAGATCGGAGCCCACATTTTTCCTAAATATGTAATTAAACACTTGTAATTATCTTTTAGCAGGTAATAAAAGCTCCTAAGGAACATATGTTTCCATTCCTGTCCCCTAGGAACAATGTTGTAGTATTGTTTTGCAATGCAGGGACCTATGTGAAATTATCCAGTTAAGAGGTTTAACTTGCAGAGTTCACAGGTTAAGATGTACCCTTGATGATGAAACATCATAAGAGTGAATCTGGTGAGGCATGATGGATTTTTCAAGCTTGGGCATTCAGATGCAGCTTGTGGAATGATCCTGGTGCTTAAAAACCCTAATTTGGAGTAAAGTGCAATTTACCCAAATTATGGGTGAAACTTGTAAAGTACACCTTCTAGAGCATCTTATATGACTCTTGGCATAATTTAGAGTAGAAATGATGAAATAGATGCACCAATAAATAATCAGATAAGAAAAGTAATCTTTGTGCATAAAATTCACCATGTATGTGTATGAAGACCTTCATATGTGTACCCTAGTTGAAAGTTGATCTTTTCTACCCTTAAATATTGAGCTTTGATGAACTTGGTTTAAGTGTAGATGGCTTGGATGTGCCTAAGAAGCAAGGAGGGATTTAGATAAAAATCCCATGCTTTAGAGGTCCTTATGGTGTAAAATGGCCTAAAGTATATAAGCCCTTTTTCCTTGTAAACCAAGTGAACGATCCTTCATTTCTCTTCACTTCTCTTCTTTCTCAAAACGTCTAAGGCAAGCTCTGGAGCTCAGGGAGGCGACCAAGTAGTTCTAAGGTGAGAAGAACCATCTTCAAGCTCGGATTCTTGGGTGAATTCATCATGCAAGCTTGGTTTTGTGGATAACTCACTTAGTTTTCTTGTTCTAGCCATCCATTTCTACCTTTCTTTGGAGGAATCACACTTGACCAAGTTGTGTAGTTCAAGACGCCATTAGAGGCTTGAAGCCTGGAAGCTTGGAGCTCCAAGAACATCATTTAAGGTGGGTTTTATAATTCTAAACTCTACACTTTATATGCATGTTTTGTTCTTGCAATTCTAGTGCTTAGTTCTTCTTCTACCTCCCTTCTTCCTTGCACTTTTCAAGTAAAACGGTGGAATAACCGACCTTGACATAGGTTGAAGAAGGTGGGCATGATTACCAAAGTTACTTTATCAAACGGTCATGTTCCCCCCCCCCCCTCTGACCAGACCGTTTGAAGGGCAAACGGGTTCACATGGTCGGTTGGAGAAAACGGGTTCAAACCGTTTGAGGGCGTTGACCAAGTGTTGACCGTTTGGGATTCCTATTCCTAAT
Source organism: Alisma plantago-aquatica (assembly GCA_963693085.1). Classification (NCBI taxonomy): domain Eukaryota; kingdom Viridiplantae; phylum Streptophyta; class Magnoliopsida; order Alismatales; family Alismataceae; genus Alisma; species Alisma plantago-aquatica. Next base: position 641,455,782 of record OY856413.1, on the reverse strand, counting down.
CATGTAGGCTAATGACCCACCAAATTTGAGGGGTTAACTCCAAAGGAATCGTAGGTTGAAGGCCAATCAATTAGGCAATCGAATTGAATTAAGTGCTGATTTTTCCAAACGGATTAACTTGAACTTTTTGGGCAAACGGGTTCAACCCATTTGAGTGAGTTGACCAAGCATTGACCGTTTGAGATTCCTGTTCATAATATGCTGAATTTCATTCCTGCAAAGAATCAAAGTTAAATTCTTAACCAATTGAGAGTTGAAGGAACTTCAACATCCTAACCCTAATCGGGCAGAAATTGTTGTTTTCATATATAGATTTTGTTGAGTTTTGGGTTGAAGGACCCAAACGGTCTCAAGATCGGTTGGGGGTTCCTCCAAACGGTCTCAAGACTGTTTGGGCACAACTCAAGACCGTTTGAAGGTCTAAAGTTGAGGTAATTTGATGGGTTGAGGGTCCAATTGTAATAAGTTGTTGAATCGATAAAAATGATGATTTTAGACCTAATTCAAGTTCAACCCTAATCCAACCGACTTGGTTTTTGGTCAAACTTTGGGAAAATGGTCTCAAGATCGTTTGGAGGTCATCCAAACGATCTCAAGACCGTTTGGGCCAAGTTTGAGCCCAATTGGAGTTCAATTGATAGGTTCAACCTTGATTTGATTCACATTGTTGAAAATTGATGATTAGCCGATTGGAAACCTGAATTGAGTTAGACTTAACTCTAATTGGCTTCCAATTGAAGGTCAAATTGGTGTCCAATTGTTTGAGGCTCATCTTAATTGACTCAATTTCTAAGTGGTTAACATGGCTTGGGCCAATTGAAGGCTTCAACAAAGGATATCCTATTCTATCATAACCTTTATGTCACCTTTCATGACCACACTCGTTTCAACTCAAACGAGTCCACACCCGTTTCAATCCAAATGGGTTCACACCCATTTCAACTCAAACGAGTCCACACCCATTTCAATCCAAATGGGTTCACACCCGTTTCAACTCAAACGAGTCCACACCCGTTTCAATCCAAATGGGTTCACACCCGTTTCAACTCAAACGAGTCCACACCCGTTTCAATCCAAATGGGTCCACACCCATTTCAACTCAAATGAGTCCACACCCATTTCAACTCAAATGGGTTCACACTCGTTTCAATTCAAATGGGTTCACACTCGTTTCAACTTAAATGGGTTCAATTGAGTGATACCTTGTTTTAATCAAACCCTAATCACATGATGGTGATGTGTTGACTTGTGTTAGTCAATGAGGACTTAACCCAACCTAATCTAGAGTGGTGTAATCACCATCTACTAGTTAGAGGAGAGAGAAGGTACCAATTATGGTGGAAACTCAAGTAGAATACCTTCAATATACATGAATGTGCATGAATAGGGTATGATCCACTATGTGAAATCATGGAAACCCTAACTATGATAATTGATGAATCTTAACCTAACCTGAGAGCACCAAAGGTGATGTTTTCTCATACATGATGATGATATGAGTTCAATTCATGTAATGTGAGTAGTAAACCCTAATTCAAGGGTGATGACATGTAATGTGAGTAGTAAACCCTAATTCAAGGGTGATGACATGTAATGTGAATAGTAAACCCTAATTCAAGGGTGATGACATGTAATGTGAATAGTAAACCCTAACTTCAAGGGTGATGACATGTAATGTGAATAGTAAACCCTAATTCAAGGGTGATGACATGTAATGTGAATAATAAACCCTAACTTCAAGGGTGATGACATGTAATGTGAATAGTAAACCCTGATTCTAGGGTGAGGACATGTAATGTGTGCCTTAAAACACTATTTGATGAAAACCAGGGAAACCTAGCTCTTGTAAGAGTAGGGAGATACAACTTCTTTAAATGAGTTATTTATTGTTATCAGTTGAATTGACCATGTAGGTTCCTATATGAGGATGATCATATCCAGGTATGGATGATGATGCTATATTCATTGAAAGCATGTTGTTAGCCTTATGAATAGTGATATATCCTGGTGCCTTGTTAGTGGCATCTTATGAGATTGATGGGCTGTGAGAGCCATGAGTACCATCAAGGTCATGCTTAACAGATGACTTGTGATGAGAGAATTGAGAAATGATAATTGATGTAAGTTAGACTTGTTACATTTAGTATCCTTCTTTCTTAGTTGCTATGCTAATGTTTAATATTCAAGAACATGTATGTTATCTGATAAGTGATAACTTATGAGTTTGATAGGTTGAATGAGTCATGAGTAATATGCGCTGATGTTCATCGAAGGTCATATTATTTAGATGACCAGATAAAATAATATGTTGTTGGTAATAAATGTTATAATTAGTCCAGGGGTTTGGACTCTCACTTTCTGTATTCTTAGTGATAAGATGTTTAGGGAGTGATATCCCTATGTTAAATTATGAAATGTGATCCTAATATAGAGTGTTACTATGTGAAGTTCTATTACAAGATAATCCTATGAAAGGCTTAACTGCAGACTTATGGGTGATGAATGTAAATAACCCTTGTGTCACTTGAGTATGGTTAAGTATGATTTCATGTGTACTAATCATACAGTTATGTTGTGGATTTGGAATCCTAACACCTTGTAGGAAAGGCTATGGCTACAGGCCATGATATCCCTTATTATAATGCCAGGTGATGGATATATGATATAATCCTGAAGAGAGCCAGGGGGTGATGATGGATTTATAATATATAGATGTTATACATGTCCTTTTATTTCTAAAAGAAAAGTGATATGTGGGTTTATCTTAGAGATGTTTTACTTCTAGTAGGAGGAATAGATTACAATCTGTGAAACATTGTTCTAACTACTCCTAAAATATATATGACTTCTTTGTGTACTGTTATTCTCTTATTCTGTAATAATCATATTTCTGGCGAAGGGTTATAACTCCCGCTGGGACAATTATTTAAAATTGTCTCACCCTGTAGATTTCAACTTTTTAGGTGGTCACCAAGATCGAAAGGACCAATCTCCAGGTGACCAGTATCAGCAGCAGCAACACCCGGAGCAGCAGTAAATCTCAGGTGGAGATTCAGACTGCTGAGTTATATAGATAGATAGTCAGTCCTATGCGTCCTCTGTACTCTCAGGTCCTTGGAGTCATGGTCTGCGTTTTGATTCATCTCTTGAGATTTTGTAGCATGCTGTGTATAATTACTCAAGAAGTAATTAATAGAGATGTAAACAGTTTATCTTGAATCTATGAAAGGAGTTTTTATGGTTTCAATGTCTTATCTCAAAAAGTTTTATTTTCCGCCGATTTTTGGTATTCCACTGCTAAACGAATCGCTTCCGCTATGTTTACTTTGAAGTTCATGTGTTCATCTCGGACTTTGGAGATCAGAGCCCACATCTTTAATATGAGAAATTAAATTTCCCGCCAAAAGAACCCAAAAGTTAGGGTTGTAACATCCTTCCCCTCTTATAGGAATTTTGTCCTCAAAATTCGATCAAGCAAACAAATAATTCAGGATAAGACTTTTCCATGTCCATCGTTGGCCCCTATGTGGCTTTACCTTATCCATGGTGCTTCCAAAGAACCTTTATCATCACATATTCTTTTCTCAGAGTTCTTTCACCTTAGCATCTATAAACTTCATAGGTGACTCAGGTCGTTTCAGCCTCCCTTGGGGCTCACTAGGTTCATTGCTCCGCATATGGTTCGGGTACCTCACATTGTGCTCTAAATTGGACACATGGAACTCATCACACATTACTTTATCCTGAGGGGTAAAGTCAAACTTGGGGTAAAGTCAAACTTAACCTTCTCCACCAAACTGTGTCAAAAAAACCCATGCATCGGGGACTCAGCTCTCTTAGCGATAACTTAGAGGGGTCGGATTTTCATGTCACATATTCCTCCACAGTGAACTGCATGTCAGTCTACTTTGCATCAGCTTACAATTCATGTTGTCTTTGGGCTCGTTTCAGCCATTGCATGATCAAAGTGACTTCATCTGCACACACTGTAGTCTTTTCTTGACCTTTGCAAGGTCCCTTCACCAACATCATCTTAATGAAGTGGGGACTGACACACCCTCTCTTACAGAGCTTCCTTACAACCCGATACTAGCTATGGTGGTTATCGTCATATTTACCGAAGACAAGAATTGTCTCCATGTATCACCCTGAACGAGCGCACATGCTCTCATCAGGCCCTCTAGTCTGGATCATACTAACCATTAGCTAGGGTGATAAACTGTACTAACATCGAGTTCTTCATGTACCTACTCCCACTTATGGAAGTGAACCTTTAGGTCATACTCAAGAACTTTTGAACTCGCATCATGGTGTAGTTGAACCATCTCTTTCTCACATGTAGTTCAATTGGATCTGTCCCTTGATAGTACTCTTTCTTCCTCATGTCATATAGGTATCGCGATCTACCATAACCGATATTGCATCTTGACCTTCCTTGGTCTAGGGGAGACTTACCACGACATCCATAGTTATGAACTCCCATTCCCTCTCAGGGACTCTTTTATTCTCTATATCGATACATTGGGTTACTGATGTTTGTCCTTCACCTCCTATCTTGCATGGCAACATACCCCATGCAACTTCATCTTAAGCATCCAAAGTACTATTGTCACTTATTATCTTGGTAGTACCATGGTATATGGTAATCTGAAATCATGATCTCATGTATTGTCACGATTCCTTAAGATCAATTCCTCAGAAACCCTAAACCATTCTAATCGGGGTTTCCACACCTTCCTTTTTAGAGAAGTGCATCTGAGGTTCTACAACCGTCCTTTCATCATGATAATCCCTAGGTTGGCTAACCAAACAACCATTAACTTGATCAACCAATATTATTAGTTCTGAGTGTTAGCCAAACTTATCTCTGTTTCCAACTGAGGGTTAACCTAACAACCTCTTTTAGCCTCCATCTAAACTAGGCAGCTGTATCCCATCCAAATCATCCATTACCACCTCACATCCTTAGGTTTTAGGTAAAGTTGAAGACATACACCTCAACTTATTATCTTATCTCAGCTCTAAGTCTATCTTCATCAAGAAAACTCTGAACTTATTATCTTGGTTTTTCAAACTCAACCTTGTATAACTCATAGCTCATGATAAAAACATCCTCATACGATAGGGCATGCTATCCTCTCTGTACTCATACCTCGTAGCAATGTTCCAACTCTCATCATATTTTATCACATGTGTATGGCATGCGTATTGTCCTATCTCTCACTCCCATAACAAGAGGAAATAAACATTTAGTTGCATTCCAAATACAAAGTTCTTCCTATTCCAAGAGTAGAGATGGTACATCCCACCTTGCTAGTACACCTTTAAATCTAAGTTGAAACATGCAACTTATGCCTCTACATCCCTATCATCTTGATATCAAAGTTACTTCCATGGAAACTGGTCTCGAACCTACTTGGGTCCACACACAATCCTTGCTCATCTCCTCTAGGTCTATAGGGTGTCGGTACTTTTGGGGTCATCCCTCTTCCCTTATGCATCCAGAGAGTGCCCTACTCATCCGCCCTTTGGGTCCCATGAGTTCATGAAGGTGATCAATCTCCTAACCCATGGCCCTCAGACAATGATAGTTGTTACCTCCTGATCCTATGGTCATGTGCAACTAGGGAATTAGGAAACTCCTACTTCCATTGATCTTATCCCTACCTGAACCTAGGATAGACTTAGAATTCTAACATAGTACATGTTCAACTTAGAACCTTACCCAAGCCTTCATCATCTCTCTCTCTGCATTCATGGGCTGACTTTCATCCTTTCATACGGGTCATGGCAACCTGCCTACCTTGGTCAGACTCCATACCGATTACCTCCATGCTAACACAACCACATTCACTTAGAGATGGTTATCTATGGGTCTTACAGGTTCATTCTCATACCATGTACTTTCACTTGCTTCTCAAGATCCTATGAGACCTCTTTAGGTTTCCTCAAAACCCAAAAAGCTGGTATACACCCTAAAAAAGGGTCCCTCTCCCAAGACGGGAGGAAACTACACCTCTTGATAACAAAGGTCACAAACACCCTTATGTCTCGGGTTTACATCCACATGAGCATGCTTAACCCTAGAAATCTCCTAAGGCACAAGAAAAACACCTATTAAACCATGATAGGTCATACTTGTTATCATCCTCAACACTGGATCATGATCCTACCTTCCCATGTCATCCACTTAGCTATGAGGGGTTCATCAAACATACCTTAAACTTGAGGGGTTTCCTTTTCCTCTAAACATGAGGAGTACCATGCTCGAATCTATAGAAACTCAAATCTCATCATGATCATCAGGTACACCGCTTCCCCTCTTATAGGCCTAGGAACCCTAGGTTCACTTCTCTGATGTCCAACTGTCTGCTCAACCTCATAACCCCAAACCAAACATGTACAAGGTATGACGTGCACTTCCTGTCATCCTTCTACTCGAGCAACACTTCATAGTTGAGTCCTCCTCAAGGACAATCAATAAGGTACAAGGCCTCACAACCTGTTACTAAACCCCTCCAGGTCTAAGGAACTCTTCTTCTCATCTATACCATAGGTACAGAGGTACCAGCAGATTCATCCTCTCTCTAGGGTTTGGTTCCCACCAAGACATCATCAGCCTCCAGGGATCATGCATGAGGCAACCCCTATCATCCATTTAGGTCGCATCATCCTCAACTCCCTACTTTTCCTCATATCTCAAAGTTTAGGCTTCCGACCTTCTTGAATGGTTCCTGCTCTCTCTCTCTAGAGATAACCCTACAAACAGCCTCACTGCCAGAGGTCCTCTCTCCATGAAGGTGGATCAAGCTCACAAACATACCCCTACATGGGTGATACTTATGTTCAAATTTATGTTTGCTCAAGGTTATCCCTATCCCTTTATGCTTATCTCATAAGCTATCCAACATACTTCCTTGGCCAGGGTTTCCACCTGCTGCTCACACTACTGACGTATTCTGGGTGCCTACTATGCCATGCTCATATAAGCTCACGAGGTTTCCATACGTTATTCTCTGTCCTCATTAATGAAGGAGCTATCCTTCACTTTAACATGCACGACCCTTCCCAGGGTTGGGTCGCCAAAGGTACTCAGTCATCCTACCTCTCATGGCTCATATGGCATCCAAGGCATGTCCATCCAAACACCTGGTCTACCATGACATCTAACTCTTCGTGTCATCTCTCTCAAACCTCTACTTAGGGTTAGGGTTAACATTCTTCTCAGAGCATGTGCCAGGTATCCACTTATAATGAAGGTCTCTACCTCCAAGACTAACTCTCTTTACTTATCCTCCTAACAAGAAGGTCTAGCCTCAGGTCTCTCCTGAGGGCATGGCAACTTATTTCATACAACCTAAGCATGTATCTATTCTTTTACGCTTATTCTATTAAGCTTATGTCCATGACATCTTATTTACATGTTTTTTATTAATTTGGTGGATGATTCCTTAAACCTTATCAACCTTACCCATACCTCAAGAGGGTGAGGAAAAGAGAGAAAACCCTAATCCTTATAATCCTTAACAACATTTGAGTTGAGAAGAGATAAACAAGATGAGAGAATCCTAAAGGTATGTTATTTTGAGTCAAATCCTGAGACTTTGGCCAGGTAGTCACATGGCTCTGGGAGTCATCATATTCCGACTAGCGGTGCAGAGGAAAATCTTGCTAGCCCCCGAGCGTGATCCTATTCTAGACACCTCTGTCCTTCGAAAATTCCTCTAATATCTCCCTTGGGCTCTACAAAGTTTGTAAAATTTAATAATTATTACAGATTAAATGAGGAACCTATGCTCTGATACCAAATGTAACAACCCCGCCTCTCGGTAACCCCCAATTAAGGGAGACCAAGGGATCTGAGCCATTATCCCTAATTCTGGATCAAAGGTTCGATAAACAACCAATAATAATTATTACATTCTACCAAACTAGATACTGAAAGGCTGTAATAAAATTTAACTTTGCATACCTTTTTCAAAAACTTGGTTAACTATTTCTATCCACATTCGGAGTCTATTCTAACTAATCCTCCTTTGCACTTTAATTCTCATTAAATTCCACATATGCCACCTTACTGTTTGTTCTTTTCACTTGTACCTAAAACACCGACAAACAAAACATCGGTCAACATAAATCTGGTATGTGGGGGAAACAATAATCATGCAACTATGATAACAATGTAATCAGCCAATTATCATTCAACATCCAAGATTACATCTTAAGAAATACTACTTAATCCTTACCTATCCCCTATCTCTGTGTTGTCCCTGTAGTGGACTTGAATACGACCTCTCTCTATGGTAGATCCTTACCCCCATGGCCCTACCTCACAGGTAGCCAATACTTAGGGTTATAGAGTCTGATGGCCCTACCCAAAGGTAGCCCAATCCCTGACTCAAGGTGACTTGATGGACCTACCCCATTGGTAGCCATGTACTAATTCATCCAATGACCTGATGGACCTACCCCATAGGCAGCCATGTACTAGGTCAAACCATTAGGCCACAGAAGGGACTAGGATATGAGCTAGTAGGAACCTATCTTAAGTGATAGTCATATCCACATTATAGTTTGCATGAATTAAATTCATCCAACAGTTTAATTCAAGTCATTGAGGAAAACTTTGGAAAACCTCAAAAAACTAATTCGGGATATTCATAAGTGTAACCACATACCTGTCAGGATGATTTGAGACAGAATAACCCAATCAAGAAATCCAAATAGGCAAGAAAGAACATTATGAGATCCTAAAATATGCATACAATTTCCTATTATTAATCATGCCATCAAGATCTATCAAATCTTGCTCGCTTCCTAGGGTTTCTAGTCTACTTTTAGGGTTTCCATTGCAATTAGGGTTTCCCTTCATCTTTTACTATTTTAAACCCTAATTATGTCATTTATTCATCATGAAAGATACTAAGGTTATCTTTTAACAACATATAACCCTAATATCTGAAAAAGCACAATTAACCATCAATTGAGTCCATTAAGCCTCTTTTACATTAAAGCTACCATTTTTATCCTTTGAATCCATGACAAAATCATTATGCTCATTTATCATCAATTCATAGTTCATTATGGTCTAATTCACATATGAACTCTATTTGTCATTAATTCTACTTTTATCCATTAGAAAACCCAAATTACTACATTAAGGGTATTGATCCACAATTAGGAACTTTTATACACAAATTGTCTTAGAATTATCATATCTCAACTTTATTCACAATTTTGAATCATTAAAACCATTATGAGTCACTTTTACTAATATTAAGATTTCAAGGCCCATTAAAGCATATTTATGCAGATGAACTCTCAATTAAACTAATTATGTACAAAGTTCATCATTTTTTATATTAATGTATCTTTTCATGATTAACAGGCTAATATCAACTTTAATCATGCATTAAACCCTACTAATTACATTAATCATCTCAAAATAGGGTTTCTTAATCTTTAATTCATTAAAGTTGATAACTTACACTACTTTTGTAATATCAAGAGTAATTATCCTCTAAAACCATTTTTAATGAATTCCTCTTATTGTTTAGAGCAAAATACATAGATTATTTGCTAACATCGGAGTTACCAATATGGAGATATGGTTTTTGTAAAATTAACTCACCAAAGCCAATCAGAGCATGCCATGTGTCCCCTTTCCATGCAACGTGACTTGCTGCTTGGAAACCATTTCGAAATGATTGTTCTACCCTTGGTTAAGTGGGCGACTCTTTAATCCCACCGAGGGCAAAACCGTCCAACGCCCCCTCCTTCTCCATCAACCTCACATAGCTTCGCTACGTTGCCCTAGCCGCCGACTGGAGTCTGTTTGTGGGGTTATTTCCTACCTCTCCAAGGCACGAAGCTCGCCGGAACTCCTTGCCCTACCTCTTCCATGCCCTCGCGCGCATGGGGAGCCTCCAGTTCTTGGCCATGGCGGCCGTTTTCATGCTCGTCGGCCAAGCACTTGCGGTCGTCACTTCAGCCTGGCAGCTACTATTGTGCATGCTCCAGGGCACGACCTTGATGGCTGTGATGCTCCTTGGCACCATGGTACACCAGACTACCATCAAAACCCTTCAGTAGATCCTCGTTGCTTCCTGGTCACTCTACTCTCCCATGCTTAGGGTTTGCACGAACAAGAAGAAGGAGAAGAACAAAAAGAGAGGGATGGTTGCATGGAACTTTCTTTGGCCCTAGCCAAGGGCTTTCTCCTTTTATAGAGGAGGATAGCAACATCGTAGGATACTTTCCCACGAAGACAACAAGGCCCCCTTCTCAAAGGAAACCTTTTTTCCTTTAAACGAGTATAAGCATTCTCCTTTAAATAATTCCTTTATTATCTATGATCCTTGACTATTAAGGAATTCAAATTTATTCCTTTTATTTTCTTATTCTTGTCTTTTAATTCATTGGCCAGAAAAATTATATATTCTTTTTAATAGAAAATACCTTCTTTCTAACAAAACCACAAAATCCATTAATTATGTATCACTTTATCCTTTTATTTTGCATTATTGGTATTTTCTCTTTCCTCTTTCTTCATTGGGGCTCCTTGGACCCCAAGAAACTCTAATATTTCGAAATCCTTTTTTTAAGGATACTTATTATCCTTCTAGATGCATCTATATTCATTATTTCTCATTATCTTATTTATTTCTTATTAAAATATTTCTTTTTGAGGATTTCTCTTTTTCTTTCTTTTTGTTTTCCTCATTCACATTCCTTTTAACATTAGGAATCCTTTGGATACGAAAATCCACCAAGAATAATTCAATTATACCTCTTTTCTCTTATTTTCCACATTTTATCATTGTTTTCAATTTCTTTCTTAATAAAGAAATATTTAATTGATCTTTTCTTTTCTTATTGCTTTCTTTTTGTAACTTTGGACTCCTTGGAACCTAAGGAATCCAAGAGACATGAAATCCACCTTTGGATTATATATTTTGCCTTCTAGAGGTTTCTACATTTTTCTTTTCTCCATTTCTTATTAATAATGGAGTTCCTTTTGTCTCTTCCTTATTATTGGGCCCAATAGCCAATAAAGCCCACAAAACAATCATCAATGCTATTGTAAACAAAATCCATTTATTCAAAACAAATTATATCTCTATTTATTCAAATATCTTTAATATGAGAAATCACATTTCCCACCAAAAGAACCCAAAAGTTGGGGTTGTAACAGAACTCTTCCAGCTCATAGCTTCATTGTTGAGGTAGAATAAAAATCCGGATTGTAACTTATAATCATCTTAATCAGTCTGGAAGCTTGCATTAGTGCAACCTTTTACCACCAACTCTTCCTCTCTATCATAGACCAAGAACGATCCTTAATCCTTCTTAAGCACTTGAGGATGTTCTTCACGACAATCCAGTGAGCATCACCTGGATTTGAGTGATATCTTCTCCTTATGCTCAAGGCATATCAGATGTATGGGCGGGTGCACAACATTGCAGACATGATTGATCCAATTTATGAGGCATTTGAAATCTCACTAATGTGTTCCCTTTCTTCACCAAAATTGGGACATTGAGCTCTAGAGATGGAAACACCATGGTGCACAGGAAGGTTTCCGCTCTTTGAGTTCTGCATGCTGAACCGCTTCAACACTTTGTCAATGTATTTTCTCTGACTTAATCTAAGAAGTCTTCTAAATCTATCTCTATAGATTTTTATCCCCAGTATGTAGGATGCTTCCTCCAAGTCCTTCATAGAGAATGTATTTCCAAGCCATGTCTTTACCTTTTATAAAGTAGGAATGTCATTCCTCATCAATAATATGTCATCTACATATAATATGAGGAATTTCACTATGCTCCCACTAACCTTCTTGTACACACAAGGATCATCTTCATTTTGAGCAAATCCAAACCCTTTCATTGTCTCATCAAAATGAATATTCCAACTCTGAGATCCTTGCTTCAATCCATAGATTTACCTTTGTAGATTACAGACTTTATTTGCATCCTTTGAATAGATAAAACCCTCAAGTGTGTCGTGTACACATCCTCGAGTAAATTCCTATTAAGGAATTATATTTTATCATCCATTTTCTAAATTTGATAGTCATGATAAGATGTAATAGCAAGCATGATCCCGATGGACTTAACCATGGCCACTAGAGAAAAGGTTTTTTCATAGTCAACACCTTGACTTGTTTGAAACCCTTTGCAAACAATATGTCCTTATAGGTTTGAACTTTTCCATCCATGTTGGTCTTCTTCTTGAAGACCCACTTGCACCCTATGGGTTTTACCCTTTAAGGGGGATCCACTAAAGTCCATACTTTGTTGGTATATAGGGATTCCATCTCGGATCTCATGGCCTCAAGCCATTTCTCAGACTTTGGACCCTCAATAGCATATTTATAGGAAATTGGCTCATCATATATGAACAATTCACTGCCTTCCTAAGTTACAAGATATCCAAATCTTTCAGGATCAAAGCATTTCCTAATAGATCTATGAGGTTCTTGTGTTACTTGAGGAATTTGAGATTCCATAACACTTCGTGAATCTTTAGGTTCCTCTTATACATCTACTGGTTCAATGTTTTCTTGTTTGTCTTGAACCTCTTCGAGTTCTACTTGCCCGCCACTGATTCCTTTAGAAATAAATTCCTTTTCTAAGAATACAACATCCCTGCCAACAAACACTTTGATGACAGATATGGAGTAAAACTAATATCCTTTAGTTTCCTTGAGATATTCAACAAACATTTATCATATTTGGGACCAAGCCTCTTAGGAAGCATCTTGCTAACATAAGCTTCACATCCCCAAATCCTCATAAATGAAATATTGGGATGCTTCCCAATCCATATCTCATATGGTGTCTTTTGAAACTGACTTAGATAGTTCTCGGTTTAGTGTAAATGTGGTGGTTTGTAGAGCATACCCCCAAAAGGTAGTCGGAAGATTGTATAAACTCATTATCGATCGCACCATATCCAGTACTATGTGATTCCTTCTCTGATACACCATTATGATGAGGTGTTCCAGGTAGAGTCCACTGTGATAAAATCCCATGGGCTCTAAGAAGGTCCTCAAACTCTTGGTTTATGTATTCTCCACTTGAATCATAATGATGTATCTTAATACTTTACAAAGTTGGTTATGTATTTCATTAATAAACTCCTTGAACTTTTCAAGGGCTTTAGACTTATGATTCATATCTATACATAGCCATACCTACTGAAGTCATCAGTGAAGGTAATGATATATTGAAATCCACCTCTAGTGGCAGTTCTAAGAGGTCCACACACATTAGTATGTATTAGTCCTAATAGATAACTAGCCCTCTCATTGTTACCAGTGAAAGGGATCTTAGCCATCTTTCTGAACAAACAAAATTTACATGCCTCTAATGATTCAAAATCAAAACAGTCATGATAATCATCTTTATCAAGTCGAGATATGTGATTCTCAATTATGTGCCCTAGAGGACAAAGCCAAAGGTATGTTTTGTGTGAGTTTTTTATTTTTAGTCTTTTGGCATTAACGTTATATACATATGTCTTAAGATCTAACAAGTAAAGACCATAAGACATTGGGGCATTGCCATCAAAGTTCCCATCTTTTGAAATAGAACATCAACCACTTTTAATATGGAATTCAAATGCACCCTTGTCCAAACAAGATATAGATATGATGTTTCTATTTATAGTATTTAAATAATAACAGTTCTTTAACTCTATTACAAGCCCCATGGGTATATATATATATACTATAGATTCTAATTGTGCTAGCTGCAACTCTTGTGCCATTAGCAACTCATAGTTCTAGCTCACCTTTTCCCAAAGGCCTACTTCAGATCCTACATATGAGAACATATATGAGATCCACATGTAATATCTAATACCCACAATGATGAAGTAGATAGACATATCTCAATGACGTATATACCTGAAGTGGAGATCACCATCCCATCTTTTGCTTCTTGAAAGCCTTCAAGTACAAAGGTTGAGTTCCTCTTGTACTTTTCTTTCTCCTTAGCTAAAGTGTTGAAGAATTGGACTTAGGCTTGACCACATAACTCTTCTTGGTCTTGCTTTGATCCTTAGACTCATCCCTACTTATCGCCATCATGAGTTTGTCCCTCCTCACTTTTGCTTTAGCATGAATAAACATGGCAAGCAATTCTCACATATGTCCAGCCAAATTACTCACATGAAAACATTCAATAAAATAGCTATATGATTCTAGCATAGTCTTTAGAATCATATTAGTGGCCAACTCTTGGCTCAAGGTGAACCCCAACTCTTCAAGATGATACACATGTCCAATCATTTTGAGCACATGTTCTTCTACTGAAGCTCCCACTGTCATCTTTCTCAAGCAGCACCTTTAGGATATCGTCCCTTTCTTTCTTTTTAAGACTGAGTTTTACTTTCTTATGATGTTCTACCATCTCAAGAATACTCATATCTTCACATTGCTCAGGAGACTCATATTTCATGCAGCTAAGCATAAGGTACTTTGAGTGCAAGTCATCATTGACATGCTTCCATTAAGCATCCACTTGTACCCTAGGTGTATCAGGAGAAAGTATTTATAGCACTAGTTTATCAAGGACGTAGAGTTTGCACTCTTCATTGAGAATTCTTCTCAAAGTCTAAAACTAGTCATGTAAATTTCTCATGTTGAGTTTGTCCTTCTTCAAGACCAATCACAAATCGGATTTTTCGTCATTAATTCTACAAGAAAATATTTACATTTGTGATTTTATTTGAAAAAATTGATGATACTAATTAGGTCTTTAATTATTATCATTCCCACTATTTTATTCGAATAGATAGTCCTCAATATAAATTTTGAATATTGTAGCGTGCAATACTCTAGCGGGCTAATATCCATATTTCATCAAGTCATGGGTCAGCTTTGGCTGATCGCCCACAACTTGACTATTTAGGTAGGCCATCAAGCCAATTGCATCATATGCAAATCTTGGATAGATGATATGCACAACTCCTTGCCATAATCAACTGCATGCTTCTGGGCTTAGACACTCTAAGAATCATCAAGTTAAGCCTGACCGAAAAACCAACATGATAATAATGTACCCCACTTTGGCGGCACCTACATCATTACCATCACACTTCCATGAGATAGAAAACATACCATGATTTGGCATCACCTACACTTGGTCGATCAAGCTATTCATGTGTGTAATTTTTAGAAAGCATATATGACTTAAAAATTTATGTGAGGGAGTTTGTATTTATAAATATATACATATACTTTATCCAATCACCACATAAATATAGTATGTATCATATACATACTATATCCCACAATGAAAACATGCAATAAATGAAAGTGATGGTTATGGCCCATCCTAATGTAATGCCTTGGAGCCACAAGGAATTATGGTCTTCTAGGTCGTCATCATATACATAAACCAATTTTTGATGAAGATTTTTGCTTGTCAATCTATGTTGATTAGTTCAACCCTTGAACTGATTGGCTCACCTCATGGTTGGTTGTTAGTTCGTCTCACCAGTCGTCTGGTCCATTTGTCCACCATCAGTTGGTTCCTCCAGCTGACCAGTCAGGCCCACCAAGTGATCATGTTCTCCAAGGTCCTTCAGTCAGTTGACTCGTCTTCGGGACGTCTTCATCTTTGTTATAATAGGAAAGTAAACTATCCTACTTTTACAAGATTATAGGGAAGCCTCAAGTTACATTTGATCGGAGCAAAGGTATAAGAGAATTAACTTTATATTAGGAAGATGAGATAATGGCTCGGTATGAAGACTGAGATAAATGGATAAACCAACCACATACAACCATCAATGCTAGAAACAAATTTGGCAAATCAATTCCCCTCAATGTTAGACATTGATTTTCTTGTACAACAAGTATTGCTCAAGTGAAACAAATAGGGAAACATCTAGAACCTTCCCCGACCGAACTGGACCATCTCGCCCATGTGAGACGACCATCTTGGTTCACCCAGATGGTCATCTGGTGACCCAAGTCAAGCCCATTTGGCTGGGTCGGATCATTCCTTTGCCAATTTCAACTCACAACTAGGCCTGA